>CM070561.1:60650409-63143336 GCA_036346405.1 Phyllostachys edulis | reverse complement strand
AAGTGATCACCCCAAGACCTTGAAACATGAAGAGTGGCGCACTATCATGCTATATGTGTTGAACAACCTTTCGAAGTGGAGCCGTACATGCGGTAAGTTGTCAACAAACTTGTTCTCAGTAGTCACTATTACGCATCCAACCCCTTGTTTCTCGTTGGTGTAGGGAATTTCATCATCAATTAAGGCGTGAATCAAGGAACCTACCCAGAAGTGAGACCCTTCTTAGGCAGGTGCGGGAAATGGAATGTCGATTTCATTTCTTGGTTCAAGCGAAGGTCTTGTCCAATTTAGCTCGTGCTTAGTTTGACATTACAAGTTGCTCGTCAGGCGAATAATATAACGAACTATCTCGCTTGAGCTTGCGAGGCCAAACCGAGATCGTCTATGAGTCTTAGAGTTGAGACAGGTTGCCGATGGGCGTGCCTATAGGGTAAGCTCATTTACCGTTATGAGCGTGAATGGATATCGCTTTCACACAACAAGACATGGCGAGTCGGCCCAATCGAAGAACCACAAATCTTGGAGTTTTACGCTTTGGCCTTGATGGGGTCAAGTATTATGGAAGAATTGAAGAAATATACAAACTCACGTTTCATGGTTGCAAACCTCTTAATCTGTCATATTCAAATGCCATTGGTTTGATCTGAAGTAACGAGACGGACCCTAATCTTGGGCTAGTCGAAATTGACGATCATCCGTCTTACCGAGGCGATGTGTATATTGTGGCTCAACGAAGCCCACGCAAGTTTATTATCTCTCATACCGTGCCAAAAGACGACCGTCTTAAGGGTTGGGATGTTGTGTACAAGGTATCGCCACACGGTAAACTACTGTCCCAAACAATGAAGATTACAACTTTGACCCAAACACATATGACGGAGAGTTCTTTCAAGAAGAGGGGCTAGAAGGAGTTTTGAGATAGACTTAACCGAAGCGATCAGAATGGAAGTAGACAATGAAAGGGTTGTTGGCGAGGGCCATTGGAGATGAGGTTCAAAATGTGAAGGACTTAGAATTACTTGGCGATTACATTTAGGCAATGACGGTGATGACAACATTGCTCTTCGAATAGTGTTGATTATATGGACATGGTGATAGTGATGATGAGACTTATGATCCACTAATCCGATCATTACGATTATTTCTAATACATGTAATACTTTGTTATTTTCTAATTATGTTTTGTTTATTTTGCATCTCTTTCTAAGTACGTCTTGTTTATCTCGTGCTTATTGGTTTACTCTTTTTAATTGCGGTGATTGAACAAAGATGGTGGGCGGTATGAGGAACGAAGGTCGCTTTACCAAAACGGCCCGATCTGTTGGCGATCGGGGCAGGAGTAGGAGGAGGCGGGAGGGCAGCAGGAGGCGGGAGGAGCAGGAGCACTCTTGAGGGGGAGCGGGAGGAGGGGCGGGAGGAGGAGCGGGAAGCGGGAGGAGGAGGAGGAGGAGGAGGAGGCGGCAGGGGGTTCCGCTTCCTCTGGTTCGTCGGGTGTCTGGTTGCGAGGTCCCTCGACCCTCCCGAGGCGACCGATACCTCGTGAGAGCGCTGCGATTCAACCACTGGGGCTAGGTAAGTAACTTTAGATGTTATCACTACTTTTTCATTTGATATGTTGAAAATCACAATAGAAACTAATAATTTATCTTAATCACTTGGGCGGGGTTGGGCGCTTGTGGCTGCGGTGATCACAAATGCCATGTCAATGGCATCTGGGTCTTTGTGAGCTACACTTCCCCTGGTTGCGTTTGGCGGAGGCGAGCCGGCCTACGTGGGACCACTCGTCGCCTTCCCGATTTACGGATCGGGATGGCAGGGTATTCGCCAACAAGGCGGCCTTGGTGTGGCCGAGGCTGTGGGTAAGTCTTCCTCGCACTACATTGCTCAATACATCGCATTCATTGGACATTCTTGAAATAATATTTGGATACATCGCGCCTATATGCGTGGATTTCTTGAGATGCCGGGAGGGATATGAGGCCAAAGGCTAGTGTGGCTCACAAAACCTGTTATAAACTCGTGAAGGACATGCATTACGGTAGCGCCCGAGCCATCGTAACATAACGCTACCTACCTTGGTTCGAAGATCAACAAAACTCAAGCAAGAAACATGAGGTGACCGGAAGAATACATACGGTAAATATAGAACATTAATACTGATTTTTTCCGAGATTAAATGCGCTTAATTTGATCTTCTTATATGTCATATACTTGATGGCGTGTAGGTGCCTCCGTGGTGGCGCCCAACATCTCGATCTTTGAGCAGATGATGGTGGACAAGTGGTGCGCCACGAGTGGGAGGAGACGGCAACGCTTGGGAGTGGCGTTTGATGATGCCAGTGCACCACACCATCAAGGCAATCAGTAGCCTCGGCAATTGCGGCTACATGGGTGCAGCGAATTCATTTCTTTATTATAACGCTCAATTCTGCATAATTTCTAATCATCTTGCTGTTTTTTTCGCAGTCGTCGTCACATGGTGGCCAGCCTTGCTCCCAGTTCAAGGCATGGGCTTTGGCCCACAAGGGCAAGGCGACGTCCGACGTCGACTACAACCCGGAGGACCCGCCCTCGGTGTACAGCAATGCGACCATCCACAGCCGCCTCAGTGAGTACACATCGATGGCAAGGGCGGTCCATGGGCCAGAGTACGATCCGAGCACCCAGGATCTTGATGGAGAAGTCGTCATGAGGGTGGGAGGAGGCAAGAAGCATGGGCGGTACTGGATTGGCGACAACACACTCGACACGGCCACTACTCCCACTCTCTCCCAGATTCGATCAAGGAGCACGAGCTCAAGCCCTACCATCCTCACAATTAGGACCTTTGCTGATCCGGATGGAGGCACTCCAGGTTATTTCTGTTTTATTCGTCGTTCATTAATTTTTACATACCTTTGCTTTGCATTGTAACATTGGGGTGGAATATTGTAGGCCCAGCTGGAAGAAGAGAAGAGGCTACGGGAGGAGATGGCGGCGAGGATGGAGGCCGATCGGCAGAGGAATGAGGGCGAGCGGCAGAGGATGGAAGCGAGATGTTTGATGGATGCAAAGTCTTGGCGAGAGGATGGGTCAACCTCTCGCCACCGAGCTATTCCTCCTCCACCTCCTCCTGCAACTACTCTGTGAGTTTGCCTTCTCTACCTTGAGCTCTTTACTTACCATGTTTATTGCTTTCGCTTGTGCTTTGCTTTACCTTAAATCTTGTCTCACACATGCAATCTCTTCTCCTTTGTGCAGAATCAATCGGCGGCTTCGAATGATGTGCCTCATGACTCATCACATCAGTCGGGGTGGCCAACTTGGTGAATGATGGACTATATGTGATATATTGTGACTTGTGATATGTGATATATTGTGACTTGTGGTGATATATGTGATATATTGTGACTTGTGGTGATATATGTGATATATTGTGGACTATATGTGATTACTTGTGGTGATTACTTGTTGATATATCTGTGATATTGTGACTTGTTTGAGTGGGGTGCAATAAACAATTAAAATAGTCAGTTTTTGGCCACTTTGCCGTGTGTTACACTCGGCAAAGGGAGGCTTTGCCGAGTGTCATGGTAAAAACACTCGGCAAAGTAACGTTTCTGAGCATTCTGGGAACATAGTTTGCCGAGTGTTTAATCTTTGCCGAGTGTCATGGTAAAAACACTCGGCAAAATACGTTATTTTGCCGAGTGTTTTTACCATGACACTCGCAAAAATTAGATTTTGCCGAGTGTCATTATCCGACACTCGGCAAAATGGAAAACATTGCCGTGTGCCATTCCGTCCGGCACTTTCGGCAAGCGACGCCGTCACCGTGTTCTCACCGCCCACCACCTTTTTTTGCGAGGTCGGTTCGGCTTTCGGCAAAAGCCGTTGAAAGTGCTTTCGATGAAAAGCACTTCGGCAAAGACTTTTTGCCGTCGAAACTATGCCGTGAGATATGCCGTGGGTGGCACTCGGCAAAGCCTTTGCCGAGTGTTTCTCGTGCTTTGCCGAGTGCCACGACACTAAGCAAAGCTGCTGAGACCAGTAGTGTATGTTTCGTTTGGCTTTAATTCTAACGCATGTATATATGTTGCTTCTTTGATTCAGTGCGTGTCAATGGGTTCCCCTGTAAGGACGCTGACGACGTGAAGGCCGAGGACTTCTTCCTCGCTGCCAACCTCGACAAGCCGATGGACACAACCAAGAGCAAGGTCGGGTCAAACGTCACATTGATCAACGTGATGAAACTTGCAGGTCTCAACACACTCGGCATCTCCATGGCACGCATCGACTACGCTCCCAAAGGACAGAACCCACCACACACTCACCCACGCGCCACTGAGATCCTAACCGTTCTCGAGGGCACACTCTATGTCGGATTTGTCACGTCCAACCCGGACAACAAGCTATTCACCAAGACGCTCAACAAGGAGACGTGTTCGTGTTCCCACAGGGGCTCATCCACTTCCAGTTCAACCCAAGCTATGACAAGCCAGCTGTTGCCATCGCCGCACTCAGCAGCCAAAACCCCGGCGCAATCACCATTGCTAATGCGGTGTTTGGATCCAAGCCACCAATCTCGGACGATGTTCTTTCCAAGGCATTCCAGGTGGACAAGAAGGCTGTGGATTGGCTCCAAGCTCAGTTCTGGGAGAACAACCACAACTAAATTATGGGTGCTCGATATTTGAAGGTTTATATATGCTTACCCTTGTAATAACAGGTAACACAGGTTTGTTTGTTTTTTGTGTGTAGCAAAATATTGTATACGGGTTTGCTTACAGATGATGTAAAACACTATATGTACTAATCTTGTATGATTTGTGGTGATTAATTTAAGATACTTCATATCTCAGATAGCTTTCGATAACCAAACTGATCGAGCAATGATTAGATCAGATTCATGCTACCAAAAACTAGATTTAAATGAAGGCAAATAATGGAATCCTGAAGCTGGCGGTTGAACCATCAGACAGTCTACGTACTAATTCCTTCCGTTAACTTCAGTTCTGTCTGTTAGGTGTGTATAATCTATTTCTTACCAACAGGATATCTCAAACGTGACTTCTCCTCTTGTCTGTACGTACGGCAACACAAAGCTTCTGGGAAATTAGTTGATCTTCTAAAAACAACCGTATAATTTAAAAGTGATTATAAAAGATATATTAAACCTTCAAATATTGATGGAATAATACAGGATCTGTAACAACCTCAGTTTTAATGAACAGTAACAAAATATTTTTCATAACATTTCTGGTTATTTTCAAAACTTGAGCATCTTGTTACAATATAAAAACTTCCATTTCAACCCAATCTTAGCCTTGTTTGAAGCTTCAAAAGAAAATACAAGTCAATGCTTGTATTGAGATAGAGAAATATTTTTATCAAATACTAGATAAATTATCTTGAATAAAAATAATTTTTATCAAATTTTAGAGATTATTTTGACCTTTTGAAAAACCTCTGTTCTCTATTTAAACCTCTTCGGTCAAAATATTTATTTAAGTATTTTAAAGCAAGAACAGTGGTTTTCAAAATTTATCTAGGACATATTGTTGACGACAAGATTTAGCATCTTTAAAGGGCTTTAAAGACCTCTTGGGAGGTTCTTTTTCAAGCGATGCGACCGTGTGTTCCTTGGCGGTAGTACCGCATCTTTGTTGGATGGCATTTGGTCTTTGGTGAAGTCATAGTTTTCAGCAAGTAATAGCCAAATCGGTAGTACTAAGCAAGTCAAGTCTTGGAACTATCGCTGGCGTACTACCGCAAGACACGTGATCTGAGTAGGTTCTTGATGATGTCGATTAAAATGGACGGGCTAGATCATTGTGAGCGTTTGGACCGTTCGGCGTAAAGGGACTCATGAAGCGTCCGATTGAAATCCAACGGCTCAAAACGGTGAATGTTGGAACATTGAGCGTAAAGAGACTTGTGAAGCGTTCGATTGGCCATTTCAATCTGGACCATCAACGTGGCAAAACACGAGTTTTTGAGGTCTTTTGAAGCATTTCAGTAACGCGGTAGTTCCGCAATATGAGGCGGTACTACCGCTCAAAGGTAATACCGCATGTTTAATGGCGGTAATACCGTTTTCTTGGATCTTCTGCTGAACGGCACTACCGCACATGTGCAAAGGTACTACCACAGGTCACTTGATCTGAGATGGATTCTTTGAGATGTCTGATTGAGATCGGACGGTCCAAAAACAGATAAACGTTCGGACCTCGAGCGGTGTCGAATCTAACGGCTAAAACCGTGGTCGATCGGCCATTTCAATCTGGGCCGTCCGCGTGACGTATGTGTGTCTTTGAGGCTTTTGATCGTTTACGTGAAAGCGGTAGTTCCGTGGTGTGGAGCGGTAATACGCACCAAGGTAGTACCGAGTGTTTTGTAGCGGTACTTAAATTCGAGAAGGTGTTTTGGAGCTCGGTTTACATGAAGAGCGGTATGACCGTGATTTGAATGGCGGTACTTCCACATGGCGAATCTCCGTGTCTTGTTGAGACCTCGGGAGCGGCCACGTGGCTCCATCGTGGCCACTTAGGACCTCCCTAGAGGCCCTCACGTGGCGTCATCAGGACCGTTCAGGATCTCCTTAAAACCGTCTGCATGGTTTCATCAAAACTTCATCAAAGGCATTACGTTGCTTGATCAGAGACGTCCAGGACCTCCTCGGAGCACGTACGAGGCTTGATCAGAGCCGTTCACCTCCCGCGTGAACTTTTGAGGTTTGGTTTTAGTTCGGTCAACTTTAGACCTAACCCTAGTCATTTGGCACTGTAGCAGCTCAAACCAGTTGGGTTAAACCCAACCTTGTGCCAATCGACCAACCTGCCACGTTCAAAGGACTCAACCAACCCTTTGTGCACAAGCCGTCCGATCTTGAATGAATGAGCGAGATGCGTTGGGCTGTTCGGACCATCGAACATCCCATGCAATCTACACCGTCCATGTTCAATCCAATCGCGCCATCTCAATTTGGTTTAAACCAAAGCGTGCGTGCCATTGGATTCAAAATCAATAGCCAGGATCAATTGGGTCGTTCGGACCGTCCGAACGCGCCTTGATTCTGAGCCGTTAGATTTAGATCGACCATTCTCGTTAAGTGGGCCGTTCGGACTATCCGAACCCACTTCAATCTCAACCCTTGAATCTGATCCAGCGGTGCATTGTTTTCGTTTGAAACTTCGGCGTGCATCTCCTTCTTGGCTATTGAATTTTGATCGCATGACCAATATGACCAAACCGATCGAGCAATGATTAGATCGATTCATGCTACCAAAAACTAGATATAAATGAAGGCAAATAATGGAATCTGTGGTGGCGGTTGAACCATCGAGACGGTCTACGTACATAACGAGAATGTTATCTGGCGTTCAACCATTAGGGCTTTGGGGGCGATGGTTGATGGATGGTGGTGACACTTGGCCTTATGAGCTCTTGTGAGGCGGCTTGTGTTGAGTGGTTGCCTTGACCGCGTGGCTTTGCTCTTGTTTGTTGTGGGCTTTGGCTATAGGAAGCATGGCTCTATCCCTTCCCTCCGTGCATGCGATCTTGACCTTATCACTTCTCGGTGCTTTCTTGTGCAGAGTGAAGGTTGATGTTGGATATTTGTAGGGTTGTGTTGACCACACAACAAGGGTACTTGATAGTCTTTGGTTTTGATATACCTGTGATGTTTCGACTAAGGGTATGGCTTATGGAGAGATGTATGGCGAGGATTTTATTAGGGTTGTGGAAATCTGGAAAATGTGGGTGTTGGGCTTTTAAATTGCGGGGATGAAAACCCACATAAGTGACAAGCGCAAGAAATACCTTGGGTGGTGCGGATATCTTGACGATCAAGGGCGACTAACTCTAGTTGGTGCAGGTATCTTGATGGTCAAGGGACCGACGACTTAGATTGTTCAGGTATCCCTCGCACTTTGGGGAATCGGCGGCAACTTCCTATAGCCTAATTTTGTTCTAAGCGTTTGGTTCTCTACTCGTGTATTGGTCGATGGCGGCGATAGATGGACAAGGAGGCTTCACAACATGCAATGCAAGATTTAGTTATTTTCTTTTGTAATAAACTTCGGTTGTAATTTATATAGTGATTTGAGGTAATTAATGTTGTAATTAATTGAGAGTGTAGCCATGTCGTATTATTACTTTTCAATTTTATTTCTAATTCACGGAGATGGTTTCTTGTAATAAATTCTGAATAATAATGTTTTAATTTAAGCTTGTGCGAATTCTTGTATGTTGATCTGAGTTATAATATTTTACTTTCGCTTGCAATTTAATCATATTGTGATCTATTTTGAGATTGGAAGAGTGATGTATGTTCTTTTGTAATGACTTCTTGCAAAAGATTCTGAAATTATATAGATGATTTATTTTTTGTAACTTCAACAAAGTTGTAGTTATATTATTATGTAATGGTAATGCATTCTTGTAGTTAACTCTAGGCTCATGTTTAATGTTTTACCTTGACTTTAACGGATTATTGTCCTTGACTTTGAATGATATAAAGATGATGTATGCTGATTTGGATGTATGTTTGTATTCTCTTGATGATGTAATTAATTCGATGATTGAATTATTATTTTATTTCCGCTTATAACTAATTTTTGTAAATAAACTTGGGTTGTGATATTTTACTTTCGTTTGTAATGAAACCATGTTGTGATTAATTCTTGTATGTTGCTTTGATGTAAGGAATTATGGTAATTTAAAGCCAAGTTTGTAGTTAATGTTTTACCTTTGTTTGAAATGAATCTTTGTAGGTTGGTCCGATTTGGGGAATTATTATGATTTAATCTCAGTATTTACATTAAATCTTTTATTGTTATCGCAAAGGACTTTTGTACGTGATTTTCATGTAAAGTATTCTTGTATTTAAGTATGTGTTATAACAATCCTTTACCTTCGCTTTGCAATGGATTATTGTAAATGACTTTAAATTATCTTGATTTGGTGACATTGTTATAATAACTCTTATTGTAAATTCTTTTGCAAACTTTTGATAACACAATTTTATATGAAATTATTTGGCGGCGTGTTCGATCTTGAGTTTATGTTTTGTTTTTGTTTAGATGAATTTTTATTTCTTTGTAATTACCAATTAGCGTTGTTTAGATTCGCTTGAATTTTTGGGGTCTCATAACCGGTCATGTGTTCAATTAGTTGGTACTTCTTGTGTTGATGAGTTTATTTTCTTGAGTATCTTGTTTAACACCGTTTATCGGACGCTTAGCTTAAGTTAATTATTTGGGTTGTCACATGCGGGACTAGAGGAATTGGACCAATTCCTTTAGTAAGTTTTGTTCATCTGTTAGGAGTGTATAATCCATTTCTTATCAACAGGATAACTCAAACGTGACTTCTCCTCGTGTAATGCATGCGGCAACACAAAGCTTCTAGGAAATTAGTTGATCTTCTAAAAACAACTATTTAATTTAAGGGTGCATCTACATAGAATGTGACAGTTTTCTTTATATAAAAGCTGTTAGATTTTGAAAGTTCATTTACAACTCCATTATACATATATTATAGTAAATTATTTATATAATTTTGGTTCTTGGTAACTGTAATTATTCTTGAAAGTCTTAATAACTCATATTTCTATCACATGATTCAAAATCTCACATGTACTTTGAGAGGTTGAGCAAAAACAAAGACAAAAAATTATATACCAACAAAATATCGACAATATGGTGAACCCGTCATGTTCTTCATATGTCCTTTGAGAGGTTGAGCAAAAACAAAGACAAAAAATAAAATTTTATACCAACAAAATACGACAATGTGGTGAACCCGTTATTCTCAAAATTCTCTCTAGAAAATGAATACATAAAACTTTGGTGACAATCGACAAACAACGAGACGAAGCTAAGCGGTAGAAATGGTACAAATAAATTAGGCGATAAGTAATTTACATGGAAATCATACAAATCGTTAGGATGGTCAAGTGGTCGGTGGTAGTCATAGATCGAAATCATTTGAATGTCGGGATATGCCTCTCGTATAGCTTGTAAAACTTAAGGTAATTTCTGTTCAAGCTGAATTAAATAATATCATGGGCAAAGTAGGATATTCGTGGTATTCAACATGAATCTTATAGCACATCTAACAAACAAAAAAGTGATAGTTTTTTCATCAAAAAACTGTCGTAAGTTTGGTAGCAATTCTGTTAATTTAAAGAGTGATTAGAAAACATATATTAAACATTCAAATATTGATGGAATAAGATAGGATCTACCTATTTGTCATGCGTCTGTTTTCCTAAAAGATAAACCAGAATTGCTAAAAATTTGTCGCTTGTTTTTTTTTTTTGGGGGGCTCAATTCGACCTTACAATGTTGCTTGGAGATTCGTGCTCTAGCTGGCGACGTCATCTTCTCCGGCGGCGGCGAGTTGCGCTTCTCTCGAGCTCATGCTCAGGAGAGAAAGGGAAGGAGGTAGGAGAAGGATTTGGGGTGGTGAGGCAAGCTAGAGGTGGCCATTTATAGACGGAAGGGTGCAGAAACACAAGCAGAGCCAGCAGGCACCGGCAATGATGCGCTTGGGCCTTGATGAAAAAGCGAACGAGGATGGGCGAGGTGGGGTAGGGTATGGGCACAGTGAAATCGTCGGACAGTCCGAACCGAGGGCGGGGTGGATGGCTCTAGTCTGTGGCGTGTCCATGGTGCGCAGTGAGCTAAGCGTTAGCACTTTGGCGTGCATGGAAGAAAGGCCCTGTCGGGTGGGGTCCACCTGTCAGCGGGAGAATAAAAGAAATTATGTTTTCCAAAATTTCTAAGAAGCTGAGGATTTTTGGAGAATTTTTAAATATAGATGCCGAGCTTAAAAAATTATGAACATTTTTGGGGAGGCTTACGACACAGTGTAGATTATTGTGTAATTTTTCTAGGGTTTTGTTTGCTTGTACTTTTATTATTTGATTTTAGAAAAATTGCAAAACATGCTTTAATTAATTCCGTATTTTATTAACAGTGCAATTCTACCAAGTTTGGATTTTTAATCATCATCTTTTGTTCCAATTTATTTTAATTATCGATTGGGTTTGTATTTGAAAATTTGATACTTAAGTTTCATAATTAGGCAAAAACCTTGAATGAAAATCCAGGAAAAACAAATGACAATAAGATCGTCAAAACTTTTAAAAAGTTCACATTTTTATACATTTGAAAAATAAGCCCAAATTTTGGGATGTTACACCTCTCGACACCAATGCCAATTGTTCAACACCAATATTAAAACCACACCACATGGTCTCCACAAATTAACTGAGAGAAGAAACTATTTGCTTGCAATCGAATAAATTAACGTAACCCGCGTGAATCGAATAAATTAATTGCTTGCACGGTCGGATGCAATTTGTATACGCCAAGAGAACCAGTCGCTAGCTCAGCCTGAGACCATTTCTATCTGTCCAGCCGGCCACTCCTTGACCTGATCTTCTGAATCTCACCTGCTCACACTCTCTATATATATATGCATGCATCCCCGTGTGGCCAAAGCATTAACCAGCTCCATACACACACACCAAGCATCGACTACTTGCTTGTACACAGCTGACATCTGTAGAAGAGCTAGCTCGCAAATTAAGTTCCATCTAGCTAGATGGCCTCCTATAACCTCCTCCTCCTCTCTGCTCTTCTCGCCTTGGTCGCTTCGCAGGCCATGGCTTCAGATCCCAGCCCTCTCCAGGACTTCTGTGTCGCCGACATGAACAAGGACTCGCCTGGTACAGTACTCCATCAACGTCATGCGCTTGCATCAGATCAGATCGGCACATAGATCATACAATAGCATATGTTTCGTTTGGCTTTAATTCTAACTCATGTATATATGTTGCTTCTTTGATTCAGTGCGTGTCAATGGGTTCCCCTGTAAGGACGCTGACGACGTGAAGGCCGAGGACTTCTTCCTCGCTGCCAACCTCGACAAGCCGATGGTACACAACCAAGAGCAAGGTCGGGTCAAACGTCACATTGATCAACGTGATGAAACTTGCAGGTCTCAACACACTCGGCATCTCCATGGCACGCATCGACTACGCTCCCAAAGGACAGAACCCACCACACTCACCCACGCGCCACTGAGATCCTAACCGTTCTCGAGGGCACACTCTATGTCGGATTTGTCACGTCCAACCCGGACAACAAGCTATTCACCAAGACGCTCAACAAGGGAGACGTGTTCGTGTTCCCACAGGGGCTCATCCACTTCCAGTTCAACCCAAGCTATGACAAGCCAGCTGTTGCCATCGCCGCACTCAGCTGCCAAAACCCCGGCGCAATCACCATTGCTAATGCGGTGTTTGGATCCAAGCCACCAATCTCGGACGATGTTCTTTGCAAGGCATTCCAGGTGGACAAGAAGGCTGTGGATTGGCTCCAATATGGGTGCTCGATATTTGAAGGTTTATATATGGGTGCTCGATATGGGTGCTCGATATCTGGGAGAACAACCACAACTAAAATATGGGTGCTCGATATTTGAAGGTTTATATATGCTTATCCTTGTAATAACAGGTAACACAGGTTTGTTTGTTTTTTTGTGTGTAGCAAAATATTGTATACGGGTTTGCTTACAGATCATGTAAAACACTATATGTACTAATCTTGTATGATTTGTGGTGATTAATTTAAGATACTTCATATCTCAGATAGCTTTCGATAACCAAACTGATCGAGCAATGATTAGATCAGATTCATGCTACCAAAAACTAGATTTAAATGAAGGCAAATAATGGAATCCTGAAGCTGGCGGTTGAACCATCAGACAGTCTACGTACTAATTCCTTCCGTTAGCTTCAGTTCTGTCTGTTAGGTGTGTATAATCTATTTCTTACCAACAGGATAACTCAAACGTGACTTCTCCTCTTGTCTGTACGTACGGCAACACAAAGCTTCTGGGAAATTAGTTGATCTTCTAAAAAAACCGTATAGTTTAAAAAGTGATTATAAAAGATATATTAAACCTTCAAATATTGATGGAATAAGATAGGATCTGTAACAGCCTCAGTTTTAATGAACAATAATAATATATTTTTCATAACATTTCTAGTCATTTTCAAAACTTGAGCATCTTGTTACAATATAAAAACTTCCATTTCAACCCAATCTTAGCCTTGTTTGAAGCTTCAAAAGAAAATACAAGTCAATGCTTGTATTGAGAGGGGGGAAAATATTTTTATCAAATACTAGATAAATTATCTTGAATAAAAATAATTTTTATCAAATTTTTAGAGATTATTTTGACCTTTTGAAAAATCTCTGTTCTCTATTTAAACCTCTTCGGTCAAAATATTTATTTAAGTATTTTAAAACAAGCACAGTGGTTTTCAAAATTTATCTGGGACATATATCATCCCAGTAGCTTCTCTGAAAAATTTCGTATTTTTATAAATTTATTTGGTATTTTTAAACCTCCGGTCAAACTTTTGATGTTTGGTTTTAGTTCTGGTCAACTTTAGACCTAACCCTAGTCTTTTAGGCATGTAGAGCTCAAACCGGTTAGGTTAAACCCAACCTTGTGCCAATCGGACCAACCATCACGTTCAAAGGACTCAGCCAGCCCCTTTGTGCGCGAGCCATCCGATCTTGAACGAACGAACGAGATGCGTTGGGCTGTTCGGACCATCCGAACATCCCATGCGATCTACACCGTCCATGTTCAATCCAATCGTGCCATCTCAATTTGGTTTAAACCAAAGCGCGAGCGCCATTAGATTCAAAATCAACAGCAAGGATCAATTGGGTTGTTCGGACCGTCCGAACGCGCCTTGATTCTGAGTCGTTAGATTTAGATCTGACCATTCTCGTTAAGTGGGCGTTGGATTGTCAGAACCCTACTTCAATCTCAACCCTTGAATCTGACCCAGCGGTGCATTGTTTTCGTTTGAAACTCAAAGGCACGCATCTCCTTCTTGGCCATTGGATTTTGATCGCATGGCCAATATGAGTTAATTTTATTCGGACCATCCGAACGTCCCAATCAATCTGAGCCATTCGTTTGCCATCGGACCGTCCATATGAAAAGTGGTGTTGGGCCATCCACATCAAATCAATTGTGGCCGTTCATTTTTATCGAGACTATCCTCATTTGTTCGAGCTCATTGTGTTGTATCTTCGCCGAGACCAACGGTGGGGCCCGCATGTCGATGGCTCATCTTCACCTTCTCGCGCCATGGCACCAGTTGGCGCATCGGCAGTGAGGTGGCGCTGCGTCCACGATTTTGCGACATGCAAGCGCCACTTAGCACCATTTATTTGCCATTGTCACCACTCATCGGTTCCTTGTCTTCTTGGCGAAGTGGATATAAAACCCTCATTTTCATTCTCGTCTAGTTTGATGTGCGCTTGTTTTCGTCCTCCTCAATCAAGAGTATCATTCGTTCTTGTACCCTTGTTCATCTAACTTCATGCTTTAATCATCTTACAAATGGGTAACCTTGGCATTGTTTGTAGCATTAAAACCCGTGAGTCGTCTTTTGAGCAACAGAGCGCGCTGCAAGAAGGCTAGCCTTGGATTAATCTCATTCTCGGTAATTTCTTGGTAGATCTCTTCGCGTCATATCGTGTCTTATGATCTAAGAAGCAAAACCCCTCAGTTAATTTCACCTTTGGTCAAACAGGTTGGTTGAATTTTGAGAATCTTTTGTTTTCGACTAAATCGACCCCTTCGTCTCCATCTCCGGTGCGGTGAGTTTTATCTCAATTCCTTTCAGCAGTACCCTCACCTAGACCTATCAGAGCCAGTTCAACCATTTACTGGTGATCTTTTTGTCCAGGATTTCATATCTATTTCTGGATCATCTTGTCTCTTTTCGGTCTTTCATATCGCCGGCGAGCTCCTGAGATTTTCGGTCATCTCTTAAGCTCAAGCAGACTCCTACTAAACCCTTTTTAGCTTAAGCAAAAGTCTTTTGCTCATTGTGCGTGCCAATCGGCAAAATCACCTTTGCCGTATTTGCGTCCCGTCGCTACTCTATTGTCGGACCAGCTCGACAGCACTGTAGCAGAGTCTTTAGCCTTTAATCCTTGTCGGTTGATTCTAGAAAGTGTTGATCTAGGTTATTACCTTTACTAAAGATAGTTTATAGCTTACGCATTTTGTTAGTTTGCACATCAGTACTTTGATCATGCATCTTTTCAGCATTTTGTTCTCTGTTATGTTTCTGGATGTTCATTTGCTATTTTTTTGTTAGGATCTGAATTAACTGACGCGAGTGAGCATATTGCTGATCAATCTGAGAGTGAACAAGTGGTTTATTACCAAGGCAAGCATCCTCTTGCACCATGTTGATCCTAGTTTTGATACTTTAGTGTTTTGAATTACGATGATAAGCTGTTGCATGCTATTTTTGAAGTATCAGTACTTTGTGTGTTAGTTAGTTATATACCCAATCTTTGTGGCTTATTCGAACCAAATTCATACACTTATGCTTAAGATAGAAATCTGGTGTTAGTAGATTGTTACGTAGATTTTTGCTTAGCCTTGCAAGTCTCAGAGAGCGTTAGATGTTTGACAAGCTTATCTTGTCGGACACAGGAGACACCTTTTGATTTCTATCTTTGATTTCTTTGTCGGTTTTGTTAAAACTAAAAGTTGATTTAATTTTGTTTGATAACAATTTGATTTAGATCTGGACAAGTGGATGCTAGTGATGGTGCCTTCATGCGAGATTTAGGAAATGTGGTAGTCTTATGCGGATCGTTAAGGACTGAACTTTGACTGTCAATTTGAGTACCTTACGTTACTTCCACCTTGTGTGTGTGGCGCTACTTGGTTAAGTAAGGGCTAAGGTTATTGAGTTGAGGCGGTGGAGTGAGGACATTTGCAAAGTTTGCATGTCCGTAGGGCTCGATTTCAATTCTATATGGGCGGGGAGCACAATTTTAATTTTGTTCATTGAATCGGCTTTCCGACATAACATGTGTGCCCGGTTATGGCGCTATCCGTCGTTTGTACTAAGCGGGATTAGTCGCACATGGGTGATTCAACTCAATAATGTCAACTTGCTGAAAAATACCGAATCTTAGTTTATCCGGTCGGCACACCAAAGGAAGTGTGTCATCGTTGGAGGCATTCAAAGGCTTACGGGATGTGGGTAAAGATGTGCACCCTGCAGGTTAAAACTATTGAATAGATGTATCATGGTTATGGACAACACTTGTTTTGATGGACAACTCGGTATAGACTTTGAAATTATTTGTATCATGGGTTTCTTGGTTGGCATGAAGGGTATTCATGCATGTTAATTGGTCAAAGTGGACAGCCACCTTGATTTTTGTTCTTGTTTGTGATTAAATTCTCTTTTACTTACCATTTTAGTCCAAATTTGTTTATAAAAACGCCTTCACGAGAAAAATTGTAAGTATAGGAGTAAAACCGATTGCTTTATGCAAAACTAATGCCATTACAACCTTCTGTTGTCGCCTTTAAGCATGTACAAATTCTATTCGTTTGGATAGGTCTTTGCTAAACACTTTCTTTTAGTAGTTTTGTATTAGTCTTGAGTACCTTTTGTACTCGGGTTCTTTAACCACTTATTCTTTGGTGAGGACGGTTATTTGTACGAACTACCCATTAGCTCCGATCAGGGCGACGCTAACGAGACGCTATTTCTATCCTCCACTCAGTTGCCTGAGGGCGATGGGCAAACTAGTTGGAATTTTTGCTCTTTATATTTTTGTTTCATTGCTAAACTTTTGCTGTTTTTTTTCTTTGGTCGGTTGTTATGTTGAACCGAACCCGACTTGTAAAGTTTTGTCTTGTATGTATACTGTATGCTTTGTATGACATGGTATAATGTTGTTTAGGATATATGTACAATGGTCTTTCATCTTAGGAACTATTGTAAGACATATATCCGGGAACCTGGTATTGAATTTATTCCTTGTCAAAAATTATGCTTTCGGGTGTAATTATCTGACTTGGAATATATTCAATACATGGGGTCTTCACAGGATCTACCTATTTATCATGCGCTTGTTTTCTAAAAGATAAAACGGAATTGCTAAAAAGCTGTCGCATGTTTTTGAAACGATCAAATTCGACCTTACAATGTTGCTTGGAGATTCGTGCTCCGACTGGCGACGTCATTTTCTCCGATGGTGGTGAGTTAGAACAGGGCTTCGCCAGATTAGGGCTAAGGTTCACCGGGCCCGACTATAGAGGAGGGAGGCGGTGGCGGCGAGGTAGCGAGTGGCGAGTGGCGCCAACCGTGGGTTGTTGGAGGTCGGTGGGCGGTGGAGGTTGGCGGGGCGACGGGAATCGACTAGAAATTAGGAGGCGGGGGTGGCGATGGCAGAGGAAGATGAAGCGGTAGTGGTAGCACAAGAGGCGGACGGTGCCGGTGGAGGAAGAGGAGGCGGTAGTGGTGGCCCGGGGACTGGGGTGGGGACGGTGATCTGACAGAGGCGATCTTGCGGAGGGATCGGGCAGCGGCACTTGGACGGGATGGAGAATGAGGTTGGGTTAGGTTTGGCTTGGCTTGTATAGAAATAGGGGGAAGGATTTGGACCGTTGGATTGAGATCGTCACGATTGAAAAAGTGGTGATTTTGTGGGCTGAGTGATCAGTCAAATTTTAGCGAATGGTGGATAGTCAAACCCAAGATAAAAGTAGTCAAACTTTGGACCAGTTGGATGAAGATCAAGCACCCCAAATCTCTCCCATCCTCTCCTCGTCACCGCACCCATTCCCTAAAAGCTGAATAATGCCTGGCCTTGCCTCTACACTAGCCAACAAGGTTTGCCAGACATCCACCGCCTCGCCGGCACCTCTGAGATTCCTCCAGCATATCCCATGGACCTCCTTCATTCCTTTCCAAGCCGTCGCGACCTCCCCACTGCTATCACCGCTTCCAATGATGGGACAAAGGTGGCCGCCGGCTTCGTTGGGGCGCAGTGCTCACAAGAGGTACTTTATTGGGAGCTCTTTTACGATACACTCAATTTAATACAGGTTGTCCATTCTTTTTGATACAATGGTTCAAATTAGTTAGGATTTAGTTATACTACACATGGTGAGGATCACTTGGCACAAGAATAATATTTTCAACCCTAGTTGGAAAAGTCCATAATACTCTCAAGAAAAAAATTATAAATATAAAGAAAAGTTTATTATGCCTTTAACAAGTCAATGGTTAGATTTCATCTATACTACCACCATATATTACCTTTAACACCCGCAGCCCAACACTGAGCCTAAAATATCACCTAAACTATTCTTGCTACCAATTTGATATTAATAATCATCAGTAAACACTTAGAGTAATTCAAAAGATGGTGCTCCAAATTGAAAATCAAGTAAAATTGTCCATTTTGCGGTGTCTTGATAATGATTATAACTTTTGCATCTGAACTCCAAATCAAATGAATCTTTTTCCTAAATTCATATAAAATCATGACCTATATGAATATACAAAAATATTTTGATTTTCTTCCTTTTGAATTTATTTTTCCGTTTGCGATTTATTCTTAGTTCTTTCGAATAGGCGTGAATTAGCGAGCAAGTTTATAGACAATCAAGAGACCTCACTCTCGAAGCAACCAGATCAAGGCAAGCGCCTCCCTTGACCATATTTATCCTATTATTTTAATTATTGTACTTACTTTTGCAAAATCTATTATGCGTGCGTGTATGTTTGATTAAAATTGCTAAATTTGGGGATAATGATAGTCGCAATCCCATTCGATGCAGGATCCTCCTTGAAACATTGATATCCTTACTGTTGTAGCTATTAGGTTATGGTTTAGACAATGAATTATGTCAACTTGGGTTTTGCGAGTGCGAATCTCGCATAACTAATTAGTTAAGCTATAATCTTTACTAAAATTTGAAAAAAAAAATGGATAACATGTTAAATATGAGTTTGGGAGATTTTGAAATGATGGTCTAGAGGGATTTACCTCTGATATTTTGTATAGAAATAAAAATAAAAAACTTAGTTTGTGACGCGGACGAATTATATTATATTCTGAGAAGTGTGAGAGGTGTAGCTCACAAGTAGATAGGGGGAGATTCTCGTCCGGGTCAATTAAGGACCGAACACCGGTGCTCCCAATCTAAAGCCTAATCGTACAACCAGATGTGCTAGTATGGGATGGCCTTAGCTAATTAAGTCATTGAAAACTAGCCTTCTTAGGCCATAGTAGCGCGAACATGACTGGTGTAGGCATGCTCGAAGGGGCTTCCTTCACCAAGGCATTGGGCACAAAGCTAAAAATAAAATATTGCTCGCAGCCGAGAAGGGTTGTGGGTTGTTATTTATTTAATTACTTAATTGTTGTCATTTATCTATTTAACAGCTCTTTAAGCTTCCATTGCAAAGTACTACATAATCATATTGCAAATAAAACCTACTTGATACTGAAAATAACCTGCAGCTTTAGAGCCTCGGCTTTTGTTAACCATGCAAGTATATAAACTTTGCGATACACTACAAGTCTTCTTGAGCACGCAATGTACTCAATCTTGCTTAATTTGTTGTTCGAACATGCGAGGATGAGCCTCATGAGCGACACCTTCTTTGCACCCAAAACCGGTCGGTTCGGTGGAGGTCTTTCTAAGACTTGTCTCTAGTCGGTTGTCGAGGTTCGGATGGACATGCCGCTGGAATTTTGGACTTGTTACATATTTTTCTTCATTTGTTACTTTTGCTACGATACTTAAGCTTTTATTTGGTCGGTCGGCCCGTGTGTTGTAAATAATATAATCGCTTAAGTTATGTACCACAATTTTGTTTATTTTGTATGTACGAATGCATGGATGTGAATATCAATGTAGGTGGAAGTGTGTACTAGCCATTGATCATGGGACTAGCTAGTACGATACACACATGAGGGTTTCGGGTATTCAAAGCCCGAGTACGACATTAGGTGTCTGTCTCCATTTTTCGTGTAGCACTTTGGTACAACCACACCTCTAAACACTTCCACACAAGTGTTTGATCACATTCATCAAAATTCCACTTCGCTTTGCCCGCCGATTTAACTGCCACCTCTGGTCGGTCTGACCGCCTACCTCAGCCGGTCAAACCACCGGCCTTCGCCGTTCTAGCCACCACCTGGCGGTCGGACCGCTAGCCTTGGTGATCAAACCGCCTCTGACCTAATGATCGGCGACAATTTGCTAAACCGATGTTTTGATCTGAAACATCTCGACACCGATATCAATTGTTCAACACTAAGATTAGGACCATACCACATGGTCTCCACAAATTAGCGAGAGAAGAAATTAAAGCGTTGATCCATTCCATGCATGCGACAACGTAAATGCGTCTGAGATCAAATTAAAGGTCATGGACATCACGCTATCGGAGTTAATTATTCTAACATGCCCTTTTTTTCACTGATCAAACACAACCAATCAATAATGTCATGCGTGACGGTCAGCGGCGAGGAGGATCGGGACTAAGCTTGGAGGCGAGGTCGAAACGATCATGGATGCGGGTGAGGTCAAGTGACTCAAGCATGGCGAGAATGGATGAAAGTGACCGAAGCAGGCGATTCGGTCTTGCCGGTTGGTCAAGCGGCATGGGGGTCGGTGCAAGTGCCAAGGTGGTCGGTGGGAGCCGGATGGAGAGACTTGCCGACATGATGAGAGCCGTTGATCAACCTACGTGGCGGAGCGAGCAATTGCTTCGACGAGTTGGACTCGGTCCATGGAGAAGGATCGAGAAGGGTATTTTGGTAATTTTACCAAATACCGCCTTTGTGACCTTTGGCTAAACCGCGACGGGGCAGGCAAGGGAAGCGGTTTAGGTCAAGAGAAGTGAAAACGACGCTTTAAAATGCGTGCGTGTGTGACCCGTTGTTGTTGGGCCTTAAGGGGAGCCCATTAGGGTTAACTCTTTAGAAGGTCTAAGCCTCCATATAAATAGGGGTGGCTGCTGTAACCTGACCCCCAAGCACTCCTTTGGTAAACCCTAGTTTGGTGTTAGGGTTTAGGGAAGAAAAGAGAGGTTTAGGCTCTAGAGATGGATTGTGTGTGTGCTCATGGATTGAGCTCTTGTCCTCCTTGAGGAGTGGCTGTAACCACGAATCATCAATCATCAATCAATCCTTGCAAGTTCTTTGAGATGAGCTCTCTTCGTTCTTTTCTTGTTTTTCACCTTACTTTGATGATTTTGAGTGCTTCCTTGATCCTGTGGTTTTTGGTTGATTTCGTGCCCTCCTTCTCCTTGCTGGGACATGTGGGAACATATCTAAGATCATCTAGATCATCAATCTCCCACGAGCAAGTGTTGGATCAAGTTTTAGTGTTTTGCTCGGTTTTGAACTCTCCTTGGTAAAATTGAAAAAGGTCAAAACTTTGACGTGGATCTACTCAATCTTCACTTGGAATAGGTTCCTAATATCCTTAGGAAGGTGTGTTCCAAATTTCGTGAAGTTTGGCCTTACGGATCAAAAGTTAGACCGATTTTCGTTTGGGTTTCGGTGATTGTGCTGATTTTCCTGTTCATCGTCGGGGCGGTCGACCATAAAATCAGCGATCGACCGCTAGGCAAAAAGTCGAGACCACCAAATTGAGAGGTTAGACCACCGAGTACTTTGAGATTTGAGTTTTGGTAATTTTGGGTGTTTTCGTCGGGTTTTAATTGGATTCAATACAAGACTTCCTTGTGTTTGTTCTTTGATCTTCATAGCTTCCATAGCAATTGGAGTGAATTAGTATTGAATTCAATTAAGGTGAAGAGGAGAGCATGCTCCTATTCACCCCCTCTAGTCGCCTTTCTGTCCTACAATTGGTATCGAGCCGGTTAGCTCTTCCCATAGATCTTAACGGTCTTTGGAGCCATGGCGGCCGACAAGTATTCGACCAAACCACCTATTTTCGATGGAGTTGATTTTTCTTACTGGAAGGCATGCATGCATGCCTACATCGAGGCTCAAGGGCACGCTATTTGGCTTAAGGTCAAAAATCCATATGTCGTGCCGTCCAATGACGATGTGATCACTCCAGATGTTGAGGCTAATAGCAAGGCTCGAAATTTTCTAATCCAAGGTCTTAGTCGATCTGAGTTTGGCGTGTGGCTCATTTGAAGTCTGCTCACGAGATCTGGAAGACCCTTTGTGACTATCACGAGGGCTCTCTGCGATCAAGGAAGTGAGGCAGAACCGACTCAAGAAAGAATACTCAAAGATCGAGCAAAGACACGGTGAGTCTTTAGATGAATGTGGGGAGGTTCTCCAAGATTCTTCATGACCTTGTATTTGTTGATCTTGTTTTCACCGAAGTGCGAGCATACGCCGACTTTTAGGTGCTCTTGATGTGAAGGTCAGGGGATGAAGATCACATCCATCAATGACAACACTATCATGAGTGAGCTTACCATGGATAAGCTCTACTCGAGGTTGAAGAGCGCATGAGATTGACTTTATCTCGCGTCTCTCCAAGACACAGTCGATGGCTTTGGTGGTCGACCCATCTAAGGGTAGCTCGGTGATTCCTTTGATTTTGGCTCATCGGCTTTTCTTTGTCGACTTTACATTCTTTGAGCGATGAGCAGCTAGAGAAGCTACGAGGATGATTTAGCCCTCCTATCCACCAAATTCTTGAGAGTTTACAACAAAGTGAGGAATAGGAGGAGAGGTGGCCTGTCACTTGTTTTGAGTGTGGTGAGCCTAACCACATTCGCTCCAAGTGCCCCAAGTGAAGGGCAAGGAGGAGAAGGACTCTCGGAGGCATCATCAAGCCAAAGACAAGAAAGGCAAGAAGCCCAACTATCGCAAGTTAAATCACCAAGTCCTTGCCGCTCTTGAGAGTGTTAACATGAGCGATGTGGACTCGGAGGCGGAGGATGGCGATGATGACTCTCATGGCAAGAAGAAGGCCGAGGACTTCACTGGCATGTGCTTCATGGCTAGCGGCAGCCATGGCGTCGACTCCTCCAACGGCGACCTTTTCAGCGATCCCGATGAGTCGTCCTTCACTTACTAGTATGAAAGCGTGCTTTAGCCTATGCTGAAAAGAAAATGTATAAGCAAGAAAAAATGATTAGGAAGCAGGATGCCATGATTGATGATCTTGAACTTAGAGGTTGTTAGGCTTAAATCTGTTAATCCTGTTGATATTTGTGACTCTTGCTCCAGCTTGCAAAATGAATTGATCAACCTAAAATCTACTCATTCCTCTGTTGTGAATCAATTGAAAGATGCTTTTGATGAACTAGAAACTCTCAAGTCTAGTCACGCTTGCATGAATGCCATTGCTTTAGATGTGACTCTTGTTGATGCTATTCCATTATCTTGCTCAAAGCGTGCTTTGCTTGAATTAAAATTGGATAGCGCTATGAAAGATTTGCAGAAATTTGATGCTAGTCACATGTGTTCTCATTGTGAGGATAGTAGGATTAAAATGAAGGAGATGGTGAAATGGTTCTTTACTCTAAAAGCGCTTTATGTGAAAAGCGTGTTAAACTCACAATTGAGAATGATGCTTTAAACAAGACACTAGAAGAAAAGGCTAAAATTGAACAATCCATGTCCATAGTGCTTCAAAGAAAGTTGTTGATTCTAATTCTTGTACTCTTTGTATTGAACTTGGGCATAATGTAGATAAGATACAAGAAGCTTTTAGAGTTAAGTTCAAAGCAGTTGGATAAGATTAGGGATAACTATTGTGTGTCTTGTGAGGCTTTGAAAGTCGAGGTAGCTCACTATAAGGAAAAATCGATAGGGCTAGCAAGTCAAATAAGTGTGCTTCTTGTTATAAACTAGCCAAACAAAATGACTACCTTAAAGAAACTCTTGAGAGATTTGTTGGTGGGAAGAAGAACCTCAACATGATTCTAGACAAATCTAAGGTGAGTGTGAATAATAGTGGCCTAGGATTTAATTCTCTAGAGCATTCCAAGAATCATCCACCTAAGGTTGTTAGAGCTGTTGAGAGTGGCCTGTTTGAGGTAGAACCCTCTATCCAAGATAGTCTTCAAATCTGCTGGTTTTGCTCAAACCACTTCTAGCAAGATAGGTGCTTCTACTTCATCAGGTCAGACCCCTCAAAAGGTCAAGTACCATTGCACCTTCTGCAAGAAGAATGGCCACATTGTTGAGTTCTGCTTCTATAGAGCCAAGATTGAGAGGAAGGAGAGGATGAGTGCTTTGAGAACCATTAGAGGAGTCCCTTCACCTGCTGTAGTCTCTAGAGCCAGGCAGCCTGTTTTTCCTGCTAGACATAGGCCTGGGTTTGTAGATGACTTCTTTGACTCCTTTGGTGGCTCTAGGCAGCGTTCTGGTTTAGGATATCGTGAGGAGAGACCACGGGTAGCATCTAGACAAGGGGAGTACCGACCTTTTGGTAGGTCGATTCGGAGAGGTCTAGGTGGTTCTCGTGTGCATTCTTATGATTTTGCTCCTATTTCTTCTTTGCTTCTCTTGTTTTGCCTAAGCATTGTGTGACTCGATCTTTGGATTCCCAAGTCTTTTATCACTAACTTGATCTTGAGGCACAGATGTTTCTGTTCGTGCCTTGTAGGTCCGTCGTGCGAGGAAGGAGGACATATGGCTTGTTGACTCGGGTGCTCTCGACACATGTGGGGATTCTAGATGGTTCTCCTCCTCACACGTGCATCCGGCAATGAATTGATCACATTTGGGGATGCTTCTAGGGATCGTGATGCCAAAGGGACACAGTCTTGGCGTCAACAACAAGTTCATGCTCAAGGGCGTCGCTTTGGTAAGTGGCGAGGTATAATCTGCTTTCTGTTTCTCGGTTTGCTTGATGAGGGTCTAGAGGTGAGATTTAAGAGTGGTGAGTCTGAGGTTATAGATTCCTCTGGTAAGCTTGTCTTTGAGATCTCTAGGTTTGAGAGGATCTTTTGTGCTAATTTCGATATCTCTTACGCTTCTAGCCCTAGGTGTCTTGTAACCGACTCCCATGATCTAGTGTTGTGGCATCGTGAGGCTTGGTCACATAGGCCCGACCACTTGACTAGAGTCGATGTGAGGATTTGATTAGAGGTTTGCCTAGGTGAAGGTCTGTTAGAGACCTTGTGTGCACACCTGTAGACATGGTAAGATGGTTTCGCTTCTCATCCACCTCTTACCTTAGTGATGATGACAGATGGACTGGTCGGCTCTTGCACTTAGACAACTGTTGGTCCTTCTAGAGTTCGGTCATTGGGTGGGAAATGGTATGTGCTTGTGATTGTGGATGATTTCTCCATGTATTCTTGGGTTTATTTTACGGTTTCTAAGGGCGAGGCATTTGGCTTCTTTAGAGAGTTGGTCCTTAGACTTCTTTGTTGAGCTTCTGGAGCCTTGAGAGCCATTAGGAGTGACAATGGGACAGAATTCAAGAATTCTTCCTTTGCCACTTTTTGTTCTGATAGGGGAATTGAGCACCAGTTTTCTTCACCTAGAGTTCCCCAGCAGAATGGAGTGGTAGAGAGAAAGAACAGGACCCTTGTAGAGATGGCCAGGACCATGCTAGATGAGCATTCCACACCTAGGAGGTTTTGGGCTGAGGCGATCTCTACTGCTTGCTATATTTCTAATAGGGTTTTCTTGAGATCTGTAATTGGTAAGACTTCTTATGAGCTCAGATTTGGTCATAAGCCCAAAGTTTCTCATTTCAAGATTTTCGGTTGCAAGTGCTTCATTCTTAAACATGGCAATCTTGATAAATTTGAATCTAGATGTTCTGATGGCATATTTCTTGGATATCCTGCTCATTCTCGTGGCTATCGTGTATTTAATTTTGACACTAACAAAGTTGTTGAGACTTGCGAAGTCACTTTTGATGAGGCTAGTCACAGTACTAGACCCGATGATGCGGTACAGGTTTACGAGAGCATCTTAAATCGATGATGACTCGAGGATGAGGACCCAATCCATCCTCAAGTCCCTTGACATGGTTGGAGAGCACGCTTCTACTACACGACCGGATGAGCGCCTCTTCCTACCTTCACCGACGATCAGAGTGGCTCTGATCCTACCTCCACAGCCAGTGAGGTAGAGGCCACTTCTGCACCAGGTGCTCCTCTTCGCATTCAGCAACAGCATCCACCTGAGCAGATTATTGGGGATCTACATGAGCGAGTCACTCGCTCCAGGTTCATTTCTCCTGATTCTCATGCACATTCTGCTTTTGTTGCTTCTTTTGAACCCCGAGATGTCACCCATGCTCTTTCTAATGCCTCTTGGGTCAATGCCATGCATGAAGAACTTGAAAATTTTGAAAGAAACAAAGTCTGGACCTTAGTTGAACCTCCACCTAATCATAATGTAATTGGAACAAAATGGGTTTTCAAAAATAAGCAAAGTGAAGATGGGTTGGTAGTTCGCAACAAGGCTAGACTTGTAGCTCAAGGGTATTCCCAGGTAGAGGGCTTAGACTTTGAGGAGACTTTTGCTCCTGTAGCTAGATTAGAAGCCATTCGCATTTTGCTAGCAATTGCGGCATCCAAGGGCTTCAAGCTATTTCAAATGGATGTTAAAAGTGCTTTCTTGAATGGTTTCATAGAAGAAGAGGTCTTTGTCAAGCAACCTCTGGTTTTGAAAATCCCAAGTTCCCAAACCATGTTTTAAACTCTCCAAAGCCTTGTATGGATTGAAACAAGCCCCTAGAGCTTGGTATGATAGGCTTAAGAGTTTTACGCTTAAAAATGATTTCAAAATGGGATTGGTTGATAAAACTTTGTTCACTCTCGAGGCATGGCGGTGACTTTTTATTGGTTGATTTATGTAGATGACATTATATTGGTGGTTCTTCTCATGCTTTGGTGTCGAGATTTTGATTCTATGAGCAGGGAGTTCGAGATGAGCATGATGGGCGAATTGACCTTCTTCCTTGGTCTTCAAGTCAAGCAACTGAAAGAAGGCACCTTTATTCATCAAAGTAAGTACACAAAGGACCTTCTTGGTAACGCCGATATGGGAAGCGATGGCCAATGTCTACTCCCATTGCCACGACCTTGTCTTTGGACCACGATGAGGATGGAGAGCCCGTGGACGGAAGAATACCGCATGACATGATTGGCTCCTCCTCTACCTCCAGCGTCGGTAGGACATCTGATTTCTTTGTGTGTGCATGCGCTTCGATTCGAGCTTCCTCGAGCTTCTCATTGTCAGCGGTCGTCGCATATTCAGTACCTTGAGGACACTCTTGACTTTGGACTTTGGTATTCTTCTTCTTCGCTCTCTCCATTCGCTTTTTTTCGATGCTGATTTTGCGGGGTGTAGAGTGGATAGGAAGAGTACTTCGGCACTTGTCATTTCTTAGGCACATCCCTTATCTCTTGGTCTTCTAGAAACAGGTCTTACATTACGATCCCTTCCGAGGCCGAGTATGTAGGCTGTAGCGATAGTTGCTCTCGGGTTCTTTGGATCTTGTCTACTCTGGGATTATGGGTTGTCTTTGGGTAGTGTTCCTCTTTTCTGTGACAACACTTCTGCCATTAACATTGCCAAAAACCCAGTACAACATTCTAGGACTAAGCACATTGATGTTAGATATCATTTCCTTAGAGACCATGTTGAGAAGGGTGATGTTGTGCTTCATTTTGTTGAGTCCGGCAAAGAGTTGCGGATATTTTCACTAAGGCTCTTGATTCTTCTCGTTTTGCTTCTTTGCGGGGAGAGTTGGGGGTTATTAGTTCTCTAGGCCTGCTTTGAGGGGGAGTTTGCTCTTTTTGCATTCATTATATCATAATGCATTTTATAATTCAGCAACTTGCATTGTAATATAATCTTGTGGAGCTTTGATTATTATCCTTGTATGACTTGAATTCATACTTTATACCCTGCCATGTCTTGTGCTAGTCTGCTAGAATTCTTTTATGGCTTTTTATGTATAGCTTAGCTTTTGCCATGCTAGCTTTATTATCTGTGAGAAAATTGAATCAAAACATGACTTGTTGGATCTTGTGACTAGTTTTGCCTTAGTGATCCTTTCATGATTCATGCCATGTCATATAGGCTTAATTGAGTCTTGAACTTATTCTGAGTTTCAAATCGAGCTATGATAATTCTTAAGTCAAGCAAATAAAAATGAGCTTTTTCTGTGCGAAAAAACTGATCTCACCAATTCTTTCTCATGAGACGGCTTGCCATTGCACTAGGCATGAACTCAGGGGGAGTTTTAGATGACCCAGACCACTCTCTTAAGCTTTTGTTGCTTGGGATGGTCGTAGTGAGGCTTGAGATCTAGCACAATGCTAAGAAAACAAATTGGCAATTGGTTGAAGCTTAGGAGG
Source organism: Phyllostachys edulis (assembly GCA_036346405.1). NCBI lineage: Eukaryota > Viridiplantae > Streptophyta > Magnoliopsida > Poales > Poaceae > Phyllostachys > Phyllostachys edulis. The sequence goes on along the minus strand of CM070561.1, from coordinate 63,115,153 downwards.
CAGTTGTGGATGACTCCTAGTCTAGGACTTGCTTTACTAAGATAAAACCAATCATTTTCAGCAAAGTGCTCAAAGTGCTAAATTCTAAATGCTTGAACCATTTGATTCAAAACTGAACTCAAAATGCTCAAAATTGACTCAATTTCTAGTTTCTGGTCTCCATTTTGCTTATAGACATGGCCTGACTCATTTTTGGGTACCTATAGTTAAACTATGATCTTGAGCACCTTGTCATGCCTTCAATTCATTTAATCTCAGATTATTGCTATTTTGGCCTTAGCTGTGCTGTACATGTTTTGCCATGATTGAATATAGCGTCTTCACATAATATGGCTTGGTGTAATACTTGTACAGTCTTCATGGATAATCTTCATGGCTCCTTTTGCTCAAAGTTAAAAACAAAACAAAAACAAAAAAAATAAAAAATTACAAAGCTATGACCATTCCATTACACTCATGCTCTATCTTCTTCCATGCATCTTGATGAATCCATTGTCAAAGGGGGAGAAAGATTGGTGAAAATGTTGTTTTAGAGCTTTTTGAGTGTCATAGGGAGAAAATGGATTTTCGGAAAAATTGGTGATCATAGTGAGTGGGAGCATCTCAATTGCATTCTTTTGGTCTTATTGCTCTTTTCGAATTTGAATTGCAATTCTTGAAGACTCACAATGATCAAGGTCAAATAGAACAATTGTTCTTTCATATGGACCTTAAGTGAGATTTTGTCGATTCTTTGGAAATTGATGCTTTTGTGCTTTCTTTGCCTTATCTCACTTGCCTATGCTATTGCAGAGCCAGCTTGGTCATTTCCATTGCTTTCTCTTGCTAATGGACCAAGTTGTGCCTTTGTCGAAAAACGTCGAGTACTTTACTTTTCAAACCCCAAAACCACATTTTTTCGAGAGATTGCCAATGTGTTCATCAAGGGGAGATTGTGGATATCATGGGGATATGCCCATGATCTTAGGATGATGAAACAATTGGCAATGTTGCTTTTGGTTTGAAGCTTCGGACCGGTTTACGTGTGGCGTTTTCGATCAAAGTTCTTGAATCTGATTCGGTCTCAGATCTGGCGGTTTTTCATGAATGATGATATTAGTTGTGGATTGATTTTGGGATAGGACCGGTTTACGCATGTGGCGGTCATAGTATTAAGGGAATGGGAAAAACTACTTTTGTGGTGTATTCGACTTATACTGCCGGTAAAGCCAATCGTGATTAAAGACGGTTTTCTCGAGTTTCCCCGGACGTGACGATTATAAGAAATCTGGTTCGATCCCTAAATAAGGCGGTATTCGGATTAACATGCCCTCGATTGTATCGCTTAGCCAGTTTTCGTTAGACTTATTCCCGGTTTTTGTCTTGACATGATGATATTAGTTGTGGATTGATTTTGGGATAGGTCATTTCCTTGTTGATATTGCATATGTGTTGCATATTGCATGTTTTGGCTAACGTGGAGCCTTCTATCATAATACTAGTCTATCCTTGGTATTTACAAAACATCTACATAAAAAAATCGACAATGAAATCATCATACTATCACTGGTTTGCAAAATAAGGACGATCACTCCATCGACAAATAATAACTAACTCTTATGTTTTGTACACGAAAAGAAATTCGAGAAGTCAATAACCACAAACCATATATCTCTTGTTGTATGAGTTTTTCCTTTTTTTATTGCCAAAAAAACATTGCATTTCCTTGAATTGGATCGAAAGGCATTTCCTGATTATGTTTGAAAAAAAGGTTAAACCCCTATTTGTCAGCGATTATTGAAGGCGCAGCTGTCCCCAGCTGATTATGTTTGAAAAAAAGGTTAAACCCTATTTGTGAGAGAAGTTCAATTCATGGTTTGGAGAACAAAGATACATGATGGGATCCCATTTAATGCAGCCTAGACCACTCGAAAACTATTTGATAGCGCATCAACAACTACAACAATGCCTATGTTAAAATTGCATGTCTGAAGTGCAGACACCTACACACTCCCACCTAATGAAAACATTAGATATGAACTACGGTATGACTAGGGAACTCTAGTAGTTCATATCTGATTCATCAAGATTCCCCATCCAAACCAAACAAGCAATTTTGTAAATTTATTTTTTGTGAAATGAGTTAAATGCATCGAAAAAAAGGCTATGGCAAGTTGGTAAGTCAATAATTTACAATTATTTGATTGTTCCACACATAAATGAGAAAAAAAATTAACGGGCAACCACTTCTTTGTGATGAAAAGAAATAAGAATCTAACCCACCAAGGAAGCAAAATCAATTATTTGATTGATGCAACCACATGAAAGAAAACTAGGTGCAGTATTGCTAGCATGAAAGCCACAACATACAAGAGCATCGGACATCATGTCATCAACCACATAAAACAAACATTGTGCCAAACTAAATAAGGTCTAAAGCATCATTGAAGAGTTGGACAATATTTTCAAGTTCTGAAAACTAAAATTCATTAAAGAACAAACATTGCCATACCCACTATTTATTTCTATTCGCCTTTATCGAGACACCAACAACATATTGATTAAAAATAAAGCAAAGGAAGAGGAGACCGAGGGGGAAAAAATATAACATGGGAGATAGAATGCATTTGGTTTCAAATTTATTTTATTTGCTTGGTTCGATTTAATGCCGTCTAAATCATAAAGATATTAGTTTAGTACCTCCACTCTCGCTTTAGTACCTCCATTCATGCAAATACAAGATCGACAACGTGACTAAGGCAATTTTCATAAAGAGATGCAAATTAAACAAAGCGAAGCATGTCTTACACGACTTGTCATTGCCTTTGGCACTATGGTCTACACTGCACAAAGATCACAATTCACAAGCATACCAGATTAAACAATTTTTTTGTTTTGGCATCTAAAATCATGATAAGAAGCAATACAAAGGATATTCAAGGATAGGACTATTAGCACAATTTAATAAACCAGAAGCATCTAATAAAGAAGCATAGACTAAAAATAATTGGAACTACGTCATGCTAATGTCTGAAGTCTAAAATAAATCGATTAAGCGAAGCGAGAATGAATACAAATGCAACAACTCGACCCTGGTGCATATCAAATTATCAATGCTTAATTAAAGACACTAGTTATGAAAGTTCACTTACATATACTAAATCCAAGAATATATCATTCTCGATCAAACCATGGATGTATCATCCGATCCTAGTATTCTAAGTTCATTCATCTCATCTTAATCCTAACTCTTGTAGTTCTGTTGCGCGATCAAGGAACCTCTTGGATGTTGTGTAGTCAATCGATGAGGCCAAAGTAACCATTCTGCTACTGCTCAAATTTCGTATTGAATCCTTGAAGGCTGAATCAAATGGGGCCTTTGTTAGAGGATTGGCAATGGAGATGAAATTAAATAACATAAGCGATAGATGGCTTTCAAGGAAATGAGATATGAATAAATTAAGTGAAGTCAATTAAAAGTGCATTGAGATCTCCAAGTATCCTTATCATAATATGATAACACCAATCTATTTTACATACTAAAATCTTATAGTCGTAATGCTGATGCCTAAGTGAGAGAAGCGAGAGAGAGAAAGCAGAGAGTCATACCGGTTGTATCAAATAAATGGCAACTTCCTTATGAGATCCCACGACTGCAACCTTCAAGGTAATAGAAATATCATAAGCTCGTCTAGTTTTATGGTCAATACATATATTCACCGATATCAAGAAGCTAGTTCAACACGCCCATCGGGAATAACATGCAAAGTGATAACCATCTCGTGAAGATCATTCCAATCCTCAATCTTCACGATCATGGACATTCCAAATGTGAACTTTCTCATCCGGTGATCCACTAATGAAGAAGTTATCATCTCTGAGTTGAGCTGGATGCAAGTCAACGCAACAAATTAAGTGCACGAAGGAAATCAATTGCATTGTTCCTCATGGTACGTGAACAATAGAGTCGATTCTTTTGCAAAAAATACACAATAAGTTTTTGGCAAGATCCTCATGGTCGTGAACAATAGGTCAAGACCGTAAAAGGCACTAATTATGGAAAGTCCCTCCCTCATTTATTTCCCCAGCAAAGGCAAAGATAACAAGGAAGAAAATGCTAGTGTCCATTTGTATCAATGGAGAAAGCAGATTGCAAGAAGACTATAGTTTCAAGCTATACATAAAGTAGTATCGAGATAACATGATAGCTTGCAATAAGACTCGATGTAAAGTTAATATTGTAATTTGCTTGATTTATTCTAGTTCCCGGCTTCAAACTACTCGCATTAGAGCAAAGCGACACGTGAGATTCTTCATTTGGCCATAGAACATTAGATGTTCTCTTCCCGTTAGAGTCTCCCAATACAAAGCGCATATGTACATAGAACAAATTTTAGTTGGCATCGCACCACTAACAAAACCATCTTGAGAAGAAAAATGCTAGACTCGTCGCTTGTGATCATACTCGTCTTTGCGGACATACACCAATGTTTGCATATATTTCATTCATATCTTTTCTCAAATCCATTCCATGCATGTAAGCAGTTCCATTAGTCGGCGCCACAAGCCCAATCATCTGCATGTAAAGTCCATAAGTAGTGTAAAATGCCTTTATTGCTTCAACTAATTTTACTTTATTGCTTAATCTATTCCTCATTCAAAAGTAAATTACATACTAACAATTTCAGGAAAGTATAAGTACCATATTAACCAACCGGTGCAACACGCAAAAGCGTCATGGAATGGTGTCCATTATCCTATTTGAAGGTGGAGTTGTACCAAATGTATACATGGAAGCGCCCTTGGTTGTATCAAGAAAGTCATAACTTGCAAAAATGTATCCTAAAATAAGATATTTGCTCAACAAAGAACTAGAGCTCCCACTTCATTGATCGAGTTGAAAAAAAAAACTAAATTCGGATGAAGCTACGGTGAGGAATTCGTTTGATCTTCTCCTCTTATTGAACCCTTATAATCCTTGAACAAATGGCGATTTATCACCGAAGAATTCTCGCACCACAATGGCAAACCTTGAACACCTTGCACATATCTGTTCCATTTTACAAAGAAGATAGGAATGAAGCGATTATGTCAACATATACAATCTAGAGACTAGTAGGGTGCGTATGCGTTGCAATAGATTTTAAATAAATAATACCACGAGTGCTACATTGTGTCAATGTTTAACCGATTATGTTAAGACCGAATGATAAATTTTATCCCTTTGGTAATGGATGAGAATGACTTATGTCGTGTCAAATTGAATTTCGCTTGTCTCAGTTGGATGTTTGTGAATTGAATTGAGAACATGACTTGTGTTGACTTGTGAAAATTGTGAAATGATAATCATGATAGCCATTCACATGTCTTTGTTTGCTTGTTTAATTTGCGAGGTCGAGCTTAAACCACATACTATTCGGTCTCTCTTGCAATGAAGAAATATGTCATCTAATACTATTCATGAACCATTGATATACCTAGTACCATCTGACCACTAAGTACAAGCACCTAATACTATTCCAATTACAACCACGACTATTCTTGCACCACTCGAGACAATTGTGTTAGATTTGATGTTTCTAAGAAAAATGTAGTAGCATGTTCTTTCATTCATGAGGAAATTGCATAAAAAAGGTACTTGCAGTGATGAAAAATTGCATGTGGTGGTGGAGGCGGTCCATGGATGAGCAAAAGGCTACATTGGCGTGGAGATCTGGGGCGGAACCACGGAGGGATGCGGTGGAGAATCAAATTCTTGTGTGCTCGATTCGATCTAGGCGAGGATGGGAACCACAGGCGGAGAGCGGCATCAAGGAAGAGCGAGAGAGAGAGAGGAGCAGTAGGTCGTCAGGCTCACCGTTAACTGCTGAAGCGTGGCTGACTTGAGAGTGCGTCGAGTTCTCGTCGAGAGTTGAGCTTCGAGGATGGAGGTGTCTCCGCCTCCGGCCTCCTCCCCTCGAATGAGCCGAGCCCGGCTTGGGCCCATGTGCCGGCAGCTCCGGGCTCCCGTCTCCTCCAATCTCGTCGCCGTCGTCTCAGTCTTGGTCTGATTGTCTTTGCGGAGAGAGAACATGGCGGAATGGGGATCTGGCAGAAGAGAGGAAGCGGTGGAGAGGGCGGCAGAGATCTGAGAATCTGTTGCCGTGTGCTCGATCTTCTAGACGAGGATGGGAACACGACGAGACGGCATCTGTTCTGAGGTGCCCGACCACCGCTATTCGCGAGGGCGCGCCTTGATCGAGGTGGAGGAGTTGAGCTCTTGTCCCCCGCCTCCGGCTCCCTCCCCATGCACAAGCTGCTTGGGGCCCCGACGCCGACGCTTCTGCCACTGCTCCTCCGCCTCGAGCTGCTGCCTCAAAGCCGCCAGATCTGGTCATCAGGCGAGGAGAGGAACGGAGCATGGCCTTGAGGAGCGGGCGCCGAGGCGCGGTGCGAGGCCTGCCGACGCGCCCACCACGCCATGCGGACACCACAAGATCGGGAGGAGGCGGCTGGGGCTAGGAGGAGAACAGCGGGGAGGTAGCGATGGCCATGGTGACGGGGGAGGAGGTGGGTGGTTGGGGGAGAGGGGGAGAGTGGTTGGGGGAGAGGTGGGTCGGCGAGGTGGGAGGTCGGAAGGAACTCAAGGAAGATAGGGAAGTGTGGGGAATTTGGGGAATAAGGGCGGGGTTGGGAAGTTCTTGGCTCTAGGTTCTCAATTTTTTTTTCAATCAGTCAGGGTTCTATTATTCCCGTGATACACTCTGCAGGGGACTTTTCAAGAGCGAGATAGATTGTAGGCAAATTTTTATTATTCTTACGTTAAATTATTCTAAATAATAATTATTTCCGTGAGATAATAGGACCTCTAATCTCTTAAATATTCATTAGATGTTTTGCCACTCATCCCATTTTCTCGTGATTATTGCCCTTAATACTATGCCATGGTGTAGTGTGGGTCAAGTTGTGAAGAACTTGTTCCGGATTCGTGTTTGCTTGTCTATTCTTTTGCGGTGGCTTGGAGGTCAACGACGGTCCAGCGGCGGAGGATCGGGACTAAGCTTGGAGAGCCGAGGTCGGAACGATCATGGATCGGGTGAGTCAAGTGACTCAAGCATGGCGCGAAATGGATGAAAGTGACCGAGCAGGCGATTCGGTCTGTTGGTTGGTCAAGTGGGCGTGGGAAATTCGCAAGTGCCAGGTGGTCGGTGGGGGCCGGATGGGAGAGACTTCTTGAGCATGATGAGGCCGTTGATCAACCTACACGTGTGAGCGAGGCAATTGCTTGACGAGTTGGACTCGGTCCATGGAGAAGGATCGAGAAGGGGTATTTTGGTAATTTTACCAAATCACGCCTTTGTGACCTTTGGCTAAACCGCTGGCGGAGGCAGGCGCAGGAAGCGGTTTAGGTCAAGAGAAGTGAAAGCGGCGCTTTAAAATACGTGCGTGTGTGACCCGTTGTTGTTGGGCCTGCTTGAGGCCCATTAGGGACTCTTTAGAAGGTCTAAGCCTCCATATAAATAGGGGTGGCTGTTTGTAACACACCCCAAGCACTCCTTTGGTAAACCCTAGTTTGGTGTTAGGGTTTAGGGAAGAAAAGAGAGGCTTAGGCTCTAGAGAGATGGATTGTGTGTGTGCTCGTGGATTGAGCTCTTGTCCTCCTTGAGGAGTGGCTGTAACCACGAATCATCAATCATCAATCAATCCTTGCAAGTTCTTTGAGATGAGCTCTCTTAGTTCTTTTCTTGTTTTTGCACCTTACTTTGATGATTTTGAGTGCTTCCTTGATCCTGTGGTTTTGGTTGATTTCGTGCCCTCCTTCTCCTTGCTGGGACATGTGGGAACATATCTAAGATCATCTAGATCATCAATCTCCCACGAGCAAGTGTTGGATCAAGTTTTAAGTGTTTTGCTCGGTTTTGAACCCTCCTTGGTAAAACTGAAAAGGTCAAAACTTTGATGTGGATCTACTCAATCTCCACTTGGAATAGGTTCCTAATATCCTTAGGAAGGTATGTTCCAAATTTCGTGAAGTTTGGCCTTACGGATCAAAAGTTAGACCGATTTTCGTTTGGGTTTTCAAGCTGATTGTGCTGATTTTCTGTTCATCGTAAATCGACCGGCTGATCGACGCTAGGCAAAAAGTCGAACCGCCAAATTGAGAGGTCGAGACCGCTTGATACTTTGAGATTTGAGTTTTTGGTAATTTTGGGTGTTTTGCGTCGGGGTTTTAATTGGATTCAATACAAGACTTTCACTGTGTTTGTTCTTTGATCTTCATATCCTCCATAGCTATTGGAGTGAATTAGTATTGAATTCAATTAAGGTGAAGAGGAGAGCGTGCTCCTATTCACCCCGCCTCTAGTCGCCTTTCCGGTCCTACAATGGCCTTATTTCTTGAAGCATAAATCGAAGCATTTTCAGCATTTAAAGAGTGAAGACTATGGTTGAAAGGCAAAGCGAAAAGAAGGTAAAAAGAAACTTATACTTGATAATGGGATGGAATTCTATTACGATGAATTTGAATCATATTGCAAGGCGAAGGCATTGTTAGGCACTACACCATTCCTAGTACTCCTCAACAAAAGCGGTGTAGGCTGGCGTAAAACGGGACCATCATTTCGAGGACTGTTGCATGTTGTCAAATCTGAGTTTGCATAGAGCGTTTTTGAAAGTGAAAGCGCTTCACTTGCTTGCTACCTTATTAATTGGTCACCCTCTCTTGCAATTGAAAAAAGACTCCAATTGAGGTATAGTGCGGTTCCCCTGACAAATTATTGAAATTAAGAGTTTTTGGGTCATCTGCTTATGCTCATGTTGATAATGGAAAATTAGAGCCTAGAGCTATTAAGTGCATCTTTCTTGGTTATAAATCTGGTGTTAAAGGATATAAGTTGTGGAATCTGAAACAAGGAAGGTTGTGATAAGTAGAAACATTGTCTTTAATGAATCTGCTATGCTTCATGATAAAGCGCCCACTAATGTTCTGTTGAGAGTGAAGCGAAATTCAAGTGTTCGGAGTAGACCATTTTGTTGGTTCAAATGACACATCGAGATAAGGAAAATATTATTGTTCATGATGCAACTATTGTCTGAGGATACTCCTATTGTTGAGCAACCACCACAGCGGTTCATTGCGGTTAGCCGAGGCCTAGGAGGAATTAATCCACCCAAGAGGTTAATTGAAGAAGCTAATATTGTTGCTTATGCTTTAAGTGTAGCAGAAAAAATTGAAGGTAATTCAGAACCTTCATCATACTCTGAGGCTATTAGCTCCACTGATTGTAATAAGTGGATAAGTGCCATGCATGATGAAATGGGGTCACTTGAAAAGAATAGCACTTGGGAACTAGTGAAATTGCCAAAAGAGAAGAAGTCCGTTCATTGCAAGTGGATTTTCAAAAGAAAGGATGATATTTCTCCTACTAAACCAGCAAGGTATAAAGCAAGGTTGGTTGCTAAAGGTTATAGTCAGATTCTAGGTATTGATTTTAATGATGTCTTTTCTCCGGTTATGAAGTATAGTTCTATTCGCACTTTACTCAGTATTGTTGCTATGTGTGATTATGAACTTAAGCAATTACATGTTAAAACTGCATTCTTACATGGGCGAGTTGGAAGAAGATATTTATATAGACCAACCTGAGGGTTTTGTTACTCCTGGAAAAGAATACCTTGTTTGTAGATTAAAAAAATCTCTTTATGGTTTGAAGCAATCTCCTAGGCAATGGTACAAGAGATTTGACTCCTTTATGCTCTCTCATGATTTTAAGCGATCTGATTATGATAGCTGTGTTTATTTCAAGACTGCTAATGGTTCAGCTATTTATTTGCTTCTCTATGTAGATGATATGTTGATTGCTGCAAAACATAAGTCAGAAATAGCAAAACTGAAAGCACAATTGAGTAATGAATTTGAGATGAAGGACTTAGGTGCAGCAAAGAAAATTCTTGGCATGGAGATTATTAGAGAGAGACAATCTGACAAGTTATACCTTAGTCAAAAAGGTTATATTGAGAAAGTTCTTCGTCGTTTTAATATGCATGATGCAAAACTAGTGAGTACTCTATTAGCTTCGCATTTTAGATTATCTTCAGCCTTATGTCCTAAGTCAGATTATGATATTGAGTACATGTCTAGAGTTCCATATTCCAGTGCAGTTGGTTCTCTTATGTATGCTATGGTTTGTTCTCGTTCTGATTTATCTCATGCATTGAGTGTTGTCAATAGATACATGGCTAATCCTGGAAAAGAGCATTGGAAAGCAGTTCAGTGGATTTTCAGATATTTGCGTGGCACTTCTAATGCTTGTTTGCAGTTTGGGAATTCTAGAGATGAACTTGTTGGTTATTTTGACTCTGATTATGCTGGTGATTTGGACAAGAGAAGGTCTCTAACAAGTTATGTTTTCACCATTGGTGGTTGTGCTGTTAGTTGGAAGGCAAGTTTGCAAGCTACTGTTGCCTTATCAACTACTGAAGCAAAATATATGGCTATTTCTGAAGCTTGTAAAGAAGCTATTTGGTTGAGAGGTTTGTACACTGAGCTTTGTGGAGATAATTCTTGCACTACTATATTTTTGTGATAGTCAGAGTGCTATATGCCTTACAAAGGATCAGATGTTCCATGAGAGAACAAAGCACATTGACGTGAGATATCACTTTATTCCAGGTGTTATTGCTCAAGGTGATGTCAAGGTGTGCAAGATAAGTACTCATAATAATCCTGCTGATATGATGACAAAGCCAGTTCCTGTTACTAAGTTTGAGCTTTGCTCAAGCTTAGTTGGTATTCTGATTTAGTCCTAATGACTAGTTGGTATACGGTGATTTTTATCTTATTGGGGAATCATTTGGTGATTGATGATTCTTTATTTTGCTACAAGAGGAAATTAGTCTCAAGGTGGAGATTGTTAATATTTGGATCCGTTTGTGATCCGAATTTCTAATATGGGAGCATCTGGAATATGCCATATTAGCGGATTACTTTCCTACTCGGACTCTAAGTCCTTTTACCCTTTATATACCTCTTATAAGCCGCACAGGAGAGGGACGCCTCATTGTAATCCCTGTGTTTTGTAATCGCTCCTCATATAGTGATCATCGCCCGATTGGCGTCCGTAGTTTTTCCGCAAGGGTTTCCACGTAAATTCGTGTCTCCTTTGTCCCTATTTTTCTAACACACGGCCTTGGCCGTTCTAGCCACCACCCTGGCGGTCGGACCGCTAGCCTTCGGCTGATCAAACCGCCTACAACCTAACAGTCAGGCGACAATTTGCTAAACCGAGGTTTTGATCCTGAAACATCTTGACACCGATATCAATTGTTCAACACTAAGTTCAACACTAAAATTAGGATCGTACCACATGGTCTCCACAAATTAACTGAGAGAAGAAATTAAAGCGTTGATCCATTCCATGCATGCAGCAACGTAAGTACGTACAGAGATCAAATTAAAGGTCATGGACATCACGCTGCCAGCTTAGTTATTCTAACACGCCCTTTTCTCCACCTGATCAAACAAAACCAATCAGAAATGTCATGCGTGACGAGCACACCACCACTATCAGATTACTCGGTCACCTCATTGCTGGGAGCAGAGAGTTATCTATACAAGACCGCGTCGATCGAATAAATTAATTGCTTGCACGGTCGGATGCAATTTGTATACGCCAAGAGAACCAGTCGCTAGCTCCGCCTGAGACCATTTCTATCTGTCTGGCCGTCCACTCCTTGACCTGATCTTCTGAATCTCACCTGCTCACACTCTATATATATGCATGCATCCCCTTCATGGCCAAAGCATTAGCCAGCTCCAAACACACACACCAAGCATCGACTACTTGCTTGTACACAGCTGACATCTGTAGAAGAGCTAGTTCGCAAATTAAGTTCCATCTAGCTAGATGGCCTCCTATAGCCTCCTCCTCCTCTCTGCTCTTCTCGCCTTGGTCGCTTCGCAGGCCATGGCTTCAGATCCCAGCCCTCTCCAGGACTTCTGTGTCGCCGACATGAACAAGGACTCGCCTGGTACAGTACTCCATCAACGTCATGCGCTTGCATCAGATCAGATCGGCACATAGATCATACAATAGCATATGTTTCGTTTGGCTTTAATTCTAACGCATGTATATATGTTGCTTCTTTGATTCAGTGCGTGTCAATGGGTTCCCTGTAAGGACGCTGACGACGTGAAGGCCGAGGACTTCTTCCTCGCTGCCAACCTCGACAAGCCGATGGACACAACCAAGAGCAAGGTCGGGTCAAACGTCACATTGATCAACGTGATGAAACTTGCAGGTCTCAACACACTCGGCATCTCCATGGCACGCATCGACTACGCTCCCCAAAGGACAGAACCCACCACACACTCACCCACGCGCCACTGAGATCCTAACCGTTCTCGAGGGCACACTCTATGTCGGATTTGTCACGTCCAACCCGGACAACAAGCTATTCACCAAGACGCTCAACAAGGGAGACGTGTTCGTGTTCCCCACAGGGCTCATCCACTTCCAGTTCAACCCAAGCTATGACAAGCCAGCTGTTGCCATCGCCGCACTCAGCAGCCAAAACCCCGGCGCAATCACCATTGCTAATGCGGTGCTTGGATCCAAGCCACCAATCTCGGATGATGTTCTTTCCAAGGCATTCCAGGTGGACAAGAAGGCTGTGGATTGGCTCCAAGCTCAGTTCTGGGAGAACAACCACAACTAAATTATGGGTGCTCGATATGTGAAGGTTTATATATGCTATCCTTGTAATAACAGATAACACAGGTTGGTTTGTTTTTTTGTGTGTAGCAAAATATTGTATACGGGTTTGCTTACAGATCATGTAAAACACTATATGTAATCATGTATGATTTGTGGTGATTAATTTAAGATACTTCGTATCTAATAGTCTTATGTTGAAATTGAATTGATAATTAGTTCATATTAATAGTCCCCTTACTCTGTGATGTAAACTGAACGCTATTGGTGTATATGCATTCTGTGCATCTTGCTTAGTTCATGCTGTGGGTTCAGATTGACAAAAATGAATAGGGCAAAATGGTGGGTTTGGTTAATGCTCTCTGATGGATACTGAGGGTTGTTGATGTCGGTTCTTTGTGCTTGGTTGGCTTACATGGGATGTGGTTCGGATTGGGCTTGGCTACAATTAACTTTTCAGATTTGTAAAGGTTAGGCTAACTTGTAAAGCTGCAATTAACATACAAATTATTTATTAATTGGTGTGTATTCTATTCGAAAACAAGACCAAATGAGTCAAAAACTACAACACATCTTCACCTATCTCTAGCCATTCATTTCACCTTTGTCCGTGTAACCATGTTCATACTGGTCAAGTTCTCCTCCCTTGCTCCCAGGTACGTATACGTCCTACCATTCTATTCCTGATCTCTTCTCTATAAAGTCTCCAAGCAGTGGCTGCTTGTGCCTTTAAAACTGGCTTCATATATATATATATATATATATATATATATCCGTTCATACTCTAGGAGTACATACTCCCACTTGAATATACCTCTTAAACAAATATATTATACTTCTTTATCATTTTGGGATACTTAAATACTAATTATAAGATACTCCAATGTGACTTGATTGAAAATATTTCATTGGGACCCTTTATTTTTGCTATATACCCTTTTTCATATATAAATAAAGTATATACATAAATTTTGCTATAAAAAGTGGATTTTAATGAAATTTTTATGAAACTCACTTTGGGGTATATTATAATCATTATTGGAGTATCCTCAAATAAAAAGAGGTATCATCATCGATTTAAGTAGTATATGAGGTAGAATCTACTCCCAAAAGTACCATACCATTTTTTATATATATATATATATATATATATATATATATATATATATATATATATATATATATATATATATATATATATATATATATATATATATAGGAAAAATACTTTCTACTCCCGGTGTAGTTACTCCCACTTACGATATACCACCTAAAAGAACTTAACATACTCCTTTATCACTTTGGGTATACTCATATACTAATTATAAGATACTCCAATGTGAACCACATGAAAAAATTACAAGAGAGTCTATAGTTTTTAGCATATTTTGTAAATACCTTCATATTCGCACATAAAAAGGAGTATGTCACATAAAAAGAAGTACGTCTAAAAAAATATACATACCACCCCTGAAAAGGTGTGAATGCCACCTAGGTGGTCTTATATACTCGTATACTACACATGCATACTCTCGGTTGCAAGATACTCCCTACGTTGTGAGATACGAAATAGGAGTAACTACACCCAGAGTAGGAAAAAGGCTTCCTATATATATATATATATATATATATATATATATATATATATATATATATATATATATATAGGATGTTTCGGATTGGGCTTGGCTACAATTAACTTTTTGATTTGTAAAGGTTAGGCTAACTTGTAAAGCTGCAATTAACATACAAATTATTTATTAATTGGTGTGTATTCTATTCAAAACAAGACCAAATGAGTCAAAACTACAACACATCTTCACCTATCTCTAGCCATTCATTTCACCTTTGTCCAGGTGTAACCATGTTCATCTTGGTCAAGTTCTCCTCCCTTGCTCCCAGTGCGATATCGTCCTACCATTCTATTCACGATCTCTTCTCTATAAAGTCTCCAAGCGGTCAGTTGCTTGTGCCTTTAAGCGGCTTCATATATATATATATATATGGCGCTGTTCATACTTTAGGAGTACATACTCCACTTCGAATATACCTCTTAAACAAATATATTATACTTCTTTATCATTTTCAGGATACTTAAATACTAATTATAAGATACTCCAATGTGACTTGATTGAAAATATTTCATTGGGACCCTTTATTTTTGCTATATACCCTTTTCATATATAAATAAAGTATATACATAAATTTTGCTATAAAAGTGGATTTTAATGAAATTTTTATGAAACTCACTTTGGGGTATATTATAATCATTATTGAGTATCCTCAAATAAATAAAGAGGTATCATCATCTGATTTAAGTAGTATATGAGGTGAGAACGACTCAAAAGTATCATACCATATATATATATATATATATATATATATATATATATATATATATATATATATATATATATATATATATATATATATATATATATATATATATATATATATATATATATATAGGAAAAATACTTTCTACTCCCGGTGTAGTTACTCCCACTTCATATACCACCTAAAAGAACTTAACATACTCCTTTATCACTTTGGGTATACTCATATACTAATTATAAGATACTCCAATGTGAACCACATGAAAAAATTACAAGAGAGTCTATAGTTTTTAGCATATTTTGTAAATACCTTCATATTAGCACACAAAAAGGAGTATGTCACATAAAAAGAAAATCGTCTAAAAAATATACATACCACCTGAAAAGGTGTGAATGCCACCTAGGTGGTCTTATATACTAAATATACTACACATGCATACTCTCGGTTCATAAGATACTCCCTACGTTGTGAGATACGAAATAGGGAGTAACTACACCCAGGAGTAGGAAAAAGGCTTCCTATATATATATATATATATATATATATTGTTTTTGTCTGACCACTTTTCGAGGGTCGTGAGGAGGATGAGACAGCAATCATGGTCAACCTCATCGAGCCTGTAAGTTCAAGAAGCATGGTTGCCAGGAGAGTGCATGGACATAAAATTACCTAGATGTCATCGATAGGTACGTAATTGGACTTGACATTAAGAAATGGTTGGTTGTTGATACATGAAGTCACTTCCCAGACAAAAACTATATAAACAGCAAAGGAACCACCAAGTGTGCCCATCAACCCAAAGGCAACTGAGTGGAGGTAGAAACAGCGTCACTCGTTAGCGTCGCTCTGGTCGGCGCTAACGGGAAGGTCATAAACATAACCGTCCTCACCTGCAACAAGTGGTTAAAGCACCTGAGTACAGAAGGTACTCGCAAGACTTACACAAAACTACTAAAAGAAAGTGTTTAGTAGAACCTAACCAAAGGATTAGAATTTTTATGTGCTTAAGGTTGATCAAAGGGAAGGTTATAGTGGCATTAGTTTTGCGTAAAGCAACCAATTTCGTTCCTGCACTTGCTAAGTTTTGCTAAAGCAATTTTATAAACAAGTTGGACTAAAACAACAAGTAACTTAAAGATTAAACAACAAACAAGACAATGTCAAAGTGGCTATCCACTTTGACGAATTAACATAAATGAATAACCCTTCAAGCCGAACCAAGTATACCCATGTCAAAAAATTTCTCAGAGTCTAACTATGATATCAATCAAAACAAGTGTTGTCCGTAACTGTGGACATGGCTATTCGAATAGTTTTAACCCTGTAGGGGTGTACATCTTTACCCACACAACTTGGTCAGCCAGTAAACCTTCGGATGCCTCCGAACAATGACATACTTCCTTTGGTATGCTGGCCGGGTAAACCAAGACTCAGTATTTTTCATCAAGTTGATATTATTGAGTTAATTCACCCATGTGTGACGAATCCCACGTAGTACAAACGACTGATAGCGCCTGCTAACCGGGGCACACATGTTGTGTCGGGAATGCCGATCCAATGAACTAAAGCTAAACCTGTGCTCACCTGCACATATTAAATTGCAATCGGAGCCCTACGAAACATGTGATTAAACACACATATCCTCACTCCACCAGTTTCTCAAATCAATAACATCAACACCTTACTTAACCAAGAAGCGCCCATACCCCGCGTGTGGAAGTACGTAAGGTACTTGAATTAACTACCTCAAAGTTCGGTCCTTAATGATCCGAATAAGACTACCGCATTACCCAAGTCTCGTGCACGAAGGCACCATCACTAGCAAACACTTGTCCAAATCTAAACCAAGTTTTTATCAAATAAGACTTAACTTAACTTTCAGTTTTAACAAAATGAACAAAGAAACTAAAGATAGAAGACTACCGCATTACCCAAGTCTTGTGCACGAAGGCACCATCACTAGCAAACACTTGTCCAAATCTAAACCAAGTTTTTATCAAATAAGACTTAACTTAACTTTCAGTTTTAACAAACTGAACAAAGAAACTAAAGATAGAAAACATTTAGTGTTTCCGATGACCGACAAGATAAGCTTGTCAATCAACTAACGTTCCACTGACTTGCATGGCTAAACAATTATCTAAAGATGACTTTACTAATGCCAGATTTATATCCTAAGCATAAGTGTATGAACAGATTAAAGGTAAGCCACAAACATTGGGATATAACTAACTAAACTCACAAAGTATTGATACTACAAAAATAGCATGCACACAGTTATCATTGCATTTCAAAAATACTAAAGTATCAAAACTGGGATCAACATGGTGCAAGAGGATGCTTGCCTTGAGAATAAACCACTTGTTCACCCTCAGGCTGATCGGGGGTATATTCACTCACGTCGAGTAAACCAGAATCTAAAAAGTGCAATAACAAATGAACATCGAGGAAAAATACTGAATGCCAAAAATGCTGAAAAGATGCAGGATCAAAGCTAAAAACGTGCAAGTGATTTAACTAGCAAAATACTTATGTTTGAAACTATTTTCAGTAAAGGAAGTAACCCAGATTATCATTCTCTAGCATAACCGATAAGGATTAAAGGTTTACTAACGAGCTCTGATCTGGTTGGAAATCCGAACAGAAAAAAACCGTGAGCTTGCTTCACAAAATGCAGTTTGTGGTCCAAGGCGGCTAAGCGAAGATCAAAATGGATTCACAATAGCACAAAAACCTAATGGTGGTTGGAACATGGTCGAGTTTGGCGAAGCGGCGACAAGAAAAAGCGGCGGTGCACAATCGACAAACACGGATCGCCCGTTTGAACACGCATTGAGCAACTAAAGGCCTGCTTATGCTACTAGGGTTTGTAGAAACCTTCACGAGTTGAAAAAAGTGATCGGAGAGCTCTAGAGCTCAAATCGGCGATGAGAGACCAAAAGCGATAATTTAGAGATCCTGGCTGACGAGATGATCTGAGCAAGGAATCAACGAGTGAGTGATCGGGATAGGTCACTTAGGTCCATAAGAAGCTCATAATGGAAGGAATTGAGAAATGGCTCACCTAGGAGTTGGAGTTGGAGACGGGGTGATTTCGCCTAAAAAGGAAACTTCAAAATTCAACAAACCTGCTAAACCAAAGATGAAATTATTTGAGGGGTTTTTTACTCCCTAAAGTCTAAGACACAAAATGACATGAATAGATTTGCTAAGAACTCACCGAATGCAAGATTGACACGAATTTGGCGCGTCCAGAAGGCAACCTTGTGTCCCCGATCTACAAACAATGCCAAAAGCTCTCATTAGTAGGATGAACAAGGCATCATGAGAGATGAACAAGGGTGCAAGAATGAAGAGATACTCCTGAGTGACGAGGAGGAAATGAGCGGCGCAACTGTTTGGCCGAGGAAGACATGATCGGTTTTTATAGCTTCCTCACCGGAGAGAACGAGGGAAGCTCGTGCGTGGCAAAGATGGTAGCAAAACGATGCCAAGTGGCGATTGCATGCGGCGAAATGCACGGTGCAATGCCACCTCGCTCATGGCATGGCGCAGAGACGATGAAACTGTGGTCGACAAGTGGGCCCAATTTTGTCGATCTCAACAACCAACAAGATCGGTTGGCTCAAACACATGCTGGTGGTCCGATCGCAAATGAACGACCTAGATTGAGTAGGATGTTCGGACGGTCCGAACGGCCCAACTCATATTGACCGTGCGATCAAAATCCAACAGTCACGAAAAAGAGGTGCGCTTAAGTTTCAAACAGAAGAAAAGAGGCGCCGTTGGATCAGGATTCAACAGTTAAGATCGCAGGGATATTCGGACGGTCCGAACATCCCACTCGATGCGGACGGTCCGATCTAGATCCAATGGTCCAAAATTAAGACGTGTTCGAATAGTTCGAACGTCACAACTGATCTTGGCGATTGATTTTAAATCTAACGGTTCGCGCGCGTTGGGCTTTTCCATTTGAAAAATGGCACGGCCCGAAGAAAATGCGGACGATCCGATTAAAAATCGACGAACCAGATTGCATGGAGCGTTCGGACGATCCGAACGTCACAACTGATCTGGTCCGTCCATTTCAAATCGAACGGTGGAGATCGCGTGGGCCAAAAGGATCTGAACAGTCCATTTCAAATCAGACGGCTCACGTGCACCTGAGGTTGGGCTAAGCCCTAAACGTGACTGAGCCAGTCTGAATAGCACTTGGTTGGATTAAACCAAGTTGGTTCGAATCACTACAGTGCCGATTAGCTAGGGCTAGGTCTAAATGGTTGACTAAAACCAAAACCAAACTTTAAAAGTTTGACCGGAGGTTTAAAAATATCAAATAAATTTAAAATATGAAATTTTTTAGAGAAGCTACTGGGATGATATATGTCCCATATAAATTTTGAAACCACTGCTCACGTTTTAAAATACTTAATTAAATACTTTAACCGAAAAGGTTTAATTAGAGAATAAAGATTTTTCTTAAGGTCAAAATAATCTCCAAAATTTTGACAAAATTTATTTTTATTTAAGATAATTTAACTAGTATTTGATAAAAATACTTCCCAGGCTTCAATACAAGTATTGACTTGTATTTTCTTTTGAACCTTCAAAACTAGCTTGAAATTAGGGTTTGGAATTGAGGTTTTAAAAAGTAACAACTTATGCACATGCTCTAAAATGACAAAATATGATATGAAATGCATATTATTACTATTCACTAATCTTGAGGCTATTATAGAAGTGGCAGTGGCGCCGCCAGTGGGTTGTTGGAGGTCGGTGGGCGGTGGAGGTTGGCGAGGCGACGAGAATCGACTAGAAATTAGGAGGCGGGGGTGGCGATGGTAGAGGAAGATGAAGCGGTAGTGGTAGCACAAGAGGCGGACGGTGCCGGTGGAGGAAGAGGAGGCGGTAGTGGTGGCCCGGGGACTGGGGTGGGGATGGCGATCTCAATGAGGCGGGCGGAGGGATCGGGCACACTGCACGGATGGGATGGAGAATAAGGTTGGGCTAGGTTTGGCTTGGCTTGTATAGAAATAGGGGGAAGGATTTGGACCGTTGGATTGAGATCGTGCAGTTGAAAAAGTGACTGATTTTGTGGGCTGAATGATCAGTCAAATTTTAGCGAATGGTGGATAGACAAACCCAAGATAAAAGTAGTCAAACTTTGGACCAGTTGGATGAAGATCAAGCACCCTAGATCTCTCCCATCCTCTCCTCATCACCGCACCCATTCCCTAAAACTGTATAGCGTAGCCGCGCGCCTTGCCTCTACACCAGCCAACAAGGTTTGCCAGACATCCACCGCCTCGTCGGCACCTCTGAGACTCCTCCAGCATCTCCCATGGACCTCCTCCATTCCTTTCCAAGCCGTCGCGACCTCCCCACTGCTATCACCGCTTCCAATGATGGGACAAAGGTGGCCGCCGGCTTGGTTGGGGCACAGTGCTCACAAGAGGTACTTTATTGGAAGCTCTTTTACGATACACTCAATTTAATACAGGTTGTCCATTCTTTTTGATCCAATGGTTCAAATTAGTTAGGATTTAGTTACACTACACATGGTGAGGATCACATGGCACAAGAATAATATTTTCAATCCTAGTTGGAAAAGTCCATAATACTCTCATGAAAAAAATTATAAATATAAAGAAAAGTCTATTATGCCTTTAACAAGTCAATGGTTAGATTTGATTTATACTACCGCCATATATTACCTTTAACACCCGCAGCCCAACACTGAGCCTAGAATATCACCTAAACTATTCTTGCTACCAATTTGATATTAATAATCATCAGTAAGCACTTAGAGTAATTCAAAAGATGGTGCTCCAAATTGAAAATCAAATAAAATTGCCCATTTTGTCAGTGTCTTGATAATGATTATAACTTTTGCATACGAACTCCAAATCAAATGAATCTTTTTCCTAAATTCATATAAAATCATGATCTATATGAATATACAAAAATATTTTGATTTTCTTGCTTTTGAATTTATTTTTCCGTTTGCGATTTATTCTTAGTTCTTTCGAATAGGCGTCGAATTAGCGAGCAAGTTTAACGACAATCAGCGACCTCACTCTCGAACAACCAGGTCAAGGCAAGTGCCTCCCTTGACCATGTTTATCCTATTATTTTAATTATTGTACTTATTTTTGCAAAATCTATTATGCACGCGTGTATGTTTGATTAAAATTGCTAAATTTAGGGATAATGATAGTCGTAGTCCTATTCGATGTAGGATCCTCCTTGAAACATTGATATCCTTACTGTTGTAGCCATTAGGTTATGGTTTAGACAATGAATGATGTCAACTTTGGTTTTGCGAGTGCGAATCTCACATAACTGCTTAGTCCATCTATAATCTTTACTTAAATTTGAAAAAAATGGATAACATGTTAAATATGAGTTTAGGAGATTTTGAAATGATGGTCCAGAGGGGTTTACCTTTGATATTTTGTATAGAAATAAAAATAAAAAACTTAGTTTGTGACGCGGACGAATTATATTATGTTCTAAGAAGTGTGAGAGGGGTAGCTCACAAGTAGATAGGGGGAGATTCTTGTCCGGGTCAATTAAGGACCGAACACCGATGCTCCCAATCTAAAGCCTAATCGTTCAACCAGATGTGCCAGTATGGGATGGCCCTAGCTAATTAAGTCATTGAAAACTAGCCTTCGTAGGCCATATTAGTGCGAGCATGACTGGTGTAGGCATGCTCGAAGGGGCTTCTTTCACCGAGGCATTGGGCACAAAGCTAAAAATAAAATATTGCTCGCAGCTGAGAAGGGTTGTGGGTTGTTATTTACTTAATTACTTAATTGTTGTCATTTATCTATTTAACTGCTCTTTAAACTTCCGTTGCAAAGTACTACATAATCATATTGCAAATAAAACCTGCTTGATACTGAAAATAACTTGCAGCTTTAGAGCCTCAGCTTTTGTTAACCATGCATGTATATAAACTTTGCGATACACTACAAGTCTTGCTGAGCACGCAATGTACTCAATCTTGCTTAATTTGTTGTTCGAACATGCAGGATGAGCCTACGCCGGACGACACCTTCTTTGCACCCGAAACCGGTCGGTTCGGTGACGGGTCTTTCTAATACTTGTCTCTAGTCGGTTGCCTGAGGGTTCGGATGGACATGCCGCTGGAATTTTGGACTTATTACATATTTTTCTTTGCTGTTACTTTTGCTACTTCTGATACTTAAGCTTTTATTTGGTCGGTCGGCCCGTGTGTTGTAAATAGTATAATCGCTTAAGTTATGTACCACAATTTTGTTTATTTTGTATGTACGAATGCATGGATGTGAATATTAATGTCGTGGAAGTGTGTACTAGCCATTGATGATGGGACTAGCTAGTACGATACACATATAAGGGCTTCGGGTATTCAAAGCCCAGGGTACGACATTCGTGTCCCGTCTCCATTTTTTGTAGCACCTGGTACAACCACACCTCTAAACACTTCCACACAAGTGTTTGATCACATTCATCAAAATTCCACTTCGCCTGCCCGGCCGATTTAACCACCACCTCTGGTCGATCTAACCGCCTACCTCAGCCGGTCAGACCACCGGCCTTCGGCCGTTCTAGCCACCACCCCTACGATTTAACCGCCACCTCTGGTCGGTCTGACCGCCTACCTCAGCCGGTCAGACCACCGGCCTTCGGCCGTTCTAGCCACCACCCCTAGCCAGTCAGACCGCTAGCCTTCGGCTGATCAGACCGCCTACAACCTAACAGTCATTCGACAATTTGTTAAACCGATGTTTTTATCCTGAAACATCTCGACATCGATATCAATTGTTCAACCCTAAGGTTAGGACCGTACCCATGCGACGCTGACGACGTGAAGGCCGAGGACTTCTTCCTCGCTGCCAACCTCGACAAGCCGATGGACACAACCAAGAGCAAGGTCGGGTCAAAGGTCACATTGATCAACGTGATGAAACTTGCAGGTCTCAACACACTCGGCATCTCCATGGCACGCATCGACTACGCTCCCAAAGGACAGAACCCACCACACACTCACCCACGCGCCACTGAGATCCTAACCGTTCTCGAGGGCACACTCTATGTCGGATTTGTCACGTCCAACCCGGACAACAAGCTATTCACCAAGACGCTCAACAAGGAGACGTGTTCGTGTTCCCCAGGGGCTCATCCACTTCCAGTTCAACCCAAGCTATGACAAGCCAGCTGTTGCCATCGCCGCACTCAGCAGCCAAAACCCCGGCGCAATCACCATTGCTAATGCGGTGTTTGGATCCAAGCCACCAATCTCGGATGATGTTCTTTCCAAGGCATTCCAGGTGGACAAGAAGGCTGTGGATTGGCTCCAAGCTCAGTTCTGGGAGAACAACCACAACTAAATTATGGGTGCTCGATATTTGAAGGTTTATATATGCTTACCCTTGTAATAACAGGTAACACAGGTTTGTTTGTTTTTGTGTGTAGCAAAATATTGTATACGGGTTTGCTTACAGATCATGTAAAACACTATATGTACTAATCTTGTATGATTTGTGGTGATTAATTTAAGATACTTCATATCTCAGATAGCTTTCGATAACCAAACTGATCGAGCAATGATTAGATCAGATTCATGCTACCAAAAACTAGATTTAAATGAAGGCAAATAATGGAATCCTGAAGCTGGCGGTTGAACCATCAGACAGTCTACGTACTAATTCCTTCCGTTAACTTCAGTTCTGTCTGTTAGGTGTGTATAATCTATTTCTTACCAACAGGATATCTCAAACGTGACTTCTCCTCTTGTCTGTACGTACGGCAACACAAAGCTTCTGGGAAATTAGTTGATCTTCTAAAACAACCGTATAATTTAAAAGTGATTATAAAAGATATATTAAACCTTCAAATATTGATGGAATAATACAGGATCTGTAACAACCTCAGTTTTAATGAACAGTAACAAAATATTTTTCATAACATTTCTGGTTATTTTCAAAACTTGAGCATCTTGTTACAATATAAAAACTTCCATTTCAACCCAATCTTAGCCTTGTTTGAAGCTTCAAAAGAAAATACAAGTCAATGCTTGCATTGAGATAGAGACAAATATTTTTATCAAATACTAGATAATTTATCTTGAATAAAAATAATTTTATCAAATTTTTAGAGATTATTTTGACCTTTTGAAAAACCTCTGTTCTCTATTTAAACCTCTTCGGTCAAAATATTTATTTAAGTATTTTAAAGCAAGAACAGTGGTTTTCAAAATTTATCTAGGACATATTGTTGACGACAAGATTTAGCATCTTTAAAAGGGCTTTAAAGACCTCTTGGGAGGTTCTGTTTTTCAACGCGGTACGACCGTGTGTTCCTTGGCGGTAGTACCGCATGCTGTTGGATGGCATTTGGTCTTTGGTGAAGTCATAGTTTTCAGCAAGTAATAGCCAAATCGGTAGTACCGGCAAGTCAAGTGCGGAACTACCGCGAAGCGGTACTACCGCAAGACACGTGATCTGAGTAGGTTCTTGATGATGTCCGATTAAAAATGGACGGGCTAGATCATTGTGAACGTTTGGACCGTCCGAGCGTAAAGGGACTCATGAAGCGTCCGATTGAAATCCAACGGCTCAAAAACAGGTGAATGTTCGGAACATTCGAACGTAAAGAGACTTGTGAAGCGTTCGATTGGCCATTTCAATCTGGACCATCAACGTGGCAAAACACGAGTTTTTGAGGTCTTTTGAAGCATTTCAGTAACGCGGTAGTTCCGCAATATGAGGCGGTACTACCGCTCAAAGGTAATACCGCATGTTTAATGGCGGTAATACCGTTTTCTTGGATCTACTGCTGAACGGCACTACCGCACATATGCAAAGGTACTACCACAGGTCACTTGATCTGAGATGGATTCTTTGAGACGTCTGATTGAGATCGGACGGTCCAAAAACAGATAAACGTTCGGACCTCCGAACAGTGTCCAGATCTAACGGCTAAAACACGTGGTCCGATCGGCCATTTCAATCTGGGCCGTCCACGTGACAGGGTGTGTGTCTTTGAGGCTTTTTGATCGTTTCTGTGAAACGGTAGTTCCGTGGTGTGGAGCGGTAATACCGCACCAAGGTAGTACCGAGTGTTTTGTAGCGGTACTTAAATTCCAGAGAAGGTGTTTTGGAGCTCTGGTTTACATGAAGAGCGGTATGACCGCAGTTTGAATGGCGGTACTTCCACATGGCAGTAATACCGTGTACTGTTCGAGACCTCAGGAGCGGCCACGTGGCTCCATCGTGGCCACTTAGGACCTCCCTAGAGGCCCTCACGTGGCGTCATCAGGACCGTTCAGGATCTCCTTAAAACCGTCTGCATGGTTTCATCAAAACTTCATCAAAGGCATTTACGTGGCTTGATCGAGGCGTCGGGACCTCCTCGGAGCACGTACGAGGCTTGATCAGAGCCGTTCACCTCCCGCGTGAACTTTTGAGGTTTGGTTTTAGTTCTGGTCAACTTTAGACCTAACCCTAGTCTTTTGGCACTGTAGCAGCTCAAACCAGTTGGGTTAAACCCAACCTTGTGCCAATCGACCAACCCTGCCACGTTCAAAGGACTCAGCCAACCCCTTTGTGCACAAGCCGTCCGATCTTGAATGAATGAACGAGATGCGTTGGGCTGTTCGGACCATCCGAACATCCCATGCGATCTACACCGTCCATGTTCAATCCAATCGCGCCATCTCAATTTGGTTTAAACCAAAGCGCGCGTGCCATTGGATTCAAAATCAACGACCAGATCAATTGGGTCGTTCGGACCGTCGAACGCGCTTTGATTCTCGAGCCGTTAGATTTAGATCGACCATTCTCGTTAAGTGGGCCATCGGACTATCCGAACCCCACTTCAATCTCAACCCTTGAATCTGATCCAACGGTGGTGCATTTTTCGTTTGAAACTTCGAGCGTGCATCTCCTTCTTGGCTATTGAATTTTGATCGCATGTACCAATATGACCAAACCGATCGAGCAATGATTAGATCAGATTCATGCTACCAAAACTAGATATAAATGAAGGCAAATAATGGAATCTCGTGGTGGCGGTTGAACCATCAGACAGTCTACGTACATAACAGAATGTTATCCTGAGCGTTCAACCATTAGGGCTTTGGGGGCAGTGGTTGATGGATGGTGGTGACACTTGGCCTTATGAGCTCTTGTGAGGCAGCTTGTGTTGAGTGGTTGCCTTCGACTGGCAGTGGCTTTGCTCTTGTTTGTTGTGGGCTTTGGCTATAGGAAGCATGGCTCTATCCCTTCCCTCCGTGCATGCAGTCTTGACCTTATCACTTCTCGGTGCTTTCTTGTGCACAGTGAAGGTTGATGTTGGATATTTGTAGGGTTGTGTTGACCACACAACAAGGGTACTGATAGTGCTGGTTTTTGATATACCCTGTGATGTTTCGACTAAGGGTATGGCTTATGGAGAGATGTATGGCAGGATTTTATTAGGGTTGTGGAAATCTGGAAAATGTGGGTGTTGGGCTTTTAAATTGCCAGGGGATGAAAACCCACATAAGTGACAGGCGCCGAAATACCTTGGGTGGTCTGGATATCTTGACGATCAAGGAGGCGACTAACTCTGGTTGGTCTGGGTATCTTGATGGTCAAGGGACCGACGACTCATATTGTTCTAGGTATCCTACTGCACTTTGGGGAATCTGACGGCAACTTCCTATAGCCTAATTTTGTTCTAACGCGTTTGGTTCTCTACTCGTGTATTGGTCGATGGCGAGCGATAGATGGACAAGGAGGCTTCACAACATGCAATGCAAGATTTAGTTATTTTCTTTTGTAATAAACTCGGTTGTAATTTATATAGTGATTTGAGGTAATTAATGTTGTAATTAATTCGAGAGTGTAGCCATGTCGTATTATTACTTTTCAATTTTATTTCTAATTCACGGAGATGGTTTCTTGTAATAAATTCTGAATAATAATGTTTTAATTTAAGCTTGACGAATTCTTGTATGTTGATCTGAGTTATAATATTTTACTTTCGCTTGCAATTTAATCATATTGTGATCTATTTTGAGATTGGAAGAGTGATGTATGTTCTTTTGTAATGACTTCTTGCAAAAGATTCTGAAATTATATAGATGATTTATTTTTTTGTAACTTCAACAAAGTTGTAGTTATATTGTGTAACTGTGGTAATGCATTCTTGTAGTTAACTCTAGGCTCATGTTTAATGTTTTACCTTCAGCTTTAACGGATTATTGTCACTGACTTTGAATGATATAAAGATGATGTATGCTGATTTGGATGTATGTTTGTATTCTCTTGATGATGTAATTAATTCGATGATTGAATTATTATTTTATTTCCGCTTATAACGAATTTTTGTAAATAAACTTGGGTTGTGATATTTTACTTTCGTTTGTAATGAAACCATGTTGTGATTAATTCTTGTATGTTGCTTTGATGTAAGGAATTATGGTAATTTAAAGCCAAGTTTGTAGTTAATGTTTTACCTTTGTTTGAAATGAATCTTTGTAGGTTGGTCCGATTTGGGGAATTATTATGATTTAATCTCGAGTATTTACATTAAATCTTTTATTGTTATCGCAAAGGACTTTTGTACGTGATTTTCATGTAAAGTATTCTTGTATTTAAGTATGTGTTATAACAATCTTTTACCTTCGCCTGCAATGGATTATTGTAAATGACTTTAAATTATCTTGATTTGGTGACATTGTTATAATAACTCTTATTGTAAATTCTTTTGCAAACTTTTGATAACACAATTTTATATGAAATTATTTGGCGACGTGTTCGATACTGAGTTTATGTTTTGTTTTTGTTCTAGCCGCCACCCCTAGCTAGTCAGACCACTGGCCTTCGGCTGATCAGAATGCCTACAACCTAACAATCAGGTGACAATTTGCTAAACCGTGGTTTTGATTCTGAAACATCTCAACACCGATGCCAATTGTTCAATACTAATATTAGGACCATACCATGTGGTCTCCACAAATTAACTAAGAGAAGAAATTAAAGCGTTGATCCAATCCATGCATGCGAAGAACGTAAATACGTGACAGAGATCAAAAGGTCTTGGACATCACGCTATGAGGTCCACCGTCAATGGAGAATAAAAGAAATTTTGTTTTCCAAAATGTCTAAGAAGCTAAGGGTTTTGGAGAATTTTTAAATATAGATGTTGAGCTTCAAAAATTATGAACATTTTGGGAGGCTTATGACACGTTGTAGATTATTGTGTAATTTTTCTAGGGTTTTGTTTGCTTGTACTTTTATTATTTGATTTTAGAAAAATTGCAAAACATGCTTTAATTAATTCCTATTTTATTAATAGTGTAATTCCACCAAGTTTGGATTTTAATCATCATCTTTTGTTCCAATTTATTTTAATTATCGATTGGGTTGGTATTTGAAAATTTGATGCTTAAGTTTCATAATTAGGCAAAAACCTTGAATGAAAATCTAGGAAAAACAAATGACAATAAGATGCGTCAAAACTTTTTAAAAGTTCACATTTTATACATTTCAAAAATAAGCCCAAATTTTGAGATGTTACACCTCTCGACATCGATGCCAATTGTTCAACACCAATATTAAGACCACGCCACATGGTCTCCACAAATTAACTGAGAGAAGAAATTAAAGCGATGATCGATCCATTCCATCCATGCAGCAACGTAACTACGTACAGAGATCAAAAGGTTATGGACATCACGCTATCAGGTTAATTATTCTAACATGCCCTTTTCTTCACCTGATCAAACACAAACCAATCAGCAATATCATGTGTGACAAGCACACCACCATTATCAAATTACTCGATCACCTCATTGCTGGGAGTAGAGAGTTATCTATACAAGACCACGTCAATCGAATAAATTAATTGCCCTCTCTGTTAGCTTAATGTCTTTTGTTGAGTTTGATTTTTATGCTTGAGCCTTAAGTTGTGTCCTGATGTTTGTGTGATTTATGTAAGGTGAAGGAGATGGATGAGGGTTGTGCTGGTGGTGGGGTCACCGCCGTGGTTGCGCTGTACTGAGGTATCTCCCTCCCTTACTCCCTCTCTGTCTCTACCCCCTGCCCTATGATGAAAATAGCTAGTGCTCTGCGATGGATGCCGAGGGCTACTACTGGTGTGGTGGGTTTGGACACCCTTGGTCTTGCTGTCTTGCTGTTGAACTGCTCAATGATGTTAATAGTCTTATGCTGAAATTGAATTGATAATTAGTTCATATTTATAGTCCCCTTGCTCTATGATGTAATGATGTTAATAGTCTTATGGTGAAATTGAATTGATAATTAGTTCATATTAATAGTCCCCTTGCTTTGTGATGTAAATTGAGGGCTATTGGTGTATATGCATTCTGTGCATCTTGCTTAGTTCATGTTGTGGCCGGTTCAAATTGACAAAAATGAATGGGGCAAAATGGTGGGTATGGTTAATGCTCTCTAATGGATACTGAGGGTTATTGATGCCGGTTCTTTGTGCTTGGTTGGCTTACATGGGATGTGGTTCATATAGGGCTTGGCTGTAATTAACTTTTCATATTTGTAAAGGTTAGGCTAATTTGTAAAGCTACAATTAACACACAAATTATTTGTTAATTGGTGTGTATTCTATTCGAAAACAAGACCAAATGAGTAAAAAAAAACTACTACAACACCTCTTCATGTGTCTCTCGCCATTCATTTCACCTTTGTCTGTGTAACCGTGTTCATGCTGGTCAAGTTCTCCTCCCTTGTGTCCCAGGTACATATACGTCCTACCATTCTATTCCTAATCTCTTCTCTATAAAGTCTCCAAGCAGTGGCTGCTTGTGCCTTTAAAACCGGCTGTGATAGTCAGATATCACAGATGGTTCTAAACACGAACCGTCTATGATAGTCAACTATCACAGACGGTTCTGAGTTAATAACCGTCTGTGATAGCATGCATCACAGACGGTTCGAAAACCGTCTGTGATGACCTCATGTAATCACTGACTCATAAACTCAAACGGCTTCGAAAACCGTCTGTGATGACGTTTTTGAACCGTCTGCGAAGACCTTTTCTGTAGTAGTGACGGCGAGCTGGCACTGGCATTGGCTACGCGTGGAAGAAAGACCCTGTCGGGTGGGGTCCACCCGTCAGCGGGAGAATAAAAGAAATTTTGTCTTCCAAAATTTCTAAGTAACTGAGGGTTTTTGGAGAATTTTTAAATATAGATGCCAAGCTTCAAAAATTATGAACATTTTTGGGGAGGCTTATGACAGTGTAGATTATTGTGTAATTTTTCTAGTGTTTTGTTTGTTCTATATTTTTCTCTTAAAATCTTTAAAGTTTCTGTTTGCTTGTACTTTTATTATTTGATTTTAGGAAAATTGCAAAACATGCTTTAATTAATTTCCCATTTTATTAACAATGCAATTCCACCAAGTTTGGATTTTTAATCATCATCTTTTGTTCAAATTTATTTTAATTATCGATTGGGTTTGTATTTCAAAATTTGATGCTTAAGTTTCATAATTAGGCAAAAACCTTGAATGAAAATATAGGGAAACAATTGACAATAAGATGGGTCAAAACTTTTAAAAAGTTCACATTTTTATCCATTTGAAAAATAAGCCTAAATTTTGGAATGTTACACCTCTCGAGACACCGATGCCAATTATTCAACACTAATATTAAGACATACCACATGGTCTCCACAAATTAACTGAGAGAAGAAATTAAAGCGCTGATCGATCCATTCCATCCATGCAGCAACGTAACTACGTACAGTGATCAAAAGGTCATGGACATCACGATATCAGGTTAATTATTCTAACATGCCCTTTTCTTCACCTGATCAAACACAACCAATCAACAATGTCATGCGGGCCGAGCACCTCATTGCTGGGATTAGAGAGTTATCTATACAAGCACGCGTCAATCGAATAAATTAATATTGCTTACACGGTCGGATGCAATTTGTATACGCCAAGAGAACCAGTCGCTACCTCAGCCTGAGACCATTTCTATCTGTCCAGCCGGCCACTCCTTGACCTGATCTTCTGAATCTCACCTGCTCACACTCTATATATATGCATGCATCCCCTTCATGGCCAAAGCATTAGCCAGCTCCAAACACACACACCAAGCATCGACTACTTGCTTGTACACAGCTGACATCTGTAGAAGAGCTAGCTCGCAAATTAAGTTCCATCTAGCTAGCTAGATGGCCTCCTACAGCCTCCTCCTCCTCTCTGCTCTTCTCGCCTTGGTCGCTTCGCAGGCCATGGCTTCAGATCCCAGCCCTCTCCAGGACTTCTGTGTCGCCGACATGAACAAGGACTCGCCTGGTACAGTACTCCATCAACGTCATGCGCTTGCATCAGATCAGATCGGCACATAGATCATACAATAGCATATGTTTCGTTTGGCTTTAATTCTAACGCATGTATATATGTTGCTTCTTTGATTCAGTGCGTGTCAATGGGTTCCCTGTAAGGACGCTGACGACGTGAAGGCCGAGGACTTCTTCCTCGCTGCCAACCTCGACAAGCCGATGGACACAACCAAGAGCAAGGTCGGGTCAAAGGTCACATTGATCAACGTGATGAAACTTGCAGGTCTCAACACACTCGGCATCTCCATGGCACGCATCGACTACGCTCCCAAAGGACAGAACCCACCACACACTCACCCACGCGCCACTGAGATCCTAACCGTTCTCGAGGGCACACTCTATGTCGGATTTGTCACGTCCAACCCGGACAACAACCTATTCACCAAGACGCTCAACAAGGAGACGTGTTCGTGTTCCCACAGGGCTCATCCACTTCCAGTTCAACCCAAGCTATGACAAGCCAGCTGTTGCCATCGCCGCACTCAGCAGCCAAAACCCCGGCGCAATCACCATTGCTAATGCGGTGTTTGGATCCAAGCCACCGATCTCGGATGATGTTCTTTCCAAGGCATTCCAGGTGGACAAGAAGGCTGTGGATTGGCTCCAAGCTCAGTTCTGGGAGAACAACCACAACTAAATTATGGGTCCTCGATATTTGAAGGTTTATATATGCTTATCCTTGTAATAACAGATAACACAGGTTTGTTTGTTTTTTTGTGTGTAGCAAAATATTGTATACGGGTTTGATTAACACTATATGTACTAATCTTGTATGATTTGTGGTGATTAATTTAAGATACTTCGTATCTCAGATAGCTTTCGATAACCAAACTGATCGAGCAATGATTAGATCAGATTCATGCTACCAAAAACTAGATATAAATGAAGGCAAATAATGGAATCCTGAGGCAGGCGGTTGAATCATCAGACAGTCTACGTACGTAACAGAAAGTTATCAGTTCTGTCCGTTTTCCTAAAAGATAAACCGGAATTGCTAAAAAATTGTCGCATGTTTTGGGGGGTTCGAACCTTACGATGTTGCTTGGAGATTCGTGCTCCGGCTGGCGACGTCATTTTCTCTGGTGGCGGCGAGTTAGGGCGGGGGCTTCGCCGGATTAGAGCTAGGGTTCACGGGGCCTTGCTATAGAGGGAGGGTCGAAGCGTATTTTCCGAAGTTTACGCTTTCCAGTAGAGAAAGCATATTCTTCTCTGAGTTCTACCTAGGTTTACGTTTTCTAACAGAGAAAGCATATTTTCCTCAGAACTAAAGGCTGCTTTCTCATTTTTCCTGATTTTTATTAACTTACATGTGGGGCCTATTTGTTAGTGACTTATTATTTTGTTTTATTGATTTATTTATAAAACAGGGGCGGTCCTACATGTCATAGACTCATTATTTATTAACTAATGATTAAATCTATTTCTGATTTTAATTATCTAACAGTTGGGGCCCACATGTTAGTCGCTCGGGTTTTAAAACATGTTTTAAA
Source organism: Phyllostachys edulis (assembly GCA_036346405.1). NCBI lineage: Eukaryota > Viridiplantae > Streptophyta > Magnoliopsida > Poales > Poaceae > Phyllostachys > Phyllostachys edulis. Next base: position 63,082,289 of record CM070561.1, on the reverse strand, counting down.
ACCGAGAATAGTGTGTGGTCCCACGTATCCGTGTTGGACAATACTAATACCATAACCAATTTGGATACGTACATTAATTGACTCGGTATCTAATTCCGAATACGGAAACAAATCTGAAACCGAACGTGAAACTGAAACTGACTCAACTAACCAAAGTGACTCTCTGACTCAAATCGGAATTGAACACTTAATGGAAGGATTATTGTGAGGACCCCCGGGTCATTTCTGTAAGACCGAGGCCTTTCCGGTCTTATGGAAATAACTCTGGGCCTCAAGTAAATGAATTCCAAATTAACTCTATTTAAGTGAGAAGTTCTGACCAAACTAGAGCTCCAATGATCATGCGTACTGCTCCTCTGCAAGCACTACATGATAATCGATTCTCCAAACAGTCCCGTCTATACAACATTCATACATTGATAATCCAAAAGGCATACCACAAAATAGATAAGTCTACAACTATTACAAGTGGCCGACCGGCCAAATTCAAATAAGAACAATAAGTAGCAGCGGAAGCAATGTAAATAAACCAAAAGTTCCAGCATGGTGTGCCCCATAACCCATGGCAACCGACTGGGAGTTAAATAATAGCACTATTCATTAGCGTCGTCTAGATCGGCGCTAACGAACTCATCGGGCGTAAAATCGTCTTCACCTATATTTGTAGCACCCGAGTTAAGTACAAATGTACTCGCAAGTCTTACACAAAGTAAAAATTATTTATGCTAGAGGTTATTCAAAGGATGGCATTAGGGGCTTAGTTTTGCAGAAAGCGCAACAATTCTTATTCCTAGACCATCTAGTTTGAAATTGTCAATTTTGCAAACATTTGTTTTGTAAAAAGAAGTACACAAGACATAGATAGTTATATATAGATCAATCAATACCAAAGTGGCTGCCCACTTTGATAAACTAAAATGCATGAACCTCCCATTCATGCCGAAACCAAGTTATAACCATGTTAATTTTTAATTACAAGTCTAACGATGACGCATCCCAAACCAAGTGATGTCCATAACTGTGGACACGGCTATCTGAATAGATTTAACTCTACAGAGGTGTACTACTTTACCCACACGACTCGATTAGCCCGTAAGCCTCCGGATAATGACTGCGAGATGAACCCCAACTTAGTACAAACGACCGATAGCGCTCGCTAAGTGGGCTCACAAGTTGTGTTGGAAACACCAATGCAATGTAAATAAAGAAAAATAATGCTCCCATGCACATTATAGAAAATTGTATCTGGTCCTATGAACAAATGATCGAACACAAATGTCCTCACACCACCTGGGACTTAACTCAATAAAACTCTCCCCTTACTTAACCGAACGGTACGACCATATCCCGCGTGTGATAACATGATAGTTACTAGGAATGACAGCCCATGGCTCGGTCCTTAATGGTCCGAACAAGACAACCACATACCCGAGTCTCGTGCATAACAGCACCCACACTATACCAACCACTTGTCCAGACCCAAAAACCAATTAAATAACAAAGTTTTTGACTCAAGAATTAGATACGAAGATCTGAATAAGAATAAAGATAAGAAAAGTTATGTGTCTCCCACAATTGACGAGCTAATCCCGTCAATTGATATAATACGTAAACTAGACCTGCAATGGCTAAGCATCCGACACATAAAACTCATATCATCACAAACATCTAACTCAACCATATTAATCAGGGAATTATCAAGGATAACCAGCAAGTATATGACATATCTAACTACTCAGAACATAACGGTATACAAAAATAGCATGCAAGCAATATCATTGCATTTTAAACACTAACTTATTAAAACTGGGATCAATATGATGCAAAAAAAAAAGTTCAAATGATGTTTGCCTTGCTTGAAGTCAAGTTGTTCACTCTTGGTGGCGAAGGAGTCTACGTCGATTACTTCGGACTCTAAAGAATTAACAACATCGAATAAACACCGAGAAATACCATAAAATTCAAAATGCTCAAAAATGTATGAATTTTCTACAGTAGCTAGATGCTGATTTTAGATGAATTTAGGTGAAAGTATTATTCCATTTGGAGTTAGTATGTGAAAGTTATGGTGGTTTGAAAATCACTTTTCTGGAAAATGCTTGAAAAAAACACTTCGGTCACTATTCATCCTAATTTAATCATTTGGTGAAAAATGGTAGAATAGTAGTGGAGAAAAAGATTACATAGATAAATATAGAATAAAAATATAAGATCAAAATAGCTTGGTTTATCTCATTTGGAGTTCAGAAGAATTAGTTATGAATTTTCAAAGTTAATAACATTTTCTAATGTGAAAATAATTGGGTTTTGGATCAATCTCCAAAAACTAAATTTTATGTGACAGAAACAAGTTTGAAACCTATTTTAAAATAAAGTTCACTTAAAATGAAAATTATCAAAATTGGTTTCACTCATTTGGGAGTTAAAATGTATTAGTTATGGATTTTTGAAGTTACAAGAATTTTCAGTGTATAAATTAATGATTTCCGGATTTTCTTTAGCATTTAATACTTTTTCTACCGAACGCTGTGCTAACCATAGCCGCTGACGTATGGGGTCCAGTGCATAGTGTGTTTTTCAATTAAACTTCCGATTAAAACGAACTTACATGTGGGACCCGATCGTCATAGACGTGGTCTATTGGACTCGGTCCACTGGAGCACTACATAGTGCACAGGGCACTTAAGGCTAGGCCCACATGTCATACTCTAATGCAAACAGGTACTTAAACACGTTTTTCGTTTGCAGGTCCTACATGTAACCGATACATTAAGCATTTTAAGATAGCATTAATCACTAATCATTGTCATTAGCTCTAACCTACTCGCTACAGTGATTTGCCGGACGCCCCAACAACAGGGAACTCCCGGATGTGTGCTTGCCCGGTGGCGCCGACCAAAGCCTGGGATAGCTGCACAATCGTGCTTCGCACCTTTTGGTGGCGGTGGTGGCGACTGCTGAGCCGGCTTGTACCGGCGGCTAGCTAGAGAGGGGCGGCGCTAAGCTACGGCCAACATGCACATGCACAAACAAGCTCCGCATTGTCCAAAAGAGCAGGTGCCCGAGCATCTACAAGGGCTACTGGGTCTACCTGAAGCTAGGAAAGACTCGGAGATGACCGGAGCAACGTCAGCATCGAAATGGGTGACGGTGGTGGCATGGTTCAATGAGGAGGGTCTTCGACCAATTTTTGTGAATTTGTGTATTAGCCACTGATCATGGAACTAGTATGGTTCATACATAAAGTCTTCGGGTATTCCACGTCCGGAGGTCTTACACATGCGACATGGTCTCCGCAAATTAACTGGGAGAAGAAATTAAAGCGTTGATCCATTCCATGCATGCAGCAACGTAAGTACGTACAGAGATCAAAAGGTCGTGGACATCACGCTATCAGGTTAATTATTCTAACATGCCCTTTTCTTCACCTGGTCAAACACAACCAAGTAGGGAGTAATCTATACAAGACCCGCGCCAATCGAATAAATTAATTGCTTGCACGGTCGGATGCAATTTGTATACGCCAAGAGAACCAGTCGCTAGCTCAGCCTGAGACCATTTCTATCTGTCTAGCCGGCCACTCCTTGACCTGATCTTCTGAATCTCACCTGCTCACACTCTATATATATGCATGCATCCCCTTCATGGCCAAAGCATTAGCCAGCTCCAAACACACACACCAAGCATCGACTACTTGCTTGTACACAGCTGACATCTGTAGAAGAGCTAGCTCTCAAATTAAGTTCCATCTAGCTAGCTAGATGGCCTCCTACAACCTCCTCCTTCTCTCTGCTCTTCTCGCCTTGGTCGCTTCGCAGGCCATGGCTTCAGATCCCAGCCCTCTCCAGGACTTCTGTGTCGCTGACATGAACAAGGACTCGCCTGGTACAGTACTCCATCAACGTCATGCGCTTGCATCAGATCAGATCGGCACATAGATCATACAATAGCATATGTTTCGTTTGGCTTTAATTCTAACGCATGTATATATGTTACTTCTTTGATTCAGTGCGTGTCAATGGGTTCCCCTGTAAGGACGCTGACGACGTGAAGGCCGAGGACTTCTTCCTCGCTGCCAACCTCGACAAGCCGATGGACACAACCGAGAGCAAGGTCGGGTCAAACGTCACATTGATCAACGTGATGAAACTTGCAGGTCTCAACACACTCGGCATCTCCATGGCACGCATCGACTACGCTCCCAAAGGACAGAACCCACCACACACTCACCCACGCGCCACTGAGATCCTAACCGTTCTCGAGGGCACACTCTATGTCGGATTTGTCACGTCCAACCCGGACAACAAGCTATTCACCAAGACGCTCAACAAGGAGACGTGTTCGTGTTCCCACAGGGCTCATCCACTTCCAGTTCAACCCAAGCTATGACAAGCCAGCTGTTGCCATCGCCGCACTCAGCAGCCAAAACCCCGGCGCAATCACCATTGCTAATGCGGTGTTTGGATCCAAGCCACCAATCTCGGATGATGTTCTTTCCAAGGCATTCCAGGTGGACAAGAAGGCTGTGGATTGGCTCCAAGCTCAGTTCTGGGAGAACAACCACAACTAAATTATGGGTGCTCGATATTTGAAGGTTTATATATGCTTATCCTTGTAATAACAGATAACACAGGTTTGTTTGTTTTTTGTGTGTAGCAAAATATTGTACACGGGTTTGCTTACAGATCATGTAAAACACTATATGTACTAATCTTGTATGATTTGTGGTGATTAATTTAAGATACTTCATATCTCAGATAGCTTTCGATAACCAAACTGATCGAGCAATGATTAGATCAGATTCATGCTACCAAAAACTAGATATAAATGAAGGCAAATAATGGAATCCTGAGGCAAGCGGTTGAATCATCAGACAGTCTACGTACGTAACAGAAAGTTATCCTGAGCGTTTCTTCAGTTATACCTCCATTAGGGCTCATGCTTGTTTCGATCAGTTCTGTCTGTTAGAGTATGTACTGCAGGACTAGAGGACTGGACTAATTCCTTCAGTTAAGTTCAGTTCTGTCTGTTAGGAGTGTATAATCAATTTCTAACCAGCAGGATAACTCAAACGTGACTTCTCCTTGTCTGTACGGCAACACAAAGCTTCTGGGAAATTAGTTGATCTTCTAAAAACAACCGTTTAATTTAAAGAGTGATTATAAAAGATATATTAAACCTTCAAATATTGACGGAATAAGTTAGGATCTACCTATTTATCATGCGCCTGTTTTCCTAAAAGATAAAACGGAATTGCTAAAAAACTGTCGCATGTTTTTTTGGTGGGAAACAGTTAAATTTCTAACCTTACGATGTTGCTTGGAGATTCGTGCTCTGGCTGGCGACGTCATCTTCTCCGGTGGCGGCGAGTTAGAGCGGGGCTTCGCCAGATTAGGGCTAGGGTTCACCGGGACCCAGCTACAGAGGGAGAGAGAGGCGGCGAAGGCATGACGGTGGGCGGCGGTGGTGATAGGGAATTGAGGCGGCAGTGGCGCCCCTAGCCGCGGGTTGTTGGAGGGCGCTCGGCGGTGAAGGTCGGCGGGGTGATGGGAATCGACTAGAAATTAGGAGGCGGGGGTGCACTACAACGCAATACCCATGTAGAGACGTCCAATCTATAGGCTAGAGACGTGTTATTTCATCTCTAGAGGACCGTAGAGCCGTTTTTATAAAGCGTCCTTGGAGCGTCTCCTCACGGACCGTGTCAAGAACCGTTAGTGTTTTCAATTACAGTAATAACTGTTGCATGCTATTTTTGAAGTATCAATACTTTGTGTGTTAGTTAGTTATATACCCAATCTTTGTGGCTTATTCTGAATCAAATTCATACACTTATGCTTAAGATAGAAATCTGGTGTTAGTAGATTATTCTGTAGATTTTTGCTTACCCTTGCAAGTCTGTAGAACGTTAGATGTTTGACAAGCTTATCTTGTCAGGCCTGGGAGACACCGTTTGATTTCTTTGTCAGTTTGATTAAAACTGAAAGTTTATTTTATTTTATTTGATAACAATTTGATTTAGATCTAGACAAGTGGATCCTAGTGATGGTGCCTTCATGCACGAGATTTGGGAAATGTGGTAGTCTTGTCGGGATCGTTATGACTGAACTTTGACTGTCAATTTGAGTACCTTATGTACTTCCACACGCGATTGTGTGGGCGCTGCTTGGTTAAGTAAGGGGCTGAGGTTATTGAGTTGAGGAACTGGTGGAGTGAGGACATTTGCAAAGTTTGCGTGTCCGTAGGGCTCCGATTTCAATTCTATATGTGCAGGGGAGCACAATTTTAATTTCTGTTCATTGAATCGGCTTTCCCGACACAACATGTGAGCCCCGGTTAGCAAGCGTTATCCGTCATTTGTACTAAGCGAGATTAGTCGCACATAGGTGATTCAACTCAATAATGTCAACTTGCTGAAAAATACCGAATCTTAGTTTACCCGGTCGGCATATCAAAGGAAGTGTGTCATCGTTCGAAGGCATCCGAAGGCTTACGGGCTGACTAGGTCGTGTGGGTAAAGATGTACACCCCTGCAGGGTTAAAACTATTCGAATAGATGTATCAGCGGTTATGGATAACACTTGTTTTGATGGACAACTCAGTATAAACTTTGAAATTATTTATATCATGGGTTTATTGGTTCGGCATGAAGGGTATTCATGCATGTTAATTGGTCAAAGTGGACAGCCACTTTAATTTTTGTTCTTGTTTGTGATTAAATTCTCTTTTACTTACCATTTTAGTCCAAACTTGTTTATAAAAACTGCCTTCATAGAAAAATTGTAAGTATAGGAGTAAAACTGATTGCTTTATGCAAAACTAATGCCATTACAACCTTCCTGTTGCCAGCCTTAAGCATGTATGAATTCTATTCGTTTGGATAGGTGCTACTAAACATTTTCTTTTAGTAGTTTCGTGTTAGTCTTGCGAGTACCTTTTGTACTCAAGTTCTTTAACCACTTGTTGCAGGTGAGGGCGGTTATTTGTACGAACTACCCGTTAAATCCGATCAGGGCGACGCTACCGAGACGCTATTTCTATCCTCCACTCAGTTGCCTGAGGGCGATGGGCAAACTAGTTGGAATTTTTTGCTCTTTATATTTTTGTTTCCGCTACTAAACTTATGTTATTTTGCTGCTGGTCGGTTGTTATGTTGAACCGAACCCAGCTTGTAAAGTTTTGTCATGTATGTATACTGTATGCTTCGTATGACATGGTATAATGTTGTTTAGGATATATGTACAATGGTCTTTGATCTTGAGAACTATTGTAAGACATATATCCGAGAACCTGTTATTGAATTTATTCCTTGTCAAAAATTATGCTTTCAGGTGTAATTCTCTAACTTGGAATATATTCAATACCTGGGGTCCTCACAGGATCTACCTATTTATCATGCGTCTGCTTTCCTAAAAGATAAAACGGAATTGCTAAAAAACTGTCGCATGTTTTTTAGGGCTGTCGGACCCGGATTCCAAGAATCCAAATTCTCTGTGAAAGACACTGTGCTATTCCTCGATCAAGAGATAGCACTCATAGACACATCACTGAATCAATTCATACATGGTGTAGATAAAACCATACTATTCATTAATTAACACATGAGAGTTTACATAGACCACATCGGGTCATTTTTTACAATAAGGGCTGAACAAGCCAAACTGAGTACATTACAAAAGTAGCGGAAGCGACAACGGAAGCAAAATGGGGTGAGAGCACACCTCTCCACAGGCAAGTGACTGGGGAAACCCGTGTGCGCCCGATATTAACCAAGGACTTGGATAATATTGGATGCACGCAAGCACCAACAGAATCAACTAGACTGGGGTGAGACTAGAGCAACTAAAGACTAAACTACGCTTCATCATCTCCCCGAGCCTCCACCGGATCTCGTGTAATGCGTGTAGTCTTTGGGATTTCCTGCTTTTGAGGGTTTGGGAGAAAGAGCGAGAATGAGCACTACTACCATGCTCGCGAGCCAACACACCATGCAATAATATATATATATATATATGCAAGGTTAATTAAGGATGGCTCGGTTCTTTTATTTGCGAAAGCAAGCTTTTCAAATATCATACTTACAAAGTCCTATCTCTTAGCATTTTAACAAATTGCAGTTTAATAAAGAGAGTAATGTGCAATAATTAATAACAGTAGAGGTTCCATCCGTCGGAACTCTACACATGCATCTTTTCAATTGGAGCTGCCTCCAATGACCACACCCACTGAGCTCGGAGACTTAGGGAAAATCCAACACAGGGCTTGGTGAGCCCTTCCACCATTTTCATACCACCCATAAGGTTTTGAAATAGAACTAACTCAAGTTATGATTCCCATGTCCGCCTTTGACCGTAGGCACGGCTGTTTAAACAGTTTAGACTCTACAGAGGTTGCACACTTTACCCACAAGAGATAGTCATACCCGTTACCCCACATTATTCCGTAGTCATGTAGTTGGGCGACCGTCATAGTAATCTTTCAAACTACCTTGCCCTTTCCGTCATCTCACCCATATGGGGTTGCGCTCATACGTTGTGCGGGATCATTGTACACGCAGCGTTGGGTGTAGATTTGGACTACCCATAACATTGGCAACATCACCCATTCAAGCTGGATGTACTGCAAGCTTGCGCATTCCTTTTCTCCACCATGTGAGAGACATTCAGGGTTCAATAATTTTACTAAGCCAAGTTGCACTTTGCAGACTTGTGGTTGTACTTGTTTAACACGGGAGGTCGTGACAAGATTAAGTCCTTAGGGTTATATGGGTGGTTCACTCCACAAACCAACCATCCTCGTGCTCCCCGAGCACCCACCGCCTCACCATCCGCCCAGATAGAACTAGCAATTAGGGTTTTTGAGGAGTAAAATACACCAATTCAACCATCTCAGTTATTTCCCACAATGACTGCCCAAAACCATTTTCATTTTTTTAAAGGATGATGATTGGGACATTTAATGCCTCGGTACTTAAGCAAGACTAGCATGTCGCTTAAGTACAACCTATAGCTAGTATTATCATATAGTTACTAGGGTGACAAGGATTAAGGGATTCAAATTATCAAGGATGGCATATTAATTAATTAATCATCAAATGGGTATTTAACTACCTTAAGCTTTAACATACATTTGATTAAAGAATTAAAGCATGCAATTTTGGTAATTTAAATAAATATAATTTGCATAAAATGTAAGCTCAATATGATCAAAGTATTGACTCGCCTTGGATATAGGTAAGAGGATCTTGGTATTCTTGTGCTTGATCAACTTGGAGATCCTCCGCGTCTTCGAATCCTAATCGGACGATCGTACCGGAAAAGGGCACAAATAAGTAAAGAGAGCAAATAAATAATAAAAAATAATAAATGAACTCCAAATTGAACAAGACCTATGCCATTGGCAAGATCTTGAATTAACAAAATTTTAGAAACTTATTTCATAATTTTTGGAGTTACGACGAGGAGAACTGAGCTTTCAAGATCGGGTTTTGAATTAAATCAAGGAGGAGAGAGGATTGGGTGCATTTGCATGAGTGTATGGACTGAGTTCACCAAGACTAGTCAAGGGGTTCACTGTTTGTGGGCCCACTTGGAAGAGAGGGGGAAGGACTCAAGGCTAATGACATGTGGGGCCTCAAACCAAAATCCCCATTTAGATTTCTTCTTTGGCCAGAGAAAAGGGGAGCCAGGGGAGCGGGCGGCTCGGGACCGGCGGTGGCGGCGCCGGCGGGTGGCAGTGCGGGGGAGGCGAGCGAGCTAGCAAAATGGGCTCCCCTGAGGATGGGGACCTCGTGGGCGGAGGTGGCGGCACCAGGGAGGAGCGGGTGCGGTGACGGTGGAGCCAAAAGCGGCGACAGACTCCACGAGCGGTGGGCGGCGTGGTTGATGCGGTGGTGCAACGGCAGAGCTAGCGCGTGCACAGGCTGGGCGTGGCTGAGGGGAGGATGCCGAGCCGGGTGGGGAGGCCAGAGGTGGCCAGAGACAGCCTGGCGGCGGCGGCCGGGAGTGGAGGAGGAGGAGCCACGGTGGCGGTGCTTCCTGGCGGCGGGGAAGGCGAAGGGAGGTGGGGGATAGCATCCTTGGCACCGGGGGCTTCTCGTGACGCGGTTGGCCGGAGCGGCGGCTCACCGGTGTGGCGGTGAGGTGGCGCGGCCGACACGGGAGCGGCGGCTCGGTTCTGCTCGGTTGCGCAAGGAGAAGAGGGAGAAAAGGGGCAAGCGCCAGTGGGGAGGGGAGGCAAAGGGAGGTGACTTAGGGCCTCTTATAGGCGGTGATTGGGGAGCCGTTGGCTTGGCGGCGCTTGGTCCCAAGGCGGCATGGGCGGCTCTGCAAGCTTGGGCATAGCGACGACTTCGTGCATCTTGGGCGAAGCAACGAGGCAGGCGGGAGCTGGTGCACGGGATGGGCAGCAGGTGGAGCAGGTGCGCGACGCAGGCATAGGGCGGACAAAGTAGCGACTTGCGCGGCCGGGTGACGCAGGCGTCCGCGGTCCCGAGGTGCAACGAGGACAGGGGCGCACGTGGTAGTGTGCAGTGGACGCCGAAGTCCACAAGAGTAGGTGGCGGAGGCGACGCTGCAACAGGGAGCTCAAGGGGTGACGACCGGGTGCAGGCGAGGACAGTTGGCTGTGCACGAGGGAGCCGGTGGCATCGCAGAGGACTCGTGGGCGCAAAGCGATGGCGTGGGGCTTGCATCGAGAAGCACAAGAGGAGAGAGAGAGAGAGGAGGCGCTGGGCGGCTTGACCGCAGGAAGGGGTGACTGGTCTTGGCTCGGGCCGAAAGAAGAGAGGTCGGTGGGGGCAGCCGAAAAGGAAGGGAAAGAAAGGGTAGCAAAGGGTTGGGCCAAAGGAAAAATGGGTGGGAAATCAAAGGAGAGGAAACTCCAACCAAGATTTGAATTTCAAATGTTATGGACATTACATTTGAAACACATACCGGAGAGAAAAGAAATGAAGTTTTCGCAAATAGCTTGATAATTTTGAATTACGGCGAAGAACGAAAACCAGAACGGAAGATACCATGCACCGTCCGAAAATGGGACGCTACAAGGGCTCATGCTTGTTTCGATCAGTTCTGTCTATTATTGAGATGCATTGCTTGTTTTGATCCAAAGAATTCCTTTTCCAACTTTGATGAAGGCAAACTAGTTGAACTTGCTAGGATTTGTGCCGCCGACTTCTCCCAATATGATTGTGTACTCCATAAGGACCAACTTGAGACATTCATTGCTGGTGTGAGAGCTGATCTGAATTTCTTAAGCTGTAATGACCTTGGTAATCTTCCTGTGAAGATGGTTCAAAGTGATAGACACACAGTTTTTTCCATTGGTATATCAACCCATTGAATTGGCCTTAATTTTACCTATTGCGGTTTGCAACAGTAGAAAGAGCTTTCTCAGCTATGGACATTATCAAGACTGAGTTGTGGAATAAGATGAGTGATGAATGGATGAATGATTGCATGATATGCTCTATTGAGCCAGATGTATTTGCAAGCATCGATGATAACAAGATTTTATAACGTTTTCAAAGTATGAGGAAGCGTAAGCAGAAACTACCTCGTGCTAGTGGTATGTTACATTCTTATTTCGTAATTTGCATTAAAAATAACATTGTGGTTTATGTCCTAATTTACATATGCAATTTTATATTTGCAGGTTCAGGTTCTCATACTATTGTTGATGAAGATATGATAGACTCAAATGAACCAAATCTTTGTTAATTAAAAAAAATTATCTCATGCTAGTGGTATGCTACATTCTTATTTTTTTGGTATGTTTTATGTATTTTGTCGTATCGTTAAACACGGAATTCAAATTTTATTTCGATTGTGCATTTGTGATGTACTTTTGTTATGCCTCAGTGTTGGTAATATTTGACGTTAGTTATAGACTTATAGCCCCTTAGTTTTAGACCCGAGACTATGTAAAATCCTGGCTCCGCCACTGCTGCCTCCAGACGTAGTATTCATGCGAACACACACGCACTCACTGGATGAAGCACACACGTACACGTACGCTGGAAAGAACTCACGTGATGGCTAAAACACACAGGTACACACATGGAAGCAGTAGCACACGTAGAACTCTCGTACGCAGGAAGCGAGAAACAAGGATTTTTGGTGCTGCACAAACTGCCGTAGTGTTTTCTGATTTTTTTTTTCTTCTTCCTATATTGCTTAAATCAAACACATCTAATTATATGTCCTTTTAAAACTACGTAATCAACTTACTAACTAAGCCAAAAACTAAACATGAAAAGCATAAAAAAGGAAACAAACTAATTTTGATCTAATGCTGATTGCATCAGAATTCTAACGCCCTATTACTTGGCAAATCTAGATTAATTTTCAACAATCTCTCCCATAATCTAGACTTGCCTTCTCCTAGTTGATGACTTTAGACTGACTAACATACAAAAAGAATACTAAGACAATCACCCCTAATCAAGTTATCATTATTCGAGCACGTTCTAGCCAAACTTTAGAGTAGCACCGGTTCGTCATCCGCCGCAGCAATAAATGCACCACTTCCTTCTTGCTTATGCACTTGTTGGCAAAATACCCTCGAATGCCACGGTTGTAGCATTTGATATTCTTCTTGTTGAACTTGCGCCACTAGTATCGAGTCGCTGCAGTCCTCCTCGTCACCATGGCCGCTGCCACGGTCACCAGCTTTGCTGCGGCCACCGCGGCGGTCACGGTTCTTCTTTACGCCGTTGCCTGATCCTTCTCCAATCTTCTTCACTTTGGTCAGGGTCTCTCATTATATGCGCGTGAGTAACAGATGCTATCAGGTTAATTATTCTAACATGCCCTTTTCTTCACCTGATCAAACACAATCAATCAACAAGTAGAGAGTTATCTATACAAGACCGCGTCGATCGAATAAATTAAGGGAGGAACTAGGGACCGTACGTCCGATTAAACCGTTCTCGCCGTACGCCTCCGCAATTGGACTGAAACCGTGGCCACGCCTGCGAAACTTCGCCCGTGCAAACTACAAAGTTGGTCATACATCAGTGAAAGCGAAACGTAACGTGCTCTAGACTCGGTATTTCGCCTCGCCGTCGCTGATGTAAGCTGTCCACGCGCGAAATGACGCCAGCACCAAACAGTGATTAATTGGTGGATTACGTAGGCCATTAATCACTTGATGTGACGACTTGAGTATTTCTTAAAGACATTTTAACGCTTGGCCGATGGCTCTCCGTGCATTCATTAGGACGATAGCCAAGGAAGAAAAATATTGTATCTATAGAAAAAAAAATGTTGTATCTGTAGAAAAAAATATTGTATCTATAAAAAAAAATATTGCATATGTAGAAACAAAATGTTGCATCTATAGAAACAAAATGTTGCATATGTAGAAAAAATGTTACATCTATAGAAAAAAATACTTGCAACATCACCGGATAATGGTTGCAACATTCTAGGACAACGGTTGCAACAACTTTGGACAACGGTTGCAACATCCTAGGACAATGGTTGCAACATCACCGGACAACGGTTGCAACAACTTTGGACAACGGTTGCAGCATCCTAGGACAATGGCTGCAACATTACCGGACAACGGTTGCAACAACTTTGGACAACGGTTGCAACATCCTAGGACAATGGTTACAACATCCCCGGACAACGGTTGCAACATCACAAATCAACGCAGCGTCCTAATCGGACGTATGTGTTGGATCGTTTCCCTAATACTTTTGCTAATTTATGCTACAGCCCATCTGACACAACACCTTGCTATTGTCAAGTGCGTGCAAAGAAGACTATTGACATGATAAGGATATAATTAGCACCGTCACTACTCCTAGCTAGCCGAAACAAAAAGAATTTTTTTCTCCATTGCGTGGGCGATATGCAAGGATATGTGGGCCGATTTTTTTCTCCAATGCCGTGGTCGTGGCCCGTCCGATGGATCGGACGATGTTTATAGCCTTTCCCATATATATAAGTAAATAAAATTTAATTTTTAGGCTTTTTATGGTGGAAAAGGTACACTCGCTCATCTCCTTAGCACAAACTCGACCAATAAAATAAAAACAAAGCATATGAAAAAACGCATTGAAAAAATCTTGTAATATCACCGTAAAAAAGATGGTTGCAACATCCACGCAGACAATGGTCGCAACATCCCTGACAATAGTTGTAACATCCTCGACAACGGTTGCAACATCCTTGGACAACGGTTGCAACATCACCGGACAATAGGTGCAACATCACCTAGAACAATGGTTGCAACATCACCTAGGACAATGGTTGCAACATTCTCGGACAACGGTTGCAACATCCCCGAACAACGGTTGCAACATTTTTTTGCCTAGTTATAAGTCAATTTTACTACCCATCAATAGATTAGCCTTGAGATTTGTGCCATTATATTTGTAAAAAAACATGTAGTCAGAATACATCTCGAGAAGTCCAATCAAAGTTTTGTAAGTGTTGTACGTTCTTATAGCATTAAAAGTGTATTATTCAAATACACGTTTATCTAAAAGTATTTTTTTAGCTACGGCGGCAGCCATAGTCGTCACACCCGCACGTCGGCCCACACACCGGTGGCCTAGAAGGGGTTGCTTGGGAGGAGGGCTCGCTCGCTATGCCCCACGCACCTGCTTTTGTCGTCATGCCCACACGTTAGAAACCTAATAGGAGATGGCAGAGAGCAAGAGAAGTGGTGTGTGCGAGTTGGGATTGAGTCAGAGCTGGGAGAGGAGGGACCGTTTTAGGATGCGTGTGACATTGATTAGATCGGACGGATATTTGCTATGTCGCTCTTTTGAAACAGGACGTTATAACGTTTTGTAGTCATACGGCTATAAATTTGCTCGGCATTTGAAATGCATATCGTAGGTATTGAAACATCTTGCGCATCGCTACAGCATAGCGTTAATTTCGTTAATTAGAACGTGGGCGCTGTAGTAGCTTAAACTAACCGGGAAATGCTCGTGGTGTGATTGGAGATTTTAGACGGTCATGCGTTAGGCCACGACTAACGGTGCTCGCTAGCCCGTGACAAGTCGGGTACGCCGATCCGGGTGGAGAGTTGATGAGCGTGTGATGCGATGGCGACGACGCTGCCTCGCCATGCCATGATCTAAGCGTATGGACGGAATGCTTCCTATCGGACGATGTATGGAATCTTTACCCAAGATAAAACGGAATTGCTAAAAATTGTCGATGTTTTTTTGGGGAACGAACAAATTCGACCTTACGATGTTGCTTGGAGATTCGTGCTCTACCGGCAACGCCATCTTCTCGGCAAGGCGAAGTTAGAACGAGGCTTCGCCAGATTAGATCTAGGGTTCACCGGAGCCCACTATATAGGTGTTGGACCCGGATTCTGAGAATCCAAATCCTTTGTGAAATCACTGTGCTATTCCCTCGATCAGTAGCTAGCACTTCACAGTACACATTGCTGAATCATTCATACAAGCGTGAACTGAAACATTAAATATATTAAAACCAACAGACTGACATAGACCACGTCGGGTCGAGTTTTACAAAAGGGGCCGAACAGGCCAAATTGATTGCAGTACATAAAAGCAACGTAAACTACAGTGGAAGCAAAAGGTGAGGTATGGCTCATCTCACACAGGCAAGCGACTGAGGTGACTTGGGTACGACGAATATTAACCAAGAGCTGGATAATATCGGTTGTACCCAAGTACAACGAGTCTACTTAGACTGGGCGAGACCTAAACTACAGAACTATACTACTCCTCATCATAGCCTTGTCCATCATCTCCGGGCCTTCAGAGAAAGCGTAGTCTCCTTCATCTTCGTTATCTGAAGGGTTTGGGAGAAGCAAGAATGAGCACTACTACCGTGTTTCATGAGCCAACACACAATGCAATAATATACATGCAAGGCTTAACAAGGATGGCTCAGTTCTTTTATTTGTGAAAGCAATTTTTCAAATATCATACTTACAAAGTCCTAACACTTAGCATTTTAACAAATTGCAGTTTAATAAAGAGAGTAATGTGCAATAATTAATAACAGTAGAGGTTCCATCCGTCGGAACTCTACACATGCATCTTTTTAATTGGAGCTGCCTCCAATGACCACACCCACTGAGCTCGAAGACTTAGGGAAAATCCAACACAGGTCTAGATGAGCCCTTCCACCATTTTTATACCACCCACAAAGTTTTGAAATAGAACTAACTCAAGTTATGATTCCCATGTCCGCCTTAAATTACTTATGTTTTGTTTCAAAGTATCTTGCATGCTTATTTCTATCAAGCTATTTCAATACATCTTCAAATCCATAGTTATGCCTATCTCTTTCATATGGTCGACCTTGATGTTGTACCCAACTTATTATCACCTTTAGGCAAAATCTGGTTGATACAATAGTGTGAACCAGAACAATTGTAAAACCAAATGCTTAGACTTGCTTAGACCAAAAGTACTTGATTTGGGAAATCTTTACCAACATGACCAAAAATTGCTTAAAATGTTTTGACCATGACATTGGGGTGTCATGGACGTATGGAACTATTCTTTGGGGAAGCAAGGAAAAGGAAAAGGAAAATGGACTTGGACTTGGGCGAAATGGTTGGCTTAGGTGGTGCAAGGTTTGTGCACTGACTCTATCCTGGAAAAAGGTGGAAGTCCAGGGGTATGTGATTGTCGCCCAAGTCAGTTGAGGACCGGTCTTTGAGCGACCAATGCCAAGCCTATAATGGGCTATGCCACAATCGTGCAACCACATGTCTCCAGAATGGGGCGTGGGACCTGGCTAAGTAATTTGCAAAACTTCACCATATGCTGCTCCATTGGAGGTGTGGGAGGCCTTGTAGGGCTAATGGTCCTGTTATGACCTACTGTTCCCACTGGTGCAAGAGGGGGCTTCCCGCCGGATTGCTGTCCATAGGGGGGTGAAACCTTAGCAAGGAAAGGCTGTGGTGGAGCAATGCATTGTAAAGGCCTTGTCATGAACTCTAGACCTCTTACCTTCGGCAGTGAGAGGTGGCACTCGCGCATGCCAAACAAACTAGAGGAATCATGTCGTGTGGGTAAAGTGCACAACCTCTGCAGAGTGAAATCTATTCGAATAGCCGTGTCCACGGTCATGGACGTGCTGGCAAAGGCTACTCAGAGTTAGATGTTGATTTTGGGGTTTTCCAGAAATGTTTATCAAATCTGTTTTTGGGATTTTATCCCATGGGTTTGGGCAGGGAGCCTGTTGTCAGGAGGGTATCCTTCACCAACTTGTTGATGAATGTTATCCAACTGAAAAATTGCTTTGATAAAATGAATTTTATCTATTTAAGGACCTGCTTTGGAACTTAGTAATGGTAGTTGAAAGAAAATTGGCTTTGTGCAAATTAACCATAATATGCCATCTTTTGATTATCCATATATGCATGTCATTTTGCTAATCCACGGGTGTAACTTGCGAGCACGGTTGTTGTGCTCACTCTTGCTTGATGCTGTCTTTAGCAGGTTATGGAAGCTTTGGGTGACCAGTTCTGTGGACCAAGTGGTCCTGTTCGTCTAGGATTGCGCCCTCCAGCCGGTTGCCTATGGTGTATCGGGTGGCCCATGTGTTCATTTTTACTATGTTTTGCCTACTGGCTTGTAAGCTCTCTTGTAAACAACTTCTTTGGTTATCAATAAAGCTTATGTTGTTGCTATGTTACCACTGTTGTTGTTGTGAAGAGCTAGCCATGATCCTTGGGACTAGCTCAGTTCACATAGAGGACCTTGGAGAGCTCCCAGTCCTCCACGTTCACTCAATGGCTGGGTCGTGTGTGGTTCGGTGGTGGCCTCAGTTCTCCACGACCTCCTCTGGGGGTCGCGGGTGGACTTGAGATGCTCACGGACCTCCACGAACACCCTTGGTCTGGCCGTGGTAGGCTCTCGGGTGCTCCCTGGCTCCAAGACCCTCTCGGGTCATGTTCTCCTGGACCTCCAGGAGGTCCTGCTGGACCTCCTGGGAGGTCTTGGTGGACTGTCCGAGAGGTCCTTTATGGACCCTGGGAGGTCCGAAGGTCTTGGAGGACCTCTCGGGTGCCCTAGAGTTGGGTCGTTACACATTGTTAGGCACTACACCATTCCCGTACTCCTCAACAAAACGGTGTAGTGAAGTATGAACAGACCATCATTTCTGTGGCCTTGCATGTTGTCAAATGTAGGTTTGCATAGACGTTTTAATGAAGCCGCCTCCACTTGCTACCTTATTAATTGGTCACCCTCTCTTGCAATTGAAAAGAAGACTCCAATTGAGGTATGGTGCGGTTCCCAAAGAAATTATTGTAATTAAGAGTTTTTGGTCATCCGCTTATTCTCATGTTGATAATGGAAAATTAGAGCCTAGAGTCATTAAGTGCATCTTTCTTGGTTATAAATCTGGTGTTAAAGAATATAAGTTGTGGAATCTCAAACAAGAAAGGTTGTGATTAGTAGAAACATTGTCTTTAATGAATCTGCTATGCTTCATGATAAACTGCCCACTAATGTTCCTGTTGAGAGTGAGCAAAATTCAAGTGTTCAGGTAGACAATTTTGTTGGTTCAAATGACACATCGATAAGGAAAATATTGTTGTTCATGATGCACCTATTGCCTAGGAGGAGATTAATCCACCCAAGAGGATAGCTAATATTGTTGCTTATGCTTTAAGTGTAGCGAAGAAATTGAAGGTAATTGTAACCTTCATCATACTCTGAGGCTATTAGCTCCATTGATTGTAATAAGTGGATAAGTGCCATGCATGATGAAATGGAGTCACTTGAAAAGAATAGCACTTGGGAACTAGTGAAATTGCTAAAAGAGAAGAAGTCCGTTCATTGCAAGTGGATTTTCAAAAGAAAGGATGATATTTCTCCTACTAAACCAGCAAGGTATAAAGCAAGGTTGGTTGTTAAAGGTTATAGTCAGATTCCAGGTATTGATTTTAATGATGTCTTTTCTCCAGTTGTGAAGTATAGTTCTATTCGCACTTTACTCAGTATTGTTGCTATGTGTGATTATGAACTTAAGCAATTAGATGTTAAAACTGCATTCTTACATGGGGAGTTGGAAGAAGATATTTATATAGACCAACCTGAGGGTTTTGTTACTCCTGGAAAAGAACACCTTATTTGTAGATTAAAGAAATCTCTTTATGGTTTGAAGCAATCTCCTAGGCAATGGTACAAGAGATTTGACTCCTTTATGCTCTCTCATGATTTTAAGCGATCTGATTATGATAGCTGTGTTTATTTCAAGACTGCTAATGGTTCAGCTATTTATTTGCTTCTCTATGTAGATGATATGTTGATTGCTGCAAAACATAAGTCAGAAATAGCAAAATTGAAAGCACAATTGAGTAATGAATTTGAGATGAAGGACTTAGGTGCAGCAAAGAAAATTCTTGGCATGGAGATTATTAGAGAGAGACAATCGACAAGTTATACCTTAGTCAAAAGGTTATATTGAGAAAGTTCTTCGTCGTTTTAATATGCATGATGCAAAACCGTTGAGTACTCCATAAGCTTCAGATTTGATTATCTTGACCTTATATCCTAAGTCGATTATGATATTGAGTACATGTCTAGAGTTCCATATTCCAGTGCAGTTGGTTCTCTTATGTATGCTATGGTTTGTTCTCGTCCTGATTTATCTCATGCATTGAGTGTTGTCAGTAGATACATGGCTAATCCTGGAAAAGAGCATTGGAAAGCAGTTCGGTGGATTTTCAGATATTTGTGTGGCACTTCTAATGCTTGTTTGCAGTTTGGGAATTCTAGAGATGAACTTGTTGGTTATTTTGACTCTGATTATGCTGGTGATTTGGACAAGAGAAGGTCTCTAACAAGTTATGTTTTCACCATCGGTGGTTGTGCTGTTAGTTGGAAGGCAAGTTTGCAAGCTAATGTTGCCTTATCAACTACTGAAGCAAAATATATGGCTATTTCTGAAGCTTATAAAGAAGCTATTTGGTTGAAAGGTTTGTACACTGAGCTTTGTGGAGATAATTCTTGCACTACTATATTTTTGTGATAGTCAGAGTGCTATATGCCTTACAAAAGATCAGATGTTCTATGAGAGAACAAAGCACATTGATGTGAGATATCACTTTATTCCAGGTGTTATTGCTCAAGGTGATGTCAAGGTGTGCAAGATAAGTACTCATAATAATCCTGCTGATATGATGACAAAGCCAGTTCCTGTTACTAAGTTTGAGCTTTGCTCAAGCTTAGTTGGTATTACAGTTTAGTCCTAGAGACTAGTTGGCGCACGGTGATTTTTATCTTATTGGGGAATTATTTGGTGATTGATGATTCTTTATTTTGCTACAAGAGGAAATTCATCTCAAGGTGGAGATTGTTAATATTTGGATCCGTTTGTGATCCGAATTTCTAATATGAAAGTATCTGGAATATGCCATATTAGCGGATTAGTTTCCTACTCGGACTCTAAGTCATTTTACCCTTTATATACCTCTTGTAAGCCGCACGGGAGAGGGACGCCTCATTGTAATCCCCTGCGTTTTGTAATCGCTCCTCATATAGTGATCATCGCCGATTGACGCCCGTGGTTTTTTTCCGCAAGGGTTTTCCACGAAAATTCGTGTCTCCTTTGTCCCTATTTTTCTAACACACCGCCTTCGCCGTTCTAGCCACCACCTGGCCGTTAGACCGCTAGCCTTCGGTGATCAGACCGCCTACAACCTAACAATAAAGCGACAATTTGCTAAACCGAGGTTTTGATCCTGAAACATCTCGACACCGATATCAATTGTTCAACACTAAGTTCAACACTAAGATTAGGATCGCACCACATGGTCTCCACAAATTAACTGAGAGAAGAAATTAAAGCGTTGATCCATTCCATGCATGCAGCAACGTAAGTACGTACAGAGATCAAATTAAAGCTCATGGACATCACGCTACCAGCTTAATTATTCTAACACGCCCTTTTCTTCACCTGATCAAACACAACCAATCAGAAATGTCATGCGTGACGAGCACACCACCATTATCAGATTACTCGGTCACCTCATTGCTGGGAGCAGAGAGTTATCTATACAAGACCGCGTCGATCGAATAAATTAATTGCTTGCACGGTCGGATGCAATTTGTCTACGCAAAGAGAACCAGTCGCTAGCTCAGCCTGAGACCATTTCTATCTGTCCAGCCAGCCACTCCTTGACCTGATCTTCTGAATCTCACCTGCTCACACTCTACATATATGCATGCATCCCCTTCATGGCCAAAGCATTAGCCAGCTCCAAACACACACACCAAGCATCGACTACTTGCTTGTACACAGCTGACATCTGTAGAAGAGCTAGCTCGCAAATTAAGTTCCATCTAGCTAGCTAGATGGCCTCCTACAGCCTCCTCCTCCTCTCTGCTCTTCTCGCCTTGGTCGCTTCGCAGGCCATGGCTTCAGATCCCAGCCCTCTCCAGGACTTCTGTGTCGCCGACATGAACAAGCACTCGCCTGGTAGAGTACTCCATCAACGTCATGCGCTTGCATCAGATCCGATCGGCACATAGATCATACAATAGCATATGTTTCGTTTGGCTTTAATTCTAACGCATGTATATATGTTGCTTCTTTGATTCAGTGCGTGTCAATGGGTTCCCCTGTAAGGACGCTGACGACGTGAAGGCCGAGGACTTCTTCCTCGCTGCCAACCTCGACAAGCCGATGGACACAACCAAGAGCAAGGTCGGGTCAAACGTCACATTGATCAACGTGATGAAACTTGCAGGTCTCAACACACTCGGCATCTCCATGGCACGCATCGACTACGCTCCCAAAGGACAGAACCCACCACACACTCACCCACGCGCCACTGAGATCCTAACCGTTCTCGAGGGCACACTCTATGTCGGATTTGTCACGTCCAACCCGGACAACAAGCTATTCACCAAGACGCTCAACAAGGGAGACGTGTTCGTGTTCCCACAGGGCTCATCCACTTCCAGTTCAACCCAAGCTATGACAAGCCAGCTGTTGCCATCGCCGCACTCAGCAGCCAAAACCCCGGCGCAATCACCATTGCTAATGCGGTGTTTGGATCCAAGCCACCGATCTCGGATGATGTTCTTTCCAAGGCATTCCAGGTGGACAAGAAGGCTGTGGATTGGCTCCAAGCTCAGTTCTGGGAGAACAACCACAACTAAATTTGAAGGTTTATATATGCTTATCCTTGTAATAACAGATAACACAGGTTAAATTTGTTTGTTTTTTTGTGTGTAGCAAAATATTGTATACTGGTTTGCTTACAGATCATGTAAAACACTATATGTACTAATCTTGTATGATTTGTGGTGATTAATTTAAGACGCTTCATATCTCAGATAGCTTTCGATAACCAAACTGATCGAGCAATGATTAGATCAGATTCATGCTACCAAAAACTAGATATAAATGAAGGCAAATAATGGAATCCTGAAGCTGGCGGTTGAACCATCAGACAGTCTACGTACGTAACAGAAAGTTATCAGTTCTGTCTGTTAGGTGTAAGTACTGCAGGACTAGAGGAACTGGACCAATTCCTACAGTAAGTTCTAAATTTTGCTACAAACGGAAACATATATCGTCATATGAAGATATTATTCCACCTCATCCAAAAAAACTAGAAAACAATAGAGCACATGTCGTCACATGGAAACATCATATTCAGCAAACTAAGAAAACTGTAGAGCATGCATGCACTTCATAGCGGCAATAAATATTTGAATTTACAGCAAGTGGAGTTCACAACTGAATCAAACATACATATAAAAAAGGTGTAGATACATCAGGAAAAGATCCTATGGATTGACACCAAAAAAAATCTAAATAGTTGGAATCTATCCATATGCTTTGTCCAGGGAGAAGCTAATACATTAGCTCCTCCATCTCCATTACATTCTCTTTGTAGTCCTCAATTATCCTTCAAAGCCGATTGAAAAAGAAATAAATATCCTGGTTAGAAAAGTGTAAGATGACAAGTTTATTTGATGAAATTAGAAGAATGTAACATACCAGGTTGTTTTATGACCGATTGAAGCTGTTTTATTAGCTCTTTTGACCTAAAAAGCGCAAAGGTTCTTCATGAATAATAGAGTTTAAGCAGCTATCAGACATTAGAATGTACTCAATGATTATATGAAAATAGACTTACCTATGACCGAGGCCAAGCAACAACACAACCAATAGCATCTCTTACTGTATGTATATTTTCATATGGTCTAAGCAATCTTTCATCCCCAATATTTGTAACATTGTGAACAGCAATTCCAAAATATTCATCTCCAAGCATGTCTCCTCCAACCACACGTGTTTTATCTTTACTCACTAAAGCTCCTTTGGCCACAACTTTATTTTTGTTTCTTGGGTTCGTCGAAAACAAGAAGATTTCACTATTATCCTATCATTTAAAGAAATACAACGTTTGTTATTGATAAACTTGTAAAGAGTTTATTTTATACAAAAACTAGGAACATGACAGAACAAGAATTTTGTGTGACAATTCTGGCAATGAACGGTAGCAAACACTCGCTACGACAAAGGGTTCGAGGGTAGAGTATATGCTAAGCACGACACGGGTTGGAACAGAGCTCGGTCTAGCGATGCACGGAGCCGAGGGCGTAATAGAGTGAGCCCAACTACATGGGCTCAATGTACTACAGTAATAAGATCTTTTTTAGTCTGTAGCAAAGCACAAGCATGAATCAACAAGCTGGGAGTGGGCGGGAGTATAAACCTTTCTGGAAGAGTGATTGGTTGCTTCAATGGCTCTGTTTCAGGTGCAGCATTAATCATCCAATGAGAATCCCTGAATGATAGCACCATAAATCCATTTGAAACAGAAGGATTGGCCAACTCACCAGAGTTAAATCAAATCAGCAATGTTTTGTCAGAAGAAGTTATCACTTGCTACCCAGCTGAATTTGCTAGTTATGTAAACTAAAGGGTGACCTAATGTTGGAAAACTAAGAATGAAATCTTGACATCGACCTCAGGAGGATTGAACTTTGCACCTAGATTGCTCAGTTTAGCATGAGCTTCAGCGTAGTCTTTAAAGAATGCTTCTTGGTCCTCTGCATTTTTTTCCACATAGACCTGAATGTGTTGTGTATTCTCATTAAGTTTAATGATTTTCCATTTACATAGGATCCTGATGACATATAGTTTGACCATCAGAATTCACCTTGAATCTTTGGGTCCTCAAATAATGCAAAGATCAGAGGCAAGACCAAAAGATCCTGATCACTTTTCTCTTTTATCTCCTAAAGTATTGCAATTAGCTCAGATCTCACAAAATAAGATGAATTATTCAGCATGTGAAATATGGCAGAAGGGCACATACCTTGAAGTAACTGTTATCAAACTTCAGCCATTCGGTTGTCCATGATTGCCCACCAGGTGCACCAGGGCCATTTTTCTGTCAAAGTAACAGAAATGATGGAAGGACTCGAGATTGGTCTGACCAAATTCACTCGCACAGGCAATGCACTTGCAACACATTTGGCTTCATGGAGTTGTGCAAGTAACATCAATGTTTTGGAGAGGGTATTATAGAAAAATTATGTGAGCAAAAAATTGCATCTTTCAACCAAAACCAACAGAGCTAAATAATGGCCAAGAAACAATATCTAAAGTATACAGAGCTCAATTGTACTCCGGCAGAGAGATTAAGGGTAATTATATCTAGTCTTGGAAAAGAATCACAAGTAGTTCCTTTCCAGAGAGATTAAGGGTAATTCTAAGCAGAGACATGAAGTACCAAAGCACTAATAAAGCACAATGTGGTCCTTATTGCAAAAATGAAAGCATGCTATGCAATCGTTAACCTGAGCATGGGAACACTGGATGGAACCAATCATGCTCAAAACAATTTTCCAGCAGAAGAAAAAAATAGATATTCTTGCTTGGAACCTCACACAAAGAAGATAAGAACAACGTCTGATATATTTTGTTTGAGTTTCCCACCACACTGTTCATCCTAGAGCTTCCAAGTCTATGTGCCCTGCACAATGCAACAATTTATTGTAGACACAGGTACAAACAGCTCATCAACGACACTTGGCAAAGTGTGGTGATCCTACCTCCAACAAGAGCACCGATCATGGCTATCGCGAACATCAAAGGCATGTTAGGAAGAGAGTACTCCAGCTCACATGGTTCTGCAAAACAACTGGGTGGTAGAACAAGCATAACAACACTACAAAGTAGACATGCTTTCCAAAAATAATAAGATACAGCACTACACTACAAAGTTAGACAATGAATGATGTCAAATTGGGTTTTTCGAGTGCGAATCTCGCATAACTACTTAGTCAAGCTATAGTCTTTACTAAAATTTGAAAAAATGGATAACATGTTAAATATGAGTTTGGGAGATTTTGAAATGATGGTCCATAGGGGTTTACCTCTGATATTTTATATAAAAATAAAAATAAAAAACTTAGTTTGTGACGCGGGCGACTTATATTATATTCTGAGAAGTGTGAGAGGTGTATCTCACAAATAGATAGGGAGAGATCCTCGCTCGGGTCAATTAAGGACCGAACACCGGTGCTCCCAATCTAAAGCCTAATCGTACAACCAGATGTGCTAGTATGAGATGGCCTTAGCTAATTAAGTCATTGAAAACTGGCCTTGCACTTTGGTAGGCCGTAGTAGTGCGAGCATGACTGGTGTAGGCATGCTCGAAGGGGCTCCCTTCGTCGAGGCATTGGGCACAAAGCTGAAAATAAAATGTTACTCACAGCCGAGAAGGGTTGTGAATTGTTATTTATTTAATTACTTAATTGTTGTTATTTATCTATTTAACTGCTCTTTAAACTTCTGTTGCAAAGTACTACATAATCATATTGCAAATAAAACCTACTTGATACTGAAAATAACTTGTAGCTTTAGAGCCTCATCTTTTGTTAACCATGCATGTATATTAACTTTGCGATACACTACAAGTCTTACTAAGTACGCAATGTACTCAATCTTGCTTAATTTGTTGTTCAGACATACAGGATGAGCCTACGCAGGACGACGCCTTCTTTGCACCCAAAACCGGTTAGTCCAATGACGGGTCTTTCTAGGACTTGTCTCTAGTCGGTTGCCTAAGGGTTCGGATGGGCATGCTGCTCGAATTTTGGACTTATTACAAATTTTGCTTCCGTTGTTACTTTTGCTACTTCTGAGACTTAAGTTTTTATTTGACCGGTCGGCCCGTGTGTTGTAAATAATGTAATCCCTTAAGTTATGTACCATAATTAGGTTTATTTTGTATGTACGAATGTATGGATGTGAATATCAATGTTGTGGAAGTGTGTACTAGCAGTTGATCGATCATTTGACTAGCTAGTATGGTACACACATGAGGGCTTCGGGAATTCAAAGCCCGGGGTACGACATTCGTGTCTAGTCTCCATTTTTTGTAGCACCTGGTACAACCACACCTCCAAACACTTCCACACAAGTGTTTTATCACATTCATCAAAATTCCACTTCGCCTGCCCGACCAGTTTGACCGACACCTCTGGTCCGTCTGCTTTCACAGACGGTTCAAAAACCGTCTGTGATTACTCATGTCATCACTGACCCATAAAGTCAGACGATTCAGAAAAATCATCTGTGATGACGATTTTGAACCGTCTGTGATGACCTTTTCTGTAGTAGTGTGACCGCCAGCCTTCGGCCGTTCTAGCCGCCACCCCTAGCTAGTCAGACCACTGGCCTTCGGCTGATCAGAATGCCTACAACCTAACAATCAGGTGACAATTTGCTAAACCGTGGTTTTGATTCTGAAACATCTCAACACCGATGCCAATTGTTCAATACTAATATTAGGACCATACCATGTGGTCTCCACAAATTAACTAAGAGAAGAAATTAAAGCGTTGATCCAATCCATGCATGCAGCAACGTAAGTACGTACAGAGATCAAAAGGTCTTGGACATCACGCTATGAGGTCCACCCGTCAGCGGGAGAATAAAAGAAATTTTGTTTTCCAAAATTTCTAAGAAGCTAAGGGTTTTTGGAGAATTTTTAAATATAGATGCTGAGCTTCAAAAATTATGAACATTTTTGGGGAGGCTTATGACACAGTGTAGATTATTGTGTAATTTTTCTAGGGTTTTGTTTGCTTGTACTTTTATTATTTGATTTTAGAAAAATTGCAAAACATGCTTTAATTAATTCCCTATTTTATTAATAGTGTAATTCCACCAAGTTTGGATTTTTAATCATCATCTTTTGTTCCAATTTATTTTAATTATCGATTGGGTTGGTATTTGAAAATTTGATGCTTAAGTTTCATAATTAGGCAAAAACCTTGAATGAAAATCTAGGAAAAACAAATGACAATAAGATGCGTCAAAACTTTTTAAAAGTTCACATTTTTATACATTTCAAAAATAAGCCCAAATTTTGAGATGTTACACCTCTCGACACCGATGCCAATTGTTCAACACCAATATTAAGACCACGCCACATGGTCTCCACAAATTAACTGAGAGAAGAAATTAAAGCGATGATCGATCCATTCCATCCATGCAGCAACGTAACTACGTACAGAGATCAAAAGGTTATGGACATCACGCTATCAGGTTAATTATTCTAACATGCCCTTTTCTTCACCTGATCAAACACAAACCAATCAGCAATATCATGTGTGACAAGCACACCACCATTATCAAATTACTCGATCACCTCATTCTTTGGGAGTAGAGAGTTATCTATACAAGACCACGTCAATCGAATAAATTAATTGCCTCTCTGTTAGCTTAATGTCTTTTGTTGAGTTTGATTTTTATGCTTGAGCCTTAAGTTGTGTCCTCGATGTTTGTGTGATTTATGTAAGGTGAAGGAGATGGATGAGGGTTGTCTTTGGTGGTGGGGTCACCGCCGTGGTTATTTGTCATCGAGGTATCTCCTCCCTTACTCCCTCTCTGTCTCTACCCCCGCCCTATGATGAAAATAGCTAGTGCTCTGCGATGGATGCCGAGGGCTACTCTTGGTGTGGTGGGTTTGGACACCCTTGGTCTTCTTTGTCTTGTCGTTGAACCGCTCAATGATGTTAATAGTCTTATGTGAAATTGAATTGATAATTAGTTCATATTTATAGTCCCTTGCTCTATGATGTAATGATGTTAATAGTCTTATGGTGAAATTGAATTGATAATTAGTTCATATTAATAGTCCCTTGCTTTGTGATGTAAATTGAGGGCTATTGGTGTATATGCATTCTGTGCATCTTGCTTAGTTCATGTTGTGGCCGGTTCAAATTGACAAAAATGAATGGGGCAAAATGGTGGGTATGGTTAATGCTCTCTAATGGATACTGAGGGTTATTGATGCCGGTTCTTTGTGCTTGGTTGGCTTACATGGGATGTGGTTCATATAGGGCTTGGCTGTAATTAACTTTTCAGATTTGTAAAGGTTAGGCTAATTTGTAAAGCTACAATTAACACATAAATTATTTGTTAATTGGTGTGTATTCTATTCGAAAACAAGACCAAATGAGTAAAAAAAACTACTACAACACCTCTTCACGTGTCTCTCGCCATTCATTTCACCTTTGTCTGTGTAACCGTGTTCATGCTGGCCAAGTTCTCCTCCCTTGTGTCCCAGGTACATATACGTCCTACCATTCTATTCCTAATCTCTTCTCTATAAAGTCTCCAAGCAGTGGCTGCTTATGCCTTTAAAACCGGCTGTGATAGTCAGATATCACAGATGGTTCTAAACACGAACCGTCTATGATAGTCAACTATCACGACGGTTCGAAGTTAATAACCGCTCAGGATAGCATGCATCACAGACGGTTCAAAACCGTCTGTGATGACCTCATGTAATCACTGACTCATAAACTCAAACGGCTTCGAAAACCGTCTGTGATGACGTTTTTGAACCGTCTGCGAAGACCTTTTCTGTAGTAGTGACGGCGAGCTGGCACTGGCATTGGCTACGCGTGGAAGAAAGACCCTGTCGGGTGGGGTCCACCCGTCAGCGGGAGAATAAAAGAAATTTTGTCTTCCAAAATTTCTAAGTAACTGAGGGTTTTTGGAGAATTTTTAAATATAGATGCCGAGCTTCAAAAATCATGAACATTTTTGGGGAGGCTTATGACAGTGTAGATTATTGTGTAATTTTTCTAGTGTTTTGTTTGTTCTATATTTTCTCTTAAAATCTTTAAAGTTTCATTTGCTTGTACTTTTATTATTTGATTTTAGGAAAATTGCAAAACATGCTTTAATTAATTTCCCATTTTATTAACAATGCAATTCCACCAAGTTTGGATTTTTAATCATCATCTTTTGTTCAAATTTATTTTAATTATCGATTGGGTTTGTATTTCAAAATTTGATGCTTAAGTTTCATAATTAGGCAAAAACCTTGAATGAAAATATAGGGAAACAATTGACAATAAGATGGGTCAAAACTTTTAAAAAGTTCACATTTTTATCCATTTGAAAAATAAGCCTAAATTTTGGAATGTTACACCTCTCGAGACACCGATGCCAATTATTCAACACTAATATTAAGACATACCACATGGTCTCCACAAATTAACTGAGAGAAGAAATTAAAGCGCTGATCGATCCATTCCATCCATGCAGCAACGTAACTACGTACAGTGATCAAAAGGTCATGGACATCACGATATCAGGTTAATTATTCTAACATGCCCTTTTCTTCACCTGATCAAACACAACCAATCAACAATGTCATGCGGGCCGAGCACCTCATTGCTGGGATTAGAGAGTTATCTATACAAGCACGCGTCAATCGAATAAATTAATATTGCTTACACGGTCGGATGCAATTTGTATACGCCAAGAGAACCAGTCGCTACCTCAGCCTGAGACCATTTCTATCTGTCCAGCCGGCCACTCCTTGACCTGATCTTCTGAATCTCACCTGCTCACACTCTATATATATGCATGCATCCCCTTCATGGCCAAAGCATTAGCCAGCTCCAAACACACACACCAAGCATCGACTACTTGCTTGTACACAGCTGGCATCTGTAGAAGAGCTAGCTCGCAAATTAAGTTCCATCTAGCTAGCTAGATGGCCTCCTACAACCTCCTCCTCCTCTCTGCTCTTCTCGCCTTGGTCGCTTCGCAGGCCATGGCTTCAGATCCCAGCCCTCTCCAGGACTTCTGCGTCGCCGACATGAACAAGCACTCGCCTGGTAGAGTACTCCATCAACGTCATGCGCTTGCATCAGATCAGATCGGCACATAGATCATACAATAGCATATGTTTCGTTTGGCTTTAATTCTAACGCATGTATATATGTTGCTTCTTTGATTCAGTGCGTGTCAATGGGTTCCCCTGTAAGGACGCTGACGACGTGAAGGCCGAGGACTTCTTCCTCGCTGCCAACCTCGACAAGCCGATGGACACAACCAAGAGCAAGGTCGGGTCAAACGTCACATTGATCAACGTGATGAAACTTGCAGGTCTCAACACACTCGGCATCTCCATGGCACGCATCGACTACGCTCCCAAAGGACAGAACCCACCACACACTCACCCACGCGCCACTGAGATCCTAACCGTTCTCGAGGGCACACTCTATGTCGGATTTGTCACGTCCAACCCGGACAACAACCTATTCACCAAGACGCTCAACAAGGGAGACGTGTTCGTGTTCCCACAGGGGCTCATCCACTTCCAGTTCAACCCAAGCTATGACAAGCCAGCTGTTGCCATCGCCGCACTCAGCAGCCAAAACCCCGGCGCAATCACCATTGCTAATGCGGTGTTTGGATCCAAGCCACCGATCTCGGATGATGTTCTTTCCAAGGCATTCCAGGTGGACAAGAAGGCTGTGGATTGGCTCCAAGCTCAGTTCTGGGAGAACAACCACAACTAAATTTGAAGGTTTATATATGCTTATCCTTGTAATAACAGATAACACAGGTTAAATTTGTTTGTTTTTTTGTGTGTAGCAAAATATTGTATACGGGTTTGCTTACAGATCATGTAAAACACTATATGTACTAATCTTGTATGATTTGTGGTGATTAATTTAAGATACTTCATATCTCAGATAGCTTTCGATAACCAAACTGATCGAGCATTGATTAGATCAGATTCATGCTACCAAAAACTAGATATAAATGAAGGCAAATAATGGAATCCTGAGGCAGGCGGTTGAATCATCAGACAGTCTACGTACGTAACAGAATGTTATCCTGAGCGTTCAACCATTAGGGCTCATGCTTGTTTCGATCAGTTCTGTCTGTTAGGAGTAACTACTGCAGGATTCTGTCTGTTAGGAGTAAGTACTGCAGGAGGAACTAGACCAACTAGCAACAATTATTCTTCAACATTCGTTAGTAGTTTGAGTAGCAGAAGAACAGCCAGTAGGCCCACTAGTTTGTATTTTCAAGATTTGTGAACATGCATACAACATGTACATGAGATAAATCTGCTCCAGTTGCAAAACTGTAGTTTAAACTTAAAGACCATTGATTTCTTCTAAAATGGCATTAACTACCTGGAACTGAAATTATTAAGTAGCAGTAATGGAATAGTGGATAAATATATATAACTTGTACCTTGAGAGTCATCAGCTTTGTTCAACAGAGATTCGTAATCAAATGCCAATAGTTTTGGGCATTTCCTCTTGCCCTTTGGTCCAAAGGCATGCTCAGAAGGCTCAGTGTCAAGAAGATGTGCCCTAGCTTGCTGTATCATCAACATGAGGAAACATACATAAGTAAAACATTTCTTATTACAATACCGACTATCTCACTGTAGTTAAAATGAAAGGTTTCAAGTTTTTTTATACAACAAAGACTCAAAAGTCTTCAACGAACAAAAAAAAAACAAAAGGAATAAAATTGACACTGATTGTTTCAAAACAATAGTGCCCCACGCTACTATTGCCTAGCCTACACTTCCAACGGGTTAATGACTAATATGACAGGTGCTACGTACAGAAGCTGTACCTTTTGATGATCCTTCAGAAGCGATAGCAGCAGCTTCCGTTGTTTCAATATGACATTGTAGTTATTGGAAAGACGACTCTGGAGTTCCTCCCTAAAGAATTCAAGCTCTTTCTGGTTGACAGCTCGTGTATTTTCTGTAATTACGTACCAAGAGGCAGAATAATACAGACAATCAACATTCACTATTACATTGTTGGACCTAAAAGTGGAATGAACTGGCAGGCACAAAATAGCAATGGGGCAAACCTACATTCCAGAGCTCTTAAGTTCTTTGATCATATAACTTAGTAACCGAATCAAGAATATGCTATCGAAATCTTCAAAAAAAAAATGGAAGTAGACCATATCCACATATCAACAAAAAGATTCACCCAGCAAATTGTCCCTAGGATAATTTAACCGACCATTTAGTACGATCTTGCATATATCACCTTACAAAGTTCACCTTGTGCACTGAATCCCTTAGCAATTCTTCCAGCAAAACTACTACCTCAACAGACGCTAATCTACGGTGCAGAAGGCCACGCTGATTGCCAAGTTGCCAATTGAATGAAATGTAAATCCATCATATTTCTCCGCTTTTCTCATACACAGTAGTAATTAAACCTCCCAACTTCTCTTGACAATCAACATGATCAACCATGGCAGCAAGCGCGTCTACTTCACTCGGATAAATAGCACCAAGCGTGTTCAACTATTCAGTCAGAGAGGGTGGGATTTGCTCACCGAACCAGCGGCGGTCGGGCTCGATGCGAGTGGTGGGGAGCTCCTTGGACTGGAGGTCGTGCTTGAGCACCTTCCCGGAGCAGTCCCTCTTGGGCCGCGTGTTGTACATCCTGGGCCGCCGCACCATGGCCGCGGACCGGCCCCATCGCCGCCTGTTTTTACTAACACAGAGTACGAGCGCATAACGAACTAATGGATGAACTCAACAAAAGCAATAATAAAGGGAAAGTCTCCAATAGGCAAAAAGCCGAACCCGAAGACGATAAGACCATGAGCAGTCAGAATGTGGGAAAAATGCATGAACTAACGAGTGGAGCAGAAGCAAGGAAAGGCATTCGCGAAACCAGACTGAAAGAAGAACCAAGCAGTAAATAAGAAGACAGGACCCCTAAAAACCTGGTGTAACCAAAGCAACCAACGAACCGCGACATAAGATTTAGATCACAGCAAAAGCGAAGGCAAGAATAAGGGAGAATCAACTACCGGGGCTGCAGTCCAGCAGCAAGAACCGCGGCACGAGTACGACGCGTCCTGCGGCCTCTTTCTGAAACCCAAGGCGGCCACCAGCAGACAGGGAAACCTGCTAGAGCGCGGCCAAATCAGCTGGCGTAGAAAGCAAAGAGGGGCCAGGGAAAACGCAACAGGAAAGGCGAACGAACGCCGTGTGATACGGCGCTGGATAGAGCCACCGAAGCCGGCAAGAAGGCAGCGGGTAAACAGGAGGAGGAAGGATGAAGCGGGACGCTTATGCAACTAAATCGAGCGAGGAAAGGGGAGCGACGGAGAAAGCGAGAGGACAGAGCACGAAGAGGCAAGAGCAGACGATCGGACGGCCAGCTGCGGGACGCAGACACGGACGAGCACGGGAACGCGATGGCGCGATCGGACGGCGGTCGAATTCCTGCCGACGTAGACAACCTCGCGAGCGGCGGTTTCCATGAGCTTTAATAAAAGGATAGATTCCTTCCGTTATCTTCAGTTCTGTCTGTTAGGTGTGTATAATCTATTTCTTACCAACCGGATAACTCAAACGTGACTTCTCCTCTTGTCTGTACGTACGGCAACACAAAGCTTCTGGGAAATTAGTTGATCTTCTAAAAACAACCGTATAATTTAAAGAGTGTATTTAAGTATTTTAAAACAAGCACAAGTGGTTTTAAAATTTATCTCGACATATATCATCCCAGTAGCTTCTCTGAAAAATTTTGTATTTTTATAAATTTATTTGGTATTTTTAAACCTCCGTCAAACTTTTGAGGTTTGGTTTTAGTTCTCGTCAACTTTAGACCTAACCCTAGTCTTTTTGGCATCAGAGCAGCTCAAACCAGCTTGGGTTAAACCCAACCTTGTGACAATCGGACCAACCTCACACGCATAAAGGACTCACCAACCCTTTGGCGCGAGCGAAATGTCCGATCTTGAACAAACGAACGAACGAGATGTGTTGGGCTGTTCGGACCATTTGACCATCCCGTGCGATCTACACCGTCCATGTTCAATCCAATCGCGCCATCTCAATTTGGTTTAAACCAAAGCGCGTGCGCCATTGGATTCAAAATCAACAACCAGGATCAATTGGGCCGTTCAGACCATCCGAACGCGCCTTCATTCTGAGCCGTTAGATTTAGATCTGACCATTCTCGTTAAGTGGAACGTTCGGACTGTCCGAACCCCACTTCAATCTGAACCCTTGAATCTTGATCCAACAGTGCCGCTGTTTTCGTTTGAAACTCAAAGGCGCGCATCTCCTTCTTGGCCATTGGATTTTGATCGCACGGCCAATATGAGTTGGGCCGTTCGGACCATCCGAACGTCCCAATCAATCTGAGCCATTCGTTTGCGATCGGACCGTCCATATGAAAAGTGATGTTCAGGCCATCCACACATCCAAATCAATCGTAGCCGTTCATTTTTTATCAGACCATCCTCATTTGTTTGAGCTCACTGTGTTGTATCTTCGCTGAGACCAACAGTGGGGCCCGCATGTAAGTGGCTCATCTTCACCTTCTCCGCGCCATGGCGCCAGCGCCGAGAGCATCGACGGCGAGGTGGCGCTGCGTCACGATTTTTGCAGCATGCAAACGCCACTTGGCACCATTTTGCTGCCATTATCACCACTCATTAGTTCCTTGTCTTCTCCAGCGAAGTGGATATAAAAACCCTCATTTTCGTTCTCGGCTAGTTTGATGCGCCGCTTGTTTTCGTCCTCCTCAATCAGGAGTATCCTTCGTTCTTGTACCCTTGTTCATCTAACTTCATGCCTTAATCATCTTACTAATGGGTAACCTTGGCATTGTTTGTGTCATTAAAAACCCAGAGCTGTCTTTTGAGCAACGGGAGCGCGCACCGAATGCCAGCATTGGATTAATCTCATTCTCGGTAATTTCTTAGTAGATCTCTTCGCGTCATATCATGTCTTATGATCTAAGAAGCAAAACCCCTTAGTTAATTTCACCTTTGGTCAAACAGGTTGGTTGAATTTTGAGAATCTCCTGTTTTCGGCCAAATCGACCCCTTCGTCTCCATCTCTGGTGTGGTGAGTTTTATCTCAATTCCTTTCAAAGAAGATTCTCACCTAGACCTATCGAGCCGTTCAACCATTCATCGGTGATCTTTTGTCCGTGATTTCATATCTATTTCGGATCATCTTGTCTCTTTTCGGTCTTTCATATCGCCAGAAGCTCTCGAGATTTTCCGGCCAACTCTTAAGCTCAGGTAGACTCCTACTAAACCCTTTTTAGCTTAAGCAAAAGTCTTTTGCTCATTGTGCGTGCCAATCGGCAAAATCATCTTTGCCGATTTGCGTCCGTCGTCATATTTCTATTGTCGGACCAAATCGACAAAGATCAGTAGGAGTCTTTAGCCTTGAATCCTTGTTGGTTGTTTCTAGAAAGTGTTGATCTGGGTTATTACCTTTACTAAAGATAGTTTATAGCTTAAGCATTTTGTTAGTTTGCACATCAGTACTTTGATCATGCATCTTTTCAGCATTTTGTTCTCTCGTTATGTTTCGGATGTTCATTTGCTTTTTTTGTTAGGATCTGAATTAATCGACGCGAGTGAGCATATTGTCGATCAACTGAGAGTGAACAAGTGGTTTATTACCAAGGCAAGCATCCTCTTGCACCATGTTGATCCCAGTTTTGATACTTTAGTGTTTTGAATTACGAGTGATAATCAGTTGCATGCTATTTTTGAAGTATCAGTACTTTGTGTGTTAGTTAGTTATATACCCAATCTTTGTGGCTTATTCTGAATCAAATTCATACACTTATGCTTAAGATAGAAATCTGGTGTTAGTAGATTGTTCTGTAGATTTTTGCTTAGCCTTGCAAGTCTGTAGAACGTTAGATGTTTGACAAGCTTATCTTGTCAGACCTAGAAGACACCTTTTGATTTCTATCTTTGATTTCTTTGTCGGTTTGGTTAAAACTGAAAGTTAATTTAATTGTAAGTATAGGAGTAAAACTGATTGCTTTATTCAAAACTAATGTCATTACAACCTTCCTGTTGTCAGCCTTAAGCACGTATGAATTCTATTCGTTTGGATAGGTGCTGCTAAACACTTTCTTTTAGTAGTTTTGTGTTAGTCTTGCGAGTACCTTTTGTACTCAGGTTCTTTAACCACTTGTTGCAGGTGAGGACGGTTATTTGTACGAACTACCCGTTAGCTCCAATCAGGGCGACACTGATGAGACGCTATTTCTATCCTCCACTCAGTTGCCTGAGGGTGATGGGCAAACTCGTTGGAATTTTTGCTCTTTATATTTTTGTTTTCGCTGCTAAACTTCTATTATTTTGCTGCTGGTCGGTTGTTATGTTGAACCGAACCCAGCTTGTAAAGTTTTGTCATGTATGTATACTGTATGCTTTGTATGACATGGTATAATGTTGTTTAGGATATATGTACAATTGTCTTTGATCTTGGGAACTATTGTAAGACATATATCCGGGAACCTGGTATTGAATTTATTCCTTGTCAAAAATTATGCTTTCGGGTGTAATTCTCTAACTTGGAATATTTTCAATACCTGGGGTCCTCACAAGATCTACCTATTTATCATGCGCCTGTTTTCCTAAAAGATAAAACGGAATTGCTAAAAAACTGTCGCATGTTTTTTGGGGGAAACAGTCAAATTTCTGACCTTACGATGTTGCTTGAAGATTCGTGCTCCAACTGGTGACGTCATCTTCTCCGGTGGTGTGAGTTAGAACGGGGCTCGCTAGATTAGGGCTAAGGTTCACCGAAGCCCAGCTATAGAGGGAGGGAGGGGCAGCGGAGGCACGGTGGTGGGCGGCGGTGGCGGCGGGGTAGCGAGGTGGCAGTGGCGCCGCTAGCTGCGGGTTGTTGGAGGTCGGTGGGTGGTGGAGGTTGGCGGGGCGATGAGAATCGACTAGAAATTAGGAGCGGGGGTGGCGATGGCAGAGGAAGATGAAGCGGTAGTGGTAGCACAAGAGGCGGACGGTGCCGGTGGAGGAAGAGGAGGCGGTAGTGGTGGCCCGAGGACTGGGTGGGGACGGCGATACAGCGGGAGGCGACACGCGGAGGGGGTCGAGGCAGCGGCACACGGACGGGATGGAGAATGAGGTTGGGTTAGGTTTGTCTTGCTTGTATAGAAATAGGGGGAAGGATTTGGACCGTTGGATTGAGATCGTGCAGTTGAAAAAGTGATCGATTTTGTGGGTCAATGATCACCAAATTTTAGCGAATGGTGGATAGACAAACCCAAGATAATAGTAGTCAAATTTTGGACCAGTTGGATGAAGATCAAGCACCCCAGATCTCTCCCATCCTCTCCTCGTCACCGCACCCATTCCCTAAAACTGAATAGCGCAACCGCACGCCTTGCCTCTACACCAGCCAACAAGGTTTGCCAAACATCCACCGCCTCACCGGCACCTCTGAGACTCCTCCAGCATCTCCCATGGACCTCCTCCATTCCTTTCCAAGCCGTCGCGACCTCCCCACTGCTATCACTGCTTCCAATGATGGGACAATGGTGGTCACGGCTTGCTAGCGCAGTGTTTCGCAAGAGGTACTTTATTGGGAGCTCTTTTACGATACACTTAATTTAATACAGGTTGTCCATTCTTTTTGATCCAATGATTCAAATTAGTTATGATTTAGTTATACTACACATGGTGAGGATCACATGGCACAAGAATAATATTTTCAACCCTAGTTAGAAAAGTCCATAATACTCTCATGAAAAAAAATTATAAATATAAAGAAAAGTCTATTATGCCTTTAACAAGTCAATGGTTAGATTTGATTTATACTACCACCATATATTACCTTTAACACCCGCAGCCCAACAATGAGCCTAGAATATCACCTAAACTATTCTTGCTACCAATTTGATATTAATAATCATCAGTAAGCACTTTGAGTAATTCAAAAGATGGTTCTCCAAATTGAAAATCAAGTAAAATTGCCCATTTTGCCAGTGTCTTGATAATGATTATAACTTTTGCATACAAACTCAAAATCAAATGAATCTTTTTCCTAAATTCATATAAAATCATGATCTATATGAATATACAAAAATATTTTGATTTTCTTGCTTTTGAATTTATTTTTCCGTTTGCGATTTATTCTTAGTTCTTTCGAATAGACATCGGAATTCGCGAGCAAGTTTAACGACAATCAAGCGACCTCACTCTCAGAGAAACCAGATCAAGGCAAGCGCCTCCCTTGACCATGTTTATCCTATTATTTTAATTATTGTACTTACTTTTGCAAAATCTATTATACATGCGTGTATGTTTGATTGAAATTGCGAAATTTGGGGATAATGATAGTCGTAATCCTATTCGATGCAGGATCCTCCTTGAAACATTGATATCCTTACTGTTGCAGCTATTAGGTTATGCTTTAGACAATGAATGATGTCAACTTGGGTTTTATGAAAGTAATCTCGTGATAAATAATTAGTCAAGCTATAATCTTTACTAAAATTTGAAGAAAAAATGGATAACATGTTAAATATGAGTTTGGGAGATTTTGAAATGATGGTCCAGAGGGATTTACCTCTGATATTTTGTATAGAAATAAAAATAAAAACTTAGTTTGTGACGGATTTAATTATATTATATTCTCGAGAAGTGTGAGAGGTGTAGCTCACAAGTAGATAGGGGAGATTCTCGTCCGGGTCAATTAAGGACCGAACACCGGTGCTCCCGATCTAAAGCCTAATCGTACAACCAGATGTGCCGGTAGGAGATGGCCTTAGCTAATTAAGTCATTGAAAACTAGCCTTGGTAGGCCATAGTAGTGCGAGCATGACTGGTGTAGGCATGCTCGAAGGGGCTTCCTTCACCGAGGTGTTGGGCACAAAGCCAAAAATAAAATATTGCTCGCAGTCGAGAAGAGTTGTGGGTTGTTATTTATTTAATTACTTAATTGTTGTCATTTATCTTTTTAACTGCTCTTTAAACTTCCGTTGCAAAGTACTACATAATCATATTGCAAATAAAACCTGCTTGATACTAAAAATAACTTGCAGCTTTAGAGCCTCAGCTTTTGTTAACCATGCGTGTATATAAACTTTGCGATACACTGCAAGTCTTGTTGAGCACGCAGTGTACTCAATCTTGCTTAATTTGTTGTTCGGACATGCAGGATAAACCTACGCCGGACGGCACCTTCTTTGCACCCGAAACCGGTCGGTTCGGTGACGGGTCTTTCTAAGACTTGTATCTAATCGGTTGCCTGAGGGTTCGGATTGACATGCCGCGGGAATTTTGGACTTATTACATATTTTTCTTCCGTTGTTACTTTTGCTACTTCTGGTACTTAAGGTTTTATTTGGTCGGTCGGCCCGTGTGTTGTAAATAATATAATCGCTTAAGTTATGTACCACAATTTTGTTTATTTTGTATGTACGAATGCATGGATGTGAATATCAATGTCGTGGAAGTGTGTACTAGCCATTGATCATGGAACTAGCTAGTACGGTACACATATGAGGGCTTCGGGTATTCAAAGCCCAGGGTACGACATTCGTGTCCCGTCTCCATTTTTCGTAGCACCTGGTACAACCACACCTCTAAACACTTCCACACAAGTGTTTGATCACATTCATCAAAATTCCACTTCGCCTGCCCGGCCGATTTAACCGCCACCTCTGGTCGGTCAACGTAAGTACGTACAGAGATCAAATTAAAGGTCGTGGACATCACGCTATCAGGTTAATTATTCTTCACCTGATCAAACACAACCAATCAGCAATGTCATGTGTGACGAGCACACCACCATTATCAAATTACTCGGTCACCTCATTGCTGGGAGTAGAGAGTTATCTATACAGTATACAAGACCGCGCCGATCGAATAAATTAATATTGCTTACACGGTCGGATGCAATTTGTCTACGCCAAGAGAACCAGTCGCTAGCTCAGCCTGAGACCATTTCTATCTTTCCAGCCGGCCACTCCTTGACCTGATCTTCTGAATCTCACCTGCTCACGCTCTATATATATGCATGCATCCCCTTCATGGCCAAAGCATTAGCCAGCTCCAAACACACACACCAAGCATCGACTACTTGCTTGTACACAGCTGGCATCTGTAGAAGAGCTAGCTCGCAAATTAAGCTCCATCTAGCTAGCTAGATGGCCTCCTACAACCTCCTCCTCCTCTCTGCTCTTCTCGCCTTGGTCGCTTCGCAGGCCATGGCTTCAGATCCCAGCCCTCTCCAGGACTTCTGTGTCGCCGACATGAACAAGGACTCGCCTGGTAGAGTACTCCATCAACGTCATGCGCTTGCATCAGATCAGATCGGCACATAGATCATACAATAGCATATGTTTCGTTTGGCTTTAATTCTAACGCATGTATATATGTTGCTTCTTTGATTCAGTGCGTGTCAATGGGTTCCCCTGTAAGGACGCTGACGACGTGAAGGCCGAGGACTTCTTCCTCGCTGCCAACCTCGACAAGCCGATGGACACAACCAAGAGCAAGGTCGGGTCAAACGTCACATTGATCAACGTGATGAAACTTGCAGGTCTCAACACACTCGGCATCTCCATGGCACGCATCGACTACGCTCCCAAAGGACAGAACCCACCACACACTCACCCACGCGCCACTGAGATCCTAACCGTTCTCGAGGGCACACTCTATGTCGGATTTGTCACGTCCAACCCGGACAACAAGCTATTCACCAAGACGCTCAACAAGGAGACGTGTTCGTGTTCCCACAGGGCTCATCCACTTCCAGTTCAACCCAAGCTATGACAAGCCAGCTGTTGCCATCGCCGCACTCAGCAGCCAAAACCCCGGCGCAATCACCATTGCTAATGCGGTGTTTGGATCCAAGCCACCGATCTCGGATGATGTTCTTTCCAAGGCATTCCAGGTGGACAAGAAGGCTGTGGATTGGCTCCAAGCTCAGTTCTGGGAGAACAACCACAACTAAATTTGAAGGTTTATATATGCTTATCCTTGTAATAACAGATAACACAGGTTAAATTTGTTTGTTTTTTTGTGTGTAGCAAAATATTGTATACGGGTTTGCTTACAGATCATGTAAAACACTATATGTACTAATCTTGTATGATTTGTGGTGATTAATTTAAGACGCTTCATATCTCAGATAGCTTTCGATAACCAAACTGATCGAGCAATGATTAGATCAGATTCATGCTACCAAAAACTAGATATAAATGAAGGCAAATAATGGAATCCTGAAGCTGGCGGTTGAACCATCAGACAGTCTACGTACGTAACAGAAAGTTATCCTGAGCGTTCAACCATTAGGTCTCATGCTTGTTTCGATCAGTTCTGTCTGTTAGGAGTAACTACTGCAGGACTAGAGGAACTGGACCAATTCGTTCAGTTAAGTTCTGTTCCGTCTGTTAGGAGTGTATAATCCATTTCTTACCAACAGGATAACTCAAACGCACTACTGGATTCCGGCTCTTTGCCGAGTGCCTCAGCATCGGGCAAAAGCTCCTTTGCACTCGGCAAAAGCTTTGCCGAGTGCGACACTGGCAAAGGGCACTCGAAAAAATTTATCCGCAGCAGTTTTTGCCGAGTGCCTTTGTCGGGCACTTAGTAAAGGCTTTGCCGAGTGCCAAGTCAAGACTTCTCGGCAAAGAAAAGGCACATCCACGGCACCGGCCCGTTGATGTTGCTTTGCCGAAAGTGCCAACCCGCCGCACTCGCAAAGATTTTTAATTTTTTTGAAAATTTTGCCGAGAGTCGGATGGTCGCACTCGCAAAGTTTTTACAATTTTTGAAAATTCTTGTCGAAAGTGCCGCCGGCTTGGCACTCGCAAAGTTTTTAATTTTTTTTTTGAGATTCATGTCGAAAGTGCCCCCAAGACAGCACTCTCGGCAAAGTTTTAATTTTTTAAAAATTTTAGTGAAGTGTTATGGTCATGGCACTCGGCAAAGCCGAAAACCGGGGTTTCAGCGCCCATATTCAGTTTTTGCCGAGTGCCATGACCATGGCACAAGAAGGTCTCTTGCCGAGTGTTGCACTCGGCAAAGTGACCCAAAACTGCGTTTTTTATTTATTTTTTACATTCCATCACGAC
This sequence comes from Phyllostachys edulis, assembly GCA_036346405.1. Taxonomy (NCBI): domain Eukaryota; kingdom Viridiplantae; phylum Streptophyta; class Magnoliopsida; order Poales; family Poaceae; genus Phyllostachys; species Phyllostachys edulis. The sequence goes on along the minus strand of CM070561.1, from coordinate 63,040,114 downwards.
AAATAAATCCATCCAAACATATATCACATCCATCACATATATATCTCATCCATCACATATATCACATATATAACAATAAGTGCTCAAGTCCATCCAAACAAATCCACAAGTTCATCACAGTCGACAAGTGCATCACAAGTATATCACAAGTCCATCACCAAGTGAACAACAAATGAAAATACAACTACCATTCATCTCGAAGGTGGCCACTGCGACTGTGGTGAAGGAAAAGCTCCATCATTCGGAGGCGCATGAGGTGGATTATTCGAACCCGCCGATTGAGGCTGCACAAAGGAGAAGAGATTGCATGTGAGACAAGATTACATTAGATACCTAATCTAGGAAGGTAGAGGTCATACAAGCAAAGCACAAGCAAAAGCAAAAAACTTTCATACTCACGTGAGTAGCTGCACTGCAGGACGCGGAGGCGGAGGTGGAGCCAACAATTTCACCTGGCACAATAAGCCCGTATGTTGCCCAAGACCTTGTAGGAACTCCGTAATGTCCGCCACCTGCTGTCTGGCTGGCCGCCGGGCTCGCTTTCGGCCTCCACTGGCCGACATCCTCTCGTCACGGCCTCCAGCCCCGACGTTGCCTCATTTCTTGTTCCAGCCGGGCCTGCAATATTTCACTCCAATGTTTCAGTAATGCAAAGCTAATAAAGGTGTGTAAAGATCAATGTACGACGAGTAAAACAGGAATAACCTCGAAAAGGCCGACCTTGTTGTGCAAACGGTTGCCGTGGGCGATGGCCGGTTTCTCGCCGTGTTCGCGTGCTCGGATCTCGGGGAGAGATGGAGAGAGGTCGTGTCGATGAGGCCGTCGCAAGCCGTAACCGCCCATGCTTCTTGCCTTGTCCCACCCTCATGACGATCTCTCCATCAAAGTCCCAGGTGCTCGGATCATGGTCCGCCCATGGATCGACCTTGCCGCCGACGTACTCACCGATGCGGGTGTGGACGCCGGTTCGTGGTACGCCGGGCGGGTCCTCGAGTTGAAGGAGACGCGGACGCCGCTTGCCCTTGTGGGCCATACACCATGCCCGAAGTCCGAGCAAGGCCGCCACTATGTGACGCCGATCGCGAGAAAGACAAAGAAGATAATTAGAAATCAAAGCGAATTGAGCGTCACAATAGATAAATGAATTCGTGTACCCATGCTTGTTTGTATGCGGAGAGGTCATGCTGCCTTGATGGTGTGCTGGACCTTGCATCATCAAACGACGGTCCCCGCATCACTGCGTGCATCCGGAGATACTCCTCCGCGGAACCACTTGTCCACGATCATCGCCAAAGACTCGGGATACGATTGGCACCACCAGGAATCATCTACACGCCATCAAGTATTTGACATATAAGAAGATCAAATTAAACGACTTAATCTCAAAACGAATCAATATTAATGTTCTTCATCTACCTCAAGGTCATGGTCCCGGTCATCATGTTTCTTGGCGTCTTTCTTGGTGACCTTCTCCAAGCTTCGACTGTGGTAGGTTACGATGGCCTGGATGCGCACCTCGTGATGCATGTCGGTGATGAGTTTTTTACAGGCTTTGGTAGCCACCTGGTCCGCCCTGGCCTCAAATCCCTCATCGCATCTGAAATAAGTCTGCATACAAACGCGATGTATCCATTCATTATTTCAAGAAAAGTCCAATGAATGCGATGTATTGAGCAATGTTGTGCGAGGGAGACTTACCCAAAACTCCGCCTTCACCACCGCCTTGTTGGGGTACTCCGATCGGGCCGACGTAGTGGTCAAACGAGTAGGCCGGCTCCGTCTTCCCGGCGTACGTGACAATGCCGGGGTAGTGTTGCCTGCACAGAAGACCCAGGATGCCATTGGCGGAGCGTGCGCTACCACCTGACACAACCACCCAGTTCCCGCACAAGTGATTAAGAAAATTATTAGTTTCTCTTTTTTCAACATATCATATGAGTAGTGGTGACAACATCTAAAGTTACTTACTTTTGCCCTTCGGGCGAATCATCAAGGCCGGTGAGGATGCGGAACTCGAGGAGGCTCGGGACCTCGCAAGTAGACACTCGAAGAGGAAGAGGAGGAAGCGGAACCCGCGCTCTACCGCCTCGCCGTGCCCTCGTGGCGCCTCCTCCTCGCCCATCTGCCGAACCATCTGCTGCCCGACACGCATACATTGCGAGCCTCATCTCGCTTTCTCACGATGTTTGTCATCAAAGCGGTCCATGCTTCACCATCGGATGGATGTACCATCTTGTCGATTGTACCGCTTGCCATTTTTGTGTATAGCCGTTGGATCCTCAGAGGAAGCGGAAGGTACCGTAGGATTTTCACGGATCGTAAGCTGCCTTTTTCCGCCATCACGAGTCTACCTCTGTGTACCGGAGGATTTACACTTTGGACAATGCTTTGCATCCTTGTGTTCTTTCCTAAATAGGACGACCCTTCAACAAGCATGTATCCGCTCATACGGCATCTTAAGTGCACGGCGAGTTTCGGACTTCGTACATGCTCTTTGGCGTAATGTGGCCCTCCTGGCGTGGTGCCAATCACGGCCAACATCTTATCGAAGCCTTTCGACTCAGTTTAACTCGGACTTCAACCCCATTAAGCGTCCAATGGCATCCGGTTGAGACACCGCTGACCGATCGTGAAGGGGTTTCTCGTGTCGAGTCCATCATGTCGTGAGAACGCGCAGGCGGTTGCCTCCATCTCCTCCTTCTCACGCCCTCATCGAATCGCCCTGGTGAAAGTCATCTAACATGTCCGCTACCCCCAAGATCAAGATCATAAGCCTCGACGCGTGGTCTCACCACCTCCTCTCTCATACGATGGGCTTCACCATGGTGGACCCACCGGGTGTAGTCCGGCGTAAATCCATTCTTCAAAAGATGTTTACCCATGTCCACCTTGTTTACCATTCTCCTGTTTCCACATTTGCTGCAGGGACACAAAACTAGACAATGTCCTTTAGCAGCCTTGCCAAATGCACGGTTCAAGAAAGCATCGGTCTTGTTCATCCATTCCGTGGTGTAATCACTCTGACTTCTCCGGCCCGTGTACATCCAATGACGGTCATCCATCCTCTAACATATGTATCAGCGAGTAATGTAACCATCAATTGCATCTACGGGAGACGCCTAACTGGGTTACGTGATCTACGACCATGATACGAAAAGAGGGGTTATACCTAGGGTGGCGGTGGAGTCAAAGCTAAGGGGCCGTGGCGTGGTGGGCGTTGGCGAGGCGATTGCAGCAGGAGCAGACGCACGGCGGGCCGAACTCCGACTTGGCTCTCACGGCTCTTCTCTGCAAAAATGGAACAAAATATCTGTCATTTAAAAATTTACAGAACCTCCTCTCGCGGTGAGGTTTCCAAAACAACAAAAACAACGGCACGATGGCCGACAACCACATATACAACCACAACCACAACTACACCGCCACAACCACCACGCCACCTCCTCCACAAGCACATATATCAAGGAAACCATATAATTTAATTATGAAGCCATGTACTACTACTACCTCTACCACTACTTCTACTACTACCGCTTCTACCTCCACCACCACCACCTCCTCCACCACCACCACCTCCACCTCCACCACCACCACCACCACTCCACCACCGTCAACCGCCACGACCACCACCACCACCACCGCCACCACCTCTACCTCCACCTCCACCACCACCACCACTCCACCACCGTCAACCGCCACGACCACCACCACCACCACCACCACCTCCACCACCACCACCACTCCACCACCGTCAACCACCACCACCACTGCACAGCAAGAACCTAGGGAGGGGAAGGGAAGGCCATACCTACGCCGCCGGGCTGGGGCGGGACGGTCGCCAGACAGCCGGGCGGGCAGGGGAGGCGGGCGTCACGGGGAGGGCGACGGCGGCTCCTCGGCGGCCTGGGCCTCCTCCTCCTCGGCATCGGGCGGGCTGGCCTTGGGGCGGCCTCCTCCTCCTCGGGGCGGGCGGGTCGGCTGGGCTGTGGGGGCTGGGCGGGCGGGGCTGGGGCGGGGCGTGATGCGCGGTGTGCTGGGCTGGCGAAGGCGAGGGGGCGTGGTGGGGGCTGTGGGGGCAAGGGCATGGAAAGGCGCGGCGGCGGCAGACACGGCATAGGGGCGAGGCGATGGCGATGGGCGGGCAGCAAGTGCGTGTGTGCGGTGTGCAAGGTGTGGTGCGATGTGGCGCAGCTCTAAGTCATATTGAGAGTTTGCCGAGTGCCCGCGATCCCGCACTCGGCAAACAATTTTAATTTTATTTTTATTTTTTAATTTCTTTGCCGGCGTCGGATCAGAGGGCACTCTAAGAAGAGTTAAGTTCGCCGAGTGCCCCGACACAAGACTCTGCAAACGTTAATTTTTAAAAAGCTTTGCCGAGTGCTCCTCTGCACGGCACTTCGGCAAACAGGAAATTTTAAAAAAAAATAAAACTTTTGCCGAAAGTGCCACCTGGTGGCACTCCTAAAAGACACCCTTGCCGAAAGTCCGTGGGCTCGCACTGCTAAGAACGCTTTTTTTTATTTGTTTTTCTCCTATAAGATTACCTATGTTATTTTTTTACCTTTTTGTTAATGTTAATTTCATATGTGACTATGTGAACAAAATTTGAGAAGGTTTGCATTGTCACGCATTTATGCTTACAAACCGTGACATCTCCACATGTGATACTTAAATCCTGCATGGAGATGTCCTGTTTGAAAGCATCGACGTGACAACGCAGTACTTAAACCTTCTCAAATTTTTATCACAGCCTCCACATATGATATCATGACATCTCCACAAGTTTCATAATTTCAGACTTTGTTTGCTTTTTATAGAATTTAAAACACTTCACCCAAGAAGTTCACTTGGCCATGTTTCACAACAAGATGTCCGAAATTTCGGGTCCGTTCTCGATACGGCCTCACACTACACTCAATAACATGACTATCATTTTTGAATCATTAAATTCCATTATTCGATGCATCGCAGGTCAAATTTGCATTTTTGAAATAATTATAGTAAATGAAATAAATTAACTAAATATAACAAAAGCCACAAAATGTACCAAATTCTAACATAGAGTACTGCATCAGAGGAGGGCTGCACAAAAAATTTGGAGGCCAAAAAAAATTTGCCGAGTGCCGTGGCCCGCACTCGGCAAAGATTTATTGTGCCGAGTGCCAAACGGCCGGCGCTCGGCAAAATTTGACGTCGGGCGGGAGCCGTTACCTCAGGCCGCCTTTGCCGAGTGCCTGGCACTCGGCAAAGCGTGCATTTACCGAGTGTTATCATTTGCCGAAAGTGCGCTTTGCCGAGCGCAAGCACTCGGCAAAATAGCTCTTGCCGAAAGTGCCGATATTTGGCACTCGGCAAAGAGTTTTGCACTCGGCAAAGACGCCGAGTCCGATGAGTGACGTGACTTCTCCCGTCTGCATGCGGCAACACAAAGCTTCTGGGAAATTAGTTGATCTTCTAAAAACAACCGGTTAATTTAACGAGTGATTGTAAAAGATATATTAAACCTTCAAATATTGATGCAATAAGATGGGATCTACCTATTTATCATGGGCCTGTTTTCCTAAAAGATGAAACGGAATTGTTAAAAAACTGTCGCATGTTTTTTTGGGGGGGCAAACAGTCGAATTTCTGACCTTGGAGGTTCGTGCTCCGGCCGGCCACACCATCTTCTCCAGCAGCAGCGGCGATGAGTTAGGGCGGTGGAGGTCGGCGGGACGACGAGAATCGACTATAAATTAGGAGGCGGACCTTATTATATATGCTTATCCTTGTAATAACAGATAACACAGGTTTGGCCCTTTTTTTGTGAGTAGTAAAATATGTATAGTATTTTTTTTCTCTACTTTTGTTTCACACTGTTCACATGAAATACTGTTTATACCGTGTCCTCTAGATGGTCGTCCCGGTTTCCCGGCTGTTTACACCGGGCTTCTTTTCAGCCGGTTCATCCCTTGCGTAGGCCTGTCATATTTGAAGCTTTATATATGCTTACCCATGTAATAACAGATAACACAGGTTTGTTTGTTTTTTTGTGTGTAGGAAAATATTGTATACGGGCTTGCTTACAGATCATGTAAAACACTATATGTACTAATCTTGTATGATTTGTGGTGATTAATTTAAGATACTTCATGTCTCAGATAGCTTCGATAACCAAACTGATCGAGCAATGATTAGATCAGATTCTATTAAACATTCAAATATTCATGGAATAAGATAGGGTCTACCTATTTATCATGCGTCTATTTTCCTAAAAGATAAACCGGAATTGCTAAAAAATTGTCGCATGTGTTTGTGTGTGTGGGGTCGAACCTCACGATGTTGCTTGGAGATTCGTGCTCTGGCTGGCGACGTCATCTTCTCCGGTGGCGGCGAGTTAGGGCGGGGGCGTCACCGAATTAGAGCTAGGTTCACCGAGGCCCAGCTATAGAGGGAGGGAGGGGCGGCGGTGGGCGGCGATGGCGGCAGGGCAGTGAGGCGGCTGTGGCGCCGCTCGGCCGCAAGTCGTTGGAGGGCGGTGGGTAGTGGAGTTCAGAGATGCACGGAATCGACTAGAAATTAGGGGCGGGGTGGCGATGGCGAGGAAGATGAAGCGGTAGTGCATGGTAGCGCAGGAGGCGGACAGTGCTGGTGGAGGAAGAGGAAGTGATTCTGGTGGGTCGGTGGCTAGGGTGGAGCCGGCGAGGCGGCGGGAGGCGACGCGCGGAGGGGATGGGGGTGGCGGTGCACAAACGGGATGGAGAATGAGGTTGGGTTAGGTTTGGCTTGTATGGAAATAGGGGGAAGGATCTGGACCATTGGATTGAGATCGTGCGGTTGAAAAAATGACTGATTTTGTGGGCTGAATCAGTCAATTTTTTGTGAATGTTGGATAAACAAACCCAAGATAAAACTAGTCGAACTTTGGACCAGTTGCGTGAAGATCAAGCACCCTAGATCTCTCCCATCCTCTCCTCATCACCGCACCCATTCCCTAAAACTGAATAGTGCAGTCGTGCGCCTTGCCTCTACACCCGCCAAAAAGGTTTGCCAGACATCCACCGCCTCGCCGGCACCTCTGAGACTCCTCCATCATCTTCCATGGACCTCCTCCATTTCGTTCCAAGCTGTCACTGCCTCCCCGCTACTGTCACCGCTTCCAATGATGGGACATGTTGGACCCCGGGCTTTCAATACCCGATACCCTCATGTGTGTACCGTACTAGTCCTATGATCAGTGGCTAGTTCACATATTCACAACATTGATATCCACATCCATACATTCATACATACTAAATAAACCAATTTATGGTACAAAATTTATGCGGTTATGTTATTTACAACACATGCGCCGACCGACCAAATAAAAGCTTAAGCATCAGAAGTAGCAAAGTAACAGAGTGCAGCGGAAAGTATGGTAAATAAACCAAAATGGTCTAGCGGTATGCCCCATCCAATCCCACAGGCAACCGACAAGGACTAAGCTCTAGAAAGACCCATCGTCGTACGGAACCGGTTCATCATCTAAATATGAACAACAATTTAAGCAAAACTGAGTACATTGTATACTCAGCAAGACTTGTAGTGTGTTGCAAAGTTTATATAAATGCATGGCTAATCAAAAGATGAAGCTCTATGCTACAGGTTATTTTGCATTAAGCAAGTTTTATTTGCAATATCGATCTGTCGTAATTTGCAATGGATGTTTAAAGAGCAATTAAATAGATAAAAAGACAACAATTACATAATCGAATAAACAACAACTCACAACCCTCCTCGGCTGTGAGTACATTTCATTTTCAGCCATGGAACTCAACTCCAATGAAACGATTTTTACGAAAACCAAGACTATACCCGACAATACTACACTTAGCATGCTCATCACCGCGGGCACGGCTATTTAAATAGATTTACACTCTGCAGAGGGGTACAACATTACCCATAGGACTTGTTCGGCATCCGTCGATACCACTGCTCAGTAACCTTTGGTAAGCAGTCTACAGTATGCGTCAAAGCCTTTACATCATCTAGTCCTATCCTTACACTAGCCCGGTGAATGAACACCCTCACTTCGCCTGGGTACACCCCCGTCAAGTGAGGTATTCACTGTTGTATCAGAAGGCTTTGTGCCTAACGCCTCGGTGAAGGGAGCCCCTTCGAACATGCCTACACCGGTCATGCTCGCACTACTACGGCCAACCAACATGCAATGCTAGTTTTTAATGACTTAATTAGCTAAGGCCATCTCATACCAGCACATGTGGTTGCACAGTTATGCTTAGGTCGGATATACTGGAGTTCGGTCCTTAATTGACCCGGGCAGGGATCTCCCCCTATCTACTTGTGAGATACACCTCTCACACTTCCCATAATATAATATAACTTGCTCGCATTGCAAACTAAGTTTTTTATTTTTATTTTTATACAAAATAATAGAGGTAAACCCCCTTGGATCATCATTTCAAAAACTCTCAAACTCACATTTAACAGGTCATCCATTTTTCAAATGTTAGTAAAGACTAAAGCCAGGCTAAGCAGTTATGCGATATTCGCATTCAAAAAACCCAATTTAAAATCATTCATTGTCCAAACCATAGCCTAATGGCTACAACAGTAAGGATATCAATATTTCAAGGAGGTTCATGCATTGGTAGGATTACGACTACCGTTATCCCCAAATTTAGCAATTTTAATCAAACATACACGCATGCATAATAGATTTTGCAAAAGAAGTACAATAATTAAAATAGTAGGATCATTATGGTCAAAGAGGGTGCTTGCCTTGCTCTGGTTGCTCTGAATATGAGGATGGAATATAGTCATAAAAATCGCCCAAATAATCGACGTCTAATCAAAAGAGCCGGAAGCAAATTAAATATAGTAAAATAATTTCAACAGCAACAAAATCCAAATATTTTTTGCATATTAAGGTAGATCATGATTTTAGATGAATTTATAAAAAACATTCATCCCATTTGGAGTTTTTATACAAAAATTATTAAGGTTTCAATTTGCTTCGGTTTGAAAATTCTAGAAAAATAGAAAAGGGTGACGTCAAAAGTGTATTTTCCGAAGTTTACGCTTTCCAGCAGAGAAAGCATATTCTTCTCTGAGTTATACCTAGGTTTACACTTTCTAACAGAGAAAATGTATTTCCCTCAGAACTAAAGGTCGCTTTCTCATTTTTCCTGATTTTTACTAACTTACATGTGGGACCTATTTGTTAGTGACTCATTCTTTTGTTTTATTGATTTTATTAATAAAAAGCAGGCGGTCCTACATGTCATAAACTCATTATTTATTAACTAATGATTAAACCTATTTTTGATTTTTAATTATCTAACAGTTGGGGCCCACATGTTAGTCTCTCGAGTTTTAAAACGTGTTTTAAAACCGAGAATAGTGCGTAGTCTCACATGTCAGTGACACATTTACTAAAAACATTTATAATTAGATTTTTTATTACTTTTTCAGCCGGTCCCACCAGTCATTGACTTACTACCTTTAACACCACCACAAAATCATCCAGATACTCGTGCAACATACTGTTCATGGTCTTTATAAAAACGACAGGTGCATTAGTCAGTTCAAAAGACATATCTTTATACTCATAATGCCCATACCTAGTGGAGAAAGCGATCTTCGAACATCTCGCCACGCATTACGGATTTGATTATACCCCGACTGAAGATCAATCTTAGAGAACACCTGAGCTCCATTCAACTGATCAAACAAATCCTCAATGCGGGGCAATGGATATTTATTCTTGATTGTGACTGAGTCAAGCGCACGGTAATCAACACACATGTGCCAACTCCCATCCTTCTTCTCTATGAATAGAACAAGAGCTCTCCATGGCTACACACTACGCCTGATCAAACCATCCAACAGCTTCATCAATTCATCATGAAATGGACGTGCCAGTCGATACGGAGACAACGAGACAGGCCGAGTGCCCGGAACAAGATCAATGTGAAAATCCACGGCTCGCACAGGTGGCATGCTCGAAAGCTCAGCCGGGAACACATCTGGATAAACGCGAACCACCGAAATCTCCTCAATCCGTAAAGCCACGCTCGACTTCTCAGTAAGAGCCAAGAAAAGCCCAGTCTTCACCGCACGCTGACCCGGGAACAGTCCGCCCAACACACAAAGAGAGCATAGAGGCCCACTCCCCTGAAATGTCAAAGTCTCACCAGACGGAATCTGCAAAGTGACGGTCCTACAGAAACAGGATATCACGATCCGGTAGGAGTGCAACCAATCCATGCCCAAGATGACGTCTGTCACATCCCCAAACTTATAAATGATACTTAGTATGCATCTCATCAGCATGCATCATGATTTTAAAACTTTTGCATAATTTATTGCAATAGGAAAATCTTTAACAAGTGTTAAACCTACACTTCAAAACTTAACTCCAAACAAAATAAGGAACAAAGCCTTATGAGAATTCTCTGGAGATGAATTATTCAAACACTATATTAATTATCAAGAATTAAAATAATTTTCCCAAATTTTTGGGAAAAGTTTTAATCCTCAGAAAATTCAAACACAATCCAACAACCTATCTCGGGTTTGGTTTTTAAACTGAACAAAATTTAACATGAACAGTAGGGTATAATAATTTTTATGAACACTAGGTCATCCTAGGGAACCCTCTGAATTATTTTAGAATTTTTAGGATTTTATTTCTATTTCTTAAGCCTCAGTCAAACTGTTGCTAATTGGTCAAACTGATTTCCAAACTCGGGCTCAGCACTGTTCCTTTGGTTCAAGCCACCTACTGTCCCGACCCGAGCCAACTGGCTTGATCAGACCACCTAGCTGCACCGCACCAGGCCCAATGCCTTTGAATCGTCTGATTGAAAATCAACGGGCCTGATCTCTCACCCATTCGGACAGTCCGAACTCCCCGTTGAATCTGAGCCACCCAATTCCCGATCAAACGGTCCCGACCGAACCAGCCCGACGCACCGAGCCAAGCACTATTCTCGCCCGAGCCGCACCACTTTGTAAAGCTGACGCGCCGGGCCCGCGCGTTTGGGCTTTCTTCCACCTCGGGTGGGCGCGGGCAGAGCTCGAGCGCCACGCGCCGCGCAAGCCCTACCGCATGCCGTCAACGGCGTTGCCCCACCGCCCTCTACGACCAACCCAGGAGCACCTCCTTCTCACGCCGTGACCGTTCTCGTCCTCGTTTGAGGATAATAATCCCCCTTCGCTCCCAATCCTCCCCATCTTTCCTCTCGGGGCTGAGGAAAGAGGAGCTCGCTTGTGTTCGTTTCTCCGGTAAGGTTCAAGCTATCAAGTCTTCGAGATCCTACTTTCCATGCCTTTTTCATCTAAGCTCAATTGAGCCCCTTTCATTGCTTGTAGATCGCAAACCACATTCGTGCTCTCGGCTGCATCGGAGCGTGCCCTCAACGACTCCACCTTGCCAACTTTTGCTCGAGTGAGTTCTTTCTCCTTGCTTGCACGTCACAATGTGTCTTAGGACACCATCAAGATTTCCCCTCATCTAATTCCAACAATGCGTTCACAAGAACTTGTGAATTTGATTTTTTTTCCCCCTTTTGTCAGCCAACGCCACTATTCATCGTCCCATTGTCGATCTGGTGAGTTAGCTTCCAATTCCGTGCATACACACCATCTACACCACCCATGGAAGCGTTCACTACCTCTATTTATCGGTTATGTTGCCTAGGGAGCTCTCTCCGCTTGGAGCCCTAGCTAATTAAGTCATTGAAAACTGGCCTTGCACTTTGGTAGGTCGTAATAGTGCGAGCATGATTGGTGTAGGCATGCTCGAAGGGGCTCCTTTCATCGAGGCGTTGGGCACAAAGCTGAAAATAAAATGTTACTCGCAACCGAGAAGGGTTGTGAGTTGCTATTTATTTAATTACTTAATTGTTGTCATTTATCTATTTAACTGCTCTTTAAACTTCCGTTGCAAAATACTACATAATCATATTGCAAATAAAACCTGCTTGATACTGAAAATAACTCGTAGCTTTAGAGCCTCATCTTTTGTTAACCATGCATGTATATAAACTTTGCGATACACTAAAAGTCTTACTAAGTACGCAGTGTACTCAATCTTGCTTAATTTGTTATTCAGACATACAGGATGAGCCTATGCAAGACGACGCCTTCTTTGCACCCAAAATTGGTCAGTCTAGTGACGGGTCTTTCTAGGACTTGTCTCTAGTCGGTTGCCTAAGGGTTCGAATTGGCATGCCACTGGAATTTTGGACTTATTACAAATTTTGCTTCCGCTGTTACTTTTGCTACTTCTGACACTTAAGCTTTTATTTGGCCGGTCGGCCCGTGTGTTGTAAATAATATAATCGCTTAAGTTATGTACCATAATTTGGTTTATTTTGTATGTACGAATGTATAGATGTGAATATCAATGTTATGGAAGTGTGTACTAGCAATTGATCATTTGACTAGCTAGTATGGTACACACATGAGGGCTTCAGGAATTCAAAGCCCGGGGTACAACATTCGCGTCCAGTCTCCATTTTTTGTAGCACCTGGTACAACCACACCTCCAAACACTTCCACACAAGTGTTTGATCACATTCATCAAAATTCCACTTCGCTTGCCCGACCGATTTGACCGCCACCTCTGGTCGGTCTGATTTCACAGACGGTTCAAAAACCGTCTCTGATGACTCATGTCATCACTGACCCATAAAGTCAGACGTTTCAGAAAAACCATTCGTGATGACGATTTTAAACCGTCTGTGATGACCTCATCTGTAGTAGTGTGACCGCCAGCTAGCCTTCGGCCATTCTAGCCGCCACCCCTGGCCAGTTAGACCGCTGGCCTTCGGCTGATCAGACCGCCTACAACCTAACAGTCAAGCGGCAATTTGCTAAACCATGGTTTTGATCCCGAAACATCTAAACACCGATGCCAATTGTTCAATACTAATATTAGGACCATACCAAGTGGTCCCCACAAATTAACTGAGAGAAGAAATTAAAGCGTTGATCCAATCCATGCATGCAGCAACGTAAGTACGTACAGAGATCAAAAGGTCTTAGCTAATCTAAAGCCTAATCGTACAACCAGATGTGCCGGTAGGGGATGGCCTTAGCTAATTAAGTCATTGAAAACTAGCCTTGGTAGGCCATAGTAGTGCGAGCATGACTGGTGTAGGCATGCTCGAAGGGGCTTCCTTCACCGAGGCGTTGGGCACAAAGCCAAAAATAAAATATTGCTCGCAGCCGAGAAGGGTTGTGGGTTGTTATTTATTTAATTACTTAATTGTTGTCATTTATCTTTTTAACTGCTCTTTAAACTTCCGTTGCAAAGTACTACATAATCATATTGCAAATAAAACCTGCTTGATACTAAAAATAACTTGCAGCTTTAGAGCCTCAGCTTTTGTTAACCATGCATGTATATAAACTTTGCGATACACTGCAAGTCTTGTTGAGCACGCAGTGTACTCAATCTTGCTTAATTTGTTGTTCGGACATGCAGGATAAGCCTACGCCGGACGGCACCTTCTTTGCACCCGAAACCGGTCGGTTCGGTGACGGGTCTTTCTAAGACTTGTCTCTAATCGGTTGCCTGAGGGTTCGGATTGACATGCCGCGGGAATTTTGGACTTATTACATATTTTTCTTCCGTTGTTACTTTTGCTACTTCTGATACTTAAGGTTTTATTTGGTCGGTCGGCCCGTGTGTTGTAAATAATATAATCGCTTAAGTTATGTACCACAATTTTGTTTATTTTGTATGTCTGAATGCATGGATGTGAATATCAATGTCGTGGAAGTGTGTACTAGCCATTGATCATGGGACTAGCTAGTACGGTACACATATGAGGGCTTCGGGTATTCAAAGCCCGGGGTACGACATTCGTGTCCCGTCTCCATTTTTCGTAGCACCTGGTACAACCACACCTCTAAACACTTCCACACAAGTGTTTGATCACATTCATCAAAATTCCACTTCGCCTGCCCGGCCGATTTAACCGCCACCTCTGGTCGGTCAACGTAAGTACGTACAGAGATCAAATTAAAGGTCGTGGACATCACGCTATCAGGTTAATTATTCACCTGATCAAACACATGCAATCCAATTTGTCTTCACCATGGTCAAAACGGTCAACCATTGCTGGGAGTAGGGAGTAATCTATACAGTAGACCCGCGCCAATCGAATAAATTAATTGCTTGCACGGTCGGATGCAATTTGTATACGCCAAGAGAACCAGTCGCTAGCTCAGCCTGAGACCATTTCTATCTGTCTAGCCGGCCACTCCTGACCTGACCTGATCTTCTGAATGGCCAAAGCATTCTCACACACACACACCAAGCATCGACTACTTGCTTGTACACAGCTGACATCTGTAGAAGAGCTAGCTCTCAAATTAAGTTCCATCTAGCTAGCTAGATGGCCTCCTACAACCTCCTCCTTCTCTCTGCTCTTCTCGCCTTGGTCGCTTCGCAGGCCATGGCTTCAGATCCCAGCCCTCTCCAGGACTTCTGTGTCGCCGACATGAACAAGGACTCGCCTGGTACAGTACTCCATCAACGTCATGCGCTTGCATCAGATCAGATCGGCACATAGATCATACAATAGCATATGTTTCGTTTGGCTTTAATTCTAACGCATGTATATATGTTACTTCTTTGATTCAGTGCGTGTCAATGGGTTCCCCTGTAAGGACGCTGACGACGTGAAGGCCGAGGACTTCTTCCTCGCTGCCAACCTCGACAAGCCGATGGACACAACCAAGAGCAAGGTCGGGTCAAACGTCACATTGATCAACGTGATGAAACTTGCAGGTCTCAACACACTCGGCATCTCCATGGCACGCATCGACTACGCTCCCAAAGGACAGAACCCACCACACACTCACCCACGCGCCACTGAGATCCTAACCGTTCTCGAGGGCACACTCTATGTCGGATTTGTCACGTCCAACCCGGACAACAAGCTATTCACCAAGACGCTCAACAAGGAGACGTGTTCGTGTTCCCACAGGGCTCATCCACTTCCAGTTCAACCCAAGCTATGACAAGCCAGCTGTTGCCATCGCCGCACTCAGCAGCCAAAACCCCGGCGCAATCACCATTGCTAATGCGGTGTTTGGATCCAAGCCACCAATCTCGGATGATGTTCTTTCCAAGGCATTCCAGGTGGACAAGAAGGCTGTGGATTGGCTCCAAGCTCAGTTCTGGGAGAACAACCACAACTAAATTATGGGTGCTCGATATTTGAAGGTTTATATATGCTTATCCTTGTAATAACAGATAACACAGGTTTGTTTGTTTTTTGTGTGTAGCAAAATATTGTACACGGGTTTGCTTACAGATCATGTAAAACACTATATGTACTAATCTTGTATGATTTGTGGTGATTAATTTAAGATACTTCATATCTCAGATAGCTTTCGATAACCAAACTGATCGAGCAATGATTAGATCAGATTCATGCTACCAAAAACTAGATATAAATGAAGGCAAATAATGGAATCCTGAGGCAAGCGGTTGAATCATCAGACAGTCTACGTACGTAACAGAAAGTTATCCTGAGCGTTTCTTCAGTTATACCTCCATTAGGGCTCATGCTTGTTTCGATCAGTTCTGTCTGTTAGGAGTATGTACTGCAGGACTAGAGGACTGGACTAATTCCTTCAGTTAAGTTCAGTTCTGTCTGTTAGGAGTGTATAATCAATTTCTAACCAGCAGGATAACTCAAACGTGACTTCTCCTTGTCTGTACGGCAACACAAAGCTTCTGGGAAATTAGTTGATCTTCTAAAAACAACCGTTTAATTTAAAGAGTGATTATAAAAGATATATTAAACCTTCAAATATTGACGGAATAAGTTAGGATCTACCTATTTATCATGCGCCTGTTTTCCTAAAAGATAAAACGGAATTGCTAAAAAACTGTCGCATGTTTTTTTGGTGGGAAACAGTCAAATTTCTAACCTTACGATGTTGCTTGGAGATTCGTGCTCTGGCTGGCGACGTCATCTTCTCCGTGGCGGCGAAGTTAGAGCGGGCTTCGCCAGATTAGGGCTAGGGTTCACCGGGACCCAGCTACAGAGGGAGAGAGAGGCGGCGAAGGCATGACGGTGGGCGGCGGTGGTGATAGGGAATTGAGGCGGCAGTGGCGCCCCCAGCCGCGGGTTGTTGGAGGGCGCTCGGCGGTGAAGGTCGGTGGGGTGATGGGAATCGACTAGAAATTAGGAGGCGGGGGTGCACTACAACGCAATACCCATGTAGAGACGTCCAATCTATAGGCTAGAGACGTGTTATTTCATCTCTAGAGGACCGTAGAGCCGTTTTTATAAAGCGTCCTTGGAGCGTCTCCTCACGGACCGTGTCAAGAACCGTGTCAACGACCGTAGAGCTGTTTTTATAAAGCATCACGGAGCGTCTCCTCATGCCTTAATCATCTTACTAATGGGTAACCTTGGCATTGTTTGTAGCATTAAAAACCCGGAGCTGTCTTTTGAGCAACGGGAGCGCGCACCGAAGGCCAGCCTTGGATTAATCTCATTCTCGGTAATTTCTTGGTAGATCTCTTTGCATCATATCGTGTCTTATGATCTAAGAAGCAAAACCCCTCAGTTAATTTCACCTTTGGTCAAACAGGTTGGTTGAATTTTGAGAATCTCCTGTTTTTGGCCAAATTGACCCCTTCGTCTCCATCTCCGGTGTGGTGAGTTTTATCTCAATTTCTTTCAGCGGTACCCTCACCTAGACCTATCAGAGCCAATTCAACCATTCACTGGTGATCTTTTTGTCCAGGATTTCATATCTATTTCTAGATCATCTTGTCTCTTTTCGGTCTTTCATATCGCCGACGAGCTCCTGAGATTTTCCGGCCATCTCTTAAGTTTAGGTAGACTCCTACTAAACCCTTTTTAGCTTAAGCAAATGTCTTTTGCTCATTGTGCGTGCCAATCGGCAAAATAACCTTTGCCGTATTTGCGTCCCGTCGCTACTCTATTGTCGGACCAGCTCGACAGCACTGTAGTAGAGTCTTTGGCCTTTAATCCTTGTCGGTTGATTCTAGAAAGTGTTGATCTAGGTTATTACATTTACTAAAGATAGTTTATAGCTTAAGCATTTTGTTAGTTTGCACATCAGTACTTTGATCATGCATCTTTTCAGCATTTTATTCTTTGTTATGTTCTGGATGTTCATTTGCTATTTTTTTTTGTTAGGATCTGAATTAACTGACGCGAGTGAGCATATTGCTGATCAATCTGAGAGTGAACAAGTGGTTTATTACCAAGGCAAAGCATCCTCTTGCACCATGTTGATCCCAGTTTTGATACATTAGTGTTTTCAATTACAGTAATAACTGTTGCATGCTATTTTTGAAGTATCAATACTTTGTGTGTTAGTTAGTTATATACCCAATCTTTGTGGCTTATTCTGAATCAAATTCATACACTTATGCTTAAGATAGAAATCTGGTGTTAGTAGATTATTCTGTAGATTTTTGCTTACCCTTGCAAGTCTGTAGAACGTTAGATGTTTGACAAGCTTATCTTGTCAGGCCTGGGAGACACCGTTTGATTTCTTTGTCAGTTTGATTAAAACTGAAAGTTTATTTTATTTTATTTGATAACAATTTGATTTAGATCTAGACAAGTGGATGCTAGTGATGGTGCCTTCATGCACGAGATTTGGGAAATGTGGTAGTCTTGTCAGGATCGTTAAGGACTGAACTTTGACCTGTCAATTTGAGTACCTTATGTACTTCCACACGCGGTGTGTGGGCGCTGCTTGGTTAAGTAAGGGGCTGAGGTTATTGAGTTGAGGAACTGGTGGAGTGAGGACATTTGCAAAGTTTGCGTGTCCGTAGGGCTCCGATTTCAATTCTATATGTGCAGGGGAGCACAATTTTAATTTCTGTTCATTGAATCGGCTTTCCCGACACAACATGTGAGCCCCGGTTAGCAAGCGTTATCCGTCATTTGTACTAAGCGAGATTAGTCGCACATAGGTGATTCAACTCAATAATGTCAACTTGCTGAAAAATACCGAATCTTAGTTTACCCGGTCGGCATATCAAAGGAAGTGTGTCATCGTTCGAAGGCATCCGAAGGCTTACGGGCTGACTAGGTCGTGTGGGTAAAGATGTACACCCCTGCAGGGTTAAAACTATTCGAATAGATGTATCAGCGGTTATGGATAACACTTGTTTTGATGGACAACTCAGTATAAACTTTGAAATTATTTATATCATGGGTTTATTGGTTTGGCATGAAGGGTATTCATGCATGTTAATTGGTCAAAGTGGACAGCCACTTTAATTTTTGTTCTTGTTTGTGATTAAATTCTCTTTTACTTACCATTTTAGTCCAAACTTGTTTATAAAAACTGCCTTCATAGAAAAATTGTAAGTATAGGAGTAAAACTGATTGCTTTATGCAAAACTAATGCCATTACAACCTTCCTGTTGTCAGCCTTAAGCATGTATGAATTCTATTCGTTTGGATAGGTGCTACTAAACATTTTCTTTTAGTAGTTTCGTGTTAGTCTTGCGAGTACCTTTTGTACTCAAGTTCTTTAACCACTTGTTGCAGGTGAGGGCGGTTATTTGTACGAACTACCCGTTAAATCCGATCAGGGCGACGCTACTGAGACGCTATTTCTATCCTCCACTCGGTTCGAGGGCGATGGGCAAACTAGTTGGAATTTTTTGCTCTTTATATTTTTGTTTCCGCTACTAAACTTATGTTATTTTTTTCTTTGGTCGGTTGTTATGTTGAACCGAACCCAGCTTGTAAAGTTTTGTCATGTATGTATACTGTATGCTTCGTATGACATGGTATAATGTTGTTTAGGATATATGTACAATGGTCTTTGATCTTGAGAACTATTGTAAGACATATATCCGAGAACCTGTTATTGAATTTATTCCTTGTCAAAAATTATGCTTTCAGGTGTAATTCTCTAACTTGGAATATATTCAATACCTGGGGTCCTCACAGGATCTACCTATTTATCATGCGCCTGCTTTCCTAAAAGATAAAACGGAATTGCTAAAAAACTGTCGCATGTTTTTTAGGGCTGTCGGACCCGGATTCCAAGAATCCAAATTCTCTGTGAAAGACACTGTGCTATTCCCTGGATCAGTAGATAGCACTCATAGACACATCACTGAATCAATTCATACATGGTGTAGATAAAACCATACTATTCATTAATTAACACATGAGAGTTTACATAGACCACATCGGGTCATTTTTTACAATAAGGGCTGAACAAGCCAAACTGAGTACATTACAAAAGTAGCGGAAGCGACAACGGAAGCAAAATGGGGTGAGAGCACACCTCTCCACAAGCAAGTGACTGGGGAAACCCGTGTGCGCCCGATATTAACCAAGGACTTGGATAATATTGGATGCACGCAAGCACCAACAGAATCAACTAGACTGGGGTGAGACTAGAGCAACTAAAGACTAAACTACGCTTCATCATCTCCTGAGCCTCCAGCTTCTGGATCCTCGTAGTACGTGTAGTCTTTGGGATTTCCTGCTTTTGAGGGTTTGGGAGAAAGAGCGAGAATGAGCACTACTACCATGCTCGCGAGCCAACACACCATGCAATAATATATATATGCAAGGTTAATTAAGGATGGCTCGGTTCTTTTATTTGCGAAAGCAAGCTTTTCAAATATCATACTTACAAAGTCCTATCTCTTAGCATTTTAACAAATTGCAGTTTAATAAAGAGAGTAATGTGCAATAATTAATAACAGTAGAGGTTCCATCCGTCGGAACTCTACACATGCATCTTTTCAATTGGAGCTGCCTCCAATGACCACACCCACTGAGCTCGGAGACTTAGGGAAAATCCAACACAGGGCTTGGTGAGCCCTTCCACCATTTTCATACCACCCATAAGGTTTTGAAATAGAACTAACTCAAGTTATGATTCCCATGTCCGCCTTTGACCGTAGGCACGGCTGTTTAAACAGTTTAGACTCTACAGAGGTTGCACACTTTACCCACAAGAGATAGTCATACCCGTTACCCCACATGATTCCGTAGTCATGTAGTTGGGCGACCGTCATAGTAATCTTTCAAACTACCTTGCCCTTTCCGTCATCTCACCCATATGGGGTTGCGCTCATACGTTGTGCGGGATCATTGTACACGCAGCGTTGGGTGTAGATTTGGACTACCCATAACATTGGCAACGTCACCCATTCAAGCTGGATGTACTGCAAGCTTGCGCATTCCTTTTCTCCACCATGTGAGAGACATTCAGGGTTCAATAATTTTACTAAGCCAAGTTGCACTTTGCAGACTTGTGGTTGTACTTGTTTAACACGGGAGGTCGTGACAAGATTAAGTCCTTAGGGTTATCTGGGTGGTTCACTCCACAAACCAACCATCCTCGTGCTCCCCGAGCACCCACCGCCTCACCATCCGCCCAGATAGAACTAGCAATTAGGGTTTTTGAGGAGTAAAATACACCAATTCAACCATCTCAGTTATTTCCCACAATGACCGCCCAAAACCATTTTCATTTTTTAAAGGATGATGATTGGGACATTTAATGCCTCGGTACTTAAGCAAGACTAGCATGTCGCTTAAGTACAACCTGTAGCTAGTATTATCATATAGTTACTAGGGTGACAAGGATTAAGGGATTCAAATTATCAAGGATGGCATATTAATTAATTAATCATCAAATGGGTATTTAACTACCTTAAGCTTTAACATACATTTGATTAAAGAATTAAAGCATGCAATTTTGGTAATTTAAATAAATATAATTTGCATAAAATGTAAGCTCAATATGATCAAAGTATTGACTCGCCTTGGATATAGGTAAGAGGATCTTGGTATTCTTGTGCTTGATCAACTTGGAGATCCTCCGCGTCTTCGAATCCTAATCGGACGATCGTACCGGAAAAGGGCACAAATAAGTAAAGAGAGCAAATAAATAATAATAAATAATAAATGAACTCCAAATTGAACAAGACCTATGCCATTGGCAAGATCTTGAATTAACAAAATTTTAGAAACTTATTTCATAATTTTTGGAGTTACGACGAGGGAGAACGGAGCTTTCGAAGATCGGGTTTTGAATTAAATCAAGGAGGAGAGAGGATTGGGTGCACTGCACAGTGTATGGACTGAGTTCAGCCGCACTAGTCAAGGGGGTTCACTGTTTGTGGGCCCACTTGGAAGAGAGGGGGAGGGACTCAAGGCTAATGACATGTGGGGCCTCAAACCAAAATCCCCATTTAGATTTCTTCTTTGGCCAGAGAAAAGGGGAGCCAGGGGAGCGGGCGGCTCGGGACCGGCGGTGGCGGCGCTGGCGGGTGGCAGTGCGGGGAGGCGAGCGAGCTAGCAAAATGGGCTCCCTCGAGGATGGGGACCTCGTGGGTGGAGGTGGCGGCACCAGGGAGGAGCGGGTACGGCGACAGTGGAGCCAAAAGCGGCGACGAACTCCACAGGCGGTGGGCGGCGCGGTTGATGCGGTGGTGCAACAGCAGAGCTAAGCGTGCACAGCCGGGCGTGGTGAGGAGGATGCCGAGCCGGGTGGGGAGGAGGAGGCGAGAGAGACAGCTGGCGGCGGCCGGAGTGGAGGAGGAGGAGCCACGGTGGCGGTGCTTCTGGCGAGGAAGGCGAAGGAGGTGGGGATAGCATCCTTGGCACCGGGCTTTCGTGACGCTTGGCGGAGCGGCGGCTCACCGGTGTGGCGGTGAGGTGGCGCGGCCGACACGGGAGCGGCGGCTCTGGTTCTGCTCGGTTGCGCAAGGAGAAGAGGGAGAAAAGGGGCAAGCGCCAGTGGGGAGGGGAGGCAAAGGGAGGTGACTTAGGGCCTCTTATAGGCGGTGATTGGGGGGGGAGCCGTTGGCTTGGCGGCGCTTGGTCCCAAGGCGGCATGGGCGGCTCTGCAAGCTTGGGCATAGCGACGACTTCGTGCATCTTGGGCGGCAACGAGGCAAAGCGGAGCTGGTGCAGGATGGGCAGCAGTGGAGCAGTGCGACGCAGGCATAGGGCGGACAAAGTAGCGACTTGCGCGGCCGGGTGACGCAGGCGTCCGCGGTCCCGAGGTGCAACGAGGACAGGGGCGCACGTGGTAGTGTGCAGTGGACGCCGAAGTCCACAAGAGTAGGTGGCGGAGGCGACGCTGCAACAGGGAGCTCAAGGGGTGACGACCGGGTGCAGGCGAGGACGGTTGGCTGTGCACGAGGGAGCCGGTGGCATCGCAGAGGACTCGTGGGCGAGCAGGCGATGGCGTGGGGGCTTGCATCGTAGAAGCACAAGAGGGAGAGAGAGAGAGGGAGGCGCCTGGGCGGCTTGACCGCAGGAAGGGGGTGACCGGGTGCTGGCTCGGGCCAGAAAGAAGAGAGGTCGGGTGGGGGCAGGCCGAAAAGGAAGGGGAAAGAAAAGGGCCGGGCAAAGGGTTGGGCCAAAGGGAAAAATGGGCTGGGAAATCAAAGGAGAGGGGAAACTCCAACCCAGTATTTGAATTTCAAATGTTATGGACATTACATTTGAAACACATACCGGAGAGAAAAGAAATGAAGTTTTCGCAAATAGCTTGATAATTTTGAATTACGGCGAAGAACGAAAACCAGAACGGAAGATACCATGCACCGTCCGAAAATGGGACGCTACAAGGGCTCATGCTTGTTTCGATCAGTTCTGTCTATTATTGAGATGCATTGCTTGTTTTGATCCAAAGAATTCCTTTTCCAACTTTGATGAAGGCAAACTAGTTGAACTTGCTAGGATTTGTGCCGCCGACTTCTCCCAATATGATTGTGTACTCCATAAGGACCAACTTGAGACATTCATTCTTTGGTGTGAGAGCTGATCTGAATTTCTTAAGTCAGTAATGACCTTGGTAATCTTCTGTGAAGATGTTTCAAAGTGATAGACACACAGCTTTTTTCCATTGGTATATCAACCCATTGAATTGGCCTTAATTTTACCTATTGCGGTTTGCAACAAGAGAAAGAGCTTTCTCGACTATGGACATTATCAAGACCGAGTTGTGGAATAAGATGAGTGATGAATGGATGAATGATTGCATGATATGCTCTATTGAGCCGATGTATTTGCAAGCATCGATGATAACAAGATTTTATAACGTTTTCAAAGTATGAGGAAGCGTAAGCGAAAACTACCTCGTGCTAGTGGTATGTTACATTCTTATTTCGTAATTTGCATTAAAAATAACATTGTGGTTTATGTCCTAATTTACATATGCAATTTTATATTTGCGAGTTCGGTTCTCATACTATTGTTGATGAAGATATGATAGACTCAAATGAACCAAATCTTTGTTAATTAAAAAATTATCTCATGCTAGTGGTATGCTACATTCTTATTTTTTGGTATGTTTTATGTATTTTGTCGTATCGTTAAACACGAATTCAAATTTTATTTCGATTGTGCATTTGTGATGTACTTTTGTTATGCCTCAGTGTTGGTAATATTTGACGTTAGTTATAGACTTATAGCCCTTAGTTTTAGACCCGAGACTATGTAAAATCCTGGCTCCGCCACTGCTGCCTCCAGACGTAGTATTCATGCGAACACACACGCACTCACTGGATGAAGCACACACGTACACGTACGCTGGAAAGAACTCACGTGATGGCTAAAACACACAGGTACACACATGGAAGCAGTAGCACACGTAGAACTCTCGTACGCAGGAAGCGAGAAACAAGGATTTTTGGTGCTGCACAAACTGCCGTAGTGTTTTCTGATTTTTTTTTTCTTCTTCCTATATTGCTTAAATCAAACACATCTAATTATATGTCCTTTTAAAACTACGTAATCAACTTACTAACTAAGCCAAAAACTAAACATGAAAAGCATAAAAAAGGAAACAAACTAATTTTGATCTAATGCTGATTGCATCAGAATCCTAACGCCCTATTACTTGGCAAATCTAGATTAATTTTCAACAATCTCTCCCATAATCTAGACTTGCCTTCTCCTAGTTGATGACTTTAGACTGACTAACATACAAAAAGAATACTAAGACAATCACCCCCTAATCAAGTTATCATTATTCGAGTACGTTCTAGCCAAACTTTAGAGTAGCACCGGTTCGTCATCCGCCGCAGCGAAATGCACCACTTCCTTCTTCGGCTTGCGGCACTTCGTTGGCAAAATACCCTCGAATGCCACGGTTGTAGCATTTGATATTCTTCTTGTTGAACTTGCGCTCACTAGTATCAGAGTCGCTGCAGTCCTCCTCGTCACCATGGCCGCTGCCACGGTCACCAGCTTTGCTGCGGCCACCGCGGCGGTCACGGTTCTTCTTTACGCCGCTGCCTGATCCTTCTCCAATCTTCTTCACTTTGGTCAGGGTCTCTCATTACATACGCGTGAGTAACAGATGCTATCAGGTTAATTATTCTAACATGCCCTTTTCTTCACCTGATCAAACACAATCAATCAACAAGTAGAGAGTTATCTATACAAGACCGCGTCGATCGAATAAATTAAGGGAGGAACTAGGGACCGTACGTCCGATTAAACCGTTCTCGCCGTACGCCTCCGCAATTGGACTGAAACCGTGGCCACGCCTGCGAAACTTCGCCCGTGCAAACTACAAAGTTGGTCATACATCAGTGAAAGCGAAACGTAACGTGCTCTAGACTCGGTATTTCGCCTCGCCGTCGCTGATGTAAGCTGTCCACGCGCGAAATGACGCCAGCACCAAACAGTGATTAATTGGTGGATTACGTAGGCCATTAATCACTTGATGTGACGACTTGAGTATTTCTTAAAGACATTTTAACGCTTGGCCGATGGCTCTCCGTGCATTCATTAGGACGATAGCCAAGGAAGAAAAATATTGTATCTATAGAAAAAAAAAATATTGTATCTATAAAAAAAAAATATTGCATATGTAGAAACAAAATGTTGCATCTATAGAAACAAAATGTTGCATATGTAGAAAAATGTTACATCTATAGAAAAAATACTTGCAACATCACGGATAATGGTTGCAACATTCTAGGACAACGGTTGCAACAACTTTGGACAACGGTTGCAACATCCTAGGACAATGGTTGCAACATCACGGACAACGGTTGCAACAACTTTGGACAACGGTTGCGACATCCTAGGACAATGGCTGCAACATTACGGACAACGGTTGCAACAACTTTGGACAACGGTTGCAACATCCTAGGACAATGGTTACAACATCCCCGGACAACGGTTGCAACATCACAAATCAACGCAGCGTCCTAATCGGACGTATGTGTTGGATCGTTTCCCTAATACTTTTGCTAATTTATGCTACAGCCCATCTGACACAACACCTTGCTATTGTCAAGTGCGTGCAAAGAAGACTATTGACATGATAAGGATATAATTAGCACCGTCACTACTCCTAGCTAGCCAGAAACAAAAAGAATTTTTTTCTCCATTGCCGTGGGCCGATATGCAAGGATATGTGGGCCGATTTTTTTTCTCCAATGCCGTGGGCCGTGGCCCGTCCGATGGATCGGACGTATGCTGCATAGCCTTTCCCATATATATAAGTAAATAAAATTTAATTTTTAGGCTTTTTTATGGTGGAAAAGGTACACTCCGCTCATCTCCCTTAGCACAAACTCGACCAATAAAATAAAAACAAAGCATATGAAAAAAACGCATTGAAAAAATCTTGTAATATCACCGTAAACAGTATGGTTGCAACATCCACAGACAATGGCTGCAACATCCCCAGACAATAGTTGTAACATCCCTGGACAACGGTTGCAACATCCTTGGACAACGGTTGCAACATCACCGGACAATGGGTGCAACATCACCTAGAACAATGGTTGCAACATCACCTAGGACAATGGTTGCAACATTCTCGGACAACGGTTGCAACATCCCCGGACAACGGTTGCAACATTTTTTTGCCTAGTTATAAGTCAATTTTACTACCCATCAATAGATTAGCCTTGAGATTTGTGCCATTATATTTGTAAAAAAACATGTAGTCAGAATACATCTCGAGAAGTCCAATCAAAGTTTTGTAAGTGTTGTACGTTCTTATAGCATTAAAAGTGTATTATTCAAATACACGTTTATCTAAAAGTATTTTTTTAGCTACGGCGGCAGCCATAGTCGTCACACCCGCACGTCGGCCCACACATCGGTGGCCTAGAAGGGGTTGCTTGGGAGGAGGGCTCGCTCGCTATGCCCCACGCACCTGCTTTTGTCGTCATGCCCACACGTTAGAAACCTAATAGGAGACGGCAGAGAGCAAGAGAAGTGGTGTGTGCGAGTTGGGATTGAGTCAGAGCTGGGAGAGGAGGGAGCGTTTTAGGATGCGTGTGACATTGATTAGATCGGACGGATATTTGCTATGTCGCTCTTTTGAAACAGGACGTTATAACGTTTTGTAGTCATCTGACTATAAATTTGCTCGGCATTTGAAATGCATATCGAGGTATTGAAACATCTTATGATCGCTACTGACATAGCGTTAATTTCGTTAATTAGAAGCGTGGGCGCTGTAGTAGCTTAAACTAACCGGGAAATGCTCGTGGTGTGATTGGAGATTTTAGACGGCTGTGCGTTAGGCCACAGCTAACGGTGCCTGGCTAGCCCGTGACAAGCTGGTACGTCGATCTGGGTGGAGAGTTGATGAGCGTGTGATGCGATGGCGACGCACGCTGCCTCTGCCATGCCATGATCTAAGCGTATGGACGGAATGCTTCCTATCGGACGTATGTATGGAATCTTTACCCAAGATAAAACGGAATTGCTAAAAAATTGTCGCATGTTTTTTTTGGGGGGAAACAGTCAAATTTCTGACCTTACGATGTTGCTTGGAGATTCGTGCTCCGGCTGGCAACGTCATCTTCTCCGGCAGCGGCGAGTTAGAACGAGGCTTCGCCAGATTAGATCTAGGGTTCACCGGAGCCCAGCTATAGAGGTGTTGGACCCGGATTCTGAGAATCCAAATCCTTTGTGAAATCACTGTGCTATTCCCTCGATCAGTAGCTAGCACTTCACAGTACACATTGCTGAATCATTCATACAAGCGTGAACTGAAACATTAAATATATTAAAACCAACAGACTGACATAGACCACGTCGGGTCGAGTTTTACAAAAGGGGCCGAACAGGCCAAATTGATTGCAGTACATAAAAGCAACGTAAACTACAGTGGAAGCAAAAGGTGAGGTATGGCTCATCTCACACAGGCAAGCGACTGAGGTGACTTGGGTACGACGAATATTAACCAAGAGCTGGATAATATCGGTTGTACGCAAGTACCAACGAGTCTACTTAGACTGGGCGAGACCTAAACTACAGAACTATACTACTCCTCATCATAGCCTTGTCCATCATCTCCTGGGCCTTCGTAGAAAGCGTAGTCTCCTTCATCTTCGTTATCTGAAGGGTTTGGGAGAAGCAAGAATGAGCACTACTACCGTGCTCGCGAGCCAACACACAATGCAATAATATACATGCAAGGCTTAACAAGGATGGCTCAGGTTCTTTTATTTGTGAAAGCAAGTTTTTCAAATATCATACTTACAAAGTCCTAACACTTAGCATTTTAACAAATTGCAGTTTAATAAAGAGAGTAATGTGCAATAATTAATAACAGTAGAGGTTCCATCCGTCGGAACTCTACACATGCATCTTTTTAATTGGAGCTGCCTCCAATGACCACACCCACTGAGCTCGAAGACTCAGGGAAAATCCAACACAGGTCTAGATGAGCCCTTCCACCATTTTTATACCACCCACAAAGTTTTGAAATAGAACTAACTCAAGTTATGATTCCCATGTCCGCCTTAAATTACTTATGTTCTGTTTCAAAGTATACTGCATGCTTATTTCTATCAAGCTATTTCAATACCTGTCTTCAAATCCATAGTTATGCCTATCTCTTTCATATGGCCAACCTTGATGTTGTACCCAACTTATTATCACCTTTAGGCAAAATCTGGTTGATACAATAGTGTGAACCAGGAACAATTGTAAAACCAAATGCTTAGACTTGCTTAGACCAAAAGTACTTGATTTGGGAAATCTTTACCAACATGACCAAAAATTGCTTAAAATGTTTTGACCATGACATTGGGGTGTCATGGACGTATGGAACTATTGCTGGGGAAGCAAGGAAAAGGAAAAAGGAAAATGGACTTGGACTTGGGCGAAATGGTTGGCTTGGCTGGTGCAAGGTTTGTGCACGGACTCTATCCTGGAAAAAGGTGGAAGTCCAGGGGTATGTGATTGTCGCCCAAGTCAGTTGAGGACCGGTCTTTGAGCGACCAATGCCAAGCCTATAATGGGCTATGCCACAATCGTGCAACCACATGTCTCCAGAATGGGGCGTGGGACCTGGCTAAGTAATTTGCAAAACTTCACCATATGCTGCTCCATTGGAGGTGTGGGAGGCCTTGTAGGGCTAATGGTCCTGTTATGACCTACTGTTCCCACTGGTGCAAGAGGGGGCTTCCCGCCGGATTGCTGTCCATAGGGGGGTGAAACCTTAGCAAGGAAAGGCTGTGGTGGAGCAATGCATTGTAAAGGCCTTGTCATGAACTCTAGACCTCTTACCTTGGCGGTGAGAGGTGGCACTCAAGCATGCCAAACAAACTAGAGGAATCATGTCGTGTGGGTAAAGTGCACAACCTCTGCAGAGTGAAATCTATTGAATAGCCGTGTCCACGGTCATGGACGTCTTGGCAAAGGCTACTCGAGTTAGATGTTGATTTTGGGGTTTTCGAAATGTTTATCAAATCTGTTTTTGAGATTTTATCCCATGGGTTTGGGCAGGAGCCTGTTGTCGAGGGTATCCTTCACCAACTTGTTGATGAATGTTATCCAACTGAAAATTGCTTTGATAAAATGAATTTTATCTATTTAAGGACCTGCTTTGGAACTTAGTAATGGTAGTTGAAAGAAAATTGGCTTTGTGCAAATTAACCATAATATGCCATCTTTTGATTATCCATATATGCATGTCATTTTGCTAATCCACGGTGTAACTTGCGAAACACGGTTGTTGTGCTCACTCTTGCTTGATGTTTGTCTTTAGCGAGTTATGGAAGCTTTGGGTGACGATTACGTGGACCAAGTGGTCTGTTCGTCTAGGATTGCGCCCTCGGTAGGTTGCCTATGGTGTATCGGGTGGCCCATGTGTTCATTTTACTATGTTTTGCCTATCGCTTGTAAGCTCTCTTGTAAACAACTTCTCTGGTTATCAATAAAGCTTATGTTGTTGCTATGTTACCACTGTTGTTGTTGTGAAGAGCTAGCCATGATCCTTGGGACTAGCTCAGTTCACATAGAGGACCTTGGAGAGCTCCCAGTCCTCCACGTTCACTCAATGGCTGGGTCGTGTGTGGTTCGGTGGTGGCCTCAGTTCTCCACGACCTCCTCCGGGGTCATGGTGGACTTGAGATGCTCACGGACCTCCACGAACACCCTTGGTCTGGCCGTGGTAGGCTCTCGGGTGCTCCCTGGCTCCAAGACCCTCTCGGGTCATGTTCTCCTGGACCTCCAGGAGGTCCTGCTGGACCTCCTAGGAGGTCTTGGTGGACTGTCCGAGAGGTCCTTTATGGACCTCCTGGGAGGTCCTGATGGACTTTCCAGAAGGTCTTGGAGGACCTCTCGGGTGCCCTAGAGTTGGGTCGTTACACATTGTTAGGCACTACACCATTCCTGGTACTCCTCAACAAAACGGTGTAGCTGAGCATATGAACAGGACCATCATTTCTAGGGCCTGTTGCATGTTGTCAAATGTAGGTTTGCATAGACGTTTTTGGGCTGAAGCCGCTTCCACTACTTGCTACCTTATTAATTGGTCACCCTCTCTTGCAATTGAAAAGAAGACTCCAATTGAGGTATGGTCTGGTTCCCCAGCAAATTATTCAGAATTAAGAGTTTTTGGCTGTCCTGCTTATTCTCATGTTGATAATGGAAAATTAGAGCCTAGAGCTGTTAAGTGCATCTTTCTTGGTTATAAATCTGGTGTTAAAGAATATAAGTTGTGGAATCCTGAAACAAGAAAGGTTGTGATTAGTAGAAACATTGTCTTTAATGAATCTGCTATGCTTCATGATAAACTGCCCACTAATGTTCCTGTTGAGAGTGAGCAAAATTCAAGTGTTCAGGTAGACAATTTTGTTGGTTCAAATGACACATCAGATAAGGAAAATATTGTTGTTCATGATGCACCTATTGCTGAGGATACTCCTATTGTTGAGCAACCACCACAACGGTTCATTGCAGTTGACAGGCCTAGGAGGGAGATTAATCCACCCAAGAGGTTAATTGAAGAAGCTAATATTGTTGCTTATGCTTTAAGTGTAGCAGAAGAAATTGAAGGTAATTCAGAACCTTCATCATACTCTGAGGCTATTAGCTCCACTGATTGTAATAAGTGGATAAGTGCCATGCATGATGAAATGGAGTCACTTGAAAAGAATAGCACTTGGGAACTAGTGAAATTGCTAAAAGAGAAGAAGTCCGTTCATTGCAAGTGGATTTTCAAAAGAAAGGATGATATTTCTCCTACTAAACCAGCAAGGTATAAAGCAAGGTTGGTTGTTAAAGGTTATAGTCAGATTCCAGGTATTGATTTTAATGATGTCTTTTCTCCAGTTGTGAAGTATAGTTCTATTCGCACTTTACTCAGTATTGTTGCTATGTGTGATTATGAACTTAAGCAATTAGATGTTAAAACTGCATTCTTACATGGGGAGTTGGAAGAAGATATTTATATAGACCAACTTTGAGGGTTTTGTTACTCTGAAAAGAACACCTTATTTGTAGATTAAAGAAATCTCTTTATGGTTTGAAGCAATCTCCTAGGCAATGGTACAAGAGATTTGACTCCTTTATGCTCTCTCATGATTTTAAGCGGTCTGATTATGATAGCTGTGTTTATTTCAAGACTGCTAATGGTTCAGCTATTTATTTGCTTCTCTATGTAGATGATATGTTGATTGCTGCAAAACATAAGTCAGAAATAGCAAAATTGAAAGCACAATTGAGTAATGAATTTGAGATGAAGGACTTAGGTGCAGCAAAGAAAATTCTTGGCATGGAGATTATTAGAGAGAGACAATCTGACAAGTTATACCTTAGTCAAAAAGGTTATATTGAGAAAGTTCTTCGTCGTTTTAATATGCATGATGCAAAACCAGTGAGTACTCCATAAGCTTCGCATTTCAGATTATCTTCAGCCTTATATCCTAAGTCAGATTATGATATTGAGTACATGTCTAGAGTTCCATATTCCAGTGCAGTTGGTTCTCTTATGTATGCTATGGTTTGTTCTCGTCCTGATTTATCTCATGCATTGAGTGTTGTCAGTAGATACATGGCTAATCCTGGAAAAGAGCATTGGAAAGCAGTTCGGTGGATTTTCAGATATTTGTGTGGCACTTCTAATGCTTGTTTGCAGTTTGGGAATTCTAGAGATGAACTTGTTGGTTATTTTGACTCTGATTATGCTGGTGATTTGGACAAGAGAAGGTCTCTAACAAGTTATGTTTTCACCATCGGTGGTTGTGCTGTTAGTTGGAAGGCAAGTTTGCAAACTAATGTTGCCTTATCAACTACTGAAGCAAAATATATGGCTATTTCTGAAGCTTATAAAGAAGCTATATGGTTGAGAGGTTTGTACACTGAGCTTTGTGGAGATAATTCTTGCACTACTATATTTTTGTGATAGTCAGAGTGCTATATGCCTTACAAAAGATCAGATGTTCTATGAGAGAACAAAGCACATTGATGTGAGATATCACTTTATTCCAGGTGTTATTGCTCAAGGTGATGTCAAGGTGTGCAAGATAAGTACTCATAATAATCCTGGCGATATGATGACAAAGCTGGTTCACATTACTAAGTTTGAGCTTTGCTCAAGCTTAGTTGGTATTCTGATTTAGTCCTAGAGACTAGTTGGCGACGGTGATTTTTATCTTATTGGGGAATTATTTGGTGATTGATGATTCTTTATTTTGCTACAAGAGGAAATTCATCTCAAGGTGGAGATTGTTAATATTTGGATCCGTTTGTGATCCGAATTTCTAATATGAAAGTATCTGGAATATGCCATATTAGCGGATTAGTTTCCTACTCGGACTCTAAGTCATTTTACCCTTTATATACCTCTTGTAAGCCGCACGGGAGAGGGACGCCTCATTGTAATCCCCTGCGTTTTGTAATCGCTCCTCATATAGTGATCATCGCCGATTGACGCCCGTGGTTTTTTCCCGCAAGGGTTTTCCACGTAAAATTCGTGTCTCCTTTGTCCCTATTTTTCTAACACACCGGCCTTCGGCCGTTCTAGCCACCACCCCTGGCCAGTTAGACCGCTAGCCTTCGGCTGATCAGACCGCCTACAACCTAACAGTCAGGCGACAATTTGCTAAACCGAGGTTTTGATCCTGAAACATCTCGACACCGATATCAATTGTTCAACACTAAGTTCAACACTAAGATTAGGATCGCACCACATGGTCTCCACAAATTAACTGAGAGAAGAAATTAAAGCGTTGATCCATTCCATGCATGCAGCAACGTAAGTACGTACAGAGATCAAATTAAAGCTCATGGACATCACGCTACCAGCTTAATTATTCTAACACGCCCTTTTCTTCACCTGATCAAACACAACCAATCAGAAATGTCATGCGTGACGAGCACACCACCATTATCATATTACTCGGTCACCTCATTGCTGGGAGCAGAGAGTTATCTATACAAGACCGCGTCGATCGAATAAATTAATTGCTTGCACGGTCGGATGCAATTTGTCTACGCAAAGAGAACCAGTCGCTAGCTCAGCCTGAGACCATTTCTATCTGTCCAGCCAGCCACTCCTTGACCTGATCTTCTGAATCTCACCTGCTCACACTCTACATATATGCATGCATCCCCTTCATGGCCAAACCATTAGCCAGCTCCAAACACACACACCAAGCATCGACTACTTGTACACAGCTGACATCTGTAGAAGAGCTAGCTCGCAAATTAAGTTCCATCTAGCTAGCTAGATGGCCTCCTACAGCCTCCGCCTCCTCCTCCTCTCTGCTCTTCTCGCCTTGGTCGCTTCGCAGGCCATGGCTTCAGATCCCAGCCCTCTCCAGGACTTCTGTGTCGCCGACATGAACAAGCACTCGCCTGGTAGAGTACTCCATCAACGTCATGCGCTTGCATCAGATCCGATCGGCACATAGATCATACAATAGCATATGTTTCATTTGGCTTTAATTCTAACGCATGTATATATGTTGCTTCTTTGATTCAGTGCGTGTCAATGGGTTCCCCTGTAAGGACGCTGACGACGTGAAGGCCGAGGACTTCTTCCTCGCTGCCAACCTCGACAAGCCGATGGACACAACCAAGAGCAAGGTCGGGTCAAACGTCACATTGATCAACGTGATGAAACTTGCAGGTCTCAACACACTCGGCATCTCCATGGCACGCATCGACTACGCTCCCAAAGGACAGAACCCACCACACACTCACCCACGCGCCACTGAGATCCTAACCGTTCTCGAGGGCACACTCTATGTCGGATTTGTCACGTCCAACCCGGACAACAAGCTATTCACCAAGACGCTCAACAAGGGAGACGTGTTCGTGTTCCCACAGGGGCTCATCCACTTCCAGTTCAACCCAAGCTATGACAAGCCAGCTGTTGCCATCGCCGCACTCAGCAGCCAAAACCCCGGCGCAATCACCATTGCTAATGCGGTGTTTGGATCCAAGCCACCGATCTCGGATGATGTTCTTTCCAAGGCATTCCAGGTGGACAAGAAGGCTGTGGATTGGCTCCAAGCTCAGTTCTGGGAGAACAACCACAACTAAATTTGAAGGTTTATATATGCTTATCCTTGTAATAACAGATAACACAGGTTAAATTTGTTTGTTTTTTTGTGTGTAGCAAAATATTGTATACTGGTTTGCTTACAGATCATGTAAAACACTATATGTACTAATCTTGTATGATTTGTGGTGATTAATTTAAGACGCTTCATATCTCAGATAGCTTTCGATAACCAAACTGATCGAGCAATGATTAGATCAGATTCATGCTACCAAAAACTAGATATAAATGAAGGCAAATAATGGAATCCTGAAGCTGGCGGTTGAACCATCAGACAGTCTACGTACGTAACAGAAAGTTATCAGTTCTGTCTGTTAGGTGTAAGTACTGCAGGACTAGAGGAACTGGACCAATTCCTACAGTAAGTTCTAAATTTTGCTACAAACGGAAACATATATCGTCATATGAAGATATTATTCCACCTCATCCAAAAAACTAGAAAACAATAGAGCACATGTCGTCACATGGAAACATCATATTCAGCAAACTAAGAAAACTGTAGAGCATGCATGCACTTCATAGCGGCAATAAATATTTGAATTTACAGCAAGTGGAGTTCACAACTGAATCAAACATACATATAAAAAGGTGTAGATACATCAGGGAAAAGATCCTATGGATTGACACCAAAAAAATCTAAATAGTTGGAATCTATCCATATGCTTTGTCCAGGGAGAAGCTAATACATTAGCTCCTCCATCTCCATTACATTCTCTTTGTAGTCCTCAATTATCCTTCAAAGCCGATTGAAAAAGAAATAAATATCCTGGTTAGAAAAGTGTAAGATGACAAGTTTATTTGATGAAATTAGAAGAATGTAACATACCAGTTGTTTTATGACCGATTGAAGCTGTTTTATTAGCTCTTTTGACCTAAAAAGCGCAAAGGTTCTTCATGAATAATAGAGTTTAAGCAGCTATCAGACATTAGAATGTACTCAATGATTATATGAAAATAGACTTACCTATGACCGAGGCCAAGCAACAACACAACCAATAGCATCTCTTACTGTATGTATATTTTCATATGGTCTAAGCAATCTTTCATCCCCAATATTTGTAACATTGTGAACAGCAATTCCAAAATATTCATCTCCAAGCATGTCTCCTCCAACCACACGTGTTTTATCTTTACTCACTAAAGCTCCTTTGGCCACAACTTTATTTTTGTTTCTTGGGTTCGTCGAAAACAAGAAGATTTCACTATTATCCTATCATTTAAAGAAATACAACGTTTGTTATTGATAAACTTGTAAAGAGTTTATTTTATACAAAAACTAGGAACATGACAGAACAAGAATTTTGTGTGACAATTCTGGCAATGAACGGTAGCAAACACTCGCTACGACAAAGGGTTCGAGGGCAGAGTATATGCTAAGCACGACACGGGTTGGAACAGAGCTCGGTCTAGCGATGCAGCGGAGCCGAGGGCGTAATAGAGTGAGCCCAACTACATGGGCTCAATGTACTACTGATAATAAGATCTTTTTAGTGCAGAGCAAAGCACAAGCATGAATCAACAAGTGGGAGTGGGCGGGAGTATAAACCTTTACGGAAGAGTGATTGGTTGCTTCAATGGCTCTGCTTTGGTGCGACATTAATCATCCAATGAGAATCCTCAATGATAGCACCATAAATCCATTTGAAACAGAAGGACTGGCCAACTCACCAGAGTTAAATCAAATCAGCAATGTTTTGTCAGAAGAAGTTATCACTTGCTACCCAGCTGAATTTGCTAGTTATGTAAACTAAAGGGTGACCTAATGTTGGAAAACTAAGAACGAAATGCTGACACTGACCTCAGGAGGATTGAACTTTGCACCTAGATTGCTCAGTTTAGCATGAGCTTCAGCGTAGTCTTTAAAGAATGCTTCTTGGTCCTCTGCATTTTTTTCCACATAGACCTGAATGTGTTGTGTATTCTCATTAAGTTTAATGATTTTCCATTTACATAGGATCCTGATGACATATAGTTTGACCATCAGAATTCACCTTGAATGCTGGGTCCTCAAATAATGCAGCATCTGTAGGCAAGACCAAAAGATCCTGATCACTTTTCTCTTTTATCTCCTAAAGTATTGCAATTAGCTCAGATCTCACAAAATAAGATGAATTATTCAGCATGTGAAATATGGCGAAGGGCACATACCTTGAAATGCTTGTTATCAAACTTCACCATTCGGTTGTCCATGATTGCCCACCAGTGCACAGGGCCATTTTTACATCAAAATGTAACAGAAATGATGGAAGGACTCGAGATTGGTCTGACCAAATTCACTCGCACAGGCAATGCACTTGCAACACATTTGGCTTCATGGAGTTGTGCAAGTAACATCAATGTTTTGGAGAGGGTATTATAGAAAAATTATGTGAGCAAAAAATTGCATCTTTCAACCAAAACCAACAGAGCTAAATAATGGCCAAGAAACAATATCTAAAGTATACAGAGCTCAATTGTACTCCGGCAGAGAGATTAAGGGTAATTATATCTAGTCTTGGAAAAGAATCACAAGTAGTTCCTTTCCAGAGAGATTAAGGGTAATTCTAAGCAGAGACATGAAGTACCAAAGCACTAATAAAGCACAATGTGGTCCTTATTGCAAAAATGAAAGCATGCTATGCAATCATTAACCTGAGCATGGGAACACTGGATGGAACCAATCATGCTCAAAACAATCTTCCAGCAGAAGAAAAAAATAGATATTCCTGCTTGGAACCTCACACAAAGAAGATAAGAACAACGTACAGTATATTTTGTTTCAGGTTTCCCCAGCCACTCTGTTCAGTCCTAGAGCTTCCAAGTCTATGTGCCCCAGACAATGCAACAATTTATTGTAGACACAGGGTACAAACAGCTCATCAACGACACTTCGGCAGTGTGGTGATCCTACCTCCAACAGTAGCACCGATCATGGCTATCGCGAACATCAAAGGCATGTTAGGAAGAGAGTACTCCAGCTCACATGGTTCTGCAAAACAACTGGGTGGTAGAACAAGCATAACAACACTACAAAGTAGACATGCTTTCCAAAAATAATAAGATACAGCACTACACTACAAAGTTAGACAATGAATGATGTCAAATTGGGTTTTTCGAGTGCGAATCTCGCATAACTACTTAGTCAAGCTATAGTCTTTACTAAAATTTGAAAAAATGGATAACATGTTAAATATGAGTTTGGGAGATTTTGAAATGATGGTCCATAGGGTTTACCTCGATATTTTATATAAAAATAAAAAACTTAGTTTGTGACGCAGGCGACTTATATTATATTTCGAGAAGTGTGAGAGGTGTATCTCACAAATAGATAGGAGAGATCCTCGCTCGGGTCAATTAAGGACCGAACACGGTGCTCCCAATCTAAAGCATAATCGTACAAACCAGATGTGCAAGTATGAGATGGCCTTAGCTAATTAAGTCATTGAAAACTCGACCTTGCACTTTGGTAGGCAGTAGTAGTGCGAGCATGGTGGTGTAGGCATGCTCGAAGGGCTCCTTCGTCGAGGCATTGGGCACAAAGCTGAAAATAAAATGTTACTCACATGAGAAGGGTTGTGAATTGTTATTTATTTAATTACTTAATTGTTGTTATTTATCTATTTAAGCGCTCTTTAAACTTCATTGCAAAGTACTACATAATCATATTGCAAATAAAACCTACTTGATATTGAAAATAACTTGTAGCTTTAGAGCCTCATCTTTTGTTAACCATGCATGTATATTAACTGCGATACACTACAAGTCTTCTTGAGTACGCAATGTACTCAATCTTGCTTAATTTGTTGTTCAGATATACAGGATGAGCCTACGCAGGACGACGCCTTCTTTACACCCAAAACCGGTTAGTCCAATGACGGGTCTTTCTAGGACTTGTCTCTAGTCGGTTGCCTAAGGGTTCGGATGGGCATCTTCTGCTGGAATTTTGGACTTATTACAAATTTTGCTTCCGTTGTTACTTTTGCTACTTACGAGACTTAAGTTTTTATTTGACCGGTCGGCCCGTGTGTTGTAAATAATGTGATCCCTTAAGTTATGTACCATAATTAGGTTTATTTTGTATGTACGAATGTATGGATGTGAATATCAATGTTGTGGAAGTGTGTACTAGCAGTTGATCGATCATTTGACTAGCTAGTACGGTACACACATGAGGGCTTCCGGAATTCAAAGCCCGGTACGACATTCGTGTCGATCTCCATTTTTGTAGCACTGGTACAACCACACCTCCAAACACTTCCACACAAGTGTTTTATCACATTCATCAAAATTCCACTTCGCCTGCCCGACCAGTTTGACCGACACCTCTGGTCCGTCTGCTTTCACAGACGGTTCAAAAACCGTCTGTGATTACTCATGTCATCAACGACCCATAAAGTCGACGATTCTGAAAAATCATCTGTGATGACGATTTTGAACCGTCTGTGATGACCTTTTCTGTAGTAGTGTGACCGCCAGCCTTCGGCCGTTCTAGCCGCCACCCCTAGCTAGTCAGACCACTGGCCTTCGGCTGATCAGAATGCCTACAACCTAACAATCAGGTGACAATTTGCTAAACCGTGGTTTTGATTCTGAAACATCTCAACACCGATGCCAATTGTTCAATACTAATATTAGGACCATACCATGTGGTCTCCACAAATTAACTAAGAGAAGAAATTAAAGCGTTGATCCAATCCATGCATGCAGCAACGTAAGTACGTACAGAGATCAAAAGGTCTTGGACATCACGCTATGAGGTCCACCCGTCAGCGGGAGAATAAAAGAAATTTTGTTTTCCAAAATGTCTAAGAAGCTAAGGGTTTTTGGAGAATTTTTAAATATAGATCTGAGCTTCAAAAATTATGAACATTTTTGGGGAGGCTTATGACACTGATGTAGATTATTGTGTAATTTTTCTAGGGTTTTGTTTGCTTGTACTTTTATTATTTGATTTTAGAAAAATTGCAAAACATGCTTTAATTAATTCCTATTTTATTAATAGTGTAATTCCACCAAGTTTGGATTTTTAATCATCATCTTTTGTTCCAATTTATTTTAATTATCGATTGGGTTGGTATTTGAAAATTTGATGCTTAAGTTTCATAATTAGGCAAAAACCTTGAATGAAAATCTAGGAAAAACAAATGACAATAAGATGCGTCAAAACTTTTAAAAGTTCACATTTTTATAC
Organism: Phyllostachys edulis; assembly: GCA_036346405.1. NCBI lineage: Eukaryota > Viridiplantae > Streptophyta > Magnoliopsida > Poales > Poaceae > Phyllostachys > Phyllostachys edulis. The sequence goes on along the minus strand of CM070561.1, from coordinate 63,001,125 downwards.
ATTTCAAAAATAAGCCCAAATTTTGAGATGTTACACCTCTCGACACCGATGCCAATTGTTCAACACCAATATTAAGACCACGCCACATGGTCTCCACAAATTAACTGAGAGAAGAAATTAAAGCGATGATCGATCCATTCCATCCATGCAGCAACGTAACTACGTACAGAGATCAAAAGGTTATGGACATCACGCTATCGGAGTTAATTATTCTAACATGCCCTTTTCTTCACTGATCAAACACAAACCAATCGGCAATATCATGTGTGACAAGCACACCACCATTATCAAATTACTCGATCACCTCATTCTTTGGGAGTAGAGAGTTATCTATACAAGACCACGTCAATCGAATAAATTAATTGCCTCTCTGTTAGCTTAATGTCTTTTGTTGAGTTTGATTTTTATGCTTGAGCCTTAAGTTGTGTCGATGTTTGTGTGATTTATGTAAGGTGAAGGAGATGGATGAGGGTTGTCTTTGGTGGTGGGGTCACCGCCGTGGTTCTTATTTATCTTGAGGTATCTCCTCCCTTACTCCCTCTCTGTCTCTACCCCTGCCCTATGATGAAAATAGCTAGTGCTCTGCGATGGATGCCGAGGGCTACTCTTGGTGTGGTGGGTTTGGACACCCTTGGTCTTCTTGTCTTCTTTGTTGAACCGCTTCAATGATGTTAATAGTCTTATCTTTGAAATTGAATTGATAATTAGTTCATATTTATAGTCCCTTGCTCTATGATGTAATGATGTTAATAGTCTTATGGTGAAATTGAATTGATAATTAGTTCATATTAATAGTCCCTTGCTTTGTGATGTAAATTGAGGGCTATTGGTGTATATGCATTCATGCATCTTGCTTAGTTCATGTTGTGGCGGTTCAAATTGACAAAAATGAATGGGGCAAAATGGTGGGTATGGTTAATGCTCTCTAATGGATCCTGAGGGTTATTGATGCCGGTTCTTTGTGCTTGGTTGGCTTACATGGGATGTGGTTCATATAGGGCTTGGTTGTAATTAACTTTTCAGATTTGTAAAGGTTAGGCTAATTTGTAAAGCTACAATTAACACACAAATTATTTGTTAATTGGTGTGTATTCTATTCAAAACAAGACCAAATGAGTAAAAAACTACTACAACACCTCTTCATGTGTCTCTCGCCATTCATTTCACCTTTATGCGTATGTAAGTGTTCATCTTGGTCAAGTTCTCCTCCCTTGTGTCCCGGTACATATCGTCCTACCATTCTATTCCTAATCTCTTCTCTATAAAGTCTCCAAGCGTTGGTCGCTTGTGCCTTTAAAACCGGTGTGATAGTCGATATCACAGATGGTTCTAAACACTAACCGTCTATGATAGTCAACTATCACGCGGTTACGAAGTTAATAACCGCTCTGTGATAGCATGCATCACAGACGGTTCAAAACCGTCTGTGATGACCTCATGTAATCATCGACTCATAAACTCAAGCGGCTTCAAAACAAATGCGTGATGGCGTTTTGAACCGTCTGCAAGACCTTTTACAGTAGTAGTGACGCGAAATGGCATGGCATTGGCTACTGGCGTGGAAGAAAGACCTGTCGGGTGGGGTCCACCCGTCGGTGGAGAATAAAAGAAATTTTGTCTTCCAAAATTTCTAAGTAATGAGGGTTTTGGAGAATTTTTAAATATAGATGCCAAGCTTCAAAAATTATGAACATTTTGGGGAGGCTTATGACAGTGTAGATTATTGTGTAATTTTTCTAGTGTTTTGTTTGTTCTATATTTTTCTCTTAAAATCTTTAAAGTTTACATTTGCTTGTACTTTTATTATTTGATTTTAGGAAAATTGCAAAACATGCTTTAATTAATTTCCCATTTTATTAACAATGCAATTCCACCAAGTTTGGATTTTTAATCATCATCTTTTGTTCAAATTTATTTTAATTATCGATTGGGTTTGTATTTCAAAATTTGATGCTTAAGTTTCATAATTAGGCAAAAACCTTGAATGAAAATATAGGAAACAATTGACAATAAGATGGGTCAAAACTTTTAAAAGTTCACATTTTTATCCATTTGAAAAATAAGCCTAAATTTTGGAATGTTACACCTCTCGAGACACCGATGCCAATTATTCAACACTAATATTAAGACATACCACATGGTCTCCACAAATTAACTGAGAGAAGAAATTAAAGCGCTGATCGATCCATTCCATCCATGCAGCAACGTAACTACGTACAGTGATCAAAAGGTCATGGACATCACGATATCAGGTTAATTATTCTAACATGCCCTTTTCTTCACCTGATCAAACACAACCAATCAACAATGTCATGCGGGCCGAGCACCTCATTGCTGGGATTAGAGAGTTATCTATACAAGCACGCGTCAATCGAATAAATTAATATTGCTTACACGGTCGGATGCAATTTGTATACGCCAAGAGAACCAGTCGCTACCTCAGCCTGAGACCATTTCTATCTGTCCAGCCGGCCACTCCTTGACCTGATCTTCTGAATCTCACCTGCTCACACTCTATATATATGCATGCATCCCCTTCATGGCCAAAGCATTAGCCAGCTCCAAACACACACACCAAGCATCGACTACTTGCTTGTACACAGCTGACATCTGTAGAAGAGCTAGCTCGCAAATTAAGTTCCATCTAGCTAGCTAGATGGCCTCCTACAACCTCCTCCTCCTCTCTGCTCTTCTCGCCTTGGTCGCTTCGCAGGCCATGGCTTCAGATCCCAGCCCTCTCCAGGACTTCTGTGTCGCCGACATGAACAAGGACTCGCCTGGTAGAGTACTCCATCAACGTCATGCGCTTGCATCAGATCAGATCGGCACATAGATCATACAATAGCATATGTTTCGTTTGGCTTTAATTCTAACGCATGTATATATGTTGCTTCTTTGATTCAGTGCGTGTCAATGGGTTCCCCTGTAAGGACGCTGACGACGTGAAGGCCGAGGACTTCTTCCTCGCTGCCAACCTCGACAAGCCGATGGACACAACCAAGAGCAAGGTCGGGTCAAACGTCACATTGATCAACGTGATGAAACTTGCAGGTCTCAACACACTCGGCATCTCCATGGCACGCATCGACTACGCTCCCAAAGGACAGAACCCACCACACACTCACCCACGCGCCACTGAGATCCTAACCGTTCTCGAGGGCACACTCTATGTCGGATTTGTCACGTCCAACCCGGACAACAAACTATTCACCAAGACGCTCAACAAGGGAGACGTGTTCGTGTTCCCACAGGGGCTCATCCACTTCCAGTTCAACCCAAGCTATGACAAGCCAGCTGTTGCCATCGCCGCACTCAGCAGCCAAAACCCCGGCGCAATCACCATTGCTAATGCGGTGTTTGGATCCAAGCCACCGATCTCGGATGATGTTCTTTCCAAGGCATTCCAGGTGGACAAGAAGGCTGTGGATTGGCTCCAAGCTCAGTTCTGGGAGAACAACCACAACTAAATTTGAAGGTTTATATATGCTTATCCTTGTAATAACAGATAACACAGGTTAAATTTGTTTGTTTTTTTGTGTGTAGCAAAATATTGTATACGGGTTTGCTTACAGATCATGTAAAACACTATATGTACTAATCTTGTATGATTTGTGGTGATTAATTTAAGATACTTCATATCTCAGATAGCTTTCGATAACCAAACTGATCGAGCATTGATTAGATCAGATTCATGCTACCAAAAACTAGATATAAATGAAGGCAAATAATGGAATCCTGAAGCTGGCGGTTAATTGAACCATCAGACAGTCTACGTACGTAACAGAAAGTTATCCTGAGCGTTCAACCATTAGGTCTCATGCTTGTTTCGATCAGTTCTGTCTGTTAGGAGTAACTACTGCAGGACTAGAGGAACTGGACCAATTCGTTCAGTTAAGTTCAGTTCTGTCTGTTAGGAGTGTATAATCCATTTCTTACCAACAGTAACTCAAACGTGACTTCTCCTCTTGTCTGTACGGCAACACAAAGCTTCTGGGAAATTAGTTGATCTTCTAAAAACAACCGTTTAATTTAACGAGTGATTGTAAAAGATATATTTAACCTTCAAATATTGATGCAATAAAATAGGATCTACCTATTTATCATGGCCCTCTTTTCCTAAAAGATAAAACGGAATTGCTAAAAAACTGTGGCATGTTTTTTTTGGGGGGCAAACAGTCAAATTTCTGACCTTATAATGTTGCTAGGAGGTTCGTGCTCCGGCCGGCGACGTCATCTTCTCCAGCGGCGGCGGCGATGAGTTAGGTCGACGGAGGTCCATGGGGTGACAAGAATCGACTAGAAATTAGGAGTCTGACCTTATTATATATGCTTATCCTTGTAATAACAGATAACACAGGTTTGTCCCCTTTTTGTGAGTAGTAAAATATGTATGGTATTTTTTTTCTCTACTTTTGCTTCACACTGTTCACATGAAATACTGTTTATACCGTGTCCTCTAAATGCAGAGGATCCGGATTAGCGGCCTGGTCGTCCCGGTTTCCCGGCTGTTTTGTGGCGTGGGCTTCTTTTCAGCCGCTTCATCCCTTGCGTAGGCCTGCCATTGGCTAGCTGTTTCTGGTCCTGTTAGGACTCGTTGGCCCAGCATTTCTGTGCATTTCTGTGGAACTGGGCGGACGAGGCTAGGTCGCTCCGCTCGATCCAAACACAGGAGAGCCGGGAGTCCCGAGAGTCCGGTGCTTGCTTCCACCGGCTTTCCTTAGATCCAGACTCCTCTCCTCCCGGACCACCGCGACTGCTTCGGGAGAGATTGCGCCATCGGAGAGCAACCAGCGCGCGCGAGGGATCTCGCCGGACTCCAGCCAGCTCGCTCACCGCGGGCGCCGTCGCGACCGCCGCATCTCGCCACCCGTAGGGAGCGTCTAACTTGCACGGGAGCCTAATCACGCATCCGCTCCTCCTCTCCATCTTCTTTGCATTGGTAACGTTTCTCCTGCGAGTTGGCCGATCCCGTATAAATCTTATCTGTTTGTCTCCGTTCCATAATAGCTTGCTAAGCTTCGGACATGTATATTCAACTGCTTTGTTTCTCCGCAATATGTTGCCTTTGGTTTCAATCTACCTGTTCAGTTCGCAGAATGGAATCGTTGACATTTGGTTAAACCATATATATCAATGTCTAAAAAGATCTGTGTCACTGCTTCACAGGGGAAAAATTATTACCAGTGTGTGATTTGCCCCCATTGCTCTTCTCTCCTTGAATTGCTTCACGGCAGGGCTTTCATTAGCAATTTAGCATGCAACTTAGGGTACTTCCCGGAATAAATGAAGCAAAAGAATTTCTCTTGGGCACAAACAGAAGAAAACTTCTGAATATATGAAGTTTTACATGTTAAAAGAATAAAAGGTACCGGCATGAATTTTGCTATGCGAAAGCATCTTATGCGCAAGGAAATTGATCTAGTTGAAATGAACAGTGTGCAATGTCCGGAACTGATCTAATCTTATTGGTGAAATTATTAGGATATTTTATGATTTAAGGCTTCAGTAGTGTCTAAGAGCCGCCTGAAACTTTAAACTAGAAATTTAGCTAATATTAGTATATGCAGTGCTCCTTGTGTTTACCAGTGACTGACAAAGTGCTTATATCCTCACTGATTCAGTATTCTGAACAATTCTTGTTTGGCTTCTGTTCTAGCACAGTTATCATCAGTTTCCATTCCAAGGTCTCCTTTTGCGGGTTGATTTCAAAGTTCCTTTGACCAAGTTTTGATGATGGCTGTGACAAATGGAGCAGTCCATGCATCTGCTAAGGAACCCTTATTTTCCTTCGGTGTCATTGCTGATGTCCAGTACGCTGATATTCCAGATGGCCGCTCATTCCTTGGCGTCCCACGCTACTACCGTCACAGCATCAATGTCCTCCAAAGGGCTGTCAGTAGATGGAACAAACACCGCAACATCAAATTCTCCATCAACTTTGGCGACATCATTGATGGCTTCTGCCCAAAGGACAAATCGTTGTGGACAGTGCAGAAGGTCATTGATGAGTTTGAGAAATTCGATGGCCCAATGTACCACATGTTTGGCAACCATTGCCTCTATAACCTTCCTCGCAGCAAGCTAGTGTCTTTGCTGAAGATGCCAACCAATTCTGATCGTGCATACTATGACTTCTCTCCATGTTCTCAGTACAGATTTGTTGTTCTGGACGCTTATGACTTCAGTGCCCTTGGCTGGCCCTGCGACCATCCAGTGACTGCCGAAGCAATGAAGCTCCTGGATGAAAAGAACCCAAACTCTGACAAGAACAGCCCTGACGGTCTGGTTGGCGTTGACCGGCGGTTCGTGATGTTCAATGGTGCAGTTAGCAAGGAGCAACTGTCATGGCTCAATGATGTCCTCCAGGATGCATCAGCGCACAGGCAAAATGTCATCATATGCAGTCATCTCCCGATGGATCCTGGCTCAGCTTCCCCGGCAGCTCTCATGTGGAACTATGATGAGGTGATGGCTATTGTTCGCCAGTACAACTGTGTTAAGGCCTGCTTTGCCGGGCACGACCACAAGGGTGGCCACTCCGTGGACTCGCACGGCGTACATCACCGCACTCTCGAGGCTGCATTGGAGTGTCCTCCTGGAACCAGTGCATTTGGGCATATCGAAGTGTATCCTGACAGGCTATTGCTTGTAGGTTCTGATAGAATGGCGAATACTGAAATCTGTTTTGATTCCTTAGAGAGAGCTGTGTAGCAGAGAAATTCATATGGCTTCATTGTTTTACCGCATTATTCATAGGGAAAAAATCCACGTGACCTCATTATCTGACGACATTATTACATGTGACATTGAAACTGGTGACAAAAATAATGGAATTAATGTAATGCTTAGTTCCCCTTTGTGAACTGTTCGAATGGAGAAGATTATTACATTCTGATGTCTTTATTGGCATATATACTGTACAATATTATTCTCTTCCATTCCATCTGTATCGGTGATGAAGTGTCTAACTACTTGGCTTGACTTGAGATTAAGGGAGCATTTATAGCCTATATAGTTCACAACATGTTCATTTTCGAGTTACTTGTCTAGCCGTATGAAGTTGATCAAACTTGCCTACACTCTCTAGAATTATTTTGTAACAGTTTTTTTTTTGGGGATTATACAATGCAATGCAATACTATTTTTACACAGTATTAATGTATTATGACTCATGAGTAGTGGTACTATTCTAGACAGTATTGACTCATGAGCTACTCATTATTATGAGCTAATGGGGTGTTTGGTTTGAATAATCATCTCATCCTAGAATGGATTAGTCGATCATAGGATCATTCTATAAATTTAGTGGGATGACATTATCCCTCATTTTCTATTAAGTTCGGTCTTTCAAAGCAGACACTCAATAACACCCCAGAACTTTTTTTTGTGCGTAAATATTTAGTACCGGAAAGGTAGCATTGTATACATATGATTTGGATTATGGTGTAGGGAACAAACACATATTAAAAGGAGCGTAATATGAGTCCATCTAAGCAGATCTAGATGCAACAATAAATAAAAGAAGACTTGTTCAGTCTCCATTCGAAGCCTCAAAAGATAAAATGTAAAATGATTATATCGAAACTGAGTGCAAGTTCTCTTGAAGGAGCATAGACAAACCAGACACAGCATAGTCTAGCATTATACATAGGAGTGTCGTAGTATTACAGGACGAACATAGAATATACCATATGTTCTTTAGAGTAAACTACATCAAACAGAGAGTGGTGCTTGATCTAAGAGAGAGTACTTGAGGTACAAAAGAGTCTATAGCCTGCAGATATGATGCAAACTAACTACAAAAGATAGTTTGTAGAGTATGTTGCAGGTACTATATGTAGGGTCCGAGAAGACGACGCGGGGTAGCGTCGTACTGTCTATAATTTGTTGTAAGATGGAAGGTAAGTGCAGAACTCACGGAAGCAGCTCGGAAGCACCCTCTGCTTTGCGTCGAACGCTGCTTGCTCGGAAGCAGTTTTCTGTCGCCGAAGCAATGCGACCTTCCCCAATGCATCCATACTTTGAAGCTTTTGCCGTAGCTCCGCAATATCCACCTAGGGAGCCATTTAGAAAACCAAGTATGTTCAGGTCATATCTATCTCTTGTCCAGGAGAAAAATATATCATAATACCATGCTCCCTTCTTGAGTATGTCATTGGCCAGGTTTAGTTTTGATATGGGTTTCTGATCTCAGTGCATTGTTGTTGGCAATAGTGTAAGATTAACCATTTCTGTTAAACTGTACAATATAAGACAATGTGTACCTCAAGTTTGAAGCATCTTAACTGTTCAGCCGCAAGCTGGCCACAAACAGAGTGAAGTTCCTACACAATTTAAATGAACCAAAGAAAATGAGCTACAGATCAGATGAAGAATAAAACTTTGTATATAAGCGATTCACATTTACTTTTCTGCACACAAACTAAAACTCCCAAGTACAAACAACAGAAGAACATAGTACTGGTTGCACTGCATGTAATCCCAATCCAATCGAAAATAAACAAGATTACATAATAAAAATCACTTTTTCGTTTGAAAGGTCCATTACATGCTTTAAAGATTACTTAGTATAAAAGAACACAAGAAACTATAGATCTGTAGGGGGCTAGGGGCAGAAATAGAACAATCGAAAGATAGACAAGAAGACTCACCCTTGTTAGCTCTGCATTTCTAGTCTCTGCTTCAGCCATCTCTTCTTTAAGCCGCTTACTTTGCTCAAGTTATGATCTTTTATGGTCATATATGTCAGGGCTAAAATGATGTTGCAATAGACCTAGACACACTATTAAATACAGGTAAAGCTTAATCTCGACATGTAGCTCCTGAACCAACCGAAAATAAACAAGCTTACATAATAAAACTCATTTTTTTTGTTTAAAAGGTCCATTAGATGCTTTAAAGATTATTTAGGATAAAAGAACACAAGAAGCTACGATTGGACTGAATTCAAGCCACATCAGCTACACCATATTTGGAGGAATGGGAGATATCATTCAATGGAACACCATTGCTGCTAGTCCACACACGAGGGTAAGCAAAACAAGCAAGATGCTTTGAGCTTGTTGGCCACCACTTGCAACCCCACTATCTTTCTGGACAATACCATCACAAGAAAGCCCTTGCTTGCCTTGTAGGCACCCGCTGGCAAACATGCCTGGCGGGTAGGTTGATGTAGCTGAACATTGTGGATGCACAATCATTGTTCTCGTCATTGATAATGATTATTGTAAATGTTTGCAAACACAATAATCATTAATCAAGTTTGGTTCCTTCTACTGTCAAGTAGCAAACATATTGTAAATGTGTGAATAGCAATGTCATTCTTGACACTATGGACAGTTAAGGTGATTTCACTAAAAAGCATGCAACCATAGTTTAAGACAAGGATAGTGAAAACTCATATTATAACACAATAATCATTAATCAAGTTTGGTTCCTTCTGTTGTCAAGTAGCAAACATATTGTAAATGTGTGAATAGCAATGTCATTCTTGACACTATGGACAGTTAAGGGTGCTTGAAGGTAACGCTAAGGGTATTTTGTATTTTTACCCTTTCCAATAGTCAAATGAATTAAAAAATACTATGGGTTTCTGTTGAGGGAAGGTATTAAACAACATTTAGTTATTCTAAGCCATTTGATATCTATGCAGAAGAAGACATTTGAAATCGGAATGTAACTCATATACATGATCAATTAACAGTCTAGTCATATTTTGTAAGAGCACTTGGTTGACTAAGCTCTACTACCTTGATTGATGTATGTGCTCTAGTATGGGTGAACTTATCTACCATTGTCTATTCATTGGCCCCTGACCTGTAAAAAAATATCCATGCACATTTGTGAAACCCTATGCCGTGCAGTTTAAAGACGTAGAATTGTACATTTGTGCTACAATTGCTGCTTCAAAGGACATCTGAAAGATGATACGGTTCACTACAAATTACCTTAGCTTTGTACATGAGTGGTGGTTCACTACAAATTACCTTAGCTTTGTACATGAGTGGCCAGTTGGCCATCTGGCTGGACCCTATTGATGGCATTTGACATCTAAAGAATTCACATCACCTACTAAACTGGAAATAAAGGAGTGTGTTATTATTATCAGCCATTTTTTAGGATAAGATATATGCCTTCACAATTGAGGCCACTGTGCGATATTGACAACATCTATGTAGTATATACACAGAGGAACCGCAAGCTTTCATGAGGATGTGCATGTAATGGTCATCAGGCCGAAACCACAAGTAACAGACATTTTTTAGGATAAGGTATAGCCTTCGCAATTGAGGTCACTATGTGATATTGACAACATCTATGTAGTATGTACACAGAGAAATCGCAAGCTTTCATGAGGATGTGCATGTAATGGTCATCAGGCAGAAAAACCACAAGTAACAGCGCAAACACTTAGGTGGCATAATGGCACAAACCATATATATGTTCGATAAGGAGACTAAGCAAGGGTACCTGTTAAGTTGATCAATAATTGTGTGTCTATATTCTGATGCAAACGCCAACTTTCAGTCATCTAGTTCATACACGATAAAAGGTTTACCTGAGGTCGGAGACAACTTCAGTCCACAAAAAAATCCCAAATCATCCTTACCAAAAGATAACATCTGCAGCAAGGAGCAGACCCAGGAATTCATCGGTCAAAAAATAGACCCAATTAGCCAAAAGTAGGACCTCATAATAAAATCAGTGTTGCGTCGGAAGCCACTCATCGCTCTTTTGGCCCTTGTTCGTCTACCTGATGGTGGAACAAAATAAATAAATTATGTTACTAACATAACATATGAGTAATGGACCTATAATATTAAGCAATGTAACGTACTTACAAGTGGCTACGCCTCGCAAGCGGTTGCCCTAGAGCAGGGGGGATCTACTGGTGCAGTTGGAACTGCCTCATCACCCGTTGCGGGTTGTAGGGCTCAACCATGTGGGAGAACACTAGATGACAAGTTTTCCTCCAGTACGACGCATCCTGGTGGCATAGCAAGCTCAAGCCGTTGGGCGTCGTGTCCTGCACGAAGGCATCCGTCCAAGGAGCCTGTATTATGTCGCCCTCGTGCAGGGCCTCGAATTCGTTGTGGAACTCGGGTATATACGACGAGCTCTCTCCCTAGCCCACCCCAGTACTGCAACAGTCCATTGGGATCCCATGGTCGGGCCTTCCACGAGATCCTCGTCATCCGTCCCACTGTAGAAATGCTCTGTGCGTGGGTAAGGGTGGATTGGGGAGCGGAAGTACGGCCATCCGACCGCAAAGTGCTTGCACGACCACAGCTGTAACAGCGTGTGGCAACCCGAGAGCACGGGCTCTATTCCCGCGGCGATCTTTGCGGCGTCACACGAACGTGATGACGAAGCGCAAGATCTGGTGAACCCCAACTATACTGCGGCACGTCCTCAACGTCGAAGTCCACGATGGACTCCGCAAGGTGAATATAACTAGGGTACACCATGTCCCCCTACGTGCTAGGGAACATGACCCACCCGAATAAAATAACAAATATGCAATTAGGTGCCATCGAACCACCTCCTCTGTTGTGTCATTTGGACAATGCATGAATCGTCGCAGCCGGGTGTGTGGAACGCCCTTAGATCTCTCGAGGATAGGCTGCCCGAAGCGATGGCCGAGACACGCCTTCCAGTCCGGCGACCTCGGAGAGGGAACAACTGCATGGTCTCGCAACGGCAGGCCGGTAATGAAGCTGACGTCCTCTAGTGTCACGGTCATCTCCCCCTACCGGAAGTGGAACGTGTGGGTCTCCGGCCGCCAACGATCAACCAGGGCGGAAAGAAGGGAGGCATCAATCAGGAGGTTCTGCCCCATGTACAGCATGCGGGCGAACGCAATCAGCCCAGATTGACGAAGACTCCAAACATACCGGTCGTCCTACGGTCAGGTCTCTCTCGGTCCCCGTGTCACCATAGTTGGCGGCCCATCGCCACCGATCCAAACGTGATAGCGATGCTGGGTGTCCCATGCCTCCTCAAGTAGGAGTGGTAAAGTACGTGCCATTGTTGTAAATAGAGAACAACTCACAATTAGCGAATTCATTTAGGTGGTACATTACAGTAATTATGCATGTAACAGTTGCGACTGATATAATGAACGTGCATTATTAAGTACGTATTTAACGCTAAAAAATGCAATAACAAAATATTAAATACCGCGGACGAGTGATCGAATTTATTTAGCTAATCTAATCGCAACGCGAGCTGCGCCTTATGAGAAATCATCGGCCGTGCATTCGCTTATATAGCCAGAAAACGAAGATAGCGAATGACATTGGCGAGATACGATGTGAAGCGACGTGACATAAAGAAACAAAAAAAGGCAAACCGCAACCAGCCAAAATGGCTTTCGGCGCGCATGCGGGCTGGCTGCCACGTCTGGGGCCGGGGGCAAGTCGCCTGTCGCCTTTGGGAATCGCAGTAGGAAAACTGTATAGGGGCCAAATATGCTAATTATAACAGTAGAGGGCTATTTTTGAAAATAAAGAAGATTACAACGCCAGAAATGCAAAAGAAAAATCGAGTTATTCCGGGGTGAGACATTATTCCAAACACACGAGAACTTGGAACACTCGACGATGATGGAGAGGATTCTAGACCCTCTTCCACGGCACATGCTGAAAAAAACCGAGTATGTTTCCCGCTGCCTGTGCTGTTGGCATTCCTAGTCTATTAGCACCAAATGCTGCCTTTGCGATTAATTCTAACCTTTTGCCTTTTGGAAACTCAGCCACCATGCGGAGAAGTACATTAAAAGAGGAAGATTGAATTGGCCGGAAGGAGCAACAACAACAGAGAGTATTAGAGCTGTTCTCAAACTGCCTCGCCTTCAGGTAAATAAGACTGAACTCATAATTTTTATTGGATTGATGATTCCTCCTGCATTTTTAATTTGCTCGCGTTAGAAATCTTATATGCAACGTCATTTTGCAGCTATTTATTCTATTGCATGCAGTGACACACTGACACTTGAGTTTTCTTATTTTGGGGCTCCCCTTAGAAATACATCTGTTTCTCTGCAGGGCAATATTGCTTCCATTTAACTTCGTTGATTATTGTAATGACGCTCCTCTTTCTAATGCAGAACCTGGTGATGCAGCACGTGGATCACTCTGCTGGGGACTTCATTGACCTGCTGCAGGGCCTTCTAGCATATGAGCCTTCGGCTAGGCTGACTGCTCAAGAAGCGTTGAGCCATCGCTTCTTCACAAGATATCGCGGCAGGCGGTCACTACGATATTTTCCGATCACGCTATTCCACATCCAGCTGACCCAAATACTAAAATACTAACACAATTTGCGGAGCATTTGAGATATGACTATACGAGGAGGTGCGGGCAAGAAATACAACCTTGAAAATTCGGATGCTCAATGGATACAAACCTTGAAAATTCGGGCTAGAAGCTTGGTTTGTTGTGATTTTAGTAGCTGTAAAATGCGAACTTCTTTTAGCTATTTCTGCTGTTTGTAAAAAGCTGTGTACACCAACCTGATTCGTGGTTCGTCGGATTTCGAGATTCGGGTTCGTGGTATTGTAAAAGTAGTGTCCGTTCGTTAAGGGGTGTATCTCTTTTGTTCGTGAATCATAAGGTGGGGTTCGTGAATCAGACGTGAGGTATACATGGTCTTGCAAATAGAGCAAACAAACACATAAGATCTTAGCTCTGTAAAAAAGAAATTAAAAAAAAAGGGATGATGAGGCCATGGGCTGGTCATGGCCAGCCCGGCCAGCCCAAGATGGTGACTCTGTGACCTACGCCTCCCGGCTCCCACTACGCAGCCGCCTCCCTACTCTCACAGCACCATCGCCTCCCTTCTCTTCCTCTCGAGCTGTGCCGCCGCCTCCTGCTCCTCAACAACGGCAGCGATGGAGACAGCGACGATGACTGCGATGGCGACGGGTTGCCGGAATCCTTCCCTACTGCCTTACTCGGATACTACTCTCCCTTCTCTCTTTGATTATCTATTTTCGGTTCGTCACCTGGAAGCGAATCAGACAGTGAATCATCACGAATCAGGTCGCACTCGAACCCCGAGTTGGTTCACACGACCGGGATCGGAGTTCGACGGTGGTTGCCACGAATTCGGCAACTATGGTGTACCCAGAGCACTCGTACAGGGAGGGTAACATATCGATGTTGTAACTTGCTTGGTTGTATGGTGCATCTCATGTTCCAAACCCTTCGATGTGGGGTGTATGTAGACTGCAGTTGCAGTGTTGCTATTTTTCTGCCCAGATGTATATGCCCCCGCGAGGGAAGTGTGACGTCCACGTACGTACTACTTGTTGTGTCTGTGTAGAGGGCAATTGAATACCCACACGGGTTTTTTTTTAAAAATAAAATAAGTGCAAATTGTTCTGTATGCGGAATGCTACTGAATACAAATAATACATGTTTCTTTAAGCATCATCCGTCTGACATGTGTTGTGGACGAACTTGGTTTGTATCACTTCTGCGCGAGCGGCGGAGTTATAAAGCACGAGGAGGATACCTAGGCAGAATGAGCGCAAACGAGAGAACTTTTTATTTATTAATTAACCTGTTTTTTAATTTATTTTTATTATTAACTTCTCGCAAAATTTATTTAATTACATTTCTTTTCGATCACGCCATAGCGCGTAGCGTGACAAAACATCATTGTCACATCAAAGTCCAGCTAAATAACACTTTTTATCACGCTACTGATGGTAGCGTGACAAGATACGGTGCTAACGTGATAATATTGTTTTGTCACGCCACGAGATAGCGTGAACAAAAGAGTCAGAATTAGAAATAAAATTTGCGAGGGATTAACAATAAAAATTAATTAAAAATGGGTTAACTAATATAAAACAAATTCTAAACGAGACTGCCTTATCTCCGCCCGCACATGAACAGTCTCAAGACATTTGCCAACATGTATATGATAGATGGTGTAAATGTTTTTCCCCCTTAAGATAACTTGGTTGATTCAATATTAAGCCTAGCAACGCCTAGCCCCCTCTCGTCTCATTCCCCGGCAAACTTGCCCTTTGGCCTTGCAAGCCAACCTTACATCTCTCTCACCCCACTCTCCCTTCCCAGTCCCTAGCTTGTATCACCATTCAACCTTCTCTCTTGCTTGTCATTCGCTTCCAAAATCTGAGTTTTGGACTGTTTTGGCCCTGTAGCGCCTTTTAACTCCAGTTTT
Source organism: Phyllostachys edulis (assembly GCA_036346405.1). Lineage (NCBI taxonomy): Eukaryota > Viridiplantae > Streptophyta > Magnoliopsida > Poales > Poaceae > Phyllostachys > Phyllostachys edulis. The sequence goes on along the minus strand of CM070561.1, from coordinate 62,985,930 downwards.
GACCCCTTTAGCGTCAAAATTCCGAAAGTAGCCCCCCCGAACCACGTGCTGCCGTCTCGGACGACAGCAACCGAGTTCATGCCAACCAGGACGGCAGCAACTAGGTGTTGCTAGCCGACTAAGAACAACTTCGATTCTTCTTGGCCGGTCTGCGACATCTAGTTGTTGTCGCCCCACTCCGTAAGCGCCTTAAACCCGCCGTCACAAGCATTGCAATTAGGGTTTGCAAAATGGAGATTAGGGTTTGGAAAAGAATCTTTAGGGTTTGCAAAAATGGGGAAAAAAATTAGGGTTTCTAGTTTGGGTTAGTGGTTTTACGAATACGAAGCTTTGTTCAGTCATTTCAATAAGGGTTTGAACGGGCACTGATATTTGTAAAAAAAACATTCATTAAGAAATATGGGCACGGAGGTTTGTAAATTAGGGTTACATTTTCTGCAAAATCAGGAATTGTACAGTGGACTTGATTGTGTACTATTTGGACAATTTGATATGTGTTATGGAATTATCTCAAAAATTTAGGATTTAGGTTGCGAAAAATTGGATTTTAGGTTTCGGACATTAGGGTTTCATGATTTCATGTGACTTGGAATGTATGGAAAAAAAACTGCATTGCAACTCCATTCGAGATATCGATATACAATATGGCGAGTACACAGATAACAGTCGGATAACACCGGATATACGCGTGGAAATATAGCAAAACAAAATAAGAATACAAATATACGCAAACAAAATCGCATAACACGGGATATAACAAAGTTTAAGGTTTGCACAAATGGGGAAAAAATTACGGTTTCGAGCGGACAAAAGCACGTTACACGTAGTGACATGGCATGATGGTTCGGCTAATTGCTTTAGTCATCCTTGCTACTACTATTACAGTACACTACGACACAAGCATCCAGACCTTATAAGTATACATGCCTTTAGGGGATAGTAAAAAAAACATGGGGGGTAGGACGGGGGACTACTACGTAAAGACATGACCTACTGCGTGGACCGGGGCCATTTTTCCTTCCTTGCCAGCTCGACGTTGAACTCCTCACCGGCCTTCCCCGTCCCCTTGTCGCGGGAGTGTCCACGTTGGGCTGGTATATCGAAGTTGTCCATATCCTGCGATTCCATGATGTAAGTGCACCGTATATTTAAAATCGTAAAAAGGATGTAAATTATGCATAACTCACGTCGTCGATACAGACTACGCCCGGGCGACCAGATACGCTGTGGCGGCCGGGCTCAGACGCATGAGTCTTCCCCTTGCCCTTATCGCGGGACTGTCCACGTCGGGCTGGTATGTCAAAATCGTCCATGTCCTGCGATTCCATGATGTAAGTGCACCGTATAGTGAAAATCGCAAAAATGATATAAATTCTTCGTTACTCACGTCGTGGATACGGATTCGCCGGCGTCGGATCTGTTGTGGCGGCCGACTCGACGCATGAGCCTTTCCCTTGCCCTTATCGCGGGACTGTCCACGTCGGGCTGGTATGTCGAAGTCGTCCATGTCCTGCGATTCTATGATATAAGTACACCGTACAGTGCAAAACGTAATAAGGATGTAAATTCTTGATAACTCACGTCGTCGATATGGATTACGCTCGGGCGAGTACTGGGCTCCTTCGGTGCCTCCTCAATACGGTCCGGTACGTAAGGTTTCCACCGCACGAAGTTCTCGGCCCGCACCGAGTAGTTCAACATGTATTTCTGCTGGATGAATGCCCTGTCGTACATCTCCGGACCGTCGATCCACTGGAAGAAGTGGCAGCGCATCTCGGGCTGCCATTACGTGGGGATGAAGTTAAAAATTTAAGGAATTCAACGTTGAGAGAGGAAAATCGATACGCGTGAAAGAAACACTTACAAGGTGGTGCCCGCATGTGTAGTACGCCCGGACAGCGGTGTCTGGGTGTGTGGACTGAATGATCTCTGCCGGTTCGCCACACACACTGCGGGATCGGAAAACGTGGTGGTACTAGAGCATCTTTCATTGATTTATCTGGGTATTGTAGCTGTTTCCTCTTCTGCTTAAGCCACTTTTGCTTCTTCAACAACCTCGCGTAGAAGTTTGCCGAAGGGTCCATAGCTGGGTATCTGTTGTGTAGTGTTGTGTAGAGTTGGGTTTGGTTCAACCCTCTTTTATAAGCTCCATGGTTGGCATGGTGTGGTTAATTTCATGCAGAGTAGAGAGTCTTGTTTTTTAATTCTGAAAAGCTGAGGAGGTAGAGTGTTGTCATGTCGATCTAGAAAGACTGGCGAGGTATAGTGTTGTCACGTTTTACTTTGCAGTGAGAAGTCATGGCTTGCTTTGCGGAGTGATGTTTTATCGGTCTGAAAAGCTGACGAGGCAGAGTGTTTTCACGTCTTTCTTTGCAGAGTCTTGTCTTTTTGGTCTTAAAAGTTGGCGAGGTGGTCAGGGTTGTCAAGTCGATCTGAAAAGCCTAACCCTAAACTGCGCAAAGCTATCTTCTTTGGTCTTATCACCGCGCAAAGTTGTCTCGTGTGGTCTTGTCACTGCGCAAAGCTAGCCCATGTGGTCTTGTCACTGCAGAAAGCCGTCTCCTTTGGTCTTATCACTGCGCAAAACTGCCCCGTGTGGTCTTATCACTGCAGAAAGCTGTCTCCTTTGGTCTTATCACTGCGCAAAAGTCGTGTCTCGTGTGGTCTTGTCATCGCGCAAAGTCGCCCGTGTGGTCTTGTCCATCGCGCAAAGTCGGCCGTGTGGTCTTGTCATTGCGTAAAGTCTCCTTTGGTCTTATCATCTGCAGAGTTGCCTCGTCTCGGTCTTGTCATCGCAAGCTAATACATTATCCGCTTTGTTAGTCTCTCACGACGGGCTATAAAATGCACGCCCATGCTTCAAATTAGGAACACTCGACCCTTGAAACCGTAGGAAGAAGAACTTTGTCTGCATCTTACAATAACATACGATGGCGACGCCTAGGGACCGGGCCCAAAAGGTCGCTAAAGCGCGACCTTCTCCTAGAAAGGAGGAGGACTTGCCCTAACTACGGTTGATGCCGAACAAGCGTGCTCAACCGTATGGCGAAATCTTGAACATCGGGAGGACGCTATCGTGCAGGTCATAGACTGCCTTTTCGATGGCGGACGACACTTCTTCCGATGCACATGCTCTGGGGTAAATAGTTTTGTTCATGTTACTGCTAATACATCCTCCATACTAACCGTCCCTTGAAGCAGATGGCGAAATACAACTTTACCCGCTGGATCGATCCTCCCCACGCTTACTATGTTGCGAGGCACGTGGATATATTGTGGAACCGAATCTTTGATTTGGAGGCCAAATTGACGATCTCAAGGAGCAAAATGATGACCTCCGCCAACAGATGCAACGCGAGAGGCAACGAGGAGGTCGTGAACATAGGAAGTTCTTATGATCCCACATCTTCGCAAGGCCAACCCTAATTGCATATGCACGTGCCACTACAACGACGGCCAGCCACGTCCGAGGCGCACAACTGGAGAACACTCTATGTGGGTAGCGAGAGGCACCTTCTACCATTAGGCACGGACGGACAAGCTTGTACCTCGGTAGTCTCCCATTTTGTACGCACTTTTGTTCAATCTCCTAAAGCATGTAACTAAATGGTGGACGCATCGTTGCGGTTGCCTTTTATCGAGTTGACATGTTGCATCGATGTGTCGCATGCTTTAAGTTATAGGCATCAATATGCATTCAACAAACGCATACATGGGTACATAATGTTACTAGTTTATTCTCATTCACGACGAACTGCGATGCATACATAAAGAGTGGACATTAAATCTCATTACAACTAACTTCTACTTGGCAACAACAAGAAATAATAGAAGAAAGACCGCAAAACTAATTAGCTTAACTAATTTCTTCAGCATGTTCTCAACTCTTTCCATCCTTTCATCCAGTCGTTTGAGTCTATTCTCTTCATTCTGCGTCACTGGTTCGGAGGGTCGAGCCATTGGATCTAAATCAAACAACACCACGAGAGTCATCTTGCAAGGCTGCAATTTGCATTGTAATATCTTGAAACTTTGGGATACCGTCGACCAACGCGTAACCGATATGTTGTGCTCTGAAAAGGAATTGCAGCTTGAAGTAAAAAAACAACATCTTTGTTTGAATGGAATTGATTAGGCGCAAGTTACCATAAGATTTGAACACTTCATGAACACTCGGGATGGATTAGTTGGTGTATGCGAGGTGAAAACATTCACCGGATCAACGCAACGAGGGCAAACCATTTCCGCCGCCTTGATGATTACAATCGTCTCGCTCACTCGAAAGTTAGATGAGGCCGAAGACATCCCGTCTAAGACTGGAAGAAAGGAGAGGACGAAATGAAGAGTGAGGTGAATGACAGCCAAAGCATCCATATATAGCATGTGGCGGTATTGCAATTGGATTGAAGGAAATTCGCGTCCGCGAGGTAGCGGGCCCGAGGAGGAATCGTGTGGCAGCGTTGAAGGTAATTCGCGTCCGCGAGGTAGCAAGCCCGGGTTGTCATTTGTACTGATGATTTCGGAGAACATTTTGTGTCCATAAATCACAATGTCATACTGCACACTAGCACTACATAAATCACAATGGCACAACACACAATGATATTATATAACATGCATTATACAACCATGACATTACTTATGGTACATCTCCCTGTCGCTTGCCCGGACGGCGTAGCTGATCCTCAGGGAAGGTAAACCTGTCAGGGGAGTGGCGTACATCTCGTAAGTAGGGATGGCAATCTTACCCGATTACCCGCGTACCCGCGGGCAAAAACCCTAATAGGGGTGGGTATGTTCTTCCTTTGGTACCCATGGGCATGTTCATGGGGGGCAAATTCTGCCCGACGGTAGCGGGCATGGGTGCAGGGGTAGATCTACCTGTGTCTGCTTCACCCCACCGCCATCCCCTCGACAGGTGGGCCATAGCTTGGAAAACCCTACCCCTCGCCTCCCCCTCCTCGTCCACCAGACCCAAAGTCCCAGACACAGCCGCCACTCACCTCCCCTCCCACATCTCACTCTCTCGGTCTCACATAAATCGTCTCGCCACCGCCTCCCATTCCTCCTCCTACCCCCCCCTCCTCACGCCATCTCATCACGCCCTTGCACGAGCGCCATCTCCTCAGCGCCCTTGTCCTCTCTTGGCGCCATCTTCTCACGCCTTGTGTCTGACTCTGACTCGAGATCAGATCCGCCCCGTCCTCCTCCCAGCCGCCACCTCTTCTCACGCCTGGCGCCCGCGTCGGCAGCGGCGACGCTGAGGACAGTGCTGGTGTGGGTAGGTCGGGCGGCGGAGCGGTCGGGGCATGTGGCGGCAGCGGTGGGGAAGACCAAGCCGGTGTCTATGTTGCGGCAACTCTACGACGTGGGGCACCGCTGCTTCGGCGAGAACTACGTCCAGGAGATCGTGCCCAGCTGCCGCGCCCTAGGCTCCGCCCTGCCGCCGCTCCTCCCCACGAGTCATGCCCTGCTGTCCCCCCTCACACCCGGCCGCCACCGCTCAAGCACTCCACAATCCACATCCAGATCCATCACTTCACCCCGTTCTCCTCCTGGCCGACCGCCGCCCCCGTCCTCCTCCGTGCCGCCTCCTCCTCCCGTCGCCTCCCCGCCTCGACATCCTCCTCAAAGCGGACCGACTCCTCCTCCTCCTCCTCCCGCCCAGTGCCGGTGACCTCAAGGCCCGGCCCGAGTCCCTCCTCCGGTCCTCCCGCTCGGCCTCCTCCTCAAGAGCTCAACGCTGGTACAGATTCACTGATGAACTAATGATGTTAATTGGGAGATTTGGTGCAGATCTGGATGAGTGCTAGAGCAAATTTGTGCATTAATTTATTCAAGTGTGAAAATTCCTTTTCCTTTCAATCATCATAGTTCACGGGTTCTTGTTTGAGTTATATGATTTGCTAAATTTGATAGTCATAGTTGAGATGAGATGATCCGAACAAACTATCATAGTTGAGATAGTCATAGTCATGTGATGAGTTCTGGGTCATGGGTTCAATCTGTCATAGTTCCTTTCAATCGCCATGTTGAGATGATCCGAATTCCGCACCATGAATTTTATTTGGCCTCTTGCTTTGCAATCCAACCATGAATTTTATCCATTAATAGTCATCTGAAGTTCTAAACCAACATATGCAATCTTACCATCAACTCTCATATTTATGTTCAACTCTCATATGTGTGATGCAATCGTTGTATTTCCATTTTAGTTTTTGAATGTGTGATGCCTTCACTTGTTGCAAAAACTTCACCTGTGTTCTTGATTCTTGATGTGTGAATAAGGTGCCTCATCCACGTTACATTTTAAATGTTCAGGTAAATGGGCATGCATGAGCGGCGAGGTATGGGCGAGGTTTTTCGCCCGTCGTCCTTCGCGGGTATGCCCGTGGGGGGAAATTGGGGTCGCGAGCATGGGTATGGGCGAGCACTACCCGTACCCGTCGCGCCCGATTGCCATCCCTACTCGTAAGCCATAGTAGGGGTGTTGCGTGGGAGGTGTCGCAGTGTAGGTGTCCTGATCAAATCTGAGCAGTCTGTTGATCCACTCATGCTCATCCTGCGGGAAGGGTACTTGGTGAGTTAGTCCTTGATTTATGCAACGGAAAAAATGTTGTAACTATATTAAAGCATACCTGCGTAGGTTGTTGTGTGGACGAGGATCCTCCTTGCTAGTCAGTGCCCTGAGTAGGTTGTTGTCTCGACGAGGATCCTCTGGCGGTCGATTGCCCCTGTAGGTTGTTGTGTGGGCGAGGATCCTCCGCCGACCAGGCGTCTTCTCGCCGCAGTGTATCCTTGGTGCGTCTCGCCGAACCACTGGTCGCGCTCCTGTAGCTGTGGATGAATGCCACGCGCAAATGATCCGAACCTTTCGTCTGCACGCTGCGGCGAGCATGGCTCGCTGTCGATAGTGGAACAGCATCGCGTCGGCGAGGAAGTCATATGTTACGGCTCCTCCGTGGCGAAGACGGTTTGGCAGTGTTGTCCCTCTCAAGTCTGCAAGAACAAGCGGTTATGTCGAATCGCTCAAAGGAGTGCCTGGACAAGTATTGATGAGAACAACCTGTGGCCCGAGGCGCGTCGAGGCTGAGCGACCGTAGCTCGGACGACTTCCAGAGTGCGACGGACATGCGGAGGACGGTGCCGAGGGAGGTGCCGACGGCGGAGGAGGTGGAGGGTGCCCTCTGCGTCCTCTATGTTTGTGCATGAGCGTCGTATGGCGACCACAAGTTATGGTCCTAATTGCGCCCTCGCGTCCTCGGTCATGGAGCGCACCTTTGTAGGACGCGATCAATTGTCTTTATGCGACCACGGCGTAGAACTTCTAAACCCTCACGCCGTACGATCAAGGTGGTAGTCGCAAGGAAACCCATAGTAAGTTAGAAACGTGTTGTATTGTTGAAATTTGTACGAAGAATGTTTTACCGTCTCGTCTGGCGTGCGCTTCGGTGTGATCGGGAGACTGCTAGTACAACGGCATCTTCTATGATATCCTTTGGACGCTCTGGCGCGGCCCGATAAGTTTACACCTAGTACGCGAACGTATTCATCGCAAGTCACGTAGCATACGTCCGCCGGGCGTAACCTCGTAACTTCGTGTACAACGTCTGTCGCCGCTCTCGCCCTACAACGCCGCCCACGGCTTTGTTTCTGCCTCCAGTCGTCGCTCCTCCGGCCTCTCCTCATTTGTCTACAATTGAATTCGGATGTCAGAAAATGTAAGTCAGAAATGCGGCTAATATGATGCAAAAAAAAACGACATACCGGTGGGCCTTCTCGGTGAGAGGTCGTCCTGGCCGCGGTGACACCTCCTGGTAAAGCCCAAACTGTCTCATGACCCGCTGTGGATTGTACAGCTCGACCATATGGGAGAAGACCAGGTGGCATGTCGTCAACCAGAGCGTCTCGTCCTGAGTGCACTGCGAAGATAATCCATAGGGGGCCGTCTCCGCAAGGAACTGTGCAGTCCAGTGCCACCAGATGACCTCATCCTCGTGTAGAGTCTCGAATAGGTTGTGGAACTCAGGGTACACACGCCTCGGTCTCTCTCTGGCCCAACGTAGGGTGGCAAGTGTCCAACGCGTTCCCATTGTAGGCCCATCGACGGGGTCCTGGCCTCTAGTATGACCATAAAGCTCGTCTGTCAACTGGAAAGGGTGCACCCTGCTCCGAAAATACGGCCGGCCAACAGGAAAGTGCTCCCACGACCATAGCTGCAGCAGTGTGTAGCATACCGCGAGGACTGGCTCCCCGCCCGTACTACGCTGAGTGGCATCGCACAACCCTCGGTAAGTGGCACAAAGCACTGCAGAGCCCCAACTGTATTGTGGCACCTCGTCGGGAAGAGCATCCACCAAAGACTCTGCGAGATGGATGTAGCTCGGGTACACGCAGTCTCCCTGAGTCGTAGGAAACAAGATCCATCCGAACAGGAACAAAAGGTACGTGAGGAAGTGTGTCCTAACTGCCGCGACAGGTGCATGCAAAGGGCAAGTCATGTACTCCCGCAGCAAGGAATGTAGCACACCCGATATGTTGTCAGCAATCGGGTGACCGAATCACTTACCGACCACGCACCTTCCATGCAGTGCGTCTTGGAGGTGGCACTACCGAAAGACCCTCGGCGGTAGACACAGTAAGCATAGCTACGTCCTCCGAGTTATGGTCATCTCCCCAGGAAGTGGAAGGTGTGAGTCTCTCGGTCTCCAACGATCCACGAGCGAGATAGGAGTGCCACGTCAAAGCAAGCGCGTGCGGATGGTCCAACATGCGGGCAAGGGGCAGAGGCGGCGTCCGCGGTGTGGGGCGTACCACTCATCAAGAGGCCACCTCTCTAGGCGCGCCAGACCCGAGCTCGAGGGCCGACGCTGCACCACTGTGCTCAAGATCGGTGTCGTGCATCCAAAGGTGTGTCGAGTAGCTCATACGGGCCATCAAGCGGAGGTGTGCCATCTCGCCAACAGAGAAACAACACGTTAGTCCGCATATCAAGCAGTAATGTATGGTACGAAAAAAAAGCGAAACATATCACAATGAATGTAAGACAAAGTGAATAACACCATATACACACCCATACAACATAACGGTATATATGACCATAATGAGTTAACATATGACCCGGATAACATAACATTACGCCAAGACAGAAGGCATGGTTTGACAACGATACAATTCATACAAGCTATTAAACTAAGCATGCAACATCACGACTTAGTAATTATATCTTGCTTTCGCTACGACGGCGCCGCTTGTGCTAGATACGTTCGAGCGGCAATTTCTTTGGAGTGGCCAACCGTCTTACCTGCATCTACATCCGGGTGACGAACCCGTTGCCCGCGCTGGCTGTCGTCCATGTCGTTGCGAATGCGTCGTGACTGGCGTCTTCCACGGTCGGGGTGCTTCAGTGCGTCGTTTGGCACCCACTTCACCTGTCTCGGCCAGAGGTCCCTATAGTGCATCTCCAGGCCATACGAATAGAACTTGGCACTCCAAGTGCCATACAGGTGGTGGATATCGTAGTACTCCGAGATGTAACACTCCGAGGCCTGGCGCCACGCCGCGCACGCCGCGTACACATGGGAGCATGGTTTGTGCAGAAGCTGTGGCTTCTTGTAGGTGCATGACGCTTCTTCAGCAATCGTGCAGACCTGCTTCCGATCCCCTCTAGCGTGGCCCATCACATACTTCTCCCTGAGCTGGATCTCGAACTTCTGCCTGATGCCATCCATGGTACGCGCAACATGCGAACGAGCCTTGCTGATCTTCTTCTCCATGTCTGGCGTGCATTACTTGAGAATTGCTTCCCATCCTCCAAATGCTTCTTGGCCATCATGGCTCTGTTAACAAAGTACCGTGATGCGGTTCCGGCTCTCCTCCACGATCGCGGTGATCGGCAGGATCGGACACCCTTGAGAACACCGTTGTACACCTCGGACATGTTCGTCGTCATGATCCCGCACCTTGCACCACGGTGTCGTGCGGCGCCAGGAACATTTCTCCAAGTCGGTGCGCGCGAAGTTAACCCTTGTGTGAACTCCCCAACTCTCACGGACCCTCCCGCCGCTATTCCCCGCCTCGGGCCCGCCGAGTTCCTTAGATGCTTCGGTGTCCTCATCGAAATGTCTCCACACCGCATCAATTTCCGCCTTTGGTTCTGCATGATGCATGCTTCTTGAACATCTTCATCAGTCCTGTTCAAACACGGTGTGGAAGTTCGCCGCGAGATGCCTCATGCACCAACGACTCTTCACATCATTCCACTGGAACGGCGGTGTGTCCTGTTTTGCATCATAGTCAACGCGGCCAGCAACCCAGCATTGCGGTCCGAGATGATACACACATCTGGGCGGTCTTGGACCACCGCCCGCTTACATTGGGACAGAACTACTGACCATCTATCAGTGTTCTCGCTCTCAACAATTGCGAAGGCCACGGGGAGTAACTGGTCGTTTGCATCGGTTGCAACGGCGATGAGGATGGTACCCTTGTACTACCCACATAGGAAGGTGCCGTCCATCGTCAGCACGGGACGACAGTGCTTGAACCCTTCGATCGCCTGACTAAAGGCCCAGAAGACCCTATCAAGAACAAAACAATTGGGCCCCTCCGTCGAGTGCACCCGATCAAGCTTGTCTATGTATGTCCCAGGATTTGATTGTGCAATTTGATGCAGCATCCTTGGGACTAAGTTGTAAGCCTCTTGAATGTGCAGAACATTTGCTCCACGACCTTCCGTTCGCCATGCCATCTTTGTAGCCGATCGCGAACCCCACCATATTGGCAACCTCCGCCAAGAGGAGCTTTGGCGAAATGGACACATCTCAAATGACGAGGTGGCTTATCAGGCTGGCAACATACGAGGACATCATGCTGCGGTGCCTTTGAAGCGGCTCAGCTAGCTCGCATGTGTGGTCCTTCAGCACCGTTATCCGGAAGCTCGTGGTCGCGGCCGTGAACTGCCAAGCAAGACGGACCTTGCCAAAGACAGATTCATTACCACACCTAACGATGTAGGTGTCGGGTTGGACCTCTCGATCCGATACGTCCGACCAATGTTAATGGCGATCTAGCAATAGCATGTGGCGGCACTCTTGTCGTGGAAGCGCGCCCTAGGAGCAGGTGTCCTCATTGAACCCCCCTCGGCCCCCCCCATTGTGGCAAAGACCAACGATGTCGTTGCAACATCGCCCAATCTTGAGGAGACGAAGAAATATCGGTGGTCACAACACCACCAACTACACCTCCTGTATCGCCTTCTCTGTCTTGGTCGTCTTGTAACTAGTTGTTTCCACGCCCTCCTCCTCGCTTCCACCTCTTCCGCCTTTCGGCGGTACTCGTGGCAATCAATACGGGTTGCCCACCATCGCCCACTCCTTCGTTGGGCTCGGTTGTTGTCGGACGCCTCCTTAGGTCTCCATCACCCACTTCTCGCTGCGTCTCCTCCAACACCGGAGACCAACACAGCTCCTCCTCACCAAAGAATTTTCATCGAACCACTAACGCCAGATGTCCCGCGCTCTCCTGAATCGAACATAGATCATCGGCCGCAAGATATATCACGACCTCGGGGTTGCAAGCGACCTCCATGTAATAGGCCCATGAAGCGCCACTTGTCACCTTCATAAGTTGCCAAACTATCTCGCTCGCACCACCCACCACCGAGGCATACAACGCCGATGCGTAGCTTTTTTTCCTTGCGCTTATGCTGATCGAACGCGAACGCACGCCGACGCTTTAGATCCGACAGCTCATGTCTCAGACGCGTGCGGATCACGGTCCGACCACAATTTGCGGGTCCGCCGTCAGACGTCTGTCACAGTCGAGAGCGCCCCGTGGAACACGAGCAGATCTTGAATCTCCGCCATGAAGTACCTAACACAGTGCATATCAAACCACCGATATTTTAAAATTTTTGTTCAAGTTCCTAACACTTCGTAATTTGTTCATAATCTAATATCTCGCATATTAGGTTCAATTCTATTTCTATTTAAACATCTCTTATAAAATTATAGAATTATCTATTGAATAAATTTTCATGACCAACAAAAATTGATTCATCTCAATTGCAGTTTATATGAATTTTCTGTGAAAAGAAAAGTGCAAACAAACCTGATTTTTTTTACACATCAAAAAAACCAAAAAAAAACTTGGAACATGAAAAGATTTAATTAAAAAAATTGAATTTAATTGAAGTTTATTTTATTCTTTTAAATTATCTTTTATTTTCTGAAAGACTCGGAAAAACGGCAGAATTGAAAAAAAATATCTTGGTCGCTATGGTTCTTGATCACGTTACTTCACCATGGTGTAGTTAAAGCAGAGTACTTTATGGAGCTTCTACAAAATGCAATTGAAGAGGCTGAGAACACCCGTTGTGATTATGAACATACCCTAAAACATGGAGGATTCAATGTCGGTGTGAGTGGTTCTTTCTGGGATTCCACTACAAGAGGCATACCAACATTGAATCCTCTATATTTTATGGCATGTTCATAATCACAACGAGTGTTCTCAGGCTCTTCAATTGCATTTTGTAGAAGCTCCATAAAGTACTCTGCTTTAACTACACCATGGTGAAGTAACGTGATCAAGAACCGTAGCGATCAACATATTATTTTTTCAATTCTCCCGTTTTTCAAAGTCTTTCAGAAAATAAAAAATAATTTAAATTAATAAAATCAACTTCAATTATATTCAAATTTTTTAAATTAAAACTTTTCATGTCCAATTTTTTTCTTCGAATTTTCTGATTTTTTTAATGGTTTTTTTCCACTTTTCTTTTCTTTCTCTCTCCTTGTACAGATTTCGCTTTCGAATTAAAAGCTAATCACATTGCTAACTACTAAGTCCGCTAAGTCATTAATTTTATATTGCTGACTACTAAGTCTTAAAATATTTCCTAACGCTCCCGATTATTTAATTAATGTAGTGAGTTTTATTGGCGATTAATTTTCTTATATATACTATGATTAATTTTACATTTTATTTATCCCACCCTAATTATCTATCGTCAGCGTACTGCTATTTGACTCCCCTGGAGTTATCTCCTCACTAGAAGCTACATTGCTAACTCTATTTAATTTACAACACTAACCATAATAAGTCTGCTAAATCAACTAATTACTAGCTAATCACATTGCTAACTACTAAGTCACACATGCCCGGTGAAGGGTCCATAGACCGTAAGCGACACTAACTCTTCTACTTACATGCTAATCACACTAAGTCTTCTAATTTTACGTCCGAACGCTAAGTTCAGATACACCTACTACACAACCCTAACTACTTACTTGCTACAATAAGAATCTATCATTCATCTAATTACATGCTAATCACATTGCTAAAACTACAGTCGTATGCGAATGACAATTACCTTTTTTAGGTGGTCACAAGACGTACTTCCGCAACTATGCGACATTGAACTGCTGCTTGGCTTCTCCCTTCTCTTCCTCTATGCCTCTCTTCCCTGTCTTCCTCTCTGGCTCTCTTCCCTCTCTTTCTCTCTGGCTCTTAGCTTCAATGTTTTCACAGAGCTGGTGTTCGTTCGATGTTCGCATTCGCGTTCAACTCCATTTATTTAGCGTGAGGGAATCTGGATAGCAGAGCGCTTATCGCACACATCCAAAAATCAACACAGGGGCCACCACGCACGGACGGACGACGCTGTGGCAAGACGGCAGGTGGGCGCGCAGAGGTCTTGCGCGCGCGTGGTGGGCCAGGCGGGGGGCGGTAGTGAAGTGGCCGCTATGCGTGGCAGTGGAGGCCAACTTGCTGCCGTTGGAGTCGGCAGCTTCTTGATGCTGCTCTCCCGGACCGCAACAACTAAGTTGCTGCCATGCGGCTCGGTAGCATCTTGGTGCTACGGACTGCAGCGGCAGCACGTCGGTTGCTGCCGTCCGTGACGGCAGCACGTGGTCCGGGGGGGCTACTTTTGGAATTTCGACGCTAAGGGGGCCAAAACTGGAATTAAAAGGCGCTACAAGGCCAAAACAGTCCAAAAGTCCCAAAATCTAGCTTGATCATCGTCATGGGTCTCACACACCCTGGTAGGATTTGTTTGGCTACATTACGATCTGACTCAATTTCTTCGAATTGACTGAGAATTTGAACTAAAATCTCTTTCAATCCGAAGGGATTAGTTCTAATCCATCTGTATTCAAACAAGCCATTAGGAACATTATAATTAGGAAATTGCTACATAACCTCCGACAGTTTTTGAAGCTAAAACTGTCACTTTTCGTTCGTTAGATGTGCTATAAGATTCGTGTTGTTGATGTGCTGTAAAATCATAATAGTTGAATTTTCATTCGTCCGATTTGCTTTGATATTTGTATTTTTTCCATCTGATGAATTGGGTCCGAATTTATTATGATTTTTTATTCGGAACATAACGGGTTCGCCGTATTGCCGTATTTTGTTGGTATATAATTTTATTTTTTGTCTTTGTTTTGCTCAACCTCTCAAAGTATATGTGAGATTTTGAATCATGTGATGGAAAAATGAGTTATTAAGACTTTCAAGAATAATTACAGTGACCAAGAACCAAAGTACATAAATAATTTACTATAATTTATGTATAATAAAGCTATAAATGAGCTGACAGTTTTTTACTAAGAAAACAGTCGAATTCTGTATAGACAGATCCTTATAATTATTTTGAATCCCCAAAAATTAAACTATTTCTGTAATCAAATGCACCATTTACAAAAAGTTAGCAACGAGCATATGTCAATAAGTGTTTCCTAATGAAGTTAGAAAAATTATTACACCTAGAGATCATCATGTAAAACGACTTTGGACCGTGGAGAAAAGAGTCGCACCGATAGAGGCTACGGGGCCATCTGGCCGAGCCACTAACCTTTTTCAGGAGGAGTCCAGAACTCCAGACTCCACACAACCCGAAAATAAATCTTCTAGGACGGAGCCTCAAGAGAAGCCCCTTGCATCCGCCATCCATTTGCTACCGTGAAAAAGGTGGGAGAGAGAATCCAACGATGTGGGGATCCCCATAGAATTTGCTTCCACACAACCCAACTCGCTTGTGTAAAACGAATTAATTGATATTTTGACACTACCAAAGATTGGCGTTTGCCGATTTGTGACTTTCGTGCCTACATGACATCCTGACTCAGATGTCATGTACACATGTCACAAATCGCAAATACTAATCTTTGGTAGTGTCAAAATATCAAATCCCCCTGTGTAAAACGCACCTAATCACGTCACCCGCCCGCCCTTCCGCCCCCGCCCCCGCCCCGCGTCCAAACCGGCAGGGCAAGGCGACGAAAGCCAAGCCAACTCCAACCCCATGGCCGGCGACGAAGACGCCGTCCTCTCCGACGTCGACGAGGACCCCCTTCCGCCTCCCTCCTCCTCTTCCTCCCACCAAACCCCATCCCCATCACAAACCCAATCCCAACCCCAATCCCAGTCCGATGCTCAGGCGCAGGCGCAACGCCTGCTCGACCTGGCCGCGGAGCTGGACGAGGAGCGCCGCCTCCACCGCGCGGCTGAGGATGCCCTCGCTGACTCGGAGTCCCGCCTCAGCCGCCTTAAAGCCTTCGCACAGGACGTCCTCCGCAAGCGCGACGACCTCATCGCCGAGGCCGCCTCCTCCTCCCGCGCGCTCGCCGCGCTCCAGGCTGAGGCCTCCACCGCCTCATCCATGCTCTCGTCCGGCTTCGAGCGCATCTCCGCCAAGGCCTCTCCCTCCTCCTCCGCCGCGCCCGCCCCGCTCCCCACCTCCCACAAGTACTCCTCCGGCCTCCCCGCCCTCGCCTACGGCGTCCTCAAGCGCGCCAATGACATCGTCGACGACCTCCTCTCCCAGATCGACGCCGCCAACCGCGACCGGGACAGCGCGGGCGAGCAGATGGACCACCGCAACTACCAGATCGCAATCGAGGTCTCCGAGCTCGAGGCATCCCTCGCCTCCAGGTCCGCCGCTTGCGGCTCCCTCTCCAAGTCTCTGTCCGACCGGGAGGCTGAGATCTCGCAGCTGCGCGAAAAAGTCGCCTTCCTGGAGGGCAAGCGGGACGCGCAGAGGCCCGTGCTCGCCGAGCAGATCGGGTGCGCCTCCAAGGTGTACGATGAGATGCGCGAGGTAGTCAAGCTGGTGGACGCGGACGCAGCCAGTGCGCTGTCTGATTCGGTGTTCGTGTGGAAGGAGACTGACGTGGAGGAGAGCCTCAAGGTGTCGCTGGAAGGGACGAAGATGGCGTATGAGCTAGCTGCCATGGCCCTGCAGAAGGTGGGGACATGGGTGGATGCAAGGGATAGCAAGGTGAGGGGTTTGGAGGAGAGGGTGGATGAGTTGATACGGGAGAAAGAGCACATTGGGGTGCTGCTCCGGAGCGCGCTGCAAGCAAACACGAGTGAGGTGTTGAAGGTTGCTGAGGATGGACTGAGGGAAGCCGGGATTGAGATAGGGCTCAACGACCGCAGGGAGCACAGGCCAGGGAGCGTGGAGAAGGATGAGGTCTATACCCTGGTAAGAGAGCACTGTAATATTATGGTGTTGCAAGTTCATGAGCCTCTTCATTGCACTAAATTTAAATTGTTTGTTATACAATCAACATTGCAGGCAGGGGCATTGGAGAATACCATGAAGGAGTCTCACGTTAAGATCGTTGAGCTGCAACATCTTGTTGAAGCACTTAGGTAGCTACTGTTATTGTTGAGTTTTGGTTCTATTTACTTCCGATCTTCCATAGGTTTCATCATGCCTAGTTCCGTGGGTAGAGCAAGCCTTGGTTCAAGTTTATGTTGTTTTTTTTGCTGCCTTTTGAACTTTTAGAATAACATTTATCAATTTAGAAGACGACCCTATAGGTTTGGTGTGAAATGGCCATATGGATTAAAACATATCCTTATTTGTACTTGTTGTGTGGGGGATTAAGTATCAGAGGCGCCACAACCGGCCAGCAGCAGCAGGGGATCAAGCTGCCGCGCCATAGGGCCGGCGCAGGTTCTTATGAGTCGGTTTTTCAATTACAGCAACAGTTGTCTTTTGTGTCTATCTATAGCAATAGATAAGAGTTTGTTAGGGAAGAGTTATAATTAGAGATATGGTTTCCTAATTCAGTGTAATCCGGTTTGGAAGGACTGCCCTCTATATATGAGCAGTTTCCTTATGAATAAAGCAGCCAACAATCAATCTCTAGTCTTCTTCCCCATTCTCTCCTTTCCCCAGTTTCCCAGCCGTGTGCTCAAGCTGCTGCCACGGCACCAGGGCACCGGAATTACCGTCCGAAGCCACCCGTCAACCACGACTACAATCTTCGGAGCTTAAGACATAACAGAACTTCTGTGTAACAAAAAAAGAACATATATGATTGCTAATAGCCATTGTTAAATGTCACATTTTGAAATCTCAATATGGGAGCTGAAACGGCAATGTTGTTTCCTATCGCCGATGTTTTGAATAATTGAATGATCCTAATTTGCTTCTTGCTTGTGCTCATCTATGTACTTGGCTTTAAGAGCGGAGTCTAGTCTACTTAGAACAAGGCTGGAAGGGCAGGAAAAAGAGGTTGGCCAGCTAAGGAAGCAAATAAAGCATCTTGAAGAGAAGGAAAGGGTGGCAAATGAAAGTGTAATTTTCTCCTCATGCCTAGCCTGATTTTTCAAGCATACTACTTTATCACTCTCAAGTAACTAACCGCGTGCCATGCACTTTAGGTTGAAGGTCTGATGATGGACGTGACAGCTGCTGAAGAAGAGATTAAAAGATGGAAGATGGCAGCAGAGGAGGAAGCTGAAGCTGGTAGAACAATTGAACAGGAGTTCCAAACTCAGGTGCTTTGATACAAACATGTTCCATAATTCTGCATGATGTTTATGCTTCAAGTGTCCTATTTGTGTTTCTTTGAGTTACATTTTAAAGCCGATGGCTCAACCATTTTAGCCACCTTGCACCACTGTCATCTGATTATAAACTTTTCTTTTGGAGAATAATTTTAAGCATATTGAACTTATTTCATATGCAAGCAAACTACCATGCGCAGTTTTGCAAATTATGTTTGGTGCCTTGACAGTGAGCCACTACACTGACTGTAAGAAAGCACAAAGGATGATAGGAATGCTCGCAACACCTAAAAGAGCATATATATTTTTTTTATGATAATAGCATTTAACATATTGACCTGTACATATATTGCAATTTAGCAAAAACATCATTACTTCACGTCTATACATGTTATGATATACTGATAAAGGTAAATTTTATTCAAGATGGTGGGACAAACATAAGACTTCACTATCATATGATGTGGCTTAATTAGATTCCATGATACTTCAAATTTGTTTCTTATGCTGCCATGCTGGTAGGCTCCATGTCAGCTTTAATATGGCTGTTTTGCTATATATTCAGTTTTCTCATCAATATTTTGCTTCTTCATGACCTTTTTCTTGTTACATCTTGGGAGTTAATGGTAGTAACATTCTACTATTCCTACGTGCAGTGCTAGATATCACCTTGTTACCTTGACCGTAGTGTAGAGTTTCAGTTGAGAATTAACAATTTAGATCCCTTACACCGTCTATTGATGTGTGGTAGTGCAAGTAAGGGCTTATGCAATCAGTGGTGGCATCAGATGTAGCTGAGCCCCATCACTTGCCCAATGGCTGTGTGAAGGATACAGCAATCTGCAAGGGAGCCGTGATATAGAGCCATTGGATCCTTTGTCCACGGATAGTACGGTCTTTTGGGATTTGTCTTCAAGAGAGCATTTTGAAATGGCTGTTTTTTAATAGGGGGTGAAACATCTTTTTTGGTTCTAACCAACCACCTTGGTTGTTGATAAGTTGTACTCAATTCTAATCAAGCTGGTTCCACAGATATCATCCCTTCGTAAGGAATTAGTCGAAGCAAAACAAGCAATGCTGGAGCTAGAAAACAAGCTGAAGTTCAAGGAAGAGACAGCGGCTGCAGCAATGGCGGCACGTGACGCTGCAGAGAAATCACTAAAATTAGCGGATACAAGATCTTCAAGGCTGCGAGAGAGACAGGAGGAGCTTAATAGGCAGCTCGAAGAATCAGCCAATAGAACGGACTTGGGCAATCGCAATGGCCATAGGTACATGTGCTGGCCATGGCAATGGTTGGGACTGAACTATGTGCGATTGCCTCCAGCTGAGACTGATCAAACGTCCAATGAGATGGAGCTATCTGAACCCCTTATGTAGTTGTGGTATATCTATACAGATTGAAATACGGGTCCTACTCTTTCATTTAGAGAAGTCTAAAAGGGAACAGTTGGTTGTGTTTCGGTTTGCTTTCTTCTTGTAAATGTTTTGCCAATTTGTTCGTGCTTGTACTGTGCAAACTCACGAGGGTGTTAGTGGAGGCACGGTGTAATTGTAAAAGTTACCACTTTGGATATAGTGAAGATGTTCATTCTTTGACAAAATTGTTCCATTTTGTTCTGATCTATCGCTTGGTCTTCTGTATGGTACCCTGTTCTGCTGCTTCAGGTGGAAAATGCAATGTACAGAGAAACTCTATGCCCTAGGCGGACAATACACTGCACAAAGAGAGATGTAGTCGCTTTTTGAGAATCGTCTACTTTTGGGGGAATAAACGAGAAACTGAAGCTGCAAATTGAGCAGCAGCAGGAACTTTTTTATTAATTAATCTTTTATTAATTTTTATTTTAAAGTTAACCCGGCGTACTTTATTTTCAATTTTAATCCCTTTAATCACGCCACCATCTATAGCGTAACAAAATAACGCTGTCATACGGTAGAATAAATCCGCTAAATAGCACTTTTTGTCACGCTATTAGTCTTGATGTGACCAAACAACACTGTCACGCTACTGGTCGTGGCGTGACAAGAGCTTATCCAGATACAGACTGACGTGACAGTGTTATTTTATCACGTCATAGGGGGTGACGTGACCAAAGAGGTCAAAATTGGAAATAAAGTTTGCCTTGGTTAACTTTAAAATAAAATAAAATAAAGAGCTAATTAATAAAAAAATTCAGCAGCAGCTATCTGGCATCTGAGCTGCTGGCCTGCTGCTATTGGATGTGCATTGCGCACCCCATGACTATACCATCGTCCATCGTAGAGGAGACGGCAGCATTCCTTGTCATCGGCTCAGGTCAAGTGAAGTCGTGTCCCGTCCCGTCTCACCGCACGCGGGTTGCTTTTCTTCACTTCCAGTTCCAGGAAAATCTTAGTGCTTTTCTCTAGACAAAATATTGCTATTGCTTTTAAGTTCTCTAGTAAGTAATTAATCATCCACATTTTAGGTACATGCGGTTTATCTGAAGAGAGAATTTTGACGCTGGCTAACTGAACCCAGACACCACCAACCAACCAGCAAACAGAGCGAAGCATATTCCAACAAGCCGCCAGCAAGAGTGACTTAGAGGAAGACCGGCCTTATTGTTCCAGGTATGAACCCAATCTCGCTACCTTTTGCTTTCTTGCCATATTCCTTTTAGGAGATGCGAAAGCTCGAGATGACACGGTTTGCAAAAGGCTCGCCGGTGCTGCACTCGTCTGAAAATTTAGTGATGCACTATGAAGCTTCTTGGGCGACCTGATTGCACTGCAATCACCATATACCAGGGAATTTTTAACCGGTATAATTTTTTTTAATCCCTGCCATATACACTATCTGTCTAGTTAGTTACTCGTTTCAGCGTATACAGCGATAACATTCGCGCGTTTTGCCTGTGGACTTCCTTTGTTTTTTGCCCTGAAATCCACGGGGTCGTTGCCGTGAAGCTTCGTTTCTGGCCAATGGCTCAGCTTAGCTTCAGCCGCTTCTCCTCCTCGTCTCTCTATAAAAAGGCTTGCTTGCAATGTGACTGTGGAATCCTCCTGCTTCCACCGAGCTCTTCAGACTTCGTTACCTGGTTTTGCTTTGAGATAGATACGCCATTTTAATTGGAGATGATTCTTTCTGCGTTCTTACTGGTAGTCCGCACCATTTTTAATTGGGCAGTATGTCTAAAGAGATCTGGTGCAGGAGAGCAGCCTGATGTAAGGATAGGCAACATGAACAGCAGAAGCTGTGATCTGCTTGTTGCCAACTCTCCAACTCCAACCACAGGTGCTGCAGGCCATGGAGCAGAAAGGCAATATGGAAGAATAGACCAAAACTATGATACCTTGGATCAGGTCAGTGTAGTACCCTCTGTTTGGCTGTTTGCCTCAGAAAGAATCACGAGTTGTTCTCAACTTTGCATAATATTGTCAGTGTATCTTGAATCTCTTGGCAGGTTAAGGAAGCTCTTCAAAAGGTTGGGCTCGAGTCATCCAATCTTATAATTGGATTGGATTTCACTAAGAGCAACGAATGGACAGGTATTCTTAGTCTCTGAACAATGAGCATCACCTTGATGTTACATTTTCATCATTGTGGCATAGAGTGTGACTAGAGTTTTGATGGATGAAAAGGGAAACATTGTTTCAACGGAAGAAGCCTGCATCACATTGGGAACGCTCCTAATCCTTATGAGCAAGCGATCAGCATCATTGGGGAAACTTTATCGGCTTTCGATGAAGACAACATAATCCCGTGTTTTGGATTTGGGGATAGTAAGGCTCTCTTCTTCATTCCCTATATATGGCATTATAAACGAGTTCTTCATACTGAATGATCGCTCACTAGTGGTGAATTCATCTGCTTTCAGTATCAACACATGATCAAAACGTGTTCAACTTCTACAGAGATGGGCGAGCGTGCATCGGCGTTCCAGAAGTGCTACAGAGATACAGAGAAATCGCCCCCCATGTGCGGCTATCTGGTATCATCTGGCAGCCAACTTGTTTTTTTCACTCCCTTTTGCTGAAGTCAGTCTTGTAACATTGTAATGACTGTGAAATTCGGATTAGGTCCAACATCTCTAGCTCCAATAATAGAAACTGCAACGAGAATAGTTCAAGACTCTGGCAATCAGTATCACATCCTACTGATAATAGCCGACGGGCAGGTACGCCATATTTCTGTGGTTTTAACGACTCATACCGCAAAAGTAGTTGCATATGATAGTGAGACTCGATTTCTCTTGTAATGTTGCTCTTTTTGTCATCTTTTCCTCTTGCTAATTTTTCATTGTATTTTCTTGAGATAAAGAAACTTAAGATTCATGTTGCAGCAACAAACTGAACAAAGTATAACAGAGTGAACAACGGCCAATTTCTTGAAATGAAAAAAAGGCAGTATCGATATCAGCCGTTCACCATGAACCTAATGTACTGACATGAAGTTGCTCTTATGCTTGTATTGCTCATGACACCCCAGGTTCCAAGAAGTACTGGAGCTCAATGTGCAAGCTACCCGGAAGAAATAAGATCAGAAAACTACTTAGAAGAAAGGACTCTTCAGGCTCTCATACACGCCAGGTAATACTGAAAACAGGCAATTGCTAAGTAGATGTTTCAAATACTCACCTTGATGAGAAGATGCAACCTACTTTATTTGTTTTTATTTACCATTGTTATATACCCGATGTGCCATATCTTTAGACTGCTACAACTCTATACGCCTATAACTGTACTTTGGGGTATGGCCTTGTTGTGTTTGCAGTCGGTTCCCTCTGTCTGTTGTCCTTGTAGGAGTTGGCGATGGGCCATGGGATGATCTAATGCACTGCCACGACGACCGACGACTGTTTGATAATTTCCAGGTGTGTAGCATCAGCAGATGTCGGTTCCTATGAGATTATTTTCTCTTGATTTTCACTCTATATTCCTTGCAGTTTGTGGATTTCACCAAGATAATGTCAAGAGAAATGCCTACGGACAAGGTGGAACAATTTGCGTTGGAAGCGCTGATGATGATTCCAACCCAGTACGCAGCAATAATCAGCCAAAGGATCAGGTATGTATTTTAGAGGGAAACTGAAGGTACTAGCGTGCAGTTAAAATGTTTTTTGTTCTGGACTTTGATTCATTTTCAATGGTGTGATCTTCAGTGATGAGATTGCAAGGGCGCCTACAAGGGCACCTGCTCCTCCCCCTTCCTCAGCTGTTACTAGCACAGGTAGCCTTCTGATCAGTGGTCACATTTGAGGCTAAATGT
Source organism: Phyllostachys edulis (assembly GCA_036346405.1). Taxonomy (NCBI): domain Eukaryota; kingdom Viridiplantae; phylum Streptophyta; class Magnoliopsida; order Poales; family Poaceae; genus Phyllostachys; species Phyllostachys edulis. The sequence continues at coordinate 62,962,889 of CM070561.1, read as the reverse complement.
AAGGTTTACAGATACTGTGGTGGAACCTTGAACTAGGTAGAATTGCCACTTGGGCACATTTTCTTAATTTATTTTTATTAATAACCATCGCTCTTGCGGTGATGTACGATGGAAAGGAGTGCTACCTCATTCGTCAAGTTTAACCTCAAGTTCTCTTCTTCGATCCTGCCCTGGCGAAGAACCACTCAAGATGCGTTGCCGCGTGCGGTTCACGTGGCTTATGTAAAGCTGTGTGGTAGGATTAGTCTCACGTTACTTGTAGATCTAAACGTAGCACCTCCTGATTAACTATTTTATACAAAACGATGATGAAAATGTAAGTGGGGTTATTAAATATGTGCATGAGTCCGCCCTGCGTTGGGTTGGGTATTAACAGATTTTGGTCCAATATGCTACGGTGTTATCGAGCATCAACATTTGTCAGTATAAGTTGTTGGATCTAAACATAGCACCTCCAGATTAATCCTTTTATACAAAGCGATGACAAAAATACAAGTAAGATATATATATATATATATATATATATATATATATATATAAATATATGGATCTGCTCTTCGATGACTGTACAATGAGCGAATTTTGGACCGCAGCTTTACAATTCCCCCGCTCCGTCGCCCGCATCCATTCGATCCCTTGACCGCGCGAGGACATTGCCTTCGCCGCCAGCGGCGTGTCCCGCACCGTGGTCTATCGAACTCCGCCTCCTCCGGTCCGGATGACCGGATCTGCGCGCCACTAAACCAAGCTCCGTCCCGCCCCGCTCCCCGTGGGAGACGAGATGTTCGTCATGTACGCATACCTACCCCAAGCCACCCAGAAATTTCTCTCGTAAATTGTGCAGCCGATCAAAGATGAGGTCGACGCCTTTTGAGGGAAGCATTTCGATATCATAGCCTACCCGCTCTGTTTTTTTTTAACTCTCCTTAAAACCTCGCTTTCAATGGAATTTGGAAGCTCTCCTCGAAGGCAATAAGGCTGCCCACCCACCGCCCACCGTTAATAGGGGCCTAGCTTGTATGCATACAAAGGTATGTATAGGAAAATAAATTTTATGGAATGGGACCTAAGAGGAGGCTCCATGCATCTACGGTTCATCAGGAGAGAGAGGAAAGGAGGATGAGGAGATCGAACGGTGGATGGGAGAGGTCTCACCATAAGGCCCCGTTCTATAAAATTTGCTTCCTATATATAGATAGTAGAGCTGATCAAATGGACGGCCTGGCCTAGTCGGGTCTGATACGGTACAAGCATGAGGCGGCTCGGTACGGTACAGCCACGAGTCGGTCTGGCCCATCTAGGCACGACCCATTCTGGCACGGCTATTAGGTAGGCTGTGTCGTGCCGTGTCGGTCCACATGCCAAAGAGGTGGTCCAAGCAAGGTCTGTCGGCCGTTCGTGCCAGGCTGACATGAGCCTATTTTGTCTAGCTGGCCAAGGTTAATTCATTTAGCCCGTTTGGCACGAAAAAAAAAAAAAAAATAGAAAATGTGTAGAATTCAGAAAACAGATATGGAATCTTTTTTAAAAATAAGACAATCATATTGAAAATGTAATAAAGAACTTTATTAATGTTCAATTGGCTGTCTTATTAAAACCTTCACCAAGTAAAAACTTAAAATGAGAAAACCTTGGCAAAGGAAATAGAGTACAACCTATAGCTCTACATACATCCTTGTTCTACGTGTCATTGTCTAAGTACAGATTTTTGAACACCTCCGACAACTGTGAATTTTTCACAGAGTGTTATGTTCGTGAATCGGCTTGTTCCCAGTCCTTCACAGTTAGAAGTATCTCCACCATCTCACGGGTGAAACTTGTTCTTCTCTCCTCCAATATTCTTCCAAAAAGACTGAAATCAGACTCGGAAGAAACCGTCGAGACAGGAATAGTTAACACATCATGTGCAAGTATGGATAGCACAAGATAGGTTAACTTATGGGCTTGCCACCATTACAAAATTTCGAAGCCTTCTGAGTTGAAATCCACCGTATCGCTATCTAGATAGGTGGATAGTTCTCCACTCCTTGTGGGTCTTGGCTGAGCAGGCGGCGGTGTAAAAGAAGAAGACTTGGACTTGGAGGAAGAGCCACCGAAGATCTTGTCCGATATATTTGTCTTGCTACTTGAGACAGGGGCTATTGGAGGTCATTACAAGCGGACTCCTCGGAACTTATTTTCATACCTTTGGTAAACCTCGTATAACCGAAAATAAACTTCTGCAAAATGGTTAGTATAGTCTAGCACTGTAGCATCATTAAGAAGATCAAGTATATTACCAAATGCATCAATTTTACCGCTAGGATCTAAAAGAAATGCAAATACATATAGGCAAGGGATTTCTCTCCAATATTTTAGGTATTTAGTTTTCATGGCAACAATAGTATCCCGTAAAACTAAGTCATTTTCATACATTTTCAATTGAGTATCAATCTGTAAAATACTATGTACAATGATAGGAGATGTTGGATAGTACACATCGGACAAAGCAACAGTGGCCTCATAAAAAAATTCTAAAAACTGTTGTATCTTCTCAGCAACAAACCAATGTTGCTTAGTCAATAGTATACTACCATCAGTGCTCTGATAGTGTGTTTGAATAAAAACAAAAAGTGCTCTTGTATGGTAAAAGACTCTTAAGCATCAGGTAAGTAGAGTTCCACCTTACCAGCATGTCCAAACCGAACTTTTTTGGACGTACACCCATTGCCCTGCAGAAGTTCTTACATTGTGTTATTCTTACGTTAGAATTAATCAAAAAAGAAATCGCAACACAAAAAACTTTAATATAAGGACTCAACTTCTTCAAACCACATTTGACTATAAGGTTGATAATATGACAAGCGCATCGTTGATGTAGCAAGAAGGAATCGACGTATGTACTCAACACTGAAGTAAAAAAACCTATGGCCCTAGAGTTTGAAGTGGCATTATCTAAAGTAATTGAGAATATTCATTATCTAAAGTAATTGAGAATATTTTATCTGTAAGACTAAAGTCTTCCACAAATTTGATAATACAGTATGTAATATTCTCACATGTGTGTGTTACATCAATTAATTTCAAACCTATAATCCTTTTCTCTATTACCCTATCGTCATTAACATAATGAGCAAATACACTAAGATAATCCTCCCTAGTCCACCCACTCCATATGTCCAAGGTCAGGTGCAACGCCCCGTGTCATTACCCCAAAGGTAATCACACTTAGGCACATGGATTACTATTTATTTGCTTAGTAGAACACTGTTCTAACGAATAGTAAGTCTTTACCAGAGTTACGCAGCAGAACAATAAAATAGAAATTGTACATCTTTATTTCAGAAATAGCCACGCAAGGCTATAGTTCTTATTACAAGTATTACACCAAAAACAAAAGGGAGCTTCTCCGCTTCTCTCGCCTACCCTGAAGTACTAGCCGTCTATTCGTCCCACGCGTCAAAGATGGCGCCCATCTCACCTGGTCCTCATAGTCAATGTCGTCCACTTCTACGGCTACGTTGGTACCTGCAAGCTCCTTATCCCACTCGAGATAACTCCCGGTCGGATTAGGATCTAAGCAAGGGGAGAGATAGCAAGAGTGGGTACTATAGTGTACTCAGCAAGCATTAATAGCTAAAATGCATTTGATGACTCTAAATTTCGTCCTTATCAAAATTCATACCACTTCTCTTATTCTAAAAATAGTTTTCAAAACTTAGGTTGCAATTTTAATTATAAAGAGACTACTTGATTACTCGGAGAGAAGAAAGACCCCCGGCGGTTCCCGTAGACCCCAATCTAGAAGACTAGCATGAATTCATGATTTTATATAGCACTGCTATAAGATCAAGGAGTCCGACTAGAAGGGGGTGAATAGGCGGTTTTAAAATCTTTTGGCTAAAACCGAGTTTTATGCAGAATTGTAAATCAATTCGGTTTTGCTCAATTAAAACCTAAATCAACTAGTCTTGACTAAGTGCACCAACAATATAAGTCTATTGATAATGATAGTAAACATATAAAGACATAAAAGCAATTTAATTCTAGGAATATAAATTGCACAAAGTAAATCACTAGAGAGCAAACCACAATGACAAAATGACGTTTTACCGTAGTGTTCGGAGACTTGCCGGTCTCCCCTAATCCACATTGAGGTAAACCCAAACTAATTGGACCGGCTCCACGAATTAAGCCAAACACCTCAATTCCACTAGTAGTAGCTCTTTCCCGCTCCGGGTAGGTGAGCTCCAACCTTCACAACACGTCAGGCCTTCTCACAAGCTTCTTGAGAAGATCACCGGTCCACGGCGCCTCCACGCCGTTTAGGTGTCGACAAACACAAAGAGTAACAAGCCAAGTCCCTCGCTTTACTCTAACCACGTGCAACGAATGCACAAGCTCAAGTGGATACGAAATCCACCTCTAGATGCAACACATGCAACTAGAGACCTCTCTCCTTGCTCACAAGGTGCAACACATGCACAATTGAGAGGAGAAACTCACACTAGCTCAAGAGAGCGGAATGGAATGCCAAGAGTTGTCTCTCAACCAGCCAAGGGGGTATTTATAAGGGTTAATTCCTTATTTGCCATTGGAAGTTGGCGAGCTTCTCAAAATGCCATCGAAAAATTGTTCATTATTTTTAACATACTTTTTCTCTATTTATAACCCCTACACCAAAAACTAGCCATTTGGAGACAAAATAGTCAAAAACTAGCTGTTACAGACTTGGTGTGGTACTACCGCCCTCACAAGGGCCGGTACTACCGTTCTGTGCGGTAGTACCGCTCTTATCATGGCGGCCGTACCACAGCCCAATTTTAGCAGAGACGACACTCGGTAAAAAGGTCATAACTTTTAACTCCGATGTCGGAATTGAGTGATCTTGGACTCTATGGAAAGCTTATTCAGAGAGCTACACAGCCCACCTATTTGATTGATCTCAAACACATTTGATCAAATCAAAAAGTACAACTCCATAGAGCCACTACCATGGTCTAAGTCCAAAGTATTAGCAACAAGCAATCTTAGACCATGCCAAGGGAAAACACATGAATCCCAATAATTTGCAAAACACATTTTTAAACTTAGATCATGCCACAAGGAGTAGGTACATGGACTTCAACCATTTGCAAAACACATTTGCAAAGTATAGTCACATGCTACAAGAATTAAATGCATGAGCCTTGACTATTTGCAAAACACATTTGCAAATAATAGCATCATGCCACGGAGAGCTAGAGCAAGTGAGATTGAAATATCAACACATGATGAGACTCAAGCTACTAGACAAGACCCCTCTTAATAGTACGGCAACCTATACTGGCAATCCGGTCTTCCAATCAAACACCAAGACCGGTAAAAGACTAGGAACACATCCTTAGCTTTAGCTAGTCATACATTTGCCTTGCCTTGAGCATCTTCTTGAAGCTTGATGACGCACATCTTCACTTCAAGTCCGGGTCATCGTCTTGACATGCATCAACCCATGATGCATCATTTACTTGACCTCAATCAACACATGATGAGTCTTCTCTTAACTTGATGATCAACTCATGATCATCTCTTCTTCAAGATCTTGATATGCATCAACACATGATGCATCATCTTCTTGAACCTTGACTTGATGACGATCAACTCATGATGCCATCCGAAGTCTTCATCATCCAAGAATATAACCTATTCATTCAACTCATGGAAAACGTTAGTTCCACAATGATTAACAATAATTATCAAGATATACCTGCAATAAATGCTTCTAAACAAGCCATTATCGCAAAAGCAGATACTACCGCCAACTAGAATCCGGTAATACCGCTCTCCGGTCGTACCGTTTCTCATGAGCGGTACTACCGATTTCCAGAGATTTAAAGAATCAAGAAAAACACCTTCTCTGGAAATTACATACTGCCATGTAAATACCGGTCCTAGCGCAGAGCGGTAGTACCGCTTAAGACATGCAGTCATACCAATCTTCAAGGGAGAACAAAACTCCCAAAACATGCTCTCTGGAAAATATGTACCGCCAAGTAATCTTTGGAACTTCCGATATGCGGTAGTTCCGCTCAGAATATGTAGTCGTATTACATAGCTGCGATAGTTCCGCATAAAAGAACTCCAAGATTATCGCACATCGGTAGTACCACTTACCAAATGCGGTCATACCGATTTCCAGAGAAATTCTTCCAGAATCTTTTCGAAATGCAATGCATGACTCCTTTGTCTTGAGTCATGTCGATCTTTTATCATCTTTACATTTCCTTTTCATGTCATCATTCAAACTCTAGGACTAAACCTTGAAAACATCTTAGCACGCACATTAGTCCCACAATACAATTTCAAATAATTGAATATTAAGCAATATGAGTATATGAACTACACAAGTTTTATACACTCAAAGGATATGTTTCAAAGTAAAGATCCTTAATGTATGTGGATAAAGGAATATGGATCGGTACTAATGAAACCACAAAACATAGAGTGAACTCCCCCTAGATGTGTGCATACATGAGTATGTAAAGAAAACATATGTACATATTCAAGTTAGACTTTTTAGTGAAGTTTAACATATATTTTGGATCCGAGGAATGCAACAAGATATAGGAATATAATGTCAAAAGCATACCTCTTTGATTTTCACCTTTTTATCCAACTGAGACTAAATAATAGGTATAACAATAGAAGTGTTAGTCTCACAAATAGATTTATCATTAATCACCAAAATACTCCATTAACACATAATGGTGGGTCTAGATTCTTCAATCAAGCAGCTTTGTGACGACCCAACTCTAGGGCACCCGAGAGGTCCTCTAAGACCTCTCGAAAGTCCATCAGACCTCCCAGAGGTCCACAAAGGACCTCTCGATCCGTGCACCAAGACCTCCCAGAGGTCAGCAGACTCCCTGGAGGTCCAGAGAACATGACCCGAGAGGGTCTTGGAGCCAGGAGCACCCACGGACTGTCACGGCCCGCCAGAGAGAAACGAGGAGGTCTGAGGGCACCCCAAGACCACCCGCGACCCTCCAGAGGAGGTCGTGGAGGTTCGAGACCACCTCAAAACCTCACACGTTCATCCCGTTGTGAGGACATAAAGGTCCGAGCTTGCTCCAGGGTTCCCTGTGAGTCCCGAGCCAGTCCCAAGGATCATGGCTAGCTCTTCACAGTAATAACACAATGGTGATGACATCCAGAACGCATCTTTATTAAAGCAAAATATCTACAGAGGTTGTTTACAAAGTGGCCTTGGGCCAAGCACATATATACAAAAGTGCAAAAAGAACAAAAGGTCACAGGGTCCATCAGCACACCACAGGCAGCTGACTGGAAGGCACAACCTATTCGCTTTGATCTTCTTCATCGCCAAGGTCTTCCGCATTGTATCGAGCAAAAGTGAGCACAACAACCGTGTTTCGCAAGTTACACCTGTGGGTTAGCAAAATGACATGCATATATGGACAATCAAAGGATGGCATAATATGGTTAATTTGCACAAAGCCAATTTTCTTTCAAATACCATTACTAAGTTCCAAAGGTGTCTTTAATAACTAAAATTTATTTTAACAAAGCAATTTTTCAGTTGGATAACATTCATCAACAAGTTGGTGAAGGATACCCTCCTGACACCAGGCTCCCAGCCCAAAACCCATGGGATAGAATTATCAAAACAGATTTGAAAATATTTCTGGAAAACCCAAAATCAACATCTAACTCTGAGTGGCCTTTGCCAGCACGTCCATGACCGTGGACACGGCTATTCAATAGATTTAACTCTCGCAGAGGTTGTACACTTTACCCACATGACATGATTTCTCTAGTTTATCCTAAGATCCGTCAATGCCACCCTCACTACCAAAGGTAAGAGGTCTAGAGCTCATGACAAGGCCTTTACAAATGCATTGCCCCACCACAGCCTTTCCTTGCTAAGGTTTCACTTTCCTATGGATCGCAATCCGCTGAAAGCCCTCTTGCACCAAGGGGAAACAGAGGGTCATCAAAGACCATCACCCCTACAAGACCTCCCACACCTCCAATGGAGCAAAGATATGGTGAAGTTTTGCAAATTACTCACCAGTCCCACGCCCATTCTCGAGACATGTGGTTGCACGATTGTGGCATAGCCCATTATAGGCATGGCATTGGTCGCTCAAAGACCGGTCCTCACATGACTAGGGCGACTTTCACAAACCCTTGGACCTCCACCTTAGCTGTAATAGAGTCCGTGCACAAACATTGCACCACCAAGCTAACCAATTCGCCCCAGTCTAATCCAATTTCATTTTCTTTGCTTCCCAAAGAATACTTTCACATTCCCATGACACCCTAATGTCATGGTCAAAACATTTTAAGCAATTTTTAGTCATGTTGGTAAAGATTTCCCCAAATCAATACTTTTGGTCTAAGCTTGACTAAGCACCAGTTTTTCAAATGGTTTTGGTTCACACTATTGCATGACCCAAGTTTGATCTAAAGGTGACAATGAGTTCAGTCCAAAGTCAACAGTGGCCATACAAGGAAGTAGGCATAACTATAAATTTAAAGCAGGTATTGAAATAACTTGGTAGAGATAGGCATGCATTAAACTTTGAAACTGAACATAAATAGATTGAATTATTGGGTGCAATATGATCAAGAGTGCAACTTGCTTTGCTCACTATCCTGAGAATCTTCCTCTTCAGAACTCTCAGACTCCCTGGAGTCTTCACAATCTACACGTATAAAAGAGCAAATTCAAAGAAGACTCAAATAAAGATCCAACTGAGATCAATCAAGAAAACCAAATGAACCCCAGAAGGAGTCCAAAACTTAACCAATAGGAGAGGTCTATATTTTTAGAATGGTTCTTTTGGAAGAGGTCCAAGCTTACTAGGAGGAGGTGGTCTTTGGCAAAAGACCCCAAAGGAGTGATTTCAGCAATAAAATAGAGAGGTCCCGAGCAATGGTTCTGGCAGAAGACCAGTGGAGGAAGTCCTCACACAAAAGCCCTAGAAACCCAAAAAGGAGTCCACGAGAGGAGGTCCCGAATGGACACGACCACTCGGTCTTGAAGGGCAAAAGCAAGAGCGGAGGAGATCGCCAAGGGACTTACCAGGGGTAAGAAGGAACCGTGAATGGAGGAGAGGTCGTGAACAATAAGGTCTTCCCTCGAAAGCCACTGAACGAGAGCCAAAATAACAGAGTGTGGAGAAAGGTGATGTGGTAGAACTTCTTGGTCTAATTGTAGTCAAGGTGGTGAAGAAAACTAGAAATATACGTGTCAAGGATAAGTATAGAAATGGGTCAAAGGTAGGTGAGTGGCAAAGGTGTGTCACTACCACCTGGTTAAAAGGTACGAGAAAGGACAACGTATGTTGCTATGGGAAGGAACAAAGAAGCATGTCGTGGTACGGCTAAGTGACCCGATTCAATGTAAGCACCATCGTATGTGGATGCATTTAATGTGACAAGACATGCATTAAATGCCCAAGATATTAACGTATGAGGAAATGAGAATGACTAAATCTGCAAGTGGGGCCAACCACTTTAGAAACAATCAGGGGCAAGAGGGAGGTCTTGCCTCACAGAAAAGGTCCTCGAGGAGTTCAAGGCTAAGAGGTCCCGATATACACAAAGGAGGTCCAACATGAGGAGGTCCAATTATACATGGAGGAGGTCCACGGATCGAGGTTCGGACAACTGTGACTTCATCAAAGGAGGTCCATGGCTCAAGGAGGTCTCAAGGTTGAGGAGGTCGGACATACAGAGGAGGTCGGACATGGGAGGTCCCGACGGTCGAGGATCTTATCAGGAGGCTCGGGCGAAGAGGTCCAGAGCTGGTTTAAACGGCCATAAAGAGATCTTTGGACAAGAGGTCCAAAGAATTGCAACAAGAACTCATGGTTGCGATTAAAGGCAAGTTGAGGTCCGGGCGGTTGGATCTCCAAGAGGGAGGTCCAATGGCCAAGATCAAATGTGCAGGGGAGGTCTGGGCCTTTGGATTGGAGATGGGAAGAGGTCTGAACCGCCAGATCCACATGAAAGAGAGATCCATGCTGAGGGTTCCAAGAAAGTGAGGTCCAACAGGAGTTCGCAAGGATCAAAGCAACCCTAGGGAGGTCCTTTTAGCCAAGAAGAAATACCAAGGGGTTCAAATGAACTCAGGTGAGTCGAAGACACATAAGAGGTCCACTGGAATACATGGAGGTCCGAATGAAAAGAGGTCTGGGCATTGGGAAGTGCCCAGGCAACAAGGGGGTTTAGACTTAAGAGAAGTCTGAACAGAAAAGAGGTTTGGTTCCAAAGAGATTCGAACCAACAAAGAGGTCTAAAGTGACCAAACTCAAAAGGAAAGGCCCGAACGTAAGGATACGTCCAGGTGAGAAAAGGTCTAAGCCTCAAGGAGGTCTAACCTTAAGAACCCTCGAGGAGGTCTAGGCCACAGAGAAGGCCTAAACCTACACGCACCCAAAAGGGATAGGTTAAAGGAGAATCGCCGAGCTTACCAAAGAAGGAGTATAAACAACTCAAACCCTTCCAATGTAACCAAACTTTGAATTCTCCTTAAAGTAAATAGTTTTAATTTATTTTACACATTTAAAAGGATTCGTAAAATCGAATGTTACTGGCTTGTACCACTTTACCCATAGTAATTCTGAGCTCTAAATGAACCGGGTCCCCTGCATTTCCTTTGATGCGGGTTCGACTTCGAATCACGTAATATTTTCCGGACACGTGATTAAGTCTCCACCCATTACTTTCCGTCGGTGCTAATTTAGTCATGGTGCTGACCTCGTCACCCACCGAGTTCCAGGAATGTCGGTTAGCCAGCACTCCGGTCCCAACACTCCCCTGTGTGGTAGTATATCGCCCTAGGTCCCCCAGCTACTGGGATCCTCCTCGTATTTTCTTACCCGATGTGGAGAGTATAATTACATAATAGGTAACATTTTCTGCCTGTCGAAATGGGAAAATGGTTGGTACTGAATTAGACCTCTGACCGAGTAAGAGTTTTGTTGGTCCTTATATTATAACCATCCGTAAAAAGGGGCCCACCTCTTACCTAATCGTCGTCGTCGTGTTCCCCCGCCCGAGCCCCCTTTTACCAACCTATTAGCTTTCATTTCTTCCTTCCTTTCTTTCATTTCATTTCTTATCTTTCCAATTTCATCTCAACCCAATTTAGTTTTGAAAAATAGTTTTGATGCAATACATATATGATAGAGCAAGGTACGGTTTACATTTAATATAGCTATATTCATGATCAAGGGAGTAGCTTGCCTGCGGAACTGTAGGAGAGATTGTCGTTGATGAAATCGATATTAGCTATTCCCATTGGTTCACCCGCTGCAATTTATACGACGGTGCGAATAATAAATACATAATTAAATACTTAGCAGTAATATGTGCGACTATGTGCATACTGGTCAGATGATTCTTTTTATTAGCGGATTTTAATTTAATAACAGTTTCGAAACCCCGTTAAGTTAGCACTCCCCAATTATGGTCGTTCTAGAATACCGGTTCTAGGGTTAGGATTGTTGACACACACGTTAATTGCACGAAGAGAAAAACTACACATAATAACATATTAGTAAGTCTAACAAATTTTATTTGCATACATACTTCTATTTGATTTTATTTAAGCGCGGAAGTAAATCTTTAACTTTCTAAATAAACACAAAGTTGGTTATCTTAATTACTCTAATCTGGCTAAACGGTTGTTAACGTGTCAAATTATTTGTCTAACACCGATATGCTCAAAAAACTAACATTCTAATCCTAATTTCTAACCCTATTTCTAACCCCAAACCTATTTCTATCTAATTCTAACCCCTATTTCCACCAACTGGCCGACACACACCTATTTCTAATCTTCTTCTTCTTCACCTCACCCCAACTTCACTCCAACCCTCATCTCACCTCCCTCCTGGCGCCGCCACTTTCCCCATGGCTCCTCTCTGGGCGACCCGGCTCCTGGCACCTCCACTATCGCTCGGCCCCGTGCTTCCCCCCGGCTCCTTCTCTCTCCCAGCTGGCCCGGCACCTGGCGCCGCCTCTCTCCCGGCCGGCTCCGCCTAGTGCCGCCGCCGCTCTCTATGGCCCCATCTAGCCCTTCCACCAGGCGCGCACAGGGGCAGCCGCCACTCGGCCCGCCTCCATGCGCCGCCACTTGGCCTTGGTGGCCCCACTACTCGTGGCCGCCGGCGCCCCTCGGCTTGGTCTTGTGCCCCTCTGGCTCTCACTCGCCTGATCTCACCTTTGGCTCAGCCGAGCCCTGCCTGGTTCCCTTCCTCCCTTAATCCATCTTCTTTTATGTCAAATTTTTAGATTGGGTTGATTCCTTTTACTTGTGATGATTGATGCTTAGTTGATGCACATGTATGATGGTGGTGGTACATGGGTTGCTATATGCTTATGTAGGAGGGAGGTGATGGTGGTGATTCGGTTGTGGCTAGCACTGAGGTATCACCCCCTTTTCCTCTCTACTTCTTGAATTCCTTGCTCTGTGATGCGAAGAACTGGGGCTTATGGATGTGCAGGGTTGATTGATACTTGTATTAGTGGGCTCAGCATGATGTCTTACTGATTGTGTAAAATAATGGTGGGATTGGGGAAGATGGCTACCTTGCTAGGTTCGGTTGGGGCTAGAATGGTAGCGTCGGCGGTGTTGGTCGTCGCTGTGATGGTGATGACCGCGCGCCGGTGCTCTCCTTCCCCTTGTGCCTCCCCTTCCCACCAGTGGCTTGATGATGGCTGCAGGCTTCAGCCGTGTTGGTGAAGCTCCTGGCTTTCTCCCTCTCTCTTGCAACTGTGGAACTGGGAATAGGGAAGGCTTTGGTTGTGTGTGAGCTTAAGGGAAGAGAGCTATGGTTGATCTTATCCTTTCTTGTAGTAATTTCGTTTTTACAGCAACCCTATTCCTATTTACCTTGATCCTATTTGCCCTAACCCTATTACCATTCTATTCATGGCTACCCTCCACTTTGAAATGTTGGGTTGAGCATTATTTGTCTATATGGGATTTGGCTAGTGAACTCTGAATAGGGAGGTTGATGAAATGTGGGTGTTGGCTCTAAAACACCCTATGAAGTTTTGGACTGAGGGTGGGATAAAAGGGTGATGCATTGTATGTTTGTAATGTTGTTGAGGCAAAATGAAAAGGATGGGTGTTGGGCTTTAATGATGTCGAATGATGAAACCCTTTGAAGTAAAAGGTGCCTATTCACCTAGGTTTGCCTGGCTATCTTAATTACCACAAGGGCCAACTAACTCCGGTTGGTCAGGTTATCTTGGTAATTGAGGGACCGGTTGACCTAGGTTAATATGGTAATCCTACTGGACTTCAGGGATTCTGACGGTGAACACTCTCTTCATGCTAGCTAGCAACTACTACCTTCGGTTTTTGCTAACTATTTTCTAAGCTTTTGGTTGCACGAACTGGAAAGGTGGAGGATGGTTGGATGAGATGGCAAAGAAGGCTTCAATGAAATGAATGCAGGGACTGTGAGTTGTAATTTAATTATCTTTTGTAATTTCCCTTGCAATTTGTTGTAAGATTTATATTGTAACAAGTATCGGGTTTGTAAAATACTATCTTTGTTTTGAATATAGATTGCTATAATACTTTTAGGATTGTGGTTAGTTATGTAACAGCTGATGTGTTGAGATAATGTTGTACTGTTATTGCAATGCTTCTTGTTGACAAAGGTGTTCATTATGTAATTGATAATTAACTAAGATTATGATTTGATATTGATTTAATAAAATTTTTACCTATGCTAAATACCGATTACTGCTGATTAGCTTAGTTTAATTACGCGGGTTCTCATATCAGGGCCACCGAAAATGTGCACATACTAAATAGTTTCTTTATTTTATTACGACGTTCATTGTTGCATTTTACTAGATTCCTAATTGTTGTCTGTCTAGAAATGACAAAAAATCTAGGATTATGTGCAGTCCTAATGTAATTTTGGAAAGCAGCGGACTCCCCAAAGCCTAACGGTAAATCCTCAGAAGCAATTAAACGATAAAGAGATTGACGGGCTACCTCATGATTGTAGTCCCAGCTGCGTACCGTATCGTCGGGGTTGTACTGTAGCCGTGTCTGTCTCATCACCAATCCTTGCTTGGTCTTACATCTTGTAGCATGTCTAAGCAAGTGTCCTGTTCCACCTGTAGACCTTGCAGACAATTTATTGTGATAAATTTTGCAAATAGCGTATGATACCTTATTTTCCTGTACGTCTTGCTTGGTTGTCCTGTCGAAATTCTCCCACACTCCCGATGTGAACGGCCTCGACCTCTTTTCTCCAGTTGGCATGGAGCTTGATGCTGTCGTGGAGCCTGATGAAGGAACTCCGCCTTGCCCTTCCGGTTGGCTTGAGGCAACCGCAGTCGCCTCCATGGACACAATTTTCTTCGGTGAAAGTCTGTAATCACCAAGAGCAAAGTTGTCGTAAATCTTCATAACCAAAACTGCAAAATCGAAACTAACACTATTATTACTTTCATCTTAGCATAACAAGCACTAACAATAAAAATATGCAAAAAATAGAATTGTACATCTTTTGCTAACTAGCTATCGAAAATTGAATTTTCCAAAATTTAGCATTTTTTTTTTGCATTTTGCCAAATTAGCTCAATATGAATTTGAATCTGCACAACAGAATTTCAAAGAGAGAATGAGGAATGGAGGAGTGCTGAATAGGGGGGGTATGGTAGCTATTTATAGGAAACTTTTTGGTATTTTTTAATTATTTTTTGTTTCTATTTTAAAAGACCCAAATGGTCAAAAATAATAACCGCCTGCCTTGCCCACTCGCTGCATCATGCTTGACCAAGACCGCCATGCATGGGTGCATCTGCAGACCCACAAGGCGCAAGGCGCACGCCCGCCTGGCCACCTCTCGCCTGCCTCTGGCCCTCCACGCCTACTGCACGCTCGCTTGCCTCCGACCCTCCACGGTCCATGTCGGATGCACGCCTGTGGCCTGCCTGCCTCCACACTGGCTTCTTCCTCCACGCTGACACCACCCCCCCCGGTGTGCGGCCTGCTTGCCTCCACACTGGCTTCTTCCTCCACGTCGGTTTCTTCCTCCACGCTGGCACCGCCCCCTCCCGGCCCTCATCCCTTTAACCCTCTTCTCCATCCACTCCGGGGACCGATGCCGCCCCACTCTCCTCTTGCTCTCCCGACTCCCGACTCCCGACTCTTCCTCTATGGCTCCCTCCTCCTTCCTCCGCGTCAGTGCCGCCCCGGCCCCGCCCTCCTCTTGTCCTAGCCTGGCTCACCAGCTTCCTCCTTGCTCCCTGGGTCGGCACCTGCGCATGCGTGTCACGTGGGTCGTGCCGTGCCGGGCCAGCCCATCATGTTGAGGTGGCGCCTGCACACGACCCAAAGTTATCGTGTTGTGCCGATTCGGCCTTTGAACAATCTTGGGCGCCGCTGCTTGGCCGGGCCAACAAGATCGTGCCTCTAGTAGGCCTACAGCACGCGACTCCATCCGCTAGCTCAAATAGATAGTAGCAAGTTCAAACTATTTTCTGGTATTACGTATTAATTATATACATTACTACCTATGAGCAATTAAGAAAGAAAAAATAGCTCGGTCTATCACAAAGATGTACAAATTGGAAGTGACAAGTGAGTCATGATACCACATGTCAGTGACACGTCAATGATTTTTTTTAAGTTAAATAATCTTTGTAACGGTAAGAAATAATTCACCATGTCATTGCTTTCTGTTGCCTCGAACCCTCGAGGCTAGAACCCCTCTGTTGTTTTATTCCTTTCCAACGCACAACACGTAGTGGCGAAGCCAGGAAGGAAATTGAGGGTAGGCTTAAAGCCTCACTAAAATAATTTGAAACAAATATAGTATTATATTTTTTTATGTAATCAAATTTATACATGAATAAAAGCAAAGCAAAAAAGAGGCTTGTATAACCCAATTCCCGATTTACCTCAAGATCTATAATTCATTTACCACATGGCTTGTCGAGTACTACTATGAAGTACTAGTTCTCTCCTCCTCTCTCTCAGGTCAGATCTTCTTCAATTGCTGACCACTTCACTACAAGCCATGTAATTGCTACATGAGAGAGACACAGAGTACATGTTCCACTCGGCCACTCCACTCCCAGTCCCAGAGACAAGCCAAGATGGCAAGATCGGTATTCGGCAGATGCAGATCCAGACATGCAGTCCTTCTCCTCCACCAGATGACCAGACCACAAGGCTCCAGGCTCCTCCAGTCTTCCTCCTCCTGCGGTCCTGCGGCTCTGGCTGCCTACTCCTGCCTCCGGGGAGTCGGCGATCGACGGTCCTTCTCAGGCTCAGACGGCAGACGACAGATTCGGGCTCCTGGCTCCTGCGTGCCTGCAATCCTCGGTTAATCGGCTCCAGTCTAGAGGCCTGCCGCCCCGCGCCCCCGCCGGCTGCCCAGATGGGTAGATCTCGCCACTGGCTCCCTCAGGTGCGCCTCTTTACACTCTAGTTCTCCTCACTGGCTCACTCAATTGACTGGGGATTTGGGGAATTTTTTGGATGGGGAACACCGAGCACGAACAGGGATGAGGGAACTCAAGTGGGAAGTGGGAGTGTGGCTGTGGTCTGTGTGGGACCGGTTGGGATGTGGGTGTTTCTGAGTTGGGCCTAGGCGGCTGGGCTTCGGCAAGGGCGCAAGGCCCAGACGCGTTTGATTGCTATTGCTTCAGTTCTTCTTCTTCTTTACGCAGGCACGCAGGACTTGACCATTGAGAAAGGGAAAAAAGGAACCTTGTCCTTTTTATTTTTTGTGTTTTGCAACATTACACCTTTTGACACATAGTAGGTTTTAATGTTGTGCTCCCTCAGCGTCACAATATTTGTCCATTTCATCGGCAATCTCCATTTCAAAATGTTTCTTCATTGAGAAAAATCTAAGAGTGTAGTTATTGCAACATTTTCAAAATGTGTCGTATGCTCTAGGTGTTACAAGCGATCTATATATCATCCAAATCTAGGTGCATTCCTTGTTTATGGTGGTGAGAAGAGTTGGTAAAACGGTTGGATAGAATTTTATTTTAAAGAACATCCTAAAGTACTTAAGAAGGACTAAGGATACATTTCTTGTTTATGGTGGTGAGGAAGAGTTGGTTTTGTCACGCCACGGGTGGTGGCGTTACATTAATGCTAGATTCCAAATTCAAAAAGGTTAAGGATGACTTCATATCATTGATGCTAGATTCCAAACCCGGGATTTTGTGTAACGTCCCAAAATTTGGTTTTTCAAAAATCTTTTAAGTAGTTTAGGTCCCTGAAAAATTTCACCAATTTTATTTGAATTAATAAAGCTTAATCTGAACTTTCATAAATAAAAAATAATTTAATATAATTAATCTCAACATCAACTATTATCAAAATTATTTTATTTGGATTCTATGTGCTTGGATATATTTTCTAGAATTTTTCTGAGTGCATTTTCTATTTTCTATTTGTCATTTGGATTTTTGGCTATTTTCTAAAAAGAAAAACTAAATAAAATCTCGGATTATCCCTTGGGCTGAATTCCTTGGTTGGCCCAATTCCCTATCTCGGATTTCACCTCACACCGCCAGCCCGTTTCCTTCGGCCCATTCCCGCTTCGTTCTTTTCTTTTATTCCCAGCCGCTCGGCCTTTTTCCTTCGCCGGCCCACTCCGCCTTTGCCTGCTCTCGCGAGTGAAGCCCAGCCAACACCGGATCCCTTCTTTCCTTTTCCTCGCGTCCACTGCTAGTGCCCCTTGCCTTGTTACCTTTCTTCCTCACGTGCTCAACCCGGACAAGGAGACCCGAAGCCGCACGCCATAGATGCCGGCTCCCCCTTGGACTCTTCCCTCTTCAACACTATTTAAAGCCAGGTATTCACGTTAAAATCTTGGCCTCTCCTTCCTCTCCCCAAAACCCTAAGGCTCCGGCCCTAGCTTGTCTTCTTCGCGTCGGATTTCGCCCAAGGACCATCGGCCACCGCAAGTCTGGTTCGCCGGAATTCGTCCCCGACAAAGCATCTCCGGCGACGTCGTCACCTTCCCTGGAATGGCATCACCGCGGGCTTTCCTGTGCTCTCACCATCTTCGGCTGAAGTGCACCAAATCTCCATCGACCCCTTCTTCTTCAAGTCCGGCCGCGCCGCCCGCTTGTTGATCTGCACCTCCGGTGAGCCCTGTGCTCTTTTGTGCGTGTCATGCCGCATTCTAGGCCCTCCTCATCTAATCCCCTAACTCCCCTTGGATTCTCGGCCGTCGAGTTGCTGCCGCCGGCCACTCTTCTTTGTCTCCGGTTATCTCTCCCTTGCCACTATTTCCTTTGCTCTCCAGCCACCCCAAGCACCCCATGGTGTTCCTCATCTAACTGCCATCCCGGTGCTCGCTTCGATTTACCTCGGGCGACCTTGTTTCCCCAAAGCCACCACCGACCGAGGACCTCATCGTCGTCAATGTCACCGCCACCGTCGAGCTGCAACCATTCTCGCTGAGCTGCCATTGCCCAAAGCTTTCCCGTGACTTCAGCACCCCGTTTTGGTACTCGGTTGCTCCTCCTTCGTCTCCGTTCGTCCTCGCTTTCACTGCCATCATCGCCGGCCATGGCCGTTTCCTCTGGAGCTCCTTCTCCCTCTCTGTTTTCTCTTTGTTGATGTGGCAAGCTAGCTCAGCGTCCACATCTGTGCCACATCATCGAGTTGCTTTCGTGTTGTCCCTATCAGCATGCCATGTGGCACATCCCAACACACCCAATCCAAAGATACATACACCCAGTCCATGGTACACCCGTCAATGATAGTGGGCCCCACATCAAAATTCAATTTCTTGATTTTCTTTTCAGCCAAAATTCCCACTGCTCACGTCAGCTCACATCATAAATCCAACCCCCTTCAGAAAAATAATTCAGTAAATCCGAAAATTATGATTTTCATTAGTTCAGGTGATTTCAATCTTCCAAAGCTCATATCTTTTGCATCCAAACTCCGATTAAGTCCATTCAAATTCCTAAATTCAAGATATATTTATATAAGATTTTTATTTAATTTTTAGAGTTTGTTTGCTCTCTGTTATTTATTTATTTTGTTTATTTGCTTGTTTGCAAATAGACGTTGATACTTCAGAAAGTTTAGAACAAGAAGGAGCTGAAGATCAAGGAAGTAGAAGATTGAAGATAAAATAAGATCACCATTGCTATAGCAAGGCAAGTTATACTTTTGATCATATTGAACCCAGTTTTCAAAAGTTATATTGATTCAAATTATTGCATTTACTTTAAGTAATTATTTAAATGCTTTTGGGTGTAGTTATTATCTAATTTGTTATATCCACCTTGTATATTGTTATGTTATAATCTTTTGTCACCCTAGATTAGTTCGTTATTTAGTTGGTATTATTGTAGCACCAACGTGGGTTGGTTAGATACGATTAGTTTGCTTAGCCATGCCACAAGTCATCATCTCATGTGAGTTGCAAATATAAACCTGACTAAGGAATATGGAACTATGTGATAAAACTGTGTGTACTGTGTGATATTACTCGTTGATGGCATATATTGCACTTAACCAACTAGGTGGTAAAAGATTTAGACTAAGGCAAGTGGTGGATACTGTGTGACATGGTGGCTGTGTGAATGGGAATAATAATCTGTGTGTCTTAGTTAGAATTTGGAAGTCTTGCCTTGGTCAATTAAGAAATTAACTTTGTGCGCCATTAAACTGAGCCTTATTGTATGACCACATGCTTGGTATGGAACATGCCTAACTTAGTAAGTTATGGAATCTCGACATTGATTACTCAGGTAGTAGGTTAGGCTGTGTTGCATGGGTGGAGGTGTGTTTCTGTCTCCGTGGCGACTCACATCTATGAGCGATTCGCCGTCTTCAAGTCCAACGATGTGTGTCGGACTGGCTTTCTCTGTGAGTTGGTCTAGCGATAAAGCATATTTGAAGTGTCAATGTTCGAGATGAAGTTTTTGAAAGGTTTTATTGTGATCATTTTTGATCCAGTTGATTGCATCTTGTGGGTAAAGTGTACAACCTCTGCAGAGTGTTAAACAATCTATTCGAATAGTCACATCCGTGATCATGGACATGCTCGGGGATTTCACACGATGGGTAGATTTTCATAAAACAATTGGGAAGGGTTAGCTGTGTGATTTAAGTCATATGGCTGTGTGAATAAATTGATTAGGCTATGTGTCTTTGTGAACTAAAACTGTTAAATTAATATTGTCTTTTTGTTTTGAATTATGCTTTCAATCTATTATTCATATTCAATTGCAAATGTTGCATTTCTGCAAAAGAACCACAGAAGCCATTCCTTTGGAATAAGACATCATGTATACATTGCATTTTGTGGTATGACTTGCGAGTACGGTTGTGTACTCATACTTGCTATAATCAATCAACAGAAGTGGAGGAATCGTCAGTCATCAAGGTTTACTTCAAGAATCATGGAGAACTAGGTCACGCTACCCTAGCCGATTGCCTGTGGGCATATGGATGGGCTTCACTAAAGTTATTCCGTTACGTTCCGCTATAGCTTCATTCACCTATTCGCCTTCTGATGCATTAATTGTAAGCTTTGACCTTAAGGTCGTTACTCTGATATTTATTGTTATTTGCCTATTTATTAGTCATCTTGGTATATGGAAATGATATTTCACTGATGTTGCCACTGTGTGCACTAGTGTGATCCTGGACTAGTGCATTACACACAGAGAGTCCAGAATTGTATTTTTGGGTCTCGATAGTTTGTGTTTTGTCTTAATGGAGGAGCAGTGAGCTAGAAAAGCTTCAAATAAGGATAGTTGTTTTGATTCTACAACAGAGGTTGAGTCCATTGCGGCTTCCAAAGCTGCAAAAGAAGCAGTATAGATTAGGAAGTTCATTAATGAACTAGGTGTGTTTTCTAGTGTTTTCAGTCCAATAGATCTCTATTGTGATAATAGTGAAGCCATTGCACAGGCTAAGGAGCCTAGATCGCATCAAAAGTCCAAACACATAATTTGACAATATCACATTATTCGTGAGATTGTTGAAAGATGTGATGTGAAGATGTGCAAAGTGCACACGGATTTGAATGTTGTTGATCCGTTGACAAAGTCTTTGCCGCAACCTAAGCATGAGGTGTACATAAGAGCTATGGGTATTAGATACATGTATGATTGACTCTAGTGCAAGTGAGGGACTGTTGGTGATATACCCTAGAGGCAATCATAGAAATGATTGTATCATGTCTATGCTTATGAATTATGGAATAAATGTTACTATGTTCCTTGAATGAATTATTTGTTATAAAGATTAACAAATATGTGACTTGTTGGTGAAGCTCTTTAACTTATATGATATCATTCTAAATGTATCCTTGTCGGATATTACTGGTCGAAACACTAGTGACTTATCGACCAACATATGTATTGATTGATGACTATATTTCATCGGTCATGGATATAAGGATATCGAATCAATAATGTAAACACATGTTAAAGAACATGGTGTTAGATTGACCCACCTTGAGACACTATTGCAATTGTTATGATTTTATGTGTCATCCATTGGTCTCAAGCAATGATTATGTATAATCCTTAGACCTAAGATCAGCATAGTTTCCTACACGTGTAATAGTACACTTAGGGGTTGTCAAATGCTACTCCGTAATTGGGTAGTTATAAAGGTAGCTTTTGGGTATGCTATGAAACATGCAGATGAATGTGACTGGTCGAATATGGGATTTGCCACTCCTAACATAACAAGAGAGATATCTCTAGGCCCCTTAATGTGGTCGGATAAATAAAAATGCATGGCCATACCACTAGTGGCCGAAGAGTCGACCACATGAAGTTATCTGTCACTTGATCGAGAAAGTATTGAATAATCCATGGATGACAAAATATCTCATCTGGAGTTCAACCAGATATCGTGAGACAAGGGAGAATACACAAGCAGGTTGTTTAGTTCGACTGTGATCTGATTGGTCATTATGGAGATACTGGTGATCATGGACTGTCGAACATAATCACTAATTGGTCGTAAACTGATCATAAGGAGTTACGAACTAGTTGTGTAGAGATACAAGCTGGTTGTAAGTGATAAGGACCTAGTCGTAGATCATATTGCATTAAGGTTCGTTCAATATAATTTATGTGTATTTAGGAATCGTTATATCCTGCTAGAAACCGCTAATGACTTGTGGTTAGAAAAGAGTTTTCGAGTCACAACCAATTACGCATGAACCTACAAAGTCACACACTTAACAAGTTGGAACAAACGAGTTCGAATAGGATCCATCATGAGCTCTTTATAAGGGGATGCATGAGGTTGTTAGGACAGACGACGTGAGTTGCATCATCGAAACCTTAGCCGCCATCTTCTCGAGGGCCATACCGTGCGAGTTGGTGCTAGCACACCGACGTACGGTGTTCCATCCTCGAACGTGGATATCTTGTAGAAGCGGGCGCTGCGATTGTTTGTTGTCAGTCTTGAACGAGGATGATCCACAACCTTCGCAAGGAACATGATAGGTTGCTGGAAGAGAGGATCGACACTGAGGACGCTGGACGATCGACTATGACCATTACATCGACGCACTCGATGTTGGATCAGGCTACTCCAACTCTTCTTCCGCTCCACCGCGCGTCTAGTGGTAACGATCTATAATCTCTTGCTTGCATGACTTCTTGGTTTACATGGTAGAATTTTTTAATTACCAGCTAGTGTAGCCTACTTGTATCCCTTCACTCTTTTGTATCCATCGCCTGTAGTAGTAGAGGTTGATGCCATCGAAAACGACGATGACCAGCGTGCTGGAGTGGTGTCTAGTGGCGGAGGTGGGAGGGTTTAGGAATGGGTGACTTGGCGAAGGGGGGTGAGTGGATCGTGGGATCTGGAGAAGTCACTTGCATGATGAAGTCACAACGAAGCTTAGTGGAGAAGGAATAATGCATACATATGCATGGCTTAAAAAACAATTAATAGTTTATCAGATTTGCTATTTTTAAGTCGCTGAAATTTTCTTAAGTTTAAGTCAATTGTTGTGACCATTGGATTTGTGTAGAGATTGATGTGTCATATGATTGGATGTTGATCCAATGGATAACAAAGGTAATTTATGCTTAAGAAAATTTTAGTCACCCATAGTTTAATACCTTCACAGAGCTGTGCGTCTGCTTCATCAAGAGCATATCGAGGCGGTAGTTACCGAGTGACGCATGGATCTCGTCAGATCTGTTCAAATGGGTCATGTTTGTTGTGCTGGCCTAATTGACCCTGCTCAGGCACACCACGCCACGACACCTAAACTGGTTGTGTCAGCTCGGCCCGACGCATCGTGTCACACTTGGGTCGTCACCTCGGCCGACCAGGTTGGCCCAACAAAGCACACACAGTATCATGCCTAGCACGGCCCGACCCAGGCATGACACAACATGGCTGGCATGGCCCAACGCGCGGCGGCGACGTATGACGAAGGAGGAGGAGGAGGCGACGATGCACGGCAACAAAGGAGGCGGCAGGCACGACACCGGGCACCTTTTTTCTAGATGAGCTAAATGGGTCGATTCTTGCCCATCAGGCTAATTGTGCCCAGGCCGACACATGGTGACATGGACAATGACAACAACGTCCGGCTTTCGACAAGGTACATGTATGCTGTCCCCCCTCTATGGCTATTCCCACGATCCATTGTCCCTCGGTGTCCACAGGCCTAGTCACATGCCGCCTTCGAGCCGCCGTTGTGCCTCCGTGCCGCTCGGCCCGCCATGCCACATTCATGCCGCGCCGACCCAAGCATGATTCAACTAGTCCAAATAGGGCCTTTATGTAGGGATGGCAATAGGGCCATTCCCCGGCGAAGAGTGGTAGACCATCCCATCCTCGTGACAAAAAAAATCCCCGTCCCCGTCCTCGGGTACTATTCTTCCCCGTTCCCTGTCCCCGTCGGGTTATCGGGGACCTAGACCAATTCAAGATCGCCATTTCGGATTTCAAGCAAAGAAAGAGAAATTTCTCAAGCCATGGATTCATGGATACACTCATACACATACAACTGAATCATGAATTCATCATTCATGGATACACTCATACACATAAATTTCTCATATACACATAAATCTGGATATGAATCTAACACAAGTACCACAAGCTCATATACACAAATCTGGATATGAATATAACAGATGCTCATATACACAAGCTCATAGTCATATACACAAAACTAGATATGAATCTAACAGAAGCTCATACACACAAGTACCAACGGAACCTCATATACCCAAATCTAACAGAAGCTCATGAAATTAGGAGACCAAGCAACAGTACTAGTATTACACATCCTCGTGACACAGGTATGAAGGAATGAGGGGAAGGTGATGGATTACCACTGGCGGCGGGCAACACGGATTGATTGGGGTAGGCCTGGGCAAGCCAACGAGTATGACGTTAGAGTGAGTTGGTGTTGAAGGAGGCGGTGATAACCGAAGCGGCGACGGGCGGAGGCGTCGGCGTCGCTTGGGATCGACGGGAGGCGGAGACCCCAGCGTCCGAGCGATGCGGCGACGGGAGTAGGCTGCCTTGGTGGAGTGGGCTGGTGGCAGGCGCGCTGGGGATGAGGACGACGGCAATGGTTGCGCTTGGTGATGGAGGTTGGAGTCGGAGGAAGGAGGAGGCGACAAAGGCGGTGGCGGAGGAGGTGCGTGGGGTGTTGGGGAGGAGGAGCGGAGTCGGGATTGTCATGAGGCGGGACTGGTTGGGGTCTTAGGGACTTATGAGGCGGCGGCTGGGATAGGAACGAAGGGGAAATGGGGACTGGTTGGGGTCTTGGGGACTTGGGGGGCGGCACTGCTAGGGTTATGCACAGATGCACTCGGTTACGGGCCTTAAGTGAGTAGGCTGTAATTGTGTTATCGGGGCCCATCGGGTAACGGGGATGGGGAGTAGGGAAATATCCCCGGCCCCGCCTCACCCGATGGGGAATGCTATTTTCATATTAGTATCCTCGTGGGGAAAAAAATAGTCCCAAACCCGCCTCCTAATAGGTGAATTCCCCATCGGGGAACGGGGAATGGGGCCCCATTGCCATCCCTACCTTTGTGTGGCCCGCTTAGTCGACCTGCTAGGGTTTCCCCTAACCCTAGCGCGGCTTGACCTGAGTGCACGCACGAGCACACGCGAAGGCGTGTGGTGGCGTCCTCGGTGCGCACGACGACGGCGACGGAAGTACCGATAACGATGCGCGTGAGCGGTGCGGTAGCGATGGCACAGCTCGTCGACAGCGGCGATGGCCTGCGATGGTCCACATACCCGATCGGTCCCGGACCAATGTGACGTGCGACGGTAGCGTACACCAGGGTGCCCCACCTTGTCCTCTCCATGGACAATGGTGACGACGGCGGCGGCCGCTCCGTCCTCACCGGGGAGGTGGTGCGGCGCGAAGGCGGAGTTACAGGCGTGAAGGTGGTCAGCGGCAACCATGGTGCGGAGGCGTCGATGTCGTACCGTCTCTCTTCTTCTATGGCGGGCCAGCGCGAAGGCGACAACAACGGCGGCCACGGCACGAAGGCGTCAATTTGATCGGCGACGTGCGACACAAAGGCAATGCACGACACATGTCGCCGATGGTGAGGTCCTTGCTCCATGGAGCACGACAGCATGCGCGGAGGCGAGCGACAACGAGCCCGATCCCAATCGGTGGTGCGCGTGGAAGCGATGCCTTATCCGATCGGGATGGCGAGATCGATCCGATGAAGGTGCGCTGCGAAGGCTGTGCTCGGTTCTCGATTCACAACGGCGGTGCACACGCAGAAGGGTGGTGTCGTTGCCTAGACGGTGGTTGCCGGCGTCACTTGCGCAGAGGTGCATAGTTGGACGACCCATCGATGGCGATTGGCGAAGGTACATGGAAGCGTACCCAAACCAATCTTTGTGGAGTCCAGCGGCGTGTGCGCCTACGCACGGCCAATCGATTCGGTTGGCTAGCGGCGCGCCACGAAGGCGTCGCCCAGTCGGCAATGGCGACGATGCGTCGACTACGCGGAGGCGTACAGCCGATGCGATCGGGGAACTATCTATTGGAGATGTTGTCTCTAAAATGATGTAGCATAGATAGAGACAAGGTTATCTCTAACTATTAGAGATGCCCTTAGGAAGAGACGACTTGTACTCTCTCTCTTCCCCCTCTCTCCTTCACGTAGGATTTTGTTGACGTGGCATAGCTAAAAAATAATAATAAATACACTATTGGAGATGCCCTATTAGACCTCTGTTTAAATAATGTGTCTACACGTAATTGGGCATCGGAAACGTCGATGTACAGCTCGTGATTCGCGAAAGACAATTGCATGCATGCTCTTTCGTAATCGCATGCCACGTGTACAATTTTTATCCGCTGGGGCCGGGGCGTAGGCTTAACTTCAATTGACAGAGTATATACTAGTGGCAAATAGCATCTCTGTATTTGAGTTGGCTGGAGCAGAAGCCAGATTAAGACAACAAGACCAGGCCGAACTCCGGCCGGGACGAAGAGCGCCATGGGCGTGGAGTTTTGGAAGGAGGGGAACCCACCCCGGCCGGCCGGAGGATCTTTGAAATCGAATCGCCAACGTACGGAACTCCCAACAAGTTGTGCATCCGATTGATCAAAGATGAGGTCGGTCGGCGCCTGAGAAGCATTTCGACATCATAGGTAGCCCATGTCGTCATGATCCGTTGTTTATTCTTTGTTTCGTCTGTAATCTTTTCCTTTTCCTAATTTCACATGCATCCTGCGCAGCTGCCGGCTGAGGCCGCCGCCGGAGGTCGACCACATGCTGCACCTCACGGAGAACCAGGCGGAGAGCATGGGCTTGTTCATCAACCACCACCAGTGTGCCCGCTGCAACTACTACGCGCGCGTCTCCAAGTACATCTGGCACATACTCTACGTCACCGACGCGGCTGGGTTCCATTGCGTCATGTCCAACATCGGTTTTTCATGCGGAAATTCCACCCCCTGCCCCGGTCTAGATCGCCGGCAGCAACCATCTCCTCCGCGCGCGCCAACGACCGCCGCCTCGGTCCACCATCGTCTCCCTCGCCTTCGACGTGCGGCGCCGCATTCACGACCACCGCGCCGACCCGAGCTGGATGAATTCTACAAAATCTCAGCCCACACCATTACATACAAGATTCGCTATCACGGCCCGTCCAGGCCCATTTCGGAGACGGATCGCGCATATTAAGGGCCCGGCCCATTTGAAAAGTGGATAGCTAGCGGGATAAGGAGAGAAAATCAGAAATATATTAAGGGCTCGTCTCGTCTCGTCTCGTCTCGTCCTCCCCACAACCCAACCAAAATCAATCAGTCAGTCCCCTCCCCAGAACCAGAATCCCTTATCCCCTTCGTTCCGCTTCCATTCCTTCCTCTTCTCCTCCTCCATGGCCTCCTCCATCACCATGTCTCTCCGCTCCCTCGCCGCCACCGAAGCCTTCCTCCCCAAGCCCACCTCCGCCCCCTTCCTCTTCCTCCTCTCCCCAACCCCCCCTCGCCTCCTCCACCTCCGCTCCACCCGCCGCCTCCCCCTCGCCCCCCTCGCCGCCTCCGACTCCTTCGACTCCGCCGCCGCCCTCGACTTCGCCGACCCAGCCGCCGCCGAGGAGACCGACCCGCCGGAGCCGGACCAGCAGGAAGAGGAGTACACGCCTGAGGAGGACGACGCCGTAGAGGCCTCTGCGGCCGTTGAGGAGGTGGCGGAAGAGGGGGAGGAGGAGGTCGGGGAGTACGTCGAGCCGTCAGAGGAGGCCAAGGTGTACTTCGGGAACCTGCCCTTCGACATTGACAGCGAGCGCCTGGCCCAGCTCGTCGAGCAGGCCGGCGTCGTGGAGGTCGCGGAGGTGAGCCTTTTAGCTCTTCTTCATTTTCCTTATCCACTGGTCGGTATGCTGGGTGAAGAAAGTGACTCAAAACCCCAACTCCGTAATAATGTACGCACAACTAAAATTGGCCCTGCAACCACTGTAGAAACATACTTCAGTTCTGAACTTCCGATGTAAATGCGTAACTGTATGTGGTGCCGTGTGCCGTTGAAGCTTGCAGGGTGCCGCTGCTAGAATCTACTCGGCTGCTTCAGTGCTTTGTGAGCTTCTTGTGTGAGTATGTTTAGGTGGCAGCCGGTTGCTATGTGATATTATTTCAATAGACGTTTGTGCTGTGTGGAGAGGATGGTGATTACAAGTTTTTATCGGATTTTGCCTTGGATTGTTCATTAACTTGTTAGGCGTGCGGTTGTAGATTCTTAAGAAACTCTGGAATAGGGAATCCTACTCTGATGTGGCTTCTAGTACGAATTTTTGGTCTAGATTGAAGCTGTGAATCTAAATACTACTCTTATGAAGAATGCCCTGTTTCTTCACCTTCTTTAGGCTATCCATGTGTTATGTAATGTCTGTTTAATCAGCATTGTAGAGACACAGTTAGATATGTATGGTTTTTTGCTATTTTGTTTTTAAATGCAGTTTCTACTTTGTGGATCTGCAGGTCATTTACAACAGACAGACAGATCAGAGCCGTGGTTTTGGCTTCGTCACCATGAGTACTGTTGAGGAGGCTGAGAAGGCTGTGGAGATGTTCCATCGCTATGTGAGTATATTTGATTACTTGATGGGACTAGTTTCTTTTAATTTTCTGAATTTAGACATTTAGTTGAAGTTACAGATAACCTGTTTTCCTATCTTAGCTACAGCTCATGTGCTCATAGTTGAGCTACTAATTTATGAGCTTGCAGTATGCACCGAATGGGAATATGGGATGCTACCAGTTTGCATTTGCATGTTTTCTGTAATAGGTTCCTAGGGTAATGTTGTATGGATTTTTCGTTCAACATGATAGTGCTCTTAGTTCCTGATTTGAGGGAACACATTATTACCAAGCCAACTTAATCAGCCTCTTCATTCTGATGACTTTGTTTACTAACTTTTTTCATTTGTATGCTATGCACGCGCCAGTGTTCTTTAATCTAATTTGCTCCTTGTAGTAATTATTACTTCTCAAGGTCATATGTAAATCGTTTGCTATGTTAGCTTGTGTTAAAGAATGTAGAAATTGCATGCTTTGCTGATTAACCTTTAATTTGGACAGGAATTGAATGGAAGGCTTCTGACTGTAAACAAGGCAGCTCCTAGAGGTGCCCGGGTGGAAAGACCTCCGCGGGAATCTGGGCCTTCTTTCAGGATTTATGCTGGCAATCTGCCTTGGCAAGTGGATGACTCTAGGTTGGTGCAGTTGTTCAGCGAGCACGGCAAAGTGGTTGATGCTAGAGTTGTCTACGACAGAGAAACTGGTCGTTCACGGGGATTTGGTTTTGTAACAATGGCAACACAGGAGGAATTGGATGACGCTATTGCTGCCCTCGACGGACAGGTCAGTGTATAGTTGATTTCCCTGTCATTTGCATACCGTATAACCGGATGAAGCAAATATAGTTTTACTGAGAATCAATATTGCAGCGAGGCTGTGGGATGATGCTAATTTTATCATATCGTGAACAAATTATTGCCTTTTACTTTTCTTGCCCCAAATATATGACTTTTCCATTTTGAATTCCAGAGTTTGGATGGTCGTGCCCTGCGGGTGAATGTTGCAGAGGAGCGGCCACGGCGAGGTTTTTAATGAAGATATGTGGGGTGGACAGCAGGCTTGCTGCATAGGAGCATCATAGCACGTCTGATACTGGTGTAGACCCTCATTAGCTTTCTTGTGATGCTGGGTTTTATCCTCCCATCCTTCTTATGTTTTCTCTTTACTGCTACTTTGGTATCTGTTGTTTGTGGCCATGAGTTCAGGTAGTCTACTGTTATGATGCCCCTATCTCAATTTGTCGATGCAATTCAAAAGTTTTGTCTGACATCTATTCAAGCAAAACAGAGTATGTATGGCCCTTCTGCTATATCTTGTGCGTAACTGTGTGTGATACCCAGCACGTATAGCTTATTGCTGACTTATGTACCGTACTCCTTTGTGTTTACTTGCAGTTTCTTTAGTTAATGGGAAGAACGAATTTAGCATCGGTTTACTTGTGCAGCTAATTGTGTTGTACTTAGTCTTATGGTGTGGAATCACCATGTTATGTTCGTGGCGGACTCATTCGCAGGGCAGTCCTGTTCAATACGTGGTCGCTTGCTTCACGCAGCGCGCCTACAGATACGAAACCTGACAAGACAAACCCGGCCACTTTCCCGACCAATTGCCGATCATGTCCACAGCTACGGACGCCGCCGTGCCCCGGTGGGCCGATCTCCCGCCCGACCTGCTCCGCGACGTCTCCGGCCGCCTCCACGACGCCGTCAACTTTGTCCGCTTCCTCGCCGTCGCGCGGGACCGCCTTGCCGTCCTCCCCGATGTCCCATCCACCGTTCCTGCCGTGGCTCCTCGCGCGGTGCGACCGGGACGACACCTATGGGCCGCACATGCGCCCCGTCTTGTCCAACTCTGACACGAGCTGGAGCACGCCTGCATCCGCGACAACAGGGTGGCCAGCGCGGACGGCACGGGTACCGGCCGGTTCGTCGCCGCCGCCAGCAGCGAGGCTCGTCCTTGCCTCGTCAACCCTCTCAACGGAGCCGCCACCCCCCTGCCTCCCTTCCCAGGTGGGAGTGAGACCAACACGTGGGTGGCGGACGCCAACGGCATCGTCTCTAGCGATGGCACCGTCGTTCTGTACGACTTTAATCTGCTGACCATGCCTGAGGACTACTTCGACGCGGCCGTCCTGCGCCCCGGCGATGCGGGCTGGAAGGAGGTACGGAAGATCCTAAACGACGACGACTACGACGGGTGGGAAGGGAGCTACGCCGCCGCGTATCATGACGGCAAGATGGTAGTGTTGATGGGCTCGGTTAGCTGGTTCACCGTGACACCGGCGGTAGCCGCTGCCCGCTGATGACGGTGGCCCATCCGAGCTCCAGACGACGATGCCGCTGCCTGTCGAGCCCGCGGGCAAGACACGCATACACAGCTACCTCCTGGAGTCTCGCGGCGAGCTGCTGTGGGCGTCCGTGCTAACCACTCGGGAATACAATGACGCCTGCAGGCAAGGGCGGGCCGGCGACCTGGACCTGGCGAGCGCGCTGTCGGTGTCGGTGTACGCGCTGGAATCGGAATCTGATAATTCGGCGCGGTGGGTGAGGAGGGACGGCCGGAGCATGGGTGGCCGCGTCCTTTTCCTGGGGCGCCCGAGCAGCTTCGCCGTCGACGCCGCGGCGGCGGGTGCGCCTACTTCGTCTTTGGCTCGAGGCGCTTCTGTTCCGACGTGTGCCGCGTGGCCGTGTAAAGGTACAGCTTCGTGGACGGCACGACGACGGTGGTGCAGGAGCTGCCTACCGGATGGCAGTGGCACTGGCACCACGAGAGGTGCGCGTGGTTCGTGCCTCACCCTGCTAGAGCTGGGAGTTGAGCCAGGCTATTCCAGACCAGCATGAGGCCCGACTGGCACGGCACGCTACGTGGTGGGTCGTGTCAACATGACACGAATAGGCGGGCTGGGCCGGGCGTGCGGACATGGCACGACGAGCGGCACAAACGATGGGGCCGTGCTCAGGCCGGCCTGGCACACTTGCAGCACGGCGGCGGCACACCAAGCCCGCCTGCGTTGTGTAATATCCTAATTTTCTGGAGTTGTTGAGTTCTGGTCTTGCTTTCCTTTCTCCCTATTCGTTCAGGCCTCTCTGGACCTCCTTAACCTCTTCTAACATTTTCCCCGTTTAGACCTCCTCTTAGTCTAGACATCCTCGTGGTTTAGACCTCCTTTTGTTTGAACTTTCCTTCGGTTTTGATCTCCCCTTGGGTCACGACCACCCCCGAGGTGCTCTCAGCTCAGGTTTGAGTTTCAAACATCTTTGATTTCCGAAATCCGTCGCTCGGGTTGAATTCCTCCTTTTGAGATCTCCTTTGGTTCCATCTTGACCGTTGAGACCCCTCTGCGTTGGTCTTGATCGTCGAGATCTCCTTTTGTTCCATCTTGACCGTTGAGATCTCCTTTGGCTCCATCTTAACCGTCCAGACCTCCCTTCGTTTTGATCTAAGGGTCTAGACCTCCCCACCGTCAACCCCTTTTCTCTCCTCTCGCGTGGGCGCGCTCAGTCCGAGCCGTCCGATTGTGCTTGGACGGCCCGATGTTTTGTGATGTTCAAGCAGTCCGAACTTTACCTCTGGCTTGGGCCGCCCGATTAAGATTGGACAGTCAGATCAAGTTGAGTTCGGGCGTGCGCTTCGGACTGTCTTGGGCCACCCCATCCTTGTGGGTCTCTTTGCAAAGACGATCCTCTTAGTCTTTTGTAAAGACCACCTCGGTTGGTCTTTTTGCAAAGACCACCCTTTTGGGTCACGACCCCCCTTTGAGGCCGCGACCTCCTCTTTTTGTCGTTTAGCCGCGACCTCCCTTGGTCGGGATCTCCTCGATCTTTTTGCAAAGACCACCCTCTTGGTCGCGACTACCTCTTCTGTGGGACCGCCTCTCGAGTCTCTCAAGATCACGGGAGAAAAGTCTTCATGCATTTAATGCTGCATTAAATGCTATCATTTCCATCATACCTTGTCTTTTCCTCTTTGGTCACCTCTTTTACCTGCTCATTACATTCCTTTACCTGCTCCTGTTGTATGCATTAAATGCACCGTCCTCCTCTCTAGACCTCCCTGTGCCTATATAAAGCACCGGAGAGGCCTCCTGTTTCCATTTGTTTCCCAGAACCTTGAACCTCCCTCGGTCGAGCTTTTTCTTCTTCAATAGGAGCTCCGATTCAGTGAATCAAGTTTATATTTTCACCCTGATCCTGTGTTTTTCTTTGGCTTTGATTTGGTTCTTTCGTTGGAGTTTTGTGGGTTCGTTTTATTTACTTAGTTCTTGTTCGCGCATGTAGGATCCGGTTATTCTGAAGACCTCCTGGACCTAGCTCTCTCAGCAGAAGACCCTCAGTTCTTAAGCGTAGGCAAGTCATAGACCCTTGATTATATTGATCCTAGTTTGCAAAAGTGCTTTGTTTTATACCAACTCGCATGGCTAGTTTTATATAAAAAAATGGTTTCGGGAGTAGTTACAACACCCACTTGTCTTATGACTCCTTGGATAATTGAAAACAACATGTTTGACATGTACCCTTAGAAATCTGTAGGATGGGTTATCTTAGTTGGTTATGTCTTTGAATACCAACATTGGCGTGATTTATTGCTTAGCCATGCTCTAGTAGAAGTTTGGTCTCGCAATCTCATGACTCAAAGAATGATTGAACTTGACTAATGTGCTATGGAACCGTTGCAATGCCACTATTGTTAAAATTTGTGTGCTATGACCAGGGTGGTCATTTGACCGGGTTGAACCTGAAAATATTTTATGCTCGGGCGAGTAGTCAAGAAGTGAGTAGTGGGTGCCTTGAGTACACTGGGTTTGTGGTCAGACTCACCTGAGCAGCCAACTAAGGACTTAACCTTGTACGCCATCGATCTGGGTCACTCCCGTGAAACCACAAGTCCATAATGGGGTGGTCTGGCCAACTAATTAGCGAGGTCCTGATGTGGTTCTATCGTGGTGGTCGAAATGGCGCAAGAGGGGGCCTAAGCATGGCGAAACCTTAGCGGGCAGAACCAAGTCAGGACTGACCTTGGTAAAGACCTTGTCACGAGCTCTAGACTGCTTACCAAAGGAAGTGAGCAGGGGCATCGACGGGTGCCCAACCAACTAGAGGACTTCGTGTCTTGTGGGTAAAGTGTGCAACCTCTGCAGAGTGTAAAAATCTATTTGAATAGCCGCGTCCTCGGTTATGGACATGCCCGGTTCTTTCGCGCAAGGGTAGATCTTTCTAAAAATCGTGGTTTGGATCCGAGTAGTAGTTTGGCTCATGACCAGGGTGGTCGTGGGATGTTTTCAAAGAACTTGGTTTACTTATGTATTATCTTTTCAACTTGTGCTTTGCAATCTACTTAATGTATTTCCTTTTAAATGCTGCTTTATGCAAACTAACCATACAGCTTTCTTTGTCAAGCCTTGCATAAATGTTATTGCATTCACTTTCCCTATAGCTTGCTGAGTACATTCAAAGTACTCATGGCTTGTGCCCTCTGGTTAATCAGCAGCTGAAGACCTCCCCGGGTGCTCCGAGAACTACGAGGAGGAGTTCGTTGAAGACCTCGTGGACTAGGGGATGTCCTGCACTCGATATCCTGTGGCTCGCCGAGTGGCTCCGCATTGTATTTTGTTCCGCTGCAAGCGTTCTTTTTGCTATTAGCCCTGCGTGGCACCCCTGTAAACAAGATTGACCGTAAGGTCTTTTGTCTATAAATATTAATTTGTCTGCTTCATATTAAGTTTGTTGTATGGATGTGATGACACCGATGTTGGGTCTGTGCGAGCTAGCAATATGATCTTGGGACTATCTCATTGTGCACAGAGACTGGGACCTCTGGGTGGTCTTGGTGGTCCTCCGGGTGGACCTTCGAGTCCTCTTGAGTGGTCCTAGAGGCTCTCCGGGAGGTCCTGAGGGACCTCTTGGGGGGTCTTGGAGGACCTTCCAGACCTCCGGGTGGTTCGGTTGGATCTCCTGGGTGGTCCTAGGAGATCCCTTCGAGTCCTCTCGGGTCGGGTCCTTACACACTGCGACCCCGCATGGCCGCACCGGGAGAAGGGGAAGGTGGGGGAGGCTGCAGGGGGAGTCGCCGGCACTGGGGGTAGGGGAGAAGGCGGAGGCGCGCGACTCCCACTGTCCCATAGCATGATTCACTCTAGCCCACGCGGTGGCCGGCCCTCCTGCATCGACGGCGACGGCGGGAGAGCACGAGGACAAGCACGATGGCGTTGGCAAGGATGAAGATCGAACGCAGGTGGAGGAGGGGGGAGGCGGTGAGGCGGACGACGGAGGAGGCCGCGGCCGCCGGGGGGGAGCGGGAGAGGAGGATCACCAGGGCCAGGAGCCTCCTCGCCTCCCGCCTCGACTCCCGCGCCGCTCGGCGTCCTCCACCGCACCTCCTCGCCTCCCGTAGTCCGCCTCCCGCGTCGCTCGGCCGACCGCCTTCCGCCTCCCGTGCGCGCTCGACCATGTGGTGGGCAGTGGGGAATCAATGGAGATGGGGCCTGGCCGCCTAGGGGACTAGGGGTCAAGACTCCATGACTCATGAGTCCAACTATCCAAGTAGATACATTACTACATCAGCCTATGACCTATCTAGTCGAAACAACAACTTGTATGCGAAGCTGATTTTTTTCTATAGCCATTTGGTCCAGACAAAAGATTCCATGCATGTGCTTAGAATATGACTAAGGGGGGTGGCCGATAGGGAGTGGGTCAGTGCCTCAGTGGGGTTCGGCCGAAAGCCGATTAGATAGAGGAGAGAAGTGCCTGAGACTAAGATAGGGTGTCGTAGGGGCGGCCCACCGGCCCCACGACCTAGGCGAAGCACAAAGGCCCCCTCCGAAGGGGTCCCGAAGGGCCCTCGAAGATGCCCTCGAAGAGGTCCTAAGGGCCCCCCGAAGGTCCCCCCAAAAGGGGTCCCGGAGGCACCCGAAGGTGCCCTCCGAAGGGGTCCGTGCGCCGAAGGCTACACATAGGCTAGGAAAAGCCCCTATGGTTGTAGTACCTTTTCAGGGGTACATGTGTAATTTTAGGTACCTGGTCGGGAGGCAATAAATAGCCCCTCCACCATGTAATAAACCGACCCGATTTTTGGGGCAATTAACACGCATTCTCCTCATAGCCGGTACCCCTCTCCCAGGACCCTTCGGCCCCTCGCCCCGACGTCGGGGTTCCCTACTTTCTACTGTCTAGTCTTTTTCACTACGACAGAGGGAATCAGGGAAAAGAGAGAGTGATCGGTGTACGGGTACATGCATGGTTGTTTGGTTTTCACTCAAATCAAGCTTGCATAGTTTCATGCATGCAGACAACAATCATTAGCAACGTTCGGGAGGTGCAGACAACAGTCATTAGCAACGTTCGGGAGCAACAGCCTTCTTCCTGATGGATGGCTATAAAATCAACTCATTTTCTCATTTCTTTACCATCCATCCACTCTCCTTATTTCTTCACCATCCATCTAATCTCATTTATTCACTATCCATCCACTTTTGGCTCTCCTCATTTTCTTCAACATCCATCTACTCTCCTCATTTCCTCAACATCCATCTACCCTCCCCATTTATTCACCATCCATCTATCCATTATACTACTAAGGAGTCAGAGCACCAAGGAGCTCCCGAGTGGTATGCTATGGAGGAGTCGTAGCACGAAAAGAGCAACAGGGCGACTTAGTGTAAGCTCCCGCTGCCGCTCCCTTAGTTCTCCTCCGGCTCCGACTCCCGTTGATGCTCATTAACTCTCACCAAGCATGGGAGACTACGGCATGGATGATCGTCATATGGACGGTACGAAGGGCTACGAGGAGTACCAGGGCGGTCCGGAGCCAATAGGGACACCAGAGTTCTCTCCCCCATCCATGGATGGCAACATTGCCAAGTCTGGACGAAGGGCGAATTGCTGGAAGCACATGACCTGGAGCTAGGAAATCCAAGACGGCCAAATGGTAGATATCGCAACTTGTAATTATTGCAAAGCTAAATTAACTGCTCGTAAGATTTTCTACAACTAGACTAGCTATGACTGCCCTATAGTCAACAAAGTCTACAGACATGTGGGCCCAATCAACTAGGAACACTTACGCGCTGTGTTTAATACGCACAATAATTAATATACGATGTTATTCTCCGAGATAACTGCATATATTAAGTCTCTGTCTTTGACGTAACTGCAAAGTGGCGTGGGGTATGGTCTCTCTGACAATAACTACCCTCAACGTGAATATTTCATTAAGCGTTGAGGCACCTCTTGACATGGAACAACTGTCACCCCTTCACGTGCTATATAAAGAGTAAAAAGATCAAAAGATGAGAGGATCAGAGACAACAAAAACAACGACAACAGAGAAGTCATTAAGCCTTAGTTTTGGTGATTTCTTCTCTGTTGTAAAGCATAGTCAATATGATGATATTTTTGTGTAGGCAAAAAAAATTGCTACATGACACTGAAATTTTTGTGGCATTTGCTGTGTGACATAGAAATTTTGTGTTTTTGCTGAAACACACTACAAGAATATGGTTATTTGTTGTAGGACACCGCGCCCATTATAATACCATTTCCAACTGAGTTAGGAGAGAATGTTGACAAAATGTCCAATGTACCCTCCGGGTCGAACCTGTTGTTGGGATTGGACCCGAAGGGTATATGGGGAATGTGGCTAGGATTTTGGGGGTATAAGCTGGTGCGGTCGGATCTGGGTCCAGCCTACTCGGTTTAATCACATCTGGATAGGTCGGCACCTGTTGTCATTTACAAAAATTTCTCCCTCCAATTTGGTCGGAAATAATATTTACAGTGTACGTGGTATCCTACAGCAAAGAGCCACGTTTTTACGGTGTCTTCCGCAAAGACGAAAAGTTTCAGTATGCCATAACAAATGCCACAAAATTACGGTGCTGTGTGAGCAATTTTGCCTTTGGTGTAACAGCAACGGGTACCGTAATGGTGTGACGACCACGCACACAAGCAATACAGATGGGCTGGACCGGACCGCACGGACTAGGCGCAATCGGGTCCGAGCCACATCAGCCCACGAACCGCAAGTCCCCAACGAACCAAGCCGCCTCCAAGGTTACAAAGAAACCCTCGCTTTCCAGCCGCTTCTCCTTCCTTCTCGCCGCAAATCTCCGATGGCCGCCGCCGCCGCCGCCGCCCCACTCCGCAAGCTTCTCCTCCGCATCCACCTCAACAAGTCGCTGCCCCTCCCCATCCCGCTCCTCTCCGATCTCCCGTCGCAGCTCCGACAAGCCCCAACCCCCGCGCCTCCCCTCCCAGTCTCAATCCCAAGCCAAACCCCAGCCCCGAATCTCCGCGACCTCCTCTTCTCCTTCCACCCCGCCCTGCAGATACACCCGTCGCTCGATCCGAGAGGGGACGCGCGCGAGGACGACGACGGCGACGACAACGATGGGGCAGGGGCGGAGGTGTGGGCGGACAGCGTCAAGAAGAAGCGGAAGCGCAAGATGAACAAGCACAAGCTCCGCAAGCTCCGGAAGCGACTCCGCCGACAGACATGAGCGAACCACCACCCGGTGAATACGCCAACTCATCTGCTCTGCCTCGATTAGCGTCTCACCAATGCTCGCGTTTCGCTTTAACTCTTTTAAATTGTTGATCCATAAAGTGAAAGAAGGGAAATGCTGGGGAGATAGAGAAAGCTCTGTGCAATGAATGCTTAGCCACTGTTTGCAGCTCATTGCATATGTTTACATGATTTTGGTTGGATTCCACACGGCTCCTTTTCCGTGCTATACCAAATTGCTATTCAGTGTTCTGTTATTGTAGATGGAAATGCCGCACCCTTCGCTATATTTACGTCTTGGTCTAGATATTCAGGCTCTAATGCTTTGTTGCTGCGTATTGAATTTCTATGCTTGTGTGGTTTGTGTTTCTGTGGAGTGCATAGAGGACGTTCTGCGCACCTAGTTAAGTGCCAGTATGTTGTTTTCATTTCAACATGGTGTGGTGTCGCTGTAGCAGAGATGTTAAGTGCGTACATCGATCGATAGTTGCCAGTTGAAATGGACCATGGGTCCATTGCGCTATCTGCTAGTTCAATAATCTGTTGCTATTGTTCCTCTGTTTTGATTGAATCCCTGGTGCAAAACTGTGCCTTTCTAGGGAGATCTATGCAACATGCTACATAGGCTTTGCACCTAAAGAGAGGGACACTTGTAGAACTCAAAGCTAAAATAGAGCACCACACACTATTTACATTTTTGTTCATATGTTCAATCTTTGGTTCTATTCTCCTACTGTGCTGAACTATATGTTCAATCTTTGGTTCTATTCTCCTACTGTGCTGAACTATGAAAAACCTAAGAAGTCCATTTCTGCTGTACCAATGGTCTAATTGTTTTCATTTTGATAAGTGAAATACAATTCAATCACATTTTAAGAGAAGAAGAAATATCTTTATTTGTAGATAGTCCTTCGAGGAATATCTGCTTCTATTCTCCTACTGGGCTTGGCTGACTTCGATTACTACTGCTGCCAGCAGAACTATGAAAAAACTAAGAAGTCCCTTTCTGCTGTGCCAATGGTCTAATTGTTTTCATTTTAATCAGTGAAACAAAATTCGATCACATTTTAAGAGGAGAAGAAGAAATATCTTTATTTGTAGATACTAGATAGTCCTTCTAGGAATATCTGTATCAGTGGGCTAGCTATATGATCAACTTATTGGTTTTTCATAATTTATTTACGTAGACTGCTGCAACTGTAAACCTTATTTGCAATTATATTGCCATACAGTTAGTTAATGAATAATGTTAAAGGTAACTATGCCTTAGACCTACTCACCTGCACATCTTGCTAGGAGTTTGGTCTGAACTTGAAAGATCATGCATGAACTGGCAACTGTATAAACTCCTATCGCACAAAAAAAGTTTGAGCTCAGTTGTACTGTTCTGCTCTCTAATTCACATTTTTGTTTGTTTTGAGTAGGCTTGAGGACTGTACTTGCAACCAGGGTCTCCGATGCCCACTGTCACACTGGTTACGAGCGGATAGCTTGTACTGGTTTTTGTTTGGCTATGGGAGTAGCTGGTTCAATACCAGTCAGCAATTCGTTGGGACTAGGGCTGCAACTAGAAACTCTGCCGTGACTCTAATGAAAATGAGCCAGGGTCCGGCTAATTGAGATTTGGATTTCTGTACAATAAAACTGCAAATTTGGTGGTTCAGTTGTTCTTTTCCCCAATCAATGCTATAATCAACACCAACATCTACTCGGTCAGAACTCAGTGGTTCTTAACCCGTTCATACGTTGATTTTGAGTTGGCCTGAATTTTTGTGTCCTATTCAGTGTTTCTGCCCCGGCTGGTAAATGACTAGTTACTGCCTGTTAATGTCAATTTTCTTAACTTGCAAACCATTTCAGAAGGTATAACTTGGATCTATTTTGCTCTCATTTGCTTGTTTAATGTTCGAGCGGCATGTGACTGGTTGGTTTCGTTGATATTGTGTGTGCTCCATGCCAACTGTTCTTGTTTGAGCGTGGCCGGCGGGAATGGGTCTACACTGCGCTCCAACAATCAACTCTCTGTGCTGTTTGTACATTGTGGGTTGAGGAGTAGTATCTGTGGTTTTAGATAAGAAATGTTATTGATTGGACTTGGGCTGTGTCCTCAAGTAGAGGTACCAGTCAAGACTTGACCAATGCAAGGTGTCGGTCGTCCGACGCACGAACGAAACCAAATTTAGCGGTCTGGCGAGCTAAGCACTCAGCTCTCTTCTTCCTTCCATAAAACACACTTGATTCTACAGCCGAAACAAGAACTCTTGCATAGCAACGAGAAGCGCATCATCCTCTTGGGTGCGGTGCTACTGCTAGCCATGGCGCAGCTGGACGTTGTCCCCTTCGCCGACAAGGACCTGGAGTCGGAGGCGAGCATGGGGAAGCTGTACGACAAGTGGCGCGGCTCGGCGTACACACGGTGTCGAGGAGCCTCGCGGAGAAGAAGGCCAAGCTGGAGCCTGGAGGTGCATGGCGAGCTCAGGTCAAGTTTGTTTGGAGGTTACGCGCAAATAGCTATGGCCGGATCGGAGGACACGCAAATGCATGGCTCACATTTACGTACGCAGGATCCTCTGAAAGAATAATTACGCACGCAAGAACAGTACAATTATGGACTATCCATCTTAAGTTGCAAATTAAACCTTGCCGACTTTATTTAGCACGCACGGTCAAATGACACAGCAAGATGAGCAAATTATATCCGTTTTTTGTTACCATACACGAGTATGATAGCTAGAAAA
This sequence comes from Phyllostachys edulis, assembly GCA_036346405.1. Lineage (NCBI taxonomy): Eukaryota > Viridiplantae > Streptophyta > Magnoliopsida > Poales > Poaceae > Phyllostachys > Phyllostachys edulis. Next base: position 62,922,082 of record CM070561.1, on the reverse strand, counting down.
AAAATTCCCTGGGGAGGGCCTTGGGGGAAGGCCCCTCCCTCATCTCCATCCAATTCCTCCCCCCCCCCTCCCTCCTCCCGGGATACAACGGCTCGGGGGGAGGGCCTCACGGTGAGCCTCTCCTCCAGAGAATTTCCTTCCGATAGCTGGGCCGTGTTGACACTGAATAGCACGCACGGTCAAACGAACAGTTTATATAAGTACGTACCTAGCGCGTACCATGCGTCGGCCAGATCGATTTTAAAAAAAACACGGGACGTACTACATGTAATTGTGTCCGTACGCGCGTACCTATGATAATAATTATAAGGTATTTTATATATGATTTAACGGCCGTAGGTGTTTAATGAAGGCGTATTGGAGGTGAGAGCATGTAGGGTAATTAAATGGTTTGGAGGTGAGAGCCCACGTTAATCTTAGTTGTTCAATCCAGATCCAACGGTCAAGATTGACATTAGCACCTTAGCACCCAAATCAACATTAGCACTAGATATCCCCCCCCCCCACACACACACACACTATTCTGTCGCTGAGTTATTCTACGTCTAGGCAGCCCAACGTGTGCTATCCAGGCTAGGTGTGACGCGCGCACGCGCAATCCCATACGACCGGCCCACCAACTACAGAGGTGGCCCAGAAACGTCTACGCCCGCGAGGGTCTTGATCTGACAGTAAATATCAGGTGTTGTAACAGCAATACGCATGTCCCTTTTACTGCATGTTTTGGGGGAACGTGTTTTTTTTTGTGAGCTCCTACGCCAGCTAGTAAAACTTAATGTTGTACACAGTAACTGGCTTCCCTTTTTACAACCGATTTTTTCTAATATATTTTTTTAGTAAAAAGTTAGTGTCGTGATAGTAGACCCTGGCTGATGAACCACAGAGGTCCTGATTTGGCCCGATCTTTCGATGAGAAGATAAATTCGGTAGTAGTCGCTCAACTCTCACGATCCTGGCTACGAACTCGTAAGGCCCGAAACCACGCAATCGCTAAATTGCTCGACAAGTCGTTATTAGTCGTGCACAAATACCCGGATGACCTGATCACGAAGATCAATTCCTGCATACACTGAAGAAACACACAAGAACGAGATAAATAGCAATCTGAAATTGCAAATAGGATTGAAATATTTTGATTTAAGTTGGGATTTTGAAGCGGTATTATGGTTGGTCTAGTCGACAAAAGCCAATACACGAAGTTGCAATGAAGCTAACTTTGAACTAAACAAAATCTAAGAAAACTAGAGGGGTGCAACCTTCTTAAATAGGGGAGGGGGAGCCGCACATAGCTAAGAAAATAGGGGTTGGTACTATTTCATAGCACTATTCATGCATGAATAGTGATGTGTGAACAGTATGAGTCGTCTAGGGTGGCATCTTCCTTAGGGCCCAATCATTACAAAGCTCAATTTGGCCCAAACAGGTGACACAACATCTTTTTTTGATGAGTGCGGTGCACACAGAAGAAATTTGGAGGTGAGGCTAGATCCGTTGGAAAAAGAACGAGATAAGCTTTCCATCAAGTACTCGTAGACCTTAAACGGACTCCGTATGTAAAAGTTATACACATTTGAAGTTAGTGTTGTTTCCGGATGCCGAATTGGATTCCAAAATAGGTCCAGCTCGAACTCTTACAAATCAACCACTCTCTGTCTTTTATTCCTGAAAATAACAATATGTTTATTAAGAAATATCATATAGTTCATGTAATATAAAGACACTCCTAAAAACAAGCTTACCTGATAATTTAAATGAAGCGTACGAGCTCTTGTAATTGGAACAGTAAGCATAGCAAATATGGTTGTATCCATAGGGGTCATGTCCTCATCACTGGCTATCTTATGAGGTAATTGCGTTGGAGGGGTGCCGAGTAGGTCCAATGAAGTAAATAGGCGTTTGTAGAACAATAAACAGTTTCATCGTAAACAGTAAACGATTTCACCGTAGACGGTAAACACAAATTCAAACTAGATATATCGTGAAGGCAATAATATAAAACATAACACGCAGTAAACAGTTTCATAGTAGATAGTAAATACAAATTCAACCGGTTTTTTTTTTAAATTTTGTATTTATATATGGCCAAACAGTGTGGCCAGTCGCTTCTTACAAAGATTTTTTTAAAAAAGTAGAAACCTAAATAATTAAAGTTTTTCTAGTGGCGGAGGTAGCTTACTATCTCCGTCTTCAAAACTTCATAGGTGACGTCGTCGGCATCAGATGGTTCGGGATTAACGAATGAAGCCCAAAATGCGTCCACCCGTTGACGCGCCCGTTCGAGTGTCACCCAAAGAAGCTTCGATTGAAGAATCAAGTCGAATTGTGCCCATAGACTCTCTTCCCTTGCTCAAGGGGTCTCAGCAAGGTAGCCTCGGTCGCCTGCCACCTCGATGAAGCAGTCGAAGCGACAGTAATCCTCCATGACGTCGTTCTGGAGGACCACGTCGATGGCGAGGTTAGCTCGCCGAAAACAGGAGACCACACGGAAGACGCGGCGGAGGAGTACGTCCAAGCGGCGGAATGTCGCCGACACATACCTCGGCATAACGTCCGGCAGAGGAGGTAGGACACTGTTAGTACAATGCCCTTCCGCAGCATCCGCCAGCGCATGACCTGAGAAGTGCTTGTACAGAATGGCTAGGTAGGTTATCAACGCATGCGTCAGGAGAGAAGAGTGGAGAGCCTTTTTTAACTCTTCTAGTTGTTGATGGAGGGTACGAAAGAGAGTAGAGCGATGTGATAATCTATCTTTCAGTGGCGGATGATCATTCTTATAAAACAAGGAGTAACGTCGGCGCGCGAGACGAAGAGACGCATCGAGAGCCGAAGCGGCATTGATGTGCTTAAGGCATCGTTTGGTTGACACTTAATAGAACCTTCCGCTCACACGCAACGTTGACTATAAAAACGTACTCACAACTTAGTAAACCTAGTCGGCCATATAGTAATTAAGAAAACGTGCAATAGTAACATTACTAGCACCATATAGTAAACACATTAAACCATTGCAGTAAAAGTATGAGACAATAATATCAACGTAATATGCAGTAATTGATACCAGCGTTTACAAATAGTAAATACATGTTATCAAATAGTAATATGTGTTACATTTTATAGTAATAGGTGTCACATTTTATAGTAATGTCGTTTTTCAAACTTCCATTAACTACCAAAAAAACATAAAGTGCGAACTGGTTACAGCAGTAACACGACATTCCTTTCGAAGTAATAGTCGCTTACGGTAAACGATAACATTTTACTGGATCAGTTAAAAAGTTTATAACGTCATTTTTCCGTAGTAAAACCAGCATATCGAATTTTACGGTCCTCTCTTCCTCACCGTAACGACAATAAAATAGTGACACACGATCATTTTTACCGAGCAACATTTTTTACAACTTTATTCGATGCGCGCAGGCGAGTTTTACTACCGATCTCAAATGCAGGGGCCGGCGAGCGTGAGATTTTTTATGCCATTTTGACGTGCGTGTGAGGGGTCTACTGCCATTTTGGACACGCCCAGGGGTTTTTACTACCGATCTCGAGCGGGAGGTGGGGCGCGGGCACACGTGAGGTTTTTATTGCCATTTTGACACGCGCGCGAGGGTTTACTACTGTTTTGGACGCTCGCATGAGGGTTTTACATAAGATCTCGAGCAGAGGTGGGGCGCTGGCTAACCGCGCGTAGAATTATTGGAGTGTGTGTGTGTAGGATTAATACCTTCTACTCCCGGATGTAGTTACTCCCACCTCTGATATACCACCTAAAAGAACTCGACATACTCATTTATCACTTTTGGTATACTCATATACTAATTATAAGATACTCCAATGTGAACCACACGAAAACTTTGCAAGAGTCCATTGTTTTAAACACATTTTGTAAAAACCTTCATATTCGCACATAAAAAGGAGTATGTCTAAAAATTATACATACCACCCCTAAAAATATGTAAATACCACATAAGTGATCTTATATAGTCGTATACTACACATACATACTCTTAGTTGCGCAAGATACCCCGACGTTGTAAGATACGAAAATATACCACTTAAATGAGTATATTATACTTCTGTGTCACTTTCAGTTTACTTAAATACCAATTATAAGATACTCCAATACGACTTGATTGAAAATTTTCTATTGGAGCCCTTTATTTTTTTATTATATATACCCTTTTTATATATAAAAGAAGTATATATACAAATTTTGCTATAAAAAGTAGACTTTAATGAAATTTTTCATAAAACTCACTTTGAGATATCTTATAATCATTATTGGAGTATGTTCAAATTGATAAAGAGATGCCATCATACGACTTAAGTGATATATGAAAAGTCACAGTACGTAATGTGACTTTTAGCCTGAGGTTTGGAAATTTTACCCGTGTTAAAGTTCAGTTAAAGCTCAAGAAAGTTTCTGGAAAAATCAACGAGCATTCGAGTTGCTCCGGCCCCTGTATACACGTGCAGCCAGCGGACGATGCATTTGCGCGTACGGTACGGTGCTAGCTAGCTGCAAGCCTGCGATGGTCTGTACACAGCCACTGAGCCACGCGCATGCACCTGGCAATTTTACCATAGCAATGTGCGTACGCGCATGCCCCTGGCAATTTTACCATAGCAATGATCGGTTCGTCATTTTGTTTAGATGAGATGCCGATCTGTGTTTATGAAACAACTAGCCTAATTACTTTCCAACTGAGATCTTTATTCGTTACGTACGTACAGTATATACCTACCAACGGCATCGGCAGCCTGTTTCTGATACCGCGTTATTTTATCGCTAGCCCACTACTGTAGCGCCAAAACAAAAATTTTACAGCTCAAGAAAAAGGAATAAAACTTTTTTTACATTAAAACGTCAAGTAAAAGACGACAATTAAGGAATGAGGGTATATGGCACAGCACATACTTCAGATATCAGAAAACACCCATGCATAACATTTCAGCCTTTTATCAGAAGAGAAGAATAATCTCGTCGATGACACGTCCAACGTGCTGCTAGCCTCTGCAAGAGAGTAGCACATTTACATCAACGCGCCAACAAAATGTTCAACAAGCTGGTATTGCTGTTATTTATTCCATTTAAGGTCCAATAAATTCAGAGTTACATTCTTGTGTCAACACAACTATTAGCTACCAAATAATGCCAAGGCACATTCTTGTGTCAACACAACTATTAGCTACCAAATAATGCCAAGGCAAAATGCTTAATTTGCCCTCTATATATCTCCAGATCACCTGCCCAAAGGCACCCGTGAGTCTGTGACATGTGTCTTCTTGTGGTTGTTGATACCTCGATTAAGATGGCATAATGTGGAGGCTGGTTTAGAAGGTATCCAATAGTTGACAGAACGCTTGGATAAATCCTCAGTTGTATCGTATTGGTCCATCCAAGCTACCAGATGCAAACTACAAATATCAAATAACCACGGAGTGAGACGAAAGCTACAGATGCAAAATCAACCAGTAGGTTCCTGCAAAAATAACAGGCACAGGTAAGACGTACTGAATTACCTGTTGTACAATAGGATTTGTTGATGTTGTGAATTCGTGTGTCATTCCTTCCCAAACTATCTTCCCCTCATGGAGAAACAATAACCTGTGAAAAGAGAGTACAAGAGCCTCAGCCTAGCAATGGGAAATAGAAAGTTAGAAATCACAAAACGAAGAATACAATGCTTGTTATTACCGATCAACAGCTCTTTTTATTGTGCTATGCTGATGAGTGACAACCACATATGATGCTATCTTCCCGGGCTTACCGAGAGCATCTTTCCCCGTCACATGCACGGAGCGTATAAGGTCTTCAACAACAGTGGATGCAATAGGGTCAAGTCCAGCTGTAGGTTCATCGTATAAAAGAACCTGGCAGATGAAAAAAATTAACTATAAGCTTGAGAAGATAGAGAAATAGCAAGCTAAGTTATCCAATCTCCTTTCATTTCAGAAATGCTTCCGGTAATTCAGTTATAATGAGAAAAATGATGATATTAGCCTACAATCAATCAGGGCATACCTCTGGCTCTATTGCTTCTTTCGTATCATCATATATTATTGAACGAGCTAGAGCTACACGCTTTTTCATGCCACCCGACAATTCAGATGGCATCAGATCTTCGACATCCTGTACAGAAGATAATAATTTCTCTATTACAATCAAGTACTAGCAGAAAATGTAGACATCTTTTGGTCTTGTCAAAGCTAATAACAAAAATCTAGAAAACTTAAACACTATTTGCCTTCTATTATTCTATTACTGAGAACCTGGGATACTTCAATGCCCAGTTTTCATGGTCGAGACAGATAAAAGCTCCTTGTGATACAATGCTATTATCGTGGCATAAAAATAATAAACATGCATGTTCTTACCCCCAAATATACAGAAAAAAAGAGATATCATAGATGCGTACATTAAGTAACATTCCATGTCAGGCTGTCTGTGACTGCAATGCCTATCACTCGGGTAAAAGGTTAACTTAAAGAAGACAAAAGCTTGACTTACTTTTAGGCCTACTGCACCCAAAGTTTCTGTCACTAGTTTACCTATTCGCTCCTCGGGTAAGTTGGAGTTTTCATATCTAAAAGCAAACGATAGAGGAAACAGAGATCAGAACAGTTTGGCAAACTGAGTACTCTCAATAAACTTTCTGGAAAGGCAATTGTCCTTACAAAAGGAACCCAACATTTCCACGGACAGTGAGAGAATCAAACAACGCTGCACTTTGAAACACCTGCATAAGAAATTCCGTTTCTAAATTTTAAAGAACAGCTGGATGAGAAAATAATCACACCATTCCTTTCCACGGATGCATGGAAGTAATTAGGAAGTATACCAAGCCAATCCGAAGACCCGAGATATCCTCATCACTAACTAATCCATGTCTTTTTCTTCCGCAAATGATAACATCGCCCTGCTCATTGTTGCAAAATCAAAAAATAATTATAACCAATGACGGCCAGTATCACATCAAATGGGTACCTTCTAAAAACCTATTGTTGTAATAGAGACAAATCAAGAAAATAGGATAACCTTGTCTGGAGCCAGAAGCCCAGCCATAACCTTCAAAATAGTTGATTTGCCAGTTCCTGAAGGGCCGATTATTCCAACAGCTTCACCGTGTCTAATCTAAATAATAATACAGTATCAATGTGGATCATAATTGAAAGCACAGGGTAAAAGTTAATGAAACCCAGAAAGGTCAAATAATTGAAATCAAATTAGTAGGTAAGATGACATAGCGACTGCTTTGTGGAAAGTATGATCAAGGCAAGAGAACTAGTGACTAGTTTGTGGGAACTACAGCAAGGTAACATAAATACAGCATGACTCACAATTCTATAGGTATTTTCAATTTTCTTTGACCGGTTATAAAGTGCATAGAACTCTGGGTTCAGCGCTGCATAAGAAGATTCATTTAAATAAGCCATCTAAGCACCCTAGTCCTAATAGTTAACTCCAATTAATGCCTGGCAGGTACAGAACCAAACAACTTGTAAGAAGTAGAAACTGGAAAGGATCGCAGGAGAATTCACCTTGAAGCTGACGCCTTTCAAGACCTGCTTGTCTCCAAAGGACTTATGCACGTCCCTACATTCTATAAGAACATCATGGTCGTCACCAATCTGCCCGTTTACATCCCAGTTCCTAGACAAGCTTGGACTCTACGGCATGACCAAAACAAAACACAATTCATCAATGCAGACTTCATGGCATAAAAATTCAACTAAGCCACATCAGGATCACAACATCTTTGCAAGAGCACACCTCACGCAGATTCTCTGCGTTGCCCAAACCAGGACTCCTTGTAGCTGCTACAGCACCAGCGCCGATATTGCACTTTCTTAATGACAGTCCACCTGACCTGCCTAAGCAAGAACATATGCAAAATATTACTACCACAGTTCATTTGATAAAACCAATTCCACCAGAAACATTACTGCAGATAGCAATCTATCAACACGAACATGGCACAGGAAGCAACTTATCATAGTTTGATGAGATCTCTAGTTTGATACTAACATCAATACCTTTCCCCCCTTTTATATGATTAATCCAACCAGCTACCATATTAACCATGGTTAGCAATTCATTAATTAACTTAATCAGTAAATTTAGCCAAGCAAAGGTGCCAAGGACGAGACCAGAAGGGTTGACTACGAAACAAAAACAAAGAAACGTAACGTACTCCTAGTTCGTATTATTTGATTCTAGTAGAAACAGAGGGAAAAGCGACCTTCTGTGTTCTTCCTTTTAGTAGTCGATGCAGAAAGGAATCTATTCGAGCATGCAGAAGCAAATCAACGATTTGATTGGTAATCTACCAACACGGCTCGATTATCTACAGTAACGCAACCGCAAGGTAACAGAAGAGGCTTCCAAGAACTAGACGAGGCAACGAGAAAAGGAAAGATTCAAGCCATGATTTTACCTGAATGGAAGGGTGGAGCGCCGCGGGCAGGGGTCGCCGGCGGAGTGGAGGAGGAGGAGGCGGCCAGCGGGGATGTGCGGGTGGCGGAGAGCGGTGGGGATGGACGGCGACGCCATGGTCGCGCTCGGCGGCGAGGCGCGGTGGGTGGAGGAAAGGGAAGTGGAGACCGGATGGAAGGAATCCTCCTCAATGGTGACACCGACCGACACGACACGCCGAAGTGTAACCCTGACATGTGGGGCTCAGAATCTGCAGCAGAGAGCGACATCCCGGCCGTCGGTTTCTGATCCAAGGGATCGCATACATCTCGGTGCCTCCCGTAAGCGATACGAAAAATGACTTAACTGCCCCGCGTCGCGAATCTCACGGTCTCTCGCCTCTCCCAACTACGGCGGCGATCTGCTCCCCGATGGCCTCCGCCGCCGTGACGCTCCGGCGGGTGATGCTCGCGTCGGCTGCGCTCCGGCTCTCCCTTGTGGTGTTCGGGGAGTGGCAGGACGCCCACCTCGAGGTGCGCTACACCGACGTCGACTACCTCGTCTTTTCCGACGCCGCTGCCTCCGTCGCCACCGGCGGATCTCCGTTCGCCCGCGCCACCTACCGATACTCCCCGATCCTCGCATTCCTCCTCCTACCCAACACTCTCCTCCACCCCGCCTGGGGCAAGCTCCTCTTCTCCGCCGCAGGTACCCCACTGCTGACACGCTGCAGTCTGTTAAATTCTTCATCTCCATGACTCTTGTGATGTAAACTGTGATAAATTCCAATCTGAGGATGGGTCTGTTGAAGACAGCTGCAGTTGGTTATACTAAATGGTAGCCACTGGGATTAGTGTGTGGAACGCCTTTTGTGTGTAGATAGTGGTGAACTTGAGATGTCGTGAGTTTTGAGATGTGTGATTCAGCTGTAATATTTAGGGGAGATCTCTACAGTTTCTTGATTTCTCAAGATTGAAAATTGTTAAGCAAATGGGGAAACAGAAGAGTTGCCTTACCTGCTGTTAAAACTTAAAACATCTCAAGTTTTTAGTTGTTTCTGTTCTGCGTTGGAAGAGCAATCTATGGCGTTTCAACCTATATGTGTGCATCAGCATCACATATTCACATGTTATATTGTTGGTGTGCTATGCTGCTTTATAGTAGGATGGTAGACAGGTTTTAGATTTCGCTGTGTATGCATGTAAAGCCTTGTTTGGCATTTATCTTACCTGTGCTTTGCTGTTAAAACAGGAATCCCCAGTTAACTCTTGTAATAATTAGCTTTCTTAATCCCCCGTTAACTTTTGAACTTTGTTTGGAATGGTAGGCTGTAGCCATTTACATGCTCAGCGGTTGATTGGTTTTACCATGAATTGGGTACTACTGAGTTGAATATAAAACTATTATCTGTATCTGCAATTACCTTGATGAAATTTTCGTGAGGGTCATGTATCAAGTTATTTGTTTTGCAGATTTGCTCGTTGGGTTGTTCATCGACACCATTCTGAAACTACGAGGAATCCCTGAGAAAATGCGGATCTGGTCTGTGGTAGCTTGGCTGTTCAATCCCTTCACATTCACCATTGGCACAAGAGGAAATTGCGAGCCTCTAGTCTGTGCTGTCATACTCTGGATTCTCATATGTTTGATGAAGGGTGTAAGCTCTGAATCTGTTTTGTTGTTTTTTCAGTAATTGCTACCTTTCTAAACTTACTATGGATAGAGGGCGGTAGAATTATTTTGAGTATGTCAATTTGTGCTCTGATGGACTAGTGCATATTTTTGCGACTGTGTTGGTTTGCTGATTATTCCACATCAAACATAGGGATATAATTGTTCTAAAGGAATATGATTGAGCTTTTGCATATTTAATTTTTCCCTGGATGTTTTTACTTATGTTTAGTCTAGAAAGTAACTTCTGTATATTTTTGTAAAGCCAATCGTCAGCAAGTACTAGTCTGTCTATTAGATCAATCTCAATAAATGTCTCGCTGATCTAGAATCTTGGAACCCCTGAGCAGCTCATGTGCTAACAGCTCTCATCCCACCCATGCATTTACCAAGTTCATTGTTGCTTATTCAATGTTACTAAATTTAATATTGTCTTGAAGTGTATGCCTGTATGGAAAGTTCACTTTTACACACATCTGTTTTGCCATTGCTTGGCCAATGATTTACAAATTTACTCCTAGCGCCACAAAAATAAAACCATATTTACAGAATAATTAAGTTCTTGTACATAGTTCTAGTCTCTGTACTTGTTTGTTGTTTCTCCATTAAGTCATTAGTACATTGTGCCCAAGTGCTTTTGCTCCAGAAATTTGAGTATAGTGTTTATTACATTATAACGTTGTCATTACAGTGTCTTTATATATTTTTTCATTTATTTGTGTTGATGTGTTTAGACACACATTGCGCTTCATAAACTAGTTTGTGAAAACAACTTATGTTTGAGCCAAATGGTTTGCTAGTTGTACCACTTGCTTGTTTAGGAACCTCCCTCAAGAATTTATAGATTATTTACTCTGCAGTATATATTATGAGGAGTTTGGTGATATTACTGTCAAGTGTAGAAACAAAGATTCTCAGCGAGAAAGAATCATTGTTTGTAGATTATTTGCATGGCTGTCTTACAGTTTGATTATCTACTGTAGGTAGAGTGTTGCAGGCAGCATTCTGGTATGGGCTCATTGTGCACTTCAGAATATACCCAATCATATATGCAATTCCTTTTGTTATAGTTCTTGGCAAGAGTTATGCTGGTCCTGCAGGTTGGCCTATTCTTACTCGATGGAATTCCAAACAACACGTACAAAATGACAAAGCCAGTAAACGTGTGGAAGAACCAACATCATTCTTGGCCGCTCCATGGAATTTTCTTCGAAGCCTCATAACAAGAAATACAGTCCTGTTTGGGTTATTCTCGGGATCTATGTTCTTTGCTTGGACTGGTGTTTTCTTCTATCTTTATGGGTGGGAGTTTCTTAATGAAGCACTACTTTACCATCTTACTCGGACTGATCCAAGGCATAATTTTTCGATATATTTCTATCACATATATCTACATCATCAGCAAGGGTTCTCAATTATACAGAAGCTTGCTTCTTTTCTACCGCAGCTGATTGTGCAATCGGCACTCATTCTAAGATTTTCTAGGGATCTTCCATTTTGCCTGTTTCTCCAAACGGTTGCATTTGTTGCTTTTAACAAAGTAAGATGACGACATTTCTCGTTTTTGAAACTCTACTACATTGAAATGCTGATTGTTAGTTTGTCAATAAACAGGTGATGACAGCACAGTACTTTGTGTGGTTCTTTTGCCTGCTCCCCCTCATCCTCCCTTGGACCAGCATGAAACTGAAGTGGAAGGGTCTGGCCTGCATACTGGTGTGGATGGGGTCTCAACTGCACTGGCTCATGTGGGCTTACCTGCTTGAATTCAAGGGCCGAAACGTGTTCGTACAGCTTTGGGTTGCAGGTCTCGTGTTCCTGGCTGCAAACACCTTTGTTATGCTCATGGTGATCAGGCATCACAAGTACACTCCGCTCTTCTCGTCGTCAGTGAAGTCTGGAAGCAAGGTTGCTATCAAGAAGGAATAGCGTACTTCCCTTCTTTCCATTTTGCCAACTGATGTATTGTTGCCAGACGCATCTTGATTTTTGCTGTACTAGATCAGTGACTTGCATCCTGTTACTTTGCTAAGTATTTTTGGTTATTGCTAGGGATCTGATACAGGTGGATATTGTTCTTCCCATATCCTAATCAATATTTTTACCCTAGAGTCGGAGTCGGAGTCGGATACAGATACGAACACAGATTTTTCGGGATGCGGATCGGATTCAAATTGATCGCGGGTAACTTGACGGATTGTGTACACATAAGGGAAAGATATTACTTCACCAATGAAAGTGTCAAATTATACTACCTATTAGAGAATTATTTATCCTATTTAACAACATAAACATAATCAAATATAGATTCATATTATATATTAGTCAATGACTAGAAAACCATAGAGGATATTAAGAGTTTTTGATGTTTACCGGATATCTATTTTGTTGATTTACCGGATATCCTATAAAATAGGGATATGAATCGGATATTGCGCTTTCCATATTCTAACCCAGATTTTCCGGATCCGGGTCTGGATAGTATCAGATGCGGATCTAGACTAAAAATGGTACCACGGATGGATTTTTATCCGAATATGGTATTAGATTGGGCGGGAATTATCCAGCCCATTTTCACTCCTGGTTATTGCAATTGCTCCAGTGTGGGAAAACGTTGTTGGTTCCTGTTTGCTTGGAGTTGGAGCTGATGGTTTTGGATGGGGCATGTGAAGAGCTATTCTATTTTATTGCTTTGTGCTGAACTCTCTCTGTTCTGGTAAATAATTGGATTTCCAAAGATCTTAACCAAAAAATTTCAGCCACCATTTTTGCGAATGATCAGGCTGGCGGAATGTGCTGCCGTTTCGTCTCTCAGACAGTTGATTAGTTCCACGTGGCGCGTTTAGTATTTTGCCAACAGTCTAGGTCAGCAGTGGCGAGTCCATCGTAGGTGCTAGTAGGTGCTCGAGCAATTCCTCCCCCACCGCCGGATCCCTAGTACCTACTGTGCACCGCCGTACCAGTGAAGTTGGGTGCTCTGCCACGTCGAGTCATTGGAGGAGTTGGACTGCTAGAGGTTGAAGACAATGAAGAGTTGAAGATGGTGTGGGCTGTTCTTGGATGCATGGAGCTTAAGGCCCAGCCGACTGCCGGCCCAATTAGAGAAAAGGTCTAAGGGCTAAGGGAGACAGCCAGATCCCAGATGGAATTGGATCCACCAGTAAGCAGTAGCTAGACTCGATAGAGAACAGAGAAACCGAGAAAGGGCTAGGGGGAGGCGGCCAACGGGGACTAGGGCTAGGGGGGAGGTGGCCAGTGGCCCTACGTGGAGGGCTGCTTAGCGTCATCGCCTCAGCCGATGGGTGCCCCGGTGCGCGGCAACGGGTGGGCGTGATGCGGCGGCGATGGGCGACTAGGGGGGAGGTGGCCAACGGCAACTAGGGGGAGGCAGGGCAGCACCCAGTGCAGGCAAGGCAACGGTCAGCAGGGGCCGCAGGCACGGGCAGGGCCGCCACTACTATAAAACAGACAATAGTAGACGCCTTATCATAGACGGTTCAAAAGGAATCGTCTGTGTTGAACTTATCACAGACGGTTCCTTTCGAACCGTCTGTGCTACGCATCTATCACAGACGTTTTTTTAATAGAACCGTTTGTGATAGTTTACAAACGTTCTTTGTTAAGAATCGTCTGTGATACCTGAGATTATCACAGACGGTTCTCAACAAAGACCGTCTGTGAACTATCACAGACAATTTTATTAAAAAACTGTCTGTGATAGGTGCGTATCACAAACGTTTGTAATAACAACCGTCTGTAATAGGCTGGCATAACAAATATCTGGTCCCAACAGACCCCCTTGCCCATTCCTATTTGAGCCGCCACCAGGTCTTCCCCCATTGCGCCAGCTTAGAGAGGAGAAGGAAGGGAAAGAAGGAGGAAGGGAGGAGGAGAGGATTCTCGAGGGATATTTAGTATTTTCGTCGTAAACTTCGAAGGTAACAATATATAACTCTTTATGTTTGCTATAAGTTAATCGCTAATCAATTTAAGTATGTTTAGTCAATAGGAAGAGTACGTACTTGCGGTTTATTAATCTAATTTGACACTAATTTGTTATATGCGTAGCGTAGATGGACCGAAACTGGATGTACGGTGTGAACCATGTAAGTCAAGATTACATTAATGGCGTGTTTGCTTTTAGAAGAGCCGCGCAAGATATGTTAAAGAAGGGGGATACAATTTATGTACTGTCCATGCATTGATTGCGGTAATCTGAAGATATTTAATAACCTAGCGCAGATCGAAGCACACTTGATTCGAAGGGGTTTCAAAAAAGGGTATACATGTTGGACCAGTCACGGTGAAGAGCAGATTATAGAAGAAGTTAATAATGATGACATCACGGAGGAAGTTAACGATATGCCGGATGTGGACTGTGCTTTTGATGAGGATAGGCCGCACGATGACAATCTGGATCAGATGCTACGCGATGCAAAAGAGAATTACAGTGAGAGAGTTTTGTAAATTTGAGGGCTTAATAGAGGACTCGGTGAGGCCTTTGTTCCCTGGCTGCAAGCCGGAATACACAAGATTGTTAACCGTGCTTGAACTGTTGAAATTGAAGGCAAGTAATGGTTGGTCCGATAAGAGTTTCACGGCGTTGTTAGGTCTCCTAACGGGCATTCTTCCGGAGGGAAACGTGTTGCCCAGCACCACCTACCAAGCAAAGAAGGTTCTTTGTCCATTGGGAATGGAAGTGGAAAGAATACATGCATGTTTGAACAATTGTATCCTCTACTGTAAAGAGTATGCAGATATGCATGTATGTCCCGTGTGCAAAGCATCTCGATACAAGAGTAATAATACTGATAAGGTGAAGCAAGGACCTCCTGCTAAGATGTTGTGGTATCTGCCTGTGATTCCACGTTTGAAACGTTTATTTGCGAACCCAAAGGAGGCAAGATTGTTGTGTTGACACTCGGAGGAACGTAACAAAGATGGAAAGCTAAGAAACCCTGTTGATTCTGTCTAGTGGAGAAACTTCGATCAGAGCTTCGAAGAGTTCGGTGCGGAACCGATGAACATAAGGTTAGGGTTGAGTACAGATGTGATGAATCCTTTCGGTAACATGAGCAGCCGACATAACACCTGACCCGTCAATCTATGTATGTACAACCTTCCTCCTTGGTTGTGTATGAAGTAGAAGTACATTTTGATGTTATTACTTATCTAAGGGCCAAAGCAACCTGAGAATGATATTGATGTGTACATAGCACCATCGCTGAAAGATCTTGTGACACTGTGGAATGTAGGGGTGCAAGTATGGAATGCGTACAAACGAGAGAACTTCACTTTACCCGCCATGTTGTTCTACACCATCAATAATTTCACTGCCCTTGGTAACCTATCGGGCTTCAGTACAAAAGGAGCCAAATCCTGTCCGCACTGCTTAGATGGTACGAAGAGTGTATAGCTGAACAACTCGTGCAAAACTATGTATATGCGTCACCGTAGGTTCCTTCCCAGGATTCACCCATACCGCAAGATGAAGAAACAATTCGACGAAAATAAGGAGGACGGTTCAGCTCCAAAGGCTTTTAGAGAGAAAGAGGTTTATGATATGGTTAAGGATATCGATGTTGTGCTTGGGAAGGGACGTAAATTAAGAACCCGTCAGAAGAACAACTGAAAGAAGCGATCAATTTTTTGAGACTTGCCTTATTGGGAGCACTTAGAAGTTCGCCACTACATCCACGTCATGCACGTGGAGAAGAATGTATGTAATAACTTGATTGGTCTCTTACTGAACATTAGTGGCAAAACAAAGGATAGTGTTAATGCACGGTGTGACTTGGTTGATATGAACATAAGGACCGAGTTAGCACCGAAAGAGACCGATAAAGGACGAACGTACCTTCCCCCAGCTTGCTACACTCTGTCCAAGGCCGAGAGAAATGAACTGTGCCAAAGCTTGCATGGTGTGAAAGTTCCGTCCGGTTACTCCGCTAACATTAAGAAACTTGTTTCTATGGAAGATTTGAAATTAATTGGTATGAAGTCTCATGATTGTCATGTGCTGATAGCACAAATGCTTCCTGTTGCAATTAGGAGTATCTTGTCGAACAAGATCCGAGTGGTAATCTTGAGGCTGTGTTATTTCTTTAACTCAATTGCTCAGAAGGTCATCAATCCCCAAGGACTAGATGCTCTGCAGGCCAAGGTGGTGACGACTCTATGTCATCTTGAGATGTATCTCCCTCCATCATTTTTTGATATCATGGTCCATCTCATTGTTCACCTTGTGAAAGAGATAAAGATATGCGGCCCTGTGTTTTTACGTCATATATACTCGTTCGAGAGGTACATGAGAATTCTCATGTCCTACGTATGGAATCGATCTCGACCGGAGGGCAGCATCATTGAAGGTTATGCAACCGAAGAGGTCATTGAGTTTTGCGTCGACTATATGGCTTCGGTGGAACCGATAGGTGTACCTCTATCTCGTCATTAGGGGAGATTGGAGGGTATCGGCACCATCGGAAGGAAATCAATCACTCCCGATCTGGATACGTACGCTCAAGCTCATTTCATGGTCTTGCAACACATGACCCAAGTGTCCCCGTACATCGATGAGCACAAAGACATGATACGCCAACAGAATCCAGACTGGTCGGAGGTTTGGATCACAAGAGAGCACAACCGTCGGTTCAACGAATGGTTAAAGGTGCGATTCACTAGGAGGTCATTAAGTGATGATACGCTGCTATGGTTAGCAAAAGGGCCAAAATTTACAATTGTGACATGGTAAGGATACGACATAAATGGGCACACATTTTATATGACAAATTCAGATAGGAAGAGCCTGATTCGAAGCAAGCGGTGTCGCATATATGCGTTTCACGAGGAGTTCAATACCGCCGGCTATATTTTAATTAAGAATTTACTCCACTGTAATTTATTCCATAACATGAGACATGTCAATGTGGACTTGCCATGTGTTATGGACTTGTAATCTCTTATATATTTTGATATCAACGTGGAGTTGTCATGTGTTAATGTGTTATGGACTTGTCATCTTTGATATTGATGTCAATGTGGACTTCATTGTAATGTGGAGTATCAAAATTGGTTTCACTTGATTTGGAGTTGAGTTGAATTAGATATGAATTTTTGAAGTCAAATGAATTGTTAGTGGATAAATTAATTTTTAGTCAAATTATTTGGAATTGTGTTATGGACTTGTCACCAGGTTTATGTGGATAAATAGAATGGTAGTAGCATATCACAGACGGTTCTATTATGGAACCATCTATGAAAAGAAATCAAAGACGGTTCTATTAAAGAACCGTTTGTGATATGCCTTCATAACCCTAGGGCTCACCCGTTAACCTCCCCAGTGCCCTTAGCCCCTTAAGCTCTCGATGGTTCCTTAAGCTCTCACTCGTTCGCCTCCTCTAGGGCTTGCCCGTTCACCTCCCCTTAAGCCCAGACATCGCCGCCTCCAACCTCGACGCCGCCGCCCCCGACATCGATGACGCCACCGTCCCCAACATCAACGATGTTGTCACCGCCTCGATGCGTGGCCTCCTCCCCGTGTCGGCGTCCTCCCTCTGTTGGCCTCCTCCCTGCGTCGTCCTCCTCCCCGTGTCGGCCTCCTCCCCTGCACCGATCTCCTCCTTGCACTGTGAAGGTAAGAACCTATCCCTTAATCCTCGACTGTGATGGTGGCATGCTTAGCTTCAATGGGCGTAGTTTCGGTCTCTGCTCCATTTCTTAGCTTAGATAATTTCATGTTCACATATTGCAACCTTTCTTGTAGTTTTAGCTTCTTATTTTGCTTTACTACATTGATTCCATGTATGCTTTGTTTGAGGTTCTTGTGCAGCAATCCTCTATGTGAGTATTCCTATATTACGTTTGTGCATCACTTTGGCTATATACTTATGTGTTGGATTGGCTTCAAATTCTGAAATTATATTGTGATTATCTTGATATCATTGCTTTGTTCTGTTTTTTTATAATAGATTGCCTTCTGTTGTTTCGGTGGATATATTCACTCTGATAGTCTTTAATAATATGTGAATTGAAAGTTTATTTTGCTACTGTGAGATAAATTTGACATTCAATAGGAAAGTTTTAGGTTCAGCTCAAGATGTGTTTGATAATTCTCAAATTTGACTAGTGAAGATATATTGACTGATGTACTGAGATTGCAAAGGTTAAATCCTTTGCATTCAACATATTATTCATTTTAAATGGCATGGAGATACTTCATATGTATATGTTGATTTGGTCATATAAATGCTTGCAACAATCCTTTAGTAGTATGATTGATCTGTGTATACAAAAAGATTTCTTTTTGGCTTAAGATTGACTGGCATTTGTTATTCACAATAAGACTTCTATTTGTAAAATCTTTTTTTTTGTTTCATTGACTTTGTTGCCAGTTGTTTGATACATTGATTCAAAGTATGATGTTTATATTTGCTTGAATGAATAAAAGAATGTTAATTATATATAGCACTTCTATTTTTACAAGGCAATTTTAGTTAATTGGTTGGGTAACTTCTATTTTTTTTGTATAAAATATGTTTCCGTATTATGTGCAAATTCTTCAATATTAATGGTATTTGTGCTAGATATGATGAGATTATGGCCATGGTGGGTGTTCTTAGGCATTGAGGGTGATGGTGGGTCTTCTGCTCTATGATGAAGATGGTCAAATACTGAAATTGAACTAATTAATCAATTCATATTTGAGCTCTACTTTGTTACTTACTGCTGTCATCTTGAACTTGTTGTAAAGCATTTTGGCTCTGGTGGTTACTAGCAGTCCTGTTGGTTAGACCTTCTGTTGTCCAAGTAGTAGGCTTGCTGATCTTGTGCTTTGTATTCAGTTGCACTAAGGCTTTTTAAGTCTTGTTGGTAATATGAAGTTCTGTGTATAATCAACATTGGTTCCCTATTTGACCGAAAGTTTACTCTGTGATCTTTTGATTTTGAGGTCATTTGACAGTCCAGTAAAGTATTATTTAGAGCTCAAATTTTGATTCTGTATTATCATGTTTACTTTATGAAGAGTATAGACAATAGTATTGAGATGGCAAAGACTTGTTCTTTTGTTCTAAGAGCACACACTATCATCAATCATCTGTGCTTTATGTTGTTTATTGATGTGTTTCTGATGTTAATGTTGAGGCTTTCGGCTATGACTCTTTGCCTTGCCCTGTGCATGACTATACTACCCTCCCCTTATCCCCTTCACTCTCACAACTCACTATTTGGGTAACTTCTATTTTCTTTACTACGTATTCTATATTTAAGTTCAATGGGTAACTTTTATTTGTTTATATAATTAATGTGTTTACAAGGTAACTTATATAGTTAGCAAGTAAGCGAGATGGCGTCTGCACCGTCTTCGCCGCCGGCATCGACGTCGCCAAATGTGTCTGGATGTCCAACGGAAGTGATACGTAGGCGAGATGGCAGAGGAATATCGAAATTGCCTACGGGCTGATTGACCATCACGGAGGTCAGTGCCTCTGGGATCCCTCTGAGTCCAAAGATAGCAACGATGAGATTCTAGACCATCTGCGGGATACTTGCAAGGGAACGGGTCCCCATGACCACACCAAGTTGGAAGTCTCTGATGGATGTACAGAGAGGCTAGCTGTGGACAGAACTTTTAGCCTCGTTCACTATCCCAGAAGTAGACAAGGCACGCGTGGAACGGCAGGCGTTGCTCGCGATGTGTCACGCGTGGAGGACCTTCAAGAGCACGCTTGTCACAAAGTACATGAACACGGGTCGGATGCCCTTCACGAAGTATCAATTCTTGTCGCGGGAAATATGGGACGCCTTCTTGGCTATGAAAACGATGGCCGAATTTCAGGAGCAAAGTGCGGCGCACAAAGCTCTCCAGGCACAAAACACTCACCCCTATAGACTCAGCACCACTGGGTACGCGAGTAAAGCCACGGAATGGGCGGCGGAGGACCAAAACGTAACTGGGCCATTTGCTGGGATCACAGACGAGCGTGCCCAAAGCTGGTTAAGAGCGAGGGCAAAAGTCACGTCTTCAGGTAACATCTCTTTCACAAACCCGGCAGACGAGGCAATGTCCCAACGTCTGGTAAACATGTCGAACTACCTAGTTGTTAATAAGTCCATAACTTCATAGTGTCTATAATAACATGATGACCTCTTGCAGCATGCATTGACTACCGAATCTTCCCAAGGCTTCTTCCAAGCAGACAGGGAGAAAGATATACTATCTATGGCTCTAGGAAACAAGGAGCACCCGGGTTGTACGCGAGGCCTTGGGGGTGATGGATTCCGACACGTATAGGAGTAGAAAGAGATCCAAGGCCGAGCACGACGCCCAGTTGGAACAGGTGCTTATTGCAAAATTTCAAGGACAGATAACAAGATTACAGGATCAAATGAATCAACTCCTCAGCCAGTCGTAAGCCGGTCCTGTTATTTTGGGAGCCAGTCCTCCTCAACATTGGAGTAGTGTTGCGTCCACTCCAAATTCTGAACATGACGACATCCAATTACCTATCGACGACATCAAGGTAATGTACATATCTGGAATGTACCAAAGATAGACCTATAGGGCGCCTTAGCTAATTGTGTATCATTTTGTACGAGTTGACGCCCTGCAAGCTCTAAGTGAGGATGGTTGGATCTATTTCTATTGAGGCTGGGTGGGGGATGGTGTATTCATACCAGGAAGGGACAGTGCAGCACGGTGCTCAGCCGGCATAGGGTTACACCAGGGTCTAGGTGGACATAGTACATGACAATTTCATGGCCGTTCCGCTGGAGATTCGCCCGAACGAAGACATCAGAACACTAGGGGATGCCATGCACACTTTTATCTAGTAGCCCAAGAAGGACATCGCCCTGGACCCAGCAGTGCCGCGATCTCGACACGACCATTCCTCTCTAACGGGACCCTCGATGACTCCACCTCAACCTTCGCTTCAGAAGGTCACCTCATCGGTTCCCGTGGAGAAGACGCCGAAGGAACAAGAAAAGCATGCCGCCGTATCGGTTCCCGTGGAGAAGACGTCGAAGGAACAAGAAAAGCGTGCAGCCGTATCGGTTCCCGAGTCGTCTCACATGAAGACGTGTAGCGGGCCAGTCGTTAAGGCCAAATCGAAATCGATGAACATTAAGGCCAAATCGAAATACTCTATCGGAAGTCCGTTAGCCACCGACATAGTATTAGCCCGCGCTGGAGTAGGTTGTCAAGCTTTGCATCTCTGGTACATGCGGAAGACCCAAGAGAAGGGGTGCGATACTGGAATCACCGTCAGATACACGGAGGAGGATTTCTTCAACGAGCTAGGCCACTTCGTCGTGGGCTTCAATGACTTATATAACCTATTCAACCTCGCTGCCCTCGATGCATCACTTCTATGATGTTGGACACTGTAAGTGTGTACAATCAAGTTCTACATTCGCGTGATACCGATAAATATCACAACTCATTGCTTATGTATAGATAGATGATGAAAAAAGCTCGGGAATGGTCCGAACCGGTGGGTTTCCTCGACCCACACGTGGTCTCTGAGCAAACCATCCTCGCAGACGCATCCTTCGTCGAGAAATACATAACGACGGGATTACTTCATCAGGACGACAAGGACTACATAGTGGTGCCCTACAACCAGGAGTAAGTACTTCACTACTTGGTATATAAATTTCATTTATACTTTATATGTAGCATGAACTTAGGTTTAATGAATATAGCGACATACATGAGTAGGTTCCACTGGATCCTTTTAGTCATTATACCAAAGAAAAACAAGGTAATATACATTGATTCCCTAATTAGAAAAAAAGCACGACTTCACCCTTCTGAAAGGAATACTCGACAGGTATGCTCATTTCCTCTATACATAACTCTATTATAGTCTTCCTTCGTTTGAAATGGCCGAGGATAACTTTTTGGAACCATGTATCTCGTTCATCGCGTATGTTGCTGACGGAGGGGCATACAAGGGATCGAGCGCCACACTGTAACACAGGACGCGATTTTCGGTACGCGCTACAACACAATAATCCAATATCATACTTCGTAATAATGCGTCTCGAACTGACTGTACCTATATATGTGATTCTATTTTTGCAATGCCGCCAGCAAAACCAAGATCACCTATGTGCATTCTACATTTGCCATCATATGCATCAAATCATTAGTGCTAAGATGAAGGATCCCGAGGTTTGTCAATCTCGAAATAATTATTTCTTAATTATAAATTTAAATATATATGCTTACTACTTTACTCTTGCTAGCGACAGGGCTTGCACATAGAATTAGATCCACTCGTTGTGAAAGAGGTCACGGCCGTTCGAGGGAAGCTCTGCGCCTTCATCAAGACAGATATCATTAACCCCAACGGAGAGTTTCACTCCGTCACCGACACAGAGTTTCACCCCGTCGACACCTCTCAACCACCTTCAAACAATTGATTCAATTGCAATCCAATTGTAACTATAGCGACAATACTTGAACAAATTCTTTTATAATTTATTTTGAGTAATGGTCACTTTGAGTTGTCAACAATTGATTATCTGTGATGTATCTGTTTTCTGCATGCTTGTTTTCAGAGGGCATGGCTAGCAATTCCTAAGGCTAGCCAAAAATCAAAAAAACAAAAGTGGTATAATGAACTATCACAAACGGTTTTTTGTTGAAACCATCTATGAAGGTACGTTGGTTCTATTTATAAACCGTAAAATTAGTTAGGTATAAAGACCTATCATAGACGGTTTTTTGTTGAAACCGTCTGTGAAGGTATAGTATCACAGACGGTTTCTATTAAAAACCGTCTGTGATATGTAGGATATATGTAAGATCGAGGTGACCGACTAGAGGGGGGTGAATAGGCGGTTTTTAAAATTCTTTTGACTAAAACCGATTTCTAAAACGGAAGCTTATACAAATACAGTTTTGCACAATTAAAGCCTAAATCAACTAGGTTCAACTAAGTGCACCAACAAAATAAGTCTATTGATAAATAGCAATTAAGCAAGGACTTGTAAGCTATTCAATTCTAGCAAAGGTGAATAGCACAAAGAACTATTGCAATCATACACAATGGATAAGCAATTTAATACAAGGTATATAAATTGCACAATGTAAAGCAAGCATTCATACACAATGAAAGTAAGTGCAATAGTGAGACACAAGAGATCAAACCACAATTGACACGGCGATGTTTTACCGTGGTGATCGGAGACTTGCCGGTCTCCCCTAATCCACGTTGAGGGAAACCCAAACCAATTGGGCTGGCTCCACGAATTAAGCCTTCCTCCGAGGTATCAACACCTCGCTCTACCAGGGTTGCTCTTACTCCACTCCGGAGATGGCGAGCACCAAGCCACTCACAAACACCGGGCCTTCTCACAAGCTTCACTTGAGAAGATCACCGGACCACGACGCCTCTACACCGTCTAGGTGTCGGCAAACACCAAGAGTAACAAGTCTCCAATACTCACTTGAACCAATCAAGTGTCTAAGCTCAAATGGATACTAAATCCACCACCTAAGGCAACACATGCACTTAGGGTTTACTCTCAATCACTCACTAAGTGCAACACATGCACAAAGGAAGAGAGGGCTTGCTCTAGCTCAAAGGAATGTCTAAGGAACTTGCAACACATGCAAAGTCCTCCACAATAACACCAGCTGCCTTCCAAACACGGCCAAGGTGGGTATATATAGCCCACACACGAAATATAGCCGTTGGAAGCAAAGTCCCTGAAAAAAACGGGACAAAGACCGGTACTACCGCACACACAGTAATGGCTATAAAACTAGCCGTTGCAAAGAGCTCCGGAACTACCGCCAACACATACGCGGTCGTTCTGTTCACCAGTAGTTCCGCCCAATACATTGCGGTACTACCGCTTAGCCAAAGAGAGCAACACATGCTCAAAATCGGCTAAGGACCAGATTACACTGGTACTGGAATTTACGTATTGTCAACATATGAACGGTAGTTCCGCGAGCTGGTCGTACCGCTCACAAAGAGCCGGTACTACCGCGCTACTCCAAAGCGAGCCAAGACCAAATAGCAATGCTACTGGAATTTCCATACCGCACGGAAAACGCTGGACCTACCGACGCGGCGGTAGTACCGCACACCTGCGTCGGTATACCGCTCCACTCGTATGAGACCAACACATGATCTTGACACGTGGACGGCTGGGATCAAGAGAGCCGTTCAGACCACGGGTTTTAACCGTTGGATTCAAGAGCCGTTCGGACGGTCCGAACGCTCATGCTAATCTGGACCGTTAGATCAAGATCTAACGCCTCATGCGCGATGCTCCGAACGTCCTCTGGTAGTACCGCCAAACACGGCCGGTACTACCACTTCATGGTAGTTCCGCAATATCAACGTCGGAACTACCGCACCACCTCAGAGCAACACATGCTCAACAGGTGTGGTAGTTCCGCTAAGGAACCATCGGTCATACCGCAAGGCGGTAGTTCCGCGCAACACATGCCGGTACTACTGAAGTTCAACTGAGAGCAAAGTTTGCATTCATTTCAACTTAATTTTGCAAAACATATTTGCCAAATTGATACGTGATGCAAACACAAGACAAAGGCATGATTCTCAACAAGTTGCAAAACATATTTGCCAACTTTTAGAATCAATACCACAAGGAATAAGGTACATGGACTTAAACAATTTGCAAAACACATTCGCAAACTAAGTCACATGCTACAAGGACTAAACATGAGCCACAACTATTTGTAAAACACATTCACAAATATTGGCAACATGTTAAACAAGGATAAGGTACATGGACTACAACTATTTGCAAAACACATTTGCAAACTAGTCACATGCTACAACAGATAAGCACTTAGCTTAAACTATTTGCAAAACACATTCGCAAATAGCAACATCCTTTAAAGAGCATAGAGCAACCAAGATGAGCTATCAACACATGACTAACTCAAGCTACTAGACAAAGACCCCTCTTAATAGTACGACGACCTATACTAGCAATCCGGTCTCCCAACCAAACACCGAGACCGGTAAAAGACTAAGAACACATCCTTAGCCCTAGCTAGCCATACCTTTGCCTTTAGCATCTTCTTGAAGCTTGATGACGCACAACCTTGCTTCAACTCCGGGTTCTTGACTTGATGTTCATCAACCCATGATGACATCCTTTGCTTGCCCTTCATCAACGCATGATGAAGCTTGTCTTGTCTTGATAATCAACACATGATGCATCCTTTTTATGAACATCATCGACACACGATGATTTCCTTTATCTTTGAACTTTATGATCATCAACACATGATGCATCCTTTACACCAAGCTCTTGACTTAATGACCATCAACACATGATGTCATCCCAAACTGTCAACCACATGGAACATAACCTATTTCACACAGCTCATAGAAAAAGTTAGTTCCAACAATATGATTATCATTAATTACCACACCATACCATTAGCTCATAATGGTTTGGGACAAGATATCGCAATCTTTCCCTCTTTGGCAATTGATGATAATCACTTCAATAGCAAATAATTGAATATAGATTGGTATGAGTATATAAGCACTACACAAATTGTATATACTCATATGAATATATATAACTACACAAGTTATATATACTCAAAGGATATATGAGCACACATGTCTCATATACACACATGAATATATTAACTGCATGAGTTATATATATTCAAGGATATGTGAGTACACAACAATTACACAAGTTATGCTATACTCACATACAAGTATATTTAGACTACACAAGTGTTATATACTCACAAGAATATGTTAACTACACAAGTTAAATGTATTCGAGGATATGTAAATTATGATGTCGAAATGCATACCTTTTTTATTTTCACCTTTATATCCAAATAAGACTAAACATGATATAATAAATAGAAGAGTTAGTCTCACAATTAGGTTTATCATTAATCACCAAAACTCCACTAACACATAATGGCGGGTCTAGATTCTTCAATATAACAGATGATTCTATTTCCAAACCGACTGTGATATGTCTCAAATCATCGACGGTTTGTAAATAGAACCGTCTGTGATATCCTACATATCATAGACGGTTTTTAATGGAAACCGTATGTGATATTATACCTTCACAGACGGTTTCAACAAAAAATCGTTTGTGTTATGCCGTATCACAGACGGTTTTTGAACCGTCTGTGATAATCGCCTGTTATCACAGACATACAAATTCAGACGGTTCAAAAACTGTCTGTGATAACGGTTCCGAACCGTCTGTGATGAGCCTGTATGTACTAGTGCACGGGCGCGGACGGGGCCACGGTGACCGGCGACTAGGGGAGGTGGCCGACGCGGAGCGCTGTGATGCATGTGTGGTGGCCAGTGGCCCGAGCCCAGAGGGTTGTGGTGCTGCTGTCTGTTGTGCGGTGGTGGTGTGGTGCCGTGGTGGGCTGCTGGCCTGGTGGGTGACGGTATCCGGTGAGTAAAGTTCTTACTTCTTAGTGATTAGTGAACATGGTAGACTTGACTTGAAGATTGATGAATTGAAGCAAATGTAAGTTTCGTGTTCGATGAAAGTTTAGTGAACCTAACATTTTAGCATGTTCAGTTTAGTGTCTCTACTACACATGTAAGTTTCAACATGTGCAGTTGTGTAGATCAAGTGTTCGATGAAATTACTGGGAGAGCTTTGGATGTACATTCTAACTTTTTGATTGAGTTATGGTTTCATGGTTTGTTGTGGACTTGTGCTAGTTCATCATGTAAGTGTATGAAATGAATGCAATGCAAACTGTCATATACAATAGCCATTAGCTAATTAGCCAATTTGTTTAATTGGTGGTTGTTGTTTCATTTTTTTTAGATTTGCAAAAATAGAGAAGTGAACTTTGCACAATTATTTTTCAAATAATGCAACTAGCAATAACCCTCCAACTATAGAGAGCGGAACTGAAGCAAAAAAAAAAAGCTTTAGTGGTACATTTCATTTTTAATGTTTATGAATATTCATAATTTAATATTGTATCACTAAATTTGATATTTCTTATCTACAAATCGATACTCACATATTTGTGGACATTTAGGGGCACATTATCCATTAACGAGGTACTAAATTTATTGTATTATACATTTTCAAATTATTTTATTTATATTTATGTATGAATTTGGCATTTCAACGGCAAAATATCAGTAGATATATCTTTGATGTGCTTATCTTCTTCTATAGCCTCAATAATAAAACTTCCCCTCTATTTGCATCCTAGATTCGTCGCTGAGGGTCAGACAACCAACTTTGCACGTAAGAATAGACTGGCATTTCTGTGTGAAAGCTTGGTTGGCTCTCTCTCGCTCGCTCGCTAAACGGTTATCGATAGAATTTGCCTGTGATGATAGCTTTGTAGTACTTAAATGTGGTGGTTCTTGGAGCAGAAGATAAATTCCACACAGCTATTTATAAGACACTAGTCATGTGTCCGTGCGTTGCAACGGATCTCAAATAAATGATATAAAAGTTTTAAACGATAGAAAACAAAATACTGTGAGTTTCATGTAAAAACACATCAAAGTATATCCGCAACATATGCAATAACATTTCATTATATCGAACAAATACTCTCATTTCAAAATAGAATATATAACACAGTTCACATACTCGCCACCGCGCACCGTCACCTACTCCGTCCACACCGGGATGGGCTTCGCCTCGAACACGCGCTCCATCGACGACCCCTCCCGCGAGTCGCCGACCGACTCCATTCTCCTCCTGTGCTAGTCGGCCTCTGCGGAGGATCCTCGGTACGATCGAGTTAGTGGCCAACACATGTACGTTGGTTGCGCGGCTTGTGCATGCAATTGATTGTTTGGACGAGGAAAGGGACGAATGAACGAGAGGCGGGCAGGCTACATGTTTGGCTTGAGCAGTTACTATTATTGACATGGCAATGGTCTGTCAGAAAGAGAAGGGCATTATGGTAATGCAACCGCGAAGCGCTTTGGAGTATATGGTGTGGTCATGTTTGATGGTATCAGTGTTTCTCTTCATAAGAAATAATTTCCATTGTCGAGAATCTTACGGAAACCATTGTCTTCCTACCCTGAAGGCTGAAGATATCTGGCCTGATTTGAGAATTAGTTTTGTTAGATGCTGCTCATTGTCCCTCTTGTCATTGGTTTGTGTAATGGGATAATTGATTATTTGACACCTCAAAAAAAAGGTTGGTACTAAGATCAATGTATTCCTCAATCCTCATCATCTTGTTTGATTTGAGGAACCAACATCGTCATATCGTTCGTCATAGCCATAATACTGGTAGAGAACTGAGGAATAGTGTCATCCCACAAAAACAATGAAATGACCTCATGATGGGCAAACAACCTCAAAATGTTTCTGCCAGAAATCATGCATGGTATGAATCAGGTGGCACATACATAAATACAATGGAAATAATTAACATGATAATTTCCATTTCTTGTATAGCCATTCCAACGAGAGCTAGTTTACAGCAGAATAAACAGAAAAAAAATGGACAAACAGAAGAGTGGCTACACAGTTCTCTTTGTTGTCATGGACACCACTAGGGGTAGACAAGCTAGGAAACTGATACGATCCGAGGATCTTCGGGAACTAGAACGCAGGGAGTATGGATGAGTAGCCAGATCTTGATAGAAAAGAAGAAGAAGTTGGAGAAAACTATCTGTATTGATTCATAATTGGTTGTCTCAATTACAAGCCTCCAGACTCTTTATATAGTTCTAGAGTCCGATTGATGTTGAGACTAATATAGTCCTATTTGTATACAACTCGAATTTAACTATTTCTATTCTTTAACTTTCTATATTTGAACTTGCCGGCTTCAAACTTTCTTTCTTCCTGCTATTTGGAATTGAATCCCAACAAAGCTGTCCGTAACATTTCCCCCTCCTTTTGAAACAAAGCTTGTCCTCAAGCGGATAATCAGAAATTAGCGTTGAAATTCTTCTCTAGTGATCCAAGTTTAAATCGCTTGGTCGTAGCATCGTTCTTCCATCGCACCCTTAACTCCCATATACCTCGATTAAGGCGTGCGCGAATAATACTGCGAGTTGCAGATTGCACATGCCCATGATGTAATGGAGGTAACTCTGTAACATGCTCAGGAGGAGTACCAACAAAAGGTTTGAGATTGGCAACGTGAAAAACATTATGAATTCCAGCCTGCTCCGGAAGTGCTAGTCTATACGCAACCTGACCAATCTTGGACACAACTTTGTATGGACCGAAAAAACGGGGACGCAATTTACAATTGAGACCCGGAGCAATAGCAGAAATTTGTCTTTGATGTAATCGAAGCCAAACCCATTCACCTTCTTGAAATTGAAGTTCACGACGTTTATTATCCGCCAAACTCTTCATGTGTTGTTGAGATTGAAGTAACCGTAAACGAATCTCTGGAGAAATTCATCGCGGTTGGCTAGTAATTGTTGTACTTCCGACTCGCAATGGGCCATCTTTGTGAGGAATCAACGGAGGAGGTTGCCACCATAAACCACTTCAAAAGGAGTGGATTTAAGAGCCGAATGATATGACGTATTGTAACAAAATTCAGCCCAAGCCAACCACTGCGGCCACGAACGCACTCGATCTCCACATAAACAACGAATATACATTTCAATCGTCCGATTAACTACCTCAGTTTGGCCATCTGATTGTGGATGATATGCGGTACTCATGTGTAGCTTAACGCCTGCTAATCTGAATAGATCTTTCCAAAATTGAC
Organism: Phyllostachys edulis; assembly: GCA_036346405.1. NCBI lineage: Eukaryota > Viridiplantae > Streptophyta > Magnoliopsida > Poales > Poaceae > Phyllostachys > Phyllostachys edulis. The sequence goes on along the minus strand of CM070561.1, from coordinate 62,892,278 downwards.
TAGTGAAAATCTTGTCACGATCACTGACAATTGATTCCGGAAACCCATGTAATCGGACAATGCCGTCGAAAAAAACTTGCGCAACAGACTGTGCTGTAAACGGATGACTCAAAGTAAGAAAATGCGCATACTTTGAAAATCTGTCCACCACGGTTAAAATGACTGTCTTGGTAGCAACTTTAGGCAAACCTTCAATGAAATCCATACTAATATCAGCCCAAACCCGAAGAGGTACCGGTAAAGGCTGGAGTAATCCCGCCGGATGTAACTGAGATGATTTGTACTTTTGACAAGTAACACATGCACGAATAAACTCTTGGAGTAACCGGCGACCTCCTGGTATATAAAAACTTGCCTGGATGCGATGCCAAGTTTTTGTGACGCCTTCATGACCCACCGAGTGAGCAACAGAAAAAATATGCTGAAGGCCTGAAAAGTCAGCGGGAATAAATATACGGCGACGACACAACAATAACCCATCCGAAAATTCCCATTCGCCAGGTAATGAACCAGCCGTCCACTCATTGTATTTGGCAGTCCAGGATGGCTGAGTTTTGAGTTGACAACGGAGGTCATCATAATATGCAAAGTCGGTAGTTGATAGCACATGTACAGCAAGCTCTTCATGCTGACGAGAGAGCGCGTCGGCGACAATGTTTTCCTTGCCCGGTTTGTATTCGACTGCAAAATCATAGCCGAGAAGTTTCGGAATCCACTGATGTTGTGGTACCGTTGTCAACCGTTGATCCAGGAGATGTTTCAGACTATAATGATCTGTGCGCACACGAAACTTGCGACCCCAAATGTAAGGCCTCCAATGTCGGACAGCGAACACTAGTCCAATTAGTTCCCTTTCATAAGCTGGTAATTTGGCCTGATGAGCTGCCACCGGTTTGCTAAAAAATGCAATCGGTCGGCCCCCCTGATGCAGGACGGCGCCAAAACCAACCCCCGATGCATCACAATCGATCACAAAGTCCTTTGTGAAATCTGGAAGTTGTAAGACCGGTGCCGATGCGATGGCCTGTTTTAGATTGTCAAAAGCAACTGAAGCCTCCTCGGACCATTTAAAACTTTCTTTGCAAAGTAGTCGGGTAAGTGGCGCTGCAACATGACCGAAGTCCTGGATGAATTTGCGATAATAGCCGGCTAGTCCCAAGAATCCCCGCAAACTTCGAATGTTGCGAGGTTGTGGCCACTCGAGGACTGCCGAGACTTTCCCTTTATCCATAGCTACCCCGGTAGCCGAAATAACATGGCCCAAATACGAAATTTGTCGCTGCCCAAAAGTGCACTTCTTCTTGTTAAGAAACAGCTGATGAGTAGAAAGCAGCTGCAACACCTGACGAACATGATAAAGATGCTCCGTCCAAGTCCTGCTATAAATCAGAATATCGTCGAAAAATACTAGCACAAAGCGACGAAGGAAGGGTTGTAATATGGAATTCATCATCGCTTGAAAAGTTGAGGGAGCATTGCATAGACCAAAAGGAAGAACCAAGAATTCAAAATGGCCATGGTGCGTCCGAAACGCCGTTTTCAGAACATCCTCAGGAAACATCCGAATTTGGTGATAACCGGATCGCAAATCTAGCTTGGTGAAGAAACATGCTCCTTCCAGCTCATCCAACAGTTCGTCCACATGTGGGATTGGAAATTTATCCTTGATTGTGTGTTCGTTGAGTGCGCGGTAATCCACACAAAACCGCCATGATGCGTCTTTCTTTCGAACAAGAAGAACCGGTGAAGAAAAGGGTGACGAGCTCGGCCGAATAATCCCTTGGGCTAGCATTGTGGCACACTGACGCTCAATTTCATCTTTCTGAATATGTGCATAACGGTAGGGACGTACCATGATTTCCGGTGCGTTTGGCACTAGCCGAATATGATGATCGCAGGATCGGGCCGACGGCAAACCTGTAGGCGCAGAAAACCGATGCTCGAACTCGGCCAAAAGTGGTGCCAACAATTCAGTGCGTTCTGTGGTTTGTACCATAGCTGCAGACATTGGTTGGTGATTCAGCCCTGCCCAGGTAATGCGAGTATTATGCTCCCAATAAGAAAATTGCATTTGAGCGAAGTTCCATAATACCGGTCCCAGCGTGCGCAGCCATTGCATTCCCAAAATGACATCAAAACCTGACAATGGTATAATATAGAAATCGACGGCGAACTCGGATGGTGCAATAGTCATGGGCGTCTGTTTGCAAATACCGGCACAAGCTAACCTGTCGCCATTGGCCACCTTGACCCGGAGTCCGCTGTGAGGTTGGATGATGAGGTTGACCGCAGATAAACATGCCGTGTTGAGGAAATTATGAGTGGATCCTGTGTCAAAAAGGGCAATGCCTTCGAATGCGCCGACATCTGACCGCCACTTGCATTGTGCGGGCGAGCATAGACCGATGTGGCAAGCAATGAGATTTCTGGTTCGAACTCCGCTGCTATGTAGTCCTCTGATGTATCGTCAGTACTGTGGTCGAATTCGGGTTCTAACCAAAACAACCGTTTGCAGCGGTGTCCCCTCACAAACTGCTCGTCGCAATTAAAACATAAGCCGCGTTGTCGACGGTCAGCCATCTCGGCAGCAGACAGCCTGCGAAAGACTCCCGTGCGTGTCTCTGTGGTCGCCGGGGTCGTGGTCTGCGCGGTTGTCACGGATGGTGCCTGGGACGATGGAGTGGCGCGAGAAGGTTGCGGAAATCCAGCGCGGCCCATTATCCGGTTGTTCACCTGTGGCCTATTTGTTGTTGTCGGAACTGCTACAGGTGGGTTGAGCCGTTCATATGCCCGGGCCAAGTTCAGAGCTTGTTGCAGGGATGTCGGTCCTGCTAATTCCACGTGCGTGCGAATTGGTTCCGATAGCCCGGCGGTGAAAAGCTCAATCTGGTGAGTCCTGGACAACCCGATGGTATGGCACAAGAGGTCCGTGAATTCTGGCGATATTGCGCCAATGAACCGAAATGTTGCAAATGCTTGAGAGTTTCAACGTGTTCGTGCGAATGGCGGGCCAAAACGCATCGAACAATAATGTTTGAATCTCGCCAGGAATCGCCTCATCGCGTTCAACCGATAAAACCATGAGTGAGCAACCTCGGCGGTGAAAAGCGCCATCCGGACTTTATCTTCTTCAGAATTTGATATGCGCGAAAGTATTGATCGCATTTAGTCAACCATGTGATTGGGTCGATCGAACCATCATAGATTGGAAGATCCAAACGTGGAAGGCGCGGTCGATCCAAGCTGCGTCCGTGGAGCATCATATCGTCGTGGTACCCGTGGTAATTCTCAAGGTCCTCTCGGTCGTGATATTCCTCAAAGCCGCCCCAGTGTCCGATTTTGCTCAAAGCCGCCCCATGTGATCGATTGCCGTCGACCACGGTGCCCCTAAGAGCCCTTGAAATCTTCTCCGTGCCACGGTTGTGCTCAAAGCCCCTGCGCTCGATTGCCGACGAACCGAGGAGGCGGTGGAGCCCGAGTGGCGACGTGATGCTCGAGGTTTCTTCGATCGAAGATGGAACGGCAGCAGCCCCGCTCCGTGCTTGCGCCGCTTTGGGTGGGCGGAAGGTTTGGCCGCCTTCCTCTCCGTGCGCGCCGCTGGGTTGGGGCGGAAGGGTTGGCCGTCATTGGGGCCGCCGGATCGACCCGAGTGCCGCGAACATCTGGCGCGATCTCTGTGCTAGTCCGTCAAGTCTCGCCGGACGCCAATTCTGCCGCCGCGACATCGCTTCGTCGTTCGTCTCCGGAGGTTAGTGATTGCCTTGAGTAGTTCCGATTGCGCATGTTCCAATCCATCGAGTCGTGCGTCGGTTGCAGAGTCAACCTTGGGTGGCATGGTGGGCGGGATCGGTGAATCTGATACCAAGTTGATACGATCCGAGGATCTTCGGGAACTAGAACGCAGGGAGTATGGATGAGTAGCCAGATCTTGATAGAAAAGAAGAAGAAGTTGGAGAAAACTATCTGTATTGATTCATAATTGGTTGTCTCAATTACAAGCCTCCAGACTCTTTATATAGTTCTAGAGTCCGATTGATGTTGAGACTAATATAGTCCTATTTGTATACAACTCGAATTTAACTATTTCTATTCTTTAACTTTCTATATTTGAACTTGCCGGCTTCAAACTTTCTTTCTTCCTGCGCTGGAATTGAATCCCAACAAAGCTGTCCGTAACAGAAACATCCATTTATCATGAAATTTATTGTTCCTCATACTGCTGTACACTTGGATTTTCTAAATAACTGTCTTATGATATTTTCATAGAGACGTGTTGAACCAACAAATTAACCAACTGATCTCTCAAGCTTCAGGTTCATAAGTGCACCCACCTCCTGCGCAAACTCGAGAGGAAGGTGGTCGAAAACAGCTTTGCAAAATCCACCGATCATCATTGCAACAGCCTTTTCATGATCTATGCCTCTTTGCTGGAAATAAAATAGCTGGTCCTCTCCAATTTTGGAAGTGCTCGCCTCATGCTCAACACGGCCAGAAGTGCAGCCCACCTGTTATCATGCAGGTTAGATCAAAGTGATGGTGCAAATGTTTTCTGCTGCACTATATTGAAATGAGGGCAGTGAATTGGTAAAAAAAAAAATCTCATAAAAGCACAACACCTGGTGCCTTAAAAAAACACTGGTGTGCAAGGAATAGAGTAAACAAAATGGAACCATCTCTAAGAATTTTTTTTTAACATGCTGAGTTCATTTCGAGATGTAAATACAGTACTGGAGTCGCACTGGCTACACATGAGTGCTGAACCCAATATACATGTACATGCAGCTTATGCAAGTGCTTGTATATGTTAGCTTAAGGATGCAACACATGCACGGGAAAATGCGCTCACGTGTTCCTGGAGATAAGGGACCATCCAGGCATAACCAACTTATAGTTAAGGGCACAACAAGAAGCATCAAGATAACGAGATTAACTATTGAAGCTAATTGATTAACCCAGAGGTAAAAGGAAGCATTTTAAAGGTATGAATAAACAAAAAACACAATAAAGTAGGGAAAAGTGGAGTTACAGAGGAATGAACGATATTAAACAATAAAGTTAGCTACAAACAGCACACGGATCCAATTAGCCCAAAAGACTGTAATTCAAATAAACCTACAACTAAATTAAAAAAATATAACTATCTCAGACACTTAGTTCTTTGAATGAAGTGATCATACCAGCATGAATCATTACAGGCCTGTTAGGGCTCATTATCGTCATGAACACAAATCGAAAAGAAATCTACACAAATCAAAAAGAATTATCTATGCAAAACAAAGATTAAGCATGCAAGAACAATTTTAACAGTATCATGATGTATGTAAGAGCCGTGCTGCAACCTGCTTCATGGGAAGCCTCCAAGGGTGCAAGAAAGAGCAAACCTGAGGTCATAGCAGATAGTGCATATTCCTATCGAAAGCCTGAGGTCATATTTGGTGTGAATACTACAAACATGACATGCACATATGGAACAACCTTATAGCGTCCAGTGGTTTCAATTCTCCAACAGTTCTTCAGTTTGGAACCTTAGGTCATATTTGGTGTTACCATTTTCAGCCAGCAGGCCCATCTGACAGAGATGTTAATTTCTGAAGTCAAATATCAGCCAAAAGATATATATACCCAGAATTAGGTGCAAATCCTTATTGAGACCGTGAAATTGACCGAGCACATGGTTCAATATCACGCACTAAGCAAGTGGGCACTAAACATGGTTCAAAGAGATCTGCAAATGTTGAGAATTGAACATTTCAGATCAAGCAAGAATTGTTACTTTTCAATTGTCATAAAGTAGAAGCTGACTTCTTAAACTCTCACTAATCAAGACAGTTGCACCCATTATAATTCCAAATGTTTTGCTTCATTTTGAATAGCATCACACATTCTCACTGCAATATTCATGCTGACAAAAGAACTTTCTGGTTACAGTATAATTGAATTGAATCTTCATTGTTTTGTATAAATTAAAACAAATGTGTATGTTAATCCTAATCTAACGAATCTTAAGATCGAATCTCTTCCACTTCATTTTGGCTATCAAATTGATTTAGTATCCTACTAACATGTAGTATAAAATAAAAAGGAACGTAGCATGTAGCATAATGCTTGTGTTTCACTGAAGACAAATACCTTCCCTGTTAACCACTCCTATGGGAAAAGGGTCGCTAGGGCGAAGCACAACCAGTCCACGAGGCCCCTCAAGCGCAGTTGGGTTCTAGAATTGAAAAAAAACATGATGAATGCAAGGCCAACCCAGTAGATGAATTATCGTAATGCCTGAGAGTAAAAATGAAGGTAAATACCTTAGGGTGATAAAATTGCACATACCAGGATAGTGACGATGTGACCAGAAGCAACAGCCACCAAGTTCTCACTTGACCAAGTGATAGCATTTGGATAGGACGGTGAAGTAATCAGGGTAGCAGCTTGGTAATGAGGAGCCATGGCACTTAGCAGGGGCTAGGGTTTCCTTACCAACGAAGAAGAAATCAATCCAAGTCCGGATGGATCTCCACTCCACGCCATAATCCTAAACATATTGACCATGAAGTTGTCATAACAGGTTTTATTTTATTAGTCTTCAGCATTACACAGAAAAAATATTAAACCCTCTGGAGCCTTCCAAATCACCTCACTGAATTGTAAATAGTATTCTGACAAAGAAGAATGCAGACAGACTTACAAGAAACACAACCAATGCTCAACTAAATATTTACTTCTTTGGTGGATTTGGTAGAACAGAGCATGGTCATGATAATAACTATCTCATGAAACATAGCCACTGACGGTGAAAAGCCTAAACCAAATCAAAATGAAACAGACTTGATCTCCTTTATTGGTTCAAATGAATATTTTGATTGAAGTGTGTTTGTATTACACATTACCTCCTGCCACACAGGGCAGCAGGCAACCAACTCCAAGGTATATGAAGGGAGGATCTGGGTGGAACTTTTTCCTTTATGCTTCCCGCATACTCTTGTTCAAAGAGAAGTTTATCTCTCACATCTACCAACAGAGCCTAACAAACAAAGAACCAAGCAAACATTAAACACCAAGATGTTGCGCTTCCTCCATGAAACAAAGCATAACTATATCCGCATAGTTCCAGAATTCAGTGAGCATCCTGTCTGCAAGTAGACACCTCTGTTGTGTATCCATCTTCAATCTCTGCATTTTTCAGCTCCATTGCTGCTTTAACAATCTCGTCTTTCTCAGCCTTCTCTGTAATACCTAGAATCTGCATGGTTATTTGGATAGATGTCATAAAAAGAAGACAAATGGTTCAATCAATTTTGAACTGGAAACAATGAAATGTCGGAACACTTTCACGATATTTTACTCCAAAATGAGGGAAGCATATGGATTTACAGGTGTAAATTTTGAAGGACATCGTGATACAATGAAATTGAACTATGATAAAAAAAAAAGGCATATTTAATCCGTAACTGCGTCAACTGAATGGGGCTGGAATGAGCTAAACCTAAACCAGATCAAGCGACGACGCAATGCAACAACAGGGAGCCACACTTCCAAAATTCCAATTCATAAACAGGACGACTGGCAAAACAAATTCACCTGATAGCAAGTGACGGGGATCTCCACCATCGGTGCGGCGGGAGACTCCTGCCTATTAACCTCAGCCGCCACCTCCGCCACGCTCGCACGCACCGCCCCCGTGCCCCCCCCCCCCTCGCCGGCCGCCTGCCAGGAACCTAGTCCCCGCGGCGGCGGAGGAATTGCCATTGCTGACGGATCGCGAGGGGGGTTTTGGCGGCGGCGACCGATACTTACGACGTTTCCTAGGGCGACGATGTTGAGGAAGGTGGAGGGGCACCGCGGTGAGGCGTCGTCAGAGGGGTCGTCGTCAGCGAGGAGCGAGGCCGTGTGGCGCATGAACTCGGACAGTTGCGACAGCTCCTCCATGGCCTCCATACTCGATTTCTCCAGCAGCGGTGACCGCGGATCTTGCGGGATCAGGAGCGGCGGTGGACGAGTGCGCAGGTGTCGCCGAAGGGCGCGAGTCAGAGCTCCACGCCGTCGGCCTCCATCCCGCGTGCCAGCTCCTCGAACGCCACCGCCACCGCCGTCAGCGGCGTCTCCATCCCCCGCCGTGCCGCCACGCCGGCGAGGGGATTCAGGGCTTAGGAGGCGGCGTGCTGCGGCTAGCGCATGCGGGGGTGAGCCGAAATCGGGGGCCCCGCAGGCTCGGCTCCCAGCGGCGGGCGGGCGGGCGACATGGTGGTGGTGGTGGGGAAGGGGGAGGAGAGAAGGGGAAGGCAAGGCTCATGGGGTTTGGCGGCTACCGGAGGGAGACAGAGGCTGGGCGCGGGCGGGGGCAAGGGGAGGGGAGCGGAGGGAGAGGTAGGGGAAGGCAGCGGCGCGGGAGGATAGAGGGTGCGGCGCGAGACGGTTATCGCGAGGAAGAAGGCAGGGGCGAGTGGTAGTGGGCCGGGCGGTTGCATGGGGGGATGCGGGCGGTTGCATGGTCGGGAGGCGCAGGTGGGAGGGGGACAATTGCAATGCTCGGGGTGGGACAATTTGGTGGGGGTGGTCGATGGTAGTAAACTCAAAATTATAGTAGTTAAGATAATACACAACTGTAGCAGTATGATCGTATGATAAAGCGTTCGCCTTCCATCGCGATCGATATTAATTTTGGGATAATTTTTTTTTTGTGCATAAGATTATTATTATTAGCCAAATGTGCCTAAGCTCATGAACGAATCCACATAGAGCTATAGAGGTGCAAGGAACACCGGATCCAAAGTAGTTTTGCCTTATCAAAATATCCCTATGCATGGGTATACGCCCTGCAGTTTAAGTCTAGTGACTTCGTACACGGTTAGTACGTAATATGTACGATAAACTCCGATCATTTTCGTTCTAGATCTGTCACTGCATTAGCTGCAAATCATGCTCTTTTAATTTGCTCATACAGTCATACTACATATGATATGACCTTGGTCGGGTATATATATATTATGCACGTACACTTGTCATCTTCTGGTTCCAAACTAAGCATTTTTTTTGGTGATACACTAATGGGCGTGCGAGTAGAAGAATTGGGATTTTAGCTGGTGCGCGGCAAGCTAGGTAGGAGTGGTAGAAAGCAATCAGTTTCTTTTTGGGGCTAAAATAGCCATATTTATGTGCGCAAAATAGTAAAAAGAACCTCCTTCAGAGATTAATGTAAAAAAAATGACACCATGGGGCCGTGCCGTGAGCGACACGTCGCCGAAGTCCGCGTCCCAGTGCCCGAGCCCTCGTCAGGTGTGCTCGGGCACGGAGCTACTAAGTTCAGATACTGGGGGCATGGACACGCCCGCGTCTGCGGCGCCAGGCATAGACTCGCCTTTGCTCTGAGCCTCGTGTCCGTGCCCCTAGCGCACGAACAAGGCGTGTCCGTACCTGGGGTGTATGAACGAGGCGTGTTCGTGCTCGGGGCATATGAACAAGGGGCATCGGGCGCCAAGGGCACGAACTCGGTGTCATATCGTTCACCGACGTCTCTACGGTGCCATTTTTGTCATTGATATCAAGAGGACGCTAGGTTTACTATCGTGCGGGTAAAAAATGTTATTCTAGTGAAGAAAAAACTAAAAGCAACCGGACGATCGATCGAGATGCTCGTACGCAGGGATGGATCCAGTAAGACCCACCAGGGTGCACAGAACACCAGGTTCAAAATTGTCATATATATATATCATATTCTCATTCTCATGTATGAAAATATTGGACACCCGTTGGCCAAAACGAAGGACACCGACGGACCGACCGGCGGACTCAGGCTCGTGCGCGTCGGTGCATGGGCCAGCTTCCCGCCTGGGCGCGCAGCAGGACCAGCCGAGGGAGCTAGTGCGCGGCCCAGGTGCCCAGCCAGCGAGCGAATCGCGCGGCCCGATCGGCAGCCGAGGGCGAGGGCGCGTGGCCCAGGAAGCGATACGTGCAGGCGGGTGTGCGCGAGCAGGCAAGGCATCGAGACTTCGTGTCTTCAGTCTTCTAGAATTCCAGCCGTCGATCGAACCACCGAGACGAGACACAATTTCTAGCGGCGAAATTTCTAGCCGCCGGTCGTACTCGTGACTGCGCTCCAGGCTTTCAGTTCTCTTCTCTGCAAGCAGGAGATGGGCACTGGCCCGGTGACTTCAGTGGAGTTATGTTCATCATGTCTGGCTTGGTACGTGTTAATTTCTATATACGAATTGAAACTGTATAAGCTATTTATTTCCCATCGATCACCTGCAGATATTTGCTTTGTACGTGACAAGATCACTCAGTGCGGTTATATCACCAGAACTCCAATTTGCTAATTGTGGGTATATTTTCTCAAACCCTAGGATTGGGCTTTACAATTGTGGTAGACGGGTAGTACAGTAGTACTTGGGAATTAGAATATGTGATGTGTCAAGATTTGGATTTGAGTTTTTGACTACTTGAGAGTTGAGACACGATGTTAAGTAAGTAAGCCTTACAATTTTAAATAAATGACAACGAATGTATGGTTCATTATTCTATAGTACAAATATCTAATGGAGTATTCAAATAATTGGTAAATGACAGGTAAATTTATGGAAAGATTTCTTAAAAGAAAAGTGCCATCACGGGAGGAGAATGATGTCCCATCATATGAACAGAATGATGACCCCTCCCATGAAGAAAATAATGCCACTAATGCAGCGATTTCACCTATAGAAGCAATCAATTGGAAAGAGGAGATTCAATTTTATCCCGGCAAAAGGAGAATGATAGAGGAGTACCTTCCTAATCAAAAGGATGTGGTAAGAAGAAAGTACCTTGATAATGGGCCTTGCCAACCTCGCACTTTTGATTTTCCATATTCAACGATTGGCGGTAAAAATAGAAGGTTTAATTCTGAATTGTTTGCTGAGTTTGGGAGTTGGCTTGAGTATAGCAAATCCAAAGATAGAGCATATTATTTTTATTGTTTCTTGTTTAGAGGTCGCAACAAAAAGGAAGCTGGGTATGATGCATTTGTTACAACTGGTTGGTCTAGTTGGAACAAAAAAATAGACTAAAGGAGCATGTAGGAGATGTCAATAGTGTTCACAACCAAGCAAAGAGAGATTGTGATTCTTTGTTGAAACAAGACCAACACATTTATGTTGCTTTGAATAACCAAAGTAATGTTGAGAAGATTGCTTATTATACTCGACTAAATGCCTTAGTTGATGTTGCTAGAGTGTTATTGAAGCAAGGATTGCCTTTTCGAGGCCATGATGAGTCCTCCAATAAAGGTAATAATTTGTTGGTGTCTCCAAACATTCAAAAGGACATAGTACATTTATGAGAGCCCGGGGTATTTAGCTTGTAATGCTTAACCATCCACTTGACTCTAGCATCACAAACCAAATATCCTGTGCCTCGGTGTAACATTTACCTCCCAGAAGCGGTACACATACACCTCACAAAATATAGCATCCATTCCATACATAAGTCATTACAATACCGAGTCTTCAAATTTACATCACAAAGACATACATAATAGAGTTTTTACAAAAGGGGGTGGACCAGCCAAAAGACAAGATAAATAACCAAAGTAGCAGCAGAAACAAAAGCCATAAGATGGCGATAAACAAAAGCCAACCGGTTTGCCCTTACCCACAAGGTAACTGACCGGGCCGCCAAGCTAGTCGTCCTGCACGAAGTCGGTCTCACAATAGTTAACCCCTTGGAGGTCAACCTCCTCTGCAACAATTAAGCAATGCAGTTGACTACAAAAATGTACTCGCAAGACTTACGCATAACAAACCTATACATAGCTACATGCAAGCTGAATCAAAGGAGGAGTCATAGGGTTCATTTCAACGCATAAAGCAATTTTTCAGTTGCAATAATGTAATAGATTGAAGGTAATTTAACAGATTTGTTTTTAATTGTTTAAATAACAGTAAGACAACATTTATAAGCATAAATAACATCCTAGAGGTGACTTTCCAACAGCCACCACAACATAGCACGATTTACCCATTCGTACCACCCGAATTCAAGTTTTATCGAAAATGTTGTAGTCTAATTCTCACGGTCACGGGGCGTATCCAAGTGTGTCCATAACCTAGGACGAGGCTATTTGAATATTTTATACCCTGCAGGGGTGTACAACTTTACCCACATGTTAGACCGTCTTTTCGCCAAGCTATAAAGCACACTTTCTTAGGTATGCCGGCAAGACTAAGTCCTACGAGACGTTTTCCAATGGACTGTATTAATTAAGAGTCGTACGTATGGGGGTTAACCCTCTGCGAATCACCCATCACGGGCTCCCACGGAGGACCCACACGTTGTGTCGGACATATCGGCCCAGCCTCAGCAACTGCCGATGTTCCTCGGGCGAGGGAACCTAAATCCGGAACCCACCCCGCACATACCCAACAATAACAAAACATCAGAACATTTTTCTCCTACATCTACCACTAGCGACTCATTCATTAACACCTCCTAAAGTACTGAGTCAAGAGGGTTCACATATGCCCTCATGTGGTTGCACGCAAAATGCTCAGTACGGTGGCGCAAGTAATTCGGTCCTTATTGACTCGGGCATCAAGCACACACCCAAAAGCACACCATCCAACCAATGTGCCCAAGTTTAAAATATTTTGTTTTCAGTTTTAATTTTCCAAATACATTCTATACATGAGTACCCTGACTCAAATATTTAGAGTAATGATATACTGACCATCGCTGAGACGATGATCCACAGACTATCGTTCTAAGCATTTCTAAGCAATAACAACTCGCATACTAATTATAAAGTGACTAGAGCCCATCCATCGAGCTATAAATCACAACGGATATAAACCTAGGCTCAATAGTAAAGGATGGATGTTTACCTATAGTTCAATTAACTAATCAGGCAAACTATCGCAACTGAGAAATAACTTGTCAACATAGCATGCATACATATAGTTGAAACATTTGAAATATTAGCATGCGCACATAATAGGATCAACGTGCATCAAAGGAAAACCGCTTGCCTTGCTAGAGATAACTTTCTTGTTGTAGAGGATTACTCTCGTATTTAACAAATTCGTCGGAACCTATCGAAAAATTCGAGAAGAAACAATAAGAACGAATAACACCGAAAATACTCAAAAATTCAAGGTCATCCAACAATCATGAAATTTATACAGAAGGTATAGCATGATTTAAAATGAATTTAGCAATAAAAATCAATTGATTTGGATGTTGCATGCAAAAGCTATAGCCAAAAAAAAAAATCAGTTTTCAATAAGATACTAAAAAATCTATCTCGGTTACTATTCATCTGAATTAAAAGTTTTGGTGAAAATTTCCAAAGAGGTGATGAGGCTGAAAATTTTATGGTAGATAGAGCACCACATGAGATGAACAATGCAATTTTATTCACCTCATTTGGAGCTAAGATGAATTTTCCATGATTTTTCAAGGTCATGAAAGTAGCGCACAGTTCATAAGTAAAATAAGATTTTCAGAGGTAGCAACATACTCAAAACCTATTCTACAATAATGTACAGTAACAAAGGAATCCAACAAAATTGAATTCACTCAATTTGAAGTTACAAAGAAATACTTATGCATTTTTCAAGTTAGACGCATTTTTAGTGCAAAAATAATGCTAAATCAAAAATAATTCTACTAACAATAATTTCTAGAACAGTAACAAGATCTAAACCAATTTTAGATTAAAGTACAATTAAAAAGGAAACCAACAAAATTTGTTTCATGCAAAAAGGAGTTAAAATGAATTACTTATGTAGTTTCGAAGTTTAGAACAATTTACAGTACAAAAATAATTGATATACGGATTTTCTTATAAACCCTGAGCTGAAAACGTTTTGACCATTGAGATCTAATCGGACGGTCCACATGAACGGTTACGTTTGGACGGTCTGAACGGCCCAAAACAATCTAGGTGTTTGAATCAAAATCGGATGGTCCAAACGAAAGAGACGTTCGGACGGTTCGAATGACTAAAACAATCTGGACCATTGAGATCAAATCGTATGGTCCAGACGAGGTACAAGTTCGGACTCTAACTCAAGCGAATTGACAGGTGGGTCCTACACATCAGAGACTCTAGTTTTAATCAACACTTAAACCTATCGTTTTCTATATGCGGGTCCCACATGCCAGAGACACAGAAGCATGTTAAGGCAACCATTAATTACTAAGTAATGATTAGCAGTTAATGGCTGAGATTTAAATCTTAATCTCCTCGCTACAAAGATTGACGGGGTACGACAAACCCGAGTTCAATGCTGAGCTCACCGTCAACGATGTGGTCCATGCCGCCGTGAGGTAAGGGCATGAACGGGTTCCTAATAGTGTTGCACGCCTACTGGAGGTGGTGGCGGCGGCTGAGATGCCCTATACCAGCGGCTAGCTGGAGAGGGGCGGTGCTAAGGTTCGGGCAATTTGCATGTCGCAACCCAAGTGTGTTTTGAGCCTAAAATCGCATGCATGCGTATCTAGAGGTTACTAGGGGCCTTACCAAAGGATGGAGAGGTCCGAAGAAGCTCTGAGGTGGCTTGACGTCGTTAAAGGTCACATCGGCACTCGGCTCCACGCGGAGAGAACAACCTGAGCAAGGAAAAGACCCATGAAGCATCAAGATAGCTCAAGTGGGATTAGTAGATGGTGGGAGAGCGTGGAATTGGGAAATGCTTTACTGGATCGACAAGGAAATGAAAAGGTGAAGAATCTAGACCCACCATTATATGTTAATGGAGTTTTGGTTATTAATGACAAATCTATTTGTGAGACTAACACTTCTATCGTTATATCATGTTTAGTCTTAGCTTGGATATAAAAGGAAAAATCCAAACAGGTATGCATTCATAATGAAAATTCTATTTGTGAGACTAACTATTCTATTTGCTATATCTCATGTTTAGTCTCAGTTGGATTTAAACATTAAGAGGTATGCTTTCGACATCATATTTTTATATATTGTTGCATTCCTCGGATCCAAAATATAGGTTGAACTCCATCAAAAGGTTTAACTTGAATATGTGCATATGGTTCTATTACACAATCGTGTATGCACACATTTAGGGGGAGTTCATTCTATGTTTTGTGGTTTCATTAGTATTGATCCATATTCCTTTTTTCACATATATTAAGGATCTTTATTTTGAAACATATCCTTGAGTATATATAACTTGTGTAGTTAATATATTCACATGAGTATATGAGACTTGTGTAGTTCATATACAACTTTGAGTATATTCAACTTGTGTAGTTCATATATGCTCGTATATCCTTTGAGTATATACAACTTGTGTAGTTCGTATACACTCATATTGAGTATATAAAACTTGTGTAGTTCTTATATACTCATACTAATCTTTATTCAATTACTTGCAATTGAAGTGATTATCATCAATTACCAAAGAGGGAAAGATGGTGATTTCTTGTCCCACCATTATGAGTTTATGGTATGTCGTGGTAATTAATGATAATTATATTGTGGAACTAACATTTTTCATGAGTTGGATAAACATGTTAGGTTCCATGATGATGATAGACTTTGTATGGCATCATGTGTTGATAGTCATCAAGTCAAGATTCAGGATGAAGAAAATCATCATGTGTTGATGATATTTGAGTCAAGATCCTGAAGTGAAGAAGATCAACATTGGTTGATGATCATCAAGCCAAGTTCAAGAAAAGGATGTCATCATGTGTTGATGAACATCATATCAAGAACTCGAAGAAGAGAAAGTCATCATGTGTTGATGATGTTCAAGAAGAGAAGATGATCATGAGTTGATCATCAAGTCAAGTGAAGGATGCATCATGGGTTGATGCATTTCAAGTCAAGAATCCGAACTTGAAGAGAAGATGTGCATCATCAAGCTTCAAGTGTTTGTGCAAGGCAAAGGTATGACTAGCTAGGGCTAAGGATGTGTTCCTAGTCTTTTACCGGTCTCGGTGTTTGGTTAAAGACCGGATTGCTAGTATAGGTTACCGTACTATTAAGAGGGGTCTTGACTAGTAGCTTGAGTTAGTCATGTGTTGATTGCTCATTGTGTTTGCTCTAGCTTGTGTTAACATGTTGCCAATATTTGCGAATGTGTTTTGCAAATAGTTGTGGCACATGGATAACCCTTGTAGCATGTGACTATAGTTTGCAAATGTGTTTTGCAAATGGTCTAGGTCCATGCACCTTATCCTTGTGGCATGATGCTATTGTTTGCGAATGTGTTTTGTAAATAGTTGAGGCTCATGCGTGTTCCTTGTAGCATGTGACTTAAGTTTGCGAATCTGTTTTACAAATGGTTTAAGTCCATGTACCTTATTCCTTGTAGTGTGATTCTAAAAGTTGGCAAATGTGTTTTACAACTTGTTGAGAATCTCACTTGAACCCTTGTTTGCATCGCACATCAAATTAGCAAATGTGTTTTGCAATTTGAGTTGAAGCGGAATCCAAATCTGCTTTTGGTTCTGGAGCAGTCTGACCGGCGTGTAATGGGCGATCTGACTGGCGGTATGGAGCCAGACTGACCGACCTCCTGGACCAAAGGCGCGGTCAAGTTTTTCCAGAGAGGTATGTTTTCTGGAATTTGGTTGTCTTGATCGGCGATGCCGAGCTTTTCCGATCAGCCGGTGACCGATCTGACCGGCCATTGGTTGGCGGTCAGATCGGATGTGTTTTATAGCCGTTGGAAGGGGAGCGGTCTGACCAGCCTCTTGCTCATGATCAAACCGCATCTTACTGGTTTTTGGTGATTCTTGCCCCAACAGCTAGATTTTGTGTGTGGGCTATAAATACCCACCTTGGTCGGCCTTGGGGAGGTTACTGAGTCCCATACATTCTATTGAGCAAAGAGCAAGCCCTCTCATCTCCATTGTGTATGTGTTGCACTTAGTGAGCTTGGAGAGTAAACGCTAAGTACATGTGTTGCCTTAGGTAATGTATTGTGTATCCACTTGAGCTTAGACACTTGATTGGTTTAAGTGAGAGTCATCGACTTGTTCTCTTGGTATTTGCCGACACCTAGACGGCGTGGAGGCGTCGTTGGTTCGGTGATCTTCTCAAAGAAGCTTGTGAGAAGGCCCGGTGATTTGTGAGTAGTGTGGTACTCGCCATCTCCGAAGTGGAGGAAAGAGCAACCCTAGTGGAGTGATGTGTTGGTTCGGTTTGGAACTGGTCCAAGTGGTTGGACTTACCTCGGAAGTGTTGGCTTAATTTGTGGAGCCGGTCCAATTGGTTTGAGCTTACCTCAACGTGGATTAGGGGAGACCGGCAAGTCTCTGAACACCACGGTAAAACATCGTCGTGTCATTGCGGTTTGTATTCTTGTGCTTTACTTTGTGCAATTTATATTCCTTGTATTAAATTGTTTACTTGCATTTGTATGATTGCAATAGTTATCAATAGTCTTATTGTTGTTGGTGCACTTAATTGAACCTAGTTGATTTAGGTTTTAATTGTGCAAAACTGTATTGATATTAGCTTCCGCATTAGAAATCGGTTTTTGCCAAAAGTTTTTTAAGACCGCCTATTCACCCCCCTCTAGTCGGCCTCCTCGATTTTACAAAAGGGATCTTGTCGGCTGACACTGGAGGAAACTAAAAATCCACGAGTTCCTGTGACACATTGCCCAAATTAGTTGAAGCGTTTTCAATGTCACACCTAAAGACACGATATGACGCGCATGATTGAAGATAATACCCACCGAAGACAAAGTTGGCACAAAGGTGGCATTCGGGGTGCGCTCTAGGGCGGAAAATGGCACAAAGGCATTCCGGCCACTACACAAGAGACCAAGAGCTTGCATTAGCCAAAATAGAAATGGCATGCAAGAAGGAAACTAGGGGACTTGGAGGTGAGGATTTTACCGAAAGGATGAGTCAATGGGAACCTCCTTCTCCTCGGCCGAAAAGAGGAGAAGTGAGGCGAAACTAGGATTTGGAGGGGTTTTAACCGAGGAAGATGACGACAATAGAGGTGGCGTTAAGCAACGAAGCTCCAGGAGTGGTCACAATGGGCGATGGCTTACGGCGTTGACGGGGCGGCGCAGCATGCAACGAGCACGTGGCATTGAGCTTCTGCGCGAGCGCCAACGGGAGGTAAGAGACGAAGCTCACAAGTGAGTCCCACCATGTCATCGACTCAGGCGAAAGTGGCTTGGGTCAGTTTGAATGAGTGGGTTGGGTCAAGCCAAAAGGTCCGAGTCGAAACATTTCGACGGTCTGATCGGAAATGGACGGTCCTCATCGAGAGTGTCGTTCGGACGGTCCAAATGGCACAACTGATGTGGACGGTCCGATGGAGATTGGACGGTCCTGATTGAATATGGACATTCGGACGGTCTAAACGGCCCAATCAATCTAGTCTGTTGAAAATGAATCAGACAGCCCAAAATGCTTCGCGTTAGTTGGGACCAAGTCCGAATGTGGAGGCGGTTGGGTTCGACCAAATGGCTTGGGTCCGGGCCCGAGGAACATTGCTCTTATGATTTAACTCAAAAGGCTGAGATGGTTTGGGAATTTTTAGAGGTAGTAGTTTAACTCCAAAATTTTTGAAATGCCTTGTGTAATTTTTCCAGAGTTTTTAATGAAGTGAATTTTCCTGTAAAATTCATTCAATTCTCTGATTTAGGGGTTTGACTTAGGAACTAGCTAATTTGACTAGCCCCTTTAAAATAGCAATTAAAATCTAAAAATTATAAAAAAATTTAGAGGAGTCACTAGGATGATTTGGAAGCTAGGAAAAATATTTCCGGAGGATGATCACAAGATTTTATTAAAAAGTTTCAAAGGGTTATGCTTCTACTCAATTAAAGCATTAGGTTTTCAAAATCAACAATTTCCAGAAATTTCAAATTACAACATGATTCAACAAGAGTTTTAAATTATCCCTATTTTTATACATTTGAAACACAAACCATGTTTTGGGATGTTACAACATTGTTTTGCAAATGAAATATTGCAATCTATTCTTGAAGAAATTGGACATGATGTGTTTTGCTTTCTAGTTGATGAGTCTAGGGATGTGGCTTGCAAAGAATAAATGGCGGTGGTCTTGAGATATGTTGATAAATGTGGAATTGTTAAAGTGAGATTAGGTTGCCTTGTACATGTAAAAGAGACAACTTCTTCGTATCTCAAGTCCTCTATTGATTCTTTATTTGCGGAATATAAGCTAAGCTTGAAACAAGTTAGGGGCCAAGGATACGATCTTGCTAGCAATATGCGAGGTGAGTTCAATGGCTTACAATCATTGATTATGAGATAAAATAGCTCAGCATATTATATCCATTGTTTTGCTCACCAGCTTCAATTAGTTGTCGTGGCTGTTGTAAGAAAGCATCAAGGCATTGGTAATTCTTTTGACATGATTTCTATTTTGCTAAATGTGGTTGGTGGATCTTCCAAGAGAAGGTATATGATTCGAGATATCAATCGAGAACATGTGTATGAGGCCTTAGGTTGTGGGTTACTTAAAACTGGGACAGGGTTAAATCAAGAGCTATGTCTTAAAAGACCCGGAGACACTCGTTGGAGTTCTCACTATAAGACTCTTAAGAGTTTGGTTAATTTGTTCCCAACTGTTGTTAAAGTGCTAGAATATGTGGAACAAGAAGACAAGGATAACAAAAATAGAAGGCAAGCATGGGGACTTTTAGTTTATTTTTAGTCATTTGATTTTGTGTTTTATTTGCAGCTTATGTTAAACATCTTAATAATCACAAACACATTGTCATTAACTCTACAAAGGAAGGACCAAGATATTGTGAATGCCATTGATTGTGTGAAATTAACCAAAAGCCATTTTGACGAGCGTAGGAGGCATGGATGGGTTTCTGTCCTAGATGAAGTGTATGCCTTCTGTGAGAAGCATGATATTTCCAAATTGGAAATAGGAGAAGCATACGTGAATCCAAAGAAGCCACGTTAAAAATTTGGAATTACCAACAAGCATCATTATGATGTGGATTGTTTTAATGATATTCTTGATTGATTACTTCAAGAACTCGATGGTCGCTTCAATGAGAAAAACTCTAGATTGCTTGTTTGCTCGGCCGCTTTGAGTCTAAGAGAATCATTTCGTGATTTCAATTTGGAGCATTTGATGGATCTAGCTAAACTTTATCCCAATGATTTTGATGATGGGGAATTGAAGGACCTTAAACACCACCTTCGACTCTACATTACCGATGTGTGTGCGGATGATAGATTCTCTAACATAGAGACTATTAGCGACCTTTCTCAAAAAATGGCGGAGACAAGGAAACATATTTGCTATCCTTTGGTTTATCAACTTTTGAAGCTAACACTAGTTTTGCCTGTTGCCACTGCTACAGTTGAGAGATGTTTTTCAGCCATAAAAATTGTGAAAACATATTTGCGCAATCACATTAGCGATGACTTCTTGAGAGATAGCCTTATTTGCTATGTGGATACGAAATGGGGAAAGTTACCAATAATATTGTAATTCATCGCTTCCAGAACTTAAGGGAGCGTAGAAATAAATTATAAAATGTAATGTATTTATCTTTATTTCGATAAATTCATGATTCTTTTACTTAAAATTTTACTAAGTAATTTCTTCTACTTTTTGTAGGCTATCAAGGTCGGATGTTGTTTTTTGCCGATGTCGATCATATTTTGTCCATGGTTTGGAACTTTATCCATCATTTATTCAATTTGCCATAGTTAACCAAAACTACTACTAGGAGTGTATGATTCTTTGTTTTGGTAAGCATTTTGATGGCTATTTTTTTCATCCGTCATGTTGAATTGTTTAACACATTACTATTCTAATTTTTATACAACATTACTTCCTAATTAGATATGTGTGATATATATAGGTCATCCGATTATTTTCGTTCTAGATGTATCCTGCTCGTATTACAAAGCCAGAGGCCAGTTAGCACCTGCAGGCGAGAGTTGGTGATTCCATCTTCTGAAACTAAAGCAGAGCAAAGGCTGCGATGCGTGCAGTTTTCCGTTTCGTTTTGGTTCGCTTCGGTCGCCTGTGGATTCATTCCACCGCATGCAGATCCAATTAATGAAGAACACGTACGCGTGATCAGGCCTTAGCCGCGATAGTATATGTGTAGTAGTATACACATTTTGTATTTACGTGGACTAGTACACGCAACGCAATGCGACCGATAGGATGATGGAGAAGATATCCCCTTCTAACAAACCATTGCAACAGTACTCCCTATCTAGTTCAAAATTTGCGCTTGTATTTAAAAGGGAAATGATAGATCGAGGACGTACGGAGGGAAAAGCTAACGTCGGACACTAGATCCACCGTCCACGTGTAAGCTACTTTTTTTGTTGTTGAAGTAGTTTGTCAATTACTGCACAGAAGGTTTTACATGGTTGTCCGTCTTATGTCACCAATCTAACATTTTTTTTTGTTAAGTTTGGTTGGTTGATTAATTAACCTAGGCAGTAAGGATCAGTAACCCATACAGCATTGTAGGGGTCCCTAACAATGTTGCATCTGTAGAAAAAAAATTACATACTATTTACGACGATGCTGCAAATTTTTTCAACACGTTTTTTCTCCATATGCTTTGTTTTGATTTGTGATGTTGCAACCATTATCCGGTGATGTTCCAACCGTTGTTCGGTGTCCGGGGATGTTGCAACCGTTGTCCAGGGATGTTGCAAGTGTTGTCTGGGGATGTTGCAACTGTTATCCGGGTATGTTGCAAGTGTTGTCCGGGGATGTTGCAACTGTTGTCCGGGTATGTTGCAAGTGTTGTCCGGGGATGTTGCAACCGTTGTCTGGGTATATTGCAAGTGTTGTCCAGGGATGTTGCAACCGTTGTCCGGAGATGTTGCAACCGTTGTCCGGAGATGTTGCAACCATTGTCCTAGGATGTTGCAACCATTGTTCGGGGATGTTGCAGCCGTTGTCCGGGAATGTTGCAACCATTGTGCGGGGATGTTGCAACCGTTGTCCGGAGATATTGCAACCGTTGTCCAGAGATATTGCAACCGTTGTCCGAGGATGTTGTAACCATTGTGCGGGGATGTTGCAACCATTATCTAGACATGTTGCATTTTCGGACTGTACGGTGGAACCTATTCCTATAGGCCACGCCACCTTCTAATTAATCAAGTAACTAAGGGATGTGGGGCCACTATTGAGGACATCAATTAACCATATAAGAGTTAATGGTTCTGATCAACCTTCGTTACTTTAATCCAACAGTGGCCGAACCGTATGATCAAAATCTCGGCGTCGGACATACGAGTCGTGGCAGCGTCCAACAAAAAAATGTTGCGACCATCGAAAAAGGGTAATGATCCCACACATACGTCCGATAGGAAGCAAACCGCTCGGACGCCTCATCACTCGGGGTTGCTAGTATCACCCATATAAATAGGAGAGCATGCAACATGATTGCTAGCTTTTTCTTTCACGCTACGTACGTACAGTACGGTGGCCGACCGACCGGTGCGCTGCATGGCGGGCAGCGGGGCCCGGTGTCGGCCGACAAATAAGCTGGTAGGGCATCAATCGCAGGCGCCCGTTGTCCCTCCCGTGGAGGAGAGCGTGTGGGGAAGAAGTGGAAACCGGCAAGGCAAGGCATAGCAAAGCTGCAGATTCAAACCGCCAGGGCATGTTTTTCGGACCGTATGGGTGGGATGCTCCACCCGTATGTCCGACTACTAATAACGCCCTTCAAGTATTGTACTGGTCATTTCTAGGTTACATTCTACCGGTAGTATAAATCAAATCTGACCATTGATTTGTTAAGGGCATAATACACTTTTTTTTGGAATTTATAATTTTTAGTGAGGGTATTATAGACTTTTTCAATCAGGGTTGAAAATATAACTCTTGTCGCAGTCCGCTGAAAACAATGTTGCGGCCTGTTGAAAACAATGTTGCATACTGTTTTTTGAAATGTTGCATCTGTAGAAAAAAATGTTGCATCAGTAGAAAAAAATTGTTGCATACTGTTCATGGCGATGTTGCCTTTTTTCCAACTCGTTTTTTCAAATGCTTTGTTTTTTGATCTGTGATGTTGCAACCGTTGTCCGGGGATGTTGCAACTATTGTCCTAGGATGTTGCAACTGTACTGTTGTCTGAGGATGTTGCAATTGTTGCATCTGTAGAAAAAAAATGTTGCATCTGTAGAAAAAAAATTGTTACATACTGTTCACGGCGATGTTGCAATTTTTTCCAACTCGTTTTTTTCTCCAGATGCTTTGTTTTTTGATTTGTGATATTGCAGTCGTTGTTCGGGGATGTTGCCATTGTCCTAGGATGTTGCAACCGTTGTCTGAGGATGTTGCAATTGTTCCATCTGTAGAAAAAAATGTTGCATCTGTAGAGGGTATTACACTTATCTGGTAAGAACTGACCGTGGTTAACTCGTATTAATATACACACTTAGGAGGCAAATAACACCAAGAAACAAATACATGCAAAAAGATCCAATTCCTATTCTAACTGAGTCTCTCGTGCTCAGTCACGCTTGAGATCCCGTTCTCAAGACCGCCCAAACCACGTGTTTGGGACCGCTCAGAGCTTGCCTCTGAGTGCGAACCTACACTACCCTGGATCCACGTGCCCAGGTACGCTCGAGATCCCGTTCTCGAGACCGCCCAACTACGTGTTGGGAAACGCTCAGGGCTCATCCCTAATTACGCCCAGGACTTCGCTCCTGGATACGCTAGAGCTACACGCTCGGAGTGCCACGGACCACTCGTCCGGGAAAACTGATATGCAGAAATAAGATAAGTCATTCTTTTTATACCGTCAACCTCTTTCTTTACTTTCTTTAAGTAATTATGGATTACTTGGAGATGCTGGCGGGTCATTTTGGGTTATACAGATGAAAAGGTAAAGGAGCTAACGGATATGGTCCATATTTATCCCAAAATTGGAATAGCAGGTCCACGCCAGATTTCTAGTCCATGCCTCTAGCCCAAACATGGAAACTTATGATCTTATTTTGATACTCCCCCACCTACAGTCTCAAATCTTCGATCCTATGTTGGATGGCTATCCTGACAGGTTATTTAACAGAAATAACTACGCGTAGCCTACGACTAGGCATACATTTTCCCCGTACTCTCTTGGTCGAAAGATTGAACCTACACCTCCTACGAATGAATGGTTCTACGTTAGTAGGCTATCACTTTAAGAAAGGATGAGCTTTTTAACATATTACTTTTGAAAAGGAACGGAAGTGGAAATTGATACGAAGATGAGAGTTAATAAAATAATTAGTGCATTATAGCAAGCGAGAAGCACACCTAAGTTCTTGTTACAGTTTCTATTTTATTAGCGTGGCCCGATCTTATTGCTTTGATACCACCTGCGACGCCCCGTGTCATTACCCAGGAGGTAATCACACTTAAGCATACGGATTACTATTCGTTTGCCTAGGAAAACACTGCTCCAACGAATAGTAAGCCACTTATCAGAGATAACGCAGCAGAACAATAAAATAGAAACTGCTCTTTATTACAACAGTTGCCACACAGGTCTAAGGCTTTTAAATACAATAATTTAATTACAAACAGGGGAAAACACTTCCCGCTATTTCCTGCTAGGTTTCTCCGGTAGTCTCTTCGTCCCACGAGTCAAAAGGGGCGATCATCTCGCCCTGCTTCTCGTACCCAATGCCCTCGTCACCTACGGCCTTCTCGATACCTGCAAAAATCTCCTCATCCCACTCGGGCTAACTCCCGGTTGGATCAGGATCTAAGCAAGGGAAAGATAGCAAGAGTGAGTACTATAGTGTACTCAGCAAGCATTAGTAGCTAAAATGCAATTGATGACTCTAACATTTCGTCCTTAGCAACATTCTTATCTCTTCTCTTACTCTGAAAATAAACTTTAAAACTTAGGTTGCAAATTTTAATTCTGAAAAGAGTACTTGATTACTCGGAGAGAGGAAAGACCCCTAGCGGTTCCCGTAGACTCCAATCCAGGAGACTGGCATGAATTCATGATTTTGTATAGCACTGCGCAGGCTTGTACCACTTTACCCATAGCTATCCTGAACTCTTTTTGCTAGGTTTATCGCATTTCCTTTGATGCGATTTCAAGTTCAGAATACAGAACGTTTTCCAGGTTACG
Source organism: Phyllostachys edulis (assembly GCA_036346405.1). Classification (NCBI taxonomy): domain Eukaryota; kingdom Viridiplantae; phylum Streptophyta; class Magnoliopsida; order Poales; family Poaceae; genus Phyllostachys; species Phyllostachys edulis. The sequence continues at coordinate 62,867,211 of CM070561.1, read as the reverse complement.
TGAATATTTTTCTCCACCCATTACTTTCCGTCGGTGCTGACCTGGCCACCACCGAGTTCAGGTAATGTTGGTTGGGCCGATTCATCCTCTTCGCACCCAACACTCCACCTAATGCTTATAGCACCTCTTCTTACACCACACTCACACATATTACATACCCGTGTGGAGAGCGAAATCACGTAATATGGTAGCATTTTACGCCTGCTGAAACGGAAAATGGTAAGATCGAATTTACTGACCTCGACCGAGTAAGAGTTTTGTTTGTCCTTATATTATAACCATATGTAAAGGGTCCCACCTCTTGCCCTCTTTCATCGACCACGGGCCCCTTTACCAACCATAATATTACGCTCTTCTTTCATTTCTCATTTCTCAACTCTTTTCATCTCTAACATCTTTATCATCTTTTCATCTTTGACTCATTTATTTGATTTGAGTTTTGAGAAAATAGTTTTGATGCAATACATATAAGATAGAGCAAAGTAAGGTTTACATTTAATATAGCTATATTAATGAACAAGGGAGTAGCTTGCCTTCCAACGAGTAGAAAAGATTATTGTCGATAAAATCCAATTCAACTACTGCCGCCTGCGTCGGCTCGTCTGCTGCAAATACGTAAAGGAGCGGATAATAAATAATTACGTAAATACTTAGTGACATTTTGGGGCTACTAAATGTATATTAGTTAAATGATTCTTTTTATTAGTGGATTTTAGATCAATACATTTTTCAAACCCCGATCGATTAGCACTTCGCCATCGTTGCTCCAAAGATATCTTGGTTCTAGGGTTAGAACTAAAGATACACACGATCTAATGGGCGATGAGAAAAACTATACAAAAACGCATTCTAGTAAGTCTACCAAATTTTGTTTGCGTATTTACCTCTATTTGATTTTAGTGAAGCGCGGAAGCAAAATTTCAACTCTCTAAACAGACGCAGAAATAATGAACTTAATTAATCTAATTTAGCTAAATGATTGTTAGCGAGTCAAGATTATTGGTCTAATCTAAACACACTAAAAAATTAGCACTCACAAATTCTAGTTTCTAACCTAATCTTAACCCTAATATATTTTTTTCCCATAATATACCCCTCCCTTCTTTTTCTTTTCTCCAACCGGCTACACACCAACCTACCCCTCACTCTCATCTCCCTCAAATCTCTCTCTTCTCCTCCCCAATACCTGAAGCCGCCGCCGCCCCATGGTTCCTCCATGCCTCTCGGCCTCGCGCTCCTCCTCGGTGGCCTGGCTGGCCTTCCCGAGGCGCCGCCTCCTCTCTCGCTCTCCCGGCCGCCGCCTCCACTTCTTTGCTCGGCCTGCCCCGGTGGCTCCGCCTGCGCCGCCGGTGATCTCCTCTCTCTCTAGTCTGGCGGCGTTGGGGCAGCCCAGACTCACGCGCCTCTACGTGCGCCTCGGGCCCGGCTTGCTCGCTTGCCGGCCCGGCCATGGTCACGCCGGCGCCTCGGCTCCACCTCCGAGCCCCTCTGGCTCTCAGCTCGCTACCTCTCTCAACCCCCCTTACTGATGATCAGATTTGTATGCTTTAGTTGATTTAATCACTTTGCTTACTGGTGCTTGAATGATGTGCATAGATAATGGTGGTTCGATTGCTTCTAGATGATGCAAATGAGAGGTGATGGTGGTGATTTGGGGGTGGTTTGGCTGACGCTCACTGAGGTACTAATCCCCCTGTGCTTGATGACTTTCAAACCCTCCCCTTTGCTCTGTGATGATATGCACTACTGAGGGTTGATGGGGGTGATTACCATGATGTCTGATGATTTGATTGATTGCTATGGATGATTAGAACAAGCAGAGGTTAGCTGGGTTACCTCCTGCTAGGGTTTTTTTGGGGATGGGGAGAAGTTGCAGTGCCGGCTTGCTGGTGCTCCTTCCTTCCTTTCCCCCTTGCTGCAATGGTTGATGTGGTGGTGGTTGTGGGTTGTGGGGGAGGCTCCTCCTGGTTGCTCCCCTTCTCCACCAGAGAGGCTTGATGTTGGATGTGGGCTTTGCCAGCCGGGAATGCTCCTGGCTGCTCCCCTTCTCTTGTGGCCAAGGTGCTAAGAATGTGGATGGGTTGGGGCTGTGGGTGGTCTTATCCTGACTTGGGTTTGATCTCATCCTCATTTGTGGTAATTTTCGTTTTTACGGCGCTCCTATTCCTATTTACCACAACCCTATTTACCTTGATCCTATTACTTCCTGTTCTTGGCTGCTCTCTACTGTGATGCATATGAGCTAAAAATGATGCCGTGGGCAATGTGGCTACCCCTGTGGCTCCTCGGTGATCGGAATGAAATACTGTGGGCGCTGGTTTAGGTTGCCCGATGATGTTTTGAACAGAGGGCGGATATGAATGGGAATGTATTGTTGAATTCTAATGTGGTTGAGGCAAATGAAATAAGGTGGGTGCTGGCTCTCATGACGCCGAATGATGAAACTCTCAGAAGTAATGGTTGCCTACTAGTTTAGGTTGGCTTTGGATATCTTGGTTACCACAGGTGCCGACTAACTTGGTTGCTCAGGTCATCTTGGCGATCGAGGGACCTGTTAACCTAGGTTAGTATGGAAGACCTAGTAAACTTTGCATATCGACGGCAATCCCCTCCTCTACTCTAGCTAGTACTATCGCTTTTGGTTTGCTAACTACTCTTTGAGCTCTAGGTTGCACTGACGGAAGTTGAGGATGGTTGAATGAGGAAGCAAGGAAGGCTGTGATGAAAATGAATGCAAGCACCTTTATCTTTATTTTATTATCTTCTTGTAATTGAGGTTTGTAAAAGATTTATAATATAAATTTTTGAGTTACACATTTGGTTGAAACATTCTAAATTCTTGTTTGTAAAAAGGATTGTTGTAAAAGCGTGTTATTGATAAATAATATTTGCTTGATTACAAGGTTCATTTCGTTAATTATATAATTGATTACTTACTGAGATTATGCTTGACATGTTTTAATGAAATTTTTACTTATGTTAATTACATGATTATTGTTGATAAGCTTGGTTTAATTATACGGGTTCTCACAATGTTGCAACTATTGTCCGGTGATGTTGCAACCATTGTCCGATGATGTTGCAACCGTTGTCCGAAGATGTTACAACCGTTATATAGAAATGTTGCATTTCAGACCGTAGGTCCATTAGGGGCCTGCTTGGTATGTACGACGTCGTACGTGCACGAATAGTTCAGTTGATGGATCGATCTGACGATTAATGCGTACGTGTCTTGCTGTGCGTGTAGGGGTGGAGAGGGTGTGGGCGTCCCCGAATACGGGGCTGGTGCATGTCGTCGGGACGGCCGACGCGGCGGTGCTCAGGAGGTGGATCCAGGACAAGATGAGGAGGCCCGTCAGCATCGTGAGCGACGACACGGGGGGTTAGTCGGGCCACCACTATGGGACTACTCATCCGGCGCAGCCACACTACTTCCCGGCCCCGGCGGGACACCGCCAACAGACTACTATTTGGCGCCGACATGGAGGGCAGACGGTGGGAAGCTCCCACCGCACATCGACTCCTAGTCCCTCTCCGATTAGTTGCAAAGACAAGATGATGGCGAAATTAGTCCGAGTCGACACGTTTTGTAACATAATTAATGTTCACTAATTACGTACTGTTGAGTTGCAAGTATATCAGATGTGTTTGAAGTGTATATACGCTTAAAATATAGTACAATATTCACGGATCATGTCATATATGCATGCACAAATACCAAACACCAAATAGCGGAGCATTCAAGACCAAGCCATCAACGAAATCTGAGTTTACCGATTTGTTGCGACGTGCGTACGATTTGTTTCAATCTATCGAACATCTGATCCCTTGTCATGTCCTATTTAAATTCCCGTTTAAAACGCAAGAATTAATTTCGCAGAGAATCGAGAAACATCCACTCGTGATATGATCGTACTTACAGGGATGGAGCATGCATGCGTGCCCTAGTTTTAAATATGGAAGGTCTATGCTTTGGATGACTAAAATTTCTTTATCTATCACTTATCTTTTTTAACCGTAGGGTTTTTATTAAATGGATACCATAAGTTTCTGTGTTGAGATAAAAAAAATTTCTAAACTAGACAAAAGTAAATGTAGGTAAACCCTACAAATAAAAAAAAAAATCTAAACTAGACAAAAGTAAATCTAGGTGGACTCTACAAATACAAAAACAAATAGAACTAAAAGTTACTGTAGAGCTGTGCTAAAATTGTACATCACTTGGTACTACAATTTTAGACTTAGTACTGTACTGTGCAGTTATAGATAACTAATGAATAAGAAAATTCCAGGCAACTAAAAATTAACAAACCCTAGGACGGAGCATGCAGGCATGACACAGTTTGAATTCAAAAATGTGGAATTGGCATGCACAGAAATGGTCAAATTAATGTACCAAAAGCGTAACAAATTTTGGAGACCACCAGTAGACGAATCTTTTCACCGTCTTAACGGCGGTTACCACTAACCGTGATTTAGCTGGCTTGCAGACCAAGAAGCTCGCTTAATCTGGTTTAAGTCTACAACTTTCCGCGCGTGGTGTGTGTAACGCTTCAAGACGCCGTCTCCTCCGTTCTGACAAAAAGCTGAAAAGAGGCACCGATCCCGAGGCTTCCCGGCCAATCGCGACGCGAGCGAGCGAGCTCTATAAAAGCCGGCCGGCCGGCTCCATTGGCCGCACGAGAGCAAAGAGAGAAGAGCCATCCTGATCGAAGAGCGGGGGTGGGGAAAATGTTCTCTTCCCGGCCGGTTTGTTTCTCGTGGGAGGACACGGGCGTGGTTCACCGGGTTGGGCTCCTCGGCGGCGCGGGCGGCGGCTTCCAGGTCCGGCTCCCGTTCGTGACCGTCCAGCGATTCGTCGAGGCGTGCGCCGTTTCGTGCCGCGGGCGGGCGCTGCCGGAGCTGGTGGCCCTGGAGCTGTGGTGCCCCTACTGCGGCGGCGAGGAGGGAGCGGAGCCGTTCGCCGCGCTGGATGGCGTGTGCGCGTTCTGCGACGGCGTAAAGCTCTGGAGGCTCCCTTGGAGAGGGCAGGCGTCCCCCTCCGATTCATCCGAGATCCAGGTATATATCTTTCTCAAATGGAGCGGAGTTAAGCAAGAAGAAGAAAAGGGTGGTCGTAGCTAGCGTTAGGGTTTTTGGGTCTTGGTCTTCGATCGAGTTGGTTAATTGGTTTGTGAGGTGTTGGATGATCGATCTTTCTCTGTTGTGTACGCGCGTTTCAGGTGTCTCAGGACCTGGCCGACTGCATCCTCCTCCGTCAGGGTACAGCCATTCGACTCAAGATATGGGATGATCTTCCCAAGGCTGACAAGGTTGTGCTTGTGCCAGTGGGTGATGATGAGGCCGATCCGTCGTCCCAGGTGTACACCACACATCATATGGCTAATCAGGTATACCGAATACGTCGATCGCTTCCTCCTCCTCTTCGATCGATCTGTGCGAGCTTGTTAGTTGTACATGCATGATGCTGCCCGAGTTAGCTAGCGCTATACGCACGTAAATCGATCCCTCTGCTATCTTGATCATGTTTGCGCATGCTCTCCGAACTGATCATTGTTTGCGCATGCTCTCCGAATTAAACTGTCGCATGTCTCTGGTTTCCCTTAATTTGGTCGACCGGGGACAGCGGTGTATTACTTTGATGTACTCTGATTTTTCTTATGCGTGGTATACTAATTAAGCGATCTGACTCTTTCGTCTATATATTCCCTGCTTCTTCTTCTTCTTCGTTTTTTTTGGGGTCTGGAATGCACTTTAGTTTTTCTTTTGTGTGTGTGTGTGTGTGAGAGAGAGAGAGAGAAGGCTTCATACGTGTTGTTACATGATATGATCTTCTCATGCGGTCCGGTATGTAAGTTTGAGCAGTGCAACTGTTGAGGACGAGGTTATTTGATCTGATAACAGTAGTACTTACTACTTAGGCCCAACAAGCGCACACACTGATGTGGGGAGTGATGGGTGCTGCATAGTCACAACGAACCCAGTCGCCACGGTAGTCCTGGCGCCGCCGCCGCCGGCGACGATGGCTTGAACTCCGCTGCGCGGCGACGGGCTTGGCTTCCCATCGTCTGCAGCAGGGGCTCCGATTTCCAATGGCGGTCACCACTTGCCTTCCCAACAGCGGCGGCGACATTAAGGTTCCGGACGACGGCAACGTGTGTCGACTGCAACAACGAGGCTGATCGAGATGGATCGAAGTATGCGTGAAGTATAGATGGGCGAACTTGTATTTTGCGTTTCTTGTTATGCAGTTTTATGTGACGTCTTGTGGTTGTTTAGGGTTGGTTTCTTAACGTACTTGCAGCAAACCCGGCCTGGAATTGGAATCCATATGCTTTTCATCCTAGTGGTAAAGATCTTTTTGTAGAAATTTCAGGAGCATTGTGTGTCCATTGAAATCCCCCACACCCTTTATTTATACGGAATTGCTACTTAACTTCTGACAATTTTTTGATGTCAAAACTATATTTTTCATTTACAACTTCATTATACATAAATTACAGTAAATTATTTATGTAATTTTTTTCATGATCACTGTAATTATTCTCGAAAGTCTTAATAGCTCATATTTCCATCAAATAATTCAACAGATTTACTAATCTGTATTTTTTTTTTGTATTTGTAGGGTTCACCTAAATTTATTTTGTCTAGTTTAGATTTTTTTTGTATTTGTAGGATTTATCTAGATATACTTTTGTCTATTCTGTGTAGACATAAAATTAAAGTTTTATTTGTGTGGACATTGATCTTGTATGTTGCTTCTTTGATCTAACGGTTCAAAATTTGACAGTTTTATACACACAAAAAATTGTCGCATTCTGTTTAGACAAACCCTTATTTATAGTACTAAATATTACAGATCGACTTGTACACGATTTGGACTCTTACCTAAACTCTGGAATCTTGCCTAATCTTTAATATCTCCAACACCCCCCCCCTCTTCAAGATGAGCATGAGATAACAATCATGTCCGTCTTGTTACATATTGCAGTATCATTACTAGAATCTACCAAACCTACCATTAACTCTATAACTAATACCATCATGAAGACCAAAAACATTGATCACCACCAATACTACCAGGGACGTCACCAAATCCATCTCCACCATCTACCAGCTGCCCCGACCTCAACCTCATCTTCCTCTACCCTCATGCCCCCAGCCACCCTTAGCCTCCACCATCTCTACCCATACACCCCTAGTCTCGGTGCCCACCACCTTTATCTCTGCCATAGCCCATCATGCTTGACTCTAGTCCCAATCCTCTTCTCCCTTCTGCCACTTCTTTGACTATGTGGTATTCTCCTCTGTCATGGCTGCATTGGCCCTAGGGCCACCTCTTCCTCTACCTCCACCTTGACCTCCTTCAGCAGATCTATTATTCCCACCATCACGTCTACTAGGGCGAGATTCCCCACACTTATAACACTCAGTCCCCCTTGCAAAGTTCGAGTTGCCGCATCTCGCATCACGGCAAATCCAATGACCCTCACGACCTCCAGTTCGTGAGAGAGGACGCGCCCAGCTTAGGTGTCATGTTTGCCTACAGTTGTAACACTCTCTGTCATCAAATATGGTGTACGCTGACCTTATAGGGTTGCTACCCACCATCACTCTCTGTCGAGTTTCCTCGACAACCATAGCTGAAATAGCTTCCTCCATAGTTGGCAATACCACCTGATGATATATTGAAGCCCTCCTACCCTCAAACTCAGGGTTTTTATCTTTCAAGAAGTGAGTGACTCTTCTACGCTGCAGCTACGCCCTACCAAACTCAATATCATCAGCACATGTCAGTTGTAGTGGATCATATTGATCCAAATCTGCCCACAACTGTTGCAGCTCACTGGCATATTCTTGAACGTTCTTCACCCCCTGTTTCAGAGCATCTACCTCGCTCTGAACCTCCACCCTCATCATCACATTGCCAGCTCGAGAGTACATGTTCTCTAGCGTCTTCTACACCACCGTTACACTTGGGATCGCCTCCACCATCCTAGAAATGGACGGGGACACCGAAGTCAACAACCATGACACCACCACAGAGTTGGTGGTATTCCACACCCTCCAATCAGTACTCCCTCTATCTGCAGGCTCGACACAGGTCTCCTGCAGATAGTGCTCTACCCCTTTCGTCTTCAAAATTAACTGAGCCCTCATGGACTAACTCAGGTAATTCTTACTCCCTTCCAGCTTCACGTCATTCAGCATCAGTTGCAGCTTCAACTCTGGTGATCTCGTTTCAACCCTAGGACCTATTAAACCCATCGCAATGAGGTCCTACAATATACCTCTCATCTCACTTTTTGTGACCAAAGAGGATTCTCCACTTCCCCCATCTATGGCCACAATACTCTTCTCTGCAGCTTTTCGCGCAGTTTCTTCCTCAACCTCTCTCGCAGCTTCAATCTCCTCAGGATTCTTCTTCCACTTTCAACACCCTCATCAACTCGTCCTCCTCCTGCCTATTGCTATGCGTATTAACGATCACGGCAACCTTTTCACTCATTAATAGATCATGACTCCACAATCTTAATCACAATCGCCACATTTTGAACCATCCACGAAATCAACAACCACACCAAGAATCCACACGAGATGCCACACCAACCGATCCACAATTCACACCGGATCCCCTCCACCACTGACACCGAAACACCGGATCCCCTCCTCCCCACCAACACCGAAACACCGGATCCCCTCCTCCCCACCGACACCGAAGCTTCTCTCGAGCGGCGTAGCAAACCAGATGCTTCTCCTGAGACGAAGCCCGCAGCCTTCTTTCTCTCGAAACACCTTCCTCCACCCCCGATTACTCTCTCTCCACTAGCGGACCGAAGCACCTTCTCCGCCTCGAGCGGTGATGACCCGTGTGGCTCGGTGGCGGTGGCCCACGCGCCCACCCGCAAGGCGCGGCGGCGGCGGCCCGCGTGCCTGCCCGCAAGCGCGGTACGGCCTGGCCTGAGTGGTGGGCGGCGGCAGGTGGCGGCGTCGGATCTAGATCTGAGGTAAGATTTTTCTTCGCTCGAGTTAGGGTTTGGGAAAGATTAGGGTTGGCTCTGATACCATATAGAAATTTTGGGAATATTATGTGTCCTTGGGATTCCCACGCTCTTTATTTATAGTGCTAAATATTAAAGACCGATTTGTACACGATTTGGACTCTTACCTATTCTTTAATATCTCCAACACTTTCCTTCAACTAAATTTACTAGTTCGGTATGCAATTTGGTTGGATTGGGTACTAGATTGTTCGGATTGAACTGGACATGTCGAAGAGTCCAATGCATTCCCACATCTATCTAGAACGCTCCTTGTTTTTGTCAGGTGTGAAGCCTTTAGGGGTTACATATATAACCTTCTGTTACGTCTCTGCATTTGGCCAGTTTGATATATGTATTCTGATGGGTGGTAGGAAGCACAAGTTTTTATCTTATGCGTGGTATATTGTTGGGTGTGATCTCCGAATCTCGCGTCTCATTTTTTTTTTTTACTTTAGGTCGATCGATCGGCCTGGTTTTTGTCTCCTGATGCTCTTGGATACCATAATCTCCCCGCACCCGCTTGTTATTATTATTTGCATTTGGGCAGCTTGATGTTTCAACCTGATAATCGATGAATGTTATTCGGAGTTAGCAGGGTGCACAACAGTTTGCCCCCTTCTTTTTGTCCGGGATACACCTTGTCTTGTTTATGTTTGGAGTTCGTATGTGTATGTATCTTTCTGTTATGTGGTAATTTAGTTTGAGCAGCACGTGTTTAGATTGTAAATGGAATTGAATTAAGCTTTGCTATGTGTTAATTAAGATTAGGCCATGCCAAATCCATTTTTCAATATCTCTGCTCCACAAGAGATTCTGCATATGTGGCTATAGGATCTTTTCATGTTGAATAGGGGCTGCAAATTGCTACCAAATCTGATGAACATAACTGACTTGCACGTTTTGTTTCCTAAAAATGTCCATCTTTAGTTCTTTTCTGTTTACTTTGTGATCTGTTGGTGTTTGTTTGGACGTGAAAAATGCTCTTCCAGTGGCGGTATTTAGTTTGTCGGCAGCTTAATTATGTTACAAGTTCATGCTCACTGAATAGAATAGAATTTAGCAACAGAAACTATAGTAGATTCTGACCTGAGGAAACTGTGTGCCTGTGTCTAATTGAAACTTTTGGATCTCAGACCCCTCACCCCTGTAACTAATGCAATATATATTTTGAAGGTTTTCTTCACTCTACATTATTGCAATTAATGATCCGTGAATATATATGCCTGAATGTCTTGTTAGTTTTGAGATGATCGTGTTTGAACTAGCTGCTGATATTACCCTGCAAATCTATGCATGTAAACTCATTCTGATCATTTTCTAGCATTTTGATTGTATTGTAGGCTCTTTTGATATAATAACAGCAGCAAACGATATTATGCTTGCTAGTGTGTTTCTGTGACATTTTTCGAGCTAGGAGGGATAACCCCTGGCTTCGTACATTGAAACCAAAACACCACAGTACAGGTGAAGAATCAGAGAAACTAAAATATAATGCAGGAACACAGAGTGCATGTCTTTTGAAATAAGTATTTTTCTCTTATGTAGTAATAGTTTATAGTGTCATGGAGGTTTTGACTTTGGATTCCATTTTAATTTTGAGCAGTAGTTCTTTTATTTGTTTTGCAGTAGAGTTATCATTAGCTTTCTCTCACTTCATGTTGAATAATTTTTCTGTAGATTGGGATTGTTTACCTAGATATGAAATTCCCCTTATGGACAAACCAGAAGAAAGTTCGCGATTTTAAGGTTATTGGGACACTCCCCATGACCACAGGTTGGTTTCTTTGTTTTAATATTTCCTCTAGTTATGAGTTATGACCTTAGTAACTAACAAAGTTCCTTTGAATTCACAGGGATGTTTGTGGGGACTACAAAAACATACATTCGGCAAGATGATAAGGAAATAGAGATTGGGATGTGACTCCATCGTCCAATATTCCATCCTACCCTTCCAGAACCACCGGAGACAAAAGCATTGGACCATGTATGTGTTTCAGACACAGTTGCTGAGATTGTACAGGTAAATTAAATGTACTTGTGATTTTGGTGATTCCTGAAACGACATGGCATGAAGCAATCTGGTCTTTCAAATCACTAGACTGATGCATTTTCCCATGCAGATATTAGGAGCCTATGTGAATGCCTTCCGCAGGGGCATTCCCCTTCACAGACATACTCAAGGCAAATCCACGGTCCTTCTTTATGGTCCTTACGACAAAGAAGCAGTTGCTAGAGGAGTAGCTGATGCCTTGAAAATTAGATTCGAGTCGTGCAATGTACTTGAGTTGATTAAGGAGTACCCCGACGATGCAGTAACAGCGGTAAGGGATCTTCACTTTCCTTTTTGATTCACACACATATAACTTGATAACACGATGTTCGTTCTAAGCTGAGTTGTTACATATTCTAGGTTAATAAGTTTCTTCTAAGGAAAGCAGGTAGAGGGTTTTGCTTGATATTTCTGGGTAGGTTCGATGAGGTGGCGCCTTACGTTGGATGTGGTTACACATACATCACTGATGTGATAACCACACAGGTAATTGTTGATAAATCTGTATTTCAGTTGGTTTTAGTTTCTATTTAACTGATTTGATGTTTGCATGGTATGCAGCTCAAGTTATTGTTAGATGAGCCATGGGACTCTGCCATTTTTATGATAGCGGCAGCAAGGTCAGTATAATATTTTTTTCCAGGAAATAAAATTACTACGAATTAAACGTGTGAGTACTTGTAGTCGTGACTATAACAAATTCTATTTGAAATTATGGAGACATCAAATTTGAAACTCAAAATTTAAAATCACCATGCACAACTTCAAAAAAAATCTAAACAAATTTTTAGAATTATAATAGAGCATGTCAATGGTAAAAAAATGACAGCATCATGAGAGGTAATGTTATATACATATGGCATAAAGAAGGACTTAAAAAAAATTGAGCAAAGAAGGATTGAAATTTTGGATGACAACAATATTATACGAGTGTGTAGCTGTTTATACAAAAGTTTCTCTAGAATAAATGAAGAGCTTTGTTCTAATACCGTGTTTGTTGTTCAAGATGGAGAACTATCATAGAGCCAGGCATTACTTCAAGGATCCGTGGTGTATTGTTCTGTGGACCGAAGGAAGAAAAGGAGGATTGGGATAGCGTTGGGATCAATCTCCTGCACTTGATGATGCCATCTAACAGTGGGCAGCACAGTCGTTGGAACACACCAAATCTTGTTCTATATGGGCGGAAAGCTCTTGAGAAGCAGGACATTGTTAGATCATTTGCTGCTTGTCGATCCCTTAAAGTTGTCACGATTGAAGCACCACAGCTTTTACATCGGTACAGCCGTGTTGGAGATGTTGCGGTAAGATGAACATTTTAAGAAGTTAATAATGCACATAAGGCTGAATTAAGTTTTCACCTCCTGTAATTGCATTTCAGATATCTGACCTGTTTCTGAGAGCAGCAAGTGAGAGGCCTGCACTATTATTCATAGATCAATTTGATGCAGTTAGAGATCATCCAATGACACGTGAGGTAGAAATCCAAACCTCTCATACGCTTTTTTTGCTAAAGTGTTTAGTGGCTGTCATGTTATAATGGATTTGTTTTTCTTAATTTCTTTCAGCTGTGCTTTCAGTTGGATAGTCTGGACAACCAGGTGCATGTGTTTGTTGCAGTGAGGTTAGTATCTAATGATAGGGCTAATCACTGACATAGCTCTACTATGTCAGTAACCATAGAGGATAGAACATTCATTTTTCAATGATGGCAGTCATTCCCCATACGTGTAATAATATGTGAAGATGTTATATTAGCGCTAGCTCTGGCTATCTTTTCTAATTCAATTAATAATTGATTTGTCTCGTTTCATTTAAGTAGTGCTTGTTGAATTTTGCAGTTGGTGGCAGTTGATAAATGCGCAACTCCTGCAGCCTGGCCGACTTGACAAGCACGTGTTCTGCGGCTCCGCCGGAAAGACAGCGTGGGATCTTCTTGGACAAACTTTGCTTAAGGTTTTTACCTTTACTCAATGCTAACTTGATGTTCTTACCTTTATCTTACTCAACGTTCGTTTGTTCATAATAGTGCTTGAAGCAACTAAACATGCCATATGCCACTCTGATCAATAGTTGGGTGTTCAGAGCTTTCAGTCAGAACATACATACTTTCATGTTTCAGCTATCCGTTACCTTCTGTACTTCTATTTTCAAGGAACTATTCCGATAAGTTGTTGATAGTATTTAAGTCACCAATTTTTTTAAATATGAACACCTACTTCAATAGTTTGGTTCTAACTAATTTGCAAATAATACAGCACCAGTCGAAGGGACAGCTGGGAAGGCAAAACATGAGATGACTTCAACTTCTTACACCGAATGCCAGGAACAGCAGTGGGAAATGTGTCCTTTTCCGTTGGCATGTGAAATGGATAGTGAAATCAAGTTTTGCACCATCCTTGTTCAGTTACGCGTCTTCAAAAGCTTAAGTTCGTCCTCTCTTGTGCAACAATGCAAACTTTAGTTTTTCTTGAACAATTGGAGTTGGACAAATGGATCCAGTTTGTCAGAACTCGTTCTGTAAATATGAAGCCTGAAGCAACAAGCGGACGCTGCTTTTATTTCAGAACATTCTTCTCATGCTAGTAACTTTTTTTTTATTGATTAACCCTTTTTTTATATTTTATTTTAAAGTTAGCCTCGATGTACTTTATTTCTAATTCTAACTCTCTTGGTCATGCCATCACTCGTGGCGTGACAAAATAATGTTATCACGTTATAGGATAAATCCGTTAAATAGCACTTTTGGTTACGTGACTAAACAACACTGTCACGTCACCACTCATGGCGTGACAAGAGCATGTCTTAGCGTTATTTTGTTATATCATGAGTGGTGGTGTGACTAAAAGGATCAGAATGTGCATCGGGGTTAACTTTAAAATTAAAATAAAAAAATGTTAATTAATAAAAAAATTCTCATGCTAGTTTTGCACTGTACTGACAGAGGGGGCGTGGTACTTATGGGTCTTGGACGACTGAGAAATTCTCTCTGACCTGAGTGGCCTGGCGACAGAGTAAGTGACTTAATTTGCCAAACGTGCTCGAACAGATTCGGTCGTAAGCATATCGCCATATACAGCATCTTTTTACAATGTTCACTAAAGTTTCATCATTTTCTAATTCTTTTTAAGGCATTTCACTCATATGCTAGCTATTACTTTGGTCAATTTTTTGTGACGCTGTTTTGGATTGAATTTGAGGACCACTTTATTAACCAATCAATAATCGACATAAGTACGCACCATGATATGTTTTGTATTTGGATAACGCTTTTGATCGTCCCACAGTCCCACTCTTTACACTTCATGAGACGTGTTATCCACTCAATCACATGATCCGCATCCTCACAGGTCAAAACCATCCATTCCTCCTCCATAGGATTTCCTTCTACGCGCGCTCTCTCTCTCTCTCCTTAAATCCATCTGCCCAACGAGCTCTGACTGAGCTGCCGCCACCGGTGAGCTCTAAACTTGCTCCACACTTCACTCTACTACTTTTTACTCGCTTTAGTTCCTCTCCCCTACTTTTTCTTTCTTTCTTTCTTTCTTGTACAAAGCAGATCTGGCTCTTCCTAACTCTCTCGCACAGATATCCACACCAAACTAACCTTATCCAATTAAGCATTGCATCCCCTTGTCTCTTTCTCTCGCCCCCTCTCTCTACCTCACCACATACCACGACGACCGACACCCGCATGGAGGCCCCCGACCGAGGTCACAGGACATCGTTTGTGGCCCTGTTTTGAGGCCATTCGACTACTCTGATGAGATTTGCTAGAGCACCTCCGACGAGCTCCGGCCAAGCCACCCCCAGCTACCCTTCCACACCCCCATCGAGCTACCACCCCCATGACGCACATCTCCGTCGCCAATCTCCCTCCAGTGAACTCGTGTCGTCGAGCCCAACTCACATCCATGTAGTGAGACGTTGCAATAGAGTGGTTTCCTTATTGCAGTAAGTTTTTTCAAATGTTGCGGTATTTCTTACAAATTGTTGGAGTTGTTGCAAAAGGGTTTTTAATTGTTACAACGATACTTAATTTTTACTGATGTAGTTTTGGTGATTTGTTGCATCATTTTTTGTTTGCATTTTGTGTTTTGTTGCACCGGGGTGAGTTTTTGTTGCAACTTAGTTATTCGTTGTTGCATTGGATGAGGATTTGGTGCAGGTTTAATAAATAATTGTTACGCCTGATCGATTTTTGTTGTGCCCGATCGGATGGTTGAGATCGAACCTTTAAAGTTAGATCTGACGATGGAGATGAGCGTATGATGGGAAAGCTCTCATCGTACGTCTGGGCACTAGTCGCTCGCTCTGTATTTTGCGACACATAGCGGGAAGAGTCACATGCCATCTATCTATCCAGAAGAGATTATATATAGGAAGAAGTCCATATGACCCCTGAAGTATGGTGGTACGACCACTTAACCCTCTGACCTAAAAAACTAGCTATTTAACCCCTAAACTATGCAAAATCATCTAAATAACTCCCGAGGTGGTTTCGGATGCGGTTTTGCCACCGTGGCAGATGACGTGGCGACTGAGGTGTTGTTGACTCAGCAAATCAAAATTATAAAAAAAAATATTACACTATGAGGCCCACATGTTAGCGTCTACCCCTTCATCTTCCTCAATCTCTCTCTACACTAGTCGGGTGTCTGTGTATTGCAACGGAATCCCAAAAGACGCTGAGACAAGGTCGTAAAACATACAACAAATATCAATTTTCTTTCAGACACATATCAAACAAAACATATCTATGCAAGCTAGTACATAAATCAAATTGTAAAAAAAAATTACATGTTCAAATCCCAAAAGTGAAATAAAATATCATCTTTGTCAGGTCATTGAAATGCCTCCGTCGTCACTTTTCAGTCGCTTGTCGAGTGCCATTTACAGTGCCCATCTTGATATTACCTAGTTAACCAGCATGTAATGTGTTCTAGCATTGAATATCCAACCTCATACCTAAATATTTTAAAAGATAAACAAACACTGGTTCTGGCATATATACAAGCCATTTGCATAACTTATGTTCCTCGGTTCAACATGAATAATAGATATCAACAATCTTTGCAATTCTCAATACAAATATTGACAATTACCAATTGAAGGATCTTGCCGATTATTCACCTTCTACTCTCAAACTAATGCAAAAATTATATAAGATTCCTCAATTCAGTATGGATAATAGATATCAACAATCTTTCCAATTCTCAATACAAATATTGACAATTATCAATTGAAGGATCATATCGATTATTCTCCTTTTGCTCTCAAAGTGATGCAAAAATTATATAAGGTCGTACAACAACAATAGTTATGTTCATGTCTTCCTGGCTGACCAGGTTGCTCTCGTGAGAGCTTGTTTTCAACAATGTAGCATTGTTGTGTTTGTAGAATTCTATTTTCATCTAACTAAAACACCATATGATTTTCTTGAAGAAAATAAAGATGCCAAACAGCAGTGCTTTATTCAATTCTCACACGTTCCACTAACTGGGCAAGGAAAAAACATGCCACTAACCAAAAGTTAGAGGATTATCATTACAATTAGGTGCACAAAAAACATATATCACCACTATGATCAAAATTCCAAAAGAGAGGTTAACACTTACTTGCCTGACAGTGAGCACGATGTTCTCCTTCACAAAGCTTCATCTGCACAAGAGAATACTACATCGAGTCTTCGTCAAAATCCACATCTCAAAACTAAGACCCAAGCTGCATACACAAGCATACATTAATATTGTCGAGAGAGCACAGGATGGGAAAAGAAAAACCTTGTGTTGCTGCTGCATGCCTCCGCTGCCTCATTAGCCAAGTGATGCCACCAGCACAAGAAATTGCTGCTACCACCCGAAGCCACCACCATTACTGGAATCAGTCATAGTTGTTAAACAAAATGGATGTCTCTAGTTCAATATTGAGAGAGCAATTACAAGTTAACAAAATTTTCAAATTCCAATTCGGTTCAAATAGGGATTGGGATTTCCAATTAAATCCGGAGAATAAGAGTCGACACATCCAATTTAGCCCTAATGGGAAATACCAAATAGGGAATTAAGGAGTTGGGAATCACCTTCGGATTTGGTCATCGCTGTCAGCTCCTCGCTGATGAACTTTGGCCGCAACATCTCTCCACTCGCTGGACGCCTCCGGATGCCACAACTGCCAAGCCACCACCTCTTTCGTAGTGCTTGTCTGCATCGTCACCGTTGCGCGGGGCGTCGCCACACTCTTGTTTTCTCATGGCATTCACCTTAGGCCACCCAACGTCGTTGTCCCCGCCCTGCCCTTTCTTCTTTCTTGCTGTCCAACGCCACCGCTTCTCCTCAAGACCAAATCGATCGCCACTACCACCATCTTCGCCCTGGTTCGCTCCACTCACTCTCCTCTCTGCACTCCACCGCCATAATCGATCGGGCTGCTCCTTCCTCTTCGCCCTGGTTCGCTCCCTTCAATCGGGGCTCCTCCTTTGCACCTCAATCTCCTTCTCCAGCCCCTGCCTCACCCTTGATGTGGTTTGTGAGATGATGAGAATTAGGATCGTGGGGGCCACAACCCTGCAGGTTGCAGGCAGCAGATCCAGGAAGGAGATGTTGCCTACTCGTCTCCCGCCTGTATCTCATGCCCCCCGCCACCGCCAGCAGCAACTATGCACCCTCGCCTCCCCCTTTGCCTCTGCCCCTCCCCCACCCCCGTCTCCTCTCTACATGTTTCCAGTTGGGCTAATTGAATAAACAAGCAACGCAAGAAGAAGCCAATATAAGAACCTAGAGGAGGCAAGGAACTAAAGGGGCAGTAGTCGCTTTTCTTCATGTAAATTGGCAATGAATTTCCCTTGACAAGATCAATCAACACAGAGTAGTAATCACTCACAAGCAAATTAATCGGAATCCCCTCTTTCTTTAAAAACTAAAATTCTCATTAAGAGTACTACTTTTCACTACCGGACCTGTTCATTTGTGGCACAAAAAAAGAGCAAGTGTAACATTAGAATTTAGCAGAGCATTGGCACAAGTACCTGTCAGTTAGAAGCTCGATCATGTCGGCTAGTGATGGCAGCCCGCCCTTTTATGTCGGCAGCCTCAGCGATGACTTTTCAACGAAGGAAGAGGAGGACGAAGTCACAGAGGAGTAGGATGAATCTTGGAGGAGGGGAGCGTAGGCTTCGATCGCACAGGCACCGTCTTCCTCCCCGCTCCCACCCTCTCCACCAGACCACCACCTATCCCGCGCCGACACCAGCCCCAAATCCTACTTCCTTTATCTCCAACCATCACGCCATCGCCTGCTCGTCTCTCGTATTTGCCTCACGCCCCTCGCCATTGCCAGTAGAAACTCCGTGCCCTCGCCTCTGTCCCCCCACACCACCGCCTCCTCTCTTCTCCAAGAGGTCCCCGCCACTGGCTAGGGCTCTCAACGCTGCTCTCATGAACCAAGTCTTCCACTGCGTCCTCACAGGGTGCATCCATCACCGCAACCTTCTCGCACAACTCTACTGTGTGGGCCCAGAGGTCTTGCTCCTCAGCGTTGCCTTTGTTGGCATGGCCTTCATCAACCAATTTGTGTGCAAGTTAACCCACCTCGGCCTCCAGCGCTCCATCGATGGTGTCCTCACCCTCACCCTCCTCCGTGAGGTCACCCCGTTGTCACCATGGTCCACAGATTTAGCATCCACATGAAGGGCAATCTCCACCATCCGTTGTGTCAGCCATGCCTCCGCGTTGTGCACTGCGTGAAGGAAGGGGCGAGGGAGGAGGCTAGCGATGGCACAGATCAGGAGGGAAGGGGAAGGGGACCAGGATTTGGAGGAGAACATGATGACAAGGTCATCCCTACATCCTAGTGCTTCGTCGGTTAGCCTGCTAGGAGATGGTGAGGTTGGAGTGCGTGACGAGCAGGAGGATGCTGTCGTCCGTCAGCAGCTGCAGCTTAGACGACGACATTGGTGTGGTGGCGGTGACTTCGAGAGCTGTCTGCTCTGGTAGACACTTCACTTGGTTGTTGGCTGGTGCCGCCGCTGACAAGCATAGGGGGCCCACGGCTCAACTGGCTGAATGCGTAGCAAGCCCAACTGGGTTGTACGTTGTGTTGTCTATAGAGGTGGTCAGATGGATCGTGCCTCTCGGGCTAACCTAAAGCACAACACTGCTGACCTGATCTGGGCATGGTATGACCCACACTGTAGCTAGGCTGGGTCAGCACGGCTCGAGCGTCAATGTCGTTCTTGGGTTCGCACCCCAGGCCAACGGGCCAGCACGGCACGACACGTACAGTGTCGTGCCGAGCATGGTCCGACGACACAGCGGGGGCAAGGCACGGCAGCGGTAGGGTGCTGGCACGACACGGGGTGGGCGCGGAGGCGCAGGCACAGGGCGGGCTCAACAGGGCAAGGCCGGGCGTAGGGGGATAAGGGCGCGGCGTGGAGACGTTCCCACGTGGGCAACGGCACTGTACCAGCACATTTATGGCCACTGGGCCCGTGTCAGCACGATGGGCCATGCCTAATACAACACGTAGACCTGATTAGTCCTTTTGGCCCGACTAACGGTCTGATTTTTGAAAAAATTCGATCGTTTTTTGGCCGTTGAGGATTTAAAAATAGTAAAAAAATCCTAAAATATTTTATATAAATAGCCACCATACCCCCGTCATTCAGTACACATCTATTCATCAATCTCTCTTACGAATTCTATTATGCAAATTTAGATTATTTGTAAGATAATTTGGCAAAATTCAAAAAAGTATGTCAAATTTTGGAAAATTCAAATTACAGCTGCAAGTCAGCAAAGAGGTACAATATTGTTTTTTTTCATATTTTTATTGTTATTATTTGTTATGCTAAGATGAAAGAAATAATACTGTAAGTTTCGATTTTACAGTTTTCGTTATGAAAAATTGCGATAGCTTTGCTCTTGGTTATTACGGAATTTCACCGAAGGATAATGCATCCTTCGAGAATGCCGTTGCCTCAAACCAACTGAAGTTATTACTGGAAGGTTAAGGAGGAGTACCGTCATTAGATTCTACGATAGCATCTTCATCGACAACCACCGGAGCAAAGAGATTCAGGACGAGTATATCGGGAGTCTGAGATAATTTTGACAGGACAACTGAGGAAGATGCACAAGGAGTTTAGGTACCATATGTTGTTTGTAAAATTTTTTGTCATGAATTATCTGCAAAGTTTTCATATGGAACGAGGCATTTGCTTAGACATGCTGCAAGATGTAAGGCTAAGCATGGATTGGCGATGAGGCAGACGCAACTGCAGTACAACCCTGATGGTACAGTACGTAGCTGGGACTACAATCCTGAGGTAGTCTGTCAATCTCTTTGCCATTTAATTTCTTCTGAGGATTTATGTTTAGGCTTTGGGGAGTCTACAGCTTTTGAAACTTACATAAGGACTGCACATCACTATTACAGAAAAGGTATTCACAGACGGTTCAAAAACATCATCACAGACGGTTTCGTGAGCCGTCTGAGTTTATGGGTCAGTGATGACATGAGGTCATCACAGAGGGTTTGTGGCTGAAACCATCTGTGATGACTTTTCTCTATAAAGCCCCAAGCAGTGGCTGCTTGTGCCATTAAATCCGACATCATATATATATATATATATTATATATATTATTTGTAGTCCCCAGCCACTTTCGGGGGGTCATCCACGCAGCATGAAAAGAATTCTCAACTTGTTGCTTGGTGTTCTTGTTGGCTTTAAAGACAATTACATGCTCAAGAATTGTTGGTTGTCGATAGATGATGCCACTTCGATCGGAGTAGTTAGCATCAACGTCACTTTCTGAACATAGCGATGTCCAATTACCTATCGACAACATCCAGGTAATTGGATGTCCTAACGCTCTCCTTGAATCCATACTTTTTAAACTTGCAGGGGCTCAATGAGGTTGCCCGTGGATACTGTCTCATCCTTCTCATGCTGCGTGGACGACCCCCCGAAAGTGGCCGGGGACTATGAATAATATATATATTATGTCGGTTTTAATGGCACAAGCAGCCACTACTTGGAGACTTTATAGAGAAGAGATTATGAATGGAATGGTAGGACGTACCTGGTACGCAAGAGGTAGGAGAACTTGACCGGCATGAACAAGAGGACTATTAATATGAACTAATTATCAATTCAATTTCAGCATAAGACTATTGACATCATTACATCACAGAGCAAGGGACTATTAATATGAACCGATTATCAATTCAATTTCAAAGATAAGACTATTGACATCATTACATCACGAGCAAGGGACTATTAATATGAACTAATTATCAATTCAATTTCAGCATAAGACTATTAGCATCATTGCATCACGAGCAAGGGACTATTAATATGAACTAATTATCAATTCAATTTCAAAGATAAGACTATTGACATCATTACATCACGAGCAAGGGACTATTAATATGAACTAATTATCAATTCAATTTCAAAGATAAGACTATTAACATCATTGAGTATTTCATCGCAAGAGAACAAGACCAAGGGTGTCCAAACCCACCACACCAGTAGTAGCCCTCGGCATCCATCGCAGAGCGCTAGCCATTTTCATCACAGAGCAAGGGGGGTTGAGACAGAGAGGGAGTAAGGTAGGGTGATACCTCAAGATGCAACAAGAACCACGGTGGCGACCCCACCACCAACACAACCCTCATCCATCTTCTTCACCTTGCATAAATCACACAAACATCAGGACACAACTTAAGGCTCAAGCATAAAAATCAAACTCAACAAAAGACATTAAGCTAACAGATCTAGAGGAGAATAGAGGGAGGATGGGGAAAGCAAAGCCCGGCCAGGGCCCTAGCGGGGCGCAACGGGGTCCGGCGGTGACGGCGACGGGGTCGAGCGGCGGCGTCGAGGTGGGGAGGGGAACGGAGTAAATGTGCTGGGGAGTGACGAGTTAGGCCGGGCGCAAACCCTAGTGGAGCTGGGGAGTGACGAGTGCTAGGGCGTCACCATAGTTGTGGCACAATGGTGACACTGCAAAAGACACTCTTATCGTACGAGTGTCTTGTACAATGAACCGTGGTGTCACAACCGTCGGCGACGGGGAAGAATGGCGGATTCAGCGACAGGGTCACTCGGGTGGGGAGGGGAACGAACGAGAGTAAGGCCGCTGGGGAGTGACGAGTTAGAGCGCAAACCCTAGCGGCCAGCTGGGCTCCTACTAATAAAGAGACTTATCATAGACGGTTCTATTATGGAACCGTCGATGATAATTATCACAGACGGTTCCATAATGGTATGGAACCGTCTGTGATATGGTTTTTTCTCAAGTATATTTATCTTGTATATACACTTACATGACATGAAGAAATTACATGTTTATATTAAAAAAAGTAGAAACCTATAATTAAACAAAGTTTTTCTAGTGGCGGAGGTAGGCTGCTATCTCCATCTTCAATACTTCATAGGCGGCGGTGTGTCGGCATCGGACGATTCTTGATCATCGATGAAAGAAGCCTAAAATGCGCCCACATTGATGCGCTCGCTCGAGTGTCTCCGAAGACCCTCGATCGTTGAACCAAGAAGAATTGAGCCCATAGGCTCTCTTCCTTGCTTGAGGGTCTCGGCACCGTCGACTCGATCGTCGCCGCCTCGACACTGCTAGCCCAAGTGACGGCAAGCCTCCTAAAGACGCAACGTCGTTTTGGAGAACCACGCCGATGACGCGTAAACTCGTCGAAAGTGGGAGATCACCGAAGACACGGCGAATGAGGATGTCAAGACGGCGGAAGGTGGCGTCATATGCTCCGCAAATTCTCGCCGGCGAGGAGTGAAGACACTGTTGAAGCAGTGTTCTTCCGCAAAGACGGTTCAACGTCAATGGGAGAGGTGCTCGACTGAAGGCGGCCAGTAGGCCATCAATGCCGGCGACAAGGAAGAGGCAGCCATTTCTGTTTTTTTATAAGTATGTGGGGATGATCACATCTTCGATCGCAGATGATCCTTTTTATAAAACAAGGTATAAATTCGGAGCGTGAGACGAAGAGACGCATCGGGGAGCCGAAGCGGATCGATGCGACGAAGAGACACATCGGGGAGCCGAAGTGGATGGCGACGAAGAAGAAAACACGCGCATTGGGTTGTAGCGATATTATCACAGATGGTTATAACAAAAAAAAACCGTCTGTGATATGTGGTAATATCACAGATGGTTATTGTTAAGAACCGTCTGTGATGTTTCACAGACGGTTCTTTGTTGAAAACCGTCTGTGATATGTAGAATTATCACAAACGGTTATTAACAAGAACCGTCTGTGATACTTCACAGACGGTTTTCAACATGAACCGTTTGTGATATTACCTCTTCACAGACGGTTTTTAGCGCAGCAAGTAACACAGATGGTCTCTAAACCAAAACCGACTGTGATTGCATGTAATACAGACGGTTTTGGTCAACCGTCTGTGATGAGGCGTCCAGTATTAGCGTTTTTGTAGTAGTGCATAATCCTAGATTTTCTATCGTTTATAGACATAAAACAACTAGGGGTCTAGTTAAATACTATAATGAATGCCGTGATAAATTAAAGAGACTATTTAGTACGTGCACATTTTCAGTGGCCCTGACCTCGGACATATGGAGTGGTTGGGCTAGGAACGATTATCTTAGTGTAGTTGCTCATTATGTTAATGACAACTAGAAAATAGAGAAAAGAATTATAGGTTTCAAATTAATTGATGTAGCACACACGGGTGAGAATATTGCAGATTGTATCATCAAAGTCGTGGAATACTTTGGTCTTACAAACAAAATATTCTCAATTACTTTAGACAATGCTGCCTCAAACTCTAGGACAATGGATATTCTTACTCTAATGTTGAGTGCATACACTGATTCCTTGTTGCTACATCAGCGATGCACTTGTCATATTATTAACATTATAGTAAAATGCAGTTTGAAGAGGTTGAGTTTGTATATTAAAGCTTTCCGTGATGCGATATCTTTCTTGAATAATTTTAACGTTAGAATAGTAGCATATAAGAACTTCTACAGGGCAATGGGTGTACGTCCAAGAAAATTGGTTTGGACATGCCGGTAAGATGGAAATCTACTTACTTGATGCTTAAGAGTATTTTACCATATAAGAGTATTTTTCTGTTTTTATTCAAACGCACAATTAGAGCACTGACGGTAGTGTACTATTGACTAAGCAACATTTGTTGGTTGCTTAGAAGATACTTCAGTTTTTCAAAAAAATTTATGAAGCCACTGTTGCTTTATCCGTTGTGTATTATCCAAGATCTCCTATAATTGTATATGGTATTATACAGATTGCTACTGAGTTGAAGATATATGAAAATGACATAGTTTTACGAGAAACTATTATTGCTATGAAAACAAAATACCTGAAATATTGGAAAGAAATTCCTTTCCTATATGCATTTGCATCTATTTTAGATCATACAACTAAAATTCAAGGATCTGCTAATATTCTTGATGTTCTTAACGAACACAACACTCTGTATAAAATTCAAAGTTGTGGGAGATGTTCAAAAATCTGTATCTAGACAACGGCACTTAGAAGTTAGAACATGGATGTATGCAGAGCTATAGGTTGTACTCTTTTTCCTTTGTTAATGTTTTCTCATGTTGAGTTTTTATTTGGCAAATATTTTAACGAGGTAGTCATGTAAATATTAATAAAGCTCTTTATTATATTTCTAATATTTTTCTTATTTTTAAAATTTTCATATGTATTTTTGTATTCTACACATTTTTTTGATTTTTTGGTTTTTTTAATTTTTTTTTTTAAATTTGAGCCGAACAGGCTATGTGGGCTGAATACAACCCGTCTGGCTAAGCCAGCCTGAGGTGACGGCGTGCCATGCTTGGGTTACTGCTGGTCACAGCCGGGCCCTACCTGGCCCAGCCCGGACAGTCAAACCGGCCCGGGCGGCCACTACTAGTTGTCTACCGAGGAGGCGTCGTTGGGATCAGTTGAGTAGGTAGATCTTTTTGCTTCTTGTCTTGTTCAGAGCATAGCAAGGAGTGGAAAACTGGAAATGGCGGCTAGGGCAGTATGGCTATCCCTCCGGTGTCCCTGCAAGGCTGCAACTCACGGGCACTGTCCACGCCACCACCAAACCCCACCTTCCCCTGCTCTTGCTCGCTCCCCCGCGCCGCACTGTCTCCGTGCGCGCCGCGCCTCCACGCCAGCACCCACACGGCCCGTCTCCCAGGAACCCTCCTCCCCACCACCGCCGCGCACCGCTCAGGAAGCGGGGCCCTCCTCCCACGCCCATCCGCCCCGCCGCACGCCACCGAGGGGCAGGGGCCCTGGCGGCCGCGCCTCGGTTTCCGAGATGGTCCGTTCGCCCGTCGCTCGACACCAACAGGAGGCTTGGGTATGGGTACTACAACGACAATGCTCACGATGAGGAGAAGGAATATGAATATCACGACGACGACGGAGAGGATGAGGGAAGGTTTGCTGGGGGACCGGGGCGGCCGCCATGCCCAAGCCGCTTGCCGGCTTCGTGTTGGATGACCAGGGCAGGTGCATCGCCGCCGCCTCCTGCCCATCACGCAGTAGATGCTGACACGTAGGCCTTACAGTGTAATAAAATTTTATAACTTTGATCCGCTGACTTAATAACGACACTTCAATGGTTACGTCATCTGCAACTTCAATGGTTACGTCATCCGCAGATGACGGTGGTTCCCCGTTTCTGAAACCACATCAAGATAATTTTGACGATTTGGACATAGTTAAGAGGGTTAAATAGGGAGGCATATCAGGTGCACAAGGAGTAATTGGTGCACATATGCACAAACTTTTTGTTTGGGTATCAAACAAGCATAAAAAATTCTGAAAAAATTTCTAGATATAATCTATGGTGTCTTGTTCCACCCTTTAAAATTTCAAGTTCAAACTCAATGTATGTTAGAAGAAACAAAAAAGAGAAATTCACTGTGAATAGTATGGAAAGAGGAAAGAGGAAAGATAAAACAGGAAATGTTACTATTTACAGTGAATTTCTCTTTTTTGTTTCTTCTAACATACATTGAGTTTGAACTTAAAATTTTAAAGGGTGGAACAAAACACCATAAATTACATCTAGAATTTTTTTCAGAATTTTTTATGCTTGTTTGATACCCAAACAAAAAGTTTGTGCATATGTGCACCAATTACTCCTTGTGCACTAGATATGCCCCCGTTAAATAGGGCGACATATCTTGTGCACATATTTCATTCGGTGAACATGTGCACATGGATTATCCTAGCCTTTGCTTCCAGATCCCACGGCCTAAGATCCCCTGAGCTCCCACTTCACTCTTTGCGAACCCCTCCCCCTGGCGCAGAGCCTCCTTCTTCCTTCCGAGGCCCCTCACCAGCCCGAATCCCCCCAATGTCCACCATGAGCTAGGATTGGGTTCCTACGTCGGCCCCAGACCACCCCCACACCGAGGCCTCCTTCGCCCTCCAGAGCCCCGCGACGCCACCCTGTCGCGAGCCGAGCCGAGCCAAGTTCCCCCACGCCTCCCCATGCGCCACCGCATCCTTCGCCTGCCCCTCCCCCAACGCCCAACCCTCCTACACCTCCCTGCACGAACCATCTCTGCACTGCTGCCGACGACCTGTGATTCGCCAAGCTCATTGTTCGCTCGATTCGGTGCACAAGAGTAGTTTGGTGGACGTATGCACATTTTATTACGAAGAATGTCAATTAAATGTGTTTGTCATTGTAATGGTTATGTTGTTTTTATGTAATGGTTCTGGATGTATGAATTTTGGAGTGTTAGCAATGTTTCTATCTTGTTAGCAATGTAGTGTTGAATTTTGGATGTATGAAACATACTGTTTCTGGATTCTAGATGTATGTCTACCTGCATAATACTTTGAGCAAATGATAGTCACAGAAGCATTTCAGTACATTTCAGTCCAGAAGACAATTTCAGTCTAGAAGCATGACACCGGGACCAAATGTCCCTTTGGGTGAACCGAATGACATTGGACTTCAAATATTACAACCTGGTACTGTACTAAACCTGAAATATCAGTGGATAGTTGCAGGTAAGCCTGATACTTTACCATTGTCCATGAGTCTAGAACTGAACCTGATACTTGACTGAACCGAAAAAAATTGAAATGAAGGAACCTCATACTACCACTAGATAGTTGCAGGTGAACCTGATATGGTACCATTGTCCATGAGTCTAGAACTGAACCTGATACTTGACTGAACCGAAAAAAACTAAAACGAAGGAACCCGATACATGACACTTTACTAAACTGAACCAGACTTCTGATACTGTACTGTACTGAAATCAAATGAATGATTGAACCGAACAAAACTGAAATGTTACAACTCTCAAGCTCTGAAGCTCAACATGCCAATATTACAAGTCCAACATGCAAATATTGCAAGTCCAGAACATTCAAATATTAGAACTCTGAAGCTCAACATGTCCAACATGCAAATATTGGAAGTCCATGAGTCCAGAACATTCAAATATTACAACTCTGAAGCTCAACATGTCCAACATTCAAATATTACAAGTCTTTGAGTGTAGAACATTCAAATATTACAACTATGAAGCTCAACATGTGAAACATTCAAATATTACAAGTCCTTGAGTGCATAACATTCAAATATGAATAGCCACCTCCTGCTTAGTCACCTCCTTTTGCAGCCACCTACAAAAGCAAATATCAATTTTGGGACATGGCAAAGCAAGGGGGGCACGAGTACTTGGGCTGTTGCAAGTCGGCTGAAGCACAAATTAGTTACCACGATAGCCCTATTTCATCTCAAGTGATTCAAAGAAAGAACCAAATAACGCTTACCTCTCACAGAGCAGCTCGACGGCGATGCATTATCGCTCGGGCGGGCGACAGGCTTGGTCGGATGCAGGGGCCGTCGGCGTAGGGGAGGTGCAGGATGGTTCGGCGTGAGGGAGGCGGCGAGGGATCTGGCAAGGCAGGGAGGTGCATGAGGGTTGGGCGCAGGGGGAGGGGTAGGCGAAGGATGCGGTGGCGCAGGGGGAGGCGTGGCCACGTGGGGGAACTTGGCTCGGCTCAGCTCACCACAGGTCGGCAGCACGGGGCTTTGTAGGGCGACGGTGGACATTGGGGGGATTCGAGCTGATGAGGGGACTTGGAAGGAAGGAGGCTCTGAGCCGAGGGGGGTTTCGCAAAGAGTGAAGTAGGAGCCCAGGGGATCTTCGGCCGTGGGATCTAGAAGTAAAGACTATGATGATCTATATGCACATGTTCATCAAATAGAATATATGCACATGATATATCGCCGTTAAATAGATAGTTTTTTAGCCAGCGGATTAAATAGCCGCACCACCGTATTTCACAGGGTCAAACTTCTTCCTTGTATATAATGGTGTTGTATGCAAATTGCAAATAGAAACGGCGTAGTAGTAGTAATGCTGTAGTAATACAATTGAGCGAATGTACGATACAAATAAATAGAGAGAGAGAGAGAGGAAAAGGAGTCGGATCGAATACGATCTCCGCCTCCGTGCGCAGGCGCAGGCCATAATAAAAGATAAAAAGGCAAGGAGATTAAACCTCCGAGCAACCCAGCCGCGTTCCGTACGTCGCCTGCCGCCGCTGATCGATCAGTTCGGGATTGCATTGCGTGTAAGACCATGGAGGTGATGGTGCGCGCGGTGCCCGGCGTCCGGAGCTGCTTCGCGGCGCTCCCCCTCCCCGTTATCCAAGCCCTCGAGCGCACCGCCGCCGCCGGCTCCCTCCCCGCAGTCCTCGCCCTCGAGCTGCGCACGCCTGACGCGTGCTGGCGCCTCGCGTGGGCAGGCGCTGTCTCCGCCTCCTCCAGTGCTGTCGAGGTAACGGTCGCCAACTTTGATATCACGTTCGCTCCTTCTATCGTACGTGTGGAAGGGCACTTCTTCGTCGCCAACATTGTAAAGGCCCTTTTGAGTTTTGAGTTCAAGTTTCAGGCTTAGAATTCAGCTGTGATTCCCATGTAGAGCTTTAACTTCAGCCTCCCAGTTCTAGCATTCGGAATTCTGCATGGAAAACCTTAAAAGATGCAAACTTTGGATCACTTTCAGTTTTGCCTCTTGAATTCTAGCATTCGAAATTCTGCGTCGAAATCATGTAAAAAGATGCAAGCTTTCCAACTCTTTCGTCAAATTACTAGTGGTTGTACTGACGTGCACCATGTTTATAATTTGAAAATCGACTAGAATTTTCAAACACAAGGTTCAAAATTTTAAGGTTTTGGTTTAAAAAATTTATATTAGCATCGAATAGTTGGATACGATGCTTGGAGATGTATGTTTTTCAAGGTGATTATGGTATATATGTTTGTATGTTATGCGCTTTACAAACCCTTTTCACACCATTCAATACTCATCCTACAAGTGGAATTGGGAGAGTTGGAAAATTGTGCAAGACAAGAAAATTTTGAGAACTTCTTGTAGCCAGAAAGTGTCTGTACCTTAGCCATCCCCTGTGTTTTTTAATTCTTGCAGAATCTACAAGTAAATTTTGCAGTTTCCATTAACAGGCAATTCTATTATTAAAAAAAAAAAACTTAGACAAACATAGGGATACCACAACATATTCTAAAAGATTAAAGAAAGAGCTCGTAATTCCAGAAAGACTTAATTCTGTGTAAGTGTATTGTGTTGTAGACTTAGCTGATAGATTTGTAACATCCCAGTCCTCCTTAGTACCCTTGTCCGTTTACATTGAGATGCACTAGCATATAATGTATGTTGCCTAAATCGTAGCACTTCTGGGTTAACCCTTTTGGGTGAAGCAAGGATGAAATCCCAAGCGAGCTGCTACACATGCATGCCTGTCCCACGTGGGGGTTGGGCTATGAGCGAAATTTGGGCCTAGCGTGTTACAAGATTATAGTTTCAAACGGTGGCTTTTGGATACTGTGTTTTGCAAAGTATGAAATGCATTTACTGCTGTCATGGTTAGCTGCAACATTAATCACACAACAGAAATTTCTTTTTAGATAAGGCATACAAGATTCTGCTAAAACATTCCTGTTGAAAACGCATGAAAATAGACCTTCCATTTGTTCTGGTGTTATTCATAAATCTTTCTTTGTCGTTTAAGACAAAAAAAAATGACAACACTTGAGTGGATTGCCGCTGGCAATGTGGGAGAATGATGCCTCTTGTGGTGCCTGCTTTGACATATCAGTTTCTCTCTAATAATGCTTGATTTATTTTTAGGTTACCTCAACTGGAAAGAATCAATTAATATCAATAATTTTAAGGTCTGAAACTTTTTACATAACTCAAGTCAGGCATTAGAGATTTGAAAGTCCAGACTCTGGAACAATAGCTAAGAAACCCAAACCAAAAAATTACCAAAACAATGGACAAGCATCAATCACCTCAAATGATAGCACTACAATGGTACAACCTCAACTTGAAATGGTTAGCACAACTTCCATTTTGTGTGTGTATATTTTTTTCCCATGTGCGCATGTGGTTGTTTTTCCTCAGTGATCTCCATCATGATATTGGAGGATATCACGTTTTGTCAACGTGCTTCTTTGCTGGTTTATTATGCAAAGCATGCAATTCCATCTTTGCATGAGAAAATGGTTGTATATTTTTCGATGGGTAATATGTTTGTATTGTTCTTGTACCAATATTTTGCCAGATGTTTGCCTTTCATGCATATTAAACCATGTGTGCATTCAATATCCACTCCTAGAATCTGCATTACAATCCATATTCACATACATTTTTATTTTCAGGTTTCTCAACAATTTGCTGAATGTATTTTGTTACCCGACAATACAAAAGCATCACTGAAGGCCGTTCCTGTGTTGCCAAAAGCTAAATTTGTTTCTGTGGAGCCAATAAGTGAGGATGACTGGGAAGTACTGGAGCTCAACTCAGAGTTGGCAGAAGAGGCCATTTTGAAACAGGTAACAAGATAATTTCCGCCCAATATCACAAAGATATGCTTCACCAGTAATAAGTGCTCTGATAAGCCGCTTCATCTCATGTCTTTTGTTACTGACTTGGATATGGATATATAACTGACAAATTTAGAGAAATAAGTTTCTTTTCTCCACTATGGTCACATGGCATAGGAAAAAGTTTATGGAAAAAGTTGCAGTTATGGCTGCAAAGTAGACCTGCTTATGGAGTGGCACGACTACTTGTTTCAATACCTTCAATTTTCAGCAAGCCTACTTGAACTGATTGCTCTATTTTAAAGTGACTCACTCCCAACTTAAACTGCAGCACTACTTTCAGTCATAAATAGTAGATCTCTCAAACTGTAGTACTATAGTTGCATAATTGAAATTAAGACTTCCCCATCTCCTTGATGGAAAAACTCAACGAGACTATTTTTCAGAATACATAGTTCTATACTTCTATTTATGCAAATAGTGAGACTTGTAGCATGGTTGAATGCCACTTTACTGCCTTTGTCTGTTTTTTTACCCTAAGCCACACCCAGGCAACATATAATCTAGTTAAGCAACAGATGGACTTATAATCAACATATCGAAGGCTTTGTCTTTGATAGGCAACTGAACAATTCCCTTAGTATAAATTTTTATGCCATTGCGAACTTACTGACCAAATAGCTATTAAAAGGGGCCTTCTACATAGAAGCATGCTTTTCATTAGTTTTGCATGGTTCAGGATAGTGTGGCATTACAGGTGTAGTGTGCTATGTAAAATTACATAAAGAGATTGTAGGTTGCTCTATATCTCTGGTTGCTTTTAAAGTTTACATATTATTATTTTTAACTTGTTTATGCTTGATGACCAGTTTTGATTTTAAATATAGGTTGGTCTTGTTTATGATGGTATGAAATTCCCATTATGGTTGCACAGCCATAATGTTGTGGAATTTCTTGTTGTTTCATCATCTCCTAGTAACTCCATAGGTGAGTCCAATCAATTAATTCTCCATTACTTTTTGTCTTTGTGTTAACCTTTGTGTTCCCTCTTTTTTCCTTAGTTCAACTTGTTCCTGGAACTGAAGTTGCTGTTGCACCAAAGAAACGAAAAGACAAAACAGATTCTAATCAGAGTGTCCGCAAACAAGATTTGCTCAGAGAACAGCCCCATAAGAAGGCACTCCTCCGTGTACAGGAGGCAGAAGGGAAATATGTACATCAATTTGAATATAACGGAATTCAACTGGGTGTATTTGTTACATATGTTGTACAGATACACCCAGATACTGCTATAAATTTGTCACTCAGCAATCTTCAGCTGGTCAGTATCACGCCTAGATTATGGCCTAAGGACAGTACACAAAATGTAAAAGGATTTGATCAGCAGATTGGGGCTTCAGTGTCTGGTACGAAGAGGAGTAGGCACATTGTTGTCCATATCATATTCTCTGATTCTGTTGCTAAAGAGCATATTATGCTCCCTCAATCCATCCGCTGTTTCATTGGAACAGGTGTTCATTCATGTAAGTATATTTTAGATCCCGAGTCCTGACATTCGATTTACGGTATCTATTTTTTGTAATATAATGATAACTGTATTTGTGTGGCATATTATGGTTTCTCAATTCCATCCGCTGTTTCATTGGAAAAGTATCCTTTCATATAAGTTTATTTTAGATCCTGATATTTGTTTTGCTGCTATATCTATTTTTATAACACAATGATGACTATATCTGTGATTTGTTTTTGAGAACTCTAAGGCGAGGGAAGTGGTGCGTTAATCCTGTGTTCCATCAAGTATTTTTCATTGGTTTGCTTTTTTACTTTTGGTTATGATTTCATTACTGAGTTAACTAAGGCGTGCTGTGTTCTGTGCACTGCATTATTCGCAAAAAGAAAAAGTAGGCACCTTCCGTCGAAGGCCTTAATTTTGAGCTAAACGGGTGGAAGAGTTTTACTTAAATGTAACCATCAGTAGCAGTAAACAGTGCTTAATTAATTGCCTAGTGTTGCTGTCATGCTATTTTATAATCATCTGGCACTGCTTGACTTACTTTCACAGCTTTTAGCTTGAACGTGGCACTAAAGCCTCCATGTCAACTAAAGGGTGAAGTGATGTTTCCATATGCAAAATAAAGAAAAATAATTAGACAAGTCCAACAAGATATTTTATCACCAGAAACCTTTATGAATTCCGTGTTTCTAAATTTTATTTTAGTAGAAGTGCTGATGAGTTCAGTTCTCTTGTAGGGGTTTATGTGCAGAGATTCTCACCTATTGTCAATAAGAGTACACCGTTGATAACAATTTCTCCAATCCACTTTAAGATGCTGGAGAGAAATGTTGAAGATACCAGTGCACTAGACTTTCAGGAACAGGATATTTATCGCAGGTACGGTGAGATGTCTTCAGCTGATCATCCTCCTGTGGATGATATAATCACCCTGTCGTGCCAGTTCAATAATATTACTGCAACTGGAAATAGGGAGAGCAGTTCTAAGTTGAAGCAGGAGAGATCTTTTATCAGATCATGGCTTGTTGGGCAGCTCAAGGAAATCTCCTCTCAAATGTCCAAACTTGAAAATAATTCAATGCTTCTGCCATCTGAAACATTACTTCACTTTCAAATAATTGAACAAACAAGAGGCAGTCCTGTTGACCTCATTTACCTCTTGACGATTGCTTCTGGGAATTTTGGTGCCAAACACAACAATTTTGAGCTTGTCTTGGAAACTAAAGATGGTATTGATAACTTAGAATTGGCTCTTCAGCAGTTGGAGTTGAGTAAAGCTATATCCCTTGATTCAACGAAGGAAAGAACAAGGAAATTCTTGGGCACAAGTCTTTCTTCTCTAAGGTGGTTGGAGTTCGAAATTTCTGATATCACAAAAAGTAATTCCTTTTGAAGCCTTATGGTCCTACCTTTTATATATCATACTTCATACTTCTAGTTATCATTGGCCTAGTAACACTATCCATCATTTGACTGCATCCTGATGCTGTGATGCATTTCTTTGTAGGGTTAAGTGTCCTTTTGTCGTCAACTTCTCTTAGACTATTGAGTAGAATTAACTGTCCCTGCCCAGGAAATGTTCTTATCTGTGGCCCTCCAGTAAGTGCCTCCCATCTTCGTACCTAAGATTTACTGAAATCTTTTCTGAACCTGGTTGAAAATATTTATCTATTTTGCACTAGGGGCAACATTTATTCTGAAATGTGTTATTTATTTGTTTCTCTTTTTACATAGTACTATTTCATTGCTTTTGTTTCATTCCAGGGTTCTGGGAAAACTTCCTTATGCAAAGCTGCTGCAAGACACTTTGAAGAGCATAAAGAATTTATGGCTCATGTGTAAGCAGATTAGTTATCAATATGCCCTATTTGTTCAATAGCTGACTTGTTTCTGTTTTTGACCTTTGACTACCAAGTGCCAAGTTGTTGGGTGGGGTCATAGTTGGCTAACTGCAGTTGAATCATTTTTAGTATATTATATTGACCTTCCTTTTCTTATTTTACTCATATTTTCGGAGTTATACCAGTGTATTCCCATGAAGTAAAACATGTTGTAATGCTGGTCAGGTTTTCCTTTTTTTTATAGAAAATAATGGTGTAGCATTTCATACGGTGTCGATCGGAAGCACCAGATGGTTTCAGGGATGAGGCTTACTCAGTTATTATTGAAAAAGTTAAGGAGTGCTTCTATTTGACCCCTAAAGAAATTTTGTGCAAATCCTAAATAATTTACTGTATTTACTAATGAAGTAATTGGTAGGTGCAATTTAGCCCTCCTATTGCTTTAAAGCTGTGCTGTTTCTTTTGCAAAAGTGTTTCTGGTTCATTTTTTGGGGGAATGGATTGTGTTTTATTCGGTAATGAACAACATGGTAGTAATGTCCAATTTGGGCAAAGCCAAAGAGTAGTTTAAACTGATTTTTGTTCTCCTCAAAGAAGAGGGAGGAAGCGATACACATTGATTCCTGTTTTCGTAGACCTGATTTAGGGCTTCATTTAAGTTGGAAATAAATATTGCTTCCCAATGCACTAAATATCTCTTTACGTGGTATCAAAATCTGTATGTTTTCCTCATATGCAGGGTTTATGTAGACTGCTCAAAACTAGCTATTGAGAATAGTAAGAAGCAACTACAGGCAATTGCAGACTATGTATATGAAGCTATTGTACACTCCCCTTCGATTGTAATATTTGATGCTCTGGACAGTTTAATTTCATTTTCTCCGGACAATGAAAAATCTCATCCATCGAATTCTAGTGCTATTGTGAAATATTTGGTAGAAGTGCTGGACGAGTACAGAGTAAGTCTGTCCCTGAATTTCATTAGCGTCTATTAATTGGAAGGACACCAAAATTATCATTGGGTATAAGAGCTCTTGTTATTTTATTACTGTATGTTATCGCCTTTTGCACTTACATGTCTCGATGCTCTGGTTAGGATAAAAGCCATGACATGTGTGGATATGGACCTGTTGCATTTGTGGCTTCAGCTAAGTCACTTAAGGGTCTTCCTCAAGCGTTGACCTCTTCAGGTCCCCCCCCCCCACCTCTCCAATCTAAAGCTCAATAATTTTAACCCTTTACAAAAAAATGTCAACACTCTAAGTCTTTACTTTGCAGGGCGATTTGATCTTCATGTCCAACTTCCTGGTTTGTCTGTTCCTGCACGTATAGAAATACTGAGTCAGAAAGTTGACAAGCTTGACTTACCATGTTCCGAGGAAATTGTTATACATGTTGCTTCAAAATGTGATGGATACGATGCATATGATTTGGTTGGTAATCTTATCCCCTGAAAATGACATATTTCATTTTTATGAGGTCATTTTCATGAAAAAATCATTATTTTCCCTTGACAAGTTTCGATATTAGAGATATGTCATTAAAATCTTGTTACTTGATTCTTTTGTTACTGCAAATTGTTTATTTTTTCAATTTACCATTTCCATTATGTTTTGACCCTTCTTGTGGAGTTGTGGTCAAATTCAATAAAAATAAAATCAACTAAAAATAATGCAAATGACCAAAGAAAGGAGAAATGGGAAAAAAATCAGGCGCTTACTGGCACGGGTTCGGATCCTGCAGCCAGCACTTTTGTTCTTTTCTATTTTTCTGTCAAAAAAATTCAAGTTCGAATTCAGAAAAATTTGGACGGAAATTTCCCAAATTTCCAGTTATCGGAAATCTCGGTGGGGGCGAGATTTCTGTTAGCTGAGATCCTAATCCCTGATTATAGTCACATGATGCCCAGTCATGAGTGTTTCTGCAACGATAAAGAAGCATGGAAGAAATATGGTATGCCCGGCTGTCATTGTCAGCGCGTTCCAGCACCTGCTTTATATCCCTTGGCTACTATAAGCCCATCATGCTACCTGACTGCAAGCCTCTGTCAAAAGTATGACTTGCTCACTTCATCCTCAGTTTCTGCCTGGTTGTGAACCTCCCTTGACCCTTGCTTGTACCTATTGCTACTTGGCATCAGTCACATTCTGACCTGTCATGAGCCTCCCTTAGTCAAGTGGTCACGGCTGGTTCATGTACAGGTTCAGTCACCCTGCTGAACACTCGCTTGACGTCTGTTTTTTCTTGTGGATCTTTGGCACCTTTTTTATTTTCCAACATTCGAATTTCTTATAACTTTTAATGGGTTTGACTAGCACTAACTGGTAAAATTGGTCATGGAAAAAAAGGAAGCAGCAAAAATAAAGTTCCCATCTTATGCAACTTCAATGTCCTTTGTATGGTGGCAGTGTCAAGGCATGCAGGAACTGTTAAAGTACTATTATATTGCCCGTCTTTGCCTAACAAGTTAAGTTTTTGGTGAATTGGTTGGTGCATGAAATTTCAATATGGTATCGAAGCCAAAGGTCCTAAGTTACCACTTTGAGTACACTTCATAGGCTTGATGGAGCCAAGACGTGAGGGGAAGTGTTAAAGTATGAGTGTATTGCCCATATTTTCTCGACAGCTTAAGCTTTGGGTGAATTGTTTGGTGCATGAAACTCAATAGGAGCATGCTTCCATTTTGTTTTACTTTTTCTTGTGTAGGGTTGCACAGGTCTGGCAGACCTGTACTGTTGTACACGTGTTGAGGATGTTTTTTTTTATGCTGATGTTTTGGATTTTATCGTGCCTTATGTACTCTTGTATTGCAGGGAATTTTGGTTGATAATGCTGTGCATGCTGCTACTCATCGCTTCCTTGGGTCTTCTAGTGCCAATTTAGGTCATGGAAAACCAAAACTGGTAGAGGAAGACTTCTTGAAAGCCATGATTGACTTTTGTCCTATAGCAATGCGTGATCTGAGTAAATTTTCTGCTGAAGATGGCAGTGGATGGGAAAATGTTGGAGGACTTTCTGAAATTGTAAATGTTATAAAAGAGGTATGTATACATTCCTGCTCCTGCCCAAAATTTCTCATTACTGTTAATAACAAACTATGTACCTTTCTTATTGGTTCATGTGGTTACAGACAAAGGTTATTGTAAAAGGTTTGACCCCAACCCACCCCCACGCACCACACACCCACCCAGTTACTAAGAGAAAGAACATTGAATAATCATGGTTGTTGATAATTACTTTTGAACATAAATCAATTTGTAATATTTAAAAGTAGAAATACATGTTTAATGGTGCATAGGATGGGTTGTTCGTATGGCAGTGTTACTAACTAGAACTGCGGCCATGTGGATGTCCCTGTGAATTGAACACCATCTTACAACAAAGGGCATGCACTGGTTTCTGTTTATCAACAGAATCTTCCAGAGCCTCAAACCAGCGAAGCATAATTGCACAAATGAGCATGCGGTT
The DNA here is from genome assembly GCA_036346405.1 of Phyllostachys edulis. Classification (NCBI taxonomy): domain Eukaryota; kingdom Viridiplantae; phylum Streptophyta; class Magnoliopsida; order Poales; family Poaceae; genus Phyllostachys; species Phyllostachys edulis. Next base: position 62,829,392 of record CM070561.1, on the reverse strand, counting down.
AAAAAGGTCAAAATGAGTATACGTGTACCAAAGACAATAAGAAACTTACATAAAAAAAAGACAATAAGAAACTGACCAACATCACACTGGTAATTTTGATCCTTATTCACGCCAGCTGTAATTTCCTGTCTTTGACTTTACTGCACTGAAGTATTTGCTGGCACCATATGAAATATACCAGTTTGGGAATAATTTAATCTGGAGTAGAGATGGTTGTTATTGAAGATCAAAGAGTTTCTGTTATCCTAAATAATCCTACTCAAAGCTGCCAGACTATGTAAGTAGCAGACTAGCAGTACAACACTCCATTTACTACTTCCTTAATTTTTTTTGGGGTTTTTATGTGTGTCAATTTGGAGTCCAAAGACTCCAAACCAAAGCAGTTTGCATGTTTATATATAGCTATTGGTTTGCAATAGACATGTGCCCTTTATTTATAACCATGTATGACCGAGTTGAGAATCCCCACCACACCCACCCACCCACCTCTAAGCTCATAGCTACTCTCTGCAAACCAATGAGTGCCTTATGTTTTGTGTAATGTTGACCACCCAGTTTTATACTCGTATTATATACTGACATTACAAGGATGATACGAATGATATTCACAATAAGCTACCTACCACTTTAAAGACTGTTGTGTAGGACGCCTCCATATATCATTTACGAGCTCATGAAACAAAGAATGAACTTTCTTATCTGTGCGTGTATTGTTCAGGAGCTTTCTTCTACCTTTGTTTTTTCTTCTTCATTGCAGACTATTGAATTACCACAAAAATACCCCAAAATTTTTGCTCGGGCTCCTTTAAGGCTGCGATCAAACATCCTCTTCTATGGACCAACAGGCTGTGGCAAAACCAACATTGTGAGGGCTGCAGCTGCTGCATGTTCTCTACGTTTCATTCCAATCATGGGGCCAGAATTATTGAACATGTATATTGGTTCTACTGAGCAATATGTGAGGAACCATTATTTTTGAACCAAATGATTTCTCATTCCTTTTATTCTGCCATTTTTAGTGTTTCTGGATAGATGAAAGGTTTACCTTCCATAGTATCTTGCATATCTCAAAATTATTATTCTATAGTGGACAATAGGCTGAGCTGCTGATTAGTAAGTTCAAAACTTCCTAAAAAAGGTAAAAAAGGCAAACGGATAATTGGGTTCTGATATAAAAAAGTTCGTTTCTAGGTTCGCGATACATTTGCAAAGGCAGCTGCAGCAGCACCTTGTTTACTTTTCTTCGATGAATTCGATTCTCTTGTACCACAGCGAGGAAAACATGGTACACAGGTTACTGATCGTGTTGTCAATCAGGTAAAATCAACTGAGCCTTCAACGCTGCTTGATAACAGCCATTGATAACTAATGGTTTGTAACAAATTTTATTTGACTGCTTACTGAGTTGGCTCTTCTTTTTTAATTGTGTGCAGTTTTTGACGGAATTAGATGGTGTAGAAGCTCTGACTGGAGTGTATGTATTTGCTGCCACCAAGTAAGTTATCTGCAAGATGCATCATCTGTTCCAGCCAGCCAGGGTTTAAGAAACCATTTCTCGAAAAAAATTCCAGACCCTGCCCTGTAGGCAGGAACTGGCAGGTTTCCCACATGGCTCATTTTTTTCTCTTTTCTCCCTCCATATATTGTTCAAATTGATTTTCTTCAGTTGTGTATTATCCTTAGTTCCTTACCTTCTATGTTCCGTTAAAATAGCAACAGAATATCTCCATACTGGTTGCTGCAGTACCTCTGGTCCCCACCGTGCTTTCTGGAACTGCCGGTAACAGGCCTGTTCCGGGTGGGAATTTTAACCCTGCAACCAACCCTGGCATGATTAAGGATACAACAGGGGCATGAAGTTATTACTTTGCTAAGCAATCTATTCAATCTGAACTAGAAATAGCCTGCCTCAAGTAAAGAGGCATACTGATTTTCTCACACCAGATGGATTGATTAGACAATTGCTTATAGCTACATATGTTTCCAGTTTTGCGTTTTGCTAAATCAAATTATGACTTAAGCTTAGCTAAAAAAAATATTTGTGTGTGGAAGAACTAAGAAGCAAACACAGCTAAAGTAACTCCCTGCTATAGAAAATAAAATGCACAAGCTTGTGGAGAATAATTTTGGCTTTTTTTTTTGTATACACAGCATGCCGCACAAAATTGATGCCGCACTATTGCGACCTGGAAGATTTGATCGTCTTCTCTTCTGTGACTTTCCCCAATGGGATGAGCGTCTGGACATCCTTAAGGTGCTTTCCAAAGAGGTAAAATTTATCTTTGAAAGTTGTTTCTTTTGCCACTGTAGTTATGGATTGTTGTGTTCAATTTGCTCTTTTATTAGCATGATGAGGATATTTCTTGTCTCACCGATCACCATATTTTCTGGTGATGTCTCAAAAAATATATATTTTTCTGGTGAGGATTGTTCTCATCATTTTATGTTTAGACAACATATAAAGTTATCAACATGGAATTATCCTGCTATCTGGATCATAGTTTTGATTACCGGCCGAAAATCGGTTCTATCGGGTACCCTCGGTAAAAGTTCAAACCGGCCCCAAAAAAAACGGATTTGTTTGAATTTTACCTTTTTCATTTTAACTTCGAAAAATTCAATTTTTGACTTGAAAATTTCGGCCGAATTTGACCGAAATTTTCCGATTTTCGGTTCTATTGGTGATCCTCGGTAAAAAATCAAAACCCTGATCTGGATCGGCTTAGAGGAGCACTTTAAATTGACTTTTTTTTGTATAGAAGGCTAACTCTAGTTTGATGCTTCATTTCTGTTGCCACCTAAGTGTTATGATTTATGAATTTCTATTGAAGCTGGGAGTCACCCATAGTTGTGAAATCCATATGATCTTCAAATGGAGTGATTGGTATATGTAGTCCACATTTGGACCAGTGTGACTATTCCTATTTGAACTGACAAATGTCACATACAGGCAGCATACTTGAGATTTATCTGTAGGGGGCGATATAACACTATAAATCTTATCACATGCGCTTGCATTGCATTCTCCTGTTACATATTTTGAAATACAGTATTAGAATACATTATATCAAAGATTGTATATACCTTTTCATTCTGACTGTTGGTGAAACTGTGAAAATGCCTCAGCTTCCTCTGGTAAGCGATGCCAATCTGGACGAAGTTGCATCAATGACAGAAGGGTTCAGTGGTGCTGATCTCAATGCTATACTCAAAGACGCTGGGGTGTTAGCTGTTAAGGAGGCTGTGCGTGGTGGAGATGTTGGTAGAATCCCACAAGAGCCGCCTCTTATTACCAAAGAAATTCTGATGTCTGTTGCTTCAAAGGCTAGGCCTTCAATCTCAGAAGAGGATAGGAGGATCTTGAGGGAGAGCTTTAACCAATTTTCAACCTCTAGGAAGTCGTCTATTTCCACTCAGGTGTGTGTTTATGTGTCTCAAACCCAAGTTTTACAGCATATATAATTATATATTCACCTTTGTTACTCTGCTTGTTGCTACTAACATGAGATTTCTTGGAAACACTTTGTACAGAGAAGGGAAGCAAAAGGCCAAATCCAAAAGGTAGCTGTAGCTGAGTTGTGAGAAATGTTCGTGTAAATCTTCTCTTGTTCAGTGCTACTGGCAATCAAGCCCGAGATGCATGTTAACTAACCATAGGCGACCAAGCAATCTGAGGAAAACGAATGAATACTCACACGCAAAAAAAAGAAGGATTTACTTGATGATGTTGATGCATAATAAATCATGTGCAGTTATATTTGTGGGAGTTGTACGTGGAAGTGTAACTAGCTCTCCGCTTGATAGATGAGCATAAAGCATTAGTACATCTGTTATTCTGTTAGCTTTAAATGTTTTAGCTTGTAAAGTATAAAGTATATGTTTGACACAGGAAAACAAAACAATATCGTTGTTCCTCGGAAGAAGTGAACACGTTCCCTGCATCCGGAGGGGGGAAACATGAACAGCTCACTCGCAGCAAGTGTTGACAAACATGGTGACCAGTCCAGGTCCATCGGGAAGCCTCAGTCAAGAGGAGAACAATTCGGCCAGTGGTCGTACCTGTTTAAGTATAAAAAGATCAATGATCAATCAAGAGAAGGCTGTGAAACATAAAAGCATGCTCAGTGGATTTAGATTTTACTGCCTTAAATTTAGATTTTTTTTTACTTACTAGTAGTAAGTTGGCAGATGTAACAGAGCACATTGATTCATGAAGGAAATGGAGGAAGCATCATCAGCTACATGGTAAACTCTTGGATAAAGAAGCTAGTTTTTTTTTCGTCTGCAAACTAGAATTAGCATGTATTTAAATTTGAAATACCGCCTGATGGGTTCATCCGACATGAACTCGGTAAAGAACCCCTAATTCCCTAAAGATTAATTGAAAATAAGACGATTGTCCGAGCGACTATATTAGGTACGTGTAGGATTTCGGGAATAGTTGTATGTCCCTTAGGATCCTCACACTCTTTATTTATAGTGTCAAATATTACAACCGATTCGGACTCTTAAACTCACACACGACTTGAACTCTTACCTAAACTTTAATATCTCCAACACTCCCCTCAAGATGGACATGGGATAACAACCATGTCCATCTTGTTACATTTTACAATTCCATTACTAGAATATATTAAAACCTACCATCCATCGACTACATAACCAATATCATCACAAAGACCAAAAATTGTTCACCACCAATGCTACTAGGGATGTCACCGAATTCACCTTCACCATCTACTAGCCGCCCTGACCTTAACCTTATCTTCCTCTACCCTTATGCCCCTAGCCACCCCAGCCTCCACCACTCTGCCCACACACCCCCAATCTCAGCCTCTACAACTCTACCTATGTCACATACCATTACGTTTGACTTCGCTCCCAATCCTCTTTCAGATCTCTCCAACAACACTATCTTTGACATTCATACCAACACCACTATATGACACCAATACCATCACCATAGCCTTCACTAGAGCTACCAACAGCTCCTACCTCGTCATCACCATCGTCGAGCTCAACCACCAAAGTCACTGCCTAAACAGTCTTCGAGACCACCACCAATTTCACCATTAGCACAACCACCGAAGCCATCGTTTGAATAGTCTTCCCCCACTGTCTTCCATGTCTTCCGATGTAACCTCCGATACTATCATCACTAAGCAACACATTAGCTAGAACTCTTAGCAAACACACCGTCTTCTCTCTCCTTTCCCTAACATAGCACACGCGGCCACACCAGATCCTCCACCGATCTGGATCCGCACTAGACCCCCTCAATCACACCAGATCCTCCACCGATCTGGATCCACACCAAATCCTGCCACACTAGATCAGATCATCCACACCAGATCAGATCGTCGGACTTTGGATCAGAAAATCCTCCACCCTCGAAACACCCACACCAGATTAGATCCTCCACAACGGATCTGAGATCCACACCGAACCCCACCTCCACACCAGATCCCACCTCCACAACACACATAGCCTCTCGATCTACGCATCCTAATCACCAAACTATGCCGCGTGTCTTTCCCACGATCATGACAACACCTCAGTTAGCAATAAACAACAGCATATATACCGGCAGGTGCACAGCACACACGCATGCACCTAGGTTTTTTTCTTTTTCTTTTTGGAATATTTTATTATTTGCCACTCCAAATATGTGTAATTCAGAATTTTTCACTCATGTGTCTATGACATGTGGGTCCCGATGCCATATATCATAGACACATGAGTGGCAAATTTTGAATTGTACATCTTTGACAGTGGCAAATAATCAAATCTCCATTTCTTTTTTCCCTTTTTCTTCCTTTTATTCTTTCCCCCGTTTCCTCCTTTTCTTTCTCGCGCGCGCCGCCTTCACCTCTATGTCTTCCTCCTTTCTTCCTTCTCCCTCTCCTCTCCCCTCCCCTCCCCTCCCAGGACCAAGCCCTGCCAAATCCGGCCGGGGGCTACCAGATCCTGCCACTGGTCAGCATCGGTAGACCAGGCGGCCTCCACACGACACCGTCCCCCGGCGGCCGGCGAGTACACCTCACTGGGCGCGCTCAACGCCATCTCGATCGATGTGCTCGTCCAGATCCTACGCCTTCTCGACCCCAACGACGCCGTGCACTCCAGCGCCATCTGCCGCACCTAGCGCCTCCTCGCCTCAACAATGTTGATAAGGATCCACCTAGTTGATTAGATGAATCCTGATTGTTGGCCCAATCTTTCACGGTATACTCGAAGATCAGTAGCAATCTCACAAACCAATTCGGTGAATTGAATTGTAAGAAAATCAATACACTCACAAACCAATCTAATAGATTAAATTGCAAGTAGTAGCCTTCGGTCAATAGTACTCCGAAACAAGAGATAGATATCTTGATCTCGCTCTCAATCTTACTCCCTCAATCTCTCCAACTCATATCACAACTCATGAACACACGATATGCGCCAAAACGGCTTTTCTAATTTTTATTATCTAAATCATAACTTGTCCACCAATATGGTGCGGCCATGGGGGGTTTATATAGCCTCCCACGCAAGCACACAACCTGGATGAACAGTAACCAAGTGGCTACAGTAATCCGTACCCGATTACTATTCCCGTGAACAGTAAGCCGAGCCGGTTAATGTTCACGTGAACAGTACCGAACCAAAAAAAATACTTTCTTTAATTAGAATTTAATCGACTCTAGTTTTTGGAATAAAAATATTAATTACCAATTGGCTGTCTGAATTGAATCCAAACTGAACTAACCCACATGCCATGTTCCTGACGTCCTCTCCATACATGGCGAAGTCTCCCTCTTGGTTTCCCTTGTGTTGTGGGCTTTCCTTCTCTTAGCTTCTTGCGCGAACTTGTTCCATGCACTTGATAGTTCTTTTGACGCCAATGCAACTCTTGCTGCCATACCACCACATGTCTTTCTTGACTGCACGCACGCGCTAGGGTTTTATCCCGAGAGAACGTTCCCTCTCGTTGGCCAGCATCCCTATCCACCCTATCGGCCTTCACAACATTTTGTTTTACCTTTTGCAATGCTTTGGTTGTAGTTATGGCCGTATCATCCTCCCTTTCTTCTAGAAAAGACGTCCTCGTCTTTTGTGTAACCTTAGGAATCTCCGTCGGGGTAGTCTTCACGATCGCCTTTTTAGCTATGATCTCCTCAGCATGAATAGAATTCTCTGGCATAGGACACAAGGTATATGATCTTCCCTGATGCACCAAAGAGTACTTGTTGGACCTTCCGTGGTGCGTAGCATTGCGATCATACTGCCACGGACGCCCCAACAGCAAGTGACATGCATGCATAGGCACAACGTCACACTCCACTTTGTCGTGATAGTCTCCCACTGAAAAACAAACTTTGACACGATGAGTAATTTTCAGTTTACCAACATTATGCAACCATTGTGCATAATACGGTTCTGAATGTCGCCATGTTGTCAACCCCAAAGCTTGCACCAAATCGTTGCTAATGATATTGTTGTAGCTTCCACCATCAACGATAAGCTTGCAAACTTTGCCATTGATTTTGCACTCAGATTTGAAAACGTTGGTTCGCTGCCCCGTTGTGAGAATAGAAGTGTTGTCAACTCGAACCGTCTTGGTCGGCATACAAAGACCATCTTGTGGTGCCTCACTAGTAGTTTTGTCATCATGAAACGACACCTCTTGCTGTTTTTGGGTAGAAAGAAGCGTCGCCAATTCTGATTTCTTCTGTTCTTCCTCGGCCAACCGTTCTTCTTCATGTTTCTTGGCCTTTAGCCTTTGCTGCTTCTCTTTAATGTCTTCTTGGGCCTTGTCTCGTTGCTGTCTATCTTCAAAGTACCTTGACGAGGACCAAGATGTAATATCCTTCGTGTTCCTCTCCATGGAAAGGAGTACCGCATGACGGGCGTGATGCAACTCGGTGTATGTCTTTGTTCTTTCAACCAATATGCACCAATCACCAACGAACATGCTCTCATATGCATAGGAATCACGTCACAAGTAATAACAGCAGTATACCCATCCAAAGAAAATTTTACCTCTACTTGTTTTGTGATCGGAATATGCTTGAACCTCCAAAGCAATAGATATGGCTCTGGATGTGGCTTTGTGATCAACCCCAATCTGTCCACAAGTGTTTGGCTTGCAGCGTTTGTCAAGATTCCCGCATCGATCATCATAGCAAAATCTGTGTTCCCCACTCGACATCGATTGAAGAATATGTAGCTCGGATCGTAGAGTGGATCCTCCTCACATTGATCTATAGTGTAGCTGAATTGCATGACCAACTTCATGTCCTTCGTATCGGCCATGTCGATACTTGATCTTCGCGAGAACGGCACTGTGAGCAATCAAGCTCGATACTACGATAAGGATCCACCTAGTTGATTAGATGAATCGATTGTTGGCCCAATCTTTCACGGTACACTCAAGATCAATAGCAATCTCATAAACCAATTCGGTGAATTGAATTGTAAGAAAATCAATACACTCACAAACCAATCTAATAGATTGAATTGCAAGTAGTAGCCTTCGGTCAATAGTACTCCGAAGCAAGAGATAGATATCTTGATCTCGCTCTCAATCTTACTCCCTCAATCTCTCCAACTCATATCACAACTCATGAACACACGATATGCGCCAAAACGGCTTTTCTGATTTTTATTATCTAAATCATAACTTGTCCACCAATATGGTGCGGCCATGGGGGGTTTATATAGCCTCCCACGCAAGCACACAACTCGGATAAACAGTAACCAAGTGGCTACAGTAATCTGTATCTGATTACTATTCACGTGAACAGTACCGAGTCGGTTACTGTTCACGTGAACAGTAAACCAAACCAAAAAAATACTTTCTTTAATTAGAATTTAAACTACTCTAGTTTTTGGAATAAAAATATTAATCACCAGTTGGCTATCTGAATTGGATCCAAACTGAACCAACCCACATGCCATATTCCTGACGTCCTCTCCATGCATGGCCAAGTCTCCCTCTTGGTTTCCCTTGTGTTGTGGGCTTTCCTTCTCTTAGTTTCTTGCGCGAACTTGTTCCATGCACCTGATGGTTCTTTTGACGCCAATGCAACTCTTGCTGCCATACCACCACATGTCTTTCTTGACTGCACACACGCGCTAGGGTTTTATCCCGAGAGAACGTTCCCTCTCGTTGGCCAGCATCCCCATCCACCCTATCGGCCTTCACAACATTTTGTTTTACCTTTTGCAATGCTTTGGTTGTAGTTATGGCCGTATCAAACGTCCTCTAGGCCTTCTTCCTCCGCCTCGGCCTAGACCCCTAGGACCTTGTCGTCTTTGCCCAGTGGCAGACCCAGGATTTCCATAATGGGTGTTCGAAGTTACAAAAATATTGTTCAATTTAAAACATAAATATACACCATAGTAAAAAATCAAAGTATAAATTATTTGTACTAATGACAACATCTCAAATAATTTAGTAAAATTACAAAATAATCAAGAAAAATTACAATTTAAATTGATTTTCCTTCATGCCTTTCAAATCGACAAACTTCTTCATTTTTTTTAAGCTCTGAAATCTACATTTCACAAAAAAAGACAAGATTTACTAATCACAATTCAAACTAACACAAACAAAATTGCTGATTTGGGCTTTTGGGTTTGCTTTTTGCTGGTTTGGGAGTTGAGGATCTGGTAATTCAGATTGAACCCACATATGAGTTGTTGAGAATTTGGGTACCACAGTCTTCTTTCCGGGAGTTGCAGGGTTGTCGCCGCTGGCCGTAAACCCACAGGGCTCCCTGGTCGCCCTCCCCGCTCGGCGGTCACCCCACCCCGCTTCGTCGTTCGGCGGCCCAATGGTAACGGCCCGCCCGGTGCCAGGCGTCCGACCTTACTCCTCCGACCTACCGCTACCGCGTTTGGCATCGTTGTGGTCGCGTTGCCGTGTCAAGAAAGAGGGAGAGATGTGAGAGTCAGTTGTTGTTTGTTGATTGTTAGGGTTAGAGAGATAGAGAGAGAGAGATGAGGGGGAATGACCTTGTTGTGGCTAGGTTGAATGGTTCAATGTCCAAAGGGCAAAGGCCAAAGGATGTGTGTGACCACGGACCGACCATCACATGGGTCAGTTTGAGGTTGTGGGGTGCCGGAGGGAGATGTAGTTTGATGAGTTAAGAGGAAGTTATAGTCTGGTTGACCCAATTAAGAGCATATTTCATTATATATGTAATGCACATACTATATGGATTTTTTTACAAAAATTAATGGGTGTTCAGCTGAACACCCATGACTCCAGGAAGGGCCGCCCCTGTCTTTGCCGAGACCCACCTCGTTGTCGACCCTGCCTCGGACCCTAGGTCCGTACTGCCACCTCTCCCATCTCCCCCCCCGGGCAGCGACGACGGTGAACGGTGACGCCGAGCCACCTCCGTGCCTCCTCCATCCACCAATTCTCCTATCTTTTCCTCTCCTTCCTCCTCCTCCACATCTCTACCTCCCACCGCCAGATCTCCTCCTTCTTCCTCCTTGACGTCCAGCGCCTCCTCACAATGCCGCCCTCGGTCGCCCTCTGAGCTGAGCCTCCTCACGCCGCCGCCCGGCTTGCCCGCATGCAACCCGGCTGGCTGCGGTTCGCTCCCGTGCGACGCAGTCAAGGAGGACCACGTGCGATGAGCCAACAACGGCCGGCAGATTGATTGGGGAGCAATGGTGTCGCCGTCGGCTGTTCTAAGGTAAGAGTTTGCTCGGGTTAGAGATTTGGGTAGATTGGCTCTGATACCATGTATGATTTCAAAAATAGTTGTGTGTCCCTTGGGATCTCCACACTCTTTACTTATAGTATCAAATATTACAATCAACTCAGACTCTTAGACACACGACTTGGATTCTTATATAAACTCTAATATCTCCAACAGTACATTCTGAAAAGGCAACAGCATATGCAAGCAAAACCAAATCGAAAAGAGACAGATCATATTAATATATTGGAAGAATTACATCAATATTTTAAATCTTCAATGTAATTCGAACCAGAAGATACACATAGCGTCAGCACGAACTTGAATTTGGCCAAAATATTTACTGTACTAGTTCAGGAGTCATGGATCTCACTTCAAATACTTTTTTGATAAATTTTAGTAGTTCCTTCTCGTTATCACGCAATTCATTCTTTCGAAATGGTTGCTCCACTTCAGTAAGCTTACGGCAGTCGGATATCTTGACACGCTGAATGGATGAAAGAGCGTGCAATCCTCCAATGGATAATGACAGCCAACAGTCACGGAGAAGAGGGCATTTGAGCTTGACGTTGTGTGATGGTGGAGTTCAACGAAATGAGCTTGACGTTGTGACAGGATTCCAAATGCAGAAGGGTGAGACGGGTGAGGTTCTCTAAGCAGCCCGGAAATGACTTGTCAAGCTCACCGGCCGCAATCCTAAATAGAGAGTCGCCGGAGTGAGGCGGGCAAAATCATCTCTCTTGGGCAAACCAAACTCGGGCATTGCTGGGTTTTCAGGTCTTGGAGGCTCACGAAACTGTGGACAGGTAGTGATACTAGACCTGTACACCACTCGAGCTCTATAGATTCGAGGGATGGCAGATATTCCGGGGACAAGCACTGGTCAAGATTTCTCAGCTTTCTATGCTTGACAAGGCGTAAAGTGGTGAGGCTTGTGAGGGCATCACAGCGTATGGCTTCCTTTAAAGAGTCCTAAGGTGACACATGAGGTCTTAACTAAACAAAAATATCATAATGTATAAACCCCTTAGCATCTATTAGTAGGACCTACATTCAAATAAAAATCTCTCACTCAATCCTCTTCTCTTTTCTCCTATAGAACCGGTTCCTCACTAGAAACCCATTGCTCTTCTCTCTCTTCTAATACCTCTTTCAAACCCATATTGCCCATGCTCTTAAGGGAAAGACGTGCAATGCCGATGCTACTGCTTCTGCTTCCATGCTGCGTCCTGTCACCATTTGTGAGGGAAGGAAATGGGACTGATAAATATATATCTCAAGGAGTACCATTCGGAAAGTTCCAGGCTTCTTAAAGTCCGTAGGTTGCATGTTTTCTTCTAGCTTTAACCAACATCACCCCCAAAGCCTTGTACTTTAAGACGTTCAGCTCCCGGAGGAGGACGCAATGCCTCGGCGCTCCTCAATGTAGAACCTGTTTGTTTCAGCTGTGTTTTTCTAAAAAGCTGCTTTCGGCTGTGTTGTGGGGTCTTTCTGGCTGCGGGTTGAATGACTGAGTTTTTCTGATTTAGTGTTTGGCTGTGTGGCTTTTAGATAGGCTGACTGCAGCTTCCGAGATGTGAAATATCTGAAATGCCCCTGAGGATAGTAATGGCTTGTTTAATGTTGTTTAACACAATTAACAATATCTAATGATATTTAACGATATTTAACGCTATTGATGAAAACTATCGATATTGACCGCGATTAACAACAATGTACTGTAAACAACGCAATAAACCACAATTAACGTATTTAACAACAATTATTACAATAAACATTTATTACAAACAATTATTACATAAATAATTATTACAATAAGTGATAATTCATGCTCCCTCCACTTTTTCCAGGCTTGGGACCGGCATCGGCAATGTTAGGCACCCCCCACCCTCACACGTACCCCCCCCCCCCAAAATAAAGAAGTAACAATTCACAAGAATACTCAAGAAGTCAAGAAGTTGGAATACGACTCATAGTCATTGTTTAAAAGATTAAACTTCTTCTGAGCAAGTTTCATAGCAATTGCATATCCATTCATGTTCCAATATACACTCTAAAAATTAAATGGTAGAGATCACAATTCACAGCAGTACATCATCAAAGTAATTTACAATGTAGCAGCTACTCACAACAATGATGATAGCTCCTCATCAAGTCAAAACTCATGTACAGATTGATGCACTCAGATCATTTTTCAGTTCAAAAGGCACTAAAGAGAGGAGATATGAACAAGAAGTAAACACTACTGCTAAACAATATCAAACTAAATACTGAAAGCAAAACAAGCAGCAAACTAACAAACTACTGATCTAATATCAATCAAGTATGCACCAATCATGCAATGAATGATCCCTTATTCAAGCAATTCATCAAGTATCAGGTCATCTAAGCAATTCATCAAGTATCAGACCAATGTCCAATATGCAATTCATATATGATTCATCAAGTATCAGGTCATCCAAGCAATTCATCATTTTCAAATGCAATGACAAGTCCAGATCAAACAAACCAAACGTGACCATAATTCAGACTAGTACCACATTCATGCTCACATTCAACATGATCATAATTGGCAATAAGATAATACAAGTCTAGCTAGAGTTCATACCATGCTCATCATCCATCCATGAGTTCATACCATGCATCTCTAATCTTGCCAATTTAGGATGCTCAATCAACACTAGATATATGAAAATTTTATAATAAGGATAAATTCTCTGTAACAACAGGCATGCATGCTTTCAATTCATGAAATCAGTGCAATAAGCTAGTAGAAACTATGTTAATTCAATTCTAGATCATCATCTAGCATTATGTCAGCATCATTCATTCATCAATCATGAATCATCCAAGCCATTCCGTCCATCATAGCACAACACAAGCACAACCTAGATCACTAGGATGAGAGGGGAGGAAACGACCATACCCGGTGAGGAGAGCACCACCATAGGAGGGGCTGGGTGCTTGGCACCTCGCCATCTTGACGACGGTAGTGGCGGCTGCAGTGGCTTGTTCTTGCCTTTTGGCCACAAAGAGCAGAGCGCACACTGAGGCGTGGACCAGGTCAGGGGTCGAAGGGGTCAGCAGGGATGTGGCCACGGCGGCGGTGGCTCGGGAGGTGGATGGAGCTGCGGAGCCCTGATGTTGTGGGTGCGGCCGGTGTCGACACGGCCGAGGGAGGAGGAGGTGGAGGGCGGCGGCCGCAGGGTAGAGGGAGGAGGAGAGTGGCGGCCGCGAGAGGAGGGAATCGGGGGAGGAGGTGGACGGGGAGGAGATGGCCGGGGAGGAGCGGGGTAGAGGGAGGTAGCCGGAGGAGGGAGGATGGCGCAGGAGGAGGCGACGTGGCGGCGCAAGTCGGCGGAGTCAGATCTGGGCGGAGGGAGAGGCCAGCGGCTCGAGGTCGGGAGTGAACCAGATCCGGTCAGCTGGAGGTGACCGGATACGCGAGGGAGAGGGAGGAGGCCGCCGGCAAGTGGGGAGGAGGAGGTGCGACAACGGCGCAGGAGGAGGTAGGGCTGGCGGGGAGGAGGAGGAGGAGGGGCGCGGGGGGGGGGGGACGAGGAGAGGTGGCGGCACGTGGGGAGGAGGAGGGGGCCGGCACGGGAGGAGGAAGGGCGTCGGGAGGAAGGGGGGAGAAAGAGCGCCGCTCGAGAGGAAGGGGGAGAGGGGCGCGGGGAGTAGGGTTAGGGTTCGGTGGATTAGGGGTTTTATGCAATGGCAAGATGCGGGTAAATACCCTGCAAGTCGAGGGGCAAATGCGGAAGGGGGGGGGGGTGGTGGGAAGCCGCGGAAGCTAGTCGTCGGCTTCTTTTGGCTTTTGGCTTTTGGCTTTTGGCTTTTGGCTTTTGGCTTCTCCGTGTTGAGTCGGCTTCGGGCTTTCGGAGGAAGCCGGGGGAAAAGCTTGTCCCGTTTGTTTCGGCTTCTGGCTTTTCCGACTGAAAAGCCGAAGCCGAAGCCAAAACAAACGGGCCAGAATGATGTGCCAGAGCTTCGTAGGCTTTTTGAGCACCAGTGTTGCAGTCATCAAGCTTGAGTTCTTCTACGTGTGCATACACTACATCATCCTCCTCGCCAGGCGTGACACTACCCCCTCCTCAAGAAGTTGCTTGACCTCAGGCAAAAATGTCTGAACAATACTTACACAGCACACAGAAAAACCCATTGTTCTCCAGCACACAGTGGCCCTTCATTAGCTCCAGCCAAAATGGCTCCAACATCGTATTAGCATGTAGCGACCAGTGAGGCTTAGATTCCTATAATTCCATTGATGATTCTTTTTTTTTTTGAAAGGGTAAACCCGGCTTTTTATAAAGCATATAACAGGTCTTACAAAAGAGACTAAGACAAGCTGCTGGGAAACCAGCTTACTTTCCATTGATGATTCTCAAGTGAACAAGCACCTTTCTGAGCCCATTGTTTCATCCTGATTTGTGAACAAACCCGGTGTCGCACCATCCACTCGACATAACCTTCCTTTTCCTGAAATAATCCACTGAAGATGAATGCTCTGAAGAATGCAGTGCTTCGAGTGTGGTCAAGGACGCCATGTTATCACAAGTGCGGCCTCTAGTACCATAGCAATCGGGTACAATTAAATCTTCTTGCTTCCTGAAAATACAGTTGGGTTCTAGTTCTTTAGACTCAATAATGAGGTGCAAACCCATATTCTAAGGGAAATTTTGATAAATGCCACTGTAAAGTGTCCGTTTCAGAGAAGTGCCATCGCTCATTTCGATATTCAAAATATGACATTACAAACATCTTTTTCTCATAGAAATGCCACTGATCTACATATTTCACAAATATTGACGTTATTGCCCCCTGTCTTCATCGATTTCCATGTCACCGTCGCTTGTTCTTCGTGAGCGTCGCGCTCCCAAGCAAACCTGAGCCAGCCATTTCCTCTCTCTCCCGTGTCGGCAAACTCTGGCCAACGACGCCATGTAGCTGCCATGCGAAGCCCCAGCGCTGCCACGCCGCCCCATCATCCGTGCCGCTTCCCTGGCGCACATGCACGCCGCCACGCCGCCCCATCACCCATGCCGATTACTTCTCAGTTCTCCGCCCTCCTCCGCATATATGGTCGGCACCATCACTTCACTACTGCTACCCATGCCCAAGCTTGCCGAGTGCATCACCAGTTACTAGCACCATCATCTCGTCTCTCGCCGCCGCAGCCCACCTCCGCCTCCCTACCCGCTAGACTTGTTCATGGGTGGCCCGGCCCGAGCCCGACGCCGCCCGTGCCAAGCTTAGGATTACAAAACCGGCCCGTAGAGAAGTTCGGCCGGCCCAAATTCGGTAAAATCAATTTAAAAACGAAAATCTATTTATTTAATGCTGAAAATGAATTAAATATTAGTTTTTTATTCCTAAAAATGGTTAAAATAGCACTGTTAATGGGGAAATCAGTTGCCAGCCGAGCTGCCTGCCTCGGCTCTGAGATTTTGGTAGGGCTTTTCAAGCCCTACTGCATTTGAACAGTCTACTACCATCCGCGCCCACCACCTCGCCGCCTCCCTCCGCGGCTCTCCTCAAGCTTGGCCTCGCCTCCCACCTTTTCCTGTGCAACCACCTCTCCCCGCTGGCTTACGACCCCCGCAAGCCATTCACCCTCCTCCTCCAAGCACAAATCTGAGAGGGCCAGCCCGAAGCTCCAGTTTTATCCATGTCGGCCGCCGTGCACCCTCGCCGTCCCCGCTACTCCGGCGACCCCCTAACCCGTCCGAGCGCGTCAGCATGCGTCCCCAAGCCCCCTCTCATTTTCCCCTAAATTAATTTCTTCGTTCATCGCAAGTGTTCGCTTGGTAACCGTCTTCTTCCTCACGGCCGATTCTGCCACGACACCGCCATCCCCCATCCGTGAAGCCCCGGACAAATTCCTCGCGGTGGGAGCACCTCTTGCCTCCCCCACCTCCGGTCCGAGCTCTCTCCCACTAGAGCATCACCCCCACGGCGCCCCCCGTCATGTTGCCCCCGGCCCATGTCGCCGGCCCGTTATAGACCTCCTTCGCCTCCACCATTGGCCTTGGTGAGTACCCTTCGTCATGCTGAAGCTTGTGCTCTCCCCCCTTCCACGGAGCTCCAGCACCCCTTTTCTCCCACATGGCCGGCCGCCACGAGTCACCCCCAGGAGAGAAGAGGCGAGTGCAGGGGCGGGAAGGGAGACGAGGAGGATCTGGTGAGAAGGGAGAGGCGGCGGCAAGGAGGAGGGAGTGAGTGAGCCGTCGATGGAAGCGAGGGGACCCTGAGGCAGAGTCAAGAGGGAGACGGTGGCGTGGATGGAGGGGAGATGCGGCGTGAGCTCTAAAAATGGGGAGAGAGTAGTGTGAGGAGTGAGGAAGGAGAAGGTAGGGGTAATTTGGTCCAATACTGATAGAATACGTATATCAATGGCATTTGTAGGATGTTCTAAGCTTTGCAATGGCATATTTCAAATATCGAAATGAGCGATGGCACTTCTCTGAAACGGACACTTTGTAGTGGCATTTATCAAAATTTCCCTATTCTCAAATGCATTTGCCATGTGAAACATCACTAGGACCTGTAGGTTAGGCCCTTTGCTGACTGATATTTGATGTCGTAGCAGTGCTCCATCCACTAGGGCGGTTGGGAAACTCCTCCATTGAACAAACCTCGTGGCGGCCCACCACGCGGATCGCACTCCGCTCATGGTGGACCAACCACGTATGGCTCTGTCGCTAATTCAAATAGCAACCGATTTGTTTTCATAGCGATAGATTCTTATCGCTATTTCAATTGGCGACAGGAATGACAACAAATGAGCATTTTTGTATTATTTTTTTCTACTATTTATTTTTGTAATTATTTATTAAAATATTATTGTTTTTTTAAATGCAACAAGGAGTTTCCACCAATACATAGCTATAGACTCCTCTCGTGGACACGATCATCCTCGTCGGGACCAGGCGGTGTATACGACGACGAGAAGGCGTAGAGCCACCATACCGCGCCGAGGATAATCGAGGGTGTCTGATGTGCTTGCCGATTGATGTCCCGCCGGCGGTCCTCTGGACATTCGTTCCGGCTTTGGCACTTGAAGTAGTGGAAGTCGCAGCCGTAGATTTGATTGTAGTTTCATCGGGCTCGAGTTTTTTTAACTTCACCCTGCTGCATGTGGGGATCAGCAGCAATGATCAACACACACGCGAGTATGCCTCTTTAGCATACGTCTAGAAAGACGAAGGATGAGAATAAATCTACGACTTTACAAAATTTCTATTGAAAGCGCACTCACGTGTGCATGAAGGTGCAAACTTAAATGACACATTTCAACATAAAAGTTTAAATGACATAGTAAAGGATCAAATAGAACAAATTGCATGTTTCTAGTGTAGTCAACATCACAAAATATAGCTTGTGTTGGTAGACTGTTGACTATTGATTGCTGACATCACAAATTTATTGCAGGAATAAGTTCATATTACACCCTTGAACTACCGCGAGAGTCCAAAAAAAAAACTCTTGAACTACAATAACGTCCGATTTGCACCCTCGAACTTTCAATACCAGGTCACTTGAAACCACCCCCCCTTCTGACCCGATATCACCTGGTTTTAGACTGACGTGGCATCTTAATCATCAAATGAGCTGACCTGGCCGGATGAGTCTAAGAAATGAAACAAAAAGCATCTCTGCTCCGCCGCCTCAATACTAGATCGCCCGCAACATCTGGCGCCCCTCCTCCGACAAGCACGCCCGTGGCCCCTCCATCGCCGACTCGACGACAAAGGAAACCTCGTTGTCGCCGCCGACGCCAACGACAACGGAGAAGCCAAGTCCTCGTCCTCCTTGAGTGTCTAGCGTCGCGGCGTTGTAGGCGCACGATCGACTTTCGCCACCGACGCGGCCGAGGCGCCACAATCATACTCGTCAGTGCCCATGACTTTCAAGACGGAGGACTCCCTCCTGCAAATCTTCCCTTAGTCAGCCATGGACGGCATTGACCCTGCCAGCGGGAACACGCCCACCTTCTCACTCCTCTCCGTTCACGGCCGCCGCCTTCGCCACGCCATTCTGGCCAACTCGGTGAGATTCTCTCCAAATCGCTCACATCACATCATGTTTCCAAGCATCCTCTTCGATTCCCCTCACCTAATTTTGGGTTTCATGCACCAGAGCATCGCACCGCCATTACCATTATTCCTCTCTCCAATGAGCTCCTCTTTGATTGTTTTCTCCTGGAGCACCCTCGGACCTCACTACATCCACCCGAATCGTGGATTTGTACTCCTTTTCGCCCCAGGCCGCCGCCGCCGCCAAACTCGCCACGCCGTCCTCGACTCTCGCCGCTAGGCCGCCTCGCAGCTCCTCCTCCAATGTCCGGTCTAGTGAGTTCCCCTCACTCCCACACGCTCATGCTTACCTCCTTTTCGCCCCTCTCCTACTTACGCCGCCTTTTTCTTCCCTAGCCCTAGTTGTCAAGGTTGCCACCAAGACGCCACCGACCTCCATGAGACGCACCACCAGCACCCTTAGGATCACCTCCCCTTCCCGATTCCATTTTTGCCCTCGCCAGCCACCATCCTCACCTTCTCCATTGGCGTCGTGCTCGCCACTGGTGCCTACATCGCATCCTCTATTTTCTTCTGCCCTGCTCTCTCTCTCTCCTCCCTATCTCCGTTTCTCTCTCTCTCTATGACAATGGCCCCACCAAGTACAGGACAGCTAACAAGGCAGTACGCGCCAGCATGGATGCCACGTAGGAGAAAAACCAGGTGGTTTCAGGTCGGGGAGGTCAGGTGACTCGGTATTGAAAGTTCGATGGTGCAAACCGGACGGTATTGGAGTTTGGGGGGGGGGGTTGGACTCGCCAAAGTTTAAGATCGTAATATAGACTTATTCCTTTATTGTATAGCTTATGTATTATACTAGATATATATACTGTATAGCGGGTTTACATACAAAAAATTTAGGGTACAATTATACCCCTATGTACCTTAGGTGGCTCCGCCACTGGAAGGGGCTTGCAAGCATTGGCTTGTCCATCGAGTTGGGGAGGGAGATAGAGGGGCATAGAGCCCAAACAGCGACAAGCGCTACAAGCCACAAACGGGAAAAATGTACTAACAATATACTTACAACCAAGGATCTAAAACCAGACCGGGACAAATCCCGCTCGGCAGCCGGTACCGGTTACCAAAAATCCCGGGAAAAAAACCGGACAAAATTCAAAATCTGAAATTTGAATTACAGAATTTGAAAACCGGTTACCAGACCGATAACTGGCCGGTTACCGGAAAAGCAGGCTGGAATTTTGAATTAGAAAATGTTTAATGAAGTGCATATTTAGCTCATACAATACGCAATCTAGCATATTTAGCTTATACAATACGTAATCTAACATATTTTGCTCATATTTAGCTCATATGAAGTGCAAACCAGCCAAAAACAATATTTCTAGCATATTTCGGTCATACAATATGTAGTCTAGCATAAAATAGGCCTAAACCAACCTAAGAAGTGATGAGAGAATTTAAAAATTCAAATTTTCTCGCCGACCCGAAGAGTGATGATGTGGCTGGAGACGTCGACGGCCATGAACCGGCGAGCTGCCCAAGAGACGGCGTCCAAGAACACCAGCTATCAACAGATCCGGTCACTCGGGGCTTGCAGGTGCTCCTTCTAGATCCAGATCTGAGGATTGGGGGTGTAGAAGGGCTGATGATGGTGGAGAACGACGACGTCGAGCAGCACCAGCCACTCCACACAGGTACTTCACCGATGAAGAGGACGCCTTCACCTACGGCAGCCACCGACGGCACGAACAGCTATCTGATATTCCAAGCATGGAACGCTAACTTTAAAATAAATGGGAAAAAGACTCGTGATTCATCACAAATCCAACTCAACTACACGGTTTTTTTTTCCATCTTTATTCCAATTCTACAGGATGAGTCCACCCCGTTCATAATATGGTCCACTAGATTAATGACTAGATTTTTTCAGTTAAGGACTCGTTTAGATAAGAAAAGATTGAAAGAATTTTAGTTCAAATTTCAAAACAATCCAAACAAGCTTAGAGCATATACATGAGCTTATGTCAACCGTATATAACTATTGCTACGTAAGATTTTTACTGACGTGGATGAAAGAGAATGAAGAGAAAGAAAGATGCCGTCTACAATTTCAGAATGACTATAAAGATAAAAAACAAGAAAAACATTAAAAGATTGTGTGTTCTATAAAACAACTAAAAAGACAAAGAACCTGCCTATATCATCAGTATGAACTGCCTTTAGTCTGCTGACAAAGAATATAAATAGTTATTATAGACAAGCTAATTTATCTATACTATTGTACATACCTTAAAGCGATAACTTTTCAAGTGCTTAAGGGCATGTATGGGTGACATCGCTAGCCTATAATCTTTGCCACATAAGATTTTTAATGACGTGGATGAGAGAGAACAAAGAGAGAGAATGCTCGCCGTCAAAGATGCAATGCATCTATAAAACCCTTATGACAACACAAAACACTATTATATGAGTTGTTGTTTATAACAAATATTTTTTCCAAGAAAAACTAAAAGATTGTGGGATCTCATATAGACAACTTAACAGGACAACTCATTATATGAGCCATCTTTAATGTTGTCTATAGGTGACATAGATAAATGATATGTATAATTCGTTGCTCTATACTATCAGATACGCCCTAATTAAACATGCGGCCACTACAGTTTCGTTGGGTTGGTCGGCGGTTTGTTCTAAGATGCGGCCGGCACGTGCGCAAAGGTCTCTGCCGCCGGCACATGCGCCACAAAAGCATAATGTTATTGGGCCGGTTGCTTTCGGCAACGATTTCGTTGAAAATTTGAAAATGTTGATGCCTACCGTTGGATTGGGGTCAGGATCTGTGCGGGATCCCACCCCAACCACTAAAAGGTGCATTTGCAAATACCACCCCGCAACAGTCTTAAATACCTTACGTATAACCCCCTATACACTATTCATCCTCCCAAATGTGCCCTGCTGATTCAAACACGAAGGGGGAAAAAAGTCCCCATCGCTCCAAGCTGGTACGAGCAAGCGCCGCCGCGCCTCCCGCCCCGCCCTTCCCCGCCCTGCCAAGCCCCACCACGCTCCTATCGCCGGACACCACTCCCAACTCCCCCCTCCAGCACAGCCATCTCTAGCGCGAAGTGTTTTCTCCTGTCCGCCGCGTGGCCAAGATGGTGTCCGTCTTCTACATCGGCCGCCGTAGGCACCGTGGTGCTCCTCCTCCATCTTGTTCGAGTTCCCAGATCTCCCTCTTCAAGATACAAAGACCTACCCGTGGAGTATTTGGATCTAGGGCTATTGACATCATCCGTGCCCGTGGCTTTGGGTTCCAAGAACCACGAGAAGGTGCATTTCTACCTGATACGCCCCCCGATTTCATACATATATATGTTCTTCTATTCTATCCTCAGAGTTTTTCTGTTCGAATTTGTAAAGGTTGCAGTCGACCGCAACACACCAGCTGTTCAGTTCTTAGTGCAACACAAACTAACTTTCTGACAAAGAATGCGTTGAAGCTTTTTCTATATTGTTCTGCGAACTAGAGAGCACTGCCGTGTAAGGTAACCGGGCCAGATAAGGCGATGATAAAAAAAGTTAGGAACCTTATCAGAACAAGGACCGCAAATACCAATTAATATATGATATACTGCCGTGTAAGGTAACCGGGCCAGATAAGGCGATGATAAAAAAGGTTACGAACCTTATCAGAACAAGGACCGCAAATTCCAATTAATATATGATATTCCTATGGCTCTTTATTAGCCACTACACCCGTCCCGTTTGGTTTCGCTATATTTATCTACAGCTCACTACACGCACAAAACACTAAATCTAAGAAATATTTAATAAGAAATGATGATACACGCTCTTATTAAATGACATAACACAACAACCTAACCTCCTCCAAAACATTTAAGTAGGGGCAGCGATCGAAAAAATTGCAATAACTCAACTCTAAATTCTCTTAATGGACAAATATATTGTAACAAATACTCATGAGGCCATGAACAAATATAACAAAACCGACGGAGTAATAAGGTATTTACGAGATCACGAGTGGTATCATGATAATCGGGAGCGCGTCTAGTGCGAATAAGCTTGAAATAGGATGAGTCTGAAATCTCCTATGTTAGATGAAATTTGAATGGCGTAGGTTAAGGACTAATGTGGATTGCCCATATCATTAGGAGTAGGAAGAGGTAACTCATAGGCACTCCGACAGGTGAGATTGTTAGTTCATGTTACTATCTTAAGACTAGTTCTCATTCGATGAACTCTCCACAACAAAATGATACCTTTTTGTATTTGTAAAGGTTGCAGTCGACCGCAACACACCAGCTGTTCAGTTCTTAGTGCAACACAAACTAACTTTCTGACAAAGAATGCGTTGAAGCTTTTTCTATATTGTTCTGCGAACTAGAGAGCACTGCCGTGTAAGGTAACCGGGCCAGATAAGGCGATGATAAAAAAGTTAGGAACCTTATCAGAACAAGGACCGCAAATACCAATTAATATATGATATACTGCCGTGTAAGGTAACCGGGCCAGATAAGGCGATGATAAAAAGGTTACGAACCTTATCAGAACAAGGACCGCAAATTCCAATTAATATATGATATTCCTATGGCTCTTTATTAGCCACTACACCGTCCCGTTTGGTTTCGCTTATATTTATCTACACACACTACACGCACAAAACACTAAATCTAAGAAATATTTAATAAGAAATGATGATACACGCCTTATTAAATGACATAACACAACAACCTAACCTCCTCCAAAACATTTAAGTAGGGCGTGATCGAAAAAATTGCAATAACTCAACTCTAAATTCTCTTAATGGACAAATATATTGTAACAAATACTCATGAGGCCATGAACAAATATAACAAAACCGACGGAGTAATAAGGTATTTACGAGATCACGAGTGGTATCATGATAATCGGGAGCGCGTCTAGTGCGAATAAGCTTGAAATAGGATGAGTCTGAAATCTCCTATGTTAGATGAAATTTGAATGGCGTAGGTTAAGGACTAATGTGGATTGCCCATATCATTAGGAGTAGGAAGAGGTAACTCATAGGCACTCCGACAGGTCAGATTGTTAGTTCATGTTACTATCTTAAGACTAGTTCTCATTCGATGAACTCTCCACAACAAAATGATACCTTTTTGTCACCTAGCTATGGCCAACCAGCAACCTACCTAACTGCTGTGGCAACACTTGTTCATAATGTTTGATGACACGATACAAAATTATGAGGGCTAACTACAAATTAACTCTAATAATTCTTGGGTGGCTCATGCGTCTTTTCAAAATGTTGCTTCGTATGTTCATGGTCGTTGCATAAAACATCATCATCACCATCAATCCATTCCAAATGCAAAGCAACACACTAGAAAGACAACGTGTCTCAGGCCATCCTGTCACTGACTGAGACCAATTTGACGACGCAAGCAACATCTATACCTTCGAAGAGAAGAATGTGATGATGTAGTACGAGGGAATATCCTATGCTATCTAGTACCTACCATATGGTGCTATAATGCTATCTTCTTTAAAATATGATGCAAATGATCATGAGAAATTCATAACAGAATTGGTAGCCTGACACAAAATCAATCTATCATATCACTGAATTTCAAATCTAAATTTGATCTACAGGTAGAGAAATAAAAAAAGACAAATTCAGCTCAAAAGGAAATCAGAAAATAGAAAATAGAAAAGGAAAAAGGAAAAAGAAAAGGAAAAGTTATTGTTCACTAAAAATATCTCTTTTTTTTCGTAACGTAAGTCATGTTTTCTGTTAAATTTTTGTAGAACACTTTCTCGTATCATGACTAGAATTTTTTGGAATGTTTTATAACTATTTGTGCCGTATTTTGAGGAAGCCAACATTACAGTACCCTAAGATAAGTAGCACTGGCACATGATATCTTCTCGATGCAGTAGTACCCACAGACTGATGTCTAAATCAGAAAACAGCAAAACTTCAGGTACCTTCCTGTGAACTGAAGAAGCTCCAGTTCCTAACCAAACCACGAACCGTCAAACCCTCTGGTTCCAGCAATTTCAGAGTCACACCCCACCGAAACCAAAACACCAAGACCAAAACCAGAAGCATTTCCTTTCCTTCCTTTGACATTTCGTGTCTACTTCTTGCTCCTCTTCCTCCACGCGCGCGAGAGAGAGGGAGCAGGGATTCGGTAGGAGATTCTCATTCTCCGCGCACACGAACAGAAGCTGAGCAAGGAGAATTTTGTTGCAAAAGTTTTCTTCTTTTTTCTTGCCCTTGCAAGCCACCCACAGGTGTCCCCAGGTCGGTACAGCTCCTCGATTTCTTTCTTGCCTTTTAAATTCCATGTGTTCTGTTTCCTTCCGTGGTGTTTTCTTGGCCGGCTCAACGACATAGGTAGGTGCGGATCTTGGGGAGAGTTTCTGCCTTTCTTGGGAGCTCCGTGTTCTTTCTCTGCTTCTGTTTCGAAGTTTTGGTCCCCAATTCCGCCGCCCCCCGGCGCCTATTTAGTTTATTAGCTCTACCCCTTTGATAATCGTGTTGTTCTTCTACCTGGGTTTCTCGGTTTCTTGGCGAATTTTCGAGTAAAGGTGCGCTCTTTGTGGTTCTTCGCGAGCCGTCCGTTGAAAGCCGTTTACTGTTGGGTATATTTGAATAAAATTACATTTTTTTTGTTGTTTGTTCGGTTCGGTGTGTAATTCGTGCGTGCAGTCAAATTTGCCCTTTATCATCTTAAATTTCCATAAGTGATGCGAATTCCTTGGTTTAGTGCCGTTTATGTGCGGAATCACGCCTTCCTTTTGCGGCGCTGTTCAGGTGACGTTTAGGGCCTGAGTTCTTGCAGTTGCCAATATATTTGTTCGTTTCTCCTTTTTGTCTACCACATTTATATCTGTCTGGTTTGCAATTCACATTACAGTCTTCTTCTTTCCGACCTGGTATGTTTTAAGGGCAATTTGTTATATGTCATTGAATAGCATAACTTTTCATAAGATACCATTATGCTTGGACCTACATGTCAACCTTGCAATGAGTGATATATTGTGAATTATGTAGTTAAGTGATATGGTGATTTTTCTCATGTTTTAATGAGTAATGTGTGGTTTCAATTCTCAGTTGGAGCTCTTTAGGAGAACTGCTTGAGAAAAGTTTCCTCGATTGGAGCTAGGGGTGCAAATGGGGTGGGAAACCCTATTGGCCCACTGGCTCGCCCTACAAATTATGGACCTATAGGGTAGAGGGTCGGCCCACGAAATTAAGAGGTCCAATAGGGGCCAGACCCCATCGACCCAGACCTTCCATCCGCCTGCGCCACTTCGTCCCCGTGTTCCTCCTGCCTCCACCGGTTGTGCCACTCCACCATCGCCAGCGGCGGCATCTTGGGAACGGTCGCGAGCACCGCCGCCCCATCTGCCTCCACCTACCCCGAATCCCACCGCTGCGGCGCTGCTTCCTCCGTCGGCCACAACCTCGCCAAACCCTAGCACAACCTCCACAGGTCGTCATATCTTCCGCCGGCCTTGAGCTCGTCCCCACCGCCAACCTCAAACTCGTTGCCCAAAATAGTGAACTACGAAACCCTACCCCCGATTCCGTGCCCCCTGCGACCGGCGTGCCGCGTGTTCGATCTACCTTCTCTTCCTCACTCTCCACGATATCCGACAATCGGCGCCTTACGGCCGGTGTTTCTTCCGCGAGGAATGGTAGGAACCTATGTTGCCTGATACACGATACCTGTACGGTGATACAGATAGGTCGATGCCGCGATACGCAATTTCCTAAAAACAAGGATAGGTCGATACGGCGAGTATATATGTATTTAAAAATTACAAAAATATATATACAAAGAGGCTACTAGAGACTGAGACAATGATATTACCTTGATGAAAACTATGCATTTCTTGCATCCTAGCCAATAGCCATTTTTTGGGCCGATTGAGCTCCTCAATTCCTCCCCAGTCCGTGCAAATACATCATGTAGAGTGGAGTATCACCGTATCGCTGTATCGGTGCAGTATCGCGTACGTGAATGGCTGCTTAGCGAAGTATTGGGGTATCATAGGCAGGAACAAAGGTGCAAGATGGCTAGGGTGTAGCACGAGGATGTGGAGGAACACCTCTTTCAACTCCAGCGGCAAGGTAATCTACGGGTGAGGTCCCCAGAAGGAATGCGAACACCGACATCCAGTCTTGGCATTAGTCTCATGGTGATTATTATGAATATTGTGTATGTATTCAAGAGGCCCAATGGACAATATATATATAGGAAGTACAAGGGGATATATACCACACATATATAAGGAAATACAAAAGGCATATAAGGAAATACAAAGGAATTTCTATTCTAACACCCCTCTCAAATGCAAGGCGTATTTGGAAAAGGTTGACACTAAAGATAGGGAAAATCCAAAGTCCGAGTCTTGATAATGTCGTCGTAGTGTGTAGCTCTTAGAAAATCTGTTGAGTATCAAAAGGTCTCCTCCCATCCAGGGTCGTGCGGCAGTCCATAAAGCACAACGTGCATGGGCTGAGAAAGTAGAGGCAAGCGAGGAGCAAAGTCGACTGCGGCAACATGACGAAGAAAAGATGAAATTGACATGAATAGAGAAAGCTGTCAAATCAAGCCGAAGAGGAATAGATAGAAGCATGGCGACGCAGATCGAAGCCCAAGACGGCGGTGGCGCAGTGTACAAGAAGCGCAACGGAGGTGCAGTGCAGAAGAAGCGTGGCGGCTTTAGAAGTTCGGGGCGGCGGCTCAGAGAGAAGCGGTGGCATCATAACGACTTCTACGATCTGCAGCGACTCGAAGAGAAAAGCGACTCCATCGCCATGCAAAAGGAAGAAAGCGCCACTCGATCCAAGAGGATGATCGTGGCTAGTAAAGCAATCAATTGACTGGCAATGGATTTGTGGACTCGTATGGCTTAGATGAACTCAAAGATAGAGTGGTACGGACTTGGATGAACGCAACGGAAGAAAAAGGACTCAAAAGAGCAGCATATACTAACAACACTAGCTTTTTTTTACTCTCTTTTCTCGGTCTCCACCGACTCGCCCTCTCTCTGTTTTCTCGAGTCTCCACCAGGTCGTGTTCGGACCAACCCAAACCCAATCCCACCTCCTGAGTCGAGACCCTTCCCCCGTCGGCGGCGGCGTGGATCTGGAGAAGCGACGAGAACGAGGTCGGGGCGACCGAGCGGATCTCGAGCTCGGGGCTGTGGGAGGCTCGGAGGAGCGGCGGGTGGTGGTCCTCGTTGGGGAGTCGGTGGAGATCCCTTGCAGGATGTCGTCGAGCGAGCCAGAGATGACACTGTTGAGGGCGTCGACAAACCAGTTCTCGGACTTGGACGAGTCGTCGAGGAGGGAGCCGAGCGAGGACTCGGGCTTGGCCGGGAAGAGGAAGAGCCAAATTCGGCGAGATCTGGGGCCCCTCTGCTACTTCTACGAGGAAAAAAAAACTACGACTAATGTGGCCACCCTAGGGAGCAGAGATTGCTCATCCCAGGGGCAGCGGGCAACAGTAGCAGTTGGAGGTTAGGTTAGGCTAGGGTTTTAATCTTTGCTCTGATACCATATTATGAATATTGTGTATGTATTCAAAAGACCTAATGAGCAATATATATATGAAGTACAAGGGGATATATGCCATACATATATAAGGAAATACAAAGGAATTCCTATTCTAATAGTGATGACGTGAGGTTTCTCTTGGCACCTTTTGTTCTTCCTTCTTGTTTGTGCCTTGTAATTTGGAAATCTGCTACTCTGAAATTTTAGCATTCGTTGATTTTATGAAGTCTTGAAAAAAATCAAAAATAAATTGAACAAATGATAAAACAAATCAGTGTTCATATGATCAGGTTTGTGTGTTGTATTACTGTATGACGGGGAAGAACAAACAATAAGCTGGTTTCCATTGTTTCTCTACTTCGGGACTTTTGGCCTACTTGGTTTAGTGCCTTTGTCAGAAGTGTTTTAGAGTAAGTAGCAAGCATGCAGAAAAATACTTTGCTGTTTGATGCCATTATACATGAAAAATTATATGCAACAGCTGCAGCAAGTTTTATATATCACCCGTTTTGATATAATGTGACATTGCATCGCAAGTTTTAGTACACCAGATTTTTTTGGACAGGTAGTGTGATTTTTGTGTGCATTTTGCTGGTTAATTTTCTGTGATTTTCTTCATAATTTTCTATGATCTTTTTTGGCATTCTTCTGCTAACGGAATACGGCCATCAAGTTCACACTTCACACAAACAACCAAAGACTTCCCCTGATCAGCGGGCCACCAAAACCCAACGTGCTCATGCCACAGCACACAGGCCAACACGTTCGTGGGCCAAACTATCGTCGCCATGCTCCCTATGCGGGCCGGACCACTGACCCTAGTGGGCAGCTCTGCTTCCCACCTAAGGGAGGGCTGGGCCGACCCTTACCCTTTCTTTTTCTTTACGGGCCATGGGGGCCAGGTAAGGGCCTGGCCCAGCCCAGCCCCTTTGCACCCCTAGTTGGAGCTAGATTTGCTTGTTTATGTCTTGATGTGGATAAGCGGTTAAGAGTAGTCTTTTTCCCTCCGGTAACTCCTGCAACTTGTCTATTTATATTTTTCTGTGTTCTTTTGTCTCATTATAAAATTTTCCCTCTTGGAGATTACAGCATGGGGCGTATGATATTTAGGTTATACTATTGCCATGTTTGTGAAATGATATGATGATTCAGCTTTGTAAACGTCAGCATTTGCAAATGTATAATACATGCATCTTCTTGTATTTATAGAAATCATCCTATATAGAGCGACAGCCTCTATGTATTTGTTATGTGGTTATTTCGTTTCAGAAGAGGTGTGACCAACCATAGAGGACTAGGTAGCAGACTAGGTTACTAGTACTGTACTGTAAGAATGAAGGGATGATAGTGTTGACATGCTTTAGTGTGGAGGTAGTGTGATGATTTGTTGGATATCATGCCAACATGTTCATCGTACAATGTGATATCATGTGGTTGTGGCAATATACATCAAACGCTGTACATATTTTTTAGGATTCATCCTTTAAAGTTATGTTCAAACACCACAATCCAATGAATTGGTTTGATCTTTTTTGTTAGGAGCAAGAAGGCACATTCTAATTTCTCGTTAACATTTGGTTTTTCTTATGTCCACTTTGCGGTTTGTGTTTTCCTTCAGAAGTGATCTTTGATGTTGCTGTTCCACATATCTATCGTGGTGTATTCATGGATTTTATCAATGCCTTCTTCCTTTTCTTTTTAGATTCCCCTATTCTATCGGATTATTTGTTATTTGTTAACTAATTGGGCAGATGAAATTATACATCATGATTATTTCTCTATGCAGATCCTGGCATAATTTTGGAACATTTATCCAGCGACCAAGTGCCCTCAGTGGCTGCTTTCAGTAGGAGTATGAAATATCACTGACTTGGGGAGCAATAGTTTTATGGGAAAAGAAAAACTCCGTAAGCAGCCCTCTGGCCGTCTGATTGAATCCCTCAAAATGGAGAGGGTGAGGACTATCCTGACTCATAGATACCCATACCCACATGAGCATTCAAGACATTTCATGATTGCTGTATTTGCTGGCTGGCTTTTCTTCATTTCATCGGATAACTTGCAAAACCTTATAATGAAGTTGGACAAGAATTTTAAATGGTGGTCCATGTATGCCTGTTTGATTGGTTTCTTCTATTTCTTCTCATCACCTTTTATTAGGAAGACTATCAAACCAAACTATTCAAACTTTAGTCGTTGGTAAGCAATCTCTGAGTCTGTGAACAGGAAATGGTAAGTAAAACAAGGTGTATTGGTTCTCTAAAGCTGTTTCCTGCTGCAGGTATATTGCTTGGATATTCTTGGCTGCATTATACCATCTCCCCAGTTTTCAGTCAATGGGGTTGGATTTGAGGATGAATCTTTCCCTCTTCCTCACAATCTATATCTCCTCTCTAATTTTCTTGATTGTCTTCCATGTCATATTTCTTGGCCTGTGGTATTTGGGTCTTGTTTCTCGTATGGCAGAGAAAAAACCAGAGATGCTTACTATAATCCAAAACTGTGCAGTAAGTTTCTTGGCTTACAATGATACAAGTGTCTCTTTTCACCTCATCTTCTTTAGCTACGTGTGCTTATATCTAAGCTACCTGTTCTTTATCTAAGATTTTGCATTTTGTGTCATATTGCAGGTTATAAGTATAGCTTGCTGCGTGTTTTACAGCCACTGTGGTAACAGGACTGTTTCAAGAGATAAATCTATTGACCGTAGAACTGCTAGCTGGATTGCATTCTCACTCTGGAAAAAACATGATGACAATACACTGATTTCAAAGCTATTGCGTATGCATAAGTTTAAAGACCAGATTTGCTCATCCTGGTTTGCTCCGGTTGGCTCTGCTAGTGATTACCCTCTTCTCTCTAAATGGGCCATTTACGGAGAAGTTAGTGTACTTCACCTTTCATTCGTCTTTGGATATTCTTCCTTTTGTTTTCTTGGTTTATTCTTATATTTTATGTTTGCTGCAGTTAGCTTCCAATGGATCCGGACACTCCAATGACATTTCACCTGTCTACTCTTTGTGGGCCACATTCATTGGTCTTTACATAGCCAATTATGTCGTGGAGCGGTCGACTGGGTATGTCAATTGTCTGAACACATCCATCTGACAGCTCAGACTTATTGTTATGTATTATGACAATTTATGAGTCAACAAATAAGTTTGTGTTCTATCATCTATTCATCTTGAGAAAGGAACCTACGTCATTTCATCAAGAAAAAGAGAAAGGAACCTACGTCATAGTATCATCTAAGCAGAGCAATACATATTTGAAGTTCCAACCTTCACGGTCCCTCCACAAAATGCCAATGATTATTTGTTAGAGAAACTTGGGAAATTCTAAAAGGTGTTACATTCAGTTTATTACCTATCAGCCACATGAATACTTTTTAGCAATATATCTAGTTTTAGTGGAATAACATTGTGTGAGGGGATAACAGATTCTCAGGTTATTACTTCCTTACATGGTTATGATCACCTTATTTGCTCTATTTACACATGTTTACAAGCTGATATAATAATATAATCTAGGAGATAAATAAATAGGCAAAGACATTTTCACTTAGTGTAATTGTATAATGGTTGAAGAATAATATAAAGTGTAATCATCCTTGGTTGGTTCAGTTTTGGACTCATTCCATTATCTTTGTTTCCTTGGAGTTGATGTATAGATGGGCTCTAACTCATCCTTTGACAATTTCGGAGTATGAGAAACTGAAGAAACAGTTGAAACCAGATTTTGAGGACATGGTTCCTTGGTACTCTGGGTATGTTATTGGTCGACACACAAGTTCTTATTATCCCACTTGGTGTGGTAAAAAAGGCTGACCATTTGTTGATATATTATGCAGGACATCAACGGATTTATTTAAAACAGTTTTCGACCTCATGGTATCTGTGACACTCTTCGTTGGTCGTTTTGACATGCGTATGATGCAGGTAAATGACCTGTTATTTCAAGCCTCTTCTTCTCATTTTGGTTTTGATTATTAGTTTCCTTCAGCTTACCTTGTCCCAGTATGACCTTTTTTTCCAGGGTTTGTTCTTGTGCACTATTTTGCCTAATAAGTAGATACCACTAAAGTGATCTATGTACTGCTTTTCACATTGAGATTTATTTTTGAACTTCCTAATTGTGTTTGTGGTTCTGCTAACGAAACCATTAGCATTTTTTTCTAACCTTGACCAGGCTGCTATGAACAAAACTCCAGATGAATCTAAGAGCAGTGACCTTTTTTACGATCATCTTGATGGAAAAGACGAACTTTGGTTTGACTTCATCGCAGATACCGGCGACGGTGGCAACTCTACTTATGCTGTAGCACGATTACTTGCTCAACCTTCTTTAGTCATAAAATCTGATGACTCCAGGCTTATGTTTCCCCGTGGAGAACTGCTCCTTATTGGTGGAGACCTTGCGTATGTTGCAATCTTTGATCACACAATTTACATTCTCAGAAGTTTTCGCTTTCAATTCGCATTGTCTAATTAACGACCAGTAAAAAAATGCTTTGATATGCTTGGTTCTTCACAAGTTGGCATTCCATCTATGGATAATGTCATATATTAGTTTTTTCTTGTCAGTTCACTAGTATCCTTTTCCTTTGTTGGTACTTATACTGGTTTTGGAGTTTTCCATGCTGATCTTAGATTAAGTTCTCCAGAAAGATGGTGATTGTTCCTTTTTTCTCACAGATATCCAAATCCTTCCTCATTTTCGTATGAGCGGCGTTTTTTCTGTCCTTTTGAGTATGCTCTCCAGCCTCCTGCTTGGTATAAGCTTGAACATATAGCACTGGAGAAACCTGAACTTCCCCTTGGAGTCTCTGAGCTCAGGCAATATCGTGGACCACAATGTTTCATGATTCCTGGAAACCATGGTAAACTATTACTCATCTGTAATCTTATACCGTGCCATCATGCTTTATGATGTTTATTTACCCTGTGTTCCTTGCCCATTTGCCAACGTGTCAATTTGTTATGTCCATGATGTCTTGGCATGGGAAATGTCAAACAAATTTCCAAGACATTGTTGTGGATTGATGTATAAAAAAAGAGTGACAAAATCTACACTGTTTTGAGCAGATTGGTTTGATGGGCTACACACATTCATGAGGTATATCTGTCATAAGAGTTGGTTGGGTGGCTGGTTTCTACCTCAGAAGAGGAGTTATTTTGCATTAAAGTTACCCAATGGGTGGTGGGTTTTTGGCCTTGACCAAGCTCTTCATGGTGACATTGATGTCTACCAGTTCAAGTTTTTCGCAGAGTTATGTCGACAGAAGGTAATTACATTCTCTCAGCTGCAATGTATCAGTAAATTGTTTTGGTGGCAGGTGTTATGGTTTTCATTTGTGAATTTGATGATTCAATAGTAGTACACCAGTACGTTACTCTATAAGTTTGATCAGTACTAAGGGATCTTTTTATCTTAAGCACAAAACAGTGCACAATTTCGTTATTGCACATGTAGATTGCTGCATGTGGATTTTCTTAGTGACTAGTTCAACTGGAAGTAATGCAGGTTGGAGAAAGTGATTCTGTAATTGTTATAACTCATGAACCAAATTGGCTTCTCGATTGGTACTGGGGTGATAACACTGGAACAAACGTATCATATTTAATACGTGAGTACCTCAGCGGAAGATGCAAACTGCGGATGGCTGGGGACCTGCACCATTATATGCGTCATTCTTGCATTGAGTCTAAAGAACCAGTTCATGTACAACACTTGCTTGTAAATGGCTGTGGCGGAGCCTTTTTGCATCCAACACATGTCTTTGAGAACTTCAGGGAATTTTATGGGAACAAGTATGAAACAAAGGCTACATATCCTTCTTATGACGATTCTAGCAGGGTAAGGTTGACTCTTACATTTGTACCTTTCTTTTAGTTCATTACATAACAGCGCTTGATCTGTCATGTTCTTGGAATGGTTTTACTTATTGCCAATTGACTTTTATCCTTTGTTTATCCCTCCAGATTGCACTTGGTAATATTTTGAAGTTCCGAAGGAAAAATTGGCAATTTGATGTCATTGGTGGTTTTGTATACTTTGTATTGGTTTTCTCGATGTTTCCACAGGTGAGGCTAGATGATTTTTCTGTTTATGAACTGTACATTTCTTGGGAAATTATTGCCCTTTGGTTAAGGTGAAGAAGACTCGAGGCTTAAAAATGATTATTTGGTTTTCACATTCACAAATGCTAAATTATAAACTCCATGGAAATGGATGTCCTCCAGTGAAATAACTGACATATTTGCCACTGATGGTTCTTCTTGGTGGAACTTTTTTTATTAATTAACATTTTTTAATTTTTATTTTAAAGTTAACCTCCGGCACACTTTATTTCCAATTCTGACCCTTTTAGTCACGCCACCACCCATAGTGTGACAAAACAATGCTGTCACGCCGTGGGATAAATCCGTCAAATAGCACTTTTGGTCACGCCACTGGTGGTGGCGTGACCAAACAACACTGTCACGCCACCACCCATGGCGTGACAAGAGCATGCCCCAGCGTGACAGCATTGTTTTGTCACGATATAGGTGGTGGCGTGATCAAAGGGGTCAGAATTGAAAATAAAGTGCGCCGGGGGTTAACTTTAAAATAAAATTTAACAAAGGATTAATTAATAAAAAAAATTCTTCTTGGTTGTGCGAGTTCATTAATGGTTATGCTGTGCTAATTGGCATTGACATTGAACATGATATATAGTCTCCAGAATATTTTAGGACTTTAGGACAATGCTTGATATCCTTTGTGTGGTTATCTATTTTGTAATGTTAGCTCATTAAAATTTAAGAAAACCAGTGGGATTCTATTGATAGGATCAGATCATTCCAAGCCTATCCCCAAGGGTGCCTTAAACATATTCTCAGACTTCGTGAACCCATGTTTTCCAGTAGGGTTTGTACATTTTAGGATAATGTTCTCCATAAGTAGTTCTCGTTGTACAAATAAATTCTGCTCCATCGAATTCTATGAACCAACAATTGGAGCTAAATTATTCTTGTCCAGATAATGAATGTACACGGGCCATATAATGAAAACTAAAGAGGCAAGGGACTACACTATCAACTTGTGGATATTAGAGCAGTGCTAAAAGTTTATACATTACTATCTTTTGTGGCCTGACGTAAGTACGATGTACTGTTCAGTGTGACTCGTTTCGTATCTTACATGAAGACTCCTGGGCTGGCCGTGTCAATAGCTTCTTCATTGCAATGTGGAATGCTGTTTTTGAGATTCTGGAGCGGTCCTATGTATCCCTAGCTGGTGTTGTTACTCTATTGATGGTATCATTTTTCTTTGTGCCCACAAAACTATCACGTAGAAGACGTGCTTTGCTTGGGTTTCTTCATGCTGCTGCTCATCTAACTTCAGCAGTACTACTGATGCTGCTTATGGAATTGGGTATTGAGATATGCATCCGCAACCATTTATTAGCAACATCAGGTTTGTGTTTGTTATTTCCTTTTGCATGCATCATAGCTTGATATATCAATATCATGCTATGTTTTGTCATATTGAATTCTTACAAGTTATAGCCCTGCATTCTCTTTTGGTTTAAGAAGGTAGTGTGCCAGTTTCACCACATTTTTCATAGCAGTCAGATTCTTAATACTACAGTTCCACATTGGTCTACAATTAATGGTAATTTCTTTGGTCATGAATCTATTTTTTCCCCTGAGAACTTGAGTATATTAATTATTACAACATGTAAGGATTGTCATCCTGAAATGGCCTTGTAATACCCGGCCCATCCTCTAGGCCTAGAATGCTACCACTACAACATAACCAATGCGAGTTTTGCGCAACTAATTTTAACAACTAAACAAATTACGGCAAAAGTAGTTATCTAGAGAGTATGGTTCGCATCAGAGTTTATATATGACGTGGATGTGCTATTCCTCCT
The DNA here is from genome assembly GCA_036346405.1 of Phyllostachys edulis. Taxonomy (NCBI): domain Eukaryota; kingdom Viridiplantae; phylum Streptophyta; class Magnoliopsida; order Poales; family Poaceae; genus Phyllostachys; species Phyllostachys edulis. Next base: position 62,793,164 of record CM070561.1, on the reverse strand, counting down.
TCCCAAGGCGTGCCGTCCTCGACGATCACCTAAACACTAAAAATAAACAAGGGTGAGTCCGAAGACTCAGCAAGCACATAATAGAAAAGATAAACACTGCCACACAAATATAAACCTAACCATTTCATTCTTTCCATCATTATCTCCATTAGTGCAGTGCATCATTGTTCTACATGCACCATCATGCTCATGCTCATATGCATCTCATCAGCTGATACCAGTATCGCGGAGTGTTCACCCGTCGATGATACACTCTTCCCCCATCTTTGTTAGGATGGGGTCCTGACATTGTAGGACTTTATCTAGTCCCTACAGATGTAAGACTTCATCTAGAGTATTCCGGATTAGTCATGTATCTTTCTCACCGACCTCACTGGAATAGTTACATGACTTTCTCACCAACTGGCTCATGCATTCTTACCATGATGCAAAATGCATATGTCCATTTTTATTAACATGGTTCATCATTGTTATCATTAACAGGGTAGCCTCATTGCTAACCTCGTTCCATCATTATTGCCACCAACATATAAACATCATCATATCACGAAAACATCACATATTTCATAACATTTACATGCTATCGTTCTACCATACACTTGCCTGTTAACCAAGCGAAACGGAGTAACGTGCGGATGGTGTCGTTCCAGAACCTCCACCTGAACAGGCATCCAATCGGACTCAATATATTGTAGCAATACATGCACACATACGGACGGCATTGTTCCTACGCGCAATCCGACACGAATAAACCCCTTCTCACCAGCACTACCCTACTGATCCGGTGCCCAAATAATAATGAGTTAGGGATCACGTCGTCTAACCTTATAAATAAAAATTTAGATGCGCGCTCCTAATTTCTTTCCCTCCTTGTTCTTTCTTCCTCCCCTTTCTTTTCTCCTGCCAAAACCGTCCCCTCGGTCTCCCCTCATCTCTTCACCTCCTTGCTCTTCCTCTCACTCGCGCTCTCTCTCTCTTGCTCCCACCGGCTCCTCTGCCTCCCCTCCGGTTGAGCCGCTCCACCGAAACCGCTCCTCCCGCCGGCCCGCCTCTGCCTCTAGTCCTCCTCTCTCTAGTCCTCCTCTCTGGCGCCTCCTCACGGCGCCGCCTCCACCACTTTTCGGCCGGCGCTTGGTCGCTACGCCGCATGCCATGTGACCCTCTCACAAGACGCCCAAGCCGGCTCGGCGCGCCTCCGCCTCCTCTACGAGCTCTAACCGGGAAGATCTACTCTCACTCCCCTTTTTACTTTATGCATCCTAGTGTTGTGCCATGCTTGCTCGTGTGCTATGCTTAAGAATGGGGTGATGGGATAGCCTACCTGGTTTGTCGGTAGAGGTGGGAAGTGGCGACGACGACGCTCGTGCTGGCCGTGACCTTGCCCTCGGTTGGGTGCTTCTCTGGTGGTTCCTCTGGTGGGTGGTTTGGGGTGGCAGTGAGAAGCTTGCTTATGTTGGCCTTGGGTTGAACTGAGACTTGAGGGGAGAAATGAGACAGGTCTTGTGTTGGGACTTGCTCTTAGTTTAACATGGGAAAAGGGGAGGCATTATGTGAGATGTGGCTTATGGGGGAAATGCTTCGACTGTGCTCTCTGTGGTTGTGCGATGACCTGGTCTTATCCCTTGCTCCCACTCTCTCCCTCCTGTTGGTTTTTTCTTTCTACTGCAAAAGGTAAGTTGATAAAATTTGTTCTCAATTTTTACTTTCACTCTCTTTGCATTTCTACTGGCATTACAGGCCTGCCCACAAAAACGATTTGGAGATGAGCCACAGGATATTACTTGCCAATCTTTTTCATCATCTCTCCTGTATGTTCCAAGGATAGTGTACTAGTTTGCAACAGCTGCGTATTCTTGAGTTGGCCTCTCATATAAGTCATATGTTGTTTGTTAACACACTTTTTTTTCAAGACATTGTACTTCCACTGTCGTTTTCCATGTCTTGGCAATTTTATGTCTGAATGTTCATTTTCTACTACTCTCGGCTCCATCCACAAATGTAAAAAAAAGTTGGGTTACTCAATTTCAGGCTACCATACCCTCTACGAATGGTACCGCAAGGTGGAAAGTGAGCATTTTCCTGATCCCACGGGGCTTCGCGCTCGTCTGGAACAATGGACTTTCGGGCTTTATCCGGCATGTATTAAGTACCTTATGTCTGCATTCGACATCCCAGAGGTTACCATTTGTACCATACAAAGATCACTCCTTCTGATGGACCGTACTATTTTCCACTATGTCATATGTATTCTCTCTTTCAGGTCATGGCAGTAACTAGAAGCACAATCTGCAGAAAAGGAATAGAGTCCCTTCCCCGGGGAGGTGCCATCATCTACTATGTCTGTGTCTTCCTGTATTTTTGGGTCTTGTCGACACCTGTTGTATCAATGGTGTTTGGGAGCTACTTATACATATGCATAAACTGGTTTCATATTCATTTCGATGAGGCCTTTTCCTCCCTGCGCATAGCAAACTATAAGGCATTTACGCGGTTCCACATCAAGAAAAATGGAGATCTTGAGGTCTTTATCCTGGCTGTGGATAAGGTAAGAAGCCTGCTCACTTAAATATCTCTGTAAACTTGGTTGCATTCACTCTACGTCTATCATGTATCTTAAGCAGGCCTGATATGCTTGAGTTTATTAGAGTTTTATAGGCTTGTCTTTCCTTGTCTAATTGACTGTGACGCTATGTTGTCGTAGTGTCTCACATGCTGTCAATAACCAGGTGCCAAAAGAATGGATGCTGGATCCAGATTGGGATATGGAGCCCAAGGAGCCATTCCAGATGAGCTACAACAGGAAATTCCCGAGCAAATGGCGAGCCGCCTCTGGGTTGGACCCAACCAATGCGGTGAGGGTTGTCGACCAGTTCGTTATCCCACGGACACCCCCAGACCCTCCCACCCCAGACTCTGTTAGGTGATGCACTTGTTGGCCATACTGTAGTGATGTACAGTGTAGTTATCTTGTTCTATCTCCTTGGGAAAAAGTCAAAAAACTGTGTACATAAGATGGCTTCTGACATAGCATAGAATAAGGTAGAAAGAATAGAAAAGAAAGGGTAAATCAGCACGAGAATGGATGCTATAGATCTGTTGTGAAATGAAACACTGATGGTTTTAGTGCAGTGGTGATATTTCACTTTGTTTTATCGTGTGCGCCTTTCCCTTTGATGCTTGAGCTGATCTGATGGCAATTTGCTCTGTGAACCTTATGTTTTTGAACTGATCTATGTCATTACAGTTCATTGTATGGCAGCTGATGTAGCATTTGCCCAGCAATCATGTCTCAACCTGTGTGAACTGCGAGTCTGTAACGTCAATGTATGTATTTAGTATCAGGTGTGTTCACTAAGTTTGATCGGTTGATCACTCTTGCATTGCCTTATGTAATACACAAAGCATACAATACATGGGACTGCATGAAAAGGAGTAGGACACCATGATCTAATCATCCACATGTTACGCAATTACACGAGTACTTGGCACAAAACTGCAGGAGATACCAGGATTTTTTTTCTGTTACTGAGCTGCAGGTGTACATGACTAACATGAGTAACACAAAATAATATGACAATGATTTTTGTAAATAAAGGGAACAATATTTCGTGGTTAATACGAAGTACGAATTATCGTCTCATACAAACATAAGAGTACCATCAAACCATCTTTGGCAATGCATTACGAGACCTGTGATGATAAGTTACCCTTCCAACAATATCCTTTCCCTCAAAACACAAAATATCATAAGATAGCAATCCCCTATACATACTAGTATACTACCAGACACTAATTGCAACTACTGTAACAACTTCAGTCTTGTACTGGTATGCTCCAATTAGAATGGTGAGGATTCTTCTGCTCGGTTTCTACAGTAGTAGTATTGCTAGTTTGCTACTACTATAAATTGCACCTAGGGTTGGTGTTCCCATCAGAGTTCATCACCATGTTTAGTTTCATGTCTTTGTCTTTACCACGGAGGCACAGATGCTTGATCTAGCCTCTTCAGAGTTGTTGGACTTCCCACTTCTGAGCTTGCCAAGTGCTTGCAACAATGATGAACCAAGAATTGCTTGTAGTTTTGACTCGTCCATTGTATTCAAATCAAGTGAAACATTCTCTGCAGGTGCGCCATTGTCCAAGGATGGATCTTGTTTACTGATGACCTCCATCGCAGTTGAGCAGTTTGGCTTGTTCGTGTTTACTTCACAAGGTTTCTCTATTTGTATCTTGATAACAACAGCAGGAGATAACACAATGCTAGCATCCTCCTTCACTGGATTACTGTCTACAGATGCGGGTATGTTTAGGTCAATATTCAACTTGTTTCCACCAACTTTGACATGGCTATGTTTCCTGTCCTCTACACCATTCCCTTGGAGCTCTTTTCCATAACTAGCAGCATTAGTATCTTCTCCGAAGGAAGGGTGCACAAGCTTTCTTCTCTTCACTCTCCCACTAATCTCCATTCCTAAATTTGCATCCAACTTCCCCGCTTCGCTGTGTCTCTTGAAGTTCAAGGGAGGCTCTATGCTTTCTTCTCCTTCTAGTAGACTTGGCAGGTTCAGCTCAGCAAGAGGACAGGGTCTGTCCATGACCTGCTCACCAACCAACTGTTTACCAACATCATCTGTAAGTGTTGAATTCTCGCTACTCCACTGTGTTGTTCTCTGAAAAGGTGAATGAAGCAATTGATTGAGCGAAGGGCCAGTAATTTCTTCAGAAGGTGGCTGTTGGCCATATGCACGGACACGAATATCCATGTCGGACACAGCATTCGTCATTTAAAAAAAAAATGGCGACACAGGGATACGGCTATATGTGTGTGTATTATTTAATATTTTTCTACATGTTTATCAAACTGAAAGTATAAAATGTATAGTGTAAAATAGGAATATGTACCTCAAAGATGATCCTTGGCTCTTCGCCTTTCTAGCTCTTCATAAATCATAACTTCATATTAATACCAGAAATTCAGAATTCCTTCGATCTGTGAATAGAAAAAACTTGATTAGTAAATGTAAGTAACAATGTAACATGTAGACTTAATTCTTACAAAGCCACGTAGCAGGACAACAGAAAATCCTTGTTATTGCTCAAATTTTCATTTCATAGGTAAAAAAATGTTAGTACTGAACTGTGAACAGAGGATGCCCTACCAAAAAGGTGAGTTTAACACATATGTACACAACAAACTCCCAAGTTTCTATCATACAAGATGTCTAAGCGGGTAGCAAGATGCAAATTCTACATAGATGATTGACTACAATTGTGCACCCTTGTCCTAAGTGCCTCACAGTTTAACATACACACGCTAAATTGCCTAAGCATAGTTATCATTCTTGAATCGTCAGTGTAAGATCGAAGAGGTCGACTAGAGGGGGGGGTTGAATAGGCATTTTTAAAACTTCTTTGGCTAAAACCGATTTCTAATGCGGAAGCTAATACAAATACGGTTTTGCACAATTAAAGCCTAAATCAACTAGGTTCACCTAAGTGCACCAATAATACAAGTTTATTGATAAATAAAACAATTAAGCAAGGGCTTGTAAGCTATTCAATTTAATCAATGTAAATAGCACAAAGCTAGTCAAGCATTCATCCACAATGAATAAGCAATTTAATATAAGGAATATAAATTACACAATGTAAATCACAAGAATACAAACCACAATTGACACGGCGATGTTTTACCGTGGTGATCGGAGACTTGCCGGTCTCCCCTAATCCACGTTGAGGCAAGCCCAAACTAATTGGACCGGCTCCACGAATTGAGCACCCGCCTCCGAGGTAAGTCCAACCACTTGGACCGATTCCAAACCGAACCAACACCTCGCTCCACTAGGGTTGCTCTTTCCTCCACTCCGGAGATGGCGAGCACCACGCCACTCACAAACCGTTCGGGTCTACTCACAAGCTTCTTTGAGAAGATCACCGACGCACGACGCCTCCACGCCGTCTAGGTGTCGGCAAACACCAAGAGTAACAAGTCTCCAACGCTCACTTGAACTAATCAATTGTCTAAGCTCAAATGGATACGAAATCCACTACCTAAGGCAACACATGCACTTAGGGTTTGCTCTCTAACCTCACTAAGTGCAACACATGCACAAAAGAGAATGAGAGGCTTGCTCTTTGCTTAATGGAATGTCTAGGGGCACCAGCAACCTACCCACACACGACCAAGGTAGGAATTTATAGCCCACACACAAAAACTAGCCGTTGTGGAAAAGTCTGCTGAAAAATCAGCACATGCGGTCGTCTGCGTGACCAATGGCGATCGTCGTCTTGGGCTCCAACGGCTATAAAAACTAGCCGTTGGACCACGTTCGGTCATACCGCCAACCAATATTCGGTTGTACCGCGTTACCCGGTACAACCGTCCAAACACCTGCGGTCATACCGCTCCACAAAGGAGCAACAAATGCGGCTAAATCCCAAAACATCTGTTCTGGAAAATTAGAACCGCCACATAGAAATCGGATCAACCGATGTGCGGTCATACCGCACCAAAATCCGGTTGAACCGTAGCGCGGTCGTACCGCCCGTAACACGTCGGTACAACCGATTCAAGGGTTTCTCAAAACCGAAATGACATGCTCAAATGCATCTCCTCTGAAAATAATGAACCGCCAACAAATAATCGGAACAACCGGCCTACGGTCATACCGTTCAGTACACGCCGGTACTACCGTTCCTCAATCAGAGCAACACATGCTCAGCGGTGCGTAGTTCTCTTGCATACAGAGCCAGTATTACCTGCAATACAGCGATCGTGCTGCGTACCAACGCCGGTTCAACCGATTTTCCTGAGAAGACAACAGATTGCATTTGCTTCAAACCAAAGTGCAAAACACATTTGCCAATTTGATGCGCAATGCAAACAGGGGTTCAAGTGGGATTCTCACCAAGTTGCAAAACACATTTGCACACTTTTAGAATCACACCACAAGGAATAAGGTACATGTACTTGCACCATTTGCAAAACACATTCGCAAACTCAAGTCGCATGCTACAAGGGTTATCCATGAGCCACAACTATTTGCAAAACACATTCGTAAATATTGGCAACATGTTAAGATGAGCTAGAGCAAACACAATGAGATATCAACACATGACTAACTCAAGCTACTAGTCAAGACCCCTCTTAATAGTACGGCAACCTATACTAGCAATCTGGTCTCCCAACCAAACACCGAGACCGGTAAAAGACTAGGAACACATCCTTAGCCCTAGCTAGTCATACCTTTGCCTTGCGCAACCACTTGAAGCTTGATGACACACATCCTCACTTCAAGTCCGGGTTCTTGATTTGAATGCTCATCAACACATGATGAGTTCTTCACTTGATCTTCATCAACACATGATGAAGATTTACTTCAGGATCTTGACTTGATGCTCATCAACACATGATGACATCCTCCATCCCGAGTCTTGATATGCATCAACACATGATGCACTCTTCACTTGACCTACATCAACACATGATGGGTCTTCACTTGATTTGATGATCAACTCATGATCATCTCCTCATCTTGAACATCATCAACACATGATGATCTTCTCTTCTTTAAGAAACTTGACTTGATGATCAACTCATGATCATCTCCTTTTCTTGAACATCATCGACACACGATGATTTCCTTCACTTGACTTCCATCAACACATGATGGAACTCCTCTTGACTCGATGACAATCCTCACATGATGTCATCCCAAGTCTTTATTATCTTGGAACCTAACCTGCTTATCTAACTCATGGAAAATGTTAGTTCTACAATATGATTATCATTAATTACCACACCATACCATTAACTCATAATGGTGGGACAAGATACCACAATCTTTTCCTCTTTGGTAATTGATGATAATAACTTCAATAACAGATAAATTGAATGTAGATAGACAATGAGTATATATCAACTACACAAGTCTTATATACTCTTATGAATATATATAACTACACAAGTTATATATACTCAAAGAATATATGAGCACACATGTCTCATATACACACATGAATATATTAACTACACAGTTATATATATTCAAGAATATGTGATACACATGAACTACACAAGTTATGTTATACTTACATATAAGTATATTTAGACTACACAAGTCTTATATACTCACATGAATATATTAACTACACAAGTTAAATATATTCAAGACTATATGAACTACACAAGTCATATACTCATATGAATATGTTAACTACATGAGTTAATTATATTCAAAGGATACGTTCAAAGTAAAGATCCCAAATATAAGTGGACAAAGGAATATGGATCAATACTAATAAAACCACAAAATATAGAATGAACTTCACCTAAATGTGTGCATACACGAATATGTAATAAGAACATGTGTACATATTCAAGTTAACCTTTTGGTGGAATTCAACCTATATTTTGGATCCGAGGAATGCAATAATATATAAGAACTATGAAGTCGAATGCATACCTCTTTTGTTCTTTATATCCAAACGAGACTAATCAAGAGATAAGGCAAATAGAATAGTTAGTCTCACCAATAGATTTATCATTATAAATGCATACCTGTTTGGATTTTTCCTTTTGTTTATCCAATGAATTGGATTTGTCATTAATCACTTGCATGCCTTCATGATTATCACTTTTATATCCAAATAAGACTACACAATATGTATATCAATAAAAGTGTTAGTCTCACAATTAGATTTGTTATTAATCACCAAAAGTCCATTAACATATAATGATAGGTCTAGATCCTTCAGTCAGCCAGCACTAATTGGTTCTCACAAGCAAAACATTTCAACATACCTCAAGATTCCGCAAACTGAAGATCCACCATAAATAAAAAATGTCCATACTGGCGGCGTTAGGAGCAGGGACGGGCGGCGTCGGGGAGCAGGGACGGGTGGTGTCAGGGAGAAGATCGACGTCGGCGTCGCCACGTCGGGCAGCAGGGGCGTCGGGGTTGAGGAGAAGGGGAAGGGGTAGCGTTTGGAGGGAGGGGGTCACTGTCAGCCGTCGGTCGCCGTCAGTCGTCGTGGGAGCTGGTGGCGTAAGGCGAGCGGCGTTAGGAGAAAAGCGACATCGGTGTATACGTTAGGCGGCCGGCGTCGGTCGAGGAAAAGCGTGGTGACGGGAGAAGGAAGGCGGCGCTGAAGGAGAAGTCGCCGCCAGCCATCGATCGCCGTCGATCGCCGTCGAATGGCGGCAATGAAGGTGCGATGCGGCGGTGTCGTGGCTACTAGCAGGGGCGGCGTCGAAGGGGATTAGGGGAGGGAATGAGCTCTGGAGTGAACGCTAGGGTTAAGGTAGGGAATAGGAAATGGGCTGGGCTACCACATTTGGGCCAAATGGACTGGGCCCAAATGGTCAATACGTGTTCGATTTGTGTTTAATATGTGTCCGATTTTAATTTTATTTTTTTCGCGGAGCTAATTTCGGACACGTCTGAAATACGTGTTAAGAGCCATGTCTATGTCCGACACAGACTTGCCACCTTCCAGACGTTTCTGTGCATCACAGGTTGTTGGTTCAGTGATAAGCAAGAAAACACACTTTTTTGTGGACCTACGGGATTCGCCATTTTCTAAAATATGGCGACACGGGGACACGACTGTGTGTGTGTGTGTGTGTGTATATATATATATATGTATGTATGTATGTATGTATGTATGTATGTATGTATGTATGTATAAATAATAATAATATATGCATATGTATTATTTTCTATTTTTCTACGTGTTTGTCAAACTGAAATAATATAAACTGTAAAATGTAAAATAGAACATGTACCTCAAAGATGATCCTCAGCTCCTCTCCTCTTCAATTCTTCATTCTTCATTCAATTCTTCATATGTTCAATCCTTGATAACTTCATATTAATACCAGAAATTCAGAATTCTTTTAACCCGTGAAAAGAAAAAAACTTGATCAGTAAACCGAATATATCTGAGATTTCACCTAATGCTACTCCACACATATACTAATACGGTAATAACCATAAAGATTCACTAGTTGAAACCAAACAGATGAAATAAAAGGTTGAATACTTATTATTAGTACTGACTCACATCACATGTATGATGTATATCATTGAGCAAGTGCAAAACTTACTTAGCGCATTTCATAAAATCTAAGACAATTCAGGAACATTGCATACTTGCGATTAGAATTGTTCAAATGGTAGGTAGGGCTTGAAAAGCAGGTCAAAATTTAGCGAGCAGAAACTTCGGCGACGACCAAATATTGATTTTCCTATTAAAACTATTATTTTAATCTTTTTCGGAATAAAAAATTATTATTTAATTCATTTTCAGGATTAAAATAATAGATTTCTATTTATTTAATTGTTTTTTCCAGAAATTCGGGCCGAGCTGGGCTTCCTTCAGGCCGGACTTGCAGTCCCAAGCCCGGCCCGGACAGTTCATCGTGAAAGCAAATGGAAATGGTTATTCAATCTTTGTTGCGGATGTTCTACTTTCAAGTAGTAGTGTGTAAATGTTGGACCGAAAAGGCGACTAGAGGGGGGTGAATAGGAGCTCAAAAACTTTTTCACTTGAATGGATTCAACTTGTAAATCACTTCAATAGCTATGAGAGCTATGAAGATCAATGATTAAGCACAGAGGAAGTCTTGTGTTCAATCCACTCTTAACCCCCAAAGCTCGACAAACAAAATCGAAGAAGTCTTTGAAAAATCGAAATCGGAACAACCGCAGAGCAAGCGGCGATCGTACCAATGTCTTGATATGACCGTAGTCAAATGATGATCGTCTGGACTCGACAATGTCTTGATATGATAGTAAACAAGCAGGCGGTCGTCTGGATTGTCTGGAAACGACGACAGCGAAAACCAAAATTGGCACAACTTTTGATCCACTTGGCCAAACGCTATGAGATTTGAAACACACCTTCCCAGAGAGGTTAGGAACCTATTCCAAGCAAAGAATGACTAGATCCACGTCAAAGTTCCTACCTTTCCTAAATTGAACGAAAGAGGTTTCAAAACCGAGTTTCGAACCTAAACATGATCTAAACCTTGCTCGTGGGTGATGGATGATCAAGATGATCCTAGATGGGTTCCCACATATCACAGCAGGTTAGATCACGGCAAGAAACCAAACAAAAACTCGCGGATCAAAGAAACACCTCAAATCATCAAATAGAGAGAAAGAAAGCAAATAGACTCATCTTGGAAGAACTTTCTTGGATTGATTTGATATGGTATTGGTTTCTGACCACTCCATCAAGGAGGACAAAGACTCAATACATGAGCACGAAATCAAATCCAACTCTCTAGAACCCTAACCTCCACTAATCCTCTCCCTAAGCAAACTAGGGTTTCAAACACAATGAAAGGGTTGAGGTGGTCATCCAGACACCCCTATTTATAGTGGAGGCTTAGACCTTCTAGAAGAGTAACCTAATGGGCTCCGTTAAGGCCCAAAACAAGCGGGTCTGCACGCATCTCAAAGCGCCGTCTTCACTTTTCTTGACCTAATCCACTTCTTGGCCACCGACTTGCGCCGCGGGTTGGCATTAGGTCACCAAGGCGTATTTGGTGAAATTACCAAAATACCCTTCTCGATCTTTTGCAAAGACCGAGTCCCATCTTCGTGAAGCACCTCCATGCCGCCACGTGTAGGTTGATCCGGTGACTCTCTTCATGTCGGCAAGTCTCTCCCATCCGGCTCCCACCGAAACCACCATGGCACTTGCAGACCCCCAGCAGCTTGATCGAACCGTGCGCCGAAGCGCCGATTCGGTCACCTTTGTCCGTCTTGCGCCATGCTTGACTCCATTGACCTCACCGGCATCCCGATCGTTCGGACCTCGGCTCTCCAAGCTTAGTCCGACCATCTCGCCGATTGACCGTCATTGACCTCCAAGCAACACCGCACATCAATAGACAAAGAAATCGAATCCGGAACAAGTTCTTCACAACTTGACCCACGTTAATCAAAACATGCATCATGCAACACATATGCCATGAAACCCATGAACTTGACCTAACCCAAAAGCAATTCTCCAATTGAAATGACAATCGAGAACAAAATCGGTACTACCGCCATGTTATGGCGGTACTACTGCTACTGTGATAATCTGCGCCCATAACTTCTTGATCATCTGCTACCCTGAAGAAACCAAAACTCAAATTACACTCGTTACGGAAATATCAAACCGCCACCTAAAACACAGAGCGACGGACTCGGTCATACCGCCAAGAATCTTGCGGTCATAGTGATCTGATGCGTCTGTAGCGTTACTACGCCGGTATGACCGAAAATCGACACTTGCGAAATTTGTTTCAACAAACCAAAACGACATTGCCAATTGTAACATCATCCTAAGATCTCAGGCATATCCCCATGATATCCACAATCTCCTCCTTGATGAACACATTGGCAATTTCCCACAAATGCAAATTTTGAGGTTTGAAAAGAAAAAAAAACTCGGCGTTTTCGCTCAAAGGCACAACTTGATCCAAATCCAAGAAAAAGCAAGGAAATGACCAAGTTGGCTCGAGAATAGTATCGACAAGTGAGATCGGCAAAAGAAAGCGAAAAAGCTTCATTTTCGAAGCGAGTCAAAATCTCACTTAAGGTCCATATGAAAGAACAATTGTTCGATATGACCTTTGATCATTGTGAGGATCAAGAATTGCAATTCAAATTCAGAAGTAGCAATAAAACCATAAGAATGCAAATAAGAAACTCCCCCTCACTATGATCCTCAGAATTTCAAATTTTCTCCAAGTAGCTCCCCCTTTTTCAAACATCTTCTCCCCTTTACACATTTTTGACATATCTTCTCCCCCTTTGACAATGGAGTCATCAAGGAATCACGCCTTCCTCTCGTCCAGAGATGACAAATGCAGAATGAGGAAAAAGCATAAAATGGAGCATGCATGAAATGCAATGGAGTGGCTTCAATTTTTGTATTTTTCAATTTTGAATCTGAGAAGCTTTGGAGATTACCCAAAAGAACAAGTTAGCATTTCTAAAGTTGCACAAACAACATATCAAGCCTAACTTGATTGCTAGCAAGATCATGATAAGACATATATAACAAAGCTAAGCAAGAAGGCTCAATATAAAGCAATGAATTTTAGCATTTTAAGCAAAGCTTCAAATCTAGCAAGTTCATCAACAGGATCCTAAAATGATAGTGGCCATGTCAAAATGTCAAAGTTAGATCAAAAAGCTAACAAAGACCACATTAAGAGACAAACAAGTCTGAATTGAATCATTTTGCTCAATTTTCTCAAGCGCCCATTTTTCAACAATTTTTCATTTGCAATGAATATTGAAGTTGACTAATGGTCTAACTTAGTGACAAGATCACGGACTAGGAGCCATCCACAAACTCATCCTAAGCTTCGACCAAAAGTTGATTAAAGGTATATCTTAGTGAAGAAGATCACGGACTAGGAGCCATCCACAAACTCTTCCTAAGCTTCTACAGGCGACAAATCTTGAGGTCCATGTCGGTTGTGACAAGCGGTCCCCATGAGATCGTCTAGATCATCAAACTATCTCCAAGTTCATGTCTTTGACATGCGGTCTAAAAGAATAGTTTGGCACAATTTAAGCATGAGACAATCTTGAAGTTTGATTTTTTATTTTTCACAAGAGCAGTTTTAGATTCTCAGAAGCACAAGAAGCTCAAGTAATGATCAAAGCTAGATTCAAGAGCTAACAAAGCAATTTTGACAAGGCCAATGTCACAAAAGGAGCACTAATTAGCATGGCGGCTAAACAATTCACAAATTGCTAATTTCTTAGTTCAAGTTGTTTTTCAAGTTCTAGCTCATACTGACAAAGACTTAGCTACACATGTGAAAGCATGATAATTCTAGCAAGTCAAAGAACTAGACATGGCATTGAGCAAGAATTGAAACACTAAAACTCCAAGGGTAATAAGCAAAGCTTCATCAATTTTAAAAGATAAGTAGAAAAGCTTATATTACAATGCATCTTTTTGGATTTTTCATATGAATGCAATATGATACAATGAGATGCAAGAAAAGCTCAAAAGACCTAAAAGATCAACAAGTTCAAAAGAAGATCAAATAAAAGATCAAATGAACAAGGAAAGATCGAAAAGATCCAACTCCCCTCAAACCAACCCATAGGGATAAATTACCCTAACTCACTCCTCAAGGTGGCAAACCTTGTTGGGTCTAAAGGCTTGGTGAGGATATCGGCTAAGTGAGCCTCGGACTCCACAAAATGCGACACAATATCACCCTTCTCAACGTGATCTCTAAGGAAGTGATAGCGAATGTCTATGTGCTTGGTCCTAGAATGTTGCCTTGGGGTTTTAGCAATGTTAATAGCGAAGTGTTGTCACAGAAGAGAGAACACTAGCAAAAGTTAACCCAAAATCCTTAAGAGTGGAGACCATCCACAAAATCGACTCTGACAACTAAGCTGACTACATATTAAACAACAAAGATGGATTGTGTAATGAAGACCGCTTCCTAGAAGACCAAGAGACAAGAGAAGTGCCTAGAAATGACATGTGCGGATGTGCTCTTCCTATCTAGCCTCTGACCCATAAAATCGAATATGAAAACCCCGAATGGACGTGAAGAAGAACAAGAATACCAAATGCCATATTGAAGGGTAGAGTGTAAATACGAAAATGCGCTTAACGGCTTGGCGATGTGAAGTCCTCGGTGGCGCTGAAACCTCGCCTGAGAGGCGGACCGCGAAGTGGATGTCGGTCTTGAGGCCGTTAGAGTACGCGAAGGAGCCGATCATCTTTGCGGTACTCGCGTTGATCCGGCTTCTCCTTCCTCATCTGGATCCAAAAGCGATCGATGTCGCCATGGGAGTGGCGATCGACTTGCAATCACCCATCTCAAAGCGCTTGAGCAAATCCTTGGTGTACCGTTTGATGGATGAAGATCCCTTCCTTACCTTTGCTTGATTTGTAGCCCCAGAAAGTAGTTGAGCTCTCCCATCATACTCATCTCAAATTCCCTGGACATGGTCTCAGAAAAACTGGAAACAAGGGCATGAGAGGAACCACCAAAGATAATATCATCTACATAAATCTGAACAAGCAGGAAGTCATTGCCATGCCTAAGAATGAAAAGAGTCTTATCAATCTTTCCCATTTCAAAATCATTTTTAAGCAAGAAGGTCTTAAGTCTATCATACCAGGCTCTAGGGGCTTGCTTAAGACCATACAAGGCTTTAGATAGCTTAAAAACACGATCAGGGTGCTTGGGATCCTCAAAACCAGGGGGTTGCCTAACATACACTTCCTCCTCTATAAAACCATTCAGAAAGGCATTCTTAACATCCATTTGATGCAACCTAAAACCTTTAGATGCAGACAAATGCAAGCAAATCTTGAATGGCTTCTAATCTAGCAGGGAGGCGAAGGTCTTATCAAAATCTAACCCCTCAACTGGCTAAAGCCACGAGCTACCAACCTAACCTTGTTTCTAACCACAGAACCATCCTCATTTTGTTTATTTTAAACACCCAGCAGGTGCCAATTACATTATGACCACTAGGAGGATCTACAAGGTTCCAAACTTTATTTCTTTCAAAATTCTCTAACTCCTCATGCATGGCATTGACCCAACTAGCATCAGATAAAGCATGTGATATATCTTTGGGTTCAAAAGAAGCTACAAATGCAGAGTGAGAGAAATGACTTCGGATCATGATACAGGCGAGTGACTCGCTCATGGATATTACCAATCATCGATCCGGAGGTGTTGCTTCGAATGTGCAAAGGGCGCTGGGGAGATAGCGTCTCCTCGACCTCCATGATCTTGGCGATGAAGAAGATCGGCGAGAGCCTCAATTGGAGGTGAAGCGGTAAATCACGGGTTCGGGAGCTTGAGCGGCTTGGGCGGGGAACATCGACCAGCAGGAGGAGAAGTATCAAGTTCATCCTCATCTTCTTCAACAAAAATGCTCTCTGTCACTGTAAGTCACGAAACATCGGATCTAGCTCGAGGCTAGTCTCATCAAAAGTGACATTGCATGTCTCTGAACAATGTTAGTTTCAACATTAAAAACCGAAAACCCTCGAATGTGCGGGATAACCTAGAAATAAGCCATCACAAGTCCTTGATTCAAATTTATCTAGGTTCCTGTCTTGAGAATAAAACATTTCGATCCAAAGACTCGAAAGTGAGAAATAGAGGGTTTTACTACCAAAGCAAGCTCATATGAAGTCTTGCCCAAAAGCGGTCTCAAAAAGACACGGTTTGAAATATGGCAAGTAGCAATAAGCCGACCCAAAACCTCCTCGGTGTGCTATACTCATCGGCATCGTCCTAGCCATCTCGACTAGAGTCTGTTCTTCCTTTCCTAGCGCCATTTTTTGAGGGGCGTGTGGAGAAAGAAGCGATGCTCAATCTGCGCTTCGGCACAAAAAAGGCAAAAAAGCATTCTTGAACTCCGTGCCATTATCACCGGATCGCTCTCAAGGCACCGGGAAGTTCGAAGCCAAGCGAAGAACAAGATCATGGAAATGATCAAAAGCCTCATCCTTGAAGCAAGAAAGAACACCCAAGAGTATCTCGAAAAATCATCGACTATGACAAGAATGTACCAATTGCCACCGACCGCCAGAACCTAGCGGGACCAGCGGTATCCATGTGAAGCAAGCTGTCGTCCGTCGGTCATAACCATAGTCAATAGCGGGTGTGGCGGCAACTTGCTTGCCATGCCTACATAAGCGCTATCTGACATCCTTGGCGACTTTGAGTTTAGGCAAACCTCTCATGAGATCAAGGCCGCTAACTTCGTGTCGGATGATCAAAACCAATGTGCCCCAAGCAGCGGTGCCAAAGCCGGATATCGAAGAAGAAGCAATTAAGCACCTAAGGGATCCGACAAGAGACTCGGAAAAATCAGCTCCAAAAATTCTACCAACTCTAGAAATCCCAAAAGCGAGCTCACCAAAAGAATCAAGCACATGCAGGCATTCTTCTTAAAAGCGAGTCTCATAGCCATCATCGAGAAGGCAGTGAGACGAAAGGAGATTGTACCTTAGCTTAGACATAAGCGCGGCGTCCTTGAGAATGAACTTGTCGTTCACCTAATCATTCCAGTTCCTTCAATGCGCCCTTGTGTATCATCTCCAAAGGTGATGAAGTCATCACCGGTTGATCGCGTGAAGGAGGTGAACCATCTTGAGTCTCCGGTCATGTGGCGTGAACACGGTCGGCGAACCATGTGTTCTTCCCCTTCGCGCCAATCACGAAAATCAAGGAACAAAAAGCGATGTGTCTCAATCTGGGGTTAGTTAAAAGCGACTTGGGAATCGATCTTGAGACACTCATCTGCGAGTAGTATGCAAAGCGAGATGTGCTATCCTTGACATTATTAGCAGTTCTATTATGAGCAATGGTAACACGAACATGAGATGCATCTTGTCTAGGAACATGGTGATGAGCATGTGTAACAAATCCTAGACCGGAGTTCTTCTTTTATGCGTGACCATGTCTCATAAAAGCTCTAGGTTGATTAAATGACATTCTAGCAATATTTTTCTTAGCGTTCTTCAACCTCGCTATGAGAACTCAACCAAATGTCCACTCTTCTTGGAATAGGTGCAATGGTATTTTGTACCTTTGGGAGAAGCACCTTTTGCCTCAAAAGAAGGTTGGACAAACCTGCTGATTTAAAAGCAGGTTTTTTGCGGGTTGGGTTTTAAATTCAACTAAGCCATTTTCCAAGACACGAATGACATTAGGCTTGGACATGTCTGGCGAGTTGTATCCTAAGCCTTGCTTCTTAAAAGGAGTTTTAGATTTATCTAGAATCATGTTTAAGCTGTTTTTCACCATTAGAGAATCTTTCTAAAGTATCCTTGAGATAAGCATTCTCTTTTCAATATTAACACATGATTCACAAGTCTTGCCCTTAATGGCTCTAGCATGTTTCTCCTTAAGATCGCAACTTCAAGCTTATAAGCGGCACAAGAGGCACAAGATGTAGAATCAATTGTGTCCTTAAGCAGCAAATTTAGCTTTAAGCGCTTCTAGAATATCCTTAACTTCATGTTCGCGTTCTAAGCGTAAAGAGCAAAAGCTAGATTTCACATTACGAAGCATCCAACTTGCTAGACTCTAAGCATTTTTCACATGGAGCAGATTTAACATCAATTAGCTCAGTTCTAGCATTTTCAAGTTGATGCAAAGCAATATCATGAGCGGATTGCAGTTTAGGCGATTCGAGTGCAAAGCATGGCGGGATGAACATTCATCAACATCTAGACTTTTAGCATTCACAAGCTCTAATTTCAAACTCTCGACTTGTGACTCTAGATCCTTGTTCCTAGCCATGGTGAACTTTAAAGCTTTATCTTGACTAAGCAATTGCTCATACATGTTATCGCATCTAGCGAAAGAACATCATAGGAGAGAGGTACCTCATCATCGTTATCGGCGTCGGAGTCGCCATGAAGCTTATCTTGGGTGAAATCCTTGGCCTTCCCTTCTTGTCTTGAGAAACTCCTCCTCCTTGTCCTCCTCGCTCCCGAGTCCACATCGCTCATGGATTGATCTCCAGCGGCAAGAACTTCGGTGGCGACCTTCATGAGCTTGGCGACATCATACTTGGGCTTGCCCTTGAGGCTTCTTCACGGCAACCTTCTCATGATTTCCCTTACCTTTCGGCTTAGAGGCGGTTGGCTCGGATGTGATATAGCTCTCCACACTCATAGCATGTCACGGGGCCACCTCTCTTTCATTTCGACATTGTTATATGCAGTGTGACTTTCTTGGCTAAAAGAGCTAAATCGGCCTCGGGAAGACTCTCAAACTTTTCTTCTTGAATAGCGAGATAAACCGCAAGAAAAACCGAAGAAGACTCGGAAAAACCATCGGGAGTCCTTTGAGAGGATCACCACCAAAGCCATGTTATCCTTCTTAGGATTACCGCCTCTCTTGATCTCATGAGTTTTTAGCTTGCTATAAAGCAGCTCAAAGTGAGATTAGAGATCGGCGTTCTCCTCTATGGCGATTGCCTTCATCTCCCACTCCTTGGTGTTGATTGCACCCAAGAGGTGGGTGGCATTCTCAGATTGAGAGTACTCAATGTCAATGACTTTCATCGATTAATCACCTTGTTAAAAGCGAGTAAAGGCGTCATCGATGCTCTCACCGGGGCGCATCTCGAATTTGTTGTACTCTCGCTTGTAGACATACGGCGCACTTGTTTGATCTGGGGCGATCCCTCATGGTAAGTTTCGAGGTGTGCCAAATCTCATGTCTTGATCGCAAGATTGCAAATCCTATCATACTCTTGCCTACCAAGCCCGGCATATAGAAGGTTCTTTGCCTTGTTGTTGTTAGCCAGAGATTTCTTTGGCGGCGTAGCAACCGGGCAAAAGCAAGCGGAGATCGAACAACCTCCCATATAGCTTGTCCTTCGCTCTCGGGAAGACTCGCATGCGATTCTTCCAATAGGCATAGTCGAGCCCATCGAAGACATGCGGCAGTGATACTTATCCATCGCCAAGTTCGGTGACGGTTAAGATCAAGATTGAACTAACGAGGCTCGATACCACTTGTTGGACGAAAAGCGACTAGAGGGGGTGAATAGGAGCTCAAAAACTTTTTCACTTGAATGGATTCAACTTGTAAATCACTTCAATAGCTATGAGAGCTATGAAGATCAATGATTAAGCCAGAGGAAGTCTTGTGTTGAATCCTCTTAACCCCCAAAGCTCGACAAACAAAATCGAAGAAGTCTTTGAAAAATCGAAATCGGAACAACCGCGAGCAAGCGGCGGTCGTACCAATGTCTTGATATGACCGTAGTCAAATGGCGATCGTGCCGATGTCTTGATATGACCGTAAGCAAGCAAGCAGGCGATCGTCTGATTGTCTGGAACGACGACAGCGAAAACCAAAATTGGCACAACTTTTGATCCACTTGGCCAAACGCTACGAGATTTGAAACACACCTTCCCAAAGAGGTTAGGAACCTATTCCAAGCAAAGAATGACTAGATCCACGTCAAAGTTCCTACCTTTCTTGAATTGAGCGAGAGAGGTTTCAAAACCAGAGTTTGAACCTAAACATGATCTAAACCTTGCTCGTGGGTGATGGATGATCAAGATGATCCTAGATGGGTTCCCACATATCACAGCAAGTTAGATCACGGCAAGAAACCAAACAAAAACTTCATGGATCAAAGAAACACCTCAAATCATCAAATAGAGAGAAAGAAAGCAAATAGACTCATCTTGGAAGAACTTTCTTTGGATTGATTTGATATGGTATTGGTTCTGACCACTCCATCAAGGAGGACAAAGACTCAATACATGAGCACGAAATCAAATCCAACTCTCTAGAACCCTAACCTCCACTAATCCTCTCCCTAAGCAAACTAGGGTTTCAAACACAATGAAAGGGTTGAGGTGGTCATCCGGCACACCCCTATTTATAGTGGAGGCTTAGACCTTCTAGAAGAGTAACCTAATGGGCTCCGTTAAGGCCCAAAACAAGCGGGTCACTGCATACGCATCTCAAAGCGCCGTCTTCACTTTTCTTGACCTAATCCACTTCTTGGCCGCACCGACTTGCGCGGCTGGTTGGCATTAGGTCACCAAAGCGTGTTGATGAAATTACCAAAATACCCTTCTCGATCTTTTTGCAAAGACCGAGTCCCATCTTCGTGAAGCACCTCCATGCCGCCACGTGTAGGTTGATCGGTGGCTCTCTTCATGTCGGCAAATCTCTCCCATCCGGCTCCCAGAAACCACCATGGCACTTGCACCGCCCAGCGCAGCTTGATCGAACCGTCGCATGCCGGCGCCCGTTCGGTCACCTTTGTCCGTCTTGCGCCATGCTTGACTCCATTGACCTCACCGGCATCCCGATCGTTACGGACCTCGGCTCTCCAAGCTTAGTCCGATCATCTCGCCGATTGACCGTCATTGACCTCCAAGCAACACGCACATCAATAGACAAAGAAATCGAATCAGGAACAAGTTCTTCACAACTTGACCCACGTTAATCAAAACATGCATCATGCAACACATATGCCATGAAACCCATGAACTTGACCTAACCCAAAAGCAATTCTCCAATTGAAATGACAATCGAGAACAAAATCGGTACTACCGCCATGTTATGGCGGTACTACCGCTTCTTGATAATCTGCGCACCCATACTTCTTGATCGCATGCTACCTGAGAAACCAAAACTCAAATTACACTCGTTCGGAAATATCAAACCGCCACCTAAAACACAGAGCGACCGGACTCGGTCATACCGCCAAGAATCTTGCGGTCATCAAGTGATCTTGATCGTCTGCGTAGCGTTACTGCCGGTATGACCGAAAATCGACACTTGCAGCATTTGTTTCAACAAACCAAAAACGACATTGCCAATTGTAACATCATCCTAAGATCTCGGGCATATCCCCATGATATCCTGATGAAATCTAAGTACTTTTCATCCATCTGAGATCTTGTCATCACGATCTTGCTATATATGCCCATTTTGGCCAAAAGTGACACATAAAAACTGCACCAATGAACCAACTTGTTGCAAATATGCCCATTTCAGATGAGTGAAGATCTAAATTTCAGATGCATGAAGAATGAAGGATCCTAGAAAGATCTAGATTTCAGATCTAGGAAGGAGCATGAAGAAGAATGGAGAGGAAGGAGCATGAGAAGATTGACTCATTGGGCTCATCATTGGTCGCCGAAGGATGCAGTCGCTACCGGCCTTCAGTCATCACCAGAGGAGGCAGCTCGTGACCTATACCAGCGGCCAAACTGGTGGAGGAGGTAGCTTAGGGTGGCGGAGTAGGAGGTTGAGGCAGAGGATCCGGCGGTGGCGAGGCGGCGCCCGATCGCTCACCGACCTTGATCATCACAGAGGAGGCAGCTCGTGACCTATACCAGCGGCCAAACTGGTGGAGGAGGTAGCTTAGGGTGGCGGAGTAGGAGGTTGAGGCAGAGGATCCGAGCGGCTGAGGCAGAGGTGGCGCCAGATCCGAGTGGCGGAGGCACCGAGCATCTGGATGGTGTTGCCCAGTGGGAAGCTCGATGCGGAGGTGGTGGCTCGGGGTGGCACTTCCAGAAGAGGAGGTACAATGGCGGTGGCGAGGCGAGCAGCGGCTCGAGGCTATCTGATCCAAAAGGAAAAAGCGAGGGCGCGAGGAGAAGCAAGCAGCAAGCAAAGCGAGGAGGCGGACTTGAGGGGACGGTGGCGGAACAGGGCAGGGGAGAGCGGACTTCAGGGGACGATGTCGGAAGTGCGAGATGAGCCTCGTCCTCGTCGAACAGAAGGAAGGAAGGGGGAGGCGTCGAGCTGAGCACAGGAGGAGGAGGGAGGGAACCGATTCACGTAGGCAACAGATTGAAGCCTCCTCTGCTCTGTGAAGGGCGGCGCGGGGAAGACTGAGGCAGCGATAGCTCGGGGCTGTGCGGTCTAGAGAGGAGGCAGAGCAGGGCGATGAGGAGGCAGGCAACGAAGCCCGAACAGAGCTGGGGAGAATGGACTTGAGGGGACGGCGGTGGAAGTGCGAGAGGATCCTCGTCCTCGTTGAGTAGAAGGAAGGAAGGGGCGGCGTCGAGCTGAGCACCGGAGGAGGGAGGGGACCTGTACGGCGAAATTTTTTGTAAAAAATAATAATATTTGAAAAGATAATTACAAAAATAAATAGTCGCCCCAAAAAATTACAAAAATAGGCTCATGTCGCCAGTTCAACTGGTGACACGACTGGCGACAGGAGCCCTGTTGACTCCCTGTCGCCGGTCCAACTTCCTGTCGCCAGTTGAACTGGCGACAGGATCCCATCTATAAAACCCCCAAAAAATCAATCCAAAACTCATTTTAATTCCAGAAAAAAAAAATAGAAGAGAGGAGGAGAGGGAGAGAAGAAAGGTAGTGAAGCTCTGCCGGTTCGTCACAGAGGAGAGAGTGACAGAGCATCAGATCCAGTTGGCCATTTGTAGGTACTTTTTTTTTGCAACTTTGTACATTATGTCAAAACCTTGTCGGTTAGCAAACCAAAATAGTGACATAGAATAAAGTAGATTAGAAAATTGTAGCCAAATTATGTAGTACATCATTTGAGATGTGTGTAGTCTAGTTCATCATGCACATGTTATGAATATTCCAGCACTCGAACGATTAAGGATAAATCTGCAGAAATAGGAAGACGTCTATTACTAATCTGTAAAAATTGTAGAGTAGCTAAGTAGGGTAGGTAGAGCGTAATCAAAATAATCCCAGCTTTATTTAGCTTCCCATTTGTAAGAAATGTAGGGTAGCTAAGTAGGAAAATTAATTAGCTTTTCACTTGTACGTGTTAATTATATTGTTAGTGTCAAAAATTAATTAGAAACTAGGAAAATAGCATGACACATTTTAAAATTGTAAAAAAAATCCGGAGTTGCTACATAGGGTACGTGACACATTTTAAAACTGTAAAGAAAATCCCAGGCCCAAATGATAGATCGTGGCTTGAAATCTAGCTTATCCACGATCTCACCGTGCATGAAGTTAGCAATGAAGCCTGATGACAGGTTCCGGTGGGACTGCACTGACTCAACGACGACACATGTGTGAGGGACCACTATAGAGTACTTCCAGTAGGTGTCCCACTTAGGCTGGAATGTGTGCACTCGCCAAGGGCATCCCTCTAAGCCGCACTTCACGTCGTAGAATGTTAGGTTAGACTTGACGACTGTGAATGTGCGCCGCACTGATAAGGCCTAGAATTTGACTGCCTCCTTCACGACCTCCTTGTATTTGTACATCGCTTCTTGCCTGACCTCGCTCTGGTCGTACTCCCACGGCACACGGGAGCCTTCGTTGCCGACGAGGTTGTCGAACTGGTATGTATTCCACTCGGATGGAACCACCTGATGGTCCACATCATCCTCGTCGTCGGACCCTTCGTCCTCTGACAATGCCATGTAGTCCAAGTCTTCCTGATCCATCCTTTGCACTACGACTTCCACTTCCTCACCCTCATCAGCAAGCCCAGTAACTTGCCTGACTGAAGAAGCTACTTCCACAGGATCTTCATCGACATCATCAGCAACTCCGGGACCTCCGACCACTGTGTGTGCCGCACTGTGGCTGGAGTCCCCGACTTCTTCTTTGGCATCAGCACCTCCTTTTTGTTCAGCCGCGAATGCAGGAGTGAGCTTGTCATATGCTTGGGCCAGAAGGACCAAATCCCACCATCCCTCCCTCGCCATGCATACATATGACTACCATGACCTTGTTCCCTTTTTAATTATCTTTTAAAATTATATTATTAAAAAAATTCCCTGTTTGGCTAGGGTTAACAAGAGGGAGGGATTCGGCTGGGCTGGGCTAGGCCGTTTGGCTTAAATGGGTTGGGCCGAATGTCTTGTACGTAACGAATACGTGTCCTAAATACATTTTTGTTTTTTTTTCCGTAAAAACATGTCCGACACGGACTCGCCGGTTCCCTGACTTGTCCGTCCATCAGAGTTGTGGACGCTGACCAGGAACTATTTTGTTGCTTTCAGCTCCTATATCACGATTTGTATGTAGTTGTTCTGACATGTAGGCTCTAGAATCATTTCCAAGACCTGATGAGCCTGAAGCATTACAATTAAAACCATGTTTCCACTTATCATTCTCAAAGTCTTCATCACAATGAGGGATCGAGATGTAATCAGTAAAACTTTCTTTCCGCTGACCAATTGCTGATACTTCAGGGGCTTCAGGGTATGCGGGAATACCTTTTTGACTTAACTTTGGAGGTGTCAGGGCTTTTCCCTTGCTTAAATACTGATGCTCAGATGCATAAATGTCTTCATGTGGACCAAAACGGCATTGGTTGCAGTGGATATCATAATGGTCCTTCCAGTTAACATTGCCTTGTTGATTTGCCAGAGAGAGATGAGGATACGAAGGGGCATACGGAGTATAAGTAGAACTCAAATAATTTGTGTGTCCAGTTGGATCCTGAGTTGTATATTGAGGAGATAGCAAACTACTGCGTACATAGTCAAGAGATGATGAATACGACTGATTTGCAGACAACCTAACTCCATCAGTTGGGTCCCGAGTCATGCATCCAGAAGACAAGCTATTGTGCGGATAATCATGAGGTAATGGATATGACTGATTTGTAACCAACTGATCTCGGTGGTATCTAGTTGTTTGAGAGCAAGGGGCGGAGACTTGAGTTGAAATGCCATCTACTGTTGAAGCATCTTGGAAAAGTTCATTACTATGGTAAGGTAATTCTATTTGGTCATGATGGCTGCTGCGGATGGGAGCAATTTGGACTACAAAAAGTTTAGTTCCCAAGGACATTGTCGTAGAGGCGGCCCACCAGCCCCACGGCATAGGCAGTGCACCAAGGGGGTCTCCGAAGGATCCGATGGTGCTTCAGAAGGCTCTGGAGATGATTCCGAAGGTGCCCTTCGAAGGGGTCCCCGAGGGCTCCGAAAGTGTTTCCGAAGGCTCCGAAGGTGGTCCTGAAGATGACCTTCGGAGGGGCCCCGAAGCCCCTAAAGGCGTTCCCGAAGCCTCCGAAGAGGTCCCCGAAGGCCTTCGAAGAGTCCCCAAAGGTGCCCTCCAAAGGGGTCCCGCAGACTCCCCGAAGGGGCCTCGCGACCTTCCTCGAAGGAGCACAAAGGCGCAAGAAAGGTGAACCAGGCTCATTACCCGGGTGGACCAGGACCAGGAAGGCCTACCATGCACCGGGGGCTACACATAGGCTAGGAAAAACCCCTGTTACCCCTACGGTGGTTGTACCTTTGTAGGGGTGTATGTGTAATTTCAGGTACCCGGTTAGATATGCTATAAATAGCCTCCTTCCCCTTCGTGTAAGGGATGAATGCAAATTTCTGGCAATTAACACAAGTACACTTTTAGCCGGAATCCCCCCACTTGGGACCCTTTGCCCTCTCGCTCCAGTGCCGGGGGGTCCCTCCTATTTACTGTCTGGTCCTTTCACTACGACAGTTGGTGCCGTCTGTGGGGTTCGACAGGAAAGTCACAAACACCGAAGCATTAGAAGGCCCCCAGAAGGGCCGTACCCAAAGTTTCGGCGACCGAAGCAGCAGCGGTGGCCGCGGCCCCGAGCACCCCGAGGGCCAAGTGGAGTAAGACTTCCACGGCGGCAGCAGCCGCCGCCCGAGCCGCGGAAGAAGAGACGAACAACTCCACCCATAGTGGCATAGTCAGAGGCGACGCTCTGCCCACCGAGGCGTCCCTACCAAACCACCAACCCCTGGGCCCACCCCCGACAGCCATAGGGGTAACCCAGCGGGCCTATGAGGCCCTCCAGCAAGAGCTGGCGGACCTCCGTGGGAGATGCTCACACTAACAGCCCCGGAGGCAGCCTCCTAATCCACCACGCCGCCGGATCCTCGTGGCGGTGACCAACCCTAACCGACCCCTTGCTCGGGAGACCCCAATTCTGAGTTGGGCTTGGGGCTTAGCAGCCAAAAGATTTCAAGATGCCGAAAGTCACACCCTTCGAAGGCTGCACCGACCCCGCGGAGTTCCTACAGGTCTACGAAATAGCAATAGAGACCGCAGGAGGGGACGACACGACGAAGGCAAAGAGCATCTCGCTCGCCCTCAAGGGTGTTGCCCTCACATGGTTCTTTCTGTACCCCCCAGATCCATATACACATGGGAGGCGATTCACGGGGCTGATGCATAACAATTTCTAGGGGAACTACATCGAGCCGAAGGATGTAGGGCACATGTTTGCAATCAAACAGGCCCCGGGTGAATCCCTCCGTAGTTTCTTCAAGAAATTCACGGAGGTCAAGGGCGTCAACGAGACCACAATCATCAATGCGGCAACCTGCAGACTACAAAAGGGCCCGTTATCAGAAAGGTTGGCCCGCAAACACATCTGCACCGTTGCGGAGCTCTTCGATAAAATGGAAGAGTACGCCCGAGCGGAGGAGGATAGCAACTGAAGGGCGGAGGGGACATCCACCACCACATTCGCGAAACCGTTGAACGAGCCGGAGCAGGCCATGCCCACCACCACAACGACCCCCACCGTAGCAACCAATCACAAACCACGCAACAACTTCCGTCAGAAAGGCCGCGGTGTCTACCATGTGGACGCAGGTCACAATTTAGAGGGAGCAAAGCGTGGCGGCCGAGCAGGCCACGGCCGTGGCAAAGGCCGCAGATGCCATGGTGGGCGGCAACCAGACACCTGCAATGGTGCTGAAAGCATCACAGCGTACTGCGACCTCCACGGGGAATACTCGCACACAATTGCGGACTGCCGCACCATCGCGGCCATGCACGACTACATGAATCGCTGCCAGCAACCAGCCGAGCGAGAAGACACTAGGGACATGGGCAACCAACTACCTGCCCCACCACCCAGGCCGCGCATTGAAGGGGGCCATGGCGAACAACGTCAACGGGTCATAAACATGATCTCAGGAGGATCTTTGCTCGGCATAACATCCAAAAGGTAGCGACGAGCCTATGCCCGGCAAATTCACCACGCTGTGGCATGGACCACGTGCAGACCACCCCGATATGCCGAGGTGCACATCACCTTCAGCCCCGAGGACGTCGGGGGTATTTACTTCCCTCATCAAGACTCTCTTGTCATTTCCGCCAGCATTGCGGAGTTTGAAGTCCGCCGTGTCCTCGTGGACGGTGGAAGCTCCGCAGATCTCTTGTTCACGGAGGCCTTCGACAAAATGATGATCCCAAGAGACCACCTGTCACCCCCAGGCATACCCCTCGTGGGCTTCGGGGGAAGGCCGGTGATGGCTTTGGGTCAGATCAACCTAGCCGTCTCATTCAGCGACGGCTCCGCCTCCCGCACGGAGACCATCACCTTCGATGTGGTAAAGATGCCATACCAATACAATGCCATCTTCACCCGAGCCACGTTAAACGCCTTCGGCATGATCGCCCATCACAACTACCTGTGCATGAAGATCCCCGCGCCGGAGGGCATCATCACCGTGCGGGGTGATCACGACCTGGCTCGGCAGACCGAGCTAGAGGCCGATCCCCCCACTCGGCACGTCCACGTGGTAGAAAGCAGCCTCAATGCCCCACCAGAGGAACCCTCCGGCAAATGGGCTCCCAGGGCCAGGCCGGAGGGGCAACTACGGAAGGTTCCCTTGGAGGACACCTCCCCAGAGAAAACAATCGCCG
Source organism: Phyllostachys edulis (assembly GCA_036346405.1). Taxonomy (NCBI): domain Eukaryota; kingdom Viridiplantae; phylum Streptophyta; class Magnoliopsida; order Poales; family Poaceae; genus Phyllostachys; species Phyllostachys edulis. Next base: position 62,765,029 of record CM070561.1, on the reverse strand, counting down.
TCGGAGCAGAACTCCCCAGCGAAGAGTACATCGTCATCCTTGATGTGCTCTGCGGCAACTTCGACATCTTTGCAATGAGCCCGAAAGACACACCAGGGGTAGCCCGTGAAACGATGGAGCATCGCCTCGCCATCCGAAGCGACGTAACCCCGAAGAAGCAAAAATTGCGCCGCATGACACCTGAACGCCTAGAAGCAGCGAAGTCAGAGATAGCCAAGCTACTAAAGCCAGGAGTCATCCGAGAAGTTAAGCACTCAGACTGGCTGGCCAACCCCGTCCTAGTCCAGAAGAGCACGAGCAAATGGCGCATGTGCATTGACTTCACCGACCTCAACAAGGCGTCTCCCAAAGACGACTTCCCCCTGCCTCGCGTCTACCAGTTGGTAGACGCCACTTCTGGCTGTGAGTTAATGAGCTTCCTCGACGCCTACTCCGGGTATCACCAGATATTCATGGCTAAGGAGGACGAAGCAAAAACCGCCTTCATCACCCCTGTTGGAACACACTGCTTCCGCCGCATGCCCTTCGGCCTCAAAAATGCCGGAGCTACGTTCACCCGTCTCATCAACAAGGTGCTAGCGGAGCAGCTGGGGCGCAATGTCGAAGCCTATGTCGACGACATAGTGGTCAAGAGCAATATCGCAGATGTGCACGCGGAGGACTTGTAGTAGACCTTCGCTAACCTCCAGAAAGAAGGAATCAAGCTAAACCCCGACAAGTGCGCCTTCGGGGTCCAAGCGGGCAAACTATTGGGATTCCTCGTGTTGGAAAGGGGCATTGAGGCCAACCCCGAAATAATTAGAGCCATCCAAGAAATGGAGCCGCCTCACAGCGCGCGGGAAGTGCAGAGGCTAACGGGCCGCCTCGCCGCCCTCAGCCGATTCTTGTCATGGTCAGTCGAACGAGCCCTACCCTTCTTCAAAACCCTTCGGGCGCAGAGCCGTTTTACTGGACCGAAGCATGCCAAGAGACATTTCAGGATCTCAAGAAATACCTCAGCCAGCTCCCAAGCTTGACCAGCCCGAAGCCAGCAGCCTAGCTCCTCCTGTACCTCGCTGCCTCCTCGGCGGCAGTTAGTGTAGTCCTTGTCCAAGAGGAGGGCGGCCAGCGTCCCATATACTACGTTTCGGAGGCCCTCCAGGGGGCCAAGGTCAGATACACATAGCTTGAAAAGCTGGCCTATGCCCTGCTCATGGCTTCGCGCAAGCTCTGGCACTATTTCCTGGCGCACCCCATCGTGGTCCCAACATCCTACCCCTTGGTGCTCATGTTGCGCAACAAGGACGCGTCGGGGCATATTGGCAAATGGGCTACGGAGCTTGCGCCATTTGACATAACCTTCGCAGCACGCACGACCATCAAATCGCAGTTCCTGGCGGACTTCGTCGCCGAGTGGACCCCTCAAGCCGAAGGACAATCACCAAGTCTCATCGAAGCGCCATGGACAGTCCACACCGACGGGTCCTAGTCTTGACGACGAAGTGGCGTGGCGGCCATCTTGAGTCGCCCGGATGGTGGCTTTGTCATCACGCAGCACGCCTCGACTTCCCGACCACGAACAACGCCTCGGAGTACGAGGCCTTGCTGTTGGGCCTCCGTAAAGCAAAGGCCCTAGGGGCCAAACGCATCGTGGTCAAAAGCGACTCCCGCCTCATGGCGGGACATTTCGACAAAAGCTTCACCACCAAGGACCCTGAGATGGCCAGATACCTTGCGGCGGTGCGAACTGCAGCTAAGTACTTCCTCGGCATCACCGTCCAGGCAATTCCAAGGGGCGACAACGAAGCAGCGGACAAGCTCGCAAAACTGGCAAGCTCTGGCAACCAACCACCACCAGAGATCTTCTACGAAGTACTCCACACTCCGTCGGTTGCACCAGAAGCGCAAGGGGCTCTGCGCGAAGCACAAGGGGCTGAGCCCCAACAAATCGGCATCGCCCTAGAGGAACAAGTAGCTGTAGACACATTTGGCTGTCTCTCAACCCTAAGTGGTACAATTGGGTGCATGCTTGTATGAGCAGAGTAGTTTGTTTCAACTGTTGAAATCTTTGGAGTACTTGAGGACATCAGAATGTGCGATTGATCACCAGAAAAGGGAGAAATATTTGGAGTCAAGCTCCTTTTGTCTGGTGTCCCTTTATTGGATTTCTCCTTTTCCAAATTAGCACTCCTTGAATAATTGCAAATAGTATGCTCTACCCTCTTATCATCAAACAACCCATATAGACGGACAACCTAAAAGTAAAAAAAAACAAGTTTGCATAATCATAGCCTTGCAATAAGAAGGTTCATGAAGTTCAACCATCAAGTTATGTAGTAAAGCAAACCTACTAGTAGGAAAGGTCGAAGTAGAACTTTTTTTGGCATATAGTAGTTTTCGTCTATGGCAGAGAAAACTCATCTTCTGTGAGAGGTCTGCACTTCCCAACAATTTTGAAGCAGACCTAGGGGAAAACGACAGCTCAAAACCGAATGAATAATTTTGATCATAGTTCTTATAATCAGTAAGTGGTGCTCAAATACAAGAAAAGGAACAGTTCCCTAGGACTAACTCTTATAGACAGTTCACCATTCTCTTCTTCACCATGTCATGCTGTAAGCAATTGGCTAGTAGTAAATACAGTTTCTCAACAAGAATTGTTCACATTTTCTAGTGTATACACAGTCAGAACTGTGAAGTAACCATCTAAACTAAAAAGACATTTAATCACTAACTCGTATAAACTTTTTTTAGAATCGCCATAGGCAGCTAAAGAAACCACCCAATGAGAGTATATACTATATAATCACATGAAACTTAATCCATTTTATGCCAATATTCTTTGCATGATAAATTCTTTGTTGAACATGTTTGCATGCTAAATTTGATAATTCCGCCTTACACAATCAATTACTGTCATAAATCAAGGCAGGCTTTGTCAGAGCTACATCTCTTGTTAGAGTTGGAAACGGCACGTACAGTAGGTGCCTGTGTCGGCTAAAACACCAACCGCTTGCTCTTCTTCCTTCCTTCCACTTGATGCCTTGTTTGAGGGTAAATTCCCTCCCTCCTACTTTTGAAGGAAAAAAAACAGAGTACGCAACACGAGCTAAGCATAGCCATCTCTTTTTCCTTCTCTTCCTGATAAAAATGTTCATGGGGTCGACATTCCATTACATAGCTATATATAGTGCCTTTTGCTGATTCCTCGATGTAAATAAGTTAAGGGACAATTAAGAATTTACCACCCAATAAAACAACATTCTACGCTTTGCCATTATGTATAATGTAATTTATTATTTGCCATTTCATAGATTTTTTGGCCACGTGAAGTTGCTGAAATGCCCCCGGTCACACTGTCCAGGCACGACCTGGTCAAATGACTTCAGGTGACTCATCTCCTCATGTCTGTTGCCAGTCCTGTGCAGTCCACTCCAAGCCGCCATCCCCACTCCATCCCAAAGCCCTAGCTCCACTCCTACTCGTGCACGCCGGCGGCCAAGGCGACTGGAGGACAGCCCTCGAACTCCAGCGATGTTCTGCGGTGGAGGAGCTTCCCAAGGATAGTTGATGGATGTTTGTTGATCCACTCACGCGCGTCAGCGGCCAAGCGCGACATGGATCCGAAGGACATCCCTGTCGAGTTAGTTGCTTCTATGCCTTTTTGGTCGCTTTTGTTTGTGATTCGAAGAAAGTAGGAACGAAGTAGTTGGCTGAAATTGTGATTCAATTTTTCCCCTTTCGAGTAGGATTGATCTCGAAAGAGCATTTAGTATATCCGTGATAGTTGGCATGTATGCCGCTAGGCATCTGGATGGTAGCACGACGAGATTTGAGTGCCATAGCTTTGAATGGATTATTGACTCTTGTGGGTATACGTCTGACAAGTTCTCGCAACAGTTGGGTGAGAGGACCATATGGGATAGCTATCAAGATGTGCACTTGTGGTGCATACACAGGGACAGTGGAGAGGAGTTGCTAATTCAGAATGCAATTCAGTTGTGTGATGCTTTTTTGGCACGATGGAGAGTCAAATTTGTGTCATTCTATGTTGAAATTATTGACAATAGGCTGGGACTGAATGAGAGCCAATATGATTCCACTCATTCAGTTATGACAATGTCATAGCCTAAATCTCCAAATGCAGCAGGCACCTCCAATGCAATGCACGATGCAAATAAAGCATATACAGAGGAGGTCCCAACCAATGCTTGGACATCAGATGGCAGGGTGGATTGGTCAACTCTTCACATTCATGAATCAGCAAATGAGGATGACAGAGATGTGGCAATGGGAGATAATGTGATGTACCAACTGATGGGACTACGAGATAGGATGGCATTGCTAACAAGAAGCGACAGACTGCATCTGACAATGCTGCCAACTTTGGTGTGCAACCATCAATCAATCAGCTGCAAGAGGATGTTGTTGGGGCTAAAATCCCAGTGGATGACATAAATCCTGAGGAGACACTATTTGTATGATAGAGATAGGACAAGGATGGCAGTGGGATGCACATTCCCTACCATGAAAGACTTCAGGATGACTATTAGGCAATATGCAATAAATAAAGAATTTGATATTGACACAGGCAGATCAGATCCAACAAGGTTTAGAGGTTCATGCAAAGGTGAAGAATGCCCCTAGAGAATAGTAGCTATGAACCCATGCATTGAAGGGTTTCAGGCTGGATGCAGACTATACCTACGCATTGATTCTACAGCACTGAATGGTAGGTGGAATGGGCAGCTAGCTGGAGTGAATGCATTGGATGAACAAAACTGGATGTTTCCAGTGGCATTTGGCTTCATTGAGTCTGAGATATTAGAGAATTGGACTTGGTTCATGAAGCAGTTGAAGAGAGCAATTGGTGAGCCTCCTTTGCTGGCAGTATGTAGTGATGCAAGTAAGGGTATGGAGAATGCAGTCAAGAAGGTATTTCCACATTGTGAGTAAAGGGAATGCTTTAGGCACTTAATGCAAAATTTTGTGAAGAAGTTTCATGGTGATGTTTTTGCCAACATGTATCCTGCAGCAAGGGCATACAAACAAGAAGTGTTTGAATACCACATGGATAAAGTCTTCATAGCCTGCCCAGAAGTTGGTGATTACCTAAAGAAGCATCACAATCAACATTGGATGAGGTGCTACTTATGTAAAGATATCAAGTGTGATTATGTGAACAACAACTTGGAAGAATCATTCAACAGTTGGATCAAAGATGTTAAGGACCTACATGTTCATCAACTAGCTGACAAGATAAGGGAGATGGTCATGGAGTTGTTTTTCAAGAGGAGGAGGATTGGAGAGAGTCTGAAAGGGACAATATTACCTACTATCATCAATCAGCTCAACATGAGCACTAGGGGATTAGCCCATATGAAGGCCAAACCAGGTGCCAATTTCACTGCAGAAGTGACTAAATTTGACAATCCAATGGACATGCCCAGGCATGTAGTCAAACTTCAAACTCATGAATGCACATGCCTTGAGTGGCAACACACTGGGAAGCCATGCTAACATGCATTGGTTTTTATTTCTAGTTTCAGAGGTGTCAATATTGAGAGCTATGTGCATGACTACTACTCAGTAGAGAGATTCAGGGTGTGATAGAACTAATGACAGACATTGGACAGTGGCCAAAGATTTATCTAGGTTTCAAGTTGCTACCACCCCTTGCAAAAAGATCTGCTGGCAGACCCAGGAAAGCAAGAATCAGAACCTGCCTTGAGAAGAACAAGAATCCTACTACAGCAAAGAGGCAATGCAGGTGTGATAGATGTGGAGAGCTAGGCCATAGGACTGCTGGTTGCCCACTTAATGGACCAAAGAAAAGGTACAAACACTTTCACAATTGTTTACTTCTTTTGGCAGCATTAACTTTCTTTCACATATAAACTTTTATAATTGCTCACTTCAGGAAAAGAAAGACCACCAAGGCCAAACCTAGAGCACCAAAGAAGAGAGGGAAGAAAACAGTGGCTATCACCGTTGCCCAACTAGAAACACCCTCAAGATCAAGTATAAACCTACCTCCAGAACTAGAGCATAGCCTAGGGCATGTAACTAGAAGGTAAGCATGTACTTGTTATCAAATGTTGAAAGACAGGGACCATGTGTTTAGAGCATAGACTAATGCAAGCATCTTGTAGGCAACTAGCCATGTGTTTAGGTCAAGGACCTTCTGCAGGACCAAGTGGTGCAGGACCAAATGTTGAAGGACCAAGGAGGAAGTTGACTCCAAAAAAGAAGAAGTGACATGCGCTCATTTGAATGAAGTCACTGTAATTTGTGTTGGGCAGTTAGTTAATGTGGTGAACTAATGTATTGTCAGATTTAATGTAATGAGGTGAACTAGTGTTATTTGGTGAACTATTGTAATGTGTTGAACTAATGTTATGTGGTGAACTATTGTAGTTTAAGTTAATGTTAGGTTGTTTCCTTGATTCCTTTTCTTGATTTCTGATTGTCTGATTGTTTCCTTGATTCCTTTTCTTGATTTTTGATTGTCTGATTGTTTCCTTTTCTAGATTTTTGATTGTCCGTTTGACCGTCATTCAGTGCAGCCAGTGCATACATGTATTCGACCGTCATTCAGTGCATCAAGTGCATTACTATAAACTCATCTGGGTTAGCCATTCAGTGCATACATGAATCAAGAATCAGCAGGACCAAGTCTGAACCATTCATTCCTACATGGGATACCCAATTAGATCAACAAGATCATTCATACATACATACATGTCAGAATCAAAAAAACAAGAATAAGAAGCATTCATCCATTCATACATACATGTCAAAATAAAAATAAAAACAAGAATCAGAAGCATTCATTCATTCATACATGTCTGAATCAAGAGTCAGAACCTATGTCCATCCAAATAGAATCAAGAATCATAACCATTCATTCATTCATACATACATGTCTGAACCATTCATTCATTCAAACCCAAAAGGGATAACCATAGTATGAACCATTCATTCATTCATACATACATGTTTGAACCATTCATTCATTCAAACCCAAAAGGGTTATCTATAGCAAACTCAAACCATTTAGTTCTTACAGCATTTGAACCATACAACTACTTCCATAATATTACCATCACAAGTAGCACAACTAGGACAACACAAACAAATGTTAGAATTTCCCCACCTATGTTCGGCCTACTCATCTTCATATAAGCAATGCAGTCCTTCAACTCTTTGATCTCACATTTCATGGATTTCACATATTCCCTAACGTTGTCAGTCAACTCCAAAAGTTCTAAAATTGCATCTTCTGGGAAGGAATTGTCCATGTTGATTACACCGGTTTCAATAAGGTGAGCTTGATATCGTTCAAGCCACATGAAGAAAGTGTATTTATCGGGCATCTGCATCAAACCAATCTCACAACTTATTCCATTTCATAGATAATTGAAACAAAATCAAAGGAAATCAAACCGTAACCCTAACCAGGGGTAGACCCAATCAACAAGGGATCCTAATCAAAAAACAAGAATCACTTGAAGAAACCGTAACCCAAACCAGGGGTAGACCCAATCGGCGTGTAGTGTGGCATAGACACGAAGGCTAAAACCGAATCAACAAGGGATCCCAATCAACAATATGCAAGCAAAATTTACTCACATTAGGCTCATTTCTCGGACACTTGAAGAAACGCTTGTGTGGATTCGCCTTCGTGTTCGAGATACGCTCAATGACTTGGTATTCCTAGCATACAGGGCAAAGAATCAAGGGTAGACCCGTCGGTCCATGCTTCGGGTCCGTCCCCTTGCTTGCGCGCATGGACGAAGACCCCTGAGACATGGCCATCGTCTTCCTCCGCCGCAGCACGCCGCCGCTGAGGTCAAGTTGCCTCGGTCGTCGCCAGGAGCTAGGGCTGTGGTGTTGAATGAGAGTGGAGCTAGGGTTTGCGGGGGCACTTGGGTGGCCGACCGAGCCCATTTGGTTAAGGTGCCACCAAACCCGGTCGTGCCCGGTCATTTGAACCGGGGCATTTTGGTAACTTCATGTGTCCATAATTGAGCCAAAAAATCAAAAAGGGGATAAAATAGCCAAAATGGCAAAAAAATTGATTGAAATTTCTATGAAATGGCAAATAACAAATTACATTGTACATAATGCAAAGCGTAGAACACTGTTCTATTAGGTGCCAAATTCTTAATTGTCCCATAAGTTAATTAATCGAGCAAACACATGGGAGAAGGCCGATGAAAATGAAAAGTTCCAAATGCAGGCGCATCTCTAGCTGCTAATGCGTCTCGATGGATAAACTATGTGACCTGATGCGTTCCTTTGATTGTAAAGCAACTAGTATACTGTAACAACTAGCAATGTGGAAGAAATGCCTTTGTAATTAAAGCACCAGATGTGAAAGAAATTGTGATCACCCAGCCCAAGATGAATAGGGCCCAAGTGCAGCCCATATATGGGTGTGAATGGATGAATGCACGTAAAAGATGATAGTCCCACATTACCTAGCCAAGATGAAATTGACCAATATATATGGCCAAGTTGTTCAAAGCAACTAACCATTGGTAAATCATTTTGCATTAGTTGATTTAGGAAAAATACAAATGGTTAGTTGTGTGTGTGTGTGGTCTTTTCCGAGTGGGAGTGAGCCAAAGCCTATTTGGACCCTAGGGTATTACAAATGGTATCATAGTAGACCCTCGTGGCTACACGTACCTGCGGGTCAAGGGTGTAGGCATATGGCACATGGAACATGTGGGCCCAGATGAGTGGTCACACGGCATGGCATATTTGGCGGACTGGATGCACGGACGTGTGCCAAGAGGGGAGGTCCTGGTCATTTGCCCTAGTCTAGTTATGATGGTCCGACGAGGATGTCGAGTTCTTTGAGGGTGGCTGTGTGTGATGATCTAGCCCAAGATGAATAGGGCCCAAGTGTAGCCCATGTATGAGTGTGAATGGATGAATGCATGTAGGAGATGATAGTCCCACATTGCCTAGCCAAAATGAAATTGACCAACATATAAGGCCAAGTTGTCCAAAGAAACTAGTAATGGGTAGGGATGCAATCGGAGCGGATACAGGCAGATGTCGCTCACCCCGTATCCTATTCCATATTTTTTTATCGGAATCAGAGTAAGACAGGACAGTGTCACATACGAATATGAATGTGTATAGTCTCTGTCATGAATACGGAGTGAATACATGCCAAACCGAATGCGGATATTTAATCACATATTGCACAAAAACCATATATATCGCACATATAAAGATCAATCAATCATACTACATGTCCAAAATGCAACTACATTAGCAATTTAACAAGCAAATTTAACTACATCACACTATGATGGTGGCTAGTTAAAGAAGTAGTAGCAAGTTATAGTGATAGCAGTAAAATGGCTCGGTAGCGTCGATACCGATAGTAAAAACCTTTCATCACACAATTGACAGTAAAATCGGCAGTAAAATGATCACGCATCATCCTGACAGTAAAAAAACTAGCAATAAAAAACTTTTACTGCCGTTCCGACAAGAAAAATAGTGTTGTAACTTCGTGATGCTGATTTACTATGAAAAGGCATGCCACGCTACTGATTCCAGTAAATGGCTATGTAAATTATGTTCTGTGTTTTGTGGTCGTCTTACTGTAAATGACGTGTAATATTGTTTTCTATGTATTCGTTCTATTGATGCTCCTCCCCCGCTTGTACTTTTTTTTTGTTGGGAATTACTGTCACAGTGGTACTATTTTACTACAATTTAAACTGGATGTTACTGGTATGCATCAAAAACACGAATACGCATGTTGTTTTTGAACTTCCTAAGTTTTACTGTAATAAACAAATGTTTTTACTACATGTTACACAGAAGTTTACTAGATGTATAAACGAAAAACTCTAAAACACAACTAAGTTGGCTTGCTATGTGGCCTGAATTTCTTCAGTATGTTGGGGAGAGGCTTGACGTTGTTGACCTTGTGTAATAATAGGTAGAACATCAGGTCGGCCCAGGAATTTTCAATTACGATAAACTTCCGGGAGTTCGCTCTCTTCCGTACAAACTCTGAATCAATCAATTTTTGTTCCTAAATTCATTTAAATTCATAATATCTCTATTGGTACGAATTTATATTTTTTATATTTTATTTATTTTTCTGTTATTTATTTTGTCTCTATTCGCACGTGTAGAGTCCAACGCCGCCGACACCAGTTTGGACCAACCAGACACGTTAACCTCCAACTTCAATGAAGGAGAGTCTCCTTTGAACATTATGTACCTATAAATTTTTTAAAATTATGTTTTCATTTTTAAAGTATTACGCATTGCTATTTCACATAAAATGATGAGTTCAAATTGTAGGTTGTTAGTTAAACCTAAAATTGTTAATGTCTCCCTTTGATAATTGTTATCTTATACCTTTGTAACCCTAGCATAGTAATTCCGCAATATTGATTACAACGTTGTGGAATAGTTAAACACGGTAGAATTGCTTAGACATGCTTATCGGTCTTGATCAACCTTTTGGGGGAACCATTATTACCCGTTATGCTATAGTTTGGAAAATGTATGACATTAGGTGATATCAGTAATTGGAAAATAAAATAAAATGATTGAAATTGTTTATACTAGGGCGAGTGGCATGAGTTTTGAGTGTCTCGCCCTGGTCAATTAAGGACCGACGCTTGTGTCTATTCAAACCGAGCAAATACCGTACAACCACATGTCCTAAATGGGAAGGACCTAATAGATTAGTTTACTAAGTCCAGACATCTAGCCCGCAGGCTGTAGTTGTTAGGAGTTACCTGGGTAGTGCAGACAATGGTAAGTGACGTCCATGTCTATTGGGGCTTGCGTCGGGTGATGCTAATTGACATCCATGTCCAGGCACGTTATCCTCTACAACGGTGAGCTCTGGATTGATGGTAAATGACATCCATGACTTGGGGTTAAGCTCATTAGGCAGGCTAATGTAAGGATAAAGTATTGTAAAAGCCTTGTGATAATCGCTTAGTCGTACGCCCAAGAAAGCGTGTCATGGCCAATATTATAAATTGATTATCTCGTGTGGGTCAAGCTGTACAACCTCTGCAGAATGTAAAACTATTCGAACAACCGTGCCCACAGTCAAGAGCGGGCAAGGTGCGTTCACAAATGGTAGATTTTACTTTTTGTTTTAAAGAATTATTTTAGGAATCCGGGAGTAATTGGAACTCTTGGATTGTTGTTCTGGCAGTTAGAGCCAGTTGGGTAGCTAGAGCCCTACTCATGAAAACTTGGCGGTTAGAGCCACATTACTAGTGACTGGTAGCTAGAACCTTCACTAGACAACCAATTTAATTTAATTATTGAATCTACATTTGTCAAATGAGCTTTATGAAAAATATTTAAACATAAAATGTTGCTTTGTGCAAAAGAACCCTATAAGCCTAATTGTTAAAGCTGTACATATGCATATTTTTCCAAGACTCACGGAGTACTTTATGTATTCACATGCTACACTCAAAACAAATCTCAAAAGTCTTCAATGATGCCGAGAACGACTGCAACTTCTACGCATGCGGGTTTGATGAAGGACATCCGGAGTACTAGGCTGCACTCCCCAGTCGAATATCGGTGGACGATTCGATGGGGCCATCTCAGAGTTTACTCTTTTATTATTTTCGCTGCTGTAAGACTCAAGGTCTTTTGACCTCTTTTGTACTAAGTGGTCATAAGGCCGGTACTCAGTTGATTATTATTGTTATCAATGTTATTTCCACTGTGTGCACTAGCTACTAATCTGGGACTGGTGCAGAAATAAACTGAGGGTTCGGATTCAGAAATCTGGTCTCGACATCTAGGCTCTAATTTTCCAATGTTGATACGAGCATAAGCAGGACAACCAAATATTCTCAAATTTGAATATAGGGAGCGATCTGGCCAAGAACCTTGGGGGTCAAATCCCAGGAAGAAATCTTCTCAGCAGTCTTCCCTACGAAGGAAGGGCTATCTTCACTAGTCGTCTCCCAGTAGAACCACTTCTTCTTCTGCCCCGGCCACGACGACCAGGTGAACATCTGAATGTACTCCTTGGTCTTCCCATCATGGAGCTTCAGACCACAGCTCCCGGTGATTCTAGATTGTCTGCTCATTCCATAGTAGTATTGGAGGAGCTCTAGGTCTGGAAGGATCCCAAGGTAAGCTTCGCACAAGTACACGAACACACTTAACATTGTGATGGAATTGGAAACAAGGTTCACCAACTCCACCCCAAAGTGCTCGAGTATGAGTATAAGGAAGGGATGAGTGTGTAGTCGAAGGCCACACTCACAGCACGCCTGAAAGATGGGGATCTGACCGATCTCCCCCGACGGCCAATGTTGCCCAACAGCCTCAATCCACCTCATGAATTCCCTCTTTGGAATCTTCTCGGCGGCGACCAAAGCCTTTATCTTGGATGAATCCATCTCCGATTCTGCCCACTTAGAAGCGGCTCCGGCCATTTTCTCTAAGTGCGAGTGATTTGGGTTTGGAAGGATTTCGAGAGAGAGAACAATTTGGTTGGCGGCGGAGAGCGCAAAAGCTCTATGAACATTGAAAGCAAATGGGGAAAAGTAAAAACCCTAAGCTGCGCCTATGGTGCCTTCTTATAACCGCACGCTTGAGTTAAAAGATCGTGGGAACTCAACAGTTGCCACCTCTTCGGGAACCGCTCCAACAGATAGATTTGTGAGAGTCGATTGGGATTCTTTAATTTGCCTGTTCGCGAGAACCGAGTTGGTCTTTACACCTCAAGCGAAATTACCTTCTTGACCAAGTTTACTTCTGGCCAAATGAAATACCAGTCGAAAAGCCTTTCCTTCGACCATCATTCTTCGAACACCTAATGGTCGTAAGATCCTCTATGACTCCTTCTTCCAAGCAAGTTACTTTCACTTGAAGCTAGGGGGCTAGATGAGGAGGATCTAATAATCCTCATTTACTTATTTATCTGTAATTCTTATTATAGATATTAACATCTTCGTATTAACCTTAAATATGCCTCGAGCCGGCCCAGCAGGCACGGCCCATCTGGCCAGTCTAGACAAGTGAGTCTAGCCAATTTTTAAAATTTTTCTTCTAATTATAGGTGGGACCACGATCCACATGGACTCGATCCACCCAACGGTTCACAGGGCCAGGGGCCCACACATCAGAGTTTTAGAGTTTTAAGTGGTGGAGCCCGTATGTCATACACACATACATTAAACTACAGATTAATTATTTTTTCTAATTACGGAGGGCCCACATGTCATACTACAGACGTACTTAACCACTAATTAATTACTAGGTTAACTAAACTAACTATCGTGGGGTCCACATGGCAACGCCTCTGGTCATCTTCTCCGTCTAGAACAGAGGAGTGCACAGGGGAGGACACCATGGCTGGCTCAGGGCGAGCTCGGCACTGGCGGGGAAGGCTCCAGCGACTAGCAAAATGGGTTGCGGGGACCAAGGAGACCACGAACCATGATGGTGACGAAGGTGTGGTGGGAGACGGACTGAGGTGGCGATGCTACGTCCAGGATGGTGACGGCGCTACTGTACTCGACGACGACGACTTACAAACTGGTGCCTAATCTCCCATATTGAGCATAGTTTGAGCATACACGCTTCGAGGTGGTCTCAATGGTGTCAACGGTTCTCCAGCTCGTGGTGTGTGTTGGTATATCCACGGTAGCCCACGGCAGCATGACATGATCCAACGTAGTGGTGCAGCTATGGTCAACCCTATGCCAGAATGATTAGTCTACCAAGTTTGGCATTCGAAGGGGCGTGTGGGAACGTGGTGACTTACCAGGGAACGAAGTGGCAGGGGAGATCGGTTACGGCAGCATTGGATGGTGGTAATGTGGCACATTGAACCAGAGGACGAGGGAGGTAGATGGGCTGGTGAGGAAGTTGGTGATGGGAGGGGTCGATGGAAGGCGGCGATGGCGACAACGATACTGCAGGTTGTACGGCACCGGGATGTAGCCAGGTTAGTTGCGACGACGGTGGTGGAAAGGAGGCCTCATGGCTTGGCAGCAACAAGAAAGGAAGGGAGATGAGGCAGAGCTGTTGGGAAAAACTTGGGGCGGCTGTGGTTCGGCTGGAGGTGGCTGACCACAAGCGGCAAGGCAGCCATGACGGTGGCAAAGCTACGACCACAGGGCGCTCAATATAACATTGGCAAAAAGGAAGAACGGCTACGACTTGAGCATCTACGCAATAAGGAGAGCCTAATGGGCACACGATGCCCCAGACGATGCGGTGTGCTTTGCTGCCCACGATGTCCGGTAGCGATGAAGGAAGGCGTGCGCGGCGGCGGGGGTGCAGCGGCTAAGCGGTGATGTTGGCTACCCTATCGGGATCAGGATGTCCAGAAACATGACACACGAAAAAGGTGAGGAGAAGACTCACCGGAGCAACGGGAAAAGAGTGAAGGAGTTGGGCGGTGCTCTACCGGGCTTTGCCTTTGAGAAGACGACGCGGTGCAGTGGCATTCCAAGTGACTAAGTGGTGGATAAAGTGGGGAACAAGAGGGGAAATGAAGAGGAGGGCGCGATAGGGATGATGACGCGCTCAACTCAACTTAAAAGGCGGTGGAGTCCGGCGTTTTCTCGTGAGGTCGGGGCGGCTTGCGCATGAGTTCTCATGGGCACGGCACTGCACATGGTCCTGGAGGCGACGTGACTACTGTTGGAAATGTGGATAACATTTTAATTCCAGATTTTATAATGAGGCAAAGATCACAAATAACTAGTGATGCATAAAATGATACTAACAGCAGGCTACATAATGCAGTTCTAAACATACTCAATATCATGATTATATCAGAATATACTGGTCGTAGACACAACTTACAGTATAGGTCGATGAAGAATAGGAAACTGTGGAGACTCGATGCGGTCTGGATCGTAGACGCGTAAAGCGGTCACGACAAGCGATCGCATTGAATCTTATTGCCTAGAAACCTTATTGTCGCCCCGTGCAGGTGAACTCTGCGACAATGGTTCGAAGATACCGCTCACCCTCCTTCCCGGTGCACGCCGAGGAGAATAGACAGCTTGGTTCAAAACAGCACAACTCTCCAGCACAAGAGAACAGAGAGGAAGAAGTAGAATACTTGGAATGGAAAAAAGATTTCCCTTGGTCTGGGCCTCTTGAAAACCTTTTTAAGGGTCGAGTCAATTACTCTCTAGTAACTACTCAATAAAGCACACATTAGAACTGGTAACTGCTAATTAAAAAACCAATTAATGGTAATTAAACATATTTTATCATATCCTAATTACACGTTGATCTTCAGCTTTAACCACCGGTCTACAGCTTTGACCACGTTCTCCAAGGGAGGTCCAATGGGACCACAGTGTTTCGACCACACTCTCTTGGAGTGATCCAAAGGAGGTCCAAGAGAATCTCCACACTCCAAGGGAGGTCCAAGAGGATCTCCTGGAGGTCTAAGAGAAATCTCCAAGGGAAGTCCAAGAGAATGTCCTCAAGGTCCAAGAGGACGTCTTGGAGGTCTCCAAGAGGACTCTCCAAGGGAGGTCCAAGAGGACATCCTAGAGGTCTCCAAGAGGATGTCCTGGAGGTCTCCAAGAGGAATCTCCAAGAGAGATCCAAGAGGAAGTCCTGGAGGTCTCCAAGAGGACGTCCTGGAAGTCTCCAAGAGGACTCTCGAAGGGAGGTCCAAGAGGACGTCCTGGAGGTAGAGAAATGCACGATCAGCAAAAGAAAGGTGGACTTGGTTCACAACACGTTCACGGTTGCGCATCGCAAGTCACAAGTCACGCGATTGCCACGCGAATAAACGCGCGCGCGTGCGTACGTGTGTGTGACTTTAGCTATAGTCCTCCTCATGTCACTCTATGATATGTATCACATGTATCAAGGGGTGGCAAGGACTCCATCTTATAAATTGCTCTCTCACTACTTGGCTAGGCAGTATGGAACTAAATCATACATGCTTTGGAATTTAGGAATGAATGGGCTTTTACAAATAAGGGTCCAATTCTAACAACTACCTCACGACGCTTGGACTGGGGGAGCAAGACTTGAGGCTGCAGGCGCTCTTCGCCTCTCTGTCTCCTGCTGCAGCACGTGCTCAGGGCGCACGCAAGAGAGCCACAGAGAGAAGAACAGAGAGAGGAGGCGAGGAGAAGAAGAACACTGCATGGCAAGTGGGGTCGGGGTCCACTCATCAGCGAGCGTGCGAGAGAGAGCGAGGGAGAGGTGGGCTGGTTGTCGCGGCTTGGTCGGCTCGCTCACGGGCCACAAGGGAAGGGAAGGAGGGAATGAGAGGGTGACGGCTCGGCTTGGCCACGGGGAAAAGAGAAAGGGAAGGGAGAGGGAGGTGGGCCGTGGTTGGAAATCGGCCCAAGGAGGAGAGAGGGAAGGAAAAGGTTTGAATATTTGATTTGCAAATTCAAAAATAATTTGAATTTGAGTTTAAGATTGGAAAAGGTTTTGCACACAACTAAACTTTTAGATTTTTGCAAATCCGAAACCTTGACACAAGAAAATTGTTTTAAAATTTAAATTGCAAGGCAAGGCTTTTGGAAATTTTTGAAATGCAACCAATTTTTTTGAAATTCATGTATTTTTAAATGAAACCAAAATTTGGGCTGTTACACTTTTTCTCAAGTTGTCGTTGTTTGCCTCCGAGCTGATAATGGCATTCTTGCCCACTACCCACACTGTTCAGCGGCTTGGGAGAGGAGAAAGAACCAGCAATCAGAGGCCGGCGAGTTGACTAATCACAATCTACAGAAATCAACAGGCGTTGTAAAACAATTTAATTACTAACTAGAGGATGAACAAGCTGACAGGGATCGTTGAGTGTTTTCTCTTGTTCTCCGTATAGGAGAGAGCTGACACTAGCGACACTGTTTCTGACTTGTGATTGCGTTACCCACGGGTAATAGGTAACTAGAGGTAGTTCTAGGTTCTGAAGTTTCCGTTTGGAGTCCTCTCTTCTTTTTCAGAGTTGTAATCTTCAGAAATGTGTAGCATAGGCATATATATGATTCATTCTGCAGACACCTAAAAACTGTTACTCCCCACCTAAAATTATATATCAGAGCTGCATCAAGGAGGACAATTGTTCCAATGCAAAAGCGAATCATGGAAAAAAGACGTTTATTTACTACTATATAGTGATATATCTTTGTGATTTAACTGCTAAAATCATTGCCTAAGGCTTAGATGAGAGTAATATGTGGACCTTAATGTCATGATCTGAACTACCCCTGTACAGGGGCAGTGATGAACTCTGAATTACCATTCTCGTGATTCAGACAAAAAAAACATGCATTTCAACCCTGTCAACTGCATTGCATTGAAGATCGGAAGTATGTGCATCGGAGCTTTAAGAAATATAAAAAGATTCCTCAATAAAAACTGTTATGAATAGCACATGTATTCATCGTGATGCCAATGGACCAATATATATACAAGTACAATGGACTCATATATATACAAGTACATACATGACATATATGCAGGTAACTCCTTATACAACAGGGAAAATACACAGATAATAATACACGTCTAACATTACTGACTTCAAAATTTTGTTATCAGTTTGTAGTTGTACATCATAGGCAACAACGATAGGCACGTCTGTTCAGATAAAATGCAGTTGATGCTCCATTGCCAATGGAAGAAAGAATGCTCCTTTGCTCGTCTAGATACGCACGTCTGTTCAGATAAAATGCAGTTGATGCTCCATTGCCAATGGAAGAAAGAATGCTCCGAATTCCTGTTAGACTATATTTGGTAGTTCCTCTTTTCACGGCTACCCTTCCTTATCTTCTCCCGATTCTGTTTCTAACTCGGTTGAGAGATTATGGTAGGAGGTAGCTTATATATGTATTTTCTCCGTGATCAATACATTATCGCGTTGAGTCATACCTTCTCACATGGTATCAGACTTTTTCGATCTCACGCTTCCGCAACCCAGTCTTCGGCCGGCGATGTCGTCCGCCACCTCTCGTCCCGATGAGGCGGCTCTAGACGCTGTTGTGACTGCCGTCGCCGACGCCGTTCGCGACGCCTTCGCCATCCGGCCGACTCGCGACCGCTTCGCGTTCCGACGGCGATCGGCATCAAGGCTTCAGCGCGCAGCGCGGCACTTTTCTCCTCCTCGTCGCGTCTTCTCTCTCGACGCCGACACCAACAACGCACGCCGACGCAGCTCTCTCGCTGCGCGTGCGCGTGACCGCATCTCCTCCAATCGCGCCGGCTCAAAGCCACCGTCTGCGGCCGCCTCGCCGCGCTCTTCGCATCCTGCGCGTCGCTCCGGGCGGCCCGTCGGCTCCTCCGGCTACACCCCTCGGCGGCTCTGGCCTGACACACCGGCCGCGTCCGCAACCTCGCCCCTCCGCTTGACGCCGGCGCTTTCGGTCCGCCTTCATGCCCGGCGGTCAGCGTCCTCAACGTCAAGGCCATTGTACCAGTGACCCTCGACGTCGCGGCAGCCAACTACACTCGGTGGCGCGGTCTCTTCCTCGTGGCCCTCGGCAAATATGCCTTGACAGACCACGTTCTCTCCGACGACCTCCACCCCGATTGTGCTGCTTGGGCTCAGATGGACTGCGTCGTCCTCGGTTGGCTCTACGGCACCATCTCCAACGATCTACTCCAGGAGGTCCTCACGCCGTACGCCACCGCTCGGCATATCTGGCGGTCCCTCGAACATCAATTTCTCGGCAACAGCGAGCACCGCGCCCTCCACCTCCAGGCGGAATTCCATACCTTCCGTCAAGGCGATCTCTCCGTCGCCGACTACTGCCGCAAGCTGAAGTCCATGGCTGACACGCTCGGCGATCTCGCCGAACCCGTCGGCGATCGCACCCTCGTCCTCACCACTCTGAACGGTTTGTCCGACAAATTCAGTCACTTGAAAACACTCATACCCATGCAGCGTCCGTTCCCGTCGTTCGCTGAGGTCCGGTCCCAGCTCCATCTGAAGAATCAGACGCCACCAGCGCCCTCAGCGCCTCCGTCTTCCTCGCCGGCAAGAACAAAACCAAGCACCTTCAACCCGACACCTC
The DNA here is from genome assembly GCA_036346405.1 of Phyllostachys edulis. NCBI lineage: Eukaryota > Viridiplantae > Streptophyta > Magnoliopsida > Poales > Poaceae > Phyllostachys > Phyllostachys edulis. The sequence goes on along the minus strand of CM070561.1, from coordinate 62,746,010 downwards.
CATTGGCTCTGGCAGGGAATCAAAGCGGCGGCACCAGCGCAACTTCAGCAGAATCGCCGGCGCCCATGGCCAATGATCCGGCGGCAACCAGCAGGCCGCCCCGAGTGGTGCCTCGGGTGGCGTCAAGGTTGGCGCTAGCGGCTCGACCCAGACGTGGCCCTCTCCACACAACCCTTGGGCCGGCACAATACACATGTGGCCGGGGTCATTGGGTCGTGGCGTCCTTGGATCGCGCCCTCCGTTTGCTGGCGCAGCCATTGGCGGCCCACCTGGCGGCTCATCTATGCCTCTCCAACAAAGAAGAAGAATGGCTGGCCCCTTCGGCCTACGCAGCCTCTGGCGGCATGGGTCTCGAGCCCAGAAGAGCGCCTCCCGGCCCCCACGCCCGGTCGGACTGCCGCGAGATGGGCTGGTTTACAAGACCCGTCCAGTGGGACCAAGCATCTCTCGCCGGCTCCTTCAACACCACGACGCCTCAACTCTGCTACACACGAATGGTACATGGACACGGGTGCCACTGCACACATGACCTCCGACGCCGGTATCCTTTCTTCCACCCACCCTCCCAACCCTCATCATCCTCACACATCGTGGTTGGTAATGGTTCCACAATTCCTATTTCCTCCATAGGACACTCTCACATTCACCACCACGACCGTTCTTTTACTCTTCGTGATATCCTTTGCTCTCCGCACATTATCAAGAATTTAATCTCTGTTCGTCGCTTTGTCGTTGATAACTGGTGTGCGGTTGAATTTGACCCCTTTGGTTTCTCTGTAAAGGATCTTCGCACCAGGACCGTGATCGCCAGGTTCAATAGCTCCGGTCCACTCTACCCCCTCCATCACACCCTGCCTCCACCTTCGTCAGCAACTGCCCTCGCCGCCAGCACCCCTGACGTCCTCTGGCACCGCCGTCTTGGTCACATTGGCCACGACGCGCTCGCTCGTCTTGCCACCGTCGTTCCCGTGACCAAAGGGGGCCTCACCGGAGTCTGTCACGCCTGCCAGCTTGGCCGCCATGTTCGCCTTCCTTTCACTAGCTCCGTTAGCAGGGCCTCGGCCACATTTGAGTTGATTCATTGTGATCTATGGACATCTCCTGTCGTTAGCGTTTCGGGATTCCAATATTATCTTGTTATTTTAGATGATTGCTCCCACTTTGTTTGGACCTTCCCGCTTCGTTTTAAATCCGACACCTTTTCCACCTTGTCGCATTTTTTTGCTTATGTTAAAACTCAATTCGCCACTACCATCCGCAATGTCCAAGGCGACAATGGTCATGAGTTCGACAACTCGCCACCACACTTTCTTTCTTACCAATGGTGTTCACTTGCGGATGTCATGCCCTCACACCTCTCCTCAAAATGGCAAGGCGAACGTATTCTTCGTTCTCTTAACAACATTGTCCGCTCCTTCTTTTTCGAGCTAGTCTCCCGGATCCTTTTGGGTGAAGCTCTTCATACCGCCACACACCTCATAAATAGGCACCCCACCAAAACCCTTACACATCACACGCCTTTCTTCGCACTACATGGAGTCCACCCCACTTATACACACCTTCGTGTTTTTGGCTGCAAATGCTACCCCAATCTCTCCGCCACCGCCCCCCACAAACTTGCGCCCCGTTCCACGATGTGTGTCTTCCTTGGCTATCCACTTCATCACAAAGGGTATCGGTGTCTTGATCCTGTCACTAACAGGGTTATTATTTCGAGGCATGTTGTGTTTGATGAGCATTCGTTTCCATTTGCCGAGATCACCACTAACTCTGCTGCTAATCTCGATTTTTTGGAGGATTTTACCGCCCCTGTACAGGCAACCATCGGCACTTCCAGACGGCGAGCGGCGGCGTCTCCAGCTGACTCTGCGCCCTCTTCCGCTGGGCCGCCTGCCTCCGCTAGGCCGGCCTCTCCTGCTGCCTCCGCCACAGCATCCCCCGCCCATTCGCCTGGGTGGGCCTCATTGTCGGCCCAGGCGGTCTCGGTGGGAGGCCTCCCGCCCTCTCGGCGCTGGCAGGCCCCTGTCACAAGCCTCCGCCCAGAGCCCGGGCTACCTCAAGACGTCGCCATACCGAGCGCGCCCCGTTCGCCCGCCAAGGCGGACCTACTCTGCTCTCTCGGCTCGGCGTCTCGCCGTCATCAACGAAACACGCCATGACGACTCGTGGCAAGGCGGTATCCGCAAGGAAACCACTCGGATGAATCTCCACGTCGCTACACTTTCGCCACTCCGCGCACATATCGAGCCGCCTTGGTCGATTTTGGCGGAAGGCCATGGAAGCAGAGTTCAACGCTCTGCTCACCAACCGTACGTGGGATCTTGTCCGCCTCCCTCCGGCGCCAACATCGTCACCGGCAAATGGATCTTTAAGCACAAGTTTCACGCCGACGGCACCCTAGATCGCTACAAGGCTCGCTGGGTTCTCGTGGTTTCACGCATAACGCCCGGCATCGACTACGGCGAGACCTTGATCCGGTTGTAAAGCCCGCCATTGTTCGCCTGATACTTTCGGTTTGGCGGTGTCTCACGACTCGCCCATCCATCAACTTGATGTGACAAATGCCTTCCTCCATGGCACTCTCCAGGAGACTGTATATTGTATCCAGCCACCAGGGTTCGTTGACCCCTCTCGCCCCGACATGGTGTGCCACCTCAACAAGTCCCTATATGGTCTGAAGCAGGCGCCCCGAGCCTGGTACGACCGGTTCGCCTCCTTCCTGTTGACTCTTGGGTTTACTGAGGCCAAGTCCGACAACTCTCTCTTCATTTTTCGTGCGGATCGACCACGAGATACTTGCTGCTATATGTTGATGATATCGTCCTTACTGCATCTACCAGCAAGCTCCTTCAGTGGACCATCTCATCACTTCAGTCTGAGTTTTCCATGAAGGACCTTGGGGCTCTTCATCACTTCCTCGGCATCAGTGTGTCTCGGCAGTCCTCTGGCTTGCTCCTCAGTCAACGGCAGTACTGTATCGACATCCTAGACCGCGCCGGCATGACAGATTGCAAGCCTTGCAACACTCCAGTGGATACGTGTGCTAAACTTTCGCAAGCGTTGAGGTTCCCGATTCTTGACCCAACCGACTTCGCGATCTCATTGGCGCGACTTGATACCTCACCTTCACTCGCCCAGATATCGCCTATGTTGTCCAACAGATATGTCTTCATATGCATGACCCTCGTGAGCCACATCTCAGTGCTCTCAAACGGATTTTGCGCTATCTTCTCACAATTCCAACAAGAAGGTTGTTAGTTGGGTCATTTGGCCCAAAAGAATTTCCCATTTGAGGGACATTCAACCACCCCTGGGTTGGGAATGGCGGCGTCTCTCGGGAGCGGATTCCGGCCCGGCGACATCTCCTCGCCGGTTTCGACGGTAAGTGCGTCGGCGCCCGTGACGTTTGAGCCCATCCCACCGTCAAGCAGGCCGGGCTTTGGAAGTTTGGCGCGTGAGTCGGCTCCCACAACCCAACACTGTTCGCTAGGGTTTGGATCACGAGCTTCCAGAGGGTTCGGCGTTGGGTGTTTGGACTTTTCTACCCCCAGAGCGACGGGGGTTCGAACGATGCTGCCCACGGCGTTTTCGCTGGATCCTTCGCGAAGAAGTTCGGATGGAGGTGATATCCGCCATTCCTCAAACAGCGAAGGTCACGTGGAGAGTAGGGATTCCGCCACCAAGGAGCACAAGGAGTTGAGATATCGCTTTGGCACGTCACTCCAGGACCTATTTGCTCATTCCTGGCGGTCCATTCCGTCCTCCTCGTGGATCTGGATTCCCAAGAGGGTGAGTGCTGGTGAACTAGGGTTCCCGACGAGCGAGTTTGAGATTCGTCGATTGGGGAAAAAGGCTCGGGTGGTCAAGCGAGTCGGTGATCCACCCCCTCTTCATTGATCCTTTGCGGAGGTGGTGCGGGGTGATCACATGGATCGGGGGAGAGGAAGGTTTCCGCATCGATTCGAGAGCGAAAATCGCAACACAGGGGGTAAGAGATCCGCTCCCGAGGAGTGGATGGCAGATGATGATCTGTTGGGGGAAGAGGAGCTACGTTCGAAGCTTGATCGAGAACAAGAGTTGAATAGAAGAAATCAAGAGAACCAAGGTGGGGGTTTCATTAAACCAGGTATGCATTTTGCTCCCCATGAATTTGACAGAGATCGATTTGATTCTAGACATTATGGGGGTGCTGGTAGAGGCAATTTTTCGCAAGGAAGGGGGTGGCAGGATGAGTCTCGGCAAGAGTGGTATGGTAAAGATGGAGGGTTGCGTAGGAACGACCACTCCAGAGGTAACTTTCGGGGTGGTTTGGGAGGTCGAGTGGGTAACCTTAACCCTAATCTAGACAGGCCTAGAGACAATGCTAATTGGGAGGCTGCGGGAGGATCTTCAAAAGGGGATGAACACAAAAAGAATTGGGGTGAGATTGGTCCTAATACTGGGGTGCTTAGATCAGAGGACCGAGGCACTTGTTTTATATGTTTGCAAACTGGTCATCACCAAGCGCGTTGTACGAATCCTCCGGTTTGTTACAAGTGCAAAAAAACAGGACATTGGACATCAGGTTATCCTGAGGAAAAGAAGAACCATGGTTTGAAGCTTTGCGGTTTTGGTATTCCTGGTGGGGGATTTTATAGTTTACAAATTCCTGGTCTTCAGTTAAATGAGAATTCATCTGCTTCAGGGATTTTAAGTATCAAAGAAGGTAATGCTTCTGTTCACAAAATTGAGGCTGAACTGAAACATTTGATTAAATTTGACTGGGATTGGAAAGTTCGTAAACTTTCAGAGACAGATTATGCGGTGGTGTTTCCTTCGAAAGAAATGCTGGAATCTTGGTCCAAAGCAAGGGGTGTTGAATTGGCTTTACATTCGATTAAAGCTAAAATTGATATATCTCATCTTGACCCTGAAGCTTCCTCGATTCTTACTTCTGCTTGAATTAAAGTTACTAGAATTCCAACTCAGGCTAAATCAGTGGAGATAGTGAAGGAAATCGCTAGCACAGTGGGTGAGCCTGTTGATGTGGATGAGTTAAGCCTGTTGAGAGAGGACCCAGTGAGAGTCAAAGTGCTTAGTAGAGATCCGGTTAATATCAATTGTTATGTGGAAATCTTTATTAACTCCATGGGGTATGAGATTAAATTTGAAGCTAAAGGGGGAGCTGTTGGAAAGAAGAAAGGGCCAGTTTATGATCATTTTCATAAAATTCATATCCATAAAAAGAAAGATGATGATACAGACGGTGCACGGGGATCAGAAGGGAGCTCTCGTAACACTGGTTGGGAGAAATTAGCGAAGAAATTTGGTGGAGATACGATTCAATCTTCTGATCAAAATAGTGGGGGTGGCACTAATAATCCTAAAGACAAACAACCTAAAGATGTTGTCTCTTTTGGGGGTGTGGTTTGTACTGATGTAATGATGACCAAAATTAAAGGTAAAGTTATGGCAGATGATACTTTAGTGGAAAAAGCTTTAGAAGATACAAACAATCTGAATATGCCTCTGGATGAAAAACATCAGAATCTGGGAGTTGTTATGGATGTTGAAGAGCATGAACAGATGCTACAGGCTGATTCTGATGTTTTCAATACTTGTTCTAGTATTGTTCCTGTAATCTCTATGAGGAAGCTTTACAGATTATGCCTTTAGCTTATAGTATTCCTCTTGGTCAAAGTGATGATATTAAAGTTGCCAATTTGAGAGAAGTTGCAGTTGATTTTGGGGTGCAGCAGCATTTGCTTTCCTTTGATGTTGGTCCTCAAAGAGAACATCAACCTGAGTATGTGTCCTTGGATCCTACACATGATGATGTTGTGGTTCACACTGAGAAAGGACCTGCCTATCTGCATGCTTCTTTATGGCCTTGTCTGAATCCTGGGAAGGGCATAAGGAGCTCAGGTAGTTAGAATCAAGCTAAAGATTTGGGAACTTGTTCTGATCAAAGCTCAGGGCTTCTTTATCACACAAAGGATAATAAGAAAATTGAAACAAAACAGTGGGGTGTTTCAGAGCTTACCTCTTCTGCTTTAGAGAAGGTTGATGATAGGTTTTGGGAGAGTGGTACTGGAATGAAATCTTTGATGTTATCAGATACAGAAGGGGTTACTGATGGTTGGAATTCAGCTAAAAACAAGAAGGTAAGAAGAACAAATTTTTGGAACCTACAGTGGCTACCAGAAAGAGTTCTAGAATTCAAGATCTGGGCATCTCCATGGAGAAGAAGGCTGCTAAGCTGAAGTCAATTCAAAACTTAGAAGACAAAGGTAATTCTGTTAACTCTTTTAATGTTTTGAACAATGTTTCTATTAATTACTTAGAGAAAGTTGCTACTACTTGTGGTATTAATATAGGAAAGAATTCTAATTCGACTGTTGAGATAATTTCTGCTATGCAAGCTCAAGAGCTAGCTAGATCTGCTTTAGCTAGAGCTGAAAAGGCAAAAATCTCAAAAGTTGAGACTGAATCTCTTGTTGTTAATAAGGAACATTTGGTAGGAGTGCAAAATTTGGACAACGGTGACAAGGTTCAGAGGGGTGTTTTGTGCACTGGTTCTAGCAAGGAAAAAGGGAACCAACCTATTGATGGGGGTGTTACTGTTAAATGTTCTATAAAATGAGAGCTATGTTTTGGAATATCCGTGGTTTGGGAAAGAATGCCAGGAGAAGATTACTGAAGGAATTGGTTTTTTCAAAGAGTTTGGATGCTATAGGGATTCAAGAAACTTTTAAAGATTCTTATTCTGATAGAGACTTGAAGGACTTGGTGGGAGATTTACCTTTCAAGTGGCACAATATTCCTGCTATGGGGCAGTCAGGAGGTATTTTATTGGGGGTGAAGGAAAACTTACTGGAAATTGAGACTTTTGATGCTGGTAACTATTTTGTCAGTATGGGGGGTGAGAAATAGACTTACTAACTTCAGATGGGAGCTGGGGGTGGTGTATGGCCCTGCTAATCATGATATTTCTAAAGTTTTTTTAGATGAGTTGGATAGAAAATGTAAAGGTGATGTGCTGCCTTTAGTCCTGGGTGGTGATTTTAACTTGATTAGAGAGCCTGGAGACAAAAATAATAACAATTTAAACTGGAGACTGATGGATATGTTTAATGAGTTCATTTCTGACAATAATCTTTTGGAGATTAAACGAGGGGGTGCCAAATTTACTTGGACTAACAAACAAAGTTGCCCAGTTATGGTAAATCTGGATAGAATTCTGGTTACCACTGATTGGGAGACAGTTTTCCCTTGTTGTACTGTTCAGAGTCTTGTTAGAGTGGATTATGATCATAATCCAATTCTGCTAGATTCTAGGGAAGGTAAATTAGTTAAGAAAAGAAATTTCTTTTTTGAGCAGAAGTGGATGTGTCAAGATAACTTCAAAAGTTTGGTTCAGGACAAATGGGTGAGTATTGAAAATAAAATTTCTGACGACTTTTATTCTGTGGATAAGTGGAATGGCTGTTTGGCTTCTCTCAGGAGTTTTTTGAGAGGTTGGAGTGCTAATTTGCATGGGGAGTACAAGCTGAATATAAGTCCAGGATTTTGGACCATATCAATATTTTGGATGATTTAGATGGTCAGAAGGGCCTTAGTCAGAGAGAATGGATATCGAGGTATCAATTGGAAGCAGAGCTGGAAAAAGTATTAGAAGTAGAAGAAAGACATTGGCAGCAAAGAAGTGGTTTGGATTGGTTGACTAAGGGTGATGCTAATACTGGTTATTTTCATACTTGTGCGAATGGGAGAAGAAGGAAAAATCTAATTCTTAGTTTGGTTCATGAGGGTTCAGTTCTTAGTGGTAAGGCTGAGTTAAGAGACCACATTGTGGACTTTTATAAAACTCTATTTGGTTTGGAGCAAGATCTGGATGTGAGGTTGGATGAGGAGGTTTGGAGTAATAACCTGAGAGTTTTGGATAATGACAACTTGTGTTTACTCCAACAGTTTATTGAAGATGATGTGTTGAAAGTTATTAAGGACTTACCTTCTAACTTGGCTCCTGGTCCAGATGGTTTCCCCACCTTTTTTTATAAAGAGTTTTGGGGGGTGATTAAGAAGCCTTTTATTGAGCTAGTGAACGATTTCAACAAAGGGATCTTGGATATTAAAAGACTCAATTATGGGGTGGTTACTTTTATTCCTAAACTCAAAGAGGTCAGCAGTATAAGACAATTTAGGCCCATCTGCTTACTTAATGTCAGCTTCAAAATTCTCACTAAGCTTTTGGCTAACAGGCTAGGAATGATTGCTGACAAAATTGTTAATGAAAGTCAATAAGCTTTTATTAAGGGCAGAAACATTCTTGATGGGGTGGTAGCTTTGCATGAAATTGTTCATGAGTTGAGGTGTTCCAAAAGGAAAGGAGTTATTCTGAAACTTGACTTTGAGAAAGCCTATGATAAGATTCATTGGAATTTTCTGGAGGAGATAATGTTGAGAAAGGGTTTTGCTGACAGTTGGGTTCAATTGGTTATGAGTTCAATAAGGGGTGGTAGAGTTAGTATCAACATCAATGGGGAGGTTGGACCTTTCTTCAGAACTTATAAAGGCTTAAGACAAGGAGATCCATTGTCCCCTCTCCTTTTTAACCTAGCTGCAGATGCTTTAGCAGAGATTATTGACATAGCTCAGAAGAAAGGTCTTGTTAAAGGGGTCATTTCTCATTTGGTGCCAGGAGGGGTTCCCATTCTACAATATGCAGATGATACTATTATTATGATGGACTGTGAGGATGATTATTACTTACACCTCAAGTTTATGCTTTATTGCTTTGAGTAGATGTCGGGCTTGAAAATCAACTATCACAAGAGCGAGGTTTATGTACTTGGAGTGGATCAAGAGGAGGCTGACAGAGTGGCTAACATTTTTGATTGCAAACTGGCTCAGCTTCCTATGAACTATCTGGGTATCCTGATTGGAGATAGACACATTGGGATGAAAGCTACTGAGAATGTGCTTAGTAAACTGAACAATAGACTTGATAATTGGATAAACAAGCTTTTGTCTTCCGGGGGAGATTAGTGTTGTCTAACAGCAGTTTAAGCAGTCTCCCTATTTACACTATGGGGTTTTATAGATTTAATGAAGGGGTGCATCAGAAAATGGACTCTATTAGATCTATTTTTTTCTGGCAAGCTGCTAGTAACAGTTTTAAGTATCATATGATGGGCTGGGAGGCTGTTTGCAGACCCAAAGATTTTGGGGGTTTAGGGATTATTAACACTCGAGTGATGAATGATTGCCTCATTGCTAAATGGATCTGGAAAATACATAATGCTGATAATGAACTCTGGTTTCGAACCATTAAAGCTAAATACTTTCCTGTGTGTGCTTTTAGAGATGCTAAAGTGTTGAATAGTTCTCAGTTTTGGAAGAGTATTCAGAAAATCAAAAGTGTGTTTTTCAAAGGGAGTGCCTTTAAGATTGGGGATGGTAGCAATACCTCTTTTTGGGGAGATGTTTGGTTGGCTGATTGCCCTTTAAAGGTCAGGTATGATAAGCTTTTTTTTGTGCTGTTAGGTCCCTAATGTAAGTGTGGATAATTGCTGGCTGGAAGGTATGTGGAACATCCCTTTTAAAAGAAGTTTGGGGTTTGAGGAATGTCTGCAATGGGATAATCTTAAGGATGATCTCTTGGAGGTAGAGCTCAATCATAATAAAGATTCTGTTCACTGGTGCTTTGAAAAAACTGGCATTTTCTCGATTAAATCTCTTTATAGAAATCTGACTTTTGGAGGTGTGTCCAGTAGAAAGTTTAAAAAGTTATGGAGGAGCAAGCTTCCTTTGAAAGTTAAAATCTTTTTATGGTTGTGTTTTCGTAACAGAATTCAGACTCTTGACCAACTTTCTAAAAGGGGATGGACAGGGGGCATTAATTGTGTTCTCTGTGGATCTGTTGAAACTCTTGATCATGTCATGTTTAATTGTTGTCTGTATAGTTTTTTCTAGCTTGGCATGAAGGAGATTTTAAGTTGGGATAGAGCTCTCAGATTTTTAGATGACTTTTACCTGAATTGGATAGAAAATAGGGGTTCTAATGATTACAACCTTGTTATGTTTAGTTTTGCAGCTTCGATTTGGACTCTTTGGAAATGTAGAAACTGAATAGCTTTTGACAAGCATTTCCCTAAGCATCCAATGGAAGTTATCTACAATTTTATATCTTGTTTGCAGCGCTGGACTGTCCTGCTCAAAAGTGATGACAAAGACAATATGATCCGCTTCTTGCTGCGGATTGAATCTTGGATTAAGACCTTTTGTAACCACTAACTGTCTGATGCTCAGAAGTGTTATCGAAGACCTTTTTGCTGCGTTGCTGGGGGTCGAATCTTGGAGCAAGACCTTTGCAAAATTTAGTTTTCTGTTGCTGGTGCTGTTTTCTTTAGTAGTGAATGCTGTGGTGGCTGTTGGATGTTTGTAATGGCAAAGACTGGTGTTCCCAGTTGTCGTTTTTTTTTGCTTTCTGTTTTGTTGCAAGACATTGTAATGTTGCTTTCTATCAAAAGCTGGGATTCTTTCCCTTTTCAAAAAAAAAAAGAAAAGAAAGAATGCTCCTTTGCTTGTCTAGCTTTCTCCCCGCAGACCGCTCCTCATTTTTTTTAGATAATGGAAGTACCGCTCCCCATGGGGAGCGACCTCGCTTGTACCTAAACTCCAGTGTTTCTCTCTCGCTGAATTGAGGGGGACATTTTTTTAGATAATGGAAGTACCGCTCCCCATGGGGAGTGACCTCGCTTGTGCCTAAACTCCAGTGTTTCTCTCTCGCTAAATTGAGGGGGATGTTAGATCAATCGCTCTGCCGCCCGTCACCGGTCCACTGCTCCGCCGCCGCTGGAGCCTAGATTTAGCGGCGGCGCGGCAGATCCGGCGACGGGAGGGCTCGGGCATGGTGATGGGCGGCAGAGCAGTGGATCCGGCGACGGGAGTGTTCGAGGTCCGGGCTCGGGCGACCGGCAGCAAAGGCGCGGCAACCGGGGCTCGGCGTCGTTCGGCTGCGTCGAAGAAAGCCGTCGTCGTCGATGGCAGAGGATAGCAAAAGAAGTCGTCGTCGATGGAGTCGGAGCCGAGCGAAGATGGCCCAGAGGCGACGAGCTGTGCCGGATCCGTCGAAGATGAGGGCAAGCGCGGTGGAGAAGGCCGAGCCAGTCGGCGGCTGGAAGGAAAAAACCAGCAGCGGCTTGAAAACAAACCCTAGTATACCATGCTATGAATAACGACTGTATTCATTATGAGACCAATGGATCAGTATATATATAAGTACAGATATGATATATATACTGACAACTTCTTATACAACAGAAAAAATACACAGATAATAATACACATCTAACAAAAACAATGAGCTCCCTGACATGAAAAGCTAAGAATCAACCATGTACTCATTACAACGTTGCAACACTGCCACACCAAACAATGTCTTAAAAGGTAGCAGGAAGTAATGTGCTAGTAAGAAGTAACTTGAAAGTAAATAAACGAGAGAACGATTACATGGAGTAATGTATGGTTCAGTGTTAGTGTCATTTTGCATGTTCTTACTTGTAAAGAAAATAACTTCTTACTGTCACCGTGTCACCATTTCTACTCTCTCTCTCTCTCTCATAAAAAAGAACTCTGAAACCTGCAGAACTGAGCCATGTGCTCATTTGAGCGTTGCATTGCTGCACCTAAACACCAAACCACGCTTTAAAAGGCCGCATGGACCATGGAGTAACATGAGAACAACAATGATTTTTACAGGAGCAAGAAACAAACAGAGGAGTTGGGAGAGTTGCCATGGCCATACATGCTGGGAAAACAAAGACGTACGGCACTAGTTGTGGGTCTGGGAGGCACCGGGAATTCAGACGGTATCAACTGAGAGCTGCGCAATCCGTGGCATTGGCAAGCAGCTATCCGCGTTCTTGTCCATGATGTTTATATTGATTGGGCGGCTGACTACTTGCTCTCGATGAATGATCTGAAACTATGGGTTGCTTACTAGGTCTGAATGGTAGGGAGGATAGCATTTATCACCAAACCAAAGACTCATCGATTAAGCATTTTCTGGCCCCTTGGCTGCTACTGACATTTGTATATTCTGTTGACAATGCCTCTCTGGATGAGCCGCTGCCGCTGGTCGATATTGTCCCCCACAGATGATGCAATCTTCTGCAACCAGTTTGGACCTATAGGCTATAGGATAGGGGAGAGACCGCGTCTCTATCGACATTGTTTCTTTCATGTGATTGCGTTACCCATGGGTGACAAGTAGCTAGAGTATGCATCTTTGAAGTTTCTGTTTCGAATTCTCTCTTCTTTTTTCCAGAGTAATATTCTGGCTGTTGCTGTTTTACTGTTTATAATGGTTTCCATGTCTCGACGTGCATAAAGCTGAGAAATTCAGAAATGTTTGCACAGATGATTCGTTCCTCAGACATCCGAGTATTGATATTTGCTACTTCACCTTAAATTATTTAGCAGCGCTGCATCAAGTAGGACACATATATTGCTCCAACGCGAAGGCAAATCATGAAAAAATAAGGCATTTTCGCTACGATTATATGATGACAGATAGACCAAGATGACATTCCACTGCTAAAATAATTGCCTAAGGCCTGAAAACTGTAGATCCCAAGTAACAAATTTGTAATTATCCCCTAGGCTTAATTGTCGTCTCATGATCCAGACAAAACATTCATTTCCGGCCTGTCAGTTGCATTGCATTAAAGATTCAAAATATGTGCATCAGATTTTAGACCATTTCCAATGTTGTGTTTTTAGCCGGTTCAAATGAGGAGAAAAAAGGCATTGAACCGATTCAATACATTAGAGATGTCAATTCCAACAAAAAAAATACATGAAACCGAACTATACTTAGGAATCGATTCAAAATATTAAACAACTCGTATGAGCATTAAACAACTACACATGAGATAGTGCGGTTGAGAGAAGATATTATTATTTTGTGATTTTTTTAATGTAACGTGAGTCTCAATTATTAGTAGGAATCGGTTCAATACATTTGAGAAAAACAAGCTCAGTCATTAGAATGCTTACGTGGCACAACTTTGAATCGACATCGATTTAATACACTAAAGAGCATTCTCTCCTGTGTAGTTGTTTAATACTCATATGAGTTGTTTAATGTTTTAAATCGATTCCTAAGTAGAGTCCGGTACCATGCATTTTTTTGTTGAAGTCGACTCCTCCAATGTATTGAATCGATTCAACGTCTTCTCTCTCCTCATTTGAACCGGCTAAAACACAATATTAGAGATGGTTTAAAGATGCTCTTAGAGCTTCAAGCTACCAAAAAGTTGTTCTGAACACAAACAACGTGCACCCCCACAAACATGGCCTGCAGGAACCAAACATGTGCTTATTAAACGTCGGATTAATACACCACATCAATGTCACCACACTAGGCCATAAAAGGTCGCAGGGAGTAATGCGTTAGGCCATTGATGTGGCTTTGACAAGGGCAAGAAAGGAGAGGATGTTACTGGTAGGTAGTAACTTGAACCAAAGAGGGCATTGTGGTATGCACATCAGGAAACGGCAGCACATTATAAGCAAAGGGGCATTGGTGGTATGCTCCACTTCAGAGGTTAGTTGCTAGATTTGCTCTTGCTCATGTCTGCATTTATGCTTTTCTTTCTTCTGGTTTTTTTTGCATATCCAATTTAAATTTTCTTAGGAATTTGTGCTAGGTTATGGAGTATTTGATCCTTCAGTTTTCCACATGTTATGGATCATCTAATTGACCGGTTTTGCAGCTATTCTACGGAAGATTTGGCAAGGCCTGACGGATTCGCATCGGCAAAAGGCGATTGCAAAGCCTGCCAAGGTGGAGTGGTGCGCAGCATCATCAACCTAATATTCCTCCAGAAGAAAAAAAAAACATAACACAGACAGTGTTTGATCACTTTGATGCACTTTGGTACCAACCAAAAGGTCATGCTCGTGCACGAACATATTAAAGTTTAAGGCTCAAAAATAAATTGGCTTCTTAAACATAAAAAAGATTCAAATAACGGTTTAGTCATCCTATCTTCTATGTTATAAAATTGTGCAGATTTTAAAAATATTGCACCTAGCACTAATATAAAGAAAGAAGATAAACAGCCAATCTTCGAAAGATGTACACCTCCTTGGGCATTCCGCTGAGTTGTTTACAGTTGAAACCAATAGTATCCCCTTCAAGCCATCTTAGTGAACACCATTAAAAAGTGCATCTTTACACTGGTTAGTCACCACAAGGAATTAGCATAGTCTATCTTACTTATGCAGTGCTTAGGCTCATAAAAGTAATGGCGGTACCCTTAGGTCATCCTTCAAACTTAGTGGTGCTACAGCACCAGCAGTGGAATACAATGATTCGGCAACAGGACATGTGCAATTAAGTGGAAAGCGTCAGCAAATGGAGAAACCAACCTTCCCAACTATATTTACACCAATCTTCTCTTCTGGGTCATCCACAAGATCCATTATACTCGGAATATGCTTCGATAACTGAATATATGTCACACCACCACCTGGAGCTATGCCTTCGCTAATGGCTGCAAAAGTTGCATTCTTTGCATCCTCCACTCTCGGTTTCCTATCCTCTAGTTCAGCTTCAGTGGCTGCCCCAACCTGAATAAAACTCAAACTCTCTTCAGATCCCCAGAAACAAACTAACTAATTTCATATCACAATCTCTGCATTATGCACTTCTCTATCCTGAAAATCTATATAATACAGCAAACTCATATCCATTATTTAATATGAAAAACTATTGGAATATAGGTTTGCTCAGATAGTGAGGCACCTTGATAACTGCAACACCTCTTGAGAGTTTAGCAATTCTTGCCGAAAACCTTTCTTTTAGATAAGCACTCGTTGTCTCTACATCTTTCTTTAGTTGCAGAATTCTTGCTTCAATCTCTGGTCTCATTGAAGGATGTGCAATGATAGTTGTAGATTCACTTGTTATAGTGATCTTCTGAGCCATGCCTAGCTGATCGGAAGTAGTGCCTTGAAGACCCCAGCCAAGGTCACTAGCAAAGAAATCTGCACCTGCTTAATTGAAGAAAAATACTCAGAGATTAACAGAACTAGGTAATTTCAAAGCAATGCATCATGCAAATGCAAAATGAGCTGTAATCCTTATGCCACAAAACATCAGTGAAACCTAAAAGGGAGAAACCAAATATAAGAAATTGATCTTAGCAGTCCGTTATAGGGAAATAACATAACTCACAAGTAACAGGCAACTGCTAAAATATGTAAAAACACTTCTAGAAAATATCCTGAATCCTGTAAAGATAGCACACTCTATAAGAACTTTTGAGGGACACAATAATACTAGCAGTACACAATTTTAAGGCATGAAGCTTTGCAATACTAATTCTGAAGTTCACCTGTCATCATAGCAATATCTTGGAGAATAGCCTTCTTTTCATCCCCCAAACCAGGACATTTGACAACCGCGACATTTAGCAATCCATTCAGTTTGTTAAGAACCAGAGTTGAATACACTGTATGTGAAACATCCTCCGCAATAATCAACAAAGGGACACTCAACTGTGTGGTCTTCTCCAGCAAAGGAAGTATCTCTTGTACTTCACTCACCCGTTGATCAGTTAAAAGCACTCTAGCATTTTCAAATTCAACAATTGCTTTGTCTTGATTTGTGATGAAATGTGGAGAAACATAACCCTTGTCTATCTGCAGGGATCAGATGGAGAATCATTAATTACATCTTCTGAGATTGCACCTCTATATTTGTGTCCCACATAGCAGCAAATGTTTCACAGCCACTTTTTGCGGCTGTTAATTTGTTTCTAATAATCAAATTACTTGTCTTTTGTTTGACATGCCTTGAGACATAGCCACGCTTTGGAGGAAAAGCAAAGTTCTTTGCATATAAATAATAAATTTTAGGGGAGAAACTCTATCATCACATAAATGTACCTTCATTTCTATATATCGAAGATGATGACTCAATTTTGATTATTCCATCAGGACCTATTTTCTCCAATGCATCAGCAATGAGATCGCCAACATATTCATCATTGCCAGCTGATATGGAAGCTACGGCTGAAAATGAAATTTAGAGATTTACTATGGAGACTAATGTGACTCTGCAGAACAGTTTAATTGAATGCACGCACATACCTAATCGTTTCGCACTTCATGCTACAATCATAGAATGCTTTCACAGAGTGAGGGGGGGGTAGTTTGTTTTCCATTTATTTTTCTAATTTAAATCGGTTCCTCCTTTGTCTATAAAAATACAAAATATGCACAAGATACACCACTTGAGCTTTAGATATGATAATTGGGTTGGCACTTGTCAGTAGTAGCCTAATATGTGTTTCTTCATTTTTATTCTTTGGCGTTTTTCCACCCATGATTTGTGATTTCCCAGGAGGTAAAGATTACCTTTTATGTCCTCCTTTGTGCTTACAGAGATACATTTAGTCTTTAAGATCCCAATTAGTTCATGAACAGCTTTGTCAATACCCTTTCTCAAGGCAACTGGGTTAGCACCAGTGGCAACTGCCAACAAACCAAGATTGATGATTTCTCGGGCCAAAATAATTGCTGTTGTGGTTCCATCGCCAACAGCACTATTTGTCTTGGATGCTATCTGGTTAACATGTTTCCAGTGTATAAGCAGCAGTGATACTAATCAATTTAAGAATATGAAAACATTAAACACCTTACCTCTTGAAGTAACATGGCACCTGCATGTTCAAGTGCATTTGGGAGTTCTATAGCCTTGGCAATTGTGACACCATCATTAATTACTTTAGGAACATCATCATTGTCGATAACAACATTCCTCCCTGCAGCAAACTTTTGAGTTTCAACAATCAATAGCACTACAAGCAATAAAGCCAAATAACATGCCAAAGGTAACATCTTTAACAAGAAAAAACAAGAAGCCAAAAGGCATCATTGAGCCATCCTATGATTAAGTGAAAAGTATATTAGGTCATTTTGCAACATCCACTGGATTTAAAGCTAACACCTTCACCAAATTTATATGTTACAGCAAAGAGAAGAAAAAAAGTCCATTGGAAGCATTAGATGGCACTGAATTCCATGATCCAAATTCACACGAAATTAGTAGTTGCACAATAAAAATTATAATAGTGGGAAAACAGTTTAATCAGTTTAGGAGTTGGGACATCTTCGGGCCAATTGCCTAATTGCCAAAATAAGACCCAATTCATGACTATTGGATTGCTGGCACAAATGGATTTAGTTAAACAGCATTGTGTACTCTTAACCCAACACTTTAGGTCCAAATTGTGCCAAAGTTCCTAGCTTTATCAATACACCAGTGACAATTCGCTACCTCGCTACATCCCTAGCGACATACATACTAGCAAAAAGTCTCAAAATAACAAAATTACAGTGATACATTAGACCCCAGAGACGAAGAAAGAAAAAAAAAGGCACCTTTTGGGCCGAGAGTGACCGCGACGGCGTTGGCGAGCTTGTCGATGCCCGCGGCGGCAGGCGTCGCCGGAAGATAACACCTTGACGTCTGCCCGCACCGCTAGGCGGCAGTGGACCCTTGCCGGCTTAGGTAGCCGACACGGCCATCTGGGTAGCAGCTGCAGGGAGGAGGAGGAGGCCGCGGCGAAGGAAATGGTAGTCAGAGACATGGAAGCAGTGGCGGGACCAGAAATTGAGTACGCCAGGGTTGAGGAGTGCGCGCAGGCCGCCGATGAGGAGCCAACCCGGTGCGCAGTGGCCGCGCTGCGGCGGCTGGGGGAGGAAGGCGGCGCTGCGGCCGGGGAATCGTCTCGTCTCGGCAGACCAGCGGCGTCTCGCGGTGCGGCGGCACGGCGAAGGGAGGCGGTGCTGCGGTGGTAGGGCCGTGGGGGGCCGGGTGGGAGGCGGTGGCGCCGGCGCACGCAACGAGCCGTGAGGAGAGAGGGAAGGGAGAGTCGAGAAGTTAAGTGTGTGAGAGGGTTTTAGGAAGGAGGTTTTATCTACTTGCTCCATTTCCACTCTCTCTCACTCTCTCTCTCTCTCGCGCGCGCGCGCGCGTTGCAATATCTAAAGAACTCAGCTACAACTAGCAGTAGCAACAATGAACTATGAACACCCCCACAGAAAAAGGTATTAAACTTTATCTGAAAATCTGCATGTTGGGTAAACCTTTTGCATGTGGAATAGGATGATGAGCATAATAAACAGTAACTGCAATGAACACTACCAGGTGTCCAACGTGCAAGAAAATCAACGTTTTACATCAGGAACAATTAGCTCTTCTACTACCTGTCGTGCATCAAATATCTAGCTGAATTGCTAACACACACCAAATATCAGTCAATTCTTCACTCACTGGACATCCAACAAGGTTAGTCCTGGCGCGATCGTTGCTAAAAAAAGTTCTAAAGATCATCATGTCCTTGCGCTTTGGTTATCTCCTTCATCTGCATTTCATCTGCTTCTCCTTGTGGCAACCACAGAAGAGCAACCGTTCAGCTGTTACAAACTCTTCAGGTGGGTGCATCAGCATCACCCCATTGTCGTCGCAGCACTTGAGCAGATGGACATCAAGAACATGAAAATAGAAGGTATAAAAGTCACTTCTCAAACGGTGGATTCCTCTGAAAAGTCCCAGGAGCAAACACCGGGAGGGAGCCGCCACGGATGTCGCGCTGGTGGGCATTAGGATCTCTACTTCCTTCAGGGAGCGCTCTTGTACCCGCCTCATGCCTTCGAGCGTTGCTACCAGGGGTGCTCAGAATGGGTCCGCCAAAGAATATTGATTGCCCAGTGTATGTCAATCTCTCCGATGGTTGTCCTGACGACATCACTGATGAGGATGTGTTTGCAGGTGCAAGATTTTTCCCATGGTTGCCTGGTTCGCCGGTTGGATTCGCCAAGAAACGTGGGGTTCTTGATGGCAGCTCAACACCAGCTCCTGGTCTTGTTTGTGCGGGCACTGACACGTACCGACCAGCCTCTTGATCCCAGACAACAGATGCTCTTCGGTTGTCCCGAACATAAGATGTGGCTGACTGGAACATAGGGTTGGTTATCTGTGTGGTAGGAACAGGTGGCCTCACTATCCCTGGCGCAGACCTTTCGGGAGGTGGAGGTGGATGAGGTGCTGCATGAAACTGAGAGTGAGAGGCAAGCTTGTGGATGTGGACCGGGCTGCTTAAGCTGCTTGCGCTCTGTGTGCCAGTCTCGTAGTCATCCTGGCTTGCAAGACTTTGCGGGTACGAGTTCTGAAGAGGAGACAGTCTCATCTCACTCCGTGATTCCTTTGTGCCACTGTAGTCAAAACTCATGCTACTCCTGACGCTGGCATTGCCACTGGAGCTAAGATCAGCTTCATGACCACGGCGGGCATCTATTGGTCGGAGAACAGAGGATGACGCCCGAGCTTTTGCTGCAGCTTTCATTACCTCATTTCTATCCAGCTTTGCAAGGCTCCGAGCACTGATCTTGACTGGCTTCTTGGCTTTGTTTGCTCTTTCGGCATATCCAGCAGCATCAGGGTCGACAGTTGAAGGTACCATCCCAGGCTCCAAATGTGGAATCACTTCATCCTGGTTGAAAGTTTCGGTTAAAGTTAGTGTGGCTGTAGGACTGCTTCCAACATTATAATTATGTTTTTTCCAGCTTGGGGTTCTCATTAAACTTTCAAAGATCATACATACTTGCCGTTTGAAACAGGAAGGCTTACCTGATCAATAAATACTCTTGGAGGTGTACACCAAGCACCCTTGTGGTGAAGGCCAAGTGAACTTCCAACGCTGAATCCAGTTGTTGCTGAATTTGATGGGGAGTAGATGATGCTTGCTCCTTCCTCATCCTCTGGAGGTGCCTCACTCATAGCTCTCATTGCGACAACATAATCATAGGTTGTGATCCCCTGATATAGAGCATAGAGAAGGAACATAGTTGAGAAAGCAGAATTAAATTTGGATATGTATTACATTTCCACTAAGAATTGTGAGGCGAACCTTTCTGATCAGTATCATGTGGAAGAAGAAAAGTTCCCCTAAAGGTATGCAGGCCACCAATGAAAGAAAAGTAAATATACCCTGCACATAAGAAATTTATTGTTTAATTAATTATCAACTAAAAGGACTCAATCTAAAAAATCTAATATACAACTATACAAGCATGTTTTTCAGTAAGTGTGGCAATAATAGGAAGAAGTGCTAAGAAGATAATTCAGGGATCCTAAATAGGAATAGTTGCATTTCCGACAAGACAGAATGGACAACTCTCTTTTGGTAAAAAAAACAATAAAGTAAGTAACAACATCATACATAACCTTACGGTTATGTGCCTATCATGGAGTATAGCAAAATTATAAATAAATAAATAAACAAGTATATTGGAATTCCCCATCAGATAATGGGTGGAAAGGTGCTGCTTCAGATAACTTCTTATAATCAAGGGTCTTATACACTGAAAAGATACAATTTCTTACGCAACTTACTACAATAACAGCAAATGGAGCACGAGTCAAGCCATTCCCAAGCTTGTCTTGAATGTTTCTTGATGCATTCTTATTGACAAAGCAGAGTACAAGAACAGCAATGCCCACTCCAAATTCAATTGCAAGCTGTTACACGGGAGACTGTAAATGTTAGTACCATACAAGGAAAGGAATAAGTCTATAACTAAGTGGACTTAAAAAAAAGATATATAGCAAGTCCATAGTACAGACCCAGAGGAGACTGATTGCCATCAGAGCAATAAACGAGAAATAGTTCTTCCGCCCAACACAGTTATTTAGCCACTGCCAAAGATGTACATATCACATATCAGCTATGCACAATTAAATATTACGGGGTAACATACGAACACAGTGCAAGATAGTCACCCGACAATGATGATCAAATCCATCCACACACTTGTCACAACTTCTGCAGTGTTTACTGAATTTGCAAACCTGTAAAAATAATTTTGTAAAGCAAGTTTAAACAGCATAAGCTTCAAATGAGTTTACTGTAGCTTTGTAGCCAAAAGCTAACTCAGCATACCTCAGCATTACATAATGTGCAAAACAGAGCGTCTTCACCACTAGCTTGTTGCTCTGAATCATCAGGCTTCCGGCAATCCTCCTTGACAAATAAAGCACACACAAGCCCACCAAGGAAGAAACAGCTTGATCTTTTCTTTGGCAGTTGTGAACTCAGATTTATGTTTGCCTCCCCTATAGATGAACCTCTCTGATTAGAATGGCCATCTAGAGAGCTTCTGCAAGTAGATGTTGGAGAGTGTCTTCCAATAGCATTGTCTGCTTTCTGGGGCAAATTTATGCCTTGCAATCCATCACTCTTGGCTGGTACATTGATAAAGCCATCCTCAAACTTTGACATGATCCCAGGATCAGCAGGGTTAATACTTGTGCAACGGATGTAAAGGATGAAAACAGCAAATGCCTGAAAGTGACGTAGAGAGAAGAAATGATGTTTCATGATACCACAAAATAGCTCTGTTCAGATGATGAGAAAGACATAAAATAAGGACCATTTGGCAGGCTTACCACAGGAGTATAAACGCCTATCACAACATACTCAAGGATTTGCTTTCCCAGAAATGGTGCAAAGAAGGCATAAAATGCAACCACCAGAAGGAAGAATACCGTAATTGCAACGATCTGTCAAAAAGATATTATAAATCAGATATCCAACTGTTCAAGAAGCAGGTGCACTAGTTGGCATATTTTGGAGCTATTTGAAGTCCATAGTATGAACTTGAAAAATATGGTGCAGAAAAGCACAACACTTACTGTACATAGTAAAAAATTCAGTTTCCCATAAAATAGTATAATTTGAGAAAATAGCCTTTGAAAGTACAAAAAACAATGTAAGAAAATAGACCCTACAGATATTTCTAATTATATTAGACCCCATGGTGTCAAGTCCTGCCTCCATCACTGCATTTTACTTCCCTCTCTGTTAAATATTAGATTTGCCATGGATCTAAAATTCAATGCAACAACCGAGTAAAAGTGTAAGCAGAATTCCTTTTTTTTGTTCATATGGTTTGATACCCTTAATGCTGAGATCATATGGTTTTAAATCATGCACAAAAACAAGCAGACATGTGAAAGACACTAGTAAGATACGCAGAAATGCATATGACAAGAAATAAACTTGGCATGTATATTTTCTCTGGAAGTCCGAGTAACTGACTGCCCATGTTGAAAACAGAAGCAAAACCATGAAGCAATCACTTAAGAACACCAATAACAAACTGAATATTACTTTTGATAGAGAAATTGCCTATGCTGCGATGGATTAACCAAATGAAAAGGAAACTATGAAAAACATGTAAGTTCTTGCAACCACTTAACCAGTAAGAATTATCTCCAGGCATATATTTTCCACCAAATGTGCAAGGTAATCTTTCACAGAACTTGTGGCAAAATTAGGAGAATAGTTTTCTCCATGGCTTCAAGAATAAAATTAGGAACTACTGAGCTAGCTCTCTTACAAGGCAACAGAAGCCACCAAACTAACAGAACCTTTGAAGTTTTCACCGTTATTAGTTGTAGCAAAAAAATAAACAACCAAAATTGCACCTTTTCTTAAGACATTGAATCGATTCGATGTTTGTCTTACCAATCACTGGGACAAGAAAAACACAAGGGGTAACACAGACAACACGTTCCCACCCTCGTGTAGCATCACCCAGTTCAGCCCTCCCCCAACCCTGAAGGAGAACAACCACTAGACATACATAACAAACCAGTGGCAAGGCCAAACTATCCCTTCTGGGAGCTGCCTAGATGCAAAAAATAGAACAAAGCTTACAACTTTTTGCACGCATTTCATCAGAACTCACTCCTAAATAAGTGGAGAATTTAGCAAAAGGGTTTTACCACCACCAACGAACAACCATTTTGGACTAAAGAACTTTTTTTAGATAATGCAAGAGAAAAAATCTCTCTGCCTCTGCATCAAGGATGCACACAGCCCATTTATTAAAAAGAGACTAAAGACATCTAACCCTGCTTTATTAAAACAAAAAAGGGTGCAGCCAACGAACAACCATAGCTCGAGGAATCATACCAAATCTAACACAAGAAAAATAATTTGCAAGATTTCTAGCCATTATGCGGGCATTGCATCCCGACCCAATTCCTTTAAAATTCCCATTAGTCGTTTCTCTCCACCTAAGTAGACTCAGGGAAAAGAAGAAGAAGAAAGAACCAATCACTACCTAGTGGCCTCTCTCCTCGACAGATCTTCAAAATAGACACAAAAGATAGTGAATTTCTTGCAGCGCGGCCTCACAGAGATAGAATTCTACAACGAATTCCTACGGTTACTAAAGACACACGCACAGAATCGAACAAAAGGACCAAACTGCCGACTAGCCTTTCTTATTACACCGATCCAAGAACACAAAGCAAGAAGGAAGAGACAGATACTGCACCTGTAAGGTGTGGGCTGGGAGCTCCCATCCATGCTTCCTCGCCATGGCGTCTCCCCTCCCCCTCCCCCTCCCCCTCCCCCTCCGTCTCCTCTGTCCCCAGATCACCGCCTCCCTTTCTCCTCCCGGACGGCAGGCGGCAGCAAAGGGAAGGCCTCTCCAGTGCTTTCCTTGAGAGGGGTTGGTAGTTCAGTAATAACGAGAGAAGAGCAGGACTGGAGATCTTCCCTTAAAGGAACCCCTCCTCTTCTCTCTCCTCTTTTCTTTTTCCCTTGTGATTTTCTCTCTCTTTCTATGTGTTGATTTCTCTGGCCTTTTTCCAGTGTTAGTGTGTTGGGGAAGATTGGGTCAATTTATGGCTGGGCTCTGGTGATCCGGAATCCTATGGTGTACTACGACCTTGTGTGTTGAGCCTCAGCCTCCAGCTGAGACTGCACAGTGCGAAGATGTTCAGGGTCAAGGACATGACGAAGACACTGGTGATGGTGTGATGTGTGATCTATGCTTGATATGTTGTGTTCTTTGTTTTAGGGGCATGCTAAAAGTTAACATTATCAGTTTTTTTATTAACAAATTTGGTTGTCCAGCGATCAGTGAGAACTCGAGATTTGCCGAGGAAATAAACTAGGAGGATGCTAATGGGAAAATGGAACCCTGCCATAAAAAATTGGTAGTAAAGTATATACATGCCAAATCTGATTAAGGTTACCATATTTTGATGAATAAAATTTGGTAACCACTGGTTTGCCCAGTGGCGAATCCAGGATAAAAAACAAGGGTAGGCTAAAAGCAGAGCAGCTCGGTGCCTTGGCAGGCAGTGCCTAGCAGAGACCAGCTAGAGAGTACTCCCTCCTCCTCGCCTCCTCGGTGAATACTGATTAGCAACAAAATGGTGAACTAAAACTACGGAGGAGAAACTTTAATTTGAATATCTACATGCCCCAACAAATAGTGCCTATTTGGGTCTTCTGCAAATTACAACCAAACAAACCAGTAAACAACATCACTCTGTGCATCTCTCTGCAACTTCCTCTCACTAACTTTGGAAGCACAAGACCTACCCCCAAAACTACACGCTCCACTGCAAATTCTGGACACAAATCAACGCCGCAGCCTATCAGACCTCGGAAGCATTTCATCAAACAGCTAGGGGCACATCCTAAGCAAAAGCTCTAACCGCTTCCAATTAAGCACCCCCAACCTTACCGACCCACCCCAATCCCACAAACACCGTGATCTCTAGTGAAGCATTTCATCAAACAACTGGTGATCGTGTGTAGTGTGCACAGCTACGATTCACAGATTTTGCGAGAAGCTAAAGGGAGGAGAGGAGAGGGGGCGTGACTGCGTGATTGCTTTCCCAGAGAATGTAGTAGTTCTGTGAGTTGCTTAGTAGATGAACACCTCTTTCTTCTTCCGCTTCGGCCTCTACCTTCACTCTGCCGCCTTCTCCTCCAAGCTCGTTGTTTTGTTTCCTCTTGGCGTCTCCTTTGGCTCCTTGGCGGACGGGCAACACCGCATCATCCTCGGCACCATAGAAGTGGCCATGCTCGAGTCCGAGAAGGGTGTCGCTTTTAAATCGCCGCAGGCCGTCATGCATGCAGATTCGTCAACGTTGAGGTCTTGCGGGACCAGCTCCTAGGGAGTTCAGGGAGGAGGAGGCCAGCGAACTTAGCACAGGGTGGCGACAGAGATTAGAGTTAAAGGCGGCGGTAGAGGTTAGGGTAAGGGGTGGAGGAGCCGTACCTAGACGGGAGGAGGTGCGCGCGGGACAAGCGAGGTCGCTAGCAGGCTAGCCGCCGGTGGTCGTTGCCGACTTGCCGTGGTCGCCGGGGGGTTCCGATCGCCGTGGAGGTGGGCTTGACTGATGAAGCCCACTGTTGGATTCGCCCAGGCTTGCACGGTATTCAGGGGGTTTGTATTTTACTTGCTATATCACATTATTTTGTCTTGCAGCTACACGTAGATAACTACTCCTTCCGCTTCGCTATATTTGTTTATAACCTTGAGAGTACCCGTTTCAATATATTTATCCATTGAGGGAACCTAGAATGTTGTTATTATAATTTTTCCACTGTCCACACCTACTTAAATGTTTTGAAAAAAAGTTAAATGGTTGTGGTATTTCATTTAATAGGGATATATATGATCATTTTATCATTAACCATTTCTTAGATTTAGTTCTTCCTTGGTGTATGCATATGATAAGCTATGGACAAATACTACGAGACGGGTGAAGTAATTTGAAGGCACAAAGTATTAAGAATGCATTAATAAGGGTAACATGCACATGCATCTGATTTTGCTAACATACGATCGTATTTTTTTTTGTAAATAAACAATCTCAGAGCAATCCAATTAATTAATTTTCAGCTAAAAGCGTGTTGACGTGATTGATAAAAATTCCCTAATGCCTTATAAATGATTAGCCTCCACATGACTTTCAGGATCAAACAAGTTCCCACTTGAGTGCAAGAATGGAATGGTCATGTGGCCTAGCTCCACGCTAGTAGAAAACAACCAGGTAGGAATAGGATATCAACTGGGTATCATGTCCTGTCCTTAAGAATGAGCTGGTCTCCTTAATGGAGATAGTACCAGTGCCAGCACCAGCAGTATAGGATCGTCAATGGTGTGTGTGGGAAAGCGGCCCACAGCCCCACAGCCCCACAGGTAGAGGTAGGTGTAGTGGTGGCCCCACGAGCATGCATTCGTAAATAATATTAATTTAAAAGATAGTTATAAAAAAATAATCGAAAAAATTACAAAATCAGAACACTGTTTGCCATTTCCATAATGTTATTTAGTGCTCGTTGCCGTTCCAACTCCCTATTATCAATTGGACTAGCGATTTATTTTGAAGAGTGCAAATCGCCAGTTCAACTGATGACAGAGGCTGACTATATAAACAATTCAAGTGGTTCCTGTAGATATTTGTTCTTATAAATATCAGTCAGACCATGTAAATATTAATTTCTGTACAACTTATATTATGCTAGTCTCGTATTTCGATACTAATTTTTCTGTGTGCATGTCGGGTCCCCGGGTAAGCAACCCCAAGACCCTCTGTGTATTCTGAGCTAGTCCCAAGATCAACAGCTAGCTCACACAGTTTCAACATCGATGCAATCAAAACCATACAACAAACTATAGAAAAAGCAGACAAATTAATATTAAAAGCAGCAAAAGACCTTATGGTCGAGGTTTTTACAGAGTTGCCACGCAGGGTTTACAACAAAAGAGAGCTCGCAATGGAAAACAAAACACTCGTGGAAGCCATTCGACATGCCCACAGGCAATCGAGTGGAGGACGTTTCCTAGCTCGCATGGTCTTCGAAGAACTCCTCTTCAAAGAGCTCGGAGTTTCCTGTGTCCTCTTCAGTGACTAATCAACCAGAGGGTATAAAGCCGTGAATACTTTGAATGTACTCAGCAAATCGTAGGGAAATGTATACAAATAGTATTCATGCTAGGCTTGACAAGGATAGATTTATGGTTACTTTGCAGAAAGCAGAATTGACTGGAAATACAGTAAGTAGATTGCAAAGCACAAGTTGAAAGATTAATACATAAGTAATCAAGTTTCTTTGAAACAACTTGTGAACACCCTATCCACTTCCCAGACCACTCGTGAACGCCTTGTTCACTTCCCAGACCACTCGGAACCCACCACGACCAAAATTTTTGAGAAAGTCTACCCCATGCGTGAAATCACCAGGCATTGTCCATAACCAGGGATACAACTATTCGAATAGTTTTACACTCTGCAGAGGTTGTGCAGCTTTACCCACAAGAGATAATCATCTTATATTGTCCGCTCACACACTTCTGAGGTGTGCGACTAAGAGATATCACAAGGCCTTTACAAAGTTCTGTTTTAATTTGGTTCTGCTCGCTAAGGATTCACCTCGATCAGGCCCCCTCTTGCGCTAAGTGTGAATGTCTAATCCAGGTTTCACACTTCCACCAAAATAGAACCGAATCAAAGCATTGCTAATTAGTTGGTCAGGTCCACCCCATAAATGGACTTGTGGATGCACGGTATGGCCTAGACCAATAGCGCACAAAGTTAAGTCCTTAGTGACTACTCAGGCGAGACAACCACATCCCAATGTGCTTCCTGCACCCCCTTTACTGCACGATCACTCGCCCGAGTATAAATTATTTTGGGTTCATCCCGGCCAAATGACCACCCTAACCATGGCACAACATCTTTTAACAACAGTGGCCACGCCACAATTCCATATATCATTAAGTCAAATTCATCATCCGTGAATCATGTGATCGAGAGACATTGTATAACTATAGCATGTCTAAGTAATATAAGCACCTATGTTGGTATCTCAAAAAAGTCCAACTAAGATTACCCAACCTATGGTGTCCAAGGGTACATGCCAACATGTCAATCACAAGTATTCAAGGAGTCATACTATTGAGTAGGTATTTAGCTATTTTTCAAACTATTTTTATACAATTAGCCATGCATGTTGGTATAAAACAATGTAATTTTGCAAATTGGGTACAACATGATCAAAGGTCTACGACTTGCCTTCGTTGAAGAGTTAGGATGCTTCGGCCAAGGTCGTTGGGTCCACGAATTCTTCAGAGCAGTCAGATTCTACACGTGTAAAAGGAGCTAGATAAATAAAACAAATCAACAAAAACTCCAACGAAAGCACCAAACTAGAGCCAAAAGAAAGATACAGAATTAAGATATTTAATTCACTCAAATTGAAGCTCGAATGAAGGAGAACGGGCTCTCGGAAAGAGGCTCAACTGGTCGGAAGGAGGTCCAAGAAAGATACGACTACTCAACGTGATCGCAAGGACAAGGAAGGAGAAATGGGGAAAAAGGAAGAGGAGGACGAGAGGCTCGGGGCTTCTATTTGTAGCAGCTGAGGAGGAGGAGGAGAGAGGCGGCTCAATGGGTGGGGCGCACGAGCGGAACTCTGGCCAGCGCAGAGCGACAGGATGGGAGAAGGTGAGGCGAGGCAACGGGACAGAGCAAAGGCATGGTGTGGAGCAAAAGTGATAGACGCATTTAATGAGCACGACGGGGGCAGGTAAATCGGCGTGAAACGCGCGCACGGCGCTGACGCGGGCGGAGGTGGAAGATGACCAAGGCGGGGCCAGTCAAAACCGAAAGGGTGGTCCAAACCGAAAGGGGTGTTTGTGACCAAAAGGGAGGTCCTGAGGAGGGAGGTCCTGAGGAGGGGGGTCTTGAGGAGGAGGTCCTGAGGAGAGGTCCTGAGGAGGGAGGTCCTGAGAAGGAGGGTCCTGAGGAGAGGGGTGACCAACGGGAAAATGGAACGAGCAGAGAAAGGGGATTTTCAAACACCAGAGAACTCCAGCACTCAAAATAAACCAAATTCGAATTAATTGTAGTTCAATTAATTCATATTAAATCGCTTCCAATTTTACTAAAATCTCCAAATTAAGCTTGAGCAATTCAACAAAACCAAATGGTTAATTTTAAACTTGAAAATTTTCAAAAACTCAGAAAAACTGGGACGTTACAGTGCACAAGTAACCATATGAGTGAGTCAGCATCGCGACACCCCACACCACCCTGCTTCTAGCCTTTACACCCCACTTTTGCGGAGCGAAATGACCGCACACTACGACACTACCATTTCAGACTGAAAAGACTGCACTCTGACACGCCACATTTTCAGACCTTAAAGACTGCATCTGGTCACGCCACACACTACCACTTTTGTAGACCTAAGTGACAACACGCTGCGATGCTACCTTTTCATACAAAAAGACCACACTCTGTTGCGCCACCTTTTTAGACCGAAAAGACCGCACTCTGTCAAGGCACATGCTGCCACTTTTGCAGACCGAGATGACAACACATTACGACGCTACCTTTTTAGACCGAAAAAACCACACTCTGCCACGTCACCTTTTCAAACCGAAACGAACGCAACACGACACGCCACACACTTCTACTTTTACAGACCGAAATGACAACACACTGTAACACTACCTTTTCAGACCGAAAAGACCCCTTATAAAAGGAGGGAGAAGAAAACTAGAGGAGAAGAGAGCTGGAAGAGAACACTACACCACAACACCCAATACTTCACCAAAGCTTGGTTCACACGACAGAGAGGAAGGAGATGTTGGACTCGTCGACGAACTTCTACGCGAATATGCTGCGAAAGCACAAGTGGTTTGCTGAGAGGGCTAAACCCCACCTGGATTGTTCTATGAAGGATGCACCGGTACCACCGGAGTTCCCATGCCCGCAATGTGTGTGCAAAGAACTGGCTAAGATCATCCAGTCCACACACTTGGCGACCACTACCAGGCGTACTACACGTGCGGGAATGTCCTCGTAAGCAAACCTTGCATATATATAGATTTTTCACATCTTATGTTCCAATCCATATATTCCTAACTACATCTACGCATAATGGCGCCGGAGATGCGATGCAACTTTTTTCAATGGATCGATGGCCCAGACATGTATGATAGGGTGTTCATCGAGCAAAAGTACATATTGAACTATGCGATGCGAGCTGAGATCTTCAAACGCTCGAAACTTTACATACCCAACCCTATTGAAAAGGCACCGAAGGAGCCCAGAAAAGCAGGGTGGTGGTGGAGGACCCCCGAACAGGAAGCTGAGTACGATCGGGCCGAGCGCGCAGCGAACAAGGGGAAGGCTCCTGCTAGTGAGACCGACAGTCGTCCTAGCGCTCCTTGTCTCCTGGGCGTAGTCCGAATCGAAGAGGTACGTTATGTTCAATTTTACATCTTAATTATTATTTTGGCCCTGTGTTGTGCTATCCTGACATCATTCAATCGTCCAGCCTGTCTCGCATGACATGGCTGACTTCGAGACTGGTCGCCGCCGCAAGCAGTCTAGACACAAGGGAAGGGACCGATGGGCCGCCAGGACTAATCGATTTTGTTCCAATCAATATTTTTTCGATTCCAAAAAAGCGCACATGTATCATATGTGTATTTCGGTTTGTTGATTCATGCATGTTAGTGTTTCCAATGTACGAAATCAAACCTAGCGTACCATGTAATTCACAATTAAATTATGAAGTCTTTCAAACTTACATATCTTTTTTCAAATATTTCGAGTATGAAATATTACGTAATCTTTTTCACAAACAATACAATCAGGACAACAGCGCACATAGCAACCTTAAACCCAAATTTTTTTATTTCACTCCGAAGGGGGCTATTTGTGTTATCACGCCGCCGAACTCGCATTCCAAATTGTGTCGTCAATCTCGCATTCTCTACTTCATATTTCGTTATCTTCTCCACTTTTATATTTCGAACTACGCGGACACTTCAAGGTATTACCAAGAACTTCGTGAAATGCACTAAATATTTAGACTGAATTCTCTACACATAAATTTAAAAAATTTAAATATAGGGCCAATTGGAATGGAGACAGATTGCTGCCGCTATTTGAAATGGCGAAATGATCATGTCGCCAATTTAATTGGCGACAAAACCCTCTCGTCATTATTCCAATTGGCGATAGGGATATTGTTGCCAATTGGAATGGCGACATGCTCATTTCTTCATTTCAAATGGCGACATGAGCCTATTTTTATAAATTTTTTTCGACTATTTATTTTTGTAATTATCTTTTAAATTAATATTATTTAAAAAATTTCCACATTACACGGCCAAGCTACACTCCAGCCATTATGTGCCGTGTCTCCCTTGTATATCCATAGGTATTTGGTAATATATAGTATTTTTTTTAGTAAAAATTGGCTCATGCCATTGGTCAAACCTCAAATTCTAATAATATCATTGAAAATCAGTTAACTGTACAAATGTCATTGCTTTCATATAAACTTCTAAAAATGTCATTGCATTTATAAAACTTAACTGAAAGTACCACTCTGACAGGGTGGAAGGGCTTTGACTGTGTCAAAATGACCATTTTATCCTTCCACATGAACTCAATTTTCAGCACAATACCCTTTCTTTGTTGTAGACTCAGTCATTTCATCAAACAAGTTGTGAACAAGAACCCAGATAACAACAACCGGCAGCGTTTGAGGCCACGCGTGCAGCAAGAGGCCCCAATGGTTGGTGGTGCTTGCAGCCGGGCCGACGGAGCAAGGGGCGCAACAGCCGATAGAGCGCCATAGAGCATGCAACATGAAAAAATTGGAGGTGATGTGACCGGAGGAGCTCACAGCCGCATGCTCTGCATGAGCTAGGCATGGGGCCTGGTGGAGTTCACCGTCGAGCCGGCACGTGCAACTACCATTGGAGCTCACAGTTGAGCCGCTGTAACAGGAATGTAGCATCTGAGGGAGCCTGCAGGAGGGACGACTTGGAGGCGGCGCGACGACCGGCGGAGCTCATCGATGTGCGCGCACATCAGGAGACGTGGTGGCGGACGGAGCTCACAGCCAGGAAAACTTCAAGGCGGCTACCGGCAAGCTCGTGGCCTCGCGCTCAGTAGGAGCTGTGGGGTCAATGTTTCTCGCGGGCAGGGTGACGATGTGCTACAGTCCACAGAGCTCACGGATAGGACGGTGTAGAGGTGGTGTGGCTAGCCGACGCAGCTTGCGTATGGGACGACGCAATAGGAGGTGCAGCGCCCAGGAGAGCTCAGCTCGAAAGGGGACGAATAGAGCTCGCTGCCATGGATTGAGAGGTGGTATGGAGGAGGAAGAAATGCGTAAGGGTAATTTTGGCATTTTGTAAAGGGTGTCTATTGTAAGGGCATATTCAACAAGCTTGTTCAAAAGCAATGGCATAATTACAGTTAGCTAAATTTTGATGGCACTTTTAGAATTTGAGGTTTGACCAATGGCATGGAGCCAATTCTCCCTTTCTTTTAGTACAGTGAGCGAAATTTCGTATAATAATCGTATTGTAGAACATACCAGCATACTCCTGGAACTAGCATACAATGTACATATCACTTGTCGTTTGGTCAGTACGACGTCTATACTGTAGTAGTGTGTCGTGGGGTGCAAACGGAACGGATAATTCCTGTCCAACCGATTGACCGAAAACTTATGGGGCGAATACAGAAGGGATAATTGGGTATCTAGCAATATTCGTGTCTAACTCCGATCACGAGGAAAAAAATACGGAATAGGGTACAGGATGAACGATATTCGTCCGTATGTTAGGTGATATGAGGAAGTTTGTTGTGACTTCACTTAGGAACATGATAATGGATAGACAGATTGCCGCATTTGAGTAGACGGGGAATACTGAGTGTTTTTCCTTCGACATCTCGACGATTGGTCTCGTCGTGCTCACTCTGATTGCACCTCTATTTTGTCCAATGTCTTGTGTAGGGGTGCAAAAGAAGCGGACAATTTTCATTCGACCGCCCAACCGAAGACTTGTGGAATGAATAGGAAATAGAACAATAGATATCCGATACTATTCTTATCCGACTCTAACTCCAATAGAAACAGGGGCGAATCCAACAGGGGGGCTTCATCAGGCTGAAGCCCACCCTCCACCGGCAGTCGACCCCCCCGGGAGACCACGACAAGTCGACAACGACCACCGGCGGTTAGTCGGCTAGCGACCTCGCTTGTCCCACACGCACCTCCTCCTGTCTAGGTACAGCTCCTCCACCCCTTACCCTAACCTCCTCCGCCGCCTTTAACTCTAATCTCTGTCGCTACCCTGTGCTAAGTTCGTTGGCCTCTCCCTCCCCGGACTCCCTAGGCGCCGGTCCCGCAAGACCTTAGCGTCGGACGAATCTGGCATGCATGCACGACGACGGCAAAAGCGACACCCTTCTCGGACTCGAGCATGGCCATTGCTATGGTCTTTGGAGGATGCGATGTCTGCACCGTCCATTGCCAAGGAGCCAAAGGAGACGTGAAGAGGAAATAGAACAACGAGCTTGGAGGAGAAGGCAACGACGGTGGAGGTAGAGGCCAGAAGCGGAAGAAGAAAGAGGTGTTCATCTACGGCAACTACAAGAACTACTACAGTTACCGGGTGAGCAATCACGTGGTCACACCCCTCCCCTCTCCTCCCTTTTAGCTTCTCGCAAAATCTGTGAATCGTAGCTGTGTACACTACACACGATCACCAGTTGTTTGATGAAATGCTTCACTAGATATCGCAGTGTTTGTGGGATTGGGGTGGGTCGGTAAGGTTGGAGTGCTTAATTGGAAGCGATTGGAGCTTTTGCTTAGGATGTGCCCCCTAGCTGTTTGATGAAATGCTTCCGAGGTCTAATAGGTCATGCGTTGATTTGTGTCCGAATTTGCGATGGGCGTGTAGTTTTGAGGCGGTCTTGTGCTTCCAAAGCTAGTGAGAGGAAGTTGCAAAGAGATACACGGGGTGATGTTGTTTACTGGTTTGTTTGGTTATAATTTGCTGAAGACCAAAATAGGCACTATTTGTTGGGGGCATGTAGATATTCAAATTAAAGTTTCTCCTCTGCAGTCTTAGTTCACCAATTTGTTGCTAATCAGTATTCACCGAGGAGGCGAGGAGGAGGGAGTACTCTCTGGCTGGCTCTTTGTTGGGCGCTGGCTGCCGAGGCGCCGAGCTGCTCTGCTTTTAGCCCATCCTCGTTTTTTTTATCCTGGATTTGTCAAATACAAAATATGATACACGATATCCCTTCCGATTGCACCTAGTGTACTGTATTGTTGTCTCGGCGGGATTTGGGCCGCACGAACCGCGTGCCGTGCTGGGCCAATGTTGCGGCCTAGAGAAGTGAGCCGCGCAGGCCTTCGGGCCACCAAGACGAGGACTGTTTTCTGCATTTGTCATGGCCGTCATGTATCTATGGTGGTGGCCTCATGCTTGGATGGGCCGGAGGTTGCTATACGTCTCTGTCAATGTATGCATGCCCAAGTGGAGTTTGGTACTTAGGTTTGTGTTCCTGTCAGTGCTTCTCCGAAGCCGATTTTGATCAGGTTTCTTTTGCTAGAGTGCTTCTTTAGATCAGGTTTCAATTTCTTCTTCTTTTTTGGAGCAATCATGCTACACACATGAAAATAGTGGTTACATCCCTGTTAGAACACGAGAATTTTGATGAAGGGTCTATCTACACAGAATTCGTATGTTTTCTCTATAAAAAAATGCCATATTCTAAAAGTTCATTTACAACTCCACTATACATAAATTACAGTAAATTATTTATGTAATTTTGGTTCTTGGTCACTATAATTATTCTTGAAAATCTTAATAACTCACATTTTCATCACATGATTCAAAATCTCACATGTACTTTGAGAGGTTGAGCAAAAACAAAGACAAAAAAACAACAACAACTCCATTATACATAAATTACAGTAAATTATTTATGTAATTTTGGTTCTTGGTCACTGTAATTATTCTTGAAAGTCTTAATAACTCATATTTCTATCACATGATTCAAAATCTTATATGTACTTTGAGAGGTTGAGCAAAAACAAAGACAAAAAAATTTATATACCAACACAATATGGTAATGTGGTGAACCCGTTATGTTCTTCATATGTACTTTGAGAGGTTGAGTAAAACCAAAGAAAAAAAATAAATTATATACCAACAAAATACGGTAATGTTGTGAACCCGTTATGTTCTTCACATGTACTTTAAGAGGTTGAGCAAAAACAAAGACAAAAAAAATTATATATAAACAAAATATGGCAATGTGATGAACCCGTTATGTTCCGTGGTGAGAGTGCTCGGCGCCGACCATCCGGACATGGACGCGGCCAAGGTCTCCCTTGGCGTCCTCGGCATCATCTCTCAGGTACGTACGGGCGTACGAGCTAGAAAAATACCTTTGCACTTCGTACTCGTTGGACGAGGCGGTTGTACCTGTACAACTTGTTGCTTTGGATCCATCCATCTATCAATCCATGCATACATATATTTACTATGAAATATTAAGATGAATGAACAGCACATCAACAACACGAATCTTATAGCACATCTAACGAACAAAAAAGTGACAGTTTTTTCATATAAAAAAAACTGTCGAAAGTTAAGTAGCCCTTTGATTAATGCACTAACCGTTAGTATTGCAATCTTATCGTTGATACTTGATTCTATCCACCTTAGTTTCCTAAATAAGTAAATAGAGTTGCTCCAGCTAATTATATGATGCAATCATGCAACTAATGTAACAGCCTCATTTTTAATAAATGGTAATTATATGCATTTCATGAGCCTACATGACATTTTGAATCATTTGCACCAATGGTTGCATTTAAAAACATCATCTTCAAGTCAAAATTAAAACTTGAAAAGAAACTCTAAAAGAAAATTTAGGTTAATGCTTGTAAATAACTCTGGAAAATAATTTAATCAAATACTAGATTAATTATCATGAATTAATATATTTTTTCTCAAATTTTTGGAGATTAGTTTGACCTTAAGAAAAATCTATGTTCTTTATTTAAACCAATTTGGTTAAGGATTTTAAATTAAGTATTTAAAACATAAACAATATGTTTTAAAATTTTATATGGGATCTATATCATCTCAGTATCATCCCTAAAAATTTCCAGATTTTTAAATTTATTTGATATTTTTAACCCACCAGTCAAACTTTTAAAGTTTGAATTTGATCCGGTCAACCAATCGACTTGGCCAAACCCATTCGAACCGATCGAAGCACGTTCGGACCGACCGACCCAAAACCACTGACTTGATCGGACTTAACCAACTCGCCATGCCGGACCAACCACACCGTTTCGCCATGCCGCTGACAGCCCGGGCCCACAAGTCAGCCTCTTCCTCTCGTCTTTTCCATGCCAGCTTAACGCCATGTCAGCGTTGCAGCGGCCGAGCGTGAGGTGGCGTCGCGCTCGTGCGTTCCGGTGCATGCAATGCCACGTATCTTCGCCGCTGATGACGCCGCCTGATCTAATGTTGCCACGGGTCGACGTTGGGTCTTTTGTGGTCATGAAGGATCATCAAAACCACCTCACCTTTCTCTCGGCCAAATCAGTGCGGCCATTGTTTCTTCCTCCTCACCGAAGCGTATCCTCTCGTTTCTGTGACATTCTTTCTCTTTTACCATGTCGTATCCTTGGTGCTAATGTGAGTTCTTGGTTTTGGCCGTAGCTCCCAGACCATGAGGTTGTCTTTCGGTTGGCCCCGAGCGCGCACTGAGTGCCATTTACACGTCAACTCCTTGTTCGGTGAGTCTCTTCCAATCTTCCGCGCGTCATATCATGTTCTTGGACATGTTAAGTAAATTCCCTCACTTAATTGCACAAATGGTCTATCAGGGTTGTTGGATTTTGGAGTTTTATATTTTCCGGCCGACATTGCCTCTTTCGTCTCCATCTCCGTCACGGTGTGTTTTCTTTCAATTCCTTCTTGTCACACCATCTATGGAGTATGCTTAACCTATTTTGTTCACTCACTTCCTTGGGTTTTTCCCAGGGTTTTCTCTCCTTGCGGCGCTCCCATCACTACCGCTAGGTCATTGTCGCCGGCGAACCTCAGTGCTCTTCCGGCCATCTCCTTGGTCCTAGTAGGCTCCTTGGACCCTAGGGATGCTCTTGCACACTTTTGTTAGCTCAGTGCATAGACGGGTTGACATGCCCGCTTGTGCTGTATTAGCACCGCCGCAAATTCGTTGTCTTGCACCGCCGCTCTGGCCAAGTTCCGGCCATGTTCCGACCACCACTAGATCCGCAAAGCTATTATGAACCCATTTTAGGCCTTAGCTCGTGGCCGCGGACCACAGCGCTGGCGAGCCGCCGGCCAAGATCACGAGAGCAAGAGCTCTGTTGTCGGATTACCAACCGGCAACTGTAGCGAGGCGATTAACCCTAATCTCTATCGGATTAGCATTAAAGTATCGGTTAGTTTCGGTTTAACATCGTAATGACTCGACGACTGGTGGGGTCGGGAATAGAAAATGAGGAAGTTAATAAAAGCTGTTTATGTGTCGTATCGATGACATGTGGGCCATATGTCCAATTAAGTGTTGGAGTAATTTGAGTAGTGCACTTTCCTTTAAGGAAAACATATTTCTTATACGCTTAAAACCTAAAGTATGTTTTTAAAACCCGAAGACGTATTTCGTAAAATACGCCTTCGGCGTCGCTTCGGCTGGGACTAAGTCAAGGATGACCGGGTCAACACATGACTTGGGGCCCCACATGTAAGCGACAATGGCTAGGTTCAGCGGAGTATAAAAAGTATTAGTTACGTCTTGAAATCACGAAATGGTTTATTTCTACACTGAAAATAGTTTAAACTTTAAAAATTCATAAGTAATTCATGTTAACTCCAAATCAAGTAAAATCAATTTTGTTAGTTATAATTTTTACTGTACTTTAATCTAGAATAACTCTCACACATGTCTCTGCTACAGAAAAATTTGATAATTAAATTAATTGCACATTATGAACTTTAACCTTGTAAAATTCCTAGAAAATTCAAATAAACTCCAAATAAACTAAAATTTTCACCCAAAATCACTTAAAATCATAACCTCACTACTTTGAATTTATCATGCATTTTTCAGCATTTTGGCATTTTGATATTTTTCTCGGTGTTCATTTGTTATCGCTCTTTCTAGATTCTGAACTGCCCGACGCGAGTGAATATATTTTTGAGACTCCCGAGATTGAAAAAGTGGAATATCATCAAGGCAAGCATCTTCTTTCCCTAAAACATGTTGAAAATAAAATTATATAAAAATTACACAATAATCTACACTATGTTAGAAACTTTCCCTAAAAATTTAATAATTTTTGGAACTATATTACTATGTCAAATAATTTCCTAAAGATCTCCGCATACTTAGAGGCAAAATCGTCTTTTCGCGCCCAAGTCAACGGCCAAGTCCTCGGTCAACTCACGGGAGTAGCAAAAAGAGAGAAGTTGAGAACAAGTGGCATACAAAGGATGAACAATTTTTCAATAGTATTTTGGAGAGCCCGTTAACTTTCAATGACAAATAAGAAATTAACTCAATAATCTAACAGGGCGTACCACGGACACGGCAAGACGCTGCGGGCCAAGACCAAGCCGCCCCACCATGCCGATTACCATCTCGGGCTCCGGTAGCGTGGATATGAACGACCGAGCGTCGCCGATGAATCTTGATGGCGGTGCAGCCGGTGGCCGTGTCGTCGAGGCGGTGGCGACAACTTCAAAGACTACAAGCGGGCGTGTACAACGGGCCGCGGGGATTTAAGTGAACCACGGAGTCACCGTCGTCGAATGCAGGCAGAGCCGTGAGCGGCGGCAAGTACTGGATCGTGAAGAACTCGTGGGAGAAGGGGTGGGGCGACCAGGGCTACATCAAGATGAAGAAGGACGTCGCCGGCAAGCCGGAGGAGGGGCTCTGTGGCCTCGCCATTCGCCCTTCTTACCCGCTCATGTGAGACTACATTTTTTCTTCTGAATTAGTCAAACTTAATTCATGTTGCTGTTACGTGTGCTACACTTGTCTATAGGAATTAATTAATACGTCAAATTTCTTGATTAGTTCAAGAATATTCGGCATTTTAAACTCCCTACGGCCAATGATTTTGTATGAAATGTCATGCTCAAGTACCGAACAGATCAGGTCAATACAGTGATAGTATGCCTGATTTCCTGACACGCAAAGGAATAAATTTGACTTGATCGTAGGGCGGGAAATGCATTAGCCCACTAGCCCCACAGGCCCACAGAGATAAGGCAAGAGAACACAGGCCGGCTCATGCGGTTTGTGAGTCTATGATCTGGGCCAGCATGTGCCATGTAAAACGACAACATTAGGGAGTCTTTCGCTAATACGTAACATTTTTTATTCGCGGTAGCAAAACTAGCTCAGCCTCTCAAATGATAAAAATGATATATCTACCATGTAAAATTACCATAGAAGCCAATGCACCACACAGGATGGCTGCCGCGTTCCCTACTACGCTGGCAAGCCATCCTGCCATGGTCTGCGTGTCGCCTTCAGCTGCGATTTTGCGCGGTACGTCGTCTTCCATGGTGATTTTGCGTGGTATGGTGTTATCTCGGACATAAGGTCTAATTTTGCTATTGTTTATTAGGCAGTGAGTTGTATTACATTCAGTACAACACTAAGCAAAGGAACCTCTCCAAAAAAAAGGAGAAAACTCTGCGCCTTAAAGGAAGCACAAAGAAAGCCGCCATCACAATGCGAGGAGCAAATTTACGTTTCGGTTACTAAACAGTAAATACACACACATCGTTGGAAAATAATCGTGTTCAACTTACATACGCAAAACTACCGAGGGTACCTTGCGGACAACAAGAACTCTTCTTCCAAACTATATCTCCTAGTCGATTCCTGCATGTTTCTTGCTTCTTGGGTTGATGGGAAGTTCCTTCTGATATTGTTGTCATCAAATTTCTCTGCTGCAACATTATCTGAACCATGCTCCTTGGATGCTTGAATGCTTTCAAGTGCCATCTCTACTTGTCTCATGGTCGGTCGGTCCTCTCCTCTCAGTTTTATGCATGTTGCAGCTAACGCGGCCACTTGTTCAACTTCTTTACCTCCCTCTTCCACAACTTGCGGATCTAATATGTCGATCAAACTACCTGCTGTAAGCGAAGTGACGAAATGTGCAACCAGACCTTCACCTTCAGATGTCACATATGAAAATGGCTTCTTCCTAGTAAGCAATTCTACAAGAATGACTCCAAAGCTGTAAACATCACTCTTCTCTGTGAGACGCCTCGTGTAATAGTACATAGGATCCATGTATCCTATAGTTCCTTGCACCTTTGTTGTTATCTCAGTTCGATCAACAGGAATATGCCTTGAAGCTCCGAAGTCCGATACCTTCGATGTTAGAGCGTCGTCGAGAAGTAAATTAGCGGACTTGATATCTCTGTGGATTATGGGGATTGAAACAGATGAGTGAAGATAGGCGATAGCTTTGGCTGTCTCAATTGCGATCCTCAACCTGTCGTTCCATGACAAAGATCTTGGTTCTGTGACATGAAGATGGCTGTAAAGTGTTCCATTGGAAACAAACTCGTAGACGAGCAAAGGTACTTCTGTCTCGAGGCAACATCCAAAAAGCTTCACCACATTTCTATGGTTTATCTGCGAGAGGATGGCGACCTCATTTATGAACTCATCTATTTCCCTTTGAACCGCTATCTTTGACTTCTTGATGGCCACGACATGAAGGTCAGACAAAATCCCTTTGTATACGGTCCCGTGCCCTCCGCCACCAAGCTCACGAGCTTTATCAAAGTTGTTTGTTGCCTTCTCAAGCTCCTCCAAGGTTATGATCATCCTTTCCGCAATGTCCGCCCTCTGAGCTACCAATTGTTGCAATAGTTGTCCGCGATTCTGCGCGAAGAACTTTCGTCTCAACTTCTTAGCCCTCCGATGTTTGTGCTTGCGAGTGATGAAGATTGCAATGAGAACCAGGAGTATGAGGCCTGCGCCACTACTAGCCCCTACACCGATGCTCAAACCTGAAAATTTTTCAGAGTTGACATTGCTGTCATTTTCCCACCAAGCTCCAGTTGTTCAGCCAGTCCCAAGTTGCAGTTGTTACTGCTCACCTGTCGGAGAAGATCTGACGCAGCCATGGCGTTGGGTGTGGTTGCCATGCGTTCCCGTCGGGCACCGGCACTCGAACGTTCCGGGCAGGTTCGTGCACTCGCCGAAGCACCCATAGCTTTCTGCCCGCTCGCACTCGTTGATATCTTGATCCAATTAAGCAGAAATTATCTTAAATTCAATCTTTTTATGCGAAATCTTAAATTCAATTCATTTCTAGAAATTATTTACCTTGGCATCCGTCGGCGAGGTATGGGTTGCCCTGGTAGCCATCCTGGCAATCGCACAGGTAGCCGCTGCGGACGGCCGTGGAGACGTTGCGGCAGGAGCTGTGGCTGCTCTTGCACGCGCCGCGTGCGGCGTCCCCGGGGCACGTCGAGGTGTCGAGCACCACATCGCCTGGCCCGAGAGGAGTTGACCCGATCGCCCAGCCCAGCAACACGGGCACCGCCGTCTCGTCGAGGTTCACCGGGAGCGGGGCGCCTCTGGTGGAGGCGGCGGCCCGCGCGAGCCACCCTTGCTCCGCGATGAGCACCAGGGGCGGCGAGTCGATCGGCTGGCTCGGGTCGAGCCGCCGGAACTGCACGTCGTAAGACGCGCGGCCGACGCTGATGGGCATCTGGCAGCAGCCGACGCCGGTGCACCTCGTGGAGAAGGACAGCGTGGCGCGCCCCGTGGCCGTGCCGGGACAGAAGGAGGCGCAGCCGCTGATGGTGATGTTGCTGCCGTTGCCGCCTCCCCCGGCGGTCAGCAGCGCGAGCACGTCGCAACCCCTGATTATCAAGAGCTCGTTGCTGTCGTCCGACAGGGCGTAGGGCCCGCCGTCGCCGAGGCCTCGCCAAGCGCCGCGGCCGTCGGAGGCGTTGGACGACGAGGAGGAGTCAACGAAGGTGATGTTTATGCCGCCGGTGCGAGCGGCGCGCACCGTGGCGTTGGCGAGGGAGATGTCGAGCACCTGGAAGGTGCCGTCGGCGCCGAGGAGCAGGCGCGGCGGGTCGTTGCTCCTGTCGCAGGTGAGGTTGAACCCTGCCGAGTGGTAGCAGCCGGCGCCGATCCCGAACGGGTACGGCACGCCCACTTCGCCGCAGGCGGTCGGGCAGTTGGGCAGCCCTGCACTACTGATTGCCTCGGCTGCTGCACCGGCGTGCGGCAGCACCAGCACCAGCACGGCCTGCAGGACTGCTACGGCGAGCGAGATCGCCGGCGGCATTGATCGCGTTATTCGCACGTATCTATCTTCCGGTGATTCGTATATCCTACTTGCTAGCTCTGCAACCTTTGAATCCTTACAAAAACTGCGAAGAATCTATGTAGTCTACCTTGCGCCAGCCACTATTGCTGACTGAAAACTGAACCTGTCCTGCTAGCTAGCTAGTGAAGTTGCATACGTGTCCTTGCTTCACGATGGATGCAAATGCACGCTGTTTCGTTGACCAACGCTTGAAATGCTACCTGCAACTCGAAGACCAGGTCAGCACGTACGTAGCTTGATTATGTCGGTCCAATTAAGGGAAAAACCTAGCGAGATACGAATGCAGCGAACGGGAAATCGCATGCTGTTTAAGACCGCCAAATTTCCGTCTTCCTAGCACTCCGATTCAACACGCGGAAAGCGTGATGTGACCTGTACTAATTTCCGTGATCACAGATATAAAACATCTGAAAATCCTACTCCTAAGGCTGGTCCCAATGCTCTATCTTATGAAGTTTTAACAAACATCACATAAGCGAAAGTCGATGCAAGACTGTAATTACGAAGAAGAGAGAGCAGACTAAGATCTTATTTAGATACCACTCATACACGAGATCCTAGGTAGAAATACTAGTAAATACTCTATATCAAAGGCCTAGGATACCACACTTTAGGATACCATGCACTGAGAAGGTGGTATCTAAATACTTTTTATGCGATAAGAAACTGTAGTAAGAAACCACCCATTGGGACCAGTCTAATAGGTCAGGTAGTACTTGTAGTACAACCATCAAGCTGGCTGTCCTTGTACTGAATTTTTTTCCCTAAACAGATATATTAATACAAGCTTGTCTATCCATCAGGTGATTGAGATCTTATTAAATTTCAGCCACTTTTCTTAGCTTTGAATAAAGATCCAACATTATCATCACTTCCCTCACTTCTTATATAAACTCACCCTCACTCACAGAAAAAGACAAATGAAGAATTACTGTAACCTAGACAAAAGGTTAATTTAAGTTTTTTGAACCCTACAAAATACAAAGACAGAAAAAAAATTCTAACCTAGATAAAAATAAAGTAAACCTAGATGAATCCATACAAATACAAAACAAATATAACTAAAAGTTCCAGTAAAGCTTCGTTGAAATTGCATATTACTTAGTACTGTAATTTTATGCTTAGTAGTGTGCACGTTTATGTGACTAAGAGATTTGAAATTTTCAGGCAACTACGAATTAACAAAACCGTAATACTAGACTGTTCAATGGCAAGCCCCTACAATTATTGATTGATCTGGCCGGCACTTTTGACTCGTTCGTAGGCAGTCCGTGTAAAAGATCAATATAATTGGCTAAAGGGTCGTCAGTCATGAGCCCATACCATGATGGCAACCCACACAAAGTAAGGGTCGGTAACTGTCAAGCAATTAAATTAGCATGGTATATTTAGAGGGATTAAATTAGCATGGTTAACAATTGAGGTCATTTATGGTCAAAGGCCCAACACAATCGGCAGGCAACTCAAGACTCAGGACTTATTTGGTTGGATCAAAATCCTGGCTCAACCATAAATTTTAGTTTAAATTTCCGATCCATCCACATGGATCTCTGTCATAGCCCCATTGTATTAAACCAAAATATTATGCATCTCATGAGCATGCATTTGATTTCTAGAGCAGTTGCACAAATTATTGCATTTGTAAATTTCAAAACAAGTTTAAACATACAACTCAAATTGAAGCTCCAAAAGAAAACAAAAATAAATACTTGTAAAGTTCTTTGGAAAATAATTTATTTAAATTTTATAATATTTATCATAAATAAATATGAATTTTCCTAGATTTTTAGAACCTAATTCGACCCTGGGTAAATTCAAACTAAGTTCTAAAAGCACCTTTTGAAAATGAATTAAAAATAAGTAAATAAAACACTAACAGTGAGGTTTGAAAATTTATATGTGTACTAGGTCATCCCAGGAACCTCTCTGAAAAATTTCAGATTTTTAAGAATTTATTTGCTATTTTTAAAACCCTGGTCAAAGTTGGGGACTTTGAATTCTAATCAGTCAATACTGTTGGACTCGAGCCAGAGTCCGACTCCGACCGAACCAGGTTGACCTGACTCGACCCAATCAACTAAACGCACTGGCCGAGCCACAATCCGACTAGCGATGTTCCGAGTCGCTGACAACCTTGGCCCACCTGTTGGATCCGTCCCCTACCTCTCGCTGACGAGCGCCCACAGCTCCATCGCCACGCGGCCGAGACGCACTGAACCGCGTAGGTGACGCCGTGGATCCACTGCCATTTTTTCCCAACCCAGAGTGTCGCCAGTTAACGCCGCCCCGTTTCCGTCCTTGGCTGAGCTTAAGTCGCCTCCATGCCTCCTTTCTCCCTCACTTCTCCTCTCGACCGTTGAGGAGGAGGACTCTCGTTTGAGCTCTACTCTCAGGTAAGCTCCGCACCATCGCATCCCCTCTCTTCTCCATTCATCGCCGTCTCCATTACTTCTAACCCCAGCTCTTGTCGATGCTTGTAGTGCCTGGAACGTTGTCGTGCCATTTTCATCTCCGGAGCACGCCCGAAGTTGCGCCACCGTGTCTTGTTCCTCTCTGGTGAGTTTCTTCCTCATCTATGTGCGTCAGAACGCGTTCTAGGACATGAGGATGTTCTCTCCTCGACTAATTTCCCTAATGCTTCACAGGGGCTCGTGAATTTTGAAGTTTCCCCATTCTCGGCCGATCATCCTAAGCTTCGTCTCCAACGTCGTTCCGGTGAGCCATTACTCAATTCTTCGCTACTAC
Source organism: Phyllostachys edulis (assembly GCA_036346405.1). Taxonomy (NCBI): domain Eukaryota; kingdom Viridiplantae; phylum Streptophyta; class Magnoliopsida; order Poales; family Poaceae; genus Phyllostachys; species Phyllostachys edulis. The sequence goes on along the minus strand of CM070561.1, from coordinate 62,701,137 downwards.
ACCATCTTGTAGGCTCCCTTAATGTAATGCCCCAAATGTATTCGAGAGAAAAGAAATAAATTAGAGAGAATGACCAATTAGGAAAGTGTTTTAACAGGAGATGAGAGGGGGGTTTACGCATAATTTGAACAACCTGGGCTGTGGGCTTCCGGCCCACAGCATTTAGGCCCAAGGGGAAGGGGTAGTTGGCCACATAAGAAGGAGAGGGGGCAACCCTATGGTTGCTACAGTAGCATGCTACAGTAGCGCCGCCGTGCTACAGTACCCTCCCGCCCCTAGCTTTCGCTGCCGGCCAAGAAGGAGGAAGGGAGAAGCCTCCTGGGGTGCTGCCGACCAAGGAAGAGAAAGGAAGAAGGAAGGAGAGAAGGGAGGGGAAGTGGGATCGCGTGGTGTTCTTCATGATCTACATCAGTTCTCCAAGGGTAACGATGGGTTTCTTCGCTGTTGGTTTCGTTTTAGATGCTAATTCGCTATGTTAGTAAAATCGGTTGTTCTATGGAATTAGATCGGTTCTGTCCAGAACCTTGCGCGACGGTTTTCATATATTTAGAAGCAGAATCTGGGGATCCACTCTTTTAGATATATTTGCATCATGTCCTTAGCTTTACGTGGCCACCAAGAACGCCCAAATCCGATTAACGGTCAGGGAGATATGAATTTTCTAGTGTCGCTGTCCTGATAATCTGTCGGCATTCAAACAGTCCATAGAAATTTGAGTTAATATATTAGTTAAATACAAAATTAGAGGATCTCATTATAATGAAAAAGATGGGTAATTTCCTCACCTTTCCATAAAGCTAAAGAACGTAAGGATTGGACCTTCGTAGCAAAAGTTATGATAATTTTAGTGAACTGTCCAGAGAACCCGACGTGATAATTGATGTTCTGTAGTTTGGCTTGATAGGGGTAGTAGATGGCAGAATTGGTCCAGGACGTCTCTTAGGATATTGTAGAGGACGTCGCCATCTTTCCACGAAGTGCTAGAACACGTAATTTGGACCCCTGTAGCAGAAGTTATGATTTTATTAGTGGGACTGTTCTGCAGAATCGTTGGTGTTCTGACATATTTTAGTAATATGGTTTAAGCAACTAGTTAAAGGGGAAATCACAGAAGCTCAGTATAACCAAAGTTGTAGATCATTTCCTCAGCTTTTCAGAAAGCTCAAGAACACGGGATTTGGATACATGTACTGAAAGTTATGGCATTTTTAGTGCTCTGTCCAGAGAGCCTGACGGGAAATCGATGTTTTATTAACTGGCTTGGTAGGGGTATTATTTGGCCGATTCAGAGAGGTTCACCAACTAGACTTAGTTGGATAATTTAATTACCTTTCCAGAAAGTCTAAGAAAACTTTAATTGGACTTCTGAATCAATAGATATGAATTTTAGAAGTTGACAGTCCACCAAGGGGACAGATCGACGTGTAGGATTTGGGGTTGGGATCGACTTAGACGCTCTTGCAAGTTAGTGATTGTTGTTGTATGCTTTGGTTTGGTCCGCTACTGCCATCTTAGCATGCGTTATAATAATTACTCAGGTGGTGGACGGGTCCCGGGAGCGGCACCTTCGGCGCGTCACTCACTCTCTCGCGGTTAAGGCAAGTATAATGACGGTTATAATAGATATTGCTGAAGGGCAATGTTTAATATATATTATGAGAATTTGTGTGTACATGGTTGTGATGATGGCATGTTTGATAATGTTCATGGTTGCTAGAGTTATGATATACGTGTTAATCATGGATATCTGATATTGGTGAGTTCTATGTTTATGAGCTTTATGAATAGGATATTCATATGAAATATTGATGTGGATGCATGTTGTGGTAATTTGAGAGTTCCTACATATGCATCATGCTGAATTATTGAAGTCTTGGTCACGCGATGACCAAGCATCTTGAGGTCCACGTCATGTTGATGACGGGCTAAAGGTCCCCATGCTTGAAGAGCATGGGCTTAGGTCTCCATACGCGTGGAGTATGGGCAATGGTCCCCTGCATGCAGGATGGTACGAGCATGGGTGTGCATCGACGGATGCGCACTTTGCATTACGGTAAAATGCAAAAGGAAAGAGAAGGAAAAGAAGTGTCTTTTGAGCATATTGCATAGCATGCATGTGTAAGATAGTTGATATGTGGATTTGAGAGGTTTAATTGCTGATTTACATGTTGTTCATTGTTGATACCTTTTATTATACTTCTTTGGGTCTTTAGACTCACCTCTTGTTTTCTTTGTGTTTTAGGTACCTCTTGCAAGAACGGCATGCATGGGAGGAGTAGAATTGCTAAGGGCACACTACCACACATTTTTTTAAAGATAATTTCGATAGTTCATACCTTAATAATAAGTAAACTGTTAAGGATTTATCTTGGCTATGCTTGAATGCATTTGGTTATTTGTAATAAGGAGAGTGGTAAATTTTGATTATGCAATGCTTTGATGAACTTTGGATTTTGAGTTAATGCTAATAATGTATGCAATTGTTGGAACCTCCGTATACTTGGTTATACAAAGGAGGTTCTGCCGAATTTTTGTAAGATGTTTTAATTTTAAAAATGTTTAATTTTACTTATTTTAGTAGCAGTCCAGGCCTTGTATGGCTGGGGTGTTACACTTAAGCCTCTCCGACATCTACTTGCCTCTCTCCATCTCCAGGTTGTTATCTCCACGTGAACTGCAACACCGCCATGCCATCACCGTCGACAAGCCGTCACCAAGCCTCTCCAGACCTCTCCTGTGCATCGGTAGGCTCCCTAGACCTTCTAGGTACTCATGCGCACGATATTTTTCTCAATGCGTAGCTGTAGTGTTGCATGCATGTTCAATGTAGTGTCACCGCCGCCCTTCTCCGGCGCGCTGCCACTACAGGCCACCATGAGCTTAGCCACTAGTGCCATTAGCTTCGCAAGAGTGGGAGGAATCCATTTCTGGCCTTGACCGGTGCCATCATGGACCACCGCCCCGGTGAGACGCCGGGTTAAGTAAGGGGAGGGTTTTATTGGGTTAAGTTCTAGGTGGTGTGAGGACATGTGTGTTCGATCATATGTTCGTAGGACCCGATGTAATTTTCTATAATGTGCATGGGAGCACTTTTTTTCTTTAGGAAAAAGTCTATTTTATAACCTTGAACTCTTCGAAAAGTCTGGATTTCAACCCTAAACTACAAAACTGGACATCATACACCCCCTGCTATCAAAACTGTTCATTTTACCCCCCTCAACCCAAACAGGGGCGGTTTTGGGTGATGTGGCGTTGACGTGTCAATGGTTTTGACACGTAAGATTCTTTTTGATGACATGGCAGCCGCTTAGCAAATAAAACAAAAAATATATTTACGGGGTCCACATGTCATCCTCTCATTCCTTTCTTCCTCCTCTCATTTTCACTCATCTCTCTCTTCACTCTTCTACCCCCTCGCTGCCAATCCCTCCCCTCTAGAGCTCTTGGTTCGCCGCCAATCCCTCCACTCCTCGTGCCGGTCGTCCCACCCCCCGCGTGCCCACGCCTCACCGCCTCTTGTAATCAGCAACAATAGAATCCATAGTAAGCTTCTTGAAGTTGCGGTCAAGAGCAACAACTCTAAATCCGAATCCGAATCCAATACCCAGCACCTCCTCCTAAAATGATCCCTACAGCTTCTCTCCAAATCATGAATGTAGCTCTTGGACCAATAGGCAACATCATGTGTGCTGACATATCGATAATGCTTCTCATGGCGTAGTTGCTTCTCATCAATCTCAGCCTGTATCTCTTCTAGATCCTTCCCACTACCGCCCTTTGGGTTGGCAATCTGCACCAACACTGCTTGGCCTCGCCATTTCAGTCGTCTTCAAAGATCTGCTCAAACGCAAGAATCTTTAGATTAATCCCCTTGAATATGTCCATATCATCCACACCAAGCATGATAGTCTTCCCATCAAACTTCTTCCGAAGATCCGCAACACGCCACTCCAGATCAGGCAGCTAGAGCTGCGACTGCAGTTGCACCATGTTAATCCCAATAGGCATGATCCAGGAGTAACTCCCTCAGATCCCCTGTGTATTCTACACTAGTCCCTGGAACAATAGCTAGTGTACACAGTAAATAAATATGTTAACAACCACATCTCGTATAATTTTATTAATATTTATCAGAGTTTATTACAAGAATAACTTACAAGCCAACAATAAAATAATACAATGGAAGACAAAGAAGTAGTAGAGCCCAGCAAATTTGCCACATGCAATCGACTCGGGTAGCGGCCTAGTCGTCGAGATCCACACCGATAGCGAAGTCCTCCTCTTCTGAACAACATTTTATTAATCAAGGGTGAGTACAAAAATGTACTCCGCAAGTTACACCCAATAACATATTATAATGCATGCAGGGATATATCAAAAGAAGGCTTATATGGTTATTTGTGCAAAAGCAATGCTTGGCATTTTAAAATACATTTACTAAGTTCCAAAGCAATTATGCTATATCTAAAATTCTTTGATTTTAAATTGTCAAGTTAGTACAAGATGCGCTTTTGGTGAAGGACTAACCCCCTTACACCAAGGCTTTCTGTCCAATTTCCCACATGGAATAAACATCCATTAAATCATTTTTGTCAAATTATTTTTAAAACAAAACCATAGTCTAATTCGTGAAAGACTTTGCTCAGTATGTCCATGACCGTAGACACGGCTATTCGAATAGTTTTACACTCTGCAGAGGTTGTACAACTTTACCCACAAGGGATAATCAACTTATGATGTCCGCTTCACACACTTCCGTAGGTATACGAATAAGTGATTATCACAAGGCCTTTACCATGCGACATCCCAGAATAGTCATACCCGCTAAGGTTTTATTGTCGTAAGGTTTCATGCCAAATGGAAGCCCCCTCTTGCGCCATGTGGGACAATAAAAGTAGGTCATTCTGATACCCACACAACCGGATGGTACAACCACAGTGAAACGTTGCAGATTAGTTAGCCAGGTCTATCCCATACTAGACTTGTGGTAGTATGGAAGGGCTTTATAATCCGCAGCTCACAGACCGGTCCTTAACTGACTAGGCGACTTCCAAAAGTAACCCCTGTGCCTCGACCATCATTGAGATGAACCCGTACATAAACTTTTATGGCATAATAATGATTTTATTTTGCTTTTGATTTTGCCCAAGTCTAAACCAGATTTTTATTTTCCTTTTCAAATCATTTGTAAATTTCTATGGCATAATAATGACATAGACTCATTTTAAATCCATATTTGAATATTTGGCTAAAATTCCCCAAATTGATTTTTTTTTATCTAAGCATGATTAGGCATATATTTTTCCAAAAAGGTTCCTAGTTTATATTATTGCATAAACTAGATTTTCATCTATGGTGTCAAGGTATGTTTAATTCAATGTCAAAGTTGGCCATACAATGGTAATAGGTATAACTATAATTTTAAAACAAGAATTTAAATTAACTTGAATATAAATAAGCTTGTAGTAATAATTTAAAACAAAATTTAAATATTTTGAAATACTGGAATAATTGTTATTCTGAAATGACGTCGAAACTTGTCTCTCCGAAGTCGTCAAAATCTATACGCGAAAATAAGAAAAATTCAAACAAAATTAAAATAAAATCAAAATTAAATAATTTAGGTTCTAGGAGATAGATATTGAATTTATATGAATTTAGAAATTTGAATCACTTAAATCGGAGCTTGAACGAAGGAGAACGGGCTCTCGGAAGATTTAAATTCACATGAAATGGTAGAATTGTTTTTTTTTCTAGAATTTATGGAATTTTTTCTAAAGGAAAAACAATTTACCGCATCATGATGATGTCAGCCAGGACTTTTTGGATTTTCGACTGAAATGTTTTTCAAAAGAAAAAGGGAACGAGCCATTGACATGTAGGTCCAGGTCTATAGACCGAGTCCACAAAAATTACATCAGTCCATGGTGGACCAGGTGCGTGGGTGATGAGGTTGTGCCACATCAAGCTGACACGCGGGCGTTGACAAGGCAGATTTGGCCTACGTGGTACACGCGTGGCATGCCAGATGGCGGCGGCGCACGGGTACCATTGGCTTCCGGTGAATGGCGACGCGATGGTGAGCGGTGAGGGTGGAAAATAAAGAGGGAGGGACGGTGAGCACGGTGCTCACCTCGGTGGCAGCTTGGCGCGAAGGGATCGACATTGGCGAGGTGAGACGCGGTGGCGCATGCGGCTTGACAGCGTCGCGGGTGCTCTGGCGAGGGCGACACGCGCAAGGTGTAGAATGTGGCACGACGAAGCCGTTAGTGAAGACAATGTCGATGGAGACCCACGGACGGCGACGCAATCGGTGGGGCAATCGCTCGGTGGCCGACGGCGAAAAGCTTTAATTGTGGCGGGTAGAGAGGGAGAGGGGAGAGGATCTCGCGGAGATGAGTTGAGGGGGGAAAAGGGGCGCTTGGTGCTCCTATTTATAGGGTCGAAGGGGGACGAAGGAGGGAGATCGTGGGCAGCGGTTTCTCGTCGGCGCGGACGGCGGTGTAAACACGGCGTTAAGGCGAGTAAAGGAGGGGTAACAGGTGAAATGAGTGCGGTGTGAGTGGGGCTTTTGAATGCGTGAGAAATGGGGGAGAGAAACGCGCAGGACTGAGGAGCTTCGAGGGGTGTCAATGGCGGTCGAGGCGAGAAGGAAGAAAGGTAGAGGAGGAAGAAAGGGGTGGGGGCTCACGTGCGGGCCTAGGCTATAAGAGAGAGAGAGGGAGGAGAGGGGGTTGAGCTGGCGGGCCGCGCGGGAGGAAGTGGACTGGGCTGGGCTGGAAAATGGGAAATGGGCCAGAGAAAGAAGATTTCAACCCAAAAATGATTTCCATATTTTCGAGGCTTTTTGAATTATAGAAATTGGAAGAAATCAAAAAGACTTTTAGAAAATAGCAAATATAGTTAAAAAAATTCTAGAAAAATTCATAGAACTTCCTTGAATTATTTTGAACTTAATAAAATTAATTAAAACTTAAAGTTGGCCTTTATTTTTGCACATAAATTATTTTTAAATTCTGGAAAATAAGATAACCTTTTTAAAATCTAGAATATTCAAGACTTTTTTTTCACTTTAAATCCAAGAAAAACCCAAAAAACTAAATAAATTTCCTTTTTGACTTTAAAAACCAGGAAATTCAAGAAAATCAATAAAACTATTTTAAAACTCAGAAAATCCAATAAAATAATAAATTATTTCTTTTATTTTTGGTAACAGAACTTTGGGATGTTACACGACACCACCTTGACCCGCCATGCCTATGGAACAAAAAAGAAGTCAGTAATAATTTGAGAAAGAAATAAATATTTCACAAATAAATAATGCAATAAATTAACTGGAATGAAGTGTAAGGTATTAATAAAACAAAAAAAGTCATCGCAAAAATTACTACGATTTAGCATAAAGAGAACACAACAAACACATGAGTACTACTTAGCTTACAAGTTGGGTTTACAACATATTGAATTAAGTAGCAACATGTCTAAAGTAAAGATAGTTCGCAACAAACAGGATACACTACTACAAAACAGGCTATAGTAGACGCCCCATCACAGACGGTTCCTTTGGAACCGTCTGTGTTGGGTCTGTCTGGACCTGCGTGTGGCGCGAGTAGCCTATCATAGATGGTATTTTTAGAACCGCTCGTGATAGTCATCTATCACTGAGCGGTTCTATTCGCAAACCGCTCGTGATAATCATAATCGAGCGGTTCTCAATAATCATGATACACAAGCGGTTCTCAATAAGAACCGCTCGTGATAATTAGTTATCACGAGCGGTTCTAATTAAGAACCGCTTGTGATATCTCGCTATCCTCTCGCCAAGACTCGCCGCCGCCGCCGCTTTGCCGCTCTGGAGGCCCTGTGTCATAGACGGTTCTTTAATAGAACCGTCTGTGAATTATCACAGACGGTTCTATTAAAGAACCGTCTGTGATAGGTGCTATCACAGACGGTTCTTAACAAGAACCGTCTCTGATTGTTGGGCGGGAAACGAAAATTTGAACATAATGGGCGGGCTGCCGAAACTCGCTTTATATAACCTCCATCTCCTCCTCTGCGGTCTCTCCTCCTCACACTCATACCTCCATCTCCTCCTCTGCTGTTTCTCCTCCTCACACCTTGCGCCCACCTCCGCCGAGCTTGTCATGGCTGCCTCCTCCAACTCGTCCGGCCTCATCGTCACCGGTCTCATCCGAACCATCACCCCGACCTCCTCCACCTTGCCCCGACCTCATCACACCGGCCTCCCACGACCTCGTCGCCTTGGCCTCCTCCACGCCCGCCTCAGCCTCCCACGACCTCCTCTCTCTACTCCCCCTTTGCTTTGTGATGTGGATCACCGAGTTGATGCTCTTGTGATGTGGGTGATGCTCTTTGTGATGTGTGTAGTTCATGTTGAGTTATTTGGTTTGGGCAAAAATATAGATGGTAGATCGCGCATCGTTCGGTAAAATCATCATAACTTTTGCATACGAACTCCGATTGCGACGTTCTTTGGCTCGTTGGAAAGCTAATGAAAAGCTCAATCTGAAAAGTCAAGGTTAGATTCTCTTCGCGAGGTCTTGAAAAAGTGAAAACCCCAAAAAGTCGTTTAGGGCCTCTAAACGGCCTCCGGTTTTAGCAATTGCGTTTTTTTTTTTTGCCCGAAAAAGGCTATCACAGGCGGTTGCTCGAATAAGAACCGCTCAGGAAAATGTTATCACGACGGTTTGTAAATTAAACCGTCGGTGATATTCTCGAGATCCTGAGCGGTTTTGATGAAAACCGCTCGTGATAATAGCCTTTACTGAGCGGTTTCAACAAAAACCGTCGTGATAGTGCGTATCGCGAGCGGTTTTGAACCGTCGTGATAATCTACTGTTATCACAGACCAACAAATATAGACGGTTCGGAAACCGTCTGTGATGACGGTTCCGAACCGTCTGTGATGACGGTTCCTGTAGTAGTGATAGTACTATGAAATGGATTACACAAATTAACCACGATGATAGGAATAAAGCACCCCTAACATGGACACAAACTGTAGGTAATCACGAATCAGGTAGCAACTCTAGCTTCGTGATTGCAACATGTCGCCCTCCACGACCTCCTCAATAGCCTCTCCCATGACCACCAACTATTCTGGTACATCGGTTGTGTTTTCCAGCAGGCTGCTTATTCCTCTCATCGACGTGCTTAGTGGTGAACTCATCAAGCTTCTCTCAGAGTGCATCGAACTTCATTTGCTTTAGGGGTGAAAACCGTTTGTGATAATAGCCTTTACAGACGGTTTCAACAAAAAACCGTCTGTGATAGTGCTTAGTGGTGAACTCATCAAGCTTCTCCCAGAGTGCATCGAACTTCATTTGCTTTAGGGGTGAAAACCGTCTGTGATAATAGCCTTTACAGACGGTTTCAACAAAAAACCGTCTGTGATAGTGCGTATCACAGACGGTTTTGAACAAGGCGGATAATTCTCGCCTGATCCGATGCCGTATCCCGAAAAATCTGCCCGGGTACCATTTTTAGTCTCGACCCGCATTCGATTATCCGCACCCGTATCTGGAAAATATCATGGAATGTAGGTTAGGATATGGGAAGAGTAATATCCCTTCCGTATTTTATAGGATATCCAAAAGATATTCGATAAATCAACAAAATGGATATCCGATAAACATCAATATCTTTTAATATACTCTATAGTTTTCTAGTCATTGACTAATATATAATATGAATTTGCATTTGATTATGTTTATGTTGTAAAGTAGAATAAATGATTCTCTAATAGGTAGTACAATTTGACACTTTCGTTGGTGAAGTTATATCTTTTCTTTATGTGTACACTATCCGTCAAGTTATCCGTTATCGATTTGAATCCGATCCGCATTCGCTCTGTGCCCGTATCCCAGAAAATCCGTATTTGCATCCATATCTGACTCTGAATTTGGGGTAAAAATATGGGTTAGGATACAAGAAGAGCAATATCCGCCCGTATCTGACCCGTTTTCACCCCTAATTTGCTGGTTTTGCTTGCACAATCACTTGAACCGGTTTATCAGCCTCTTGCTCTTGAATTGCCTGAAAAAAGTAGGCCCCCAGGTTCCGTATGCACCAACGGTTTCGCAGGTCAGACCATGGGAAAGGCTCATTTGGATCTTCTTTGTAGCATTTTGATGGCCTTAATCAATTCATCATGTTAGTCATGTATTATGCAAACGTGTGGGCATTCACCAACGAATCGAACCTTGAGTTGTCTAAAGAACCACAACCAACTATCGAAGTTCTCACTATCCACAAATGCAGCAGCCACTGGAAGGATCTGATTGTTGACATCCACGCTGATCGCCATCAAGATTTGTCCCTTGTACTTCCTGGTTAAGAATGTTCCATACACACACATGAGCAGGCGATAGTGACGAAAGGCATCAACGCAGGCACCAAATGCAAGGAAAGCCCATTGCATTACCATGTACCCCTCCAAGTTTTTTTTGATACCTTATCATTCACAGCGATGTATGTTTCTTGGTTTCTGTCCCTGAGCACCTCAAGTAGTTGAGGGATATTGTCGTAGGCCGACTCAAACATGTTAAACCTTCTCTCCATTGCCTTCTGCTTCTCCCTCCATGCCTTCGCATAACTGTCTTGTACTTGTACCTTTGCTCAATGGCCAGCATGATGTGTTGCGCTTCCATAACCTTCTTCTCCACATTCTCCCGTACATGACATTTGTAATGAAACAAAAAGTGAGGTTGCAATGCTTTGGCAGTACATTGCTCAGAACTCATGAGTGGTCCTCCACCTTCGGCATGATCCAATGCATTTCATACTTTGGCTTGTAGGTGTGAACACGCCAAGGACACCTATCTTTCTCACACTTCACAATGTACTGCTCTTTGTTTGATTTGACAACCTTAAACTGCCTCTGCATTGACATCACCCGCAATTTGATAGCATCTTGCAGAGCTGACTTGACAGCAAATATGGTATTAACACACATCACATTTTGCCCATACTCCCACCAGGAACCGTGGCCATCACTCACAACTAGGTCCCCTAGGTCATGTCTATTCCAAGCATCAGACACCGGCGTATCGAGGACATCATCATTGTCGGAATAGTCGTCACCCTTCTCGTCCTCTTTCAATGCTTGTTCTTCGGCCCAGGCCCTTCGGTCTTCCCGCTCAAAGTCATACACTATGAATTCAATGTCCTCCCCTTCCTCACCTGTTCGTCGGGATCGACATGCATGTTTGCCGCCACAAACTGCATCTGCACCACCATCCAACTTCCACCTACACATTCGCACTACTCTCCCCTACTTCACGGGCATTGCCAAGTGCACTCGAACATGCGTGCACCACCAAAACCCATTCATAGCCACGATGCCTACACAGTTCCAACCAGGCCTACCATGACTTTGTTCGCTCCATCGGCCTCAATTCCCAATGGGCCATTTTCGGCGAATGGCTCCACAAGCATCTTATGGTGACACCATACATTGCCGGGTCCAGCGAGAAGCTGCATGTCAGCCAATGCAACACCTCACAAATTTTAAGATTATCCAGGTTCGGATAATACATTGTGGTCTACGGAAAACTGCTCAAATCAACCCCACATGACCCCTCACAAACTTCTCCCTACCCGTGAAACACTCTGAAAAAACGCTGACTTGACATACATGTCACATGACTCAAAATATTTAGAACGCATGCTAAATAAGCGTTCTATGTTGAGTCCAACGAAAACCAAATCCTACCGTGCATATCAAAATACTATTTCTATTTCAATTAAATTAAAAAATACGACTGCAAAATGTTCAATTAAATTAAGTTCCACTAATTGACCTACTAGTAGGGGTAGAGGGGTAGCCTAGTGTTATTACGCTAAACCATTTAAATAAATAACACACATTCCAAAACTAAAATCAACATAACAAAAAAAAGTCAATCTACAACTATAAACCCTAAAAATGTCGATCTACATATACTACCACTAACCTATATTTATTGTCGCTAATCTACTATGTTTTTTTATCGAAATAAACAATAAACCACATGAGTACAAGGAACTCACCGAAGAACGAAGAACTCAGGGAGAGTCTCCTCCTCCTTCGCCCTCTACTCTCCCTTCCTCTCTTCTCCTCTCCTCCCCTCTCTTCTCTTCTCTTCTCCCTGATTGGAATGGCGTATGGATCGGCCGATCGAGCATATAACCGCCCTCAATTGCGCCTTTGTACCACGACTGGCCACAATCGCGCCACGTGGACGCGACTAGGCCATCAGTCGTGTGACCAGACCGCGACAAGCGACGTGACTCACTATCGCTTTCTTTCATTCTTGCGACAATAGTGTCGGTGAGCCTCGATCCACAGTTTAAATGTGATTGGGTCGCCACGTCGACTAATAATTGAGCCACCGAGCGATTGGGTCTAGTCACGCGGTGGCTCAGTGATTGTGGGTTATTTTTGATTTTTTTTAAAACGTGGTTTATTTGTGTAAAAAAATTAAAATGGTTTACTTAGGAAAAAAAAATCTCTGCATCGTCAGCTTTGAAATTTGGTTCCACATGCATGGGAATGGGAATGAAGCCCGGCCCAATATGACAAATTTTCACTCGTTACGAGAGGAAGAAGACAGGTTAGTTAATAACGTAAGTGCCCAAGACGCCCAACACACGGTGAGGCCCAAATTTCGGTCCCCAAAACCCAATAACACATGAGCACGGACGGACGGAGGAGGGGTACAAGAAAAGCCAAAAATAGGAGGGGGTGGGAAAGAAAGAGTCAATCCTCTTCGTAGTTCGTACCCCACACGTCTCCCAAGTCCCAACCCAATCCGACCACCCACAACTCCACCCGCCTCCTGCCCACTAGGACGATATATTTGCAAAGGCCCCTCCAAATCTCTCTCTGCACGACTGCACCGACCACTTCCTCCCAAAACCGCAACGCAAGTACGCAACGCAGCACGAGAGGAGCCGCGTCGCGAGTTGCGCATCGCCTTCTTCCCCACCGCGCCCGCGGCCTCGCCGAAACCCTAACCCTAGGTCTCGACTCGGCTCGGCCCGGCCCTACGGAGAGGTCGGAGGGCGGGGGCGATGGGGAAGAAGAAGAAGCGCGTGGAGAAGGTGTTCTGCTACTACTGCGACCGCGAGTTCGACGACGAGAAGATCCTCGTGCAGCACCAGAAGGCCAAGCACTTCAAGTGCCACGTCTGCCACAAGAAGCTCTCCACCGCCGGCGGCATGGCCATCCACGTTCTCCAGGTCCACAAGGAGTCCGTCACCAAGTACGTCTCTTACCGCCTCCTCGATCTGCATCCGGTAGTCTTGTCAGGGTGCGGAAATAGCTTAGATTTGCGATTAGGCGATGCTAATTGCTTCAAAATCCAACGCGTTTGATCCTTAATTAGTTCGATTTTCGAGTTGGACGGACCCTTATTGGCGTAGTCGATCGATTCGATTGCATGTGCGCCTAAGAAGGGCGTCGGCGATTGCACGTGCGCTATTACGTCTGTAATTTGTATTGGCGCCACTGCCTGCGTCGTCTAGGTGCAAATGCTAAAAAAGCCTGGTGACCGTCCCCTTTTTGGGCCGCGATTTGTTAAATGAGAGTTCAGTTCGGAGTTTCTCCTGTGATAGTGTGATACCCTTGTTGGGGTTCATTCATGCTTTGCTTTTATGATCAGATCATTCTGGGCATAAGCTATTTAGTTTAAGGCTTTAATCTATTTGAGCAATGTTTTGCTTATTTTTTTAATGTTTAATTCGTGTTTTATGTGAATTCATTCATGTGTTTGGTAGTGATAAAGATGTTAGCTTTTGATGGATACCTCCCATGTAGCTTATTGCAGCATTATGCACAGATCCATACATTTTTTTTGCCGGTGTCCTTTAACTTCCTTTAGTTCATTAGCTCTGTCCAGTTTTTTTCTCCTCACCTGTGCAATCTCAAGAAATAAATGGTACATCAACTGCTCTATTTGCACAACTAACATCTCCACCCTGTTACTTATGGATGTATGAAACTATTTTGACTACAGGGTTCCTAATGCAAAGCCTGAGAGGGAATCGACAGAGATTGAGATTTTCGGAATGCAAGGGATTCATCCAGATGTACTTGCTGCTCACTATGGAGAAGGTACCACAATAGCTTTTTGTCCACTGCAATATGTAGGCTAGTTTATCAGTTTTGCTCTTATTTAGGAGGACTTGAGTAGTTGCTCAGTTACTGTGATGTAGAAGGGCAGTGTTGCTGTAGTTTCTTGTTTTCATAGCATTTGCTGGGTTGACTTGTCATTATGATGACTGATGAGGGTATAAATTATAGGATTCCTGAATATTGTCGAAACAGCACTGCAAGGCTCGCATGTTAGGGAAAATTTCGATTGTAAATGAAATTTTGCATGTGTAGGAAACTAATTTTCCTTAAGAGTTGAACTTGCCATGTTTTTTTTCAATAAAAGCACAGTATTTTGACTATTTTCCTTTACTTGACATCTGTTCCACATGCAGAGGAAGATCCTTCATCGAAGGTGGCCAAAGTGGAAGTGCCACCAATAAGGCCACCACTAAGGCCTCCTGTTATGCCTAATCTGATAGGCATGGCATTTCCTCCACGGCCAGCTTATGGTCTAGCCCCACCAATGTACGCTCTCTTTTTCCTTCTACTTATTTATTTATTTTGAGAATCAGTCTACTTTAAAAAATTGTGTATTACCTGTTGCTTGTGCAAGCATTGTGTAAGCACTCGTTTTAAAACATTTTCTAATTTTTTTCACATTTATTGGCAGTTATAATCCTGCATTTAATCAATTAATGGCTCGATCTCCGCTTTGGTCTTCTCCGCCAGCACAAGCTTGGTTTCCACGACAACAAGCAGTTTCAGTTCCAATGGCTGCTGGATTGGCACCACAACAGCCACTATTTCCCATTCAGAATATGCCTACTCCTATGGCATCAGCGCCTGCTAATTTACTTCAGACACCATTCCCTATGGCCCCACCTGGAGCACCTTCACCTGTTGCCCCTCAGGTTTCTCAGCCTTTGTTTCCTGTCAACACTTCCGCTGGCAATGGAGCTGCAAGTTCCCCATATGTAGCATCTGTTGCACCTGGAACTATCCCAGCAAGCTCTCCAGCATCTGTTGCTACTGCAGGAGTTGGATATGCAGCTAATAACCAAGGTATGTTGATTTTCTCACAGCTTACAACCCTACCTATATGAACATTTTGAGATGGACTAGCTTTTTATTTTTTAGCACATGTACCATTGAATTTATGTAGAGGAAATTAAAGTGGTATATAAACAAATTACGTCATAGAATGAACACCTCTTAAGAGGAATATTTGCTGTGTTCTTGAAAGAAATATACTCAATTCAAGAGCAAATTCACTCTGTATTGCCCATTTTTATGTGTAGAACTGCAATAGTGTGTGATGGGGGCATTTATGGATGATGTTGTTCTATCTGATATTTATGTTGCTCTTGGTGTTAGGTATGCCCTTCATGAATTCACTTGCGCATTCATCTGTTTCAGGTACAGGAGATCCAGCGGTTGTACCTCCACTCGCTGTATCTAATAATAAAACCTCTGCTACCCAACCAGCTACAAATGAGGTCTATCTGGTGTGGGATGATGAAGCAATGTCAATGGTATTATTCCCTTCTCTTTGGTTCTTGTTCTTCTGGGGTCTCTTGTGCGTTTGGTACATTATCCTGATACGAGTTTGATAGTTGTCTGAAATGTTTGTTGACTTATGCAGGATGAAAGAAGGTTATCGCTGCCCAAGTATCAGGTGCATGATGAAACTAGCCAGGTAAGTTGTGATTTTTATGTTTCTAATGTTAATGACCCTGTGAAAAATTAAGTTTATTTATTATAAGGAAGCTCTTAACTGTGAGGTTCTGTAAGTGTTTATTCTATAGAGTTTTCCTTTTTGTTGCAATTGGTGCTGGATTACCTTGGTTATCGCATTTAATTTAATGAAATCAAAGGCATAACTTGCTTTGCGTGTTTGTGCATAAGTAGTGAGTAAACAGTCTGGCAAGTTTCACTACTCTTAACTTGGATGTGGCTTATCAGCTTGCTTTTGCACTAGCCTGGTGAGTCAAGTTCAGCAGTTTGCAAACTCAGCATTTGGTGATATAATCAATTCTTGAGCCTATTACTGGAATACAAAATTAAAGATATTATCTCTACCTCCATTCCTCCAGTCACCCTCCTTCTAAGGCATATTCAGATTTCAAATTCAACAACTATTCTCTGCTTGTTCGTCTTATTTTCTGTTATGTAGCACCTCTGTGTAGCACCTCTGTCCTATGTGATAGTGATGAACAAAAATGCATCACAATCTATTGTAGTTTTGCACACTGGTGATCAATTTATGAAGCAATCTTGTGCATACATCACTATTTGATGTTCATTGGATTGTTGGGAGCGCAGACATAATTATTGTGCGATGAACTGTAGGCACTTTTATAACATACTGAACTGTGAACTTTAATTGGGGGGGGGGGCATGAAGTTTTGTAATGTTTTGTGGGAATATGAAATATGCTCCTTCAGTAGTTGCATATGCGAGATGGTCCCTGTATTCTACCTTGTACATTTTCATGATAACGCCTTGGTGTTATTTGTTTGATCATCTATATCCTGCTGATTTCGCGCACATCAGGAGTTCCAAGTAGGTATTTACATTGTTCTTCCTGTAAGTAAGTTTTTTACAATCTGACAAATCTCATGGTGCTAATGGCTTGAGGGTTATCGACCAAGCCCTGGACAGGTCGCAAATATGTATGTATTAATTTCAATTGAAGCATTACTTTTATTGCTTACGATTCACCATGTGCAAATATGGGTTTGTAACAAGAACTAGGTGGCTGAGCTTCTTGCAATACCGTAGCATTTATTGTAACTTAATTTTGGTCGAGAATGTGCCAAGAGTTTGTTTCCAGGTCAGCTTTCGTTTGGCCAGTGAGCCTGATACTTTTGTTCAAAGAGAGGAAGTTAAATGCTCGTTTATTTGTTCCTATGTTACAGAGATCAAATCTAACATTATCTTTCTTGTTTCACAATTTGTGTGAACAGATGAACTCGGTTGATGCAGCAATTGATCGAAGAATATCAGAAAGTCGGCTTGCTGGACGCATGGCCCTATAAACAAGCTGGGCCCATGTTTTGGTAGATTGCTCCATATGCAATTCACCATAGATTCACCTGTGCGTTCATACAGTTGGTGATCCCGGATTCCCTGTTCTTGATTTATTTAGCTAGTGACTGGAGCTACTGCAGTTAAAAGAATGTGTTGATCTGACTTGGAGAGCTTGCAACATCATTTGTCCTATCTTTAGACCTGAGTGAAAAATGTTAGCCTAGAGATCATTTGTTCCATTGCCACCTGAAAATGTGTTTTCAACTCTGGAAATCTGATGATCGATTAGCGGCATCTTTTTACCGACTGTAGCGTGATATGTATTCATTAGCAGCAAAGCAAACGAAGGATATGTTACAGCTTCTAATAATTTCTTCACGAGAATGTCAAACAATGTCAGGCTGGGAAGAGTCTCTGCTACTGCTCTAGTTATCCTTTCTTTTAACTTTGTAGTTTGTAACACGCTGGTATATTTATCACTCGTCCAATTCTACAATTACTTTTGAGTGTCGAGCGCAAGCATAAGTGTATCTCTAATAGTTAGAGATAACCTTGTTTATAACATTTGATACATCATTTTTAGAGACAACATCTCTAATAGAAAGTCTCTAGTACACTTTTCAACATTTGTATTTTATAATTTTTCTTTGAAATGGTTATACATGTCAACTAGAGTAGATTAATGTATTATATCTTTTTTCGCGTGTATGACCGTTTCTTTAGAAAGAGACGATTTGTACTTTCTCTCCTTCCTCTCTCTTATTCACGTAGGATTTTGCTGCTGTGGTATAACTAAGAAACGATAATAAATACATTATTGGAGATGTCTTTGCGCTGTTGGAATTAATCTCGCACCCTCAACAAGATTCTTACAAGCCTCCGACATGCACAGACGCATGGTACGTCATATGCCAATGCTGGTTTGTGTGTGGGGCCTATCTTGAGTGGATCCCAAGCAAATGGGGAAAAAAAACCCTAGATCCTCTCCATTTCTCTGGGCAACAAGCAAACTCCATTTCTCTGGGCAACAAGCAAGCATATGTGCCAAAACTGCGAAAGGAGAAAAGGGTAGTAGCCGGCTAGCGGATCCAAAACCTCAAATCACCGACGGATCCAATCATTTCCATACTTGAGCCGTTGAGCGTCACCCATCCATCCTACGCTGCGGCTTTTACCAAGCACAAAAGCTTCGCTCGCTCACTCACGCCTCGCTCTTTCTTTCACCGCCGCTTCACTTGTCGCGCACCGGATGCTGCCTAGCTTTAGGTGCTGCGGCTTTGTCGCCGTTCTTTAACCTCTTCACGATCGCTATAACAACCCCGGCGCTACGCTGTGATGCGTCCATCAGATCATCTCTCCCTCCGTCTTTGTACAGAAAGCCCTTGTCTGTCGATGGAGGAGGGCAACAAGTACCCGCGCCCATTGCATCTCCTCTCTGTCTTCCTTGCGTTCGCCTTGTTCGCGCAATGCGGTATGCTCCGAATTCTTCTTCCACGCTATTTGCTCTCACTTCCCGCGTTTTTGCTTTCTGCCTGTATTGGCTCAAGGGGGGCTAAGTATCCCGCGTTGTAATAGTACTCTGACCGTCAGACGATTCTGTCCCTGATCAGCACGCCGGTGGCGCTACATTGCATTTGCTATTGCTTGCTTCTTTCGTAGGTTTCTTTTAAATGTCAAATCATTTGGCCCTCTTAAGCAACAGCTAACAGCTAACAGGCAACCATATACTACACAACTAATGACCGTGACATGTTGATTGAACAGGAGCAAGAGTGTTAACGCCGGAGGAGCTACTCGATCAGTATTCTTCTGATCCTTACTACAGCACACCAATCATGCCTCCCTACGGCGACGCGTTTGCACCGCCAAACCCGCCGCCTGCTCCTCCGCCGCCTTCTCCCAACTGCGTCCTCCCTCCGAGCACACCATCGCCGCCGGCCACCATCCCGGCACCGACATTCCCCTACCAATCTCCTCCACCACCGTCGCCGCCGCTCTACTTCCCTCCGCCGTACCTCAGCCCATATCCACCATATATCGGCCCAAGCCCACCGACCGTTACACCGCTACCGCCCGTGGTCTATCCAAGCCCACCTGAGGTCACACCCAGCCCACCGGAGATCGCACCAAGTCCGAGCCCACCTGAGGTCGCGCCTAGCCCGCCGGAGATCGCACCGTACCCGAGCCCACCTGAAGTCACGCCCAGCCCACCGGAAATCTATCCGAGCCCACCTGAAGTAGCACCCAGTCCACCGGAAATCGCGCCAAGTCCACCCGAGATTGCCCCGAGCCCACCTGAAATCGCACCAAGCCCACCGGAAATAACGCCTAGCCCAAGTCCACCGGAAATCTCGCCGAGCCCACCAGAGATCGTACCCAGCCCACCGGAAATTGTGCCAAGCCCGCCGGAGTACGCGCCGGAACCACCAGGCGTCTTCCCGAGCCCGCCGGAGTACGCGCCGGAGCCTCCAGCATACGTGCCAAGCCCACCGGAAATTGTGCCAAGCCCACCGGAGTACGCGCCGGAGCCTCCAGCATACGTGCCAAGCCCACCGGGGTTTGCGCCGGAGCCGCCGGGGACCTTCCCGGGCCCGCCGAGCTTCCTGCCGCCGGTGGTGTTCCCACCTCCGTTCGGGCCGCCGTCGCCGGCGACTGTTAATGCGGAGTGGTGCGTGGCGAAGCCGTCGGTGCCGAGCCCCACCATCCAGCAGGCCATGGACTACGCGTGCGGGTCCGGCGCGGACTGCGACTCCATCCAGCCGGACGGGCCTTGCTTCCAGCCGGACACCATGATCGCCCACGCCTCCTACGCCTTCAACAGCTACTGGCAGCGCACCAAGTCCAACGGCGCCACCTGCGACTTCGGCAACACAGCCATGCTCATCACCAAGGATCCAAGTAAGCACACTCATGCAACAAGCAACCCATCTCCTCCTTCATGCAACACTAGTGTTTCAATAATCAAATAATGTAACAATTCTTGCATTGCTGTTCTTTCTTTTCAGGCTACGGTGGCTGCCATTACAGTTTGATGTGATCCGACCAAGAAATGCAGCATAGCTATGAAGGGTTTTGGAAGTTGGACACCATTTTCTGAAGTTCAGACTTCAGAGGAACTACAGGTACAGGTTGATCTGATGTGACTAAGGGGGCTTATCGCAGTTGATCATTGATTTTGTGTAGGGTAAAATTAAGACTCGATCGATCCTATTTAGAGAGGGTCTTCTAACTTTTCTCTTACTTTGGTACTTTATATTGTTTTGTATTATCCTGAATAAGTTGTGTAATTTCATAATGGCGATCCATCGCGCTAATAAATCTCTGATGAAGGCACAGCTAACTGATAGTCAATCAGCAGTGGGAAATGTTCAACAGTTTTAAGAACCAGATGATATAGTTCATATAAAGTGGTGAACATAACAAACACACACTTCTCGAGTTTTATTTACGCTGTATTTTTACAGGCAGGAGCGCATAAAGCAACCTACTAGTTGGCTAGTTTGTAGTAGTATTTTTCACACAGGCCGGAAGCAGATAAAAACAGACGCTACTTAGCCCGCTGGAGCTTCATCAGAAGAAGGGTATTTCTGCAGAACATAAACTGGATCGCCAACCTCTATGATCTTTCCTTTGCCCTTTGCTGACAGAGATTCCTTGCAGACTAGATTTTGCCCAAAATACACCTACAAAAATCGGAAAAAAAATGGTGAATTCTCGATGACTCTGAACCTAATTCCTGAGCATCTTGAAGTTCCAGCAGATCAGCATGCAAGACACACCACAACGGTTTAGCAAGGTAGTAAGAGTACAATAGGTTGCAGGAGACGATTACCTGCCGTCTATTTTTGTGGCTCGGACGCAGCACTTCATCAGACCGGTATGCCATTAGAGTTTCTGTTGGTTCGGTCCCATCTATTTCACTGTCTTGATTAATTCTAGGAATCTGAGGCAACCAACATTGAAGCTAAGCAAAGAGTGTTGCTATATTTTTTTTATAGGAATAGCATTGATATATTGGCTAGTCGAAGTCAAAGGTGTACAGCATACTAACAAATTCTGGTGATATGCTATTTATTTATTTATTTTGCGAGGTGGTGATACGTTATTTACATCAAATAACCATTTCATCATTTAAAAAAAACTAATCATTTCACAAAGTTTATAAGTAACTGTTTCTCAGTTTCAAGAAGATTACCCCAGGAACTTGAATGACCCAGAAGGCCAAAACGATTTCTCAATTTCATGAAGGTTACCCCAGAACTAAGGCAGCTAACCATTATCCGTTGTTAACTTCCTTGCGTTACCACAGAACTCTAAGGGTATAGTAAACATGCAGGAAATGATGATTTTCACACCCTAAAACCTTAGCCTTGTTGCGAATTTTACAATGAGAAGGAAAAGAAAAGAAGCAAGCAATTTAAGCTGACAACATTCTGCACAACTCTTCTGTTTTATGGTTAAAAATTTTGGGAATATGGTGTTGCCTTCTTGAGCTAATTAAATTACCAAAGTACGAAATTAGCACCATTTGTAAAGCTAAGCATGGCAGATCTGGAGTGACAAAAGGCAAACACATGATGACATGAACACACTTTTATGCTTACAAATTGAGGGAGGAGGAACTGAGCGGGTCTAGCTCAGTTGGTGGGAGCCTTATTCCGAGGGAGAAGAAAAACTTACGGAACCGATAAAAACGAATAAATCGAGTACGGGAAATATAAAAGTACACCATGTAAGATCGTTGAATCACGGTTACGGTAAATTAACTGACAGTATAATCATTTAATTAATCATACAGAAGAGTCCTTGAATATTATTAATCAGCAGAACCACTGAGCTTTCCAATCTATATCTCCTTTCGAACAGAAACTGCGGAGCTAACTTTAAAGTTAGGAAAGTAATAAGCACAGTATGAGACCCGATATTTTTACCTTGCAACAGTCGCATAACTTCACACCTTGAAATGTTAAGTTGTTTATCTTCATGGTTTTCCACAGATCCTCTGAGTATGGGTGGCATCCATCCAGTAAAATACTACCAAAATAAATCACCTTCGTAAGAAAACAAGTACACTATAATTTCAGCATAGGTGAATGCATACTAAGCAGCTAGTTATCATTACAAAATAATCCAAGAAATACATTGCTCAGACAATATAGTTGTCCAAGAAATAAATCCTTACTTTGGTCTGAAGCGATTCATTGGTATAGGTTCTTTAAGGATCTCATTCAGTGCATCCAGTGAGCCATGCAATTCAAGGTGAACCGTCAACTAATTAAAGTTTTATGTTTAGCAACATTAATTCTATATGGTACATGGCCCTTCTCCAGTAACTACTGAACAGTCTGAACTCGGAACTATACCTGGGAGGCCATCAGGAACGGGTAGCCATCGGCAAACATGACTTTGTAACCTTGAGCATAGTTGGGATCGGTCGGTCTAATTTCCAATGCTGTCACAGAACAGACAGCCTAGCTCCGTAAGCAACAGAGGCAGCACATCACATCAAGAACTAAACGGCAGAATTAATATCAACAAGGTATGTATATACACACAAAAACCTTCTTTAAAACGCACGAGACGACTTGGTTTCTCAAAGTGGAAAACCATTCAGCTGCTTCAGCTCCTTCATCGTATGCAGAACCAGACCACTCCCACACAGAGACTTCATCAACTGTGCCGCGTTCTGCCACAAAAGGGATCTTCAATGGTTCAATTCCGGGTGCTCTGATGACTGCAATCAGCAGTGGCTCAAATAATTAAAAATGATTTCGGATTGTATTGTCCTCTGGAAGATAAAAAATAGACTAATCTGCAATCAGTTCTGTTCATACAATGATGATATCTTTAGGACTTTCTGATCAGCAATCAACATTTCATATGAAACCAAAGCAATTCTGCCTGTGTTTCACACAGCTAGCTTATACAATCATATATACATTTAGGGTGTGTTTGGTTACCTGCATTAGGCTAGCTCGCATTTGTGCATGCATGTTACACCATGTTTGGTTGGCTGCATCGTCTTTGTCGGGCTTATCAGCTTTTTTCAAATCTCATGCGAGATCATGTACCACCTCATGCAAAAGGCTCCCCGAGCTTGGCCCAATGCAAATAATTAAAAAAATTGTATTGCGCCACTTGAATCAACATTTCATATGAAACCCAATGTTTCACACTAGCTTATACAATCATATATACATTTAGGGTGTGTTTGGCCACTTGCATGTTACACCTTTGCTCACGAGCCAGGCCCGTGCGATGTAGGCTGCCTCCCCACCCGCCGCATAAGCGCGTGCAAGCAGTGGTGTACGCAGGACAAAAATAGAGGGGGTGCTAAAGGTAATAAGATAAAATCGTACCAAACATACATAAAACATTTGAATGTCTAATGCAATACAAATTTATACATAAATAAACAAGAGACAAAGCGAGAATGTAAAATAAACTTAAGGTAGTACCTGGTTAATGAACATAACAGTCCGAATGCTTATAAATACGACATCCTTTGACATGCTAATGCATAATACATCTAATACAATCCAAATTCATACATAAATAAGCAAAAGATAAAGCGAGGAGTACTTGTATTTGGATTCTTGGAGAAATAACTATGCAAAGTTCGTTTATTCATTTTTTATAAATCTACAATAAATTGTATATAATCCATGAGTACTAAATACATATAACTAGACTAGACAAGTAGACAACATCATAAGTTCACAACATCATCTCAACATTCCAATTTTAAGTTTCTAAGTATTTAAGTTCACAACATCATTTCAACATTTCAATTTTAAGTTTCTAAGTATTTAAATGAGTGAGCCAAAGTGCCAAACCACTGTCGAGTGTCAACAATTATTACTTTACCAATTACCAATTACCAGTTTACAAAATTAGTGATTACCTCAGTTGGCAAGTGACAACTCAGCACTGCTCCAAGCCTCCAAAGTCCTTAGTCTTTACATATCTCCATTCTCCAGCTCTCCTCATCAAAACTACTCATTGCTCAACGCCTCAACCCTCTATTCCTCATTTCCTCTTCCACACGTGGGCGTGGCGGCTAGGCGCTTCCGGTCTTCCTCACGCGCCTGCAGGCGGCTAGGCGGCAGGCGTGCTGAGGCTCGCCCCTGGTCATCCCCGGCTGCTCTCGCGGCTCACCCCTAGGCCCTAGCCGGCCCCGCCTACCGCCACCTTGTGGCTCGCTTCGTCGCCTGCCGTTGGCATCACAAGCACCGCGTGTGCCCAGCCTCCTCATGACCTCGCCCGGCCGCCCTGTCGATCCAGCAGCGTCCGTCTTGCCCGGCCGCCCTCGGCCACCGCGATCACCCCTACTTAGTCGACCTGCGCAGGTGTGTGCCTAGCCGCCTCATGACCTCGCCTGCCCGCCCGTGGTCGGCCGTCGCCTGGCGTGCCAACCGCCTAGGTGAGGTTTTGGGGAGTAGGGATGGGGAATAAATTAGGGATTTTGGATTTGGGGAGTGGGGATGGCCGGGTAGGGATTTGGGGAGTGGTGGATGGAGAATTAGGGATTTGGGGAGTACAAAAATGGGCCATAAGCTATGGGATTATGGAATGATTGAATGAATGTGGCCCAAACGGCCCAAATAATTGCTTGCTATCTTCAATCTTTTGAGTTCCTTCTTCTTTCAATAATCGTCACTTTGCTCCTTCCTTCCTTCATGGCAGCCGGTGCTTTGTGCAGATGGGGACTCCGACGGACAGTGTCGCTGCAGAGGGGGTTCCAGGGGCGCGGCGGCTAGAGCCGGTGTGCGCGCCCCTGCGCGCACCGGTGGTGCGTCCACCACTGCGTGCAGGCTCCCTACCCACTGAGCGCTAGGGTTACCTCCAGCCGCCTCCTTAGTTGCTCTCGCGTCTTCTCGCTTTGACCCTCGGGCTCAAGCACAAGGCCGCACTCATCCTCGCTGCTCTCATCGCTGTCGCCTTTGGAGGTAAGACCGGCGGAAGTGGTCCAGCGGGGTACCCGCTGCTGCCAGGCCCCGGTGCCCCCTCTCCTCCTATTCCCCTCTCCCATGTTGTGCACTTTGTTGGAGATTGCTGGTACTATGATTTTCTTCCTCCTTCTGTTTCTTTGACCTGTTCGATGGGCATGGAATCGTGTAGATCTAGCTAGCACTGATTTTCTTCCTCCTCAGTTTCATGATGAACAAGAGGTTTTTGTTTCTTTGATTTGTTCGATGGGTATGAAATCTTGTAGTATTGGACCATGAACTGCCTAGATCTATACTTTTTGCATGTTGGAATGACATGATCTATAATTTTTTTTGTTGTGAGGCATAGTCGTTGTTTTAGTTGAATACACCTCTGTTAGTTCCAGATCTAAGGCATAGTCGTTGTTTTTGCTATGTAGGCTTAGATCTGCACTCTTATTCAGTTCTTGCATGGTGATTTGTTGAAATGATAAGGAAAAGAATATTTGCATGCTTGAATGCCTAGATTTGTACTTTCTTTAGTTGATTCTACCCTTCTTAGTTGCAGATCTGAGGCATGATTCTTGTTTTTGCTATGTCGTCCGTAGGATTGATGCTTGTTTTAGTTCCACGAACTGCTCTAGTTATTCTTGGTAATCTGCATTGCATCCTTGGTCGTCGATGATGGTATGGCACTGGAGGGGCATCATAGGATGTGGCAGCCGTGGCATACATGCATGTAATCTTGCTGCATGCAATTGTGATTGCAACGACATTGTTTAATATGAAGCATCAATATTTTTCTAAGCATTGCATCTTTGGTCGATGATGGTATGCCACTGGAGGAGCATCCTTAGGATGTGGCAGCCATGGCATACATGCATGTAATCTTGCTGCAAGCAACTGTGATTGCAATGACATTGTGACACCATCATCATGGAATACTGATATATTGGTTATGTATTTGGTTCATAGATGGATGACTTGGCACGTAAACGAGAACTCCTAATTGTGAGGGGTGTTGGTCTAGTTACTGCCCTGTGTGCTTACATGCTTGCCATAATTAGAAGTGCTAGTGCTAGACAGTTCAGTCCTGTGATTACCTATGGTCCTATGCTAGAAAGGGACATAGCTCGGCAATCGAACCTACAATGGATCTATAATTCAGATGACACACATTGTTTGGAGCAGCTTAGGATGAGGAGGGCCCCCTTTTTCCATCTCTGTAATTTGTTTCGTGCAAGACAACTGCTGTCGGGACCCCAGATCACTGAATCCGAGCCCTCTGTGTATTCTGAACTAGTTCCATGATCAGTAGCTACCTCACACAGTTACAACATCGATGAAATCATATCCATATAACAAAGTATCTAAGAAGCAGACAAATTAATATTACTTAGTAGCAAAAGGACCTTATGGTCAAGTTTTACAGAGTTTGCCATGCATAGCTTAGCGACAACAGAGTAAACTTGCAGCGGGATAAATTAACTCGTGGTAGCCATCCGATATGCCCACAGATAATCGAGTGGGGAATGCGACCTAGTTCGCATAGTCTTCAAAGTAATCTTCATCATAGAACTCGATGTTCCTGGTTCTTCTTCAGTGATTGATCAACAAATGACGCAAAGCCATGAGTACTTAAAGTACTAAGCAAGTCGTTGAAAAATGTATGCAAATAGTATCCATGCAAGGCTTGACAAGGATATCTTTATGTCTATTTTGCAGAAAGCAGTATTGACAGTAAATATAGTAAATAGATTGAAAAACATAATTTAAAAGAGTAAATACATAAGTAAATAAGTTCTTTGAAACAACTAGTGAACGACCATGTTCACTTCCCAACCATAACCAACATCTAGATCACTTCCCAACCAAACCATTCCAATATTTTTATGAAAATCTATCCCTCGTGTGAAATCACCATGCATTGTCCATAACCGGAGACACGGCTATTCGAATAATTTTACACTCTGCAGAGGTTGTACAACTTGACCCACAAGAGATAATCAGCTTATATTGTTCGTCTGACACACTTTCAAAGGTGTGCGACTAAACGATTATCACAAGGCTTTTACGAAGCTATGTTTTGACTCGGTTCTGCTCGCTAAGGTTTCACCTCAATCCGGACCCCTCTTGTGCCACTTATTAACCCAAACAGAACCGACTCAAAACATTGCTAATTAGTTGGCTAGTTCCACCCCATAAATAGACTTGTGGTTGTACGGTATGGCCCAGATCAATGTCGCACAAAGTTAAGTCTAGTAACTACTCAGGTGAGGCAATCACATCCCAAAATTCTCCCCTTTCTGCATGATCATTCGCCTGAGTATGAAATTATTTTCGGTTCAACCCGACCAAATGGCAACCCTTGCCATGGCACAACAAATTTTAGTAACAGTGGCCATGCCACAATTCCATATTTCATTAAGTCATATTTAATCATAAGAGCATGTGATCATGAATCCCATCGCACGACTAAAGCATGGCTAAGTATAATACGCACCCATGTTGGTAATTAAATATGTCCAACTAAGATTAACCCAACCTATGGTTTCCAAGAATATATGTCATCGCAATTCATTCAAGGCAGCATATCGGCAATTGTGTAAATAACTATTCCCGGAAGTAGTTTTTATAAAACTAGCAATGCATGTTGATATAAAACAATATAGTTTTATAAACTAGGTACAACATGATCAAAGGTCTTCGACTTGCCTTCGTTTGAAGGCTTGAGTTGCTTCGGCAGACAGTTCCAAGAATTCTTCGGAAACGCCGGAATCTACACGCGCGAAAAGAGCTAAATAAATACAACAAATCCAAAAATTACAAAATTAGTAGCGAAAGAAAGAGGCTGAATTTAGAAATGAGAATCGATGGAATCGGAGTTTGTATGAGGAAGAATGAAAATCCGAAAGTTTGCGCTCACATGAAATGATAGAAATTATGTGGAGAGAGAAAATTCAAACGCAAAGCTGTGCTGATTTTTTCTTTACAGAGAACAAAGGAAAATGGGAGAATGGCTTTGAGGGCCCCACATGGAGGTGAGGTAGAGATGGCCAGGGAGTGGAGCTGCAGTGAATGACAGGTGGGCCCCTACAAGGAAGTTGCTCAAAGAAGAAAACAAGAAGGAAGGCAGTGCATAGGCAAAGCATGGAGTGCACGGTTATCGACGAAATCTGGGCAAACGGGGAGGAGTTGGAGAGTGGGGTTGGCGGCGATTTGAAGAGGAAGGAATGGAACATGCGGTGCTCCATTTTATAGGCGGAGGTGGCACACGGTTCGACGAGTAACACGAGCGAGGCTCGCGGCGGCATACGCGGCCGGCCGTGCACGGGGCTCCGTCGAACCGGTGGTGCTTCGGAGAAAAGGAAGGGAGCATGGCGTAGGACGTCGTGAGGTGAACTCAACGGAGTGGTCAATGTCACTAGGGGATCAACGATGGTGGCGGAACACAAGGAAGAAGGTGGTTCGGCCGGCGACGGAAAACCTCAATTGCAGAGAAAAGAGGGCGAGAGAGGGGGCGAACTCGGGGAGGTGGAGGAGGAGACCGAGGGGCACGCCGTGACGTGATTGGCACGAAGAATGGATGGTCAAAGAGGGAGAACGGGGTGGTGGAGCTTGCTATTTGGAGATGAAAATGGAGCTTGCTGCAGTGCTGCTTCGGTTGAGCTTTGGTTTGGGGAGAAGAAGAGAGACGAGTGGAGGAGGAGGAAGGGAAGAGGAGAGGAGGGGAAGCTTTGGCTGGCTTGGTTTTATAGAGATGAAGAAAGTGGGAGGAGGGAGCACAACAGCAAAGGGGAGGCACGGGCGTGCTAGCAGCGGCATGGCCGAGCATGGCGACGTGTAGCAACAGAGGGCAGCATGGGGGAGGGTTGGAGGTGGCGTGGGGTGGTAGGGGGCAGGGCATGGCTGCACTGAGGGGACGGTGGCATAGAGGTGGCAGGCGACATGGGGATGGCGTCGTGCGGGATGGGCACAGGAAGAAGACAACAAGCAACAGGGAAGATGACCAGGAAAAAGGGATGTGAGAGAAGAAAAAGAAGAAAAGAAAGAAAATCCGAAAAATTAAATTAAATCCAAAAATTTCAACAAAAATTTCCTAAAATACTTTGGAACCCGAATGGATCAAATAAAATAGTTTTGGATTTTTTGAAGCTTATTTTAATCATTTAAAATGTTTTTCCTTCATAAATTCAATTTAAGCTTTAAATTAAGCAGATAAAATCCAAATGATTATTTTATTTTTAAAGCTTCAAAATAAATCCCCACTTTAAATTAAATAATTTAAATTAAATTTTGCAACAAATAAAATAATTTTA
This sequence comes from Phyllostachys edulis, assembly GCA_036346405.1. Lineage (NCBI taxonomy): Eukaryota > Viridiplantae > Streptophyta > Magnoliopsida > Poales > Poaceae > Phyllostachys > Phyllostachys edulis. The sequence continues at coordinate 62,671,759 of CM070561.1, read as the reverse complement.
GGAAGACAAAAAAGAAATAAAACAGACTGGGTTGCAAGAAACAACAAAGAACTTGAATAAAATCCAAGAAAATCTAGAAAATCCATTAAACTCATTTTTAATTTAATTAAGTTTTGATTTAACCATTTAAAATATTTTCAGTTTCTGAAGTTTCAATTTAAGCTTTTCTTAATTCAATAAAATGCAAATGGTCCATTTTAATTTTTAAAGCTTCGAAAAGACTTGAGATTTAGGAAAACTGAAAAGAAATATCAAGGCCTTGGAAAAAGGAAAACCAAGGTGAAACCAAGAAATCAAGTAAAGCAATTTTTATTTAATTTGAGTTTGGTTTACTCACATTAAATTATTTTTATTTCTGAAATTTCAAGTTAAGCTTTAACAATTCAGGAAAAATCCAATGATTATTTTTATTTTGAAAATTTCAAAAAGGCTCAAAAATTGGGATGTTATAGCTGCTCTGAGACAACATTAATAACTGTGTTGAGGAACAAGTGGCTATGTTTCTCCTAGTTGTTGGCCACAACCATAGGTTTAGGGCTTTGCAGCTAATATTTAGGAGATCCATTGAGACCATTAGCCGATACTTTCAGGAGGTTCTTTTTACTGTTGGGAAGTTGTGCAACGAGATGATCTGGCCACCCTCCACTAAAATCCCCACTAAAATCCAAACAAATAGGAGGTTCAATCCCTACTTCAAGGTAAAAATATACTTTTATAACCTTCAGTTCACACTCAACTTGTAGAGAGGTTTGAGCTGGCCTAAATTGTTTCCATGTGTGTTAGGACTGCATTGGTGCAATTGATGGCACCCATGTGCTCGCAAGGGTTCCTACAAAAGTATCGGCAACCTTTAGGGGTAGGAAGGGCACTACTACCCAGAATGTCATGGCTGTTATTGACTTTGATCTTAAGTTTACTTATCTCCTTGCTGGTTGGGAAGGGTCAGCACATGATGCTCTCATACTTGCTGATGCATTGGAGAGAGATGATAGCCTAAGGGTCCCCCAAGGTATATTAGATAATTACATAGAAGTTTATGTTGGTTAAAATCTTCTCACACTTAGGTAGTAATGTTTAGGGTATTGTATCATTTGGTAGGCAAATACTACCTTATGGATGTGGGATATACTGCTCGACCGAGCTTCCTTCCACCATACCGAGCCACTTGGTACCACTTGAGAGAGTATGGTGGAAATAATTACCCTCGTAATGACATGGAGTTGTTCAACCTACGACACTCCTCTCTTAGGGTCTTAGTCGAAAGGGCCTTCGACAAGTTCAAGAACCGGTTCAAGATTGTTTACAATAAACCTTTCCACCAATTCAAGACCAAAGTCAAGTTAGTTCTTGCATGTGCTATCCTACAGAATTGGATCCTTCAATATGGAATAGATGAGTGTGTCCCACCGGAGTCCACGTGGGATGCGAACCATATCGATGAGGAAGGACACAACGACATTGCACAAGATAATAGGGCATGGGCTCAAATGAGGGATGACTTGGCTAGGGAGATGTGGCAGAATAGGGGGTCCTCTCGTGTGTGATGGTGTTGCACTTTGTCATTTGCATCATGAACATTTGCACAATGTAGCATGAACTGAGACTATTGGTTGCATGCAATGATGATGATTTGCTTCATAACTCCATCATTGTATTTTCTTTCCAGCATTGTATCTTATTCCTACAATTTTTTCTTGTGTGTGCTAACTTGGTCTGTGCTGCACTAAAGGGGATGGCTGACTTGGGTCATGATTTTTTTTTGGGGGGGGGGGTGTGGTGGTCAAGGGGGTAGGCACGCTCTTCGCTAGACAAGTCCAATGTCTAGCTTCATGCTTCAACGTCTGGTTGAGCTCATAGGGCAATGTGTTAAGACCGACAAGGGGTTCAAAGAGGTCCACCTCAACCAGGTTGCTAGGACTTTGACTGAGGACACAGTTGTTGAGGTGAGTGGAACTCATGTGTACAACCATCTTCGCAAGTGGCGTGCAAAGTGGGTGAAGATTACTAGACTTAGAGACATTAGTGGGGCACTTTGGGATGACAACCTCTGCATGATAGTGCTCGATGAAGAGCGCTATAAGGGATACATCAAGGTTTGTTAATGCAACATTAACATCTAACCTCCAATCCATTTATCCTCCAATCCTTGCTTGCTTGTCTCTAACAATAACAATAACATCTAACATCCAATCCATTTATCCAACTTATAATTTTATAGGACCACCCCAAAGATGTGGACTATCTCAATGTCCCACTAGAGAACTATGTTCAGATGGCCACTCTTTTTGGTTCTAGACAGGCCACAGGAGGTATGCCATGGCCTCCAATGAAGGTCTAGGGGTTCCTCTAAGTTTTCTGATACCTCCTTCAACAAAGGTATCGAAACTGAAACAACTACTGAAGGTGTGTCATTTGGTGATGGGTTGGGAGGTGCCAGTGGTGCTAGTGGGATTGGAGGTGCTAGTGGTGTAACACCTTGGCCCAAAATTCGCTCAATGCCTAGCCTATCGTGGGGCGAACCCACGCACATATAGCACATCACTTACACTTTCGTCCTCACTTCATGTAAAAGGGTTAACCCGAAGGTGCTACGTTTGGATCCAACATGCATTATATACTACTAAAACTCACTTTAGACAAGCAATGTGGGACTAATCCCACCACAAAACTCCTCATAGGTCACATGGGCCACACTACGGGTAGGCCGGGGTATTATAAGTGGTGATGTTGGTCTGGGAGCTGCTAGTGCCGTTGTTGGTGCTGAATTTAGTGGCAAAGATGGCTTGAGCTCAGGTGGGAAGAGGAAGAGGAAGAGAATTCCCCTTGTGTCTGAGGAGGAAGCTGTGATCTTGGACAACATGTCAGATGTTGTTCGTGAGATGGCCAGTACCATTAAGTACACCGTGCATGTCGAGTATCATCCTGACTTATACAAGGTTGTCATGGATCTCCAAGGCTTTGATGAGGAGGCACTGTTGGCTGTTCTTACCTACCTAACTAACCATAAGGCTCTAAGCCTGTTTTTTATCCAAATAAGTGAGTTTAGACATGCGATGTGGGTCAGTTCTTACTTGGCAGCTCACACCTCCAACTAATCCTAACTAACTAACTATTTGTGGATGATGAATATCCCTAAGGTGGTACTTTAAAATCCCTCCAATTTTGTAAGTATATTGAACAAAACACACCCTTATACTCCATCAGTAAAAATAAGAGTTGATCGTAATGGATAGACATTCAACCCATGTGAGAGTCGGGTGTTGGCTGCCAGTCTTTAGTGAATGCCCCTCCACCTCGGTCAGCGCGAGCTTTGGCTCCAGCCTCTGGGTGTAGGCACTCCTTTGGAGTTCACCACCATCCACTGCCGATCCCACCTGAACCCTACTGACGAAAACACATATACACAACAAATAAAATGAAACAATAGAAAGAAAAATTAAGGTGCATCTTAATATCCGCAGAAAAGAAATGTTTTTTTCTTCTTCTTTCTGCACAATTGCCAGTAGGGGCGATAGCGGCCTGGGGCAAAGAGATGCCCCTGCAGGACTTGGTGGGGTATATGTGGTTGGATGTCATGGTCGCCGCTGGCTCCGGTGTCCCCCACCCCCCAGGGTGCCGAGGAGGGAGGATAGGAAGGAAGCGACCTTCTCCATTGATTTCACAGCGGAAGCTCTAGTGATTTTTGGGGGCTATACATAGCTTAAGTGCAGCGTAGCATGTAGCTAGGTTGTACCAAGTTCCAAAGATGTCCCCTGGTGCCAGCGCCCGTGGCGCCGTGTACCGTGTACACTAATAGGCCAGGGCTACTATCACTATTCACTACTGTCTGATATCCCTAAGGCCTGTTAAGAACGCAAGGTTTTTTTTTTCCCAATTGCTGTACAAATTGAACCGTTTCATGTAAAATTCATGTGTTCCAAACGGAGCCTAATTAGTCAGCAATATATCACACGTGGTAGATACACTTAAATAGGATCTTTATATATAAAGGGAGACGCACATTGAGCTCACCCAGCTAGCCACGTCGACAAAAAAACTCTAGCCGTCGGATCTCCGTTCAGCGCGTCCGCCAACGTCGGATCTCCGTTCCGCAGCGTCGCGAGGTCGATCCAAAGATGGCTCTCGTGCGCAGACAGAAAAGGGAATCGGCGGATCGGCGAACTTTTCCCCATTCCATTTTGTCTTCTCTCCCCCGGTTCTTGCTCTGCTGAAGCTTGCGTATGGCGCCTCCCATTGCTCCCGACTCGCGCTCGCGCCCTACGCCAAGACCGCTCTCCTGCCGGCTCACATGCGCTTCTTGCCGCGCCTCTGGCTCTGCGCAAGCACCCTCGGCGAAGTCCGGCGATCGTGGGCGGCTCATCGGGTGAATCGGCGGATCGGCGAACCGCCGCCGTCCCGTTCGGCGATCGCCCCCAAATTTCAAAGCGGAGGCTACGCCACGAAGCCAAGCAGCAGCCTCGCCTCGATGGCGGCATAGACGAGCCCAAACTGAAGGCCTCGCCACGGTGCCGAGGATTGGGTCGTGGCAAGAAGCATCTGACGAGGTCACAGATGGCATCAATTTACCCCGCTTGATAATTTGGCTCAATGTGTGATACCAATAGTTACCATAGCTAACATACAAGATACTAACTTTTGAGAGCCCGCTCACGCCTAGCATTTGTCTCGATGCCTATTTATGTTCAATCTTACCTGCGTATTTAATTATATGTAAGAGGAAGAGGAAAAAGCATTTCTTCATTTTGAGTAATTCCAGCAAGCCAATATATTCTAGGTGATATTTACGAAAGACCAATGTTAAACTTTCAGGTATAGTGATGAGCACAAGCTAGCTGGGTTTTCTGCTACATTGCAAGCGATCATTTCCTTCATTGAGAACAGGTGTGCGACGATACAGTTCCACTTTTGGTGATAACAAGGGTACCCGTGATAACAATGATTAGATTTTGTGGCTCGACTTTCTTTTTCTGTGGGCTGTGTTGAATTTTTTTCCTTTTGGTGACCTTTTAGTGTTTTCATCTAGTGGCGACCATATCAAATTTGTGAGGGCTAGAAAACATCAGGTCGGGTAGTCTTCCTTGCCCAAAATTTACTTTGTTCTTTATCTCATTGCAAAAGGAAAGATGAATGTTTTCTTCCATTGAGGCATGAAGTACTTAGTATAGCTAACCTAGACATCTTATGTGCGAACCTTTCTACCTATGAAATATAGTCTGCTAAGTTGATTTAACACTGTCTTTCAGATGGTTTTCGTCATCAAGGGTCCAATATATTTAGTTTGTATAAGCTGCACTGAAGAGTCATACGAAGGATTGAGGGGACAACTAGAGCTCATGTATGGTCAGGTGCACCCAACTAAGACCTTAGTGTTGATGTTGTTTGGCATCTAGACTAACACCGATAGGCCATAGTGTTGTTTGGAGATTACAACTCAGGGTACATCAATTCAGCAGATGGTAGGCTCTAAATACAAATGTAGTACTAATTTATTGTTTCATTCTGCTTGTAGTCACGGTCAGTACCCTACTAATACAGTGATATGTCGTACACTATTTAAACCCTTCTATAGCCCCTTCACACATATTACATTTTCTTTCCCTTTATCATTGGCTCTCATGTTTGCCTCGAAACTTGCCTCCCTCAACAATCCTTTTGGTAATGCAATGTAGCTCATAGTTTCAAAGTCACAGTATTGCATCGTCTCATGTTGCTTTACCTCTTTTTTTTATCTTTCGTTCAGTAGATGGACTAGGGTTGACGCGTACCTAATTGTGTTGCAACTTCTCGAGATGTTTTGGTTGGTGTTGTGGTGGATCTGTTTGTACAAAAGATTCCTTGAAATTTATATTATATGTTCTATAATCCTTATTTACTATTTAAGATGAATCTTAAGGTTAAGATAGCAAAGGCACTAAATCACTATCAAGCGTGTTTTAATCGAAACTTTGCTTTGAAAATTTGTCTGACCTTTTCTAGTTTGTACAAAAGATACTCCACAGACCACAACCTATAGACATATATTAGAGCCAACTTTTGTGGATAGCTTAGGCTCTTGGTGGAGAGTTGAGAGTTGGGACCAAGAAGGTCAAATGTGATTTATTTTGTTCATGCATTTATTTTGTTATATATATAGTACGTTCCTTGATAATTGCATATTAGATAAGTGATTATTTTCTTGTTTTATGCAACAATTAATTTACTTTCTTCTCTGTAGCAATTCATTACAAACTTATAATTTGTCCTTCTCTTCACACATTTATGTGGTTTTACGTGTCTTGAGATAATCCATCTATTTGGTTCAACCGAGGATTTGGCTATGGGTCAAATGGTCGTGCTTTACCGAACCAAGATAAGAACCTTCTTTTATTGTGCTCGTGCAATTGTGTAGATTTTTCGATACATGTATAGATTTTTGTTTGTGCTCGTGCATTTATGGAATATAGACAATACATACAATTTTTATTTCTCTTGAATCGCATCAGAAGGAAATGAAGACTACATCTTGCTTTTGCTATTGATGGTGTCATTTTTTTTTTGTTTCATGAAGGAATCGATGTACAATTTAAACTTCAACTCACCTAGTAGAAATGCTCGCCTCTTATCATTTTTTTGCATGCCATATCCTGCTGCTCTTTGATGAACAATACGAGACACGCTAAGGGTTGAAGGTAGCGATGAGATCTTTGTGAGCAACCTTGGATTCCGTCTGTCTCTTGCGAACAAATATGTAAGGGATCACCTCATCCATCTCAGCTCGATCATCAGTATGTCACTGTGCAAAATATTACCTTGTCTTTGGCTCATGATTTTTGTAATTTTTTTCCTGGTTTTGATCATTCTAAATGGGTGAAACTGAATGGTCGATGATGGCAGCTAATAGCAACTCCCCTGAGAAAATCCAAGTAAAAAACCACCAAAGCGCTCAGGTAACAGTCCTTGTTTATAAATGGCTCTAAACAACTACAGGATCTTATTGTATGATTTCTCGTGCAGTAGAAAGTTTCTTTTCGATAATGTATTGTGCCCGAATATTCCCTCTCAATTATTCCTCTATAGTTTCTTGCCAAGCAATCACGATTCGACAAAGTAATTTTTCATGCTTTTCTCGTCTTGAGCAAACTAAGAGTTTATGCAAAACCATTAGTTGTTAGTTATAATGACACCTCTGTTTGTATTTTAATAAACCTTATTATACTTTTAACTTTTCTTTGGTCAGTAAACTCAGTAACAATGACTAGAGAATCAACGTTGTACAACTAATCGTAAACTTATCATGCTATTCAATTTTAAGTCTTTTTGAATTAACGTTATGCGCCTAATCAGAACTTTCGATTTATAAAGATGCCATTACTGACTATTAGTACCACAAGATTAGATATTTATTGAAAATGAGATTAAAAGGTGTTCACATACTTCTAATTTGATATATGGATGCATATCGGACCGCGCATACACATTTGCACCACTACGTTGTCACGTAGATTTTAACCTGACCAAATATACAACTATCTACAATTAGTGTTGCATATTATTGTCACCGCTCAATATGTTTCACCAAGAGCGATTACATGTGATGTATGCATCTCGATGGTATTCTACTTCTATCTTCTCTTTTGTTTGAATATTATTGTCACCGCTCAATATGTTTCACCAAGACAATTACATGTGATGTATGCATCTCGATGGTATTCTACTTCTATCTTCTGCTTTTGTTTGCAGGTGCCAGTTTGGTTAATGTTGACTTTCTTGACGTTAGATCAATTATGCCGATGCGAGCTCATCCTTGATGGGAATAGGAACCGCAACAAAGTTGCCTATATTCATGTATATATCTAATGCTTTACCACTTCTTACAAATTATATTTTCTTTCCCTTTATCATTGGCTCTCAACAAATTAGGAGGCATTCATATATGGCATTCTGCATTAGCTATGTCTTCATTGATTGGTATGAAAAGATTTATCTTCTTTTCAATTATCCTCTGTATTTGTTGCATCTTTTATTGTTCGAATAGCACCTTCAAATCTTTACTAAACTTTCCCTTCAGGCATATGCACATTCAGCAGATACTTCCTTTTTTACTTTCCATATAGTATATTCGAATTATAGTCCATAAGTATAGTGATGCAATGAAGAGGGTATATCACTTTTTATGTAAGTAGCAAATGATAATGAGTTCTTCTTGATAGGATCGAACCGGCGCAATTATTGCTTCAGTTCATAAGAAAGTTATCTTGGACGGAAACCTTGGCAATGGTATATCGATTGGGTCTGTCATTGTTCAAGTCAGTAAAAATGCAGCTATGGTTCATTTAGTGAATGGTTTCCTTTGCAAAGTAAGGATTATGTCACCAATCTGGTAATATGGTGCTGTTGAGAAGAAAACTAATGTTATACGGGTGCCATTATGCCTTCTTATGAAGGAAAGAAAGGCTTTCATACAGTCTTTAATTAATTTTAATTAGCCGTGTCCGTCTTATGGCCCCAATCTTGTTCTTAACTCTCTTTTGTTTAATTTGCTTGCAAAATGCGAGATAGATCGGTGTTAGCCAACTTGATCCCATGCCGCCCCGCACTCCGTTGTAAGCGATGTCGATATAAGTGATGCTACAACATTTGCGGTTCAGATTGTCTTTGTTTTATTGATTCCATCTACATATTACATGATGAACTTCTTATAAACATATTTGGAAACTATATTCGAATTTTAAAGTCGTTCATCTTTGGATGCTCACTTCTCTTATTAATAGGAACTCACCGCTAATCGCGCCTCTTTAGGTGGCATGTTTAATTTAGAAAATTGTTTCTTTCCTAATCGCGATCAATGGCATTAGCCATATCTTTGAAGAAACTTTAGAGATTGATAGAGAAAAACTTAATTTTGCGGTGAACTTTTTTAGTGTCCTAATCTGTTGAAGTAGATGAACAGAAATTTGATATCTGAGGAACAAACAAGTAGAACAAGTAAACAAATGGTCCAACAGATTGTCAAATTTAAGTTTCTTAGGAACATCTTGGTGCTATTGTGCGATATTGTTTGTGCAAAAACATAATCCAACATAATTGTGGAGAGGAATACGCAAGAGAACGCAGTGATTTAAGAATGTAGTGAAATGCTCAAATGAATTTAATCAATCAAGCATTTTCACTTATACGCGGTTTCCTTTGAGGGAGAAATGAAGTGTCTGAACAATTAAACAAACCGAGTGTTTTTCCTAGCTTTGCTTATTCATTTTATCATGTTTTTGATTCTTAGGTTATATACCTATTGTTGAAGGATGGCTTTGTGAGGATGCGACGTCTTCCATCTTTGTGGCCTTGGCATGGGTTCGTTCTGTAAGTTTCTCGAACATTTATCATTTTGCATAACATTTGTAAACTTTGATTGGACCCTGAGGAACTGTTGTTTCTCTTGTTTGGAAAAGATTCATTATTGGCTTCTTCCTTCTTTGCCATTCCATGGTATATTGGAGCTTTTGTTACGATCGTGTCCGAGTACATGATTACGTGAAGAAACCAGATATGTTGCTTGTACTATTTCGTAAGTCCCTTTCTACCACCGCAATGCTCAGTAGTTTCCAAATTCTCGCCATCTACATTTATGTGCTTTCCTTACGAATTTGTGGTGAACATGTTCTTTTTTTTTTCCTTAGACTTAAGATTGTAGGCGCACTATCGGGTTCATTTAGGCAGTTTGTGGATGAACAAGCCACAAAGACAACTATAGTAAGCTTGTTTCATTATAAAACTAGCACCTATAATAGATGACATTACAGGTTGAATAGGGACATCCAAATCAAAAGACTCGGTCTTGACTCTGAGTTGTGCATCCTCTTTATGTTTTCTAAAATGCTAAAGTTTATCGAGGAAAACGGATTTTGATATTGGCATATTGCTTGCGGCTCTAGGTTCGGCAAAGAACTTCGATGATAGGTCGGAAGCATTTATATGGTCGTTCGACTAATGATTGTCTGTAATTTATCGAGGCGGTAGCGTGCAAGAAGGGTCTTGCATGTTTCTTTTTACATTTTGAAGTCAGAACCTCCACACTGATGATCTCTCTTTCATTTCTGACAGATGCTTATTCATAAAAAGATTCTAAAGTACCAGCCAACACATCATTTTGGTTCCAAAGGAGATGCATGATTTTGGAATCCTTAGCTCGAACTTTTTTAACTACTTTAGATACTTATTGATATATCATCTACTATGTTTCTACCTTTTCTGCGCTCTACCGTGTTTTTGTTTCGACAAGTTAGATGTATGATCTCTAAAATTGATATATCGGAAGGACAGAGGAGTGATTAGGTTTTGCTACACTTCAACCACACAAATGTATATCATAACATTTCCTATCTATTTTTTTTTCGTGCTTTGTATACATGATCTCGCCGCAACATATATGTATACACACACGCGCGAACCTCCCAAATTGTCGTCATACATGGGATTTTCTTTTTTGCCCGCGACAACGCGCGGGTCTCCTGCTAGTAATAATAATTAGAGTACAAGTATATTGTCCATATTTTCTTATTAGTTTAGGCTCTTTTGTAAAAAATGATGATGCATGAAACTCAATGGTATCCAAGATGAGCCTAAGAGGTCATTAGTTCAAGATTTGGCTATCGTAAATTTAATAAAAATAATTGTAGTCCACTTCCAGTTCACGTCTTAGGTCTGAGAAAGCCTATGTGAGGGGGAGTGTTGAAGGCCCCGTCTGGCATTGTGGGGCTTTTCAAAAGCACTTATTTATTTCTACCTTTGGTATAATAGAAAGTTGAAAGCATCTTTTTTATTTCATAACAACAATATTTTACTAAAATTAGCAAATATTCTCGTAACAAACTAGATTCCACACCACAACTAGTGGTGGCAAGATGGGCGGCACGGCACGAGCCGACTGGCCCATCTCGGCATAGCCCATCCTGGCCCGTGAAAGAGATGGGTCGTGCGCGTCGACCCACGTGTAAGGGGAGGCGGCCTAGGCACGACCTGGAGGACTATCGTACCGGCCCAAGCCCATTTGGTCCGACGGGTCGGTTGCGGCCCACTTAGTCCGTTAGGCCTGAAAAAATTAGAAAAAAAACCAATAAAATAACATAAATAAATAATCCCAAAAAATCATAAAAATATGTAGAATTCATAAATAGATATGAAAATTGTAAAAACTAGGACAAGCATCTCGAAAATGTAATAAAGAGCTTTATTAATGTTCAAATGGCTGCTTCGTTAAAACCTTTGCTAAGTAAAAAACTTAACATGAAAAAACCTTGGCAAACAAAAAAATAGTACAACCTATAGCTCTACATACATCCTTGTTCTACGTGTCATTGTTTAGGTATAGATTTTTGAACACCTCCGATAACTTTGGATTTTCCACAGAGTGTTGTGTTCATGAATTAGCTTGCTCCTAGTCCTTCACAGTTAGAAGTATCTCCACCATCTCACTTGTGAGACGTGTTCTTCTCTCCTCCAATATTCTTCTAGAAAGACTGAAAGTAGACTCGGGAAACAGTCGAGATAAGAACAGTTAAGACATTACGTGCAAGTATGGATAGCACGGGATATGCTAACTTATGGGCTTGCCACCATTGGAAAATTTTGAAGTATTCTGAGTTGAAATCCATCGTATCGCTGTCTAGATAGATGGATAGTTCCCCATTCCTTGGGGTTGTTCTTGGTTGAGCAGGCAACGTTGTAAAAAAAGAAGACCTGGGCCTAAAGGAAGAGCCACCGAAAGATCGTGCCCCACATATTTGTCTTGCTACTTGAGATAGGGGCTGCTGGAGGTCGTTGCAAGCGGACTCCCTAGAACTTATTTTCATATATTTGGTAAACCTCGTGACCACTATAAATTCAGTCATGTAGTCCATAGAGCAAGTGTAAGAGCTTTATTGTAAACATCTCCTCATATAATGATATCGTCTTCGTGCGTCTGTGGTTTTTCCCACAAGGATTTTCCACGTAAAATTCCTCTCGTTCCTATTTTTTGTTTCATTATTTGTAACACCATCCAATCACGAGGATTGATGGCGAGCAGCAAGCAGATACACTCGAAATGTGGTGAGACGCATGCAGATGGAAGCAACCTTAGCTGTGGAAGAAATCTGCTGTGGAAATTAAGGAACTTCTGAAAGTGCCAATGGAGCTTGTTTAGTTAGTTGAAAAATTGCATCTCAGCTGATGAAAAGACTAACATGTTTCACCTTCCTGCTTCTCAAGAAGCTTACTCTGGATTTCACATCTTTCAGACGATTTTGATGCTAAATGATAATTAGGGCAATCGTAACTAGACCTATACACATAATCTGGAACTTGTTGTGTCCTTAAGCAAAAAAAGTTCCTTTTTGCTCATTCTGAAATCCTGTCTTCAAAGTTCAAACTACAAGTCTATTGAGAATGATGAATTATCACTTGTCAGATTATTGTTACTGTTCCTTTGTCAACAACAGGTTGAGGAAACTATTCAGCGTTAAGGGTATATGTGGTATTTCCCTTGTACTTGGGTTTAGTCTTATATCCCCTTTGTACCCTATATATATTGCTCATTGGGCCTCTTCAATATATACACAATATTCATAACATGGTATCAGAGCAAAGGTTAGAGTGAGAGTTTACTATTTCCGCCACCTAGCCTCTACTTGTCCTCCGATGCTGCTGCCCCTGGGAGGAGCAATCTCCGCTCCCAGGGGCAGCCTCTCATCATCGCCTGCCTGGATCTCCCGGTCGGATTCGTCGTCGCGGGAGAGCCACCGCTCGTCGTCACTTGGTCTTGATCTACGCCGGATATGGTTATCTACATCGCCGCCCCCGTCGAGACCACGGGTTGCCGCCGTTGGTCTTCCCTTGCTTGAGCCATCGCCGCTGTCCTCTCTTGGACCGCCGCCGCTGCTTATCGCTTCTCGGCCGCCACTATCCAGATCCGATCTAGATTAGCCGCCGGTACCTTTAGGGCCACCGCCACCACCTATCTCTCGAGCCATCACTTGCACGACCTCCGTGCTTCAAGCCGTCGCCAGACCACCGCGCCGTCGCCTGAGACTACCGCACTACCTTTCTCCCGACCGAATATGATCCTCATTGCCACCGCCCCGGGGCTCTCTCCCTCTAGCCACCACCGCAGCTTCGGGCCTCTTCTACCCCGAGCCGCTGTCGCCGCCGCTTCTCCTACCTCAGGCCACGGTCGTTCGACCAGATCTAGCCGTCCGCAGGCCTCCACGCCGGTTCCGCGGCGCCCCGCGGCCACCTCGCCTCTCCTCCCTGTCCTCTTATTCTTGGCGAAGAGGTTGGAGTTTTGGAGTAAGGAGGCTACTGCTTTATTCGCCTGTGAGGAACAGGACGTGGGCAAGAGACGCTTCTATTGGCCCGATTGGGATGGCTCGGATGTGCCTGTTTTGCCTGGACATCGGACTACATGATTATGCTACTGCTAATTAGTCTTTTCTATGCTTGGAGTCATTTTTCTTCCGTTGTGTCCATCCAAATCCGTAACACTCTATTTTTGAGTTTGTCATAAGCCATACGAGTCCATAGATTCATTGTCAGTTATAGAAGCATATAAATTCTTTTTGTATGGCAGCAGTCGCCGCTCTTCTCTCTAAGTTGCTGCAGATTATAGAAGTTGTTATAATGCCGCCGCTTTTCTCTTAGCTGCCGCTCCGAGCTTCTAAGGCATTGCGCTTTCGCAATGCGCCTCTCTGTGCTTCCATCGCACTACGCCATTGCCTTGAACTTCTATCTACGCCGCCATACTTCCGACTTGATTTGACAGCTTTCTCTATTCATGTCGTGTTTGTCGCGGTCGACTTTGCTCTTACTTGTCTCTACTTCGACGGCCCCTGCACCTTATGCTTTATGGGTTGTCGCACAACCCCAGATGGTAGAAGATTTTTTGATACTCAACATATTTTCCAAGAACGACATGCTACGACGACATTATGAAGACTCGGACTTTGGATTTTCCCTATGTTAGTGCATACACCTTGCATTTGAGGGGGATGTTAAGCGCATTTGTGATATTTCCCTTGTACTAGGTTTAGTTTTAGTCTTATATCCCCTTTGTACCCTATATATATTGTCCGCTGAGCCTCTTCGATATATACATAATATTCGTAACATTCAACACCTCTTTGACTGCCCCTTGTCCATTTCCTGCTGGAGAACGGGAGAACTACAGGTATTAGCTGGAACCACAACACCACACCAGAAAGGCAATCTATTAGTTCTGAATCGATCTCTGAAGCTCAAATTTCTCATGGAAATTGTTATGGTAGCTTGCTAGCATATATTTGGATTTTGGAAAATTTGTAATAACAGGATCTTCAGTGGAGTCTTGGCACAGGTGTCAACATGGAAGTCGAATTTCTGGCTAGTTCATAGTCTCTTTCACACGCCAGAAAACAAAAAGAAAAAACAGTTTCTACTTAGCCCTTGCTCAGGCTGGAGCTTTATCAGAAGAAGGGAATGCCTGCAGAGCATACACTGGATCACCGACCTTGATGATCTTTCCTTTGCCCTTTGCTGACAGAGATTCCTTGCAGACTAAACTCTGCCCAAAGTATACCTACAAAACTCGATAAAAAAAATGCTAAGTTCTTAATGACTTACTCTGTTCTGGACCTAGCTCTTGAACATCTTATAGTTGCAAGGCCAACACACATACATTCCATAACAATGTAATGAGGTACTAAGAGTAGAGTGGGTTACAATTACCTGCCGTTTATTTTTGTGGCTTGGACGCAGCACTTCATCAGACCGGAATGTCAGTAGAGTTTCTGTTGGTTCGGTGCCAGGTATTGCATTTTCTTGATTAATGGTAGGCACCTGAATCAGCCAACAAAAAACTAAGCAAAGCGTATATACATGTATATTGGCTTGTCGAAGTAAAAAGGTGCACATCATACTAACAAATTCTGGTGATGTGAAATTTATATCAAACTAACAATTTCACATAACAAGTTTATAATTATTGGAAATCTAAGCATGGCAAATCTAGAGTCTGGACAAAAAGCAGACACATGATGACATGAACACACTTTTCTGCTTACGATTGAGAGAAGAAAAAAATATGGAACTGATAACAACGAAGAGAGTACAGAAGATTCAAAATTACATCTTATAAGATCGTTGAATCAGGATTATGGTAGATTAGCTGACAGTATAATCATTTAAGAGATCATACAGAAGACTCCTAAAATATTCTTAATCAGCAGAACCACTGTTTTTTCCAATACTGCTATCATGTTTCCTTTCGGACAGAAACTACAAAGTTGACTTCAAATCCAGGAGGGTACTAACCACAGTACCAGAGCTGGAAGTTTTACCTTGCAACGACGGCATAACTTCACACCTATAAATGTTAGCTTGTTTATCTTTATGGTTTTCCACAGATCCTCGGAGTATGGGTCACATCTATCCACTAAAATACTACAAAAAAAAGTAATCTCTGTAAGAAAACAAGCACTATAACTACAGGATAGGTGAATACTAAACAGCTGTCATAACCAAAATAAAATCCAATAAATACTTTTTTCAGAAAATATAGGTCTCCAGATGTGCTCCTTACTTTGGTCTGAAGCGATTAATTGGTACAGGTTCTTTAAGGATCCCATTTAGTGCATCCACTGAGCCCTGCATTTCAATGTGAATTGTCAACTAAAGTTGTCTTTAGCAAGGCTTTTTCCCATAAACCACTGAACAGTCTGAACTGTACCTGGGAGGCAATCAGGAACGGGAAGCCATCAGCAAACATGACTTTGTAACCTTGAGCATAGTGAGGATCAGTTGGTCTAATTTCCGACGCTGTTGAAAATATCGCAAACCATACATTCTCCGTAAACAAAAGGGGTCATCTCTTCAAGTCAATGGGAAAAAAAAATCATATGGTGTATTACCTTCTTTAAACCGCACGAGTCGACTTGGGTTCCCAAAGTAACTAGAAAACCATTTGGCCGCTTCAGCTCCTTCATCATATGCAGAACCAGACCACTCCCACACAGAGACATCATCAATTGTGGCGCCTTCAGCACCAAGAGGGATATTCAATGGGTCCATTCCGGGTGCTCTTATAACTGCAATCAGAAGTGGCTCAAATAAAATGGTATCTTTAGAGCTGTCCTCTGGAAAATAAAATTGAAATGGCATCACATTATATTGTACGTTTGAACTTCCCGTGCATATAGAATATTAGAACCAGGTAAACTTTTGCAAAGATAGAGTTACTTGACTTTTTTAGCAGGGAAATCAAATTTTAAGCTTTTTTTTCTTTCGAGAAAACGCAAAAGCTTTGTGCTCATTTCATTAAGCAGAAAAAGAGTCAGGACTACAAACAACCGGTTAGTCTTGCTAGCCCGACCAACAACAAGAAGAAGATATTACAGAACTAAACAAAGCGACCTAAAGCTACCAAAAAGGAGAAACATCAAGCACTAACAAAAAATGACAAGCAACCAGCCCCGGCTTGATCCAGAGCTCACCTAACCTGCGAGAACGCTTAAAATGTTAAATACAAATGACCAAAGAAACTAGCTGTACTTTACATCCACCCTTTTCGCATCAATTCAGTTTGTTTCACACAGTCCTATACAATTGTACTCCATCTTAACAAATCGATCAGTTATGGACTACTATCATACAGAGAGAGATATGGGTTGTAAAGAGATGGTGAAATTGACCGATACCCATGTGAGAGTCGGGCGTTGGCTGCCAGTCTTCAGTGAACGCCTCCGAAGGCATCTCCACCTCGACCAGCGCGAGCTTGGGCTCCACTCGCTGTGTGTAGGCTCTCCCTTTGGAGTTCACCACCAACCACTGCCGATCCCACCGGAACCCTAGTGATTGAAGCCGCAGGCATCCATTAAATACAACAGATTGCAAAGTTATGCATTGTCAAGAAAGGGAAGAGTGTAAGTAAAAAGTACCAGTGGAGGTGATGGAGGCCTGGGGCACAGTGATGCCCCTGCAGGACTTGATTGGGTATATGATGATCGATTTTACCGTCGCCGCCGGCTCCGGCGACCCTTCGCCGCCGCCGCTTCCGAGGAGGGAGGAGAGGAAGGACGCGACCTTCTCCATGGCTTGCTGCAGTGTTAAGCACAAAAAAAAAAATCCCCCAACAGCATCCGTTTTTAGTATTTGGTTGAGCAATACGTACTGTGAAGTTACGAATTTTTCGCATTTTCATCTCGTATTTATAAAAATAACGATTGTCTAAATGTTTTTTTTTAAAAATAGCCCTCTACCGCACCAATATGAAATATGCAGTCATTAGTTATTTGAGATTTGCTGATATTTCAAAGAAGACCTTATTATTTATTATTTACTATATCTCCTATTAAACAGCGAAATGGATAGCTTTCTGGAGACGTGTTTGTATATAAACATTCTGGGTTACATTTTGGTGATATACATATCTTGATAGCAAGGTATATTAGCGGTCTAGAGGAGGTTGTGGGATATTCCAAACATGTTATACTTTTCCCTACTTCTGGAAAACGATCTTTGGTCGATGAGATGACCAATAGTGATTTTGACGGCGACATGCACTGGGTCTCGAGAAACCCGAAGGTCAGTTGACTGCTAATCGACCAAAGGTAAAGTGCGAGGCACGAAACCAGAACTATATTAGAGTCCGCAGATAGAAACACGTTACACGTGGTCACATGGCATGATGGTTCGACTAATTTCTTGAGTCATCATCGCTACTACTACGGTACACTGTGATACAAGCATCCGGACCATGTAAGTATACATGTCTTCAGGGGATAGTTAAAAGGGGGACTACTATGGAATGGCCCGACCTACTACGTGGACCGGGGCCATTTGCCCTTCCTTGCTACCTCGGCGTTGTACTCCTCATCGGCCGCCTTGGCTTCGGCCGCCATTTTCCTCTTTTCTCGCGCTCCCTCTCGCGAGCCTTGCACTCACTGCGCCTGCACACCTCGAGATGAGCTTGCGTCTCCCGCCGGATACGCTTATTGTGCTCATCGTTGCGGCGCTCCTCGTCGCTCTTCTCGCAGTCCCTCTTGGCATCCCACTCCTCGCAGTCGAGACCCCACTGGTCATGTGGGTGGATCTCTTGGTCGATCCACTTGCGGTAGCCACATAGTGGATGCAGGGACTAGGGGTAGATGGGAGATGTTGTTAGTGCGTACTTTAAAAGAGAAATGATAGGGGAACATACTATAACAGGCCCTTACCGGCTGCCGATAGCGGGCCGTGTCCCAATGGCGATCGGGATAGTCCGAGGAGTAGTTGGCGCAACCCTAGTAACGCATGTCTAGGCTGAGCCGCTGCTTAGACTTGAAGAACTTGCATGTGTCCCTGCACCAATAAAGGGACGGCGTGTCCCTCTCGGGCGGGTCTTGCAGCGAATGCTCGATTAGTCTTGATACAGGAGAACCCACTGTGGGAGAGCTAGTACTTATATGCTGAGTTAGCCCCACGTACGCGGCTTAATTGTAATTGGGTTGAACGAAATTCGCGTCCGCGAGGCAACGACCCTGAGGAGGAATCGTGTGGCAACGTTGCATCATGTCTCTACAGGAAGCAGACTCGTTGAGTCACATCGCTGCGCAAAGCTGCCTCGTCGGGTCTTGTCATCCTAAAAAGCTGGGGAGGTAGAATTGTCATTTCCCTCTGAAAAGTTTGAGCAGCAGAGTTTGGTCATTTCGGTTCGAAAATCGGTCAAGCGACACGTGGAGTAGTCGCCCAGTGGAGGTAGAGTTGTTAATTTTTTTTTGGAAATAAAAAGGTGGTGACAAGGTTAGTTGGTCCGCCAAATCATTACAACTTGTTTAAATCAAATCCATAGAGAGTTTGTAAAGGTGGTTTACACTAAAATTTGTGATCTTTGTAGATTCTCAAAGGTCGAAAAGTTTGAAAAGCAGAGTTTGGTCATTTCTATTAGTAGTCGCCGATGGAGGTAGAGTTGTTAAATCTATTAGATTCAGAAATCTATTAATAATATTTTGTAATCGTCGTATGTTGTTGTAGTGTGGTATATTTCTGAAGAATTTTGTGAGGACGATTAAGGTAGCAATGAGTCGTAAGTAGGAAGGTAAGTGATTCTTGCGATGAGCTAGAGATTGATACACGGTGGAGAACTTTGGAGAAATGGCTCAACGATAGCAACACGACAGTTGATCCAACAAGGGGGTTACATGGCACGCAAGGATGATTGATGAAGCAATTTTCTGTTATGTGATGCATGCATAGATAATTTTACTGGTTTCTTCTTATTTATGAATGACTGCGATGCATAGAAAAAGAGTGGACATTACAATCTCATTACAACTGAACTTCTACTTAGCAAGAACAACATATAATAGAAGAAAGACAGTAAAACTAACTATCTTAACTAATTTCGAAAGCATTTTCTCAACTCTTTCCATCCTTTCATCTAGTCTTTTAAGTCTATTCTCTTTATTTTGCGTTGGTTGATCAGAGAGTTGAGCCACTGGACGAAATGCAGCAATATCACATGAGTCTTCTTATAAGGCAACAATTTGTATTGCAATATCTTGAACCTCTGGGATAGATTCATCAGCCCACTGCCAAAACCAATATGTTATGTTCTGGAAAAGAATTGCAGCTTCAAGTGAAAATAAAACAACATGTCATTTCGAATGGAATTTATTCGGGATGATTTTCCACAAGTTACCGTAAGATTTGAACACTTCATGAACACTCAAGATGGATTCTTTGGAGTATGCGAGGTGAACACATTCGTCGGATCCCTGCAACGAGGGCAAACCTGGTGCTGCCATAGTGATTTTAATTGTCTGCTCACTCAAAAGTTAGGTGAGGTTGAAGACATCTCGTTTAAGACTAGAAGAAAAGAGAAAAGAAAGTGAAGAGTGAGTTAAATGGCAGCAAAAGCATCCATATATGGCCAGCGGTAGCTGAAAATGGCACCAAAGTTGCGCCGTCGGGTCACGTCGTTCTGAAAAGCTGAGGAGGTAGAGTTGTCATTTCCCTCTGAATAGGTCGCGGAAAGGAGTCTGGTCTTCTCAGTTTGAAAAGTAAGTGTCGCAACATCGCAGTGTGTTGTCTTATCGGTACGAAAAGGTGGTGTGGGGGAGTCATGCTAGAAAGAGGGTGGTGTGGGGAGTCCCGATGCTGACTCCACTACTACAAAAAGGCTAATACTGGACACCTCATCACAGACGGCTGACCAAAATCGTCTGTATTACATGCCATCACAGACTGTTCATATTGATAACCGTATGTGTTATTGTCTGCACAAAAAACCGTCTATGAAGAGGTAATACCACAGACGGTTCATATTAAAAACCGTTTGTGAAGTATCACAGACGGTTCTAAACACGAACCGTCTGTGATAATTATAGACTTCACAGATGGTTTTTAATTATTACCGTATGTTATAATATCGCTACAGTTCCCCGGTGAGTTTCTTCGTCATCCGTTGAGTTTCTTCGTCGCCAATGCGTCTCTTCGTCGCATCAATGCCGCTTCGGCTCCCCGATGCGTCTCTTCGTCTCACGCGCCAAATTTATTCCTTGTTTTATAAAATGGATTATTCGTTTGAGGGACTTCGGGCGACACTCGAACGAGCGCATTAGTGGGTGGATGCATTTTGGGCTTCGTTCGTTGATGACCACGAACCGTCCGATGCTAAGCCGTTGCCTATAAAGTTTTGAAGACGGAGATAGTAGCCTACCTCCGCCACTAGAAAAACTTTGTTTACTTAGGTTTCTACTTTTTTTAATCTTTGTAAGAAGCGACTAGTCACGATGTTTGTCCATATGTAAATTCCAAAATGAAAAAAAAATCAGTGGTATTTAAATGACAAAATTTTAGCAGTATTCCATAATATAACCGTCTGTGATATGGTCTCATATCACAGACGGTTCCATAATAGAACCATCTCTTTATTAGTAGGAGCCCGCTAGAGTTTGCGTCCTAACTCGTCACTCCCCAGCGCCCTTACTCTCATTCGTTTCCCTCCCCACTCGAGTGTCCCCGACCTCGACGCTGCCACCTGACCCCGTCACCGATGCCGCCCTTCTTCTCGTTGCCACTGGTTGTGACACCACGGTGCACCACTCAAGACAGTCGTACAATAAGAGTGTCTTGTGCAATATCATTGTCTTGCTACAACTACAGTGACGTTGCCTTCCCTTCTTCCTCCTCCACCCGGCGTGCGCGACCCCAGCTACCTCTCCACCGATCTCCCTTGGCTACCTCTCCACCGACCTCAGCCTTGGCTACCTCACCACCAACACCGGCAATGTCGAGGTAAGACAGATCTATCACGTATTAGTTTGTGCTGTTGGTACGTATTCATGTGAACCAAGCTACAATGTGGGCTACCTTGTCGGTTGATGGTCAGTTTGGACACCCTTGGCCTTGATGTCTTGCATTCTTGCCCTCTGTGACTACTGGCTAACTGGATGGATGGATGGATCTGGAGGTGGGGAATGGGGTTGTGTTCGGGTGTGACTGCTGGTGCTGCTAGTTATGGATAGAAATGTTTGTATGCTCTGTGTGATTTGTCTGTGCCTAGTACTGGGTGGTATTGCAAATTGGTATTTGTATACTCTGTTGAACTGCTCAATGATGTTAATAGTCTTATGCTAAAATTGAATGGATAATTAGTTCATATTTGAGCTCTAATGAATTGCTAACTGCTGTCACTTTGATCTTCAATTTATCAGTTTGAGGCCCAACAGTTTGGGGCTTCCTCCTCCCTAGACCCGTTTAGTTTCATGCTTGAGCTTGTTTTGGTTTACTTATGTGAGTTGATTATTTATTGATGTTTGTTAATTTATTAATTAAGGATGGTAAATGAAATGGAGGTGGGTTAATGCATGGTGGAGGTGTTGCCACCGGTATTGCGTCGCACTGAGGTAACTACTCCCCTCTACTCTTTATCGCTTTCCCTCCCCTTGCTCTGTGATGTAAACTGAGGGCTATTAGTGTATGTGCATTCTGTGCATCTTGCTTAGTTCATGCTGTGGGTTCGGATGGGGCAAAATATCAGTCTGTACACATACAAATTTTTGTACATGTAACAAATTTTATGGTATGTTCCTATATGGTATTCTGCTTTTGAAAGCTGCAATTTGTTGGACCGAAAAGGCGACTAGAGGAGGAGGGTGAATAGGAGCACTGTCTCTTTTTCACCTTGATCGGATTCAACACAATTTTTACTCCAATAGCTATAAGAGCTATGAAGATCAATATACAAGCATAGCGGAAGACTTGTATTGAATCCAATCAAAACCCCGCACCAAAACAACCAAAAAATCCAAAAACTCAATCCATAAAGAGTTGGGTGGTGTGACCTCTCATCCTAGCGGTCTGACTTCTCCATGGGGCGGGCTGATCTCTGCAAGGGACGGTCTGACCTTCAGCCCGATGAACAGTAAAATCAGTCCGAACTCAAAATCATAAATTGGTCTAACTTTTGATCCACAACTCCAAACTTCACGAAACTTTAAACATACCTTCTCTAGGATGTCAGGAATATATTCCAATCAACGATCATGAATATCATTGCTAAAGTTCCGACCTTATTCGGTTTGAGTGAAGGTTGCTTCAAAACCGAGTCAAAATCCAAATATGATCGAAAAACTTGCCCGTGGGTAGAAGATGATCAAGATGATCCTAGATGTATTCCCCACATGTCACAGCAAGCAAGATCCAGGCTAGAAACTAAAGGAAAACCAAAGGATCAAAGAAGGCCCCAAAATCACAAAAGAGAGAGCAAGAACAAGAAGAGACTCATCTTAAGGAATCTTGCTTGGATTGATTTAAGATTGATGTTGGTTTACAGCTACTCCATCATAGAGGACAAAAGCTTAACACTTGAGCACACAATCAATCCAACACTCTAGAACCCTAACCTCTCCACTTTCCTCTCCCTAAACACAAACTAGGGTTTCTTCCATACAAGAGTTGGGAGGTGCACAACCATCACCCTCCCCTATTTATAGTGGAGGCTAGCTTCTAGAAGGACATCCCTAATGGGCACCCGTTAAGCCCACACACAAACGGGTTTCACTCACGCACGTATTTCAAAGCGCCATCTTCATCTTCTCTTGACCTAAACCACTTCTCCTTGCACCGTCTTACGCTGCGGTTTAGCCAAAAGCAATCAAGACAGTATTTTGGTGAAAATACCAAAATACCCCTTCTCGATCCTTCTCCAAAGAACGAGTCCAAACTTCATGAAGCAATCCCATGCTTCGCCACGTGTAGGTTGATCAACGGCTCTCTTCATTTCGGCAAATCCCTCCCATCCGGCTCCTACTGAAACCACCATAGCACTTACATTGACCCCCGCGCCGCTTGATGCAACCCGTCGCACTGAATTTCCCGTTCAGTCATCCTTGTCCATTTTGCGCCATGCTTGAGTTTTTTGACTTTACCCGGCATCTTCGATCGTTCTGAACCTTAGCTCTCCATGCCTAGTCCCGATCATCCTCGCCGTTGACCATCGTTGACCTCTAAGCTTCCTGCATAACAATAGACCAAGAAATCGATTCCGGGAACAAGTTCTTCGCAACTTGACCCACGTTAGTCAAAACATGCATCATGCAGCACACATGCACTGAAACCCATGAACTTGACCTAACCAACAAACATCATCGCCTAGCTGGCCAGCGAACAAGTCAAAGCCGGTCAGACCGCCCCCTGGCCAGTCTGACCACCCAGCAAAGGGACTTAGCCAAATTTCCTCCCTGAAAATCCGAAACCTCTCTGAAAATTTCAAACGAATAGAACTTTTGACTCGAAGCTCAAAAAATTATGAGACCAAGTGTAGAAGAATCCCCTCTCTTACTTGCACCCTCTATTTTTGGCCTGATCCAAAATTCAACAAAACCTTTACGGCCGATCAGACCACCGCCTCCTGGCTGGTATGACCGCCAGCCTCTTGGCCAAGGCCCAGGCCGGTCTGACCGCCTACTGCTTGACCGAAATTGAACTTTGCCGAAAACACGTTTTTCGATAAACCCTCAATACCATTGCCAATTGTAACATCATCCTAAGATCATGAGCATATCCCATGATATCCACAATCTCCCCCTTGATGAACACATTGGTAAAAATGTAAGTTTGAGGTTTGAAAAAATAAAAATACTCACGTTTTCGCGCAAAGACACAATTTGGTCCATAAGAAGAAGAATGCAATGGAAACTACCAAGTTGGCTTTAGATTAGCATAGCCAAGCGAGATAAGGCAAAAGAAAGCAAGAAAGCTTCAATAACCAGAGAAGAGTCAAAATCTCATTTGAGATCCATATGAAAGAACAAGTGTTCAATTTGACCTTTGACTATTGTGAGGTTCCAAGAATTACAATTCAAGCTCAGAAATGACCATAAGATCATAAGAATGCAATTTAAATGCTCCCCCTAACTTTTTTTTTGAAAATTTCATTTTATTCTTTTTTCTCCAAATAGCTCCCCCTTTTAACATTTTTGTTATATCTTCTCCCCCTTTGACAATGGAGTCATCAAAGAATCACGTCTTCCTCTCATCCAGAGATGACAAATGCAGAAATGAGGAAAAAACATAAGAAAGTGCATGCATGAAATGCAATGGAGTGACTTCATTTTTGTATTTCAATTTTTAGTACAAGAAGCTTTGGAGATTACCTAAAAGAACAAGATAGCATTTCTACTATTTCTCAATACACATCAGGCCTGAACACGCTAGCAAGATCATGTTAAGACATATATATCAAAGCTAAGCTAGAAGGTTCAAGATAAAACGATGAATTGTAACAATTTAAGCAAAACTTCAAAAGTAGCAATTTCATCAACAAAGATCCTAAAGTGATAATGGCCATATAAGAATGTCAATATGAGATTAAGAAGCTAACAACGACCATCCTAGAGACAAAAAAAATTCCTAAATTGTATCATTTTGCTCAGAGAACCTCAATCAACCAATTTTTACAACAATTTTCATTTGCAATGAATATTGATGTTGATTAAAGGTCTATCTTAGTGAAAAAGATCTTAGACTAGGAATCATCCACAAACTCTTCCTAAGTTTCGGTCAGGGCAACAAATCTTGAGGTCCATGTAAATTTTGACAAGTAGTCCCTATGAGATCGTCTGGATCATCAAACTATCTCTAAGTTCATGTCTTTGACATGCTGTTTCATGAGAATAGTTTAGCACAATTTAACCACATGAGAATTTTATTTTTCATTTTGCACAAGAGCAGTTTTAGATTCATAAAGAAACAAGAAGCTCAAGAAATGTTCAATCCTAGATTCAAGAGCTAACAAGGCAATTTTGACAGGGCCAATGTCATAGAAAGATCACTAATTGTGTAACTAGCTAAAAGATCTACAAATTACAATTTTTAGTTCAAGTTGTCTTAAAGTTCTAGCTCATTTAGCAAAGACTTAGCTATACATGTGAAAGCATGATAATTCTAGCAAGTCAAGGAACTAAATATGGAACTGAGCAAAAAATGAAACACTAAAGCTCAAAAAGGTAATAAGCAAAGCTTCATCAATTTAAAGGACAAGCAGTAAAGCTTATATTACAATGCATCTTTTTGTGATTTTCATATGAGTGCAATATGACACAATGAGATGCAAAAAAAAAAAAACTTAAAAGGCCTAAAAAGATCAACAAGTTCAGAAAAAGATCAAGAAAAGATTAGATGAACAAGGAAAACTCAGAAGAGAACCAACTCCCCCCTCAAACCAACCCATAGGGATAAATTACCCCTAGCTCACTCCTCAAGGTGACAAATCTAGTTGGGTCTAAAGACTTGATGAGGATATCAGCTAACTGAGTCTCGGACTCCATAAATTCTAGTACAATATCACCCTTCTCTACATGGTCTCTAAGGAAGTGATAGCAAATGTCTATGTGCTTGGTCCTAGAATATTGCACAGGGTTCTTAGCAATATTAATGGCAGAAGTATTATCACAAAGAAGAGGAACACTATCAAAAGCTAACCCATAGTCCTTAAGGGTGGACACTATCCACATAATCTGACTACAACAACTAGCGCTAGACTATATGGATTAAACTTCTATAGTGGATTAAGCAAAATCTAAAACAACTTCGAATGGACAAGGATGGACAAGAAAGAAGAGCAGGAATACCAAATACCATACTGGAGGGTAGAGTGAAGGTACCTGAAAATGCGCTTGGCGACTTGGCGATGGGAAGTTCACGGAGACGTCTGAAACCTCGCACAGAAGCATACCGCGAAGTGGATGTCCGATCTTGAGGCCGTCAGATAAAGGAGGGAGCCGATCAGGCTGCGGTACTCGCGTTGATCCACGGCTTTTCCTTCCTCGTCTGGATCCAAAACAGTTGAAGTCGCCATGGGAGTGGCGATTGTCTTGCAGTCACCCATCTCGAAGCGTTTGAACCGATCCTTGGTGTACTTCGTCTGATGGATGAAGATCCCTTCCTTGCATTACATGATTTGAAGCCCCAGAAAGTAGTTGAGCTCTCCCATCATAATCATCTCAAATTCCTTGGACATGGTCTCAGAAAAACTGGAAACTAGTGCATGAGAAGAACCACCAAAGATAATATCATCTACATAAATCTGAACAAGCAGGAAGTCATTGCTATGCCTAAGAATGAATAGTCTTGTCTGTCTAACCCATCTCAAAGTTATTCTTAAGCAAGAAGGTCTTAAGTCTATCATACCAGGCTCTAGGGACTTGCTTAAGACTATACAAGGCTTTGGATAGCTTGAAAACATGATGTGGATGCTTGGAATTCTCAAAGCCTGAGGGTAGCCTAACATATATTTCCTCCTTTATGTAACTATTCAGAAATGCACTCTTGACATCCATCCGGTGTAGCCTAAAACCCTTAGATGCAGCAAATGCAAGTAGAATACGAACAGCTTCTAATCTAGCAACCGGAGCAAATGTTTCATTAAAGTTTAACCCCTCAACTTGGCTAAAACACTGAGCTACCAATCTAGTCTTGTTTCTAACCACAGAACCATCCTCACTTTGTTTGTTTTTAAACACCCAACGTGTTCCTATCACATTATGGCCACTAGGAGGCTCTACTAGGTTCCAAACCTTGTTCCTCTCAAAGTTCTCTAACTCCTTATGCATGGCATTAACGCAGCTAGAATCAGATAAAGCATGTGATATATCGCGAGGTTCGAAAGAAGCAACAAATGCGGAATGGGAGTAGAGACTCAGATCGTGATACTTGTAGCGAGTGACTCGCTCATGAAGATGACCAATCATCTGATCCGGAGGGTGACGCCTCTGAATGTGAAGTGGAGCGCCAAGGGGAGATAGTATCTCTTCGACCTCCACACGTACTGCTGATGATGAAGATGCAGCAGGAGCCTCAACTGAAGGTGAAGTAGTCGCAGCAGGTTCTTGAGCTGGAATAGGAGCGTCAGCAGCAGGCGGAAGAGCATCATCGACTCCATCATCATCTTCCTATGTGTCACCTGAAACATCTGATCTAGCTCCAAGGCTAGTCTCATCAAAGGTGACTTTGCATGTTTCCTGGACAATGTTAGTCTCAACATTAAAAACCCGAAAACCACTAGAATGTGCAGGATAACCTAGAAATAAACCTTCAAAAGTCCTTGACTCAAATTTATCTAGATTTTCTGTCTTGAGAATGAAACACTTGGCTCCAAAAACTCAAAAATGAGAAACAGAACGTTTTCTACCAAACCGAAGCTCATATGATGCCTTGCCCAAAGATGGTCTCAAGAAGACACGATTGGCAATATGGCAAGACTGTAGCAATAGCTTCGGCCCAAAATCTCCTCAGAGTGCTATACTCATCTAGCATCGTCCTAGCCATCTTGACTAAGGTTTTGTTCTTCTTTTCCACCACACCATTTTGTTGAGGGCGTGTGAACAAGAGAACTGATGCTCAATACCACACTTAGCATAGAAAGAGGAAAATGAGACATTCTTAAACTCCGTGCCATTGTCACTGCGAATCGCTCTTAGGGCACTAGAGCTCAGAAGCCAAACGAAGAACAAGATCATAAAAATGATCAAAAGCTTCATTCTTCGAAGCAAGAAAGAACACCTAAGAGTATCTCGAAAAATCATCGACTATGACAAGAATATACCATTTACCACTAGTTGACCGAACCCTAGCAAGACCAACAGTATCCATGTAAAGCAACTATCTCAGTCAGTTAGTCATGACCATAGTCAATGAAGGGTGTGAGGCGGCAACTTACTTGCCATGCCTACAGGGCGCACTACAACATCCTTGACAGCTTTGAGTTTGGGCAAACCTCGCATGAGATCAAGGCTGCTAACTCGCATCAGATGATCAAAACCAATGTGTCCCAAATGACGGTGCCAAAGCCAGAACTCAGAAGAAGATGCAATCAAACACTTGAGAGATCCAAAGATCCTACCAACTCTAGAAATCCCAAAAACAAACTCACTAGCTGAATTAAGCACACGACAAGCATTTTTATTAAATCTAGTCTCATAGCCATCATCAAAAAGCTGCGAGACAGAAAGCAAGTTGTACCTTAGCTTGTTCACAAGGGCGACGTCCTTAAGGATGAACTTGTTGTTCACCCTGATCGATCTCGTTCCTTCAATCCGCCCTTGTGTATCATCTCCAAAGGTGATGAAGTCATCACCTGTCGACCGCATGATGGAGGTGAACCATCTTGAGTCTCCGGTCATGTGGCATAAACAGCCGGAGTCGACGAACCACGTGTTCTTCTCACTTCCACGGTGATCCTAACAATCAAGGCACAGAAGATCGATGTGTCTCAATACTGGGGTTAGTTAAACATGACTTGGGAACCCAGTACCGAGACACATGTCTACGAGTAGTATAAATAGCAGAATTGCTAGCCTTGATCCTACTTGAGGTTCTATCATGAGCAATGGTTATGAGAACATGAGAAGCATCTTGTCTAGGAACATGATGATGATGTGCATATGAAACAAATCATAGTCCAGGTTTCTTCTTTTCCAGATGGCTATGTCTCATGAAGGCTCTAGGTTGATGAGATGAAATTCTAGCAAGATTTTTTCTAGCATTTTTCAACCTACGCCAACAGAACTCAAGAAAATATCCATCATTCTTACAATAGGTGCAATGGTACTTGGTACCACTGAGAGAAGCACCTTCTGGCTCAAAATATGGTTGGGCAAAACCTACATATTTGAAAATGATTTTTGCAGGTTGGGTTTTGAACTCAACTAAGCCATTTTCCAAGACTTGAATGATATTTGGTTTGGACTTGTCTTATGCAAAGTTGAATCCTAACCCTTGCTTTTTATAAGGAGTTTTGGACTTGTCAAGAATCATGTTTAACTATTTCTTACCCTTAGAGAATTTTTCTAATGTATCCTTAAGATAAGCGTTCTCTTTTCTAAGATTAAAACATGATTCACAAGTTTTGGTCTTAATGGCTCTAGCTTGCTTCTCCTTATGAATAGCAACTTCAAGCTTAAGGGCTTCACATGAAGCACAAGGAGTAGAATTAATTTTGTCCTTAAGCTTGACATACTTAGTTCTAACTGCTTCTAATATGTCTTTTACTTCATATTCACGTTCTAAGCAGAAAGAGTAAGTGCTAGACTCAGCCTTATCAAAAGCGACCAACTTGCTAGATTCTAAGCATTTTTCATATGGAGCAAATTTAACTTCAATTAACTCAGTCCTAACATTTTCTAGTTGGTGCAAGGCAACATTATGAGCAGTTTGCAATTTAGCAAGTTCAGAGTGTAAAGCATGGCAGGATGAATATTCATCAGTATCAAGATTCTTAGCATTCACAAGTTCTAGTGTGAGATTATCAACTTGTGACTCTAAGTCCTTATTCCTAGCCATGGTGAACTCCAATGCCTTATCCTGAATAAGAAGTTGCTCAAAGATGGTATCGCATCTAGCAGAGAGAACTTCATAGGATGGAGATATCTCATCGATGTCGTCAACGTTGACGGAGTCGGCCATGAAGCACATGCCGGTGAAGTCTTTTGCCTTTCCTTTTTTCTTGTCTTGAGGAAGCTCCTCCTCCTTGTCCTCCTCGCTCCCGGAGTCCACATCGGTCATGGATTGCTCTTCAAAAGCGGCAAGGACCCGGTGAGCGGCCTTCATGAGCTTGGCAGCATCAAACTTGGACTTATTCCCTTGAGGCTTCCCCCAAGCTGCCTTCTCCTCCTTGTGGTTGCCCTTCCCTTTTATCTTGGGGCAGGTCACCCGGATATGGTCGAGCTCTCCACACTCATAACACGTCACAGGGCCACATCTCTTCTTATTTCTCACAATGTTACATGCCCGTGTGAATTTCTTTTGGCTAGGAGGGCTAATTCAGCTTCAGGAATACTCTCAAGTTCCTCTTCATGGATTGCAGATAAACAGACAAGTGAAAATTCAGAGGAAGATTCAAAAGTGCCATCAAAAGTTCTCATAAGAGGGTCAGCCACTAAAGCCATGTTCTCCTTATTAGGATGATTAACCTTCTTGATCTCATGAGTCTTGAGTTTGCTATAAGCAACTCCAAAGAGAGAATAGAGAGATTGACATTATCCTCAATGGCAGTAGCCTTCATCTCCCACTCCTTGGTGTTGATTGCAGCCAAGACGTGGGTGGCATTCTCAGACTGAGAATACTCGATGTCGACCGCTCTCAACTGATTAAGCATCCTGTTAAAATGAGTGAATACATCATCGATGCTCTCTCTAGGATGCATCTCGAACTTGTTGTATTCTCGCTTGAAGACCGTCTGGCGTACTTACTTGATTTGGGACGAACCCTCATGGTAGGTTTCAAGAGTGTGCCAAATCTCATGCGCGGTCTTAAGATGACAGATCCTATCATACTCATGTCTACCAAGCCCGGCATATAGAAGGTTCTTTGCCTTATGGTTGTTAACCAAGAGGGCTGCTGAAGTTGGCGTAGCAACCTCGGGCAAAATGAGCGGAGCTCGAACAACCTCCCATATGGCTTGACCTTCGCTCTGAAGGTAGACATGCATGCGATTCTTCTAATAGGCATAGTTGAGCCCATCGAAGACATGCAGCTTGGTAAAGTACTTTTCCATCGCCAAGTTCATTGACCGGTTAAGATCAAGAGTGAACTAACCGGGCTCTGATACCACTTGTTGGACCGAAAAGGTGGCTAGAGGGGGGTGAATAGGTGCACTGTCTATTTTTTGTCTTGATCGGATTCAATATGATTTTCACTCCAATAGCTATGAGAGCTATGAAGATCAATGTACAAGTATAGCGGAAGACTTGTATTGAATCTAATTAAAACCCCGAAACAAAACAACCAAAAACTCAATCCAAAAAGAGTTGGGCGGTTAGACCTCTCATCCTAGCGGTCTGACCTCTCCATGGGGTGGTCTGACCTCTCCAAGGGGCGGTCTGACCTCTAACCCGATGAATAGTAAAATCGGCCAAAGTCAAAATCACAAACAGTTCTAACTTTTGATCCACAACTCCAAACTTCACAAAACTTGAAACATACCTTCTCTAGGATATCAGAAACCTATTCCAATTAGCGATCATGAAGATCATTGCCAATTTCCGTCCTTTTTTGGTTTGAGTGAAGGTTGCTTCAAAACTGAGTCAAAACTAAAATATGATCCAAAAACTTGCTCGTGGGTAGAAGATGATCAAGATGATCCTAGATGCATTCCCCACATGTTACAGCAAGCAAGATCCAAGCCAGAAACCAAAGGATCAAAGAAGGCCCCAAAATCACAAAAGAGAGAGCAAGAACAAGAAGAGACTCATCTTGAGGAATCTTACTTGGATTGATTTAAGATTGATGTTGGTTTATAGCCACTCCATCCTGGAGGACAAAAGCTCAACACTTGAGCACACAATCAATCCAACTCTCTAGAACCCTAACCTCTCTAGTTTCCTCTCCTTAAACACAAACTAGGGTTTCTTCCATACAAGAGTTGGGAGGTGCACAACTAGCACCCTCCCCTATTTATAGTGGAGGCTAGCTTCTAGAAAGACATCCCTAATGGGCACCCGTTAAGCCCACACACAAACGGGTTTCACTCACACACTTATTTCAAAGCGCCATCTTCATATTCTCTTGACCTAAACCACTTCTCCTTGCGTCGCCTTGCGCCGTGGTTTAGCCACAAGCAATCAAGGCGGTATTTTGGTGAACATACCAAAATACGCCTTCTCGATCCTTCTCCAAAGACTGAGTCCAAACGTCATGAAGCAATCCCATGCCTCGCCACATGTAGGTTGATCAATGGCTCTCTTCATGTCGGCAAGTCTCTCCCATCCGGCTCCCACTGAAACCACCATAGCACTTGCACCGACCCCCGCGCCGCTTGATGCAGCCCGTCACACCGAACTTCCCGTTCGCTCCTCCTTATCCATTTTGTGCCATGCTTGAGTCTCCTGACTTTACCTGGCATCTTTGATCGTTCTGAACCTTAGCTCTCCACGCCTAGTCCCGATCATCCTCGTCGTTGACCTCTAAGCTTCCTGCACAACAATAGACCAAGAAATCGATTCTGGGAACAAGTTCTTTGCAACTTAACCCACGTTAGTCAAAACGTGCATCATGCAACACATATGCACTGAAACCCATGAACTTGACCTAACCAACAAACATCGCTACTCAGCTGACCATCGAACAAGTCAAAACCGGTTAGATCACCACCTATGGCCAGTCTGACTGCCACCTGGCCGGTCTGACCGCCCAGCAAAGGGACTTAGCCAAATTTCCTCTCTGGAAATCCGAAACCTCTCTGGAAATTTCAAACCAAATAGAACTTTTGACTCGAAGCTCCAAAAATTATGAGACCAAGTGTAGAAGAATCTCCTCTCTTGCCTACACCCTCTATTTGTGGTCCGATCCAAAATTCAACAAAACCTTTACGGCCGGTCAGACCGCCGCCTCCTGGCCGGTCTGACCGCCAACCTCTTGGCCAAAGCCTAGGCCGGTCTAATCGTCAGAGATGGCCTGTCAGACCGCCACAAAGGCCGGTCTGACCGCCGCCTTGGCCGGTTTGACCGCCTGTTGCCTTACAGAAAATGAACTTTGCCGAAAACGCGTGTTTTGACAAACCCTCAATACCATTACCAATTGTAACATTATCCTAAGATCATGAACATACCCCCATGATATCAACACAATTAACTTTTTAGATTTGTAAAGGTTAGGCTAATTTATAAAGCTGCAATTAACATACAAATTTTTGGAATTTTTACCTAGCTTGTGCCTGTGATCATCAATTATTTATTAATTGGTGTGTATTCTATTCTAAAACAAGACCAAATGAGTCAAAAAAAATACTACAACACCTCTTCACCTGTATCTCTCCATTCATTTCACCTTTGTTTGTGTAACCGTGTTCATGCTGGTCAAGTTCTCCTCCCTTGCGTCCCAGGTATGTCCTACCATCCTATTCCTGATCTCTTCTCTATAAAGTCTCCAAGCTTGTTGCTTGTGCCTTTAAAATCTTCATATATATATATATATATATATATATATATATATATTGTTAGTAGTGACCACTTTAGGAGTGCGTGGCGAGATGAGGCAGCGACCACGAGCAACCTCATCGAGCCTACAAGTTCAAGAAGCATGGCTACGGGAGGCGTGGACATCCAATTACGGATGTCGTCGATAGTAATTGGACTTGATATCAAGGAATGGTTGGTTCGCGATATATGAAGCCACTTCGATCGAGTACCTACTGGCCACCGACATGTTCAGAAAGTGGCGTGGATGCGTAGGTACTCCGATTGGGAAGTGGCTTCATGTATCAGCAACCAACCATTCCTTGATGTCAAGTCCAATTACCTATCGACGACATACATGTAATTGTAAGTCCACGCGCTATCCTGTCAACCATGCTTCTTAAACTTGCAGACTCCATAAAGTTTCCCGTGGCTACTGTCTCATCCTCACGACCCCTCGAAAGTGGCTGGGGGACTACGAACAATATATATATGAAGCCGGTTTTAACGGCACAAGCAGCCACTGCTTAGAGACTTTATAAAGAATATGTATCACAGACGGTTTCATTTATAAACCGTCTGTGATACATCAGCTATCACAGACGATTTTATTTACAAACTGTATGTGCTAGTTAGATATCACAGACGGTTTTTATATAAAAATCGTCTGTGATAGTCAGCTATCACAGACGGTTTCATCTACAAACCGTCTTGATAGTCAGCTATCACAGATGGTTCTAAGTTAATAACAGTTTGTGATAGTCTGCAAAATCGTCGGTGATAACCCTGGGTCATTATTGACCCATAAACTCAGACAACTCAGGGAACCGTTTGTGATGACATTTTGAACCGTCTGTGAAGACCTTTTCTGTAGTAATGCTCCCTCAGGACTTTTTTTTCCTAATTTAAGAGGTTCAATTAAGTAAACATTATTTTCATTAAGCTCTACCAACCGTTTATTGCAATCATTATATGAACCAATTTAAGACGTTTTCATATAGAAAATTTGGAGTGTTACAAGCATTACATGATACACGTGTGAGTTTATTGCAATCATGGTGAAGGAGGGGGGTATTATCACATGTAACCCTATCAAATAGACACTCTTTGTTAATTTATCTTAATGTCGATGATATTCTTTAATATCGTATTGTACCATAGGCTACATAGGATTGTACATGAACCAACTAAGGGAAATGCGTGGCATGCGGATCATATAATAATGTACTGTAGCCTCCGACACGTGTGCATTCGAAGGCTATGGTACATCGTTATATGATCCGCATACCACGTATTTCCCTTAGTTGGTTCATGTACAAGCCTATCTAGCTTGTGGTACAATACAATATTAAATAATACCATCCGCATTGAACCAATAAATTAACAAAGAATATTCTATCTATCATCTACGTAATGAGCCTGTCTCGGTCGAAGGAGCCTTCCCCTTGTCGCGGGACTCCCCACGTCAGTGTCGTAAGTAGAAGTCGCCCATGTCTTGCGATTCCATAATGTAAGTGCACCGTACAGTGAAGAAGGTAACAAGGATGTACAATGTAAAACGTAACAAGGAAGAGTAAATTCTACTATCATAGAAGTTTCGTTGTACATAACAAAATAAGGCAGAGAAAATATTACATTACGATATTGAATGACGACCGGACGAGCTGGGTCTGTTGGGCAATCCTTCGCTGAGTGCCCAGGGGTCTTGCATATCCCGCACTTGTTTGTGCGGCTAATACTAATACATTAGCTGGTATCCATGTTATTCTGAAAGTGCCACATCTGCCGTCGCCCCTTCCCTATTGTCTTCAAGTCCTTGTTCGGACCCCATTGCACCATGTCCAGCCAAAAATCCTTTTAGTTCATTTCCAACCCGTACGAATGAAACTCCACACTCCATGTACCAAAAAGGTGCTGCATGTCATAGTACTCGGAGATGTACGGCATACATATCTACCTCATTTGCACACACTCCTTGTACACGTGCGAGCATGGCTTATGCAGGAGCTTTGGCTTGTTGCATGTGCATGTTGCCATATCACCCAGGGTGCATGCTTGTTTCCTTTCCCCCTAGCAAGACTGTTGATATATTTCTGCCGAAGCCTGATCTCGTACTTCCTCCTGAGGCCATCAATCACCCGGATGTTGTGCATCCGGGTCTTCTCTATCTTCTAGTCCATGTAACTCTACATGTTCTCGGACCACTGCTTGCCATCCTCCATCTGTCGCATGGCTGTAGTGGCTCTATTGGCAAAATAACCAACAGTGTGAGTCTATGTCTCCTCGATGATCACGATGATAGGGAAGCACTGCACACCTTTGAGAACGCTGTTGTAGACCTTGAACATGTTGGTAGTCATAATCCCGTACCTCGAACCCTCTATGTCTGTAACAGCCCAAATTTCTTTTTCCAGTTAAAAATAAAATTTAATTATTTTCCTGGAATTTTCTAAAATTTTAAAAGCTTTTTCCCTTTTTATTTCAAAGCCAAAATAAATTATCTGCAAAATTAAAATAACAAAAATCATTTAAAAATCCTAGAATAGTGCTTGGGCCGAATTTCCTCCGCCTGTCACTATTTTTCCCTGTAGCCGTGCCGTCGACCAACTCTCTCTCTCTCTCACCCGGTCCCACCTGTCATCCTTGTCCTCGCACCTTCGTCTTCCTCTCGTCAAGCCAGAGCACCGCCATTTTTTGCTCGATTAAACCGCATTGATGCTTCCGTTTCTACTCGTGAATGTGCGTAGCACCCACAATCTCTGTCGCATTCAATTGGCCATTTCTTCATCATTTACTCGCATTGCTCATCGTCGCCACGTCGGCCAAAATGCTCGCGCATGTTCCCGATGTTCTGACTGCGCCCTTTCCCTATAAAAGAGGGCATAGCCTTCGCATTTCTCCCTCCCCTCCCATTCCTCGCAACTACGACCACTCTGCCCGCCTCTATCCGCTAGAATCGAAGCACAAAGCTCCTCCGCCGCCAACCCTAGCACCGCCGATTGCACCGCCGTTCGTTGATCTCTGGTGTCGTCGTCTACACTAGGAACTTTGCCGTGTCATGTTCTACCTCAGGCACACCTCATCTTCATCGAAGAACCCCCGGAACACCGTCGCCGTCGAAACACGTACCCACCACCGTCAAACCTCTCGCTGCCAGTTGTGGATATCATGGGGATATGCCTGATATCTTAGGATGATGTTACAATTGGCAATGTCTTTGACGGTTTGTCAAATCACGTGTTTTCGGCAAAGTTTCAGTTCTGTCAGGCCTCTGGCGGTCTGACCGGCCATGGTGGCGGTCAGACCGGCCATGCCTTGACTTGGTTTTTTGAAATGGTCCTTTGGCGGTCGGCCGACGGCCAGGCGGTCGGCCGACCGCCATGGAGCGTCTCGACCGCTTTCCCGAGCGGTCGACCGGCCACTTTATGAGCTGTGGATTTTGAGGTGGGCCAAAAATAGAAGGTGTAGGCAAGTGAGAAGGTGCTTACATACTTGGTCTCATAATTTTTGGAGCTTCCAGCAAAAGTTCTATTTGATTGAAATTTCAGAGAAGGTTCGGGTTTCGGCTTGGATTTTTGGCTTAGTCATGGATGGCGGTCGACCGCTTTTGGTGGCGATCGGCCGGCGAGGAGCTCGAGCACCGCCAAGGTGGTGGTCGACCGGTTTTGATGTGTTTCGCCGTCCTTCGTGGCGGCGATGGTTGCTTGTTAGGTCAAGTTCATGGGTTTCATGGCATATCGTTGCATGATGCATGTTTTGACTAACGTGGGTCAAGTTGTGAAGAACTTGTTCCGGATTCGTTTGCTTGTCTATTGTTGTGCGGGTTGCTTGGTGGTCAACGACGGTCAATGGCGAGGATGATCGGGACTAGGCTTGGAGAGTCGAGGTCCGTAACGATCGGCGATCTTTGGGTGAGGTCAATGAACTCAAGTGTGGTGCGAGAATGGACAAGGGTAACCGAACAGGCGATTCGGGCGATCGTTCGATCAAGCGGCGCGGGGTCGGTGCAAGTGCCATGGTGGTTTCGGTGGGGCCGGATGGGAGAGACTTGCCGACATGAAGAGAGTCATTTGGATAAACCTACACGTGGCGAAGCATGGAGGTGCTTCACGAAGATGGGACTCGGTCTTTGCAAAAAGATCGAGAAGGGGTATTTTGGTAATTTTACCAAATACCGCCTTGGTGACCTTTTGCCAACTCATGGCGCAAAGATGGTGCAAGGTGAAGCGGATTAGGTCAAGAGATGAAGACGGCGCTTTAAAACGCGTGCGTATGTGTCCCGTTTGTTTTGGGCCTTAACGGGAGCCCATTAGGGTTACTCTTCTAGAAGGTCTAAGTCTCCACTATAAATAGAGGAGGGAGGTGGCTGCACCCCCTCAACCCTTTCATTGTATTGTAAACCCTAGTTTTGCTTTTGTGCTTAGGGAGAGGATTAGTGGAGGTTGGGGTTCTAGAGAGTTGGATTTGATTTCGTGCTCATGTATTGAGTCTTTGTCCTCCATTGATGGAGTGGCTGTAAACCAATACCATATCAAATCAATCCAAAGAAAGTTCTCTCAAAGATGAGTTTATTTGCTTTCTTTCTCTCTATTTGATGATTTTGAGTCTTTCTTTGATCCGCGAGTTTTTGGTTGGTTTCTTGCCGTGATCTAACTTGCTGGGACATGTGGGAACCCATCTAGGATCATCTTGATCATCAATTACCCACAAGCAAGTCTCTAGATCATATTTTGCATTTGGCTCGGTTTTTGAACCTCCTTCGCTCAAACTGAAAAAGATAGGAACTTTGGCATGGATCTCTGAAATCTTTGATTGGAATAGGTTCCTAATATCTTTAGGAAGGTGTGGTTCAAATTTCGTGAAGTTTGGCCTTACGGATCAAAAGTTAGGTCGTTTTTAGTTTGGATTGTCGGGCTGATTTTGTTGATTTTCTGTTCATCGTCAGAGCGGTCGACCGCCCATTCCTGAGGTCGAACCGCTAGGCAAACCGGTCGACCGCCCTGAGAGGTCGACGCCCAATACTTTAAGATTTGAGTTTTTGGTTATTTTTTGGTGTTTTGCTTTGGGGTTTGGATTGGATTCAATACTAGTCTTTCGCTGTACTGGTATACTGATCTTCATAGCTTTCATAGCTATTGGAGTGAAATTTGTGTTGAATCCATCTTTTGTGAAAAAGTGAGCGTGCTCCTATTCACCCCCCCTCTAGTCGCCTTTTGGTCCAACACTAGTCACTCCATGGTGCTCTGTCGCCGCAAGGTATCGCAATAGGTTCAGCGTCGTCTCCCCTTCTTTTGCACACCTTCGCGTAGGTCACCGTGGCCCTCCTGTACTCGAAACCGTGGTCGTGGTCCTTTTGACCAGGTAGTCTTAACTCCTTTCGACCAGGTAGTCGTAGCCCTTTTGACGAGGTAGTCGTAGCTCTTTCAACCAGGTAGTCTTAACCCCTTTCAACCAGGTAGTCGTAGCTCTTTCGACCAGGTAGTCATAACTCCTCTGACTAGTGTAGTCTAAACCTATTTCCGGCCACGTGAAGTCAAAGAGATGAACAGTACTTGGAAGATGAACAGTACTCGGAATTCTATCTTTTCTTGTAACATCAAAACTTCCGAATGTTCATTCTCCTCTCACGAACTCCATATTCGCCGATTCTCCCTTCTTTTTGCACACCTTCACAGAGGTCACCGTGGGCCTCTGTGACTTGAAACCGTGGTCGTGGTCCTTTGACCGTAGTCTTAACTCCTTTCGACTGTAGTCGTAGCCCTTTGACGAGGTAGTCGTAGCTCTTTCAACCGTAGTCTTAACCCCTTTCAACCGGTAGTCGAGCTCTTTCGACCAGGTAGTCATAACTCCTCTGACTAGTGTAGTCTAAACCTATTTTCGGCCACGTGAAGTCAAAGAGATGAACAGTACTCGGAATTCTATCTTTTCTTGTAACATCAAAACTTCCGAATGTTCATTCTCCCTCTCACGAACTCCATATTCGTCGATTCTCCCCTTCTTTTTGCACACCTTCGCGTAGGTCACCGTGGCCCTCCTGTACTCGAAACCGTGGTCGTGGTCCTTTTGACCAGGTAGTCTTAACTCCTTTCGACCAGGTAGTCGTAGCCCTTTTGACGAGGTAGTCGTAGCTCTTTCAACTAGGTAGTCTTAACCCCTTTCAACCAGGTAGTCGTAGCTCTTTCGACCAGGTAGTCATAACTCCTCTGACTAGTGTAGTCTAAACCTATTTTCGGCCACGTGAAGTCAAAGAGATGAACAGTACTCGGAATTCTATCTTTTCTTGTAACATCAAAACTTCCGAATGTTCATTCTCCTCTCCACGAACTCCATATTAATCGATTCTCCCTTCTTTTGCACACCTTAGCAGAGGTCACCGTGGCCCTCCTGTACTCGAAACCGTGGTCGTGGTCCTTTTGACCAGGTAGTCTTAACTCCTTTCGACCAGGTAGTCGTAGCCCTTTTGACGAGGTAGTCGTAGCTCTTTCAACTAGGTAGTCTTAACCCCTTTCAACCAGGTAGTCGTAGCTCTTTCGACCAGGTAGTCATAACTCCTCTGACTAGTGTAGTCTAAACCTATTTCCGGCCACGTGAAGTCAAAGAGATGAATAGTACTTGGAAGATGAACAGTACTCGGAATTCTATCTTTTCTTGTAACATCAAAACTTCCGAATGTTCATTCTCCCTCTCACGAACTCCATATTCGTCGATTCTCGATCCTAAATCCATATAAATTCATTATCTACCTTCCAATATTTATTTTGCAAATTTTGAATCTTATTTGAATTTCTGTTATTTATTCGTCTCGTTTTGCGCGTATAGAATCCGGTGTTTCCGAAACATTACAGGAGCAATCTACCGAAGCATCTGCAAATTTTGACGAGAGAAAGTTGTAGACTTTTGATCATTTTGTACTCAGTTTACAAAATTATATTGTTTTATATTAACATGCATTGCTAATTTTGTATCAATTGATTTTGGGAGTAGTTAAATACCTATTTGACAGTATTCCTCCTTGAATAATTATGAATTACATGTTGACATGTACCCTTGGACACCATAGTCTGGTTTAATTTTAGTTGGCCATATTTTATTACCAACATGGGTATCGTATATTGCTTAGTCATGCTTTAGTTGTAAAATGGGTTCCTTCACCATGTTAATCATGAAAATTTGACTTAATGATATATGGAATTGTGGTGCGACCACTATTATTAAAATTTGTTGTGCCTTGGCAAGGGTTGCCAATTGGTCGGGTGAACCAAAAATGTTTTCATACTCAGGCGATTGATCGTGTCG
The DNA here is from genome assembly GCA_036346405.1 of Phyllostachys edulis. Lineage (NCBI taxonomy): Eukaryota > Viridiplantae > Streptophyta > Magnoliopsida > Poales > Poaceae > Phyllostachys > Phyllostachys edulis. The sequence goes on along the minus strand of CM070561.1, from coordinate 62,631,047 downwards.
TAAAGGGATGATTTGGGATGTGGTTAACTCGCCTGAGTAGTCACTAAGGACTTAACTTTGTGCGCCATTGATCTGGGCCATACCATACAACCACAAGTCCAAGATGGGGTGGACCTGGCTGAATAATTAACAATATTTTGATTTGGTTCTGTTTGGGTTGATAAGCGACGCAAGAGGGGCCCCAGAATGGCGAATCCTTAGCGAGCAGAACCGGGTCGAAACAGAGCTTTGTAAAAGCCTTGGGATAATCACTTAGTCACACGCCTTCGGCGGTAGCGTGTCATGTCTGACATTATAAGATGATTATTTCTTGTGGGTCAAGCTGTACAACCTCTGCATAGTGTTAAAAACTATTTGAATAGCCGTGTCCCCGGTTATGGATAATGCCTAGTGATTTCACACGAGGGGTAGATTTTTCTCAAAAATGTTGGAATGGTGGAATGGTTGGGAAGTGAACAGGTAGTTCACTAGTTGTTTCAAAGTACTTGTTTACTTATGTATGTAATCTTTTAAATGATGTTTTTCAATCTATCTACTGTATTTACAGTCAATACTGCTTTCTACAAAACAACCATAATGCTACTCTTGTTCAAGCCCTACATAAATACTATTTGCATACATTCCCCTACGACTTGCTGAGTATTTTATGTACTCACGGCTATACACCATTTGTTGATCAGTCATGGAGGAAGACCCAGTGAACAATGAGTTCTGCGAGGAGGAGTACTTCGAAGACTATGCAAATTAGGGTGCATTCTCCACTCGATTGCCTGTGGACATGTCGGATGGCTACCACAAGAGTTTCTTCTGCTACAAATTTATTATTCTATTGTTAAGCCCTGCGTGGCAATAATTGTAAAACCTTGACCATAAGGTCTGTTGTTACTTTTTAATAATATTTGGCTTATTCTTAGCTATTTCGTCGTATGGATATGATTTCATCAATGTTGACACTGTGTGAACTAGCTACTGATCTTGAGACTAGTTTAGAATACACAGAGAGTCCAGATTTGTAGATTCGGGTCCTGACAGTGTCATACAGAAGGGATCATTTCTCCAATTCAAGAGCGTGGACATTAATCCACTACAAGAAACTTATGGCACTGTTGGGTTTCTCTCCCTCTGGAGTGGACTCAGTTGTATGCCTCGTAGTCCGGTGTTCCAGCTCTCTCCAGATGGACTCAAACTTTCGCCTCTGGTTCTGCAGACACAATGCCTTGAAAGTCTTCATAACCTCCTGACTGTGGAACCGCGTGAATAAGTTAGATGAAAGATGCCTCATGCACCACCTGGATTGCACGTCGTTCCACTGGTTTGTGGGTTCTATCCCGTGCCGCATGGTGTTGATGGCCGCCAACAACCCTGCATTGCGGTCTGTGATAAGACATATGTTATGTTGGTCTCCCATGACCACCCGCTTCACGTTCACCAGGAACCGCAGTCAGCTGGACTTGTTCTCACTCTCCATAATGGCAAATGCCACCGGGAGAAGATGGTCATTTGCATCAGCTGCCACCACGTGAGGATGGTGCCGTTGTACCTCCCGTGAAGAAAGAGTCATCCATCGTTAGCACAGGACGACAGAACTAGAAGCCCTCGATGGCCTGAGCAAAAGCCCAGAACACCCGGCCTAGTACGAAGCGGTTGGGCCCTCTCTCAGCATCTTCACGGTCAACCTGGTTCATGTACGTGTTGGGGTTTGATTCGACAATCTGGTGAAGCAATCTCGGCACAAGGTTATACGCCTCTTCGTATGTCTCGTACATGGTCTCGATGACCTTCTGCTTGGCTCATCAGACCTTGTTATAGCTGACTACATATTGAACCAGATTGGCGACTTCCGACATCAGCATCTTGGGGGGAGATAGACATGTCCGCCTCAACTAGGTGCTTGATGAGGCTCGCAACATATGCGGAAGTCACGTTTCGATGCTGCCGCAGGGGCTCGCTAAGCTCGCAAGTGTGGTCGATCACCGCTTTGACCACGAATCCCGAGCCAAAGATCTTTGCTCAGTGAGTGCTGACCTTGCCAAGGCAGCCTTCCACTACGCACTTCACTGCGTAATGTCCTGAGTTGGACCAGTGCACTCGTTACACACGGCTGATGGACAAGGCATACTGTGATATAGCTTGTTGCACGACATCCTTGCTAGGGAAGCGCTGCTCAACTAGAAGGGTGTCGGCATCAAACCCCCAGTGGGAGCCATCTTCTTGCAGCAGTATGAACGAACGCACTGTGACATCATCAAGTCTCGATGCCACGTAAGACACCTCCGATGACACAATTGCCATGGTTGGACCACCGGCCTAGTGTGCATCATCATTGTTACCATCCGAGCTTGGGTCGGTGTCCTCGTCGGACTCTAACCCGAGAGGCTAGTCCGATAGATACTTGTGGCAGTTAATGCGGGCCGACCACCACGATTCCACCCCCTCATTTTGCACAAAATTATGTGTGAGTCTCCCCTCCGAGGTAGCACATTCCATGCTCCTGTCTTCAGGCTCAGGCTGTGCTTACGTGTTTGTAGAGGCCCTGGCATTATCAAGGTGGTCTGACGCCCTGCGTACGAAATTCACGTACACCATCGACTACCTGTAAATGGCTGCCTCAGCTGGGAGGCAATTTGTATGTACTGGCTCCATGCTACACTTCCAACCACCTTGACGAGCTCCCACACATCATTCGTGCAGGTGATCCCCTCGATCACAATTTTCTTCGCCTTGCCTCGTGGATTTAACTCCTCGGGATGACTCAAGCTCGTGAATATTCATCACGTCGAGCTCCTCCTCCTAGGCCACCTTGTACTGGCATCTCTGTAGGTCCAACCCACTAGGTCCGGCCTATACGAGACCATCGCCATAAAACACTAACAAGTCTTGCATGTTCGAAATTACCTAAAGCCACAACAACCCCATCCACGGTACATATGTGTAATTAAATAAAAATTGCATGCAAGTGATGGATTACGAGTAATTAATTAATTACCAACAATTTATGAAGCTTAATTACGAGTAATTATTTACCACCAAACTAATTGCTAGTAGTTAATTTGCACTAATATAATATGCCGGACTGATAACCACTAAACTAATTACGACTAATTATTTACCACTAAACTAATTAACTACGAATAAACTCACTAGTTACGATTGATTAATTACCACTAAACTAACTAATTACGAGTGATTAATTATCACTAAATAACTTACGAGTTGTTAATTTGCACTAATATAATATAGCATAGTGATAACCATTAAACTAATTACAACTAATTATTTACCACTAAACTAATTAACTATGACTAAACTAACTAATTACCACTAAACTAACTAATTACGACAGATTAACTACCACTAAATAAATTATAAGTAGTTAATTGCATTACTAATTTAATATACGGACCGATAATCACTAACCTAATTACAACTATTTATTTATCACTAAACTAACTAATTAATCACCAAGAAACTAACTAATTAATAACCAGTAAACTAAATAATTATGATAATAACGACAAAAGCATCCGACAAATTACCTGCCCTTTGGGGGTAAGCTATCAAAACAAGCCGAGCGACGAGCAGCAAGCAAATACTTAATCTCCAAAAAATTAATTATGTTACGTTCTCTGAGTTCTCAATGACGAGCGCTAGAACAAGAAGTGAAACGCAATTGGGATGAGTGAAGAGCGACTGCGACATTTCGGTATTTATAGCCGAGCGAAGGAGGAGCCGCTGCGTTAGTGCCGGGAATTTTGGATGCGTTGTCTACGGGCAACACTGAGGGCAAGGGGGGACAGTCGCGAGGTGTCGACATATGTGCGGAAGAGGGAGGATGGATAGGTTGAAAGATGGGTGGCCGTGCAGGAGGAGGGACAGGAGGGCTAGCGGGAGGGGGGCTATGTGTGGGGGGGGACGGGGGACACGTGGCGGGAACAAAGCAGTACACTTAAATAGAATTACGAGATAAAATCATAATGAGTAAAATTATGAAAAAAATTACATAAGAAAATACACCGCGTTAGGAGCATTCACATAAAATTTTTAATTTTTTTGAAGTTATTTGCTGTATTTTAAAAATCCTACGAAAACAAGAAACCCTAATCCCCCGATTAGGGATCAAACCCTAATCGGGAGGAGGACATGCGGCGGGTGGGCGGGCCATCTGACGGTGGCTATATGCAACCACGCACGCCGACGGTGGTCGTGGCGGCAAAGTGCGTACGACCGAGCGGGGTTGCCGTACGGTGGCCATGCGGTAGGGGGCTATTTTTACAAAAAAAAATTTGGACGACGGCCATTTCTGTAAATACGCGTTGAAAACGTGCTAATACGGCCAAAAATTATTGAAGTTACAATGACGCCCCTTGTTTCATGTATGCATATCCATTTTGGATAGAGTTATTTTTTAAAAAAATGAGCCATCAGACATCGCTCAATACCGAAGTTTCATGGATAGATAATATCATTATGTAGTCTACATTTGACTGTTAATATAGATAAACTTGTTGGTTGATCATATGAAAAATAAATAGTATTAGTAGATTCTTCATAAAAAAATACTTTCGTAATGATATTTTTATTGTTATTTACCAACATATATTTGTGAAATAGAGTAGTGTACGTAGGAGTGCATGCTGCCAAGGATATTATCGCGATAGTCTAATATTGGTATCACGTTGATGTTCTTTAGGTGACGAGGACCATGTTTTAGGGGGGAAAGAACTTGATCCAGAGATCTCTGCATTAATGTGAACAATATATGCAGTAACACTGTATTAAATACCATAGCAAACCATTGTAGCCGTTGATCTCAGTCACATATCACAATTATCGGTGAATATCACATTCATACATGCGTATAAGTAAAAGAGTACTTAATGTTACAGAAACACTGTAAATAGGCCTTAGGGCCAAGTGTTTACGTAACAGGACGATGTGCCTATGAGTTTAGATAGTAAATAGCAGTGGAATGTAAATAAACTAAAAGGAATGGGCCTTCAAGGGCTTGTCACAGGCAACCGACTGCGGCTAGGACCTAGTAATCGTCGTCATCCTCGTTTCCATAGCCAGATACATAGAAGTATACATACACCGGGTCATCTGCTTCGTAGTCTAAATCAACATAGTTGAGCAATCATGAGTATGAGGGTACTCAGTAGACCTATTCACGGGTGGCCCCGCCTGGGCTCGAGACTTGAATTCTAGCCCGAAAATCCAATGAAAGACAATTAAAATAATAATAAAACTATTTTGTATTCTCAAAATGAGTTAAATATTACCTTTTTAACACTTTTTTTAATGAAAAATGCATTTTTCTAGCCGAGCCAGGCTCGGGCCAACCCGTTCAAGGCCGGGCTTTTCAAGCCCGGCCTGGCGTTTGAACAACTCTAGTACTCAGCAAGCCCTCACAACAAATGCAAGTATATAGATGTAAGGCTTACCAAAGGAGGGGTCTTATGGTTATTTTAACACAAAGCAAGTTTTGCTGAAATACTAAAATATTTTTTTCAAACATATGACTTAGCCTTTTTAACTTCAAAACCAAAGTTTCATTTGTGTAAGAAATTCTTATCTTGATAATGTTCCATCCACCTACAGTTACTCATAAGGTTTCATCCACCTACATCATTGCTACAACCATTTTTTTCTTAACATATCTCAGTTCACATTTTATTAAAACTAACCAAGTGTGGCTTTCCGCACAATGCCCATAACTGGGGGTACAGCTATTCGAATAGATTATACACTCTGCAGAGGTCGTATAGTTTTACCCACAAGATATGATCAACTCATAATGTCGATAATGACACACTTCCTTGGGCGTGTGACAGAGACGATCATAACAAGGCTTTTCTAATACCCAGTCATGACACTTGACCCGATTCAGTGGGGAACCACTTAAACATTGGGACAGTGACCATTGCGGGGCACCCCAGAATGCTCCGTTACGGGACATGTTTTCAATGAGGGACCATTCGTTGTTAAGGAGTCGCTAGCCCTTCTCGATTCTCAAAACTACCATTGTGTGTGTGGTTTATGCCAAAAACTGAGCAAAGTAATTGGCCAGGTCTATCTCATACTAGACTTGTGCTTACACGGTTCATTAGTTTAGAAAATGCAGCACATGATTTAGTCCTTAAACGACTTAGACAAGACAGTCCACAAACCCAACTCCTATGTATGCCTCTGCACCGATCTTATACCAACCACTCGCCAAAGTCTCCACCATTTTGAATAATATTTTCCTGTTTCTAGTGACAACCCATGTTACCACACTACGATTCACAATATATCCCAAGTTCTTGTGCTGACAATGTTTATGTCATATTCAATTCAACCACTAAGCAGTGTCTAAGCACAACCAATAGTCATTATTGATTAACCAAGGGTAGTTTACTAATGTAATAATTAACCTAGGGTGACAAGGTATGAGGAGTTGTCAACAATCCAGGAGGAGAATAATAATATCAACATTTGGCATAGCCAGGTATCAACCTTTAACATAACATTTCATAAATAACATTAAGCATGCAAGTAGTACTTTGAAACAAAATAATTTGTATTTGAAAAGCATGTTCAACATGATCAATTGTAAGGACTTACCTTGCTCAACAGCAGATATTAGTTGGTCTTGGTCTTGTTCGGATGCAATGGCGAAGTCTTCGGTGACATTGGAATCTATTTAAGCACGAAACGACAACTCAAATAAATGCACATAACTCAAATAAAATCCAAAAATTATTATTTTGGTACTGGTGGAAAGATATTGAATTTAGAAATAAAAATCAAATTATTTAGAGTTAAAACGAGGGAGAACGAGCTCTCCAAAGTTTGACCCAAGAGAAATTCCATAAAATCTGAAATTTCTGATACGCGGGTCTGGTTGGATTTTATTTTTCTTTTATTTTTAAGAAAATCCTATGTGACTCACACGTGGGGTCCACTAGGTTTTTAATTTCTTTTCTCTTTATTTTCAATCGGGAAACCCCCAGAGACTAACAGGTGGGGTCGTGATCCACATGGACTCAGTCCACCCGATAGTGCATAGGGCCAAGGGGCCCACATGTTAGTGGCTTAGTTTATGGATTGTGTCTATGCATGGATAAATTAAAGGTGAGGCCTATACACTACTACAGGAAGCCTCATCACAGACGGTTGGGAATCGTCATCACGAGCATTTCGTTTCCAACCGCCTATATTTGTTGGTCTGTGATAACGAAGTTATCACGAGCACGGTTCAAAACCGCTCAGGATCGACTATCACGAGCGGTTTTTGTTGAAACCGCTCAGGAAGGCTATTATCATTTGCGGTTTTCATAAAAACCGCTGCGTGATTCGAGAATATCACTGAGCGGTTTTCATCAAAAACCGCTCATGAAAATATTATCACGCAGCGGTTCTTATTCAACCGCTCGTGATGAGTTTCGCGAGCGGTTCTTGTTTAGAACCGTCGTGATAGCCTTTTCGCCGCAAAAAACCGAGAACGGCCAAGCTAAAACTTGAGGCCGTTTAGAGGCCCTAAACGACCTTTTTTGGGGTTTTCACTTTTTCGAGACCTCAAGAGAATCTGACCTTACCTTATGGATTTTGGATTGAGCTTTTCGTTAGCTTTCCAACGAGCCAAAGAACGCCGCAATCGAAGTTCAGATGCAAAAGTTATGATGATTTTACCGAACGGTGCGCGATCTACCATCTATATTTTTGCCCAAACCAAATAACTCAACATGAACTACACACATCACAAGAGCATCACCCACATCACAAGAGCATCAACTCAAGAATCCACATCACAAAGAAAAGGGGAGAGTAGAGAGAGTGAGGTCGTGGGAGGCCGGGCATTTAGTGGAGGAGGCCAAGGCGATGAGGTGACGATGAGGCGGTGGACGATTAGGCCGGACGAGTTGGAGGAGGCCACCGGCGACAAGCTCGGAGGCCGGGCGCAAGGTGTGAGGAGGAGAAACGCAGGGGAGGAGATGGAGGTATGAGTCAGGAGGAGGAGAGACCGCAGAGGAGGAGGAGATGGAGGTTATATAAAGCGAGTTTTGCATTTCGCCCATTATGTTTAAATTTTCGCTTCCGCCTAACAATCGAGACGGTTCTTGTTAAGAACCGCTCAGGATAGCACCTATCCTGACGGTTTTTAATAGAACCGCTCAGTGATCATTCGCGAGACGGTTCTATTAAAGAACCAACCGCTCGTGACACAAAGCCTCCAGAGCGGCGGGCGCGGCGGCGGCAGCAAGGCGCGAGGGATAGTAGGATATCACAAACGGTTCTTAATTAGAACCGCTCGTGATAACTAATTATCACGAGCGGTTCTTATTGTAACCGTCGTGAGATATCCTGCGGTTCTTATTGAGAACCGCTCGTGATTGGTCTGATTATCCGAGCGGTTTGTGAATAGAACCGTTTATGATAATTCACGAGCAGTTCTATTAATGAACCGCTCGTGATAGATGACTATCACGCAGCGGTTCTAAAAATACCGCTTGTGATAGTCGGCCGCGCCACCCGCAGTTCGATCGACCCAACGCAGCACGGTTCCAAAGGAACCGTCTGTGATAGGGTGTCTACTATAGGCTGTTTTGTAGTAGTGATATGTCGTAGACTCAAACTTTAACCTACGATTTAATTAGTTTTCCTAATTACTGAGGGCCCACATGCCATACAAACATTACCTAATTACTTAACGTTAACTAATTACTAGATAATCTAATTACCTAGCCATGTGTCATCACCATCGTCGTTGTCTCTGCAACAGAGTGTAGAACAGGGGTGCCATGGCTAGTTCTCAGGCGAGCTCGACGGCAGCGAAGGGGACTCCGCCGACCACCCGTGACTGAAAAAATGGAACGTGGGGTCTATGATGATTCTAACTGTTGCAGTAGCATGGCGAGAGATGAACCGAGGTGGCGGCGGCGAGGTCATCGGTGGTGATACTGTCGTTGGGGGCAACTACGCTGTGAGGACCCCCAGGTTATTTCCGTAAGATTGAGGCCTTCTCGGTCTTATGGAAATAACTCTGGGCCTTGGGAAATGAAATCCAACTTAACCCTATTTAAGTAGGAGGACCTGACTGAGCTTAGAGCAACGAACACCATACATACCGCTCCTCTGCGTGTACTACATGATAGTCGATTCTCCAACAGCTCGAGTCCCTACTTAAACAAGTTAAAAGAGAATTCAAAACAGCGGTATGTGTCTCGTGTTGGCTCCCAAGATCAGCGACTAACACACACATACCCTTAACAACGTCAATCACAGGCACACAACATTCATACATCGATATATCAAGTAACATACAACAATACCTAAGTCTACAACTATTACAAAAGTGGCCAACCGACCAAATTCAAAATATTACATTAAGTAGCAGCGGAAGCAAGATAAATAAACCAAAAGGTCCAGCAAGTGTGCCCAAAACCCAAGGCAACCAACTGGGAGTTAAAGAATAGCACTATTCGTTAGCGTCACCGATATTGGCGCTAACGAATTGATCAAGTGTAACGTCATCCTCACCTAAACAAGCAGTAGCGAGTTAAGTACTAATGTACTCACAAGTCTTATACAAATTAATAATTAGATATGTTGGCTATCCAAAGAGAGGCCTTAGTGGCTTAGTTTGCATAAACACACAATTTTTCATTCCTACACCATCTAGTTTGAAATTGCCAATTTATAAACATTTGTTTAGTAAAAGAAGTACATAAAAACATTGATAGATATATTTTTCAAACAATACCAAAGTGGAAGTCCACTTTGATGAACTAAAGTGCATGAATACCCGTTCATGCCTATACCAAGTTGTAACCCACATCAAATTTTAATTAGAGTCTAACGATGACATCTCCCAATCGTCCGTAACTGTGGACATGGCTATTTGAATAGATTAATCCCTGCAGAGGAGTACTACTTTACCCACACGACTCACCCAGCCCATAAGCGAAACACATTTCCTTTGAGGAGTTGACTGGGGAGTTCGAGACTTAGTATTTTTCAGCAAGACGACCCTATTGAGTTGAATCACCCATGCGAGATGAAATCCCAACTTAGTACAAATTCATATAGAAAATGCTAAGTGGGCACGCAAGTTGTGTTGGTGGGGCCAGTGTAAGGTAGTTAGTATGTTGGTAACCCCCAACATAAGAAATAGTGCTCACCCGCACATTATATATTACACTGGGTTCCTAAGGAACATAAGATTTCACGGTCCCATGTCTTCACACCACCTGTGGTCCAACCCAATAAAACCCTCCCCTTACTTGACTAAGTGGCTCCCAACCCGTGTATGGAAGTTTGAGTGTTACTTGGAATGACAGCCCATGGCTCGGTCCTTAACGGTCCGAACAAGACAACCGCATGCCCGAGTCTCGTGCACGAAGGCACCCACTCTACCAACCACTTATCCAGACCAAAAATCATTTGAAATAAACAAAGTTTTAACTCAAAAACCAGATACGAAGATCTGGACAAAAACATAGATAAGAAATGTTCTGTGTCGCCCACAATTCACGGGTTAATCCCGCCAACCGATCTAATGCAAATACTAGACTCGCATGGCTAAGCATTCAACAACATAATAAATATAACATCACAACCATGTAATATTAAGCATATTGGTAATGGAAATATCAAGGACAACCAGCAAGAGTAGGACATAACTAACTAACTCACAAACATATCGATATACCAAAATAGCATGCAAGCAATATCATTGCATTTCAAAATACTAATTAACAAAAGCTAGGATCAATTTGATGCAAAAACAAAGTTCAAATGATGCTTGCCTTGCTAGAAGTCTAATTGTTCACTCTCGGATGCGTAGTCGTTCACGTCAGGTAATTCAGAATCTATAAAAAAGACAATATCGAATAAATATCGAGAAAAGCCAAAAAAAATCAAACTGCTAAAAAATGCATGAAATTTCTACATTAGCTAGATCATGATTTTATATGAATTTAGGTGAAATGATCATTTCAAATGGAGTTAGTATGTGAAAGTTATAGCAGTTTGAAAAATCAGTTTTGGAGAAAATGCTAGAAAAATCAAGTTCTGTTACTATTCATCCGATTTTAATTATTTCACGAAAATTTGCAGAATAGTGGTGGAGAAAAGAATTATATGGATAGAAAGATAAGAACTATTTATGTTCAATAAAACTTGAATCACCCCATTTGGAGTTAATTTGCATTTTATATGAATTTTCAAAGTTAACAACATTTTTAGTTTAGAAATAATTGGTTCTGGAGTAAATTTCAAGATCATTACTTTCTGTGATGGAAACAAATTTCAAAACTATAACAAATTAAAGTACATTAAAAATGAAAACCAATAAAATTGATTCACTCAAATTGGAGTTAAAATGATTTAGTTATGAATTTTTGAAGTTCTTTGAATTTACAGTGCAATAATAAATCATTTCGAAATTTCTAAAAGCATTTAATACTTTTTATACCCGACCTTACCTAGCCTCTGCCACTGTCGAGCGGGGTCCACAGCATAGTGTCCTTTTTCTTTTAATTTCTGATTTAAATCCATACTAACACGTTGGGCCTGGTTGTCGTTGACTCGGTCCGTACAAATGGTGCATGGACCGAAGGTTAACATGCACGGTCCACCGGTCTATTAGTCCATGGCATTGTGCACTTAAGGCCTTGGCCCACATGTCATTGACTAAAAGAAAACCCAGATTCATTTAACCCTTTCGTTTTCAGTTCATGGACCCCACTTGTCGGTGAAACATTAGCTACAAATAACGCCATCTACTGAATACTTATACCTAAACCGATAACGTTTAAATGCTAATGATGGGCTACAGTAATTGCCGGAAATTCGACGAACCAAAAACGCACAGGACTTCATCGTCGGGCTTACCACCGACGATGTGGTCCATGGCGGCGCGAATGGAGGCCATAATTGGAAACCTAATAGCTTTACAAAGCTCCTCGTACCAATGGCGACCTCTACGGTGGTGTGTAACGACGGCGCGCCAGAGGACGATGACGGTGAGCTACGGTCAAAGTTGCATGTCGCAACCCGATGGCATATCGAGCTAAGCATTGTGCGCAAGTGCAACTAGGTGGTCTAGTGAGCCTACCTGAGTGACGAGGACGGTCTGAGAAGCTTTGAGGAAGCCTATCGTCGATAATGCTGATGGCGGCGCTACGGTTCATGTGGAGATGGCACTCTGCACAAAGAGAAGGACCATGAAACGTCGGGATAGCTCAAGCAACATTAGGAGATGCTCTAATAGGAAGTAATTGGAAAATGCATTACCAGACCGAACTTGGGGAAGAAAATTAGGGTTTTCAACTGAAAGTGAGCAACTTTGAATCCCAGTGACTCCTGTGAGACATTGGCCAAATTAACCGAGGGGAAATCATTCTTATACCCTAGAACACAAAGTTACACGCATATGAGGGCAAATGGCTCACCGGAGCGATGGTTGACATGGCGGTGCGGTTGTGGGCGACATATCTGGTGCACATGCCCACATCTGTGGACATGTGCACATGAGCCATCCTGGCCCTCCCTCGCCCAAGCAACGGCACAGATGGAGCCTCCCTCCACCCACCGACACTTTGCAAAAACACCCCCGCCCTCTTTCCCCCGACACCACTCGGTCGTCCCCAATCCCCTTTCGCAACGACGCCAAGCGCGCTAGGGTTCACCGCCTGCGTGCCGCCTCTCAGGCGTGCATGTGCCCTCGCCCGCACCGAGAAGCGATCGCCGCCCTGACCGCCATTGCTTGGCGACTCTCCACCAAAGACGTCTCCCCTCCCTAGTGCCGCGCCGCACCCTGCGCTCTCGCCTGCGACGAGTCCTCTCCGCCTAGCGGGCTTCTTCCTCGGTGCCGACGAGCGGAAGAGGTGGCGCAGCGGCCAGCGAGCGGGTGAAGGTGCAGCCTCCCCATCGCGCTCTATCCCTCCATCTTCCTCATCGGTGTCACAACTCGTCGACGCTCCCGATTTTTTGATTCCTTCGTTCTTGTCTATTTTTCAATTGAAGTGGTCTCCTCAAATCTCGTCGCCGCTCCCGATTTCTTGATTCCTTCAGCAAGGACTTGAGGTCTTCAAAGAAATTTAAAGCAGACGAGAACCAGTGCAATGGATTCTTCTAGTCGCTAAGGATATCGAGTTTTGCAATGGCCTGAAGGCTTAGTCTAATGGAATGGAATGGAAGCATGGACTTGTGTTGCAGGTTTTGTGTTGTATGAATGATTCTAATGTAATGGAAGCTTTTTTGGAATGTAAGCTATTGGATTCAGAAATGTACTAGTTCAGAAATGGATGTATGGATGCTTCTATTGAATTCGTGATTGAGCAATCCATGGTTTTGTTGTACATTCAGATTTCTGATGTTTTGGAGAATCAAAGAACATATACATTCAGAAATGGATGTATGAATGTTTCTGATGAATTCGTGATGGTTTTGTTGTGTGCTGATCAATGGAATAGCTAATACAAGCAACATCTCAAATGGATGTAATAGCCAAGTTCTTGTACTTTGGATGTGTTATGTTAATTCTATCATGTAGTGCCGGAAGACATGGTTTCTCATGTGTTATCATAATTCTGAAATGAAATGGCATTTGTTCTATCCAGAACATCATGATTGTATCATTTCAGTGCAGCATTTAGTCAGCATTCCAGAACATCATGATTGTATCAAAATGCTGAATAGTATCATAATTTTCCTGAAAATACTGAATAGTATCATAATTTTGTAGTCATGATGTATGGGAGGTTGCTTCTTCAAGTTTGTTTGGGTGAACAGACACTAGCATAAACTAAATTCAGCATTAAGGTCATCATCCTGACAAAAGCAATTTGGAGTCCTAGGTTGTGAATGAGAGGAGTTTCTTTCCATGAATATGGTCAAGCATTTTATCTTTAATTGCCCATCAAACAAAACATGGTGACATCTCAAAGAAAAGTGTTGAATAACTTCTATTGATTTGCATGGTTCTCACATACATCAGGACATTTCATAAAACAAAATTACATGTCAAATAGTATACACTATCTCCCCATTGCTTTCCACATCAAGATCAGGGTCTAAATCAAGATCCTCCATGTCAGAAATGGCTTTTGTCCATATTGCAAGCATACCATTTAAATAGTATCAGAAGCATGGGAGGCAAGCATTAGCAAAATTCTGACTTCTGAATGTTCCTTGGATCAATGGAATAGCTTTTGTCCATATTGGATTTACTCACAAGTATTTGAATGTATCTCAAGGGCTAGGAGTTACAGCCCATACTGGAAATTACTGACTAAAGAGGCAGCACACAATCAGTTGAAACCATGTACAAGATGTAATGATCTTCCAATGTAATCTCTCAAACTAGACCCAGATTTGTGATTTCTGAAATGCAAGATTGTGATTTTGTTGTCTGAACATATAAATAATGCATACATGATCCTGAGAAAAAGGAATTTTGAAAGCTAGCAATGCAAATGAGATGGTATGCAAGAGTAGCATAGGACTGACCTGTAACAAAAAGTTTGCTCTAGAAACAACACTATCCATTTCATCAAGCTTGTCAAGACAAACACCTAATTTCTCCCGAAAATCGTCAGCAAATTTATACGCTCCACCACCCGTAGCCTGCAAATGATCTCCATAACACTTAATTCAATTCAAGCTATATTACAGTCCACCTCAGATGAAAGGTATTGTTAACCATTTAACAAGAAAAAAAAATCGAAATTCTTTCTTTATTGGATTTACTCACAAGTATTTGAATGCATCTCAAGGGCAAGGAGTTACAGCCCATACTAGAAATTAACATCAGAATTGTTTACCATGCAAACCAAGAATCTTAACCTGCACTAATTCTCCATGAAATTCCATTCCAGTCCTACCTCCCTTCTTGACAAGATGCAAGCTTCCATAATAGTACCAGATTCATTGATACCAACAGAATATTAAGAATGCAAACCAAGAATATTGTTCATGTATTAATTCCATTCCATTCAGGCAGCCAGCATGTAATTCAGGCATGTGGATGAAATTGACACTTCAAGTTCAGACAACGCAATCAGAAAACAAGACCTTACCAGCATGTTTATTTTGCAAGCTATATTATTACACCATCATCAAGGAGTTCATTACATCAAGGAATCCCAAGCAGATTCATTACACAATCAAAGATTACATATTGCAAGGAAAATAGGGACTGTATTATTGTTCTTCTTCTTCCTTCCCTAGAGCTCCTACGACATGCCATTGTTGTTGTCCATGTTCTTCGCACAAATGTTGGATATATGGATCCAGTGGAGTATATCTGCACCAATCATAGCAAAAAAAAAACTTACTCAAATGAAAAACTAAAGAACTGATGATCATATACAAGGCTTCAGCTACCAACCTTCTTTTTGCTCTTGACTGAGACTGACCACCAAAAATCCCTAATTGAGTCATATGGAGGAGAGTCGCTGAGGGGTGGCGTAGATGGAGGAGGAGTCACAGAGGAGGTTCAATGGAAGCCGTTGTCGGAGGGGGCTCGCTGTGCCGATGGAGGATGGTAGTGCGGTGTGCGACCCCGACGCAGATGGAGGAGGAGTCGTAGAGGCGAAGGCGACCACGGGCGGCGCGTGGCAGCGGCTCTCCCTAACCCTAGCTCCTATCTGGAGGGCGATGGGGGAGGGAGGGGGCGGGTTGGAGGGGAGGTGAGATGTAGGGCGCCAGCAAAGGGGCGGCGCGACGCAGGAGGGCGGCGGCTAACGGCGAACCCTAAGCACAGGGGAAACGCGCGAGTTGCCGCCATGCGCAAGTCGGGGCTGGAGGAGGTGTGCGCGCGGGGGGAGGGGGTGCGAATGGAGAAGGAAGGACCCCGGGGGGAATCGCAAAGTGGGACGGGGCACGCCCGCCTCGATCTCGGCCGTCTGTCTCTGATCGGATGGCCCTCATTGCCTATGTGCATATGTGCATGAATGTGCCCATGTGCACAAGATACGCCCCCGCGGTTGTGGATGCGCTTTGGCGACAACAAGGGCACGACGGTGTTCCGAGAGCTACAAGCCGAGACAAAAGCTCGGGTTAGCTCAAATGGGCACGACGACGAACGTAAAAGAGATGGGACGTAGTGGATTGAAACTTATCTGAGAGAATGAGCAAGAACCACCGTCCCTCTCCTCGGCCAACACGAGATGAAGTAAGGGAGAAATTAAGGAGGGCAGGAGGGGGTGTTACGATTGAGCGATCACAGAAATGTAGGCAGCGTTAAGCGGCGAAGGCACCGGAGTGGTCAGATTGGGAGGTGGATCCATGGCATTAGCCGAGCGGTGTAGAGGTGCTCGCCTGCGTGGCATTCGGCTTCTGCATGAGCACCAACGGGAGGTTGAAGACAACCCTAACGAGCGGGCTCGGGTTGGCAGTGACTCAGGCGTGGCGCGAGTCAGAGCGTGGCTCGAGCCAGGTGCAGTTAGGTGGTTTGGTCGAATCAAGTCAAGCGAACCAGGTCGAACTCGAGTCAATCAAATAGTTGACTCAATAGAATTCAAATCCTCTCTACTTTGACCGAATGAGAAAAAATAGCAAAAATATTCCTAAAAATCTGAAATTTTTCAGAGAGGTTCCTGGGATGATCTAGTACATAAATAAATTTTCAAACCTCATTGTTCAGATTTGATTTCTATAAATCTGGAAAAATTATATTTATTCATGATAAATATTATAAGAGTTAAATAAATTATTTACCAAGGATGATCACAATTATTTATTGTTGTTTTCTCTTGGAGCTTCATTTTGAGTTATATGTTTAACTTTGATTTGAAATTGAACAAATGCAATAATTGTGCAGAAACTCCAGAAATGACATGCATGCACATGTAATGCATCTTAATTCTATTTATTAAAAATGGGGATGTGACATACTCATCACGGCTAAAAACTAGAAATTGAAGCCTAGACTACCAACTATAGGCTATAACCATGCTAACCGTGTGCTCGATGCACAAAATGCGACGACACAACTAGTTCTTCCACGACAGCTTGTGGCGGCGAGGTGAGGTCATCAGGGTGGCTACACTACAACCATCTACAAGCTTCATTTACTAGCCTAGAGGTTTTACAAGATGATGAAGGCTCTGTGAACTAAAGGGCTCACCTAGAAACCAAGCGAGGAAGGAGACCGGGTGCAACGACGAGGACGAAGGGCTTGTCGGTGTCTCTGGTGCACAGAACAGAAAAAGGAGGTGCGCATTAGAGAGAGAGGTCAAGGTGACCAAGAAGCACAAGATGATGAAGGCAAAAGCTCACAAGGCAAGGTGGGAAAAGGCAGCGACGACGCAATGTACTTCGGCTAGCTCCGCAGACGGCGATGACTCCTGTCTTCTCTGTGAGGAAATAAGCACAAAGGAGGCGAGCGTGAGGAAGAGGGAGTCAAGGCTACCACAATGCACAAGAAGATAAAGACTCACTCTAGCAGCCAGAATCCAACGGCAAAGCTGACAGCTAGAATTGGGGAAGGAGATTTCTTGTCCACCCGAGGCGGAGAAGAGGGGAAAGTTAAGGAAGATGCCGCGGAGAGGTTGGCGAACATGTTGACGCACTCGGTCGGGGCTTAAATAGAGATGAGTGATGGGAATGAATGAGGGCTAACAAGGCATGACGCAGGCACTCGAGCGGAGTGGCGTGTAGGGCCTGTCATGTGGATGGGATGAGGTAGCAACTTTGTGAGAGAGGGCTAGAAACTCAAGGCACGGCGACAGCGCTCGAGGCGAGTGGACGCAGCTTTTTGGCGTGCGTATGACGCAACACGCGGGCGAGCGAGAGAGCTGGCGTGTGGGGAAGAAGCACGGTAACTCCCCTAGTGGCCTGATTGGTGAGGCCAGGGCCCACGTGTCGACGAGCGACGGGCAACGGTGCGACGCACGTGGAGATGGGTTGGTTGGCGGGGCTAGGCCGTAGGGAGGAAGCAAGCAGTGAAGGCTAGCGTGGCTGGGTCGGTGGCGCAAAAACGGGCCAAGTGAGAGGGGAAAGGTGGGGCCGGCGGGGTGGATGCGGCCTGAGGGAGAGGGGAGGGAAAGAAAAGGGTTTAAACTTTTAGTTTGGTTTTTTGGGATTGAATTTGAACTTGAAATTCAAATTCTAAGGAGGTTTAGCACATTATTTAACTCGTAATTTTTTATAATTTCAATTTGGAACAAGGAATTTTATTTATCTTTTTGAAGTGCGAGCAAGATTTTTTGGAAATTCTCAAAATGCAACAAAAGTTTTTTGAAATCCAAGAAATTCGTGCAAGTTTCAAATTATTCAAAAAAAATTAGGGTGTTACACAAAACCACACTTTTAGCAAATTCCATTAGATGCAACGGGCCTGACAGGCTAGGCCCACATGTCAATCTCACTTGCCTAACCCGTTCCCGTTTGCTGACATGTGTGAGACATTGGGTGCTGACGTGGTGGGGTGCTACTTGACACGTTGGATGCCCAATAGCTCTCGCTCGTTGCTAATGTGTGACGTGAATCCAAGTGTGCTAGCCCTTCCCATGTGCAATGTCGTCAACGGTCATCTAAAAACAATAAAAATCCAAGGGTGAGTCCACGACTCAGCAAGCACAATAATAAACAATGAATAGTGCTTAATCAACTATAAATAATATCAACATCAACATCAACAGTTTTTTTTTCTTTATTCTCATACTCAATCATCAAATTCTCTTTTCATTAAATGCATCCATACACTACATGTCCACATGCACTTCTTTCACGTATACCAGCTAGCGTGAGTGAACACTCGCGATAATATTCACTCTCAAGCACGTCCTCCTCAAGGATCAGGAACCTCCTCCACTCCCGTGGAGGTGTGTGATCACCATAATCACCTTCTATTATGCAATGATGCTTATGAATGCACAATTATTCATAGGTTCATCAATAATACCATCATCCAACATTCTCATATCCATCAATACGAATAATATCATGACCATTTACGTTGTTTGCAATTAAATAAGATAAAGAATACAGCGATCAACCAATAAACAATGTCTACCATGTACTTGTCTCTTTATCCCCGTGAAGCTGGATAGAGAAGCGGCGGCAAGGCACTAGATGCCACACTCCCTATACAAATATTGCAAGACACAACTCAAAATCACAATATCACAACACTCACACTTTACATTTATCGTCATCGCAAGTCTATGCCAAACCAACCCAATTAATCCAAAACTATTGGACACACTACCTGTTGTCCTAGTAGTAAAAAAGCTCTAACTTATACATATGAACTCCAAATCTCAACATATACTACTTTTTGGAATCCGCATGAAAAAGCCTACAACTTCTTGGTTATGATAAACTTCTGATTCTACCATTCTCTACCCTGTTTCTTTTCCCAAAGACCATCCCAGAATCTACCAGGACAGCCCGCTTTATAATTTTATATCTTTAATTCTAAACCTTGAAAATATATGAACAATACCAGTTCTGAAAACTACACAAAATTTTATAAATTATTCAAGTTGTCACCATATTTTAATTTTGCCATATACTATGTGAAACTGACCCATCTTCACCACGTCTGCCAGCTACGTCCAAAATCTGGACAGTGGCCTTCCCAAGGTCCGTATCTTTTGGCTCCCTACTCTGCTTCTAATGATCTAGACCTTCTTGAAAATATAACGAGATTATCTAACTTTTCTCTAATTGTACTAACCTCTGAATCCAAGACTAAGAACCCCAAATCGCCCTTACAAAGTTCTACGTCTAATCTTAATGAACTAGGGCATGTTGAAAACTAACCGTCCCCTAATCAGAGCGATCTACAAACTCAACAGCGACTAAACCATGGCAAATCCTAGAAATTAATAGGGTTTACCTTGACGAACACAATGGATCACGAAAACCCGCGAAGCGCCTCCTCTTTTCCTTCTATTTCTTCTTCTTATCCTCTCCTTCTCCTTGCTCCTTTCCTCCTTGCTTCTCCTCTCCTCTTGTTGTCTTCCTTCTCCTTCTAAGAAGCAACCACCCATGGCTAGGCGGTGGCGGCGCACAGCAAGGTAAGCAATGGATGAGGGGGTGGTGGCTAGGGTTTGGGGATCACAGGGGGGGCACCCCTAGGGTCTTTTTAAAAGGTCAAGGGGCTGGAGGGTCGTGGCTTGAACGTGCTTGAACGTGGTAGGGTTGAAAATAACCGGTATTGAATTTAATTCGGAATACACTTTGAATTCGAGTCAGTTTTCCACTTTCCTTCTGTGCAGTGAACCTTTCGGAGGTCTAACTTCTCTCCCAAACTCGGAATGGAGTGATTCTTCTTTTCTCCTTTAGCTAACTCATAGTACTTCAACTTTCTATTTGTGGAGCTTTTCTGAAAACGCCATCTTCATTGTGAATTTTGCTTTGGAAGTTGACTCGGTTGAGGACCCTGATTCTCTGTGCAGCCTGCCTTACGGGCCTCATATCTCACACGTCAGAACTCCAAATTAGGTCAATGAGACTCTAAATTGTATTATGGAAAGAGATATACAACTTTGTAGTTATGAGATTTTTCATTCGAAACCGTTCCCGTCGCGAAAATCATGTTGCAAGATGATTACATGTTCTAGTGAGACAAATAAGGAATCTCTCGATCTCCTTATATTCTCTTTAAATAAACGGGATATTACAGACACCGCTGTTGCGACATGCTCCATGACGTCCACGTTGTGCTCGCTCGCCCACATGCCGCATCGGAGCGCTCCTCGCTGACACCGTTGTCCTCACCCTCCCACCTCTCCCTGTCCTCCTGCACCATTGCTCCATCCTCTCCCCCCTATCCGTGACGAAGCGAAGCGCCAGTGCTGACTCGAGCTCTGACCGAGACCGTCGAGCCTGACCTCCACGTTCGGTGAGTCCCTCGCCAATCTAGTCACATGACATCATGTTCCTCAACCTCCTCCTTCAACCGCTCGCATTAATTTGGCTGGTTTTGCTCGCAGCGGCCGAACCGTTCCTTCTTCTCCTTCGGCTCCGACGGGCTTCACCACTTCCGTGCGGCTTCTTTGCTGAGACTCCGTCCGATTTCTTTTTACGCTAGCATCCCCTCATCACGTTCTACATTTTGACGTGCTCATTTTTTGTTACCAACCTCTGTGGCTCTGTCCCACCTTCACCCGAACCGCCACCGTCGCCCTGCCCGATGTTGGCATGTCTGCACACCACTATCCAAACCACCACCACCGTTAGTTCGTATCGTCGTGCTCTTTCCGTTTTTCCGTTTCCCGGGACCTATGAGCCATCCTCCCGCGGTTGCGCAGTCCAGCCCGACACCTCCCCTAAGTCTTCTCTGTCTGTACCGAGGAACACGGCCTCCTCCTCCCTTCTGTCTCTACCTGTGACGCATGGAGTCCACTACAAAGATGGTCACTTCATGGCCACATCGTGTACGATGTGGCAGTTCAATCCACGTCAGCAAACAGAACATACCCGTCTTGTGACACTGTCAGATGGGTCCGGGTTGTCAGGACGGTAGGACGGTAACACGACGGTAGTGTGCTTTTCTGATACGTTTTGCAACAAAAAAAAGTTTGGTTCTGCAAAATAGTTTGTAAAAAATATGGTTTTGTGATAGTTTTAACAATAGTAGTGTGGTTTTATAAAATTTACTCTGTTTTAATTGGGGCACATAACAAACACACTTCACAAGTTTTTTTTGCTGCGTAGATTTTTACAGCCAGAGTGCATAAAACAACCTACTAGTTGGCTAGTTCGTAGTCTCATACACCAGTGGCGGACAGTGACGGAGCCAGGGAAATCCTGAAGCCTGGGCAAGCTCCTTGCTCCCGCCACCGCCAAGCTGGCAAACTTCTTCTCTGGCTCTCGCCACCGCCACTGGCCGCTTCGCCGCTTCCCCGCCTCCGCTCCGTCGGCCGCCGCTGGCTGCTGCTCCTGCCGCCGCTGCTGAAGCTGCTTCCTTCTTGCTCCCAGCTCCATACTCGCCTTCATGGCCACTGCCCCCTTGCCTGCCTTGCCCGGCTTTCCTCGACCGTCATGCCTGCCGCTGCCATGCCACGCCTTCTCCAGCCATTTGCTTTCGCGCCCATCTTTGCTCCGTCGGCCATTGCTCGATTGGGGTTGGATTTGGCGAGTTGGGAAAGGAATGGGGATTGGGGACTAGGAAGGGATTGGGAAGGGATGAAGCGGAGTTACGAGAGGCCGCAGCCTAACCGAGGATGCACGGCACGCGAGGCAGCAAAGCTCGGGCATGTGGCATGACGGGCACGGCCCAGCGACGAAAATGGAGCTAGCTGGCCCATTAGCGCGTAGAGGAAAGCTCGGCATTGCCGGTGGAGAATCTGCCAGATTCTGCCTGGTGGAGCCACATGAGAGCGTGGGGTGCAGTTGCACCCCCAAAATTTTTGTACTACACTTCTAAAATTTTTGCATGCATATTTTTTATACAATATGTATACCTAGTATAATACATATACTATACAATGAATTACATTAAGTTATTCTCAGCAATCAATAGTCACTAGCCCATCAACACAAACAATACTTTTGTGATGTCGGTTGTACTAGAAACATGTAATTTGTTCCACTTGAATCTTTACTATGTCATTTAAACTTTTATATTGAAATATGTCATTTAAGTTCGCACCTTTATGCACACACGAGTTGTAAGGTCGCGGATTTATTCTCGTCCTCCATTTTTCTAGACATGTGATATGAGATGCACTCACGCGTGTGTGTGGTGGAGTGTGTGCATATGTCTTCTTTGTAATCAAAAAAAAAAAGTTTGCACCCCCATAGACGAAATCCTAACTTCGCCACTGTCGTACACAAACACAAAACAGATAAAACTGTTGCTACTTTGTACTCAGGCTGGAGCTTCATCAGAAGAAGCGAATGTCTGCAGAACATAAATTGGATCGCCGACCTTGATGATCTTTCCTTTGCCCTTTGCTGACAGCGATTCCTTGCAGACTAAATTTTGCCCAAAGTACACCTGCAAAGCTCGTTAAAAATGGTTAATTCTTAATGAATTACTCTGTTCTGAACCTAGTTCCCAAACATCTTGAAGTTGCAAGGTCAACACATATACATTCAATAATGGTGTAATCCAAGAGATGGGTTTTGTACCAAGAGTAGAGTTAGTTGCAGGAGATGATTACCTGCCTTTTGTTTTTGTGGCTTGGACGCAATACTTCATCGGACCGGAATGTCAGCATTGTTTCTGTTGGCTCAGTTCCATGTATGCCATTGTCTTGATTAATGGTAGGCACCTGAATCAGCCAACACTAAGAAAACAGTACATACACATTGGCTTGTCAAAGTATAAGGTGCACCGTGCACATGATACCAACAACTTCTGGTGATATGAAATTTATGTCAGACTATCAATTTCACATCACAAGTTTATTATTGCCGATTTCAGTTTGATGAAAATTATCCCTGACACTCATCCGTTGTTGAGTTACTTGCATGATTCAGAACTATTTCTCAATTTCATGAAGGCCAGAACTAAGAATTAACTTTTAAAGCTAGGAGAGTAATAACCACAGTACCAGAGCTGTACGTTGAAAAAATACTGTACCAGAGCTGATACTTATACCTTGCAACGGTTGCATAACTTCACACCTAGAAATGTCAAGTTATTTATCTTTATGGTTTTCCACAGATCCTCTGAGTATGGGTGGCATCCATCCACTAAAATACTGCCAAAAGATGTCACTTTTGTAAGAAAGCAAGAACAACAATTGTTAAAGATAGGTGAATACTCCACCAAGCAACTAGTTATCATCATTTAATGACCCAACAAAGAAGTTGTTGACAAAATATAAGCGCACAAATGTGCTGCTCACTTTGGCCTGAAGCGGTTCATTGGTACAGGTTCTTTAAGAATTTCATTTAGTGTATCCAGTGAGCCCTGCAATTGCGCAAATCATCTGTTAGATATGTTAGACGTATATGTATTTTCCCCATTATATAAGGGGTTCTTTGCGTATATGTCACCATGTACTTGTATATATATTGGACCATTGGCCTCATAATGAATACAAGCGCTATTCATAACATGGTATCAGAGCGAGGTTAGGGTTAGGATCTTACAGTTACCGCCGCCGGCCTTTCTGCCGGCCGCCGCCCTTCCCGTGTTCTCTGCCACCACCTATTGCTTGTCGTCGCCGGTCGCTGCTGTTGATCTCCTCTAGGAGCCTGGTCTTCCTCAACTTCTTCCCGATCTGCAAGCGCCGTGTGCTCTTGTTGTCATGACCTCCGCGTGGTTGTGTGGCTCGGGCTGCGCTGCCTCCCATCATTGGCGCCCTTGGTCTCCCACCATCTCCGCGTGGTTGTGACAAGACCGCCGGCGCTTCGGGACGCCCGGAGTGGCCTTGCAGATCACCCGGCCGGACACCGCCGGCTTCGCCGACCACCACCAAACACTCGGGACACCTCAAAGCGCGCAGATGCCGCTTCGCTCGTGCTCGCCAGAGAGCCTTCGTCGCCGAACCACCGCCGCCGCCGCCACTGTGAGCAACAAAGAAGGGAATTAGGTTTCGCCTGTGCACTCTATTGGCCTGTTGGCCTATAGGCCGTTTTAACCGAGCGGCCCATTAAGAAGCCAACCGAAAAAAAAAAGAAAAAAAAGAAAAACGAAATAATAATAATAATATCAGTACGTCGTTCTAACCGCTGCGCCGTCTAGCGCCGTCTGTTAGACTTCGTTGCCTTAGTCGCCGCACCATCCAGCGCCGCCTACCAATGGGCACTGTTTCTATTCCTCGCTGTCCGGTGATCTTCAATGGTCTTAATTATTGGGACTGGTTTCAGCATATACGCCTCCACATGCGTGGTCAGCGTCTTTGGGAGTTTCTTACTGGCGAGTTGCCTTGTCGCCTCGCCTCCTCACTTTCTTGAGCCTGTGATTTCAAAGATGCTTCCGAAGATGCTCATACAAAGGCATATGAGGTTTTTGAGGATGCTATGGAGACTTTTCAGACTCAATATGCTGCCTACAAGACATGGGTTGAGGAGGATGCTCGTGCCTCTGCTATTCTGGTTGCTAGCATGGAGGTGCAATTCACTAGGGATATGGTTGGTTTGGCTTCAGCACAGTTGATGTGGACACATTTGCGCAATCGCTACGAGCCGTCTAGTGATTCGTTGTATCTTTTTGTCGTGCGTCAGGAGCAGTCGCTACAGTAGGGAGATGCTACTGTGGATGAGTTCTATGCCCAATTGTCTACGATATGGCGTTAGATTGACTCTTTGGGATCGGATGTTTGCCACATGTGTCAGTGCTCTCAGTGTCAGCAGTCTCACCTTGAGCTTCGTCGTATCTACGACTTCTTGACCCGTCTCCGGGCTGAGTATGAACAGACTCATGCTCAGTTGCTGGCACGCCACCCTCGTGTGACCTTGTTGGAGGCCCTTGTCACCGTTCTGCCGAGAAGATTCGCCGTGTTATGGGTCTCATTGTCGTCACTATCGTTTCCTTTGATTCTGGCAGCTTCTCTAGTTTCTACACCCGCTATGTCTCCAGCTACTCCCTCACTAGTGGTGCCTTCACCAGTGACAGCTGTTGTTAGTAGTGTTGTTGTTAGTAGGGGGCTACACTGCACTTACTGCAACAAGGATGGACATGTACAGCAGACCTGCTACAAGAAGAAGGATTTACATCGTGGTATCCGTTCTTCACAGGAAACTGGTGGTTCCTCCTCTCAGAGGAGCTCTGGTGCTTCTGATTCTCAGGAGTTTCTCACACTGCTGTGTCGCATGGCTGCTCTTGCACCATCCGATTTTATTAGTTCTGCTGCACAATCTTCTAGTGAGAGACTACATTCTACTTCTTCCTTAGGTATATCACCTTGGATTCTTGACTCTGGTGCTTCCTTTCATATGACCCCTGATTCCACCAGTCTCACTTCCATTCATCCTTTAGCTGCTCCTATCACTGTTCAGACAGCAGATAGTACATCTCTTTCTGTCGCAGGACGAGGCACTCTTTCGAATTCCTCTTTTCATATTCATGTTGTTTCACATGTTCCCAAACTAACCGTGTAGCTCATATCTGTCGATCAGCTCACTGATCATGGTTGTCGTGTTATTCTCGATTCTAATTCTTGTTGTGTTCAGGATCGACGCACGGGGACTCTGGTTGGTACCGGCCCAGTCTTGTCGCCTCCACCGTCGCCACCGCTTCTGCTGCATCCTCCACTGTGTCTTTTGCTCAATAGCATCATCGTTTGAGACATATTTGTGGGTCGCATCTATCTTCTTTACTTCGTCGTGGTCTTTTAGGGTCTGTGTCTGGTGATGTTTCTCTAAATTGTCAAGATTGTAAGCTTAGTAAACAGCTTCAACTTCCTTATCCTTCCAATGAGTCAGTGTCACAACGTCCTTTTGATCTTGTTCATTCTGATGTATGGGGTCCGGCTCCTTTCGTTTCGAAAGGAGATCATTGATATTATATAATTTTTATTGATGATTTTTCCCGCCACACATGGATATACTTTATCTCATCTCGTAGTGAGGTTTTATCCATCTACAAGACTTTTGCCACCATGATCCATACTCAGTTTGATTCTCCTATTCGCGTCTTTCGTGCTGACTCTGTTGGGGAATACTTGTCAGGAGTCCATCGTGGCTTTCTTGCTGAGCAGGGCACTGTCTCTCAGTTTTCTTGCCCTGGTGCTCATGCCCAGAATGGTGTGGCTGAACGAAAGCATCGTCATCTTCTTGAGATAGCCCATACTCTTATGCTTGCTTCTGCTATCCCACCACACTTCTGGGTTAAGGCTGTTCCTACTGCCACTTTCTTAATTAATATTCAGCCTTCTTCTGCTCTTCAGGGTGGAATCCCAGTTGAGCGTCTCTGTAACAAGACTCCTAACTATTTGTCTTCGCCTCTTTGGGTGTGTGTGCTATGTTCTTCTTGACCCTCGTGAGCGCACCAAGCTGACCGCTCAGTCCGTGGAGTGCGTTTTTCTCGGCTATAGCGCTGAGCATAAGGGATATCGTTGTTGGGATCCTGTTGGCCGACGGATACGGGTTTCTCGAGACGTCACTTTTGATGAGTCTCGTCCTTTCTACCCTCGTCCTTCTCTTTCCACCACTCCAGCATCTCTTGTCGAGCCGCTTTCTTTCTTGACTTTTCCTGCCACCCCCATATTCACCACACCTCCATCACAGCCTTTGGCCTCTTCGGTTCCTCCTTCACCGTCTCCTTTGTCACCGCCACCCTCTCCAGAGGCTCCTCCCGGCTTTCGTCCTTCTTATCCTCTCTACTACACTCGTCGTCCATCTTCTTCCGATGGTTCATCTTCTTCGGCCTCTCCTCGATATGCTCTTCGTGGTCGCCAGTCTATTCGGCCTCCTGCGTGCTTTTGTTTAGCGGCTCTTGCCGAACCGACTTCTTATCATGATTTTACTGTTCATCAGGAGTGACAGCATGCGATGGCAAAGGAGATTGCTGCCCTTAAGCGTACTGGCACGTGAGATCTTGTCCCTCTTCCTGCGCGTGTTACTCATATCACGTG
Organism: Phyllostachys edulis; assembly: GCA_036346405.1. Taxonomy (NCBI): domain Eukaryota; kingdom Viridiplantae; phylum Streptophyta; class Magnoliopsida; order Poales; family Poaceae; genus Phyllostachys; species Phyllostachys edulis. The sequence goes on along the minus strand of CM070561.1, from coordinate 62,603,577 downwards.
CAAGTGGGTTTACAAGATTAAGAATCACTCTGATGGTTCTCTTAAGCGCTACAAGGCTCGTCTTGTGGCACGTGGTTTTCAGCAAGAGCATGGTCGTGATTATAATGAGACATTTATACGTGGCTCACATGACCCTGCTCGCGACTCTTCTTCTCAGAAGCGTCTGTTGGGCATGGTCCATCTCTCACTTGATGTCAAGAATGTCTTTCTCAATGGTGAGGCTGCGTGAAGAGGTTTATATGCGACCACCACCAGGTATTCATTCTCGAGGGTATGGTTTGTCGCCTTCGCCAATCTCTCTACGGCCTCAAGCAAGCTCCTCGTGCCTGGTTTGATTGTTTCTCTTCTGTTGTCACTACAGCTGGTTTCTCTGCCAGTGCTCATGATCCTGCTCTATTTATTCACACTTCGCCTCGTGGTTGGACACTTCTCCTTTTATATGTTGATGATATGATCATTACTAGAGATGATTCTTAGTACATCACCTTTGTGAAGGAGCATCTTAATGAGCAGTTTCTCATGTCTGATCTAGATCCTCTTCGCTATTTTCTTGGGGTTGAGGTTATGTCGGTGTTTTAGAACCGAACTTACGTAAGGATTGTTTGATTCGGGGTCTCCTAGAATAGAATCATGCGAGAGAGATTGACACGGAATTTTTATCTGAGTTCGGGCCTTCTCAGGAGAGAATAACAACCCTACTCTGTGTGTGTATGGTATTGAGTGTATACTGAACAATCAAGGGAAAAACTAAGACTATTACAGATAGTGCTTGTATTCCTGATGGCTCGATCCTCGATCCTCCTTCCCTTTCTCTAGTTGCCGCCTTTTATAGTGCGTGAAGGGCGGCGATTACTCGAGTAAAGCGGCGCCTCATCACCTCAGAATCAGCGCATGTTGGTAGTAATTACGGTGTATTAATTCCTCCGCGTCGCTTCAGCGACTATATACGTAGATAATGGGGTATTACGTGCCATTATTACGTAGAATAACAACGTATGATGATCGTTTGAATCCCTTAATCAATAAGACCCACTTGTCTGCAGTGTTCATTTGATTATAAGGTGGTCGTGGTGACCTAGTCGTAGAGGAATCTACGACTATGAGATAGTCGTAGCAAGACTTACGACTATGGGATAGTCATAGCATAACTTACGACTATGGGGGTGGTCGTAGAAGAACTTACGACCATCCATTTGGTTCTTCCTTCATAACATTAAGGGGTACACTCAGGGTTCACATGACGTCATATTTACCTATAATAAAAATTATAGATAAAAGGTAAAATAAGGATTATTATATCCTCGTCTTCTAGCCCCCCAGCTTCAAGTGAAAGTAACTTACTTGGTAAAGGGGTTCTAGATGGTCTTACGATCATGAGAGGATCGTAGAAAATAATCGAAGGAAAAACTCTTCGATTGTATACTACTTTGACCAGAAATGTGCTTGGTCAAGAAAATTGCTTACGACTATCAAGTGGTCGTAAAAGCATTTCTACGATCACAAAGTGGTCGTAGTATAGTGATCGGAAGAAGGAACTTTCCGATTATCATTTCCTTTGGTTGAAAAAATCTAACCAAGGAAGTAATTTCGCTGAGATGTAGCATAAACTGAATTTCTCGAGCGGACACATTGGGGAATCTCAAGCGGCGCGAATTGCTTTGTCTGTTGAAGCGGTTCGAGGCGGTGGCGACCCTTGAAATGTCACGCCTCGGCTCAAGGTACTGTGATTATATATACTCATCGGAGGGTAAAACCTAAGATCTTACTTTTCCCCAAATTGCTCCTCTTTGTTCCTCAAGCTCTTGCCTTCTCATCCGTCGAAGTCGTTCTTGCCTTCTCATTGCCGCTCCAATTGTTCCTCTTTTTCGACCCAAAATTTCTGCTTTTAGAGAGATGGCTAGGAAAGTTTCGATTGGGAAGAGTCGGAGATGGATCGCGCGAAGATTCAAGCCCTAGTTGTCGTAGGGAAGATTCCAGAGAAGACTCTTGTGAAATGGCTTAGGCATTTGGGCGAGATTGGCCGTCGAGGAGAATGGGCAAATTCCGTCTTCGGGCTTATTGTGAGTGTGGCCTTATTTGCTGCTTCACCCCTTTTCTCATCATTGTGCTCGAGCATTTTGGGGTGGAGTTAGTGAACCTTGGTCCTAACTCTATCACCATCTTGGCGTTTTAAATATATTTGTGCGAGGCGTGCACAGGAATTCCGGCGGACCTTGAGCTTTTCCAATATTTCTATGGAATGTCTCGGCAGTTTCGGGATTCTTTGGAAGTTGTGGTCTAAAACTCCATGGACGGAAGTCGAGGAGTATATTGAGTTTCACGGTCTTCGTGGCGGGATGGAGAAAGAGGTGGTTTCTTGGAAAGTCACCTCGAAGACGACCTCTCTTTCGTGGGAAAGGTATTTGAAAAGCAATCTTCGTGGGATTCGACTCGAAGATATCGGTAGGATTGCCCCTTATGTTCAAGCTATCAAGGACTTGAAGAAGGAAGAGTGGCCGAGGATGGCATGTGGTGAAAGATTTCATCACACGCGAATTAGTCCTTTGAAGAAACGAGCATCCCTATGTGGAGCTACTCGGGGCTATGAGACCCAACCGGGGACTACAACGAGGGTAAGTGAATTTTCGACTTAGTTCTCGGTTTGGTCTTTACGCAAAGTTGTTTAAAAGATGCCTTTATCTGTTTGAGCAGATCTTTCACCGCCGGAGATTGACGTTAGAGTCAAACTTCGTTTGTGAAGTCTCCGCCACTTAGTGTGGCGGTTCCTAAAATCCTTGCGATCGTATCCATGAGAGGAAAGGATGGTTCGCCTAAAGGTGTCAAGTAGTTGATTTTATCTTTAAGACTTTATAATCGTAGAAAGAACTTACGACTAGAGAAATGTTGTAGAAAAAACTTACAACTTAGTCGTGACCGTAGGAAATCTTACGGTCGAGGAAAGGTCGTAGAAAAACTTACGACTTGATACTGGTCGTAGAAAATCTTACGACCAGTTAGTAATTCTTCTCTTTCTGTTTTGCTTTACAGAAAGTAGGTATGGAAAATCGTCGGGATGATGAAGAAGCTGTACTGATAACCATCGGTGCAGGGTTGACAAAGGACAAAGGCTCGGCTCCTTCGTCCAAGAGGCGTCGACTTTTAAGGGGAGACGACAAAGGAGGGTGAGCTCGAGTTCTAGTCCTTGACCGGATCCTCTGCAAAGCTTGTGGCGGAACATAGCAGAATCGAGCCGAGGCTAAAATAGCTGAAGTGGAGGAGGTCGAAGTAGCTGATCCTCTAAAGCGCAAACCTCGCAAGGCCAAGGTACCCTTCTATTATGACAAAAAATCTTTCGCAGTTTACGCCACTCACGGTTTTATTAAGCACTTGGAAAAGGAGGCTGGAAGGATTTTATGTCTTTGTGAAGGATAATGCCGCTCGAGAGAGCCTATGGTGATGACAATCTTTGCTCTTGGAGTGGTCGAGGCGATCTCGGCCATCGAGAAAGTCGAGACCGAGAGATGGTCCTGTTCAAAATCCACGACCGGGCGTGGTCGTGGTTAAGCCCATTCTTCAACTCGAACTTGACTGAAGTGGTCGAGAGAAGAAGAAATCTTCCGATTGGGAAAGTGACTCCCAAATTCTGTTTAGGTCCAAGGTGCGAGGTATGTGAAATATACTAAAGTGTAAGAACAAATTTACCTTTTTCCTTTTCACAACCTCGAATTGCTTTCCTTTTCTTGTTTTTAGCCCGACTCCTTCAAACCCGAGAATGCTTCCGTTGATAAGCCTATTGCTACCTCTCCATTTCTTGGATAGACAACAAGGAAGTGGTCGAGGATCATCTCTACCAGTGGTAGAGGAAGTCGTGGCGCTGAAGTGGTTACGACAACCAATGAGGTACTGTTGTACCCGATGGTAGCGGCTACAACCTCTGAAGTAGCGGCGGTGACCACGAGGATGGTCGTGGAGACTCCGAAGAATGCGACCTTCGAGATGGTCGTGAAAGCTCCGGCAATTGCGACTCTTGAGGCGATCGCTTCGACCCTCGAGATGGTCGTGGATAGAACAGAGGCATTGCGAAGCCTCTGGTCAAGATGGTGGCGGTTACGTCACCCGCGGAAAGGAGATCGTTGCGACGTTCCTCCGGTACCCAAAGAGAAATTCTGAAGTCGGAAGAAGAAGAGTATTTCAACTTGGCGACTTCTTTGGGCTTGCTTCCATCGTAGGGTCTTCGCTGATCTCGCGATCGAAGTCCCCCATCCCAACGATATTCCCAATAGAGGATACCTTTGATAATGAGCGTCTTGAGAAGGTTTGGTGGGACCAAGTCACGAGGGTAGACAAGTGAAGATCCTGAGTCTGGTTTACTCGATGTTTGCTCGATCAACCATGAATGTAAGTACTTAATCGTACTTATATATCTGGTATAATCTTCTCTTGTTTCTCACTATCTTTTCATCTTGCGAAAGCCATAGAGCAAATCATTTGTTGTCGGTGAATATCATCGACAACTTCTAAAGCTATGACAGGAAAAGAGGAACTCGCAAACAGTAGAGAGGTGGTAAGTCCTTTGCTATTCATAGTCACCTTAGATTTGACTACTTATATAGTGCTTACGGATTTGTCATGGAAAAACTCACGACTAGGTAATAGTCGTAAAAGACTTATGACCAAAGTGGCTTTGTCGTAGAAGAACTTACGACTAGGTCAATGGTTGTAGAAGAACTTACAATCGATTGACCCATGCTCATGTCCTTTGTTATCCTTTGCGGGTTAAGCGGTGGCCTTAAGACCTTAGCCGACTCGCTCGATTATGAAAAAGAGGAGTCGAAAAAGTTTAGGGAAGAGGTATTAGACCTCAGGAAAAAGCTTAAAAAGCTAACTCTGCAACCATGAAGTCGCAGGAAAAATTAAGCGATGAAGTCTTGAACTTAAGGCGCTTATATCTTTGATCTTTACCTAACTCTTGCTTCTTTTGAGAAAAAGAAGAGGCGAGGCGAAAAAGCTCGAGAATGAAGTTAGAGAAAACTTGATTATTCACGAGCTTACTCGTATGTCCAAAAATAAAGATCAAAACCTTGAGGCGTTGGGAACTTCGAATATCAAGTAAGTAATTCTTTACTGCAGTCCTTCTGAGTTATTTCCCTTTTCTCACTTCCACTTCCTTTCTAGCAATGGGCGTTAAATTGAGAGAACTTGAGGATGAAATCGCGGATAAAGCCGTGATTTATAACTGACAATCCTTATTGCAAAGAAGAATGTAGAGGATATTGTATCATGGGAGAAAAAGTATCTTTGAGACCGTTGCTTCCCATAATGAAGAGGTCAAGAAGTTGGATTCTCAACTAGTGGGTAAGAAATTCTTTTACCCGTGATTATTTTTGTTTTCTTTTTCCTCTAGGAGTTTATTTTTGTTTGACCAATCTTATTTCTTGAGCAAGTGGTCGAAAACAAAAAGCTCATGAGCTTCGACTTGTACCTTGAGGAGATGGAAGCAATGAAGATTAAACTTCAAGGAAACATCACGCTCTGAACAATGTGCTTGGTGAGCTACATAGTGAGGAAAGACTCCTCAAGATGATACAATAGTTGCTTTCACACAAGTACCATTGGGGATCAAGTCGGGATTTTGCAAGATCTGGTGACCACTCTGAAGGCCAACCAAAATTTGAATCGATAAAGGAGGCGGTCGAAAGCTGCGATAAGTTATGCATTAGCAAAACTTAAAGCTCATGACCCTAACCTTAATGTGCAACCACTCGGCCGACTTCAACCGCTCTCGAAGCGGTAAAGAAGGCGTCGATGGAGGAGATGCAATCGGTTAGTAGGAAAGTTTGAGAGGAGATGCAGTTGGGCTCTCCTCTTGAGTAGTCTGTAATGAACTTGTGAAAAACAGTCTTTTGTTGATGTAATCCATCTTGTTCTCTGCAAATCATCTTGTCGAGTAGTTAGTAACTCAAAAGATAATTAACGAATGTAAAGACTAAGAAATGAAGTCAAATGTGATGACTTTATCCTAGCCCAGACTATTTGCTTAGTTTGTGAAAACTAAGTAAATAGTTTTGTCTCTCGCAAATCATCTTGTCGAGTAGTTAGTAACTCAAAAGATAATTAACGAAATAAAGACTAAGAATTGAAATCAAATTATCCTAGCCCCGAGCTATTTGCTTAGTTTGTGAAAACTAAGTAAATAGTTTTGTCTCTCGCAAATCATCTTGTCGAGTAGTTAGTAACTCAAAAGATAATTAACGAAATAAAGACTAAGAATTGAAATCAAATTATCCTAGCCCTCGAGCTATTTCTTTGAGTTTGTTTAGACAAACTAAGTAAATAATCTGAGAAAGGGTTTACAGCAGAGAGGTTTGTTTAACTTGTAGTTTTGGGTCTCAATTGTCATGCTTTGGTCGAAAGGGTGGTAGCGAGTTGACACTAGGAAGTTCCTTCTAGTAGGCGGGACCACGCTGCGAGAGAGAGAGAGCTTCGACTAGGTAATGTTAACATCTCAGACTAGTTTAATCAAATCGAGAACGACAACTTGAGTTAAGCAAGCGTCTAGAGGACTTTAAAATATTTACTCGTCCTTCTCCAAATTGGACTCGATAAGTCATCCCGGTAGCAAGAGTAGGAAGCGAACAAAGCTAGGAAGCTCCTTCCGATGGCGAGGACCACGTCTGCGAGAGAGGAGAGGCTTCGACTAGATGTGTCTCTTCCTCCCACCAGTTGAGATGAAACGAGTACACCCAAGGCGGTTAAGCAAATCGAGAAAGTCGCTCTTCTTAGAGTATTTTTCAAATTAAGCGAAGAAATAAACTAAGGTGAAAAGAGTTGGCCTTCAAAAATATTTCGACTAAATAAAACCCGAGTTCTTTGTGTTGGCCATAAAAGCGAGTAACGAGTCGACACTAGGAAACTCCTTCTAGTGGGCGAGGACCACATGCGAGAGAGGAGAGGCTTCGACTAGGTGATGTTATCGCCTTGACCGGTGTAAAAAAGCGGGTGTTTAAAACATAGTCGAAAAATAATGAAAGCACTACTCAAAAGTAAGACAATAGAGATAGAAAAAACACGATTCTTTATTGTCAGAATGGTCAGTTACACATAGAACTTGCGTGGCGGTCAATGTTCTAAGAATTGAGAGAACTGGCCGTCTTCCATTGCCAATCGTATCGACCACTCGACGAGTAACCCGACCACGTGTAAGGACCTTCCCACTTGGGAGAAAGTTTGTTCGATTAGATTTGGATTGGCAAAGCCTCAATACCAAGTCACCTCTGACAAGGGTGCGAGGTTGAACCTTACGATCGTAGTATCTTCGCAGGGCTTGTTGGTAGATTGTCGAGCGAATTAGGGCTGGTTTCTCCTTTCTTCAAGTAGATTAATATCATCTGCTCGAATTTGTTCTGGTTGAAGTCAGTGAATGTTTAGACTCGTGTTGACCGTATCTTTAGTTAGGAGGAAGCATAGCCAAAGACCAAGACTAAAAAGAAAGGTGTTTCTCCTGTGTCTTGGTAGTTGTCTGAATCGCCCATATCTGAAGGGTAATTCTTGTACCCAAGCCCCGAGCGTTTGATGAAATTTGATCGAAGACTCGAGTTTTAATTCCTCTCATTATTTGGCCGTTTGCGTTCATTGCCCATTACTCGGGGATGGGCCGCGAAGCATAACATAACTTGGTACCCAACTCGTCGCAAAATTCACGAAATTTTGTGCTCGAAAAATGCTTACCATTATCTCGTAATTATTCGACTTGGTACTCCAAATCGAGTAATTACGCATCTTATCATAAACCGTTTTCTTTGCTTAGTTGTTATCGATCCACGAGGTTGGCTTCAATCCATTTTGTGAGCGTATCAATAGCCACAAAAGGAACTCGAAACCTCCGGAGCTTTAGGAAGCGGTCCCGGGATATCAAGACCCAGTTGCAAAAGGCCAAGATAGAGGTATTGTTTGTAATGCCCGATTTGGTTGGTGTATTTGCTGCTATGAAGGCCTTTGGACACACTTTTAACCAACTCTTTAGCATCGTATAGAAACATTGGCGATAAAAACCTTGTCGAAAAGCCTTGAGACCAGCGTTTTGTAGGAAGCATGATTTCCACAAATGCCACCATGTATGTCGTGAAGGAGTGTTAATCCTTCGCTCTGCGGAATGCATCGCATGAGCACCCCTTGAGTACCTCGTTTATAGAGAACTCCTTCGACCAAAGTATACATTTTGGCTTTTTCGGGATAAGCGATCGCCTCGAGATCGTCTTGGTCTGTAACCCTACGAAGATAATCATAGATGGGCGCCATCCATGTATCCTCGTATTCTAGAGAGGCATCTCAATAGGAGGTGTCTCTGGCTCTTCGACCGAGAAGGCTTGGAGTTGTTCAAGAAGACTCCTTTTGGTACTTCAGATCTGGAAGAAGCTATTCGAGCAAGTCGGTTCATGAGGAAATTATCCTTCGAGGATGAATTGTGCCTCGAAACCTAAAAATGCTTTTCTAGCTTACGTACTTCGATAAGTACCGAGACATTGTCGGGTTAGAACCTTTGGTACTCTTCTGAGCTTGATTCACGACTAGTTGAGAGTCTCCTCTCACGAGTAGTCGGCGAATCGAGCGCTTTCATTGCTTTCGTATACCGACTAGCAAACCTTGATACGCCACATTATTAGTGGCCCGAAAGTTTAATTGTATGGCATACTTTAAGGTCTCTCCGTTAGGAGATACCAGACCACCCTGACCCTCGAGCCACTTAAAGTGGCGACGAGTCAAAGTACATAAATCATTTGGTCGTGGGAATCGTCTTCGGGATCTGAGCGAGTTCAGATTTGTCCATTCGGCGACAAAGTCTGCCAAGATCTGGGATTTAACGGCCGTTCGGGACACGAAATGGATGTCGAACTCCCCAAGTTCGACCGACCATTTTGCCATGCGTCCATTGTTTCCCTATACGGAGGATCGCTCCCAAGGAAACTCGGGCAGCCTGACTAGTTTGTGCGCTGAAAATAATGCCGCAGATTTCCTCGAAGACATGAGGAGGGCATCTGAAGCTTTTGAACCCGAGGGTAACTCCTTAGGTCGTGTAAAACTTCACTTACGTAGTAAAGCTGGTCGTTGTACATTTTCACGTTCTACAACGATCTTACACGATTGCTTGTGGCGTGGCAACTAGGTAAACCAAGAGCGTTTCTTACGGCCTCGGAGAGACCGAATAGGAGCACTCGTAAGGTACCTCTTAACATCCTCAAAAGCGGCGTTTGCCTCATTCGACCACTCAAAACTTTCGTGTCTCCTTAGAAGTTTAAAGAAAGGTAGTCCCTTTTCTCCCGATCGTGCGATGAAACGACTTAGAGCCGCCATGCACCCAAAGTGAGTTTTGGACTTCTTTCAGGTGTAGTTGGGGCGATTTGTAAAATGGCTTTTATCTTTTAGGATTCGCTTCAATTCCTCATATAGATACTAGGAATCCAAGCAATTTCCTGAAGAGATTCCAAACACACACTTCTCGGGATTAAGTTTTAAGCGATGTTTTACGAGATTGTCGAATGTTTCTTGTAGGTCGATAATATGATTAAGTTTCTTGATGCTTTTGACAACTAAGTCATCAACATAAGCTTCTAGATTTCGGCCTAATTGAGATGAAAAAGTTACTGCATCAAGCGTTGAAAAGAAAGCGGCATTTTTTAGACCAAATGGTATTTTGACATAGCAAAATATACCAAATGGTGTAATAAATGCGGTCTTTTCTTCATCGTCTAGACACATATTAATCTGGTGATATCCGAATATGCATCTAAAAACTTAACATTTCACAACCCGCAGAGAGTCAACCAAGCGATCGTCTGAGGTAAAGGAAAATCGTCTTTTGGACAAGCTTTATTAAGATCGGTAAAGTCTATGCACATACGCCATTTGCCGTTTGACTTTCTAACCATTGTAGGTTAGCCAACCATTCGGATGGTTGACTCTCTTATAAAGCCCGCTTTAAGTAGCTTATCAATTCGATTTAATAGCATCTCGTCGATCGGGGCAAATCTCCGCAATTTTTGTTTCTGGTACTTTGTCGGTAGTAAGGCTAGCTCATGCTCGATCACCTCACTGGGGACTCGGGCATGTCGGATGCTTGCCGCGAATACATCTGCGTTAGCTCGAAGGAAGGTGATGAGGCGTCTTCCTATTTGGGGTCGGAAGTATCCCCGATGCGATCTTGAGGGCTCCCTGCGTCGGAGGAACCTCTTTGACTTTGTCGTTCGGCTTTGGTGCGACTTTAGGCCGACTTGCTAATCGAAGGTGACTTTCTTCTCGAGTTGGTATTTGTCCTAACATCTCAAGGGATCGGCGGCCGCGGTATCGCCATCTTCTTGTCACAATGGATTGTAATTACTCCTTTGGGACTGGCATCTTAATACATTGATATCCATAATGAGTAGCCATTAGGAATTTTGCCAAAGTTGGTCGTCCGAGTATGGCGTTATATCTTCATGATCGAAATCGACCACATCAAAGGAGATTTTCTCGTCACGAAATTACTTGGTGAACCAAATGTTAAAGGAAGAGAAACTTGACCAATTAGTTTGGTAGAAGATCGGTACAATCCATGGAAAGAGTATCGTCATCGTTCTTACTTTGGTCCCGGTACTTGCATGTCATCCAGGCTCGTAAATAAAATATTTAACGAGCTTCCACCATCAACCAAAACTCGATTGACCGAGCAATTGTTGATGGTGGGTTCGACCACGATTAGTATCGACTGAGTCGGTCGAAGGATCGAGCGATCACCCCTTCTCGAAAGAAATGGTGACTTGAGACCACTTCGATAATTTATTAACGAGAGGAGGATCTATGGAGTTTACCTCGCGTTGACCTTGAGTCGCTTTGATTCATATGCCGATGATCCCCGTAGATGTGTTCAATGGTGTGTTGCGGATCACGAGCGACATCTCCTCTTCGTCATCGAAGATTTATGACCACCTGGTTTGACCTACCGCCGAGGGTGGGAAGTGGTCTTTTCTTGGTTGTAGTAGTCTTCAAGCTTTCGTTGGAAGACGGCGATTATGAAGGTCATGCCCTTCCTTTTTATGGAAAGGACACCACCTAGGCTTATCATTTTTCCGATCGAGTATGCTTACCTTTGCCTCTGCCGAGTGTGGCTGGATGTGCGTGGCTCTTTATCATTCGACCAATACCTCCTTGGAACCATTGGGTTTTGACCCTTCATCTTATTCTTGGACTTTTTGCTTTCTTATCCTTCTTCTTACCAACTTCGCCTGGCTCTCGAGATGGATTGTCTTCACGATCGATTGTGTTGTTCCACTCGACCGCCTCAGAGGCAGTAGCATATCGATCGGCCATTTCGAAGAGTTCGGCGACAAAAGTAGGAGGATTTAAAGCAATATCCTCTGTTATCCTTCTACTACGGACTCCCTGCTTGAAAGCCCTGATGACAGATGAATCAGAAACTTCCGGAATTGAGTTCTGAACTGGTCAAGCGCTTGATGGTGGCGCAATGTCTCGTTGTCGTTCTATCTCATCCGGTGCAAGTCGTCGTCCTTTCGAGGCGATTGTATGTGCCTTGGAAATTTGCCAGTAGAAGATCGCAGAGATGTTGCCAAGAATAGATCGACTCGAGTGGTTGGTTTAGTAACCACGATCGAGCGGATCCTTCGAGCACAGTTGGAAGGTAATTTGCCATCACATGCTCTCCTCCTCCTGCTGCTCGAACAGCTGTTGTGTAAATTTGAAGGAATTCGATGGGATTTTGGGAACCATCGAACTTCTCCATGTTCCTTTGGTCGAAAGCGAGGTGACCGTGAGCGGCTCGGAGATCGGCGAGAATGCCCGAGCATCGAGAATGACTTCTTGGCGCCTCGCTGCGTAAAAGAAGGGTTAATATCATCGGTGGTCGTACTCGGCGATACCCGAATGAGTTGACCCGACTGTAATAGGTCTCGGTCCTACGAGGGAATACTCCTCGTAGTTTATCTGGCATTGCGATTTCCATGTCGGAGTGGTGAGCGATCACCTTCCGAGGAGCTTGTTGATCATCGGTCATTTGGAAGACATTTCTTGAGTAGGAGATCGACCGACTTCTTTGCTTACCGATTTCTCTGCGGTGATATGTTGGATTGATCGGTGGCAGAAGAAGTCGTATGGGTACGACTACTTGAATGATGTCGACGAGGAGCTTCGGCTTTTCATTGTACTCAAGCCTTTGTGTGATCTCTTGGTGAAGAGGTCATAACTGGCGTTCGGGCTAACTCTTGAGTTGGATTCTCGAGCAAATCATTGATGTCTTTGGAGCTCTCGAGCTTCCTCGATTGATATTGAATCGCCCGAGCAAATTCTTACGAGCTTCAATCTTCTTCCTTCAATTGCCTTAAGATTTTCCATGTTAGACTCTTGAGATTGCCTCAATGAAGCGAGAATGTCGAGATTTCCTGGCGTTCATGAAGGCGTTAGTCGTGTCGCCAGATGGTGGTGTCTCGCCATTGCCACGGTATGATGTGTGACCTTGGGAAGGGTCTCCATCTCGGTCTCTAGAAGAGTGATCTTGATCGAGGAAGGGCGAAGACCTCCGTTGATGATTCTCACTTGCGCTTGAGGCCTCCGCTGAGGAGTCGTCGAGACACCATCGGCGACTTGGAGTAATCCTCCAAGTAGGGAAGTCAGGTTATGGACAGTCTCCGTCGGCGTGTGTGACATGAGAGATGGTCGAATTTGCGGGAAAAGCATGCTTGATCCCGCTCTCTGGCGTTATCGAGAGAGAGAATCACCAGATCTTGGGTGAAGTCCTGTGTGGCTTCTAGAGCTTGCCTCGCCAAGTCGGACCGCCTTAGGGAACTTGGACACCGAGGAAAAACTCTCGTCGTGTCGTGAGTCCACTGGGTGTGGTCTGGTCGATTGACCCTTGCCCTTGAGAGGTAGATTCCTCTCTTGGACGTCTTGTTGTGGGGATAAGGATCCTCCTCAACTCCACCGGCGACATTGTCTCTCGGATCGTGGGAAGATCCGGAGGCGGCAATGCCATAGGATGAGTCATCGCTCGGTTAAATCAGAATCCGGCATCCATGTCGACGTCTGCGTGTCTGCCAAGTCGAACCAGTTCTCCTCGTTCCATTCTCCGCCATGAGTGCATGAGATTTGGAAAATAGAGAGAATGTTTGACAAGAAATTACCGGAAGATCCCCACAGTCGGTGTTTTAGAACCGAACTTACGTAAGGATTGTTTGATTCGGGGGGTCTCCTAGAATAGAATCATGCAGAGAGATTGACACGGGAATTTTTATCTGTGTTGGGCCTTCTCTGGAGAGAATAACAACCCTACTCCTGTGTGTGTATGGTATTGAGTGTATACTGAACAATCAAGGGAAAAACTAAGACTATTACAGATAGTGCTTGTATTCCTGATGGCTCGATCCTCGATCCTCCTTCCCTTTCTCTAGTTCCGCCTTTTATAATGCGTGAAGGAGGCGCGATTACTCGAGTAAAGCGGCGCCTCATCACTCTCATGCTTGGCGCATGTTGGTAGTAATTACCGGTGTATTAATTCCTCGCGTCGCTCAATGACTATATACCGAGAGATAATGGGGTATTACGTGCCATTATTACGTAGAATAACAACATATGATATTTGTTTGAATCCCTTAATCAATAAGACCCACTTATGCGGAGTTCATTTGATTATAAGGTGGTCGTGGTGACCTAGTCGTAGAGAATCTCGACTATGAGGTAGTCGTAGCAAGACTTACGACTATGGGATAGTCGTAGCATAACTTACGACTATGGGGGTGGTCGTAGAAGAACTTACGACCATCCATTTGGTTCTTCCTTCATAACATTAAGGGTGCGCTCGGGGTTCACATGACGTCATATTTACCTATAATAAAAATTATAGATAAAAGGTAAAATGAGGATTATTATATCCTCGTCAGGTTACTTCTACACCTGAGGACTTCTATTTGTCCCAAGAAAAGTATATTCATGATCTTCTTGATCGTGCTTCTCTTACAGATCAGCACACCACTGAGACTCCTATGGAGCTTATTGTTCATCTTAGGCCCACTGATGGTGAGTCTTTTGCTGATTCTACTCGCTATCGTCACCTTGTTGGGAGTCTTGTTTATCTGGGTGTCACTCGTCCTGATATTTCGTACCCTGTGCATATTTTGAGTTAGTTTGTTTCTACTCCCACTCAGCTCCACTATAGTCATCTTCTTCGTGTTCTACGATATCTTCGTGGAACCATCATTCGTCGTCTGTTTTTCCCTCGTTCTAGCTCTTTACAGCTCCAAGCATATTCTGATGCCACCTGAGCTAATGATCACTCTGATCGCCAGTCTGTTTCTGCTTATTGTGTTTTTCTTGGTGGTTCTCTCATTGCTTGGAAGACTAAGAAGCAGACAGCAGTTTCTCGTTCGAATGCTGAGTCTGAGTTGTGAGCTATGGCTTTGTTGACTACGGAGGTTACTTGGCTACGGTGGTTACTTGAGGATTTTGGTGTTTCTATTTTAGCACTCACTCCTCTTTCGTCTGACAGTACAAGGGCTATTAGCATTGCTACAAATCCGGTGAAGCATAAGCTTACAAAGCATATTGGTGTTGATGCTTCCTACATCGGACACAGGTACAGGACCAGATTGTTGCTTTTCAGTATGTGCCTTCAGAACTTCAGATGGCAGACTTCTTCACAAAGACGCAGGCCAGAGATCAGCACAGCTTCTATCTCTCCAAACTTAATGTTGTTGATCCACCATAAGTTTGAGGAGGGGTGTTAGACGTATATGTATTTTCGCCGTTGTATAAGGGGTTCCTTACATATATGACACTTTCTACTTGTATATATATTAGCCCATTGGCCTCATAATGAATAAAAGCGCTATTCATAACATCATCAACTAAAGTTTTGTGTTTAGCACCATGTGCACACAACCTTGAGCAGTCTGAATCTGAACCGTACCTGGGAGGCCAGCAGGAAGGGGAAGCAATCTGTAAACATGATTTTGTAATCTTGAGCATAGTCAGGATTAGTCGGTCTGACTTCGGACACTGTTGAGAATATCGAAAACAGACATTCTCCGTAAGTAACAGAGAAGATCTCATCCAGATAGCCAACTTTTTCAGGGAAATGGAAAGGTCTCCAAGACAAGGAAAAAATACCACAAGGTATATATATACCTTCTTTAAACCGTACGAGTCGACTTGGGTTCCCAAAATAAGTGGAGAACCATTCGGCTGCTTCATCTCCTTCATCATATGCAGAACCAGACCACTCCCACACAGAGACATCAACCGTGGTGCGTTCTGCACCAAGAGGGATCTTCAGTGGATCCATTCCGGGTGCTCTTATAACTGCAATTAGCAGTAGCTCAAATAAGAATGATATCCTTAGGACTGTCCTCTGAGAGATTAAAAAATGAAATGGCATCACAGTATAGGTTGAGCATGCCCTGCGTTCGAGATCAAGTAAACTTTGGAAACCATACAGTTACTACTGTTCTTATAAAGGAAAAATCAACTTTTTTAACCAAATTTACTAATACTTATTGATGAACTATCAGTATTCAGCAACACATTAAGATAAAACATTTCATAGGAGACTACATTAGTTATAACAATTCAATGTTAAGTCCAAATGATAAAAAAAAACAACTGGCCAAACTTTCTTTGAGGATGTTTCATTAAGGTTTATACAATTACACTCCACCTTAATAAAAATCAATGGTAAATCAACAGTCTATATAGGGTATTGCAGAACAAGACATATGGTGTGATGGACCAATACCCATGTAAGAGTCGGGCGTTGGCTGCCACTCCTCAGTGAATGCCTCCGGCGGCATCTCCACCTCGACCAGCGCGAGCTTTGGCTCCACTCTCTGGGTGTAGGCCCTCCCTTTTGAGTTCACCACCAACCACTGCCGATCCCACCAGAACCCTGGTGATTGAAGCCACAGGCACCATCAAATCAAATACAAGACACCAAGAAAGATTGCATCTTTTCCTTCAAGAAAAGAAATGGAGAAGTTAAGGGAAGAGAATGTGAGTGGTAAGTGAAGTACCAGTGGAGGTGATGGGGGCCTGGGGCACAGAGATGCCCCTGCAGGACTTGATGGGGTATACGAGGATGGATTTCACCGTCGCCACCGGCTCCGGCGACCCCCCGCCGCCGAGGAGGGAGGAGAGAAAGGAGGCGGCCTTCTCCATTGATCGGTTCGGTTGGCTTGCTTGGCTGCCACAATCGAAACGAAAAAACGGAAAAAAACAGGAGTGGAAGCAAGCAATGGAAGGAATCAAGGAGGTGATAGGATTTCGGTTCGGTGCTTCTTATCTCATCTCGCTAGTGATGTGTGCATTTAGCTTGGCCGTACGTTCTATGAAGTTACAAGGATACCCCTGGTGTGAAGTCACTGCTGCGCTGGTACCACTGTACACGTGTACTACAATTTAGGCTGGGTTTGGTGTTGTGACGTTCTCTCATATAGAAATTTTAAATTATGTTTTAATCAGCGCAGTAAAAATTTATAAAAAATTTTAATTTATACAGCTGTAATGCTGTTTATAAAGAGTTAATTAATCAGTACCCTTTGTGTGTCACTGATTGTGATATCTCACCGGGCGCGGTGTCAGGGGGTGCCCCGGGTGCACGGGCACCCCCAAAAAAGTGCAATTATTTTTTGAATATGTATAGGTATCAACAGTTGACATCAATTTCACCCTAATCCCTAATTCAGCCCACCAATTTCAGCCCAATCCTGGAATCCCCAATCCCCAATCCATCTCAGCATCTCTAGGTCAGGGGTCCTCGCCTCCTTGGAGCTTGCTTTGCTTCTCCTCCTCCTAACGCCGCCCACCTCCTCTCTTGCTTCTCCTCCAGCTCTCCTCCTTGATCACTTGCCATACTCGGGCCGCCTCCTTGCTTCTCCCTCGCTTGCTTGCTTGCTTGAGGACAGACAGGCGTCCGGCGTCAGTCGTCAGCCGAGGACGACGAGACCATCGCCCAAAGTAGGGAAGCGGCCTAGCCTCCTACTTCTCCTCCCGACCTCCTCGTCTCCTCCGCTTGATCGTCGCAGTGGGCGCTCTTCTCTCTTCTCTGGATTAGGGATTAGGGATTGGATTTGGATATTTGGATTTCTTGGATTTGGGGACTCAACCTGGGAGAGTGAGGGGGAGGGGGGAGGAGGCTGAGTGTGGCCGGGCGGCGAGGTGGCCGAGGCCGAGCCGGCCGTGGCGGCTTGAGGAAGCTTGCGCCGAGGCGCTAGGCCGAGAGGCGAGGCATTTCCCCCAAAGGATTAGAAAAATGGATGAAGTTATAAAGAGAGATGGAGTTATGAAGAGAATTAGAGACCCTTGTTTTATACACTGCAGAGAAAATAGTAATAGATGGAGTAAAGCTTCAAGATTGCATTTGATCAAAATTTAGAACAACTTTTGCACTAAATATGGCATCAAAGTTCCTAAGCCGGATGGTAGATATGTGTCTTATGGAAGATCATCACGTTTTTACCCAAAACAAACAAATGATGATCATTTTAGAAGAGAAGTGTATCTTGACATCATTGATAATGTTCTCTAAGAGCTTGACAATCGGTTTGACAAGGTTAATATGGAGTTGCTTGTTTGCAAGTCCACTTTAAATCCTATGAATTCATTTGCTTCTTATGATAGGGACAAAGTGCTTAGCCTTGCCAACTTTTATCCCAATGATTTTTCAAGCACGGATTTAATGAGACTTTCTTTCCAACTTGATAACTTCATTGATGATATGCGAAGCGATAATAAATTTAAGGGCCTAAATAATCTCGGTGAGCTTTCTACAAAGCTTGTTGAAACAAGGAAGCACAACATTTACAAGTTGGTGTACTTGCTTCTTAAATTGGTATTGCTCCTACCGGTAGCAACGACAAACGTTGAAATAGTATTTTCGGCGATGAATCTTGTGAAGAACAAGTTGAGAAATAGTATGGACGATCAAGTATTGAATGATTGTTTAATCACCTTTATAGAGCGAGATATCTTCTCGATGGTTAGTGATGATGATATAATCAAATGTTTCCAAGGAATGAGATCGCGTCGTGTGGTTTTGTGATTTTCATTAGCTATTTAGGACTCTTTTATTCATGTAAGATTTTATTTGAACTATTTGTATTGCATTATTAACTAATTTCGAACTCTTTTGTGTAATTATGTTGGACTTATGAAATCACATGTGTCGTACAAGATTTTTTTTTCTCCTTGAAGTGTGCACCTCCAGTGATAAATTCCTGGCTCCGCCACTGTATCTCACGAAGATAATTAAGTGGGTAACAGGACAGTGTTTAGGCAATCAAGTTCAGATTCTTTTATGAGCGAAATCACTTGCACCTCGATGACGACCGGAAAGCAGATACTTGAAATGTGGTGAGACGCAGATCAAAGCAACGGAGATTGTGTTGTCGCCAACTAGTCTTTTCTTCTCTCTTTCATTTGATAAATAACTAGCCGGTGGACCGCGTATTTATGCGGCTAAATTTGTTTTGAAGTTTATATAAATGATTCAGAATATATTTACGTATCTTGTATGCTATTTAAACTTTTAAGATATTGTAAACAATAGAAATGACAATAGAAGCTCGAAGGAAATTACAATGTAAGGAACATAATTGAAGTGTGTGTTTTGATGGAAAAAAAATCATTGGACATAATAAATTATTAGAGTTCTTAGAAACTAACCACTCTCCAATCATATAGCTACATGTCCCTATTCTTACTCCATTAGTTATGTTTTTTTCAAATTGTATGCATGCGCGTGTACCTCTATTTAATCTTAAGCAATACGTTGATTATGTGTGTGGCAATTATCTTATTAGTTTACATGGTATAATGTATAAGAGTATCTTGCTCACACATACACCGATTGCACCATGAGTGACCTACCTTGAACTTATCTTCGCTCACACGTCGTCCGCCCCACCAAACCATGTGGTTTTTATCTCTTCGCGTCATCATAGCTTTTTGTTTCAACCTCCAACAGTAAGCCCAAATCTTGATCGATCTCTCTCAGTTGCTACCCCTTCCAATGCAATAATTTACCACATAGTTATCTTCTACTTCTCCCTAATTATTGTTTAATGATAACCATTGCAACATCAACACGCATACACATGCAACCATCGCCGATCCCAGCTAGGAACATATTTCCTACGGTTGCGCCATGTCTACTTCAAGCTTTTTGCTCTTCTGTCTTTGTATGTCCGCGCTTCTATTCGTACGGATGCATACATGTACATATACATGCATGATGTTATACATGCTAGACGTCCTATTCTCTCGTGTCGATTGCTCCTCTTCTACAACGTTGGCTAACTCAATGTTGTGGCTTCCTAACTAACCGTGGCGACCTCCCATCTTCACTAATGTCGGTATGTCTACTTTAGTCATTGTCAAACGATATGGAGAATCTTTTCGCCATCGCCGACGACGACGTGCCTTTATTAGTGATTGCACACTCCTAACTACCCCATGGCCCCATATTGTAACATCCCAAAATCTGTATTTTGGGAATACATATTATAAAAGCATTGGGAAAAATACTTTGTCCATTTTGCATATGAAAATTTACCCACGTTTGAAATTTGACTTTTATTTAAAAGCAAATCATGAAATACAAACAAACATGCTCTAAAAATAAATATGGTTAAAACAAATAAAAATAATAGAGAGAACTATTTTGAACATAATTGCTCGGGGGAAAATCTATTAAACAAGTTATATAAAGTTTTTATTAAAAATAACAATACAATTACATAAGAACAGAAACTTGTAGGAATTTTAGAGAAAATCGCAGAAGAGATAAACTTCTGAAAAATTTACAGGAGAAACTACCTTAGTTCAAGAGCCCTCACAAAACATTTCATAAAATTCTAAGGTCGTTTGCTCAGTATAAAAATTCGGCAAACAAGTGAGCCGAAATTCAAAACCTAAACCTAATCTACCCTCTCACCTCTCGCTGATAGTGGGCCCCGCCGGCAGGGACCTTCGTCCACCTCACCCCTAGCCTCGACAATGCACGCTTGAGAGCACGATGTCGCACCTGCGGTTTCGCCGCACTGCCCCCAGTTTTTCCACCGGCCAACTGTCCCCGTCACTTCCCTAGTCACCTCCGCACCCATACCCTGCCCTCTCCTCACCCATCCCTGCCCGGAGTCCCCTTAGTGCCTTTGAGAGCTCCTCCACCTTGCCCGACGGTGCCCGCTCGCTCTGTCACTTATCTCCGATGCATTGCCTATAAAAGCACACCCCGAGCTCTATTCTCTCCTTTCCTCACCACTCTGCACTTCCCCTCCCCTTTTCTCCTCATTTGAGCTCAAACACTTGAGAGCTTGAGCTCCGTTCTAGCCACCGCGCCACCACCGTCATTCCACCACACTAGAGGGTTTCTCTTCACTCTGCTCGCGTCATCTCATGTTCCAGAGCATCTTGAACCTTTCCCCTTACTTGATTTCATCGTTGGTCCATAGGAGACACCGAATCGCCACTTCTTCCTCGTCTCTGGCCGACAATGCTGCCTGCACCACCATTTCTTCCTCGGTGCACCTCGAGCCAATTCCTTGTACCAGGAGCACCTTGAGGACATCAGCGACCTTCCTCAAGCTTCCCTAAGCTTCCCCATCGTCTCCAGTGTCCTCCCCACATGAAGCCCCTCGCCACCACCTCGGTTCACCGTCAACAAGCTACCTCCGACCATCTCCTTCACTTCGCGTCATCCCGGTGAGCTCCTAGTGTCATGTAGATGCTTATGTGTGCATTGTTTAGTTGGAAGCATCGCTAGTTTGCCCATTGGCTTGAGCCCATAGCACCACCGCCGCTTAACTCCGGCACCCCACCGCTACTAACTATCTCTACGCTCGTCGTCGGTGCCCTTAGATGCGCAAGTTCACGGGAAACCATTTTGGGCCATCCCCGGCACCGCCGAGTGCCACCACGACGACGACGAGCGCAGCTGCAAGCGCACTCGTGCTGCTCTGCGCTGTCTAGAAGAGACAGACATGGTAGCACGTCATTAATACCCAAATCATAGCCATTAGGACAAAGTAATGATTAGCTGTCAGTTTAGTTAACGCTTGAGTCACTAACGTGTGGGGCCGAGCCAAAAGTTAAAGAAAAATCTAATTCAAAACGTTTTCTTGAGTCACTAACATGCATGTCCCACGACCACTTAAGTGCACAGCAAAACCTTGGTGAATCTGTGCGTTGTGCCCATGGACCTTCGGTCTACGTGCTGTTGTGTGGACTGAGCCACTAACAAGTGGACCCTACTTTCGGAATAAAGAAAATCAAAAGGAAAATTTAAAAAATATGTTTTTACTTTTGAGGAGAATACACTTTCCCTTACTGGAAAGCATAAACCTCAATAGTACATGCAAGAGAATATGCTTTCTCTGTTGAAAAGCGTATTTCTGATTTTCTTTGGAATTTCCAAACCAAGCAAAATTAAAATGTTAATAACTTTCGCATAAAAACTCCTAATTGAATTATTTTTATTTCTAAATTCATCTAAAATCATGAAATACCAGAATATGTAAAAATATTTGATTTTGGTCACAATTTAATTTATTGGTGTTATTTAATTCGTTTCCGGCTCTTTTTGAATTAGACGTCGATTGCTCAAGTGGTTATTTCGATGACCAACCAACCATATATTCAGAGTAGCAAGAGCAAGCCAAGCATCGCCTTTGACCATTTTGATCCCAGTATTTTACTTATTGTACTTTGTTTTGCTAAATCTATTATGCATGCGTGTATGTTTATTGCGAAAATGCTATGTTTAGGAAGTCGGTAGTTGTAAATCCTATTTGCTGCATATATCTCCTTGGAATATTGATCCCTTACTGTTGTAGATATTAGATTATGGGTTAGACAATATATAATATCATTTGGGGGTTTTTGAGTGCGATTATCACACAACCGCTACAAGAATGATAGATGTTTCGGATTTTTTTTTATAAAAGGACAATATGATAAATGAAAATTTGAGAGTTTTATGAAAAATGTCCAGAGGAGGTACCTCTGTTATTTTTCATAAAAAATTGCAAAACCTACTTTTCGATATGGGCGAGTTATATTATTCTGAGAAGAGTGAGAGGGTACCTCACTAGTAGCTAGGGGGAGATTCTCGCCCGAGTCAATTAAGGACCGAACGCCAGTAAATCCAATCTAAGCCTAAGCGTACAACCATATGTGCCAGTATGGAACGACATTAGCTAATTAAGTCATTGAAAACTAGCCTTGCACGTTGCTAGGCCGTAGTAGTGCGGACATGACTAGGTAGGCATGTTCAAAGGGTCTCCCTTCACCACGGTGTTGGGCACAAAGCTTGCCGACACAACTGCGAATGTCTCACTCGACGGAGGGTATCTGAGTGAAGTAAGGATGAACATTCACTGGGCTAGTGCAAGGGTAGGACTAGATGATGTAAAGGCTTCGACACGTGCTCTAGACTGCTTACCTACAGTAGTGAGCGGTGGTATCGACGGATGCTAAATAAACTAGAGAAGTCGTATGATGTGAGTAATGTTGTACACCTCTGCAGAGTGTAAATCTATTTAAATAGCTGTGCTCGCAGTCATGTCGTGCTTAAATTGTCGATTTAATGGGTATAGTCTTGGTTTTCACAAAAAACGTTTATTGTTGGAAAATGAGGGAATGGTTTATGCTTTATATTTGAGTCATTTGCCATGTCTATGGCTGATTTTAAAATATGGCTCGCAACTGAGGAGGGTTGCAAGTTGTTGTCTTTATTCTTCTGTTCATCATAACCGAGAAGGGTTGCAATTGTTTGTCATATTTCTTTTGTACTCGTAACTGAAAAGGGTTTGCTGTTATTAATTACTCAATTCTTTACTTACTATCCTATATCTATTTAACTGCTCTTTCAAATTCCGTTACAAATTACTAACTTATGAATATTGCAAATAAAAATGGCTTTAAGAAAAATAACTTGTAAGGTAGAGCTTCATCCTTTAATAGCCTTGCATTTATATAAATTTTGCGATACACTATAAGTCTTGTTGAGTACGCATTGTACTCACTCTTGCTAATATTGTTGTTCAGAGTTCAAAGATGAGTCGACGCCTGACGATACGTTCTTTGCACCCGGAACCGAAGGGTTCGGTGACGAGTCTATCTAGGCCTTGTTTCTTGTCAGTTGCATGAGGGATCGGATGGACATGCCGCTAGAATTTTACTACTTTTACTACTTCTTCCGCTGTTACTTTTACTCTGATGGTGACTGCTTTTATTTGGTCAGTCGGGCGTTGATGTAATAACTTGTAATAGTTTAAGTTAAGTACCCCTTTGCTTTATTTTATATGTGAATGTATGGATATGAATGCCAAATGTTGTGAATGTGTATACTAGCCACTGATCATGGGACTAGTACAATATACACATAGGGTCTTCGGGTATTCCACACCCAGGGGTCTAACACATATCATCCATAGCTTGTCTTCAATGCAAAGCTTCATCTCCTCTCTACTAGGGCTTCCCCGTCATCGAGCTTCTTTGGCCACTAACTTCTTCAACAACGCTGACGCTCCTTCAACACCGGGCTTTCTCTTCAATGGCTTCGGCGAGCACGGCATTGTTTTTATCTCCGTCGCCACCATGCTTCCCGTGGGTCAATGTATTCTTGCAGGACATATCAATTCCATTGCACTCTTTCGTGGTATCCTCCAACACCATTCGTGCTATCCTCATTATAACTTGTATTTTTTAATCAAAATTTGAGTTACTTTATATTTTTATTCCACAGGAAGCAACAATACAAACACTTGACCTTCAGAGCGAACGTGGTGGCTTCTTTTGTGTTTCCTCCGACATCGTTCGTGTCATCCTCGTTCTAACTTTTAGTTTTATTCAACATTTCAGTTCTTTTTATTGGAGTTTGTATACAAATCAAATTGCTAAATTTATAAAATTTATTCTAAATTTTAGTTATTTTGGGATTTTACTTTGGAATTTGTATAGATATCAATTTGCAAATTTTCTTTTTTTTATTCGGAATTTGGTTCTTTTTTCTTGGGATTTATATCTGAAGCTAATTGCATTGTATCCGAATCTAATTGCTAGTTTTTCTTTAATTTTTATTCCTAATTACAATTATTTAGGGATTTTATTTTGGAATTAGTATTGAAATCAAATTGCTAACTTTTTTATTCGGATTTTTGTTATTCTTTGGTTGTATTTAGTATACAAATCTAACTGCCAATTATTGTTTAATTTTTATTCCGAATTATAATTATTGGAATTCATATTGAAATCAAATTGCTATTTTTATTTTAGTTTTATTCCTAATTTCGATTTTTTTTGTACTTGACATGATCTCTTTCTTTTAATTTAGGTCGTTATAATCTGAACCCATCACGATCGACGATGTGGATCTTTCTCTTTTTCTACCGATTAACGTGGGAATTTCTAGTCATTGAGAGCAAACGTGGTGGCTTCTTTTCAATCTGCTTTAATAAGATTTTTTGTTATATTTCGTATACAAATCTGACCACCAATTATTATTTCATTTTTATTATGAATTATAATTATTGGAATTCGTATCGAAATTAAATTGCTAATTTTATTTTATTTTTATTCTGAATTTCAGTTTTTTCAGTTGGGTTTCGTATACAAATCTAATTTCCATTTTTTGTTTATTTTTTTATTCCAAATTATAATTATTTAGGGATCTCTACTACTTAAAAGAAGGAGTTGGTGGTTGTGTGTCCTCCCACCTTCTTCTGCATCCGTCCAATCAAGGAGCGAACGATGGAGAACACAGATCACTTTGTCTTCGCGCAGCACTACCTCCCTCTCCTCTCACGCCTCCCACGACAACTACTCCCACGATCTGGATTCTTCTCCTTCCTCCTATTCTCCCCTTTCTCTCTCTCTCTCCCTCCCAACCAAACACCATCGCCACCGGCTCCTCCCTTTCTTGATACCACCGTTCCCGTCGCGCCTTTGCAGCTTCCCTCTCCCTCTGTGCCGCAAGACAACCTACCTCCCCATCCCTCGGTCCTCGCCCGTCGTCTCCCTCCCTACTCCTTCCCTCCCATTCGAGTTGCCCTCGGTAAGCAGCGAGGGCGGGTAGGAGGAGGAAGGCCGACCAAGCTGTTGGCGGCCACGGCACACCGGGGCCCGTCCTTCTCCTCTGAAGGACCTCATCGGCTGGCCTCTACGGATCTCGATCTCCTCCACCACGGCGTGGCGGTGGGTACCCCAGATGCGGATAGCGGCAGCGGATTCGGAGATGACAGTTGGGAATTCTCGAAGATGTCCTCGCCCGGACCGCCGCCATCCATGAAGTCGTGAACATCTCGCATAGGGCGAACAGGCGCACCACTTGGCGTCGTCGCCTTGGTAAGCAACGCCATGCCCTCCTTTGCCCCGTTCCTCAATCCTTACTTCCCGCCTTTCTCATCTCCTCGGCTGCGGCGTCGTTTTCTTCCTCCGTGCAGAGAGCAAAATACGATGAAAGAATGCGAGATCTGGTGACCATGGGGTGGTACGTGCTCTTCCTCTCCAGGAGTGCTATGAATCACCTTCCCCTACAGCTAGATTTAATGTTTTTGTTTTAGGTGTTGTATACCTGCTCGATCTGGCGTAGGGGCTTGAGTTTGTGGGTGCCTCCCCTTTAGCTGCTAGTATGCTTCTTTGCTCCTTCCTCAGGTGGGTACAGCCCCTTGTGCTTAGTCAATCCGCTTGCCGGTGGGCATAATTAACTATGTTAGTGAAAAATTGACTCATTCCTAACTTCCAGCCGATGGGCTTCTTTGGTTTCTTAGCTCATCATGTGAAAAATTAAAGCGAGGGGTTCAGTAGTCCATATGGTAGATGCATGGATGGTTACATTTACTTAGAAAGAGGATTGGGAAGATGTCCTTGTACCGATGTAATAGATGAAGGTGGTGTCCCAACATTGCAAGATACAGGCATGTGAGTCATGTGACTCGACAAGCAGGTAGTGAAGAGATGGTAAAAATATTAATTATTCATGTTCAAAGAGTATTGGTAATGTGTTTACTAATTAGTTTTGTTCACAGAGACTCAGCTAGATGAAGATAGAGCGGTGTCCAACAAAGCGATCATTCGCTGCATGAACTTTACTGCCATCCAAAGAACCAAAGTTGATGTCCTTGAAGTGTTATATGTCAATGTAAAGGTAAATAATGGCTTCTATTTTAGTTCTATGGTCAATTATTTGAGCCTCATGTTAGTTGGAAAATTATCTTTCACTTTGTATAAAGCTTTCTGCTCTTGGTATGTCATATTGAGGAAGTGCTTAGAGATAGGATTACATATTTTCGTTTCACATGTTAGTTGGAAAATTAGGAGTAGCGGCAAAGGAGTTTGAAAATAGAAATGACCAGGAATCACCTATGCTAGCTCCAACAGAAATACCTAGCCCATCTTGTCAAATTTCCAAAATCCGACTGTTCAAGATTCCATCATTTGACAGAGTATTGTTCAGTATTTCCCATTTTTTGTGTCTTTCTATTAGGAGAAAAATTTACTATGATGCACAAGTTGGTAAGCTTTGCAGAAGCTGACTTTCTTGTCAAATAATATTCTGTTTCTTCTATACACATGTAGGTGAAACGTGAAGAGCTGCTTCAATTCACCCAAAGTGCCATTTCAGGACTAAAGAGGAATGCTGACATTGCGAGGTGACCATTAATCTACTAATTAGCTGTCAAACTCTGACTTTCTTACTAGTTGTCTATGCATTAAGTTGAACCCTCCTTTTCCATTTTTCTATGCCTGGAACATCTGGAGAGCACAAAATAGATACCATGGTGCTTTTGCCTCTATTTTTTTAGGTAATTAGTAGCACTTAATTTGTTGTTACCTAAGATTTGTATTTCACTTCAGGATAGATGCTAAAGCCATAGAGTTGTGGAAGAAACTAGATGAGAAGGAGGCATTACGAGTTCAATCAACTCAAGTCCAGGGATAGTTGCTACCTCTCTGGTGATCTCCTCAGCTACAGTACCTCTTAATACATCTAGAAACTAAAGCTGATGGCATTGTAGGCATCGAAGAGTGCTACGCTAGTGTCAGGTGTGTGGAGACGGCATTAGTGGGAGGGGGGAGCAACGGAGAGAGCGGTGCGAGCGGCGACTCTCTAGGTCAGGGAGGCCTGGCGGTGGACGCCGAGAAGCTGTTCAAGGGGATGGTGAGGAGGGACGGGAGAGGAGTAGGCCGCGGGAGTGGGAGGAGATCGGGGTAAGGAGGCTGGGCATGGTCAGAGGGGCTGCACGGCAGTGGTCAGCGGCAGGGAGGTGGCTAAAACCTGAGCTTCACGATGCTCCCCAACTGGCGCAGATAGAGGAGGAGTAGAGGGCTCCATCGTTGCTGACCACTTTCTGTAAAATCACCTGCCAAATGTTTGAGGTAACTCTTGTGCTGATGCTATCAATGTACATGAAATTCTGAATTTTTCTTCTGAACTTTCGTGTTCTCAATGCTCCAACGTTGTTTCAAATGAGAGCTTTTCATACTAGAGTTTAGGAATATGGCTATCATGATTCATTTTAAAGAAGCCTGTTTCAAACCTGACGTAGTTACCATGATGGAGATTAAAAATTATTTTCTTAGTTGAACCTTGTGGGTTTGACATCACAAAATTGCATAAATATAATGTACTACGCAATTACAAACAGTGTATCTTTGTATTCAGTAAAAGAGTGATGCTAGAGAGTTTTTCTTCTTTTTCTTGCTTGATATGTTATTGCGAAAGCATACCAAATAGGATTTGGTTTGTTTGAGGTTTCAAAACAGGATTAGATTTGTTCACAGTATAGGTAAGCTTTCGCTAAAATATTTTCTAACATAACTTCTGTATGGATAGAATATAGAAGTTCTATGTCAAACCACAGGATTCAATACCAAACTAATAATCATTGGTTGCAAAAAACTGTAAAATATATCTGCATTCAATTCTTGCACATACAGTAATGGAGGGGAAGAATATGTGCCTTGCAACAATAGTTACTGGTTTTCTGCTATTTATGAAATTGTGTCAACGAACTGCATATGAATGGAATGAAGCTAACATACTTTCAAAGTTGCAATCTAATTTTGTTATAGTCTTAGGTTTTGTTTACTAACCAATATGTTCTCCCTAATGTGGGTTACAAACAATGTATCTTTGTATTCAGTAAAAGAGTGATGCTAGAGAGTTTTTCTTCTTTTTCTTTCTTGATATGTTCTTGCAAAAGCATACCGAATAGGATTTGGTTTGTTTGAGGTTTCAAAACAGGATTAGATTTGTTCACAGTATAGGTAAGCTTTCGCTAAAAGATTTTCTAACATAATTTGTGTATGGATAGAATATAGAAGTTCTATGTCAAACCACAGGATTCAGTACCGAACTAATAATCATTGGTTGCAAAAAAAACTGTACAATATATCGGCATTCAATGCTTGCACATACAGTAATGGAGGGGAAGAATATGTGCCTTGCAACAATGGTTATTGGTTTTTTTGCTATTTATGAAATTATGTCAACATACTGCATTTGAAAGGAATGAAACTAACATACTTTCAAAGTTGCAATATGTTTTTGTTAGTCTTAGATTTTGTTTACTAACCAATATGTTCTCCCTAATGTGGGTTAGAACTTTGAAGACTGATGATTTCTGCTATTACTTTAAATTATATTAACCTTTTCTTGAAGGTTACGTAATGAGTTTGTAGCTGCAGATGGTGCAATTCATATTTTAGTGATTTTAACTTGACTCTTGTGATACATTTTTAGTGAAATTTGAGAAGAAGGCGTGTGAGAACTATTTGGTGTTGCTTTTGAGGATGTTGTTGAGAATTGATAAAGTTAGGTAATGTAATAGAGGCAATATATATTGCTCATGAAATTTGGTTTGTTTGAGCGATTTCCACTGTACCTCTCTGAAGTCATATATAAGGTAGTCGGTGAGAAGGTTAATTTGTCTTTGAAAATGGAAGATGCTCTGGTTCTGCTGTTGTAAGACTCTTCATCCTACTTTCATTCCAAAAAAAATGTCCTCTTATTGTTTAGCCCATTATCAATTTAGGCAGAGGCCTTTTTTTCTGCCTCAATACGTGCACCAAAGATCTATTTATGAAGTAATATTGGTGATATAACCTTTATTGTTGAACCACTTGTAATTCTTTCACTCAAATATGTGACTTGGTCATCAGATTCAGCATGGTAGCAATATGTGTATACCACTTTCTGGAAAACCGATTATGCCACTTAGTTTTTAACAGTTTATTCAAATTTTTGTCTATCTGATTCACCAAACATAAAAGGGCTGTTGAGTATGTTTGAAAGTCATAAATTAGTTGGCTCCATTAGCTCATCCATATATTTGTTTTAGTGTTGGATTTCCTTGGTATCTTGTTTGGATGGGCTTTTACCAAATTTTCTTTTTTATTGATTAGCTGATACTGCCTCTTATACCAATTACTAAGGTTTCTTCTTCATATTAGTTACTTGCTCTTGGGTAGTGAAGCATTTCCTTCTCTATCCTTTGTTCAGTTCTTAGTAATTTGTCGTACTCAAGAAGGGCTCGTCTTTTTCTAGGAAGAGTCAAACAACCTGGAGTGCAACGCTTGCAAGTCCGTCGTCAAGTGCGTCGAGGCCTTCCAACTACTGTCGGTATTTAACATCGACGGCTTAAAGAAGGTCGCAAGGATGAAGAGAAGACTGATAGGAAGAAGCATCATGTGTGATTGGCGATTTGGCCTTCCAACTTGCCCAATCGCTATGCTCATTGATATTATTTACGAATTGGGCATTTTCTTTCTTTTTGTTGTCACTTACGGCAAGTGCAATCCATGTCCTAAAGGTCTTAGTTGTATAAAGAAGACTCTAAAGATATGGTTGCTTAAAGCTACTGGTCTGACAAAACCTTTCATATATTGATTAGGTTTTTATTCTCATCGATGTAAGCTTAAGTCATGCATAGGAAGATCATAACAATTGTTTCATGTGTGATTGGCGATGGATTTGGTTTCTTGACACGGTTAAGATATATTGTTCTCTTCAATGCTCTCAAACCTCGCTATGCTCATTGATATTATTTATTCTTGAACATTTTATGTATATCTTTCTCTTTTTCACTAATTATTGCATAGAAATTATTGGTGCAAAGTAATTTCTAGCCCTTAAGAACAAACGTGGTTGCTTCTTTTGACTCTACTTTAATAAGACAATAGATAGATTGCAAGCTACGGAATTTCTATCGTGGTTGCTTCTTTTGACTCTACTTTGATAAGACAATAGATAGATTGCAAGTGGCTATGCGTCTGACGATCACGTCGATTTGAGAAGGCGATAACTCCTTGCGGTTACTATTCACTCGTGCCTTTTACTACTCATGGCGGTTCAACCACAACTCTCACCGATCCATTTCCTCTTGGTCTTTCTCTCTCCAACCCGAGGACCACTAAAAACCGCCTCTCAAATCCACTCAAATCTCAGGTGATTCTTCGTTCTCTTGTTGATTTCTGCATCTCTAGGGTTCACCTCCTTCCAATCTCAAGGTAAAACTCCCTTTGATTCTAGTTTTACCGGAATTTTGGAACCCTAGGTCCCCTTTTAGGGTTAATTGAGAATGTGGATGATCTAGTCAGTTCTAGTTGGGAAAAATAGATGATTTGATGTCTCATGATGCTTACGCATCCATACCATGGATTCACTCCATGAGAAATGTCAAAATTTCAGTCGATTCAAAGCCCTAGAACTCGGTCAGGAAAATCGGTACTACCGGTTCTTCAGCGTGGTACAACCGCAGCGTGGTCATACCGGCTATAGAACGGCGGTATGACGGATTGTCCTAACAGAAAACTGAACTTTCATTCCTTTCACAATTAATCATATTTCAATTGATCTTTTGAACTTCTTGTAACTCATCCTATCTTTGTAAAGATGCCTAGGACAAGAATTGCGACTCGAAAGTCGCATGGACCACCTAGAGGAGGGCTTTCTTCATCTCAACCTCCTGCAGCTTCAACTTAGAGAACTCGATCAGTTCGACAAAAGGTCGTGCATGGCAAGGGCAAGGGCAAAAGACCAGCAGCAGAGGACCCTGAATCTGAAACAGAGGAAAGCTTACCATCAGCTGAGGCAGATTCTGATTCTGAAACTAAGTCAGAGCCAGAGTTGGAAGCTCAGTTAGATGAGGAGATGGGAGAGCCTCCAGAGCCTCCAATTGACTTGAGACTCATTACAGCTGATGAGTATGCCATCAAGCGGTATGTTAATCAATATCTTTTCCCTTCCAACTCAGTCAATCCAAGATTCCATACAGTATTTCAAGAACAAGTGTATGAGCAGCTATATGAAAATCATAGAAACTTTGCAGATCACAAGTAGATTAAGTGGCCTCACATAAAATCATTGGATAAATATAGTGGTGTATACCAGCTCTTTCATCGAGTCGGCCTTCATGATCTTGTGGCTCTAAAGCAAAAATATGATGATGAGATTATCAGGCAATTTTATGCCACAGTTCATGTTGAGGCAGACCTTTCCAAGATGAAATGGGTTATAGTAACCAGATATGTGGAGAAGTTCAAAATGATTTCCATAATGAGGTTCATAACAGGATGACTGCCATGACAGAGACCATTGACTCAATGGAGCATATTTTGAGGACTCCTCAGCGATACACTCGTTGTCCTCCACCACCTTCTAGGGCCTCTACTTCTTCAGATGTTCCTTCCTTGGCCCCAGCTACAGCTCCTTTGGCCCCAGCTCTAGTGCCTCAGGCCTCAGTGCCTCCAGCTCCTGTTCCAGCTCCTCCAGCACCAGCTACAGATCCAATGGCTTAGGATCGAGCACTGTTGCTCTAGCCTCTCCAGATCCTCAGGACCCTGCTCCTCAGGATCCCGCTCCTCAGGACCCAGCTCCTCAGGATTCAGCTCCTCAGGACCCTGTTCCTCAGGATCCTGCGCCTTAGGACCCAGCTCCTCAGGATTCAGCTCCTCAGGACCCAGCGATTTGAGATGTTTTTGGTACCTTGATGTCAAAGGGGGAGAAGTGAAAAGAGAAAGATTTAGGGGGAGCAAGTCTTTTACTACTATTATCTTATATGGGCTTATATGTTTTGTAGTGTGTTGAACTTATGCTTATGTGCTTGTAATAGTTTAAAACTGTGTTGCTTATCTTGTTGAACTTGTTGGTTAATGATTATGCTTATGATATTCTCTTGAAACGCAATCTCAATTATAGTCATTTTACAAATATTGCATTTCCCTCAAGTTCAAACATGCTAAAGAAACTCCGCCAAAATTTCAAAAATCTCTAAATGTACTTGCAAAGATTTTCTATCATTTATATGCACATGTTTAGGGGGAGCTTTCTTTAAATTGGATTTAACAAGAAAATAATTCTCAAATCTCTTTTGAGTTTATTGTTAGAATTATTTTGTTGTTAAGTCATCAAAAGAATATACACTCTTAATATATTCAAAACAATCTTTCTCACATAGTAGTTGTGTTGTCATCAATTACCAAAAAAGGGGGAGATTGAAAGCATCTAGGCCCCTAAAATTTGTTTTGGTAATTAATGATAATATGTGAATATGGGATTAACGAGTTTATTGAGTATTTACAAGGTTAAGTCTCATTGGTGAGTTTGATGACTTGAAGATGCATGCTAAAGGACAACATGAAGATCTACATGGCTCAAAGGCAAGGTACAAGTAGTCTAGGATCCTTTTCTGTTTTACCGGTCTTAGGAGAATTGGTTGGAAGACCGGATTATAGGTTAAATGCCGTACTATTAAGAGAGATCATGACTAGTACCTTGATAGCTTACTTCTATGCAAATTAGATCAATTTAGGATCATGCATGCATTTGAATTTGAAAGCTCTAAGTGCTTTTGTTAAATAAGCGGTAGTCTGCATGAGCTAATGGCGGTAATCTTGCTTAAAGCGGTATGACCGCGCATTACTTGGAGGTATTACCGTGTTCTAAACGTTTCAGCCAACTAAGCGCTAATGCGGTACGACCGGCTCATCCAGTGGTACTACCGCATTGCAGTCGTTTCGATTTCTAGTTGGCGGTTCGATAATAACAGGAGATGTGTTTTTTGGTTCAGAGCTCTCTTTGACAATCGGTAGTACCGCGTTCAAGAAATGGTAGTACCGCTCAGCGGTTGTACCGATTTCTATGTGGTGGTGCATTTTTTCCAGAGAGCACCTCTTTTCAGTGGAATTGGAAACCCTACAATTGGTAGTACTGCTTCTTCGATGCTGATGCGAGCGGATTGAGCGATAATCTGCCTAACTTGGTTGGCGATTAAATCGCTTCGAGGATTTTCAACGGCTATGTTAGAGTAATTAATACCACTGTTCTAGCCGTTACTGTGCTCCAACATGGGTGCGGTCGTACCGCTCCCTAGTTGGCGGTCATACCACATTTCGCTGAAAGTTGGGGATTTCCTCCCCAACAGTCATATTTGTTGGTGGGGGTTATAAATACCCCTCCACCTGTTCAAGGACATAGTGTTAGTGTTCATTTATCATCCTTAGAGCCTTGAGAGCCTTGAGCATTCACTCAACACCAAAATTCTCTTATGCATTCATTGTGAGGTGGTTGAGTTCATTCAAGTGCATCCTTTCATCCTAGTTGATCCTATTGCACTTGAGCGCCGTCAAGCGAAGGTCATCGATTTGTTACTCTTGGAGTTTTGCCAAACTCCTAGACGGCCTTGGCGATGGAGCACGATGATCTCTTCAAGAAGATTGTGAAGAGGCCCGGTGCAAGTTTGTGAGTGGCTTGGAGTTCGCCATCTCCGGAGCGGAAGAAGAACTACCATAGTGATCGAGGAATGCTTAATTCGTAGAGCCGACTTGATTCGTTCAAGCTTCCTCATCGTGGACTAGTGAAGACTGGCAAGTCTTCGATACCACGGGAAAAAGTGCTTTGTCATTGTGGTTATTTCTTGTCTATACTTATTCCGCATTTACAATTCTAGCATTTATCTTGTGTTGAATTGCTTAGCTAGAATTGTATCTAATTTAGACATAGTTCTTAATTTGCTTAAATAGTTAAATTGTCAAAAAGTTTAAAAACCTCCTATTCACCCCCTCTAGTCGGTTATTCTTGATCTTACACCTTCGTCCTCAGTTCGTGCGGTGCCAACCCAGATTGCCTCTTTTAATCGCCAACCTCTCTTTTTTTCTTAAAAGCAGACCACCGCGCGTGCGAACAAAGAAAGCAGACAAACCAAAAGAAGACAAGACAAGTCCAGCAGCACAGGTCCTAAGAAAGTTCCTTTTTTTTAACAAATCACCGAGCAAAGCTTCAGCCACATGATTCAACAAATTTTGGCAAAATTTTGCTTTGTCCACCCGAGAAGCGTACCAGGAGATTTAAAGATCTTTGATTCGCGTACACAGAAGGTGTACTAAAGATGTCGTGATTTTGCTAGGTTTACACATATCAGTACCAGCAATTTCAGGATTTATTCTACATGGCGACTTTGAAGTATGATCTTCCACTCCTAGGTTGAGACACAAGATTTTCACTGTGGAAAGTCAAGATGAGGGCTGTGCTAGCACAGATGGATTTGGATAATGCATTAGAAGGATTTGAGAAACAACCTACCACATGGATCACAAATGAGAAGCGTAAAGATCGTAAGGCTTTATCTCAGATTCACCTTCATCTATCAAATACTATTTTGCAGGAGGTTTTGAAGGAGAAGACATCTGCTGCATTATGGCTGAAGCTAGAACAAATTTGTATGACAAAGGATCTCACCAGTAAGATGTGTCTCAAGCAAAAGTTATACTCTCACAAATTACAAGAAGAAGGATCCATGCTTGATCATCTTTCGGTGTTTAAGGAGATCGTTGCCGACCTAGAGTCGATGGAGGTAAAATATGATGAGGAGGATTTGGGTCTTAATTTTTTGTGTTCCCTGCCTAGCTCTTTTTCAAATTTCAGAGATACCATATTATATAGTAGAGATACTCTCACTCTTAATGAAGTTTATGAAGCTTTGCATGCTAAGGAGAAGATGAAACAGATGGTACCTTCTGAAAATTTAAGTTCAAAAGGAGAATGCTTGTTTGTTCGTGGCAGACAAAAGGAGAAGAACTCAAACAATGGATATTGAGGCAAAAGTTCGAATGGCTACAAGGACTAGTCAAAATCCAGAGGCCAGTACAGGTTGTGCAAATATTGCAAGAAAAGTGGGCACGACATCTCTGAATGCTGGAAGCTGCAGAATAAAGAAAAGAAAACAGGCTATTGTAAGCCAAATGGTAAACCGGATAATGAAGGTAAAGCCTCCCTTGCTGCTGATGATAGTTCTGATAGAGAAATTCTTGTTGTCTTTGCTAGATGTGCTAAGACCAATGATGAATGGATTCTTAATTCCGCCTGTACCTCTCATATGTGTCCTAATAGGGATTGGTTTGCCACCTATGAACCTGTTGAAGGTGATACTGTGTTGATGGGTGATAACTCATCTTGTAAGGTTACAGAAATTGGTTCAGTTCAGATCAAGATGTTTGATGACATTGTCAGAACTTTGACAGATGTGTGGCACATTCCAGATTTGAAAAGGAACATCATCTCTTTGAGTACTCTTGATGCTAAAGGGTACAAGTATTCTGGTGAAGGTGGAGTTTTGAAGGTATCAAAAGGCTCTCTTGTTGTGATGAAAGCTGATATTAAATCTGCAAATCTGTACCATATGCGAGGTACTACAATATCAGGTAATGTTGCTGTAATTTCAAATTCATTATCTGATTCTGATGCTACTAATCTTTGGCATATGCGTCTTAGGCATCGACAAGCTGAATTTTTGTGAGCATTGTGTGTTTGGCAAACACAAGATGGTGAGGTTCAATACTTCAGTTCATACTATAGAAGGTATTTTGGATTATGTGCATTCTGATTTATAGGAGCCATCTCGCAAGCCATCACTAGAAGGTGTTCGTTATATGTTAACAATTATTGATGATTACTCTAGAAGAGTGTGCCCTTATTTCTTAAAGCATAAATCAGAAGCATTTTCAGCATTTAAAGAGTGGAAGGCTATGGTTGAAAGGCAAACTGAAAAGAAAGTAAAGAAACTTCGCATTGATAATAGGATAGAATTTTGTTCTAATAAATTTGAATCATATTGCAAGACTGAAGGTATTGTTAGGCACTACACTGTTCCTCATACTCCTCAACAAAAAGGTGTAGCTGAACGTATGAACAGGACCATCATTTCCAAGGCCCGTTGCATGTTGTCAAATACATGTTTGCATAGGTGTTTTTGGGCTGAAGCCGCTTCCATTGCTTGCTATCTTATTAATTGGTCACCCTCTATTGCAATTGAAAAGAAGACTCCAATTGATGTATGGTGCGGTTCTGACAAATTATTGATATTGAGAGTTTTTGTTGTCTTTGCTTATGCTTATGTTGATAATAGAAAATTAGAGCCTAGAGCTGTTAAGTGCATCTTTCTTGGTTATAAATCTGGTGTCAAATGATATAAGTTGTGGAATCCTGAAACAAATAAGGTTATGATTAGCAGAAACATTGTCTTTAATGAATCTGCTATGCTTCATGATAAACTACCCACTAGTGTTCTTGTTAAGAGTGAGCAGAATTCAAATGTTCAAGTGGATCATTTTGTTGGTTCAGATGACACATCAAATAAGGAAAATATTGTTGTTCATGGTGCACCTATTGTTGAGGATCCTCCTATTGTTGAGCAGCCACCACAACGGTTCATTGCAGTTGACAGGCTTAGGAAGGAGATTAATCCACACAAGAGGTTGATTGAAGAAGCTAATATTGTTGCTTATGTTTTGAGTGTGGCAGAAGAAATTGAAGGTAATACAGAACCTTCATCATGCTCTGAGGCTATTAACTCCACTGATTGTAATAAGTGGATAACCGCTATGCATGATAAGATGGAGTCACTTGATAAGAATGGCACTTTGGAATTAGTGAACTTGCCTAAAGAGAAGAAGCATGTTCGTTGTAAGTGGATTTTCAAAAGAAAGGAAGGTATTTCTCCTACTGAACCAGCAAGGTATAAAGCACGGTTGGTTGCTAAAGGTTATAGTCAGATTCTAGGTATTGATTTTAATGATGTCTTTTCCCCAGTTGTAAAGTGTAGTTCTATTCGCACTTTACTCAGTATTTTTGCTATGCATGATTATAAACTTGAGCAATTAGATGTTAAAACTGCATTCTTACATAGGGAGTTGGAAGAAGACATTTATATGGACCAACTTGAGGGTTTTGTTATTCCTGAAAAAGAACACCTTGTTTGTAGATTAAAGAAATCTCTTTATGGTTTGAAGCAGTCTCTTAGGCAATGGTACAAAATATTTGACTCATTTATGCTCTCATATGATTTTAAGCGGTCTGATTATGATAGCTGTGTTTATTTAAAGACTGTTAGTGGTTCAGCTATTTATTTGCTTCTCTATGTTGATGATATGTTGATTGCTGCAAAAGATAAGTCAGAAATAGCAAAACTGAAAGCACAATTAAGTAATGAATTTGAGATGAAGGACCTAGGTGCAGCAAAGAAAATTCTTGGCATGGAGATTATTAGAGAGAGGCAATCTGGCAAGTTATACTTTAGTCAACAAGGTTATATTGAGAAGGTCCTTCGTCGTTTTAATATGCATGATGCAAAACCAGTGAGTACTCCATTAGTTTCGCATTTCAGATTATCTTCAGCCTTATATCCTAAGTCAGATTATGATATTAAGTATATGTCTAGAGTTCCATATTCTAGTGTAGTTGGTTCTCTTATGTATGCCATGGTTTGTTCTCGTCTTGATTTATCTCATGCACTGAGTGTTGTTAGTAGATACATAGCTAATCCTAGAAAAGAGCATTGGAAAGCAGTTCAGTGGATTTTCAGATATTTGTGTGGCACTTCTAATGCTTATTTGCAGTTTAGAAATTCTAGAGATGAACTTGTTGGTTATGTTGACTCTGATTATGCTGGTGATTTGGATAAGAGGAGGTCTCTCACAGGTTACGTTTTCACCATTGGTGGTTGTGCTGTTAGTTGGAAGGCAAGTTTGCAAGCTATTGTTGCCTTATCTATCACTGAAGCAGAATATATAGCTATTTCTGAAACTTGTAAAGAAGCTATTTGGTTGAGAGGTTTGTACACTGAGCTTCGTGAAGATAATTCTTGCACTGCTATATTTCGTGATAGTCAGAGTGCTATATGTCTTATAAGGGATCAGATGTTCCATGAGAGAACAAAGCACATTAATGTGAGATATCACTTTATTCAAGGTGTTATTGCTCAAGGTGATGTCAAGGTGTGCAAAATAAGTATTCATGATAATCCAGCTGATATGATGACAAAGTTAATTCCTGTTACTAAGTTTGAGCTTTGCTCAAGCTTAGTTAGTGTTACAGTTTAGTCCTAGAAACTAATTGACACACGGTGATTTTTATCTTATTATGGAGTAATTTTGGTGATTGATGATTCTCTATTATGCTAAGAGAGAAAATTTGTCTCAAGGTGGAGATTGTTGATATATGTGATCTGATTTTCTAATATGAACGAACCTAAACATATCATATTAACGGATTAGTTTATTACTTGGACTCCAAGTCTTTTTACCCTCCTTTATATACCTCTTGTAAACCGCACGGGGAGAGTTGACGACTCATTGTAATTCCTCTGCATTTTGTAAACACTCCTCATATAGTAACCATCGTCCGTTGACGTCCATAGTTTTTTTCCCACAAGAGTGTCCCACGTAAAAATTCATGTCTTTTTTGTCTCTATTTTTCTAACATGAATTATTAACAATCGTCTTCGAATTTTAAAAGGACGCACCTGGAACTCGTGCTTCGCAGACGTCAGTTGTATGATATTGCTTGATGCAGTGGCGGACCCAGGATTAAAATTTAGGTTGGGCGGAATAAACTAATACTATTATCCGATAACAAAGCAAATCATATATAATACACATTGCAATCACTTTCAATAGAGCATATGACACTAAATGGATCTCAAAACTACAATCCACATAATGTGAACATACAAAGACAAGACAAATGTAGAAAATGTACCTCATCAATGAAGTTTACAGAACAATTTGCCACCAAAATACCAAATTATTAAATTACTAGTAACAACCTGTCAAAAGTAGATGGATGGTAAGTATTCAGATTAATCCATCATAAATCATAAAAAAAATATTGAACATAACAAATAGAAAGACATACCATTAAAGTACTAATCACGTCTATGAGGTCGAGGCAATTTCTTTCTCCGAGATTTCATAGCTTGTGCATCTTCAACATCGACAGTTTCAACTGGTAGTACTTGCTCTTCTGTAGCTACCACAGCATTCCGGCTTGCACCGGTTCTCGGGGTCGACCCACTCAACGATGCAATGGTAAAATAGCTTTTCAAATCTAGCAAATTCAGAGCACGATGACACTATCAAATTCACAAATCATCGTATTCATTCATCAATAATCATTTATAATTTATAATCATTGTAAGTATCACACATGACACATCACAACACAATATTCATCATTCAAGCATTCACAAATCACAATCCAAATCTTACCTTTTTCTTTAGACTTAGGAGGAGCCATCTTCAATTTCAATTTCTATTTCACCGAAGACTAAACCCAATTTCTATTTCACCAAAAGACCAAACCGAGCACCTCCTCCTGGCAGCTCCAGGCTCCTGAAATCAGTGACCTCCTCACTCAAACTCAAACATTCACAACTCAGGCACTCACGGATGACAGGCAGAGGCGGCGGCTCCTCCCGACTTCTTCCCTCCACTGGCTCCCTGCGCCTCGGCCCAGCCAGTCACGCCCAGCGCCGCGCTCCTCCTGACCTCCTCCTCCCTGCCGCCTCCGGAGTTTGGCCCAGCCAGTCCCTTGTGCAGGCTCCTCCTCCATGGTCCCTTGGCCGCCGCCTCCTCCTCCGGACTCCTCGATCCCGGCCCGCCTCCGGCCTCGGCCCGGCCCGCTCCTCGCTCCGCTCCTCCCGTGACCAGCAGCCGTCCCCTGATCAGAGCTCCTCCCGTGGCTTGGCTCGCTCCTCCACGGCCCCGTGTCTGTGCCTCGCCTCTGCCGCCCTTGCAGTGGGTTTAGGGTGATTTTGGATGAGATTTTGCACCGCCGCCCGCCGCAGGTAGGTTTTGGAGATTTCGAGTTTTTGCGAATTGGGGATTTGGGGGAACCGGGGAGATGTTGAGACTATGAAATGATGGGCTTAGCTGGGCCGGATATGGGCTGTAGGCGCTTTGGGCTGGCCGCTTCTTCCTCCTCTCCTCTGGACGCCTGAAACCTCCTCACCTCTTGGCTCTTTGCTCTTGGCCGCTTCTTCCTCCTCTCCTCTGGGCCGGGCGGGGGGGGTGTCGCCGGCGCCGGACCTCGGGCGGTCGCCCAGCCTTGCCCTATTGCTGGGGCCGCCCCTGGCTTGATGGATTGAGACTTCACTCACTCACCGTACGTTCAGCTCCATGGGTGTTTGTTCTTTATATTCCGAAGTACACCAAACGAACAAAATCTTCAGGTTCAGAGATGAGATCCGTATCTCTCACGTGCATCTGCATCTTGCAACACCAACCTGACTGTTCTGGCGGAGAAACCCCTATTCGCTCTGAAAACATACGTCCGTTGTCAGTCCCCATGTTGGTGTTCTGGAAGCCAATTGATAGCGAAAATCGTGCTGTAGTATTTCGTTTCGAACGAGTGTTACTGTTGCCTACACGAATTGAATGCAACACATTGCTACTACAAATGCCATCATGTTCATATCCAAGCAGGCTGTGAGGCAGAGCATGGACTGATTTCTCTCAGCAACCAACATGTCTGAATTTATATATGGCAAGCAGGTTCAGTTACAAATCGCACATATGTATAGTACTGTAATCTTTTGGGTATATACACAGCTATAACTAAGAACAATTACCAATCCTTGGTCGAAGAAGAACAATCACCAATCAGAATCAGAGGGAGACTACCACTATCATAGTACAACCATGCTCATCGTACAACTCGAGCCGAAGGATACCGCAGCAAAAGATGTTCCTCTTTCCTGCATAGAAAACGAAAACATTAACAACACTGTGTTAGTGTGTCAGCATATTGAGAATACCCATACACATGGCAATCTCATCGACGAACAAAAGAATCTATGAACAATGTGTGGGGAAGAAGGTTTTGCGTTTGCTCACATTGGAAATATCACGCAGAGCAGTGCAAGAAGCAGTGCCAACAGAAAGCAGGTCATGCCGACAATCACGTATGCGCGGCCAAGGAAGGTGTTCTTCCCTCCTAGCCAACCGGTGGTCGACAGCACCAGCGTCTTCTTGCCATCGAAGCTGTAGGAGTTGTAGTTGTTCTGCATCGTCACCGTGATAAGCTCGTCGGCTTGGAGATCCACCTCGATCCTTCCATACAGCTTTCTGAAGGTTGGGAGCGCCGCGGTTCGCATCCAGACGATCAGATCTTCCTGTTGGCTCAGCTGTTGAAATTGCTGATAAGTTAACAGTTGTTGGCAGCCAATATTGAATTTTACTTATTAAGTTGAACCGCATTTGAAATGTAGATGTAAAAAACATACAGTACAGAATTGACATACCGAAAACTAGACCTGAAACTCCAAAATTGGCTAGCTATTTTGCTTAGCAAATATCTCCTTTCTGACTAACCATTAACAATGGTTGCAGTAACAAGTTCCATAAAACTTACAGGTTTGCTTGGATCTAGCTGCCCACCACCAATAAGAGTCCCATTCTGAAAGTTCTTTGGATACACATGCTTGCCGAATATGTGTTCCCTTTCACTCTTCCATGAAATGCCTTGCTTGTTCACTTTCAATAACTTGTTGCTAAGAGCGAAGCTGTATGTGTCGTTGAACAGGCTCCAAGCTATGAGTCCACAAGGGACAATAGGACTTTCATTTGCAGTAGCTTCAGGTTTGCAGTATCGTGTATCTTTTACCTTCTTAGGATCCCTCAGCTGCATATTGTTACGGCTCTTCACATACCTGCATTCCCGATCTATTTTCTTCAGCTCAGACAGTAGTTTTGCTTTTGTCAGAATTGGTCAGTGAAATTAGTAGCCACGTTTCTACCTTCTATGGTTCTGGTAGAACTTATCAAGTTGATAATATATGTAGATTGGCTTCTTCATATCCTTAGGAACCTACAATGAAAAAAATGGCCTCATCTTACGAAAACCCTCTTCATCAATTCAAGACACAAAATAGGTTGCTTTATACTACCCGACGGGAGCTGTTTTACCTTGAGAATTCTCGTGCAGGTCTTATCTATTGATGGATTTTGGATGTAAGCAACTTTGTTGTCAAGCATGTTCCCTGGTACACATTTTGTATCGTATTGATCAACCACTTCGACAACCTATTTGAAAGCAAACTGTTATTCCAAACTTGAATTTGAAGAAGAAACGGTTTTGAGTACTGGTTTATATATAACATAAAGCACAACTCAAACGTACCTTATTTGAAGCTGCGATGCAAGCAAGGCCAATCGGAATGAAAATTAAGCCCACAAATACAAGTACAGAAATAACCTGATTGTCCAAGGTTATGCAGATAGTCATTACATACTGAATTTCTAATCATACATGCATCGAAAAAAATGTGAAATAGTGATGTATGAGCAAACAATTGGACTCACCACACGGGGCGTCAGTATAGGCTTGCATGCTGGAAGTTGCTGCTGAGTAAATGGATGATCTTCAAAATCAACAGATTGGATGCAAATAAGTACTTGTTTCGAATTTTAACCATAAAAATAACCAGTGCAGAATTGCCATCAAGGAAATCACTTCTGGCTACTTGCAGCTTTACTAATGTCTAATTACACTCCACTAATTTGGGGGAAAAGTAAGGGTGTTCTTCAGTTTGCAGCTATCAAGTTATCAGCAATGACTTATACAGACAAAGGCTAAATATATATCAAATGTGTCAATAATTTCTAACAAAATATGGTAACTTCTAATAATGGGAACAAACATCTTTGGCCTTCGAATTCATCTGCCTAGTTACAACTTACATTGTACTAATAATCTTCTCCCCAAACTCTGCAAGCCCTTCCAAAATAGAGAAATTGCAAAAGCTACTAAGACGTCATACATCCCACATACAACAGTTCAAGGTAAAAAGGGCTATACTTCTAGAATCAGGTAACTGCAATTTATTAGAACAGTTCAAGTAGGAGAAAGAAATATGAATTTGCTTCTCTGGGAGAGAGATTACACTGAGGCCTGTTGCGCTTCTTCATGGTGGCTACCGGATCCTGTACGGAGCTTGGTCCAGCTGTGTCACCGTTCATCGGTGGCATTGCTATCTCTGGCCAAGAAAGTGCCCCAATGAAGACTCCTGTCCTGCAACTGCTTCAAGAAATGCAAGAGCAAAGCTGGGAGGGCCTAATGTCCCAAATGTCAAACAGAAACAAATGGTGATGCGGTACTTGTTTTAAGAAAAGCTTCATCAGGAGAGTACAAAACGAGGGAAAGAATTAAGAGGGTTTAGGAGTAGAGACGAAGCAAGGAACTAAAAGGCTAGAGACAAGCTGTCCTTCAGTTCATAGCGTGTGTTGGAAACCAGAAAGGTAAGCATCACCTACCAAACCGTCTGCATCCTTTTTCCTTTCCACAGAAGATTTTGGTGTTCTGCTTTGGATAGCATCGGCTCAATCTGTGTATCTTTCACGTACACGAATTACGTGGACTTGAACCCAAGAGGTGCGATCATGCCAACGCCGACGTCCGCACTCCAAAGCAGGGATTGAGGAGATACTAAAAACTCTTGATATATTTCTTAGTTGATCTAAGAAGATACAACGTTGTCTCTTTTATAGGGATACCTTAACTTGAGTCATAAGAAACAATATCTATTTTTAAATAAACATATCTCTATATATATATATATATATATATATATATATATATATATATATATATATATATATATATTATATATATATATATATATATATATACTCCCACTCGAATATACCACTTAAGCGAACGTATTATACTTCTTTATCATTTTCAATATACTTAAATATTAATTATAAGATACTCCAATGTGATTTGATTAAAAAAATCATTGGAGTCCTTTATTTTGCTATATACCATTTTTCATATAGAAAAGAAGTATATACACAAATTTTGCTATAAAAAGTGGACTTTAACTAATTTTTCATTGAACTCACTTTGGAGTATCTTATAATCATTATTGGAGTATACTCAAATAGATAAAGAGGTATCATCATACGATTTAGGTAGTATATGAGAAGGAGTACGATCTCTGAGGTACCATACCATTTTCCTATATATATATATATATATATATATATATATATATAAAGAAGTGAATCCAACTAACAAGGAAACTAACTATTCTTATATCTATTTTCTAACCACTGATGCACCCGGCGCATAAACAGTGTGCGGTTGCTACAGTGTCATGTACACTATTCACTTGTGTGAAC
The DNA here is from genome assembly GCA_036346405.1 of Phyllostachys edulis. Classification (NCBI taxonomy): domain Eukaryota; kingdom Viridiplantae; phylum Streptophyta; class Magnoliopsida; order Poales; family Poaceae; genus Phyllostachys; species Phyllostachys edulis. Next base: position 62,559,111 of record CM070561.1, on the reverse strand, counting down.
CGTACTTCCTGCGCGTACCAGCTTTTGCCCCACTCGGTGGTCTAGTCCATGCCCATGGCATTACATCCCTCCCGGACACGCAACTCGTCCTCGAGTTGCTTAGGTGGGGGCCACGGTGCCAGCTTTGGGCTCACACGTACAGAGTGCCGCACACAAGTAGTAGCCTCAACAGTACTTTCATGGCACCATTGGCGTTTGGCCAGGTCGATGGGCGATTTCTTCCCAGTCGGACCGCCTGGCTCCGACGGGTCCTCCCCGGTAGGACCGCCTGACGATGCCCTCCACACCCGACCGTCCAAAACGCCTTGCCAGCCCTGCTGGTGGTGGTTGTCGATATATCGGCTGGGGCAGATTACTACAGCGCCACGACTGGCTTCGGTAACGCTGCCCATATGAGATAGCAACGGCGGAGCCAGTGGCAACGCCAACTCCAGGGGTGTTGGTGCCGCCCTTGCAACAGCACGTGTTCCCTCCAGCAGCTCCTTTATCCGGGCCATTGATTTATCCATCGTGACCATGGTGGTTGCCTTGATGTCATCGAGGGCGACAATGAGGCTGGTGAGCAAAGCCCCCATCTGGCGCTGTTGGACTTCAAGTCGGCATAGGTAGATGCGGCACCGGAAGCCATGGTGAGTAGATCTGATACCAAGTTGTCACGTACATGACCATGCCAAGGCCGACGGCATGCCAAGGGCAAGGATAGATGAGATACTAGGAACCAGGGGCGGATCTAGAGTGCCATAGCAGGGTGCATAGGACACCGGGTCCAAAAATCAATTTTCATTGAATATAATCATGTATATATAGTGTGGACATCCTTAGCCCAATATGAGGGGATACTCTAAGCCACAACTCAGACGAACGTGACCTATCTTGCCTCAGGGACCCCCGGTTATTTTCGTTCTGGATCCGCCACTGCTAGAAACTCTTAATATATTTTTTTAGTTGATCCAAGAAGATACAATGTTATTATTTTTATAGAGATGACTCAACTTGAAATAATTTATATTTTTAAGGAAACATATCTGAAATATATATATAAGGAAGTAAACCTAACTAACAAGGAAACTAACTATTTTTATCTTTATTTTATAACTACCAATGAACCCGCGAGACCGACATAAACAGCGCGCGGTTGCTACAGTAGCATGTCTACTGTTCACTTGCGTGAACACTGATTCCTGCTCGTGCCAACTTGTGCCCACTTGATGTTCTAGCCCATGCCCATGGCAGTATCTGTATCCACTAAAAATTTGGTTCTTTTCAGATGTGTCTATCAGCAACCGAGTGAAGAAAATATGAGCTCACTGTGTGGGGTCCACATGACAGCTCCAATTTGCACAGTACAAAAGGAGCTCATTGTTTGCATACAACGGAGCAAATAGCTAACAGAATTCGCAGCATCAGAGACCAGAATCCAGAGCAGGAAGGTAAAATGATGCAACATATCAGCCGACCTAATAACATAATTTTCAATCCCAGCAAGCCAAGTTTACCAAAGATTTGGAGCAAACAACTCAAGGTGCCTATTTCAACCCCAAGCTAACTTCACCCGCTTTGAGCTGAACAACTTTTGAGACCATCATTCAGTACAAATTATTGGTGAACAAAACAACTGCAGAAATGCAATGTTATATGTAATCCTCAGTATGACACGCTACATTAGCTTAATGGAGCTCCTGGCGAATCTCCTCCCATGTCCTTTCTATACCTCCATATCTCAACACCAAGATAGTCGACAATTCCCTGTACAGCAACATGAGGTTTCCCAACCTTCACTCTGACGGCTGAGATTTGGAGGAACTTGAGCAGTGTAGCTCTTGCAATCCAGTGAGCCACTGACTCCAGAAGATTATGCGATGGGCCTTCGACTACATCCTTGACAATCCTGCAGAACAATGGGCATACTTCAGTGTTCAGGAATCAACAAGAATAGACAAACAAAAAAGTTTGAAGTGAACACTGAACAGTCCCCTGGAGAGCTGCTAAAACAGGTAAACAAATTTAATATCTTAAAATTAACAAATCAAGACTTTTCTAGTATGCCTATGAGTGGGGAAGGACCAGCGAGGAAATATGGCAAAAATAAAATCAAAGCCCCTTCCCTCTGCTCGTTGATTATACATACACAAACATTTGTTACCTGTATATATCCGTGTAGCTAACTGTATCAGATATGCTGTCAGTTTCACCAGCAGCACTTAGGTCCATCCATGCATCCACGTCTACAACAAACTTTTGGCCTAGAGCCTTTTCTTCTTGTTTTACTCCATGGAAACCATGGAACTGCAAACCTCTAAGTACAAGTTTATCCTTGTCAATCAACTCCCTTTCAGCCATAACGGTACCTAAGACACAACAGTTTAGTCAGGTAGCACATGAAAGAGGATGACACATGCACCTAGATGCTAAGATTGTTTAAGTTTTCCGTTAGATGACCAGAATTGTTGATGGAGGTCAGCAGATACAAGCTCTAATCTTACTAACCTGACCCACCTGTACTCAATTGGTTGTGTTAGGCACTGAAGAATGCTCTGTAAACTAAACCAGATTCAGGAGGTCGTTGCTTGACAGCGAGGAAGCAAGGCGAACCAGCAGAGATGGGCACACAAGGTTTATCTCCTGAACTTTTCAACTTAGGCAGATGTGCAATCTGACCCCAAAAGCTAGTGGTGGAAGAAGAGAGCATAACAGCAGAAGGAACACAGCTTTATCTCAACTGTTGTGGCAAACAACAGCACATCACTTAAGATAAATAGTAAAATCACAGTAATCCAATAAGGTATATCAAACGTGGAATGCCATAACACATCAATTATCCGAATCAAAAGCCTCAGTGTTGTGCCTCGCCAACACCAAGAAGTTGCTTACGAATTTCCGGAGTAAACTGGAAACTTAGGGTTGCTATAATATATGATATAATATGTGACTGTGGATGTCATGAAGATATGATTTTAATCTTAGTGTGCTGAATAATTGGCAATAGCGTCGAGGTGTTTGGCGAACCCCTTGTTTTTGGAAAATTTCAGGTTGGGAGGTCAGACCAACCACAGTGGCGATCTAATCGGCCAGTGTCGGTGTCATGGTCAAATATCCAGTCGAGCAATGCAGTGTGCACTGTAGCATCGCGTGGTACTGTAGCGACACGGATATTAGGCAGGATTTGTTGTTGAGGAATCTATCTATTAGGTGTTTTGTATTATCTATTAGTTAGACAAGTTATTATTAGATTAGATTGTTAGAAATAAGTTTCCTTATAGATTATTTCTTAAGAGTCAAGTCGGGTCGTACCTATAAAAAGGATAGCATGTATCTATTATCAAAGAAACAAATAAATAAACAAAGTTAGTTCCTAACCGGTTGGCTAAAGATCAGAGCCTCCTTGTTCGTCGGGAAGAGTCTCAACCGAGTTTGGAGGGCGATCCCTCGTCTCCCTGGCTAATCAGGCCTCAGAGTCTCGCTACCTCGACATGGAAGAGCTCTGCTGGTGGTTAGATGAGGGCGAGTGCCCTACCCTCGGTTCTCGGACCCATATCCAACTAAAGACCACAACATTTGGTATCAGAGCCACTCACTATGGCTTCCCGTGACATACTCTCTCTCTCTTGGAGAAGTTGAAGGCTAACAGTGAAGAGCAGAAGGTCTTACTCGACAACATGATTGTTGTCCATTGGAGTTTCGTTGATCCTCGTCCACATGACGTGATGTCGTCATCGTACCCTCTCATCAACATGAGGCCACTAAGGACTTCAACCGTGGCCACCACCGCAGCTCAAGGACGAGCTGCCTTGTCGCGAGGGGTGTAATGTCATGGTCAAATATCCAAAGGGCACTAAAGCTCGGCAAGAATCAGAACATCGCGTACATCATGTGAGTGCGTGTTATTGTAGCGGCACAGATATTAGGTAGGATATGCTGTTTAGGAATCTATCTATTAGGTGTTTGGTCTTATCTATTAGTTAGACAAGTTATTATTAGATTGGATTGTTAGAGATAAGTTTCCTTATAGATTATTTCTTAGGGGTCAAGTCGGGTCGTCCCTATAAAAGAAATAGCATGTATCCATTATCAAGGAAGCAAAGAAATAAACAAAGTTAGTCCCTAACCGGTTTGCTAAAGATCAAAGCCTCCTTGTTCATCGGGAAGAGTCTCGGCCGATCTTGGAGGGCGATCTCTCACCTCCCTGGCTAATCAGGCCTCAGAGCCTCGCTACCTCGACAGGGAAGAGCCCTGCTGGCGGTTAGATGAGGGCGAGTGCCCTACCCTCAGTCCTCGGACCTTTACCCAACCAACGACCACAATAGTTGGCGGTCTGACCGGCCAAAATGAAATTGTAAATTTTGTAAATCGGCCAAAAATCACGTGTGAAGGAAGGTGAGATGATGAATTTGCACTTGGTCTTATTGGAATTGGAGTTTCGAGCTGAAACTAGATAGAATTTGAAAAATCCAGAAAGGGTGCAGATTTTCAGGGCTGAAAATCTGGCTAAGTCATTGGGCGGTCTGACCGGCTGTTTCCCGATGGTCAGACTGGCTGTGGACGGCGGTCTGACTAGCCAGAGAGAGTTCATGCGTCGAGAAGGCGGTGAACTTTGTAGAATTGGGGCAAAATCACGAGATTCAGTGCATATGTGTTACATGATGCATGTTTTGGCTAACATGGGTCAAGTTGCAAAGAACTTGTGTCCAGAAACGATTTCTTGGTCTATTTTTATGCAAGTGGTTTGGAGTCAATGGCGGTCAACGGCGAGGATGATCATGACTAGACTAGAAGAGCTGAGGTCCAGAACGATCAAGGATGTTGAGTGAAGTCATTGGACTCAAGCATAGCACAAAATAAACAAGGATGACCGAACAGAGAGTTTGATGCGATGGGTTGCATCAAGTGGTGCGAGGGTCGATGCAAGTGTCATGGTAGTTCCAGTAGAAGCTGGATGAGAAAGACTTGTCGACTTGAAGAGAGTCATTGATCAACCTACACGTGGCGAAGTATTGGATTACTTCACGACGTTTGGACTCGGTCTTCTTACAAGGATCGAGAAGGGGTATTTTAGCATCTTCGCCAAAATATCAGGTTGGTGACCTTTGGAGAAACCGCGGTGCAAGATGGCGCAAGAAGAAGTGGTTTAGGTCAAGAGAAGATGGAGATCACGAAGAGACGGATTCGAGAAGCCCGGTTTGTCATCCGTTTTGAGAAGCGTGAGTGAGTGTAGATCCGTTTGTGTGTGGGCTTAATGGACGTTCAATAAGGTTTTCTCTCTTAACTTAGCCTCTACTATAAAAGGAAGGGTTGCAGGATTTGCACCCCATCCAAGACCCTTCCAAGAAACCCTAATTTATGATTTGGGGAAAATGGAGTAGAGGAGGCTAGGGTTTGAGAGAGCTGGATTGATTGAGTGTTCAAGTGTTAGCTTTTGTCCTCTATGATGGGGTATCTGTAAACCAACAATCTCTTGAATCAATCCAAACAAGGTTTCCTCCTAGATGAATTCTCTTGTTCTTGCTCTCTTTTTGATGGCTTTTGGGATTTAATGTGTTCATTTGGTTTCCTTAGGTCTTTTGTTGTGATCTAACTTGCTAAGACGTATAGGAATCCATCTAGGGTCATCTTGACCATCATCCACCCACGAGAAATATTTTGGATTAAAGTTCGAATTTCCTTGGTTCTTGTGTCTTCTTGATCTTATCCAAGAAATTCGTGGAACCTTGGCTTCGATCGTCCTGATCGTCGATTAGAATAGGTTTTCGATCTTCTTGATGAACTATGGTTGAAATTTCAAGAGATTTGGATCATGGAGTAGAAAGTTAGATCGATTTGTGATCTTCGCGGGCTGCTCTTAGGCAATTGGCGGTCAGACTGGCCCTGTGCTGTATTGAGGTATTTCTGTCTCGGGAATTCTCAGGTTCAATACATTACTTTCATTGTGCTTGTTTTCTAATCTTCATAACTTCCATAGCTACCGAGGTGAAGAAGTTGAACACCGTCGGAGTAAAAAAAAACATAGTGTTCTACTCACCCTCTAGTTGCTGTTTTGGTCCAACATAATCAATGCCTACTTCCTTAACTTCACGGATTGCGAGTTCTCCACGACTCCATCCTACAAACATGAATGAATACTACCGAACGAAATCAAACCAATTCGCAAATCGGGGATATCTCAGTCTGTTAACCAATTAGGCCAGAAGAATATAGAACAGATGAGCGCGCGCACACAGAGAACCAATCTGCAGACAAAACCTTGATCTTGACGAGAAAAAACGATCTGTAGAGGCCAATTCTTTAGGGAGGTGAAGAAATTAATAGAGACCTGAGAGCCCTCGAAGACTTGGAGCGAATCAAGAAAGCCTCTTCCCCCTTCCTCCTAGGCGTCTTGATGGAAAAGGCGGCGGAAGACGGTGAGGAACCCCACCCAACCACCCACACCAGAAAGGAGCTTTACATGGGAAATGATATGCCGATGGACCAATGGAGTCACAGCTTTGCATTTTTGCGTGTGTTTGTTGCGATCAGGTTCTGCATAATGCACAACTAAGCTGCCTGAACGAACACCACTAAAAAAAATGCTGATAGTAGGTGGATAAGAGTGATTAGTGCAAGCAAATGTTAAATGAGTGATGCCTTTTTGGATTTTAATGTGTAGCTCAAAATCTGTCTCCTGCTAAATTACAATCACAACTTTCAAGAGTTGTTCTGTCTTGAAGTAGAGTTTGGAGTATAACGCATGAATAGTTCAGCAAGCACATGGACATAGCATTTCTCACGAGAAACCTCGGCATAAAACGTTGCTCGGTTTATTGAACAGCAATCGGGAGTTGAAACCAAGAGTCCTGTGCAAGTCACAGTAAACCAGCATGCTACAAAATTTTGGTCATCTTAACTACAACAGAGCCTCTACAAATTCGATATCAGAAAGGAACATGTTCTACACGCCATCTTGTTTCAGTTTCATCCCTCGTGTCAACGTATGGGCAACCAAGAACAGTTTCTAACGACAGCAGGGCCTCTTTCACTGAAGGAATTGAGAATTTGAGACATAGCCGCCAAACATAATGCAGCAGGACCTATTCCAGCCACAGGGCCTTCAGTGTTTTTATGAGCACAGAGCTTTTATTGTTTGTTGCTGATGTCGAACTATGCCGAGCAGGATTTTCCACTGCACCATAAAGTTGAGCCAGGAAGCTTCAACAAACAGATAACATGATCTTCTCAGGAATGAAGTAATAAGCTGGCAGACCAGAATGTCCAAACTTGGTGCCTCTACAAAGCTGAAAACCCGAATGTGCTATTACTCAATTTGTTGCCTGGAGACTAAACACATGGCATGGGAAGCTCCTATCGCAATGGAGATGACATGAGGAGGGCCTAGATCCTCATCGCCGTCCGTGAGAAAATTAACTTTAACAGGGAGTGGCTGAACTTCCGGCAGACCAGGAACACCTAACTGGCAATCTCTTGCATTTCCCCACATGTACAAATCACCTTTCTCTGGCCAGACAATGAAGACAAAGTAAATTCAGGTGAGCTGCTCATAGTGAGAAGATTTAGTTGCTTGCATTTAGCTGATAGGCAGAAATGCAGCATGATGTGGAACTATAATAAACCAAAGCAAGCTAAGACCCAGAAAGTAGAGCCACCTTATGTATGCAACTAAAAAAACTAGAAATTTTACCTGATATAGCAGCATAAGTTGATCCTCCACAGGCTATATAGACAATTCGCTCCTCAGACAGAGGTTTTACAGCAAGCAGGACCCTATGATTTTGAAGGCTGGGATGCCCAAGTTGACGGTGTCCACCATGTCCCCATGAGAGAACTTCACCTTCATCTGAATACAGTTGGTAGAGGTCAGGCATTTCAGACAATTGTATGCTGCCAGCCTGCAACAACCAGCACACTGGCTTGCAACAGCACATTGAAATTAATAATGACTAAAATATATCTCTAAAACTACAGATTACAGATGCCTTATACTGTTTGCTGTAAGTACCAACAAAACTTGATTTTTTTATTAGATATGGTTTTCTGATTAAATACCATCAATGCCTTAAGTAAAACCAACAGTAGAATAAATCAATCAACTTATCGAGACAAGAAAAAAAATGAAATGCATATCATTCCTTTTTTTCAGGACTTTGGTTCAAAAATGCTTGCTTTGGCAATGTAATATGGATTTAAATTTTGCTAGGAGGATCGCAATTTTTTGTCTTTTATAATCCATTAGTAACGGGGAAAACATCATAATTTTTAGGTAGTAATAATTTACCAGTCAAAGCTAAAGAATGATATCCACCACATGCTATTTGGATTACACGGACATTTTTCAGACTAGGAACAAGCTGTGGCCTCCAATCACTGGAACTATTTCCTCTACCCAGTTTGAAGTTTGAATTTGCTGGAAATCATATACAAGATGTCACACTCAGTATAGCAATAAGTTGCCAGTAAACATGAGAAAAATTCAAACTAACAAGTAGTTATATGAGATGTGCATTGGAAAACTAAAATAATAACTAATTACCTTACAGTGGAAAGCCAAAATATTAAACATACATTCCCTTGCCATCTAACTCAACATGATAGTTTAGCAACGAGGTTCCACTTCCACCAGCTATATAAACTGACGGTCCTCAAACTGCAGATTCTAGAACCATGCTGATTCTAGAAGGGATGGAAGCATATCCAATCAGGTATTGAATTTTTAGGGTCAATTTACTAGTTTAGGCAACTGCTATAAGGTTCCACTTCCATCTGCTGTATAAATTGACAGGCCTAAAAGTGCACATTCTAGTACTATGTTGATTGGAGAAGAAATAGAAGCATATCCAGTCAGGTATATTTTTTACAATACTGATATTAGTTTTGAATTATTTTTAGGGTCAATTTACTAGGGTAGCCAACAGAAAGCATGGAGTGGCATAGAGATTAGGGCAGCTTAAGAGCATTTTAGTAAAAAAAAGTCAAAGCCGAGGTGATCTATGCCTGATGAATGAAAACAAAGGATCCGGTTATGTAAATTGTTAAGAGTGTTATACATTCTCTCCATCTCTCTCCCCCTCTCTAGCCCATGAGACCTATGTAGCCCAGAGGCCCATGTAACAATGTCTATATATACCTCTCAATAAATTAATAAGCTGTAGAGTTGTGAATAGCAAACCTTAATCTTATCTTTCTAATATGGTATCACAACCATTAAACCCTAACCCTAGCCCCTAGTTCCACCGGGCCGGCTACGCGGCAGTGAGCTTTCGCTCGGGCCAGAGGGCCTGAGCTACTCTCCTCAGCAAGGATCCGGCCTCGTCACCACGGATCTGACCTCTTAGTGTCGGTGCTGCCTGGAGGTCCTCCGCCCGTGGGTGCGCCGCCTGGAGGTCCTCCACCCGGATCTTGCACTCGACACGCCGGATCCTCTTCATCGTTGACGCGTCGCATCCAAATCGAGCTCAGAGCTCGCGCCTCACCTTCGTCGCGCCGGATCGAGCTCGACGCCCGCGCCTCGCCTTCCGGCGCCGCCTGGAGGCCCTCCGCTTGTGGGTGCGCCGCCTAAAGGTCCTCCGCCCGTGGGTTCTCCGCCCAGATCTTGCACTCGACGCGCCGGATCCTCTTCCTCGTCGACATGTCGACGTGCCGCATCCGGATCCAGCTTGGAGCTCGCGCCTCACCTTCATCGTGCCGAATCGAGCTCGACGCCCGCGCCTCACCTTCCTTCTTAACGTTGACTCCTACCTCTTCAGCGCCGGCGGGGTCATCCCTAGATGTCGTCTCCTCTACCCCACCATGGATCCAGCGGGATCATCAGTGCTGGCGGAATCGTCCTCTTACACTGCCTCCTCTGCTCCACCACGGATCCGGCGGAATCGTCCACTTCCGCCGCCTCCTCTGCTCGGTCTCGGGGACGCCCCTCTCCTCCGGAACACCAAGTGGATCATAACCGCCTCTCCATCTTGCGCTTGGTCTGGAGGATACTACTACTCTCTGCTGCTACTGCTTCTTCATCTTGGTTTGGAGGTATCACTTGCTACTGCTTCTCCATCTTGGTCTGGAGGTATCACTTGCTACTGCATCTCCATCTTGGTCTGGTACTGCTTCTGCTCTGAGGCCACTGCTTCTCCATCTTGCTACTGCTACAGTTTTTCCGATCTAGATACTTCTGCTACTGCTCTGAGGTCATATTATTGTTGATTGTGTTGATTGCTTGTTATTGTGTGGTTGTGGAAAATCAAGATGGCAAAATCTGACTCAATGTTTGGGGACAGTTAGTGTTCACAGACATCAAGCTCAATGGGTTGAATTACCGAGTATGGGCTTTCTCAGTCAAGACTACTCGTAGGGGTTATGGTTTGGCCTCTCACTTGACTGACGATCCTCCTGATCTGAAGAATGTTGATGTTGAGGCAGTAAAGGCTTGGTTCTGGCCATTGCCGTAGAGGTTTTCCTAGTCTCTATGTCTTGGACACCTTACATTTTTCTTCCACCAGTACGTCGAAGGCTTTAATGTCTTCTGCTATGCCATCATCTCAGTCTCCTATTAGGTCTTCCTTCAGCAAGTGGCATCATAGACTTGGTCATCTTTGTGGAGCTCGCCTCACCACCCTAGTTCATCGGGGTTTCTTAGGTCATGTCACCGTTGAGTCTAGTTTTCATTGTACTGGTTGTAAGATGGGGAAACAGGTACAACTCCGTATTCTAGTAGTACCTCTCAGTCTTCTAGTCCTTTTGATTTGGTGCATTCAGATGTATGAGGTCCATCTCCTTTTGCTTCGAAAGGTGGTCATAGTTATTATGTCATATTTGTCGATGATCACTCTCGATATACTTAGATCTATTTTATGAAACATCGCTCTTAGTTGATTTCCATTTATCAGTCTTTTGCTAAGATGGTTCATACACAGTTTTCTTCCATTCGTGTTTTCCGTTCTGACTCTGGGGGAGAGTATCTTTCATCGACCTTTAAATCGGTTCCTTTCTTCGAGGTACTTTTCTTGACTCTCGTATCCCGGTGCTCATGCTCGAATGGTGTTCTTTGGCGCAAATCTTAATCACATCATCGAGGCGCTTTCGTACTCTTCTCATTTCCTTTTTTTTGTTCCCTCTCACTTCTTTTTTTTGGGGGGGGAGGAAGCAATCTCTACAACAGTTTACCTTATTAACCGTCAGCCCTCTTCCAAGCTTTAGGGCAAGTGTCCTGGTGAAGTCCTGAACAGAGCACCTGCTCACTATGCTCATCTTCGTGTTTTTTGTTGTGTCTGCTATGTCCTTCTAGCACCTCGTGAGTGCACAAAGCTAAGTCCTCAGTTAGTTGAGTGTGTTTTTCTGGGTTATAGTCCTGAGTATAAGGGCTACCGTTACTATGATCCCTCAGCACGTCGCATTCGCACCTCTCGTGATGTGACTTTTGATGAAGGACGACCTTACTTTTATTATCCTTCTACACATCCCACTTCTTCCACATATTCCACTTCTTTTTTGTGTCTACCTCCCATTCCTTCATCAGACTTGCTTTCTCCAGATACACCTTCTCCGCCAGTTTCACCTTCTAGTGTACCTCCTCCACCAGCTCCACTAATTTCTCCACCAGTTTCTGACACTTCCACTTTTCCCTTTCACTATAGCAGACGACAGAGAGTTCCTTCTGATCCTCAGTCCTCCTCTTCTCCACTTGACCCTCCGGCCAATACCATCTGTTAGAAAGATAAGACTATGGTTTGCTATTCACAACTCTGCATCTTATTCATTAATGGAGGGGATATATATAGACATAGATACATAGGCCTCATGGGCTACAAGGGCCACATGGGCCAAGAAAGAGGGACAGAATGTAGAATATACAATACTCTTAACACCCCCCTTCAAACTCAAGGTGGATCAGGAGGATCTGATGTACTGAGTTTGAGTAGATGAAGTCAATGATGTTCTCTAGTTTGAGCTTTAGTGAAGAAATCTACAACTTGAAGCTCTGAGGGAATATACTTGAGGGTGATGGTCAACTGCTGACAATGAGATCGTGTGAAGGATGCATCAACACCAATGTGTTTTGTCAACTCATGCCTGATTGGATCACTGGCAATTTGTATGGCACTTATATTGTCACAAAAGAGAGGGGTAGGATTGTCACAAGGGACACCAAGATCAATCAAAATCCATCGAAGCCAAATAAATGATCTCTGATGTTGTAGTGGCAAGTGCTCGAAGCTCAACCTCTGCACTAGAGTGTGACACTATAGTCTGCTTCTTGGACTTCCAAGCAATAAGCGAAGTACCAATAGAGATATAGTAGCCAGTGACAGATCGGCGATCAGCAGGATCACTCGCCCAAGTAGAATCAGAGTAAGCGTGGAGCTGAAGTTGACTCGAACTGGCATGGAACAGACGTCTAGACGCAGTTCCTCTCAAGTATCTCAGCACATGAAGAACATGACCATAGTGAACTGAGGTGGGAGCACTGACAAACTGGCTGAGCACATGAATAGCATGAGCAATGTCTGGCTTGATGACAGTGAGATAGACAAGGCTCCCAACAAGTTGACGATAGCGGGAAGGATTTGTCAGAGGTACACCGTCTGTAGGTCGAAGCTGCAAGTGAAGCTCCATGGGTGTGGCAGCCGTACGAGTATCAGTCATCCCAGAGCGAGCAAGCAGATCCTGAACATAGCGATACTGAGAGAGATAGTAACCATCACCGTCAGAATGAACCTCAATTCCTAGAAAATAACTCAATGGTCCCAAATCGGACATCATAAATTGTTCACTCAATTTCTTCTTGACAAAGGCCACGTGGTTCATGTCATCTCCTGTAATCAGCATATCATCTACATACAGAAGAAGCAAAGTACGACCTCGCTGAGAAGTGTGAACAAACAAGGCAGGGTCATGCTCACTCGGAGTAAAACCAGCAGCTCGAATCACAGAACTGAAACGCTCAAACCAAGCACGAGGAGCCTGCTTGAAACCATATAGAGCACGTCTAAGGCGACAAACATAGCTTGTAGGAGCCTCAACACCTGGGGGTGGTTGCATATAGACCTCCTCATGTAGATCACCATGAAGAAAAGCATTTTTGATATCCATCTGAGATATAGTCCATGTGCGTATTGCTGCAACTGCAATAAGAGTACGGACTGTGGTCATATGAGCAACTGGACAGAAGTCTCATCATAATCTCGACCATAAGCCTGCTGAAAACCTCTTGCAACAAGACGAGCCTTGTATCGCTCTACTGACCCATCTAACTTGTTCCTTATTTTGTACACCTACTTGCAAGTGATAGGAACAGCTCCAGATGGTAGTGGAACAAGATCCCAAGTGCTGGTGCACTCTAATGCTGTGAGCTCCTCTGTCATAGCCAACTGCCACTCAGGTACACTAACAGCCTTCTGATAGGTACTCGGCTTAGCTACTGCACCTGCACGAGAAAAACCCCATCTCTCTGGTGCCTGAATAGAAGAACGATCACGTAGGGCATATCGTGATGTAGTAGAACGATCGTCAGAGTTGATGATACTGGCCGGAGGATCAAGTGGAGGAGAGGAGGACTGAGAATCAGAAGGAACTCTCTGTCGGCGACTATAGTGGAAGGGAAAAATAGAAGTGTCAGAAATTGGTGGAGTTAGTGGAGAAGGCACACTGGAAGGTGAAGCTGGTGGAGAAGGTGTATCTGGAGAAGGCAAATTTGATGAAGGAATGGGAGGTAGACACAAAAAGGAAGTGGAATCTGTGGAAGGAGAAGTGGGATGTGTAGAAGGATGATGAAAGAAAGGTCGTCCCTCATCAAAAGTCACATCACGAGAGGTGCGAATGCGACGTGCTGAGTGATCATAGCAACGATAGCCCTTATGCTCAGGACTATAACCCAGAAAAACACACTCAACTGATTGAGGGCTCAGCTTTGTGTGCTCACGAGGTGCTAGAAAGACATAGCAGACGCAACCAAAAACATGAAGATGAGCATAGTACGCAGATGCTCTGTATAGGACCTCAACAGGACACTTGCCCTGAAGCTTAGAATAGGGTTGACGGTTAATAAGATAGACTGCTGTAGAGACCGCTTCCCACCAAAAGTGAGGGGACAAAGGAGGAAATGAGAAGAGTATGAGCAGTCTCAATGATATGACGGTGCTTGCGTTCAGCAACACCATTCTGAGCATGAGCACCAGGACACAAGAGCTGAGGAAGAGTACCCTCAGAAGAAAGGAACTGACGAAAAGTTGAGGAATGGAAGAAGAAAACTATGTATGAATCATCTCAGCAAAAGACTGATAAATGAAAATCAACTGAGAGCGATGTTTCATAAAATAGATCCAAGTATATCGAGAGTGATTATCAACAAATATGACATAATAACTATGACCACTCTTCGAAACAAAATAAGATAGACCCCATACATCTGAATGCACCAAATCAAAAGGATCAGAAGACTGAGAAGTACTACTGGGATATGGAAGTTGTAGCTGTTTCCCCATCTTACAACTAGTACAATGAAAACTAGACTCAACAGTGACATGACCTAAGGAACCCCGATGAACTAGAGTGGTGAGGCGAGCTCCACAAAGATGACCAAGTAGATGATGCCACTTGCTGAAGGAAGACCCAATTGGAGATTGAGATGATGACATAGCAGAAGACACTAAGGCCTTCGACGTACTAGTGGAAGGAAGATGTAAGGTGTCCAAGACATAGAGACTAAGAGAGCCTCTACGGCGATGGCCAGAACCAATCACTCTTCTGCTCTGACGATCCTGAATGAAACAAGAAGAATCATCAAATCCAATGAAACAGTTCATATCAGTTAGTTGACCAACAAAAAGAGGATTCATAGATAGCTGAGGAACAAAAGACACATCAGGAACAGAGAAGCGATATGTAGAGAAAATGCCCTGATGGGTAATAAAGCAAGGTGTACTATCAACAGTGTGAACATATGTAGCATCAGCCACGGGCCTACGAGCAACAAGCTGAGAGCTGTCAGATGTGACATGAAAAGAGGCACCTAAGTTCAGAACCCAAGGATGAGCAGCACTAGAAGCAGAAGGTGCAACTGATGTCATAGCAGACACTGATCCAGAAGTAATGGTAGATGTGGATGTGTCAGCAATGACTACTCCAGTAAGTGCTCTGGAAGGCCCAGTAGGTGCTCCACGACGACGGTCAAATGACTGTCTAGCACGATAAGCAATAAGCTGATCTGAATGTAACTTGAAACATTTGTCAACATAATGACCAGTCCTCTTGCAATGGGAACAAACCAACACTCCTGTGGGTGTCGCTCTGGTAGATCCAAACCGCTGTGAGAGACTCAGGACAGCATATGGTGAGGATCCTGAGACAGACATAAGGGAATGAAGACAAGTCTCCTGTGCAATCAAACTAGAGAGCACCGCAGTCAAAGTCGGTGGAGTGGGATAATTGAGCAACTGAGTACGAACAGGCTCAAACTCCGATCGAAGCCCCATCACAAACCGATACATGAGCGTCTCATCGAGCATACTCATCTTTGGCAAAGACAAGACCGACAGAACAAAGAAACCTTGGTGTCATAGACTCTAGAGAACCAGTGATATGAGTGAAAGCATTGTAATACTCCTCCACTGACTGATCTGGCTGCTGCTGAAGACTATAAATGTTCTTAAGCAATGTGAAGCGAAGAGCACCACTGGACTGAACATATCTCTTCTCAAAGTATGTCCACATCTGCTTGACTGGAGTATGATACTCAAGACTCATCCGCAGAGAAACATCAACACTTAGCACAATGCCGGTCATGATACGATCATCCTCTTTCTGCCAAGCCTTTAATACCTCAACATCAACCGTCTTCGGATCAGGAGGATCATCAGTCAAATGAGAGGCCAAACCATAACCCCTAAGAGTAGTCTTGACTGAGAATGCCCATGCCCGGTAGTTCAAACCATCGAGCTTGATGTCCGTGAACACAAGAGATGAACTACTCCCAAACATTGAGTCAGATCTAGCCATACCACACGTTAAAGATACTAATCACAATAGCGGTCGGCGATATGATGGAGGTGTCAGCGGTTGTGATACCAACATCAGTGAAGCAGAGCAATCACGGCATACCAAGCATACCAATAGTAGTGAGGATGGATATACCAATAGAAGCAGAGGCCAGGAGGGTGTAGAGTCGCGAGGATTGGGCTTGTGATGGGCAAAAGGCGGTGGCGCAAGCTCAGAGAGCAAAGGCCGGGAGGAGGCGAGTCTGATCAGCAGCGTCTTGTCCTTGGTGGAGGATCTGGAGGAGGCTGAATCAGTCACGCAGCGTCTTGTCCTTGGCAACCTGAAGAACCTGATCCGGCGAGCTCAAGGAGGCGCGTCGACGAGGACGAGCTCATGCGCCGTCGGGCTAGCCGGGAGTAAGGAGGCGGCGCGGATCCGATCGTCTCCAGCGGCGACGACGCTGATCCGGGACCAAGGAGGCGGAGGCGACGCAGAACCAGGAGTAGGGGCCCCGAGGCGAGGCGAGGCACAGTCAACGATGGCAGCCCGAGGCGAGGGCGACGCTGGATCTCGCCAGGCGACGTGGCGGCCGACTGGAAGCAGAACTTCGGGGATGTCTGCTCAGCCCTCCTACCGAGCGAAAACTCCCAACAGAAGCCAACGACGGTGGAGTGGAACTAGGGTTAGGGTTGAATGGCTGTGATACCATGTTAGAAAGATAAGACTAGGGTTTGCTATTCACAACTCTGCATCTTATTCATTAATAGAGGGGATATATATAGACATAGATACATGGGCTACAAGGGCTACATGGGCCAAGAGAGAGAGGGAGAGAATGTAGAATATACAATATACAATACTCTTAACACCATCGACTCTGACGATCGTTCTACTACATCATGATATGTCCTACGTGATCGTTCTTCTATTCAGGCACTAGAGAGATGTGGTTTTTCTCGTGCAGGTGTAGTAGCTGAGCCGAGTACCTATCAGGAAGCTACCAGTGTACCTGAGTGGCAGTTGGTTATGACAGAAGAACTCACAGCACTAGAGTGTACAGGCACTTGGGATCTTGTTCTGCTACCATCTGGAGTTGTTCCTATTATTTGCAAGTGGGTGTTCAAAGTAAAAAAAACAAGTCAGATGGGTCAGTAGAGCGATACAAGGCTCGTCTTGTTGCAAGAGATTTTCAGCAGGCTTATGGTCGAGATTATAATGAGACTTTTGCTCCAGTTGCTCATATGACCACAGTCCGTACTCTTATTGTAGTTGCAGCAGTACGCACATGGACTATATCTCAGATGGATGCCAAGAATACTTTTCTTCATAGTGATCTACATAAGGAGGTCTACATGCAGCCACCCCCTGGTGTTGAGGCTCCTACAGGCTATGTTTGTCGCCTTAGGCATGCTCTATATGGTCTCAAGAAGGCTCCTCGTGCTTGGTTTGAGCGTTTTAGTTCTGTGATTCGAGCTGCTGGTTTCACTCCGAGCGAGTATGATCCTGCCTTGTTTATTCACATTTCTCAGCGAGGTCGTACTTTGCTTCTGCTGTATGTAAATGATATGCTGATCACAGGAGATGACATAAACTACGCGGCTTTTGTCAAGAAGAAATTGAGTGAACAATTTATGATGTCTGATTTGGGACCATTGAGCTATTTTCTAGGGATTGAGGTTCATTCTGATGGTGATGGCTACTATCTCTCTCAGCATCGCTACGTTCAGGATCTGCTTGCTCGCTCTGGGATGACTGATACTCGTACTGTAACCACACCTATGGAGCTTCACTTGCAGCTTCGATCTACAGACGGTGTACCCCTAACAGATCATTCCCACTATCGTCAGCTCGTTGAGAGCCTTGTATATCTCACTGTCACCAGGCCAGAAACTGCTCATGTTGTTCATGTGCTCAGCCAGTTTGCTAGTGCTCCCACCTCAGTTCACTATGGTCATGTTCTTCGTATGCTGAGATACTTGAGAGGAACCGCGTCCAGACGTCTGTTATATGCCAGTTCGAGTCAGCTCTAGCTTCACGCTTACTCTGACTCCACTTGGGCGAGTGATCCTGCTGATCGCCGATCTATCACTGGCTACTGTATCTCTCTTGGCACTTCGCTCATTGCCTAGAAGTCCAAGAAGCAGACTGCGGTGTCACGTTCTAGTGTAGAGGCTGAGGTTCGTGCTCTTGCCGCTACCACCTCAGAGATCATTTGGTTTCGATGGCTCTTGATTAATCTCGATGTCCATTGTGACAATCCTACACCTCTCTTCTGTGACAACACCAGTGCCATTCAGATTGCCAGTGATCAAGTTAAGCATGAGCTGACAAAGTATATTGGTGTTGATGCATCCTTCACACGACCTCATTGTCAGCAGTCGACCATCGCCCTCAAGTATGTTCCCTCAGAGCTTTAAGTTGCAGATTTCTTCACTAAAACTCAGACTCGAGAACATCATCAACTCCATCTACTCAAACTCAATGCATCAGATCCTTCTGATCCACCTTGAGTTTGAAGAAGGGTGTTAAGAGTGATGTACACACTCTCTCTCTCTCTCTCCCTCTCCCTCTCTAGCCCATGAGACCCATGTAGCCCACAAGGCCCATGTAACAATGTCTATATATACCTCTCAATAAATGAATAAACTGCAGAGTTGTGAATAGCAAACCCTAATCTTATCTTTCTAACATAAATATCAGCTATTTAGAGGGAAAATGCTATACTGCCACAATATTGCATAGTTAGCAAAAGCACCTTCTATGATCAATGGTCATAAATATGAATAGTACATTCCTCTAACTTTGTTAGCAAAGAAGAAACAAACAGACCAGTAAAGCATTTAGAAAACAAAATTCTATTGCACATAGGAGTATGAGCACATAGAAACCTGTGAATTCTATTTTCATTGGTCAATATACAGCAACATCCTCACCTCCCCAACTCCATAGCTGCCCATCTGAAGTCAGCGCCATCGTGAAGAAGCCACCACAAGCTACAGCAGCAACTGGAACAAGCAGCGCATTCACCTTGGAAGGAACACTAAGAGAGCCAGCTTCACCTGGACCACCCCCACTTCCAAGCCCCAACCTACCATCACCTTCATCGTGACCCCAAGTGTAAATTTCACCTGTAAGCAAAGTGCAAGGATCAGCAGAGCTGAGGGAGTTTGATAATCACAAAAAGGCCAATACTCCACAAATGATTATCACTAAAGTGTCTTCTCTCCCCTTTCTCATTATGCAAACGCGAAATGCAGTAGCAGCTGATCCTAAATTATCTTTTAGCACTAAGCATGAACCAGACCAACCTAAGTATGTGATTGCTGCGGTATGCGCTCCGCTTGTAGCAATGTGTGATATCTTCCCTTCCCAAGGACCATTCACTTGCCTTGGCAATAGCTCTCTATGGTAAACATAGTGTCCTAGAGCTCCAAATCCACCATAACCCCTGCAGACTACAGTAAACTGAGTGATGTAGCAGCTACATCACCAAAAATGCAATACATTCTTCTTGCATTCAGCGAGGCAGCGAGCACTTAGGCATCTAATCACATGAAGCAATTTCAAATGAGCAATGTGGCAGTTTCCTCACCAGGTAAAGACGTCTCCGGAGGTGGTCAGCGCGGCGGAGTGGATGCCGCCGAGCGCGAGGACGCGGAGTTCGCTGAGGTTGGGGATGGGGCGGGGGACGAAGGAGGAGGACTCGTCTCCGAAGCAGAGGCGACCGCCGTCGCCCCTGCCCCACACCTAGGCGCCGCCGTCGACGAGGAGCACGGAGTGGAAGAGCCCGCAGGAGATCCCCACCTCCACGCCAGATGTCTTCGCAACGGCAGGGAGGTGTCTGGGGGTGGGCGAGAGGAGCGGCGAGGGGTCAAGGAGGAAGAGGTGGGCCACGGGGGAGGGGTAGAGGGGGCACTCCTCCTTGCCGCCGCCGAGCTGGCCGGACGCGCCGCGTCCCCAGGAGAGGAGGGACACGGGGGTGGTGCCGTTCGAGTAGAGAGTAGTGGTGGCGCTCGATGCGGTCGAGGTGGAGAAGCGACAGCGGAGAGGGAGGAGGCGGCGGAACATTGCCGGCGGCGGCGGCGGGCGGTTGTTTGGCTGCGACAGACGAAGAGAATTGAGCAAGTAGTATAAAAGCGGGCCCACGGGTTCGAACCCGTTAAGGGCCACTGAGACACTGACCACCCGACCCGAGAGAGAGCATCGGGTTAACGGGCGCTTCCATCCAATTTGCCAAGGGCACCGCGGCGCACCGAACCGCAGAAGGGGAGGGGGGAGAGCCAGCAGGTCGGCGAGAGCAGCAGCCATGGCGAACAAGGCGACGGCGACGACCTCCTGGCGATGGCGGCTGCTGCTGCTTCTGCTCCTCGCCGTGGCCGCCCTATGCTGGATTCCTCCGGCGATCGCCATGGCAGCCGCTGCCTCGACTGCCTCGGGAGCGCGGAGATCGCTGCTGGGCTTCGTGGAGGCGCAGGGGAACTCCTCCTACCGATGCACCCCCTCCGGTCCCTGCATCCCCTGCCAATACTCGGAGAAGGTCAGGCGATTCTCTTCTGTGAATCTGTGACCGTGTTGGGGATTACCCTATTATGGCCTATGGGGAAAAATCGATCTTGGCAGGGCGAAACATGAAGATTATGTTAGAGTTCTGCTATTCGGGTGGGATTTGGGGATTGCGTGGTTTCTTGATTCCATTATTTTCGTTGTAGCTAATGGGTAATCCTGGGTTGGATAAATGAAGTGTATATTAAGAAAAGATCGGATCTTGGTTAATGTCGATTGGAATAATATAGTAAAATTTTGTTTCGGGCAGTGGCAAAGATCGTGTCCAAGTTCCGGATGCAATTTATGATTGCGGAGTCTGTCACCCTATTCAAAAGTTTGTGTGTTGTTTTGATATGATTTAGATTGATGTGGCATTAAGGAAGAGAGTAAGATTAAGGTGCCATCGAGGCATCGAGGAGTAGCCTTCTTTAGTTAGCTGGTGTTGTTTGGTTAATCTTATTAATCACTGTCTTATTTTGCCTGTCTAATCAGAATGTATTGTGCCTATATCATAATTTTGCGGTTCATTCTCGCTTGTACGTTGAAAGGTGTGATATTGTACTTTAAAGTGTGTGCTGGAAAAGAAGAAAGGGGGGAATTTTGTGGGTTGAGGGAAATACAGATCTTATGTGCCATGTAGGGAAATTTTTAGTTGTATGTTTGAAGTTACCTCAACGGTTTCTCTGTTCCCCATCTTTATGTTGTGGATGACCCTGAAGTGTGCTTATCTTGATGCCATATGAGCTAGGTATATAAGGCAAAGTTTCCTATTGGAATTGGAAATTGAACCATATGTAGCTAAGAAGCACCAACTCTGTCCCTTTCTTAATCTTATGGAGTGCGAACTGTCTAAACATTAATAGTATAAGAATTCATTTATATAACGATTTCATTTCTGTTATTGTCCAAAATCATCTGCCTGTAAATGTTGTTTGACTAGCAACTAACAAGGAATTGATATTTTAGCTTTCAACAGAGTGTATGAAACAAGAAGGTTAGCTCATACACTACACCTTATCTTTATTAGTCAGAATTCCCACTCATCAACTCTCATTCCCACCCCTTTACTCCTCATAGCCTAGTAGTTATGTCCTATCAATTGATTGACTCCTTATTTCAACATTACTTGGCTTTGGGAAGCTGTGACCTGAAAACTGGTCAGACAGTTATATTCTACCATAGATTCTTTTGGGCTTCTAGTTGTGCTAATTGTTCAGAGGTTTTATTGGACAAATTGTTAGCTTAATGATTAATTGATTACAGGACAATATCATTTTCCTGGACCATGGTTTATTCAACATATAGGTGACGGGCTTTCCATCGTTATTAAGCACTGCTTATGTTGGGACTTCTGCATGCATGCAGATGACCATACGTGGAGATCTAATTTGGATAATAGTATCTGCAATTACATGTGACAGAATTTCCTTGCTTGCCCCCACTACCAATAGATATATCTACTTCCAGGCTCCAGCTGCTGCTCATTTTGTATTTGCTTCACAAACTTAATGGAGTTGAACAATTCATAGATGTCAAGCCTGGGTTCAGAACTTCAAATCATAAGTTCAAAACTGTGCAGGAGCACTTCACTATCAACTATTGAAATAGCATGCTTGCATATTTGTTTTAAATCTCACTAGCCTGACATATCATTTTGTCTTCTTTTTTTTGTTAGAATGATGAAAAGTACTGTTGCAGCGAAACCGGCTACCGCTTTCCTTTGAAATGTCAAGTGCAAAATGGTGCAAAAGAAGGAAACAATAGCAAGCAAAGGAAGGTGTTGGATGATGCATCCACATCAGGTGGCACAAAGCATTACGTTACTTACAGGAGTTGTGTACCATTGGAAGATGAAGAGAAGTTATCTGTTCTTGGCTTCGAGGTATTAAAATCATAGAACTTTTCTCTTTTCTTATTATAAAGATTGTATTTGTCTGCCATTAATTCCTTATTCCCTCCAGCGTAAACTTTTGCTGAAACTAAAATCGTAGGGAGTAAAGAATGGAAAGTCAGAAACCAATGTTACTTGGACACGGACACGGGTGTCGGAATCTGACTCGGATTTGGGTGTCTGATGAGTCAGATTCGGCAAGCTATATAAAATAGGATTCGTCTAATATATATTCTTTTATCTTTAAAAATTAAAATAAAATGATTTATGTAATGAAATATTTAATTTAGGTACACTACCACAACACTATATAACTGCCATAGAATATCCTAGACACTATTGATATCATCTAGTCACAAGAAAGACCAGCTACACACCACTCAACTTTTTAAAAATGGTAGCAAAAGCTGTCCAACGCCTTATTAGATGTAAAAATGAATAAAGAAGTACTACAGCTGAGGTCTCTCACAACTCCTCTAGCCTTCTTCTCCCTCTCTTCCTTCTCATCATACCAGCCTCACTCTTTTTCAAATGCTTCTTTGACCAAGCATTACCACTCCACCCCTGATTCTCCTTCCTCTAACAGCTCTCTAAATCATGCCAGAGCATTGGCATCTCTTTCCTCTCTTCCTTATGCAACAGATCTATCTAAACACTGGCATCAAGCTAGTTCTTCCCTTTTGCTCCTCACAAGGACTCTCCATGGGGTGTCCGATACGTGTCGCAAGGAGTTTGACACGCGTCGACACGGGGATGCGTGTTGACACGGCAAAAAATAAATTACTCGCGTGTCCTAGTAACACTGTCAGAAACTGTGAAAGAACCTAGCATTGTTTAGAAAGTGGGAATCAGATGTAGGCTTATTACAGATTTTTGCAAAACTGAGCTCTGATCTCACACTTAAACAAGAATGAACGGACGGACCCTTTTTTTCTCAGTTTGTGACAAAGGGTGCCTGTGGCTTTAACTTTTGACGGATGCAGTGTGATGCGAATTCCATGTACTTACAGAGATTGAAACGTCCCACTTTCCCTGTAAGAAGACTACATGTGTACTCAAAGAAAGCAAAACATATGTTGTACTTTTCTAGCACAACTTACTTCATTATTACTAATTACATCGCATTTGTTGATAACTTATTTTATTTTCAGTTTTCATTGGTTGATGATTATCCGAAACAAGTTTTACTTTTTTTGAAAGCATGAAAAATTGACAATGTAGAGTTATTGCCTGTGCTGCTTTTTTTCTGTGGTTCTGAATCACAAAGTTGTGTTCTTTGCAGGTAATCATGGCTGGAATGTTGCTAATAAGTGGTCCGTTTGTATATTTTCGGAAAAGGCGTACAAATCAAATGCAAGGGGCTACAAGAATCCCAACAAGCCCTCCTAGGTTTTAGCTTCGAACAATAATGGATTGTTTGCTCGAGTTGATTTGTTGTATCATTTTGATGGTCCTTTTTCCTGTCATTGTACTGCATTTACACATGTACCTGTGGAAGAGGCGAAGAGCTTGCTAGGTCTTCCAGGAGTAGAAACCACAGTGGCTAGTCTCATTGTGCCTTGCTTTCTCGAATCAAATCCCTTGTATTATATATAACAAATTATGATTTTTTTACCCCAACGAAGTTGCCCTAACCAAGAAACAACTGTCACTCTGTTGCTGTCGATCAGTCGTGTGATATGCTGCTTCTGCTTCATTGCAATGGTTGAGTACTTATGGGCACGAATGGTATCCTCAGTATTATGGGTTTGTAATATCTGTTTGTCTTGGATACGTCATATAACGATCATTTCTATCTGAATAGTCCTCGGCTTTGCCGCAAGAACCTATAAGTACGGGTACTGGTACTTGTTTGTAATCGACTGTTTCTAAAAATATTATATCAGGACACGGCGAGCTTCTAAAATTCGGTAATAGGTGCTCGCTAGGTCACAGGGGCGGAGATGGGCCTCGGGCATTGGGCAACTTGCCCGAGGCCCAACAAAAAAGTAATGGAAATTTTTGTAAATCTGCATCCAAAAACAAGCCGGCAGAGAAAGGCCGAGGCCTCTGGTCGGCCCGAGGCCGCCCAAGATGCCCTTCCTCCCGAAGCGGGCAAAGCAAAGCGGCCGAAGGCTGTGACTGCGCTCATTCCCCAACTCCTCCTCCCGAGTCTGTTGCAGACCCTGGACCTCTGGCTCCTCCTGCGGCGGCGCCTCCACGATCCTACCTCGGCTCCTCCCGCCGCCCCGCGCCTCCGTGCCTCGCCAGTAGCTCCCTTGCCCACCCTTCTAGCCTGCCGCCGCCCGGCCAGCAGCGAACTGATCTGCCCGGGGCTGCCGGCTGTCATCGCCGTCCTTGCGTCAAGGTTCAACATGGCCACGCTTTCAGCCGCCATATCGCCATTTCATCGCCGTCGCCCTTCGCCGGCAGAATCTGCCTGATGTGGCCTTGGCGCTTCGCCTTGGCTTGGCCTTTCTTGCCGTCGCCGCCTCTCAGGCTCCTGTGGCCACATGCGCGGCTGTCTCTCGACCTCTACATTGCTCCATGTGTCGGTGCCTTGCCATTGCCGCCAAGTGAGGCAGAGTCTCTGAGGCTTCGTTGGTGAAGCGAGAACTAATCGAATCGAGGCTTTATATAAATGTAGTTATTAAGTACTTAAGTTCATAAGTTGTATGAGTAAGTGACAGACTAAAAGTACTTAATACTTTGGCATTTGGCAATTGATATAAGTATATTGGATTGTTTGAGTAAATGAGTTAAATTACTTATGATTTATGAGTATGAATGTATGATTTAATGTATGACATATGACGGTATGACAATGTATTAACTTTCTATTTGAATATTTGATGTATTAGAATTGAAAATACATGATGAAGAGGACCAAAACATTGACATCTTATTTTCCATCGCCATCCAATCAAACTCCGGTATGTTAGTTAATTAAGCAAAAATTACCTCGTGCTATGGTATGTTACATTCTCTTTTTTTTTTTTGCTATGTTTTATCTATTTTGTCGTATCGTTAAACATCGAATTCAAATTTTATTTCGATTGTGTATTTGTGTTGTACTTTTGTTATACCTCAGTGTTGATAGTATTTGATGTTAGTTATAGACGTATAGTCGTTTAGTTTTGGGCCCGAGGCTTCCTCAAATCCTGGCTCCGCCACTGCTAGGTCACCTCATCTTGTAGCGCGTATACGGTAATCAACCTTGTAACCTATTTTTTCTATTTAAATTGTGGATTTATATATGTATATTCATGTAGCATCAAAACAAAATTCTAGTGCTTATCTTTTGATGTAATAGCAGCAGGATGCCATCAAATAGACATAACATGTTTCAATATAACATGATCTGAAAGCTACATGTGGGCTAATTTGCAATCTTAAGACGATGACCATGAAAAACCACCCATTTGGATTTGGTGGGCTAATTGAACAATTAAATCATGGCATATAAGATCAGAAATAAGGAGAAGACTGAATGAATTAGATTAGCGTAATTGCACAGCTCTCTGCTCCTCTCACTCAATACTGAAATGAATAGAAGTGCAGTGGGAGTGCTAGAAGCAAAACAGCACAAATAAACATCACAGAGGGTCACAGAGAGCAAAGAGCTGCCGCTTCCTGCCTCCCTCCTCATGTGCAGAGCCACACATCTCCCCCCTACTACCTTGTAAGTGACCTTGTAAGCAGCCTGTTACTCGAGTATCCCGAGTAATCGGGTGGTCATACCTATTAATTACTCGGTTTTGAAATACTCATAACAGTGGAGAATCTGTTGCGAGTATTCGGCCTAGTAAGCCTGTTTTTATAACATTGGGGCATGATAAATTTTTCTCGAATTTTATAGGAATTGAATTGTTTATCATGAATTTTTTTTATTAATTAACCCTTTTTAAAATTTATTTTAAAGTTAACCCCGGCGATTTTTATTTTCAATTTTGATCCCTTTGGTCACGCCACCACCTGTGACGTGACAAAACAATATTATTATGTCATAGGATAAATCCGCTAAATAACACTTTCTATCATGCCACTGGTCGTGGCGTGACCAAACAACACTGTCACGTCACTGGTCGTGGCGTGATAAGAGCTTACCTAGATACGGATTGGCATGACAGTGTTGTTTTGTCACGTCACGGTGGTGGTGTGACCAAAGAAGTCAGAATTGGAAATAAAATTCGCCGGGTTAACTTTAAAATAAAATTAAAAAAGGTTAATTAATAAAAAAAAGTTCTCCAACTCTTTGCGCAAGCGATAAGGCCTATATTATTAAATAAAATAAAATTCAAATGGTAACAATCTTGGAAGGTTTACTTTGTCACCATTCCTCAGTATAGTAGTACTAGCATATAATTAGCAAAATGAGCAGGGTCGCCTGTGCAAAAATGCTGTCCATAGGACTAGAAGTCCACAACATAGAGCTGGTCAAACGGCCATGCCTAATGGGCCGGTACGAGGCATGACACTGTTGGTCCAATCCGAGCCGGTAAGGTATGATACTATTTATGGGCCAGGCCGACACGGCATGATAGTCAAGCCGTGCTCGGCCAACACCTTGGCACAACAGCACGACATCGCTTTTAATATACATATAATTTTTTTATTTATTAATATTTATATGATTTTCTTTCCATTTTTAATACTTATATGGTTTTATTTTGTAGTTTTAAAATTTTATATAGTTCATTTTATAAGTATATATAAATTTATTTTGGTTTTCTTTTATATATATATATATATATATATATATATATATATATATATATATATATATATATATATATATATATATATATATTCAAGGATTGTTTTCAATTTTTCATGTCTTATGAGCTACATGACAAATGTTTTAACGAGCTAGCTATTTGAACATTAATAAAATTCTATTACATTTTCAATATGGTTGTCTCTTTTTTTTTTAATTTTTATGTCAACTTCAATTCTACATATTTTTCTAATTTTTTAGATTTTTTTTTTCATTGGGACTAAATGGACTAAACGGTCACATTTGACCCGATGGACTAAACGGGCCGTACCAGCCCGGCACAGCACGAAAAGACGATGAATCGTGTTTAGGCTGTCACTGTGGCCTATAAATCAGCCTGATATAGCATAAATAGTAACCAGACCGGAATGAGCTGAACCGTCACGGCCGTGCCATATCGGGCCGGCTCGTCCATTTGGCCACCCCTGCCACAATACAATCCCCATCAACCCCTCTACACCCGCGACAGCACGGTCAGGCTCAGACCACACCCGCAGCCCGATCCGATTGAATCCAAGGAGCAGAAGCGGCGGCGACGGCGGCGATGGGCGGCGACCATGGCGGGCACGGCCACGGGGGCGGCGACTTCCGGCTTAAAGTGTGGAGCATGACGGGCGGGCCCTACTGCCGGCCCGTGCACTGGCGCCGCAACACCGCCATCGCCATGTTCGGCGTCTTCCTCATCTGCATCCCCATCGCCATGAAGTCCGCCGAGCTGGAGGTACATACCCCCGCTGCCCAAACCCTAACCCTAGTCACTCCAAGGTTGCCTTCTTGGCGCATCTAGTGAGATGAGATCTGTGGGGGAACTTGGACATGGCGAACAAATATTAGACATGGTTGGTAAATACTTCGCGCCATTAGGTAGTAGGAACAACTTTTACTCCGTTGTATATAGCACACAACTCGAATGTGGAAGTGATGGCCAGTAAGTTCTATTGGTTACTAATGCTCTGCATTTAGCTGCAAAAATAAAAAATTTTGAGCGCGGCTTCAGTAATTTTTGTGATCCTAGGTAGGAATTAGTGCGGGCTATGAAATGCAGTTTTCTGAATACTAGGACGCTAATGTTACTTCATTGCAGTTGGATGGTAGGAATGCTGCATGAAAAAACAAAATATTCATGTAATTTGCCCGCTGCACTCAAATGATCTGTAGATAAATTGTGATTAACGTTCTTGTTCCCATTTGGGCGCCTTGCAAGGGTGACATGTGAACCACACATGTAGCAGGCATGCTTATTTAGTTGGTACTGAACTATTGTGCACACAACTGCTAATAGTTGAACATGCGCTTTCAGTGATTTCGCTGAAATTCTTTAACGAAAAAATTCTATACAGTGCATGATCACTAGTGTTATAAGATATTTTGTGTGGTGATTAAGATGGATCTTTCTCACTTGTTAGGCAAATTTTGAGATAGACCAACTTTGTCATTGTTACTTGTATCTAAAGCAAGTTAATAACATAACTGCATGTGCCGTTTGTAATGCTACTTGATTCAACAAAATATCAAGCAAACATTTCTTTTGAATCCCCTATTGATGCATCCGTCTAGCGATATTCTGTTATGGATAAGATTTATTCTCATGTTCTTGACTGTGTATTTTGGCCATTCACCATTCAGCATTTGTCCTCCGATATTAGTTGTGCTACTAGTGGGATGTAGCCATATAGGCATACCTTTATAATACAATCAGGGTTTGCTTTTATGGTAATCTGGATTTCAGAGCTGACCTTGCTTGTTCAGCCAGGAGGCTTGTTGCTTAGAGGTCTGTACAGGCTTAATGTGCTTATCTGCTGTTTCCAAATAAATTGTGTTAGAATTGGTTTCGAACTCTGTTATTAAACTCATCTTCATGACTTTATCAAATTTGTGATGTCCAAGTACTGGGGTGGTGCTGTCATCAGCTGATCTTTACATATTTGTGTTGTGCATAGCTGCATGCTACGGAAGAATAACAAATTATTCTATCTGAAATCTGAACTAAAATTGATATACATATGAGCCTTGTTATATTCCTGAACCACAGACATCTTGTTCTATCATTATTACATATGAGCCTTGACTAATTTCATAGCAACACAATTGCATATCAACTAAATATCTGATTTCCCTCTATCTTATAGCAAAAAATGAAAGCTTGCTAGTAGGTTTTCCCCTCTCTCAACCTTCATTTGGAGGACATGTTGGCACTGTAATTTCCATGGAGTTAGGTTGTGGTTGTTAATGACCTAATCTATTTTTTAGTTGTGGAAAGAAGTGCTGAGTGCTGACAAATGTAATACTTTGGGCAGCAACGCCCGCACCACCCAGTCCGGCCGATCCCGTCTCAACTTTGGTGCAAAAACTTTGGCAAGGAGTATTGAAGGATATTGCAACTTGCATGGAGGACTCCAGTTTTTACCTTCTTTTGTCATAATCTGTGCTCAGCGATCAATGCTGGAAGAAGTATGCTACTATGAGCATATGCTGGATGCTTCATGTAACTCTTCTGACTTTTATTATGTCATACAAGGAGTGCCTGTTTGGAATTCAAATAAACTCGTGATGCATAAGCCTCTATGGATTTACATTATGGTCAAATGATCTGGATATAGACACTGTCTGTTGTCCCGTTGGTATCCCGTTGTTGTTGAAGATTCCTGGTTTCTTGCATATTCCTGAAGTTATGCCTTCAGTTCATTGTAAAGATAAATTTACTTGAAGATTCGACTCAATGTGTTGTGAAAGATGAAACGTTTATTTGTTGTGCAAATATATTTGATGCGTTATGCGATACTCGATGTGAGCGTTTTGTTAGCAGCAACGGAGAAGTTTTTTTCAGCATGACCGCTTGATCATACGTAGGAAGTACTGCCCAGTGGCGGAGCTATGGCAGTGCACCATTGATTTTTTTTTTGAAATAATATTAATTTAAAAGATAATTACAAAATAAATAGTTGAAATAAAAAATTACAAAACTAGCCAATTGGTGACAGGGTTTAGTCACTAGCGACAGGGGCTCAACAGTACACAGAGCTCTCTGTCGCCATTTGAATTAGTGACAGTTGGACTTTTATCGTCATTTGAAATGATGGTTTTCTAAATTTTAAAATTAAAAAATTAAGAATCCCTGTCGTCAGTTGAATTGGCGACAGGTCCTGTCGCCAGGTCTCTATCTCTCCTATAAAAGACCCTCGAAATCCAAAAAATAGGGAAAACTCACTTTTATTCAGGAAAAAAGAAAGAGGGGAGGGAAGGGAGAGGAGTAGAGGGGATGAGAGAAGTTAACGAAGCGTTGTCTGTCTGTTCGCCCACTTTTCAGGTAATTTTTTTAACTGAATGGATTACATATTTTTGGATGTATGGTTACGTAGTGTGGTATGTTGTACATAATCCTTTTCGGTTGGTAGTCTAGTTTTAGATATGTGGTTAATCGTGAAAATCTTGTTTACAGTGCAGTATGTTAAATATGTCGGACGCCACGAACTTCAAAATTTACTACGGTCAGGAGACTATTCTTAAGGGTCCTGAGGGAATTGATTTGCGTTATTTTCAATCGGCGACTGTGCCCCTATCAAGACCAGAGCAGCGTACATGGGACGCTGTGATGCGGTGGTTGTTTCACTCATTTGATTTGGACCATGTGTGTGATGTGAGATTGAGTTGCGTTGCCCTCCCCGAGCAACACAAAGGTACATATTGGGAGTTAGTGCAGCTCAAGGAAAAGTCATATGTACGCATGGAGAGAGGAAGGGTGGGATTTGATTCTTCTGGCCCAGGCTTATACCAAGCCTACTCCTGCATCAGTGGCTGAACAAGAAGGGAGTGGTGATGCTGAAGAAGTTGGGGACTCCAGCCACAGCGCGGTGCACACAATAGCCGAAGCTCTTAGAGTTGCTGATGCTGTTGATGAAGACCTTACGGAAGTAGCTCCTTCAGTCAGGCAAACTAATGGGCTTGCTAACGAGGGTGAGGAGTTAGAAGCCCTAGTGCAAAGGATGGATCTCGAAGACCGAAACTACATGGTATTGTCAAAAGATGAAAGATCCAACGACGAGGATGATGTGGACCAGCAGGCGGTTTCATCCGAGTGGAACACATACCAGTTCGACAACCTCATTGTTAACGAAGGCTCCCATGTGCTGTGGGAGTACGACTAGAGCGAGATCAAGCAAGGAGCTATGTACAAATGCAAGGAGGCCGTGCAGGAGGCGGTCAAATTCTAGGCCTTGTCAGTGCAACTTACATTCACAGTCGTCAAGTCTAACCCAAAATGCTATGACATGAAGTGCGACATAGAGGGATGATCTTCGTGAGTGCACGTATTTCAGCCTAAGTGTGACACCTACTGGAAATGCTCTATAGTGGCTCCTCACACATGTGTCGTCAATGCAGTCCTATATTAACCTGTCGTCAGGCTTCATCGCCAACCTTATGTATGGTGAGATCGTAGATAATCTAAATTTTGAGCCACGGTCCATCATTCGGCCGATTGAGGCAAGGTTCCAATACACAGTCAGCTATGCCAAGGCGTAGAGGGCAAAACAGAAGGCATTGGAATCAAGATTCGGTACGTTCAAGAACTCCTACCACAACTTCTTCGAGCTACTCCAAGTCATACAGGACAGGAATCCTGGCACTCATGTCGACTTTCAAGATTTCCCGCATCCGAAATGGCCCAATAAGAAGGTACTACAGCGAGCATTCTTCGCCTTTGGTCCATGCATCAATGCATTCCGGCACTACCGTTCAATCTTGTGCGTGGATGGCACATTCCTGACTGGAAAGTATAAGGGCCATATACTGACTGCAATAGCGACGGACGGGAACAATCAAGTTCTTCCTGTGGCATTTGCTTTCGTTGAAAGCGAGAACACGGGCAGCTGGTTGTGGTTCCTGAGGAATTTGATGATTTATGTTGTATAGGGCCGTACAAACGTATACGTCATACATGATTGGCATGTAGGCCTGTTGAGTGTAATAACTCAGCTACAATAAGGAGAAAATGAACCACTTCTGTGGGTGAGTCTGCAGAGTAGGTGGTGCATGAGGAACTTATGTGCAAACTTCTACAAGCAGTTCCATAATAAGGACTTGATGAACATGTTCAAGCGGCTGTGCAACCAGAACCACAGCGAAAGTTTGAAGTACTCTGAAAGATTTTAGATGAGCGGACCCAGACGCACAGAAAGGAGACAGCAAAAAGAGCCGTCCCAAGCGCTGACCAAGCCCATGAAGCATTGCTACAGCTACCAACAGATGGTCCTAGTGTAACGAGGAAGACGTGGGTGCAAGTGAAATGCTTCTCGAACTGGATTGAGCACGAGCCTAAGGAGAAGTTGTCGCTGCTACATGACAAAGGTGGTGCTCGATATGGTGTCATGACAACCAATCTAGCCGAGGTGTACAACTGGGTCATGCGCGGCGCAAGGTGCCTTCCTTTGATTAGTATTGTGCAAGCAATTCTCCGTGGTACCATAAATTACTTTGTTGACAGAAGCAACAATGCGTCGTTCGCCATGGCAAATGACAGAGTACTCTACTCCGTCATGATCACCGAGTACATGAGGAGAAGAGCAAGAAGGCTGAGATTGTGAGATACACCGAGCATTCAAGATGGGCACAAGGGAGCTTCGTTTTGAGATAATATGCAGGGATAAAGAACGCCGCGAGACGAACTGCGAGAGGATCATCCACGAGTGCACGCTACGCTATGCTAGTTGTGTATGCACTTGCAACAAGCTCCTTCTTCTGCATATGCCCTGCTCCCATGTCTTGGCCGCATGTTCAACGATGGCGTAGCATCCCGACCAATACCTCTCTGACTATTTCAACAAGGAAGAGGTGATGCAAACTTGGAGTGCAGAGATGTATGGTTACGCTGTGGTTGGCCATTTCACTGGCCATCCGACCTAGGACCAACTTATCTGGGCCGTGGATATTGATAGGCTGAAGGGAAAGGTTGGCCGACGATAGATAAGACGCATCAGGAACGACATGGACGAAGCAGAAGTCGAACGTCGTATGAAGAAGTGTTCCATTTGTAGGAAGTCTAAGCACACCTTCAATAAATGCTCTACGAGAAACCCTTAGGACGAAGGAGACATCGACATCCCGGACGTCGCCGCGGGGACTTCATCCGACCGCTCGACTCGAGGTGGTCCACATGGGGGACGTTGAGGTCGCGGCCACAGAAAATGTTCATTTAGTTCAAATATGTGGTGCCCAATGCTTTGTAATATCACTTTAATTTGTAAAAAAAACTAGGTGTTATGACGTTGTGCTGAATGTTATGTAATATCAGTGTAATTTGTCTACAAAGTATGTGACAACATTGCGCTGAATGTTATGTCAGTGTGATTTATTGACAAAATATGTTATGACATTGTGCTGAATGTTATGTAATATCATTGTGATTTATCAACAAAAAATATGCTCGGAAATAGTCAGTAGAAATTTTGATTTATCGACAAAAGATGTTATGACGTTGTGTTGAATGTTATATAATATCAGTATGATTTATTGACAAAATATCTTCTCGGAAATACTCAGTACCAAAGGAGTGGAGAGGAATTAAAAAAAGACGGTTTTCCATATTTTAAAATTTAAAAATTAAGGACCTCTATTGCCAGTTGAATTGGCGAAAGGAACCTATCGTCAATTCAATTGGCGACGGGGAGCCCTAAGTACTGTTGAGCCCCATGTCGCTAGTGGCTAGGCCCCTATCGCTAATTGGAATGGTGATAGGAGCCTATCGCTATTCCAATTGGCGATAGACGACTAGTTTTGTAAATTTTATTTCGACTATTTACCTTTTGTAATTATCTTTTAATTAATATTATTTTTAAAAAATTGTGCACCATTAATGCTTAAAGATGGTGTGAAAGGATGATTGTTAAGTGATTATCGACAGGTCGAATGTTAGTGTCGTGTAAACCATGCATGATAAATATTGTATTAATATAGTACTTAGCGTTCCAATTAGTTGGCTTTCTTTCCAATTGATTGGTCAATTTACATAATTAGTTGTGAAAACAATTTATTTTATGGAGTGATAACAATAACAAATACTAACATTGATAAATAATAATTTTAAATATGTGCTAATATATTATTAAAATGTATAGTCATTCCATAAATTTTTATTAGTATGCCACATGGCCCGCATGGTCGTAATAAAGACAAACAAATAAAGAATCGTGCACTTGATTTTTGAGTTAAGTACTTAAAAAATCCTAAAAGCTAAATAAAATAAAGTATTTTCATACCATTCACATAATGATATACACGGATAGAGAAAAAAAGGTGTTCTATAAAATCTAAACGGAGGACATATAATATAATTTGCATATAATTCTTACTAGTATTATCAAATTGCCACGAAGTCAAAATTCAAGTGGAACCTACCAAGAGCAAGGGTATATAAATAAATTTCCAAAATTTTGGAGGTTCTACAAAATCTGAATGATGGACATGAAATACTATTTGTATATAATTCCTACAAGTATTATGAAATTGCAACAAAATTCAAACTCATTTAGAACCTATAGCTAGCTAACAAACGTATATACATAAATTAAAAAAACATTGAGGGTGCCCGTGCATACAAGGCACCCTAGCTGGCTCCGCCTTGAGTATTGCCGGTATGTTATGAAAGTATTTTTTTGATATTTAACATATCTCACTTTCATAAATTCAATGCACATATTCACAACGAAATCTTTTGTTCAAAGTTATAGTTGTTTGACTGCAGATTTTAGGACGTTATTCTTTCGCAGTTTCTTTTTTTTTAATGGAGCTCCAGCCGAGCATATATAAATAAAGAAGAAGAGAATTGACCCAGTTTATAAGGGAAACTGGGCCCAAAAACCTTAACAAAAGGCACGGTTTCAGAGAGCAAAACCGGCAGCCAACCCCGAGACGACAAAACGCCCTCAACTCGAACAGAACGACGCTCACACCGAAAGACACAACCAGACAGCAGGCAAGTCCAACCCAACTCAACTCGCACAATAACCAACCAACCCAACAACGCGGTCGGCGGAGCCCTACTCCCACGCCGCTCCTACACAACTCGGTCAGCGGAGCCCTGCTCCCACGCCGCACCTCTCTATCGGCGGAGCCCAGCTCCCACGCTGCTCCTACACAACTCGGTCGGCGGAGCCCTGCTCCCACGCCACACCTCTTTGTTGGCGGAGCCCAGCTCCCACGCTGCTCCTCTCTGTCACACAAGTCGGCGTGCCGCTTTGAGGAGCGCAGATTGGACCAAAAGTCGTCAAGCGCCAATCCAGAAAGAAGAGCCGCCGTGAATCGAGGACGTTGGGGGTAAACCTACAAAAGAACCCGGTGGTTCAAAAAGAAGAGAGCAGGGGCTTCCTGAAGCGACGCCTTCAGGAAGGTAACGACAACAATGCCGCCGTCGCCCGTCCGGACACCCGGACAGGGTTTTCACCCGGAGAAGCATTTAGGGTGGAGACGCTAAAGTGTCGCCTCCAGGGAGGGAATGGCGCCCGAGGGCGTCAACGACCTTTGCACCAGCAAGCCGGGCAAAGCTTTCGCTCGTGGCTCGCGCCCTTAAACCCGCAGAAAAAGAGGTACGGCGCGCGACCAAAGACAAAGATGCGCACGGCGCGACTCCTGGCCAAGACCGCGATCGAGAGGCGATCTCCATGGAGGCGTATACGTCGGCAGCGTGCGCGCGACAGATGGGCGAAAGCAACCACCGGGAGAGACCGGCGACCAGACGGACGGACTTCGGCCGCAGCCACCACCGACGCCGCGCGAAGACGGCAGCCGCCACCCGAAGGAGAGACCGACGGCCGGACGCTGCCAGAGCTCATATCCAGCAGAAGAGGGCCGATCTGGGCACCGACGACGCGCCGCCGGCCACCACCACGCTGCAGCACCGGAGAGGCGTGGATCCGTGGTGATCTAGTCACCCGTGTGGAGACGACGATGGCCCCAGGGGTGAGGCGGCGGCTCCCTGAGCAACGGAACTCCTCCCGACGCGAGAGAAGACGGCGGCTCCCCACTCGGCGGAGACCTCAGCGTCGGCACCCTCGTGGGCGCAGTCGGACGCTGCCGACCCCTGAGCTCTGGCGGAGGGGGGGGGAGATCCAGATCCAGATCTGGAAATGGATCTGGGCACCAAGAGGGACGTCGGCGACCGGGGCTCGGCACTGGGAAAGGGAAGGCGCGCCTCCCAAGACTCTCGAGGCTCACCGCTACCACAATGACAGACAGGCGACAGCCGGCGCACAACCTCGGCGAGAGCCGAAGAGGGGAGGAGGAAGGGAGGAGGCGAGGCGAGGGGAGGGTGGAAGGGGGCCACGGCAGCTTGAGCAGCGGGCGGCGGCGAGGGGCTGGAGGCGGTGGCTTCGGGAAGCTCAGCGTCGCCTCCTAGGTCGCCCGAGCCTAGCGACACGGGAGTTGTGTGATGTCGCTGAGCCGATTCTTTCGCAGTTTCGTGACTGAGGGAGTATGTTAGCCTAAAAATCCACTAATTTAGCTGTCTCTAAATTCTCGAACTTAAAAACCACCATCTCGCTCTTTCCTTTCTTCGGTGCTACCTTTTTGAGTTTCATGATGAATATTGGTTTCACATTTTATTGCTTACGTGAGGAGATAGAAATTTTGAACTATAATTTGTATTTTAGTTCTGATGAGGAGTGAGGTAGATTCGCATTGTTGAAGAAGCTCTCTCAGAAAAAGAAAACATTTGTAGGTGCACAACAAAATAATGCAAGCTTAACAAGCATGAATGCACAAGCAAGTTCACAAAAAAAACTACAAGCCTTCTAAGCTAACTGATCTGCTGGTCAGTAGTAGAAGTAAAACTCATTGGTCTCGCCCTCAGGCTTCTTGGCGACGGCGCGATACCCCTTTTCGAAGTCCCCTTGCGTCACCACGTACCGGCTGTCGCGCACCGCCTGCATACCGGCCTCGCGGCACACGGCGGCGATGTCGGCGGCGCTGATCTCGTCGTGCCGGACCACCAACTCCTCCAGGTCGACGTCGTCGTCCAGGCTCATCCCCGCCGTGCACGCCTGGAACACCAGCCGCTTCTGCTGCCGGTCGGGGAGCGGGAACTCGACCTTGCGGTCAATCCGCCCCGGCCGCAGCAGCGCCGGGTCCAGCGTGTCTGCGCGGTTCGTCGCCATGATGACGCGCACGTTGGTCGACTGGTCGAACCCGTCCATCTGGGCGAGCAGCTCCATCAGCACCCGATGCACCTCGCGGTCGCCGCCCGTGGTCGCGTCGAACCGCGCCGTGGCGATCGCGTCCACCTCGTCGATGAAGATGATGGCCGGCGCGTTGTCCCGGGCGAGCTGGAACACCTCGCGCACCATCCTCGGCCCCTCGCCGAGGTACTTCTGCACGAACTCGGCGCCGTTCACTTGGATGAAGCCCGCCGAGGTGTGGTGAGCGACGGCCTTGGCGAGCATGGTCTTGCCGGTGCCCGGCGGGCCGTACAGGAGCACGCCGCGCGGCGGGTCCACACCGACGCGGGCGAACAGCTCGGGGTGGGTCAGCGGCAGCTCGATGGCCTCGCGGACCTCTTGCTTCTGGGCGTCATACCCGCTGATGTCGTCGTAGGTCACGTTCGGCTTCTCGGCGTCGGCGACGAGGGACACGGCCGAGCCAGCGTCCGTGGGCAGCACGCCGACAAGCGCATCCGATTCCCCGTGCAGCAACACGTTCGCCGAGGGCTTGAGGAGCTCGCGGTCGATGGTGCTGAGTATGGTCACGTAGTAGCTATGGGGGCTGGCGCTAGAGGTCACGACGGCGTACTTCTCGTCGACGACCTCGACGAGGTGACCGGCGACGAGAGGGGTGATCTGGACGCGCCTCATCGCCTCCTCCGCGCGCATCACCTCGCGCCGCCACTCGTTGATCTCGATCCTCACGAGCTCCTCCTTCTGGTCCGCCAGGTCGAGCACCTGCTCCAGGGACTTCATCAGCTTGTCCAGGTCCGTACCATCGCCGACTTCGCCGGTGCTGAAATCGTACTCCGGCACTGAGGGGTATGACGGTGGCGAGTGCAAGGCAGCCGGGGACGGCGTCGGCGGGGAGTGAAACTCTACGGCGGATGCAGGCATCGGCGTTGTCTGAGATTATTGGCTACGATGGATGTCGTTGTCCGAGTTCTTGGTTACGATGTACTTTGTTCTCTTACCATGCAAAGCATGCAAGTACTCAATATGGTTTATGAACTAGAAGCGGCGGCGGCGGCGGCGGCTTGTATTAATTGAGCGCGAGTTCGAGTCCGACTCGGAAGACAAGATCAAAACGGACTGGCCATCGGATAACATAACGACACGTTTTCTCCATTCTTTTTGTAATCTAGAAGTAATCTACTATATTTTAGGATTCATTTTTCCAAAATATTACGAGAGACTATATGCTCAGATGCCTCTTCAGTCTTCAATGGTAATTCCACGGACTTGTTTACGGCTACTCATCCCTTCTGGTATATCAATCCTACCATCAATCACCAAACCAGGCGCGCCGCCGGAGAAGATGGGCGACGGCAGCTCCTCCGCTTTCCCACACCCGACGCCAGCACCACCGCAATGCCATCAAGTCCTCGGTACACATGATAGCAGCTTGCCGGAGACGGGAACAGACTGCTGCAGTAGGGAAGCAAAGATGGGAAGCCTTGATCCGTGCAAAGCGTGTATTCCGAGCTCCACTTTCCGGCAGTCGGCAGGGACGAGGCTGCTGCAATGGAGGCCCGCGATCAAATGCAAACGGTTATTGCCAAGGATGGAGCAGCAGGCGGTCTTGACGCTAGAAAGGCTCCGCCGTTGAAGAAGCAGTTCAAGCTGGAGATGTCCCTCCATTGGTGCAATGCCTACTCTTTGTATCCTCGTCAGACGAAGCACAGCAGCTAGAGGCAGCAGCTGAAGGAACGAAGTGCGCCTTGCCGCCAGATCTACCATTGCTTGTTGCTCAAGTTGGTGGCAAGACCTCCATACTTGTCGACGAGTAGTGCACATGTGCCATTGGTAACGTTGCTAGTGAAGGAGCAGGCCTCCGAAACACCCTACTCGCACAAGGTGCTTTGTGTCCTATTGCCCGTTTTCTATTACACTTGTTAAAAGGATCCATGAATACTTCAACAACATCCTACCGATATATACTTGTTCAATGCCAGCCTAGAAAAGTTTGAAATGGGATAATGTTACATTATTGCGCTTATTGTCAAGTGAACACCAAGATTGCATTTGCAGGTTCCAAAAGGCATCACAAATATAAAGGTCAGTTGAGAATCATATTCTTATAGCATACCTTCTCCCATGCATGGATCCTTGGCTTGATATCATTTTCAACAGCAGAAAGGATGATAGGAGGAAATGACAGAAGAACCGTTGCTATCCTTGGCTTCGGAATTCCAATGCACTCAAGAAAATCAATTAGTGGCTTAAGATGATTGTCCTCTGAGCAGAGAAGAAGCATTGGAAATGATTCGATGAGATAGGGAAATTGCACATCTCCATGTCCCAACATGCTAAGACCACCATACCTGGCCTCCATCTGCAAGAAAGATGCAATTTCTAGAGAGATTCAATGCAAGGAAACTGGTATGAGAAACAATAATTGGGACTGAAACTTACTTTTTCAGAAAATGGTAGAAGTACTTTGGAGTGCCTCGTCTGCAGGGATTGATAAGTGCATCATCATGCGCTTAGCATTCCTTCTGATTAGCGTTTCATAACCACTGCATGAAAATAACATTTCCTTCAAAAACTTCCTGTATGTGAATAAACCATAAGTAATAAATACAGTAATCTAGTGAAAATAAGATAGTATAAAGCAGTACCACAACTGTCAAAAGAAACATGTCTACCACTATCATAATCCATAGTATATTAGTATCATAATATTAGAGATGTGATGTCACCATTTACTAGTGTTAAATGAAAATTTGATGCACATATTCTAATGTTGACTACCAGTAAATGATTCCAAATCAATTAGTTTGGTGCCATGATATAAAAATTTGAAGTATTGTGATTAGTGGCACGAATGAACAGAGAAGTAATCCACATACTTGAGCTCAAGCTCTGCGCAATACAACAAGCTTGCTGATCTGAGCTGCAGGCTTGCAGCTAAAGACAATACTGTTCGAGCAATTAAGCTCCTATCAGTTTGAGTATTCCATGTTTAATTTACTAGAATGAATTTTGTTCGACCAAGCACATCTAATACGAGGCCATGGCCTTGATTGGGTAGCTTCTAAGGTGGAATTTTGATCAGAGGAACCTACGCAAGCAAACCGAGCTGAGAATGGACTAGCTCTTTCCCTATCGATCAGCACCGGGAGGCCCGCCGCCGAAACGTAGGGCGCGATGAGCTTCGCGGAGGAGAGCCGTACGCGAGGCTCTCGAGGAGCGGCACCAAGCCGAGGTCGCGCCTTCTCTTCCCCATGAAGTACACCCTTCTCCCGAACCCAAGAGCACCCATCTGGACCCCGCGGGTCCCTACCCCGGAGCTCCACGAGGCCCAGAGGCCGAGCTCGCGGACTCTGTCAGACAGCATGGCGGCGTAGCCCGGCGCGCGCGAGGCGATGGCGGCGGCGTCGGCCGGGGAGACCCCGTGCTCTTGGAGGAGTTCCGCGACGGCGCGCTCGGCCTGGCGCACGTCGCAGGCTGTCAGATCCCGGAAGGAATCAGACGAATTTGGGGAGAAGGGGAAATATTGCGGCTACAACTAGGGCTACGAACAACTAGGGTTAGGAATATTGGCATTATGCTTTCTCATTCCATTTTCCAGGGTTTTATAGTTCAGTTACATTCGTGTTTACAGCACCGTCACGCGATTACAACTGCTGTAAAAGTTCAGAGTAAAGGAAACAACAAGGAAGATAAACAGTAACTTTGCTTAGTACTCAGCCGTTAGATCTAACTGGGCTGATCGGACCAATGTCTCAGCCGTTAGATCTTCATAAAGCTGAATGAGTATATCAGCCGTTAGATTTAGGTTGGGCTGATCGGACCAGGTATTGAGCCGTTAGATCTCAGCTGGGCCGATCGGACCAAGTTTTCAGCCGTAGGATCTTCTTATATCCGAATCGTTTTCTTCAATGTTTTCTTTGCTTCGTGTTCTCTCTGAACTTCCTCTTCAAACTTCAGACTTCTTCGGTTTTCTCAAATGTAAAGTCTGACAATACCCCCTTCTTGAACATCAGACTTGTCCTCAAGTTTGAAAATTTGGAAATACCTTCTTTATAAATGGTACATCTTCCCAGGTTGCTTCATCCGGAGCTAGGCTCTGCCACTGGATCAGCCACTGTGCTACAACATCCCCCTTTCGCTGCACAATTCGACGCTCCAAAATTTTTATTGGTTCAGTCTTGATCTTGCCGTCAGGGCCGACCAATGGTAAACCCGGAGATGGTATAGCTAATGGTCCCAGATGTTTCTTGAGTTGGCTCACATAAAACACAGGGTGTATAGCAGCTTCTTCCGGCAAATTTAATTGATATGCAACTTTGCCAATTTTTTTCAAAATTCTGAATGGCCCATAATACTTGGATCTTAGCTTGAATGATCCTCTCAATCCAAATGCATTTTGCCTATATGGTTGCATCTTGAGGTAGACCATGTCTCCTTCATTGAAATGTCTTTCTGATCGTTTCCTATCAGCAAATTGTTTCATCCGGTTCTGTGCTTTCAGCAGATTTTGTTTGAGTTCTTGTGACATCTTTTCCCTTTCTTCCATAGTCAGCCGTGTTATCGGTAAAACATCTTTAGGAAGTGCGGCCCTGCCAAATTGAGGAGGTGGATACCCATATAATGCTTGGAAGGGAGTCATCTTCAAAGAGGTATGGTATGAGGTGTTGTACCACCATTCTGCATGTGGTAGCCAATTCATCCAGCTTTTAGGTTCTTGGAAGGTCATACTCCTTAAGTATGATTCTAGACATTGGTTGACTCTCTCCGTTTGGCCATCCGATTGGGGGTGATATGCTGTGCTAAATCTTAAGGACACTTGCAATGCTTTGAATATTTCTTGATAGAATCTACTAGTGAATATTCGGTCCCTGTCACTAACAATTGCCATTGGCAGTCCATGTAATTTATATATGTGCTCCATGAAGACTTGGATGACATCTTGGACAGTATAAGGATGACTTAATGGTAAGAAGTGAGCATACTTGGTTAGTCTATCCACCACTACCAAAATAACCTCCTTACCTTTAGATTTTGGCAAAGCCTCAATGAAGTCCATACTTATGTGAGTCCAAGCCATATCCGGGACTTCCAATGGATCCAACAGACCAGGACTTGGCACATGTTCAGCTTTAGTCAATTGACATATTGGACATTCCGCAATCATGGCTTCGACATCTTTCCTCATTTTAGGCCAATAGAATGACATTTTGAGTCGGTGATAAGTGGCTCTCACCCCTGAATGACCTCCCACTGCAGAGGAATGACAGGCTTCCATCAAAGACCGCCTCACATTAGCTGATCCTCCTATATAGATCCTTCCTTTATACTTCAGAATGCCTTCAACGAATGTATGTGAGCTCTTTAAACTGGAGTCAGTCTGTATCTCCCGAATTAATGTTTCAGCCGAGCTATCTTGGGCATAACTTCTTTTTATATCTTCCATCCATTCTGGAGTGACCATAACGATTGCCATGCACACATTAGCATCCTTTTCTGAAACATCTCTCCTAGATAGAGAGTCAGCCACTTTGTTTTCCTTCCCTTTTTTGTACTCAATGGTATAATCAAACTCCAAGAGTTTAAGCAACAACTTGTGTTGTACCCCTTCTACCAATCTTTGAGATGTCATGCATTTAAGACTCTTTTGATCCGTTCGAATCACTAAATGATTTCCCAAGAAATAGTGCCTCCACTTTTTTAATGCTTCGAGTATGGCCATAGCCTCTTTCTCATAAATTGATTTTGCTCCAGCTTTTATCCCCAGAGATTTACTGAAATAAGCTAACGGTCTTCCTTGTTGCATGAGAATAGCCCCAATTCCCACACTACACGCATCTGTCTCTAATACAAAAGGCTGGTTGAAATCCGGTAAAGCTAGCACTAGACAGGTGGTCATTACAGTCTTGAGGTGTTCAAATGCTGCCTGCTGCTCTTCACCCCACTGGAAATTCCCTTTCTTCAAAGCATCATGTAGTGGCTTGCATATCCTTCCATACCCCTTCACAAACCACCAGTAGTACCCAGTTAATCCCAGGAACCCTCTGAGTTTAGTGACATTTTTGGGAACCGGCCACTTCACAACATCCTCAATCTTCCTTGGATCAGTCGAGACTCCTGATCCTGACACAATATGTCCTAAGTATTCCACCCTATCCGTGGCAAAAATACACCTGGACAATTTAGCAAACAATTTGTGCTTTCGAGAATAGTCAACACCTCCTCCGGATGCTCTAAGTGCTCCTCGAGGATTTGTCAGACACCAATATATCGTCAAGAACACTAGGGTGATTTCTGAGTTGTTTCTCAAATATATGGTTCATGAGGGCTTGAAAAGTTGCAGGAGCATTAGTGAGACCAAATGGCATCACTAAGTATTCATAATGCCCCATATGTGTTTTGAATGCTGTTTTGGGCACATCATCATCCACCATTCTAATTTGGTGATATCCGGATCTTAAATCCAGCTTGGAAAGAACTTTAACTCCATTCAATTCGTCCAATAGGTCTTCAATCACAGGCATTGGAAATTTGTTTTTGATAGTTATCTTTGTTTAGTTGTCTGTAATCCACACATAATCTCCAATTTCCATCCTTCTTTCTTACCATCACTGCAGGAGAGGCATAAGGACTCATGCTATGTCTAATCTCCTCCGTTTTCAGCATCTTTTTGATGATATCTTCCATTGCCGCTTTCTGATGGTGTGGAACTCGATAGGGTCTCAGATTAGGAGGTTCACTCCGCTTCAAGTGTATAGCATGATCACACTCCTTCTAGGTGGTAGTTCCTCCGGTTCCAAAAATATATCCTCGAACCGGTTTAGCAAGGCTTCCACTTCCTCGGGCAGCAGTGTTCGTCAGGTGCTTCGATGACAAGCTAGATTCTGAATCAAACACCCCATCACTCCCTTCTAAGCATTTTCCCGATTTTTGAGTTGTTATCATACAAAGATTTTCTGTCATGGTATGGTCTTGGAATACTATGGGTTTTCCTTGTTTAACAATAGATAACGTCCTTTTTCTCAAGTCCAATCCAAGAGGGCTAAATTCATAAATCCAGTCGGCACCCAGAATGATATCATAACTATCTAGCTCCAATAATTTAAAAGAAGTG
The DNA here is from genome assembly GCA_036346405.1 of Phyllostachys edulis. Lineage (NCBI taxonomy): Eukaryota > Viridiplantae > Streptophyta > Magnoliopsida > Poales > Poaceae > Phyllostachys > Phyllostachys edulis. The sequence continues at coordinate 62,514,697 of CM070561.1, read as the reverse complement.
CAGAAGTTATGCCCTTGAATACAGTACTGAAGATCTTGTACCAAAGCGTCTGACTTCAATACTCCTCCTCCAGCCACCCTTACTGTCTTGCTCCCAGTATTTCTCAATGTATAGTTACCCTTCAGAGCAAATTTATAGTCCATAAAGGTATGAGTGCTTCCGTTGTCTACCAAGGCTACTGCCCTTCTCCCTTTTATATATGAAATCAAAGAAAAGGTAGTAGGTCCAGTAGTTCCTCCTATAGCGTATTCAGAGATTTGCAATAGTTGTCCCTGATTTTCCTCATGCTCCGGACTATCGGAGCAGTTTTGTAGCCAGATTCTGGAGCATCTTCATTGTCTTGTTCTCCAGGATCTTGATAGTCGTCTTCCACTTCTTGCAATATATGGACGGTTCTTCTGTAGCACCGATGTTGCTTACTCCATGGTTCTTTACAATACCAACACTTTTGCTCTTTTCTCTTCCCTAATATTGGGTTGCTCTTCTTAGTATTTAGCTTGTTCTCCTGGCCCTTTTGAGTATTCCCTCTACCAAAATCAGGACTTCTACTGGAGAATTTGTTCTTCTTTGAAATTTCAAGTCAGGCCCTTTAGCAAAGCCGCCTTCTCATAAATTTTTGCCAACCAGTAAGCCTCAATCATTCCCTGTGGTTTTTGACTGCTCACATCGTATTTAATGTCTCCTCTTAACCCCCCAATGAAACAACTCATCAAAAAAGATTCATGCAAATATGGATGATCCCGTTTAACTAGCTCCACACACTCTTCAAACTTATCAATATAATTCGAGACTGAAGTTGCGTATTGCTTAATGTTTTGTAACTGTTCAACTGCCTCATGTGCATTTGCAGTGGAGAAACGGTCGCTGACCATCGCACACAGCTGTGGCCAATTAAGCATCTGCCAAGGGATCCCCACATTCTTCAACCAGGTAGCAGCTCGCCCTTGGAAATGAGCGGTTGCCAGGTTTACCCACTGATTTGGAGGAGTGCCTGAAAGTTCAAAAAACTTCTCACAATGTTTCAGCCAGTTCAATGCATCCTCACCTGAAAATAATGGTATCTCCAGTCTTGGCCCTTTAATAATTGCCTCCGCATAATGTGCCTGGGGGCTTGAGAGTCCCATGTATTGATTTCTCTGCTCATCTCGCAATAAGATCCCCAGGTAACACGGTCCTCCGGCTTGATTCCCATCCATCCTTTGAGGTGTCACTGTATTCCTTATCACTGAAGTGAAAATTGGTTGGGGTCCAGATCTTTCCACCAGTGGTTCTACCTCAAAGCGCACACCTGGACTGGTCTTAGCTGCCATGCTTGCTTCAACCCGGGTTAGATTTTCCAGTTCGCCCTGCGCATCAGGGGTCTCTCCTACCACTTTTTTTCCTTTTTCTATCGGAGATTCCTGATGTACTCCCGTTTCCCCCATGATTCTTCCCCACATTGTTTTTCATCATCTCCGTCATTTCCGTGACTTCCGACCTTAAGCTCTTAAGATCGCAAGATCGACTTTCATGCTAGCAAGTTCAGCACGCACCTCCTCAATCTCTCTCTTCTCGCTATGGATTCTCGCGACATGGATCTGGTCGTGACCACCATTTTGATTCCAGATCGCAAGATCGCTCGAATCGACAGATTTCACCGCCCTACTGTTGGATCGGATCAACTTAGGGATTTTACTGGTGGCTCTCAACTTCCGCCGCCAACCTTTTGCCGATCTCGCCTTGTTTCCGAGGATTGACTCGCTCGATATTTTGTCGATCCGGAAGGAATCGCATTTAATTTGGGGAGAAGGGAAATATTGCGGCTACAACTAGGGCTCTGAACAACTAGGGTTAGGAATATTGGCATTATGCCTTCTCATTCCATTTTCCGTGGTTTTATAGTTCGATTACATTCGTGTTTACAAAGACCGCCAGCGATTACAAGCTGCAGAAAAGTTCGAGTAAAGGAAACAACAAGGAAGATAAACAATAACTTTGCTTAGTATCACCGTTAGATCTAATCGGAAATTTGATCGGACCAATGTCTCAAAGTTAGATCTTCATAAAGTCGAGTGAGTATATCACCGTTAGATTTAGGTTAATGATCGGACCGTATTGAGCCGTTAGATCTCGGTGGCCGTCGGACCAAGTTTTCACCAGTAGGATCTTCTTATATCCGAATCGTTTTCTTCAATGTTTTCTTTGCTTCGTGTTCTCTTTGAACTTCCTCTTCAAACTTCAGACTTCTTCAGTTTTCTCAAATGTAAAGTCGACCAAAGTAGCGAGTGGAGGTGGCGATGGGGATGGGGTTCTTGCCAAGGCCTTGGGGAGGAGACAGAGAGGGGGCGGCGGGTAGTGGTGGGGTTTGGAGTAGAGGAGGAGGGGTTGGGGTAGAGGTGTTCATAGCTGGCCGACCCAAGCCCGACTCAGTTTGGGCCGGGCCTAGAACTCTATTTTCGGCCCGATGGCTCGGCCAAAGCTTCTTGCTCATGTAATCTAATAAAAAATACAAAATCCTTTTTTATTCTTAAAATGAATTAAATATTACTGTTTATTAAAAAACATTTAAATAAATACTCTTTTAGTGGAAAAGGCAGTTTTCGGGCCAGGTCGGGCTCGGGCCTACCCATTTATGGCCGGGCTTTTTAAGCCCGGGTCGGCCTGGCATTTGAACAGGTCTAGGTTGGAGTGGGAGGGCGTGGAGTGGAGGGGTTATGGATTTTGGGAGCAGAGGAGAGAGGAGCGTGGGAGTAGACCTGTTCAAATCTTGAGTAGGGCTTGAAAAGCCCTACTAAAAAACAAGAGCCCAAGCCCAAAGCACTGAAGCGCATTTTTGCTCAAAAGTCTTATTTTAATCATTTTTCAGAATAAAAAACTAGTATTTAATTCATTTTCAGTATTAAATAAATAGAATTTTGCTGTTTTAATTGTTTTTACCGGAAATTCTGGCCGAGCCGGGCTTCTATCGGTCAAAATGCAGCCCCAGTTCGCCCGGATGGGTCCTGGCTCGGCTGGGCCGAGCCAAAGCACCGTGAACACCTCTACGTGGGAGTGGTGGTAACCATGCCCATGGCGGAGTGCGGCGAGCTGGGGACGAGAGAACGAATGGGAGGAAGTGGAGTCAGGGAATAAACACTCGGAGTCAGGGAATAAAAACCCGGCCGGGGTCCGAAATACAAAATCCCGGCCGATTTTTTCGAGTTTTGCAAGTTTAAATTCTAATTTTTGGATTTTGGATTATTTTTAACCAAATTCGAGCGAATTTTATCCGAAAAACCAGAATTTCGTAACCCACGGTTACCATTCGATGGTCGGCGGAAACCGCCTCTCCGGTTATGTGATCCCTGAGTGGAGTTCCCGTTCGCGCGAGCTCCATGGGACGAGAAAAATATTTCCATGTACCAGGTTGGTTCGCGCTTGTTGGCTGTTGCTGCCACTCGCGCCTTGCGGTGAGTCGCGGTCTTGCACCTGCTAATGAGTTAGTTTCCATTTGTTGTGAAATTTATGAGGGGGTGTCTAGGGACCAATCGAGTGTTTTGTTTCTTCCCGAGTACCCAAATTTCTGTGTGTTGGATTTCGATCTGATCGTTCCCCCGCACTTACACCCTCTCGTGGAACAAACGTTCATATCTCCGGAATAAACGTGCTTTCCCTCTCCACCATCACACAAAAGAACAGAATTAACAGGTCGGGTTACTTTTTTATGGGCCGGCCCGTTTACAAAGCAAAACCATACCGTCTTTTTTTGTCCATTTTACTCTGCTCCAAACGCAGGGCCCATAAAAAAGACAAGAAAAGAAGCCCATAAAAAAGACAAGCCGTAAAAAAATTGATGTCTGACGCGAGTTTGTTATTGGGCTGTAAGAAAAAACTTTTTTTAAAAAAGCCCATTTGTGGTCATATGCGATGTTGAGAGTGAAACCCTAGATAGCAAAACACACAAAGTTGGCGCCTTGGCGGCCGATGAAACCAGAAAAAGGAGACGCGACAAAAAACATGCGACGAAGGAGATAGAGAAGAAGCAAAAAAACCATGGAAGCCCCAGTGCAAGAGGTGAGTCCAAAAAGATAGAAGAAAGACTCACCAGTTTGCCCCGCCCCACCCCGCCTCAAGACTGGGAAATCACCGTCCCATGTTTTTTTTTGTTTATTTCAGGCAGATGATCTAACCTGCAAAAGTACAAAAAAAATAGATGTTAATGTGTTGATTTAGGTTGGGGGATGGGTTTTTTTTTTTACTTTGAAAAAAAATGTTTCTGATTTAGGTTGGGGGATGTATCATGTGTGGTATTTTTGTATGAAAAATGCATCCAACATATATAAAAAATCACCTGCCTCGTGGGATCATTGGCTCTCTTTAGCTTGATGTTAGGAAAAACAATAGCCTCCTCAATAACATGCTAATGATCTTTTATATTTTTGCACAAAGTGATAACAAATTCACGTATTTTCTTTGCAAAATTTACCAAAAAGTGATGCAATCGAGGATGCTCAGAGTGATGCTAACCTTATCAAAATGATTTTCGTGCTAACCTTATCAAAGTGATGCAGGATGCTCAGAAAGGAACACAAGACAAAACAAATTTAACAACATTATTTGGTGACGAGATATCTCTGTACAATGCATCACCTTATAGTGTAATTCCCCCAACCCCACCACCCACATCCTTTTGGTGTCCCTGGATTGGTGTTTATCAATGTATTTCGTGTTTACATCAGAAAAAAAAAATACAATGTGTGATACCGTGTGCAGGTTACCCAAGGCTTTATTGTTTCTAATTGTCATGAACAATATCAGCATGCGACCCAACCTCTTCATCCGTAGGTGTTTTTTTTACGCACTTTAAAAACATAATTTACATGTATTATATCCTAGTAAAACTTACCAAAAGTAGGTGTAGAAAAAAATTGAATACATCTTGCTATTATTGACAAGATGTATATCCAGATGTATTGAACACAAAATGTGCAACAAACAAAACAAATGTAGTGACATTTGTTTTCCACAGCAAACCATACTAACTGCTGAGGAAGGAGAAGATGACATACGCAATTTGAATGGTGTCCTACGTGGATTTGGTTCGTTCACAGGTCTTTTGCAGCATGTTTCTGGATTAGAAGTCCAAATCCCAAGCTCTATTCAGGTAAAAACATATGTGGCGTGTGTGTTTGATATTTGACATAAAATATGTGCATGACATGCGATGCGTAAAAAAATGGCTGACTTCGAAATAACTATTAACAAAAAAAAACCTTGTTATAGAACGACATGTTTATGACGAGCAGCAGAATCCCTTATCCTTGCTCCCCGCTAGCGTCACTTCCTGGACATTTAGAGGTTTTTTTAGTCATCTCTCGTATATTATATATTTCTAATTTCTATTCAGCTATGTAAAATATGTTCATATTGTTCCAGGTTTTTAGGGATTGCAATCTAGCTGTACCTGGAACAGATCATGTTGCTGTGAACGCAACAACTGAAAAAAGTATATTGCAACCGCCACCAACAAATTCTAAATCGCCAGCAATGCCCATGGATGACGAAATGTATAACAACTCAACTGTGTGAAAATCACGCACTAAATATTATTATTTTTACATGTTGCTATATATATATATTTTACACTATGTATGTGTTGTAAATTGTGGTTTGTGTATATATATATATATATATATATATATATATATATATATATATATATATATATATATATATATAGTCGCTACATTAGATCTTGATAAAGAATCAAATGACTTTGTTTGAAAGAAACAAAAAAAGTTGTTTACTTTGCTTTGATATACTAATAATGGTTGTATAGGCATGTTTGGAGTCAGATGGGACGTCGTCATGGCAAGACTTGACTACCAGTTTGCAAACATACAACACAGCTACTGCAACAATAGAAAAAAACAGTAGTGAAGAAAATGTCACACAGCCTGAGCCAACTGCCCCCCCAAGATCAGGATGAAGAACTTTCAGAGGAAGACATCAACAACTTGCTACAAAACCAGAGGATTGTTTCTGCTGTACCACTTCAGGGGGATGTGTGCTGTATATAGGCATGAGCCAGCAGTTGGCATGAAGTTTGCTACAAACAAAGAAGCTTATGCATTCTAGAATTTTGGTGCGTTCGTTTTTGGTTTTTCAGTGAAACGAGCCAACAACTTTCACACAGAGAGCAAAAAGAAAAGTGGGGAGATCACTAGAGTCACGGTCAGATGCAACAAACAAGGGAAAAACAAGGAGGACGGAAGTTCTGCATCGACATCTCTCATTAACAAGAGGAAACGAAACACTATTGTTAGAACAAAGTGCGGCGCAAAAATGATCGTGACTCAGAAGAATGGTATGTGGGTTGTCATGAATCTGGAGCTGAGCCACAACCATGACATGAGTCCCCAGAATGAGACACGTTTTTTCAGATCGCACAAGTACATGACAAATGAAGAGAAGTCATTGGTAAGGACGTTGAATGAGTGCAGCATACCAAACAGAAAGATGATATATATATACTATCATTCCTTAGGGGGGCATAAGATCACTTCCTTACACGAAAAAGGACATCAGCAGCCTACGGACAAGCATCTGAAGAGAAAACAATGAGAATGACATGATGTAGGTTCTTGAGTACTTTTGCAAGCAGCAAGCAGATAACCCTGGGTTTTTCTATGCATTTGACACAGATGGGAACAATACTATTAGAAACATTTTCTGGGCTGATGCAAGGGCAAGGAGGTACTATGATGCTTATGGTGATTGTTTGTGTTTTGATACAACATACATGACTAATAAGTACAACCTCCCATTTGCACCGTTTATTGGCATAACAGGGCATGGCCATACATGCCTGTTTGGATCTACCTTCCTAAAAGATGAGACAACAAATACATTCAAGTGGGTTTTTAAGATGTTCTTGCTGGCTATGAAAGGGAAGGCACCAAAACAAATAATAATAGACCAGGACGGTGCGATGAAAAATGCAATATCTGATGTGTTTCCGCATACCATACACAGAAACTGCTTATGACACATACTTTATAAGCTAGAAAACAAATTGGGTAAATATTTTCATTCAAAAACAGGATTGCATGCTGAAATAATGGACACGGTTGTAAACTCACTAACAGTTGAGGAATTTGAGACCCTGTGGGTTAGCATGATAGTCAAGTATGACATTGCACACATCAAATATCTACAAGACATTTGGCAAAAAAGACAAAGATGGGTACCTGCATACTTCAGAAACAACTTATTCCCATTTGCCCACACCACTTCAAGGAGTGAAGGCATGAACTCAAACTTCAAGGGTGATGTGGGGCCGCATCACACAATCATGGGCTTTGCAAGAGAGTTCAGCAGGATATCAGACACGATATTAGACAGAGAAGAGAAAGAAGACCACAAAACAAGAAACACAAAACCACAGATGTGGTCAGATTACTAGATGGAGCATGTGGCAGCAAAAACTTACAACAGAAGTATTTTCCTAAAGTTCCAGCAAGAGCTGAAGCATACGACAAAACTGCACATTGAAGAAATTGTAAAGTGGAAAACTTATGAGGTGTACCATGCAGATGACCATAGCATAATAGAGTATAGAAAAAGAAGGTACTTAGTGCTCATAAACATACCTGATGAGGAATACACCTGCGTCTGTGGCAAGTTCCAAAAAGATGGGATAGTGTGCTCCCATATTCTTAAAGTTTAATCCATGTCAACAAAACATCTCTCCCAGACAATTACTTTATTGAAAGATGGAAGCCTAAGCCTGTAACACCTTGGCTATTCGGAAGTCAAGATATCACCTAAATAATCTAACATACAACCATAAAGCGGAAGAATTTAAACAATATCTCATCTAATGACATAAAGATATCAAAATTTAATAGAACAACGGCAGGAATATAGTCTGAATCCAAATGAGTATATCAAAGGGGTGATCAAGGATCACAAGCAGTACATAATCAACCATAACATAGAGATAGATAACAACCACATCTAACTTTAGTTATTACAGTTCATTATTTAACGAATGAAAGACAGAACCAAGAATTATTATTGAAATTGGAGTATGGTGAGATGAATAATTAGTGCATGTCTACTCCCTCCCAACAGAGTCATCATCAATGATCACCTAAAATAAATAAACAAAGCAAGAATGAGTCCGAGACTCAGCAAGTACAGTGAATAATTGGACATACAACAAATATGAACAAGACAACATCTTTAAAGAATATGAACATAACATCGAATGAATATATGAATGAATGGATTGAATGAAATGAAAGGACTGCACACATGCTTATACTGGTATAGCTAGTGACACACCCGTCGGTGTTCACCTAAGCCCGCATTTAACAAAATGCGGGGATCCAAATCCCGTATGAAGAACGTTTCATACGGGTGTCCAAATCTGCCCACATTGGAATGGTGGGTCTTACGTGCCCATACTGGAATTGATGGGTCTTTATAATCCACTCCCGTGGATGAAACATGAATAATGGATGCATGGAATGAAATATGAATAAGGAAAGACATCATCTCTAAACATGGAAATATCACATATGAAAGGAACATAAACATTGAATATTCTCATGGATCACAGAAAAATACAATACGAACATCAAGCATTTAGCATTCACTAATCTCAAGAATAATAAAGTACTTGCCCATGTTGGAATGATGGGACTTCACTACCCGGTTCAGTGGTGAACACGAAAGAAAGAACGAATGTATACGTTGAACGTAAACATATTATCAAAGAATCAGGGTATATCAACCATGAAGGGAAACAAGGAGCACCGAAATTATCCATTTCATATTCATCAATCAAGTGGAACAAACAACAAACAAGACAGATCAATTGTACTTGCCTCAATCGTGAGACGGAAGACAACGATGAAAAGCTCTAGCCCTGGGGTTCACCACCACCTGGCAGTCGTAAAATAATATACTAAGTACACTAACCAACAGTGTATAGCATAGCAATTGAACAAAACGAGAACAAGCGTCCCTAACCGCAACCCGAACATTTAATCAAAACACTCTCAAATTCCCAAATCTGTCCAAACGAACAGTTGTTAAGGAAAAATTCATAATTTTTATTCAAAAATCCAAAAGCCATGAATCCAATTTTCCTAGAACCTACACAAGCCTAGCTGCAACTTCTCAGGTGATCAAAAGATCAACTAGTTCATCTAAGCCTTTGTTTTAAATCCCGAAGACCGATCTGTCATCTTGTGAATTTCATAACTTTTGTTCGGCATAACCAAACACATTGTTATAATACTCTCTGGAAACTACAGGAAACCAGCTATCTCAATAAAATTATCTCAAATATTTCTATTATGTAACAAATGTTGCAAATAGTCAAGTAAAGCTCTTCTGTCCACAATAGAGAGGCAGATTACAGCCTGAACTTCTAAAATTCATAACTTTTGATATAGAAATCCAAAAATTATGAAATTTAACTTTATGGAAACATAATGAAAATACCTACAACTCTCAAGGAGACAAACTGACCCAATTCGGCCGTCTCCCATATCAAATTTACAGATCTATGTTCGCTGCACAAGCCCTGAGACTGATTTAGCACCCTGTCTTGTGAAATTCATAGCTAATTAACCGTTTGTCCAAAAATTATAAATTAGCACTTTCTGGAAATATAATGAAAATTCCCATCTATCTACAAGAAACACTAATCCCTGAATCTACTCTTAACTAACCCAAAACCGCGCGTCAACAAAAGGACAGATTCAACCGATCTACACAGCAGTGCTACGATCCCCTACTTGATGGCAAAACGAATCTAACTCAAACGAAACAGCGAGCAATTCAATCATTACCCTTGAAGACACCAATGGAACCCGCTGGAGATCCCCTATGAAGAACTCCTCTTCTCGTATCCCCTTCCTTTCACCTTCGACGAACACCACCACGGCTTCTCCCTTCTTCCGCAAATCTTGGACAGCAGCGAGGAGGCATCATCAATGGAGGGGAGGTGCTGGATTTTGCTGGACATGAGGGGAGGTGCTGGCCTAGAGGGGAGAAAAGGGGGTGGTGGCTCAAGGGAGGGAGTGGAGGCGCCTAGGAGGGAGAGGAAGGAGGCTGGCTAGGGTTAGGGGGTGGGAGTGGCACCCCCCCCCTCTTTGGCCGGCCAAGCATGGGCCTCCTGGGCCAAGGCCCAGGGCCCAGGTTGACACACAAACGCAGAAAACCCCTTTTTAAAAGATTATTCTCTCTTTTGTTTAATCTCCTTTCTTAGAAATAATCGGGTTTTCGCAGAAAAACCCCTTTCTAGCATGTTTAGTTCTTTCTAATGCATGAATTCTCCCTTGGAATAAGATCGGGGTATTACAAAGCCAGCATCAGGTATAATCATTGAGGCTGCACAGGTTGCAGCGGAAATAAAAGATGCAGAGAGTTTGCTCAGATTCAACATAATGTCAAGATTTATGGTGGAAATGGCATCAGATGTTTCAAAATCAGCAATTTTTTTTGAATATGTCATGGATGAGATGCGAAACATCCAAAGGCATCTACAAACACATGACATTGATGAGGCACCTATCTCTGGTCCAGTGCAAAAAAAACAGTGGCTAGAACTGGAAGCAAAACACCTAGTACCGCGAGAGAGACAACAACAACATTATTTAAAAGGCCTGAAGGGCAACAACTCGGAGATCCTGATAAGTCAATCACAAAAGGGCGTAAAAAAGGAAACAGACTGAAGCCTATAGTAGAGGAGATGAGAACAAAAAAAAGTGCATGGGAAAAGAAAAAATAATATGAAAGGTTGCAAGGAGACTGTCGCCATACATCATATATTTGCAGTTACTTATGTAATCATAACATCTGTTTTTTGTGTCTCACGGGTGTGATTATGTACACATAGCTACGGTGGTACTATTTTGTTCACTCCATCTATTCCCTATGTTTCTGCTTCTTTTACATACATTCTTACACTCTCTTGAGCACCAAATACATGCAGATCATTCTGTGTATGGTGATATCTGAAGATGTACGTCTATGCATGTGTGAACAAACCACGCTTTCCTTGCCCCTAAGAAAAAAACATAATAATCACAAAAACAAAAACATAAACATAAAAAACACATATCTTGAGCCTAAAAAAAGAATGTTGCATTGAACAAGAAAAACGCTAGGTGTATATCTACCATTGATACAAATGAATTAACTAGATCTAGCGAGATCTCATTTTCTTGGTGCTGGAGCATCCTGTTCAACAGCTGGATCCTTATGTTTGGAATGTCTTGTTGTGTAAAGTGTGCAGCCAAGGCAACTCTTGGGCTCCAGAGTTCAATGAATTTCATGACAAAAATTCCACAATCGCAGTTGTGCTCCAAAAAACATGACATTAAAAATTGGAAACATACGTTAAGAAACAAACACATAAACCTTCGAAAAGTGATGCAAAATCATATATAAAAAATGGTATATGCAAAAAAATAAAAAAGAATGATAATGTCTTAGAAGCATCACACGAAAAGATATAAAAAATAATGATAATGTCTTAGAAGCATCACACGAAAAGATAAAAAAGATTAAAATTTATACCGTCCTAAACCTTGATAACGTTCAAGAGTCATCGCACAAAAAAATAAGGGCGTAAAAATTCATACTATGCCATGATGTCATATATGTAGTTTGGATTGAAAAAAAATTAAAACAAATTTAGGATGCAATACATATGTAACTTCTGAACTGTAACATCACAAAAAAAACGCAAAACAAAAATTGACTAAACTTCAATGTTCGTTCATACAAAAGCATGCCAACATAATAGCCTACACAAAAAAATATTCTTCATATATTTGCTTCAACCTCAGTAGCTTGCAAATCAGACATAAAAACATGCTTTAAGTAGTCAAAAGATAAATAAACTAGCATAAGTTCAGTAGTAGTTCTGTAGGACTTGTCTAAAAAAAGGCTGCAGCTGCTACAAGCAATTTTTTAACTCGACATTTCTTTTTGATGTTTCTAGCAATGTGCATTTTGCTTACTACTTAATCAGTGGCAAAAAAAAATATGTCATCTAAAAAACTGCTACTAATACACACTAAGAAAAAATTACGTTGCAAAAGAGTCATCTAACAAAAACAATAAAACAAAACTTTAAAAACAAAATTAAAGAAAAAAAATAAACTTAATGAAACCTACAAACAAAAATAGTAATGTAAATGATACAAACAATAAAAATGTAAAAAGTTACTTACTTGGTAGTCTGCTTGGGTACATGGGGAACTCTATTTTGAATTGGTCGAGGAAATCAGGGGGGTCTCCTTCACATATTCCTGCCAAGTTACCTTGAAATTGCTTACCTATGGAAAAAAATGTGAATACAAACCCCTTCTCAACTATACCTTAATTAAGAACGAAAAAAGGAGGATATAAAGAACAGATCCTTACAATGGTATATTTTAGATTCTGATGGAAAGAGCTATCATCCTCATAAATTGAGTCCAGAAAAATATATTTTTGGTTTAGAATGTCAACGATGAACAGGAACCAGTGCTTGTCCACGCATATAGGGAAGTATAGCTGTGTTTTTTTAAGAAAAAAAATTATTTCTGCACACTATATATCCCCCATAAAACACGAAAAAAAAGCTTTGATTAATTATATATAAGTCAAAACAACCCACCATGAAGCTCTTGTGCAACTTTTTTTACATTGTGTGCTTTTGTGAATTGCTTCTTTACAAAGTCCACCTTGAAAAAAATTGATCCTCTTGATAAAATGATCCTAAAAAAAGAACTTTGCATATATAAAACACACTAGTACTAACATAAAAAGCTACTGTCGTATGTTTTAAATTTTAAAATAGAAGAACAGCATGTGTCTCACCAGATCATTCTTTCTCAAGCGACAAATATATCTTATGAAAAAAAAATTAGGTTCTAACAAAATGGGTAGGTGGCTCTTTTGAAAAGCATGTGACTCACCGGATCATCCACCCTCAAAAGCAAACAAATATATCTTATGAGAAAAATAGGTTCCATCGGAATGGCTATGTGGTGACAAATGACAGTTTCACTTTGTAAAATGTGTGAAAAATCTCCTAAAACACTAAGATAACACAAGGATAGCAAGTACAGCATGAACAAACATAACTGTGTTAGCATGAACTGTAATACCCCGAAACGCTTTAGAGAAAGAGAACGAAATAGATCAGTAGGGTTTTATGAAAATAACCCTCCTGAGGACCCGTGCGTAATTAAATAAAAGAGGATACGTGAAAAATGAGATGCTTTGGAATTTTGGAGAGGAACCATTTTAGATAGTGCCGCCATGGTATAAGGGACGTGGGGAAGAAGGGATTCAAAGCCTATAAAAGAAAACAAACCCTAGCCATGTTTTGGTTTTCCCAGTGCAGCCGCCGCCAGTGCATCCATCGCGAACTTGTGCTGGCGCTGCATCTCCCTTCGCCATTTGCTGCGTTGTTGATCGCCCGTTTCTTCTTTCCGGCTGCTATCGCGTGAGCGCTCATGGCCGATCGCCTGTGGAGGACCAGCCACTGCATGAGTGCTATTGCCGCGTGGACGCCATGGCTATGCACGCCGCTAGAGCTCTGCACGCTGCCTGCTTGTGCCCACCAGCCGTGTGAATTCCAGCTGATCACCTGCAGCCGCGTGGAAGCCTTGACCAATTATTCAGCTGCTGTCGTTCTTGCGTTAGGTAAAAGCTGCATGTTTTTGTTTGCATCGGTGGCATTTAGTAGTTGACTAATTATTAGTGTACTACTTTGATTAGTTAATTGGTGCACGTGCACTGCTATGGTTATGCATACAGCGTGTCTTTGTTTTATTAAAGGAGAGAGATGATTACTAGTTAATGGTGCTTGCATCAATTTACTAGTTAATTAGTGTTGGCATGCATGGCTATGCATATTTAATTGCTATGATTATTTAATTGGTGTACTACAAAGATTATTTAATAGGAGATGAATCGTATGCCATATGCTGCTAGTGAAACAAGCAAACATGTGAATATTTAATTGGATTAGTAGGGAAGAGAGAGATTAATTTGATAGTGATTAATTTAATAGGGCTGCTAGTGCTTCATTAATTGGATTGGTAGGGGAGAGAGAGATTAATTAAATATTGCTAATTAGTACTTAACTAGTTTGGTCGTAGCATTGTATACATGCATGCATGTTTAAATAGTAACGATGAGTCATTAGCTAGTTAGTGCTGCATGTTTTAGTCAGGGAGATATCAAATGGTAGATTGGTTCAGTCTGCTGTTCTGTTATACGATTTATTAGGGTACCTTAATGGCGAATTTTGGGAATATCATCTACTAGTTAATTGTAGATAATTTTAGTATCTTTCCATAGAGTATTTAATCATGTTGAGTGGACGAGTAATTTCCAAGTTATGAATTTAATAAGACCCGCTGTCCAGAAGATAACAGATCGGTCTTCTGGGATAAAAATGGGGGGTTAGATTATTTAATTAGAAGTCATGGTAATCTAAGAAAAGGTGGAGAATTTTGTGTAGATTCCAGAATAGGGTGGTTTGTCATGATCGGACTTGTGAGTCAAAAGTTACATCCTTTTTAGTACCAGGAAAGCAAGGGGTGACTGTTCGGTATTAGGGAAGTGTTGTGGATTTAGGGGACGTGTAGGAACGATGTCAAAATAATTGTTGTTCTTGTGATGTTGTAGCTTGTATTGATATTTGAGTGTTTATTATAGGAGATACGTCATGCTTGTTGCCATTTTCTAGCCAAACCGTGCATCGCAACTAGTAAAGGCAAGTGCATGGTAGACAACGATCAATGATTGATCACTGTATCTCTTTATCGTTCATTACCATTATTGTTGTGCTTTTATTTTTTATTTAATTGCAAGCAATGGAATGGTATGACTATATCTTGTTGATGAACATGAGGAAAAATTGGATGTAATGAATATGATGAATATGCATTATGACCTGACATCTTTAATCCTTCCAGTGGAATCTGGTTTACTGCTTAACCTGGATCGGGATTTTTCTTCATAAGAAATTGATTTGGTTGTCAAGAATTTGGATCTTGATCATGCACCTGGCCCTGATAGGTTTAATGGCCGCTTTTTGAAAAATTGCTGGCACTTAGTTGCCAAAGATTTTTACAGTTTGTGTGCTGTGTTTTGTGAGAATAACCTCAATTTACAGAGTATCAACTCATCTTTCATTACCTTGATCCCTAAGAAGCCTCATCCGGAAACAGTTAATGACTATAGACCGATCTCTCTTTTAAACAGTTCCCTCAAGCTTTTGACTAAATTGGTAGCAAACTGTTTGCAATCAATCATTCTTCCGGTTATTCATGCTAACCAATATGGCTTTCTGAAAGGGAGAACTATTCAAGATTGTCTGGCATGGGCTTTTCAATACCTTCATCTTTGCCATTAGTCCAAGCGCCCAATTGTCATTCTTAAGTTGGATTTTGAGAAAGCCTTTGATAAGGTAGAGCACCATGTGATTCTTGCCATGCTACAATATAAAGGATTTAGTGAAAAAATGGCAACGTTGGATTAAAAAAAATTTGAGCTCCGGTACTTCTTCGGTATTGTTAAATGGTGTTCCAGGAAAGGTGTTTCATTGTAAGAGGGGTGTAAGGCAAGGGGATCCCCTTTCTCCTCTTTTATTTGTGCTTGCAGCTGACCTTCTTCAATCTATTATTAATCAAGCATTTCGTATGGGGTTATTTACTTGCCCTTTGGATTCAGATTTTGGGCAAGATTTTCCTATAATCCAATATGCTGATGATACCATGCTTTTTATGCCGGTTGATGCTTGTCAACTTTTCTGCCTCAAAGGTCTTCTTCGGTCTTTTGCGGACTCTACATGATTACAAGTTAATTTCCATAAATCTTCTATGGTCCCAATTAATGTTGATGCCACCAGGTTACTTCACCTAGCTAACACTTTCGGGTGCAACGTTGGGGCAATGCCTTTCACTTACTTAGGGCTGCCTCTTGGGACTTCAAAACCGAAGTTTACTAGTTACTTGCCGTTGCTTGATCGAATTACTCGTCGGTTGTCAGGTTTATCACCTTTTCTATCTTATGGAGGTCGTTTGGTGTTGGTGAATTCGGTGTTTTCCTCCTAAGTGGTTTATCATCTGTCCTCCCTAAAAATTCCAGCAAAAGTTCTTAATCAGATTGATAAGTTACGAAGACAGGCGTTGTGGCATGGTTCAGACTTCAATAAATGTGGTGGTTGTTTAGTGGCCTGGTCTGCTGTCTGTCGTTCTAAACAGCAAGGGGGTCTTGGTATTTTAAATCTCAGGATCCAGAACAAGGCTTTGTTGATGAAGCACCTTTCTAAGTTTCTAAACAGAGAGAATGTCCCTTGGGTCCTTCTAACTTGGAGGGCTTTTTATTGGAACTTTGTTGTGCCTAGTGCCACTCGTCTGTGTGGTTCTTTCTGGTGGAAAGACATGTTGCGTCTCCTAGCTGAATTTAAAGGCTTCTCTTCTTGTTCAGTTTTTTTATGGGCATTCATGTTTCCTCTGGAAGGACGTTTGGAACTTGGGTTATCCACTTCTCAAGTGGCCACACCTTTTTTCTTTTGCTAAGAACAAAGACATCTCAGTTGCTGTTGTCCAACATTCGAAAAATCTTCAATGTCTCTTTCAGCTTCCTCTTTCTCCCACAGCGTCGTTACAATTACTGGATCTGAGTGATTGTATTAATTCTTTGGGATCGGAGGCAGCTCGGCATGATGAATGGAGTTTTATTTGGGGTTCTCAGTCTTTCTCTTCCAAGCAAGCTTATGTTCAGATGATGGGTACAATTCTCCCGCCTCATCCACTTATCTGGCTGTGGTCCTCTTCATGTTTAAGCAAGCAAAAGTTCTTCTTTTGGTTACTTTTGAAGGACAGATTAAATGCTAAGGAACTCCTAATCCGAAAGAAGTTTTCTATTGACAATGCTGATTGTGTTCTCTGCCAGGATGGTATTCAGGAATCTTCGAAACATCTTTTCTTTGAGTGTTCGTTTAGTCAACAATGTTGGTCTTTAGTTGGTTTTGATTGGGATTTAACTCTTTCAGTGGTTGGGCTTATTCAAGAGGGTAAGAGTCGGTTCTATCGGTTATTCAAGGAGATTACGATTATTGCTTGTTGGAGTATCCGTCAGCATCGCAATAAGATTATATTTAATCAAGGAGGTTTCTATTTCCAATTGGAAATTTGAGTTCCGGAAAGCTTTTGCCATGGTTATCCATAGGGTAAAACCTTCGCTGAGAGATTCTTTTGTTATGTGGTTGAGAGATTTTGGCTAAGTTTTTTTTGTGGCTCTTGCTTGTAATTACCCCTCTCTTGTACATATATTTTTTTTAATATATTTACAGTAGGGGTTTCTACTCCTCCTGTTTTCAATAAAAAAAAATTGAGCGGCTAAACACAGAAGCTATTACAGAAATATCACAGGCAATTGCAGTTAAATGAACCAAGTCACAACTCAACAAAAAAAAAACAACAAATTATAGGGCTCTCTAGAAGAGTACACAAAAATAGTGATAAAAATACTTACTGGTCTTTTTCTATATTTATGCTTGCGATACCTATCGCGCGTAGAAAAATCCTTCACCATTTGATCCCTCCACACTTTGGTTCATGGTATGGAATTGTCAATGTTTTTTGCACCATAGTCCAAGAAATCAAGATAATAAACATGTAAATACAATTATTTTTTGGAGGTAAAACACAAATTAAAAAATGCCAGGGGATTAAAGAGGTGTATTTTCAGTACAAAAACAAAATTATACTTACAGCCAAGAAGTATATGCACCCCCCTAGTGTTTTTGGCAGCTCCCCATTTTTCTTTGTAGAGTGCACAAATTTATTGATGTGATACAACAGAAAATCAAGCACGCACCGAGACCAGTCCCAATCTTTGGTTGTTTAAAACATCTGGGAGTGGGCTTAGGAACTTTGGGCTAGGGAGAACACATGAATTGGGGCACAAAAATGAATAAATAGCAACGATCATGAAACATCTGACGGTCATGTCCTCACTAAGCTTGTCGGCGTTGATATCACTCAACTTTTCTGCGAAATACTTAATGCTAGGTAAAGTTGACACACCAAATTGCCTCAAGATAAAAAATTTCCCAGACTCTGGCTCTGACTTGACAACTTTACCTCCAACTGGCAAGCCTAAAAATTTTGATACTAACTCGCTACTCAATGGTATTATTTTTCTACCCACAACTATATTAGATGATGATACATGCACGTGCCGAGCAATCCATTGTACAAAGTCCCTAGGAACAGAACAATTTTTGAAATGGAGTAAACTCCCAAAACCATACTTTTCTATCACTGCTCGTTGCTATGTGCTCAAGTGAGAAATGACATCAGCAAACATCCCAGCAAAGAAACGAGTGAATGCATTCTTCTCTCTTTCGTGTCTACCTTTATGATAAATGGGGAAAAGGGTAAGAAAAAAATAGTTAAAAAGGAAAAAAAGAGGCATGGTGCAACCAGAATACATGAACAACCCATTGGTCAACAAAAAATACTAGTGGTTTAAAACAAATTGTAGATGCCCAACCTACGTTTTATTTTATATATAAATCAAGTGCAGCAGTAAATCAAATAGTTGTGCAGAGCACATTTTTTCCTGTCTATGCAACCTGTTTATAATGACTACTTTGAATTTCCTATAGCAAGCAGCAGGTACATGTATACCAGATCAAAAAACATGCATATAACTACACAAACATGCATAGAACTCGCCCCCTCTCCCTAGAACTCATTGATAATTACTCTCTCCAAACACACAGAGCACGGTGTTAAATCAAATCAAAAGAAACGATTCTGCTCCCAACAAGCATAGAACTCAAAAACACAAAAAATGATGAAATTACAAAAAAAAAAACCTTTGCCCTTCTTTTTGATGTGCACGATGATCATATTTTCTTTTTAGAGATTTGAGAAACTACAAAATCAACATATACATGTATAAAAACATAAAATAGAACAAGAATGCTCAAAAAACAATGACAAAAAAAGTGATTAAGAATGTATAAAAATACAACTTACAGCTTTCAACTCCTTGGGATCAAAATCCAGATCGGATGAGGACAGCTCCTAGCTATAGCCAGCCCGGAATACACATCATCATCACTACCTGTGCTGTAATTACTGCTTGTGTAACTCTTATCACCATCAGAACTTGACTCTACGGGCGCATTGTGGGTTGTCCTATGGTGTCTTGTCATCTGTACTATGAAAAAAACAAAAGTTATCTATATTATTCCTGAAGTGTGATGTTCTTTTTCTGTGGTAAAACACTTATAGGGTGTGTTTTAAAAACATAAAATATACAACAGCATTTTAGTTGGTTCCGACCAACTGCTTTGCACGTAGGACAAACACAAATTTTAAAAAACATAATGTGGTTTTTTTTTATATAAGATCAAGGCAATTTTTACGTATGTTGTGATGTATAAAATTAGTTTGTGTTTCATGTTTAAAAAAAAGTGTTATATGCTGGTTATGTTCTATGCTTTGAATCCATAATTTTCATGATGGTGGCTGTGCAAACAAGAAATAATAATTGGCTTCTAACTACAAATGTAGATGTACAAGAAAATTGATACCAAAAACACATGTTACCTTCAAAATACAAAATTAAAAGCAAGGGTTCAAATTAGATACAAAAAAACATATGGTTTTACCTGCTACACACCATTGTCATGAAAAAGAACTATTGGTTAATAACAACAAAAAAATAGATCAGCTTACTGCAAAATCGAACAACTTTCTTATTCCTCCACCTAATAATAACAGATGAAGTCCCTACTATTTCTCATCTAATAATAAATAAAAAATGCTGATATGCTATTTGGCCATGAAAAAAAAAGGAAAAGTAAAAACACATGGACAACAATGGGCATTCGCTGTAAATGTATGTTAGGAGTACTATCGACAACACATCCTACCTATTCAGTTCTTTAGAAAAAAAATTTACCCCCCTTTTTGGTTCAAAAATTGCAAGATAGTGCTTTTTTAGAACACTGGTTTTCCTCAAAAATACAAATGTGGAGGTACAAAAAAAATCCCACCTAACACATGTCTATTCCCCCTAACTGTCATAATATGTAAATGACTGACTTCTAACTATAAATGTATAGGTACAAGAAACATGTTAAAAAAAACACATGTTACCTTCAATACAAAATTAACTGCAAAAAAGAGAGATCAAACTAGATATATCTCTAAGTGTACCTTGATATGATGAACAATAACCTCCTTAATGGCACTTGACAAAATGAACTATGAAAAGGACAGGTAAAAAAAAAGATTGCAAAATATATAATCTTAAAACGAACATATATGACATATATAATCAAAAACACATATGAGCCATATAAAACACCATTACTAACAACATGGTTAATCAGTAGCAATTTCTCCTTTATAGTTCTTTATAGATACATAATACTGCACTTTTTTTGTCCCAGTAGTTATCTCGATAAAAAACAAGAGATAAGAAAACCCCTCTCCTGGTAAAGCCGTATAGGAAGAAGATGCACTAGACCCATCCTTTTGCACTAACTGCTGAGAGACCATGTGGAGGTCGTCCCGTGTGAGTGATGGGTAATTGACAAAGGTTTTAGGTCAGTCGAGTTTGGTTTGTGTGGTCGGACCATGTCGCTATGCTGTTCATGCGTTTCGTGAAGTCAATCGTATTGCCAGAAAATCGAACGACCGGCGTGTTATGGTGATGTACGATCAGCAGGCGGTTGTACCGATTGGTAAATGGCGTTGAAGAATTCCAAAGAAGTTGTTTTTCGTGTTCGGTCTTCATTAGAAATCGAACGACCGCAGTATTGAGCAGACGACCGAGTGCGTTGATCCGCCGGTAACATGGCGGTTGTACCGATTGTTTTGTGAGTTTTGGCCTTTTGGTGATTTGAGTTTTGGGATAGGTCATATCCAGTGTGTTCATGCATATGTGTTGCATATTGCATGTTTGAGCTAACGTTAGGTCAAGTTGTGAAGAACTTGTTCCTGCTTCGTGTTTCTTGTCTGTGTGGCCGCAGGACGCCGAGCGAGTCGTGGCGAGACACGATGGATCTGGACTAGGCGCAGTGGCGCCGAGGTCGAACGGTCGATGTGTCAAGACGACGTGGACTCGAGGTGGTTGCGAGGCGTGGCGAGACAAGGAGCGGAAGCTTCCGGAAGGTGCGAAGGCGGCGAACGGAAATTTGCAAGGCGGCAAGCGGGCGCGTTGGACTTAGCGGGCGAACGGGAGGAGACCCGTTAGCCAAGGCTATTTAAAGGATTGGAGGGCTGCATGCCCTCTTGAGCACTTGGTGGAATTAGGGTTTTAGAGTCAAAAGAGGCTTTGTGGGTGTTCCTTTTGCTCTTTAGTTGTTGAGAGTGGAGGTGTAGGCGAGGTGTGCTCCCCGCTTGTGCCCTTCTTGGTTTTGTGTTCATCTCCTCAAGAATGGATGAGTGTTTGTTCTTGAGTTGTGAGAGTGAGGAGATGGATTGAGCTTACATGTAATCATCCCTCTGGTTCTAATGTCCATGCGTATGGGGATGTATCTCTTTGTATTTCGCTCTTGATTCAATGAATGGAAATCAAGTTTTCTTCTTTCGTGCTCTCGTTCTTCGCTCTTCTTTTTGTGATTTTTGGGGCTTTCTTCAATCCGGGAGTTTTTGCTTGGTTCTTCCTCTTGATCTTGCTTGTGGGACATGTGGGAACCTATCTAAGGTCATCTAGATCATCATCCACCCACGAGCAAGTCGTTAGATCAAGTTTTGCTTTTTGTCTTGCTTTTGAACCCACCTTCGCTCAAATGCAAAAGGATAGGAACCTTGGCATGGATCTCTGAAATCGTTGCTTGGAATAGGTTCCTAATATCTTCGGAAGGTGTGGTTCAATTTTGGTCAAGTTTGGCCGTAGATCAAAAGTTACGTTGATTTTCGTTTTGAAACCCGAAGCGGATTTTGCTGCTCCAGACAATCGGATGAACCTGGCTTAACATGCGCGGTTAGCCGATCGCGGTACAACCGGTCATTTGCTCGGTTTGTAGGCTAGATCATGTACAACCGCCGCTTACTCGCGGTTGTACCGATTGTCCCGATTTGTTCGGCTCTTCCTCATTTTTGTTTGTCGAGCTTTGGGGGTGAGGAGTGGATTCAACATAAGACTTCTCTCGTGCTTAATCATTGATCTTCATAGCTCTCATAGCTATTGGAGTGATTTATAAGTTGAATCCATTCTTTGCGAAAAAGATTCGGTGCTCCTATTCACCCCCTCTAGTCGCCTTTCCGGTCCTTCAATTGGTATCGAGCGGTTAGCTCTTTTCAATAGATCTTAACCGGTCTCAAGAGCCGTGGCGATGGACAAGTACTCGACCAAGCCGCTGTTTTTGATGGCATCGACACCCTTCCGAAGAGCCGAATGGAGACATACATCCAGCCCGTGGGTATGCCATCTGGCGAAAGGTCAAGGTTCGATTCATTGTTCTCGCCGATGAGAACATCAATGCCGGAACATGGTTGATGTTGAGGCGAATGCAAAGGCAAGGAACATCATCATCCGTGGTTTGAGTCGAGTGAGTTTGACAAGATATCTCACCTGTCGTCCGCTTACGATATCCGGGTGACCTCGACGATACCATGAGGGCACCACCCAGATCAAGACGGTTCGACAGACCAGCTCAAACGAGAATACAACAAATTTGAGATGCTTGTCGGTGAGTCTCTAGATGAGTGCTTCAGACGTTTCACAAGATCTTGAGCAACCTCCGAGCGGTCGGTCTCACATACCCCGACTCGGACAATGCTCGCCGATGCTCACGCAGACTCGTCTGCGTGGTTTGGGAGATGAAAGTGACCACCATCAAAGACACGACAGACCTCTCGACCTTGACTCTTGATGCTACCAGACTCACGCCTCAAGACTCACGAGATTGACGTTGTCTCTCGAGGTCGAAGTCACACCGATGGCCTTGGTCACCGATCCCGCCTCGCTTCCGAGTCCTCTTGCAATTTCTCCTTGTCGCTCTCGTGACATAACCGATGATCGCTAGAGCGACTTTGCGGATGAGCGACTTGCCCTCCTTGCTCAGAGATTCTCCCACGCTACAAAGGAGGAGGGACAGAAGAGAGGAGGACCCGTGATTTGCTTCGAGTGTGGTGGCCCCAACCACATTCGGCAACCGCCCTAAGCCGAGAAGGGCAAGAACGACTACGGCGGTTCGCAAGAACGACTACACCGACAAGAACTGCAACAAGAAGCCTCCGGCAGACGCCCAAAGAAGAAGAAGTTCAAACGGCAAAGCTAAGAAGCTCTTCCACTGCGCCCTCACCGCTTTCGACGACCTCGACCTCGCCGAGGTGGAGGGATGGAGCGACGATGACGGACGGGTGACCAAGAGCCCAAGCATAGCGGCGACGACTTCTCCCAAGATGTGCTTCATGGCCTCGAGGGCGAACTCGGCTGACAATGAACAGACTCCGACTTCGGACGAGGTAGATCCCACTCTAGCAGCTCAATCATGCTTTTCTTAAGCTAGGAGGTTTTCATGCTAAAGCTAAGGCTAGGTGTCTTTGAGTTAGAGAAGGAAATAGATAGATCGTCACTAGAGATTATTGCTCTTACATCCGCTCCTTCTAGTGATGATTGTGATACATGCTCGCTTTGTCAAGTTGATATGGAGAAGTTAAGGACCTCACATGATAGTATGTCCTCCTAACTTGATAGTGTTAAGGTGGAGAATGTTAGTCCGCTTGTCGAAGTTAGAGTTGAGTAGGATGGTGTTACCCTACTTATTACCGATGAGACTACTTCTCCCACCTCATGTGAGGGTAAGGACATTGTTGCTAGAGGATCTTATGCCATGCTCCTTGATCCGCCTCGAGTCTTGTGAAAATTGCAATAACTTGAAGATGAACTTAAAACAGGCAGATCATAAAATTGTCGAACTACAAGCTTTTTTACTTGAGCCAATTGTTTCATGCTTAAACTGCCCTAAGTTAATCATTGAACTTGAGGTCGTTTCCAAACAGCTTTCAAGATATGATTGATCATGAAAGGAAGATGGCTCGCTTTGCTTCTAAGGACCCCGTTAGCTCACCATGCATTAAGTGTAACAAACTAAAATCTGACTTGATTGCTTTGGATGAGAAGTGTGTGAAGCTAACTAAGGACCTTCTAGAGAAGTCACATTGTGCTTGCAATATGATTGTGGAGAAGGGGGAGAAGCCCCAGGGTAAGGATGAGACGCTTAGCAACGTGAACCAACCGGCTAGCGAGGATCTGCCCTTCAGAGTCGGTGTGCGTGCACAAGCCATTCTTCCTCTCTCGCCGGGTTCTTCTTTTGCTCCCTTACCTTCGGCTGTCTCTTCTTCCCCCTGCTCTTCTTGCACCTCTCTCTTTCGGGAGTGTCAGTACCTTATGAACACTCTCGAGAGATTTGTAGGAGGCAAGAAGAAGCTCAATCTTATTCTAGACCAATCTAAGATTTGCAGATTTAATCGTGGTCTAGGATATGACCTCTTTGAGGACATGAGGAAGCATCCACCGCCGTGCTCGCACTCCATAGCACTGTGTGTGATCGAGATCGAGCCCAGACCGAGAAAGTCCATTTCAAGTCGGCGGGCTATGTCCAGGATTTCGACAAGAAGGTAATTTCACGTCGCTTCTACCTCTCGAAGGTGAAGTATCACCGCACCTTCGTCGAAGGATGGACACACAATCGATCGATGCTTCAGCGCGCCAAGATCACAGAGACTATGTTGAGTCTCTTAGGCGCATTCGTGGTCGGCCCTGGACCTTGAGTGCACCTAAGACCAACACGAGGTCTAGGCTTGGTTCTTCCGATGGGTTTGTGCAAAGATCGAGGACTTGGTTTTTCCGAAGTTTTCGGTTTTCATCCTCATGTCGCTTCATCGTGACTTCCGCCGCCCCGAGGGTAGATCTCGCTTTCCCTATCGAGATAGCTACTCATGGCGTGTTCAAGATGTTGCGGTGCTCGACTCGCTTCCTTCAGAGCGATCGAACCCAAAGAACTTGGTCTACTCTTAGACCTTTCGCTTTGAGTTACAGAGAGCGAGGGTAGATAGAGGTCATCGTGCTTGACTACTTCATCGCCGACGTGTTACTCAAGATTGGGTGCCAAAATCATTGTTGATTTATCCCAAGATCGAGACTTTACTGCTTGACTCAGTTCACGGTAGGGAAGGAGAAGGTTTGGCTTGTAGACTCGGTTGTTCTCGTCATATGACCGGAGACTCCGCTGGTTCTCCTCCCTAGCCCGCGCTCCGGTGATGAGTCGATCACCTTCGGAGACGCTTCGTCTCGACGCGCCATCGCCAAAGGTACGTCGGCGATAATGCCTCTTTATTCTTAAGGATGTTGCCTTGGTTAGTAAGCTGCAAAGACAATTTGCTTTCGGTTTCACCATCGATGACGGTTTCGAGGTAAGCTTTAAGAAAAACAATTGCAAAATTCTTGATTCTTCTAGTAGTCCGGTTTATGGATTTCTCGTTATGGGAGGATCTTTCGTGCTGATTTTTCCGATTCTTCCGTGATCCTCTCCTGTTTGGTTGCTTCCGAGTCCCGCGATCTCTCTTTCGCATAGGAGACTTGGTCATATTGATTTGACCATTTGACCCGAAAGTTAGCGTACCATGATCTCATTCGTGGTCCGCCAAACTCAAGATGGTCAAAGATCTTGTTTGCACTCCATGCCAAGACAAGAAGATGGTTGCCGCTTCTCATCCTCCCACACAGAGCATTATGACCGATGACCGACAATTGCCCACATGGACACAGCTTGGACCAAATTGAAAGCAACAACAGGAGGGAAGTGGTATGTTCTTGTTGTGGTCGATGACTTCTCGAGGTATTCTTGGGTGTTTTTCTTAGCGCCAAAGGATGAGACGTTTTCACTTTTCCGAGGTCTTTTAGTAGGTCGTCTGCTGAGCTCCGGGTGCCTTACGAGCGATCCGCAGAATGACAATGGCACGGAGTTCAAGAATTCCTACTTTGAGAGTTTCGTGGTGAGACAGTGTAGAGCACCAGTTCTCTTCTCCATACGTTCCTCAAAGAAATGGCGCTAGGAGAGGAAGAACCGCACCTTGGTCGAGATGGCGGGACGATGCTTGATGAGTACTCTACGCCGAGGAAGTTTTGGGTGAAGCCATTGCAATCTGCAAGGCCATATTTGAATCGAAGTTTTTCTTCTGCACTCCTACACCAAGACTTATGAGTCGAGATACTGCGAAAGCCAGCGTCTCTCATTTTCGTGTGTTTGGTTGCAAGTGCTTTATCTTGAAGTCCGGGAACCTAGACAAGTTCGAGTCACGTTCTCGTGGCGGTATCTTTCTAGGCTACTCGACTTCTTGGCGGGCTTATAGGGTCTGAATCGCGAGTCTAGCAAAATGGTAGAGACTGCGAGGTGACCTTCGACGAGGCCACCCGGGACTAGGCCAGATATCTCGTGTTCTTTAGAGCATCCGAGACCATCTTTGTGGATGATGAGGACGATGGAGATGACGGTTGTCACTCCGATCCCGCCCCTCATCCACTCCTTGAGGTGCCGCCTTCCACCGCACCTCGAGGTGATCACCTTGCCTTCGCTTCCTCCGAGCTAGTGGCTCTGCTCCTACCTCGTCACTCATGAGGTAGAGGCCACTTCTTCATCTCTCCCAGACCTCCTAGACACATCAGAAAGTTCATCCTTCAGAGCAGATCATTGAGATCTTTTCGAGCGTGTTACCCGCTCAAAATCGCTTATCTCAATTTGTCTCCATTCGCCTTCATTGCCTCTTTTGAGCCCAAAGATGTTTCTCATGCTTTATCCGATGAGTCTTGGGTCAATGCCATGCATGAGGAGCTAGAAAATTTCGAGAGGAACAAGGTCTGTCGCTTGTTGAGCCCCCACGAGGCCACAATATCATTGGAACCAAGTGGGTGTTCAAGAACAAGCAGAGCGAGGATGGGGAAATCATCCCAAACAAGGCGAGATTGGTAGCTCAGTGGGTTTTCCTGTGTTGAGGGTCTAGACTTTGAGGAGACCTTTGCCCTCAGAGCTCGACTTGAAGCCATTAGAATCTCGCTTGCCTTTGCAGCTTCTAAGGGTTTCAAGCTTTACCAGATGGACGTGAAGAGTGCCTTCCTCAATGGCCTTATTGAGGAGGAAGTCTACGTCCGACGACCTCCGTGTTTCGAGAACCCCAAATACCCTAACCATGTCTTCAAGCTTTCAAAGCACCAGATGGACTTAAGCAGTCCCGTGAGCTTGGTATGAGAGGCTTAAGTCCTACTTGATAAGTCATGGTTTTGAGATGGGTAAAGTTGACAAGACCTTGTTCATCCGCCAAGATGGCATCGACCTTCGTCTTCGTCAGATCTATGTCGATGACATTATCTTTGGCGCTCTTCCCATACTGGTTTCCCAGGTTCTGATGTCATGAGCACCGAGTTTGAGATGAGTATGATGGGTGAGTTGACCTTCTTCCTTGGCTTCCAAATCAAGCGAGACTGGAGGGTACATTTCTTCATCAAGGAAAGTACACTCGTGACTCCTCAAGCGCTCGACATGAGTGATGGTAAGCCTGTGTCGACTCCCATGGCTTCTACAAATTTATCTTGACCAGATGAGGATGGCGAGCCGCTTGATCAAAAGGAGTTTCGCAAAGATGATTGGCTCCTCTTGTACCTCAACGCCGAGACCGATATACATTTTTTCGTGTGTTTGTGCGCTGCTGAGCTTCTCCTCGCTTTCACCGCCAAAGCAGTGAAGCGATCTTTCAGACCGCGAGCTACCATTGACTATGGTATCCGGTACTCTTCCTCATCCCTGTCTTTCCTTGAGAGCCTTCTCGGATGCGCTTCACCGGTCAGAGGATAGATAGGAAGAGCACTTCGCACCCGCCAATTTCTTGGCACTTCTCTTGTTTCTGGTCTTCAAAGCGATGCCAGTGTTGCATACCCACCGCAGAGGCCGAGTATGTTGTCGCAGCGATTCTGTTGTAGTCAAGTGCTCGATGGCTTCGACTGCGGGACTTTGGGTTAGTTATCGGCGTTGTTCCACTTTTTGTGATAACACTCTGCGATTAACATTGCCAAGAACCCAAAGGCAAAGATTCCGGACCAAGCACATCGATATTCGCTTCCACTTCCTTAGAGACCATGTAGAGAAGGGCGATATAGTGCTCCAGCCAGGAGAGTGACCACCGCTATCGACATTTTCACCAAGCCATTGGATAGTTCGAGGTTTTCAGCTCTGCGGGGAGAGCTTGGGGTGGTTTGTCCTTATGGACTGTAGTGAGGGGGAGCTTTGGGTTTTACTGTTCTTCTATATTATTTATGCTCTTGCTCCTTGCTGTTGCATTGCATTTTGGGTGCATTTGGGATTAGTCCTCCTAGCATAGATTAGAGTGCTTCTTTTGTCTAGTTGTTTAGATTTCTGCTCTTATCTTGTGATTCTAGGATGCTGCTTATTAGCTGTTACTTATCTCACTAGGTTGAGCTCACTCACTTCTTGTAGGTTCTAGCGAGGGTTGGGCCACCCTGCAGACAGGTACGGTTTGCTCCTAGGTGTGTTAAGTGGGCGCTTGATAGTCCTAAAGTCATATGGGGTAGATGAGAGTCATCTCGAGCCATATTATTCTCTATATCTTATCTATGCTTTAAGGACCCATTGCTTTATGTTTTTTTGCTGACTTCTCGATTTATTGTTTTGGTTCAAGGGGAGTTCATTTGGGAGCTTCTGGAGCTTAATATTGACTTAACTCAACTTGAACTAAAAATTGCATCTAATGTTGAGGGGGAGCTGGATCTTCTGCATTTCTAGCATTCTGCATTGTAATATAACTACATTGAGCCTTGATTATTATCCTGCTGTGACATGTTTACAATGCTTTACACCTTGCCATGACTTGTGCTTATTTGCTAGATTTATCATGACTTCATATGTGTAGCCTAGCTTTTGCCATGATAAGTTAATTAAAATTGCTCAACTTAAACTAAAACTTGTCATGTTAGCACTCGAGATTAGTCTTTCTTGAGCTATCCTTTTATGATTCATGCCATGTCAAATAGGCTGGGTAGAGTGATGAATCTATATTGAGCCTTAGATTGAGCTGTTTTAGTCTCTTGATGTTGCATAAGTTAGTACAACATGCTAAAATGCAAAAAGATCTCTTTTGTGCGAAAAAACTGACTTCACCAATTCTTCCCTATGAGACGGCTTGTCATTGCACTTGACATGAACTTAGGGGAGGTTTGATGACCTAGACTACCTTCTTAAGCTTCTCGCTTGAAGTAGTCGATAAGGCTTGAGGTCTAGCACATGATAAAACAAAAATCTGGTTGTCAACAACCTTGAATTTCAAAGATAATATATCTTTTGTGCTCAAATTTGCTTAAAGCTATCAAAAGAATCAAGTACTTAACCAATGTTTCAATCTTGAGCTTATAGCACTCTTTTTGGTTTCAATTTAAGCTTCTTAGTTCCGCTTAGCTTATTGACATGGCTGTGATCATCCTTGGATATCTCTAGCGTAGACTTTGCTCATTGATGACTTGACTTGCTCACATAATGTACCTCATTTTCAGATTGTCATCTATGTGTTCTAGCTAGCTTATACATATCTTGTCATGATCTAGATAGCCTTTTTATTAAGTTATGGCTTGGTGTATTACATGTTGGTCATTATGGATAATTCTCATGGCTCAAAATGCTTAAATAAACAAACTTCACCATTTTCATCCTTTAACATGTCATATTCTCTCTATTGCGCCTTGATGCTTATTGCCAAAAGGGGAGAATAAAGAGGAAAAAGTCTGTTGGGAACAGCTTTAGAGCTTTGGAGATCAATTTGCTCTTTTTCGCTTGTTGCTCTAGTGTTCCTTCATCGACATGGTCATTAGTTTCACTCTTCTTCTTGGACCATGTTGATTCGTCAAACTCAAACTCAACTTTGCTTTTTTTCGAGTTTGTCAATATACTCATCAAGGGGAGATTGAGAGACCATGTGGAGGTCGCCCGTGTGAGTGATGGGTAATTGACAAAGGTTTTAGGTCATCGAGTTTGGTTTGTGTGGTCGGACCATGTCGCTATGCCGTTCATGCGTTTTGCGTGAAGTCAATCGTATCGTCAGAAAATCGAACGACCGGCGCAGTTATGGGCTGACGATCGCAGGCGGTTGTACCGATTGGTAAATGGCGTTGAAGAATTCCAGAGAAGTTGTTTTTCGTGTTCGGTCTTCATTAGAAATCGAACCACCGCAGTATTGAGCCAGACGACCGAGCGCGGTTGATCCGCTGGTAACATGGCGGTTGTACCGATTGTTTTGTGAGTTTTGGCCTTTTTGGTGATTTGAGTTTTGGGATAGGTCATATCCAGTGTGTTCATGCATATGTGTTGCATATTGCATGTTTGAGCTAACGTTAGGTCAAGTTGTGAAGAACTTGTTCCTGCTTCGTGTTTCTTGTCCGTGTGGCCGCAGGACGCCGAGCGGAGTCGTGGCGAGACACGTGGATCGACTAGGCGCAGTGGCGCCGAGGTCGAACGGTCGATGTGTCAAGACGACGTGGACTCGAGGTGGTTGCGGAGGCGGCGAGACAAGGAGCTGAAGCTTCGGAAGGTGCGTATGGGGCGACCGAAATTCGCAAGGTCGCACAAGCGGGCGGGTCCGTTGGACTTAGCGGGCGAACGGGAGGAGACCCGTTAGCCAAGGCTATTTAAAGGATTGGAGGGGCTGCATGCCCTCTTGAGCACTTGGGTGGAATTAGGGTTTTAGAGTCAAAAGAGGCTTTGTGGGTGTTCCTTTTGCTCTTTAGTTGTTGAGAGTGGAGGTGTAGGCAGAGGTGTGCTCCCTGCTTGTGCCCTTCTTGGTTTTGTGTTCATCTCCCTCAAGAATGGATGAGTGTTTGTTCTTGAGTTGTGAGAGTGAGGAGATGGATTGAGCTTACATGTAATCATCCTCTGGTTCTAATGTCCATGCGTATGGGGATGTATCTCTTTGTATTTCGCTTCTTGATTCAATGAATGGAAATCAAGTTTTCTTCTTTCGTGCTCTCTGCTCTTCGCTCTTCTTTTTGTGATTTTTGGGGCTTTCTTCAATCCGGGAGTTTTTGCTTGGTTCTTCCTCTTGATCTTGCTTGTGGGACATGTGGGAACCTATCTAAGGTCATCTAGATCATCATCCACCCACGAGCAAGTCGTTAGATCAAGTTTTGCTTTTTGCCGGCTTTTGAACCCACCTTCGCTCAAATGCAAAAGGATAGGAACCTTGGCATGGATCTCTGAAATCGTTGTTTGGAATAGGTTCCTAATATCTTCGTGAAGGTGTGGTTCAATTTTGGTCAAGTTTGGCCGTAGATCAAAAGTTACGTTGATTTTCGCTTTTGAAACCCGAAGCGGATTTTGCTCGCTCCAGACAATCGGATGAACTGGCTTAACATCTGCGGTTTGTGCGGATCTGCGGTACAACCGGTCATTTGCTCATGGTTGTAGCCGATCATGCAGTACAACCGCCGCTTGTTCTAACGGTTGTACCGATTGTCCCGATTTGTTCGGCTCTTCCTCATTTTTGTTTGTCGAGCTTTGGGGGTGAGGAGGATTCAACATAAGACTTCCTCTCAGGCTTAATCATTGATCTTCATAGCTCTCATAGCTATTGGAGTGATTTATAAGTTGAATCCATTCTTTGCGAAAAAGATTCGGTGCTCCTATTCACCCCCTCTAGTCGCCTTTCCGGTCCTTCAACTGCAGACATTGCAGCTCTTCCACTCGCATCACATAACTAGTGCATATTCTAGAGGTTTTAAAATAACACAATTGAATAGATCGAATAGACACGCAAAAACTAGTGCATATTCCAGACATAAAACTCAACTTCTGTTCGGTAAGACAAACCTGTGAGTAATGGATCCAATAGCTAATTAACGGGGTAATAGGAAATACCAGGCTACAAAAATCCAACTGGATGGCAGCAAATCACAGCTGCTATATGTCCTCGAATCTGGAACCCTACTTGCAAGTATTGATATATGCAGGCATTAACAAAAAAAACTTCATCATATATGTTACAGATGCAATATTTTGGTTAAACAAAAAATATTGCATGTTAGTTGGTTCCAACCAACTGCTTTGCACATAGGACAAACACAAATTTTTAAAAACATAAATGTGGTTTTTTTATATAAGATCAAGGCAGTTTTTACATATGTTGTAATGTATAAAATTAGTTTGTGTTTCATGTAAAAAAAGTGTTATATGCTGGTTATGTTCTATGCTTTGAATCCATAATTTTCATGATGGTAGCTATGCAAACAAAAAATAACTGGCTTCTGACTACTACAAATGTATATGTACAAGAAACGCAATACAAAAAACACATGTTACCTTCGAAATACAAAATTAAAAGCAAGGGTTCAAAACTAGAGAAAAAAACATATGGTTTTACCTGCTACACACCACTGTCATGAAAAAGAACTATTGGTTAATAGCAACAAAAAATAGATCAACTTACTGCAAAATCGATCAGCTTTCTTATTCCTCCACCTAATAATAATAGATGAAGTCCATACAATTTCTCATCTAATAATAATAATAAAAATGCTGATATGCTATTTGGCCATCACAAAAAAATGACAACAAGACTATCACAGTTTTTAAAAAGAAAAAGTAAAAACACATGGACAACAATGGGCATTCGCTCTAGTGTATGTTAGGAGTACTATCGACAACACATCCTACCTATTCAGTTCTTTATAAAAATTTTACATCAAATTTACCCCCCTTTTTGGTTCAAAAATAGCAAGATAGTGCTTTTTTAGAACACTGGTTTTCCTCAAAAATACAAATGTGGAGGTAAAAAAAAACCCACCTAACACATGTCTATTCCCCCTAACTGTCATAATCTGTAAATGACTACCTTCTAACTCTAAATGTGTATGTACAAGAAACATGTTAAAAAAAAACACATGTTACCTTCAATACAAAATTAACTACAAAAAATAGAGAAGAAGATCAAACTAGATATATCTCTAAGTGTACCTTGATATGATGAAAATAACCTCCTTGATGGCACTTGACAAAATGAACTGTGAAACAAAAAAAAGTACATGTAAAAAAAAGATTGCAAAATATATAATCTTAAAACGTACATATATGACATATATAATCAAAAACACATATGAGCCATTAACCCAGCCAAAAAATCATAAACAAAAATAAGGATGCATGTACCTACTACTGGCTACTCAATTTGTTCATAAATGATAGACCGCAACACTACATATCTATGAATTAATTACATATCTCTCAAAAGTACATATCCATAAAATACTACAAACATTACATATCTATCAATTTTCATGATGGTGGTTGCAAAAAACAAAAATACACAATATATGATAAATGCACTCTACCTACAATTTGTAAGTCCACCTCCAGTTATTCTCTTTAATACGTTATTACTCTCTCTCTCTCTCTCTCCCCCCTCTCTCCCCAAAGGGGTGGTTAGTTCTTGTTGTATGTCATTTCTTTTATTTTCTCTAAAAGATATATGCATAGTTAGGGTAGCTTATTGGCTCCTCAGCTACCTTCAAACTCATCTAGTTTTACCCCCTCGTTGGTTTTTAGAAACCTCATGGCTCTCTGTATGTAGCCATAAAATACATGGAGCCATATAAAGCACCATTACTAATAGCATGGTTAATCAGTAGCAATTTCTCCTTTGTAGTTTTTTTTATAGATGCATGATACTGCACTTTTTTATCCCAGTAGTTATCTCGATAAAAAAAAACAAGAGATAAGAAAACCCCTCTCCTGGTAAAGCCATATAGGAAGAAGATGCACTAGACCCATCCTTTTGCACTAACTGCAGACATTGCAGCTCTTCCACTCGCATCACATAACTAGTACACATTCCAGAGGTTTTAAAAAAACACAATTGAACAGATCGAACAGACACGCAAGAACTAGTGCATATTCCAGACGTAAAACTCAACTTCCATTCGGTAAGACAACCCTGTGAGTAATGGATCTAGTAGCTAATTAACGGGGTAACAGGAAATACCAGGCTACAAAAATCCAACTGGATGGCAGCAAATCACAGCTCCTATATGTCCTCGAATCTGGAACCCTACTTGCAAGTATTGATATATGCAGGCATTAACAAAACAACTTCATCATATATGTTGCAGATGCAATATTTTGGTTAAACAAAAAACAAAATAATGTAAGTTGCAGATGTCCATGGGAATCCCAGCCAGATCCGGCAAAATCACAGAAATAACCACAACCGTGACCGAAGATCACAAGATTTTACTCAGTGATAGAGCACATGATGTTTCAAAACAAATAAAACACCCATGCTCTACTCCACTCTCCCCATCGTTCTATTCTCCTATGCAGACACAACCAGGAAGTAACGAAATTATCTACTAATATGACCACCGAAAAATCGCAGAAGGGCGAACAACAACCCATGCTCTACTCCACCGTCCCCATTTGTTCTATTCTCCATTAGAACTCGACAGATCATGCACCTGTAACCCACCAACCCACACTACTCATCAATTAACACTACTACTCCCACTCATCAAGTTCAGAAATATAAAAAAAAACCCTAAAAACCCTAAATTGAGGGAACAAAAAACGCGACTCTATC
The DNA here is from genome assembly GCA_036346405.1 of Phyllostachys edulis. Lineage (NCBI taxonomy): Eukaryota > Viridiplantae > Streptophyta > Magnoliopsida > Poales > Poaceae > Phyllostachys > Phyllostachys edulis. The sequence goes on along the minus strand of CM070561.1, from coordinate 62,480,051 downwards.
TTGAATCACCTATAGTTCTAATCAAATCCCTCTCCTGTTAGGAATAACAAACTTCCTTCCTGCTACTCTTTCCTTCACCTTCCTCTCTCTATCTCCTGAGAGGCGATGGAAACAAAGGATGAGCACTTCAGAACAAAGAATGGGGAATGAAGAAGACTCTAGAGATGAAGAGTACACCGGGAGGGGATAAAGAAAAGGGCACGATATTCAAGAAGGGGTAGTCGTTTTTAATTTTATTTAATGGCTTCACAGGCAACAAAACAAGTGTTGGATCCTCCTATAGTTTTTTACCCGCAATGCGTCAACCCGTTTTCGCCGCCTGTTGTGGCTCATGTATATCTCCCTAATCTCGATGAGATCCAACGGTCCAAAAAATGAGTACTCTCTTCCACATAAAAAACTCGAGTGTTGTTTAGCAATCTCCATTTACGAACGTGTTTTTGCCGACAAAAATATCTTATTCCTTATTGATAGGTACAATACAAACGTGACACCGTCTCCATTGATTTACCAGATGCTTAAAGAGTACAAAAATGTTTCCAGATGCAATTGATTCACGGCTTGTAATCTCCATGATCACTGCCAAGGTGCTGGCTAGGGAGGGAAATTAGGCGTGGCGGGCACTGGTAGTGCTCGCCTATACCCATGACCACCACCTCGATTTTCCCCCACAGGCATGTCCACGAAGGGCAGCAGGCGAAGAACCTCATTGATGCCCGTCCCCTGTGGGCATGCCGGTGTACCCGTCGCCTCTCCTTAGTCCTTTCATTAGTTGGAGGATTCAACGAAATTAAAATTCCAGGATTATTGCAGTTTTCGAGCAAATCCAAATAGCAATTTGTTATAGTTGATGTTCTAAAATTCTAATACAAAACTATTGGAAGTTGGAAGCACTCAAATCAGTAGAAAATGCAAAACTTGAAGCACTATACCGTATTGTCAAACTGCAATGTAGCCTCAAGCTCTTCGGCTGGTAGCTGGTCTGCTGGTTGAAGTTGGCGCTGAAGACAAAAGTAGCGTGCCCCTTGAGCACGTGGATGAAGTGGTTAGTGTTAGGGTCAGTAGGCCGCCCCTCCCCCTTCCCCCCGGGTTGGGGCTAGAGAGGATGGGGGCGGAAGTCCCAAAATGCGGAGGGTCTTGTCATCGAGGCGAGCAGAGGATGGGGAGAGAGGCCATGATCAGGTTGCCGAGGGAGGCTGTCGCGAGGAGGCGGCCCTAGGGGAGAACTGCACGAGGAGATGGGCGCAGACCAGATCACCCTCCTCGCCATCCTCCCAAGACTTGCTGCCATTGCCGCCTGGCCCACTTGCTCCTCCACCTCCTCGTTGGTCGGGAGGAGGACGGCCGACAGGCAGATCTCGATCTAAAGCTCTTCGCACGGGGTAGTGTGGCTGCGTGAGGGAGAGGGACGGGAGCGACGATCGGCCGAGGAGGCCTGGGGCCGCATGGCCGGTCGGGAGGAGGATGGAGGAGGAGGATCTGGGGACCGCAGGGGGGGGGCGTGAGGAGTGGCTTGAGTGGAAGGGTGGTATGTGGAGGACCGAGAAGGTGAGGATCGATAACGAGCCAACTCAGCTCAGCTCAGCTCGGTTCGGTTAAACTCGTTAGTGAACACGGCTCGGCTCGGCTTGTTAAGCAAACGAGCAAAAATATTTACTTGGCTCGGCTCGGCCTGAAAGCTCGAGCTGGTTTGTTTGGCTTGTTAAGTAGATGATCACCCTCATCACGTCGGGCCTGCGAGGCGGACCGCCAGACGGGAGGCGGATGCGTCCCGCACAGGTGGCGGCGGCGGTGCGGTGCTGTGTGAACTAGGGTTGCAGGCTTGCGGGTGATTGCGCCTACTCTTAAAGTTCTTTCTGGGTTTTTGTTGGGCTGGGCTGGAGGCTGGAGCACTTGTTGGGTTAGCATAATTTCATTGAGCTAAACGAGCCACTCACGAGTTGGCTCGAACTTGGCTCGTTAACTTAACGAGCAAAAATGACTGTTTAGTTCGGCTCGCTTATGGCACAACTTTGAGCCGAATCCTTAATGAGCTAAGCTAGCTCGCAAGTTTCGAGAATTTTTTCACCTCTACGGTTAGGGGACATTAATTTACTCATATTGTTGTTAAGAATCTACTGGTTGATGGAGTAGTATTAGCTATGGCATCCTAAAGGGTAAGAGGAGGCAGAAAGGGGCGCATTGAGGATGTCCATGTCACCCTCTATTCTTGTGCCATATGATGGTGGGCATGTTCTGGCCGTCATTCGATTTGCAGCTGAGTTGTGTCCCACGTCGCTCGGTCCTTCTTGTCCACCAGATGTTGTGTGTTCTCCTCTCGCTGTTCGATTTGGCTTGCATTGTGTTCTACACCCTGAGTTCGCCTTGCCACGTGTGCCCGATGCTTGGTTTCCTGTGCATAGTGGCCTGCCTTTTCTCCTTCATCACCCAGCTTCGGCTTCTTTGTCCTCGGTTGTGTCGTCTCTTTTGCTTCTTCCGTGTTCTTGTCGCCTGGTTGCCTTCGCCATTTGGATCACTGCCCTTCGTCGTTCGCTTCCTACCTCCCTGCGGTTCCTTACAGCCTAAACAATAGGAAACCAAACGTGCCTCCACTGACCGGTGCTCTTGCCCACCGCTCTCTTTTCCTTGTTGGCAGTGCTATCTTCTTTAATAAAAGCATCATTGGTTCTCCGTTCGGGGTTGCACCGTTGGTCCTTGCCTCCATCCGCCGCTTCGGTTCTCTTCCCCTTTATTAACGCTGCTCTTGCCCACCGCTCTCTTTTCTTCGTTGTTTTGTTTGCTCGTTTCTTCTTTGTGGGGAGGAAGTGGTTCCCCATAGATCTGTGTGTGTTTTAATCTCCCCAGTGTCTCCTTATCCCCGTTTTGGTGTTCTTCGGCCGCTGTAATGTCGTCTGATTTTTTCGTTTTTGTTATTTTTGCTGTGGTTTATGCATTCTTCGTCCCCCTTTGTTCTCCCTCGGTTCTTTCCCCTTCTTGTTGGCTCCATGTGTTTTTCGTTTGGATTTACGACGTTTGCCCTTTGCTCCGTCCGTCGATTCGGTTCTTTTCCCGTCTATTCACGCTGCCCTCCCCATCCCTCTACAGCCTCTCTCCATTGGCGCCACCACTCCCTCCCTACCCAGCCGCCGGTCCTTGGCCCCGCCCCTTGCACGCTCCAGCGGCGACCAAGGCCTCAGATCCCACCCACAACACCACCGGCTACCGCTTTTGCTGTGCCTCCAAATTTACCTCTCTCGCATCGCCGCCTGACAAAGACCAGATGAAGAACATCATCTTCTTGGGATCCCCACAGGTACTCCCGCCCCAAACTCCCAACTTCTCAGTTCACAAATTCTCGTACTGTAGTCCGGTGTCTAATTCAAGAATTTGGATCGCACTTCGGGTGGCTGCTGTAATACCCCGAAACTCTTTAGAGAGAGAGAACGAAAGGGATTAGTGGGTTTTTCTAAAAATAACTCTCTTGAGGATCTATGCGTAATTAGATAAAAGGGGATACGTGAAAACGAGATGTTTTGGAGTTTTTAGAGAGGAATCCTTTCCTGGAACAGGTCGTGCGGGAGGAGTTGATTCGTACCGGGGTAAAAAAGGAAATGTAGGGAGAGAAATCAAAACCAGAAACCCTAGCAGTTTTTTTTTCCTTTGTGCGCTGCCTCCAATTTTTACTCGCCAAGCATCAGCCGCTGTTTTCCTCTATCGCGTGATCGTCATTGAGAGCTCGCATCAGATGGACGCGTTCTGCTCGTTGCCAGCGCGTTGTCAGGCGATGAGCACTCAACAAACCCGTGCTAGCGCCTGCCCACGCCGTTTTCTCTGCCCACGATCGCTACTCCCGGCGCTGCTTGCGTTATAGCCAGATGTCTTTGATGCAAGCCCACGATGCAAATTGAGGTTTGATGCTTTGTTTGGTTACGTGAAGCTTCAACAGTGGTAGTAGAGAAAGAAAGCAAAGAGGAAAGGGAAAGAAACAGAAAAGAGGAGGAAGGAAAAGAATAAGAGACAGAGGAATTCGCTGGGATTTTGTGTTCGTCGTTGCGGTCTCCAAGGGTGACGATTCTAATATTTCTTTTCTATTTAGCAATCGGTAGAATAATAGATCGGTTTAAATTGTTGTAATGTTGTACAATTATTTTGGGTACCCTAATGGCATAATTTGGGGATATCATCTACTAAATAATTGTATAGAATTTTAGTATCTTTCCATATAATATTTAATCATGTCGAACGGACGAGTAATTTTCAAGTTATGAATTTAGTAAGGTTTCGCTATCCGTAAGATGATGATCGGTCTTCCAAATAAAAATGGGGGTTAGATGATTTAATTAGAAGTCATGGTAATCTAAGAAAATGTGAGGAATTTTGTGTAGATTCCGAATTGGGTGGTTTGCCATGATCGGACTTGTGAGTCAAAAGTTACGCCCTTTTTAGTACCGTGACAACAAGGGATGACCGTTTGCATCGGGAAGCGCTAGGATTTGGGGACGGTATGAGCGATGTCAATTAATTTTTCTTGTGATGTCAGAGCTTGTATTGAAATTTGAGTATTTAATATAGGAGAGACGTCGTGCTTGTTGCTATCTTCTAGCCAAACCATGCGTCGCAACTAATAAAGGCAAGTGCATGGTAGACATCGATCAATGATTGATCGCTGTATTTCTTTATCATTCATTACCATTATTGTTGTGCTTTTATTTTTATTTAATTGCAAGCAATGGAATGGTATGACTATATCTTGTTGATGAATATGAGGAAAATTGGATACGATGAATATGATGAAATTATGTATTTTTGCATTTATAAGCATCTTTGCATATGAGTAGGTGATCATGATTGATCACAACTCCACGGGAGTGGAGGAGGTCCTCGATCCTTGAGGAGGAGCGGGCTTGAGAGTGAACGTTGTCGCGAAGGCTCACTCACGATACCCCAGATACTGTGAAAGAAGTGCATGTGGACATGTAGAGTAGAGTTGCATTGAGATATGAGATGAATGTGTGTGAAAACAAAGAGAAGAGAATGACATGAGAATATTAATAGAAGGACATGTGATGATAATGAAGTTATTGAATACTGTTGGTTATCATGGTTCGTTGTTTATTGATGTATTTGCTGAGTCGTGGACTCACCCTTGCTTCTTTGTTGTTTTTAGGTGATCATTGATGGCGCTACGATTGAGAGGGACTAGTGCACATGGGATGGTTTCATACTTCAGACACATGTTTATTTGCCATGAGAACTATTTGATTCATTATTGCTAGACTACTTTTAGGACATGTTAGGAATTGAATATGCTTAGATGAATGCTTTGGACTAGTCTATTTTGTTCCAAGGTTTTGGATTTACTGGTTTGGTGCTGTTTTAGACTTTTCATCTTGCTATGTTTCCCTCGCTCATTCATTCATGCTTGACATGTCTTTATTCATGTTCTATTGTGACCCGTGGATGGGTTTTTATTAACGCTTTGGTTGCTATAATTTTATAGTGTGTTGATGAATATTAGTTAGAAGGGTAGTTTAGTGGTGTCGGTGTTTTAGAACCGATCTTACGTAAAGATTATTTGATTCGGGGGGTCTCCTAGAATGGAATCACGCAGAGAGATTGACACGGGGATTTTTATACAGGTTCAGGCCTTCTCCGGAGAGAATAACAACCCTACTCCTGTGTGTGTATGGTATTGAGAGTGTTTCGTACAATCGGGAGAAAAGACTAGGGCTATTACAGAAGATAGTATCTGACTATCTTCTTGATTGCTTGTTTTCTCCTCCGATTGGTTGTTGTTCTCTTTCCCTCTCTGACCGCTGCCTTTATATAGTCGTGAAGGAATAGCCGTTTTCCCCTGCTGAAGAGATGCCTCATCAAGTCTTGTAAGCGCGACGCGTAAAGAATCATCGGGATGGTAACTCCTTCACGCCGCCTAGCGATTACTTGTCGTGATAATGGGGTATTGTGTGTTATTATTTAGTATAATAACAAACAGTATGTTGACTGCTTGGATTCCTTAATCAATTGGACCCACTCGCCTGTAGGTTTTATTGATCATAAGGTGGTCGTAGCTGACCTGGTCGTAGAAGAACTTACGACCATAAGGTAGTCGTAGTAAGACTTACGACTATGGGGTAGTCGTAGAATAGCTTACGACTAGGTAGTGATCGTAGAAGAACTTACGACCATAAGGTAGTTGTAGCAAGACTTATGACTATGGGGGTGGTCGTAGAAGAACTTACGACCTGGTAGGCTTCTCCCTTGTAAGTTTAAGGGGTATACCTAGGGACCACATGACATCATACTTACTCATAATAAGAATTATAGATAAAAGATAAAATGAGCATTATTAGATCCTCGTTATCTAGCCCCCCACCTTCAAGTGAAAGTAACTTACTTGGTGAAGGAGTCGTAAATGGTCTTACGGCCACGAGAGGGTCGTAGAAAGATGGTTGAAGGAAAAACTCTTCGACATTTGAGTATTACCTTGACCAGAAATATGCTTGGTCAAGAAGGTTGCTTACGACTATCAAATAGCCGTAGAAAACTCCTACGATCACGAAGTGGTCATAGTATGGTGATTGGAAGAAAATCCTTTCTGATTGATATTCCATTTGGTCGACAAAGACTTGACCAAGAAAGTAATTTTGTTTGAGGTGTAAAAACGAACCTGATTTTCTTGAATGGACAAGCTAGAGAATTGCAAATGACTCCCACAAGTCTGTCCGTTGGAGCGGTTCCCGAAGCGGTGGCAACCTTTGGATTGCCACGCCTTCAGCCCAGGCATACGGTTATAAATACTTACCGGGGGTGAGACTTGGGTTTCTACTTTTCCCCAAATCGCTCCCGCTGTTCATCGAGTTCTTGTCTTCTCCACCACCAACTCAATCGTGCATTCTCCGCCGCCAACCCAATCGTGTCTTCTTCGAAGATCTTCCTTAATCCAAAACCTCCCCTTTCTAAGAGAGATGGCCGGGAAAGTTGCTGAGTGGGCCGAGTCGGAGATGGATGCGGCGAAGATTCAAGCCTTAGTCGACGCTGGGAAGATTCCAGAGAAAGTTCTTGTGAAATGGATTGCGGCGTTTAGACAGCATTGGCCATCGGGGGAGATTGGGCAAATCCCCGTCTTCTAGGCATATTGTGAGTGTGGCCTTCGATTGCCTGCTCACCCCTTTCTCACACTTGTACTCGAGCACTTTGGGGTGGAATTAGTGAACCTCGGTCCTAATTCCATCACTATGCTAAGTGTATTTGTGTATCTATGTGAGACATACTTGGGAATTCCAGCGGACCTCGAGCTCTTTTAATATTTCTATGGAATGGCTCGACAAACTGGGATTGCTGGGAGTTGTGGTCTGAAGCTCCATGACGGGAAGTCGAAGGAGTATATTCAGATGTTTACTCGGTCTTCGTGGCCGGGATGGAGGAAGAGGTGGTTTTACTGAAAAATCACTCAAGGCATGACCTTACTTTCGAAGGACTACTGAAAAGAATTCTTCATGGGATTCGACTAAGGATGTCACCGGATTGCCCCTATATTCGACCATCAAGGACTTGAGGGAGGAGGGGTCGACGGATGGCATGTGGTGAAGGATTTCATCACACGTCGAATTAGCCCTTTAAAGAAACGAGTACCCCCTATGTGGAGGTACACGGGGCCAAAAGACCTGACCAGGGACCACGAGGAGGGTAAGTGAATTTTCGACTTAGCTCTCGGTTTGGTCTTTCTCACAGCTTGTTTAATGAATGTCTTTATCTGCTTACACGATCTTTCACAGCAGAGATTGATGTTCGAGTCAAACTCGCTTAGAGAAGTCTCCGCCACTCGTGAGTGGCGGTTCTCAAATCCTTGCGGTTTTATCCGCAGAGGAAAAGATGGAGCGCCTAAAGGTAATTAAGAGTTGATTTTATCCTTAAGACTTCATAGTCGTAGAAAGAACTTTCGACTAGGTAGTGATCGTAGAAAATCTTACGATCAAGGAAATGTCGTAGAAAAACTTACGACTGAGTAGTGATCGTAGAAGATCTTACGATCGAGGAAACGTCGTAGAAAAACTTACTACTGGATACTGGTCATAGAAAATCTTATGACCAGTCAGTAATTCTTCTTTTTCTGTTTTTTTTTTCAGAAAGGATGTATGGAAAATCGTCAGGACGACGAAGAGGTCGAACTGATAACCATCGGTGCAGGGATGACCACGAACAAAGGCTTAGCTCCTCCGACTAAGAAGCGTCGACTCGCAAAAGTCGCCGACAAGGGAGGACCAAGCTTGAGTTCTTTTATTACGACCAGATCATCTGCAAAGTCTGCGGCAGATACAACTGCAGCAGAAGCCGAGGTTGAAGCAGCTGAAGCTGAGGAGGCCGAAGCAGTTGAACCTCTTAGGCGTAAAGCCCACAAGGCCAAGGTACCCTTTTATTATGACAAGAAAACTTTCGCAGTTTCTGCCACTCCTAGTTTTGTCAAGCAACTAGAAAATGAGAACTGGAAGGACTTTATGTCTTTTGTAAAGGACAATGTTGATCTAGTAGAGCCTACAGTTGAGGGTAGCGCTGGTCTTGGAGTGGTCTAGACTGATCTCAGCCATTCGGAAAGTCAGGAGACCAGAGAGATGGTTCCTGTTCAAGATCCACGACCAGACGTGGTTGTGGCCGAGCCCATTCTTCAACTTGAACTCCGACTAGACGTGGTCGTAGAAAAGAAGTCGAAGAAATATTCCGTTGGGAAGATGACTCCTAAGTTCCTGGTTAGGTCTAGGGTGCAGAGGTATGTGAAACAGACTAAAGTGTAAGAACAACATTTACCTTTCGCTTTTCACAACCTGACTTGCTTTCCTTTTGTTGATTTTAGTCCGACTCCTTCAACCCCCAAGGACGCTTCTATCGAGAAGCCCATTGCCGCCTCTCCAGCGGTCGGAGAGATGACAGCGGAAGTAGTCGAAGGATCATCCACAGTCCAGGTAGTGGAGGAAGTCGTGGCTCCTGAAGTGGTTACCACAACCATCGAGAGAAGCACGACCACCGAGGTGGTCGTGGAGACAGCAGAGACAGCTGTAGAAGCCTCTGGCCAAGGTGGTGATGTACCTGACCACCGTGCCAGAAAGGAAATCGTTGCAGACGTTCCTCCCAGTACCCAACGAGAAACTGCAATTACAGAATCAGAAGACGAGGAGTATTTCAACTTCTGTGCTGATTTCTTTGAGCCTGCTTCCATCGTAGGGTCTTCTACTTTTAGATCTCGCGATCGAGTCCCTCATCCCAAAGATATTCCCAACAGAGGGGAAACTTTTGACAATAAGCGTCTCGAGAAGGTTTGGTGGGATCAAGTCATGAAGATAAACGAGCTGAAGAGTCCAGCGTTGGTTTACTCGATGTTTGCTCGGTCGACCATGAACGTAAGTATTTAAGGATACTTATAAATGTGGTCTTCCCTTGCTTCTTACTGTCTTTTTTTTTTTGCAGAAAACTCTGGAACAAATTACCACTGTTGGTGAATATCACCGACAACTTATAGAGCTACGACAGGAAAAAGCGGAACTCTGCGAACAGGCAGAGAGGTGGTAAGTCACTTTTATTCATAGTCGTTTTAGGGCTTGACTACTTATACAGTGCTTATGAGGTTTGTTGTGGAAAAAACTCACGATTAGGTGCTAGTCGAGAAAGACTTACGACTAGTTGAATAGTGTTGATGTTCACTTTTAACCTTTACAAAGTTAAATAGCTTATTTAAAAGACCCTCGCCGACTCGCCGATTATGAAAAAGAGAAGTTGAGAAAACCAGGGGAAAAGGTAGAAGACCTTTTGAAGAAGCTTCAAGAGGCTAACTCTGCAACTGTAAAAGTGCAGGAAGAGCTAAACAGTAAGTGCTGAACTTAAGACTGCTTATACCTAACTCTTGCTTCTTTTCAGAAAAAGAAGATGACATGAGAAAGCTTCAAAATGAAGTCAAAGATAAAACTTTGGTTATTCACGAGATTTCTCGTATCGCCAAAGATAAAGATCAAGAAATTGAGAGGCTGAGGTCTCGACAAGCAGGTAAGCAACTCTTTACCTGTAGCCCTTTACGAGTTCTTTTCCTTTTCTAACTCCTATTTCTTTTTTAGAAATTGAGCTCAAATTGGGAAGGCTCGAAACTAGGGATCAAGAAAAAACCATGATTCTTAATGAGACTGTCCGCATTGCCAAGGAAAATGCAAAGGTCATCAAATTATGGGAGGAGCGGCATGCTGAGACCATTGCTTCCCATAATGAAGAAATCAAGAAGTTAGATTCTCGACTAGTAGGTAAGGAATTCTTTTACCTGTGATTATTTTTGTTTTTTTCCTCCTCTAGGAGTTTATGTTTGCTTGACCAGTCTTATTCTTTTCAGAGCAAGTGGTCGAAAATAAACAACTCCGCGAGGCTTCGACTCGTAACCAACAGGAGATGAAGTCGATGAAGATTAATCTTCAAAGCAACATCACGCTCCTGAATAATATACTTGGTGAGCTACGTAATGAGAGAAAAACTCCTCAAGATGATACGATAGCTGCTCACATAAGTACTATTGGGGAACAAGTCGGGACTTTGCAAGAACTGGTGACCACTCTGAAGGCCAACCAAGCTGAGTCAATCAAGGAGGTGATCGAAAGTGCAGTAAGTTATACATTGGCAAAACTTAAAGCTCATGACCCCAGCCTTAATGTACAACCAATCGAAGTCGACTTCGATCGCCTCGAGGCGTATAAGTCGTCTGATAGAAGAAATGCAACCAGTTGGCAAGAAGGTCTCGGAGGAGATGCGACTGGGCTCTCCCTCTTCAGAATAGTTTGTAAAAAACCTGTGAAAAACAAGCTTTTGTTGATGTATTATATGATCCATCTTGTTTCCTGCAAACCATCTTGTCGAGTAGTTAATAACTCAAAAGATAATTAACGAAAGAAAGACTAAGAATTGAAGTCAAATTAATAACTTTATCCTAGCCCCCGACTATTTGCTTAGTTTATTTAGACAAACTAAGTAAATAGTGTTAAAAAAGGGCTTATGAAAACAGAGAGGTTTGGTTAACTTGTAGTTTTTGGTCACGATTGTCATGCACTGGTTGAAAAATTGGGAACGAATCGGCACTAGGAAGTTCCTTCTAGTGGGCAGGACCACGTGCAGAGAGGAAAGGCTTCGACTAGGTGATGTTACCATCTCTGACCAGTTTAATCAAATCGAGAACGGCAACTTGAGTTAAGCAAACGTCTAGAGGACTTTAAAAAATTCGTTCGCCCTTCCTTGGTGGATTCAATAAGTTTGTTCTGGTAGCAAAAGTAGGAAACTGAACAATGCTAGGAAGTTCCTTCTAGTGGGCAGGACCACGTGCAGAAAGGAAAGACTTCGACTAGATGTGTTTCTTCCTCCGACCAGTTGAGACGGATCGAGTACACCAAAGGCGGTTGAATAAATCTAATAAAGTACACTCTGTTTAGAATATTTTTCAAAATAACTGAAGAAATAAACTAAGATGAAAAGAGCTGGTTTTAAAAATATTTCGACCAAATAGAACCCGAGCTCTTTGTATTGACGGCAAAAGTCAGTAACGAGTCGACACTAGGAAGTTCCTTCTAGTGGGCAGGACCACGTGCAGAGAGGAGAGACTTCGACTAGGTGATGTTTACGCCTTTCACCGGTGTAAAGAAAACTGGTGTTTGGAATGTAATCGAAAGATTATGAAAGCACTACTCAAAAGTAAGACAATAGAGGTAGAAAGAACCTGAGTCTTTATTGTCTGAATGGTTGATTACACATAAAACTTACGTAACTGGTCGATGTTCCAAGAATTCGAGAGAACCCGCCGCCTTCCATTGCTAATCAGATCGACTCGGCCTGTAACTTCGACCATTGTGTAAGGACCTTCCCACTTGGGAGAAAGTTTGTTCCGATTAGACTTGGATTGGCAGAGCCTCAATACCAAGTCACTTACAGCAAGGCTGCGAGGTTAGACCTTACGATCGTAGTATCTCAAGCAGGCTTGTTGGTAGACCGCCGAGCAATTAAGGCTGGTTTCTCCTTTCTTCGAGTAGGTTAATGTCATCCGCTCGAAGTTGTTCCTGGTTGGAGTCATTGAAAGTTTCGACTCATGTTGACCTTATCTTTAGTTCCGGAGGAAGCATGGCTTCGAATTCAAGACCGTAAAAGGGTGTTTCACCAGAGCTCGACTAGTGGTCGCATTTAATTGCCCATAATACGGAGGGTAATTTTGTACCCAAGCCCCGAGCGCTTGACGAGCCGGGTCAAGACTCGGTTTTAATTCCTCGCATTATTTGGCCGTTCAGACGCTCGATCGCCCCATTGCTTTGGGGATGGGCCATGTAGCATAACATAACTTGGTACCCAACTCGTCGCAAAATTCTCAAATTTTGCGCCAAAAATTGCTTACCATTATCTGTAATTATTCGACTCGGTACTCCAAATCGAGTAATTGCGCATCTCATCATGAACCGTTGTTATCCCAGTTACAGGTTTGTCTTCGATCCATTTTGTGAATGTATCAATAGCCACAAAAAGGAACTCGAAACCTCCTGGAGCTTTGGGGAACGATCATAGGATATCGAGACCTCAGGTCGCAAAAGGCCAAGACAGAGGTATTGTTTGTAATGCTTGAGCTGGTTCGTGTATTTGCCTGCTATGAAATTGGCATTGGACACACTTTTTAACCAACTCTTTAGCATCGTATAGGGCTGTTGGCCAGTAAAAACCTTATCGAAAGGCCTTACCAACCAGCGTTCTATAGGAAGCATGATTTCCACAGATACCACCGTGTATGTCGTGAAGGAGTGTTAATCCTTCGCTCTGCGGAATGCATCGCATGAGCACCCCTTGAGTACCTCGTTTATAGAGGACTCCTTCAACCAAAGTATACATTTTGGCTTTTCGGGATAAGCGATCTGCCTCAGGATCATCTTCGGGTACGGAACCCTTCTGAAGATACTCATAGATGGGAGCCATCCATGTATCCTCGTATTCTAGAGAGGCCGTCTCAATAGGAGGTGTCTCTGGTTCTTCGACAAGGGACGGCTTCTGGAGTTATTCCAAGAAGACTCCTTTTGGTACTACAGATCGGGAAGAAGCTATTCGAGCAAGCTAGTCTCATGAGGAAATTATCCTTTCGAGGATGAATTGTGCCTCAAACCTAAAAATGCTTTTCTAGTTTACGACTTCCGATAAGTACCGAGACATTGTCGGGTTAGAAACCTTGGTACTTTTTTTCGACTTGATTCATGACTAGTTGAGAGTCTCCTCTCACGAGTAGTCGGCGAATCGAGAGCGCTTTCGCACCTCGTATGCCAGCTAGCAAACCTTCAGATTCTCGCCACGTTGTTAGTGGCCCGAAGTTTAATTGTATGGCATACTTTAAGGTCTCTCCTAGGAGATACCAGACCACCCCACCCCGAGCCACTTAAAGTAAGCGACCGTCAAAGTACATCATCCATCGGTCGTGCGAATCGATCGGGATTCGAACAGTTCAGATTTGTCTATTCGGCGACAAAGTCTGCCAAGATCTGGGATTTAACGGCCGTTCGAGACACGAAATGGAGGTCGAACTCCCCAAGTTTGACTGACCATTTTGCCATGCGTCCCGCTGTTTCCCTATTCTGGAGGATCGCTCCCAAGGAAAACTCAAACAACACAGCTATTTTGTGCGCCTAAAAATAATGCCGCAGTTTTCTCGAAGACATGAGGAGGGCATATAGAAGCTTTTGGACCTGAGGGTAACGCTCCTTAGGCCCGTGTAAAACTCGTGTTGACAAACTTATCAAGTATGGTTTCAGTCCAAACTTTGTTCAAACATTTTAGTGTTTGATCTACACGTACCAAAAACATTTGATAAATTATTTTCTCAGTTTATTTTTAGATGGATTGTTTGCTCATCCCCTTTTTTTATTTGCACCATTATGTTCTAGAACGGCTCTTACACGAAAAAAACACTACTTATTTCTGTTCCAAGTTGCGCAGTGAGTTGAATCCTCTGGAGGATGCCTCTGTGCCATCATAAATCCTATCCAATCAGCAATTTTGGTTATTGGCTCTAGTAATATATTGCCTAATAACTGCACTGTTGGATCTTCTAATACATCTTATAGTTGCAATGTAGATAGCTAGGATAGGTAAGAGTAGTCTTTTGCCTTATTTTTGGTTGGTCCTGAAAAGCATATTCCCAAGTCCCACTATTATAGTCTTGGTAGCACTTGAAATTCCAGAGAATGGAATTCTAGCTTTGCTATTATAGGTAGTGTCACATTATTTCCAGAGCAAATCAACGATACAATACATGGAAACCCTATGCACAATCTTGGTTCTATAAACGCTCGAATACCGGACAATGGTTGTTTAGTTGCCAAATAGAACATTGAGAATAGAACTTTAACATAGGTTGCATTGTTGTTCTCGGTACACTCTCTTCTTAGATATGCATGTCTGTGTCCCGCTATTATTAGAAACCACTTTGTTATGTTGTTTGTATGTCTATAATTCGCCAGCTTTATCAGCCTTGTTTACTGATTGTTACATCATGTGGATCACTGAGTTCGCTATGTTGAAATGCTCAATTTAGGACCGTTCTATTGTACACGCCGCAATTACTGCTGAAATATTTTGTGCATCCTGGTCCACTTCTACAGCACGCAGTGGATGTGACGTTGTTTTCTGATTTCTACTTGATAATAGTTACGACAAACATTGTTCTAACAATGTTGCTGTTGTACTTAGGTCCATCCGCTCTATCTACATACGTTGAACACCCAGAATTTCCTTTCTCCTTAACACAAACATTGTTCTAACAATGTTGTTGTTGTATTTTCCTCTTTCTGCAGCATCTCCTATCAAGCATGTTGCTATCACATAGCTTTTGTTTTACTCTTATCCTAGACAGTTATGTTGTACGCCAAGCAAAATTCCATTGTTTTTCTACGAACGCATTTGTTTCTCCAAAATCCTATGTACTCCATCTTAACAAGGGCATCCTCAATACAAGAGATGCTAAAGAGAGAACAATAACACATCATGAGACATCTGCACAAGAGCCACAATCTCTAATGGAAATAACAATTGCACATACGCTTGGCGAAGCGCCGCTTGTCCTGGAAATTTTTTCCATGCGTGTGAGCTGCTCCCAGCGTCGGCCTCCTCATCAAGTCGGCCTCCTTATTAAGTTGCGACTTTGACATAACTGCTATCGTTGATTACCACCGTGGCAAAGCAAAGCAGTTTTTTCCCAAGTGGCCAATTAATCCTTGCTTGGACATTGCCTAAGAGCAGGGACGGAATTGGAATGAAAATGATCGGATTTACCACTTCACCATACATAAAACATCATATATAATTTTTCAGCAACATTGTACTAAATAATAATTTATGCGACAAACATTGATAAAATGCATCATTCGGCCTCAATGACCAATAAAAAGAGAACAAAATGACTAAAATTTTGAGCTAGGGTGCACAACTTTTGGACTAAAGGGTGCACACATAGTATATACATAATAATATCTGCTAATTTTTTTGGGACCCGGTGTCCTGTGACACCGGGTGGGCCCAATTGGCTCTGCCCCTGCCTAAGGGCATGTACAGTGAATGAGGTGACATCTGCAGTCTATAATATTTGCCATGTAAGATTTTTAATGATGTTGATAAGAGAGAACAAGGAGAGAGAATGAAACTGTCTGGTATGCAACAGACAATCTATAAGGCCCTTATAGACTACTGTTTTGCTGTTGTATCTATGCTGTCTGTACAGTTTGTGAGGTCACATATATGCATAATTTAAAGACAATCTATTGTATAAGTTGTCTTTAGTTTTATCTATAGGTAATATGGAGACTGGAGAGTACTACAAACAACAGTCTATACTATTGTACACGCATGAAGTCCCGAGGAAAAACAGAGTGCTAACTAGAGCTGGCCAAATGGGCGGCTCGGCCAAGACGTTTCTGTCGTCATGACCCGACCCATTCAACCCTACTACTATTTGTGTTGTCTTTAAGCCACGACGAGACATGATGATGACCTAAGCACGACCCATCGTCCTTTAGGTGTCGTCTTAGCCAAGACGCAAGACAACTTGTTTAGCCCATCAGCCAAATGTGGTCCGTTTAGCCCATTTGGCCCTCTGAATGAAAAAATTCAAAAAAATTCCCAAAAAATCCAAAATAAATAAAATAAAAATGTGTAGAATTCAGAAGTTGACATGAAAATTGGAAAAAAAAATGAGACAACCATATTGAAAATGTAATAGAATTTTATTAATGTTCAAATAGCTAGCTCGTTAAAACATTTGTCATTTAGCTCATAAGACATGAAAAATTGAAAAACAATCATAGATATATATATATATATATATATATATATATATATATATATATATATATATAACAAAATAAATTTATATATACTTATAAAATGAACTATATAAAATTTTAAAACTACAAAATAAAACCATATAAGTATTAAAATGGAAAGAAAATCATATAAATATTAATAAATAAAAATAAAAATATATATGTATATTAAAACAATTAACAGTACCTAACTACCGTCTTGTCTTGTCAGGGGTGTCACCTAAACACATTAGGAGCTATCGGTAAATCTTGGCTCTACTTATGAATAGTCGTCGTCGCGTCTTGGTTTCACCATGTGGTGCTAATGTAATGGTCTTCGTCTTTGGCCCATCAGGCACGACCTGTTTTGCTAGCTCTAGTGCTAACCACCATCTCCACCAACATGCGTGACGTGTTCTCCATCCAACGGCCCACACCCCAGCTCCAGGGCCCCGATCCAGCCGTCGAAACACCGAAATTCAAAATCCGGGCACCCCGAAGCGCGAAAGCTGCAACCCCGTCTCGCTTTCATTGCTCCGCGCACCTACTGCCACATACATTAGAAACTGACGTGTGGTCCCCACCTCCCGCCATGCCACCCTCTAGGCTCTAGATACACACACGCCGCAGCGTCGATGCCGGCCGCTTTTTAAACGGGGAGGTCACGGGAGGAGGAAGGGAGAGAATAGCAGTCGCACGTACCTTGCCTCGGTGTTGGCGCTCTCCAACTCCTCTCTCCTCCTCGGCGTGGGCGAGAGAGAGAGAGACACAGCGAGAAAGTTAAAAAAAGCTGCCATTTCACTTGGCTACCGCAAGGTAAGTTTCGAATTCAAATCTCTACTACTAGTAGTACATCGCTCTCCTCTGGAAGAGGCGAGGCTTCAAGTGGTGCTTGCTCTGGGCTCTCGCGCAGGCAGAGAGAGAGAGAGAGAGAGAGAGATCCAAGTATTTCACTGCTCCCGCCGTACGTACTGCTTCCTTCGATTCTCACCTGCGGAAATTTTTTTTACTCCATGTCGCTTGCTTCTCTGTATGGGATTTTTGTGGTATCATTCAACGCAAGGGTTCGTGTCGTGTGGTACTAGCTGCTGCTTGTTTTTTTAGCCGTGCCTTATTCGAATTGAGGTCCCCGTCGTTGGTTTCACCGGTTGTTTTTTGGGCGATTTTTTTACGGGGTGGGTCATGGGTGCTGCGGGAGCGGGGTAGAGAGGAAAGCCCAATGGTTGGTAGTTTGTATGCTTGGATTTTAGGTCGATTTTGTGTTTCTGTGATTTTTGTGTGTGTGTGTGTGGGGGGCGATCATGTTCGTGTGATCTTATAGGATTATTTTTTGACGTTTTGCTCCGAAATTTTATGATTCATTCGCCAGTAGCTGGAGATCGACCAATGCAACCAAATCTGCGCGAACTTGCCGGATTTTTTCTGTTTTTTTTTGCGTGGTTTTGTCGATCTGATCTCTAGGATTCTAGGGTTTAACTGTTTGAATGTTGGGAAATCCCTTGAATGTTCCACTAGTACAATGCACCAAGTTTAAGCTTGGCATAAATGTGTGGATGCCTTTGCTAGTCACTTAACTCAAATTGGACAATTAGTATATTTTGTCTGTTTGATTTTGAATTCGTCCCTTCCTGTTTTAGTACTAGATTTCTGAATCCTACTAATGTAGGATTACCTGTAATTTAACCTCAGCTGTTACATAGGTACAAAGTGGTTCTTATTGTGGACGATTTCAAAATTTTCAGAGCTCAAGTTTTGTCATTCGAGTACTGAATGCTTCTATTTCATTATTTGATTTCTTATTTGTATTGCTGTATGCCCTCTGCCAGAGATCAAGTGATGGGTGGGGAAGCTACAAGAAACACGACCTCCGTTCCTCAGGGGGAGAAGACATTGTTCCCCTTGCCTATTTTTCTGTGAGCTCTCTGCTAAAAAAGTTGGTGTCCAAGTTGTATCTTGCAAGAGTATTAGACTGCCAAGATGAAGTCTAGTGCGGTTACTTCCAAAGGCAAAGCCGTGTTTGAGCTGAAGCACAAGCTTGTCCAAGCTCTTAACAAGATTGCGGACAGAGACACTTATCAGATTGGATTAGATGAGCTTGAGAAGACTGCGGATACCTTGGCTCCTGACATGATTGGCTCCTTTTTGTCATGTGTGATTGACACTGATGCTGAGCAGAAGAGTGCAGTGCGGAAGGAGTGCATTAAGGTGATTGGCACATTGGCACGGTCACACGGAAGCCTACTGGCACCGCACATGACGAAGATGGTGGCTAGTGTAGTCAAGCGCCTGAAGGATGCCGACTCGGTTGTTAGGGATGCATGTGTTGACACTTGTGGAACCCTCTCAATGTGTACTAGAAATTATGGGGATGGTGGCGCCGCATTGGTTGCACTGGTTCGGCCCTTGTTTGAATCACTGGGTGAACAAAATAGATATGTTCAGGCTGGGGCTGCGTTGTGCTTGGCCAAGGTTATAGATGAAAGCAGTTACTTTCCTGGCCCTGTTCTCCCTCAGATGCTTGTTCGTGTTGTTAAACTGCTCAAGAACCCCCATTTCATGGCAAAGCCTGCAGTGATTGAGTTGATCAGAAGCATTTTTCAGGTTGCTCTTTTGCTCTTCTACCAGCATTCCATTCCATTAAAACTTCTTCTTGTACTAGTAGCACTGTTGCATATACTTTCTACACTTCGACATAATTACCTTGCCTGTTTATCTGAGATAAACACTAATCCTTTTATGAACTACTGTTTGTAATATATATACAGGTAGATGATTTCTTTTTTAAAAAATAGTATATGCTGATGATTTAAGTAGCTTAACATACATCATTAATTTCTATGAAGTAATTAGTACCATGAGAAAGAAGCATGCTTCTGTGTGATAGCCTACTTATTCAATGTCTGCTCAGTCAGTTTATCACACAAAATACTTCAGCTCTTGCTACAAAGTCAAGTGTTTTTGTTGCTTTCTCACTTCTTGTTTCACGCTTCAGGCTGCCAGTCTGATTGCGTCTCTTTCTTCTAGCGAAATTCAGCAATATTGTATAAATAATTTCCTAGAAGTAGAGTAGTCATCTTCAAATTCAAGTTGGTCCTAGAAGTTGTAAGTAGAATAAGAGTTTGGCCTTTTGTTACGATTCTTATTTTGCCATGGTCCCAATTTTTAGGCTGAAGGTGCTTCTACAGAGCAAGCGCAATCATCTGCTCTAACAAGTATTATGGATGCCCTGAGGAGTAGTGACTGGACTACAAGGAAAGCAGCCTCTCTAGCTCTATCTAGTATCGCTGTCAGTTCTGGATATTTGGTTGCCTCTTTCAGAACTTCCTGCCTTAGCTCCCTTGAACGTTGTAAATTTGACAAGGTCGGTACACTGTGAAATTGATGCAGTAACATGCTGCATATGCTACACTTATTTTGTGCTTCCCATGACAGGTAAAACCAGTGCGTGATGCAATTACCCATGCCATTCAGTTGTGGAAAGCTATTCCAGGGTCTGAAACTCCTGAACCATCGGAAGCTGGATCATCCACAAAAGGTACTACAATCCTTTAATGTCAAGTTTTAGGATGGTGTTTAGCAAAATAGATGCAATACTTCTTCCCCGGAGCATGTTTGCATAGCTAGTTTTTTTTGGTACCATACTTCTTTCTTATACATCATACTATTAATTTCACAAGAAATTAGTGTATTGACAAAGAAATGGGCTAATCAACCGTTGAACTCATATGCATGATTCAGGCAGCTATCTGATGTTGCTTTATTGAAGTACCTTGTTCAGTCTTTGTTACCTCTTCCAATATTATGCATCTCAACTTCTAACACATTCATCTAAAGGGTCAAACAACTAAAAGATACATTAGCTTATCGCACGCTGAGGCCATCCTATGCTTAGGTTTGTAATAGTATCATGACTTGTTGAGCACAAACCTTTCAGGTGTTGATGATCTTTTCTTCGTGGAGTTTTCTTATTCAAGTTCTTCATGTTAGAGATATATGTCTAAGTGTGTTATTCCCCATTGTTATGAGGGGTTATGTGCATATTCACCACCTGTATTTTGTGTATATATACTGACCTATTGGCCTCATATTGAATATAAGCACTATTCATAACATGGTATCAGAGCCAAACTAGGGTTAGGGTTTTCTCACGTGAGGCACCGGCCTCTCCGCGGCTGTTGCGCTTCGCCACCCGTTCCTTTGCTCTTGTGCTTCGTCTTCGTGGTCGCCTCGTCGGCCTCTCCGCCCGATCTGCCTCCTCTTCCGCGCGCGTCGCCGTGAGGACGGCTTCTCCCAGACGCTACTAGGTTGCTCTTCCACGGATCCGGCCGCCGCTCCATCACCGGTTGCCCGCGTGTTGCGGATCCACCGCGCCTAAATCACGCGCGCCGGATCCACCGCGCCACGTCGCCGAGCGCTTCAGTTGCCGCCACGACGCGCGTGCCTCCGCCGCCGTCGCTTGATCTCGGGCTCGCTCCGCCGCCGCCGCTAGATCCGCCAGGAAACGCCCGCGCAGCCTCCACGTTGTTGCAAGACGCTTCTCCGCCACCGGATCCGGCTTCCTCGTCGCCGGATTCGGTGCCCTCACCGCCGCCGCGCGTCTCCACCTCCGGATCCCGTTGCGTCGGCGCCTCGATGCCACCTCCGGTTGTCGCGGAATCTAACGCGCCGTCGCGCCGCCGCCGCCGCCTTCGCCTTGCTCGTTGCCGCCGGGAACCCTAGTTCCCGTGCGTGTCTGCGCGAAGCGTGGTTGCGATGGTGGGCCTTTCCCTCTTGCCGATTTTAATCGCTCGGGAAAAAAAAAAAAAAAAAAAAAAAAAACGCCGATCTAACGCCGATCTAAGCCGCTGTTAGATTTTGTTGTTTGCCGCCTAGCCCGCCGCCACCGATGGCTTCCGTTCACCGAGTGGTCTTTGATGCGATGCCACTCCCCTCGTGCTCACCGCTCGTCCACCTCCTACACCGACCGCTTCCACGCAAAGACATGCTTGCCTCCTCCGTGGTTGCCACGGTGGTGGTGGCCGCCTCCATCTGGCGGTGGTCGTCCTCATTGCTCCTCTCTGCGACAAGGTCGGCCACATTGAGTCCCGATGCTATAAGAAGCGATGGCATCTTTCACGCCGTTCTTCTACTAGCACCGCACTAGTGCTTTTACATCGACGTCGCGATCGACTCCTTCAGCCAGTTTCTCTCGAGCGGAGAGATAGCGGACTTGGCGCTACCGCTTGTCGCCGAGTTCTCCTCGGCGAGTTCTGCGGTTTTACATCGACGTCTGATCGACTCCTTGTGATTTCTCTCGGCGGCGAAGATAGCCGACTTCGACGCCGCTTGCCGCTTGAGTTCTCCTCGGCGAGTTCTGCGAGTTACGCTCATCGACTCTTCGAGCACTGAGAAACCACCACCTCCACAGTTAGGCACCCCTCCCCCGTGGATTCTTGATTCTGGAGCATCTTTTCACATGTCTCCTGATCCTTCCACTCTGTCTTTCATTACACCTCTTGATTCTCCTGTTAGTATTCTTACTGCTGATGGTACATCTCTTTCTGTCTCTGGTCGAGAATATCTTAGCAACTCATCTTTTTATGTTCCCTCTGTTGCTCATGTTCCTCGCCTTACCATGCAGCTTCTTTCTGCTGGGCAGATTACTGATCTTGGTTATCGGGTCATTCTCGACTCTCACTCTTGTTGTGTTCAGGACCGCCACACGGGAGCCCTAGTTGGTTTTGGCCCTCGGCGCCTTGACTCACAGCGTCTCTGAGAGCTTGACTGGCTTCACCTTCCTTCTGCTTGCCCGTCGTGCCGATCTCTCTGCTTACGCTACTCGTCTACCGGCTCTTTCGGCGGTGGCATCACCGTCTTGGCCATCTGTGTGGATCTCGTCTGTCGTCCTTAGTTAAATGCGTGGTCTTCGGGTCATCTCAGAAGCGTGTCTTTAGATTGTCGTACGTAAGTTAGGTAAATGATTGACTTCCTTATCCTCATAGTGAGTCCGTGTCTTAGCGTCCTTTTGATCTTGTTCATTCCGATGTTTGGGGTTCGGCTCCTTTCGTTTCGAAAGGAGGTCATCGATATTATATCATATTTATCGATGATTTCTCTCGCCACACTTGGATATATTTTATGTCTTCCTGTAGTGAGGCATTGTCTATCTATAAACAATTTGCCACTATGGTTCACACATAGTTCTCCACCCCTATTCGTGTCCTTCGTGCTGACTCTGCTGGCGAGTACCTCTCTCATTACCTGCGCAGCTTCCTTGCTGATCAGGGCACTCTCGCTCAGTTCTCTTGTCCTGGTGCTCATGCTCAGAATGGTGTAGCTGAGCGTAAGCATCGTCATCTCCTTGAGACGGCTCGTGCACTGATGATTGCCGCCTCCATTCCACCTCACTTTTGGGCCGAGGTTGTTTCCATTGCCACCTATCTCGTCAATATCCAGCCCTCTTCTGCTCTTCATTGTGCGATTCTTGTTGAGCGTCTCTGTGGTTTCCTTCCTGACTACTCTGCCCTTCGTCTGTTTGGCTGCGTTTGCTACGTTCTCCTCGCCCCTCGAGAACGCACCAAACCGACCTTCGATCGTTGAGTGTGTTTTTCTAGGATCTGATCTTGAGCACAAGGGCTATCGGTCTTTGGGATCCTTGGCTTCCTGTGGAGTCTCTGTTGGTCGACGGATGCGGATTTCTCGGGATGTGACTTTCGACGAGTCTCGTCCCTTCTACCCACGTCTTGTCTCTCCTTCGGCTTCCTCTGTGGAGTCTCTGTCTTTTTTGACCTTTCCAGATACACCTATATCTGTCTTGCCTTCGCCCACCTGCCCCATCGAGTCTCCACATATTCTCCTGTGGCCTCTCCATGGTTATCGCCGCTGCCGTCTCCTGCGGCTCCTCGGGCTCCCCACTACACTCGTCTACACACGTCTACACTCGTCGACCTCGTATTGAGGATCTTTCTGATGAGCCATCTTCATCGATGTTCCATCTTCTTCGATACTCCATCTTCCCCGATGGGTCATCTTCTCCTCGCTACGCTCTCGCGATCGCCCGATCGATTCGCCCCCGCCTGCTTTTGCCTTTTGTCTTTGGCGCGACTACTTGTGAGCTTGTCTCCCACTGGGATGTTACTCACCCCGAGTGGCGGCATGCCATGGCAGAGAAATTGTCGCCTCGAGCGTCTTGGTACTTGGGATCTTGTTCCTTTTCCATCTCACTCTCGCCCTATCACGTGTAAGTGGGTCTATAAGATTAAGACTCGCTCGATGGCTCTCGAGCGCTATAAGGCGTGTCTTGTTGCTCGTGGCTTCAAAGAGAGCATGGTCGTGACTACGACGAGACTTTTGCTCTGTGGCCCATATGACCACCGTTGCGACACTTCTTTCGGTGGCATTTGTTCGCCATCGGTGCATTTCTAAGCTTGATGTCAAGAATGCCTTTCTTAATGGCGAGTTGCGTGAGGAGGTCTACATGCATCCGCCACCGGGTATTACATTCTCGAGGGCATGGTGCATGCCGCCTTCGCCGCGCTCTCTCTATGGCCTTAAGCAAGCCCTCGTGCTTGGTTTGGCGCTTCTCCTCTCGTGGTCACTTCTGGCGGCTTTTCAAAGAAGTGATCATGATCCACGCTCTTTGTCCACACTTCGTCTCGTGGTGGGACTCTTCTTCTTCTCAGTATGTTGATGATATGATCATTACAGGAGATGATTCGAGTACATTGCCTTTGTCAAGGCTCGTCTTAGTGAGCGGTTCCTTATGTCGATCTTGGTCCTCTTCGTTACTTCCTTGGGATTGAGGTTACTTCCACTCTAGATGGTTTCTTTATGTCCCAAGAGAAGTATATTCAGATCTTCTTGATCGCGCCTCTCTCATCGATCAACAGATCGTTGAGACTCCCATGGAGCTCAATGTTCACCTCCGACCCTCGATGGTGAGCCTCTTTCGATCCGACTCGCTTATCGTCATCTTGTTGGGAGTCTTGTCTACCTTGTCATTACTCGTCCGGATATCACTTATCCAGTTCACATTCGAGTCGATTCGTTTCGCTCCCACTCAGTCCACTCTGACCACCTTCTTGAGTTCTGCGATACCTTCGTGGGACTATCTCTCGCCGTCTCTTCTTTCCACGCTCTAGCTCGTTACAGCTTCAGGCTTATTCGGATGCTACTTGGGCCAGCGATCCCTCTGATCGTCGGTCTATCTCTGCTTACTGTGTCTTTCTTGGTGGTTCTTTCATTGCCTAGAAGACAAAGAAACAGACTGCAGTGTCCCGTTCGAGTGCAGAGGCTGAGTTGCGAGCTATGGCTCTCTTGACAGCAGAGATTACTTGGCTACGGTGGTTACTTGAGGATTTTGGTGTTTCTGTCACTACACCGACTCCTCTCTTGTCAGACAGTACATGTGCTATCAGTATTGCCCGTGATCTTGTGAAGCATGAGCTCACCAAGCATATTGGTGTTGATGCTTCCTTCATGCGGTCTTGTGTACATGATCAAGTGATTGCTCTTCAGTATGTGCCTTCCGAGCTTCAGATAGCGGATTTCTTCACGAAAGTCCAGACTCGAGCACAGCATGGCTTCTACCTCTCCAAACTCAATGTTGTTGATCCACCATGAGTTTGAGGGGGGGTGTTAGAGATATATGTCTAAGTGTGTTATTCCCTATTGTTATGAGGGGTTATGTGCATATTCACCACCTGTATTTTGTGTATATATACTGGCCCATTGGCCTCATATTGAATACAAGCACTATTCATAACACTTCATGAGATTAAAGGGGTATTTCAGAATACCATATTAATGCCTCTACATGATCTGCCACAAAATATAAATGCAACTCTTGGGCCTTCTACTCAATTATTATTTTCACGTTTACTCTGCATTGCTTCTAGCTTCTGCGTGTAGTTAAACTACACTAATATAATCAGCTTCTTTTCTATTTTGTTAATTGATTTCTTCTCTGGCAGAAAACTTCTTTGGTGACCATCATGATGCCAGAAGTATACATGATGGTGGATCAAGAGAGACTTCTTTTAGGAGACTTGATCCTGTACCTTCTGTATCTGTTATCAGTAGCGGTTCTATCACTTCGGCCAAGAAGAGATCTCCTTTGTCTATCAACAAGATAGCCCTAAACAATGCCACAAATCAACAACGCTTGAAGTCAAGTGATTGGCATGTTGAGATATCAGTCCCTAAGCAGAATATGATGCCGTTGGTTGATCTTGAAGAAAAGGAATCTGGTAACGTTTACATGCTGAAAGATACAAAGAGAAGTGCATATGAAATTGTAGATGAAGATAGTAAGTTTGACTACGACCCCATGGATGATAAACAAGAATGCTCGTCTGTATCAGAAGTAGCCAGCAGGAGTTGTGAGACAAAGCATGTCACTTCTGCTCAGGAATGCACTGAAGATTGTGATTTCACACAAGTTACTGAGCAATGCCCTAGGGCTCACGAGAGTAAGAGCATAGACTCCTCTGTTACCGATGTCACTTCACATGGCACACATACTTGTTGTCTGAGTGCCATGAAAGAATTAGCTCTTATTAGGAAGCAACTTCAAGAGATGGAAAGGAAGCAAGCAAATCTTTTTGATCTATTGCAGGTAATTCCCATATTTTGAGTTGTGAATGATCTTGTTGATTTACTCCTCTCTATATTTTGGCTAATTTTGACAAAAAGTTTATATATGCTGTCTAATTGTAGAAGTGTGGTAACGATTAACTTTGGAAGCTCAGTTATCGGATAAATGATATCCTTTGAAAATTAGCCTGCTCTGTACATTTTAGCTACTCATATTAGCGTATTGCCAGTTTAATAAAAAAGGGCAATGCATAATGATAAAAAGTATCATGATCATCAACTCATGTCAATGATTGCCGTTTTTTTGTCCTCCTCTACATCATCATCATGTAGAAAAAAGAAAGCAGATTCTTCCTATAGAACAAGTGTTGTACTGTATACAAGTCCTTATGCACGTTGTACAAAACAGGTATGTTATGAAATGAAGTCGGTTCCAAATGTCTTCCCAAGTGCTAACTTTCTTTCACTGGCTTCTTGCAGGATTTCATGTCTAACTCAGTGGAGAGCATGTCAGTGTTAAACTTGAAAGTGCACAATTTGGAGAACGCTGTAGACAAAACTGTGTATACAATTACTCAAAGTGAAAGCCGCTATCACCTTCCTGGTTCCAAGTTTTTTAAGAACCAAAATGTCTCTTCTTCACCCAGGCTTTCTGCTTCTACACCTAGAACATCCGTGGATGCTAACTATAAGCCACCAACAATTCCACATTTGAAACACGAGAAGAAGTGGATGCACGATCTACCATCGAAGAGCTCAAGAGTGTGCGTAAAAGAGGGAGCTGAATTTCTGAAGGACCATACTCGTAACAAAATTAGGAAGCCTGCGTCTGTGAGCTCAGAGAGTAACTTGGGAAGATATCTTCCAAGCTCAGCGAGGAGTCGAACACCAGGTGTTAAGGCGACCTTTCCAATTTCATTTACCAATTCCTGTGAGCAGCCCGAGCTGCAAAATGCATTGTGTGCTTCTAAAGAGGCTGGTGAAGTTCATGGTACTGACGACATGGAGCCTGCATACACAGAAGCCCTGAACTGTGGTGATTGTGCTGATCTGATTGACCTAATGGATAGAACTGGACCTGTTCTCGAGAAGTTGTCGCGTGAAACAGCAAATGAACTTTTAAGGGTTATAGCTGGCCAATTTCTTAATAAACAGTTCTTTGATTTGGCACTACCATGGCTTCAACAGGTAAGTTCACTAGTAATCTATTGATGTTTTGCAATAATTGCAGTCTGACGAAAGCTTATGCAGCTTACTCATTCCAATTGTGATTTGTATATGTTGTCCCAGGTAGTGGATTTAAGCAAGATTTATAAGCCAAGTCAACTTTTTGTGTCTGTGAGAGCACAAAGGGAGTTCCTTTCTGCACTGGAGGAAGCAGCAACAAGTGGATCTACAGAACCAACGATCAGAATTGCCATTGCACAGCTTGCATTTAAACTGACCAAAGTTTGCGAGGTTGCCCCATGCAGGTAATCCACATTGTCCGTTGACAATGGCTAGAAGTGTCCCGTCAATTCCGCCACTTAATTTGGATTTCTTGTTTCATTGATGTATCCCTTCTGCTATTGTAGGAAAGTTTCAACTAGAGTGTGCAGGGGAAATGAAACC
Source organism: Phyllostachys edulis (assembly GCA_036346405.1). Lineage (NCBI taxonomy): Eukaryota > Viridiplantae > Streptophyta > Magnoliopsida > Poales > Poaceae > Phyllostachys > Phyllostachys edulis. The sequence goes on along the minus strand of CM070561.1, from coordinate 62,452,548 downwards.
ATCATGGCCACTGCGATGTGAAATATTGCCCCTTGTGATGTAACCTAGTTCATGTTCAAACTTCAAATCATGCGTCAGTGTTTTAGTGAGCTCATTTTCTTTTCTTGTAGCCTTGTAGCCAGCGTGACAATGTATACTCGGTTTGATTACTGTGTGCAAGACTAGTAGTTTGCTAGTTAAACTTGCTTGTTTTATGACCGGGACAACAGCAGTTGATTTATCACTATAGGTCTGGGATTTGCTCTTTTGCAAGAAGTAATCAATGAGCTTGTTATCAGTTGCTATTACCTAGTTGACTAGTTGTACTCTGGTAAATGCCTTTCAGTAAAACTAGAATTCGGAGACGTCTGTGTTGGCCAACTCCTAAAGAGAACTCGCCCATTATTTTTTCTTTAGAACATACGCACGAAGAGGAACACAAATGAGTTTTGTGTTGCACACCTGCAGCTTTTCTTCTCTCATTTATTCTCACTGAAAACAAACCGGTTACAATGTTTTTTATAGATACAATATGGCATGTAACCTCCCACTGTTAGAAAAATAGAGACAAAGGAAACACGAATTTTTACGTGAAAAAATCCTTGCGGAAAAAAACCACGGACGTCAATCGGCGATAATCACCATATAAGGAGTGATTACAAAAACGCAGGGGATTACAATGAGACGTTCCTCTCTCCGTGCGGTTTACAAGAGGTATATAAAGGGGGTAAAAGGACTTAGAGTTAAAGTAGAAAACTAATCTTCTAATATGGTATATTCTAGATACTTCCATCTTAGAAATTCAGATCATATACGGATCCAAATATCAACAATCTCCACCTTGAGACGAATTTCCTCTTGTAGCAAAATAAAGAATCATCAATCACCAAATGATTCCCCAATAAGATAAAAAAAATATCGTGCGCCAACTAGTTAATAGGATTAAACTTTAACACCAACTAAGCTTGAACAAAGCTCAAATTTAGTAACAGGAACTGATTTTGTCATCATATCAGCTAGATTATCATGAGTACTTATCTTGCACACCTTGACATTACCTTGAGCAATAACACCTCAAATAAAGTGATATCTCACATCAATGTGTTTTGTTCTCTTATGGAACATCTGATCCTTTGTAAGGCATATAGCACTCTGATTATCACAAAAAATAGTGGTGCAAGAATTATCTCCACAAAGCTCAGTGTATAAACCTCTCAACCAAATAGCTTCTTTACAAGCTTCAAAAATAGCTATATATTCTGCTTCAGTGGTTGATAAGGCAACAGTAGCTTGCAAACTTGCCTTCCAACTAACAACACAACCACCAATAGTGAAAACATAACCCGTGAGAGACCTCCTCTTGTCCAAATCACCAGTATAATCAGAGTCAACATAACCAATAAATTCATCTCTAGAATTCCCAAACTGCAAACAAGCATTAGAAGTGCCACGCAAATATCTGAAAATCCACTGAACTGTTTTCCAATGTTCTTTTCCAGGATTAGCCATGTATCTACTGACAACACTCAATGTATGAGATAAATCAGGACGAGAACAAACCATGGCATAGATAAGAGAACCAACTGCACTGATATCATAATCTGACTCAGGGCATAAGGCTAAAGATAATCTGAAATGTGAAGGTAATGGAGTACTCATTGGTTTTGCATCATGCATATTAAAATGACGAAGAACTTTCTCAATATAATCTTTTTGACTAAGGTATAACTTGTCAGATTGTCTCTTTCTAATAATCTCCATGCCAAGAATTTTCTTTGCTGCACCTAAGTCCTTCATCTCAAATTCATTACTCAATTGTGCTTTCAGTTTTGCTATTTCTGACTTATCTTTTGTAGCAATCAACATATCATCAACATATAAAAGCAAATAAATAGTTGAACCATTAAAAGTTTTTAAATAAACACAGTTATCATAATTAGATCGCTTAAAGTCATGAGAGAGCATAAAGGAGTCAAATCTCTTGTACCATTGTTTAGGAGATTGCTTCGAACCATAAAGAGATTTCTTTAATCTACAAACAAGGTGTTCTTTTCCAGGAGTAACAAAACTCTCAGGTTGGTCCATATAAATATCTTCTTTCAACTCCCCATGTAAGAATGCAGTTTTAACATCTAATTGCTCAAGTTCAGAATCATGTATAGCAACAATACTGAGTAAAGTGCGAATAGAACTATACTTCACAATTGGGGAAAAGACATCATTAAAATCAATACTTGGAATCTGACTATAACCTTTAGAAACCAACCTTGCTTTATACCTTGCTGGTTCAGTAGGAGAAATACCCTCCTTTCTTTTGAAAATCCACTTACAATGAACATGTTTATTCTCCTTTGGCAATTTCACTAGTTCCCAAGTGCTATTCTTATCAAGTGATTCCATCTCATCGTGCATAGCAGTTATCCACTTATTAGCCTCAGAGTATGATGAAGGTTCTGTATTACCTTCAATTTCTTCTGCCACACTCAAAGCATAAGCAACAATATTAGCTTTTTCAATCAACCTCCTGGGTGGATTAATCTCCCTCCTAGGCCGGTCAACTGCAATAAACCGTTGTGGTGGCTGCTCAACAATAGGAGTATCCTCAACAATAGGTGCATCATGAACATCAATATTTTCCTTATCTGATGTGTCATTTGAACCAACAAAGTGATCCACCTGAACACTTGAATTCTGCTCACTCTCAACAGGAACATTTGTGGGCAGTTTATCATGAAGCATAGCAGATTCATTAAAGACAACGTTTATGCTAATCACAACCTTCCTTGTTTCAGGATTCCACAACCTATATCCTTTAACACCAGATTTATAACCAAGAAAGATGTACTTAACAACTCTAGGCTTTAATTTTTCATTATCAACATGAGCATAAGCAGTATAGCCAAAAACTCTCAATTCTGAATAATTTGCTGGGGAACCAGACCATACCTCAATTGAAGTCTTCTTTTCAATTGCAAGAGAGAGTGACCGATTAATAAGGTAGCAAGCAGTGGAAGCGGCTTCAGCCCAAAAACGCCTATGCAAATCTACATTTGACAATATGCAACGGGCCCTGGAAATGATGGTCCTGTTCATACGCTCAGCTACACCGTTTTGTTGAGGAATACCAAGAACGGTGTAGTGCCTAACAATGCCTTCAGTCTTGCAATATGATTCAAATTCATTAGAACAGAATTCCATCCCATTATCAGTGTGAAGTTTCTTTACCTTCTTTTCAGTTTGCTTCTCAACCATAGTCTTCCACTTTTTACATGCTGAAAATGCTTTGATTTATGTTTCAAGAAATAAGGCCACACTCTTCTAGAGTAATCATCAATAATTGTTAACATATAATGAGCATATCCAAGAGATGTTTTCTGAGATGGTCCTCATAAATTAGAATGCACATAATCCAAAATACCTTTTGTAGTATGAATTGAAGTATTGAACATCACCCTCTTGTGTTTGCCAAACAGACAATGCTCACAACATTTTAGCTTGCCGATGCTATGTCCATCAAGAGGTCTTTTTTTGCTCAATTCTGCCAAACCAATTTCACTCATATGCCCAAGGCGCATGTGCCAAAAATTAGTAGCATCAGAATCAGATAATGAACTTTAAATTACATCAATATTACCTAATATTGTAGTACCTCGCAGATGGTACAGATTGACAGATTTAATATCAGCCTTCATCACAACAAGAGAGCCTTTTGATACCTTCAAAACTCCACTTTCACCAGAATACTTGTACCATTTACCATCAAGAGTATTCAAAGAGATAATGTTTCTTTTCAAATCTGGAATGTGCCTCACATTTGTCAAAGTTCTGACAATGCCATCAAACATCTTGATCTGAATTGAACCAATTTCTGCAACCTTACAAGATGAGTTATCACCCATCAACACAGTACAACCTTTAACAGGTTTATAGGTGGCAAACTAGTCCCTATTAGGACACATATAAAAGGTACAAGCAGAATCAAGAATCCATTCATCATTGTCTTAGCATATCCAGTAAAGGCAATAAGAACCTCTACATCAGAACTATCATCAGCAGCAAGGGAGGCTTTACCTTCATCATCTGGTTTACCTTTTGGCTTATAATTGCCAGTTCTCTTTTCTTTATTCTGCAGCTTCCAGCATTTAGAGATGTCGTGCCCACTTTTCTTGTAATATTTGCACGACTTGTACTTGCCTCTGGATTTCGACCGGTTCTTGTAGCCATTCGAACTTTTGCCTTGAGATCCATTGTTTGAGTTCTTCTCCTTTTGCCTGCCATGAATAAACAAGTCTTCTCCTTTTAGACTTGAATTTTCAGAAGGTATCATCTGTTTCATCTTCTCCTTAGCATGCAAAGCTTCATAAACTTCATTAAGAGTGAGAGTATCTCTACTATATAATATGGTATCTCTGAAATTTGAAAAAGAATTAGGTAGGGAACACAAAAGAATAAGACCTAAATCCTCATCATCATATTTTACCTCCATCGACTCTAGGTCGGAAACGATCTCCTTAAACAACGAAAGATGATCAAGCATGGATCCTCCTTCTTGTAATTTGTGAGAGTACAACTTCTGCTTGAGATGCATCTTGCTCGTGAGATCTTTTGTCATGCAAATTTGTTCCAGCTTCAGCCATAATGCAGCATCTGTCTTCTCTTTCAAAACCTCCTGTAAAATATTATTTGATAGATGAAGGTGAATATGAGATAAAGCCTTACGGTCTTTACGCTTCTCATCTGCAGTCCATGTGATAGATTGTTTCTCAAACCCTTCCAACGCATCATCCAAATTTATCTGTGTCAACACAGCCCTCATCTTGACTTGTCACAGCGAAAATCTTGTGTCTCGACCCAGGAGTGGAAGATCATACTTTAAAGTCGCCAAGAGGAATAAATTCTGAAAATTACTGGTATTGATATGTGTAAATTTAGCAAAAATCACGACCTTTTTGATACAAATTCTGTGTGTACGAATCAAAGATCTTCGAAATCTCCTCCAGCAGAGATGGAATTGGACGCTGGACGTCAACTTCAATAGCAATCAAGAGATAACAGCTGCTCTCCTGGCTTCACCGAGATAACGGTTGGTCTCTTGACCTCACCGATTGATCTCCTACCGCTTGTTATCACGGGAATTTTGAATGCTCACGGGAATCAACAGGTGACCAATAGATTAGTTGGTGAGATGATAAGATGGCCGGTGCTGCTGTGTGCTTGATTAAAAAAAAAGATTTGGGACCTGTGCTCTGGAGATGACTTCTTGCGGTATGGACTGCTGCTTCGTTCCTTCGGCGTCCACGCGAGCTGTCGCTTGCGGACGAAGCGACAAAGTGGTGCGCTGGCTCTGCTGCCCGTTTGACCGAGGATCGGGCGAAAGCAGCGCGATTTCGCTTCGGCCTTGCCTCGGATCGATGTGAGGGCGCGACGTGGCCACAGGGACAACAACGATCGAGCGAAGAAACGCGAGACGAGCGGGACGGCGGCGGCCGAAATAGATCTGCTATTTTTTTCTTGTATCTCTCTTAACTCTAAACTTCTGTGTTCTAATATCATTTATTAAAAAAATAGAGACAAAAAAGATACAAATTTTTATATAAAAAAAATCCTTACGAAAAAAAAACCACAGACGTCAATCGACGATAATCACTATATAAGAAGCAATTACAAAAATGTAAGGATTACAATAAGACGTCCTCTCTCCTATACGGCTTACAAGAGGTATATAAAGGGATAAATGACTTAGAGTCCAAGTAGGAAACTAATACTCTAATATGGTATATTCCAGATACTTCCATATTAGAAATTCGGATCACATACGGATCCAAATATCAACACCTACTAATACATTCAAGTATGCTACTACCTCCACTACATGCACTAGATAATGGCCCACTAATCCACTAATACAAAACAATCTTGATTATTCCTAACAATCCCCTTTAATCAAGATGGCTTCACGCACAGCGGCTTTCTCTTTGTTGCCACACGCAGCGGTCTCTTGCACGACTCATCGCGCCATTGACAGTCTTCAATCTTGTCATGTCAAGCTTCTCATCTGAAAGGCTAATCCTCCGGCGCATCTCAAAGAAACATTACCTTTCTCTTGCTAACCACGTCACAAAGTTGCTGCCCATGAATAGAGGGTACTGGAGGGACGCATTTCCCTTCTCTTCCTCCTTTTGCGGCTGTCTCTTGCCGCCGATGACACAACTTGCCAGTAATTTTGACCTTGACGACTTGGGCATTCAACAATGTGGCTCTTCTTACGACGATGGGCTCAACTACATCACCGCCACCTGTTTGCAGCCAGGGACACAACTTGCTAGGGATCCCAACCTCGATCTCAGCTCCAATTGTTCTTCGTCGGTGACACAACTTGACGGCGACGGGAACTCGGATTAGAACTTACACGAGAACTTAGACACAACACTGACAAGAACTCACACACACATGCAACATACATGGACTCAACTACATGCATTTGCCGACGAAATTGTGTTGCTCGGTCGTCACTGGCCTTTGCACCTGTCAACGCCCAATGCGCCGACTCTCCTCATCGCAAAGCCGCATGCTCTGCACTATGCGTCGATCGCGCCGCCACAGCCACACACACGCCGTCGTTCGTGGCCTCCAGGACGCCGAGTCGTCGCAAGCCTCGGTCGCGCCACTACACGGATCAGGTCGCACCTCCCGACGCTGTGGCCAGCCACGACCAGCACCTCGCCAACTACACAGATCCGCCCATCATGCAGCTGGCCTCCCCATCCGCATCGCTAGCTACGGCCATGACGTGCGACACCATTGCATCCGCACGCACCCTGTTTGCCACCTCGACATGCTGATGCAGCACCTCCAGAACATTGGATCGCCATCTCAACGAGTGCCACACGGATACTGCTTTCGCTTCGCTCCCGTCGTCGTCGTCGTGCCGCACTAAGCCTGCCTCGCTCTGATACCAATTGTAGGTCTAGCTCCCAGAGAGAACTTGCTCATTATTTCTTCTCTAGAACGCACGCACGAAGAGGAACAGATGAGTTTTGTGCTGCACAACTACCTACGGCTTTTCTTCTCTCTCTTATTCTCACTCAAAACAAACTGGTTACAATGCTTTTTATAGATACAACATGACATGTAACCCCCTACTAACACATTTAAGTAGGCCACTACCTCCACTACATGCTCCCCTACATGCACTAGATAATGACCCACTAATCCACTAATGCAAAACAATCTTGGTTATTCCTAACAGTCTGTGCCGTCGTTTACCTTGCTAACCCGTAATATCAGATTTGCGTGTGCTCCTTAGGGGGTTAAAAACAAGGGGAAAGAAGGATTCAATACAATTACATATTCACTACAAGTGGAAATAGATCACACTTTTTATATTCTCTAATTTAAACCAATTTGCTTATTCTTGTATTGTTCTAGTAATCGCAAGAGCAATCAGATTGTGTAGGATCTCGACAGTCTTTAACCCATCTGTTTTGTACAATGACGCATCTGGAGCGGCATGGCAAGAGTCTATTTCAGAGTTTTGACTATATTGGACGGCGATAAGATGGACGCAGAAGAAGCATCACCAATCAGAGTCGTCGCTACGTTGCGAAGCGCTGTGGTGGCCGCCCATCCTCTTGTTGCTGGTCGTGCGCTGGACGCAGCGGAGGAGCGCCTGCACCACCTCCGACATGGACGGCCGGAATTCTGGGTCAGACTGCATCGGCAACCAAGAAGCAAAAGTTTTCTGGGTCAGAGCTAAGCTGAAACCATTGGTGGTTACTTGATGAGGACCATTTCTGAGGATTTCATTAAGGAGTTCACCTGAACACAGCGAGCGATGACATCGGCGAAGCGGGACAGCGCTTTTGGCGGGTACAGGCCGCGCAGCGCTGGGTCTGCCAGTGCTCCCAATGCATCGATGTCATGAAGCTGTGGAGTCACAAACTTGACCAAGGACTGCTCCATTCTTGGCTTAGAGCTGTAGATCAAACAATTGCAGAAAAAGTGAGGATATTGTTCAGCCATTAGATACATCATATTATCAATTTCAGTAGTGGGTAGGACTCTAGGAGCATAATTGTCATGCTCTTGTACATGCCCGACGAATGCAGTATCCCAGTCAACCTTTGCATGTTCTGAAATCACACAAGATGCATTCCAAAGTAGAAAGAATGTTATCTTTTTTCTTCAAGTACCTATCATAAGGCTTCCGACCAGTTAATAGCTCGAGCATGACGACACCGAAGCTGTAGACGTCGCTCTTCATCATGTAACCTGATGGCTTTGTGCACTCTGGGGCATTGTACCCCGGTCCCAAGCTCTCACTTGTATCCTGCAGAGAATTCAAAAGATCACATCACCTCTACAAGCATATCGGTGGTTCATCAAATGCCAGAAGAGCCATTATGCAAACCTCATAGAAAAATGCAAGGCCGCAGTCAGAGAGGTGAGGATTGAGATCAGCATCAAGCAAGACATTGGATGACTTTATGTTCTTGTGGATGACTGAAGGTGAGCAGACTTCATGTAGGTACCTGGAAGAAAATATACATAAACATCTTACTTATGAACTCACATGATCAGATCCTCATGTGCATGCTGATGCATATACAATTATGCATTCTAGTTTTTTTTAAATAATCCATTTTTATTAGAAATTACAACATTATACCTGCGATAATTTTTTTTTTGCAGAAATATACTCCTGTCGCCGAACTGTTGGACGACTGGTCCCAGTTGCCCAATGGCCAAGCGACATCGAAGTTAGCGCCCAACGGTTCCGCGATATTATTGCAGTCGCCCAACGGATGGGCGTTAGGGCATATCGCCTAACCGCATGGCGACAAGGTCTTCCAGCCGCCTAATGGCTCGGCGACTGGTTGGCTATATAAGCCCCACGCGCGAGTCGCCCCCACGGTCGAGCAACAGAGAAGAAAAACTGAGCAAGAAGACGAAGAAGAGAGGGAGAGGAGAGGAAAGAAAGGGGAAAAAAAGAGGGAGAATAAGAAGAGGAGAGGGAGAGGAAGAAGAAGAGGAAGAAAGATTCGTCTGTAAGGTAATTTTTTTTACTTTGTAGTGTATTTTTTGTAGTAAGTAAATAGTTTGTGTAGATAAAATAATAGTGTAAGTAGCACCCGTAGAAAATTTTAGTTAGAGAAAAAAAGTAGAAAATCGTAATGTTGTTAATTTATATGCAAGTAGCAGCGGTAGAAAAATTAAGTTAGAGAAAAAAAATAGTCCGTGAGGGAGAATTAGTGCTCGTTGAGATCCGGGAGGAGCAACGCCAAGCAAAACGAGCGCATATGTCGGGAGACGAAAGCTCATCTCGAGGCGTGCAGGCGTAAGGAGCGCGAGGCTCGCGAGAGGGAGCGTGAGAGAAAGAGGGAAATGGCGACCGGCGAGGAGTACAATGCAGAGCTCGGAAGGAAGGGCAAATGGCCCCGGTCCACGCAGTAGGTCAGGTCATTCCGTAGTAGTCCCCCGTTCTACCCGCCATGTTTTTTTACTATCCCCTAAAGGCATATATACTTACATAGTCCGGATGCTTGTGTTGTAGTGTACCGTAGTAGTAGCGAGGATGACTAAATCAATTAGTCGAACCATCATGCCATGTAACTACGTGTAACGTGCTTTTGTCCGCAGACTCTAATGTAGTTCTGGTTTTGTGCCTCCACTAAGCCATCAAAGCAAAGCCTATATTGCAAGTATGCCTCTTCTAGTGGAATCTCAGAAAGAACCATTCGCACCGATATCGAATCCTCTATGTTTTAGGACATCTTCGTAATCACAACGAGCGCTCATAGCCAAGGTAGTAGTCGAGATCCCTAGGATCGATTTGCCTCGTAGGATCAATCAGATCGAATCGTAGAATCGGCGATTCTACGATTTGTAAAAATACACATATTTAACATCTATACTATAAGTTTGTATGATTCTTATAAGGTTTACCGCTACTTATTACCAAAAGGCAAAACACTTATCACACATGTAAAAGCATAATGGTACCGACATGATGGGTGAAATAGTTCGAACTACAAGAGAATAGCCAATGGCCTTGATTAGTTTACTACAATTAATGAGAAATGTTCACAAGTTTTGTAAATCAATATCTAATTGTAACGTTTGCATGTTCCTTAAAAGCGATTAGACATACTACAGAATAAAATAGCTTATCATTATCAATCTCAAGATTGCTCATGTCATAACAAAATATCGCAAAATCGGGCCCTAAAAAATTGCAAAAAAAAAGAAAAAATTGCCAAAAATTGCGACTCTACCACGATCCTACTCTGCGATTCTACGATTCTACACGACTCCCTTTGATCGCGACTCTACCACGATCCTACGATTCGATCCAGAGGCGATCTGATCGTTTGGTCGTCAGGATCGAGATCGCACTTCTGAGTAGAATCGCAATTTTAACTACCTTGTTCATAGCCCCTTCAATCATATTCTGTATAAGCTTTATAAAGTACTTCATCGACCGCAGAGCTATATATGTGTATACGTTCAGACGACTTCATCGAGGAGAGACTCCAATAGTACTAGTGTCTTTTTATCCCACTTCTAAAAGACGCTAACCACCACCCGAACGAAACCCTAACCCTAATAGCCACCCGAACGAACCCTAACCGCCTTTCCGCGGTCGGCCATCGCGGGATGTTGGCGCCCCTTCCACGCTCCGCCACCGCAAAGTGATGAAGAGTACCACCTATCAATCCACAAAAAGATTTTCAGACCATATGTGTATTTATACTCAGTTCAAAGGATTGTCTTATATATGGTTCACATATAGATTTTCTACTTTTAAGTTATCGATAGTTCAAGATTAACTTTCAAATATTTTTAAAAAGAATTAACTAATAACTAACTAATAACCAACAAGCCCGCAGCCTCCCTCCTGTCGCCGAACCATTGGTCGACAGGAATCCTGTCGCCGTGCGGTTAGGTGATATGTCCTAACGCCCATCCGTTGGGCGACTGCCATAATATTGCTTGTCGTTGGGCGACTGGCCTCAGTCGCCCAACAATTCGGCGATAGGAGTATATTTTTGTAAAAAAAAATTATCGCAGATACAATGCTGTAATTAATAATAAAAAATAGACTATTTTTTTAAAAAATTCCTTAAATGTTACCCTCCAACTTACTCCAGAGCACGAGCTGTACCGACAGCGATCCGAACTCGGGTGTCCCAGGTCAGCGGCTTGCTGTAGTCGTCTGATAAGTGCAGGAACTCATAGAGGGATCCATTCCTCTGGTAGTCATACACCATCATGTAATGCCCAGGCTCTGTGCAGTAACCCACAAGTTCACAGATGTTTGCATGGCGCAGCTTGGAAATGCCGTTCACGATGTCCATGAAGTCGCTGCTTCCTGAGAAGCTCAGTGGATCGAACTTCTTGACAGCTAGGACCTGAAAAGTTATTATGCTAGACCATGAGTATATCCAAAATGCGCTCATGGATTTAAGTTTATAATTCTTCAAGCATTCTTCCTTGAGACCTCTCGACAAAAGTAACGGTCAAGTTCAGTTCAACTGCATGTTACTACAATGTCTTTAGATGCATATTTGACATGATATTGTAGATGAAATTATAAATTTCAGACATAGTCGATTTCTTGATTTAAATTTATAAATAAGTTTCTTTGGCATGAGTTTAGAAGGCAATCATAAGGGCCTACCCGTCCATCCGCATATTTTGCCTTGAAAACGCGACCAATCGTTCCCTGACCTATTAGCCTGCTACCATGGAAACTGCCAGTGGCTGCTTGCAGGTCTGATGAAGAGTAAGTCATCAGGTTGATTGGATCCGAGCTTCGCCTCGAATAATTCAGTTTGTTCTCAAACTCATTGTCACTGATCGACTTGCGAGGCACAGCAGGTGGTGTCCTACAGCCAATCGATGGGGATTGCTCCAGCGACTTCATGTCGATTGCTGAAGATTCCCTACGACCTAGAAAAGAAAGCAAGATGAACTCGGGCTAGAAGTCTAGAAGTGCGAGTACCTGAAATACTACTGATAGCATCAGGAAAGGAGGTATGTCTTTACACATCACGTTTTTTCTACACATCACAATTTATGCACAACACAACAGAAACAACCTAGTTTTCTATGATTCAAGAAATATCGTGTGCGTAAGTACCTCTGGAGTCATCAACTAGCGGGGTAAATGATCGGTTCTGACCTGACTCGTCCATGTAGTAATGGGATGAGACAGGAGAGGAACTGTTCCTCTTCAACACAGACAAGAGAATCAGAGCTGCAAGAAGCACAGCTATCACCATTGCTCCAATAGCGAGACCGTTGATTCCACCGTCACTTCCTCCATTCGATGAGCTTCCCACTGAAGATCCTTTCTCCATACCAGGAGGAGCTGACCCGGATGACCAAGGGTTCCCACCAGTCCTTCAGAAAGTCAAAACTGTCAGAAATCATCAAGTGCAATGAAAAGTAATACATTGAGTGGAACTGTGGAAGTACTACTTACTGTAGACTGTTAATGTCTTTCAGTTTACTTGGGACCCACCCGGTGAACTTGTTGTTCTGCAAATTCCTTGAGCACAAGGGGGGATTCTAGGTTAGTTCTCAGATTGGCATACCGGAGCAAATCCATACATTCGACTTTGTACCTTTTCAGTATTTATGTAAAATAAATAGGCTATGCAAAATTAATAATGATTGTTACGTGCATTTCTATTAACAGTTCCTGACTTGACAACATTAGTACTTTTGTGGTGCCGTGGTGAGGCATTGAGAAGCATACATTTTGAACCATGATGACAAAATTGGTTTGAGATGTAGTGTTTACTTGAGGTATACTTACAGGTCTTCGAGAGGAAGTTTGGCCAGAACGTCTATATGACCACTGAATTGGTTGCTCTCCACATTCCTGGATATATTTTGAAAAGATTGGTGGTCATTTCTTGATCTGAAAGAGCGTACTGATGAATAACTACAATCCATAATTTTTAGTTTCCTTACAGTGTCTTGAGGCTTGTGAGGTATTGAAAACTCTGGGGCAGGTTACCTGAGAAGCGGTTGAAAGAGATATCCCTGATGACACAACTGAGATTATTCATATAGGACAACAAAATAAAGATACAAACAGGCTTATTATCAGAAGAAAATTAATAAGCTTTGGGCAACTGAAGTAGCGAAAACTAAATGGTTGCCATGGTTAGCTTTGCATTACATACAAATACAATTGTTGTAGATTTTTGAGAGACAAACTACAAAGAACTCGTGAATTTGGTGCTTAACTTACAGTGCTGAGAGCTTTGGAAGGTGCGAGAACATATCTGTCAACTGCCCGCTTAAGTGATTCTTACCAAGATTTCTGCGACCCAATAAAAAAGTAGTTCTAGTGATTAATGCAACAAAAATCATGACTGTGCGGAAGGAAAAGAAAATAAAGAATTAAAGACATCAATATGAATTGGATTCTTACAGCGTTTCCAGATCAGCCATCTGAGATATCGAGTAAGGAATCCCACCGGTAAAGGAATTTCCTTGCAGATTTCTGCGTCGCAAAATATCAGAAATGCCTTGAATTAGCCATGAAAACAGTAGCTATGGATGAGAAAACCGGAAACTTACAATTGAACCACATTTGGTGGAAGCTGGAATGGAAGTTCGCCGTTGAGATTGTTCTTGCTCACATCGCTGTACTACGAAGAAGAAGAAAATTCAACTAAGTTGCATAACTACGATGATAAATACTGCAGATCACAGGGGCAACTCACAATTTAGTTACTGATTTCAAGCTTGATAGTTCATAACCTAGTGTGCCGCGCAATCCAAGCCCCGACAAGTCACTGCTCTATGCAACATGATAAGCAAACTGAAGTAAATATCTTGTTTGACTACGGAAAAAGAGTTACTTAGAAATGCCTCGATCATCAACAGGCAATTTCCTTAGGCGAATGTTTCAGGCAATTACATTTCTGTGACAGATGAGCCACTGCATTGTATTCCTTTCCACTCGTCGTCGTCGCCGCATGGATCACCACCACTTTCTCTCCAAGCGGACAATTTAGATGGTTTGTTCATACTAGCGAACATAACATTAAGTGCGGCGACTGAAATAGAGACGCAACAGAACACAATTTTTCTTCTTCAGAATCCATGAATTATGCATATACATCGTAAAGAGAAAAAAAACCAACCCTGACCATCAGGCTGGTCGGTCTTGGCTACCACGGCGGCTGCCACAGAGAGGAGAACAGCAAGGCCGGCTAGTGGCGGCCATCGGCGAGCCATGGCACACTAGGGGAGCACGGATCGTCCCTCGGCCCGTCTCAGGGAGCATGAGCATCACCTCTTCGGCTCTTCCTCCCTCCACCTCTCCTCCGCTCTCTCATCTGCTAATGGTGCGAAGAATGGTTTTTCTAAAATTAGGAAATGGGGGTCGGACGAAGGCGGATGTGATCGTCCATTGGAGCAGCGAGAGTGCCGGGTAACCGTTCGTTTCGAGCCTCCATATGGCTCGACGAAGTCGGCAAAAGCTTAACAAACCGTGCAGACTTCTCTATTCAACAAATAGAAGTCCTAGTGCTTTCCAGCGAGGCTCCGTTCTAGCTGGTTAGGATACTGGCTCTCACCCGGGAGACCCGGGTTCGAGTCGTCCCGGCAACGGAAACTTTGTTAGACTGATTTTTTCCCAAGGTGAATTGATGCAACAAGGTACTTTTTTTGTTTTTTGTTTTTTAAATTTTGAAAGCTCAAATTAATGCTATCTAAAGAGAGCAAAGTAAACATCTCAATTATCAGATTAGCAGTGTAATCATTTAAGAATCTGAAATCCACCTTTACTCCTTCCCTATCTATTCTCTATTCTTGCAGAGGGAAACAAGAAATGAAAAAAAGAAGCTGAATGGCTTCCTGGGCCTTAATTCTGTATTGTATATCTGTAAAATCTAATGTTGACGATGATAGTGTCAGATGCCCCCACAACTTTGCTCTACGCCGCAATGTGGTCGCTCAGTTTGCGGCCGCTTGTTTCCAGGGGGAAGTATGACACGGCGACGCCTGATATGAGCATCACCGTGGTAAATATCAGGATGGCTGCAGTCTGATGGCATGCGTGCACCAAACCGACGGCCACAAGAGGGCACAAGATCCCACCAAATCGAGCAATTGAGCTTGCAAGCCCGACGCCGGTGGCCCTGACTGCAGTTGGGTATATCTGGACGAAAGACAAGACAATAGGTAATGATTTAGGATGTTTGACAAGAGATATGTAACAAAGTATAGGCTATTGACATGACCAAACCTCAGGAGCATAGATGTGCAGGATAGTGAAGCTCGCCGAGATGCAAACGCGTGCACCAAACAAGAAGATAGTTGTCAGAGATTCTGTTTGAGGGAACATAAGGGGAGCTATGCACAGACAACTGATATAAAGCATTGATGACATTGACAGTTTGCGCCCGATCTTGTCCACGATGGCGGCAGACAGAATAAGGCCAGGAACCTCTGCATCAATGTGACATGAACGTGAAGAACTTTCAAGGCAGGGTTTCTGAAGATATATGGTCAACCTTAGGGGGAAAGCACACATACCTCCAAAGCTAGTGATGAATACATTTCTGTAGAGATTAACATCATTTACGAGGGTTGTTACTGCTCCCTCTGATCCACAAATCCTATTTCCATGACTCAACTCTGAAGTTAGTAGAACAAGACCATAGTATAAGAAGGCATGACCAAGAAAGACAGTCCAAAGAAGAAGACTTGATCTAACTAAATTTGGGGACAGAAGCTTTAAGATGGCATTGAGGCCCCCAATCTCAGATTTGCTAGCCTGATCAACAGGGTTGGTTTTCTTGACTGAAACCAACTGAACCGTTTCTGAGGAATTTGTGATCTCATGGGGTTCCATTCGATGGCCAGAGGTAAGTCGGCCAGAAGGGAGAGTTACACGGTTTATCCGTGCCATAGTTTCCAAAACATGCACTGCATCAGCTATTCTGCTCTTCATGCATAAGTATCTTGGTGACTCGAGTGTCATTGGATAGAAGAGTAGTAGAGCAAATGACGGCAATGATGAGAGTGCAAGCAGCCACCTCCAGCCAAAATCTGGCATCACAGCCTGCAAATTAAGTAGATAAGTACCTACAAAATTAACACAGCAATTTCGAAAATATGTACAGTTACAAAAATATAGAACAAACATGTGTGTCATCTGACCTGTTATGCTATCAAGATTTCCATTAGATTATCTAGACAGTAATATTACTTTTGCTAAATGTAGAAACTTACCCAAGCAAGTGAAGCTTCCACTATTGTGCCAATGGTCCAAAATGCTGAGAAAATAACCATCCAAGTTCCTCGGTTAGGAGCAGGGATGAACTCTAGAAACCAAGAAGCTAGAACTGGCCCACCACCCAGTCCAACACCAACCATAAATCTCAGTACAATCAAGGATAAGTAATTTGGCGCAAAGGCACTGAGAAGACCAGCCCCGCCAGTTACAAGAGCTGTGAAATTGAACCCAACCCTGGAGACGTATGAAGGGGCCACAATGAGTAAAATGTTAACTGTGACAAAAAAATTGACATCCTAAAATGCACAATTCTTAGTCTAATTTGAGATTGATAACCGAATTGGCCATTCAAATGATTAGCACATATATCCAAAAACTTCAATGAAAAACGATAAAGTACCACACAAACTCCATGTATGAATGATTATACTGAGTCCAAGAAATTTTCTCATTATTCTTGCATGTCAAATATTAAAAGAGCATCTAATAAATTTTTTTAAAGGCCTGAAGAATCCCCTAGTTTGCCCAGTTACACTGTCAACTAGCTAAAACAATAAGTTTCAACAAGCTCATTTGGCATTTGATAATGATGCATGTCTGTATCTGTTCACTAGACAAGTAATCGACTAGGAACTAGTATTGATTCATGTCATTGAACAGTGGGAACAGCCAGTATAGGATTTCAAAACCTACATCCAATATATATCCAACCTGTTGGTTCTCACCTTGAAGGTTACCATGCAGGCATGCTCTAGCATAGCTGCATAGACAAGGCTTACATAAATCTGCCTCTCCCAGAAGACATCCTAATTAATCAAATTCAACTAATCTAGCTTAAAGTGAGGCTATCAAGTGCAGAGTTATATTGTCATGTCCAGGGATTGAAATCCCGGCCAGTAACCGCTTACCGGAGCCTGGCCGGGATACGGGATCCAGGCGGTTTTTTCAAATTTTGGATGGTTTTTATTCAAATTTAAACGAATTTCATCCGGATTTGACCGGTAACCGGCCGGTTACCGGTACCGGTGGGGGGCCGGGATCCAACACCAAAACGGTTAGCTGATCCCTGGTCATGTCCATAATACTAATTACATATCATCCAAGACCTTACTTGGCTCAATTGCCATTGCCTAGCTTTATATCCACAAGGGAAAATGTGCAACACTTGACTATGATGGGAATAGTTGTATTTTGTCAGGGTTAGAACATTTGTAAGAGAATTTCTAATAAACAATAAAAAAGAAGTAGGATTGTAGGAAAGGACCTGCCTTCTTCCATAGTTGTCTGAAACTATGCCCCAAGAATATGCTCCTACAAGCATCCCTACAAAAACAACACTTGTGATGAGACTCTCTGCCTGTGCAGAAAGCTCCCATTCAGCTTGAACTGATTGCCCAACAAATGACAAAAGCATCATTTCCATTGCCTCAGAAATCTTAGCCATCCCGGAATAAGCAAGCACAAATGCTTGGAATTTCCCAAACCCCATGGACACAAGTGCCTCATCAACAGTATAAGTAGATACACCACCCTCCATCTGAAAAAAGCAAACATTCACGATACACAGATTAACTGATTGCACGCTTGTTATCATACTTCTTTAGTGCAAAGACAAAATTTTAACATAAGACGTCAAGTCAAGTGGGAAACAAAATAGGATATGGAACATGATTGGATATTTAACCCAAATATCATGCTTTAGAAGAAGCAAAAAAAAAAAGAGCTAAAACAACTAAAAGACCACACTTCTCACATTTGGTAAACAGACCACTAATTTCAAACAGTACCAAATATATCCTTTCATTCAAAAATGCACTACAACTTTCATGGATACTAGACTAATCCTTTACTGTTTGAGATTCCTGTTACCAGATCGTAAACTAACCGAACTCAAGACCATAATTTGAAGATCAAATCTACCTGCAGTAAAAGAAAAAGACTTGTATACCCCTTCAGCTAAACTGTAGAATTCACAAACGTTGACTGACTTAGTTATATCACTACCTGGTTTGAAGATTCAAGAACTAATCCGTCAATCGGCCAGACAGATCAAGAACTAAATTTGCACAGATGAAAACCAACCATGCAAACCTATACTGTAGTATTGCACTATCTAGGGGTAATTGGATCATGACTAATTAGACCAAGGATTTTCAGCTAGCTTCCCAAAGACGTTGCCTTTCTCTGCACTAATCCGACCAAAGAGAACAGGTTTTGCTTACTGACGAAGAAGATTCAGATTTTGCTTCACAAAAACCGGCAAACAAAATGTGAACCAAACTATTGAATCAGCTTTCAAAAAACCTATATTTCACGTTTTTATCACAGATCCCTCAAAACCTAGGTGACACAAGTCACACATTTCGCCAATTGCGAACAAAGTACAAGTCAACTGAACAACGTTTCGCCGAATGGACTGCGGAGGATTAAACCAAACCATGGCCACTACCAAATCAAGAACCAAGCCCCCACAATATAGATCATCTAAGCCGAAATACTCTCACTTATTCAGAACAATTTCATACCGGAGACCAAATCAAGAACTGGAACTAGCAGACGACGCCGCGGGATTAGCGAACTCGCGAATCGAGCAGGAACTGGAACAGAGGAATTGGGATTAGGGTGGGGGGCGAGATGGAGTTGAGTGAGGATTACCGCGTCGGGGCACGAGCAGAGCCGGCGCCGTCACAACCTCCGAGTCGCCGGGAACGTTTCGAGGACGACGAGTGCCCTGAGTGCCTTGGGTGACCCATTTTTCTACCAAGAAAAGAAAGAAAATTCATTGACCACGGATGTTCATTTTAATACCACTGAAATATACCGGCTCATTTTAATACCATCAACATCTCACTCCGTTCGGCCCAATGCCACTCCCATGAGCTGTGATGGGTTCGCCGTTACCTAGCACATGAAATCTCCAAATTGCCCCAAAGAAATTAGGTTTTGTCGATCCCCGTTCGTTCTTGTTCGCATTGACCTCTGCCCGTGACTCTCTCCTCTTCCTCCCCTTCTCGCATTCGTCCGACCACCTCAGGCAGTGCCCTCCTCCTTCTTGCGAATCGGAAGTCTCCCTTCGGAGAGCAACATGCTGGAGTTTCCGTAGGTGAGATCTCCTAGCTCCATCCACCAATTTGGTGTTTTGGTTTGCATTTGCGGTAGTAAATCTAACCCTACTTTCTTGTGCAGTGTAGAGCATGTAGTGGAAGGATTGAGGAGACATAGATCAGTCTGGAGTTGCTCATGGGTAAACAAAGAATTTGTTTTATTTCCTTTTTTGTTGTATGCATATTAGTCTCGATGGATTTAGGGTTGTATGGATGTGTGCCGAATGTGAGAGCAGACATGTCAGTGTGGTCGTTGAATGTGACAGCAGTGATAGCCGAATGTGAGTCTCAATTTTGTTTTTTAACTATTGCAGGGAGGATCCAAAGACAATATATAGTGTAGAACTTTGTGTCCAATCTTACCTCACATGCAAGGATGGCAGAAAAGAGTACAAAAAGGGTAGAATTTTGAGATTGGATGTGGGATCTGATGAGATCTCACTTGTGGATTTGTTGAGGTTTGTGGAACCGTACTACTCTTGGGGCAGTGATGAGGAGGCAATATTTTGGTATGTTAGGAGGGAGTCTACCTTGGTTAGAGCAGCCAGTGATACACTTCTGACTTCTGATGGAGGTTTTCATTAAGAATAGTGCAAAGAAGGAAGTGAAGCTATTCATGTTAGTTGGCAAGTGTGAAGTCAATGAGAGTCAGGTAGTGAATGAGAGTCAGGTAGTGAATCAGATCCAGGGAGTGAATGAGAGCAACTTCCCTCATGACAGTGCAGCAGTGGCAGTGACAGAGAGTCTAGAAGTAAGTGAGAGCCTCTTTCCACATGACAGAGCAGCAGTGAGAGATAGTCTAGAAGTGAGTGAGAGGCATTTTCCACATGATAGAGCACTAGTGGCGGTGATTCCAGAAGTGTATTAGAGTCAAGTAGTGAATGAAAACACCCCTTTACAACTATCTACAAAACACCCTTGGTACGAAATGCAGCATCTTAGCTGGAAGAGTAGCTTGACAAAGACCCTGATGAGGATGACCCTATTTGAGTGGATGAGGAGTGGAGGTACTTCCCTGTGCACTAGGATGACCCTGAAGACAATGAGGCAACAACAGAGGTCCCAGAGCAGGAGGTTGTGCACCATGATGATGAAGCAGATGTGGGTGTACCAGACCATGAACCTCTCTCAGTTCCAGATGACAACGCCACAATGGATGCTTGCTTTGCACCACATACTGTGTATGATAAAAATGACCCTCAAATTAAGGTGGGAGACACATTTCCTAATATACATTCGTTCAAGCTCATTTTGAGGCAGCATGCAATAAAAAGGGAGTTTGAGAGAACATACAACATAGTGACACAAAAAGATTGAGAGCCATTTGCATGTCAAAAAATTGTCCATGGAGGATATATGCAAAAAATATTTATGGAAGCTCTACATTCATGATATATGCCTGTGTACTACAATGTTGTTTAATGATTGCATCATGTTTTACTAGGTTTATGATATATTTAGTATGACAACCCTATTATTTCTAGTTGTTTATGGTATATTTACCATGTGCAGGTGATGACCATGGTGTCTGATCATACGTGCGCAACAACGAGTAAGACGCTGGGAAGCATGGCCAACAAAGCATGGATAGCAGATAGAGGCAAGGAATTATTGAGGAAGGATCCATTAGTTGGTGCAAAGAAGCTACAACAGAGACTTCAAGATGAGTACAATGTGACCTTGTCATACAACAAGGTGTGGGAAGGAGGAAGGATGCAATGGTTGAGTTGCACGCAAGACAGGAGGAAAGCTTCGACATCTTTGTGGAGTTTCAAGCTAGAGTTGGAGAAGGTGAACCCAGGTAATATTGTTGAGATAGACTGCAAGAGGGTTGGTGGTAAGGTCTACTTCAGAAGGATGTTTGTGGCCCTTAGAGCATGCATAGATGGTTTTTTGCTAGGATGCAGGCCATACGTAGGTGTAGACTCAACCCACCTTACCGGGAAGTACAATGAACAATTTGCGATAGCCACAGGAATAGATGGGCACAATTGAATGTATCCTGTTTGCTATGCCATATTTGACAAGGAGACTTTAGATAATTGGGAATAGTTCATGGTCAATCTTAAGAGAGCTATTGGTACCCCCTATGGATTAGCTATACACACAGATGCATGTAAGGGCCTCAAAGCAGCTGTACACAAAGTATTTGTTGGTGCAGAGCATAGAGAATGCTTTAGACATCTACTAAACAATTTCAGAAGAAAGTTCAAGGGCGATGTACTACAGTATATGTGGCCTGCAGCCTGGGCTTATACTCCTGAAAAGCACCAGCTATTTTTGGACATAATCGCTGAGAAATGTCCAGCTGGATATGAATATCTTACAAATGAGCACAAAAACTTGTGGACAAGAGGTAAATTTGCAACGCACTGCAAGGTCGACTACGTAAACAATAACATTGCTGAAACTTTCAATAATTGGATAAAAGACATTAAGGATTTCCCAGTGGTTGATCTTATGGATAGAGTGAGGCAGATGATAATGGAAAATTTTTCAGCAAGGAAGAGGGTGGCCAATAAACTACAAGGCAACATACTGCCTAGTGTCATCCTTGAGCTACATATGAAAAGTAGAGCGTTAAAGTATACTCTATCTCAAAGTGGACACATGAAGGCTGAGGTGTCTGGACTTGATAGGTCCCAAAAGCCTTGGAGATATGCTGTTGATCTAGTGCGAAAGGAGTGTACTTGTGGCCAATGAAAGCTTTCTAGAAAACCTTGCACTCATGCCATAGCTCTCATATGTTCAAAGAGGATGGAGCTGGAGACATACGTGCATGAGTACTACTCAGTGGATAGGTTCAAAGATGCATATGAGTTTGACATTGATCCAATTGGTGATAAGTCACAGTGGCCAAGGAAGTCCAAGGGTTTCTTCATGCTACCTCCCAAGCTAACTAGGGCTGCAGGAAGGCCGAGGAAGAAAAGGATCAAACCAAGGGATGAGTCTGGCGGCAAAAAAAACCTATCAGTGTAAGATGTGCTTTCAGTGGGGCTACACAGAAAATGGTTGTAGTTTAACACCACTGGATGATCCTTCTCAAGCTGCATCTCCCCCTAAGAGAACAAAAAGGTAATCTACCTTCCCTTGTTTTTTTACCCCTTCTCATCCTTCATAATATGCATGTGAGTTTGAATTATTTTCTTTATTGATTGTAGGGGCAAGAAGAAAAGAACTAAATGCACTCAAGATGCAACTCCACCACTCCACCAGGTCCCCCCTGAAGTTAGATTGCAGCCAAGGACCCAAAACAACCCTAGAGTTACAACAAGGAGGATGGCAGCTGAAGCATCAACTCCAAGAAAGTCTACTGCAGAAAGGATAGCTGAAGCCAGGGCTACTACACAGGCCTTGTCCCCAGGAATTAGAAAGAGAAAGCTCTGAACTTGCATGTTATGAGTCTGTTGTCATGTGTTCTGAACTTGTATAAGTCAGCTTGTTGTGCTTTGTATGGACTAAAACATGTTATGAGTATTACTGTGATTTCTGTGCTATGAACTTGTATAAGTCAGCTGTTCTGAATCTGATGGCCATATGTTACGAGTAATGCTATCATATGGTCATATGTTCTGAATCTGATGGTCATATGTTATGAGTATTGCTGTCAAATGGTCATATGTTCTGATTTTAGATGGTCATATGTTCTGATTTTTAGATGGTCATATGGTTAGATGGTCATATGCCCACAATTTGATTGTCAGATATATGCCGAGATTCTGATGTTCATATGCCCAGATTGCATGTATTGTGATGTGTTCTCAGATTTATGGTCATATGGTCTTATGCCCAAATGGATGCCCAGATGGTCATATGTCGACATTTGCATGGTCATATGTCGACATTTGCATGGTCATATGCCCAGATGCACAGATTGCATGTATTCTGATGTGTTATTAGATTTATGGTCATATGATCTCATGCTGTAATATCCTCAAAACTTTAGTTGTTGTAGTAAAGTTTGACCCGAAGTTTTCAAATTTTCAATTTGATTTCAAAGCTTTATTATGATTTTAGAACTTTGTGTGATTAAAAGTAGTTGGAAATAATTTATTCAAATACTAGATTATTTATAATGAATTAATATAATTTTTATAAAAGTTTTAGAAATTATTTTGATCTCACCAAAATTCAAACCATTTCTCTATTACGCTTTTGAAAATAATTTATTTCGACAAATTTTAGTATGAACAGTACTTAAAATTATTTTTTCCTAAGTACTATTTGACTCTCTTAACACCCAAAAAAATTTTCAGAATTTTTTTCAAATTTATTTTCTATTTTATCTTGCTTGGTCAAATCTACTACTTGTTGGTCAAACCGATTTTAACTCAACCCAACCCCGACAAGACTGTTCTGACCAAACCAGTCTTCTTGGCTTGATCACACCGCCTCCTCGCGCCAATTTTCATGTGGACAGTCCGATGCAGATCGCATGGCTCGCAGCGTTTGGGCCGTTCGGACCATCCGAACTCGCCAACGCATCTGGACCGTCCAAAGCTGATCGCACGGCTCGCATAGCTTGTGCCGTTCGGACCGTACAAACTTGCCAACGCATCTAGACCGTCTATTGTTGATCGCATGGTTCATATCATCGGTGCCATTTGGACTGATAGAGCAAACACTGTTCCGACTCGGACCCGAGTGTTACTCGATTCGCCGCACAGCTGACCAGACCCGAGCGCCATTTGATCTGGCTCAACCACCTCGCCGCACCGTTTTTCATTCTTCCTCTGATGAGCGGGCCCCACACCCGAGCGTTGGTCACCTTCTTCTTCGACGGGGTCGCCGTGCACGGTGGCTCTCTGCATGTGTGCCACTGAGGTCGCCCTCGCCGCCTCTTGCTGCCACGTATGCCTTAGAAGCATCGCCCGAGCATTGCCTATACCCAGAGCCGACCCATTCTCATCCTCGCACACTACCTCGTCCTCACCGCTCTCTCTTTTATCGCCGCCGAGAAAGAAGACGACGGGAGGGAGACCACCTCGATGCTTCGCGCGACCCCGCATCGACATCATCGGACTCCTCGCTCAACGCCATGTCCATTTTTGCCGGTCCGCGTCATCGTCATCCATTGAATCGCCGAGCGGATGGTCTTCGTCTTCACGGCCGGACAACATTGTATGTACAGATTGCATGTATTCTGACCAGATGCACAGATTGCATGTATTGTGATGGTCATATGCCGAGACAATAATGTATTGTCATGTGTTGTCACATTGCATATAGTCTTATACCTAGATTTATCAGTGTCAGATGGTCATACGCCGACATTTTCATGGTCATATGCCCAGATGCATAGATTGCAGTATTCTGACCAGATGCATCTCAGATGCCATTGCAGTCATATGCCCAGATTTATCTTAGATTGCAGTCATATGCCCAGATTTATCTCAGATGCTTGTAAATGTATGGTCATATGTATCTGTCATGTGTATATGCATTGTTAGTGTTATATCAGAAATGCATTGCCAATGATTCTCTCATATTGCAGGAACATATGTAGGCACAACTAAATTTAGATTACATTCATGCTCCACATTACAACATGCACATTGGCTAAGCATCATGCTCCACATTACAACATGCATATTGGCTAAGCATCATGCTCCACATTACAACTACATCATTCAATTACTTGCCACACACACACACACACACACACACACACACACACACACACACACACACACACACACACACACACACACACACACACACACACACACACACACACAAAACAGACCAAGCATCATGTTCATTCTCTCCAAGGCACCAAGAATCTTGCTCATTCTTTCATCCAACCGAGCAATTCCCTGTACTATGTCTCCTAAAATGGCATCATCACTTATGGTGTGTGCTTCCATTCCAACATGGCTTTTTGGTTGTATTTGCACTGGAATTTGTCCTCTTCCATGTCCTTGCCGACCACTTGGGGCATCAAGAACTCCAATCTCCTTCAAATATTCTACATATTGGTTCTCCCACATGTAAAACTTACATGCAGAGGACCGCTGCACATACATCATGCATAAGAAATCAGTTTCTTAACAAAAAACAGAGTTGCAAAACAAATCTTGAAGTGTACGGGACCAAATTGGAACAAATCAGATCCAAAATTGCCCAAATTAGCAACAAAATTGCCCAGATCGGCTCAATAATTGACAAAATCGTTATCAATAACATCAAAGGAAGGAATTTTAAGCAATCCAAATCAAACCAAAAAGGAAGGCATTACCCTCTGATTATTTGGGCACTTGTAGTAGGCTCGGCCGGGGTTGCGCTCGCTGTACGAGATGTCGCCGACAACTTGCAGCCCGCATCGTTGGCAAAGCACAAGAGGAAGATCGCCAAAACGCTTGCCGCTCGCCCTAGTCGATGACTCCGCACGCTCCATGCGCCCCCTTTTCTAGGGTTTATACCTCTCAGCACTGCGGGAGAGAGAGGAAGTGGGGTTATAACATGTGCCAGGTAACGGCGAAGCCATCGCAGCTCACGGGAGTGGCATTGGGCCAAACGGAGTGAGGCGTTGATGGTATTAAAATGAGCCGGTACATTTCAGTGGTATTAAAATGAACCTCCGTGTTCAGTGTGGTATGAAACCAATTTTGCCAAAATTCAATGGTCGTTTTACGCCTAAGTACCTCGCTCATCGTGGATTTGTTTGTTTCTCGCAAGAAATCGACCTAAGCGAGAGTCTCTACTAACACAGTGACATTTATCGTGGCATCTTTTTATTTGCATTTTATTATCTACCTCCATAAATAAAACACTACTTATAAACATGGGGTGACTAATGCAAAATTTTATAAACTCACCACACGTAAAGTTAGAGGGAGTCGAATTGTTGTCTTTGGCCGTGAGTAGGGTTTTCAATTTTGTTTTGTATTTTCTTTCATTTGGTAGCGAAATGGGCGAAATGCCCGAAATTTCAGTCATTTCGGATGAAATTTCGGTAATTTTTGGCCAAATGGTTTGATCAAATTTGAATTTAAAAATTTTAAAAAATAAAAAGAATTCAACATGAGCTTGGGGTTTGAACCCAGGTCTCACCAGCGCTGCAGATGCGAGCATACCACTGGGCTAGCTACATACTTGTGAAATGTTGGATACGTTCACTCTCTTTAACCCTTAAAATTCAAACGAACCGAAAAAATTTGAACGGAACTGTTTCCTTTCGGATGGGGACAAAATGAACAAATTTTCGGAAATTTTGGCGAAATTTCGCCGAAATTGTGAACCCTGGCCGTGAGATAGTACATAGTTTACCACAGTGGTTAGACCGTTAGAATAGACTGACCCTTTATGAGTTTTTTTTGTTTAAACGACACTGTTTGTTTGTCCGCGAAATAGCAAATATAGTCTTATTTGGAGATCAAAGCTACAAATAGCACTGCGGACTCGCCAGTAGGCGACATATGTCGCCAGCCACGCCACGGGCGCACGGACCCCCTCGTTTGCATGCTAAGAGGCCGGACATGCCAAGTCCCCTCCACAGGGGAAGGGACTTCCCTCGTCCATACGCCTCTGGCCCGGACGCCCTCTGCTATAATTATTATCTAGTTGTAATTAATTTGTTTGTAATTAAGTAGTTGTAATTAATTTATAGTGCATGTGATAATACAATGCATGATTTCATATGACAATAATTTTTTGGTACGAGTGATAATATATAGAAAGTCAGACATGCAAGGAAAGCGCATGATTTTATGCGCCCGATTTGGAATGCGAGTTTTTTTTTGGCTTTTTCAAAATGTTAATTTATTAGTGCAAACGGTAAAGATTACGACAGGTTGTTAAGCAAACACTTATTAGGCATCTTGGTATGTCCAACCCACTCGGTTCATCCCGTACGAGACCGTTGCCAAAAAACATAAGCAAGACTTGCATGTTCGATGTTACCTAAAGCAACAACAACCCAATGTGTATGTTAGGAGCAATTCACCGTTCTTTACTATACACAATCAAATAAACATGTCACACTATTTAGTCTATATTTTCCTACCTCCCCAACATAACTACACTTCGGTAATACTTATGTACAATTTTAACCTAATCAGCGCATAATAAAAAAACTACTAAATTTCTGCAAAAAAATTAGTAATCCTTACGAATAATTAACTACGACTAATTTATTTAGACTAACTAACTATGACTAATTGATTATGATTAAATTAATTATGACTAAGTTAATTATAACCAATTAATTAAGAATATTTAACTATGACTAATTAACTCGTGACTAATTAATTACGATCGATTACTTACGACTAAATTAATTACTAAAGTTACGAGTAATTAATTATGAATAAATTAATTACGACTAAATTATCTAAGTTGTAGTTAATTAGTCTAAATTAATTCATCATAATTAATTAGTCATAGTTAGTTAGTCCAAATAAATTATTCGTAAGGATTACTAGTTTTTTTTGTGCATAAAATTAGTTGTTTTTTTTATTATGTATCGATTAGGATAGATTTGTACATAAGGATTACCGATGTGTGGTTATTTTGAGGAGGTAGGGAAATGTAGACTAAATAGTGCGACTTGTTTATTTGATTGTGTACAGTAAAGAACGGTGAGTTGATCATAACATATGCATTGGGTTGTTGTGGCTTTAGGTAATGTCAAACATGCAAGACTTGTTTGTGTTTTTTGGCGACGGTCTCGTACGGCGCGGACCGGGTAGGTTGGACATGTCAAGATGCCTAATCAGTGTCTACTTATCAACCTATCGTAATCATTAACAGTTGCACTAATAAATTAACATTTCAAAAAAGCCAAAAAAAACTCGCATTCCAATCAAATAGGGCTCATGAATTCAGGCTTATGAAATCATGCGCTTTCCTTGTATGCCTGACTTTCTATGTATTATCACACGTACCAAAAATGTATTGTCACATGAAACCATGCGTTGTATAGTCACATGCACCATAAATTAATTACAAAAAATAGAACTACTTAATTATGACTAATTAATTACTAATAAATTAATTACAACTGGGGGGTGTCCAAGCAGGGACGTGCGGATGAGGGAAGTCCCCTCCCCAGACGAGGGGACTTGGGAAGTCCCCTCCCATTCCCTCCCCAAACGAGGGGACTTGGGAAGAAGACCCCTCCCCTGAGGAGGGGACTTGGCGCATTCGGTCTACTAGCACGCAGACGAGGTTGTTCGGGCGCTCGTGGTGCGATAGACGACACATGTCGCCTACCGACGAGTCCGCGGTGTCATTTTTAGCTTTGCTCTCTAGAGGAGGCTAAATTTGCTATTTCGCACACAAATAATGCCATGTAAGCCAAAAACTCACCATCCATCGGTGCTTACAAGACAAGTTTGAGAATCTTATTTTGGTACTATAAGGCTAATGGTTGATAGCCATGTGACCATTTGATTCCATATGACAACTAGATTTTACTAAGTGCCCATTGGGCAAGGCAAAAAAAAAAAGTATTACGGCTTTTTGCCGGCTTAGCCCCAAAAATAAACCTATGTGTTGTTCGGAGTGAGAAGGTCTAATGATCAACACAAACCTTGCACTGTACATTTGATGAGGATTCAATAATCTTCGATTAATGACATTAATTATCTGTAATATTTAATATTAATAATGGTATCCTTAATTAACATCAGAGATAAACCCAGTCGTTAGAATCTATAACGACCAGAGAGGATTACGACCACTTTATAGTCGTAAGGTCTATCGTGACCACCCTGTGATTGTAAGTTTTGCTATGACCACCTTATGGTCGTAAGGTTTTCTACTACTAGGTCCTCTCGTGACCACCTTATAGTTGATAAAACCCACAAACATGTTGACTCTATCGACTAAGGACTTTATATACTATGCTTATTCACATGTGGTAGTTAATGCACATGTTCTTTATCTCTGACATAAACGCACATAGTTATCTGTCTTTGGCATAACCGCATAGCGAGCGTGTAGGAGGATATTTCTCTAACATCAACCGTAATTAACGTGCGCATTTAGGCAATTGTTAAGACGCCTCCTGACACACAGCAACTGCCACCCCTTTGAAGGCTATGTAAAGAGCAATGCCAACAGAGAGGAGGAGGATGGAAGATCCAGAAATTCAAGAAACTCATAATCCATTAAACTTAGTTTTGGTGGATTGTTTCATTCTGGAAACACATTCAATACAATAACATAGGAGTAGGGTTATTATTCTCTTTGGAGAAGGCCTGAACCTATCTAAAAAAGTCCATGTCTCTTCTTGTGTGATCTTGAGTACCGTGTTCCTAGTATTTATATCATAAGATCGATTGTAAAACATCGACAGTTGGCGCTATCCGTGGAGACACTCCGATGATTTTCTTTGTTTCTACTCACATGCCTCCATGACAAATGAGTGAAACAAGGAGAATTGGTTCGATCTCGCAGATTATCCAGGACTTGACATGGATGTCTACTATGACTACGAGAAGAGCATCTTTTCGTCCGAGGGAAATGCCAATTCCAGGGACCCTTCATCGGTACCCAGGGATCGCACCACAGAGAAGATCAATGAGGGCACCTTATCTCCAACGCTCTCACCAACACCACTACGCCCAAAGGGGGCGTCAGAATCCTCACAGGGTAAGGGTCCAAGCGACCATGACAAGTGCCACCCAACGACAGGTGCTAAACACATCAAGGTTCCCACCTCCGAGCACTCAGGCCCATCCAAGGACACCTAGTCTCCTTCGACGAGTCTTGGAACGCACAATTCTAGGGCTTGACTGTCATCTGTTAACCGCCACATTGCGGTTAGCCCCCGGGACATGGTTAACATAATGCAATTGAGATACCCGGAGAATTCGCCTTCGACTGGAGATGGTTATAACCCAAAATTCCCCTTCCTGGAGGGTGTTGCTCGAGTCGTGAGGCATTGTCTTTCAACTACTCATCGAGCCAGGTGGGCTCAACCGCAAGCGGCGACGACAACACCTAGGAGGTCTTCGTCCTCCCTACAAATCTTGATCACTCTTTATGAAATAGGACTGGGGATGCTACCCATCGCACACATGATTCGGACGTTTGTACAAATGGCGAGAACCCCTCCAATGACGAGGGAAATATCAACATTCATGAGTGTAACCGATATCCTCGAGGTGATCACACTCCACCAAGAGATGCCCTCGCAAACTCAGATGTAGATGATCCCAAGACTATCTAGAGAAGAAGGATTGCGGCCTAGAGAATGCTACTAGGTTGGGTCCAGTACTAGCTGGTAACTACTCGGGAACTGCAATGGATAAGTGATCTGATAGAGAACCCAAGTCAAGAACTTGGACAAATGCTAGGCTACAATCTCTTCGCTCGAGAGATCGCTCAACGACTTTGGGATGCTATGACCAGGGTCGAGCGGCACCAACGACAATATTCTGGTGACCACACTGGAACAACTCCATCCAATGTTAGCCATTCACATAATTCTCTACGCAGAGAACCTCAAGACCTTCGTCAATCTAATCCATTATTTGGTCGATCTCCCGACCATGGTAGTGGTCGAAGGAGGAATCGACGCACACCCCAATGGCTGGTGGTCGACAAACTCCTAGGAGAAGTGAGCATTACCCTCGTAGGGCTGATATCTATTATAAGACCAAGAGGTTTTGGTCATGTTTTTTTGATGATGAACACATTGACAATAAGTAAGACTTAGTCTTGGTGTTTTAAGATGAATACATTGTCTCTGGAACATGCTTGTGATCTTAGATGCTGACATGCTTTTGAGCTCTACTGAATTTTGACAAAAATTAGCTTTTGTCAGATTTAATGGTAGTACCGGCGTTGCTTGCGCGGTATTACCGCAGGACGGTTCAATCGCATTTTTTGTTGGCGGTACGAAATTTCCAGAAGGCTTGTGTTTGGAGTTTCTGGTTTTCTTGAGAGCGGTAGTACCGGCCTTTAATATGCGGTACTACCGAGTATCTGTATAATCGCTTTGTCGCAATGTAGTACCATTCGTCAAGGTTCCGAACGCGTGTTTTGCTCGAACAGTTAGATCTTGATCTGACGGCTCATATTGAGAGGAACGTTCGGACCGTCCGAACCCTTCAAGGATTGTGAGCCTTTGATTTGAAATCGACTATGAAATCAAGGGAACGTTCGGACTTTCTACAAAGGCTCTAAACCGAGCGGTTTTGAAGCGTGCCAATCGGCCCAAATCATCCTGGAGCATCCACGTGTCTCGTGGCTTGGTTACGAGTTCTTTGCGATTTCGATTGGTGCGGTAGTACCGTTTGGTGATTTTGTAGTACCGCACATCAGTAATACCGTTGTGTTTTTGGCAGTATGGAAATACCAGAACACTTGTTTTTTGGACATTGGATTTCTTACTGAGCGGTATGAACGCGCCATGGTTGGCGGTAGTACCGCAACTATTTTTTCACAGAGCGAGAGAGTTTGTGACAAGCCTGTTAAGTGAAAATCGGAAGAACTATAGTCTTGGCGCGGTATGACCGCAGAACGGTATGACCGTGCTTTGAACGTCGGTAATACCGCTCATCGGTATGACCATTTGATAAAGGTATGGAATTTCCAGAGAGTGTGTTTATGGAAGACTTTGAGATTTCACGAAGAGTGGTAGTTCCGCAGTGTTTCGAGCGGTACGACCGCGTGTGCGGTAGTACCGGGGCAAATATGGCGGTAGTTCCGATTATGTTCTGTAAAATTGTCGTGTGGAGGATTTGGCTGAGGATAGTTTAAATTCGTGAGCTTGATTGTGTTGCATGATGCATGATAGTGTTTATACGTGTGAGTGATCTAATGGATGGTCAAGTTGGAGAACTTGTGCCAAGATTTGGTTTCTTTGGTCTGTGCATGTGCAGGTTGAGCGTGAGGACGAATCACAGTTCGTGACGAGGTTGACTCGGACTAGGATGGGGAGATCTGAGGTCTAGGAGGTCGTGGATGTCACGAAGTGGTTTGGATCACGCTGGAGCACGTGGAGATCAAAGGTGTTTTGCACTGAAGCTACGGGAGGAGTCCTAGAGGCTTGCGGCGTGAAGTTTTGGAGAAGGGTGACAGATTTGGAAGGAGTTCCAAATCTGGACGTGTTTTGAGATAGAGTCCGTGTCGGTGTCGTGTTGGACGTGGATAGGACTCTAGGGTATAAATAGAGTCCGTGTCGGTGTCGTGTTGGATGTGGACGTGGATAGAACCATTTAAAGGGGGTTCTGGCCGCAGCTTTGGAGTTACGGGCTTTTGAGTGTGTTTTGACCGTAGTTTTCTTGCTGTTTTGCTCCGGTTGAGGGGCCCTTCGATTTGGGGCTTTAAGGGGTGCTTGATGAGCGCTTTGTAGACACAAATCAAGTTTGATATATAAAGTTCAGATTCGTTCAATTTCGTTTCTTGGTTTGTTGATCTTGCTGTGCGCCTGAGGTAGCTCTTGCTGTAAAGTACCTCTGGAGACTCACGTGAGGTTCCAGGAGCTTTAGTGCACAAGTTGAAGATTGGATTTGGAGGTCATATCTCTGCAATCATTCAACCCCCTTCTGATTTTCCTTACGATCCTACAAGTGGTATCAGAGCGAGGTTGCAATGGCATCAGATCGAGATTGGTTCTCAAGTAAGCCTCCATACTTCGATGGATCAGACTACATCTACTGGAAGACACGTATGGAAGTTTTTCTGCAAGCACAAGGTAATGTCATCTGGCAAAAAGTTGAAAATCCTTATGAGGTACCTACTGTTATTACCAACAACAATACTGCTGATGTTGAAGCTAATGCTAAAGCAAGAAACATATTGTTGCAAGGTTTAAGTAGGAATGAGTTTGTCAGAATTGCCAACATTAAATCTGCTAACAAAATTTGGACTACACTTGCTGATTATCATGAAGGTTCAAAATGTGTTAAAGGTGTTCGTCAAAACCAATTTAAAAAGGAGTACTCTAAATTTGAGATGAAGCCAAGAGAATCTGTTGATGCTCTTTTTGATCGCTTCAATAAAATTATTAGTGATTTGCAATCTGTTGATGTTATCTATTCTGATTCTGACAGTGCTCGTAAAATCTTGAATGCCTTGGATATGTCAGTTTGGGAGGTTCTAGTCACCACCATCAATCATTCTGTTAATACGGAAACACTCACTTTAAATGATCTTTATTCCAAGATGAAAACTCATGAGATTGATATTTTGGCTAGAATAAACAAGTCCAATTCCTTGGGTTTAGTGACTAACCAAACTGACAGCTCTTCGAGCTCTTCTAGTTTCTCTTTGTCTGCCTTGAGTGCTATTTCAGATGAACAATTGGAGGAGATCCCGGAAGAACGATTTTGTACTCTTCTCAAACAGGTGACTAAAGCAA
Organism: Phyllostachys edulis; assembly: GCA_036346405.1. Lineage (NCBI taxonomy): Eukaryota > Viridiplantae > Streptophyta > Magnoliopsida > Poales > Poaceae > Phyllostachys > Phyllostachys edulis. The sequence continues at coordinate 62,418,887 of CM070561.1, read as the reverse complement.
TCAACAATGTCAGATCAAGAAGGAGAGGAGGTCCAATTAGATGCTTTGAATGTGGTGAGCCAAACCACATAAAGGTGAATTGTCCTAAGATGAGAGGTAAGGAGTCCAAAGATGACAAAGCACCAGCTCGGCGTTCAAAATTCAAGTTTGATTCAAGCAAGAAGCAAAATTATCGAAAGGCGGTCAACAAGGTGCTCTCAGCACTTGAGGAGATTGGATTAAGTGATGTTGACTCTGAAAGGACAATGAGGATGATAACAAGAAGGCAAAAGAGGTGGACTTCATAGGGATGTGCTTTATGGCAAGCAGTGAAGAACTTATTGATGATAATGATCTCTACAGTGACCCTGATGAGGTACATCTGTTGAGTAAGGGGAACATATAGTTAGTAGATTCAGGATGTTCCAGACACATGACAGGTGATTCAAAATGGTTCTCCTCCCTCACTAAGGCATCTAGTGATGAATTGATTACTTTTGGGGATACTTCAACTAGAATTGTGATGGCAAAAGGTACAGTGCGTGTTAATGACTAATTCATACTCAAAGATGTTCCTTTGGTAAGTAAATTGAAGTACAACTTGCTTTCGGTTTCACAATTGATAGAAGAAAATCTTGAGGTAAGCTTTAAGAAACATGCTTGCAGGGTTTTAGATGCCTCTGGAGATCTTGTCTTTAATATCTCTTGATTAGGGAAAGTCTTTAAAGCTGATTTCAATCATTCCTTTTCATCTAATGTTAGATGCTTGGTAGCTTCCGAATCCAGAGATCTTTTCTTTTGGCATCGTAGACTAGGACATATTGGTTTTGATCATCTTGTTCGAATTAGTGGAATGGATCTCATTAGGGGGCTGCCTAAACTGAAAGGTGAAAAAGATTTGGTTTGTTCTCCCTGTCGACATGGTAAGATGGTTGCTGCTCCACATTTTCCTATTTCTGTAATCATCACAGATGGCCCTGGACAACTGCTGCATATGGACACTGTAGGTCCCTCAAGAGTTCAATCTGATGGAGGTAAATGGTACATTCTTGTGATTGTTGATGATTTCTCTAGATACTCGTGGGTGTATTTTATGGTGTCTAAGGATGAGGCTTTTGGTCATTTCAAAGATTTGTTTCTCAGACTTAATAATGAATTGAATGGTGCTGTGAAAGTAATAAGTAATAAGAAGTGATAATGGGACTGAATTTAAGAATTCCTTGTTCGCTTCATTTTGTTCTGAAAAAGGTTTGGAACATCAATTTTCTTCTCCTCGGGTTCCACAACAGAATTGTGTTGTAGAGAGGAAAAATAGAACCTTGGTTGAGATGGCAATGACTATGCTTGATGAACATGCCACTCCTAGGAAGTATTGGGCAGAGGCTATCTTAACTGCTTGTCATGTTTCAAATAGAGTTTTCTTGAGAGCCTCTTTGCACAAGACTTCTTATGAGCTGAGATTTGGCAAAAAGCCCAGTGTTTCTCACTTCAGAATTTTTGGATGTAAATGCTTTATTCTTAAACTTGGTAATCTAGACAAATTTAAATCTAGATCAAGTGATGGCATTTTTCTTGGTTATCCTCTTCATTCTCGTGGTTATCGAGTGCTTAACTTGAAACTAACAAAATTGTTGAGACTTGTGAGGTTACTTTTGATGAGGTCAGTGCTTGTTCTAGAACTGACATTTCAGGTACACAAGTTCAGGAGGAGTCCGAAAGTATATTCCTTAATGAAGAAGATGATTTTGATAATTCATCTCCCATGCAATCACCTACTGATGATCATGCATCTTCATCGTTGTTGCGCCACCAAAGAAATAATGAACAAACTGCAGAAGATATTCGTAATGTCGGCTACTTGTAACCTTCGCACCATTGAGGATTCAAATGAATTCATCCTCTGGAACTAATGATTGGCGACATTCATGAAAGGGTAACACGTTCTAAGTTTACTTCTCCTGACTCACATGCTCATTCTGCTTTTGTTGCCTCCTTTGAGCCTAATGATGTAAGTCACGCTTTATCTGATGAGTCTTGGATCAATGCCATGCATGAAGAATTAGAAAACTTTGAGTGAAATAAAGTCTGGACCTTAGTTGAACCTCCTCATGGACATAATGTAATTGGAACTAAATGAGTTTTTAAAAATAAACAAAGTGAGGATGGTGTTGTTGTGAGAAATAAGGCTAGACTTGTTGCTCAAAGATTTTCTCAGGTGGAGGGTCTTGATTTTGGTGAAACTTTTGCCCCTGTAGCCAGATTAGAAGCAATTCGAATTCTTTTAGCCTTTGCTGCATCCAAAGGTTTCAAATTATTTCAAATGGATGTTAAGAGTGCTTTTTCTAAATGGCTACATTGAGGAAGAAGTTTATGTTAAGCAACCACCTGGTTTTGAGAATTCTAAGTTTCCTAATCATGTCTACAAACTCTCAAAAGCTTTGTATGGTTTGAAACAAGCACCTAGAGCATCGTATGAGAGGCTCAAGCTGTTTCTGTTTAAAAAAATGATTTTCAAATGGGCAAGGTAGATAAAACTCTCTTCACATTTCGACATGGCAATGATCTATTACTTGTTCAGATTTATGTGGATGATATCATCTTTGGGGGCTCCTCTCATGCTTTGGTTTCCAGGTTTTTAGATACTATGAGCAGGGAGTTTGAGATGAGTATGATGGGGGAGTTAACTTATTTCCTAGGCTTGCAAGTAAAACAGATCAAGCGAGGCAATTTCATTCATCAAACCAAGTATACTAAAGACTTGCTTAAGCGTTTTGACATGGCAACTTGCAAACCCATCTCTACACCAATGGGGTCTACAACTGTTCTTGATCCATATGAAGAAGGTGAGGTAGTGGATCAAAAAGAATACATGAGTATGATTGGTTCTCTACTCTATTTGACTGCTTCAAGGCCGGATATACACTTCGCTGTGTGCTTATGCGCTCGATTTCAAGCTTCACCTCGTGCATCTCATCGACAGGCTATGAAAAGAATTCTCAGGTATCTCCAATCCACCTTAGAATTTGGTCTTTTCTATTCATCTTCATCATGTCTTACTTTGCGTGCATACTCAGATAGTGATTTTGCGGGGTGTAGGATTGATAGAAAAAACACATCTGGCACATATCACTTTTTAGGCACATCATTAGTGTCTTGGTCCTCTAGAAAACAATCTTACGTTGGTCAATCAAGCCGCTGAACTCGAGTATGTTCTTCTTTGCTTTGCTAGTTGCTGTCAACTCCTTTGGATTTCTTCCACTCTCAGAGATTTTGGTTTAGAATTGGGCACTATTCCTCTTTATTGTGATAACACTAGTGCGATTAACATTGCTAAGAATCCAGTGTAGCATTGTAGAACCAAACACATTGATATCAGATTTCACTTTCTCCAAGATCATGTTGAAAAGGGTGATATTGTTCTCCACTTTGTTGAAACTGATTCTCAGTTGGCTGATATTTTCACTAAACCGCTTGATACTTCTCGTTTTGTTCGTTTGCGGAGTGAATTGGGTGTTGTTCATCCTATGGGCTTATTTTGAGGGGGAACTGTTTGATCAAAATTTCAGAAGCTTTGTTTATTCATTAAGTCCAAGCCATTGAAATAAAAAGAGTAGTAGAGCTCTCACTATCATATTTATTCATGTGCTATGTAGTTTTTATCTTGAGTGGTTTTAATAAACTTGCTGCATAGAGAACTAAAGCATGACATGGCTGAAATCTTTGACTAGATTGATTATTGGTATCACTTTGTGATGTTTATTGAAAATGATAAGCTTATTTGTGAGTCTTATTTTAAATTTTGGATTTGAAGCAAAAATGTCTCTCATTTCAATCACGTGTTGCTCACTCAATTTGGCATGTTATACAAGATAAAAGGGTTAAGAAAAAGAAAATGAAAAGATGTGTGCTTCAAGCATGCCATACATAGCTGTGTATCAAACAAAAAAAAAGGGGTACATAACAGTGCTCACATGAAAAGATGTGCTTCAAGCATGCCATACATAGCTATGTGTTTTTGAAATAAAAAAAATGCACAAAAAGTGCTTTCATCAAAAGAAGTATGCTTCAAGCATGCCACCCTGGAAAAGAAGTATGCTGCAAGCATGCCACATGCAAATAAGAATTGAAAGTGAAGCAAGTGGGTGATTTATGAGACTGGTAGCTCATCTAGATTTAAAGTTTGTCTCACTGTTTGGCTTTCACTTTTTGGTGACTTATATTTGTGGTCTTATAATCTTCTTAGTCATTATGTGAAATGCTTGTCATGAATCTAACATGTCTCATCACTTTGAAATACTTGTCTAGATATTGCTCTGTGGTATATACATTTATATGATCTTGTTAGCTTTACTCAACCAAATGGCTTGGATAATTCATTAAATTGACTTGCATAAAGCTTCTGGACTTTTACTCTTCTTGCTCCTCTATTTTCGAAGTTTGAAGCTCTTGATGATCACATTGCCAAAGGGGGAGAAAAATGAGAGAAAATCTGCAAAAATTTGCTTTTCTAGTATTAAAGGAAGTTTTTCAGCTGCTGTTTTTGAGATTTTCTTTTGCTTGGCAGTTTTTGAATCTTTGACACCTTCTGTCACTCTCATTCATCTCTTATTTTGGAAGTGTTGTCAATGTATTCATCAAGGGGGAGATTGTAAGAGCAAGAGGTTTTGGTCATGTTTTTTTGATGATGAACACATTGACAATAAGTAAGACTTAGTCTTGGTGTTTTAAGATGAATACATTGTCTCTGGAACATGCTTGTGATCTTAGATGCTGACATGCTTTTGTGCTCTTGAATTTCACGAAAATCGCTTTTGTCGATTTAACAGTAGTACCGGCGTTGTTTTTGCGCAGTATTACTGAGAGATAGTTCAACCGCATTTTTTGTTGGCGGTACGAAATTTTCAGAAGGCTTGTTTTTGGAGTTTCTGGTTTTCTTGAGAGCGGTAGTACCGGCGTTTAATATGCGGTACTACCGAGTACTAGATAACCGCTACAGCGGCTTGATGGTAGTACCGTTCGTCAAGGTTCCGAATGCGTGTTTTGCTCGAACCGTTAGATCTTGATTTGACGGCTCACATTGAGAGGAACGTTCGGACCGTCCGAACCCTTCAAGGATTGTGAGCCTTTGATTTGAAATCTGACGGCTGAAATCAAGGGGAACGTTCGGACTTTCTACAGTGCTCCTAAATCCGACGGTTTTGAAGCGTGGTCCGATCGGCCCAAATCATCTGGAGCGCCACGTGTCTCGTGGCTTGGTTACGAAGTTCTTTGCGATTTCAATGGTGCGGTAGTACCGTTTGGTGATTTGCGGTAGTACCGCACATCAGTAATACCGTTGTGTTTTTGGCGGTATGGAAATACCGGAACACTTGTTTTTTGGATATTGGATTTCTTGCTGAGCGGTATGAGCGCGCCATGGTTGGCGGTAGTACCACGATTGTTTTTTCACAGAGAGAGAGAGTTTGTGACAAGCCTGTTAAGTGAAAATCGGAAGAACTGTAGTCTTGGCGTGGTATGGCCGCAGAACGGTATGACCGTGCTTTGAACGTCGGTAATACCACTCGTCGGTATGACCGTTTGATAAAGGTATGGAATTTCCAGAGAGTGTGTTTATGGAAGACTTTGAGATTTCACGAAGAGCGGTAGTTCCGCAGTGTTTCGAGCGGTACGACCGCGTGTGCGGTAGTACCAGGGCAAATATGGCGGTAGTTCCGATTATGTTCTGTAAAATTGTCGTGTTGAGGATTTGGCTGAGGATAGTTTAAATTCGTGAGCTTTATTGTGTTGCATGATGCATGATAGTGTTTATACGTGTGAGTGATCTAATGGATGGTCAAGTTGGAGAACTTGTGTCAAGATTTGGTTTCTTTGGTCTGTGCATGTGCAGGTTGAGCATGAGGACGAATCACAGTTCGTGACGAGATTGACTCGTACTAGGATGGGGAGATCTGAGGTCTAGGAGGTCATGGATGTCACGAAGTGGTTTGGATCACGCTGGAGCACGTGGAGATCAAAGGTGTTTTGCGCTGAAGCTACGGGAGGAGTCCTAGAGGCTTGCGGCGTGAAGTTTTGGAGAAGGGTGACAGATTTGGAAGGAGTTCCAAATCTGGACGTGTTTTGAGATAGAGTTCGTGTCGGTGTCGTGTTGGACGTGGATAGGACTCTAGGGTATAAATAGAGAAGGGGGAGAGAACCGTTTAAAGGGGGTTCTGGCCACAGCTTTGGAGTTACGGGCTTTTGGGTGTGTTTTGACCGTAGTTTTCTTGCTATTTTGCTCCGGTTGAGGGGTCCTTCGATTTGGGGCTTTAAGGGGTGCTTGATGAGCGCTTTGTAGACACAAATCAAGTTTGATATATAAAGTTCAGATTCGTTCAACTTCGTTTCTTGGTTTGTTGATCTTGCTGTGCGCCTGAGGTAGCTCTTACTGTAAAGTACCTCTGGAGACTCACGTGAGGTTCTAGGAGCTTTAGTGCACAAGTTGAAGATTGGATTTGGAGGTCATATCTCTGCAATCATTCAACCCCCCCCTTTCTGATTGTCATTACGATCCTACATCTATGATATATTAGGTACCATTACCACTAGGCATCGTCGAGTATGATCATCTGGTGATGTTAACCATTCTTTCCTGCAAAGAAGGCGTTATGACACTATTACCAGTTATCAGGCATTTTCACCCGACTTCCGACCAGTTTATCGGCCAGCGAGATTCCGACCAGCAAATATGGAAAAGATTGATGGGACTCAAAACCCCACCAAATTTCTCCAAGTTTATACCACTGCAGTCCAAGCCACCAGAGGAGGAGGTCATGCAATGGCTAATTACCTCCCGACAGTGCTTGAAGGTTCTGCTCGGTTGTGGCTGCTCAACCAGCCACCCGAGTCAATCTACTCATCGCAACATCATTGTGATTTGTTGTTTGCGAATTTTTAGGGCACTTAAAACTGCCCTGGAAAGGAGGACAGCTTACACCGCATACGACATGATTCTCATGAGACACTACGTCAATTCATAAGGCGCTTTAGTTAGGTTCTAAATACCATTCTTGAAGTCTCTGATTCTTCTGTCATTAGAGCTTTTAAATAGGGAGTCTGAACCAGAGGTTCACGGAAGACATTCCCTTGAACCCCCCAGCTACTGTTGCTGAGCTTTTTGAGATTTTCTATCGAACCCCAGGCTTTGAATATCTGAAGCCCTCGTATATGTACCGTACTAGTCCCATGATCAGTGGCTAGTACACATATCCACAACTTTGGCATACACGTCCATACACAATATACATACAACTTGAAACAAATATGATACTATATTTAAACGATTACATTACAAAGTTTGGTACACGGCCGACCGACCAAATAAAACGATGAGTATCAGAAGTAGCGAATTAAATAGCGAAAGCATAATATGTATATAAAACAAAAGTCCAGCGGTATACCCATCCAAACCCTCAGACAACCGACAAGGAATAAGACCTAGAAAGACTTGTCATCGAACCCTTCGGTACCGGGTGCAAAGAACGCATCGTCTAGCATAGGCTTATCCTCTAATCCTGAACAACAATTTAAGCAAGATTGAGTACATTGCGTACTCAGCAAGACTTGTAGTGTATCACAAAGTTTATATATATGCATGTCTAACAAGAGATGAGGTTCTATGCTACAAGTTATTTTCAACATTAAGCAAGTTTTATTTGTAATATTAGGGGTGGGTGTGGGTCTGGCTGACCCAATGGATCATTGACCCACCCAAAAAATTTAGCAAAATGGGTCGGAGGTGCAATCCAAAAGAAAATCAGGGTAAAACTATCAGGATCCTGATGCTCCGTTGGACCGAGTGGGTCGAACCTTCTCTGCACCATTCTTGTCCTCTCGTCGTTCTCAATCCAATATTTGTACTCTCCTCGTTCCCAGTCCACATAGGCACACACCACTGCCTCGCGATCCACCGCTAGCTTCTCTACTCCATTCTTCCTGCTCGGTGGTCACCCGCCACCTTCCGTCTCACCGTCATCACCGCTTTCCTTATGCTGCGCGGCCGAGGCCTCCTAGCAGTGCCACCTCGTCGTACATGCCTAGTGCACCTCGATTCCGCCATCATCCACCAGATCTGGCCATATCCACCTCGACTCCACCTAGATCTGGCCAGATCCTCCTCGACTCCACCCAGATCTGGTATCCTCGACGGAGGGAGGTGACCCCAAGACCGACGCTCTCGGAGGAAAGCGGCAGCGGCATCCAGGCAAGAAAATGGTGAGTGCGAGCAAATGGAGGTAGTGATGGGAGCGTAACGGGCCAGTGGGAGGAGGAGAGAGATGCTATGTTGCCTTCTCCTTGCCATATCTACCACATCGGAAGATGGTAGTGACAGGTAACATGTAGGGGAGGAGGGGCTAGGAGGCAACCAGCATGGCCGAATGGCAGCGGTGAGGAGAGGCATGTGGGTGGACGTGTGGAGGAGAGAGAGCTCACGGGGGAGCCGGATGCGCAAAGCAGAGTAGTTGCATTTGGCGGAGTAGTGACGATGGCGTGCAGGTGTGGAGAGGAGGCGACACTCGTGACTCGCGTGAGCTTGTGGAGCTGCACGCACCGCCCCTCCCTCTCGTCTGCACGTCTGTGAGGGTCGAACCTCACTGACCCTTCCTCCTACTGGCTCTCTGTCGCGGAGAGCGATCAAGCTGCACGGGTTCTTTAGCGGCCTGGGCCCCACGTTGTCCTCCTATTGGCTCTCTATCATCGAGGGCGCTAGCGACATAAGGAAGTCAGGCTCTCAGAGCCACCGGAGCTGGGCGTGTGCGTTGGCCAGCCCCATGAGAGTGCTGAGGCTGACGAGCCATAGGAGGGTCGATCCACATGACCCAAAGGGTCGCTTGGTTCAGGGAAGGCAAATTAGAGGGTCGATCCATTACCCTGCCATTGGGAAGTTGGACATGGAGCCAAGCAACGGATCAACCCGCCCCGCCCCCTTCCCATCCCTATGTAATATCAATACATAGTACTTTGCAATGGAATTTAAAGAGCAGTTAAATAGATATTGAACAACAAGTAAGTACTTGAATAAATAACAAATCGCAACCCTCCTCGGCTGTGATCAACATCTAATTTCTAGCTATAGGCATGGCACTCAACTCAAATATCAACAACAAAGCCATTCCCTCATTTTTCCAAGAAGAACCATTTTGTGCAAAAACCAAGACTATACCCGATGGACCGCACCAAGCATGCGGACCATGAGCACAACTATTTAAATAGATTTACACTCTAGAGAGGTGTATAACTTTACCCACAACATACAAATTCTATAGTTTGTTTGGCATCCGTCGATACCACCGCTCACTATCCTTTGGTAAGCAGTCTAGAGCACGCCTCGAAGCCTTTACAACACCTAGTTCTAACCTTGCACTAGCCCAGCAAATGAACACCCTCACTTTACCTGGGTACACCCCCGTCTTAGTGAGGCATTCACCGTTGTGTCGGAAGGCTTTGTTCCCAACGCCTCGATGAAGGGAGCCCCTTCAAAAATGCCTACACCGGTTATGCTCGTACTACCACGATATACCAACGTGCAAGGCTAGTTTTTAATGACTTAATTAGCTAAGGCCGTCCCATACCGGCACATATGGTTGTACGCTTAGGCATTAGATTGGGAGCATCGGCGTTCGGTCCTTAATTGACCCAGGCGAGGATCTCCCCTATCTACTTGTGAGAGACACCTCTCACACTTCTCAGAATATAATATAACTCGTTCGCGTCACAAACTAAGTTTTTTATTTTTATTTATACAAAATAACAGAGGTAAACCCCTCTGGACCATCATTTCAAAATCTCCCAAATCCATGTTCAACATTTCATCCATTTCCAATTTTAGTAAATCTAGAGCCCGACTAAGTATTTTTGCGATATTCGCACTCGAAATGCCTGAATCGACATAATCTATTGCCAAAACAATAACCTATTAGATACAATAGCAAGGATACCAATATTTCAAGGAGGATCATGCACCGAATAGGATTATAACTACTGTTATCCCCAAATACAACAATTTTAAGCAAACATACACACATGCATAATAGATTTTGCATAAAGAAGTACAATAATTAAAATATTAGGATCAATATGGTCAAAGTTTCTCATTTTTTTTGAATTTTATTAACTTACATGCGGGGCCTACTTGTTAGTGACTCATAGTTTTCTTTTCTAGATTTTTATTTATAAAGTAGATGCTGTCCCACATGTCATAGACTTATTTTTTATTAACTAAATGATTAAACCTATTTTTGATTTTAATTATCTGACGACTGGGGTCCACATCTCAGTCTCTCGGCTTTTAAAATGTGTCTTAAAATTGAGAATAGTGTGTGGTCCCACATGTCAGTGACATATTGCAGGACCGGAATAGGCGACTAGAGGGGGGGTGAATAGGAGCACCAATATTTTGCAAAGATAATGGATTCAACTCGCAAATCACTCCAATAGCTATTAGGGCTATGAAGATGAATGCTTAAGCACAGTGGAAGACTTGTAATGAATCCACTCCTAAACCCTCAAAACACATCATCAAACTCCTTGAAGAAATCCTGATAAATCAGGGACAAAGGTACTACCACGGTTGTAAGTGCGGTACTACCTCAGGCAAAAGTGCGGTACTACCTTTTATCCTGACGATGAACAGAACAGCCTGAAAACGAAATCGAAAATCGACGTAACTTTTAAACCGTAAGGCCAAACTCCACCAAATTTGGAACACACCTTCCTAAGGGTATTAGGAACCTATTCCAAGTGGCGATTGTCCAGATCTACGACAAAGTTTCGATCTTTTCAGTTTTACCTAAGAAGGGCAAAGAAGCGAGAGCAAAAGCGAAAAACTTGATCCAACTCTTGCTCGTGGGAGATTGATGATCTAGGTGACCTTAGATACGTTCCCACATGTCACAGCAAGGAGTAAGAGTGCACAAAAATAACCAAAAACCATAGGATCAAGGAAGCACCCAAAATCATCAAAAGAGAAGGAAGAACACAAGAGGGGAGCTTATCTTTGGTAGAACATCCATAGATCGATTCATGATGTTGCTGGTTACAGCCACTCCCTCAAGGAGGACCAGAGCTCCATCCAAGAGCATACACATCAATCCATCTCTCTAGAGTCTAAGCCTCTCTTTTCTTCCCTAAACCCTAAAAACCAAACTAGGGTTTTCAAATGAAGTGCCCAGGCTGCTATGAACAGCACCCTCTCTATTTATATGAGGCCTAGAGCTTCTAGAAGACTTAACCCTAATGGGCTCCCGTTAGGCCCAATAACAAACGGGACACACACGCACGCATCTCAAAGCGCCGTCTTCACTTTTCTTGACCTAATCCACTTCTTGACGCACCGCCTTGCGCCGCGGGTTGGCATTAGGTCACCAAGGCGGTATTTGGTGAAATTACCAAAATACCCCTTCTCGATCCTTCTCCATGGACCGAGTCCAATCCTGTCGAAGCAATCGCCTGCTCCACCACGTGTAGTTTGATCACGGCTCTCATCATGTCGGCAAGTTTCTCCCGTCCGAATCCCATCGGAACCACCAAGGCACTTGCACCGACAGGCCGCTTGATCCAACCAACAGATCGAATCGCGCTGCTCGATCAACCTCGTCCATTCATGCCATGCTTGAGTCACCTGACCTCACCCGGCATCCATGATCGTTCTGGACCTCAGCTCTCCAAGCTTAGTCCCGATCCTCCTCGCCGTTGACCGTCGTTGACCTCCAAGCCACCTACACAGTAATAGACCAAGAAATCGTCTCCGGGAACAAGTTCTTCACAACTTGACCCACGTTAGCTCAAAACATGCAATATGCAACACGTATGCATTAACAAACATGGAAATGACATAACCCAAAAACAATTCTCAAATTGAAATAACATTCAGCTCAAATCATTCCAAAAACGGTACTACTGCCAAGTAACCATCGGTATTATCAAGATCAGGTCCTACCTCTCAATCAAGCTGCGATCAATATCGCAACTAGGAGAAATCCAAAACTCTCCAAAACCACTCCTCTGGAATTTGCATACCGCAAAACAACGGTCATACCGGCGCGGTATTACCGACAAGCAAGATGCGGTCATACCGCTCCACAGGAAATCCAAGACCATTTTGCATTAGTTACGTTTTTCCATACCGCTTAACAACAAGCGGTCGTTCAAGAAAGCGGTATTACATGATTAACACGCCGGTACTACCGATTATCCTGACAATTTGCTGAAACTTTCTGACAAACATGAAATCCAACAAACCTTCAACCAAATTGCCAATTGTATCATCACGTAGGATTATGAGCATATCCTCAAGGTATTCACAATCTCCCCCTTGATGAACACATTGGCAATAACCCAAAAATGAATGTTTTGAGATTTAAAAGTAAAAGAAAACAGGTTTTCGCACAAAGGCACAATTTGGTCTTTTAGCAAGTAAAAGCAAAGAAGGTGACCAAATTGGCTTCAGAAAAGTTTCAGCAAGTGAGAAGGAAGGCAGAGAGAGCTTCAAATTCCAAAGAGTAGCCAAAAATCTCACTTTGGTCCAAAAGAAAGAACACTTGTTCTATTTGACCTTTGATCATTGTGAGTCTTCAAGAATTGCAATTCAAATTCAGAAAAAGCAAATAAGACCAAAAGAATGCAATAGAGATGATCCCACTCACTATGATCAATAAAAGGCCTATGACTCAAAAAAGGTCTAAAACAACATTTTTACCAATCTTTCTCCCCCTTTGACAATGAATTCATCAAGGTGCATGGAAGAAGATCGAGCATGAAAGTAATGGAATGGCTGTAATTTTTGTAATTTTTCATTTTTTTTGTTTGTTTTGTTTGTAATTTGAGCAAAAGGAGCCATGAAGATTATCCATGAAGACTGTACAAGTATTACACCAAGCCATATTATGTGAAGAAGCTATAAGCAAGTATGGCAAAACATGTACAGCAAAGCTAAGGCCAAAATAACAATAATCTGAGATTAAATAAATTGAAGTCATGACCAGTTGCTCAAGATCACAGTTTAACTAAAGGTATCCAAAAAAGAGTCAGGCCATGTCTATAAGCAAAACGGAGCCAGAAGCTAGAAAATGAGTCAGTTTTGAGCACTTGAGATCAATTTTTGAATCAATTTGTTCAAGCACTTAGAATTTAGCACTTTGAGCACTTTGCTAAAAATGATTGGTTTTATCTTAGTAAAGCAAGTCATGGACTAGGAGCCATCCACAATCGCCTCCTAAGTTTCAACCAATTGCCAATTTGTTTTCTTAGCATTGTGCTAGATCTCAAGCCTCACTACGACCATCCCAAGCAACAAAAGCTTAAGAGAGTGGTCTAGGTCATCCAAACTCCCCCTGAGTTCATGCCTAGTGCAATGGCAAGCTGTCTCATGAGAAAGAATTGGTGAGATCAGTTTTTTCGCACAAAAAACTCATTTTTCATTTGCTTGACTTAAGAATTATCATAGCTCAGTTTGAAACTCAGAATAAGTTCAAGACTCAATTAAGCCTATATGACATGGCATGAATCATGAGAGGATCACTAAAGCAAAACTAGTCACAAGATCCAACAAGTCATGTTTTGATTCAATTTTCTCACAGATAATAAAGCTAGCATGGCAAAAGCTAAGCTATACATAAAAAGCCATAAAGAAGTCTAGCAAACTAGCACAAGGCATGGCAGGTATAAAGTATGAAATCAAGTCATACAAGGATAATAATCAAAGCTCCACAAGTTTATATTACAATGCAAGTTCTTTGAAATGAAAAATGCATTATGGCACAAATGAATGCAAAAGAACAAACTCCCCTCAAAGCAGGCCAAGAGAACTAATAACCCCAACTCTCCCCGCAAAGAAGCAAAAGCGAGAAGAATCAAGAGCTTTAGTGAAAATGTCGACAACTCGCCGCTCGGACTCTACAAAATAAAGCACAACATCACCCTTCTCTACATGGTCTCTAAGGAAATGATATCTAACATCAATGTGCTTAGTTCTAGAATGTTGCACTGGGTTTTTAGCAATATTAATGGCGCTAGTGTTATCACTGAAAAGAGGAACACTACCCAAGGACAACCCATAGTCCCGCAGAGTAGATAAGATCCAGAGAACCTGAGAGCAACTACTGGCTGCAGCTACATACTCGACCTCGGCGATGGGCATGTGCAACAGAGGACTGCTTTTAGATGACCAAGAGATAAGAGATGTGCCTAAGAAATGACAAGTGCCGAAGTACTCTTCCTATCCACTCTACACCCAAAGAAAATCAAGATCGAGAAAAAGCTCGAAGAGAGAGTAGAAGAAGAAGAATACCAAAGTCCAAAGTCAAGAGTGTCACGGAGGTACACTGAATATGCGACGACCGCTTGACGATGAGAAGCTCGAGGAAGCTTGAAATCGGCGCGCACAGACACACACAGAAGCTGTATGTCCGCCGAAGCCGTGAGATAGAGGAGAGAGCCGATCATCTTTGCGGTACTCCTTTCGTCCACGGGCTCTCCATCCTCATCTGGGTCCAAAGACGGTGGATGTAGCAATGGGAGTAGACATTGGCCTCTCGCTTCCCATGTCGGTTACCAAGAAGGTCCTTTGTGTACTTACTTTGATGAATGAAGGTGCCTTCTTTCAGTTGCTTGACTTGAAGACCAAGGAAGAAGGTCAATTCGCCCATCATGCTCATCTCGAACTCCCTGCTCATAGAATCTGAAAATCTGGACACCAAAGCATGAGAAGAACCACCGAATATAATGTCATCCACATAAATCTGAACCAACAAAAAGTCATTGCCATGCCTGAGAGTGAACAAAGTTTTATCAACCATTCCCATTTTAAAATCATTTTTGAGCAAGAAGCTCTTAAGCCTATCATACCAAGCTCTAGGGGCTTGCTTCAATCCATACAAGGCTTTGGAGAGTTTAAAAACATGGTTTGGGAACTTAGGATTTTCAAAACCAGGTGGTTGCTTGACATAGACCTCTTCTTCTATGAAGCCATTCAGAAAAGCACTTTTGACATCCATTTGAAATAGCTTGAAGCCCTTGGATGCCACAAATGCTAGCAAAATGCGAATGGCTTCCAATTTAGCTCTGAGGAGCAAAGGTCTCCTCAAAGTCTAAGCCCTCTACAGGAATACCCTTGTGCTACAAGTCTAGCCTTATTGCGAACTACCAACCCATCTTCACTTTGCTTATTTTTGAAAACCCATTTTGTTCCAATTACATTATAATTAGGTGGAGGTTTAACTAAGGTCCAGACTTTGTTTCTTTCAAAATTTTCAAGTTCTTCATGCATAGCATTGACCCAAGAGGCATCAGAAAGAGCATGGGTGACATCTCGGGGTTCAAAAGAAGCGACAAATGCAGAATGTGCATGGGAATCGGGAGAATGAACACGAGCGAGTGACTCGCTCATGAAGATCCCCAATCATCTGCTTTCGGTGGATCTTTGTCATTTGAATGCTGAAGAGGAGCTCTCGGTGTGAAGTGGCCTCTACCTCATGGATTTGTGGAGGTAGGAGCAGAGCCACTTTGATCGTCAGTGAAGGTAGGAAGAGGCTGCTCATCTGAAGCTGATGTAGTAGAAGCAGGCTCTCCAACCCTCTCAGAAATGACTGGAGGATGGACTGGGTCCTCATCCTCAGAGTCATCGTCGACGAAGATGCTTTCTCGAATATCGAAACACGTGTACTGCAGATCGGGTCTAGTACCGTGACTAGCCTCATCAAAAGTGACTTCGCAAGTCTCAACAATTTTGTTAGTGTCAAAATTAAATACACGATAACCACGAGAATGAGCGGGATATCCAAGAAATATGCCATCGTAACATCTAGATTCAAATTTATCAAGGTTGCCATGTTTAAGAATGAAGCACTTACAACCAAAAATCTTGAAATGAGAAACTTTGGGTTTATGACCAAATCTGAGCTCATAGGAAGTCTTACCAATATGAGATCTCAAGAACACCCTATTAGAAATATAACAAGCAATAAAGATAGCCTCATTCAAAACCTCCTAGGTGTGGAATGCTCATCTAGCATGGTCCCGCCATCTCTACAAGGGTCCTATTCTTCCTCTCTACAACACCATTCTGTTTGGGGAACTCTAGGTGAAGAAAGCGGTGCTCTAGCCCCTATCGTAGCAGAAGGTGGCAAAGGAAGAATTCTTGAATTCTGTCCTATTGTCACTCCTAATGGCTCTCAAAGCTCTAGGAAGATCAACATCAAGTTTAAGGACCAAATCTCTAAAGAAACCAAATGCCTCGTCCTTAGAAATCAGAAAATAAACCCATGAATACCTGGAGAAGTCATCCACAATCACAAGCACGTACCACTTACCACCGGCAGACTGGACTCTAGAAGGACCAACAGTGTCTAAGTGCAAGAGCTGACCTGGTCCATCGGTCATCACTAAGGTAAGAGGAGGATGAGAAGCAGAAACCATCTTACCATGTCTCTGTGGTGTGCACACAAGGTCTCTAATGACCTTGACCTAGGTAAACCTCTAATCAAATCCTTACTCGACTCTAGTCAAGTGGTGAAACCTATGTGACCAAGCCTACGATGCCACAAAACTAGATCATGGAAATCGAAGCAACAAGACACCTAGGGCTAGAAGCGAGAAGAGATCTGAATCAAGACAAAAGATCCTCTCAAACTCGGAAATCTTAAAGACAAGCTCACTAGAGGAATCTAAAACCCCTGCACTCACCACTCTTAAATCTCACCTCTCGACCTTCATCAAGCAGCTGAGAAACAGAAAGTAGATTATATTTCAGCTTACTTACCAAAGCGACGTCCTTGAGCATGAATTTGTTGTTGACACGCACTGTGCCCTTGGCTGTCATGGTACCGGTAGAAGCATCCCCAAATGTGATCAATTCATTGCCGGATGCACGTGTGAGGGAGGAGAACCATCTAGAATCCCCAGTCATATGTCGAGAACACCCGGAGTCAACAATCCATATGTCCTCCTTCCTCGCACGCCGAACCTAATGAGCACGAACAGGAAACATATGTGCCTCAGTACTGGGGTTAGTGATAAAAGACTTGGGAATCCAGTACTGAGTCACATGATGCTTAGGAAAAACAAGAGAAGCAACGAAGAAAGCGGTTAGGAACAAAATCATAAGAATGCACACGTGAACCACCTAGACCTCTCAAAACGATCTACCAAAAGATCGGTACTCCCCTGTCTAGATGCTACTCGCGGTCTCTCCTCACGAAATCCTAAACCGTAGCAGCGCCTAGAGCCACCAAAAGAGTCAAAGAAGTCATCTACTGAACCTAGGCCTATGTTTAGCAGAAAAACAGTCGTCTGCTCTAGAGACTATAACGGTGAAGAAA
Organism: Phyllostachys edulis; assembly: GCA_036346405.1. Taxonomy (NCBI): domain Eukaryota; kingdom Viridiplantae; phylum Streptophyta; class Magnoliopsida; order Poales; family Poaceae; genus Phyllostachys; species Phyllostachys edulis. The sequence continues at coordinate 62,401,557 of CM070561.1, read as the reverse complement.
CTCCTCTAATGGTCCTCAAGGCACTCATCCTCTCCTTCCTCTCAATCTTGGCTCTCTGAGCGAGAACTCAACAATGTGGCCATTCTTCTTGCAGAAGGTGCAATGGTACTTGACCTTTTGAGGGTGCGACTGATGAAGTAGAAGCACCTATCTTGCTAGAAGTGGTTTGGGCAAAACCGCAGATTTGAAGATTATCTTGGATGGCTTAGAGGGTTCTACCTCAAACAAAGCCACTCTCAACAACTCTAACAACCTTAGGTGGATGATTCTTGGAATGCTCTAGGAATCAAAACCTAGGCCACTATTATTCACACTCACCTTAGATTTGTCTAGAATCATGTTGAGTTTCTTCCTCCCACCAACAAATCTCTCAAGAGTCCTTTGAGGTAATCATTTTGTATGGCTAGTTCATAACAAGAAGCACACTTATTTGACTTGCTAGCCCTATCGACTTTTCCTTATAGTGAGCTACCTCGGCTTTCAAAGCCTCACAAGACACACAATAGTTATCCCTAATCTTATCCAACCGCTCTTTGAACTTAACTCTAAACGCTTCTTGTATCTTATCTACATTATGCCCAAGTTCAATACAAAGAGTACAAGAATCGAGAATCAACAACTTTCTTGGAAGCACTCATGGACATGGATTGTTCAATTTTAGCCTTTTCTTCTAGTGTCTTGTTTAAAGCATCATTCTCAAGTGTGAGTTTAACACAGTTTTCACATGAAGCGCTTTTAGAGTACTGTAATCATTTGAGACATCTCCTTCATTTTAATCTTATTTTTCTCACAATGAGAGCAGTGTGACTAGCATCAAATTTACTCAATTCTTTTGTAGCACTATCCAATTTTAGTTCAAGCAAAGCACAATTTGAACAAGGCAAAGGGATAGCATCAACAATAGTCACATCTAAAGCAATGGCATTCATGCAAGCGTGACTAGACTTGAGAGTTTCTAGTTCATCAAGAGCATCTTTTAATTGATTTGTAACAGAGGAATGAGCAAGTCTTAGAGTTACCAATTCATCATACATTCCGAACAAGCATCACAAACATCTTGAGACGAATCGATTTGAGTGTAGCAACTTCGGTTTCAAATTATCAATCATGATGTCCACGATTCTTAAGCATTCTAGCTTGCTTATCTAATTTTCGTTCGAAATGACTAAAGCACGTTTCATCCGGCGGTGAGGACATACCTCATCGGGATCGCTGAAAAGGTCGTCATCGTTGGAGGAGTCGACGTCGTGGCTGTCCTTGGCCATGAAGCACATGCCGGTGAAGTCTTGATCCTTCTTCTTGCCATGAGAGTCATCATCGTCGTCCTCCGTCTCCGAGTCCACATCGCTCATGTTCACCCTCTCAAGAGCGGTAAGGACTTGGCTGACGAACTTGCGATAGTTTGGTTTCTTGCCTTTCTTGTCTTTGGCTTGATGACGCCTCAGAGAGTCCTTCTCCTCCTTGCCCTTGACTTGGGGCACTTGGAGCGAATGTGGTTAGGCTCACCACACTCAAACAAGTGACAGGACCACCTCTCCTTCATTCTCTCACTTTGTTGTAAACTCTCGAGAATTTGGTAGATAGGAGGGCTAAATCATCCTCAGGTATTTTCTCTAGCTGCTCATCGCTCAAAGAATGCAAAGCGGACAAAGAAAGACCGGATGAGCCAAAATCCAAAGAATCAGAAGAGCTACCCTGAGATGGGTCAACCACTAAAGCCATCGACTGTCTTGGGGAGTCGCGAGATGAAATCAATCTCATGCGACTTCAATCTCGAGTAAAGCTTATCCATGGTAAGCTCACTCATGTGATGTTGTCATTGATGGATGTGATCTTCATTCCCTGACTCTCACATCAAGAGCACCCAAGAAGCGGCATGCATTCTCGGACTCGATGAATGTGAGACCTCAAAGACGTAAATTATGAAGAATCTTGGAAAACCTTCCCAATAACTCATCCAAAGATTCACGGGCTTTTGTTCGATCCTTGAGTATTCTTTCTTGAGTTGGTTCATCTCACTTCCTTGATAGTCAGAGAGCCCTCGTGGTAATCACAGAGGGTCTTCCAGATCTCATGAGCGGACTTCAGATGAGACACACGCTCAAACTCGGATCGACTAAGCCCTTGAATCAAGAAGTTCCGAGCCTTCTTCAGTTAGCCTCTACATCGGGATTGATTACATCTTCATCGGTACCAAGACGACATAAGCATTTTTGACCTTAAGCCAAATTATGCGTGCCCTTGAGCCTCGATGTAGGCTTGCATGCGAGCCTTCCAGTAAGCAAAATCAACTCCATCGAAAATATGAGGTTTGAGTGAATACTTGTCAGTCGCCATGGCTCCAAAGATCGGTTAAGATCTATGAGAAGAGCTAACCGTGCTCTGATACCAATTGTAGGACCGGAATAGGCGACTAGAGGGGGGGGGTGAATAGGAGCACCAATATTTTGCAAAGATAATGGATTCAACTCGCAAATCACTCCAATAGCTATTAGGGTTATGAAGATGAATGCTTAAGCACAGTGGAAGACTTGTAATGAATCCACTCCTAAACCCTCAAAACACAGCATCAAACTCCCTGAAGAAATCCTGATAAATCAGGGACAAAGGTACTACCACGGTTGTAAGTGCGGTACTACCGCATCGCGGTACTACCTCAGGCAAAAGTGCGGTACTACCTTTTATCCTGACGATGAACAGAACAGCCTGAAAACGAAATCGAAAATCGACGTAACTTTTAAACCGTAAGGCCAAACTCCACCAAATTTGGAACACACCTTCCTAAGGGTATTAGGAACCTATTCCAAGTGGCGATCGTCCAGATCTACGTCAAAGTTTCGATCTTTTTCAGTTTTACCTAAGAAGGGCAAAGAACCGAGCAAAACGAAAAACTTGATCCAACTCTTGCTCGTGGGAGATTGATGATCTAGGTAACCTTAGATACGTTCCCACATGTCACAGCAAGGAGTAAGAGTGCACAAGAACAACCAAAAACCATAGGATCAAGGAAGCATCCAAAATCATCAAAAGAGAAGGAAGAACACAAGAGGGGAGCTTATCTTTGGTAGAACATCCATAGATCGATTCATGATGTTGCTGGTTACAGCCACTCCCTCAAGGAGGACCAGAGCTCCATCCAAGAGCATACACATCAATCCATCTCTCTAGAGCCTAAGCCTCTCTTTTCTTCCCTAAACCCTAAAAACCAAACTAGGGTTTTCAAATGAAGTGCCCATGCTGCTATGAACAGCACCCTCTCTATTTATATGAGGCCTAGAGCTTCTAGAAGACTTAACCCTAATAGGCTCCCGTTAGGCCCAATAACAAATGGGACACACACGCACGCATCTCAAAGCGTCGTCTTCACTTTTCTTGACCTAATCCACTTCTTGACGCACCGCCTTGCGCCGCGGGTTGGCATTAGGTCACCAAGGCGGTATTTGGTGAAATTACCAAAATACCCTTCTCGATCCTTCTCCATGGACCGAGTCCAATCCTATCGGCAATCGCCGCTCCGCCATACGTGTAGTTTGATCACGGCTCTCATCATGTCGGCAAGTCTCTCCCGTCCGAATCCCATCGGAACCACCAAGGCACTTGCACCGACCCCCGCCGCTTGATCCAACCAACAGATCGAACTTCCGCTCGATCAACCTCGCCCATTCTGCGCCATGCTTGAGTCACCGACCACCGGTATCCATGATCGTTACGGACCTCGGCTCTCCAAGCTTAGTCCCGATCCTCCTCATGTGATTGACCTCCAAGCCACCGACAAAGAATAGACCAAGAAATCATCTCCGGGAACAAGTTCTTCACAACTTGACCCACGTTAGCTCAAAACATGCAATATGCAACACGTATGCATTAACAAACATGGAAATGACATAACCCAAAAACAATTCTCAAATTGAAATAACATTCAGCTCAAATCATTCCAAAAGCAGTACTATCGCAAGTAACCATCCAGATATCAAGATCATGCGGTCATACCTCTCAATCAGCTAGCGGTCGTATCGCAACTAGGAGAAATCCAAAACTCTCCAAAACCACTCCTCTCGGAATTTGCATACCGCAAAACAACGGTCATACCGAAGTGCGGTATTACCGACAAGCAAGATGCGGTCATACCGCTCCACAGGAAATCCAAGACCATTTTGCATTAGTTCGTTTTTCCATACCGCTTAACAACAAACGGTCGTTTCAATAAGCGGTATTACATGATTAACACGCCGGTATTACCGATTATCCCGACAGTTCTTTGAAACTTTCGACAAACATGAAATCCAACAAACCTTCAACCAAATTGCCAATTGTATCATCACATAGGATTATGAGCATATCCTCAAGGTATTCACACATATTTACTAAAAATGTTTGAAATTAGGTTTTTGTTAACCTTTTCAGTTGAGCCCACCTATCATACACTTATTACACTTAACCACTATCAGTTAGTGTTAAGCTAATACTCAACTGAGTGAGACCCACTGTCAAAGAGAGAGAGAAAGAAAGGAAGAAGCAACAGAGCTGCGTGACCGAGCGCCATGGCGAGCTCGCCGCTGGTAGACTTGTTCAAATGCTGGACCGGGTCGGGTTTCGGGCTGGGCTTGAAAAGCCCGGTGAAAAATTAGCAGGCCCGAGCCCAACCCTAAAACCAGATTTTTAGTTTAAAAGTGTTATTTTAATCATTTTTTGGAATAAAAAACTAATATTTAATTCATTTCTAGCATTAAATAAATAGTTTTTTTTTGCTTTTTTAATTGTTTTTACCGGGATTTCGGGCCGAGCCAGATTTCCAGCCCCAAGCCCGGCACGGACAGTATCGAGCTCGGGCCAGGCCGCCCATGAACAGGTCTAGCCGCTGGCGAACGGCGTGGCAACTCAGCTTGAGAACGTGCAAAATGGGTTCCTCTCTCAACGGCGATTCCACCAGATGGTGGTGGAGGCAGGAGATATGGACAGAGGTGGAGCTACGCCGGCGAGGAGTGGCAGAGTGTCTTGGGTCCGAAATGGCCTTCGTGCATGGAGCAAATCGGCGGTGAAAGATGGTGCACATAGGTTTTAGGAGGTATCTACGATGCTACAGGCAGCGGCTTGGGGACTAATGGTCATCGGAGCGGTGACGACAACGCTTCTCACAGCGGCGCCATGGGTGGCCACAGTGAAGTCTATGCTACACTAGCTAATCATCCAATCTAATGCACGCAAAAGCTCTAGGGAACTACTAGAAGCTCACCAAGGTCCTTGATAGCGTCAGGGAATGGCCGGAGTAGCTTGGTGACGTTGAGCAGCGATGGCGCAGAGGAGGCTTATGACGACGGCATGCTACGGCGATGGAGATGCTATAAGGAGGTGCACATTAGCTTGCATGCGCGCTAAGGATGGTAACGATAGAAGCAATCGACTAGTGACTCACCGAGGTGACGGTAATCGGTGAAAATGGCCGTGGCGGCCAGATTCGGGGAAGAGCTCGATTCCAGTGACCCCCTGAGCATGGGTCCATATTAAGCAAGAATGGAGCATTAGTGGAGTATGGAACGCGATATGATGCGGTCAGGTGAGGTTCAAGCTCACCAAAGTGTCGGGAGCGCGATGGTCCGAAATGGGGCGTGCGCCGGAGGTGAAGAAGATGATGGCGCGATCACGCTAAGGGGTTCCCGGAGCTACATCAATCAAAGGAGTATCAGTGAGGTAAGGGACACATGGTGACATAGGTGGCGAGGGCAAAGAAGATCATTAGAGCAAATGGTGGTGTAAGGCTTGCTCATCGGCGTTGAGAACAACACTCTTGTTCTCTGTGATTCAGGGGCTAGAAGCTTAGAGAAAGCGCGAGATAGAATGAGGGGCGAGCTTATGAGATGGTGACGTGCATGGATGCTTAAATAGCTATGAGAAAAGCGCGAGATGGGCGGCAAGAAAATGCAACCACGGCGAGAGCTCGTGGGCGTGCTTTGGTGTCTCTGCTAGTGAGGGAAAAAGGCAGGGAAGAGGCATGGGCGTGGTGTGGACGGCGCAGGCAGACACAATGGGAGTAGTTGAAGTGCAAAACAGTGGGCGGCGGTCGCGAATCGGGGGTGTAACAGGCAAGCACACTGGCGAGTGGAGGCGGACGCGAGGTGGATGAAGGGCCCTGACACGCGGGCCCGGCATGTCAGCAAGAATAGGAGAGGGAGTGCTGGTGTGGGCTAAGGTGCTGCAAGCGAATTTGGGCTGGGCGAAATCGGCCCTTTTGTCTCGATGGGAATTCGAATTAGGCTTGGAATTTTCATAAAAAGGCCGAGTCTTTACCAAAATTTTAATCCTATTGAACATACTCCAAAATTTATGAATTTTTTTGTGAGAGTTTCAAGACTATGTAGTTTCTGGTGTAAATTTGTCAGGATTTTATCTATCCGGTGATTTTCTCGAAAATTCTTAGAAGTTGTTATTTGCATGTAATTTCACTATTTGATTTGTACAAAAGTTAAAAAACATTCAAAAATAGTTTTCCACACAAAACATGCTCAAAATCATTCTCTCACTTATTTTCATTATATTCTCCCAAAATTGGGATTTTTGGGATGTTACTTGTTCGATCGCTATGCAACTGCTGCTGAGGTAGTCAAATGGAATCGGACAATTGATTGCAGTGACAAAGATTCTCGAGGAGAGAATGATGGTAGCAAAAGTTGGAAAAGCAGGCTAGAAAGTCCAAGAGCAAATTTAAGCAAGAAGCCATAAACGAAAAGCTTGAAGGAGGTTCTAGCCGTGAGCGACAATGAGCCTCGAAGCTCCAAGCAATACTTCAACTAGGGCAAAGGCAAACGTTCCGAACGAAAGTCAGACAAGCCGAGATGGTGCCCTTCCCATAAGACGGAAGGACATGATCTCCAGAATTGTCGACTATTATTCTGGCAAAGGACCACTTCCATCTATCAAAGAGGTGGGACAAACAAGTGGTCCGAAGCAGTCAGAGGATGATAAGGAGATGCCATATTAGGACTTAGTGCACACGATTGATCACATCTACGGGGTTCATTGATATACGAGTCGAAATGATAGCTTAAGGCTGTTGAACATGAGGTAAACTCTATCGACCCTCCTATTGTCCATAAGCTACCTCAGTGGTCGGAAGCCACATTTCTTTTGAAAAAGGACGACTGTCCGATCCCTTCTACTCGACCTGGTCGTTTTTTGATCTGGTCAAACCCACCATCAACAACTCCCGAGTTAATCGGGTTCTAGTTGATGGTGGTAGTTCCCTCAATATTCTCTTTCCGAGTGCCCTTGATGAAATACAAGTTCCCAGGATGAAAATAAGACTAGTACGATACTCATTCATGGTATCTACCTGGATCTTCAGCTAAACCTATTGGCCAAGTTTCCCTACTTGTTACATTCGTTTGAAATGGTCGACCTACTCTGGCAAGGTTCCTAATGGCTGCTCATTATGGTTACCAATGTTTGAAGATGCTAGGTCCCAAAGGAGTTAACACCGTTTCCTGTGATAAGAAGATTGCACTCATATGCGACCGAAAGTCCCTTGAGGTAGTGGGCCAGATCTCCCCACTTGAGAAGCGCATAACGTGCAGCACTCACTGAAGCACTCAAATCCCAAGGTTACACCAAAGCTGAACGACCAAGTCAAGGAAATTCTGCTTGATACAGTGGAACCCTCCAAGGCTGTTCGCATCGGAGTCACCCTCGACTCCGCATAGGAGGACACACTCATTGCCTTCCTCTGAGTAAATGCAGATGGTCTTCGTGTGGCAAGCATCTGACTTGCCTGGGGTCCCCAAGGAGGTAATTGAGCACAGACTATCTCTATAGCTTGATAAGAAGCCTGTCAAACAAAAGTTGTGGCTCTTTGCACTCGATCGACAAGAAGCTATCTGGTCGGAACTCAACAAGCTACTTATGGCAGACTTTATAAGAGGGGTCGATCACCCTGAGTGGTTGGCCAGCCTAGTAATGGTTAGGAAATCTAATGGTATGTGGAGAATGTGTGTATATTTCACCTACTTAAATAAAGCTTGTTCGAAGGATGATTTTCCCTTCCTCTAATTGATCAATTGGTTGATTCTACTGCTGGTTGTGAGATGTTAACTTTTCTAGATGTATATTCTGGATATCATCATATTAGTATGTGTTTAGATGATGAAGAGAAAACCACATTTATAACTCCATTTGGATTTTTTTTGCTATGTCAAAATGCCATTTGGATTAAAAAAAATATTGGCGCTTCCTTCCAGCGCCTTATGCAAAAGACATTTTCTTCTCAACTAGGCTGAAATCTAGAAGTCTATGTTGATGATCTGGTCGTAAAAAGCATAAAGTATCTCGGTCACATTTCCGACCTGCAAGAAACTTTCAACAATCTCAGAAAACACCGATTGAAACTTAATCCCGAGAAGTGTATGTTCGGAGTTTCTTTAGGAAAGTTACTTGGATTCCTTGTCTCTGCTCCAGGAACTCAAGCCAATCCTGAAAAGATTGTGGCCATTAAACAAATGTGCCTTCCGACTACAAAGAAAGAAGTCCAGAAACTCACAGGGTGCATGATGGCTTTAAATCGTTTCATCACACAACTGGGAGAAAAAATGTCTCCCTTTCTTTCAACTTTTCAGGAGACAAGAAGGTTTCGAGTGGTCTGAGGAGACAAACAAAGCTTTCGAGGATGTTAAGAAATACCCTACGAGTGCTCTAGTCTTGGTCAGGGGTGGACCCAGGACTAAATATTGGGTATGGCGAGAATCGCAAACGAGGACCAAAGAGGATTACCCAAAACCAAAAGAATCCATAAACAAATTATATTGCAATCGCAGTAATATGAGTATATGACACTAAATGGAATCATCAACTACAATCTGCATGCGAACATGTGAAGATGGAGGTAGGACATAGAAAAATACCTTACAAATGAAGCTTACTCAACAATTTGCCACCAAGTCATCGAATATAATAATTTGAAAAAAATATAAGACATGAAAGAAACAATCTATCAAAGAGAGAATGATTAGTATTTAGTAGTGTCACAATTAATTGATAATAAATCATGAAAGATGTAGAAGAAATAGAAGCCAAAATACACACCACTAAAGCACTAATTGCGTACACACACTCTTTCCAGGCACGCATGCAAAGATGAGATGTAGGCACGAACAATGCACATGCAAAGATGAGAGGATTCAAGTCTATTACCGTTGTAAATTCAGAGCTAGATGTACCACATAGGTCTATTAGCTCCAGTTTATCAACTTTGAGCTGCAAGAAAAAGGGAGAAAGCTTCAGTACTACAAGAGGCAAATCATTTATACAACTGCAAAAATGCAAATAAAACATTACTATTGATTCAGCTAGCACCTTATGCCTCTTTGCACATAAATAGAATGCTGCTGAAGATACACCGGTCGATCAAGTCGATTGCTTGCCGGTGAGAAGGTGGCAATGCAGCCAAGAAACGCTCCTTGTAGCTCAAACAGAAAAATCCTACCCTCAATACAATTTTGAAGTATCAAATAGTTTGCATCTCACACTCTATTGCAAACTTGGCCATACGGTACTCTACTGGTCTTAATGATCTCAATTTAGTAACTGGTGACAATATCACTTCTCCACTAGTAGACTAATAGACACAAATCTAGGATTTCGATACAACCAAGCAATCAAGAGAAAGCAGACTTACAGTGGCAATCCCTTCTGAACGATCTGATGTACGCCTTCTCCGACATCCCACTCATACACACTGCCTCCGCCCTATCAAATATCACTTGAAACCTATGCAATCCACAGATAAAACAAGACGGGTCACACCTTTAACCAACACAATCCCCCGCATGGGCAATTCATCGAACACTTGGAGAACGAACCGAACTCACTTGGATGCCGCGATCTCAAGACAGATGATCACCTTGCACACCTCCCCCTGAGCAAAACCAACATCAGCGATACATATACACCAGAAAGAAAGGGGGAAAATGAGAAAAGGGGATGGTCCAGGTTGCTCACAATGCCAAGGATGGAGGAGTCGAAGGTGGCGTGCCAGAGACGGCGAGCTCGCCACCACCAAGGCGCAAGGCCTCCTCACCGCCCGCACAAGACGCTCTAGGCTATCGCTCTTGGCTAGGGTTAGCGCTGGGACCCAGGACTGGGAGTAGCATGAGCCAGTGTCGGTCGTAGCCAGGACTCCATTCCTCTTTGTGACTTTGTCCCTTACTCCTTTGAGTCACCAGTGGGTTAATGTCGGTCGCTTGAAGGGCCGGGGTGTCCACGCGGATGGAGCTCGGGCGCCTCGAGCCGGGCTCAAGGGACGGTCCATACAGGTCTTGGTTTCTCCACAACTAGACAAACAACTACTATTGTATTTAGCTGCTACACCACAAGCAGTAAGTGAAGTTTTACATGGACCGAAGGAGCGCTACTCTCAAGTCCAAAAACTTCTATATACCCTCCTCATGTCTTCGAGGAAACCGAGACATTATTTCTAGGTGCACAAGTTAACTGTGTCGTTTAAGTTTCCCTTAGGAGAGATCCTCCAGAACAGGGAAGTAGTGGGTGGCATGTCTAAATGGTCAGTCGAACTTGGGGAGTTCGACCTCTATTTCATATCCTGAACGATGATTAAATCCCAGATCTTGACATACTTTGTCGCTGAATGGACAAATCCTGAACCAGTCCAGGGACCTGAGTACAAATCACATGATTAGTAAACAATGCACTTTGATGGGTCACTAACTCTTAGTGGCTCCGGGGCTGGGGTGGTCTTGGTTTGTCTAACCAGAGAGACCTTAAAATATGATATACAGTTAAACTTTTCTGCTACTAACAATGTGATAGAGTACGAGGGTTTGTTGGTTGGCATCCGAGGAGTGAAAACACTTAGGATTCGTCGACTACTTGTGAACGGTGATTGTCAGTTAGTCATGAATCAGGTCGGAAAAAGAGTACCAATGCTCTAATTCGACCATGTCTCAATACTTATCGGAAGTCAGGAAGCTTGAGAAGTTTTTTTTGGTCTTGAGGTATAATTCATCCCTCGAAAGGATAATTTCGTCGCTGACCAGTTAGCTCAACTAGCTTATTCGCGATCTCGCGTTCCACAAGGAGTCTTCTTGGAATAGCTCCAGAAGCCGTCTTTGGTCGAAAAACCAGAAACTACTCCGAGTGAGATAGCCTCTCTAGAATACAAAGATACTTGGATGAATCCCATCTATGAATATCTTCAGAATGGTACTATACCCAATGATCATCTCGAGGCTGATCGTCTATCCCGCAAAGCTAAAATGTATACTTTGGTCGAAGGGATCCTTTATAAATGAGGTATTTAAGGGGTACTTATGCGACGTATATCACAGAAAGAAGGATTAGAACTCCTTACAGAAATACACAGAGGTATCTATGGAACAAATGCTTCCTATAGAACCTTGGTCAGTAAGACATTTTGACAATGTTTCTACTGGCCAACAACCCTTCACGATGCTAAAGTACTTGCTACTAAGTGTGTACAATGCTAGTTTCATAGCAGACAAATAGACCAACTAGCTAAAACATTATAAACAATAACTCTTTCTTGGCCATTTGAAACCCGAGGTTTAGATATCCTAGGACCGTTTTGTGGCTTCAAGTACCTTTTTGTGGCTTGTCGGTGTTTTAGAACCGATCTGGGATTGCTGGGAGTTGTGGTCTGAAGCTCCGTGACGGGAAGTCGAAGGAGTATATTCAGATGTTTACCCGGTCTTCGTGGCCAGGATGGAGGAAGAGATGGTTTTACTGGAAAATCACCCAAAATGACAGCCTTACTTTCGCGGGGAAGGCTGCCGAAAAGAATTCTTCCTAGGATTCGACTCCCAGGGATCATGGTCGGATTGCTCCCTACATTCAAGCATCAAGGACTTGAAAGAGGAGGGACTGACCGGATGGCATGTGGTGAAAGATTTCATCACACGCCGAATTAGCCCTTTGAAGAAACGAGTACCTCCTATGTGGAGGTACACGGGTCCAAAAGACCTGACCAGGGACTACGAGGTGGGTAAGTGAATCATCGACTTAGCCCTCAGTTTGGTCTTTCTCAAAGTGGTCTAATGAATGCCTTATCTGTTTGCACAGATCTTTCACAAACAGAGATCGACATTCGGGTCAAACTTGTTTGTGAGAAATCTCCGCCACCTGGAGTGGCGGTTCCTCAAATCCTTGAAGTTTTATCCGCAGAAGAGAAGATGGAGCGCCTAAAGGTAATCAAGGGTTGATTTTATCCTTAGGACTTTAGAGTCGTAGAAAGACTTACGACTGGTTGTTTGTCGTAGAAAAACTTATGACTTGGTAGTGATCGTAGAAAACCTTACGATCAAGGAAATGTCGTAGAGAAACTTACGACTAGGTAGTGATCGTAGAAAACCTTACAATCAAGGAAATGTTGTAGAAAAACTTACGACTAGATACTGGTTGTAGAAAATCTTACGACTGGTCAGTAATCCTTTTCTGTTTTTCTTACAGAAAGTAGGCATAGAAAATCGTCAGGACGACCAAGAGGTCGAACCGAGTAACCATCTAGCCAGGATGACAGCAATGGAAAAAGTCCAACTCCTCCGTCTAAGAAGCGTCGACTCGTGAAAGTCGCCGACAAGGGATGGGCAAGCTCAAGTTCTTTTATTTCGACCGGATCTTCTCGCAAAATCTTTCAGAGATACTACCGCAGCTTGAAACCAGGAGGTTGAAGCAATTGTCAAGAAATCGAAGTAGCCGAACCTCTTAAGCGCAAAGCCCGCAAAGCCAAGGTACGTACCCTTCTATTATGACAAGAAAACTTTTGTAGTTTCTGCCTCTCCTAGCTTTGTCAAGCGACTAGAAAAAGAGAACTGGAAGGACTTTATGTCTTTTGTGAAGGAAAATGCTGCTCCAGCAGAGCCTGTGGTCGAGGGAAGTGCTGATCTCGGAGTGGTCGAGACTGATCTCGACCATCCGGAAAATCAGGAGATCAGAGAGGTGGCTCCTGTTCAAAATCCACGATCAGACGTGGTCGTTGCCGAGCCTATCCTTCAACTTGAACTCCGACCAGACGTGGTCGTAGAAAAGAAGTCGAAGAAATCTTCCGTTGGGAAGATGACTCATAATTTCCTGTTTAAGTCCAAAGTGCAGAGGTATGTGAGAAAGACTAAAGTGTAAGAATATCATTTACCTTTTACTTTTCACAACTTAACATGCTTTCTTTTTGTTGCTCTTTAGCTGACTCCTTCAAATTTCGAGGATGCTTCTATTGAGAATCCTATTGTCACTTCTCCGGCGGATGGAGAGATGATGCAGGAGTGGTCGAAGGATCACCCACTGCTCGAGTGGCGGACGAAGTCGTGGCTTCTGAAGTGATTGCTACAACCATTGAGATAGTTTCTCACGATCACGAGGTGGTCGTGGGGGCTACAGAGGCAGATGTAGAAGCCTCTCGCGTGGTGGTGATGTACTTGACCACCGTGTTGGGAAGGAAGTCGCAGCAGACGCATTCTCCGGTCTCCAAAGAGAAGTCTGCGATTCTGTAATTAGAAGACGAGGAGTACTTCGACTTCTGTGCTGATTTCTTTGGGCCTGCTTCCATCGTGGGGTCTTCTGCTTTTAGATCTCGCAATCGAGTCCCTCATCCTAAAGATATTCCCAACAGAGGGAAATTTTTTGACAACGAGCATCTCGAGAAGGTTTGGTGGGATCAAGTCGCGAAGATAGATGAGCTGAAGAGTCCAACGATGGTTTTCTCGATGTTTGCTCGGATGACCATGAATGTAAGTATTTAAGGATACTTATATGTGTGGCCTTCCCTTGCTTCTTACTATCTTTTTTTTTGCAGAAAGCTCTAGAACAAATTACCACTATTGGTGAATATCACCGACAACTTGTAGAGCTATGACAAGAAAAAGCGAACTGTGAACAGTAGAGAGGTGGTAAGTCTTTGTTGTTAGTAGTCATTTTTTATTTGACCACTTATATTGCTTATGGGGTTTGTCGTGGAAAAACTCACGACTAGGTACTAGTCGAGAAAGACTTACGACCGCTAGATAGTGCTCATGTCTACTTTTAACCTTTATAGGTTAAATAGTGATTTAAAAGACCTTGGTCGACTCGCCGATTATGAAAAAGACGAGACAAGAAAGCTAAGGGAAGAGAAAGAAGACCTCTTGAAGAAGCTTCAGGAGGGTAACTCTGCAATTCGAAAATTGCAGGGAGAGATAAACAGTAAGTGCTGAACTTAAGACTGCTTATGTCGTTGATCTTTACCTTTTTAACTCTTACTTCTTTTCAGAAAAAGAGGACGAAATGAGAAGGCTCCAAATCAAAGTTAAAGATAAAACTTTGGTCGTTCACGAGATTTCTCGTATCGACAAAGATAAAGATCAAGAGATTGTAAGGCTGAGATCTCGGTGAGCAGGTAAGCAGTTCTTTACCTATAGTTCTTCACGAGTTCTTGTCTTATTCTAACTCTCATTTCTTTTTAGAAATTGAGCTTGAGCTGGGAAAGCTTGAAACTAGGGATCAAGAAAAAACCATAATCCTTAATGAGACCCTCCACATCGCCAGAGAAAACGCAAAGGACATCAAATTATGGGAGGAGTGACATGCTGAGACCATTGCTTCCCATAATAAGGAAATCGAGAAGTTAGATTCTTGACTAGCAGGTAATGAATTCTTTACCTGCGAACTAGTTCTTTTCTCTTCTAGGAATTATTTTTGCTTGACTAGTCTTACCCCTTTCAGAGAAAGTAGTCGAGAATGAACAACTCCGCGAGGCTTCGACTCGTAACCAACAGGAGATGAAGTCGACGAAGATTAATCTTCAAGGCAACATCATGCTCCTGAACAATATACTTAGTGAGCTGCGTGGTGAGGGAAAAACTCCTCCAGAAGACACGATAGCTGCTCACATAAGTACTATTCGGGAACAAGTCGGGACTTTGTAAGAACTGGTGACCACCCTGAAGGCCAACCAAGCTGACTCGATAAAGGAGGCGGTCGAAGGTGCAATAAGTTATGTATTGGCAAAACTTAAAGCTCATGACCCCAGCCTTAATGTGCAACCAATCAACGCCGACTTCAACTGCCCTGAAGTAGAAGCAAGTCGTTTGATTGAAGAAATACAGCCAGTCGGCAGGAAGGTCTCGGAGGAGATGCAACTGGGATCTCCCTCTTCAGAGTAATTTGTAATAAAAACCTGTGAAAACAAGCTTTTGCTGATGTAATATATAATCCATCTTGTTTCCTGCAAATTATCTTGTCGAGTAGTTAGTAACTCAAAAGATAATTGATTTAACAAAAACTAAGAATTGAAGTCAAATTAATAACTTTACCCTAGCCCCCGACTATTTACTTAGTTTATTTAGATAAACTAGGTAAATAGTGTTAAAAGGGTTTATGAAAACAGAGATGTTTGATTAACTTGTAGTTTTTTTTATCACAATTGTCATGCACTGGTCAAAAGAGTAGTAATAAATCGACCCTAGGAAGTTCCTTCTAGTGGGCAGGACCACGTGCAGAGAGGAAAGGCTTCGACTAGGTGATATCACCATCTCCGATCAGATTAATTAAATCGAGAACAACAATTTGAGTTAGGCAAACGTCTAGAGGACTTTAGAAAATTCGATCGTCCTTCTTTGGTGGACTCGATAGGTCTGTCCTGGAAGAAAAAGTAGAAAACTAAATAATACTAGGAAGTTCCTTTTAGTGGGTAGGACCACATGCAGAGAGGAAAGACTTCGACTAGATGTGTTTCTTCCTCTGACCAGTTGGGACGGAACAAGTACACCAAAAGCAGTTGAATAAATCTAAGAAAGTGCACTCTGCTTAGAGTATTTTTCAAAATAACTGAAGAAATAAACTAAGGTGAAAAAGAGCTAGCTTTAAGAATATTTCGACCAAATAGAACCTAAGCTCTTTGTATTGGCAGCAAAAGTGAGTAACGAGTCGACACTAGGAAGCTCCTTCTAGTGGGCAGGACCACGTGCAGAGTGGAGAGGTTTCTACTAGGTGATGTTACCTGCCTTTCGACCAGTGTAAAGAAAACTGGAATGTAGTCAAAATATTATGAAAGCACTACTCCAAAATTAGACAATAGAGGTAGAGAGAACCTGAGGCTTTATTGTCTGAATGGTTTGTTACACATAAAATTTGCGTAACTGGTCGATGTTCCAAGAATTCGAGAGAACCTGGCCGTCTTCCATTGCCAAGCATATTGATCCTGGCCGTGTAACTTCGACCACTGTGTAAGGACCTTCCCACTTGGGAGAAAGTTTATTCCGATTAGACTTGGATTGGCAGAGCCTCAAGACCTAAGTCACCTCTGACAAGAAGGTCTGCGAGGTTGGACCTTACGATCGTAGTATCTGCGCAGGGCTTGTTGGTAGATTGCTGAACGGATTAAGGCCTAGTTTCTCCTTTCTTCAAGTAGGTTAATGTCATCGCTCGAAGTTGTTCCTGGTTGGAGTCATTGAAAGTTTCAACTCGTGTTGACCGTATCTTTAGTTCCAGAGGAAGCATGGCTTCGGCTCCGAAGACTAGAAAAAAGGGTGTTTCACCTGTAGCCTGACTAGTAGTCGTACAAACTGCCCATAACACGGATGGTAATTCTTGTACCCAAGCGTCCAAGCGCTTGACGAGCTGGTCGAAGACTCCGGTTTTAATTCCCTGCATTATTTGGTCATTTGCACATTCGACGCCCCATTGCTTTGGGATGGGCAATGTAGCATAACACAACTTGGTACCCAACTCGTCATAAAATTCTCAAATTTTGCGCCAAAAATTGTTTACCATTATCTCGTGATTATTTGACTTGGAACTCCAAATCGAGTAATTACGATCTCATCATGAACCGCTTTTGTGCTTTCGTTGTTATCCGAGCATAGTGTTCGCCGATCCATTTTGTGAACGTATCAATAGCCACAAAAAGGAACTCGAAACCTCCTAGAGCTTTGGGGAACGGTCCTAGGATATCGAGACCCCAGGTCACAAAAGGCCAAGACAGAGGTATCGTTTGTAATGCTTGAGCTGGTTGGTGTATTTGCCTGCTATGAAACTGGCATTAGACATACTTTTTAACCAACTCTTTGGCATCGTACAGGGATGTTGGCCAGTAGAAACCTTGTCGAAAGGCCTTACCGACAGGCGCTCAGAGGAAGCATGAGTTCCACAGATGCCACCGTATGTCGTGAAGGAGTGTTAATCCTCGCTCTCATGAATGCATCGCATGAGCACCCCTTGAGTACCTCGTTTATAGAGGACTCCTTCAACCAAAGTATATATTTTGGCTTTTCAGATAAGCGATCCGCCTCGGATCGCCTTCGCACGGAACCCTTCAAGATACTCAGAGAGCGGGAGCCATCCGGTATCCTCGTATTCTAGAGAGGCCGCCTCAATAGGAGATATCTCGGTTCTTCAACCGAGGATGGCTTCTGGAGTTGTTCCAAGAAGACTCCTTTTGGTACTACAGATCGGGAAGAAGCCATTCGAGCAAGCTAGTCTGCGAGGAAATTATCCTTTCGAGGGATGAATTGTGCCTTGAAACCGAAAAAATGCTTTTCTATCTTACGCACTTCCGATAAGTACCAAAACATCGTCGGGTTAGAGCATTGGTACTCTTTCCCAACTTGATTCGCCACTAGTTGAGAGTCTCCCCTTACGAGTACTCAGCGAGTCGAGAGCGCTTTCGCAGCTCGTATGCCGCCTAGCAAACCTTCAGATTTCGCCACGTTGTTAGTGGCCCGAAAGTTTAATTATATGGCATACTTTAAGGTTTCTTCCGTAGGAGATACCAGACCACCTCAAATTTCGAGCCACTTAAAGTAAGTGACCCGTCAAAGTACATCGTCCACTAGTCGTGGGAATCATACTGGGGATCCTGAACAGGTTCAAGATTTGTCCATTCGGCGATAAAGTCTGCCAAGATCTGGGATTTAACGGCCGTTCGACACGAATGGAGGTCGAACTCCCCAAGTTCGACCGACCATTTTGTTATAAGCGCCCCATTGCTTCCCTATTCTGGAGGATCGCTCCCAAGGGAAATTCAGACGGTACAACTATTTTGTGCACTTGAAAATAATGCCGCAGTTTCCTCGAAGACATGAGGAGGGCATATAGAAGTTTTTGGAACTGAGGGTAACACTCCTTAGGCCCGTGTAAAACTTCACTAACGTAGTAAACCGGTCCTTGTATATTTTCATGTTCTACGACCAGTACTGCGCTCACTGCTTGTGGCGTGGCAGCTAGGTAAATTAAGAGCATCTCTTCTTGTCTCGGAGAAACCAAAATAGGAGCACTCGTAAGATACCTCTTGACATCCTCAAAGGCAACGTTTGCCTCGTTCGACCACTCAAAACCTTCATGTTTCCTTAGAAGTTTAAAGAAAGGTAGTCCTTTTTCTCCTAGTTGTGCGATGAAACGACTTAAAACCGCCATGCACCCTGTGAGTTTTTGGACTTCTTTCTTCGTGGTCGAAGGGCGCATTTGTAGAATGGCCTTTATCTTTTCGGAATTTGCTTCGATTCCTCGTATAGATACTAGGAATCCAAGCAATTTTCCTGAAGAGATTCCGAACACACACTTCTCAGGATTGAGTTTTAAGCGGTGTTTTCTGAGGTTGTCGAATGTTTCTTGTAAGTCAGTGATATGATTAAGTCTCTTGATGCTTTTAACGACTAGATCATCAACATAGGCTTCCAGGTTTCGGCCTAGTTGAGATGAAAAAGTCGATTGCATCAAGCGTTGAAAAGAAGTGCCGGCATTTTTTAGACCAAATGGCATTTTGACATAGCAAAATATACCAAATGGTGTATTGAATACGGTCTTTTCTTCATCGTCTAGACACATATTGATCTGGTGGTATCCAGAATATGCATCTAAAAAACTTAACATTTCACAACCTGCAGTAGAATCAACCAACTGATCGATACGAGGTAAAGGAAAATCATCTTTTGGACAAGCTTTATTAAGATCAGTGAAGTCTACGCACATACGCCATTTGCCGTTCGACTTTCTAACCATTACAGGATTAGCCAGCCACTCTGGGTGATTGACTTCTCTTATAAAGGCTGCTTTAAGTAGCTTGTCTAATTCTGATTTAATAGCATCTCGTCGATCAGGGGCAAATCTCCGTAGTTTTTGTTTTATAGGTACTTTGTCAGGCCGTAAAGCTAGCATGTGCTCGATCACCTCCCTAGGGACTCCGGGCATGTCGGATGCTTGCCACGCGAAGACATCTGCGTTAGCTCGGAGGAAGGTGATGAGGGCGTCTTCCTACTTGGGGTCGGAAGTATCCCCGATGCGAACAGTCTTCGAGGGCTCCCCTGCGTCTAGAGGAACCTCTTTGGCCTGGTGGTTCGTCTTTGGTGCAGCTTTAGGCTTCGACTTGTTAGTCGAAGGCTGACTTTCTTCTCGAGTTGGTATTTGACCAACTATCTCGAGAATATCGACTATCGCAGTATGCGCCATCTTTTGTCACAATGGATTGTGATTACTCCTTTGGGACCTCGCATCTTAAGACATTGATACCCGTAATGAGTAGCCATTAAGAATTTTGCCAAAGTTGGTCAGTCCGAGTATGGCGTTATATGCCGCATCAAATCGACCACATCAAAGGAGATTTTCTCGTCTCCGAAATTACTTGGAGAACCAAATGTTAAAGGAAGAGAAACTTGGCCAATAGGTTTGGCTGAAGACCCCGGTACGATCCCATGAAAGGAGTATCATACCGGTCTTACCTTAGTCTTGGGTACTTGCATCTCGTCCAGAGCACTCGTAAACAGGATGTTTAACGAGCTGCCACCATCAACTAAAACTCGATTGACCCGACAATTGTTGATGGTGGGTTCGACCACGATCGGATATCAACCTGGTCAGGTCGAAGGAATCGGGCAGTCACCCTTCTTGAAGGAGATGGTGACTTCTAACCACTTCGGTAATTTATTGACGAGAGACGGGTCTATGGAGTTTACCTCACGTTCAGCAACTTTAAGCTGTCGCTTTGACTCGTATGCCGATGATCCCCGTAGATGTGCTCGACGGTATGTTGCGGATCCTGGAACGGCATCTCCTCATCGTCATCTGACGACTTACGACCACTTGTTTGCCCTACCTGCTCAAGAGTGGGAAGTGGTTCTTTGCCGTTGTAGTAGTCCTCGTGCTTTCGTTGGAAAACTCGGTAGTTGCGAAGGTCATGTCCTTCCTTTTTATGGAAAGGACACCACCTAGGCTTGTCGTTCTTCCGATCGGGGCGCTTACCTTTGCTTCGGTCGGAGTACGGCTTTGAGCTTCGTGGGCTTTTATCGTTTCTGACCAAGACCTCCTTGGAACCTTTGGCTTGAGGTTTTTGACCCTTCGCTTTGTTCTTGGACTTCTTCGCTTTCTTATCCTTCTTCTTGCCACCTTCGCCTGGCTCTCGAGAGGTATTGTCTTCTTGATCAATGATGTTGTTCCACTCGACCGCCTCGGAAGCAGTCGCATATCGATCAACCATCTCAAAGAGTTCGGCGACAGTAGTGGGAGGATTCGAAGCGATATCCTCCGTTATCCTTCTACTATGGACTCCTTGCTTGAAAGCCCTGATGACAGATGAGTCAGAAACTTCCAAAATTGAATTACGAACCTGACTAAAGCGCTTGATGAATTGGTGCAAGGTCTCGTGGTCATTCTGTCTCATCCGGTGCAAGTCGTCCTCCTTCCTAGGGTGATTGTAGGTGCCTTGGAAGTTCGCTAGTAGAAGGTCGCGGAGGTGTTGCCAAGAATAGATTGACTCGAGTGGTTGGTTTAGTAACCACAATCGAGCAAACCCTTCGAGCACTGTTGGAAGGTAATTTGCCATTACATGCTCTCCTCCTCTTGCTGCTCGGATAGCTATTGTATAAATTTGAAGGAACTCGATGGGATTTTGGGATCCGTTGAACTTCTCCATGTTCACTGGTCGAAAATGAGGTGGCCAGCGAATAGCTCGGAGGTCAGGCGAGAATGCCCGACATCCGGTAATGACTTCTTGACGCCTCCTTTGCAGAAAAGAAGGGTTGATATCACCAGTGATCGATTCGACGATACCCAAGAATAAAGTTGACCCGACCTATAGTAGGTCTCGGTCCCACGAGGGAAATACTCAGATTCCATCTGCTGCCGCAGATTTCCATGTCGGAATGGTGAGCGATCACCTCCGAGGGGCTTGTTGATTACCCGACGCTCAAGGACATTTCTCCGTAGGAGATCGATGCGACTTGTCTTTGCACCGATCTCCACGCGGGTATTGTTCGAACGATCGTAGCTGAGAAAGTTGTATTGCTACGACTTCCTGAATGATGCTGGCGAGGTGCTTCCAGTCTTGCCATCGTGGTCCAAAGCCTTTGTGCGATCTCTTCGACAAAGAGGTCGTAGCCTGGCGCTCGGGCGAGCTCTCGAGTAGGGTTCTCGAGCAAGTCGTTGATGTGCTGGAGCTCTTGAGCTTCCTTTGATTGATACTGGATGCGTCCAGGCAGATTTTTCTGGGCTGCAATTTTCTTCCGTCGAATAGCCTCAAGATCTTCCACATCAGATCCTTGAGATTGCCTCAATGGAGTAAAAGTATGTCGAGGATTTCCCTCACGCTCATCAAAGTATTGGTTCTGTCCGTCACCGGTGGTGCCCTTGCTATTGCCACGAGGGGGCGCAGTGCGTGATCTTCGGGGAGTGTCCCTAGCTCGGTCTCTAGAAGAGTGACCTTGATCTTGGGAAGGACGAAGACCTCCCGTTGATGATTCTCACTTGCGCTCGAGGCCTCCCGCTTGAGGAGTAGTCGAGACACCATCTCGGCGATTTGGAGTAATCCTCCGTGAAGGGAACTCGGGTTATAATCGTCTCCGTCCGCAGGTGTGATCTGCGGAGAGATAGTCGAATTTGCAGGAAAAGCATGCTTGATC
Organism: Phyllostachys edulis; assembly: GCA_036346405.1. NCBI lineage: Eukaryota > Viridiplantae > Streptophyta > Magnoliopsida > Poales > Poaceae > Phyllostachys > Phyllostachys edulis. Next base: position 62,379,679 of record CM070561.1, on the reverse strand, counting down.
CCGCTCTCTCTGGAGTTATCCGGAGAGAGAGGACCACCAGATGCTGGTGAAGCCCTGGAATTGTGACTTCCAGAACTTATCTTACCAAGTTGGTCCGCCTTATGGGGACTTGGACACTTGGAGGAAAAACTCTCGTCGTGTTGTGAGCCCGCCTGGGTGTAGTCCTGATTGTGGTCGGATTGACCCTTGTCCTTTGAGGGAATTGATTCCTATGTTGGATGTACTGTTGTGGGGGATAAGAATCCCTCCTCAACTCTATCAGTGGCATGGTCTCCTGGATCTGCAGAAAGATCTCTGGAGGCAGCAACACCATCGGATGAGTCGACACTCGGTTCGTAATCGAAACCAGCATCCATGTCGACGTTTGCGTAATCTGCTAAGTCAAACCAGTTCTCCTCGTTCCATTCTCCTGCCATGAGTGCATGAGATTTGGAAAAAGAGAGTATGTTGACAAGAGATTACCGGAAGATCCCCACGGTCGGCGCCAACTGTCGGTGTTTTAGAACCGATCTTACGTAAAGATTTTTTGATTCGGGGGGTCTCCTAGAATGGAATCACGCAGAGAGATTGACACGGGTATTTTTATACAAGTTCGTGCCTTCTCTGGGGAGAATAACAACCCTACTCCTGTGTGTGTATGATATTGAGTGTATATTGTACAATCGGGAGAAAAGATTAAGACTATTACAGAAGACAGTGCTTGTCTTCCCGGTTGTATGCTGTGTTCTCCGATTGCCCCTCCTCTTTCATCTCTGATCATCGCCTTTATATGATCATGAAGGAGTATCCGTTTCTCCAAGTGAAGAGGCGCCTCATCATGTCCTGTAACAGGCGCATGTTTGCAGTAATCTTCGGAGTGTTAACTCCTTCATGTCGCCTGGCAGTTATTTGTCAGAGATAATGGGGTATTATGTGCTATTACTCCGTAGAATGACAACGTATGTTGACTGCTTGGATTCCTTAATCAATTGGACCCACTCGTCTGTAGGTTTTATTGATCATAAGGTGGTCGTGGTGACACGGTCGAGAAGAGCTTATTTACCATGGGGTAGTCGAGAATAACTTACGACTAGATAATGATCGTAGAAGAACTTACGACCATAAGGTAGTCGTAGCAAGACTTACGACTATGGGGGTGGTCGTAGAAGAACTTATGACCACCTGGTAAGCTTCTCTCTTGTAAATATAAGGGGTATACCTAGGGACCACATGACATCATATTTACCCATAATAAGCATTATGGATAAAAGATAAAATGAGGATTATTAGATCCTCGTCATGGCTATTGATACGTTCACAAAATGGATCGAATCTGAACTTGTTTTTGGGATAACAACAAAAGCGGCTAAGAAATCTATGATGGAAAGTGTTATCGCTCAATTGGCTGTTCTCAGTCGGATCATAACTGATAATGGTACTCAATTTTCAAGCGCAAAATTTTAAAAATTTTGTGAAGAATTATGTACCAAATTATGTTATGCCTCTGTCACCCATCCACAAAGTAATGGGGCAGTCGAAAGGGCAAATACTGAAATCATGTAGGGAATTAAAACTCGAGTTTTCGATCAGCTTGTAAAATGCTCGGGGGTTTGGGTAAAAGAATTATCATCAGTATTGTGGACCATTCGCATGACCACTGGTCGGGCTACAAGCGAAACACCATTTTTTTTCTAGTTTTTGGTGTAGAAACCATGCTTCCACCAGAACTAAAGATTAGGTCTATAAGGGTCGAAAAGTTCAACGACCTGGACGAAGAACAACTTTGAGCTGATGATATCAATTTACTCGAAGAAAAGAGGAACCTAGCCCTAATCCGTTCGGCAATCTACCCACAAGCCCTATGCAAGTACTACGATCGTAAGGTCCAACCTCGCAGCCGTGCTATAGGTGACTTGGTTCTGAAAAAGATTCAAACCTAGTCTAATCGGAATAAACTTTTCCCTAAGTGGGAAGGTTTTTACACAGTAATCGAAGTTACGTGACCAGACACAGTACGATTGGTAATGGAGGATGTTAGAGTTCTTTCTAGTTCATGGAACATCAATCAGTTATGAAAGTTCAATGTATAAATTCTCATACTCTCAATAAAGTTTACGTTTTCTTCATTCTTTATTGCTTAAACAATTGTCCAATTAGCAAAGCTTTCATAATTCTTTCGATCACTTTACAACACTTGGTTCTCCTTACACTGGTCGGAGGACAGTGACATCACGCAGTCGAAGTCTCTCCTCTCTGCATGCATCCCTTCCCACTAGAAGGAACTTCCTAGCGTTGATCTGTCCTTAACTCTTGCCGCAAACACACGGAGACTAGATTCGACAAACATGGTCGAAAGGATTTAAGCAAGCTCATTTTCCACTGTTTCCTTCGTACATTTACTTTAACTAAGAAAACAGTCGAGGATTTGGATAAAGTTATAATCACGACTTTAATTCCTTGATCTTTACTTTCATTTCTCATTTTTACTTTGTCTTATGAGTTACTAACTACTCGAAATAGACAATTTGCAGGAAATGAAGCTTTATACATTCAACAGGTTAAACATGTCTTTACATGTACACTAAATATTACAAACTACTCGGAAGGATATCCTAGCTACATCTCCTCTGCGACCTTCTTTCTAGCTGGTCGAGCATCTTCAACCAGTCTTTGGGCTTCTGCTTCAGGGCAGTCGAAGTCAGCATCGACTGGAAGGAGGAAGAGACTGCGATCATGTGCTTCGAGTTTTGCCAAAGCATAATTTACTCCATTTTTGACCACCTACCTCATCGACCTAGCTTGGTTAGTCTTCATAGTAGTTACCAGCTCTTGGAGGTTTTGATCTATTGGTCAACACAACTCGTGTGCCCGACCTAGGTGTCTTAAAGAGGATTGATCTCTTCAGCACCTAGTCCTCTGAGCACACTGTCCAGGAGAGAGAAGTTGTCATGAAGGTTGACCTTGGTTGCCGTCGCCTCCTCCCAACTGCGTGTTAGCTCCTCCTGAAGTCGTTTATTTTCTACCGTTTGCTCTGTAAAGAGAGTAAACATTAGTTAATAAATATCATTTTTTGACTAGTATTTTATACTGGTCATTGGTAAGAATTCTGACCTATCAAGCGGCTCATGAAAACTTGTTTTTTCCTTTTCATGAGAAGAAACACTCTTCATGCGATGTTCTTCCCATGTCTTGGTGCTCTTATCTTTTTCTTTTGTGATACAACTGAGCTCCTCAATCACCAAGCTCTTTGATTGGAGCTCAGTTTGAAGCTTACTCGCATCGACTTCTTTTTCTAAGAAAGAAGCCAGAAATAAGGAGAAAGTTGTTGAAAAAGACAAATGGAGAAAAAACTTACTTTTAACAACATTCTGCAGCTCGCAAGCTATAGAATTTGCCCCCTGCAGGTTCTTGAGCATGTCCTCTTTTTTGGCCCTCAGCTTCTGTGACTCAACTCTCTCACAGTCGAGTGCATCAGCTGAAAGCTTAGCATCGCTTTTAAACCTGCAAAACTTAAAAGTGTCTACAACACAACAAAAAGATGGTCGAAGTCTACTTATAAAAGTGACTTACCATCTCTCTGCCTGCTCACAGAGGATGTCCTACTGTTTCTTTGTCTCAACAAGCTGCCTAGTCGTCTCACCAGCAGTTGCGACTTGCTCAAGTGCTCTCTGAAAAAAAAAAGCAAAATGACGAAGATAATCAGAAATGAAGAACCCAAATATATCAAAATTGATTATTTGGTATCGAGTACTTACATCGATTACCGATCGAGCATAAACTGAGTACACCTCTTCGGGATCTTCATACTTCTTGAGTGAGTCGACCTTATCCCATCACACTTGTTGAAGACGATCGTCAGAAGAATGACCCGTAATGACCTCAAAGTTACATTACTAATTTTTAAATTAATAAAATATTATTTTATTGGATTTTATGAGTTTCAAAAGAGTTTTAATGCTTTTTCTAAATTTTCGACAAAATATAATTTATTGAGTTTTCTGATTTTTTTATTGGATTTAAAGTTTTAAAGAAAATTTTAATTATTTTCTTGAGTTTTGTGAGTTTTCCGGAATTTTGAAAGCTTTTTCCTATTTATTTTAAATCCAAAATAATTATTTGCAAAATTAAATACCAATGTTAAGTTGGAAATATTTTATCTAAGTCCAAAATATCTTAGGAAATTTCTGTGAATTTTTCCATAATTTTTGGACTCTATTTACTAGTTTCTAGAATCCTAAATGAATTGATTCAATTTCTGAAATTGATAAGTCAATCAAATTCCAAAAATTGAATTGGGCCGAAAACCCTTTCCTTCGGCCGATCCATTTTCCCTTCTCGCGGCCCATCTCCTCGGCCTAACCGGCCCGTGTCCCTCTCCTGCTTATCTTCCCCGACCAAGCTAGCCCTTCCCGTTTCCTTTCTCTCTCCTGTCGATCTGCATGTGTGCCACGCCACCTACCCGCGTGTCCAGCCCGAGAGCAGCGCCCATGTTGCGGCCAACTCTGAGCTCATCGCCCTCATCTATAAAGCCATATCCCGGCCAGCCGTCGCCCTTGCTCGGCATTTCTTCTCTTCCCCTACCTTTCTCCACCGCTTAATCGGCGTCGCCCCCAGCCCCTTTCCTCAGCCGTCGTCTCCTTCCTCCGCTGTCTACCGCCCACGCGCTCGCTCCTCCGGCACATCTTCATCGGCCACCTCGCCTCGGACGCCGTCACTACCACCTTGGCCCGCCGAATGGCCTCTCCCCCTCCAATCTCCTCGGATGCGCCGCCGGCTCTAGATCTAGCCACCGCCGTGCCCACTCCCTGCCGCCGATCTGTGCTCCCAACGCCCAGATCCGCCTCGATTGCCACTCTCGAGTGCCGCTGCATCGGCCAACTTCCCCCCTCGCCGGCATCAAGCAACACACCCGAGCGCCGTCTCCCTTCGGTCTTCCCCGCGCGTGGCAGTTGCCACCGTCGCCGTGTCCTACCGCAACCGGTGAGCATCCTTCTGATTGCTCTTGCATCTAGCAACCCCTCACCTCCCTTTGTTGTTACTTGCATCTCAAATCCTCTCCCCCATCCCACTACGCCGCCGTCGCGGAGCACTCGCCGCGCCGTCGTTGGCTCTTGCCGCCAAGCCTCGTCGGCACCATGGTTTCGTTTTCGTCGCCTCGGCCGCCGCCAATGCCTCCCTCGCCAGCGCAAGTGTCGCCCGAGCCACGCCGAGCTGCCTTCGGCTGCTCCTGTAATGTCTGTTCTGTATGAATGTGTTCTGACAGGCTGTGTTTGCATATAGTGATTTTCAGTGGGAGATGCAAATGTCAAATTCCTTGTTAATTAAGGATTTAGGGGAGGATAACTAATCATCAGCATTTAGTCAGAAGTATTAGTTAGTTAGTTTTTCATGACATTTTCCACTAAGTATTATAGATCAAATTGCACTTATGCTTTGATTAAGTTAATTAGTGTTAAGCTTAGGTGATAAACAAAATGTTAAAGAAAGCTAATCTAATGAAGAGTTAGGTTTAGAATATATTTGTTAGGTTTATTAGTATTATGTCAACTGGCTCCCTTAATAAGGACTAACCTAAATTGATTGAACCAAGTAATCTGAAGGTTAACTAATCATTGTTATAATAGGGTTACAATCTAGGAGTATGAAAAATGTGAGTACTTGTGTGATCTGTAGGGCATCCCAATAAACTAATTAGCAGCTAGCAGAGCATGGTGCAATTGAGTAGCTAACTTTAAGGCTTGCAGGTAAAGCGGTTAGTTAAGTGAATGATGCAAATAACAAACTACATTGTTAATCAAGGATTTAGATAGATTATTGAAGTAGGTTTTAATTACTATACGCTTCCTTTAACCAAGCCAGTAGTATCTGCTTGTGGGCTAATTAGCTAATGGGTACTCCAACAGTAATTGATATACATAAATGTAGTTAATCAAGAAATGATTAGAGAGCCTTTTGTTATATGGGCAGAATACACCTAGATTAACTTGGCATAACAGTTTAAGGTAAATGGTTAGCAAATCAATTAGTGATTAATTGTGAGGACCAAATCAAGTAACTAAAAGGATAATTACTTGGAAGTTGAATTAAAAGTAATAACTAAAATAATCATGAGACCATATAAGATGATTGATTTTGACTGTATGATCATCGTGGTTGTATAAATAGAATGCCTGTGGAGAGTGTTTGTGAGTACTAGGTGTCCTGTTAAGGAAAACAACATTACCTAGATTCTAGGTATCACTCGTCGTAATCCGTTCTCAGTAGTAGAACCCTTCATGATCCGAAAGCATATCTGAGAGTATTACCTAACCAGGTAATCTCTCCTATCTCGGTAACCATTGAGAAATGCTCCTGTAGACATTCTCTCTCTCTCTCTGTTAGATTTATCTACTTTTGTCTGTAGTATTTCCTTCATCAACTTCTTTTGATTATACTCTCGTCTGCAGTACTTCTTTCATCAACTCTCTTTGGACATACTTCGTCTGAAGAATTTTCTTCATCAACTCCACTAGGTTAGTTGCATCTAGAATACTTCTGTCCTTCAAAATGTTCTTAAATATGTTTATCGTCCGAAGTGTTTCTTTTATTTGAATATATTTGAATTTGGTTTGTTTTCGCGTACAGATTTCAACAACTCCGAGGAAACTAAATTATTTGAAGAATCAGATTTCGACGCCGTTTAAAGAACAACAATTAAATAAGTAAGGCAAGCTACATCATTTGATCATGTTTGAATTCCAGTATTTTAAATTATTTAAATTCTGTTTTAAAGTATTATTGCATGTGTATTTCTATTCAATGTAATTTAAATACCTGTTTTAAATTATAGTTATGCTTAAATTCTTTGTACTGCCAATCTCGGCATTGAAATAAACCTAGCTTGACACCTTAGATGAAAATCTAGTTGATACAATAGTATGAGATAGAACATGTTGAAAAACTTTATGCTTAGTTATGCTTAGACCAAAAATATTGAATTTGGGGGAAATTAGCCAAATGCTCAAATATGATTTAATTGAGCCTATGGTATTGTTTTACCATAGGACTTTTTGCAAATGATTTTTGAAAAGCAAAGCAAAATAAAAATTGGTTTGGACTTGGGCGAAATGGCTGTTTGGTGGGGTGCAGGTTTATGCACGGGCTCAATCCGGGTATGGGTTGAAGCCCAAGGGTTCCTTTGGAAGTCGCCCAAGTCAGTTAAGGACCGGTCTTCGAGCTGCATCTTGCTACGTCCCATCATACTACCACAAGTCTGAAGTGGGTAGGACTTGGCTAACTAATTTACAATATTTCACCGTGATCGTGCCATCCGGTTGCGTGGGTGTCTTTTATGACCTACTTTTATATATTCCCACCTGGCGTAAGAGGGGGCCTGAATCCGGCGGGTTTCCATCCAAAGGGGGTGAAACTTAGCGAGGCGGGACTACAGTGGAATGGCGCATTGTAAAGGCTTTATCACGTGCTCTAGACTGCTTACCTAAGGAAGTGAGCAGTGGTACTGATGGGTGCCAAATAAATTAGAGAAGTCGTGTCTTGTAGGTAAAACTGTAAAACCTCTGCAGAGTGTAAAACTATTCGAATAGCCGTGTCCACGGTCAAGGACATGCTAGCAAAGCCACTCAAAGTTAGACTATGATTTTGATTTCAACAGATTCTGACAAATAATTTTGGATAGTTTATCCAATTGGAAAATTGGGCGAGTAGCCATGTGATAGGAGGGTATCCTTCACCATTCTTGTGTGAATGTTATCTGACTATAAAACTAAGAATTTAGAAAAAATAAATTTTAGTTATAGAATATCTGCCTTGGAATTTAGTACAAGTATTTAAAGAAAACCTTGCTTTATGCAAAATAAACCTTATAAGCCATCCTTTGTTATACCCTCATGCATTATAATCTGTTATTGGATGTAACTTGTGGAGTGTATTCATTTGTAGTCACCTTGCTTAATAAATTGTTGATCGAGGAAAAGGACTTCAGAATCGCCGAAGATTGCGATTTACTAGGTCGCTACCCCGACCGACACGTATGGCGATTAGTTGGGCTCTACTACTTTTCTTCGCTCTTCATTGTGTTCATCACTGTTAGCTCGAAAGCCTTTCTGGTAATAAACCTCTGACTATTATTTAATAAATGCGTGATATGGATTTGTTATCATTTTGTTTAACTGTGTACTCTAGCTACTGATCATGGGACTAGAGTGGAATGCACAGAGGATTTGGGAGAGTTAATCCCGGGTCCTTACATGAGCCCTCAGATTGGTATATCCTTATGGTGTGGAATTTTGTCACGTGATCGCTAAGATGAAGTCCCAACTTCTGGAACACCAAGAAACTCTGGAATAAAGAGGTCGAAGTCTTCTTCTTCTTCATCATCGAATGAAGAGGAACTCGTACCTTGGGGGTCTAAGGGTGCGACTTCTATAGCCTCTCTACCACTTGATTGACTGTAGTCGGAGCCTTCCGCTACCACCTGATTGACCACCACAAGCGATCAGAGTGTCAATTCCCATATTTGGACATTAACGTCCTCAAGAGCTGACTCGATCATTGGAGTGGTCAAATCTTCCGCTATCTTTGCCTCTGTCTCCACGACCTCTGGTGGAAAAACCACTTGAGTAGTTGTAGCTAGCTTGACGGTGGCAATTTATTCCCTTGCCACCTCAGGGAAGGTAGTCGGTCCCTCGACCACCTTTGGCGCCATCTCTACGACCACTGGAGAAACCAGAATCCCCTTGGTCGTAGTCTCAACGACGGTAGGTTTCTCTCTGGAAACCTCCTCGGGGGCTGAAGGAGTAGGGCTGCAGAAAAGAAGAAAGAGTTTGAAAATCAAGTCGCATAATGAAATGATAAGTACTATTACTTGTTCTTGAATTTTACATACCTTGATTTTCTAGACACAATCTTAAAACCATAAGACATTTTTCCAGAGTAGGCTTGGTCTTCTTCTCCTCCTCTTTGGCCAGTCTCTCCAGCTTCAAGCTGTCACCCTCAGAATGGCTTTCAGCCTCATTGGACAAGATGACTAGGGATTGCACGACCTCAACTAGTCGAGTTTCCTAAGGTTGTGGGAGGCGATTCCCTTACCATCTCCCCTTCATTGTGGTCAAAACTGATTTCGACCACTCGGTACCATAAACTTGTTTCGACCACAAGCTCTGTTGGAGTGGCAATAGCCTTCACAAAAGAAGTAAAGTTTTTCCTGTTTTCCTTTTCTATTTGCTTGACAAGAGCAGGTGAAGTAGAAACTAAGAATATTTTACTATCACTACTAGAAATCCCTATTTTCCCTAGTGAGTAATATACTAGGGAACATACACAAAACTGTAGGGAATTGATTTCCCTAGTGGCATTTGTAGGGAACGATTACTAGGGGAAACAATGTGGGGAAAGAAAACGTTCCCTACGGTTTTTTTTTGGAAAAACCTAGGGAAATAATTATTCCCTAGGATTTTAAACGGTAGAAAAATCTCATCCACATGGCATTGTCATATGAAGTGGAAAGTTTATTTCCCTACGTTCCCTTTCTACCAGCCTAGGGAAAGAATCCAATAAATTCCCTACGTTATTTCTTGTATGCCCTAGGGAACATTTTTATATAAACATTATTTTCCTATTGCTAATTCAAAATTCATCCCCTACTGTTTAGCATGAACACTAGGGGTACTGAATTTATTTATTTTTTCTAAATATACATACATTATTCAAATACTTATTTATATTCAAAGACACTAAATTCACATTATCACTCAAAACAAAGTTTATGCAGGAGATAAACATAACAATATCATGTATTTCCAATAAACTATCAAGTACTATTTGAGCCACATTTGCACCAACATATACAAGTGTAAACATCACACTACCAAAAAGTCCAAAAAACAACACCTACACTTGCACCACAAGTGCACAACACACATGCATACTGAAGTACAAATGACCTAGCAAGGTTTCAGACATCAAAATACAACCCTTACATGTTAGTCTTTCCATAAAAGAAGGCAACATGCACCACTTGCAACAAAAGTACGCTTCCACATGTAATTAGACCATGGCTGACATTAAAATAGTGCAAGATCATCATCCAGCGAAGAAGACTAGTTCCCATCAGCACTGAGAGATGCGTTAACATAACCTCCAAACATTCCTCGAGCAATCCTATTCAATGTATCATCCGGGTTCTCTAATCCAACAGTTGAACCGTTGGTATGAGGCTATACAACAACAAATAGTTCGAAGATCAGTAAAAAAAATTCAGAAAAACAGCGTTGTATCTAATTCTTAGTATTTTGGCAGTGACATTGCTCAGTACTTGATGGGTAGGCATGATGCTGCACCTATGATTGACAAGGAAACTCACAGGCTTGCTGTTGTTAATATGGACTGGGAGCATATTAAGGTGTGTGCTGATTCAAAAATTAATATGATCTTGAGAAGTAAATAAAATCACATATTTTAATCAAACTAATTAGAATACGGTAACACAGTGCAAATGTAAAAACCTGAGGAAGCTGATAGGTTCTAAGTTTCGAGACATCGGCTATGCATTTTACAGTGTGACAACCAAGATCTGACGAGAATTCCTGCGCAACCAAATTAATTAGTGGACCAAGATCAAAACCAAACTTGCAAACAAATAACATATGGTCTATGATCAAGACTCGATCCTCAAGACAGCTTAATCCTTCTTTCAGAGTTAGCCGAACCAATCACGGCAAGTCACTCTGCAATAAGATAGGCATAAGGAGATTATTCCCATCCTAGCTATCCCTAACTGGAACTAATTGTGACTATGATCTCATAGGGCAAAGCCTTAGTTGCGTGCATGATTTCTGTTGGAAGATTCAAAACTATTTGAAGTTCATGGAATCAATAAAAGTAGGATAAAGAGCTAAAAAACACGAGTAAAGATGCAAATAGGAATAAAGCAACCAAAAACATCATCATTTGAGAAGACAAAAAATATAATTAAAAGATGCATCCAAGATGGTGATGTTGTTAAGGTAAATACCTATTCCCAAATCCAAATGGTGGAAATACTACAAAATAATAAGTTTAAGGATCCCGAATTCTCGTGGTTCATACACTAGTCCAGATTGCTAGTGTACAGTCAAACAAAAGTGATAACACAAACATATCACACACTTTATTAATAATTATTCGTAGTTTATTACAAAGGGCCTGAGGCCAAATAAAGTGAAACACAGTGGAAGCAGAAAAGTAGTAGTAGACCCAACGATTCGCCATGTAATCGCTCGGGGCGCAGACCTAAGCGTCGATGTCCTCACCGTCATGGTAGTAGTCTTCACCTGAATAAATATATTCAGCAAGAATGAGCACTACTACCGTGCTATCGCAAATTACACCCGTCAAGTAATGATTGAATGCATGCATAAAGTAAACAAGGGTATTGGTGGTTTATTTGCATAAAGCAAAGATTTTCAATTTTAAATAATCATATTAATTTCCAAGGCCATTTTTATACTATATCTAAAATCGATTTTAAATGACAGTTTTATAGTGTGGATAACCTCCATATTTGAATGGTGAAGGATACCCTCCTATCACATGGCTAACCGCCCAATTTTACCACAAGGATTACCCATCCAAAATCATCTGTTGAAATCATTTTAAAACCGAAAACAAGTCTAACTCAGAGTGGCTTTGCTAGCATGTCCATGACCGCGAACGCGGCTATTCGAATAGTTTTCTACTCTGTAGAGTTTGTACAGCTTTACCCACACGAGATAATATGCTCTTTGTGTCGGCCAATCCACGCTTCCTAAGGCGTGTGACAAAGCAATTATCACAAGGTCGTTACAATGTTCTACCTCAAAGTACTCATGCCAGCTAAGGTTTCGCTTCCATTGGACTGATCGTCCTCCGAAAGCCCCCTCTTGCGCCAGGTGGGACTGCTGTCTGACCGACACCCACACATACAACATAGCACAAATAACTAAGAGGTATTACAAATTATTAAGCTAGTTCCTGCCCATACAGGACATTTGGTGGTACGGTAAGGCATAACAAAATGCGCTCAAAGACCGGTCCTTAATTGACTTGGGCGTCTTTCAAATTAAACCCTGGGCTTTAATCTTAACCAGATTAAACCCGTGCATAAACTTGCACCCACCATTCATCCGTTTCGCCCAAATCCAAACCATTTTGATTTTATTTTAATTAAAACCACATTTACAAATTCTCTATGGTAAAACAATACCATAGATTCAAGTTTAAACCAATTTGTAATGATTTGGCTAAATCCTCCCAAAAATCATAATCAGGGTCTAAGCATTTGCTAAGCATGTGAATATTTTCCATACTAATTTATCTATTGGTGACAAAGGAATGAGATTTCAATATTCAAAATTGGCCATACAATAATGTAGGACCGAAATGGCGACAGAGGGGGGGTGAATGTCGCTCTCTTTAAAATCGCCCCCGAGAAAACGTACACTAATTTTTTTTTTTAAAGAAGAAGCAAAACAAAGTAATTCACAGAGAATTAATTCTGCTGAAACCTTGAACGCATGTGACACTGAAAAATTCAGCATAAATCAGAGACCACCCAGTAAAAAATTCAACTGAAAATACCGCTGTTTAATCTGCATGCAAAATGGTTGAAAATCAGCAAAAAGAAAAAATGCACTGTAGATTGCACAGCACAGAGAAGTTGCAGTCACTGCCATAAAGAAATTGATGAACAGCAAAACACCAGCTCAAAGATGGACAAGCCGCCGGAATCAAACCAATCACTGGAAACGACTTTGGATTAAGTGGCGGAACAGCGAACTGTAGCAGTTAACAGGGATGCTCAAAGCCGCTCCAGATCCTTCGGTTTTTGCGGGCGAACTCAAAGAAAGAACATGAAAACTACAGCCAAAATAAAAACTTCAAACAGCAAACAATCCATTAGCAGATAGCAGCACAAAGAACAGCCCGCCGCCACTATTCCTGATTTTGTGCGGAGGACTCCAACACGTGCAGCACAGGGAACCAACAATTAAGACCAAGATCTGAAACGGACAAACAAAAACCGAATAACACAACTGACAAATCGATTCAGTCAACAAGTCACCGCCAGCTTCTTTTTATAAATTTTCAGATCGGACAGAGCCACCAATCGCTGCTATTTGTTGTCTACATGGAGCAATCAATTCACACGATGCAGAGCAATAAAAATTCAAGAACATCAACTCATTACTCGCACCAAAGATGGCAGGCAAGGCAAGGCAAAAAGTAAAACTCAAACAGCCGCAGCCAATGGAAATCAAAAGCAATAAATAGATCTAAATACCGATGACATGCATGAGAAAATGAAATGGACAACTAACACAGACACTGTAGCCAAGCAATAAACTAGTATAAAATCAATACAAACTGCAGGCAGTGAAACCTCTAGTCGAATCAAGAGCAGCCAAAGCAATAAACTGAAACAGCAGACTGCATGCGCACGCACAGGGAACAGCCGCATCGAATTTCTGCAGGGGCTACAGGCGCTGATTTTTCTTGGGTTCACTCAGGCAGCAAGGGCAGTAAAATAATCTAAAGCAGTAAACAATCAGACTCTTGAAACATTTCACTGGAACGACTTGGGAATCCACAAACGATGCACACGCAAGAAACAAAACTCATTTCAGATCTGACAACACGATCAGGGAGAGCAGGCGCAACAAAAACAAACTGAGAAACGAACAAGAGATGAAGAACAGAAGAAATAAACTTCAGATTTCCATTTCACAAAACATGAGAATACAAGAGGAATGATTAGAAGCTTTTCACTCAATCCTCTCCAGCACTCAAAACCTCAAAAACATACTCATGGGAGCAACACATTTTAACACACCCACTCCTCAGCCACACCTTACACACCAACCAGGGAACACACGCACAAGCACAGCTCAATACGCAGCTTCTACCTCCTGCTACTCTTGAGACCAAAAGGAGCAGCCACAGCCCCAATAGGAAATTCAAGAAGTGGCAGCCATGTCTCACAAGCTTGCTCCACACCCAAATGAGGCAAGGGTCATGGTCAACATGACCAGGAAAATGGAGGGAAAAACACCCACTCCTCTCAATTGCTTGAGTCAATTTACCAAATTGCCCTCAAGCACCTTCCCGTAACCTTCCGCATCCGGTATCTTGACCGTCTGAACCTCGACTCCTCCCTGAGTCTAGTCCTCGGTCCACTCGTCATCGCCCGTCAGATCCATCACGGACATTCTGGTTCCTCGTCTCCGACTCGAACCACCTCAAGAGCCTCGATCATCTTCTAAGATCTTTGACCGTCAGGACCTCGACACCTCCCGTGTCTAGTCCCGGTCCACCTCGCCCACCTCGACCTAGCTCAAGTCCCGCAGTCACACGCACAAGCAAACCATCACATAGCACCGCATCTAAACAACATAATCAAGAAAGGCACAAGTAAAAGTACTCTACCTCGAATCATTCAAACAAACTCAAACTCACTAAACCGTCAAGTCAATTACTCATCACAAACATGGGGACACCACCACATGGTCTCTCAATCTCCCCTTGATGAGTATATTGACAAACCCAAAAAAAGCATAAGTTGAGTTTGTTTGAAAGTCGTACATGGTCCAAGAGAAGAAATTGATGCTAATGACCATGGAGACACAAGGAGTAAAAGAAAGAGCAAGTTTTCCTCAAACGCTCCCAAAACTCCCAAAAGAGACTTTTTCTCCAATATTCTCCCCCTTTTGGCAATAGAGTCATCAAGATACAAAAGAGAGAATATAGCATGGTGGTTGAAAGTTATGCAATGCTAAGCAATTAGAGCCATGAAGATTATCCAAAATGACTATTCGAGTATTACACCAAGCCATAACGTATATGAAAACTATCAATATCATTACAAGAGATGCATAATCAAGCCAAGCCACGTAAGTAACAATATGAAGATTAGATGAATTTCTTAGCATGTCAAGCCACTCAAGAGTATAGTCTAGCTAGAGGTATCCAAAGATGATGCAAACCATGTCAATAACCTAAGTGGAACCAAGAAGCTAGAAGTGAGTCAATTTAGAGTGCTATTAGTTCAAGAATGAATCATTTGCACAAGTACTTGGTTCTTTTGGTAATTAAGCAAATTTAGCCCAAATCACATATTTTCATTTGAAACTCATAATTTTGGTGATGTGCTAGATCTCAGGCCTTATGCGACCATTCCAAGCAAAAAGCTTAAGGAGATGATCTAGGTCATCCAAAACTCCCCCTGAGTTCATGCCTAGTGCAATGGCAAGCAGTCTCATGAGAAAGAATTGGTGAGATCAGTTCTTTCGCACATAAAAGAGATCTTTTGCTTTCTTGAATAAGTGTACTCACTCATGGTTCATCATGACACTAGCATAGCTCAAACTAAAGCTCAATTAAAGATTCAAGACTCAACTTAGCCTATTTGACATGGCATGAATCATAAGAGGATAACTAAAGATAGACTAGCCTCAAGAGCTAACATGACATGTCTTAGTTCAAGTTGTGCAATTTTAATTAACTTAACAATGGCAAAGGCTTGACGACACATATGAAGCAATGATAAATCTAGCAATTAAGCATAATCATGGCAAGATGTAATGCAGTGTAATCATGTCAACTATGGATAATAGTCAAGGCTCCATGTAGTTATATTACAATGCACAAAGCTAAAATGCAAGAAAATCCAGCTCCCCCTCAACATGTGAAACAATGTTTAGTTCAAGTTGAGTTATATCAATATTAAACTCCAGAAGCTCCCAAATGAACTCTCCCTGAACCAAAGCAATAAAACGAGAAGTCGCAAAGAAATCGCATAAGGCCTCCTTAAAGCATAGACAAGATATAGAGAATACTATAGCTCAGATCGACTCTCATCTACCCCATATGACACTAGGACTATCATTTGCCTTGCTAACACACTAAGGAGCAAACACGTTCCTGTCTACCCAAGGGTGGCCCAACCCTTGCTAGAACCTATAAGAAGTGAGTAAGCTCAACCTAGTGAGAAGAGACAGCTAATAAGCAACATCCTAGAGCATAAGATGAGAGGAAGAAGTCTAAGCAACTAGACGAGAGAAACACTCTAATCTATGCTAGGAAGACTAACCCAAAATGCATCCCGAATGCAATGCGATAGTAAGGAGCAACAGCATAATATACAAGATAAACAGTAAAGCACAAAGCTCCCCCTCACTACAGTCCATAAGGACAAACCACCCCAAGCTCTCCCCGCAAGGCTGAAAACCTAGAGCTATCCAAAGGCTTGGTAAAGATGTCAGCCAACTGGCGGTCACTCTCCACAAACTGGAGCACTATATCACCCTTCTCCACATGGTCTCTAAGGAAGTGATATCGGATATCAATATGCTTGGTCCGAGAGTGCTGCACTGGGTTCTTAGCAATGTTAATAGCAGAAGTGTTATCACAAAAGAGTGGAACACTTTCTATAACTAACCCAAAGTCCCGCAGGGTCGAAGCCATCCAAAGTATCTCGGCCGCAAAGAATCGGTGGCAAAGAACATACTCGACCTCTGCGGTGGATCAGGTAACACCGGATCGCTTCCTAGAAGACCAAAAACGAGAAGTGCCAATGAATTGACAGTGCTGAAGTGTTCTTCCTATCTATCCTCTACCAAAGAAAGTCTGCGTCCGAGTAGGCTCTAAGGAAAAGACAGATGAGGAAGAGTACCAGATACCATAGTCAATGGTAGCTCAAGGTATCAAGAATGCGCTTCACCGCGGTGAGATACGTGAGGAGAAGCTCGAATCAAGCACACAAACACTGCGGAGAAGTGTATGTCCGGTCTCGAGGCAGTGAGGTACAAGAGGGAGCCAATCATGTTGCGATACTCCTTTTGATCAACCGGCTCGCCATCCTCATCTGGGTCAAGATAGGCTGTAGAAGCCATCGGTGTGGACACCGGCTTACCATCACTCATATCAAAGCGTCTCAGAGGTCACGAGTGTACTTGCCCTTGATGCAAGAAAGTACCCTCCCGAGTCTGCTTGATCTGGAAACCAAGGAAGAAGCTCAACTCGCCCATCATGCTCATCTCAAACTCGAGCTCATAACATCGGAGAACCGAGAAACAAGAGTATGAGAAGAGCCACCAAAGATGATATCATCCACATAAACTGACGAGTAGTGAAAGTCATTACCATGCTCGCGAATGAACAAGGTCTTGTCTACCTTACCCATCTCAAAACCATGACTCAACAGATAGGACTTAAGCCTCTCATACCAAGCTCAGGGAGCTGCTTAAGTCCATACAAGGCTTTAGAGAGCTTGAAGACATGGTTAGGGTATTTGGGGTTCTCGAAAACTCGAGGTGTCTTGACGAGACTTCTCCTCAATAAGGCCATTGAGGAAGGCACTCTTCACGTCCATCTGGTAAAGCTTGAAACCCTTAGAAGCCGCAAAAGGCAAGGTGATTCTAATGGCTTCAAGATCGAGCTCTGAGGGCAAAGGTCTCCTCAAGTCCGGACCCTCAACACAGGAAAACCCCGAGCGACCAATCTAGCCTTGTTTGGGATGACAACCCCATCCTCACTCTGCTTGTTCTTGAACACCCACTTGGTTCCAATGATATTGTGACCTCGTGGGGGGCTCAACAAGCGACCAAACCTTGTTTCTCTCAAAGTTTTCCAACTCCTCATGCATGGCATTGACCCAAGACTCATCGAAAGAGCATGATCAACATCCTTGGGCTCAAGGAGGCAATGAAAGAGAATGGAGACGAAAAAAGAAGTGTTGATTTTGAGCGTGTGACACGCTCAAAAAGATCTCCAATGATCTGCTCTGAAGGATGCCTTCTCTGGATATGTCGGGGAGGTCCTGGATGAGAAGAAGAAGTGGCCTCTACCTCGTGTGCAGACGTGGCAGGGACAGAGCCACTAGCTCCGGAGGAAACGGAAGGCAAAGGCTGATCACCTTGAGGTGCCGTGGAAGAAGGCATCTCAAGGGGAGGAAGAGGAGCTGGATCAGGTAAACAACCATCGTCTCCCTCGTCCTCATCATCCACAAAGATGGTCTCGGACTGCTCTAAAGAACCTGAGATATCTGGCCTAGTCCCCGGACTGGCCTCGTCAAAGGTCACCTCGCAGGTCTCTACCAACTTGCTAGACTCGCAGTTCCAGACCCTATAAGCCCGCGAAGAAGTCGAGTAGCCTAGAAAGATCCCGTCACAAGAGCGCGACTCGAACTTGTCTAGGTTTCCGGACTTCAAAATGAAGCACTTGCAACCAAACACACGAAAATGAGAGACATTGGGCTTTCGCAGTATCTCGACTCATAAGTCTTGGTGCAAGTGTGCCCTAAGAAATACTCGATTTGAGACATGGCACGTGTAGCTATAGCCTCATTTCAAAACTTCCGGTGTAGAGTACTCATCAAGCATTGTCCTCGCCATCTCGACTAAGGTGCGGTTCTTCCTCTCCACAACGCCATTTTGTTGAGGGACGATGGAGAAGAGAACTGGTGCTCTACACTGCTCTCACCACGTAAACTCTCAAAGTAGGAATTCTTGAACTCCGTGCCATTGTCATTGCGGATCGCTCAGAAGGCACCCGGAGCTCAACAGAAAGCCTACGAAAGAGACCTCGAAAATGTGTAAATGTCTCATCCTTCGAGGCTAAGAAAACACCCAAGAATACCTCGAAGTCATCGACCACAACAAGAACATACCACTTCCCCTCCGATCAAGATTCGAGCCGGGTCCAACTGCGGTCCATGTGGAGCAAATGTCGTCTGCATCGGTCATAGTAATCGTGGACTGGGAGGATGAGAAGCGGCAACCATCTTGCCGTGTTTAAGATGGAGTGCAAACAAGATCTTTGACCATCTTGAGTTTCGGCACCACTTAATGAGATCATGGCGCTAACTCGGGTCAAATGGTCAAATCCAATATGACCAAGTCTCCTATGCCGAAAGAGAGATCGCGGACTCGTAGCAACCAAACACCGAGAGGATCACCGGAAGAATCGGAAAAATCAGACGAAAGATCGTCCCATAACGAGAAATCCATAAACCGGACTACCCAAGAATCAAGAATTTTGCAATTGTTTTTCTTAAAGCTCACCTCGAAACCGCCATCAAGAAGTCGAGAAACCGAAAGCAAATTGTACTGCAGCCTTACTAACCAAGGCAACATCCTTAAGAATAAAAGAAGCATTAATACGCGACAAGACTTTTGGCGATGCGGCGCCTGACGAAGCATCTCCAAGGTGATCGTCTCATCACCGAGCCTGGCTAGGAGGAGAACCAACGGAGTCTCGGTCATATGACGAGAACAACCGAGTCTACAAGCCAAACCTTCTCCTTCCCTACCCGGTAAACGAAGTCAAACAGAGTAAAGTCTCAATCTTCGATAAATCAACAATGATTTTGGCACCCAATCTTCAATAACACGCCGAAAGCGATGAAGTAGTCAAGCCGACTAACCTCTATCTACCCTACGCTCTCAGAACTCAAAACAGAAGGTCTAAGAGTAGACCCGTTCTTTGGGTCCGATCGCTACGGCGAGCGAGTCGAGCACCTGCAACATGTGAACACGCCATGGGTAGCTATCTTGATGGGGAAAACGAGATCTACCTCGGGGCCGCGGAAGTCACGGTCGAAAGCGAGATGAGGGCGAAAACCGTAAAACTCGAAAACCAAGTCCTCGATGTCGCACAAACCCATCGAAGAAACAAGCCTAGACCTCGTGTTGGTCTTAGGTGCACTCAAGGTGCAGGGTCGACTTCGAATGCGCCTAAGAGACTCAACATGGTCTCTACGATCTTGGCGCTACCAAGCATCGACGATCAGTGTGTCCATCCTTCCGAGAAGGTGCGGTGATACTTCACCTTCGAGAGGTAGAAGCAAGATGTGAAATTACCTTCTTGTCAAATCCCTCGACATAGCCCGCCGACTGAAATGGACTTTCTCGGTCCCTGGCTCGCCTCGATCACACACAGTGCTATGGGTCCGAGCACGGCGGTGGATGCTTCCTCATGTCCTCAAAGAAGTCATATCCTAGACCACGATTAAATCTGCAGATCTTAGATTGGTCTAGAATAAGATTGAGCTTCTTCTTGCCTACAAATCTCTCGAGAGTGTTCATAAGGTAACCGACACTCTCGAAAGAGAGAGGTGCAAGAAGAGCAGGGGAAGAAGAGACAGCGAAGGTAAGGGAGCAAAAGAAGAACCAAAGAAAGAGAGGGAAGAATGGCTTGTGCACGCACACCGACTCAAGGGACAGCCCTCATCGCTAGCCGCTTGGTTCACGCCGCTAAGCGTCTCAACCTTACCCCAGGGCTTCTCCCCTTCTCCACAATCATATTACAAGCACAATGTGGCTTCTCTAGAAGGTCCTTAGTTAGCTTCACACATTTCTCATCCAAAGCAATCAAGTCGATTTTAGTTTGTTACACTTAATGCATGGTGAGCTAACAGGTCCTTAGAAGCAAACTTAGCCATCTTCCTTTCATGATCAATCATATCTTGAAACTGTTTGGAGACGACCTCAAGTTCAATGATTAACTTAGGACAGTTCAAGCATGAAACAATCGGCTCAAGTAAAGAAGCTTGTAGTTAAGCAATTTTATGATCGCCTGCTTTAGGTTCATCTTCAAGTTATTGCAATTTTCACAATACTCGGGCAGATCAAGAAGCATGGCATAAGATCCTCTAGCGAGAATGTCCTTACCTCACATGAGGTGGAGAAGTAGTCTCATCAAGAATAAGTAGGGTAATGACCATCCTACTCAACTCTAACTCAAAGCAAGCGTGACTAGCATTCTCCACCTTAACACTATCAAGTTTGGAGGACACACTATCATGTGAGGTCCTTAACTTCTCCATATCAACCAAAGAAAGCAGAGCATGTATCACAATCATCACTAGAAGGCGGATGTAAGAGCAATAATCTCTAGTGAGTCTATCTATTTCTTCTCTAACTCAACACACCTAGCCTTAGCTTTAGCATGAAAACCTCCTAGCTTAAGAAAAGCATGATTGAGCTGTTAGAGGTGGGACATACCTCGTCCGAGTCTGAGATCTGTGTCATTGTCACGAAGTTCGCCCTCGAGGCCATGAAGCACATGCCGAGAAGTCGTCGCCGCCATCCTTGGGCTCTTGATCACCCGTCTGCCATCGCCGCTTCCATCCCTCCACCTCGCCGAGGTCGAGGTCGAAAGGCGGTGAGGACGTGGTGGAAGAGCTTTCTTGGCTTTGCGAAGTTGCGAACTTCTTCTTCTTGGGTGTGTCTGTTTGGAGGCTTCTTGTTGCGTTCTTGTCGGTGTAGTCGTTTTGCCCGAACCGCCGTAGTCGTTCTTGCCCTTCTCAAGCTTGGGGCGGTTGCGAGAATGTGGTTAGGGCCACCACACTCGAAGCAAATCACAGGTTCTCCCCTTTCTCTCCTCCTCCTCTTGTAAGCATGGGAAAACTTCCGAGCTAGGAGGGCTACCGCTCATCCTCGATTTGCTTTAAGCGATCATCGATTCGTCACAGAGCTAAGCAAGGAGAAACCACACAACGAATCGAGAAGAGAACGAAGTTTAATGGGATCGGTGACTAGGGCCATCGATCGTGACTTCGACTTTCGAGACAATGTCAATCTCGTGAGTCTTGAGACGCGAATCTGACCGCATCAAGAGTCAAGGTCGAGAGGTCCGTGGTGTCCTTGATGGTAGTCACTTTCATTTCCCAAACACGAAGATCAAGTGCCGTGAGCATCCGACGAGCGTTGTCCGAAGTCGGGGTATGTGAGACCGACCGCTCGGAGGTTGCTCAAGATTTTGTGAAACCGCGAAAAGCACTCGCCCGTGGACTCACCAAAGAAGCATCTCAAATTTGTTGTATTCGCTGCTTCGATCCTGCCGAACCGTCTTGATCTGGGTGGTGCCCTCATGGTATGCATCGAGGTCACCCGGATGTCGAGGCGGACGACAGTGAGATATGCGGTCAAACTCGCCACGACTCAAACCACGGATGATGATGTTCCTTGCCTTTGCATTCGCCTCAACATCGCCCATGTTCGGCATTGATGTTCTCATCGGCAGAACAAATAATCGTACCTTGACCTTCCGCCGGATGGCATACCCACAGGCTGGATGTATGTCTCCATTCGCTCTTCCGAAGGGTAATCGATGCCATCGAAAAGCGGGCGGCTTGGTCGAGTACTTGTCCATCGCCATGGCTCTTGAGACGGTTAAGATCTATTGAAAAGAGCTAACCGCTCGATACCAATTGTAGGACCGAAATGGCGACAGAGGGGGGGTGAATGTCGCTCTCTTTAAAATCGCCCCCGAGAAAACGTACACTAATTTTTTTTTTTTAAAGAAGAAGCAAAACAAAGTAATTCACAGAGAATTAATTCTGCTGAAACCTTGAACGCATGTGACACTGAAAAATTCAGCATAAATCAGAGACCACCCAGTAAAAATTCAACTGAAAATACCGCTGTTTAATCTGCATGCAAAATGGTTGAAAATCAGCAAAAAAGAAAAATGCACTGTAGATTGCACAGCACAGAGAAGTTGCAGTCACTGCCATAAAGAAATTGATGAACAGCAAAACACCAGCTCAAAGATGGACAAGCCGCCGGAATCAAACCAATCACTGGAAACGACTTTGGATTAAGTGGCGGAACAGCGAACTGTAGCAGTTAACAGGGATGCTCAAAGCCGCTCCAGATCCTTCGGTTTTTGCGGGCGAACTCAAAGAAAGAACATGAAAACTGCAGCCAAAATAAAAACTTCAAACAGCAAACAATCCATTAGCAGATAGCAGCACAAAGAACAGCCCGCCGCCACTATTCCTGATTTTGTGCGGAGGACTCCAACACGTGCAGCACAGGGAACCAACAATTAAGACCAAGATCTGAAACGGACAAACAAAAACCGAATAACACAACTGACAAATCGATTCAGTCAACAAGTCACCGCCAGCTTCTTTTTATAAATTTTCAGATCGGACAGAGCCACCAATCGCTGCTATTTGTTGTCTACATGGAGCAATCAATTCACACGATGCAGAGCAATAAAAATTCAAGAACATCAACTCATTACTCGCACCAAAGATGGCAGGCAAGGCAAGGCAAAAAGTAAAACTCAAACAGCCGCAGCCAATGGAAATCAAAAGCAATAAATAGATCTAAATACCGATGACATGCATGAGAAAATGAAATGGACAACTAACACAGACACTGTAGCCAAGCAATAAACTAGTATAAAATCAATACAAACTGCAGGCAGTGAAACCTCTAGTCGAATCAAGAGCAGCCAAAGCAATAAACTGAAACAGCAGACTGCATGCGCACGCACAGGAACAGCCGCATCGAATTTCTGCAGGGCTACAGGCGCTGATTTTTCTTGGGTTCACTCAGGCAGCAAGGGCAGTAAAATAATCTAAAGCAGTAAACAATCAGACTCTTGAAACATTTCACTGGAACGACTTGGGAATCCACAAACGATGCACACGCAAGAAACAAAACTCATTTCAGATCTGACAACACGATCAGGGAGAGCAGGCGCAACAAAAACAAACTGAGAAACGAACAAGAGATGAAGAACAGAAGAAATAAACTTCAGATTTCCATTTCACAAAACATGAGAATACAAGAGGAATGATTAGAAGCTTTTCACTCAATCCTCTCCAGCACTCAAAACCTCAAAAACATACTCATGGGAGCAACACATTTTAACACACCCACTCCTCAGCCACACCTTACACACCAACCAGGAAACACACGCACAAGCACAGCTCAATACACAGCTTCTACCTCCTGCTACTCTTGAGACCAAAAAGAGCAGCCACAGCCCCAATAGGAAATTCAAGAAGTGGCAGCCATGTCTCACAAGCTTGCTCCACACCCAAATGAGGCAAGGGTCATGGTCAACATGACCAGGAAAATGGAGGGAAAAACACCCACTCCTCTCAATTGCTTGAGTCAATTTACCAAATTGCCCTCAAGCATCTTCCCGGAACCTTCCGCATCCGGTATCTTGACCGTCTGAACCTCGACTCCTCCCTGAGTCTAGTCCTGGTCCACTCGTCATCGCCCGTCGTATCCGTCACGGACAGTTCCGGTTCCTCGTCTCCCGACTCAATAACCACCTCAAGTGACCTCGATCATCTTGGCATCTTTGACCGTTCGACCTCGACACCTCCCGTGTCTAGTCCTGTCCACCTCGCCTTCACCCCGACCTAGCTTCAAGTCCTGCAGATCACACGAGACAAGCAAACCATCACATAGCACCGCATCGAAACAACATAATCAAGTAAAGGCACAAGTAAAAGTACTCTACCCTCGAATATTCAAACAAACTCAAACTCACTAAACCGTCCGTCAATTACTCATCACAAACATGGGGACACCACCACATGGTCTCTCAAATAACAATTGGAATATCTAATTATTTAAACAGGGACTTGAAATAATTGAATAAAAATAAGCATGCATTTAATAATTTAAAAACTGAATTAAATAGCTTTAAAATACCAGGAGCAATATGGTCAAGGGTATAACTTGCCTTCGCTGAATTTTGGGAATTCTAAGTCCTCAGAAGGATCTACCTCTCCGAAGTCGTCGAAGTCTATACGCGAAAATATGACAAATTCAATTGGAATTCAAATAAATTCAAAAAGACAATTAAACTAACTCAAAATCAAATTATTTTATTTTATTTATCTGGATAATAATTTTATACAAATTTAGCAATTTGAATCACCCGATTTGGAGTTTGGATGCAAAAGATATGGATTTTAGAAGTTTAAACCCTAAATTAACCATAAATCAGATTTTAACGAATTTCCTGAATTATTTTCCTAAAGGAAAATGCAATTATTGCACAGAGGTGACGGCAGCCATAGGGTTTCGGGATTTAAAAGAAATTAAATTAATTTTTTACAGGTGGACCCTATGTGTCATAGACACGGTCCTCATGGACTAAGTCCACGGGGCCTTTAGCTTAGGGGCTGCGCAGATTTGGCGCCACGTAGGCGAAGCTGGCAATGTGGCGCCCATGTGGCTATGAGGTGGCGCCACGGTGGCGCGCGCGTGGTCGTGCCACGTTGGCAGCAACGGCGCCGGCGTCGGGACCAAGGGTCGCCGGTGCTACGGTGCGCGGCGGCGGGCGGCAAAGTGCGCAAAATAGAGAGGGAGGGACC
This sequence comes from Phyllostachys edulis, assembly GCA_036346405.1. Taxonomy (NCBI): domain Eukaryota; kingdom Viridiplantae; phylum Streptophyta; class Magnoliopsida; order Poales; family Poaceae; genus Phyllostachys; species Phyllostachys edulis. The sequence continues at coordinate 62,354,556 of CM070561.1, read as the reverse complement.
GTGATCACGATGCGCTCACCCACTCGGCGAGAAGGGGACGGAGGCGGCCAGCGACGAGGAAGAAGCGGCGGCGGGATCAGCTTCAATGGTGGCGCGGCGATTCGGCGAGGCTCCGGCGATGCGAAGACGAGCACCGGCTTCGCGGATTCACGGTGAATCTGATGGTGGCGGCGGCGAGGACGCAGGGTCGACAGTGGTGGCAATAGGGGCAGCGGCGTGCTCACGACCAGCGGCGAGGGAAACTCGAATTGCAGCAAGCACACGGGGAGAGAGGGAGAGTGAGTGAGGGGGAAAGAATGAGCGAGGTGAGGGGCTCCTCGTGCTCCCTTTTATAGGGGCGGAGGAGGCCGGGAGAGGGAGATCCGGCGCGCGGCATCTTCGGCGGCCATGGCACGATCCGGCGAACGTGCGCGCGATTGAGGGGGCAACGGGCGGGAAGGGCGCGGCGATGGAGGGCGGTTTGAATGTGCACGTCCACGCGAGAAGAGGGGGCGGGAAAGGCGGCGAGAATGGAGCTCACGCGGCGCGGTAATGGCGGACGCGGTTTGGCTCCGTGGGGAAGAGGCAAAGGAAGGAGAAGGCGTGCGGGCCCACTGTAAGAGAGAGAGGAAAGGAGGGATGCGGTTGCCGCTTCATCACAATCTGACGGTGTGGAGCGCGTGCGGCGTGAGGGCGTGATGACCGCGCGATTTGCATCCAATGGCCATGATGGAGGCGTGCGGGAGAGCGGCCGCGCGGGCTGAGAAGGCCGAATGGGCCGGCACGCACGCGGGAGAGAAATGGGCTGAGCAGAAGATTCGGCCCAAAGAAGGTTTTGGAATTTTAATTGATTTAGCAAATTAAAATAATTCAATTAGAACATTTAGGCTTTTAGAAAATAGCAAATAAAATCCAAAAATTCTAGAAAAAATCACAAAAATCTCTAGAGTTATTTTGGACTTAATAAAATTATTTCCAACTTAAATTTGGCTTTAAATTTTTCAAATAATTTATTTTGGCTTTTAAAATATTTAGGAAAAAGCTTTTAAAATTTCAGAAATTAATTAAATTTTTATTTTTCAATTTAAATCAAATAAAACTTCAAAAGATTTTATAAACTTTACTTTTGACTTTTAAAACTTAAGAAATTCAAATAAAGCAATGAAACTTTTTCAAATTTGAGAAAATCCAATAAAATAATAACTTTATTTAATTTTTAAATTGGTAACATAACTTTGGGATGTTACATGTGTTGAGTGAGGATAAATTTCCATAACAATTTCCAAGTTTAATACACCAGTAGGCGGTGTCGAAAGTGTCAGATGGCATGGATCGATTGTATACTCTTCATTCTAGCATTCAGTAGATATGTGCAAGTAAGAAAAAGATGACATCTTGCATAATATTCAAGAGACGTGGAAACATTTAAAAAAAACATACTAACGAGTAACAACATACTTGTGAACTACAGCTAGCTTATTATAACTAGGCATGTTTGCATAGTAGAAATTGGCAAGAAAACAGATCTGGTTACCGCATTGTAGCTACTCAGGGTGGTTCCACAATTATAACTGTACTTGTAAGAGTAAGAAGATGAAAAGCATAGATCAAGCATGCAATCTGAATGACACAAGAGATCTCGATTCTCTTGACTCTTGATCAAATCTACTACATGGCAACTAACATATGGTCTTCTTTACATGTCTGTGGGTGTACATGCATGCACTTGGTCCACCCTTTTTTTTGTTCAAAATAAGAACTTTATGAGTATTGAGTGTAAACTGTTTCTAAGCTTTAGCAAAAAAAAAAAAGTTTATTCCCACTGTCTCTAGAATAATCTTATGATACTACCATCAACTTATTTCTAAAATCATGAACATATGTATATATCATGTGAGCACGCGCACATGCCAAATTGCCAAATAGATGTTATATGACAAAAAAACATATGAACTCAAAATTACTACCATTTAACTCCTTGCCATTGACTTTGATTGATAGCAGATTTAGATCACTCCCGTGAAGAGCTAGTGGAGATGAGGCACCTGCTACCCCAAAAAAAAATTTACAAGAATTAGTAAGGAAGTCTAGAAATATTTTAAACATTTTAATCTAAGAAAAATAATAATGGAGGAACAAACAAATATACAAGAGAGACCTGAAGGCATCTAATGAGAAACCAAATGGTAATTTTCAAAAGGTACACAAGTTTCGGCGGTGGCGGGACGCAGCAGAGGCTGACGGCTGAGCATCTAGGTTTAGTTTTTAGGGGGAAGAGGGGCGGCTTGGATAAAGAGGACGAGGTGGAGGGATCTGCTGGGGGGTGGCGTCGGGGGAGCAGTTGCCATGTCGGGGCAGTGCATGCACGACTCGTGGGAGGAGGAGAAGAAGGGGAGAGGCGTGGCAATGATTGCTCAGGGAGCGGGCGGAGAACGAAGAGGAGGAGAGGCGAGGCTCGGGGAGGAGGGAGGAGCGCCGCTGAGGCGGAGGAGGGGGGACGGGCACAGCACAAAGAAGGGAAATTTGGGTAGGGCACGCCCGTGAACGAGGTAAGCGCAGCAAAAAAAATAGCGTGGCGCCGAACCAAAAACAAAGTAGCGCGCAGTGAAAAAAAATGGCGCTAAAAAATAGCGCATAGAAAAAAATGGCACCTAAAAAAAAGTAGCGCGCAACAAAAAAAATAGCACATTAAAAAAGTAGCATGCAGCAAACAAAAATAGCGGGGTGTTAAAAAAATGGTGGCAAAAACAAAAAAATACATTCCCTACGGTTTTGTCTATTTGAGCAGGGAAAGTTGCCACCATGGCGCTGACATGGCATAGTCTATTTCTCTCTCCATAGTCTTTCCCTAGTAATTTATGTAAACAGTAGGGAACAATTTCGTTCCCTAGGTTTTTTTACCTCACCCCAGGGACATATACTTTCCTTTGTATTACAATTCCACTACTAGGGAATGTTTTAAACTGTAGGGAAAACGGGGATTTCTAGTAGTTATATCATAATAAAAAGGCACGTTGGCCTTTGGGACATTTCTTTTATAGTCGACAACCATCTTCTTTTTCTCCTCTGTAGTCGAAACTGCTTGGGAGCGACTTGTTGGGGAGGTCAGAGGAAGGTTGGTGCTCGAGGTCCCATCCTTCGTTTTCTTGTCCACCATCTTCACAAGTCAGCACCTCTTACTCAGACGGATTTGATCTCCCTCCTAGTCATCCTCAGCGGACCCCAAGTCAATATCCGAATCGCCTGTGTCCTGTGATACGCTAACTTGCTACAAAAGTCAAGAAACAAAGATTATTAAGTGGTCAAAATCAATACTGCTGGTCATCAAAAAAGATATCAATAAGATTATTGATTACCTTTAGGAACTCCAGTCTTTCCTCATCATAAACAACCACGAGAATCTAAGGAGCCTCCTTTGGATTCGGAGGCGTATTTTCGCAAATGAGCTTGACTCGAGCGTCAATCTCCATCTGCGGCAAGTCTATGACCAAAATAATATGATCAAAAAATCTTCTCGAATTAAAAGTTAAAGAGCTAAAGTTGATTACACACTTACCTTCTTTGTAGTCTCTGGTTGAGTCATTGACCCCCGGGTACTTCCACATAGGATGTACTCGACTCTTCAGGGGGCTAATTCAATGCGTGATGAAATCCTTCACCACATGCCACCCGGTCAAGCCTTCGTCCTTCTAGTCCCCGACGGCTTGAATCCATGGGGGCAATCCGACCACGACTACTCAAGGTCGTGTCCCACGACTTCTTTTTCCCTGCGGCCTTGCTTGCAAAGAAAATACTATCTTCTTGGGTGATGGCCCAACAAAATCATTTCTTCCTCCATCCCGACTAAGATGATCGGGTGTACATTGGGATGTACTCCTTTGATTTCCCGTCATGGAGTTGGATGCCGTAGCTGCCTGCGATCCCGCGGGGCTTGCTCATTCCATAGTAATATTTGAAGAGATCCAAATCTGCAGGTATCCCCAAGTATGCCTCGCAGAGGTACACAAACGCACTTATCATTGTGATGGAATTGAGAACCAAGTTCACCAATTTCACCCCAAAGTGCTCGAGTACCACCACCAAGAATGGATGTGAAAGCAGTCGTAGTCCACATTCGCAATAGGCTTGAAAGACTGCAATTGCATCCTTCTCCCCTGACAGCCAGTGCTGACCCTTTATGCTTGACCACTTCACCAGAGATCTTGAGGGGATCTTCTGGGCAGCGACCAGAGAGGTCATCTTCTCGATGTCCATCTCTGACTTCTCCCACTAGGATATGGATCCAACCATTTTCTCTAAAGAGATTAGGTTTGGATTTGGAGAACATGGGAAGAAAAGCTACAAATCTAGCTACCGGTGGAGAAGACAAGCTTAAAAGAGAGGAAGTGGATGGGGAAAGTAAAAACCCTAAACTTACCCCCGATAACTATTTATAACCGCAAGCTTGGAGTAAAAATGGGGGGTCCAATAGTTGCAATCTCTTCGGGAGCCGTTCTTAGCGGATAGAACTGTAAGAGATAGATTGCATTCTTTTCCTGCCTGCTCGGTAAAAAGGATTGGTTGTCTAGACACAAAGGATTTATCGATTGCATAGAACGAGTCATTTCTCTTGTCAACTCTGACGGGGAACGAGTCATTTTCTCCTCCTCATATGCCGCTCCATTGCAGCAGCCCACACTCAATTCCATCTCAATTCTGGAGCTTAGTCAAGTGCCCGTGGTATGTGAATATCCCAACGTGTTTCTGAATGAATTATCGGGGATGCCGCCGGGCCATGACATGGAGTTTGTCATCAATTTGTTATCCCAGGACAGCACCTATAACCAAGTGACCTTACTGAATGGCATCTAATGAGTTGGTCGAATTGAAGCAACAACTCAAAGAGCAATTGGACAAGGGATTCATCTATCCTAGCTCATCACCGTGCGGAAGCCCTGTGCTATTCGTGAAGAAGAAAGACAACGGTCTAAGGATGTGTGTCGACTACCATTCTTTAAAAGAAGTCACCATCAAGAACAAATATCCTCTCCGAAGGATTGGTGATTTGTTTGATCAAATGAATGGTGCTTGTGTCTTCTCCAAGATTGATCTAAGGCTCGGTTATTTCCAACTCAAGATCAGGCCAGAAGATATTCCTAAGTCTGCATTCATTACCCGTTATGGCTTGTATGAGTACACCGTAATGTCATTCGAACTCACCAATGCTCCCACAAGTTTCATGAATCTTATGAATAAGATTTTTATAGAGTATTTAGATCAGTTCGTGGTGGTCTTCATCGATGACATTCTTATCTACTCCAAGAATGCAAAGGAACACAAGCAACACTTGTGTATGGTGCTCGACAAGCTGTGCGCCAACATTAGTTGTATGCAAAATTCAGCAAGTGTGAATTTTGGCTAAAAGAAGTCGACTTCCTAGGTCATGTTCTATTGGAGGGAGGTGTGGCCATAAATCCAAGCAAAGTACATGATGTGCTAGCTTGGGAATAGCCCCGTACTGTTCCTGAAGTTCGAAGTTTTCTCGGTCTAGCCGGATATTATCGCCAGTTCATCGAGAACTTCTCCAAGATCGCAAGACCAATGACACAACTTCTTAAAAAGGAGAAGAATTTGAATGGTTCAAGAATTGAAGAAAAGGTTCACAACAGCCCCAGTGCTTACTCTACCTGACATACACAAAAGCTTTATACTGTGTATTGCGATGCATCCCGCCACAGCCTCTGTTGTGTGATGATGCAAGAAGGAAAAGTGGTGGCCTATGCCTCACGCCAATTGCAGCCTTATGAAGCTAATTATCCAACTCATAACTTGGAATTAGCAGCCATGGTTCATGCTCTTGAGATCTGGAGGCATTACCTTATCGACAATCGGTGTGAAATTTACACGAATCACAAGAGCCTGAAGTATTTCTTCACGAAACCAGATCTAAACCTAAGGCAACGGAGATGGCTCGAGTTGATCAAAACTACGATCTTGGCATGCATTACCACCCTGGTAAAACCAATGTTGCAACCGATGCTCTCAGCCGGAAGCTTCACTACATAAACGTGTCAATTGAAGCGAATCAACGGGCATTGCACGAGGAATTCCAAAAGCTCAACTTAGAAATGATTGAGAAGGGATATGTTTCTACCCTAATGCTACAACCTACCCTCGAATCTCAAGTCCAGGCCACTCAACTCAAAGATCAAGCAGTCGCCGAAATCAAGTGTGACTTACAAGACGACAGAAAATCAGAATTTGCCAAGAATACGAGTGAATTGGTTATGCGCGGACGTAAGCTATATGTCTCAGATAATCATGATATCAAGGAGCTATAATCCTCAGAGGAGCTCATGATTCACCACTCTCCATTCAACACGAGAACACCTGATCCTAATCTTAGACAAAGCTATGCGACATACTCATAGCCACACCATCAATATGCTGAGAGTCCAGTGGGGCAACCACACCGAAGATAAAAGACATGAGTGAACGAGAAAATCACCTTAGAACCGAGTTTTCCTATTTCTTTACCGAGCCCACCGAATCTCGGGGACGATATTCTTTGTAAGGGGGTAGGTTTGTAACATCCAAAAAAATCCCAATTTTGGGAAAGTATAATGAAAATAAGTGGGTGAATAATTTTAAGCATGTTTTGTATGGAAAACTATTCTAGCATGATTTTTGAGCTTTTGCATAAATCGAATAGTGAAATTTCATGCAAATAGCAACTTGTAAGAATTTTCGATAAAATCATGGAACAGATAAAATCCTGAAAAATTGACACGAGAAACCATACTATGTTTGGATCCCTCACAAAACTTTTCATAAATTTTGGACTCTGTTTTCTAGGTACAAAAATTCAGGAAACATTCAGCTAGTTTGAAAAATTCAAAAGCCATTTTTGAAATTCCCCGCTTGCCGTTGGGCCTTAACTGCCGCGGCCCATCTCGCTCACGCCCACTCTAGCCCATGCCAGCACTTTGCTCTCGTGCTCGCTGACACACCGGGCCCGCATGTTAGTCATACTTATCAATTCCATTCCGGTACCGCCCGGAATGGCCGGAACATGCCATACCAGCACCCAAACCGACACACCATAGCCTCGATCTCGTATCGACCTCAATACTGGTCAATACCAGCCATTCCAGCCCATTCCAGTCTATTCCAGCCATTCCGTCATTCCGGTCATTTTGGTACCGGTAAAAAAAATTCAAAATTGAAGTGACCACTTGTTTGAATCAATTCGGAAGGCTGAGTCCAATACTACTCCTTCGGTAAATGAAATTATTCTAGACTAGTATGCTAGACTATGATAAAATATATGAAATTATGAACTCATGTTGTATTATTTAACTACGTACTACCTTTATATTTATGAAGTAATTGAACGATGTGTCATTTTTATTCTATGGTTATGTATTTGAAGTGAGATTCCAAGTGAAATTATGTGTGCATATAATTAAACACACACACACACAGATATATATATATATATATATATATATATATATATATATATATATATATATATAATAAAGTCCGAATGGTGCGTTGGAATCGACCGGTACTAGGGCATGTTCCATACCAAGAGGCAAACCAGAATGGCCTTCAGAATGGAATTGATAACTATGATGTCAGGACCCTTTGTCCACCTCGCTCTCAAGCCTATGCGCCAGCGTGCATCGCCTGCTCTGCTGCTCACCCATGGAACGCAACCGACACCCACAGTTTTGCACCTCACCTGCCCTCATCACCTCTGCCTGTCGTTGCCCATGCTAGATGCCTCATCGACGCACCGTTATCATGCATAGACGATGAGACCGATGCTCAGAAACCCGTACACTGTGCCATTTTCTCGCTCAATCTCTCGAGCCATTGTCAACTGCATTTAAGCCCCTCATCACGTTACGAGCGCCTCAGCTCGCCATTCTTGCTTCTCGCACAGAATAAGAGCATCTCGTGCTTTGCTTCGCCGGGAATGAGAGCGTCGTCCTCGACGCCAGTGAGCAAGCCTCACGCCACCATTTCCTTTACTCCGGGAACCTCGTAGCGCAATCGCACCGTCATTTTATTCGTCTCCGGCGCACATCCCGTTTTGGACCTCCACGTTCCCGACGCTCTGGGAATCACCAGAAATTATCTCTTCCCCAAGACCGGCCGCCGCCGATTCCTTTTCTGTTTGTGTCACTCCAGTGAGTCCCCATTCGATTCCTAGCTCCTACATCATCCTTAGGACCCCAGGGATCTAATGCACTGCTTCTTGAAGTATCTCCGTTGCCATAACGTGCCAAAACCATGAGCCACCCCTGCGCCACCGCTGTTCAGCCTTGACACGCTTCTTCGGCCATCCCCTGACATCATCTATACCCTTGGTGAGCTTCTAGTTGTCCATAGTGCTTCTATACACGTTAGATCGGTAGATTAGCTAGAGTAGCAGAGTCCACTGTGGCCGCCAATGGCGTCGCCGCAAGAAAGGGTATCGCCGCCGCTCCGGTGACCATTGGTCCCTAAGCCACTACCTGTAGCTTCGTAGTCACCCCCTAAAGCTAGTGCTCACCACCTTTCGCCGCCGATTGGCTCCTATCGCAAAAACCATTTAGGACCTGTGGAGCTTTGCCACTTATCGCCAGTATAGCGCCACCTCCGCCCATCTCTCCAGCATCCACCACCATCCGGCGAGATCGCCGTCGATAGGGGAACCCATTTTGCCCATCCCTGAGCTAAGTCGTTGTGCCGTTCGTCGCCGACGAGCTAGCCATGGCACTCGACCGCATGCAGCTCTGTTCCTTCCTCCTCTCTCTCGCTGACAGTGTGTCTCACTCGGGTTGAGTGTTAGCTTAACACTAATGACAATGGTTAAGTGAAACTAGCCAATGACATGTGGGACCAGCTAAAAACCTAATCAAAAACTAATTTAAAACGTAATTAGAATATGTGTCACTGACATGTGGGACCACCTTTGTTTTTATAAATAAAATCAAGAAAAATAAAATTACGAGTCACTGACAAGTAGGCCCCACATGTAAGTTAATAAAATTCGAAAAAAAATGAGAAAAGCCGCTTTCAGTTCAGAGGAAAATACGCTTTCTCTTTTGGAAGCGTAAACCTCAGTATAACTCAGAGGAAAATACGCTTTCTTTGTTGAAAAGAGTAAACCTCAGAGAATACGCTTTTGACATCACCCTTTTTATTAATTTCTGGAATTTCAAAACCGAAGCAAATTGAAATGTTAATAATTTTTGCATATGAACTCCAAATCAAATGAATCTTTTTTTATAAATTCATCTAAAATCTTTCTCTATCCGAATATGCAAAAATATTTGTATTTTGTATGCGTTGAAATTATTTTTTTCTATAATTAATTTGCTTTCAGTTCTTTTTTTTATTAGACGTCGATACATCGAACGAAATTTACGACAATCCTTTATCCTCTTATTCAGAGCAACTAGAGCGAGGCAAGCACCCTCTTTGACCATGTTGATCCTATTATTTTAACTATTGTACTTCTTTTTGCAAATCCTATTATGCATGCGTGTATGTTTGATTACAAATTTGCTATGTTACGGGTATTGGTAGCTAAATTCCTATTGAATGCATGAATCTCCTTGGAATATTGATATCCTTACTGTTGTAGCCTTTAGCTTATGATTTAGACAATAATTGATTTCGATTTAGGTAATTCGAGCGCGAATATCGTACAAACGCTTAGTCCAGCTCTAGTCTTTACAAAAAAATGAAATAAATAATGAAATATTAGTGATGATTTGGGAGATTTTGAAATGATGGTTCAGAGGGGTTTACCTCTTTTATTTTTTATAAAAAAAACTTAGTTTGTGACGCGGGCGAATTATATTATATTCTGAGAGGTGTGATAGGTGTATCTCATAAGTAGATAGGGGGAGATCCTCACCCGAATCAATTAAGGACCGAACGTCGGTGCCACCAATGTAAGCCTAAGCGTATAACAACATGTGCCGGTTTGAGACGGCCTTATCTAATTAAGTCATTAAAAACTAGCCTTGCATGTTGGTAGGCCATAGTAGTGTAAGCATGACCAGTGTAGGCATGTTTGAAGGGGCTCCCTTCACCACAATGTTAGGAACAAAGCTTGCCGACACAATGGTGAATGCCTAACTGAGACGGGGATATACCCGGGTGAAGTGAGGGTGTTCATTCGCCGGGCTAGTGTAAGGTTAGGACTAGGTGATATAAAGGTTTTGATACGTGCTCTAGACTGCTTATCAAAGGATAGTGAGCGGTGGTATCGACTGATGCCAAATAAACTAGATAATTCACATATTGTGCGTAAAGTTGTACACCTCTACATAGTGTAAATCTATTTAAATCGCCGCACTCGCGGTCATGAGCATGCTTAGTGCAGTCACATCGAGTATAGTCTTGGTTTCTGCAAAAACGGTTCTTGTTGAAAAATGAGGGAATGGTTTTGTTGTTGATTTTGAGTTGAGTGCCATGTCTATGGTGGGAAATAAGATGTTGATCACAGCCGAGGAGGGTTGCGATTTGTTATTTATTCAAGTACTCACTTGTTGTTCTTTATCTATTTAACCACTTTTTAAATTCCCGTTGTAAAGTACTATGTATTGATGTTGCAAATAAAACTTATGTAATGCTGAAAATAACTTATAGCATAGAGTCTCATCCCTTGTTAGCCATGTATATATATAAATTTTGCGATACACTGCAAATCTTGTTGAATACGCAATTTACTTAATATTGCTTAAATTGTTGTTCTGAGTTAGACGATGAGCTTCTGCCGGACGACGCGTTCTTTACATTCGGTACCGGAGGGTTCGGTGACGTGTCTTTCTAGGACTTACTTCTTATCGGTTGCCTGAGGGTTTGGATAAGCATACCACTGGACTTTTGGTTTATATACATATTATGCTTCCGCTGTTTAATTCGCTACTTCTGATACTTGTTATTTTATTTGACTGGTCGGTCGTGTATCATACTTTATAATGTAATCGTTTAAGTTAAGTATCATATGTGTTTCATATTGTATATATATTGTGTATGGATGTGTATGTCAAAGTTGTGGATATGTGTACTAGCTACTGATCATGAGACTAGTATGGTATGTATACGAGGGCTTCTGATATTCCACGCCCAGAGTCCGACAATTATTCTCTCAAGAGAAGGTCTAAACCTATCAAAAAAACCACTAGCTCTTCTTGTGTGATCTCGAGTACGATGTTCCCAATATTTATAAAATAAGATCGGTAGTAAAACCGAGTTACGCGTCACTCGATACCTCAATTTGGAGCAAATGGTTCAAGCACCATCCAATTATGTTCAGATCAAATAACAAACGTCTAGACACACACTTTCCGGCCTTCCTTTAATTAAGCGCGCTTAGATACACCACGTCGTTTTCATGACGAGTCCCAAGTATAACCAATCGTTTCATCTTCTTTGTTGGCTTGCTCGTGCATATCATCGCTCACTCGAATTGAGGTACATGACCACGAATCCATCAATCAAGAGTAGTAATAAATCATTCTTGCGATCGGCAGCGTCGCGGCTGCTGCTCGTGGTGGCGTTCGTGCTGATGGCTATTGGCGCGTGCATGGCCGCCGGAGTGCCACGGCGCCGAACAGGGGCGTCGCTGTCTCCGGCGGTACAGGTGCTTGGTGTATCTCCATGTGGTCGCGAGCTGAACTTTGCCGACGTCGAGGGCGGCCGTTTGGGAGCTGAAGACGACTACGGGTACGTGGATCCGCCTCCGGATACGCATCGCCGTGGGGGCGGCGCGCCGATACCGCACAAGTAACTACTGTGATACTATTACAGTTGCATAAATACATAAGTCTCTACTTGTTGTACGTACGCTCTCTTTCTTTCTGTCCTTTTGGTACTGTACGTATCTTGCACTAAGAGAATAGTCAAGCACTCAAGCCACGTACAATTTGCACATACTAAGTACTACTCCATGTTGGTTATTTCAAAGAACTTCGTGTATATGTTATGGCTATTGCTACACCTCATAGGTACGATATGTCTCGGATAGGGATGGCAATCGAACATGACGAACACGGGTATTGCTCATCTATGTCTATACCTATGACCCCGATTGCCCCAACGGGTATACCCACGAAGGACGACAAACGAAGAACCTCGTACATACCCGTCGCCCGCGGGTATGCCTATGCACGAACAATGCATCATATATTCAGATTCACACATCAACTGTCAACTAATCGACTCAATTCTCTCGACTAGAAACAAAGCGACTTTCCTCTCTCTGTTGCTTGCTCCGTCTCTCTCCTAACCATGCTGCTGCCGCCGATGTACACGCCGCTGGATCGGGCGAGCTCTGGCTAGCCGCTCTGCCGTCGATACCACTCAAACATGAGCGGTTGTGCCACGAGCCACCATTGCAGTTGTGCTGCGCGCTCCTGGTATACTTTAATCATTTCCCCATTTCATATTCAGTGCAAATATACTAATCTTGGATTTTTAATTATCATCTTTCACTTCAATTTGTTTTAAGTCTATTTTACCCTCTTGAACTATGGTCCGAGTCTAAAAAACACCTTCAACTACAAAACCGTTCACTTTACACCCCCTAATTATTGAAACCAGAGCAAATCACTCCCTCGCCCTAAACCATTCGGTTTTGGATGACGTGGCATCCACATGTACATATTTCGTTGACGTCGCATACTCATGCCCTTTTCCTGAAATGGAACATGCTGTTCACAATGAGCACCTCGTCGGGATCGATGTCCAGGTCCTCGGCACGCCGACTGGTAGAGCGCCCGTGCCGACCAGCCGCGCCTCCAGCCCTCGGAGAAAAAAAAAAGTGCCTCGTCGACAATTCGACCTCTTCACGAGGCTCCTGATTCCGCCGCGGGAGCCGGACGTAGCGGCGGTTGGTCCCAAACAGGCACCTGCACCTAGCTCCCGCTCCCCGAACCGCGGGAAGCCCAAGAAGTTGCCGGCGACCGCCTTGTGCTTCCCGTTTCGTTCAGGTGGTGCCACGAAGCCGGCCGCGTCGGCAGACTCGCCGTCGCCACCGTCCACCTCGCGGACGGCCTCCTCATCATCCTCGTCTTCGATGACCACCACCATGTCCTCCACGGCCTCCAGCGCGCAAACGCCGGCGAAGTCGAACTCGTTCGTGGGCACGGATGACTACATGGCGTCGGAGATCATCGCTGGGAGCGGCCACGACTTCTCCGTGGACTGGTGGGGCCTGGGCGTGGTGCTCTACGAGATGCTCTACGGCCGCACGCCGTTCCGGGGGCAGAACCGCAAGGAGATGTTCTCACCAAGCAGGTGTAGCTCATTGGCGAGTAGACGCCGCAGCGCGACCTCATTGCCCGCCTCCTTGAGAATGACCCTGAGAGGCACATTGGTGCGCGTGGAGTCAAGGCCCACCCCTTCTTCCGCGGCGTCAACTGGAACTGCATCCTCCATGTGGCGCGCCCGCCGTTCATCCCGCCACCGCCGCAGGACAAGGACGGCGGTGAGGTGCTCGACGTTGAGAAGGTCATCCACGAGGTGTTCGCTGCTGCCAATGACGGCGAGGCCGTGGTGGCTGGAGAGGAGAAGCCGCCTTCGCCGAATGCGTGTGGGGGTGTTGCCGGCGGCGGCAGCGAGCGGATGAGAGATCCGTCCAAAGATGGGGATTTCTCCCTTTTTTTCTGAGCTATTGTTTGGACACCACGTCATCCAAAACTAGGGTGGTTTAGGGCGAGAGAGTAATTTGCTTTGGTTTCAATAATTAGGGGGGCTAAAGTGAATAGTTTTGTAGTTGAATGTATTTTTTGGATCCGAACCATAGTTCAAGGGGGTAAAATGGACTTATTCCTTTAATTATCCACTAGTTTTATGTTTTCCAAAAATTGATGTTTAGGTTTTAAAATCAAACAAAACCATGAATGAAAATTCAGAAAAATTAAATGACAAAAGAATGCATCAAAACTTTAAAAAAGTTCACATTTTTATATATTTGAAAGATAAACCCATATTTTGGATATTACAAGCCGACTTGCACAGGCTGCCTCGTGCGTAGTTCGCTTCTCATCCCAGACGGTCTTATCTCCGATAGACTTCTAAGGAATACTAAGACTAAACAACACCTTCTTTCCCTAGATTTCTCCTCTCTTTTTTTTTTGAAACGATTTTGTCTAGATTTCTCTCCCACACATAAACAAAACAACCTATTTCATACCATTTGCGTAAATATTTCATCCAACCATCAGCAATATAATTTTTCGTACTGAATTTAAAAAGATAGGATTTGTTCACAACAACGTGCTGGCTTCAATCCCAATGTATCACCAAACGCACCAAACGCTAGAGATTATCATGCTGAACTCTTATTTAGTGTTCTTCGTTTTTCAACAAAAAAGAAAGAAAGCAACGTATTAGCTTAGAGTGCAAACACACATGACATTTGGGCGTCTCTTGCGTGTTGACATAATAGGTTTATTTATCAATCTTCTCAAGTATTGTGTACTCCATATATGGTCTTGCAGCATGTGGCTTCATATACTTGAATTTTATGATGAAGAGACCATTCCATTTTGTGCTCTTCCGGTTTTCCTTTTGCGCGCGTGCTTTAGAACAGCCGGGATGTGGGTATTCAAGAAATACGTGTGCAAGTCGATGCACCCAGGGTCAAAATTAAATAGGTGAGCGTCTTTGCTGTGTGTCTCCATTGCCATCGACCTCAACCTTGTCAAGTTCGTGTCATCGAAGCTTCGCGAGAGAATGTGACATGAAAACCGAATCAACATTAGTTAATTAGATCGCTGTAATAAAAATCCGCACTTAGCCATATATATTTTGAAAATGAACCTCACCGTCCTTTGAAGAATCCATATGGTTCATATAGCTTAGCCAGAAGCATCAGAAAATTGTAGCTTCGATTGAACTTGGTGTAATATCGTGAAAACAGCCCAAATAATAGTATACTCACTGCATGCAGTATCTGTGCATCACGAAATTAAAGATATGAATGACCTCAAATACACGTGAGCCACGTCATCATCTCAACCTTACAAAAAAAATGCATACAGAATGAGATTAACGTGTGTATTTAATTAATTACCTCGAGTGGTAGCTTGTATACTAGTATCATATACGCATGAAAGTATGCGAACTTGCTGAAAACGAGTAGCCTTTTGGTCTGGACAGGCCTCCCATTCTCCAGTCCACGGGGATTAATGGAGAAGTAGTCCCAGCATGTGTCCTCTAGAGCATAAGCGGGCAACGGATTTTGGAGCGACGAGGTCACATGGTAGATTTCTTGCACTTTCTCGTTCAAGTGAGTGGCTATGGCTACCATCATTGCATTTACCACCATGTCAGCTGGTATCTAGCAAGTTTAAAGTACATATGGACTAATTAGCTAGGTACATGCAGTGTTAACTTGTCTATATATGCACTAGCTTGCTACGCACAGCAACGTGTATATATATATTACATAAGACGCTCGGGTGTCTAGACACTTACATCATGAACCATCCGATAACGTGTATGATCAATGCAAATTTTAGAGTTCGGGTATGAAATTTTTTTATACCCTTGATATATTTATGGCAAGTTTGAACTACTTTTGAATTTAGTACATTAGAGTGATTATATACCATGATACTAGCTCAAACTAGTTAAATTAATGACGAATTTAATTTTTTTCGGAGCTTGACATCTCAAATACACAGAACAAGTATTTCATGCACGTTGGTGCCTAGGTACTCACTGTATCAACCGTGGCCTTACGATCACCTATGAAACATGGGAGTGCTTGCTCATCGTAGGCGACAATCATGGCGTCAACTGTCCTGCATTCGTCAACTTAATACTCGATCAGTGCCATTCAAAAAAAGTACAAGTTTTCAATCATGTTGATTGGTTTTGATTAGATCGATGGTGTTTTATATACGTTGAAAGTTGATAGTATGATTTAACTTGATGTAGATATATACCTTATTCCCTCGATCCATCCAGGGAATGGATCTTGATAGGTGCTGGTTACGATGCTGGGTCGAACGATGACCACCGGAAGGTCTCCTCTCAGCTGCCCAAGTATCATCTCTCCCATAGCCTTGGTTAATGCATACACGTTTGGCCACCCGAAATGGCTAGCCCTACAACATTTTAATTAGTTGACATTAAATTAGCTACGAACGTGTGCAAACAACAAGGCACACCAAGCGCACGGTTGATCCGAGTTCCGGTGATAATGCATGTATGCGGAAAGCGCACACAGCACTTTGATCTGAAAATAGAAATTAGATGCGAAACTAGATAAAGTTTAACTGAAAAGACTAGATAGTATGTTTTCTGGTTTTTGGAAGAGGTCAGACTGACCACACCATGGTGGCCAAACCGGTGCCCTGTTAAAAGTGGGCGCGGTCAGACCGACCAGTGGTTAGCGGTCAGACCGGCCTGGTGACGGCAGTCCGACCGGCTATGATGGCTCAGTGCATAGTGAGTTGTGCTGAATTTTGAGAATTGGCATATATAGGGTTGTGGATTTGTTGCATATGTGTTGCATGACGTATGTTTTGGCTAATGTGGGTTAAGTTACGAAGAACTTGTGTCCGAAATCGATTTCTTGGTCTATTGTTGTGCATGAAAGCTTGGAGTCAACTACGATCAACGACGAGGATGATCGGAACTTGATTTGGTGAAATCAAGGTCCAGAACGATCAAGAATGCCGGGTGAAGTGGTTGGTCTCAAGCAAGACACAAGATGGATAAGGACGAGAAGTTTGGTGCAACGGGTTACATCAAGTGGCTTGAGCCGGTGCAAGTGTTGAGATGGTCTGGTGGGAGCCGGATGTGAGAGACTTGCCGATGTGAGGAAAGCCATTGGCGAACCTCCGCGTGGCGAAGCATGAAATTGCTTCATAAGATTGGACTCGGTCAAGGATGGAAGGATCGAGAAGGGGTATTTTAGTATCTTCACCAAAATACCGGGTTAATGACCTTGGATAAACCGCATCGTATGATGATGCAAAGGAGAAGTAGTTTAGGTTATGAAGGGGACAAGATCACGAAAAGACGGATTTGTGAGCACCAAATCATCATATGCTTTGAGAAGCTTGTGTGAGTGAGAGACCCGTTTGTGTATGTATTTAACAGGTGCCCGTTAGGATTTCTCTAGCCCTAGCCTCTACTATATAAGGGGTGGTCCAGGATTTGCACACCAAACAAGCATAGGAATCCTAATTTGTTATTTGAGGGAAAGTGGAGAGAGTAGAGGAGGCTCTGGTTTGAGAGATGTATTGAGAGAAACTTTGTGGAATTGAGTGCTCATGAGTGAGCTTTTGTCCTCCATGTTGGAGTGGCTGTAAACACTCAATTCTTCAATATCAATCCAATCATATTCGTGCAAAGATGATTTGTCTCTTGCTTTGTCTCTTTTTTTAAGATTTTGGGTTCTTGTGTCCTAGAGGTTTTGCCTTGGTCTTTTACTATGATCTATCTTAGTAGGACTTATGGAAGTTGATCTAAGGTCATCTTGATCATCTTTAATCCCCGAGCAAGTCTTTGGATCAAGTTTAAGTTTTCACCTGATTTTAGCCCTCTTCGATTCAAACAAGAAACTCTTGGAATCTTGGCTATGATTGTCTAGATATTCAATTGGAATAGGTTCATAACCTTCTTGTTGAGTTGTGTTTGAAATCTTAAGTGATTTGATTCGTAGATCAAAAGTTAAGTCATTTTGTGAATCCAAAATCGTGCTTTTTTTGTCAGTCTGAGGAGAGGTCAGACCGCCCATTACATGACGGTCAGACCAATTGAGGGGGTTGTTGATTGAGCTTCTTGTTTTCAGTATTCTTTCTTTGTGAATCTTAGATCTTGATCATTACAGCTTCACACGGTAATTGCAGTTAAAAGGCAAAAGGGAAAAAGTTCACCCCCTCTAGGCGCTAACACTATCCAACAATGTGCAAGCTTATTTTTAAATTATTTTTTTATTCATTACCTCTCCAAGCCAAGCTCCCTCATGGTTGTCTTCTCTAACTGTTTTAGATCTGAGCTACCGCTCTTAGCCGCCTTGAGTTCAGTCTTGACCTTTTCGACCAGTTTCAACTCGGCTTCAATGTCCAGGTAGTAGCCTTCTCTTATCGTTTCACCGATAAGGAATGGCTTCTCCAGCAACAGTTTGTCTTGGGTACCGGCTGCAAAAGCTAAATAAAAGAGTATATATATTGCTGCTGGTTAATATAAGGATATGCACTGTTGTATACGAGCTAGTCAATACGATCGAGTATATGTACCCGTGGAAACATGAAGTAACATTTTCAGGTGAGCACACTGCTTGGCAAACTCGCACACGTGTTTGGATCCTAAGGTGTTAGTCGCCAAGGCAACGTCATACCTATGTGCAGTAACAATATATTTAACCATCTCAATATCGATCTCATTATCATATGTAGCACTGAGCATGCAAATTAACGTACGTACTACTGTACCTTTCATAAAAGCTGGTGGTAGCGGCTCCGTTGATAACGATGTCGATCTCCTCGAGCAGTCTCCCGACCTCGGAGTCGTCCAGCCCGAAATTCTCCTGCGTGACGTCTCCGGCCAAAGGAACGATCTTTTCTTTGATTAAATCGTGGAATCCTGCAAGCCCGTGTTTGTCTCGCAGAACGCTGAAGAGATCCTTCCCTACGATCTGCATGCGCGCTGGCTTGCATGAATAATAATACATATTCGGTCCATCAGGTGGCATGTGTAGTACGTATTAACGTACGTACCTCTGTGACCACGCGCTGCTCGGCGGACGCAGCGTCCGGTGCGCGCACTAGCAGGTAGATCTTCTTCACATCCGGCTCAACTCGCAATATCTTCTCTACAACCACTGCATGGATCGATCGATGCATATGAATATACGATGTATATATGTACATATGCATATATGGGGAATATGTGGCGGATCTTTAAAGTTGAAAATCGATATATTTCCGTTGAAAAAGTTGAACTTTTTTAGATCAAAGTGGGGAATGTGTGTGTGTGTGAGAGCCAGATTACTTGCCAATGACCTAGCTAGTAGTGACCTGTTACCCGATCTTGTGAAAAATTTAAAACAAGGAGAGGTAGAAGAGTATGCATAATGTACGTACGTACTTTTGCAAAGATACCCAGTTGAGCCGGTGATGAGGATGCTCTTATCCCTGAAGCACCCGGCTACTGAACCGGCGTCGTCCATGCCGATCGACTTGCCGAGCGTGCTAGCGTTGATGAGATTCGATCTGTGGCAGCTAGCTAGGCTAATATATCGTGTTCTACTTAACTTGGTCGAGCTGATAGCTAGCTATATATGTACTCGAGGATCCTCTACGTACTAACCAACCGATCGAACTAAAGTGACTATAAACGACGACAATGACGCTACACTGAAGATCAACACAAGCACACACGTAAATTAATCTCCTCCGGTTTTTCTTTCAACGAATAGCACCACTAACCAAGGAGCAGGTCTTACGCATTCACAAAGATCATCCACAATCTACTTCACGCTTTTGTGACAGTTGATGTTGCCGTTGCCAGATCTGAAGTCTACTGCAAGGAAGATAAAGAAGTTTAGCATATTCATCAACTCAAGGGTTAGGCGGTAACATATTATTCATCTACAATCTTCCTTGTAAAACGGAGGTACTCATTTACTTTAATCTTGTGCTATTATGAATATAAATCTGTCGGACCGGATTACGAGAATCCAAATCCTCTGTGAATCATTGTGCTATTCCTGGATCGATAGCTAGCACTTCACAAAGACACGTTCTTGAATCATTCATACAAAGGCGTGAACTGAAACAAATATATTACAACACAGGGTAACATAGCCCTCAACGGGTCGAGTTTTACAAAAGGGCCGCACAAGGCCAAATATATTACATTACAAAAGAACGACCAAGTCTACAGCGGAAGCAACAGGGAAGGTAGGGCTCCTCTACATACGACAAGCGGCAGGGTGTCTCAGTGTCTGACAGATATTAACCAAGGGTTGGATAATATCGGTTGTGCTGTGAGTACCAACGAAGTCTACTTAGGCGAGGCGAGATCTAAACTCTGAACTATCCTACTCCTCGTCATATCCTTGTCCATCGTCTTACGGTCCATCGTAGTAGGCATAGTCTCCTTCATCTTCATTATCTGAAGGGTGGGGGAGAAGCGAGGATGAGCACTACTACCGTGCTTTCATGAGCCAACACACAAATGCAATTATATATATGCAAGGCTTAACAAGGATGGCTCAGGTTCTTTTATTTGCGAAAGCAAGTTTTGCAATACTATAATTACAAAACCTATGACTTAGCATTTTTAACAAATTGTAATTTTTATAAAGAGAGTAGTGTGCAATAATTATTTCAGCAGAGGTTACCTCCACCTTCATGCTTATTTTGATCATGGTTACATCCACCATATTAACAAACTTTGGGGTACATCCACGAGGGAAAAACAAATTCAGGGCTAGGTGAGCCCGCCACAATTTTATACCACCCACAAGGTTTTAAAATAGAACTAACTCAAGTTAAGTTCCCATGTCCGCCTTTGACCGTAGGCACGGCTGTTTAAACAGTTTAATACTCTGCAGAGATAGCACACTTTACCCACAAGAGACAATTAACTCATTGCCCTACACAATTCCTTAGATGTGTAGTCGAGAGGTTGTCACAATAACGTTCGACTTATCTCACCCCTTACGTCATTTAGCACATATAGGGTTCGCCCATAGTGTTGGCGGGATGTTTTACCTCGGACCGGTATAGCGGTGCTATACCTCGTGACCGCAAAACGTCACCCTCCTCTCGGTGTCCCATTCAAGCGGAATAAATCCTTGGCTCCCCATTTATCCGCCCGTGAAATGGCATCAAGGTTCAATAAACCTACTAAGCTAAGTCGCAAGTTTTTACGCAACTTGTGGTTGTACTTGTTTAACACGGAGGTCGTGACCGATTAAGTCCTTAGGGTTATCTGGCGGTTCATTCCACAACCCAACCATTCTCGTGCTCTTGAGCACCAATCCGCCTCACCATCCGCCCAGATAGAGCTAGCATTTTTAGGGTTTTTGAGGAGTAAACCAAACTATTTTCTCGCCTTAGTCATTAGACCACCAATGACTACCCAAAACATTTTATTTTTGAAGACATGATGATTTGGGGTATTTAATACCCCGGTACTTGAGCAAGGCTAGCATGTCGCCTAAGCCCAAATGCGACCTATAACTAGTATTACCATAGTATTACTAGGGTGACAAGGGTTATTGGATTCAAGTTGACATGGATGGCAATATTAATTAATTAGACAACAAGTAGGTAATTAACTACCTTAAGCTTTAACATACATTTGATTAAAAATTAAAGCATGCAATTTGTTAATTTAAAAGAAACTAATTTACATAAAATGTAGGAGCAACATGGTCAAAGTATTGACTCGCCTTGGTTAGAGGCAAGATGATCGTGATATTCTTGGTCTTGGTCGACTTGAGGATCTCCGTCTTGAATCCTAAGCAGGCGATTCTGGGAAAAAGCACAACGGCAAAGAAAGCAAGTAAATACAAAAGAATACACAAATGAACTCCAACTTATCAAGTCTGTGCCATTAGCAAGGTCTTGACTTAACAATTTTAGAAATTTATTTTGCAATTTTGGAGCTATAACGGAGAAGATCTGAATTCTGAAGCTTAAATGGAAAAGAAAAAAAAAAAGAGAGGGCTTGGTCCTGAGCAGTATGGACCGCGTCCCTTTGCACTGAGGCGGCTCGGGTTCACAGACACAAGGCCACAGTCTTGGCCCAGCTGAGGCGATGAAAGGGAGGTGGCCAGTGCCTCTGAGGAGTTGAGGGGCCGCATGGCAGCTAAAGGGGGTATGAACCTATGACGGGTGGGGCCACGCCTAAACAAAACCTCACACGCTCTTCCTCTCGCGTTTTTGAGCAGAGAAGCAGAGGAGGGGAGAGCTCAAGACGGCCTGTGTGGTGCGGCGGCGGCGGGAAGGCCGGTGGTGGCGTGGGAAGCCGGAGGTGGCGGCCTCGGTGGAAGTGGCGGCGGGGCGAAGGAGGGGCGGCCAGAGAAGGAAAGGCGTGGCTTCCTCGATTTCACGTGGCGCCAGTGGCGGCAGACCTTGTGATGAGGCGGCAGCGGCTGGCATGAGGTGAGGTGTTGGTGGAAGCGATGCAGGAGGAGGGGAGGCAGTGCGGTGCGGCTCGGCGGCCGGAAGCGAGAGAAAAGGCGGCGTGGGTGGAGGGCCTCTGGCGACGGGAGGAGAAGGAGGTGGGGACGGGTCACTTTGGGGCCACGGGCTCTCGGTGCGCAGCGTCTTGGCCGGGCTCACCGAGGCCATGCGAGGTGGAGAGCGCGGCGGCAAGCGGAAGCTTCGAATTTGAGGTATGTCCTCTTTACCTTTTGCAATGGGGCGGCGTGGGGAAAGCTCCGGGGAGAAGGGGCTTAAAGGGAGAAGGAGGGGCGGGGGGTCAAGGGGAGAGCGGCGCCAGCTGCGAGGCGGAGGCATGGGCGCTTCTTGGAGGGTGGTTGGGGTGCAGCATGAGGACGGCGAGGACGAGCCGACGCTCTGAGCGAGCTCCAAGGTCATGAGGTTGGTGATGACCGAAGATTTAGCGACGCAGCACCGGTCCACGATGCGAGGGCAACGATGGCGCCACAGTGACGACAGGCTCGCCACGCGAGGGGCTTGAGGTCAAAGCGCCAGGACGCGAAGCGGTGAGTGGGTGGTGACGAGGGCGCAGACGAGAGAGGGGACGGGCGAGCTGGCGTCCTTGGGCGCCTGGCTTGACTCGACGATGCGCGATAAGAGGGGAGGTGGCGCAGAGAGTAGGGGCCTTGAGAGAGCGAGCCAAGGCTGACACTGTGGGAAGTCCTCCACTGCTTCTTCTTCTTTGCTGTGGGGAGCAGGAAGGAGAGGACCTCGAGCTGCCTTTGCATAAATTTGAAGCGAGAGAGAAGGGCCGGGCTGGGTGAGCTTGAGGAGGGCTTGGCGGGGGAAATAAATTTGAGCGAGGTAAGGCGAAGTCCAGCTCAAATCGGCCAAGATTCAAGCGGAGGAAAACTCGAATCGGAAGTCTGAGTCAAATGCTACAACCAACGCATTTGAAACTCGAATCGAGGAAGAACGGGGTTTTCGAAAATAGGATTTAGTTGAATTCTGGCGAAGAACGAAAGCGAAATCATTTACTATTTAGCCGTCAGAAAGCGGACGTTACAAATCCTACCCACTTTAAGCGAATCTCGACCCGAGATTCGAGTGATCTGGCGAGGCAGGTAGTCTTGCTTGATTGATCTTGGCGTTCCCGGTGGCTTCCTTGGCGGTGTGGTGACTCCTTTGGACTTTGCAAAAGCGGATGACTTGCGTCTTGTTAAGCTTCTCGATGGCGTCGAGGATCTTGATTGGATGCTCGGGATAAGTCGGATCTTCTTTGAAGGCGATGGCTTCATGAGCGTCTGCTCTTGAGCACTCTGAGACATTTCTTGGTGGGAGGCGTGAAACACATTGTGAACCGACAAATTCTCCGGTAGCTCTAAGCTGCACGCATAACTTCTCCACGCTTGGCGGTGATGGGGAATGGGCCTATATATCTTGGGGCAAGCTTGCCTTTAACCTTGAATCTTGAGTTCCACGAAGCGGTGACACCTTAAGGTACACGGCATCTCCAACTTCAAAGTTAACTTTCTTGACGGTTGTCGGCATAACTTTTCTGTCTTGGTCGAGCCGCTTGGAGCGATCTCGATCGGTCGAACTTTCTCTTCGGCTTGCTTGAGAGTATCTGGTCGAAGATATATCCTTCACGGATTCGACCAATGCAGAGGGTTCGCATTTTCTTCCATAAAGTGCTTCAAGCGGTGACATTTTCGACTTGGTGGTAGCTATTATTGTATGCAAACTCGGCATACGGTAAACACTTTTCCCAATCTCGGTAAACTCCAAAGCACAAGCTCGAAGCATGTCTTCTAGAATTTGGTTTGTCCTTCTGTCGACCATCGATCTGCGGATGATAAATCGTCTTTGAAATCAAGGTGTGTCCCAAGGGCATCATGCAACCGCCCGAAATGCGAGGTGAATTGGGATCCTCGATCGGAGACTATCCTCTTGGGTACTCCGTGTAAACACTGTCTGAGCCATATATAACTCAGCCTAACTTGTCTCCTTGTAAGTTGTCTTCTTTGGAATGAAATGGGCTACTTTGGTGGGTCTATCAACTATAACCCATATTGAGTCAGCAAGGACTTGGTTCGGGGTAGACCGGTAATGAAATCCATTCCAATCTCTTCCCATTTCCACTGAGGGACTTGCAGGGGTTGAAGCAATCCTGCTGGCTTCTGATGTTCAGCTTTGATTCGTTGACACACATCACAACAGGCTACATACTCGGCGATATCTCTCTTCATGCGTGGCCACCAATACAAAACCTTCATGTCTTGATACATCTTGGTGCTACCTGGGTGCAGGGTATACGCTGAGCTGTGGGCTTCCTTCAGGATTAAATCCTTAAGTTCCTTTTGGTGGGGAACAAAGAGACGTTTCCCATACCATAGGATTCCTTGCTGATCTTCAATCATCTTGGGGGCTTTTCCTTTTGCCATGAGATGTTTGAACCTCTGGACTCCAGAGTGTCCTTGTTGAGCGGTCTTGATCTGCTCTTCTAACGTTGGATGTGCTTCCATAGCATCTGCAGTGCCTTGTTCTATCAAATATAGGTTGAGAGCTTCAAATTCCTTATAAAGCTCGGGTTGATGCTCTTGAATCATAACATTCTTTGCGGTATGACTTACGGCAATGCATCGGCAACTACATTAGCCTTTAGGGATGATAATGGACATCAAATTGTAATCCTTTATTAACTCTAACCATCTTCTTTGTCGGAGGTTGAGATCTGATTGAGTGAATATGTATTTGAGACTCTTGTGGTCCGTATAAATATCACAATGATTTCCAATCAAGTAATGCCGCCAAATTTTGAGGGCGTGCACTACTGCTGCTAACTCCAAGTCATGAGTTGGATAGTTGTCTTCATGAGGACGGAGCTGTCTGGATGCATAGGCTACAACTTTTCCTCCTTGCATAAGCACGCATCCAAGACCTTGGCGCGATGCATCACAGTAGACTTCAAAGTCTTGATGAATGTCCGGCAGGGTCAATACTGGTGCAGAAGTTAACTTCTTCTTCAATTCTTTAAAACTCTTTTCACAAGCATCTGTCCATTCATACTTCTTTTCTTTCTTAAGCAAGTGGGTCATCGGCTTGGAAAGCTTGGAGAATCCTTCTATGAAGCGTCTGTAGTATCCGGCTAAACCGAGAAAACTACGGACTTCGGTCACTGATGTAGGTTGTTTCCAATCCATCACAGCTTCCACTTTGGATGGATCAACTGCTATTCCTCCTGCGGATACAATATGTCAGAAGCTGATTTCTTTAAGCCAAAATTCACATTTCTTGTACTTGGCATAGAGCTCATGCTCTTTAAGCTTTTCGGGACCATTTGCGGATGTTGACATGCTCTTCATTGGTCTTGGAATAGATCAAGATGTAGTCTATAAACACGACTACAAATTTGTCAGTATTCCATAAATACCTTGTTCATCGATTCATGAAGTAAGGTGGGGCATTGGTCAAGCCAAAGCGACATATTGTGAACTCATACAAGCCATACCGAGTGGTGAAGGTCGTCTTAGGAATGTCCTCGTTAGGATCTTGAGTTGATGGTATCCAGATCTTAAATCTATTTTGGAGAAAACTGAAGCTCCTGTCAACTGGTCAAATAGATCATCAATGCGAGGCAAGGGATACTTGTTCTTGATTGTCACCTCGTTGAGTGATCTGTAATCCACGCACAATCTGGCGGAACCATCTTTCTTCCTTACAAAAAAATGGCGAACCCCAGGGAGAAGAACTAGGTCTAATGAATCCTTTCTCTTGCAAGTCTTCAAGTTGTGTCTTCAACTCTTCAAGTTCATCAGCGGCCATTCTATATGGTCTCTTAGCAATTGGGGCTGTTCCTGGCTTCAAATTGATCACAAACTCGATATCTCTGTCAGGTGGCATGCCTGGCAATTCTTCTGGGAAGACATCGGGGTAAGCTTGGACTCTGCGTTGTCTCTAAGGACAACTCTCCAAGGTGGTGGATTGTTCGATCCCAAGGAGGAGCGATCCACACTAATCCTTATTGTGGTTTGAGGATCCTTGGCAAGTACCACTTTTACATTGGCGCAATCTATTAATCCATGATATCGGCCAACCAATCCATCCCGAGGATGATATCTAGTGTTTGGGATTCTAGCACAAGAAGAGTAGCTAAGAATCCAGAATCCTCCAAAGCAATTTCTACTTTGGGACTAACTGAAGTAGCATATAGGGTTCCCCCGGGTGATCTAAGTACCACGGGTTTCTTTAGCTTATAAAGTCGGCAACTTAAGCCTTTCAACAAACTTTCTTGAAACAAAGGAGTGTGAAGCTCGAATCAAACAATACTTGTCTTGGTCTTGAATTAACAGAGAACGTACCCATCAGTACTCCTGCGGCCTCTTGTGCCTCCTCTGCGGTGACATGATTCACATTGCCACGGTTCTGGGTTGGGGTAGACCTTGAAGCTTGGGAAGTCTGGTGACTCTTGCTCGGGCTGAGGTCAGACCTTGAAGCTGAGGCGGCTCTGGGTTACTCTTTGGGGCGGGGTTCTTTGCGATGAGGCACGGTTAGCAAAGTGACCTTTTCTCCTGGTGAAGCAATGGAGGTGTCTTCTTGGGGTTGTGATTCTTTGGCTGTCCGTGGGCGAAGGGCGTGAAACCGCTTCCTTGAGGATGGGAGGCAGGAGCTGAGCTTTTCTGAGGCTGGGCTGCAGATGATCTGAAAGATGAACTGCCCTGGAAAGTTGACTTCTGGGGATAGTTTCCTTGGGGCTTCTGGAAGGGCATCTTCCTCTTGCGGCTAGTTTACGCTAACTTATTCTCATTTTCTAGCAAGAGAGCCTTGTTGATCAAGCGGTGGAAGTTGGCATAGTCATGGAGGATAAGCTTTCACGCATGTCACGCATACCTTCCACAAAGCGGTCTATCTTTTCTTCTTCATCGGCTCGTCATTGGGGGCGTGGCGAGCAAAATTGGGTAAACTTAGTGACATACTCGTTGGCCGTCATATGTCCTTGTTTGAGTTACGAACTCATTCTTCTTCAATCTCATTGTCTTAAATTTGATGCGAAGTTGGTCTTGAAGGTGCTTTGAATTCCGTCCGGGAATTGGGCGCAAAAGCTGGTTCATCCTCATCAAGCGTATACGCAACTTCTTCTCTACAATGCTGCAGCTGCGAAATTTCTTTGGTTCTCGATCGTAGATGCTCTGACCACCTTCTTCTTCTTCTTCTTCGGACTCTGGACTTTCCTTACCTCTGGCGGCAAGGTAATTCTCCCACCACGCGGCTGCAGCACCTTTTAGTTGGTGGGTGGCAAAGTCCACCATGTCTTTGTTGGAGCAACAGCGAGTGAAGCTTCTTTTGGTGTCCCTGAGCAGGTCTTGACTTCAAGAGGTTCGTCATTGCAGCAAAGGTGAGGGCCTTGTCCTTAAGAAGTCGTGAGCTTGGAATTGCGGCCAGCAGAGCCTGTCTGTGATTGTTGAGCAAAGCTTGGAGAATTTGGGTCTCTTGGAACATCACTTGGGCCATTGTCGGTTCTTTGGTGGTGGAGGCGCAGTCTTGTCCTTGTCCACGACCACGGCCACGTCCTGACCTCTTCCTCGGCGATGGCAAAGGCTCCGCAGACGAGGCGGCGGCTCTTCTTGGCGGCATCTGAAGAAAAGATGAGACTTAGAACTAGGAGAACCAAGGAAAAAGGGTATATGAGGGTTTACTAGCCCTCTAAGGCACACACAAAAGAACCAAGCAGAAAGATCGAGCAGATACAATACAAAGCCTAGAATGGCTGCATTATATTAAGGGGTTAAGTGTTACATGACTTCCATACAAAGCTTATCGTAAGCTAAGTCATGACACAGGATACACATCGTCTACAAAGGGAGAAACAAAAGTGCTTGCAACCCAAAAGGCGCCTAGCAAGCCTTGCTAGCTATCCTAGCCTATCGACTACTCCATCGAGGCAGGAGGCGGGGCGGCTCGATCAAGCTCGTGACGAGAGTGACCCGAGTGATGTCTGTGGCCAGAGCAGGAGGCAGAACTGGGTCGCGTCCACGGACACCGGAAGGTCGTCGAAGGCGGTGGCCCGGGCGTCCTGCGCTCTTCTTGTGATCAACTGGTCGCGGAGTCCACAGGGGAGGAGGCTGGGCTGGGCTGAAGTAGCTTGATCGCCAGGCGGTGTGAGGCGTGCTACCTCTGCAAGGCGGCGTCTCTCTCCATCTTGATGATGTCTCTGTCCTGCCGATCTTTGTCTCTCCCACATGGCATCATGGTGGGCTTCATCGCTTCGATCATGTTGGTGCGAAGGGTGTCGAGTGGGCCTCACTATCGGTGAGAAGCATCCCCGCTGTCGGATCTCGATGGTGTGGGAGTGGATGTTGTGAATCATCGCTGGGTCATTTTACTTTTCTTTGGGTCGGCGGGGCTCATCGTCGATGGCGGCGAAGGACTCGAGGAGCTCTCTCCATTGTAGAGACAGGGAAGAAGCGATCTGGCGACTCTTGCGGGAGGACCTCGTGTACTGACACAAGCGGTGTGGCGACACGGGCTGCATCTGGATAGCGTCGAGGCTGGCTGAGGCGGGTGCCTCGACAAAGAACACGTGGGTCGTGAACTCGCCGGTCTGGCATAGAGGAAAACCTCCATGTCCCAAGACTCGTGAGCCATAACCATCGTCTTCCGTCCTCGGAAGAGCGGAGGCGGGGAAATTAAGGAAGCTGCATCATTTCATGAAGGAGATCGATTGAAACCGCCTTCATTGACCCCATGAGAGCTATGGTCCCATGGGCTGCGGTGGAGGAGAAGCCATCTACAAATTTTGAAACAAGAGAAAAGATTAGTAACACTTAATGAGATTAGAGATGAGTATGGAACTAGGAATGATGAGTAGAAGCAATAAATACTCTATATTTTTGGCAAAACTTTTCTTAATTTTAAAAATAAGATCCAAGTCCTTAAGGCAACGACCAATCTAACTAAGACTCTCTGATCGTATGCTCGATACCGGCTCTGTTGGACCGGATTACGAGAATCCAAATCCTCTGTGAATCATTGTGCTATTCCTGGATCGGTAGCTAGCACTTCACGATTACGTTCTTTGAATCATTCATACAAGGCGTGAACTGAAACAAATATATTACAACACAGGGTAACATAGCCCTCAGCGAATTGAGTTTTACAAAAGGGCGCACAAGGCCAAATATATTACATTACAAAAAACGACCAAGTCTCTGTTGAAGCAAGGAAGGTAGGGCTCCTCTCGCACGAACAGCGGATCGGGTGTCTGTGTCTGACAGAGATATTAACCAAGAAATTTGGATAATATCGGTTGTGCTGAGTACCAACGAATCTACTTAGGCTGGCGAGATCTAAACTCTGAACTATCCTACTCCTCGTCATATCCTTGTCCATCGTCTTACGGTCCATCGTAGTAGGCATAGTCTCCTTCATCTTCATTATCTGAAGGGTGGGGGAGAAGCGAGGATGAGCACTACTACCGTGCTTTCATGAGCCAACACACAAATGCAATTATATATATGCAAGGCTTAACAAGGATGGCTCGGGTTCTTTTATTTGCGAAAGCAAGTTTTGCAATACTATAATTACAAAACCTATGACTTAGCATTTTTAACAAATTGTAATTTTTATAAAGAGAGTAGTGTGCAATAATTATTTCAAAGAGAGGTTACCTCCACCTTCATGCTTATTTTGATCATGGTTACATCCACCATATTACTTGACCTTTGGGTACATCCACCGGGGAAAAACAAATTGAGGGCTAGGTGAGCCATACAATTTTATACCACCCACAAGGTTTTAAAATAGAACTAACTCAAGTTAAGTTCCCATGTCCGCTTTTTGAGTAAAGGCAATTTATTTAAGCAGGTTTAATACTCTGCAGAGATAGCACACTTTACCCACAAGAGACAATTAACTCATTGCCCTACACAATTCCTTAGATGTGTAGTCGAGAGGTTGTCACAATAACGTTCGACTTATCTCACCCCTACGTCATTTCGCACATATAGGGTTCGCCCATAGTGTTGGCGGGATGTTTTACCTCGGCTGGTATAGCGGTGCTATACCTCGGCCGACGGCAAAACGTCACCCTCCTCTCGGTGTCCCATTCAAGCGGAATAAATCCTTGGCTCCCCATTTATCCGCCCGTGAAATGGCATCAAGGTTCAATAAACCTACTAAGCTAAGTCGCAAGTTTTTACGCAACTTGTGGTTGTACTTGTTTAACACGGAAGTCGTGACCCGATTAAGTCCTTAGGGTTATCTGGCGGTTCATTCCACAACCCAACCATTCTCGTGCTCGGGAGCACCAATCGCCTCACCATCCGCCGAGATAGAGCTAGCATTTTTAGGGTTTTGAGGAGTAAACCAAACTATTTTCTCGCCTTAGTCATTAGACCACCAATGACTACCCAAAACATTTTATTTTTGAAGACATGATGATTTGGGGTATTTAATACCCAGTACTTGAGCAAAGGCTAGCATGTCGCCCAAATGCGACCTATAACTAGTATTACCATAGTATTACTAGGGTGACAAGGGTTATTGGATTCAAGTTGACATGGATGGCAATATTAATTAATTAGACAACAAGTAGGTAATTAACTACCTTAAGCTTTAACATACATTTGATTAAAAATTAAAGCATGCAATTTGTTAATTTAAAAGAAACTAATTTACATAAAATGTAGGAGCAACATGGTCAAAGTATTGACTCGCCTTGGTTAGAGGCAAGATGATCGTGATATTCTTGGTCTTGGTCGACTTGAGGATCTCCGGCGTCTTCGAATCCTAAGCAGGCGATTCTGGGAAAAAGCACAACGGCAAAGAAAGCAAGTAAATACAAAAGAATACACAAATGAACTCCAACTTATCAAGTCCTGTGCCATTAGCAAGGTCTTGACTTAACTAATTTTAGAAATTTATTTTGCAATTTTTGGAGCTATAACGGAGAAGATACTGAATTCTGGCTTAAATGGAAAAGAAAAAAAGGGAGAGAGGGGCTTCGGTCCACAGAGCAGTATGGACCGCGTCCCTTTGCCAGAGGCGGCTCGGGTTCCTGACCAGAGTCTTGTGTGCAGCCCAGCGGAAGCGATGAAAGGGAGGTGGCCGGCTGCTACTGAGGGTTTGAGGCCGCATGGCGGCTAAAGGGGGTATGAACCTATGACGGGTGGGGCCCGCCCTAAACAAAACCTCACAGCTCTTCTCTCGCGTTTTTGAGCAGAGAAGCAGAGGAGGAGCTCTCGGGCTGCAGCCGGGCGGCGGCAGGCAGAGGTGCGGCGGGAAGGCCGGCGGGTGGCGGCCTGGAAGCCGGAGTGGCGGCCTCGGTGGAAGTGGCGGCGGGTTGAGAGAAAAAGGCGGCAGCTTCCTCGAAAGGCGGCGGCGCTCGAATGGCAATGGCAGCAGCAATGGATGGGCGGCAGCAGCGCAGGCGGGCGAGGTGAGGTGTTGGTGGAAGCGATGCAGGAGGCTTGGGGAGGCGGTGCGGCTTGGCGGCGGCCGGAAGCGGAGAAGACGAGGCGTGGGTGGAGGCCTCTGGCGGCGGGAAGAAAGGAGGTGGGGGCGGGTCACTTTGGGGCCACAGGGCTCTCGGTGGCCTTGGCGTCTTGGCCGAGAGCTCACCGAGGCGGTGCGAGGTGGAGAAAGCCATGGCGAAGCGAAGCTTCGAATTTGAGGTATGTCCTCTTTACCTTTTGCAATGGGGCGGCGTGAAAGCTCGAGGAGAAGGGGCTTAAAGGGAGAAGGAGGAGGCGGGGGGTCAAGGGGAGGAGCAGGCGGTAGCTGCGTCCGAGGCGGAGGCATGGCGCTTCTTGCGGAGGTGGTTGGGTGCTGCCTTGAGGACGGCGAGACGAGCAGTAGCGGCTTGCACTGAGCGAGCTCAAGGTCGCGGGTTAGTGATGACCGAAAGCGAAAACGCTGCACCGGTCCACGATCACGAGGGCAGCGATGGCGCCTGGTGACGACAGGCTCGCACGGAGGGGCTTCAGTCAAAGCGGCCCACGCCAGCGGAGCGAGGTGGTGGCGAGGGCGCGCCGCACGAGGGGACGGGCAGGAGTCTGGCGTCCTTAGGCGCTCCTTGGCTTGATCGACGATGGCGATGCGTATGGGCGAAGTGGTGGCGAAGAGAAGCGAAGGCAGGGAGCCGAAGTCCTCTGTGGGAAGTTCTTCTTCTTCTTTGCTGTGGGGCGAGGAAGAGAGGACCTCGTGCTCTTTGCATAAATTTGGCAGAGAGAGAAGGGCCGGGCTGGTGGCTTGAGGAGGGGCTTGGGGAAGAATGGGTTGAGCAGGTAGAGCGAAGTCGGCTCAAATCGGCCGAAGATTCAAGCGGAGGAGAAAACTCGAATCATGAAATCTGAGTCAAATGCTACAACCAACGCATTTGAAACTCGAACCGAGGAAAACGGGGTTTTCGAAAATAGGATTTAGTTGAATTCGGCGAAGAACTAAACGAAATCATTTACTATTTAGCCGTCCGAAAACGGACGTTACAAAATCAGAGGATTTAAAAAAATAAAATAATGTGTACGTACTGGCCTGGTGGTCGATCGTCAAGTCATCAATGCTGAAAATGTTTGCACGTTGTACACAGCTACCAGTATCGATCGTTTTTGGAATATGGACATGCGTGGAATGTGATTGGTGGATGGCAGTTGCCGAAGCCTATCACATAGTTAATATATATCCACGTGTGTTGTACGTTCTATCGTCGTATTTCATATAGAATAACGTCTCGTTTTGTTAGAACATCACTATATATATACTATATAGCGACCATAACTGTGTACCGCCGGAAAAAGCAATACTTTAAATCCTTAATCGCAGTTGCATGGATGAGATCTTACCTAAATTTTCAGTGACAATGAAGCTAGTGAGCCTTCAGGAGTGAGTATAGTTACTACACCGAAAAATTAGCTCAGCAGCACACCAAAAACACACAACTGAAAAAAAAAAACATCTGACGTGGGACTGACAAGTAGGTGGAGCTTGAGCCGCTATTTGTCATCAACAGACATTCAAAATTGCTAACGAATAAATTGCCCACGCAATTTTGCTCACTATCACTAATAAAGATAACCTTGCTCTGCATGCTTGTCTTTGTTGGTAGGAGTTGGTTGCTATTGGGTGCACAGTAATGGTCGTCTTCTTCTCCGTCCCTTTTTTTTTGGAGATGTGCACAGTAATGGTCTTATCGCTGCTGTCCGTTGCAATTGCAACTTTCGACGTGCCCATTTGCACTCGCGCGAGGGTTGGCCCTTTCGTCGCGACCTACGACTCCAGGTGGGCCTGCCTTACTAGGCCTGGGCGCCTGGCCAACCTGAACCACGGGCTGAACAACTCGGACACGGACACGAGGGTCTCGAGCACAGCACGACACAAACCCACCTCTGCCCCTCCCACCCCTCGCGAAGCTTCGGTTCCGCGCCCCCTCCCCCAACCGCCGCGGCCTCGCGTCCCTGCTCCCAGTACTACGCTCCAACCCTCCGTTTGTTTTCGTGTTACCTGTATACCCGTTCAAACCTCGGGCCGCATGGAAAAGCCTCGCCTCAAACGGACAGCCCCGGCCTGGCCCAAAAATGTATTTTCTAAAAAATAATATTTATTTTAATTCTTTTTGAAATAAAAATTAATATTTTTATTCATTTTGAGAATAAAATAATATTTATTATTATTATTATTAATGCCATCACCGAGTTTTTCGGGCTTCCGGCCGCAGATCTCTGCCCGAGCTTGAAAAATTTCCAACTACATACTTACTACGTAGTACGTCATCAGGTAGAAGGCTGCTCATTTTAGTATTCCTGCGGCAACCGCAAAGCATCAACAAGTACATGAGTAGCACGTTTCATCACACGGTGTAAAACTTTTTCGATTACCTTCCTCGCATATGTATAAGATCCAATCCTTCGAAATCAATTTTGAAAAAGAACTACTGATCCTTAATTGAATCTCCTGCTCCGAGTATAATTTACAGGCGTTCTGTATATGAACCCCTCACTACTACAAAAAGGCTAATACTGGACGTCTTATCACAGACGATTAACCAAAACCGTCTGTATTACATGCAATCACAGGCGGTTCTGATTTAGAGACCGTCTGTGTTACTGACTGCGTTAAAAACTGTCTGTGAAGAGGTAATATTAGAGACGATTCATAATGAAAACCGTCTATGAAGTATCACAGATGGTTCTTAACAATAACCGTCTGTGATAATTCTACATATCACAGACAGTTTTCAACAAACAACCGTCTGTGATACCTCACAGATAGTTCTTAATAATAACCGTCTGTGATATTACTACATATTACAGACGGTTTTTAATACTATAAGCGTCTCGTGATCGCCTCTGACTCCTGTTGAAGCCCGATGAGTTTCTTAAATGTTGTCGTCTCTTCGTCACATCAATCTTTGCTTGGCTCCCCGTCGTCTCTTAAATCTCACGCTCGAATTTATTCCTTGTTTTTATAAAAAGGATCATCGCGATTGAAGATGGTCATCCCCACATATAACTCTACTACTTCTAAAAAAGCAGAAATGATTGCCTCTTCTGTTTCCTTGTCGCCGGCATTGATGATCTACAGCGTCTTGTCTGAGCACCTCTCCGTGTCGTTGGCGGATCTTTGCGGAAGAACACTATTTCAACAGTGTCTTCACTCCTCTGTCCGATGATTTGCCGGGGTAGGTGACGACCACCTTCCATCATCTTGACATCCTCCTCCGCCGTATCTTCCGGGTGATCTCCCACTTTCGGCGAGTTTACCGTGTTATCGATGTGGTCCTCCATAACGACGCTGCACGTCTCCAGGAGGCTTGCCGTCACTTGGACTACTTAATCAAGGCGGCGGGCGACCTAGTCGACCAGGCCGAGACCCCTCAAGCAAGGGAAGAGAGCCTATGGGCTCAATTCTTCTTGATTCAACAGTCCGAGGGTCTTCAGGAGAACGAAGCTTCCGAAGTTTTAATTGAAATTAAATCGAAGAGAGAGAGAGAATCTGACACGTGGGTCCCTCAACACAATGACATGGCACACGGGAACAGTGTGTGGACTGAGTCCATGGGCATGAGGCACCGGCCCATGGGAGCGATGGCTGGGCCCAGCTTGTCACCGAATGGGGAAAACCGGTGTTTTCTTGTTGCTTGGGGCCCATAAGGCAGTGAAATGAGGGGAGGGAGGCTTAAGACCAACATTAAATGCTAATGATTGCATAAGGGTTAATTAAAGCGTCTAACGCCATTTAGCCCTAATCCCAACCGGATTGACCATTAAAGCGCCCGTGTGTCATTTTGTTGAGCAAGACCCAAGGGAGCGGAGCTCCGCTCGTTGCTGGGCCGAGGCGGCCTCGGCGATGTGACCAAGCACCAAAATGGAAGGTCCCCGAGTGAGGTGATGCAGTCTTGATGGCGGGAGGAGGTCGAGCGGCGAGGAGGTCGGCGGCGGCTCGGTCATGGCGATAGAAGAACTCGGTGGCGCTTCAGAGCGAGGAAGAAGCGAGGAAGAGCTCGACGAGGCGGTCTCACCGGGTCAACAGTGGGGGCTGGAGGATGACGGTGGCCGACAGCGGGTGGTGAAGAAGGTGGAGGCCAGAGGCGGTGAAGATGGCGAAATCCGACGGCGGCGATGGACAATGTAACATCCCGATTTTCAGAACTTTTTGAATATTTTCAAAATTAAAATTAACCATTTGGTTTATTGGATTAAGAAAGCTTAAACTTGAAATTTCAAAAAAATAAAAAATAATTTAAAATGAGTCAATCAAACTTCAATTAATTCAAAACTTGGTTTAATTGAATTTGAGTTTTAGTGGATCCAAAGTCAAAAAAGAAGCGTTAAGTACTTTCTTGCATTTTACGGAATTTAAAAAGGGCCTTTTCTTTTTGCCCAAAAGCCAAAATTAATTTATTTGGAAAATTTAAAAGCTAAAGTTAAGTTAAAAATAATTTTATTAAGTTCCAAATAATTCAAGGAATTTCTGTGTATTTTTCTTGGAAGTTTTGGACCTAATTAACTATTTTCTAAAAACTCTTTTTAATTTCTTGAATTATTTAAATAAGAAATCCTTTTTCCTTTTTGCCTTCTCGTCGTTTCTTCCCCGACCTGCCTCCTATTCCTCCGTTCTCGGCTCGTTTCCTTCACGCATGCAGTGACTCCTCGCTCCATTGACCAATCCATGCCAGCTCTTCTCTTTCGTGATCTTGTGGCCCCTTGACATCTCTCCTCGCCCACGCTTTTCCTTCTGCTGGCTGATAGGCGGGGCCCATTAATCGACATCACGCCGTCGTCTTCCTCGCGCCCTTACTTGCTTGGAGTCACCTTGACCTCGTTTTTCTTGTGAGTGTCGTGAATCCCGCCGATGCCTTCGCTCATCCTCACCTCCCGTTTCAACGCGCATTCAATGCCGTGTTCTCCGCCGCACCCGCTGCCCCCGTTTTCTCCCCTCCACCTGCCCCTGCCATGTCCTGCGCCAGCCCGAGCTCCACGGCACGCCCATGCCGCTCCCGCCTTTCTCATCCTCCCCGATGCCTATAAATGAGCACCCTGTGCACCCCTTCCTCTCCTCTCTCTTTCCCCTCTCCCCACTTCCTCTCTCTCGTCCCCAATCGTCCGGATTTCGCTGGTGAAGAGCTTCGGCCGAAGCTCCTTCTGTCGCCATTAGCGCCGCCGTGGGAGCTCTCCGGCCGCCTTCACCTCCACCGCCGGCATCGCCTTGTCGCGGCGCACCTTGTGCGCACACCCGCTTCCTCGCTCCCTCATTAGAATGTCGTCGCCGCCTATTGGCTGCCGCCGCTTTTTGTCTTTGCCGTCGGCCATCTCTCCACCACCCGCCGCCGATTTGGAGCGCCCTGGAATCGTCGCGCGCCCCTCTTCATGTAGGTACCACTCACCCGGCTCGCCGTGGTGTAGAACGCCGGCGAGCCCTCACGGCCGAAACCACCAGCGACCCCGCGCTGACGTGGCTCCACCTCGTCGCCACGTGCATGCCACCTGGGCGCCACCTCAGCCCTGCGCTCGCGTGGCCCAGCACGCATGGCGCTGCCACTATGCCGTGAGCTAGGTCCACGGTGGACTCCGTGCAGCCGTGGACCCGGTCCACCAGTCGTGGGGTCCACCCGTCAGCCACTCAACCTTTTTCTGAATTAAAAATAATTCCAAAAATTCCGGAAATTCCTAATTTCATCATTTTATGTATTTTCAATCTTCTGAGGGACATATCTTCTCCGTTCGAACTCCGATTCGAGTGATTCAAATTTATAAATTCATCTAAAATCAAGATATACCTATCTACACTAAAATTATTTGATTTGGAGTTCATTTGAATTTATTTGAGTATTATTTGAATTTGGTCCCCTTTCGCGTGTAGATTTCGACGACTCCGGGGAACCCGAATTTTGCGAAGAAGTAGATCCTCAAGCATTTAAGCAAGGCAAGTCACATTAGTGATCATATTGAATCTCATTATTTTAAATTATTTAAAGTCCGTTTTAAATTATTATTGTATGCTTATTTAAATTCCATTTCAAGCTTTATAGTTATGCCATATTCCTTTGTATAGCCAAACTTTGTTGTTAAATTAATCATTCCTTGATGCCTTAGTTAAAATCTAGTTGATACATTAGTATGAGCTAGAACATGTTGAAAAACACTATGCTTAGACAAAGCTTAGACCAAAATATTTACATTGGGGAAATTAGCCGAAAATTCAATTAAGATTTGAACAATGTTATGGTAAGTCTATACCATAGAGATCTTTGAAATGTT
Organism: Phyllostachys edulis; assembly: GCA_036346405.1. Classification (NCBI taxonomy): domain Eukaryota; kingdom Viridiplantae; phylum Streptophyta; class Magnoliopsida; order Poales; family Poaceae; genus Phyllostachys; species Phyllostachys edulis. The sequence goes on along the minus strand of CM070561.1, from coordinate 62,316,701 downwards.
TTAACTTGTTAAATAAAATAAAACAATGGCTTGTACATGGGGGAAATGGATGTTGGATGGTGCATGCTAATGCATGTAACATCCCCAAGTTAATTAATGTTAATTAGTATGCATATTATTAACATGCATGTTGTTTTTGAATCATTTGCATCATTTATTGCACTTGAAAAATCTTAATCAAAGTTTAAACATACACTTCAAAAATTAAACTCCAAAAGAAAACAGAAATAAAACTTATGAACATCATCTGGAAATAATTTATTCAAATACTATAATAATTATCATAAATTAATATAATTTTTTCCAAATTTTGGAACACAATTTGACCCTCAGAAAATTCAAACTCAAATCAATAACCTAAGTTAGGTTTGAATTTAACCTAAGCAAATAAATCTTGAACAGTGAAGTTTAAGATTTTATTTGGGCACTAGAACATCCCAGGAATCCCTTTGAAAATTTTCAGAATTTTTAGAATTTTATTTCTATTTTTAAAGCCTCAGTCAAATCTGTTGAACTTTGGTCAAAACAAAATAAAAATCAAACCCTAGCACTATTGAACAGACCGGACCCAACCAAACTTGACTCGACCCAGCCTTCTTCCTAATCGGACCTATCCAAACTAGTTAGCGCGCGTGGACCGTCCGATCTCAATCAGACCGCCCTGATCAGTTGGGCCGTTCGGACCATCCGGACGTCCCGCACAATCGAAACCGTCGAATCGCAATCGAATGGTCCTAACGCCCTATTCGATCAGACTGACCCAGCCTCCTGGTTTGATCGCACCACACCAACTCACCACCGTTAGATCTTTATCGAATGGCCTGTGTTGATTTGGCCGTTCAGACGATCCGGAGTTGCCGCGCATCTGGACCGTCCAATTTAAATCATGTGGTCCTAAAGCTTTGGTCCGAATGTTACCGACCGAGCCTTTCACTGTTTAACTCGAACCCGACCTGGTCTGACCCAATCCTATTCGCCGCACCCCTCCGTTGTGTCTCTGGTCGTTTGGGCCTGCATGTCAGGGGTGTCTCCCTCCTCTCGCTAGCTTCGCACACGCTACTTGTGCGCCATGGGGCTGCCATGTGCTACCATGCTCCGTTGACGCCATCACCCACCACCCTCCATGGCCACTCGCGAATCTCCATTGGTTCACGCTGCTTCACTCTTCGTCCTCTTCCACGCTTAAAACCACCGCATTGCCTCCTCTCTCCCTCACTTCTCTTCCCGGCCGTGGGAGAGAAGGAGGCTTTGAGCTCTCCTCCGTCCCGGTAAGCATCGCCGCATCATGCCATCCTCTTCCTCTCTGTCTGCCATCTCCATTTTGCTAACCCAAGCTCCTCTTTTTCGTTGTAGTGCTCGGAACTCCAAGGTTACATTCCTCAGCTCCAGTGCACACACCTGAAACGCTTTGCCGTGTCTTTTCTCCTCCGGTGAGCTATCTTCTATTCTTTGCGCATCATATCGTGTGCGTGGACATGGTTATCATTTCCCCTCAGCTTATTTATCGGATTATTCATAGGAGCTCAAGAATTCGGACCTTGCCCCTTTTGTCGGCCAAAGTTACTGTTCATGGTCCTTTGTCGAAACCGGTAAGCTATTCTTCAATTGCTTGTGGTGACACCATCTTGGTGGCATCTCTTAGTTATCCTGATCGCCCTTTGCCTTTCTTTTTGCTCAGGGTGCCTTCCCCTCGTGGAGCTCTTCACTGCTGGAGCTGAAGACGAAGACCCTTGGTCACCGTGCACCTCCGCCGCCGAAGGCACCTCCGGAAGGTAGCTCCGATCCCTAGCAATCCATTTTAGCTTACTCCGAGCCCAAGGTGCCGCTTCCTCGCCGCCAGCGAGCTCGACAACAGCCGGCTCTGCCACTCCTCTATGTTGTCGGAATTTCCGACCACAACAGTGGCTCATTAATTAACGAAATCACGTTTGTTTTAGTGCTAATCATTGCTTAGGTTATTTAATGTCTGTCCTAACGCGCTATTATCTCAATGATATGTGGGCCTGGCCCCCTTAAGTGGGCTGTGCGCTTGAACCGTGAACCAGGCTCATAGGACCGTGTCTATGACAAGTAGGGCCCACTTGTTAGTTAGAAATTAAATTTCAAAATTTAAATGGAAATGGCACAATGCACTGGACCCCACCTGTCTTAGACTTGGGCTAGATTCCTTTTGGTAGAAAAAGTATTCAGTACTTAAGAAAATTCGGAATATATATTAACTTGTACACTAAAAATATAATTAAATTAAAAAATGCATAACTAATTCATTGTAACTCCAAAAAGCAATGAAACCAATTTTGATAATTTTCATTTTAAGTGAACTTTATTTTAAAATAGGTTTCAAACAACTCACTATCAAATTTTTTTTTTGTGGAGAGTGATCCAAAAGCTGAGTTATTTTTTAACTAGAAAAGACTATTAACTTTGAAAATTCATAACTAATTCATAAAAACTCCAAATGAGATGAACCAAGATATTTTGGACTTATAATATTATTCTCTATTTATCTTTATAACCCTTTTTACCACCACCTTTCTACAAATTTTCGCCAAATAATTAATTTAGGATGAATAGTAACGGATTGGATTGTTCTGATTTTCCAGAAAATCTGATCTTCAAACCTCTATAACTCTCACATGCTAAATCCAAATGGAATGAATCTTTCACCTAAATTCATCTAAAATCATGATATACCCACTGTATAATTTTCATGCATTTTTTAGTATTTCAAATTTTTGGCTTATTTGGTGTTAATTGCAATATCGTTCTTTCGATAGATTTCTTGACGATACGAACGTATTCATGAGTGCAACCTGAGATTGAAAAAGTGGTACAGAAAAGGTGCGAGCACCCTCCTCTTGATCATATTGCTCCTACTGATTTTAAAATGTTTTATATGGTTTTTAATCTCGTCATTGCATGCTATTTTGAAAAGTATATATATGTTCATGGGTAGAAGTAGTTAATTTCCTACTTGCTGCATTGGCCCTTCTTTGAATGTTGATTACCCTTTTTATCTTTAATGATTAAGGATATATGTTATGTGGGAATGGTTGCTAATTTGTAGCATGTTGCTTAGTCATGCTAGTAGTTGTAGTCGAAAACGGTTGATGGAGCTAGTCCATCGGCCGAGGGATTGAATCAAATCTTAATGAAATTTAAGAATTATGTGGATTGAATTATGTTGAAATTGAGGAATATATCTAGATCTTCACATCTGATTTCTTGAGGACTTGTTGGGTAGTGTTTGTTGGGTGTTAGACTTGGACGGGTGATAGGTTGATGAAGGGAATGGTCCCGGATTCGTGTAGCCCTGTCTGGGTATTTGAGGATCGGTTTGTGGTGTGATGAACCAAGTCTTACGTACAACCACACGCCGGGTTTATGGGCGATGGCTTGGCTTAATAATTTGATGTGTGTTAGCTATCAAAACACAATTAGATTGATAATTGTGTTATTTATGTCTAATGGCTCTCTTGTCAATCTAGTGGGGGCATGTTAAAAAATTTTTTTCTTGCCCTTAAGGGTCTTTTGCATATGCTGGATTGCTGTGCAAGGGACTTACTTACACAACGGGGTTTACCCGTGGTGCTAGGCGACTTCAGTTTGCTATGGGATTCTGATCCTCGGGTGGATTGATAGTTAGGACATGACATTGTAACAGCCTCGTTATGCTGTCTCAGTCACACTCCAAAGGAAGAGTGCATTGGTCGACATTGTGAGGTATGCATATCGTGTGGGGTAAAGCTGTGGGGTGGCGCAGTTTTGCTTGCCGAGTGAGAGGCGTCAAGGGGGGCAGTGGGAGGCCCTAACACCTTGCCATTCGCCGGAGCCTGAAGGGCTGGAGACCCCACAGCCCTCTTGGAGTGGAGCTCCAGGTCGGTGTCGTGGCCATGGCCTAGGCCGCTCTTCAAGGAGGTGGGAACGACGAGTCAGCCCGCTGCTTGCAGAAAAGTCGGCCAAGAAGGCTTGGCCGTCGCGGTTGTCGTAGGTCCCGCTGCGAGGCCTAGTTGAACCGCGGCTGCTGACGTCGCCCTGATGTAGTCCTCTGCTTTGCTCAGCCATTCACCTCTTGCCTCCTCAGCTAGAGGTGACTGTGGGGTGAACCAGTGGAGAGGACCTCTTGGAGAGCTGTACACAAAGAGGAGGCGTAAGAAGCAAAAAGATCCTGGAGGGCACGGTCAGTATAGTCTTTCACTTGGTCTTGAGTCAAACCGAAGCAGTTCTGGCCGGTCCTTGAAGAGCCAGGGGGAACTGAATTCCTAGGTAGCATCGCCTGTGCCTCTCAGTGCTCTTGTCCCCAGGAGTGCCTCAAAGGGAGACCGATCTCGGTCCCGGCTTGAGCCTAGGCGCAGCAAGATAGACTTGTTGGAGCTTCTTGGATCGCGGTGACTGGTGTGGTCTTGGCGCCCCTTGTCGTCATCACTGTCATCTTTGTCATTGTGCCTTCAAGTGTAGGAGGATGGATGGTCGTCGTGGACTGAGTGATGAGGGTGTCGACGGTGGTCGTGGGGGTCGCGACGGTCTTCAGTGGCCTCCTTGTCCCGGTGCTGAGGTTGAGGTGGGATGAGGTGCGGTCCTCCCTTGGATTCAGGCGTGCCATCCACTACACCCAGATTCCAAGGGAGGCTTGTTGTGGTTGGCTCGTAGGAGATAATGTCTGCAGTTGACAGCAAGTCGTCGAGAGGCGCTGTTGTGTGGTCCTCCACAAAGTCCAGGTGGATGATCACCCGATGGGTGAGCCCTCGCCTCCATCTATCCAGGAGGCGGGAGCTCGCTGCTCGCCTACTAGAGACCTCCCCTCGGTGCGTGAAGGTGATCCAAGCCACCTTAGGGATCATGGCCGGGTTGGACGTCCAAGCCTAGAGGTTGAGAGTCCTCGTGTCCTCCCGGCTCGCTGAAACTCCCTCAATGGATTGAAGTGAGCACTTCCTGCCGACGACTCGTTCCACCACCTCTGGCGTCTGGGCGAACACCAGGAGCCCTTCAAGACAAAGGCGAACATGGAAGAACATGGCAGCGCCGAATGCTTGACTCACCGATCTCCAAGGCCTCACATGGATTTCCAGAGTTTCGTGGTGGAACTTTTTGGCGTCCTGAACTTGGTCTCTGTGCTGCTTGTTGCTGAACTTGAGGAGGAAAGCCTCCGGGTGGTGGAGGGAGACTGCAACATCTTCACGGCGAAGACCGAAGCGGTGCCGGACTGCCTGTACTATCGCCCTGTCGTCAACACTAGGGTCGCCTCGCAGCACCCAAGCCACCAGGGCGGTGGCTTCCCATTCCTGCAGGTGCGGTCAAGCTAGAGGGAGCCGTTGACGATGCAATAATCCTCCTCAGGCCTGGTGTCGGGGGCTCCTAGGAACGACATGGCGGGAGCTTGGTTTTGAAGTGGCCGCCCTCGAGCACCTTCAGGAAGCTTGCTGCGATGATGTAGTGGATAGATTTGCTTGAGCTTCTGATTTACAGCCCCTGCCGGTGTCTTGAGGAGTAAAGGAGGCACCGTATGGGCTCACGGCAACTGGTGATTTTGTGGTCTCTCGAGAGGCATCTGAAGCATTTGCCTACAGTTTTGTTGAGGAAGGAGGTAGAAGGGGTTGAGTGGAGGCGTGGGGAGGCTCGATGACCAGCGGCACGCCACCAACAGGCCTTCTTAACTTCCTGTCAACCGCCCTCTGCTCCCGGCCAAACGACATTAAGGTCGGATGAAGGCAAGGCTCTGGCTGGGAGATTCTTGTGTAGCTCGATGAAGCTTCGATGTGACATAGTCGATGGGGCGGGTGGAGATGAAGCGCGCCAAGCTACTCCCCTAGCCCGCGGGGAGGTCTGGAGCACTTGAGTGGCCTTCGGTTGGGGGTGGTCGCGTGGTTGGTCGAGTCGCAGTAACTGCGGAGCCGAGGAGTGGGGCCTGGCGTTGAAGGATCTGCATGAAGGAGGGGGTCTTCAATGTCGCTACCTTGGTGCCGTGCAGGGAGGGCGCAGATCCTAGGTGGCCAAAGCCGGGCAGGGCGCCGCTATCCGGGGAAACCGCCGAGTCTTGGATGGTGGCGCTATAGGAGGCCCGATCCGGTGGGAGGACAGCCGGCATTGGGGGCCAGATCAGATTTGGATATGGCCGGGAGCGGAGCTTGAGCAAGGAGAAAGGGTGGCCCTAGGGAGAGGGGGTGGTAGAGGCCGGCAGGAGGGGAGGTGGGTGGAGGAGGAGGGCTTGCTGCTGGTTGGGTGGGGGAGGCGATAAGGGGGCATGGGAAGGGAAAGGGGGTGGCGGCGGGTGGCGGAGAGGCAACATGATAGGGAAAAGGGGAGGGTGGCCGCGGTGCCGGAGTGACACCCCGGGAAGGGGCTTGGGGAGTCGCCGGGAGGTCATTTGTTCTAAAGACAAGGATGTAAGACCCGGATTAACACTCCGAATCCTCTGTGCATTTGAACTAGTCCCATGATCGGTAGCTAGTTCACACAAGAAACAAATATGGTAACCAAATCATATCTCAACTTTATTAATAAATAACAACGAGTAGATTACAAAGGAGGCTACGGGCCAACAATAAAATAAACACGGCGGAAGACGAAGAAGATGTAGTAGAGTCCGATTAATCACCCACGAACAATCGATCGGGAAGCGGCCTAGTCGCCGAGATCCACACCGTAGCAAAGTCCTTCTCCTCTGAAATTATTTGCATTAAGCAAGGATGAGCACAACTACCGTGCTTTTAAGTTACACCCGTCAAAAATGTAATGACATGCATATATGGATATCTCAAAGGAAAGCTTAATATGGTTGAATTTGCATAAAACAAACATTTTACGTAAATACTTGTACTAAGTTCCAAAGCGGTTATTCTATAACTAAAATTTATTTTATAAATCAATTTTATAGTCGATAACATTCACACATGAATGGTGAAGGATACCCTCCTATCACAATGGCTAACCGCCCAAATCCCATTTGGATGAACGATTGATAAAGTCTTTTGAAATCAAAATCCAAGTCTAACTTTGAGTGGCTTTGCTAGCATGTCCATGACCGTGGACACGGCTATTCGAATAGTTTTACACTCTGCAGAGGTTGTACACTTTACCCACATGGCACGAATTCTCTAGTTTGCTTGGCATCCGTCGATACCACCGCTCACTACCTTAGGTAAGCAGTCTAGAGCACGTGCAAGGCTTTTACAATGCGCCATTCCACCGCAGTTTCCCCTCGCTAAGGTTTCGCCCCCTTTGGAATAGAAATCCGCAGAGTTCCTAGCCCCCTCTTGCGCCAGGTGGGAACAATAGTCATAAAAGACTTTGTCAAAAGAAAAGGCCATGAAAGACCGCCCACGCATACAACAGGTCAACCACGATGGAACTTTACAAATTAATTAGCCAGGTCCCTACCCATACTCGGGACATGTGGTTGCACGGTGAGGCATAGCCCATTATAGGCATAGCAAAGGAACGCTCGAGGCGGTCCTCAATTGACTTGGGCGACTTTCCATTAAAACCCATGGGCCTCAACCCTATCCAGATTGAGCCCGTGCATTGACATGCACCATCCAAACAACCATTTCGCCCAAGTACAAACCATAATTTTATTTTATTTTCTCAAATTCATTTACAACAAAACTTCCATGACAAACCAATGCCATGGATTCTTAAACAATATTTGATTTTTGGTTGAAAGTTTCCCAAATCAAACATTTTTGGGTCTAAGCATTGCTAAGCATAATCTTTCTCAAAATGTTCTAGTTCATACTATTGTATCAACTAGATTTTATCTAGGGTGAGGGTTAAATGTCCAAGACTTGTCAAGAACGAGATCAGTATGTAAACCATCAGTATTGTGATAATCCAATCTTCAGCAATCTAATATCCATTAGTCCAATCTACACCATATAGGTCTATTCCTATGATCCAACTTCAATTGATCCAAATATTTAACTATACTCAAATTTTATAATCGATAACTATCAATCCAATGACTATGTAATCCTATAATCAAATTTTTAGATAATCTGATATCCAATGACAATCTATTTCTAGAATCCAACATCAACAATTCAGTATTTGACTATAGTATCTATCTATCATCCAATCTTTATTAATCCAATATCAACAACAATCTACCTCTAAAATCCAATAATTATTTATTTCTACAATCCAACCATAATAATCATGTATTTCTAATAATCCAACATCATTCATTCCAATATCCAATAATCCAATGATAATCTATATCTATGATTGACATCTAATATCCAACAATCATATAACTCTAATAATACCACAATCCGATCCTTAATAATCTATTTCCATAATCCAATACCAATAATCACCTATTTCTGTAATTCAACATTCATTATCCATTAACAATTTTCCTCTATCTTCACACATCCATTCACAATCTTCTTTTATTATCCAAACTCCAAAATATATTGCATTCGATAATAGACTCCATACCACCTCTCTTGGCAATTATTGGACATACAAAGGCATTAGGAATAACTATAAAGCTTAAAACAGAATTTAAATTACTTGAATACAAATACGCATGCAATAATAATTTAAAACAGAATTTAAATAATTTTAAATACTAGGATTTAAATATGATCAAGAATGTAACTTGCCTTGCTTGGTGATGTTGTTTTCCTTAAACAGTCACCTAGTACTCACAAACACTCTCTCCAAAGTTGCTTGTGTACAACCACGATGATCATACAGTCAAAATCAATCCTCTTATATGGTCTCCAACTACGTTGGCCGACTCTCAAGTCGTAAAAATCTATCCAAAAACGATCCAAATTCAAACGAAATTCAAATAACAAATCAAAAGGCAATTCAAATTAACTCAAAACTAAATAATTCTATTTTATTTAGCTAGATAATAATTTTATAAAATTTTATAAATTTGAAACACTCAAATTGGAGTTGGGATTTAAAAGATATGAATTTTACAAGTTTTAATCCTAAATCTGAAATTTAAATGAATTTCTAAATACAAACAAGATTCAAATGAAGTAAAATTTAAATACTTTTGGTTTAGTTAGCTAGATCTTCAATTTATATGAATTTAGAAATTCTAAACACTTAATTTGGAGTTAGGAATCAAAAGATATGAATTTTACAAATTTAAATCCTAAAGTTGTAGTTTAAATCATTTCAAATTCAAGCAGACAGTTAAAACTTAAACAAAAATCAAATAATTATATTTTATTTAGTTAGACAATAATTTTCTAAGATTTTAGCAATTTGAATCATCTAATTTGGAGCTAAGATGTAAAAGTTATGAATTTTAGAAGTTTAAACCTAAATTAACCCCAAATCGATTTTAAAAGAATTTCCTGATTTAATTTTCTAAAGGAAAACTTGAATTATGACGTCAGCCCTGAGATTATTGAATTTCGGCGAATTTTCTTTAAACCTAAAATTTTTGAGACAACGACATGTGGGCCCAGTCCATAGATCGGGTCCACGAATCGCTCATTGGTCCACGGTGGACGGGGCATGAGCCGGTGTGATCGCCACGCATAGCGGCCACGTGGCTGCCACATGGCAGCCACGCACGCAACATACTGTTGAGGTGGCGCGACGGGTGGAGCCACGTCGGCACATGGCCCAAGAACGATGAAGCTCGAGCTTCGCCGTACGGGGCCACGGCGAGCACGGCGAGGGCGGCAAGAGGGAGAGGGAAGTGTGGGGAGTTGAAGGTGCCCATTTTGGTCACCGAGAACGTAGCGATGGCCGGGCGGCGGGAATCTTGGCGGCGGTGTCGGGCTCATGGCGGCGAGGGTGCTCCGTCGGTCTCAGCCGAGTGGTAAAGCGCGACAGTGTCGCGGTGATCTGGCGATTCCGTAGACGTGGACGACGGGGCGGGCGGCTTGACCTCGCCGGAATCGAAGAAATACCTCGCCATGTGGCGGCTCTTTATAGGGTAAGGGAGGACGCGGAGGAGATCAAGCGGCGTTAATGGCGGCGTTTGGAGAATCCGGCGATAGTGGGTGTAATGGAGGGATAACAAGGAGAGAGGCGGCGGAGTAAAGGGTTTAAATCGCCTTAACGCCCATAAAGATGGGAAGAGGAAGCGGGTGGAGAGGAGCTCAAGCGAGGCGTCCATGGCGGCGGTTGAGATCTGTTGCACGAGGAAGAAGGGATGGGGAAGAGAAAGCCGGGCCGTTCGATGTCCATCCGAGGGTGCAAAATGACCAAGCGACGTAGGCGTGTGTGGACCGTTGATTGAAATCCAACGGTGCCGTGAAGAAGAAGCGGCAAGATGGAGAGCGGGCGGCTGGGTTTCGGCCCAAAAGCGTGTACAGATTTCTTTTGATTTTCTAATTTAAATAATCTGATTAATTCCTTTTAAACTTAGAAAATAGCAAAATAAACTCATAAATTCTAGAAAAATTCTCATAAATTCTCAGAGGTATTTTAGACTTAATAAAATTATTCCCAACTTAAAGTTGGCTTTTAATTTTGCAAATAAATTATTTTGGCTTTAAAATATTTAGGAAAAAGTTTTAAAAATTTCATAAAATTCTCAAAATTATTTTAGTTTTTAATTTTCAACTTTAACTCAATAAAACTTTAAAAACTTTTATTTTTGACTTTTAAGACTTCAAAAATTCAAATAAAGCAAATAAACTCTCTCAAATTTCAGAGCATCCAATAAAAATAATAACTTTAATAAATTTAAATTGGTAACAGAACTTTGGGCTGTTACAAAGGACTTCTTGCTTAGCGTAGTGACTTATTCCTTTAATTATCCACTAGTTTTATGTTTTCCAAAATTGATGTTTAGGTTTTAAAATCAAACAAAACCATGAATGAAAATTCGTAAAAATAAATTACAAAGGAATGCATCAAAACTTTAAAAAGTTCACATTTTTATATATTTGAAAGATAAACCCATATTTTGGGATATTACAAGTCGACTTGCACAAAGCCTCGCTGCGTTGTTCGCTTCTCATCCTGCAGACGGTCTTATCTCCCGGTAGACTTCTAAGGAATACTAAGACTAAACAACACCTTCTTTCCCTAGATTTCTCCTTTTTTTTAAACGATCTTTCTCTAGATTTCTCCCACACACATAAACAGAACAACCTATTTCATACCATTTGCGTAAATATTCCATCCAACCATCAACAATATAATTTTTCCATCTTGAATTTAAAAAGATAGGATTTGTTCACAACAACGCGCGGGTTTCAATCCCAATGTATCACCAAACGCACCAAACACTAGAGATTATCATGCGGAACACTTATTTAGTGTTCTTCGCTTTTCAACAAAAGAAAGAAAGCAACGTATTAGTTGCAAAATAACATAGCTTAGAGCGCAAACACACATGACATTTGGGCGTGTCTTGTGTGTTGACGATTGACATAGTAGGTTTATTTATCAATCTTCTCAAGTATTGTGTACTCCATATATGGTCTTGCAGCATGTGGCTTCATATACTTGAATTTTATGATGAAGAGACCATTCCATTTTGTGCTCTTAGGTTTTCCTTTTCTTGCGTGTGCTTTAGAACGGTAGGGATGTGGGTATTCAAGAAATACGTGTGCAAGTCGATGCACCCAGTTCAAAATTAAATAGGTGGCGTCTTTGTTGTGTGTCTCCATTGCCATCGACCTCAACCTTGTCAAGTTCGTGTCATCGAAGCTTGGCGAGAGAATGTGACATGAAAACCGAATCAACATTAGTTAATTAGATCGTTGTAATAAAAATTAGCACTTAACCATATGCATATATGTAATTGGTACATTCTCTCTTTGTTGCAGCTGGGTTATTGCACGCAGTAGGCTTGCATGCCGAACATGTATGAGGCATACATTGAGACGGCCTTGAACAACAGAAATCCTCACATTCCTCAAGAACCATAACCAGCTTTCCGTGTTATTGCTTTCAATGAAAGCGAATGCCATGGGAAGAACTTGATTGTTCCCGTCCATCGCTATTGCAGTCAGTATTTGGCCCTTATACTTCCCAGTCAAGAATATACCATCTACGCACAAGATTGGACGGCAGTACCGGAATGCATTGATGTATGGACCAAATGCAAAGAATGCTCCCTGCAGTACCCTCTTATTGGCCCACCGGATATGTGGCGTCTTGAATGTCGATATGGGTGCGAGATTCCTGTCTTGTATGACTCGGAGTTGCCCGGGGAGATTGTGGTAGGAATCCTCGAATGTGCCCCACCTTGATTCTAATGCCTTCAATTTTGCCCTCCAAGCCTTGGCATAGTTGATTGTGTACTGGAACATTGCCTCAATCATCCGACTAATGGATCGTGGCTCAAAATCTAGATTATCCGCGATCTCACTGTACATGAGGTTGGCGACGAAGCCTGATGCCAGGTTCTGGTGGGACTGCAGTGAGTTAGAAACGACGCATGTGTGAAAGACCACTATAGAGCACTTCTAGTAGGTGTCTCACTTAGGCTGAAATACGTGCACTCGCCAAGGGCATCCCTCTATGCTGCACTTTACGTCGTAACATCTTGGGGTAGACTTGACGACTGTGAATATGCGCCGCACCGACAAGGCCCAGAATTTGACCGCGTCTTGCACGGCCTCCTTGCATTTGTACATGGCTCCTAGTCTGACCTCGCTTTGGTCGTACTCCCACGGCACACGGGAGCCTTCGTTGACGACGAGGTTGTCGAACTAGTATGTGTTCCACTCTGATGGAACCTCCTGCTGGTCCACATCATCCTCGTCGTCGGAACCTTCATCTTCAGACAACGCCATGTAGTCTCCATCTTCGAGATCCATCCTTTGCACTATGGCTTCCACCTCCTCACCCTCGTCAACAAGACCACTAACTTGCTTGACCGAAGGAGCTACTTCCGCAGGGTCCTCATCGACGACATCAACACCTCCGAGAGCTTCAGCCATTGTGTGCGCCGCGCTATGGCTAGAGTCTCCAACTTCTTCTACGGCATTAGCACCCCCTTCTTGTTTAGCCGTGGATGGACGAGTGGGTTTGGCATATGCCTGAACCATAAGGACCAATTTTCACTCTCCCTCCCTCGCTATGCGTACATATGACTGCCATGAATTTGTTCCCTTTAGCTGCATTAACTCCCAATATGTGGTTGTGCTACCCGCGGAATGTCACAGTCCACTTAGAATGTGTGGAACAACCACCGCATCACAGCGCCCCATATACGCTGCTTTGGTCTTGGTAGGGGCACGGCTGCCGATTGGAAATAACGCAAATCAATCCCCTCGGGACTGTCAAACCCCCAGGCATAGAATACCCGTGGATCTTATGTGTATACTGTGCTAGTCCCAAGAATAAAGGCTAGCACACACATTCACAACATTTTGCATCACATTCATACATTCATAATCTAAAATAAAGCAAAAGGGACATTCTACTTAAGTTATTACAACAGTTATTACAAACCACGGCTGACCGGCCAAATAAAAGCAGTCATCAGAGAAAGTAAGGTCGCAGTGGAAGATATAGTAGTAGTAGCAAAAGTCCAGCGGTATGCCCATCTGATCCCTCAGGCAACCGATAAGGAAACAAAGCCTAGGTAGACCCGTCACCGAACCCCTCAGTGCTAGGTGCAAAGAACTCGTCGTCAGGCGTCGGATCATCTGCAAATTCTAAAGCAACAACAATAAAGAAGATTGAGTACTTGTGTACTCAAGAAGACTTTAGTGTATCATAAAAATTATATTAGATGTAAGGCTAACAAGTGTATGGCTCTACTCTACAAGTTCATTTGCTCAAAGCCAAGTTTATTTGCAATAATCATAAATAATAATTTGCAACGGAATTTGAAATAGTAGTTTATGAAAAAGTAAGCACAGGACAGTAAATAAAGTAACTGAATAAGTAACAACAAACACTCATAACCCTACCCGGTTGTAAGCAAAAATATAATCAATATTTCGCCATAGAAATGGCACTGACAAATTTAGGTTCAACCATAGACATGGCAATACTGCTATAGAAATAGCAAATCAGTCATGGAATGACAATCTGCTATAGACATAGCAACAAAACCATAGAAATAACAGTTAATTCAACAAATGAAAAACCCCATGTCATTACCCCGACATTTTGTAACAAAACAATTTGGAAAACTAAAAGCTACCGCCATCCCAGCCGCACTAAGCTTGCTCATGACCGCGAGTGCGGCTATTCGAATAGTTTATTACTCTGCAGAGGTGTACAACTTTACCCATAGTACGCGGTACTCCGGTTGCTCGGAATATCTCTATATCATTGCTTACTGCCGAAGGTAAGCAACCTAGAGTTCACGACGCAGTCTTTACATTATCTAGTCCTAACCTTGCACTAGCCCTGCGAATCATTATCCTCATCCGTTGGGATAATAATAATAATAACACCAATAGTAACAAAGTAACACATCGTATGAGGAGCCTTACTCACCCAGACAGCACCCGTTGAGCAAGTCCCTCACTTCGCCCAGATGGAAACCCGTCGAAGTGAGGCATTAGCAGCTTGTGTCGACATTGTCGATCCCGACAATGCGGACACTACTTCGCCTACACTACAAGATAAACACCCATTTGCCAACGATATATGCGTTGGTAAAAATCCAAATAAGTGTTGGGACGATCTATACCAACGTATTTACTATGCGTTGCCATTGAGGCCGTTGCGAGAGTCTATTACAACAGATAAATAAGCGTTGGTAATAGATATAAAAAGGCATTGCGAAGTAGCAACGGATATAGTCATGTTGTAACTACACTTGTATGTGTTGTTATTTACCATGCATGGATGATTTTTACTATTTTAACAATAGATATAATTATATTGTCACAACGCATAAAAGCGTTGGTACTTACCATACATATGAGTTTTGCTATTTTAACAACGGATATAATTAGGTTCTCGCAACGATTATAAGTGTGTAGAAGTCAAAGTAAAAAATCATTATCGATCACAAAGATGGTTAAAAAGAACACTCATATATTATAAACAAATTGTTGCATTACACAGAGAACCATCCACATAAGACATGATATAAATATTTTACTTTAACATCATTTCCTAATGTAATAAAATCTAAATGTAATGAAGATCTTGAACATCATTTCCTAACAAAATGTAACTAAATGTAATGAAGATCATCTGCCTATATCACCATTCTCCACCTTGCATTGAACATGTCATCTGTAGCATCATCCATTTATCTTATCAACCTACAATGAAAAATTAGAGTCCATCAATGCACTATTAGGAAGAAACAAAATCACAATATTAAAGTAACAAAACTAATAGGAGCACCATACATAAGTTGATGGCCACGCAATATCAACTCCTACTGCATGACCAATCAATTTGTAGCCTTTGTATGGTCGTATCAATTCTTCACATTTTACAATTGCAAGATCGACATGCACCATCTAAAATTCATTTCCTAGTGAGCGCCATCAAGTTTATATTTTGGATCACAACTTATGATTGTAGCAAGAGCCACATCCTTATTTGTATTTTTCGGCTCTTTAAGAATACTTTAGTGCCAACCTAGTCCACACATATAAGTACATGATCAAATATTTTACAAAGGATGCGATTAAATATTTTTAGAGAATCACAGATCAAATAAACATAAAGATTGTCGCATCGCTATCTATTTGGTAGCCAACCGTTAAATGTCTTCAAGGCCATCGTTAGTTGTTTATTTTCCATATTTAAAGTTTAACTCTTTTTCTCATTGCAGATATGAAAAACATTATTTTGTTTTGTAAATATTTGTGCCTATAACAACATGGGCTTTGTCCATTGTCTAGAAAAGAAATATTCATTTTATTAACAAAAACAAGCAATTTCTCCAATCTCGGATGCTTAATATTATTAATCACTAAAAATATAAAAATATAAAAGAAACGGAGAAGAGCAAAAATGTAATCCAAAGATGAATATACCTCTAATCTAGTTTCCGATCGTAAAGATCATGAGTCGATCGCAAAGAGGATGCACCAAGATCTTGGAATTCTTGCTTACGACTGCATTGTATAAGGAATAAACCTCAAGATGTAACCTTTGTCACCATCGCCCAACAACTCCTGGGCACTTTAAGCTTGAGAGTATCGCCAAGGTACCTTGCATCACTCCCTTTGTCATGGCTTCGAGGGAGCCCATGCCTTTGTATATTTTCACGACGACCATCCTAGCAAAAACATTCCAAGAATCGCAATTTTAGCCAAAAGCAAGTCACATGGCACATAGCGGTAATAAAATAGCATCAAAAGGTATACATTGTTTGTAAAATTAATCTGCGATCTCCTCGCACTTATGTACAAGGCAAAATTGAGAGCAATGCATTCAAATGCTCAATCATCTTATACACCTCTCGGTTAGCTTTTATGGCATCAAATTAGACATTAAGGGATTTTTTTTCATTGCGGTGGTCGATGGGATGTACATTTGCATGTGCATGGCATGTGGTCTTCATAAAAAGTATGAATTTAGTCGCTAGTATAGAGATGCAGGACTTGGGCGTGCATCACTACAGATATCAAATGTTCTCAGATATGGTAAACATATTAAAAAGGAAAAGCACTCGCTGAACTTAACCCTACTTCAAAAGCGAAAATATATCAATGTATACCTTGTACTCGTAAGCACCAGAGCTTCATGGTCGCCACCAAGCGCCCATCATAACATGGATGCCCCGAGCGATAAAGCCTTCACAATATGTCCGAGTTTGAAATTCCACCATCGTTATAATCTGCACGCCCACGATCTTTGGCATATGATGCAACCTTATACCTTCTTTGTAGCATGTCACATCAAAAGCAAAAGAAGCACTAAAGGCAAGCAGAAGTACCAAAATTGTTTGGTGTCTATATATCATATGCAGATATGCACCTTCAACCATTTGAAACCACCATGGGATCATTAAAAATACAAACTGTTTTCTAGCATGTTTAGACTAGCCAGACTATATATGTGGGAATATATAGGGCAACACTACCATCTAAGTCAAATTAAATTGTCTTTGTGAAAAAAGAAGAAAAGAAAGCATTACATCAGGTCTCAACAAATCTCAGACAAGGTCTCATAAACAACATGGTACTCAAGTTCCAATGATGGGAATAGAGACTACAACATCTAATACCAAATTCCAGTGGTTTCCAATGTCCTAAAACTCCACGAACCTTCCAAAATCCCGGCATCCAATTGTTCTTTCAGTGCCACCAAAGTCGGGTTTGTAGCCGCATCATGCCGGAGGTCTTCAAATAAGGAAAAAGTCAGCACTGAAAGGGCGAACAAGGTGCCAACTTCTGCATCTCGTCGAGATAGTGCGGCAGCAACGATATTTTGCCATCCCAGCTTGTATTCCACCCGAGAATCAAAACCGAGGAGCTTACTCACCCAAGCATGTTGCGGGATGGTGGACAGACGTTGATCTAGCAAGAATTTCAGACTATAATGATCTGTACGCACAAAACCGCCACGATCCATCGTGCTTACATCTTGGTCTCAGTCCTCTCAAATAAGATAAAGAGAATCGGACAACTCTAAGCGTGACAAACAAAGACGCGTGCATGCTGATCGTACCAAAGGCAGAGGATCCAAGCTGACAAACAAGACAACCAACTAATTTGACAAAAAAACTAAATGAAGTTAACAGACATGCAAACGAATTAAACTACTAAGGAGCAGGAGTTTATGAGAAGTTTATCGATTATATACATGTCCTCTACCCACAAAGACAAACTTCTTTGGGTAGTGCAAATTGAGCCGAGCCCATTCCAACACGATCCATCCACTCCAAAGAACGACCAAATTACGGCTCGCCAATTGTCACCACATTGCCTCCGATCACATCCACCTCAGATACATCTTTTTCGTGATACTTGATCATATCAAGGTGGTAGATGGAATTCCCCTGCGAGCTATCAATCACGATAGCATTGGCCCCTGCCTTAACTAGCTGCTCCAGCCTTCTTATCGAAATGAAAGAAAAACTTCATCTAGCTGGTAGCAGAAAAGAAAATGGTACAAAAACAAATTTCTTATCGAAGGCAATGGACTGGGAAGATGAAGCTGACCTCCAGGCCTGCTGCTCCTCTAGTTCCTTGGTCCTATACACCACCTTCACCCGCTGTAGTATCAAGAAAAGAAATGCACACAAAATAAGCCTTGGAATAGAGAAAAAAGAACTCAAAATTGGCCTTGAACAACAAAAGAGATTTTTTTTATGAAATATATCACGAATCATCTCAGGTCACACACAGGAATGGACTCGAGGACACCCGTGACGTGGGGCTTGGCCACCCTCCCCTCCACAAAGAGTAGGAAGTGCGCGACGCCGACGACCTTGTGGTAGAAGAGCCACGGCAGATCTGCCCGGCCAATGAAGGTGCTCGCTTCACACTGCACGCACACCGAGGGAACGCACAAGACAATGCACTTCACACGACAGACATCGCAAGGAATGGGTGTGTGGTAGCTCATACCTTCGGCCGAGGGTCTGCGTCGAAGTCGAGCGGAAGGACCAGTGCGGAGGTAGGGAAGGAGGAGCCAGAGGATCCCACGAGGACCTCGGTGCAGGCGGATGAGGGGGGTGGGGGGCGGTGGCATGGGCTCGACCATGCTAGGGAAGGCGTGAGGGGCCAGCGTGCGGTGGGGTCGCCCACGCCGCCGCGCGCCATCGCAGCCATGAATGCCGGCGGCGAATGCAGGCGGCGGCGCTAGCGGAGATCAAGGCCGCATGGTGGGATGCACACAGGTCGGAGGAGCATGCGGCCGGGGACAGCGCTAGAGGGGGGGGAGAGGTCGGCGGTGACGGCGTACCTCGATTCGGCAGCGGAGATGGCGGGACGACTACGATTCGGAGGCGACGAGGTCGAATCGGCGACAGCGAGCTCGATTCAGCGTCGGGGAGGCGACGAGGTCGAATCGCGGTGGCGAGATCGATTCCACGTCGGGGAGGAAGGGGCGGCGGGGAGGAGGGCCACTGGGAGGGTGGCGGCCGGGAGGAGGAGGCGCGGGAGGGTGGCGGCCGGGGGACGGGCCAAGCAGGGGTGGCGCTGGTCGTTGGAGGAGAGGCGACCGTCGGGAGGAAGTGGTGGGGGGAGGATGTTTAGGAGGGGAAGAGGATTGTTCGGGAGGGGAACGAGATAAGGTGGAGAGAGGATCGCGCTTCGTATTTTCGTTTGGCACTTTGTTTTTTGTTTGGCGCGGCGTTTTTCGTTTGCACAAGTTTTTCATTTGGTGCTCTCGGATCCTTTTATCATTATTATTTTTGATTTTTTTTCAGCGAAAAGATAAGAAAAAAACTAGGCCTAAAACCCGAGTCTCAAAAATTGCAACACATAAAGTCGCAATGCATGTTATCTATAGCCATCCACATGATTTATGACGAATAAATTTTGCAACGCATATTATGTGTAGTCATAATATTACTCCGCAACGTATGTACAGAGCATTGCAATGTATGCGTTGTTAAAGGGGTGTTCATCTTGTAGTGCTACTGTCATGCAAGGCCAAGATTTTGATAACTTAGTTAGGTACGACCATCCCACACTAGCACATATGGTTGTACGATTAGGTCTTAGTCTCAGATTTGCTGGCTTCAGTCCTTAATCGACTACAGAAAAGATCTCCACCCTATCTACTAGTGAGTTTCAATCCTCACTTTCTCAGAATACAACAATAACTTGCCCGTGTCTAAAAACTAAAGTTTTCATGTCGTTTTCATACAAAATAACAGAGGTAACTCCTCTAGACATTTTGCAAAATAATCCCAAATTCACAAATTAACATATTGCCATCTTAATCAATTTTTCAGAAATTCTATTGCTCTAATTGCATTTGTGCAATAACTGCACTCGAAAATTCCCAAATGACATCACATATTGTCTAACCCATATTCTAACGGTTACAACAGTAAGAGATCAATAATCCAAGGAGACATATGCATCAAGTAGGATGTACAACTACCATTTTCCCGATAATAGCATTTTCATACAAACATACACGCATGCATAATAGGATTTGCAAAAGTAAAGTACAATAATTAAAATATTGGGATCAATAAGATCAAAGGGGGTGCTTGCCTTGCTCTTGCTGTTCTGGAGGTCTAACGGATTGATCGTCGCAAGAATAACCCGAATAATCGATGTCTAAAAAGAGCTGGAAGAGAATTAAAATAACATCCAACAAAACAACAGTAACCAAAATAAAATATTTTTATATATTTAGGTAGATCATGATTTTATACGAATTTAGAGACTGATTTTACTAAATTTGGAGTTGTGTAGCAAAAGTTATTAAACTTTTACTACAATCGTTTTGAATAATCTAGAATAAATGATAAGTACGTTTTCTAATGAAGAAAGCGTATTCTCGCGTCTGTTATATCGGAGTTTACGCCTTCCAAAAAGGAAAACGTATTTCGGCTATAACTGAAAGTGCACTTTCTATTTCCCACTGGATTTCTCGTTAATACTAACAGATGGGGCCCACTGTCAGTGAGACGGTTCACTGGGCTCTCACTGTGTACTTAAACCGTGGGGCCCGCATGTCAACGACTCATTAGGATCAACTAAACCGTTAAACACTTTGTTAACCCTAATGACAAGATTAGACACGCTGATGACGAGCTACAGTGCTCATCACCGCGGTGCCGCGTGGTGGCGCTCATGGCTGAGCTACTCGCCGGCGATGTGGGGCTCTGCGAGGCAAGTGAGTGATCAAAATGGAAACTACACACTATTGCGCACCTGCCGGAACCGACAACGTGGCCTGGGGTGGCTCAACGCGGTGGCGCGCTGGCGACGAGCGGAAGGACTGCTTCCACTGCTACGGCAAACGATGACAAGGTAAACGAGCTACGCTCATGACAATCTAACGCGCGCATAAGCATCTAGGGACTACTAGGAGTGTACCGGAATGACGTGGAGGGGCTGAGATGGCCTGAGGTGTTTTGTTGACGGTGAGGTGCGGCGGCGAAGTCGGTTGCTCGCGGAGAAGAAGCCCGGGTGAAGGAGAGTGAAATCCAATGATCGTAGAAGCTTCAGTGAGTCTTGGCGATGCTTCAGGTGCAGCAAATCGGTCCAGAGCTCAGTGAAATGCCGACGATGCTTGAGGCGGCGTTCTGGCTGGAGACGAAGAAGAAAGACCCAATTGGGAGCTCCTGTGAATCAAAAGCTAAATTGTTTGAGGGGAAAGATTCAAGGAGTTAAGGGACGTGATGTGACGCGATAGAATTGACACCAAATCCTTCATGGCGCCGGAGACGAAGACAATGGCGCACGTTAATTTTAGGGTTTCCACTCTCGGAGCTTTAGAGCTCGATTGAGTTGATGAAATGAGAAATGGGTGAGCGCACGGAGTTGGAAAAGAGAATGCGAAGCTCGGGGTGGCCTTTATATAGGTAGGGGGCGGAGATTATCAAGGTGAGGTTCGGGCAGCTATGGTCAAAGTGGCGGAGCTCCACGAGGTTGTATGGGCAGCTGAGAGTTGGCGCGGGCAGGCATGGGTGCGGCGTTGAATGGTGATGCGACTGGAGTAGCTGAGCTGCAGCAAAACCGCGGGCGGTGAGGTCAAAACGGTGGGCGATGGAGCTCTCGCGATGCTGTGCTGGCGAGGTCGAGCGCGAGGTGGACGAAGGTCCTTGCGCTTGGGGCCCACCAGCTAGTGACGTAATTGAAGCGGTAAGAGTTGAGTTAACCTTGGCGGTCCGATTAGAAACAAACGGCTGAGATGAATTGTGCTGTTCAAATGATCCGAACGGCCCAACTAATCTGGATCATTCATCTCATAATCAACGGCTCAGATGAAATGTGCTGTTCGGATGGTCCGAATGGCCTACTCGATTTGATTCGTCTAATAAAGATCTAACGGTGCACGCATGTGTTTGCTGGGCGGCCCGATCAAAATTGAACGGCCCAGATTGCGCAAACGTTCGAATGGTCCGAACGTTCCACTCGATCTGGGTGGTTGATTTTCAAATCCAACGGCCCAAATTGCTTGCGCACTTTTGGACTGGTCCGATTGTGAAGAGGGTTGGGTTCAACCGTGGGGTTTTGACTCGAGCCCGAGGAACAGTACATGCCTTAGGGTTTTGAATTATCAGCTGATTTCTTTGCCAATTTAATTCACCACCCAAACGACATCCAAAATTTTTGAAATTTTTTTGTAGGCTTCTGGGCTCAAGTAGTTCCTACAATAAAATTTTTAGGGCTAACACCTTTCGTGAATTTCTGCAAAATTCAAACGATGTGCTATTCCTAGGTGCTTGCAATGGTTTTCTTAAACAAAGTTTCATATAGAAATTTTGTTGAATAGTTCTTGGGAAAAAAGTGTAAAACCATTCTCTCACTTAGAGAAATCTTATTTTGTTTTCTCTATTTCCTTTTTAGCACATAATGTTGTTCAAGTTTTAGTTTTAAAACCAACACAAGATTTTCAAAAAGACAAAGTTTAAATGCAAATGTTCAATGGAATTTTTCCTAATGCATTTATATTACTTAATCCCAATATTAGGATTTTGGGATGTTACAGGGACCCTCTATAATAGTCTGCTGACCGTAGTAAATTTTGAAATTGACGACGTTGGACATATTTGATGCACTGCACCATAAAGAACATTTCTACGACTAACCACATATCTAAAACTAGACTACCCACTGAAAAATATTATATGAAACGTACTGCACTACGTAACCGTAATCTAAAACTATGTAATCCATTCGGTTAAAAAATTACCGGAGAGGTGGGCAATCGGACGGCGGCGCTTTGCTGCTTCTTCTCTCCTCCCTACTCCTCACTCTTCTCTCCTTCTATTTTTCTTAATAAAAGTGAGTCATGTGTCAATTTTAGGGTTTCAAAAGGGTTTTATAGGGTTGGGAGTTTATCGCCAGCTCAACTGGCGACAGTAGTCGCCACACTAGTTGAACTGGCGATAGGAGTCATTTTTAAAAATTTTGAGGTGGCTATTTATTTTGTAAATATCTTTAAAAAAATATTATTTAAAAAAATCGTGTGCAAGCCGCCCACCCGTGTTCAATCCTTCGATAGGATTCGAGTTGTCTCACCAATTTTCGCCCTATATTATGAATAGTACATACACACGTGGACTTGTACTTGTGTGTTCAGGGGTCTGTCCTATATTATGAATAGTACATACACACGTTGACTTGTACTTGTGTGTTTAGGGGTCCGTCCTATATTATGAATAGTGCGTACACACGTGGACATGTGTGTTCAGTGGTCAAAGTGCATTCTCGTGCTCCGTGGGGTCTAGCCCCTCTCTGGTTTAAAGTGTGTGTTAATGACATACACGTGACATGCGGACGCTGTGTTCAAGTGGTCAAAGCGCATTCTCGTGTTCGTGGGGTCTAGCCCCTCCGGTTTAAAGCGTGTGTTAATGACATACCCACGCCACTACGGAGAACGCAGATTTGCCGAGTCGTTCGTACTTTGCCGAAAGTGCCAAAAATCGGCACTTTCGCTGAAGCCACTCTTTGCCGAAAGTGCCTTGGCCGGTGGCACTCTAGTAAAGTCTAGCACTTCGACAAAGAGTGGCTTTGCCGAGTGCCTCAGAGTGCCACAAGACTCGGCAAAGGGCGGCACTCGGCAAAGCCCTCTTTGCCGAAAGTGCAACACTCAAGAAGAGTGGCACTCAAGAAAAAAATGGCCCTCGACGGCCGAGCCCACCATACGTCAATTTTGCCGAGTGTTTTTTGGCACTCGCAAAGAAAGTCTTTGCCGAAAGTGCTTTTTGGCACTCGACAAAGAAAGTCTTTGCCGAGTGCTTTTTGGCACTTTTCGCAAAGAAGGATTTCGAGAGCAGGAATTGGCAAAAAAATTTTTTGGTTTTTTGACCCATTTTTTGTGAGGCCTTCCACATTATTTAAAACTCCATGTTCAAATTTGGGACAATTTTGACTTTTTTGCTATATTTCGTTAGTTTTTTGTTTCGTTGAATTTTATGGAATATTTCAAATTTGAGCTGCAGTGCATGAAATAATCGAATTTGGTCGTTCAAAAATGATATTCATGATATTTGGTGTATGTTGAGGCCGTATCCAGGAACTCACATGAAATTTCGAGCATCTTGTTGGCGTAACATGACGAGGTACTGCGAGAAAAGTGTATTTAAATTATATAAAATCGAGCGAAGTCCGAAAATGACGTAAACTTGTAAAGGCGTCGTGTTATCGCATGTAGAGTCTATGATAAAAATTGAGAAGGTTTCGAGCAAGTTGCGTACGCCGGATGCCTAAAACCCGGACATCTCCACATGTTATCGCATATGAGTCATGAAGATGTCTCGGGTTTTAGGCATCCGACGCCGCAACTTACTCAAACCTTCTCAATTTTTTACCATAGACTCTATATGCTATAACACGACACCCTCGACAAGTTTCATATTTTAACTTCGCTCGATTTTATATAATTTAAATACACTTTTCCCGCAGTACCTCGCCATGTTACGCCAACAAGATGCTCAAATTTCATGTGAGTTCCTCGGATACTACCAACATACACCAAATATCATGAATATCATTTTTGAATGACCAAATTCGATTATTCCATGCACCGCAGCTCAAATTTGAAATATTCCATAAAATTCAACTAAACAAAAAACTAACGAAATATAGGGAAAAAGTCAAAATTGTCCCAAATTTGAACATGGAGTTTTAAATAATATATTAAGGTCAAAAAAATAATGGGGCAAAAAACCCAAAAAAAAAATTTGCCGTTTAGTGTTTGGCATTTCGGCAAAGAAAATCTTTGCTTTAGTTTTTTTGGCACTCGGCAAAGAAAGTCTTTGCCGAGTGCTTTTTTTTTGGCACTCGGCAAAGAAGGATTTACCGAGTGCAGGGAATTGGCAAAAATTTGTGAACAATGTTAGAACCACCATTTCGGATGAACAAATGATCAAACAACCAAAATAAACTTTGTAGATCTTGAGAAGTTATAGAATTTTGTAGTTGGCAACTTTTTCATTTGAATTCATTTTGTTAAGGAAAATCGTTTGAATTTGAAAAATTTAAAATTCGAATTTTTCAAACGACCTCGGATGGAAAAACAACCAAAATAAAAATTGTAGATCTCGAAAAGTTATGAAACTTTTTAGTTAATAACTTTTTGATTTGAAATCATCTTTTCATGCAAAACTACGTTTGAATTTCTTAAATTTGAAATTCAAATTTTGTAAACGACCTCGGATGGAGAAACTCCCTAAATGAAAATTGTAGATCTCGAAAAGTTATGAAACTTTGTAGTTGACAACTTTTTGATTTGAATTCGTTTAGGGCCTCAAACAAGCAATTTACACTCGGTTTTGTATAATATTTTGGGAACCGAAGGGAATATAGACACAAGTGACGGTGTGGTGCAGTGGTAGAGGGGTTACGCACGAGGAGAGGTCGCGGGTTCGAATCCGCCGGCCACAGAGCACGTGAATTTTGTGCGAAAATGCCGCGACTTGCGACGGCGACGCAGAGACTCAAGGCGCTAGCCGGTGGGGGCCTCCCCCGATTTAAAAAAAAAATTTGCTATTTTTTTTGGGTTTTTTTCGGTTCGAATTTTAGAGATGGCTTTGCCGAGTGCAATGACCATTGCACTCGGCAAAGAAAATTTTAAAAAATAATAAAAACACGCTTTGCCGAGTGCAATGACCATTGCACTCGGCAAAGAAAATTTAAAAAAAAATTAAAAAAATTAGGGCCGACGGCGTCAAATCTTGCCGAAAGTTCAAGACTAAGACTAAGAAAGCCTTTGCCGAGTGCTCAATTTGGCACTCCAAGAAAGCAAATTTTTCTGGGAAGGAGATTCGACGAGGCTCTTTTGTTGAGTGTTGCACTCTAAGAAAGGCTTTGCCGAAGTGCAAAGTCGCTTTGCAGTAGTGCACATGCACTCCGACAAAGAGCCCGCCTCTGTAGTGCGTGTGTACAACACCTTCTTTTCCTAGATTTCTCTCCTTTTTTTTTTGAAACGATCTTTCTCTAGATTTCTCTCACACACATAAATAGAACAACCTATTTCATACCATTTGCGTAAATATTCCATCCAACCATCAGCAATATAATTTTTCCGTACTGAATTTAAAAAGATAGGATTTGTTCACAACAACGTGCGGGTTTCAATCCTAATGTATCACCAAACGCACCAAACACTAGAGATTATCATGCGGAACACTTATTTAGTGTTCTTCGTTTTTCAACAAAAAAGAAAGAAAGCAACGTATTAGTTGCAAAATAACATAGCTTAGAGCGCAAACACACATGACATTTGGGCGTGTCTTGCGTGTTGACAGTTGACATAGTAGGTTTATTTATCAATCTTCTCAAGTATTGTGTATCCATATATGGTCTTGCAGCATGTGGCTTCATATACTTGAATTTTATGATGAAGAGACCATTCCATTTTGTGCTCTTCCGGTTTTCCTTTTGCGCGCGTGCTTTAGAACAGCCGGGATGTGGGTATTCAAGAAATATGTGTGCAAGTCGATGCACCCAGGGTCAAAATTAAATAGGTGAGCGTCTTTGCTGTGTGTCTCCATTGCCATCGACCTCAACCTTGTCAAGTTCGTGTCATCGAAGCTTCGCGAGAGAATGTGACATGAAAACCGAATCAACATTAGTTAATTAGATCGCTGCAATAAAAATCCGCACTTAGCCATATATATTTTGAAAATGAACCTCACCGTCCTTTGAAGAATCCATATGGTTCATATAGCTTAGCCAGAAGCATCAGAAAATTGTAGCTTCGATTGAACTTGGTGTAATATCGTGAAAACAGCCCAAATAATAGTATACTCACTGCATGCAGTATCTGTGCATCACGAAATTAAAGATATGAATGACCTCAAGTACACGTGAGCCACCTCATCATCTCAACCTTACAAAAAAAAATGCATACAGAATGAGATTAACGTGTGTCTTTACCTCGAGTGGTAGCTTGTATACTAGTATCATATACGCATGAAAGTACGCGAACTTGCTGAAAACGAGTAGCCTTTTGGTCTGGACAGGCCTCCCATTCTCCAGTCCACGGGGATTAATGGAGAAGTAGTCCCAGCATGTGTCCTCTAGAGCATAAGCGGGCAATGGATTTTGGAGCGACGAGGTCACATGATAGATTTCTTGCACTTTCTCGTTCAAGTGAGTGGCTATGGCTACCATCATTGCATTTACCACCATGTCAGCTGGTATCTAGCAAGTTTAAAGTACATATGGACTAATTAGCTAGGTACATGCAGTGTTAACTTGTCTATATATGCACTAGCTTGCTACGTACAGCAACGTGTGTGTGTGTCTATATATATATCATAAGGCGTTTGGGTGTCTAGACACTCACACCATGAACCATCCGACACGTGTATGATCAATACAAATTTTAGAGTTCGGGTATGAAATTTTTTTATACCCTTTTGAATTTAGTACACTAGAGTGATTATATACCATGATACTAGCTCAAACTAGTTAAATTGATGACGAATTTAATTTTTTTCGGAGCTTGATATTTCAAATACATAGGACAAGTGTTTCATGCACGTTGGTGCCTAGGTACTCACTGTATCAACCGTGGCCTTACGATCACCTATGAAACATGGGAGTGCTTGCTCATCGTAGGCGACAATCATGGCGTCAACTGTCCTGCATGCGTCAACTTAATACTCGATCAGTGCCATTCAAAAAAAGTACAAGTTTTCAATCATGTTGATTGGTTTTGATTAGATCGATGGTGTGTTATATACGTTGCAAGTTGAAAGTATGATTTAACTTGATGTAGATATATACCTTATTCCCTCGATCCATCCAGGGAATGGATCTTGATAGGTGCTGGTTACGATGCTGGGTCGAACGATGACCACCGGAAGGTCTCCTCTCAGCTGCCCAAGTATCATCTCTCCCATAGCCTTGGTTAATGCATACACGTTTGGCCACCCGAAATGGCTAGCCCTTCAACATTTTAATTAGTTGACATTAAATTAGCTACGTACGTGTGCAAACAAGAAGGCACACCAAGCGCACGGTTGATCCGAGTTCCAGTGATAATGTATGCGGAAAGCGCACACAGCTACTTTGATCTGAAAATAGAAACTAGATGCGGAACTAGATAAAGTTTAACTGAAAAGACTAGATAGTATGTTTTCTGGTTTTGGGAAGAGGTCAGACTGACCACACCATAGTGGTCAAACCGGTGCCCTGTTACAAGTGGGCGCGGTCAGACCAACCAGTGGTTAGCGGTCAGACCGGCCTGGTGGCGGCTGTCTGACCGGCCATGATGGCTCAGTGCACAGTGAGTTGTGCTGAATTTTGAGAATTGACATATAGAGAGTTGTGGATTTGTTGCATATGTGTTGCATGACGCATGTTTTGGCTAATGTGGGTTAAGTTACGAAGAACTTGTGTCCGAAATCGATTTCTTGGTCTATTGTTGTGCATGAAAGCTTGGAGTCAACTACGATCAACGACGAGGATGATCGGAACTTGATTTGGTGAAATCAAGGTCCAGAACGATAAAAAAATACCGGGTGAAGTGGTTGGTCTCAAGCAAGACGCAAGATGGATAAGGACGAGAAGTTTGGTGCAACGGGTTGCATCAAGTGGCTTGAGCCGGTGCAAATGTTGAGGCGGTCCGGTGGGAGCCGGATGTGAGAGACTTGCCGGTGTGAGGAAAGCCATTGGCGAATCTCCGCGTGGCGAAGCATGAGACTGCTTCATAAGATTGGACTCGGTCAAGGATGGAAGGATCGAGAACGGGTATTTTGGTATCTTCAC
This sequence comes from Phyllostachys edulis, assembly GCA_036346405.1. NCBI lineage: Eukaryota > Viridiplantae > Streptophyta > Magnoliopsida > Poales > Poaceae > Phyllostachys > Phyllostachys edulis. Next base: position 62,287,983 of record CM070561.1, on the reverse strand, counting down.
CAAAATACCAAAGGAGAAGTAGTTTAGGTTATGAAGGGGACAAGATCACGAAAAGACGGATTTGTGAGCACCAAATCATCATATGCTTTGAGAAGCTTGTGTGAGTGAGAAACCCGTTTGTGTATGGATTTAACGGGTGCCCGTTAGGATTTCTCTAGCCCTAGCCTCCACTATATAAGGGGTGGTCCAGGATTTGCACACCAAACAAGCAAAAGAATCCTAATTTGTTATTTGGGGGAAAGTGGAGAGAGTAGAGGAGGCTCTGGTTTGAGAGATGTATTGAGAGAAACTTTGTGGAATTGAGTGCTCATGAGTGAGCTTTTGTCCTCTATGTTGGAGTGGCTGTAAACACTCAATTCTTCAATATCAATCCAATCATATTCGTGCAAAGATGATTTGTCTCTTGCTTTGTCTCTTTTTTAAGATTTTGGGTTCATGTGTTCTAGAGGTTTTGCCTGGGTCTTTTACTGTGATCTATCTTGGTAGGACTTATGGAAGTTGATCTAAGGTCATCTTGACCATTTTTAATCTACGAGCAAGTCTTTGGATCAAGTTTAAGTTTTCACTTGATTTTAGCCCTCTTTGATTCAAACAAGAAACTCTTGGAATCTTGGCCATAATTGTCTAGATATTCAACTGGAATAGGTTCATAACCTTCTTGTTGAGTTGTGTCTGAAATATCAAAAGTTAGGACATTTTGTGGATCCAAAATCGTGCTTTTTTTTGTCTGTATGAGGAGAGGTCAAACCACCCATTACATGGCGATTAGACCGATTGAGGGGGTTGTTGGATTGAGCTTCTTGTTTTCAGTTCAATTCTTTCTTTGCGAATCTTAGATCTTGATCTTCACAGTTTCACATGGTAATTGCAGTTAAAAAGAACTAGAATTCCAAAAGGGAAAAAGTTCACCCCCTCAGTCGCTAACACTATCCAACAATGTGCAAGCTTATTTTTAAATTATTTTTCTATTGATTACCTCGCCAAGCCAAGCTCCCTCATCGTTGTCTTCTCTAACTGTTTTAGATCTGAGCTACCGCTCTTAGCCGCCTTGAGTTCAGTCTTGACCTTTTCGACCAGTTTCAACTCGGCTTCAATGTCCAGGTAGTAGCCTTCCCTTATCGTTTCACCGATAAGGAATGGCTTCTCCAGCAACAGTTTGTCTTGGGTACCGGCTGCAAAAGCTAAATAAAACAGTATATATATTGCTGCTGGTTAATATAAGGATATGCACTGTTGTATACGAGCTAGTCAATACGATCGAGTATATGTACCCGTGGAAACATGAAGTAACATTTTCAGGTGAGCACACTGCTTGGCAAACTCGCACACGTGTTTGGATCCTAAGGTGTTAGTCGCCAAGGCAACGTCATACCTATGTGCAGTAACAATATATTTAACCATCTCAATATCGATCCCATAATCATATGTAGCACTGAGCATGCAAATTAACGTACGTACTACTGTACCTTTCATAAAAGCTGGTGGTAGCGGCTGCGTTGATAACGATGTCGATCTCCTCGAGCAATCTCCCGACCTCGGAGTTGTCCAGCCCGAAATTCTCCTGCGTGACGTCTCCGGCCAAAGGAACGATCTTTTCTTTGATTAAATCGTGGAATCCTGCAAGCCCGTGTTTGTCTCGCAGAACGCTGAAGAGATCCTTCCCTACGATCTGCATGCGCGCTGGCTTGCATGAATAATAATACATATTCGATCCATCAGGTGGCATGTGTAGTACGTATTAACGTACGTACCTCTGTGACCACGCGCTGCTCGGCGGACGCAGCGTCCGGTGCGCGCACTAGCAGGTAGATCTTCTTCACATCCGGCTCAACTCGCAATATCTTCTCTACAACCACTGCATGGATCGATCGATGCATATGAATATACGATGTATATATGTACATATGCATATATGGGGAATATGTGTGGCTGCCCACCCGGATCTTTAAAGTTGAAAATCAATATTTTTCCGTTGAAAGTTGAACTTTTTTAGATCAAAGTGGGGAATGTGTGTGTGTGAGAGCCAGATTACTTGCCAATGACCTAGCTAGTAGTGACCTGTTACCCGATCTTGTGAAAAATTTAAAACAAGGAGAGGTAGAAGAGTATGCATAATGTACGTACGTACTTTTGCAAAGATACCCAGTTGAGCCGGTGATGAGGATGCTCTTATCCCTGAAGCACCCGGCTACTGAACCGGCGTCGTCCATGCCGAGCGTGCTAGCGTTGATGAGATTCGATCTGTGGCAGCTAGCTAGGCTAATATATCGTGTTCTACTTAACTTGGTCGAGCTGATAGCTAGCTATATATGTACTCGAGGATCCTCTACTAACCAACCGATCGAACTAAAGTGACTATAAACGACGACAATGACGCTACATGAAGATCAACACAAGCACACGTAAATTAATCTCCTCCGGTTTTTCTTTCAACGAATAGCACCACTAACCAAGGAGCAGGTCTTACGCATTCAAAAATATCATCGACAATCTACTTCACGCTTTTGTGATAGTTGATGTCGTTGTTGCAAGATCTGTAGTCTACTGCAAGGAAGATAAAGAAGTTTATTATATTATTCATCTACAATCTTCCATGTAAAACGGTGGTACTCATTTACTTAATCTTGTGCTATTATGAGTATAAATCAGAGGATTTAAAAATAAATAAATAAAATGTGTACGTATTGGCCTGGTGGTCGATCGTCAAGTCATCAATGCTGAAAATGTTTGCACGTTGTACACAGCTACCAGTATCGATCGTTTTTGGAATATGGCCATGCGTGGAATGTGATTGGTGGATGGCAGTTTTCGAAGCCTATCACATAGTTAATATACTGACAAGTAGGTGGAGCTTGAGCCGCTATTTGTCATCAACAGACATTCAAAATTGCTAACGAATAAATTGCCCACGCAATTTTGCTCAGTATCACTAATAAAGATAACCTTGCTCTGCATGCTTGTCTCTGTTTTTTTTTTGAGAAGGGGATACCCAGCTTTTATAAAGCACATATAACAGTCTTACAAAGTAACGAACAGAGAGTTGCTGGGGATTCCAGCTTACATGCAGCGAGCAAGTAGCAAAAAAGCTACGGCAACATTCACAACCGGAAACCAAATAACAAGTGACAAACCCAAAAAACAGCGAAGTAGCGGTAAGAAGGCATTGCTACCAAAAGTGCCGCCTCTGTCCATACATCAAAAAGATCTTCCACCCAGATTTCCGATTTGCAAAATGAAGTCTTACGTCTTTTCAACCGTCTGGTAAGATGAGGATTGTCCACTGAGAAGACATATAAGGGGCAAGACGAGCTTCGACAAAAAAGTCGATTACATCTAACAAGTAATAAGCCCAGAAAAACAACGAAAATATCAACAAGTTGGTAGGAGTTGGTTGTTATTGGGTGCACAGTATTGGTCGTCTTCTTCTCCGTCCTTTCTTTTTTTTGAGATGTGCACAGTAATGGTCTTATGGCTGCTATCCGTTGCAATTGCAACTTTCGACGTGCCCATTTGCACTCGCCCGAGGGTTGGCCCTTTCGTCGCGACCTACGACTCCAGTGGGCCTGGCAGCCCAAGTAACTCGTGGCCCGCCCCACCTGAACCAAGGGCTAAACATCGTCGCGACCAACGACTCCAGGTGGGCCTGGCAGGCCAAGTAACTCGTGGCCCGCCCCACCTGAACCATGGGCTAAACAACTCGGACACGGACAACGCGGACACGAGGGTCTCGAGCACAACACGACACAAACCCACCTCTGCCCCTCCCACCCCGCACGAAGCTTCAGTTCTGTGCCCCCTCCCCCACTCGCCACGGCCTTGCGTCCCTACTCCCAGTACTACGCCCCAACCCTCCGTTTGTTTTAGTGTGTTACCTGTATACCCGTTCAAATCTCGGGCCGCCCGAAAAAGTCTGGCCTCAAACGGACAGAAAATGCATTTTCTAATAAAATAATATTTATTTTAATTCTTTTGGAATAAAAATTAACATTTTTATTCATTTTGAGAATAAAATAATATTTATTATTATTATTTTTAATGCCATCACCGAGCTTTTTATCGGATCCAGATTTTCTAATCTTGAATCCTCTGTGCAAATACTGTGCTATTCCCTGGATCAGTAGATAGTACTCATAAACACATTGTTGAATCATTTCATACATGGTATAAAACCATACCATTCATTAATTAACACATCAGAGTTTACATAATCAGATCGATTAGGGTTTATAATAAGGGCTAATGCGCCAAACTGATTACATTACAAAAGCGGAAGTGACAATGGAAACAAAAGGGTGAGGGCACATCCCTCCACAGGCAAGCGACTGGGGAAACCCGTGTGCGTCCGATATTACCCGAAAACTCGGATAATATAGGTTGCAAGCAAGTACCAACGGAGTCAGATGGACTGAGGTGAGACTTAGACTAGAAGAACTAATCTACTCCCCATCATCTTCTGAGGCTCTAACTTCTGAATCCTCGTAGTAGTTGTAATCCTCAGGATTTCCTGCTTCTGAGTGTTTTGGGGGAAAGAGCGAGAATGAGCATAACTTCCGTGCTCGCGAGCCAATACACACAATGCAATAATATACATGCAAGGCTTAACAAGGATGGCTCGTGTTCTTTTATTTGCTAAAGCAATGTTTTCAATTATCATAATTACAAATTCCTATCACTTAGCATTTTAACCAAATTGCATTGTATTAAAGAGAGTAATTGTGCAATATTTATTTCAGTACAGGTCCCCTCTATCGGAACCTATATTGTAACGACTGCTTTGGGGACATACCTTCTCACCGCTTCCAAAGACGCTTCGACTCGCGCCTTGCCGGCCACAAGACGCGACACCCGAGCCTCGATTTGCAAGGCAGCATGCCATAGCCGCCAAAGCCCGCCGCCGTCCTCTCCCGTCATCACCACAAAGGCCGCCGCTTACACTGCCAGACGCCTCGTGCCGTTTTGTCGCCGCCTGTCTCGTCCCCTTGTTGCTCTGTTGCCTTGCAGGCGCTGCCTCAACTGCGACGCTGCTACAAGACGCCGCCAAGCCTCGAGTCGTGACGCACCACGCCAAGGACGGACCCCCCTTCTCGGCCCTCTTCCTCCTGGCGTGGCTCCTTTAAAGCCCTCCTCCTCGCTTGACCTCCCGAGCCCGCTTGAAGCTCCTCGCGCGCCCGCCTCAAGGCCTCGTCGCTCGGTGAGCCTCGCTCGACAACCGCGCCACTGCATCCCGTGACGCTAGGAAGCTAACCCCACTTCGCCTTCCTCGCCGAAAGCGACCCGCCATCAGACTCCTCCTTTCGCTTCGAGGTCGCTGCCGTGGCCAACCTTGCCGCCCCGAGCCGCCCGACCTCCCATCCGGCCTCGCGACCAAGACGACGCCGGCAAGATGGCCTTCGCTTCATGGCGCCGCCTTCGCTGCCTGGCGCTGGCCGCTGCCGAGGTGCCGCTGCTTCCTACCGTCTTTCATGCTGCTGCTTCGCCTCTCTCCGGCCTCGCCGTTTATTAGACCCGCCGCCAAGCAACCCCACCTCGCCACTGCCTCCTCCGCGCTTACCTCGCCGCCGCCCACCGAAGTCGCCAGTGTCCGCCAGACCATTGCTCCGCCTGGCCTCGAGCCTTGCCAGTGGCCGCCACCTCCGACGACCTCGCGTCGCCCACTTGCCCACCGCCCCGTCTGCCTGGCCGTGCGCCTCCGCCCGGCCGCTGCGCCCCTCTGCTTCTCCCGCTCTTTCCTGTGAAGCTGTGTGAGCAAAGCAGAGGAAGAGGAAATCAAATGGGATTGATTTGGGAATTTTGGGCCCACTCGTCATATGCTCATAACCTCCCTCCTTAGGCTGCCAAGTGGCCCCAAGGCCCACTATTCCGTGGACCAACCGCCTCACAAGATAAGCCCAGATCCATCGTGACCTGTGGTTGTAGACCACGCTTTTATTCTCTCTTTTAATTCCTTTAATCTTTGATAATTCATATCTTCTCCGTTTCAACTCCAAAAATTATGAAATAAATTTCTAAAATTTGTTAAATCAAGATCTTGCTAATGGCATAGGACTTGATTAATTTGGAGTTTATTTATTGTTCCTTATTTATTTATTTGCTCTCTTTGTCATTGTGTCTTTTTCCCAGTATTCTCGCCGATTAGGATTTGAAGACGCCGACGACCCTCGAGTTGATCAAGACCAAGATTTTCAAGATCCCTAGCCTTTAACCAAGGCGAGTCAATACTTTGACCATATTGATCCTACATTTTATGCAAATTATATTCGCTTAAATTAGCAAAATTGCATGCTTTATTTCTTTATCAAATGTATGTTAAAGCTTAAGGTAGTTAAATACCCACTTGTTGATTAGTTAAATTAATATGCCATCCTTGATAAATTGAATCCGTTAATCCTTGTCACCCTAGTAACTATATGGTAATACTAGTTATAGGTTGTACTTTGCTTACATGCTAGTCTTGCTTAAGTACCGGGGTATTAAATACCCCAATCATCAATTCCTCAAACATAAAATGTTTCGGGTAGTCATTGGTGGTCCATTGGCTAAAGGTTGTGAAAATAAATTGGTTTTACTCCCCAAAAACCCCAATTGCTAGTTCTATCTGGGCGGATGGTGAGGCGGTGGGTGCTCGGGGAGCACATGGTTGGTTGGCTTGTGGAATGAACCGCCCAAATAACCCTAAGGACTTAATCTTGTCACGACCTCCGTGTTAAACATGTGCAACCACAAGTCTGCAAAGTGAAACTTGGCCTAGTACAATTATCAAACCCTGAATGTGCCTCGCACGGTGGAAAAATGTATCATGCAAGCTTATGTAAATAAGGCTTGAAAGGGACACCGAGGCAAGGGTGAAGTTACTCGCATTGGGGTAAACTAACTACTGCGGCAGGGGTAACATCCCACATGAACGTATGGGCGAACCCCATATGGGTGAGATGACTAAGGGCGAGGTAATTAGAAAAGTTATCGTGATTTGCCGCCCAACCACATGACTACTAATCATGTGGGGTAACGGTATGACTATCTCTTGTGGGTAAAGTGTACAAACCTCTCGCAGAGTCTAAAACTGTTTAAGCAGTAGTGCCTACGGTCAAAGGCGGACATGGGAATCATAACTTGAGTTAGTTCTATTTCAAAAAGCTTTGTGGGTGAAATGGAAAATGGTGGAAGGGCTCACCTAGCCCTGTTTTTGATTTCTCCCGAGTCGCCGAGCTGGGTTGGTGTGGTCTTTGGGGCAGCCCCAATTGAAAGGATGCATTGGTAGAGTTTCACGGATGGAATCTCTACTATTATAATTATTGCACATTAATCTTTTAAAATTGCAAATTTGTTAAAAATGCTAAATCATAGGATTTGTAATTATAATATTGCAAAACTGGCTTTCGCAAATAAAAGAACCTGAGCCATCCTTGTTAAGCCTTGCATGTATATAATTGCATTGTGTGTTGACTCGCGAGCACGGTAGTAGTGCTCATCCTCGCTTCTCCCCCAACCCTCCAGATAATGAAGACGACGGAGACTCCGCTTTCTACGATGGCCCAGGAGATGATGGGCAAGACTACGACGAGGAGTAGTATAGTTCTCAGAGATTAGGTCTCGCCAGCCTAAGTAGACTCATTGGTACCAGCATAACCGATATTATCCAACTCTCGGTTAATATCCGTCAGACATGTGTTACCCCGCCGCTGTTCTGTGTGAGATGAGCCCTACTCGCCTTTTGCTTCCGCTGAGGTTACGCTGCTTATATGTGATGTAATCAATTTGGCCTGCTCGCCCTTTTGTAAAACTCGACCCGACGTGGTCTATGTTACTCGCTTGGTTGTAATATTTTAATATTTCAGTTCACGCTTGTATGAATGATTCAAAGAATGTGTACCGTGAAGTGCTAGCTACCGATCCAGGAATAGCACGTTGATTTCACAGAGGATTTGGATTCTCAAACCGGTCCGACATATATCGTATGCTTCTTTTGATTGGAGCTACCTTCACTTATTAACACCACTGAGTTCGAAACCTAGGAAAAATCCAATCTTAGGGCTAGGTGAGCCCGTCCTGATTTTCATACCACCTACAATGGTTTTTGAAATAGAACTAACTCAAGTAAAGTTTCCATGTCCGTCTTTGACCGTAGGCGCAGCCGTTTAAACAGTTTAGACTCTGCAGAGGTTGTACACTGTACCCACAAGAGATAGTCATACTCGTTACCCCACACGATTCCTTAGTCATGTAGTTGAGCGATCGTCACAGTGACATTTCAAATTACCTCGCCCTTCCGTTATCTCACCCATATGGGGTTACGCCCATACGTTGTGTGGGATGTTCGCCTCGGCGATCTGGAGTAGTTGAACTACCCCACAGCGACTGGCTTACTTCACCCTTTACCGGTGTCCCATTCAAGCCGGACATAGCATGTGCTTACACATTTCTACTCCCCACCCGTGAGATGACTTCCAAGGCCCGAAAAGTTTACTAAGCCGAGTTGCATTTTGCAGACTTATGGTTGTACTTATTTTACACGAGAGGCCATGACACTACTACAGAAAAGGCCTTCATAGACGGTTCAAAAACGTCATCACAGACAGTTTCGTGAGCCGTCTGAGTTTATGAGTCAATAATGCATGAGGTCATCACAGACCGTTTTTGAACCGTCTTTAATATATAATATCACAGACGGTTTGTAGATGAAACCGCTGATACTCGATTACGATTGACATAGATGTCAGAGATGAAACCGCCTCGTAATACTCGACTACCACTGCAGCGGCCGTAGATGAAACCGTATCACGGCGGTTTCATCTATGCACCGCTGTGGTAGTGAGTATCACAGACGGTTTCATCTACAGATCGTCTGTGATATTCTTTTGCATTGCTAAATCTATTTCTGTTTATTGGCTAGCCTCAGGAAATGCTAGCCATTTCCTCTGAAGCAAGCACATCCAATTCGCATTCATTTCAGAAGCACATTAAAATTGCATTCATTTCAGAAACAAGCACATCTAATTCACAAATCAATTAACTAAAATTAACCATTAATGTACATTAATTTACACACATGTACCATTAAGTTCAATCTATCCTAATCAAGTTCAATCTACACTGTGGAAACTCCCATCTGGATTTATGACCTGTCTGTTCAGGAATGACGCAAGGTGTGATCGAACTTTTATGAGCTCGCCTGCTCCAACGCAATTTCGATGATGGTCGCAACTCGTCGATAGGAAGATTAAATTCATGCTTATATAAATTGGTAAGTATATATGAAATAATTGTTGCAAGATTGACAAACCTGAGGATCATTGGTGATCGCGGAACCGATGATTAGTTCCATGTTGTGGCAAACATAGTATCCACAGACGCTATGCCCGCCGCCGGTGGCACTGCAAAAATAGAATTGGTTAGTTCGAGAGGCATTACTACGAAGTGTTATATAGGATTAATGTGTACTAGCTAGCGAGTACCGGGAAAGTGAGATCGTGCTGCAGCAACCTTCCCCTGCAATACATTCCTATAGCATTTAACACGTTGAACACCCTACGTGATTCCAAGAAGTTAGCCTTAACTATTGCAAAGGAAGGAAAGACTACAATAGAGTTTGTATGGAGGAAATGTGTTTACCTGCTGATTAAATTCGGATAACTCGTGAAGTTGTGATTGGACCTCTTTAGGGAATCTAGGTATATTACCCATTTACGCTTTTGGTATAATTACAATTAGAATCCGATTGGAAGCTACATGTATGTCAACATGGTCATTAAACCTAAGTTCGTGTTGCTTATAAAGTACAAATCAACAAGTATAGCCAGTAGTGCAACACTTACTCCTGGATGTAGGGCAAAAGTATGTATTCCGTGTTGCGGCGAGCCCGAAAAACTCTATAACGTAATCCTCAACGAATCTTGCATTCGGCTTGATACTTTGCTTGGAGACCACGTGTGGGTCGAGGAAACCTACCGGTGATTTCCTTCTTCTGGCTTCATACATCATGTATCTATATACAAAAGCAAGGAGTTATATATAACATTTATCGGTATTACACGAACATTGACCGTGATTGTACACACTTACAGTGTCCAACATCGTATGAGTGAGACGTCGAGCTCGTCGAGGTTGAAGAGATAGAACAAGTCATCGAAGGTCATCGTGAAGACACAGTCTTGAAGCTCGTGGTTAAAATGATCCTTCTTGAACTTGACGGTGACACCCGAGCGTCGCTGATGAGCCGGTTCGTTGGACTGTTCCATGTACCATGTATGCAATGTTGTGCAAGCCGGTCCTAGGGTAGGGCTATCTAAGCTCTTGACCAATGGCTCGCCTAGCACGAATTTCTGGGTCAACGGGGATATCAGGATAGGAGTCGACCTTCTTCAATTTGCCCTTGCTGCCTCGCTTTGTATAGGTCAACTTCACAAGAGTCGACTGAGCACGAGGTGTAGATGTAGGACATTCCTGTGAAGTTGACACTGGAGCAGGTAGCTCCAGGTAGATGTCCACCTTGGGCCACTGGATGAATGTTCCAACGGCTTGCCCTAGAGTCATGACCTCGTCGTTTGGGGGAATATGCAGCGGGACGGCCCCGAAATTGGCACAAACACCGTCCACATTCACTTTTGTGAAACCAGAGTAATTGTTGCACGCTGCACCAAAGCCCCAACACCGATGGATACACTGCCCCAAGCAAAGATCTAGGGCAACAGAGGCATATCTCACTTGGAGCTTGCACTTCATAGCCACCTACATAACGATACAAAATTAGCTACTCCAACAGCCTATCAATGGACCGAGCATTCCGGAGATAATAATTATTACCGGATGTCATCGACGGAAATCTGTCGTCACCTATTAGGGTAGGGTTAGGGTTGACGCCAGCCTACTCGGAAGTTTGGGGGTCTAGCACAATAGGGCAAAGGGCTTGCAATCGATTTGGGAGTTGCAATTCCCTAATCCTTTCCTCAAAAGTATCCATCCGTTCTTTGGGCAGCTCTCGATCTCACCTCGATGGATTCGGTGATCTCATCTCGATGGATTCAATGAGCTCATCTCTAAGGGATTGACGAATCTCCTCTCGTAGCTTTGCATCGCTCGGCTTTGGCTCTCTTCCTACTCGATGACGATCCGAGTCCACTTGGAACTATTTTTCCCATGTAACATAAACACGGCGCCTCTTGTGCGTAATTTAATGCTCATCGCTTCCTAGGGCATGAGAGTATATCTTTCTCCCTGTCTGCTTGGAATGAGTCTTGGGAAGATTGTGCACTCAGCGTTACCTGCAATAGACCGACATGTCATTTCACTTCCTATGAAGTTATGGAGTAATTACAAACTAGATAGTTCGATATCTTACCAGGCGTTGGGACACTTCCTGGTTTGCGGGGTTTGGAAAGTAGACTTCCCCCGTAGGCCCAATACATAACCTCCCAAATAACCACTATCGGGAGCGCACATCGCTGATCTCGAAATGGCGGGAGACATTCAACAGCCTTGCTCGCCGCTTCCGATCCCTCCATATCGGGATTTTACCCGCATACCCGCCGTGCCGAGTCGTGTGGGGTGCTTGTTTTTTGCTCGAGGGCCATGTGCGCCGACTTTCACTCCTAAATTCATCCGCTGTCTTCTTCACCACAAACTCGCCCATGACTCTTCCAAGAATGGATACTTGTGGAAGGGCCTCGATCCTTCTCCACGATTTTTGACAAGCGTGTTTTGAAGTTCTTCCACGCTTTGCACGCTTGTAGCAACGCGCGTCGTTGCACGGAGTCCAAGTGTTCTGCCGGGATCTCGAACGATTTGAGAATATCCGTCAGCACAGCAGTTTTCAGTTGTCCGGGCACCACCTTCCACGAATCGTAGGTGACGTTGACCCGTTCCCGTGCAACTATTCTGACCGTTCTCCGGAATATGGACGCTGCTCGGCGAGGATTGATAGGGGTCCCAGACTGATCAACCTCCGTGATGGTAAATCGGCCCCCGGGCCTTTTCGATATTCCTCTTCTTCTACCGCGGTTGGATATTATTCTAGAGGATGGTGCATCATCAGACACATGAGGCGGCGATGAAGAAGAATGAGCGGAAGGGGAGGCAGTATCGGAGGGGGGTGCATCATCAGACTCATGAGGAGGCATCATCATCGAATGAGCAGGAGCAAGACGAGCAACAGAGGCGGCGGCGAAGGGGAGGCGCACGGGCCGGGAGGAGGAGGCGGCGACGGGATTGGGGAGGAGTCGCGGCGGGCTCGAGGAGGCAAGGCCGAGGACGGCGGCGACGGGCCTGGGAGGAGGGAGCGAGGAGTTGAGAAACTTAAACGCTTGAGTGGCGGGCGCAAAGAAACCCTAGAGTCCTAATGTAAATAGGATGGAGATCACGACGGTTCTAAAGTAGAACCATCTGTAATATAGATGTATCATGCACGGTTCCACTAACAACCGCTCAGGATATATTGTATCACGCATTTGCTTTTTACCAAGGAACCGCTCGTGATATATATCACTGCACGGTTTGTAGCTCAAACCGCTCGTGATATTATTTTGTATTGGTTAATCTAGATGCTTATGGGCTAGCCTCAGAAATGCTAGCCATGCCCTCTCAAACAAGCGTAAAAGACAACAAGTACATGTATATACATCCAATTCACATTCATTTGAGAAACAATCACATCCATTTCACAAGACAAATCAATTAATTAACTCAAATGAACTAAAATTAACCATTCATCGAACGCATATATATATACACACATTGTTCAATTAATCTTTAAAAAGTAGCCCTTCATGATGATTGACGGTATATAGCTAGTTTCACACGCTTCTTCTTCCTCGACCCTTATGCCGCTTCCAAAGGTGGCAACTCATCAAATTGATTGTATTCTTCCTCGCCCACTACATTCTCAACTCCAACAATCCTCTTTTTCCATGAAGAACTACGTGACACTTCTTATTTGGCTGGGTCGGTAACATAGAAGACTTGAACAACTTGGTTAGCCAAGACGTAATGGTTCGCCTTTGTATCCGACATGTTCGAGGTCCACGGTAGTGACGCCGCATTTGTCGACCTTCACCGTGGGAAGATGGACCCAACGGCACCAAATAGGGGATCTTGAAAAGCACGTAGTCGAGCTCCCATATCTCCTCTATTTGCCCATAGTAGGAGCTCCTCACCCATCGGCATCGAATGCATCTATGCGACACCGCTGTTCGTTAGTGCTTTTATATCCCGAGCTCGCAGATAGAATGTGTACCCATTTATGTCAGATCCTCGCCATGTCACAATTGTAAATGTTGGCCCTTTTGCCAACCATGTCAAGATATCACTTGACGAGCTCCTAGCGAAGTCGCTCCTTCAACCATTGGTTGAACCGTCATTGTGTTGTCTCGTGATCCAAACATCCGCCGCACCGGATTTCGCTGTCAAGCACGCCCTTGTGCCGGTCGATATACAGAACACTTCACCATGTGTTGCAAGACCGTGAAATGGGCTTGAGCATACGATCCATATCTCGAGTGATTGCTTTCTTCCGATGGTCCCGATACCTCGAGCCTCCCTCATGGCGAGATCGAGGCACACCTATCGGTTCGACCGAGCCATGTAATCGACGCAGAACTCAATGACCTCTTCGGTTGCATAACCTTCGACGATGTCGCCTCGCCGAGATCGATTCCGCACATAGGACTTGAGAATTCCATGAACCTCTCGAACGGGTACATGCTACGAGGAACACGGACCAAGACATCTTTATCTCCTCACAATATGAACAATGAGATGGACCATGATATCAAAAATGACGGAGGGAAATACATCTCAAGATCACATAGAGTCGCCACCACCTCGCCCCGCAGAGCATCTAGTCCTTCGATCGATGACCTTCTCGAGCAATTGTGTTAAAGAAATAACACGCCTCATGATTGTCTCTGACCTTGATCGCAAAATACTTCTAATTGCAACAGGAGCATTTGTGTCATCAACACATGACAATCATGAGACTTCATGCCAATTAACTTCAAATCTTCCATCGAAACAAGTTTCTTCATGTTGGCGGAGTAACCGGACGGAACTTTCACACCATGCAATCACTAGCACGCTTCGGTTCTCTCGGCCTTGGACAGAGTGTAACAAGCGGGGAAGGTACGTCATTCTTTATCGGTCTTTGTTGGTGCTAACTCAGTCCGATGTCCATATCAACCAAGTCAAGCCGCATGCTGACACCATCCTTTGTTTTGTCACTTAATGTTCAAGAAGAGACCAATCAAGTCGCCACATACATTCTTCTCTACGCATGACGCCGATGCAAAGGGTGAACTTCTAGGTGCTCCCAATAAGGTAAGTCCCAAAATATTGATCTCTTCTTCCACATGTTCTTCTTACGGGTCCTCAATTTACATCCCTTTCCGAGCACAACATCTAAATCCTTAACCATATCATAGACCTCTTTTTCGCTTAAATGCCTTGGAGCCGAATCGCCCTCCTTCTCTCCGTCAATTGTTTCTTCATCCTGCGGTATGGGTGAGCCCTCCGAAGGAACCTACGATGACGCATGTACATGGATTTGCGCGAGTGATTCAGCCACACACTCTCGGTATTATCTAAGTAGTGAGTACAGGCTTTGGCCCCTTTTGTACTCTGGCCCGACAGATTAGCAAGGGTAGGATAATCATTTATGGTGCAGAACAACAAGGAATGTAAAGTGAAGTTCTCTCGTTTGTACCCCTTCAATCCACAATATTTTTAGATCTTCCATCAATGGTGCTAGGTACACATCAATATCATTCCCAGGTTGTTTCGGCCCTTGGATAAGTATCGACAACAAAATATACTTCCGCTTCATACACAACCAAGGAGGAAGGATGTAGATACAGAGCATCACTGGCCAAGTGCTATGTCGGCTGCTCATGTTACCAAAAGGATTCATTCCATCTGTACTCAATCCAAACCTTATATTCCTTGCCCGCACCAAGTCTCGCAAACCTCCTATCGATGTTTCTCCACCGCGTAATCAACAGGTGTCTTAGTCATTATTCTTACGCTCCTCGAAAGTGCCAATACAACAGATTTTGCATTCTTTGGGTTCGCAAAACCGCTTAAACGGGAATTACAGAAGATACCACGCCACCTTAGCAGAGGTCCTTTCTTCACCTCGATTCCCTCATCGTCATCCGATTGATTTTTACGCTTGTATCGGGATGCATTGCACACCAGACATACATGCATGTTTGTATACTCGTTACGGTAGAGGATACAGTCGTTCGGACATGCATGTATTCTTTCTACTTCCATTCCCAATGGACAAAGAACCTTCTTGACTTTGTAGGTGGTTTTAGGCAACTCGTTTTCCTCCGGAAGCATGTCCGCTAAGAGACCTAACAGCCCGTAAAACTATTGTTGACCAACCGCTACTTGCCTTCAATTCAGCTAGCTTTAAGCACGGATGACAACCTTGTGTATTCCGCTTGTAGCCCGGAACAAAGGTTTCTCCGAGTCCTCCATCAAGCCCGGAATTGAACATACTCCTCTCATCACAGTTTCCTTCGCATCACGAAGCATCTAATCTAGATTGTCATCGCGTACCTATCCGAATCGAACCACAATCGACATCATCCGCAAGCATATCGTTGACTTTTCAGATAATATGCATATCGTTGACTTCTCGTAATATGCTCTTCACCGTGATCGGTCCAACACGATAACCCTTTTGAAACCCCTTTAAATCAAGTGTGCTTCGATCTGCGCTCGGTTGTTAAACATCTTGATTCTTGCGCCAATGCATGGACAAGACATATATTCCGCCCCTTATTGAACATATCCTCCTCGGCGGCTCTTGTAAAAGCAGACACGCCACTAATGTACTCTTCACTCACATGGTTCTCAACAGACATTCAGCCGGTCCATCACACTGTTCGTATTGAAAACCCCGAAATAAATAAAAGGGTGACTTGAAAGCGATTTTTGAGGCTTCACTAGCGATTTCGCATAAACGCTCAAACTACTCAAATTAAAGGATGCTTATGCTCCAAAGAGCTCACCTCGATCACAAGGAAGGTGTCAATAAAGTCGAGAAGGTCCAAGGCGGGTGGTCGTCGATCGCTGAACAGAGGCAACCGCGCAAGCTCCTCGGCGACAATAGCCGAATGGACCACACACGAAGCGGGCTGAAGTGAAGAGGCGATACTCAAACCGCACGAGTGGCGATGGACTCATCGGGCTTGAGATCCGCCATGTTACCGTAGCCAGAGATGGAGATCAAGAAGACTCTGTTGGGGAGCTATGTACCGTCATGATGAGTTAATTATCACGGACGGTTTTAAACAAAAACCGTCTGTGATATGTGGTAATATCACAGACGGTTCATGTTTAAAACCGTCTGTGAAGTATCACAGATGGTTTTGACAAAAAACCGTCTGTGATATGTAGCAATATCACAGACGTCTCTTGTTTAAAACCGTCTGTGAAGTATCACAAACGGTTCTGACAAAAAACCGTCTGTGATATATAGTAATATCACAAACGGTTTTTGGTCAGCACCGTCTGTGATACTTCACAGACGGTTTTAAACATGAACCGTTTGTTATATGACCTCTTCATAGACAGTTTTTAGCGTGGAAGATAACACAGATGGTCGGTAAACAAAAACCGTTTGAGGTTGTTTTTAACACAGACGGTTTCGATGAACCGTCTGTGATCGGGCGTCCAGTATTAGCATTTTTGTAGTAGTGTGATAAGATTAAGTCCTTAGGGGTTATCTGGGCGGTTTATTCCATATACCATTCACCTTGGGCTGCATTAGCGCCCACCAACATATCATCCGCCCAGATAGTAACAACAAGTTATAGGGTTTTTGAGGAGTAAAATACATCAGCTCAACCATCTCAGTCATTTACCCACAATGACTGTCCAAAACCACTTTTATGTTTAAAAGATAATGATTGAGACATTTAATATCCCGGTACTTAAGCAAGACTAGTATATCGCTTAAGTACAACCTATAACTAGTATTTACCATATAGTTTACTAGGGTGACAAGGATTCATGGATTCAATTATCGAAGGGTGTTATAATGATTAAATAATCATCAAATGGGTATTTACCTACCTTAAGCTCTAACATACATTTGATTAAAGAATTAAAGCATGCAATTTTGATAATTTAAATGAATATAATTTACATAAAATATATGCTCAAAATGATCAAAGTATTGGCTCGCCTAGGTCAGTTTACTGCAGCCTTGATCTTACTCAAAGCCTTCTCAGTCAATGGTCTTGAATTCTTGGCCCGTGTCTTTACCCGAATCTTGATCCCGCTAGAGTCGTTGTCTCTTCGGGACTCCAACTTCTAATTACACGATAACGACCGAGAAACCAAATAAATCCAAAGAACTTCAAAAGACCAAATAAATTCAATTGAGCTTGGATAAGATTTGCGAATGGGGGATATTTGACAAAGTCAAACGATTATTTGAGCAAAAGGGAAATGGCGGAGAATCTCTGCTGAGAGGGAAAACAAGGGAGGATCAAAGTTGAAGGAGCATCTATAGGAATATACCACTTCAGATTGGAAGATGGCAAGATATTGCTCATGGGGGAAAACTTATGGCTTGATCTTAGATTTGAAAGCTTCTTTGATTATTGGATATTTATTAAGGAAGCCACATGAGTTGGGTTGATAGATATGGGGTCTTAAAAGAGCACTGTGCATTAGACGATGAGTGTTAACCAAAGGAGATTAGGGTGTGAGTTTATGATGCGAAGAGCATAGTTTTTAATTTGATGAGTTAAACTTGGAGTCCATATTTTATCGGAGTCCCCTTCTTAAGTTTGTGACTCGAATTGTCGGTACATTAGTTATTCTTAATAACCACTGGTGATTTAAATCCCGAGATAAAGATAGGATGATTGATATTGGGCAAGATTATAACTTTGGCAAGACTTCAAATTTAAGTTTACCTTTTAAATTAGATGGCAAGGGCATATTGGTTAATTATTTTATCTTTTAACTTATTTGCCACTTACACAAGAATGTATACATCCATGCATAAGTTATAATCAAGATAAGGATTAGGGACTTAAGATCTAGATGATTCTTTTTCCTTAATTATTAAATTTCCATTTTAAAGGTCTTAAAGATTTTTGAGGTATGGAGATGATACTAGATATTTTTGCCGGGTTTATCTTTACGCTAATTATTTTTAATTATCTTTGATAACTTTAGATCGGGGAATAAAGATGCGATTGTTATTATTTGGACCAAAGAATATTTGATAGGATTTGCAAGTTAATAATTCAAGTTTCTAGAGCAAGATAATGGGATCATCATAAATTATTCTTGAAAAGCTTTAAATTCAATTTCTAGAAATTTGTAAATTATTTTCTTACATTTTATAGTTTTTACACATTAGTGGAAGATTAATAAAACTAATTTTATTAATGAACTAATCATTTACAGAGGGAATGACATATGAAGGTTAACACAAGAGTTGTATGATCTTCAATATATAAGATGAATCCAAAGAGTACTGCCTCTATTGCTCCTTAAAGAAAGAAGGCCCACCTATCATGAGAGAGAGAGAGAGAGGAGGATTAAGAGGGAGCAGAGAATAGAGCACACAAGAGAACAGAGGAGGGAGGCTCAGTCGGCAGAGGAAGTTAGGGGGAGCTGTAGGATCGTAATGGCAATCAAGAAGAGGGGGTTGAATGATTGCGTGAATAGACCCAATTCCAACTTCTTTTTGTTATCAAGAACTCCAAAGAAACTCTTTGGATGACTTGAAAACTTCACAACGAGTATCACCTCAAAGACAAAGAAGATCAACAAATCAAGAACCAAAGTTGAACGAATCAACTTTATATATCAAACTTGATTTGTGTCTACAAGGCTTTTAGCAATCACCCTCGAAGCCCCAAAACGAAGGACCTCTAAACCATAGCAAAACAAAGAAAACAAGCTACCACAAAAACCCAAAAATCTGCTACACAAAGCGCACCCTCTGTCTCTTCTTATAGCCTAGAGTCCTATCCATGTTCAACACGACACCAATACGGACTCTATCTCAAAACAACCAGATTTGGAACTCCTTCCAAATCTGTCTTTCCAAAACTCCACGCCGTAAGCCTCTAGAACTCCATTCCGTAGCTTCCAGCATGCACCCCTTGATCTCCACGTGCTCCAGCGCGATCCAAACCACCTCTTGACATCCATGACTTCCAAGACCTCGATTCTCATCCTAGTCCGAGCCAATCCCACACCGACCGTGATTCGCCCTCAACACCTAACCCGCACATGCAAAGACCAAGGAAACTAATTCTTGGCACAAGTTATCCAACTTGACCATCCATTAGCTCACTCACACCCATAAACACCGTCATGCAACATGCAACAAGATATAGCTCACGAATTTAACATATCCTCACCAAAACCCCAAAATGACAACTTCCCAGAGCATAATCTAACTACCGCCATTATACGCCCTGGTATTATCAAGACACGCGGTCGCATCACAAGAAAGCATCGCGGAACTACCGCCATTGGGAAATCTCAAGATCTTCCAAAACATGCTCTCGAATTTCCATACCGCAATATTGCGGTCATATTTTGTGCGGTACTACCGTCGCTCAAACTACGGTATATCAGATCCCGCGATCGCATTGCTTTACAACATGCAGTACGACCGATTTTGACTTAACAAGACTGCCGAACCGTCTCTCTCTTGAAGAACAAGCACGGTGACTACCGTCGGCAAACCCACGGTATTACCGCCAACGCGTACTACGCTGCTCATCCCGCGATATGAAGGTTTGGCAAAACAATTTATTTAACCTCAAAGAAGCACGAACGGGCCATATGAGTTGGCCGATCGGACCGGCTTCACACCGTCGATCTTAAGAATATCAGAGTAAACCGAGATGATTTCATTCGCCGATCTCAAATCAACGGCCACAATGCTTTCATCTCAACGGTCCGAACGCTTATCTCAATATCGCCATTAGATCAAGATCTAACGAATCGAGCAAAACGCACGAGAGAAAAAGACTTACTAGTACTATCAGAACTACTCAGCGTACTACCGAAGCGTAGTTCCGTAAAAACAACGCCGGTATTATCGCAACACGAAAAAGCTCAAAAACTTCGTAACAAAGCCCTTTTGCCACGTGGACGCCCAGATGATACGCTAATCGGACCACGCCACAACCGCTCGATGAAGACAACGTAGCAAGTCCGAACGCTCACTTCAATATTAGCCGACAGATCAAAATCTAACGATTCGAGCAAAACACCGTTCAGACTTCAGAATTTGCGGTACTATGCTGCAGACACCATGTCATATCAAGACTCCGTAGTTCCACAGAACAAAGCCGCAGATTACCGATAATCCCGATAATGGCTCATTTTCAACAGAACTTAACAGAGCTCAACCAAGTCACCACAAAGAAGTCTTAAGGACAAAGTATTCAACATTTAAGCATCGAGACTAAGTCTAACTTATTGTCAATGTGTTCATCATCAAATATCATGACCAAAGACCTCTTGGTCTTACAATCTCCCCCTTGATGAATACATTGACAACACTTTCAATATCAAGAAATGAATGAGAGGTGACAGAAAGTGTCAAAGAGTCAAAACTGTAGCTAAAATGCAAATTCTTGCAGATTTTCTCTCATTTTTCTCCCCCTTTGGCAATGTGATCATCAAGAGCAGAAAGAGAAAGAGCAAGAAGAGTAAAAGTCCAGAAGCTTTTGCAAGTTAATTTACTGAATTAGCCAAACCAATTTGGTTGAGTAGAGCTAACAAGATCATATCAATGCATATACCATATAGCAATGTCCAGACAAGTATTTCAAGGTGATGAGATAATTTAGATTCATGACAGGCATATCACACAATGGCTAAAAAGATTATAAGTCCACAAATAGAAGTCATCAAAAAGTGAAAGCCAAACAGTGAGATCAACTTTAAAAACTGGATGAGCTACAGTCTCATGAATCATCCTTTTGCTTCACTTTCAATTTTTATGTGCATGTGGCATGCTTGGAGCATACATCTTTTCCAAGGTGGCTTGCTTGAAGCATACTTCTTTTGATTAAGGCACTTTTTGTGCATTTTTTTAATTTCAAAAACACATAGCTGGGTATGGCATGCTTGAAGCACACTTCTTGTCCTTTTAGCACTGTTATGTACCCCTTTTTTTGTTTGATACACAGCTATGCATGGCATGCTTGAAGCACACATCCATCGCACTAATGGGCCCGCCTTGCAGAAGACACGCGTACGGGTCCAATTGATGCAGCTATACTCATAGAAGACTGTAATACCCTCACTTGTACTCATAGCGTAGCCATCCCCCAAGGGGTATTTTGGTCATTTGTACAGGCTGGGGAGCCTATAAATACCCCGTGTACCTCTCATTTGAGGGGAGGACTCTTGAGCAATACATACAAACAAGTCACTAGGTGAGCCTTCGGAGGGATCCTCGAACCCCTTGAGCCACCGACAGAGTAGGGCGGTCCTCCCGACCCCGAACTCATATAAATCCTTGTGTTACGCCGCTCTCGTGGGACGCAGTTCGTGAGCACTGGCCGATGTCCGCCCATTACTTGTGTTCGGTTTACACCATCAACATTGGCGCCGGCCGCGGGGACGAGGCGATCAACTAAGCTATGGCTCCTACCAAGAAGTACTCCAAGTCCACGAGGCCTCCTCTCACTCCAAAGCATAGGGAGCCCGCGGACGACCGGTTCGTTCCCCGAAGAAGCCCAAGGCATGGGTTACCTTCTTGAGATCGGAGCTATTCATCCCGGATGCAGATAACGCCCTGTGCATTCTGGGTTGCCGTGCATCCCCACCTCCATTGCACCGGTGGACGCGTGTCGGCTCAAGGCAAGAGGCTGAAATGTTGTCAAGCTCGGGGCCATCCACCGCTCTTGGGGGCTCGACGCGCTAATTGCAAAGCAATGGTGGAGGCAACCGCAAGGGTGTGGTGGACTACATGATGGCCACGATCGTACTCCCAGCTGACCCTCAACACGCCTCCTCGCTCCCAAAGACCGGTTCAAGTGGCCCTGACCCGGGCCAAGGATTTTTCTCTGAGGAGGGCGAGGGGACATCCTTACAACCTCCCTCCACTCGCCCACGCCGGTGATGAGCGGGGCTCATCGCCAATGCACCGCCAAACTACGGATGGGGAGGAGCTCACTTTCCATTGCACCATTCATCCGTCGTGACCTCCGAGGCTCGAGTTCATACCCCTCGAACGAGCACTCCGCGACCTCCCTCCAAGCTCCTCCACTGGGCAAATGCTTTGCACCCCAGAGATGGTGAGTCGGCTCCCCGATGAAGTCTTGGGCTCCATCCTCAAGGTGCTACATGGCCGGGGCGACTAGGAGCCCGTGAGGCCAAAGTTGCTCCCGGTGCCCCCTCCGGCACCTTCAAAGGAAAGACCATTCCACTCGTCATGGCCCAAGTGCACTCGTCTGCCGTAAGGATTCACATCAAGGAGGCTGTGGCCAAGGCGGTCAAGAGCATGTACTCTGCGGGCACTAGGCGTGTCCCGTGCCACCTGTCGGATCCGCATTGGGAGCGCGGTCACCACCGCCACGAAGAAATGGATCTTTGAATCACTAATCTCCGGCGGATCAAGTTGCAAGTCGGCGCTGGGCGCTCAACTCGCCAATGCGCTCAGACCATCGCCGCCACCGGCGGCATCTAACTCTTCTAGCTCAGAGAGCCCGCCACCGCCGTCGTCGACCAAGACGATCACCATCACCTCAGCGAAGGGCGAGGCATCCCGAGACGGGAACCCTCTCACTCGAGACATCTTCAAAGCTCGTTTCAACCAAAGTTCCGCCATGGCCCAATCTCGGGCCTTACGATGGGGACTCGACCCCATACAATTCTGAAAGTATACTCCACGGCGATTCGGCCGGGAGGTGGAGAAGTAGAGATGTGCAATCGCCTCCCATTGTTCCTCTCAACGCAGCGCTCTCGGGTTCTTCAACCAAAAGAAAGGCTCCATCTATTCTTGGGACCAAGTGAGGAAGAGTTCAGTATAAATTTCCAAGGAAGCTATAAGCCCCATGCTCCCCAACCAGCTCTTTCTTGTTAAGCAATGATGGGTGAATCCACAAGAGAATTTCTTAAGCGCTTTTCTAAAGTGCGGCTTGTGTGGCGATGCCTCGGACTCCACATCATCAATGCGCAAAGAAGGGTGCTCCGGAGAACTCAATCGCTTGGGAGAGATCCCCAAGGGCGACCCATGAGCTCTTCGAGGTCGTGGAAAATACGCCGAGGAGAAGAAGACGACACAGCTAAGAAGGATTTCTCCCAGAAGGCAAGCATCTCCTCAGGAAGAAGTCAAAAAGCTCCCGGGAGGAAGGGCAATGACCGGAGGGATCACTCTGGCGAACGTGACTCCAAGATTCTTGTCAGAATCCGACACTCCTTGTGAGAGCACGGAGCAACTCCACCAGAGGACCCAAGAAGGAATCGAGACCAAAAGCCCATGGAAGGGACGTCTGACGAAGGCCGCAATGAAAGGAGGGCAACCCAAATCAAGGAGGCGGCACTGGTGTGCCTACCATAAGATGAGCGGCATGATACGAATGAATGCCGCCAAGACGCCAAATAAGAAGCTCCTCGAACCTGACGCCTCGTCGCGTCGGCGTCGCCGCCACGCCCCACGGCTCTGAGGCGATGCCCTTCAGCAATTCCACCACCCGAGCACAGGCCTCGGTGATCTACCCCTCGGCGGCGCTTGCATGATGTTGAGCATGAACTCCTTCCAAGCGCCGCAAAGACGAGTAAATGTCATAATAGGGGCTCGGCCTCGGTCATGCATCAAACGCCATGTAGGAGTACGCCCGAGAAATCAACGTCGTGGGGGTGGCTCCTCAAAGCGCCCCTCCCAAATGGGCAAGCATTTCTCTTAGCTTCACAGCTGATGATGCACAAGGCTTAAGGTTCCCTCATGATGGCGCCTCTTAATAATCGCCACAATATCCAATTGCGAGATCTCCGCATCCTTGTCGACGGAGGAAGCTCTGCAGATATACTCTACTGCACAGACGCTCAAGGAACTATGGAGTCACGGGGGCTATCATCCTGGCATCCTATCGCCATCCGACGCCTCTCATGAATTTTGTACCGGAAAATCCATCAACCCCTTGGGAGGATCGAACTCCTCATGACGTTCGGATCACGGGAGAATCACCGCGACGGAAGCCGTCGGGTTCGATGTTGTTGACATCGAGTCCCCATTCAATGCCATCATGGGAAGGGCAACTCTCAACCGCTTTTGTGCAGCGGTACATCAAAACTACGTGCTTAAAGATACCAGCCCTCGCGGGTCATCTCCGTGAGGGTGATCATGACTTAGTTCGCCGTCTGCATACCACAAAGCGGGCTAACTCGGTGACATCAACTTTCTCAAACCCAAGGAGTCAAAGGAGGACATGCCTCGCCTCTCACCAAGGCACACCAGGGTGTACCCCCCAGCGAGTGCTCCTTTAAGCCTCGTTAGGAGGGACTGCGCAGAAGTACGACTCTTGACCGGGGTGACCGCGGTCTCTTAGAATCGGGGTCGTTATCCCAAGAAGGATGGAGAAGGAGCTAATGGAGTTCTTAAAGTCCAACACTGGCATATTCGCTTGGACACCGTCAAACATGACACTTCTTTTGGACGTTCATGGGGGCCTCTGCACCTCTCATATCGCGCCAAGGGAAATTACAGCAAAAACACTTCGCCAAAACTTCTATCGGCTCACAATGGTGCAGGATGCCCTCGACATGCTCAGGAAGCATGAGGGATGCCAAAAGATGGTAGCCAATCGCATCGATCATGCTAATCCCCTATGCACCATACCAATCACCTGGCCTTTTGCCCGATGGGGAATGGACCTGCTCGAGCCATCCCCACCGAGCAAGAGGGGCTACAAGCGTGTGGTAGCATCAGTGAATTACATCACCGAATGGGTAGAGGTGGAGCCCTTAGCCTCCATCACGCCTCGCGCCATGATGAAATTCCCTTGGAAGAATATTATTCGTCGCCCGGTGTTCCTAAGGAACTCACGGTGGATAACGATACCAAATTCGACGCTCCGGCCTTCAGAGATTTCGTAACTCCATCAGACCACCTTTATTTGTGATACGGTGGCTCGTCCAAAAACCAGCGGGCCGTGGGAAGAACCAATGGGCTAGTCTCGCAAGGAATACGTCACCACCTTGAAACAAGTGCACTCAAGCGGGGAACCGTGTAGAGGAGCTCCCAACATCCTATGGGGCTGCGCAGACGACCCCTAGTTGCTCCCATCGAGCGACCCGTTCTCACTCGTGTACGGGCTCAAGTCCTCCTCCCGCCGGATCCGTCACCGCTCTCTCCAATCGGAAATGCTCAAAGCACCACTACGCCCAATTCACTCAAACGAGGACAAGCGCAAGTGAGAGGCGGACTTATGAAGAAATCCGCAAAGTTTTATGCTTAAGACTCTACTATATGCCCCTTGTGGCACCTATAGAGATGTAAACACCATCTTACTTAATGCAATGAAGACGTGAGGTTCCTACATGATCGCACCATTTATGCAATTATGGCGTGGATCGAGGGTAGTCCCTTAACACGCTGCTGTTAAGGGGTTGACCTGTTTTGTGAATGTCTTCTCAATTTTGTGCTCATTGACGATTGAGAAGTTTGCCTTCTGACACGCGGTGATAAGATAGGCTGCTCCTAACACGCTGCTGTTAGGAAGCAGACCTGTCCTACAAGTCTCGTTTGCCTCACACAAGCTCTCGCTAACCCTTCCCCTGCGAAGGATGTCACCTCCATGGTGCCTAGGGCGCACGACCCCCGTGGTCTCCCCTAATAAAAGACCAAAGCGGCTTGGTCGTCCGTCGACTCCGCCATAGCGGCTTGCGTCCTACTGGACCCAGGGCGCAAGTGACGGCTCGGGCCTAGTGCCTGAGTCTATGGATGTGCTAAGGATTAGTCCCCCTTCAGCCTCCAGGCTATACGTCGAACGACCTCCAGGTCACTCCTCGCCCTGTTCTAATACAGGCAAAGGCCAAGCATGCCTAACACATTCACATCCCCTCAGAAACACTTAATGTCGGGGACACACGTCCAATGTGCCCATGACTTGGCCCCATGGGCACCTCCAAGCCCACTGGGGGGCTACGACCCCTAGTGGTCATTTGGTGCCCCACGACTTAGTCTCGTGGGTGCCCCTCCGGTGCCCCACGACTTAGCCCTGTGGGCACCCCTCCGACATATCCATGACTTAATTTCATAGGCAGCTCGAACTGCGACAATTCTAAGGAGTTCTATTTCGACGACTCTCATCAAGCCGTTGAACAAGAGGAGGACAACCGCCTACGGGCTTCGCTCGACATGCCGTCGCATTGAAGACTATGCCTCGGCCAGGCGGCCTCAAGATCCACGACTTTGCTCGTAGGCAAACCCGCTCACACGCCGCCCACCTCGAAGGCCATCCCACACAGCCTGGGATGAGCGACACCCTTCGGAGTGAGGCGCGTGGCTCCAATCCCTCCGACGGCCAAGCGCCCGGTAGTCGCACCTTGGGGCCTCGCGGCCTCGTGCCCTCATGGTGTCGAGCCCTCAGGTCTCGGGGTCTCGTGCCCTCGCGGTGTCAAGCCCTCCGGTCTCAGGGCCCCGCGCCCTCACGACATCAAGCCCTCGCACCTCGGGGCCTCGCGCCCTCGCGGTGTCGAGCTCTCAGGCCTCAGGGCCTTAGGGCCTCGTGCCCTCACAGCCGTTGCCACGCGCCCCGGCTCGCCTGACGCCCCGGCGCCCACCTTCAATCCAGGGGATGGAATCCAAAAGTAAGACGGACGTAGTAATCAAGATCGACTAACGACGGAGCTGCGCAGCTAGTTAACAAGCGGGCCAGCAGGCATGGAGTCTTGCATATATCCGTGCATCACATCCAACAAGAGATCGATGCAAACTGAACAGATGCCTATAAGAAACAAACTGTGAGGTCAAGCTGCAGGCATCTCCCAAAGATGTCCAGCTGCTCTTCTAAAAACGTCAACCAATTCCAAAAGCATTACATGGCCATGGGCGCTATCCGGCACACACGCCCTGCGGCCGCTTGGGCTTTCCATGGACGTGTCCAACTCCCCGCGACCAACTTCTCGCAGGCGACCATGGTGTGGTAGACGACATTGTCCTAACGGATCGCGGATCTAGAAGATCTGCGCGCCGCCTTGAAGGCTTGAACCAGACGGGCTCCTTGAAGTCGACGCGCGCCCACTTCTTCACTCAAAAAACGAAACAGCAGCAGCAACGGCAGAGCAAGCCATTCGCCGTGGTCATCCCCATCACCAACCTCTCGGCCGTCGTCATGGGCGCGGTGCATGCGGCCAAGGCATTAGCCACCAAGATGCTCCCGGCGGCGGTGGCGTGGTTCTTGCGCCACCTCTGGGCTGGCTCGTGGCTGCGAGAGCTGTGACCATCGAGAATCTCCTGCCGCCACGATGTAGCCAAGAGTCTTCGGGTCCATTTGAAACCTCCGAGCCATGGGTGGAGATGGCGGTGACTCTTGCATGAACTCTCGGTAATTTGGTCATGACAAGTCTGCAGTGTCCGTGGAGAATCTCTGGGAGGCTTCCGCTGCCATGGCCAAGGGAGAAGCACCAGAGAGAAAAGCAAATGAGAAGAAGCCCCATGGGCAAGGCTCGAAAAAAAAGCAAAGAAAGAAAGGCTAGAGAGGAGAAAGCCAACTAGTTTCCTGGGATTCCCCTGCACCATAGCCTGTCCTTGATAGTCTAAGCCCATGGCACAAGAGATAAGGACTAGTTGTGTACTTGTGTTGGCCATCACGTGAAAAAGCAAATACATCGAGCAGAACGAGGTGGCGGGACCCACGTCTAAAAGCAAAGGGCATCTCGAGAATTTAATTATTTTGCTGCAACCGTAGCTATGGCGTGACATCCAAATTTATTTACATCAGTGGATTTATCTCCTTGCGCACTGCTGCGCCCCACGTCTCGTAGTGCCCTGCGAGCCCGACGCCTTGCCGCTATCAGCCTACAGCAATTCAAATACCGCCATTTGGTGCCCCAACTCTGCAGGATTTGTGCTTCAAAAGATGCATCCAGTGACTAGAAGTGCTCTATGTGCTGTACGTGAAGATTTCACGTGAGAAAAAAGACTAGAAGACAAAGAAAACTAGAAGTGCTCTACTTGCTGTACATGAAGACCTCACGTGAAGGCAGGGATCGCGTGGGCACCCTGGTAGGAAAGTGCTAGTGCCCTGGCATGCACGCCCATAGAGCGCCCTGGCACTCGGCGTCGCTAGCGCCCTGGCACAAAACGCCCTGGCACCAACAGCGCCCTGGCACAAGAACGCCCTAGCATCAACGCCCTGCACAAGAACGCCCTAGAAAAACTCACAAGATGCACTGGCAAAAGGAAAAAGGGGAGACACCCTAGCAACCCCACCCACAACACCCTGGCCAGAAGTGCACGGCGCCCTGGCAGTTTGGTTACAAGTTCAACCGAAGACAAGTGATCACATACACACAAGAGACCAACGCCCTGGCAGAATGTTCCCTCGCGCGCCCATGTTCCCGCAATGCCCTCAAGACCCGCGGCACCGTGCCGAGGCAAGGCATTGGCACCTTGGCGCCCTCACATTTTGCTCCGCCCTGCTCACGGCGCCGCCGATCGGGCGCCCTGTAAACCAGCATCCGCGCCCGGCGCCGCGCCGCATGGCGCCTGCGGCGAGCACCATCACGCACCGGCGTCCCCGCACCGTGCTACCGCGTGCCTGCGGCCTCCTCCCACCGCCTGCGGCCAGCCCGTCTTTCGGCGGAGGAGCCGGCGAGTGAAAGCGGGCGCCGAAGGGCGGCGAGCGACAGCTCGACGAGCCAGGGCGACGGGCCGTGGAGGTGGGCCACACGCCGAGGATGGCCCCGCCACACAAAATAGCGGCGGCCACGCCGCCGAGGCACGAGAGCGGCTCGAGGGCGAGCCGGAGGCCACAGCGCGGCGCGTGAGGACGGAGACGAGCCATGGCGCGGAGGCGCGAGACCAAGCCAAGAGCTGAGGCTGAGGCGGCGCCATGGCCGGCTGGAGCAAAGCTCCAAGAGAAGAATGAGTGGGAGAAATGAAGTCAGGAAGAATGAGGATAAGAAGGAAAGAAAGAAGAAGCTGCTGGGCGCTGGCAACTATGTGGCCTCGCGTGAAAGAAAAAAAAGCAAAGCACAAAGACATCAAGTCAAGCGGGTCCCACAGCCTAAAGTAAAGAGCATCTCATCTTGGAAGAATAACCAGTACTCTGATTACTTGTGTGGGGCTGCTTGCTATCCAGCGAGAGATGAGGATCAAAGAAAAATTGAAACAAGTGGCACCACGCAGCCTCGAGCCCACCAACGCTCCTCGCGCTAGGGCGCTAGGTGCTCTGGGCTTCTCGCGGCAGCACCCCGGTGCTCTCGGGGCATCGCGGCCTCGTGCCCTCATGGCGGCCTCACACCCTTGCACCCTCATGGCGGCCTCGTACCCTCGCACCATCACAGCGCCCTCGGGGCTCTCGCGGTGCCCTTGGGGCCATTGCGCCATCATGGCTCCCTCGCGGCCGTCCCACTCCCTCGCCGGCCACCTCACGCCTTTGGAGCTCCCCATGCCTCTGGAGCGTACACCGTGCGCCCTGCGACGCCCACAAGACCGGAGGAGCCTCGCCCGTCGGAATGCAACTATCATTTAGAACCACCATAACTTTTTTGGAATATCAACCTCTGCATAAAAGGCACAATTCAAGACTTTTCATATTCTTTTTCTCAACCCTTTTATCTTTTAAAACATGCCAAATTGAGTGAGCAACACAGGACTGAAAAGAAGGACCTTTTTGCTTCAAATCCAAGACTTAAAATAGGACTCACAAATCAGCTTATCCTTTTCAATAAACAATACAAAGTGATTCCAATAATCAAACTAGTCAAAGGTTTCAGCCATGTCATGCTTTAGTTATTTATGTAGCAAGTTTGTTAGACCAGTCCAGATCAAGGCTACATAGCACATGAATAAATATGATAAAGATAGCTCAAATCCTCTTTTTGAAATCAAAGGCTTGACTTAAATAAAAAGCAAAAGCTTCGAAATTTCACACACTCCCCCTCAAAATAAGCCCATAGGATGAACAACACCCAATTCACTCGCATAAGCGAACAAAGCGAGAAGTATCAAGCGGCTTAGTGAAAATATCGACAAATGGAAATCGGTTTCAACAAAGTGGAGAAAAATATCACCCTTTTCCACATGATCTACGAGAAAGTGAAATCGATATCAATGTGTTTGGTTCTAGAATGTTGCTGAATCAATTTTTAGCAATGTGAATAGCACTAGTGTTGTCACAATAAAGTGGAGCGATGACCCAATTCTAAACCAAAGTCTTTAAGAGTAGAAAAATCCAAAGGACTTGAGAAGCGACTAGCTAGCGGAAGAGCAGCGACAACATACTAAACTACCAAAGCAGATTGATTGAGCAACGAGAGGATTGTTTTGTGAAGACCAAGACACTAGTGATGTGCCTAAAAAGTGACAAGTGCGGATATGCTTTTCTATCAATCCTACACCCTTAAAATCACTATCCGAGTATGCACATAACGTAAGATAGGATGAAGATGAATAGAAAAGACCAAATTCTAAGGTTGATTGGAGATACCGAGAATTCTTTTCCTGACTTGTCGATGAGATGCACGAGGTGATGCTTGAAATCGAGCACATAAGCATACAACAAAGTGTATATCTGGCCTTGAAGCGATCCAAATAGAGTAGAGATCCAATCATACTCCTATAGTCTTTTGATCCACCGGCTCACCTTCCTCATCTGGGTCAAGAACAGGTTGTAGACCCCATTGGTGTAGAGATGGGTTTGCAAGTTGCCATGTCAAAACGCCTAAGCAAGTCTTTAGTATACTTGGTTTGATGAATGAAATTGCCTTGCTTGGTCTGTTTTACTTGTAGCCCTAAGAAGTAAATTAACTCCCCTATCATACTCATCTCAAACTCCCTGCTCATAGTATCTGAAAACTTGGAAACCAAAGCATGAGAGGAGCCCCCAAAGATGATATCATCCACATAAATCTGAACAAGTAATAGATCATTGCCATGTCTAAAAGTGAAAAGAGTTTTATCTACCTTGCCCATTTGAAAATCATTTTTTTATAGCAAAAACAGCTTAAGCCTCTTATACCAAGCTCGAGGAGCTTGCTTCAAACCATACAAAGCTTTTGAGAGTTTGTAGACATGATTAGGAAACTTAGGATTATCAAAACCAGGTGGTTGCTTAACATAAACTTCTTCCTCAATGTAGCCATTTAGAAAAGCACTTTTAACATCCATTTGGAACAATTTGAATCCTTTAGATGCAGCAAAGGCTAAAAGAATTCTAATTGCTTCAAGTCTGGCTACAAGGGCAAAAGTTTCACCAAAATCAAGACCCTCCACCTGAGAAAATCCTTGAGCAACAAGTCTAGCTTTATTCCTCACAACAACACCATCATCACTTTGTTTATTTTTGAAAACCCATTTAGTTCCAATTACATTATGTCCATGAGGAGGTTCAACTAAGGTCCAGACTTTATTACGCTCAAAGTTTTCTAATTCTTCATGCATGGCATTGATCCAAGACTCATCAGATAAAGCGTGACTTACATCATTAGGCTCAAATGAGGCAACAAAAGCGTAATGAGCATGTGAGTCGAGAAGTAAACTTAGAACGTGTTACCCTTTCATGAATATCACCAATCATCGATTACGGAGAATGAAGTCATTGAATCCTCAAAGGTGCGAAGGTTACTGGATCTGTCTTCAATATTTTGAACATCCACTTGTGGTGGCGCAAATGATAGTAGGAGCTTGATCTTGCAGCTTGATGGCATGGGAGAAAAGTCATTACCAAAATCAAGATCATCTTCTTCATTAAGGAATATGCTTTCAGACTCCCCCTGAACTTGTGTACCTGAAATGCCAGTTCTAGAACAAGTACTGACCTCATCAAAAGTAACTTCACAAGTCTTAATGATTTTGTTAGTTTCAAGATTAAGCACTCGATAGCCACGAGAGTGAAGAGGATATCCAAGAAATATGCCATCAGTTGATCTAGCTTCAAATTTATCCAGATTACCATGCTTAAGAATAAAACATTTGCAACCAAAAACTCTGAAGTGAGAGACACTGGGCCTTTTGCCAAATCTCAGCTCATAAGAAGTCTTGTGCAAAGAGGCTCTCAAAAATACTCTATTAGAAACATGACAAGCAGTTGAAATAGCCTCTGCCCAATACTTCCTAGGAGTGGCATGTTCATCAAGCATGGTTCTTGCCATCTCAACCAAGGTTCTATTTTTCCTCTCAACTACACCATTCTGTTGGGGAACACGTGGAGAGAAAAATTGATGTTCCAAACCTTGTTCAGAGCAAAAGGAAGCAAATAAAGAATTCTTAAACTCAGTACCATTATCACTTCTTATTACTTTCACAGCACCATTCAATTCATTTTTAAGTCTGAGAAACAAATCTTTGAAATGACCAAAAGCTTCATCCTTAGACACCATAAAGTACACCCAAGAGTACCTAGAGTAATCATCAACAATCACAAGAATGTACCACTTACCTCCAACAGATTGAACTCTTGAGGGACCTACAGTGTCCATATGCAACAATTGTCCAGGGCCATCTGTGATGATTACAGAAATAGGAAAATGTGGAGCAGTAACCATCTTACCATGACGACAAGGAGAGCAAACCAAATCTTTCTCACCTTTAAGCTTAGGTAACCCCCTAATAAGATCCATTCCACTAATTCGAACAAGATGATCAAAACCAATATGTTCTAGTCTACGATGCCAAAAGAATAGATCCCTAGAATCTGAAGCTACCAAACATCTAACATTAGGTGAAAAGGAATGATTGAAATCAGCTTTAAAAACTCTCCCTAATTGAGTGATATTAAAGACAAGATCTCCAGAAGCATCTAAAACCCTGCAAGCATGTTTCTTAAAGCTTACCTCAAGATTTTCTTCCAACAGTTGTGACACAGAAAGTAGATTGTACTTCAATTTACTTACCAAGGCAACATCTTTAAGAACAAACTTATCATTAACGCGCACAATACCTTTTGCCATCACAATGCCAGTTGAAGCATCCCCAAAAGTAATCAATTCATCACTGGATGCCTTAGTGAGGGAGGAGAACCATTTTGAATCACCTGTCATGTGCCTAGAACATCCTGAATCAACTAACCAAAAGTTCCCCTTCCTCAACTGTTGTACCTACATTGAAGAGAGTATCGGTCTCACAGTACTGGGGTTAGTAAGACATAATTTAGGAACCCAATACTGTGACATACGATGAGTAGGAGTAACAAAAGCACTTCTGATTTCTGCATGCTGTCGGCCAAACCAATTTTTAGGTGTCATTCTGATCAATTGTGCATCAGCTTGTTTAGTGAAGACAAAAGGAGCTTGAAGAACCTTTCTTAGCCTATCTCTCTTTTCTTTCTTTGCTTTTCGAAAACAGAACTGAACTAAGTGTCCTTCTTTTCCACAAAGGAGTACATTGATATTTATCTAAATGAGAGATTGCAGTTTTTCTTTTACAAGACTCACTTTGAGAGAAGGATCCTTTGCAAAACCAAAGCAGATTTAAACAAAACTTGTTTAGGTTCGTTTCAATTTCAAACTTTCCGTGTTCTAGAAGCTTAAGAATTTTGGGAGGATGATTCTGGCATGTTCAACAATATTAAAACCTAGACCTTGGCTTTTAGTACTTACTTTAATCTGTCTAGAATCATGTTGATTTTTTTGCCAAAAGAAAACCTCTCCAAAGTGTCTTTAAGGTATTCATTTTCTTTAGCCAATTTAGGACAGATTGTGCACTTAACATATCCATTCTCGTTTTCTTAGAAGCACTAGACAAGGCTAACTTTTCTTTTTCAAAGAAATTCATTTAATTATCTAGTCAAAGCCTCTATCTCAATTGTGAGTTTGGGACAATTAGTGCAAGAAAGTGTCTCATGATAAAGCATTTGTTGTATGGATTCTCGAGATGTCTTAAGCCTAGCTTCTAGCAGTTTACAATTAGAGCAAGTTTTAATTTGAGCATTCACAGTACTTGGCTCTAAACAAATTGAGCTAGACTTCAGTTTTTCAATTTCAACATGTGCAAGTTTTAGCTTATCATCACATGAGTTATGCGCCATTTTTAACTCTTCAAATTCAGCATGAATTGATCTAGCAAGTTTTAATTCAGCATGCAAAACTTGGCATGATTCACATGATTCATCATCGTGAATAGCGATTTTTAAGTCTATCAATTTCAGAATTCAAGCTATCAACAACAAGGTCATGTTTCTTTGCTTTCTTTTTGTATTTTTTAAGCTCATTTGTCAATTTCAGCACAGCATGTGATAAATCAGCATAAGAAGGTTTTACCTCATCAGGGTCACTGTAGAGATCATCATCATCATTAGTTTCTTTACAACTTACCATAAAGCACATCCCTATGAAATCAGCCTCTTTTGCCTTCTTGTGATCATCCTCGTTGTCGCTGTCTGAATCAACATCACTTAGCCCAATCTCATCAAGAGCTGAAAGCATCTTGTTGACAACTTTACGATAATTTTGCTTTTTGCTTGAATCAAATTTGAATTTTGAACGCCGAGCTGGTGCTTTATCCTCCTTGGCTTCTTTTCCTCTCAGCTTGGGACAATTTACTTTTATGTGGTTTGACTCACCACATTCAAAGCATTTGATTGGACCTCCTCTTCTCCTTGCTATGATATTATTGATTGCTTTAGTCACCCTGTTTGAGAAGAGTACAAGCTGTTCTTCTGGGATCTCCTCCAATTGTTCATCTGAAATAGCACTCAAGGAGAGACTAGAAGGACTTGATGAACTGTCAGTTTGGTTAGTCACTAAACCCAAAGAATTTGACTTATTTATTCAGGCCAAAATATCAATCTCATGTGTTTTCATCTTGGAATAAAGATCATTTAATGTGAGTGTTTCCATATTAACAGAGTGATTGATTGTAGTGACTAGGACCTCCCAAACAGACATATCCAAAACATTCAAAATCTGTCTAGTATTGTCGAGAATCGTAATAAATCACATCAGCAGTTGCAAATCACTAATGATTTTATTGAAGCGATCAAAAGTGCATCTACTGATTCTCCTTGCTTCATCTCAAACTTAGAATACTCCCTTTGAATTGATTTTGTTAACACCTTTAATGATTTTGAACCTTCATGATAATCAACAAGTGTTGTCCAAATTTTGTTAGCAGATTTTATATTAGCAATTCTAACAAACTCATTCCTACTTAAACCTTGCAACAAAATATTTCTAGCCTTAGCATTTGCTTCAACATCGCGAGATTGTTATTTGTAATAACAGCAGGCACCTCATAAGGATTTTCAACTTTTTGCCAGATGACATTACCTTGTGCTTGCAGAAAGACCTCCATGCGTGTCTTCCAATAGATGTAGTCCGATCCATCGAAATATGGTGGCTCACCTGAGAATCGATCTCGATCTAAAGCCATTGCAACTTCGCTCTGATATCACTTGTAGGATCGTAAATGCAATCAGAAGGGGGGGGGGTTGAATGATTGCAGCGAATAGACCCCCGAATTCCAACTTCTTTTTGTTATCAAGAACTCCAGAAAACTCTTTGGATGACTTGAAAAACTTCACAGCGAGTATCACCTCAAGCGCACAGCAAGATCAACAAATCAAGAACCAAAGTTGAACGAATCTAAACTTTATATATCAAACTTGATTTGTGTCTACAAGGCTTTTAGCAATCACCCCTCGAAGCCCCAAAACAAAGGACCTCTAAACCATGGCAAAACAGCAAAAACAAGCTACCGTAAAAAACCCAAAAATCTGCTACACAAAGCGCACCCTCTGCCTCTTCTTATAGCCTAGAGTCCTATCCATGTTCAACATGACACCAATACGGACTCTATCTCAAAACAACCAGATTTGGAACTCTTTCCAAATCTGTCTTTCCAAAACTCCACGCCGTAAGCCTCCATAACTCCATTCCAGAGCTTCCAGCGTGCCCTTTGATCTCCACGTGCTCAAATACGATCCAAACCACCTCTTGACATCCATGACTTCCAAGACCTCAGATTCCCCATCCTAGTCCAAGTCAATCCTGTCACCGACCGTGATTCGTCCTCAACACCTAACCTGCACATGCAAAGGCCAAGGAAACCAATTGTTGGCACAAGTTATCCAACTTGACCATCCATTAGCTCACTCACACCCATAAACACTATCATGCAACATGCAACAAGATATAGCTCACGAATTTAACATATCCTCAGTCAAAACCCCAAAACGACAACTTCCCAGAGCATAATCGGAACTACCGCCATTATACGTCGGTACTATCAAGACACGCGGTCGCATGCAAGCAAAGCATCAACGGAACTACCGCTCATTGGGAAATCTCAAGATCTTCCAAAAACATGCTCTCTGGAATTTCCATACCGCAATATTGCGGTCATACCTTTGTGTGGTACTACCACCGCTCAAATCTGCGGTATACTGATCCTGCGGTCGTACCATTTACATTGCAAGATACGACCGATTTTGACTTAATGAAGACTGCCGAAATCCTCTCTTGAAGAACAAGCACGGTATTACCGTCGGCAAACCCACAGATTACCGCCAACGCTGTACTACCACGCTCATCCTGCGATCGAAGGTTTGGCAAAACAATTTACGAACCTCAAAGAAGCACGAACGCCCCAGATGAGTTGGCCGATCGGACCGTGCTTCACAGCCGTCAGATCTTAAGAATACTGTAGCAAATCCGAGATGATTTCATTCGTCAGATCTCAAATCAACGGCTCACAATGCTTTCATCTCGAACGGTCCGAACGTTTATCTCAATATCAGCCATTAGATCAAGATCTAACGAATCGAGCAAAACGCACCAGAGAAAAAGACTTGCGGTACTACCGCAAAGCGGTAGTTCCGTAAAAACAACGCCGGTATTATCGCAACACGAAAAAGCTCAAAAACTTCAGAACAAAGCCCTTTTTGCGACGTGGACGCTCTAGATGATACGGCCGATCGGACCACGCTTCACAACCGTCCGATGAAGACATCAGAGCAAGTCCGAACGCTCACTTCAATATTAGCCGATGATCAAGATCTAACGATTCGAGCAAAACACCGCTCAGACTCAAGAATAACTTGCGGTACTACAGACACACACGGCCATATACCGCTTCGGTAGTTCCACGCAAACAAAGCCGGTACTACCGATAATCCTGGCAAAGGCTCATTTTCAACAGAACTTAACAGAGCTCTGAACCAAGTCACCACAGCAAGTCTTAAGGACAAAGTATTCAACATTTAAGTACTGAGACTAAGTCTAACTTATTATCAATGTGCTCATCATCAAATATCATGACCAAAGACCTCTTGGTCTTACAGGAGCGCATGGCCAGGGGCTTGTTGGCAGGAAAGCGGCGGAGGAAGGAAGGCAGCAAAATGGGTGGCCGGAGTGGGAAGGAGGCTGAGGGAGGCGATGTTGGGGGCCAGGTGGCGCCAAGCAGGAGGCGGCGGCGATTGAAGCGGCCGGGCGCTGGGGCCGAATGGCAGCGACGGCGGTCGGAGGGAGGAGAGGGGAAGGGGAGCATATGCACGTGGGAGGTGCGAGGATGCTCACCGTAGTGTCCGTGGAGGCGGAGAAGGACTGGAGCGGGTCGGCGGATGTAAACCAAGGGTGGCGCTAGGCGGCTTCTGGCAGCCTAGGCAAAGGGGGAGGCGTGGTCGTCTGTTGGGGAAGGTAGGGGGTGCCGTGAAGGAGCTCTTGGAGGGAGGAATTGTTCCGAAGGGCGCCGTGGAGCTGCCGGCGTCGGTGGAGCTTGAATCAATCGGAGGCGGAGGAGAATGGGCTCAGGTGGCGCTCGGGCGCACGGGAGGGAGGAAGAGCAAGGGGGCAAGGGGGGAAGAGGGCAAGGGGTGCCCTGGCTTTATAGCCGCATGGGCGTCACGACCATTGGGGCTTGGAGGGCCGGGCGCGATGGGGCGGTGTCATGCAGCGTCAGCGCAACGCGGCGGGATGGGCGCGATGATGGGACTAGACGCGGTGGCACGAGTGCAGCAGGTGAGCACAGGCACGGGCATGTGCGTGCTGACGCGGGTGCGCTCTGGCGACGTGATGACAGGGGCGAGGGGGAGCAGGTGGGAGCGGCTCGACAAGGGGACGGGACGGGCAGGCGAGCATGTGGCGCTGCAGGCGCTCTGGCATGGCCACAAGCAAGCTCGCGTGTGCGCATGTGTTGGCCACGGCGGCTTGGGTCTCCAGGAGAGAGGGGGCAGGGAGAGCTAGTGATGGAGGCGACAAGGCGGCACAGGGGGCGTAGGCGGGAGCTCGTGGTGGTGGCAGGGAGCAGCGGGGGTGACAAGGCAACGCGGCAAGTGGTGGCAGGCGTGTGCTCGCCGCAGGGGGGTGGACGCGCACGGCGCGGACCGGGTTGCAGCGATGGCGCGGGGGCAAGAATATGAGGTTGCGATGGCGACTTGACATGGCCCTTCCGTGGATATCATGGGGATATGCTCACGATCTTAGGATGACGATACAATTGGCAATGGCGTTGATAGTTTGTCGAAACACTCATTTTCGGCGAAGTTCATATGCTGTCAGGCAATGGGCGGTTAGACCGGCCAAGGTGGTGGTTAGACCGGTATGTGTGGCGGTCAGACCGGCCACCATTGGCAGTCAGACCGGCCAAGCCTCGGCTCAGTGGCTGACGGTCAGACCGGCCAATTTGCAGCGGTCTAACCGGCCATAAAGAAAGTTTTGAGTTTGGAGCTAGGCCAAAAATAGAGGGCGTAGGTAAGAGAGGGGATTCTTCTACATTTGGTCTCATAATTTTTGGAGCTTCGAGACAAAAGATCTATTCATTTGAAATTTTCAGAGAGTTTCGGATTTCCAAGGAGGAAATTTTGGCTAAGTCCCTTTTTGGGCGGTCAGACCGGCCAGGTGGCGATCAGACCGGCCATGGGTGGCTATCTGACCGGTTTTGACTTGTTCGTTGGCCATCTTGGTAGCGATGACTGTTTGGTTAGGTCAAGTTCATGGGTTTCAGTGCATATGTGTTATATGATGCATGTTTTGACTAACATGGGTCAAGTTGCGAAGAACTTGTTCCCGGAATTGATTTCTTTGTCTATTATTATGCAGGAAGCTTGGAGGTCAACGACGGTCAATGGCGAGGATGATCGGGACTAGGCTTGGAGAGTTGAGGTTTAGAACGATTGAGGATGCCGTGTGAAGTCAGAAGACTCAAGCATGGCACAAAATAGACAAGGATGACCGAACGGGAAGTTCGGTGCGATGGGTTGCACCAAGTGGCGCGGGGGTCGGTGCAAGTACCATGGTGGTTTCGGTGAGAGCCGGATGGGAGAGACTTGCCAACATGAAGAGAGCCTTTGATCAAACCTACACGTGGTGAAGCATAGGATTGCTTTATGAAGATTGGACTTGGTCTTCGGAAAAGGATCGAGAAGGGGTATTTTGGTAACTTCACCAAAATACCGCCTTGATGACCTTTTGCTAACCCGCGGCGCAAGGAGAAGTGGTTTAGGTCAAGAGGAGATGAAGACGACGCTTTAAAATATGTGCGTAAGTGAAACTCGTTTGTGTGTGGGCTTAACGAGTGCCTATTAGGGATATCCTTCTAGAAGCTAGCCTCCACTATAAATAAGGATGGGTGCTGGTTGTGCACCCCCCAACCCTCATATCTAAAGCCCTAGTTTGTGTTTTAGGGTTAGGAGGAATAGTGGAGAGGTTAGGGTTCTAGGGAGTTGGATTGATTGTGTGCTCAAGTGTTGAGCCTTTGTCCTCCTGGATGGAGTGGCTGTAAACCAACATCAATCTCAAATCAATCCAAGCAAGATTCCTCAAGATGAGTTTCTTCTTATTCTTGCTCTCTATTTTGTGATTTTGGGACTTTCTTTGATCCGTTGGTTTTCCTTTGGTTTCTGGCTTGGATCTTGCTTACTGTGACATGTGGGAATGCATCTAGGATCATCTTGATCATCTATTACCCACAAGCAAGTCTTTGGATCATATTTTGGTTTTTACTCGGTTTTCAAGCAACCTTCACTCAAATGGAAAAAGGTCAGAACTTTGGCAATGATCTTCACGATCGTTGATTGGAATAGGTTCCTGACATCCTAAAGAAGGTATGTTCCAAGTTTCATGAAGTTTGGAGTTGTGAATCAAAAGTTACACCAATTTGTGATTTTGAGTTCGGGCTGATTTTACTGTTCATTGGCCTAGAAGTCAGACCGCCATGTATCTAGAGGTCAGACCGCCCATGGTGAGAGGTCAGACCGCCCAACTCATTTGGATTTAAGTTTTTGGTAATTTTGGTCTATTTGCTTCGAGGTTTTGATTGGATTCAATACAAGTCTTCTACTATACTTGTATATTGATCTTTATAGCTTTTATAGCTATTGGAGTGAAAATCTTGTTGAATCCGACTAAGGAGAAAAAGAGATCGTGCTCCTATTCACCCCTCCTCTAGTCGCCTTTTCAGTCCAACACCTTTTGATCACGTGCGTGACTTGTGCACATGATACTGAAGGCCCAGGCAAGGAAGGGCAAGATGAAGGAAGGCTGTAAGGTGGCGGCGAGCAGGGCGGCTTGGAGGCGGCTTGGGTGGGGGAAGGTGAGAATGGCAGAGGGCGAGGTGGCGTCATCTGTGCAATGGCTTTGACCGGCTCGGGGAAGAAGAAAGGCAGGGTGGGAGGAAGATGGCCTGGGGCTGGCTGGGCCGAAAGAGAGAGCTGGGCCAAGGGAGCTGGGTTGGGGAGTAGGCCAGGTGGCCCAGGGAGGATTCGGGCTTAGCCCAAGAAGAGAGGAGGAGCACAATTTGAGGAAAGGCCCAAAACCGAAAAGAAGAATTCAAACTTGAATTTTTAATTTGAGAACTTCAAGGAAGTTTGAAACACAAACCCGAGCTTAAACAGAAGCTAAAAGATTTGAAATTATTTGATAATTTGACATAACTTTTGAAAACCAAGAACCGAAAGTAATTACTATTCGTCGTTCGAAAATGGGACGTTACACTTTTTCGGGCTTCCGGCCAAAAATCTCTGCCCGAGCCTGAAAAATTTCCAACTACATACTTACTACGTAGTACATCATCAGGTAGAAGGCGGGTCATTTTAGTATTCTCGTGGCAACCGCAAAGCATCAACAAGCACTACTACTACAGAAAAGGTATTCACAAACGGTTCAAAAACGTCATCATGAGCGGTTTTCAGGAGCCGTCTGAGTTTATGGGTCGATGATGACATGAGGTCATCATAGGCGGTTTTGAACCGTCTGTGATGCATACTTTCTGCACGGTTTGTAGCTGAAATGCGTGATGAAAGCATATCCTGCACGGTTTCGACCACAAACCGTCTGTGATAAGTATATATCATAGACGGTTTGTGGCTGAAACCGTCTGTGATGACTTTTCTCTATAAAGCCCCAAGCAGTGGTTGCTTGTGCCATTAAATCTAGCATCATATATATATATATATATATATATATATATATATATATATATATATATATTGTTAAGTAGTCTCTCGGCCACTTTGGGGGGATCGTCACATGACATGAGAAAGATGAGGCGGTAGCCACGGGCAACCTCGTTGAGCCTGCAAGTTTAAAAAGTATGGATGCAAGGAGGCGTTAGGACATCCAATTACGGATGTTGTGCGTCGCTATGTTGAGCGTGACGTTGATACGTTAGGTATTGATGGGAAGTGGCATCATGTATCGACAACTAACCATTCTTGAGCATGTAATCGTCTTTAAACCCAACAAGAACACCAAGCAACCATTCTCATATTTCAAAAGAATTCTCAACTTGTTGCATGGTGTTCTTGTTGGCTTTAAAGACAATTACATGCTCAAGAATTGTTGGTCACGATAGATGATGCCACTTCCAAATAAGTAGTCGCCAAGATCAACGCCACTTTCTCAACATAGCTTACATACAATTACATCTATCGACAACATCCGGGTAATTGGATGTCCCGATGCTCTCCTTGCATCCATACCTTTTAAACTTGCAGGGCTCAATGAGGTTGCTCAGGATACCGCCTCATCCTTCTCATGTCAAGGTGATGACCCCCTAAAAGTGGCTGGATTATATATATATATATATATATATATATATATATATATATATATATATATATATATATATATATATATATATATATATATATATATATATATATATATATGATGCCGTTTTAATGGCA
The DNA here is from genome assembly GCA_036346405.1 of Phyllostachys edulis. NCBI lineage: Eukaryota > Viridiplantae > Streptophyta > Magnoliopsida > Poales > Poaceae > Phyllostachys > Phyllostachys edulis. The sequence goes on along the minus strand of CM070561.1, from coordinate 62,245,705 downwards.
CAAGCGTACCACCGCTTGGAGACTTTATAGAGAAGAGATTATGAATGGAATGGTAGGACGTGCACAGTGCATGCAAGAGGTAGGAGAACTTGACCGGTATGAACAAGGGACTATTAATATGAACTAATTATGAATTCAATTTCAGCATAAGACTATTGACATCATTACATCATAGAGCAAGGGAACTATTAATATGTACTAATTATGAATTCAATTTCAGCATAAGACTATTGACATCATTACATCATAGAGCAAGGGGACTATTAATATGAACTAATTATCAATTCAATTTCAGCATAAGACTATTAACATCATTGAGCAGTTCATCAGCAAGAGAACAAGACCAAGGGTGTCCAAACCCACCACACTAGTAGTAGCCCTCGGCATCCATCGTAGAGCACTAGCCATTTTCATTCATCACAGAGCAAGGGGGGTAGAGACAGAGAGGAAGTAAGGTAGGGTGATACCTCAGTACAGCGCAACCACGGTGGCGACCCCACCACTAGCACAACCCTCATCCATCTCCTTCACCTTGCATAAATCACACAAACATCAGGACAAAACTTAAGGCTCAAGAATTGTTGGCTGCTGATAGATGATGCCACTTCCCAGTCGAAGTAGCTGCGCATCAACGTCACTTTCTGAACATAGCGACATACAATTACCTATCGACAACATCCAGGTAATTGGATGTCCTGATGCTCTCCTTGCATCCATACCTTTTAAACTTGCAGGGGCTCAATGAGGTTGCCTGTGGATACTGTCTCATCCTTCTCATGCTGCGTGGATGACCCCGAAAGTGGTCAGGGACTGAATATATATATATATATATATATATATATATATATATATATATATATATGATGCCGGTTTAATGGCACAAGCGTACCACCGCTTGGAGACTTTATAGAGAAGAGATTATGAATAGAATGGTAGGACGACACAGTGCATAAGAGGTAGGAGAACTTGACCGGTATGAACAAGGGGACTATTAATATGAACTAATTATGAATTCAATTTCAGCATAAGACTATTGACATCATTACATCATAGAGCAAGGGAACTATTAATATGAACTAATTATGAATTCAATTTCAGCATAAGACTATTGACATCATTACATCATAGAGCAAGGGGACTATTAATATGAACTAATTATCAATTCAATTTCAGCATAAGACTATTAACATCATTGAGCAGTTCATCAGCAAGAGAACAAGACCAAGGGTGTCCAAACCCACCACACTAGTAGTAGCCCTCGGCATCCATCGTAGAGCACTAGCCATTTTCATTCATCACAGAGCAAGGGGGGTAGAGACAGAGAGGAAGTAAGGTAGGGTGATACCTCAGTACAGCGCAACCACGGTGGCGACCCCACCACTAGCACAACCCTCATCCATCTCCTTCACCTTGCATAAATCACACAAACATCGGGGACAAAACTTAAGGCTCAAGAATTGTTGGTCTGCGATAGATGATGCCACTTCGGTCGTAAGTAGTGCAAGATCAACATCACTTTCGAACATAGCGACATACAATTACCTATCGACAACATCCGTAATTGGATGTCCCGATGCTCTCCTTGCATCCATACCTTTTAAACTTGCAGGGCTCAATGAGGTTGCTGTGGATACCGCCTCATCCTTCTCATGTCGTGGATGACCCCTGAAAGTGGTCAGGGACTATATAATATATATATATATATATATATATATATATATATATATATATATATATATATATATATATATATATATATATATATATATATATATATATATATATATATATATATTTAATGGCACAAGCTTGACCTTGCTTGGAGACTTTATAGAGAAGAGATTATGAATAGAATGGTAGGGCGTGCACAGTGCAAGAGGTAGGAGAACTTGACCGGTATGAACAAGGGGACTATTAATATGAACTAATTATGAATTCAATTTCAGCATAAGACTATTGACATCATTACATCATAGAGCAAGGGGACTATTAATATGAACTAATTATCAATTCAATTTCAGCATAAGACTATTGACATCATTACATCATAGAGCAAGGGGACTATTAATATGAACTAATTATCAATTCAATTTCAGCATAAGACTATTAACATCATTGAGCAGTTCATCAGCAAGAGAACAAGACCAAGGGTGTCCAAACCCACCACACCAGTAGTAGCCCTCGGCATCCATCGTAGAGCACTAGCCATTTTCATCACAGAGCAAGGGGGGTAGAGACAGAGAGGGAGTAAGGTAGGGTGATACCTCAGTACAGCGCAACCACGGTGGCGACCCCACCACTAGCACAACCCTCATCCATCTCCTTCACCTTGCATAAATCACACAAACATCAGGACAAAACTTAAGGCTCAAGCATAAAAATCAAACTCAACAAAAGACATTAAGCTAACAGATCTAGAGGAGAATAGAGGGAAGATGGGGAAAGCAAAGCCCCGTCAGGGCCCGAGCGTAGGAGGCCGAGCAGGAGAACCAAGCCATGGCGGCGCAGGCGACACGCGGGGTGGCGGCGTCACCGTAGTTGTGTCACAACCTGCGGCGACGGCGACGGGGTCGGGCGGCGGCGTCGAGGTGGGGAGGGGAACGGACGAGAGTAAATGCGCTGGGGAGTGATGAGTTAGGGCGAGCGCAAACCCTAGCGGCCGGTCTCCTACTAATAAAGAGACTTATCATGCATTTATTCTATTATGAAACCATAGTGATAATTATCACGCAGACGGTTCCATAATGGAACCGCTCGTGAAATGGTTTTTCTCAAGTATATTTATCTTGTATATACACTTACATGACATGAAGAAATTACATGTTTATATTAAAAAAGTAGAAACCTATAATTAAACAAAGTTTTTCTAGTGGCGGAGGTAGGTCGCTATCTCCATCTTCAATACTTCATAGGCAACGCAGTCGGCATCGGATGGTTCTCGATCATCGTGAACGAAGCCTAAAATGCGCCCACCCGATGACGCTGCTTGCTCGAAAGTGTCTCCGAAGACCTCGACTGTTGAACCAAGAAGAATTGAGCCCATAGGCTCTCTTCCTTGCTTGAGGGGTCTCGGCCAGTCGACTCGCCGCCGTCATTACCGACATTCTAGCCCAAGTGACGGAAAGCCTCAAGACGTGCAATGTCGTTTTAGAGAACTATGTCGATGACGCGTAAACTCGTCGAAAGTGGGAGATCACCCGAAGACACGGTGGAGGAGGATGTCAAGACGGCGGAAGGTGGCCGCCATCCGCTCCGCAAATTCTCGCCGACGAGTGAAGACCATCGTTGAAACAGTGTTCTTCCGCCGCACAGTTCAACGACAACAGAGAGGTGCTTGTATAGTGCTGACCAAGTAGGCCATCAATGCCGATTTACAATGAAGAGCAGCCATTTCCATTTTTTATAAGTATGTGGGGATGATCACATCTTCGGCGGCGATGATCCTTTTTATAAAACAAGGTATAAATTCAGAGCGTGAGACGAAGAGACACATCGGGGAGCCGAAGCGGATCGATGCGATGAAGAGACACATCGGGGAGCCGAAGTGGATGGCGACGAAGAAGAAAACGCGCACATTGGGTCAGAGCGATATTATCACGATGGTTATCACAAAAACCGCGTGATATGTGGTAATATCACGAGCGGTTATTGTTAAGAATCGCTCGTGATGTTTCACGACGGTTTTTGTTGAAAACCGCGTGATACGTAGAATTATCAGCAGACGTTATTAATAAGAACCGCTCAGTGATACTTGATGACGGCTTCAACATGAACCGCTCGTGATATTACCTCTTCACAGACGGTTTTAGCGCAGCAAGTAATATAGACGGTCTCTAAACCAAAACCGAATGTAATTGCAGATGTAATGAGCATTTATTTTGGTCAACCGTCTGTGATGAAGCGTCCAGTATTAGCGTTTTTGTAGTAGTGAAGTACATGAGTAGCACATTTCATCACACGGTGTAAAACTTTTTTGATTACCTTCCTCGCATATATATAAGACCCAATCCACTCTTTTTTGAAATCAATTTTGAAAAAGAACTACTAATCGTTAATTGGATCTCCTGCTTGCTTCGAGTATAATTTCCAGGCGTTCTATATATGAACCCCTTCAAACCGTCTCAATCTTAAAAAAAGATCGAACCGAATAAAAATAGATCTTGATACGATCATGAGACTTGACAAATCGATATTCCTCTATTCTATATATTTAGAATATATAAAGATATAATACAATAAATAAATACAAATATAGTATTATCATATGATAATGGAATCAAATACGCATTATTTACAAAAAAAGTCTTTATTTATTAGGAAAGAATCAGCAAATTGTGTCTAAATAATTAGACAACGAGGGATACTAGTGATCCTCTCCTACTTTTTTGTCATTTAGTTCTTCAATTAACTCAAAGTTCTCCTATTTCTTTAAAGAATACTGCCTTCCTTAAAATATCATAAATGACCTTTATTATTTGAAAGAGATTGGCACCATTCAACCATTGGTCTACGTACATGTAAAAGGAAATAAAAACAGGAATCAATATGTGTGCATGGTGTTATTTTGACAACATACATCACATTCAGGAAGGAAAAGAGTTTGAGGTTTACAACCAGGCATCTCTGGCACGTTCTATTTATTTATATTATATTATAAGGTTTACATGCGAGCGACATGGCATTTTTGCCCGAGCTTCACCCATCACTGCCATAACTCAATATATATAAGGTTATTTCGTAGCATCAATTGCGCAGCTAGGAAGAAGCGGCCACGTTGTTCTGTGCGTTTCGAGTACTCCTGTTTTTGCGGGCGTACTTTATAACAGCCGGGACGTGGGTATTGAAGAAATACGAGTGCCAATCGATACACTTGGGATCAAAGTTAAACATGTAACCATCACTTCCGTCTGTTTTCGCTGCCATCCTCAACCTTGTCAGGTTGGTGTCATCGAAGCTTCACATGCACACACAAAGATATTAATTAACTGGGAATAAAAACTGAATCATTAACATACATACATTATGGTTAATCATTAATTGTTTGAAAATATACAAGCAAAGATGAATCTCACCGTCCTTTGAAGAAGGCATATGGTGCATAAAGCTTCACCAAAAGTGTTAAGAAATTATATCTTCGGCTGAGCTTGTTGTAATACCGTGAAAACAACCCACAGAATAGTATATTCATCGCATACAGCATCTGTTCATCAAGAAATATACGGCGAATTGAAAAATAAGGATTACATCAACATCTAATCATTAAAATGACATGCACGAAACATGTTCATGATATAATTACGTACGTATACCTCCAGTGGTAGCGTATACACCAGGAACAAATATGCACGGAAGTATGCAAATCTCTTGAACAAGTATGGCCTTTTGTTTTGGAGAGGCCTCCCGTTCTCCAGTACACGAGGATTAATGGAGAAGTAGTCCCAGCTTGCATCCTCTAGGACATAACCGGGCAATGGATTTTGGAGCGCTGAGCTAGCATGGTAAACGGATTGCGCTTTCTCGTTCCAGTGAACAGCCATGGCTACCATCATTGCATTTATCACCATGTCTGCCGGAATCTACATATACATAGCAAGTTTAAACATGTCGTTTAATTAATTAGCTAGCTATGCTGATTTGTCTATATCCTTAATTATTGCTTCATATGAGTATCATTCTGTGTACTCACCGCGTCAATTATGTCATTGAGATCACCTATGAAACATGGGAATGCTTGCTCATCATAGGCGACAATCAGAGCATCAACTGTCCTGAAAAAAAGAGAGCGATAAATATTAGCAATGCTCATTTGCTAGTGGTGATGCCCAGCTATGCTAATTTGTCTATATCCTTAATTATTGCTTCATATGAGTAGAAAAAAAAGGCTTCCTATATATAGGGATATATATATCCATCGCACTATGCTGGTTTCCTAATTAATTTCATAACAGTGATTTAGAATAATTGTAGATATTGACTCTTGAGCATATATACCTTGTTCCTTCAATCCATCCAGGAAATGGATCTTGATAAGTGCTGGTTACGATGCTGGGTCGGATGATGACAACCGGAAGGTCTCCCCTTTGCTGCCCAAGTAACATCTCCCCCATAGCCTTGGTAAGTGTATATACGTTTGGCCATCCAAAATGGCAAGCCCTTCACCAAATTAATAAATAGAAAACTGATGTGTCATATACGTATACGTACTCTCTCTACGCTTAGAAACGTATGCTGTTTTAAGATCATATATAGCTAGTTAGACTTTTCTTTCAGTTGAGAAATCTTGCATATTCGTGGAATACAAATCACTTTCAAGATTCTACTACTAGGTGTAGTTACTCTAATGTACCACCTAAACGAACTTGATATACTCCTTTACCAGTTTGGGTATGCTTATCTACTAATTCTAAGATACCCTAATGTGAACTACATGAAAAAAAAATACATAGTTTTTTTGGCATATTTTGCTAACATCTTCATATTCGTACGTAAAAATACGTTTTCTATTGGTCTTAAAACAACATATCTAAATTAATCGGACCTCTTTAAGCCAAGCTCTTTCATGGCTGTCTTCTGTGATTGTTCCGAGCTACCTCTCTTAGTCTCCATGATCAGTTCAGCCTTGTGCTTCTCAACCAATTGTAACTCTGCTTCAATGTCCAGGTAGTAACCTTGCCTTAGTGTTTGGCCATTCTGGAGTGCTTTCTCCATTAACAATCCTTCCTGGGTACCAGCCACAAAAGCTAAAAAAAGGACAGTTGTAATTAGTTAATATCTTTTTTTAGAGAAAGCCAAGTGCTTTTAATTAACTTGCAAAGCAATGTAAAAGTATGTAACGTTTAATTAAGTATAGGTGACATACCAGTGGACACATGAAGTAACATTTTCAGATTAGCACACTTCTTTGCAAACTCGCATGCGTTTCTGGCTCCTAGCGCGTTAGATGCCAAAGCAACATCGTACCTGTAGGCACCGTACATGCAACCATTTTCTTAGGACATGAAAAAATAGATAAAAATTAAATGAGCATGAATGCAGGGGAGGAAAGGGTTACATAGCCTGCTCGGCCATGCACTAGGAAGACAGTATATATGCGTCGTACTAGTTGTTACCTTTCATAAAAGCTAGTTGTTGCAGCTCCATTGACGATAACATCGATCTCCTTGGACAAGGCATCGACTTGGGAGCTCTGGAGCCCCAGGTTGTGATCCTTGATGTCTCCGGCCAGAGGAACTATCTTTTCTTTGATGAAACATTGGAAGCCAGTGAGCCCGTGTTTCTCTCGCAGGGGACTGAAGAGATCCTTCCCTATGACCTGCAGGAAATTATCAGGAGAGAATTGAGCGATGGGCGGTACATGCATACCCTAGCATTGCATACATGCACATCTGGGGTATGGACATGTGCGTGCGCGTACCTCTGACAAGACTCGCTGCTCCGCGGACACAGCATCCGGTGCCCGCACTAGCAGGTACATCTTCTTCACATCTGGCTGAACCCTCAGTATCTTCTCCACAAGCACTGCGTACACGCACACGCATAGTACGGGAAGCATGAAAAAGCTTACGAGTATTTTTAACGATAAATCTAATAATATAATTTTTACGCAGCAAATCCAAGTAGTTTTAAATCAATTGCACGAATTATAGAATGTGAAGTCAAAAAAGAATGGAGGCAGTAGGCAGTAAACGTAGGAGTTGCATGTCGATCGGCAAAGACAAGGAGATCGAGATCGAGATCGAGATCGAGATCGAGGTGCACGCGCTCACGCGTGTGCGTGTACGTACGTTTTCCAAGATACCCAGTTGAGCCGGTGATGAGGATGGTCTTGTCCCTGAAACACCCGATTACTTCGCCGACGTCCATGGCGATTGGCGATCGAGCGAGCTGTAGCAACAATGGATAAGCTAGCGCTGAACCCGAACGCGATATATGTATTGCGGTGGCTAGCAGGTCGTGTACGTGTAGGTATAGCTCCAACTCGAATATAATGGAGCGAGTGCACTAGCTGCTATGTATATATCCATGTAGTACGATATGGTGGGCCGGGTGTGTATTTATAGAGAACATGAAGCTAGTAATTAGCTAGAGTTACCTGAAGCTATAACTGCGTCATCATTGAATGAATTGTCGCCTCTGCTCTCTATTCCTCGCTGGGTCAGGTTTCTGACGCTCGTGTTCGTCTTTTAGCTAGCTTCTAGAGGTTGGTGTATATTAGAGAGGAGTCTTTTTTTTTTCTATGCCTTGTCAACTTGCTTGGAAAACAACATGCTCTTCCTTTCAATAAAAGTTTCTAGACTTCTTAGGAACATTTTTATCTTGTGCACTCTGATGTGCGGGAACCAACACCTACTACACCTACAATGGGTGGCAATATTTCATCTTATTTTTTAAAGATTTTTCTACTTTGATTTGACTTGGATTATCTTTTCAAACATCGCTCAGAGCTCACGAAACTTTACTTTGATTTGATTTAAAAAAAACACAATAAAAGTTTTAGCTACTAGAATGCTGCTGAGTACACAGGTTCCTTTTTCCTTTAGGATTTCGTGTATAGGGATGTAAACTTTTTTTTATGATTACAAGGAAGACACATATGCACATACTTCACCACACACACACGTGTGAGTGCGTCTCATATCACATGTCTAGAAAGACGGAGGACGGGAATAAATCCGCGACCTTACAAAATATCTACTGAAGCACACTCGTGTGTGTAGAACTTAAATGACATATTTCAACATAAAAGTTTAAATGACATAGTAAAGGTTCAAATGGAACAAATTACATGTTTATAGTACAATCGACACCACAAAATATTGCTTGTGTTGGTGGGCTGCCGACTATTGATTGCTGAGAATAACTTAATGTAATTTATTGTATAGTCATGTATTATACTAGGTATCTTTGTATAAAGAGTTCTGTATGCAAAAATTTTGGGGTGCAACTGCACCCCATGCTCTAGTGTGGCTCCGCCACTGAGTCCTAGTTAGGTTCATATGTAGCGTGCACTCTCTCTATGGTTGATCGAGCTCTACACTAAGATCTCCATGTATATCACCGGGGATCACGGGCCATGATCCATATTTATGTTCCTCACAAAGAAAATGATCCATGCGTGTTAATTTGTGCTCAATTCCTTAATACAGTGGTGACGAGGATCTAATAATCATCAATTAATTAAGTTTTTTATTAATTTTTATTATAGATAGCAATACCTTCGTATTATTCATAAGAATACATCTTATCATTCATAAGGAAAAAACTTAACTGAGTGGTTGTAAAACATTCTGCGACCACCATATGTGGTAGCAGGTACTCCTACGACTTCCTACGATCACTCCGTGGTCGTAAGCTTTACTACGACTTCCCCATGGTTGCAAGTCTTACTATGACCACCTCATAGTTATAAGCTTTACTACGACCAGGTCAACTACGACCACCCAGTAGTCAACAAAGCCTACAAATATGTTGGTCCAATCGACTAGGGACTCTTATACATTGTGTTTAATACACCTGACAATTAATATCTTATTTGTTATTATCAGGATAAGCGCACATATTAAGCCTTTGTCTTTGACGTAACTACAAGGCAACGTGGGGTGTCGTCTCTCTGACAATAACTATCATCAATGTGTGTATTTCATCAAGCGTTGAGGCGCCTCTTGGCATATAACAACTGTCACCCCTTCACGCGCTATATAAGAAGTAAAGAGAGAAGATTAGAGGCAGATCAATCGAAGACAACAGACAAAAGTCATTAAGCCTTAGTTTTAGTGATTTCTTTCCGGTTGTAAAGCATAGTCAATACAACAACACATGAGTAAGGTTATTACTCTATCAAGAGAAGGCCCGAACCTGTTTAAATCCCTGTGTCTTTTTCTGTGTGGATCTAACTCAAGGAAAGCCCCAACATTCATTCATAAGATCGATACTAGATCATCGATAGTTGGCGTCGTCGTGGGGATCTTCAGTTTTTCCCTTTTGACAAATTTCTTCATTTTTCAACTCTGATACTTTCATGGCTGGAGAATAGAATGAGGAGAACTGGTTCAATTTGGCAGACTACGTAGAACTTGACATGGATGCACACTTTCTGATGCGAAGCGAGCATCGTTTTGTCCAATGACAATGTCGTTTTCTAGGGATCTTTCACCAAACTCAGGAGATCATGCTGCAGACAAGGTTAGTGAGGGATCTTTCTCCACCCACAACATTACGCCTAGATGAGGAACCGGACTCTTTAAAGGGCAAGGGTCCATCCAACCAGGGTCAGGATTGTGCCAAGGCGAGTACAAAGCATGGTGAGGGTTTCCCCTCCAAATGTTCAAGTCTGTCTGAGACCGTCTGATCTAGCGCAACAAGTCCTGGAATCTATAATTCCAGGGCTCAATCAACACTTAATAACCGTTACTCTTCGGTTATCCGCACAAGGTGCATTGTCAAGCCCGCTTCTCCTGCGGATTCGACCACACCCTCGCAGGGTTCACGTTCAGTTGGAGACGGTTATAACCCATAATTCCCCTTCCTAGAGGGGATTGCTCCAAGTCGTGAGGCGTCGTCTTTCGACTACTCCTCGAGTTAGGAGGACTCAGTCGCAAGTGGAGATAATAGCATCTAGGAGTTCTTTGTCCTCTCCTTAGATCCCAATCTCTCTCCAAGAGGTAGGATTATGGATGCTTCCCATTGCACACTCACTTCGGGCTCTTGTGGTGATGGCAAGGACACCTCTGGTGATGAACAGGATCACCACCTTCAGGAGCGTGGCCGAAATCCTAGAAATGATCGCTCTCCACTAAGGCATGCTCCAGCCGACTCAGATGTTGATAATTCTGAAACCATCCAGAGGAGAAGAATTGCAATCCAGAGAACTTTACCTAGGCGCATACAATACCGGTCAGAGGAAGCTCAATAACTTCAACGGATCAATGACTTGATCGAAAACACGACTCAAGAGCTTGGACAAGCGCTAGGCTACGACCTCTTTGCTGAAGAGATCGCACGAGGACTTCGGGACACGATGGTCAGGCTTGAGCGGACTCAACGACACTGTTCTGGTAGTCGTACCGGGACAACTCCGTCGAATGCCAGTCGTTCAAATGACTCTCCTCATAGAGAACGACAAGACAACATGTCTGGTCGGTCTCCTAATCACGACTCTAATTGGAGAAGAGTCCCTCAAACAACCAATGATCGACAAGCTCCTAGGGGAGGTGGTCATTCACCACCTCTTCCGAGAAATCCGCAACAACAGATAGAATACGAGGAGTATTACCCTCATAGGGCTGAAACCTATGATAGGTCGGGTCCACCTACCACTAGGTATTGTCATGTACGATTGCCTGGTGATATTAACCTTTCTTTCCTGCCAAGAAGGCATCATGATATTATTACCGGATGTCAGGCATTTTCTCCTAACCTTCGAGCAGTTCGCTGGCCGCGGCGGTTCCGACTAATGGACATGATGAAGTTTGATGTGTCACAAAATCCCATCGAGTTTCTTCAAATCTATACTACAGTTGTTCGAGCAGCAGGAGGGGGCAACATGTCATAGCCAACTACCTTTCTACTATACTCGAAGGATCTGCTCGGCTGTGGTTGTTAAATCAGCCACAGGAGTCGATCTACTCGTGCCAACACGTCTATGATCTACTACTAGCCAACTTTTAGTGCACCTACAACCATCCCAGAAAGGAGGATGACCTGCATAGAATGTGACAGAATTCTCATGAGACCTTGTGTTAGTTTATCAAGCGTTTCAGTCAAGTTCGCAACTCAATTCTTGAAGTTTTTGACTCTTCTGTCATCAGAGCATTCAAGCAGGGAGTCCGCAGTAGCAGGATCATAGAGGATATCGCTTTAAATCCTTCGACTACCATTGCCGAGCTCTTTGAGATGGCCAACTGTTATGCAATTGCTGCAGAGGCGGTTGAATGGAATCGTACAATCAATCGTGATGGTAAGGACACTCGAGAAGCAAACGAAGGTAGCAAGAAGAAGGATAAAAAGGCCAAGAAATCTAAGAGCAAGACTAAAGACCAAATCCTCAAGTCAAAAGCTCTAAAGAAGTCTTGGCCATGAGAGACGAGGAGCCTCGGAGCTTCAAACCATACTCTGGCTGGGGGCAAAGGAAGGACAAGTCTAGGTGGTATCCTTTCCACAAAAAGGAAGGACACAACCTTTGCAATTTCTGAGTTTTTCAGCGAAAACTAGAAGATTACTATACAGCAAAGGACCACTTTCTACACTCGAAGAGGTGGGGCAAACAAGTGGTCGAAAGTAGTCGGACGACGACAAGGAGATGTCATTTCAAGATCTGGAGTACACCATCGATCAAATCTATGCAGGATCTTCGGCATACGAGTCAAAACAACAGCTCAAGACTATTGAACGTGAGGTAAATTCCATCGACCCTCCTCTTGTTAATAAAGTACCGAAGTGGTTGGAAATCACGATCTCTTTCAAGAAAGGTGACATCCGATCCCTTCTACTTGACCTGCTCGATTTCCTATCGTGGTTGAGCCCACCAACAACAATTGTCGAGTAAATCGTGTGTTAGTTGATGGTGGGAGTTCGCTGAACATACTCTTCACGAGTGCTCTAGACGAGATGTAAGTTCCTAGGACAAAGATCAAAGATATACGATACTCATTTCATGGGATCGTACCAGGGTCTTCGGTCAAATCCATTGGTCAAGTGTCTCTTCCTGTAATGTTTGGTTCACCAAACAATTTTAGGATAGAGAAAATATCTTTTGATGTGGTCGATTTCGAAATTGCATACAATGCCATACTCCGTCGACCAACTCTAGCACGATTCCTAATGGTTGCTCATTATGGTTATCAATGTCTTAAGATGTCATGTTCCAAAGGAGTAATCACAGTCCGCTGTAATAAAAAGATGACGCTTACATGCGACCACAAATCCCTCGATATGATTGGCCAAATACCAACTCAAGAAGCGAGCAAGGGACAACCTTCGGCCAAGCAGTCGAAACTTAAAGTTGCACCAAAGCCGAACGACCAAGTCAAAGAAGTTCCACTGAACACAGAGGAGCCTTCGAAGATCGTTCACATCGGGGGTTACTTCCAACGCTGCATAGGAAGACGCCCTCGTCACCTTTATCTGAGCAAACATAGATGTCTTCGTGTTGCAAGCATCCGACATGCCCCAAGTCCCCAGGGAGGTGATTGAGCATAGTCTAGCTCTACGGCCTGATAAGAAACCCGTAAAATAAAAGTTACAGAGATTCACACCCGATCGACGAGATGCCATCAAATCTGAATTGGACAAGCTATTTAAAGCAGGCTTCATAAGAGAAGTCGATCACCCATAGTAGTTGGCTAACCCTGTAATGGTTAGTGTCGGTGTTTTAAGACTGAACTTACGTAAATATTATTTGATTCGGAGGGTTCCTCTAGGATCAAATCTCACAGAGGAGACACGGGGATTTTTATACAGGTTCGGGCCTTCTCCTAAGAGAATAACAACCCTACTCCTGTGTGTATGTATTGAGTATGCTGGATTACAGGATGGGACCAAAGACTAGAGTATTCTGCTTCTAATGATCTCTTTTTCTTCTTTTCTCTCCCTCCTTTTGTCCTAATGATCCTTGCCTTTTATACTGTCTCCGGGGTGCGCTGTTGGATCTTCAGTATAAAGGTCACATTAACGCACCAGATCGTGGAGCCGTTACCGGAGGTTATTACGGGAATTATAACGTTCCCACGTTGCCAGGCAATTATCACCATAACAAGGAGTTAAGTCGTGCTGTTACTTTAGGGAATAACAACGTAATTGATTGCTCATATCCTTGGATACGGTACATGAGATTCCTTGATCGACTAGGCCCACGTCTGTGAGTCTTGTCGACTGAGGACTGGTCGTAGAAGAGCTTACGACCAGGTGGTGGTCGTAGGAGAGCCTACAACCACAGATCGATCGTAGTAGAGCTTACAATCACGAGATAGTCGTAGAAGGGCTTACGACTATGGGGTAGTTGTAGGAAGACCCACGACTACAGGGTGGTCGTAGGAGGACCTACAACTTTCAGCTTCTCCCTTATGAATATTAAGGGGTATACTCAAGAGTTATATGACGTCATTATTATCCATAATATGAATTATAGATATATAATAAAATAAGGATTGTCATATATCCTCGTCAGTTAGAAAGTCTAATGATAAGTGGCGTATATGTGTAGACTTTACTGATCTTAATAAAGCTTGTCTGAAAGACGATTTTCCCTTCCTCGTATTGATTAGTTGGTTGATTCTACTGCGGGTTGTGAAATATTAAATTTCCTAGATGCATATTCTGGTTATCATCAGATAAGTATGTGCATAGATAATAAAGAAAAAACCGCATTTATTACACCATTTGGAATATTTTGCTATGTCAAAATGTCATTTGTTCTAAAAAATGCTGGCGCTTCTTTTCAACGCTTGATGCAAACGACCTTTTCTGCTCAACTAGGCTGGAATTTGGAAGCCTATGTTGATGATTTGGTCGTAAAAAGCATCAAGTGCCTTAATCATATTTCTGATTTGCAGGAAACATTCGACAACCTCAGAAAACGCCATTTAAAACTCAAAGCTGAGAAGTGTGTGTTCGGAGTCTCTTCGGGAAAATTGCTTGGATTCCTTGTCTCTGCCCAAGGAATTGAAGCAAACCCTGAAAAGATGAAAGCCATTGAACAAATATGCCCTTCGGCCACAAAGAAAGAAGTCCACAAACTCATAGGATGCATGACGGTTTTAAGTCGCTTGATCGCATGATTGGAAGAAAAGGTACTTTATTTCTTTAAATTTCTGAGGAAACATGAGGGTTTCGAGTGGTCAGAGGAGGCAAACAATGCCTTCGATGGTGTCAAGAGATATCTTATGAGTGCTCATGTTCTGGTTTCTCTGAAATCGGAAGAGATACTCTTAATATATCTAGCTGCTACGCCACAAGCAGTGAGCGCAGTGCTGGTTGTAGAACGTGAAAACATTTAGCGATCAGTTTACTACGTTAGTGAAATTTTACATGGGCCTAAGGAGCATTGTCCTTAGATCCAAAAGCTTCTATATGCCCTCCTCATATCTTCGATAAAACTAAGGCATTATTTTCAAGCGCACAAGATAATTGTGTCGTCTGAGTTTTCCTTAGGAGAGGTCTTCCAAAATAGGGAAGCAGTAGGACGCATGACAAAATGGTCGGTTGAACTTGGGGAGTTCTATCTCCATTTGGTGTCCCGAACGGCCATTAAATCCTAGATCTTGGTAGACTTTGTCGTCGAATGGACAAATTCTAAACTTGTTCTAGATCCCCAGTACGAATCTCATGACCAGTGGATAATGTACTTTGATGGGTCACTTACGCTAAGTGGCTCTAGGGCTGGGGTAGTCCTGGAATATCCTACAAGAGAAACATTAAAGTATGTTATTCAATTAAACTTTCCTGCTACTAACAATATGGCAGAATACGAAGGTTTGTTGGTTGTCATACGAGCAACGAAAGCGCTCGAGATTCAACGAGGAGACTCTTAATTGGTCGTGAATCAGGTCGGAAAAAGAGTACCAATGCTCTAATACGGCCATGTCTTAGTACTTATCGGAAGTCAGGAAGTTTGAAAAGTATTTTTTGGTTTCGAGGTGCAATATATCCCTCGAAAGGATAATTTCATCGCTGACCAATTAGCTCGAATGGCTTCTTCCCGATCACAAGTAGGAAAAAGAGTCTTCTTAGAACAGCTCCAAAACCATCATTGATCGAAACACCAGAGACATCTCCGATTGAGACAGCCTTCCTAGAATACGAGGATACCTGGTTGAATTCCATCTACGAGTATCTTTGAAGGGCACAGTACCCAATGATGATCTTGAAGCTGGTCGGTTATCCCGTAAGGCCAAAAAATATATTTTGGTCGAAGGACTCCTCTAAAAGCGAGGAACTCAAGGGGTTCTCATGCGATGTATATCACAGAAAGAAGGATTAAATCTCATTCTAGAAATACACGGAGGCATGTGTGGAACTCACGCTTCTTACAGAACGCTGATCAAAAAAGTCTTTCGATAAGGTTTCTACTGGCCAATAGCTCTCCATGATGCTAAAGAGCTTGTGAAGAAGTGTGTAAAATGCCAATTTGATAGTAGGCAAATACACCAATCGGCTCAAGCATTTCAAACCATACCTCTTTCTTGGCCTTTTGCAACCTAGGGTCTCGATATCCTAGGACCGTTCCCAAAAGAACCAAGAGGTTTTGAGTTTCTTTTTGTGGCTATTGATACGTTCACAAAATGGATTGAAGCTGAACCTATGGCTGGAATAACAACGTAAGCAGCCAAGAATTTTATGATGAAAAATGTGAACACTAGATTTGGCGTTCTAAGTTGAATTATTATATATAATGGTACACAATTTTCGAGCACAAAATTCCAGGAATTTTGCGAAGAGTTGGGTACCAAGCTATGTTATGCCTCTATCTCCCATCCACAAACCAATGGGGTAGTCGAAAAGGCGAATGATCAAATTATGCAGGAATTAAAACTCAAGTTTTTTACCAGCATATAAAGCGCTCGGGAGCTTGGGTAAAAGAATTACCCTTAGTATTATGGAAAATCCGCATGAATGCTAGTTGGGCTATAGGTGAAACACCCTTTTTCTTAGTTTTTGGCGCTAAAGCCATGCTTTCACCAGAGCTAAATATTCGGTCGACAAGGGTCGAAAATTACAACGACTCGGCCAAGAACAATTTCAAGCAAGATGACATCAACCTACTCGAAGAAAAAAGGAATCAAGCCTTAATCCGTTTGGTAGTCTACCAATAGACCCTACGCAACATCAACCTACTCGAAGAAAAAAGGAATCAAGCCTTAATCCGTTTAGTAGTCTACCAACAGACCCTACGCAAATACTACGATCGTAAGGTCCAACCTCGCAGCCTTGGTGTAGGCAACTTGGTATTGAAAAAGATTCAATCCCAATCTAATCGGAACAAACTTTCCCCAAAGTGGGAATGCTCTTACACATTGGTCGAAGTCACGCGGCCAGGCTCGGTACGACTAGCAATGGAAGATGGCAGAGTTCTTTCTAATTCATGGAACATTGATTAGCTATGCAAGTTCTATGTGTAGCCTCTTATATTCTTAATAAAGTTTATACTTTGTCCTATCTTTATTGTCTTAAAATTTTCATTGCGCAATGCTTTGATAATTTTTCGATCACTTTTTAAACACTTGGTTTTCTTTACACTGGTCGAATGAGGGTGACATCACCTAGTCGAAGCTTTTTCTCTCTGCACATGGCCCTGCCTACTAGAAGGAACTTGCTAACATCGATCTGTTCCTAACTTTAGATGCCAATACAAAGAAACTAGATTCAACAAAATGTAGTCAAAATAATTCTCAAGCAAACTCTTTTTAATCATTAACTTAGTTTACTTCTTCATTATGCGAAGAATTTTCTAAGTGAGTTGTGCTTTTATAGTTTGTTCGACTACTCTTAATACGCTTGATTTGATTAAACCTGGTCGGAGAAAGTAACACCACCTAGTCGAAGTCTTTCCTCTCTGCACGTGGTCCTGTCCACTAGAAAGAACTTCCTAGCGTCAAGTTGTTTCTAACTCTTGCTACTATAACAAGACAATCGAGTTCAATAAGAAAGGTTGAATGAATTTTTTTAAGCACCCTCTTATAGTTTGTTCGACTAATGTTGATGCCCTCGATTTGATTAACCTAGTCAGAGAAAGTAACATCACCTAGTTGAAGTCTTTCCTCTTTGCACGTGGTCCTACCCACTAGAAGGAACTTCCTAGCGTCAATTTGTTCGTAACTCTTGCTACTAGTACATGACAATCGAGATCGACAACAAAGGTCGAACAACTTGTTTAAGCAAACCCTTTTTTCTAATATTTACTTGGTTTATATAATTAAACTAAGCAAATAGTTGGAGGCTAGGATAAAGTGTAGGACCGGAAAGGCGACTAGAGGGGGGGTGAATAGGAGCACCAAATCCTTTTTTTTTGCAAAGATAATGGATTCTACTCATAAATCGCTCCAATAGCTATGAGAGCTATGAAGATGAATGCTTAAGCAGTGGAAGACTTGAATGAATCCACTCCTAAACCCTCAAAGCATGGCGACAAACTCCTGAAGAAATCACGAAAAATGGGGACAAAGGTACCACCATTGTAAGTCTTGGTACTACCGCATCATGCAGTACTACCACGAGCAAATGTGCGGTACTACCGCATCGCGAGTACTACCTCGAGCAAAAGTGCGGTACTCTGGAATTATCTGACGAAGAACAAAAACAGCACGAAAACAAAATAAAAATCGGCGTAACTTTTTAAACCGTAAGGCCAAACTCCACCAAATTTGGAACACACCTTCCTAAAGGTATTAGGAACCTATTCCAAGTGGCGATCGTCCAGATCTATGTCAAAGTTTCGATCTTTCTCAGTTTTACCTAAGAAGGGCAAAGAAGCCGAGCAAAAGCGAAAAAACTTGATCCAACTCTTGCTCGTGGGAGAATGATGATCAAGATGACCTTAGATGGGTTCCACACATCCCAGCAAGCAAGATCAAGAAGAAAAACCAAGCAAAAACTTCATGGATCAAAGAAAGCTCCAAAATCATCAAATAGAGAGGATGAACACAACGAGACTCATCTCAAGAGATTTGGATGGATTGATTTGAGATGAATGATTGTTGCTTACAGCCACTCCACATGGAGGACAAAGCTCACCACGTGAGCACACACTCTCAATCCAAACCCTAGAACCTAGCTCTCATCTTTCTCCTCAAAACCCTAAATCAAAATAGGGCAACCACAAGGGTTTTGGGCTGGCTATCTCCTTGGCTTCCAAAGCAGCCTCAAACAGCCCACAACACCTATATTTATAGTGGAGACTAAGCATCTAGGGTATATTCCATTAGGGCACCCATTAAACCCCACACACAAATGGGTTAACACACGACGCATCTCAAAGCGCCGTTTTCATCTTTGCTTGACCTAAACCACTTCTCCATGCGCCGTCTTCTTGCCGTGGTTTAACCAAGGTCATCACTTTTTCGGTATAGAGCAATTTACCAAAATGCCCTCACTGAGCTTTTGACGATTCTTCGCCTCGAAGCATCTTCCATGCTCAGTCATCATCCATGTGTCACCAATGACTTCCTTAAGCTTCTCACGCGTCCGGATCACATCGAACCGTCCTCAAACACAACCGGAAATAAATCACTTGGCGCTTCATCTGTTTCACCATGATCGCACCCGGCTTCCTTTACCGATCGGGACCTCGGCTCATCCTCGAGCCTAGTCAGGACCTCAACTCTTCCCTGAGTCTAGTCCCGGTCATCCTTGCCGCTGCCGTCATGTTCATCACCCGTAGCTTCCGCTCTGGTTCCTTGTCTTCTCGGCCAGACGCACTCGCTAGCCTTAGTCATCTTCGGCAACACCTCGATCGTTACGGACCTCGGTTCTCAAACCTAGTCCCGATGTAGTGTGCCTCACCATGACCTAGCTCCGGTGTCCTACAACCATCACAGACAAGCAAACCATTACGTAGTAACCGTGACGATACACACAATCATCAATTCACATAATTGATGAGGCATGAGCACATACCTTCATTAAAGGCCTTTGCTCAAACTTAGCCTTCTATGGTTCTTGACCATCTTGCGCCTTGCTTGAGACCAACTATCTCACCCGAGCATCCATGACCGTTACGGACCTCGGTTCTCCAAACCTAGTCAGGTCCACCTCGTCGTGACCATAGTTGACTACAAGCTACTGCACAACAATAAACCAAACAACCATTTCGAGCACAAGTTCTTCACAACTTGACCAATATTAGTCAAAACATGCATCATGCAACATCTATGCAATAAAACCCATGAACTTGACCTAACCCAAAAACAATTCTCCAATTGAAACAACATTAAGCTCAATTCATTCCAAAAGCGGTACTACCGCCACACATTCCAGTATTACGCCATGCGGTCATATCCTTTCTTCTTCGCGGTCATACACCTTAACTGGAGAAATCCCAAAATCTCCAAACACAACTCCTCTGGAAAATCCATACCGCACACACGCGGTCATTCATCATCTTGATTACTAAAGAACCAAAGCCGGTACTACCGCTCCAGGAGAAAATCCACACTCCAAAGACACCTTCTCGGAAAATCGCAACCGCCATTTACCTTGCGGACAACTGGCTCATGGTACTACCGCCACTTCAATGGTACTACCGCTCCACTTAAGCGCTCAAAAGCCACAGAACAAAGCCCTTTCAATTTGGGCCATCCGATCTCGTCGGACGCCACAAGAAAACCAACGAGGTTAAGGACTGCGGTAATACCATAACTCACAAGCGGTCATACCACACACCGGTAGTAGTACCGCAGCCTTCAACGGTACTACCGATTTTCGACACTTGCTGAAAACTCGATTTCAACAAACTTTCAAAGCAATTGCCAATTGTCTCATCACCTAAGATCATGAGCATGTCCACATGACATCCACAATGTCCACATGACATCCACATAAAGTTATAAATATGACTTTAATTCTTAGTCTTAAAATTCAATTCTCATTTCTATTTATTGTCTTAGGAGTTCTTGATTACTCGAAGAGACAATTTACAAGAAAATAAAGATTTATATTCATAAACAGAAAATTGTTTCTTACAATTCCATATCCTATTACAGACTACTCTGATGAAGGCGATCCAATTTGCATCTCCTTCATGACCTTCTTGCTGACTGGCTGCACTTCTTCAATCAGTTGTGCTGCCTCCGCTTCAGAGTAGTCGAAGTCAACTTCGACTGGTTGAAGGCTAAGATTACGATCATGACCCTTAAGTTTTGCCATGGCATAACTTACTGCACTTTCGACCACCTCTCTTATCGAGTCGGCTTGGTTGGTCTTCAGAGTTGTTATCAACTCTTGGAGACTTCCAACTTGTTGTCCAATAGTGCTCATATGGCCGACCATAGTGTCTTCAAGAGGAGTGACCTCCTTAACACCAAGTCCACCAAGCATATTGTTAAGGAGTGAAATATTGTCTTGAAGGTTGATATTCGTAGCCTTCATTTCCTCCCGACTGCGAGTCGAACTTTCCCAAAGTCATTTTATTTCGTTTGCTTGCTCTGAAAATAGAGTATGACTAGTCAGAAAAACACTTCTAAAAGATTAGTAAATAAAACTGGTTGTAGGTGAAGAATTCTCACCTACTAAACGAGAGTCAAGCTTCTTGATCTCGTCATCATGAGAGACAGCATCCTTTGTGCACTGCTCCTCCCAATCCTTTATACTCTTCTATTTTTTTGGCGATATGGGTGAGCTCGTTAATCACTAAGGTCTTTGAATCGACCTCGGTTTTGAGCTTGCCCACATCGACCTCTTTTTCTAAACAAAGAAAAAGAGTTAGAGAAAGAAAAGAAAGTTATCGAAATGAACAATTTTAAGTGAAATACTTACTGTTTATTTCATTCTGTACCTCGCAAGCTGTAGAATTTGCCTCCTAAAGATTCTTTAGCAGGTCTTGTTTTCCGCGCCCCTTAACCTTGTTTTAGAGCCCTTTGAATAAAGGAAGATAGTGAGAAAGAGGGTGGGGGGAATCCAACTATGAAAATATTTGGTATCGAGTACTTACACTAATGGCTGACCAAGCAAAATTAGCATACACCATCTCGAAGTCCTATAGTTCATAAAGCCCGTTGACCTTGTCCCACCATACTATTTGAAGATGCTCATCATCAAAGATATGTCCCCTATTTAGAATATCCTTAGGGTGTGGGACTCGGTCACAAGATCTGAATGAAGAGGATCCAATGGTTGGTGGTCCAAAGAACTCGGGGGAAGAGGTTGAAGGAATCTTCTTCTTTGTTGTTGTTAGTAGAAGAAGCGACTCCTCCTTGAGGACCTGGAGGAACATCCTCCACGACCTCCTTCTCGACACGGTGGTCGGAGCTTCCCGCTCCAGCTTGATCGACTGCTATTGGTGATTGTAGGACCAAGTTCCTAGTCTGATTATTGGGATTCTCAATAATCGACTCGATCACCATAGCCTCTAGTTCTTCTGCCGTCTTCGCCTCCTCCTCTACGACCACCTCTGTGGTTGTGGCTGGCTCGGCGATAGTAACCCCGTCCGTAACTACATCAGGGATAGCGGTCGAATATTCGACCACCTCTGCTGCTATCTCTTCGACCGCAGGAGAAAATAATACTCCCACGGCTATAGATGAGACAACTGTGGGCCTCTCAACAGAAGCATCTCTGGGGGTTGGAGAAGCAGGACTAAAATAACAAGAAAAGAGGAAGACATGTCAAATTATAGAACTAAAAGGTAAATGCTATCTCTAAGCTTTTAGTTTTACAGTTTGAGAGGCTGGAGCTTCTTTGACCATATCTGGTCGAATGTCTTGTTGAGGGGTTGGGACCTCTAAGACCACGTTTGGTCGTAGGTCTTGAGGGAGAGTTAATGCTTCTTGAGTTGCCCCACCCCTCTTGATGGTCAGAACTTGCTTCAACCACCTGAGGGGAAGTACTCGCCTCGACCATAGGCTCTGCTGTTGCAGAGGTAGCCTTCACAAAAGACATAAAACTTTTGTAGTTCTCCTTTTCTATTTGCTTGACAAAGTCATGAGAAGCGGATACTAGAAATGTCTTGTTGTCATAATAGAAAGGTACCTTGGTCTTAGGGGCTTTATGCCTAAGTTCTTCGACCACGCCCCTTTTCTCTATAGAGATCACATCTGCAAAGAATTGCCTGATGGGAGTGGTCGAAGTAAGGGTAGAACTTGAACTTCCATCCTTATTAGCAGCCTTCACAAGGCGACGCCTTTTGGCCAGAGGAACTCTGTCTTCCTCTAACCCCTCTTCGTTAGCCTTCAATTCGACCTCTTGGTCATCTTGACGGTCTACCATGCCTACTTTTTCCAAAGCCAAAAACAAATATTATCAAATGGTCGAATTTTACGACTATTGAACTCTAAAGATGAAATCAATATTTGATTACCTTTACGTATTCTTTTCTCTCTTCTTCAATTAGGACCACCAAGATTCAAGGAGCCCCTTCTGTGGTCGTAGGAACCTTCTCACAAATGAGTTTGACTCGAGCGTTAATTTCTTTTTGTGAGAGATCTACGAGTACAAAGATATAATCAATAATAATGCTCAAAATTAATAAAGAGGGCTAAATTGATTATTTCTTTACCTCCTTCATAATCTCTAGTTGGGTCAGTAGTCCCTGAGTACACCCACATAGGGTGTACTCGATTCTTCAGAGGACTAATGCGACGCGTGATGAAATCCTTCACCACATGCCATCCGGTCAGCCCCTCTTCCCTCAAGTTTTTGATGGCTTGGATGTAGGGGCGATCTGGTCGCTTGGAGTCGAGTCCCAAGATGAACTTTTCTCTGCAGGCTTCCCCGTGAAGAAGAGGCTGTCGTCCTTAGATACAGTCCAGTAGAACCACTTCTTCTTCCACCTTAGCCGCGATGACTGGGTGAACATCTAAATATACTCCCTCGATTTCCCATCGTGGAGCTTCAGACCGCAGCTACTTGCTATTCTGTTGTGCTTGCTCATCCCGTAGTAGTACCGAAGATATCCAAATCTGGAAAGATTCCCGGATATGTTTCGCATAGGTAGACAAATACACTCAGCATTGTAATGGAATTGGGAACCAAGTTCACTAATTCCACCCTAAAATGCTAGAGTACAATCATCAAGAAAGAGTGAAGGGGCAGTCGGAAACCACATTCACTGTATGCCTGGAATACTGGAATGGTGTTCTCCTCACCCGAGGGCCAATACTGACTATCAACGTTGTTCCACTTCACCAAAGTACGCCTTGGAATATTCTTTACCACGACCAAAGTAGTCATCTTCTTTACATCCATCTCGGATTTTTCCTACTTAGAAATGGTTCCGGCCATCTCTTCCGAGTGAGTTTGATTTGGATTTGGAAGAATTTGGAGAAGGATTGCGACTTGGTTGGCAGCGGAGAAAACAAGAGCTCAGGAGCAGTTGAAGCAAATAGATAAAGTAAAAACCCTAAGTCACGCTCGTGGTAGATTTTTATAGCTGTGGGTCCAAGTTAAAGATCGTGGGAACTCAACAATTGTCACCCCTTTGGGAACCGCTCCAATGGACAGATCTGTGAGAGTTGGGTCATTCTTTAATCTGCCTGTTTGGGAAAAGCAGTTTCGTCTTTTTATCTCAAGTAAAATTACCTTCTTGACCAAGTCAATTTCTGGTCAAATGAAATACTAGTCGGAAAGACTCTACTTTCGACCACTGTTCTATGACCTCCTTTCGAAATAAGTTATTTTCACTTGAAGTTGGGGGCTAGATGACGAGGATCTAATAATGCTTAATTAATTAAGTTGTTTATCTGTAATTGTTATTATAGATAGCAATGCCTTTATGTTATTCATAAGTATACCCTTATCATTCATAAGGAAAAGCTTAACTGAGTGGTCGTAAACTATTTTGCGACCACCATATGTGGTCGTAAGCACTCATACGACTACCTAATGGTCGTAAGATTTCCTACGATCACCTCGTAGTCGTAAGCCTTATTACGACTGCCTCATGGTCGTAAGCCTTACTACGATCAGGTCAACTACGACCACAGATATGTGGATCCAATCAACTAGGGACTCTTATACGCTGTGTTTAATACACACAATTGTTAATATGCACTGTTATTCTCCGAGATAACTGCACATATTAAGCCTTTGTCTTTGATGTAACTATAAGGCGATGTGAGGTGTGGTCTCTCTCACAATAACTATCATCAACGTGCGAATTTCATCAAGCGTTGAGGCGCCTCGGCATAGAACAACTACCACCGTTTCACATGCTATATAAGAAGTAAAGAGAGAAGATCAGAGGTAGATCGATCGGAGACAACAGACATAAGTCATTAAGCCTTAGTTCTAGTGATTTCTTCCTAGTTGTAAAGTATAGTCAATATAGCAATACAGGAGTAAGGTTATTATCCTCTCAAGAGAAGGCTCGAACCTGTCTAAATCCCTATATCTTTTTCTGTAGGATCTAACTCAAGGAAAACCCCCAGCATTCATTCGAAAGATCGATACTAGATCATCGACGACAAGTGACACATTTAATAGCACTAGCTAGTAGCTAGCTAGCTAGCTATATACAATTAAAGTGGAGTTAGTTATCAGCTAGTACTAACTAACTGCTAATAATTGACCGTGATTAGATCAAGGTTACATAATGACAAGGGAAAATTAGCTCAGTAATACTGGAAAGATAAGTATACATCGAAAACAATACTCCCTCTAGTTTTTTTAAAAAGTCATTTTCGACACGGTCGTTAAAATGCAACTTTGACTACTAATTACTATTGTAAAATATTAGTAAACTCAATAAAATTATAATATCATGAAAGTACTTTTTGAGATGAATATATGATTTTCATGTATCTAATCTAAATATTCAAAAAGATATTGATAGTCAAAGTTTTCAAAATTTGATCACGTATTCCAAAACGACTTGTTTTGTGGAGCGGAGGAGTACTCGAAAGATTTTTATACATTAAAAAATAACATCTAAGGTGGAGATTGGAGCCAAGTGTCACTAGCACATTGGTGTTATTTCCCAAAACTCGCATGATCTGAGTTTATAGTGTTGTTATTCAGATAGTATTGACTTTTTTTTTTGAGATTCAGCTAGTACTAACTATTTAGGTATGCACTTTTATATTCCACAACATAGAGAGACACGAGTTAGTTATTCCTTTTTACTGAGTTATGATTGGGGAGGTTAGGTTTTGCTTTCATGCCAGCCTTTGTCTGCCGTCCCGATCGTCCATCGTGACCACCAAAATGTGCTGGATGGAAAAGAAATACTAGCAGGTAGCTATATGGAGTATTCACGCCTATCTGTGCAAACACATTGAATTAAAACATTATTTTAAAGAATCATTCGGTTCTCATGGAAATCAAATCAAACCATTTCAATTGACCTGTTGTCGGCACCTTTAATTTGGCCGCGTCAATTCTGTAGGTTAACGCTTAACATCAATCCTCTTCACTTTTTGGTAACTGACAAACTTTGGAGGTTTAATGCCTTAAGTTGATGGGCTGATAGAAAAGTGAAACGGCCCCCAGTGCCTGACAGAAAACTATACCGTTTCGAAAATTTTATTGGACCCTACCGATAGAACCGTATATTTCGGCAGAATTCCGGCCGAAATTTTTTAATTGAAATTTGATTGTTAGATGTAAAGACAAAATTTATCTATAAATTTCGAATTGAAATTTGAATTTGGATGAAAATTAGACAAATCTGATTTTTAAATTTTATCAGATCCGATACCGTCAGTTACCAGCCAAATTTTGCCCATAGAGTTTTCCATGTCCGACCAATTTATTTCTAGTTGCAGTGAATATCAGTAGCGACCTTAACTACCACCTCCGTTCCAACAAAAGCTCAGTTGTATGGAGCGGGCGCATCATGCATAAATAGGATGATTATTAGTTGGTTGGCTGTTTGGTTGGTTGCACCTGGGAAAATTGACATACACATGTTTCTCGATCGATCACTAGTAGCATGCTGTCACGCATGCATACGATATTTACTGCAGCTGGCACTTAAAAGGCAAGGCAAGTTATGCATGGATCGGGCCGGTCGATCCTCGATTGTATTTCATTGGGCTTCGATCGAGCGGTATAATGGCGTCCGCTCCCAGCCAGGTTGAATAGCGCGGCAGCCAGCCCAGAACCAGCAAGCTCTGCGCTACACTGCATCCCAGCTACTGTTGCGGTGCGGCCTTCTCCCCGCGCCTCCGCGAACGGTGCAAATCGGCAAGCGCCAAGCGTTTTGATCGATCCGTGGGTGGCTACCCCGCGCGACGCCGTTCGGCCGGTGAGGCGTGCATCGCATCGAAGCTGGTTGCCCACGGTAGAAAACGATTAGCTCTCTCCTCCTAGTGAATGTAATTTTTTACCATCAAAATTTCGCGCGTCACAAAACAACGCTTGCAGTTACGTACAGGGACGAAAGCGTAAATGCTGCCATTAAGTGGTACTCCTGTTAAGTTTACGTTTTTTGAGGGTTAATTGTTAAAAGTGTTACTCGAAGTTACTGAATATGCACGCTCCTGGGCGGTGCAAGCAACGAACGAGATCTTTCTAAAAAGAAGTAAGGATTAACGAGGAAGGGATATAAGGGATAGAAAATGCTTTAAAGAAAGTAAGGGACAGGAATCTTTTAGGGCTTGTTTGGATATACTGTGATTCGACTCAATCTCTTCGGAATGACTCAGAATTTGAACTAAAATCTCTTTCAATCCAAATAGATTTATTGGTTCTAACCCCTCTCTATCCAAACAAACCCTTAAAAGAAAAAAAAAACAAAGAAGAGGACCATCACCGGAGGCACGTGAGTACGTACCAGGAATATTACCACCAGCACGCAGGTAACAGGAACATCGATCAAAAGTTCTAGTGTAATTGGGAACCTAACGGTTAATCAGAGTGCCACTGCCACCTTAGCCACCTCATAATACTTTGAGATTTATACAAAGACATGTGATAACTTGCCAAGGGGGTCTTAAAAAAGGATTTTAAGGGACCATGTCAAGAAGACGAAAAAAAAACGTAGCAGCTTTGCACCCCCCGCTAAACATGTGCCATTGCCCGTAACGGAGGAGTTACAGACATGTTCAAGTCTCAGATCGGACTTAGAGAAGCCTGGTCCTAAATAAGCAGGCTCGAGCCTAGCCCGGCCTGACTTTGGTTAAACCCGAAGCCCAAAAAAACCCAAAAATCACTTTTTTCTTAGAAATATTATTATTAATTTATTTATTTAATAAAATATTAGTATTTAATTCATTTCCAAATAATTTTTAATATCTATTACCTGTGCATCACGGAATTAAAGATATGAATGACCTCAAATACATGTGAGCCACCTCATCATCTCAGCCTTACAATTTTTTTTATTAAAAAATATGCATACAGAATGAGATTAACGTGTGTGTACCTCGAGTGGTAGCTTGTATACTAGTATCATATACGCATGAAAGTATGCGAACCTGCTGAAAATGAGTAGCCTTTTGGTCTGGACAGGCCTCCCATTAATATTCTCCAGTCCACGGGGATTAATGGAGAAGTAGTCCCAGCATGTGTCCTCTAGAGCTTAACCGGGCAATGGATTTTGGAGTGACGATCGAGGTCACATGGTAGATTTCTTGCACTTTCTCGTTCAAGTGAATGGCTATGGCTACCATCGTTGCATTTACCACCATGTCAGCTGGTATCTAGCAAGTTTAAAGTACATATGGACTAATTAGCTAGGTACATGTAGTGTTAACTTGTCTATGCACTTGCTACGTACAGCAACGTATACATATAACATAAGGCACTTGGGTGCCTAGCACCCACATCATGAACCAACCGATACACGTGTATGATCATTGCAAAATTTGGAGTTTGAGTATGAAAATATTTTATACCCATGATATATTTATGGCAAGTGAATTTTGAATTCAGTTCAAACTAGTTTGAATTATCTTTGAATTTAGTACAACTAGAGTAATTATATACCATGAAACTAACTTAAATAAGTTAAATTGATGATGAATTTAATTTTTTTCAGAGTTTCACATCTCAAATACATAGGACAAGTGTTTCATGCACTTGGTGCCTAGGTACTCACTGTGTCAACCGTGGCATTACGATCACCTACGAAACATGGGAGTGCTTGCTCATCGTAGGCGACAATCACGGCGTTAACTGTCCTGCATGCGTCAACTTATTACTCGATCAGTGCCATTCAGAAAAAGTACAAGTTTTTAATCCTGTTGATTGGTTTTGATTAGATCGATGGTGTTTTATATACGTTGAAAGTTGAAAGTGTGATTTAACTTGATGTAGATAAATACCTTATTCCCTCGATCCATCCAGGGAATGGATCTTGATAGGTGCTGGTTACGATGCTGGGTCGAACGATGACCACCGGAAGGTCTCCTCTCAGCTGCCCAAGTATCATCTCTCCGATAGCCTTGGTCAACGCATACACGTTTGGCAACATTTTAATTAGTTGACAATAAATTAGCTACGTACGTGTGCAAACAACAAGGCACACCAAGCGCACGGTTGATCCGTGTTCCGGTGATAATGTATGCGGAAAGTGCACGCAGCAACTTTAAACACCATGGTATTGAAAGACTGACTCAAAAAAAAAAAAGGTACGCACGTACGTGTTATTTTTATATATATATAGAGGCAGGGGTTTTCGGTTTAATATAATTCATGTATGTGTGTAGAGACAATGTGGTTTGGTCTTATATATAGGTATGTGTGTACTCGTGATGAATAATTGACATCGGTATTGAAGAGTTTTGGGAGTTAGCACTTTTTGCAAAAGCTAGCCTTATGTCAGGTGTTAGGCGTTCTGACCGGCCTTGGGGGGCGGTCAGACCGGATCGGAGGTGCAGTCTTGGGGTAAATGGACACCAAATACTTATGTGGGAGCGTTTAGGGATGTGTTTACACTAGATAGAGTTTAATTGAAAAGACCAGAGAGGGTGTTTTCTAGTTTTGGGAAGAGGTTAGATGACCACACCATGGTGGTTAAACCGGTGCCCTGTTACCGGTGGGCGCGGTCAGACTGGCTCGTGATTGGCGGTCAGACTGGCCTGGTGGCAGCAGTCAAACCGGCCATGGCGTTTCAGAATGAGTCGTGCTGAATTTTGAGAATTGACATAGGGTCGTAGATTTGTTGCATGATGCATGTTTCGGCTAATGTGGATCAAGTTACGAAGAATTTATGCCCGAAATCGATTTCTTAGTCTATTATTGTGCAGGAAAGGTTGGAGTCAACCATGGTCAACGGCGAGGCTGATAGGGACTTGATTAGGTGAAATCAAGGTCTAGGAAGATCAAAGATGTCGTATGAAGTGGTTGATCTCAAGCAAGGCTCAAGATGGATAAGGACGGGAAGTTTGGTGCAACGGGTTACATCAAGTGACTTGAGCCAGTGCAAGTGTTGAGGCGGTCCGGTTGGAGTAGGATGTGAGAGACTTGCCTTTTGAGAAAAGTCATTGGTGAACCTACGTGTGGCGAAGCATAGGATTGCTTCATAAGATTGGATTCGATCAAGGATGGAAGGATCGAGAAGGGGTGTTTTGGTATATTCACAGAAATACTGGGATAGTGACTGTCGATGTTTTAATATCGAACTTATGAAATAAATGCTAAAGGGGGTTTCCTTGGTCCATACTAAACAAGAATGAGACATAGGGATTTAGATAAGTTTGGGTCTTCTCCTGGGAGAATAACAGTGCTAGTCCTGTGTTCTTGTATTGATTGTGCTTACAACAAGAGAGAAGTCACCGAAGGCTAGAATTAATGACTTTTGTCTATTTTGTTGCTTGTGTCGCTTCTCTCCTTTTTCTCTGTTCACTGGTGTTATCCTTTATATATCGTCTGAGAGGGTGGCAGTTGCCGATGCCCCAAAAGGCACCTCAACTATTGAAGATTGGCACATGTTGATGGTAGTTATTGTTAGAGAGAGCGTGCCCTCATGTTTGCCTTGCAGTTATGCTAGTGACAAAGATTAATACATGCAATTATATCAGAGAATAACGACACATAATAGCTACTACGTGTAATTAAACACCGTGTATAAGGTTCCTAGTTGATTGAGTCCATATTTATGTGGTCTTTATCAACCATAGGGTGGTCGTAATTGACCTGGTTGTAGTAAGACTTACGACTATAGGATGATCATAGTAGAACTTACGATTAGTATGTGGTCATAGAAGATCTTACGACCACAAGATGATGGTAGGATTACTTACGACCATACAGGGTGGTCGTAGAATTAGCTTACGACCATTAGGTAATTATAATCTTTCTCATTATTGATGATGAGGGTACCTCTAAAGGTTGTATAAATACATTATTATCTATAACAAATATTACTGATAAATAATTTAATTAATTGAGGATTATTAGATCCTGGTCATCTAGCCCCCTCCTCCCCCCAACTTCAATTAAAAATGACTTACATAGAAAAGTGGTCGTAGGAATATGGTCAAAGACGGAGTGTCTTCGACTGGTATTTCTTTCGACCAGAAATTGACTTGGTCAAGAAAAGTATTTTTACTTGAGTTGTAAAAATAAAATTCTCTTTTCCCGAACAGACATAAGAAAGAATGCCAACCGCCTTTTACAATTTTTGTCTGTTGGGAGTGGTTCCCGAAGAGATTGTAACTGTTGGGAGCCCACGACCTTTTACTCCAAACCTGCGGTTATAAATAGTCCCTAGGGAGGGGGGGGTTAAACTTAGGGTTTTTACTTTCACTACTACAAAAAGGCTAATACTGGACGCCTCATTACAGACGGTTGACCAAAACCGCTCAGATAATACAATCTGAGACGGTTTTGGTTTAGCGACCAAATGCGTATTCTCGGGCTCGCGCTAAAATCGCTGCTGTGAAGAAGTAATATCATAGACGGTTCATGTTGAAAACCGTCATGAAGCATCCGAGCGGTTACGAACAAGAACTATCTGTGATACTACTAAATATCACAGACGATTTTTGTTAAGAACCGTTTGTGATGCTTCACAGACGGTTCTTGTTAAGAACCGTCTGTGATATTATGGTCAACACAGACGGTTTTTGTTTGAAACCGTCTGTGATTTGCAGTGCGAGATGGCGGAAATTTTTGGACGCGTGCGCGGGAGGTGAAATATTTTGATACTGTCCTTATATATTATAGTCACCCCTGCCTTGTCTTCCACTGGTCTCTCCCTCTACCCTCCCCACGCCGAGCTCTAACTACCGCCGACTACCGTCGTGAGCTCCTCCGCCTCCGGTTGTGACGCCACGGTGATGCTGCCACCGCCTCTCCTTCATTGCCGGTGATATCCCCCATCTGATCCCCTCTCCTCTCTTCCTGGTTGATATCCAACATACCAGTAAGTGATCAATCGCTTGTCGCCCCCCTGCCTTGTTGCTTTTGGTGGCTCTCAATTGTGACCGTGGTTTTCTTGTGAATGAATAGATCAAGATAAGATTGCGGACACCGACAGCGAGCACCTTGGCATCCCTCACTCCGGCCATCGTCCGCCTCTTCGTCCCAGACTCGTTTTCGTGCACTGTTCGGTAAAACAGCCATAGCTTTTGCATACGAACTCGGATTGCGGCGTTCTTTGGCTCGTTCAAGGTCAAATTCTCTTCGCGAGGTCTCGAAAAAGTGAAAACCCCAAAAAAGGTAGTTTAGGGCCTCAAAACGGCCTTCGAAGTTTCAGAATTCGAAAATTTTTTTGCAATAGAAAATACTATCACAGACGGTTCTAAATAATAACCGTATGTGATAGTCTATTTTCACAGACGGTTCTAAACAATAACCGTATGTGATAGTCTATTTTCACAGACGGTTCAGAACCGTCTGTGAAAATAGACTATCACAGACGGTTATTATTTAGAACCGTCTCTAAAAACTTTTTCACAGACGGTTCAAAAACCGTCTGTGATGACCTCATAGTATCACTGACCTATAAACTCAAACGGTTCAAAAAACCGACTGTGATGACGATTTTGAACCGTCTATGATTACCTTTTCTGTAGTAGTGTTTCCCCAATAGTTTCAATTTCTTGAGCTTCTTGCTTCCTCTGTTTCCGACCGAATCACATTTCTCCCCTAATGTCTTCGAATCCAAACCAAAACTCTTCGAATACAACTCAAATCCTCGAAGAAATGGCTGGAGTTGTTTCGAAGAGGCAGACATCGGAGATGGATGTTATGAAGATGACGACTCTTGTCGCTGTGGAGATGATTCCGAAGAGCGTCATGGTGAGGTGGACCAATGCTGAAGGAGAGCATTGGCCATCGAAGGAGGCAAGGATTCCAGTCTTCTAGGTGTACTGCGAGTACGGCTTTTGACTACCTAGTCACCTATGCCTGACGACCGTGCTCGAGCACTTCGGGGTAGAGTTGGTGAACTTGGTCCCCAACTCTATCACGATGCTAAGCGTGTTCATGTACTTGTGCGAGGCATATATGGGAATCGCTCTAGATCTGGACCTTTTCAAGTACTATTATGGAATGGGGAAGCACCGGTTGATTGCTAGTAGTT
This sequence comes from Phyllostachys edulis, assembly GCA_036346405.1. Classification (NCBI taxonomy): domain Eukaryota; kingdom Viridiplantae; phylum Streptophyta; class Magnoliopsida; order Poales; family Poaceae; genus Phyllostachys; species Phyllostachys edulis. Next base: position 62,212,590 of record CM070561.1, on the reverse strand, counting down.
GTGGCTTCCAACTCCACGACGGGATGTCAAGGGAGTACATCCCTATGTACTTTACCTGGTCATTGTGGCCAAGATGGAGGAAGAAGTGGTTCTACTGGATCGTGACCTAGGACAATAGTCTCTACTTCAAGGTCAAGCCCGCAGAGAAGAAGAAGACTTGGGATTCGGATCCAGAGAACCTCGACCTCTTAGCCCCCTTTATTCGAACCATCAAGGTCTTGAGAGAAGAAGGGCAAATTGGATGGCATGTGGTGAAGGATTTCATCACACGCGAGGTCGTATAGGATGTGGTCGCCCAGACCAGTGATGCGAGGAGCCTTCCAGAGGCTGCGATTGCAGAGTTGACGAAGGTGACCGAAGAGGAGGAGAAGAAGGAGGAAAAGAAGAAGGAGAAGAAGATCAAGTATTCTCTTAGGAAGATTTCTTTGGGCTTCAAGATCGTGTCTAGGAAGCCTAGGTATGTAAAATTTAAAGAATAAGTAATTGCACTTACTCTTTTATTTCACAATGTGATGTGTTAACATCTGTTTTGTTGTTTTAGTCCTGCCTCTTCAGCTCCTGGGGATGTCTCTGTGGAGAAGTTTGCCATTGTCATGGCTACGACTGTGGGAGTTCTAGCCTCCCCTCCAGCTATAGAGGAAGAAGAAGAGGCGGTTGAAGCTTTGACTTCCATCGCTGAGGCGGTAGGGGAAGAGGTGCTTACCATCAAGTCAGCCTTGCCCACCGAGGTGGTCGAAACCACCAGTGGTGGTGGAGGTAGAGGTGATAGAAGACGAAGCCATGATGATGATCGAGTCAACTGTCGAGGACATCAATATCCGGATAGGAGACTTGTCATTTCAGTCACCAAGGCTAGCTGATCTGGTGGTCGCGGAAAGTTACAACCACTGTGCTGGAAAAGTGTTCGTCGAAGATATCCTTTCGAGGCCTCAAGGTGGAGTTTCTTCTTCTCGCAATGACCACGAATAAGAAGAAGAAGAAGATCTCTCCTTCTTTCCATAGTTTTTTGGACCTTCGACTATTGGGACCTCATTGTTTACGTCCCGCGACCGAGTCCCCCACCTCAAGGACATTCCTAGCAGAGGATTCATCTTTGACGATGAGCGTCTCCAGGAGAATTGGTGGGAGAAGGCTAAGGAACTCAATCAACTTGAGAATCTAGAGATCGTATACTCAAACTTCGCTCGATCAACAATCGATGTAAGTGTTCGATACCAAATATTAGTATATTTGGGTTTTCTCTTTTCTGCTTTTCCTGATTGCATACTTTTCTTTTTAGGAAGTGGTTAACGACCACCTCCCGTAAGAGTCTGCTGATCACCAATTGTTGGAGGGTTTCTTCTTCGATCAGCATCTTGGTCGGGAGATCGACTGGGCCTGCGATCTTGTTGTCCTCCATGAGGTGAGTTGTTTGAATAGCTGGCGTTCGAGGTTGTGGTCCCGGTGTGGCTTCCGGGACAGTGTTGTCGGTTGCGCTCGATTCTGGTCAAGGTATCCTAGAGCTTCCGTGCGATCTCTTGAATGAAGAGAATGTAACCTGGTTCTTGGCCAAGCTCCAGAGTCGTGTTTTCGATCAAATCATTGACCCGTTGAAGCTCTCAAGTAGTTTTCGACTGATAGTTGATGTGCCTAGGCAATGTATTATGGGTTGCAATCCTCCTTCGCCGAATGGTGTTAGGATCGTCAACATCCGAGTTGGCTGGAGCATGCCTTAATGGAGTGCAATTACTTTGAGGACGTCCGCCACGCTCACGAAGGTTGAGATCCTAGTTGTCGTCGGAGGCATCCTCGCAATTGTGACGAGAGCCCGAAGTGAGTGATCAATGGGAAGCAGCTCCAGTCCTGTTTCTTGGAGAATGATCAAGATCTAAGGGGAGGACAAAGACCTCCTGGGTGCTAGTGTCCTTGCTTGCGATCGAGCCCACTAGGCTGGATGAGTAGTCGAAGGACAATGCCTCGTGACTTAGAGCAATCCCTCGAGAAAGGGGAATTCTAGATTATAACTATCTCCGGTTGAATGTGAATCCTCCGGGGATATGGTCGAATCCACAGCTGCAGCAGGTTTGACCACACTCTAGGTGGGGGTAACCGAAGGGTGACTATAACATCCCAAAAATTTTTATTTTGGGAAGACATAGTGAAAATAAATGGGAAAGTAATTTTTGAGCTTATTCTATATGGAAAATTATTTATGCATGATTTCTGAACTATTTGCATAAAAGAAATAAGGTATTAAATACAAGCAGCAACTTTTAAGAATTTTTTAGAACATCACATAGCATATAAAATACTAAAAAATTTACATAAGAAACTATGCTAGGTCAGGAGCACACACAAAATTTTCATAAATTTTAGACTCCGTTTACTCAGTACAAAAATCCAACAAACACCCAGCCAAAAATTGGAAATTCAAAAACTATTTTTGAATTTCCCTCTCACCTTTGGGTGAAAACTGAGCTAGCCCAAATCCCCTCGCCAACGCCAGTGCCAGTCCATGCTAGCGCTCACGCTCGCCTTTTTGCTGACATGTGTGCCCCGCTTGCTAGAGGTTGTCTTCCTCCTCACTTCGCCCTCGCTTGCTAGTGCGCTAGTGCGCACCTCCGCCCGCTCCGCCTACTCGCCCGTAGATTTCACCAACCGCCCATCGTTTTCGACACCTAGGTACCCTATCACCTTCGCCTGGCTCTGCCCATGCTACCCATCCCATTAATGGCGCCCAACTCCCCCACGTTGGCGGAGACACCGAAGTGGAGATGGCCGTATCTTCTTGTCGTGTTTCTCACACCGTAATCACCAGTATTTAAACCTCCAACCACGTCATAGTGATCCCAACTCATCGATCTCACTTCCCACCAAGAATCAGAACTTCTCGCTCCTTGGTTCACCAGGAATGAGATCATCGTTCTTGACGGTAGTGAGAAAGCCGCACAACACCGTTTGCACATGTGAGCTTCCTTGTCCTCGCCACCTGCGTCACCATGCGCCTCTTGCCTTACTAATGTTTCTTCTATGCTTGATGTAGCTCTGGGAACCCCGTAACTCTAACAAGTCGTCATCTTCTTCATCTCCGGTGCACACCCCTTTCTGGACATCTTCATTCCTGACATTCTGGTGAGCTTGAATCTCAGTTGATCACGTCATTTCGTGTCCTGTACTTCACTAATGCAACTCTTTTCCAGTTAGACACCACATCAGTGAGTCTTTGGTCAATTCCTTCTACCTGTACCATCCTCAGAGTGCATGCGAGCAAACACGCACCTCTTTGTAGCATCTCCATCACCGTAGCACACTGGCAACGAGAGCCTCCTTTGTGCTACTGCTGCTCAACGTCGCCAAGCCACCTCGGTCATTTCCTGACACCTTCAAGGACCTTAGTGAGCTTCTAGTAGTCCCTTAGACCTATTGCGCGTGTTACATTGGATGATTAGCTACCGTAGCATAGAATTCATCGTAACTGATCATGGCGCCACCGCAATAATTGTTGTCGCCGCTGCTCCGGTGACCATTGGTCCACGAGCCACTGCGTGTAGCATCGTAATGACCATCCAAAGCCAATGCACACATTCTTTTGTCGCCGATTTGCCTCAATCGCAAAAACCACCCTAAAGCCCGAGAAGCTCCGCTGCTTCTCGCTGGAGTAGCACTGCCTCCAATCATCTCTCCAGCCTCCACCACCACCCAGTGGCATCGCAGTCGAGAGAGGAATCCATTTTTGCCCTTCCCAAGCCTAGCCGTCGCTCCGATCGTTGGCGACAAGATCGCCATGGCGCCCGGCCATGAGCACAGATCTCCTTCTCTCACTGCAAGTGGGCCCAAGGGATTAAACTGCTAATTAACGCTAATTATCAGAGTTTAAATGTTACTAGTCTATGACATGTGGGAGCAAGCCAAAAAGTTTAAAGGGAATCTAATTTCAAACATTATTAGTAAATGAGTCACTGACAAGTAGGCCACACATGTAAGTTGATAAAAATTCAGAAAAATAAGAAAGCCACCTTTAGTTATGAGGAAAATACGCTTTGTCTGTTAGAAAGTATAAACCTCAGTACAACTCGGAGAAGAATACGCTGTCTCTGCTAGAAAGCATAAACTCCGCACAATACGCTTTTGACGTCACTCTTTTCTATTTTCTGGAATTTTCAAACCGAAGCAAATTAAAAAATTAATATCTTTTGCATACAAACTCTTAATGAGATGAATATTTTTTATAAATTTATATAAAATCATGCTATACATGAATATGCAAAAATATTTGGATTTTGTTGCTGTTGAAATTATTGTATTATATTTAATTTGCTTCCGGCTCATTTGATTAGACGTCGATTATTCAGATGATTTTTACGACGATATTCCATCCTCATATTCAGAAAAACCAGAGCAAGGCAAGCATCTCATTTGACCATGTTGATCCCACTATTTTAATTATTGTACTTCTTTTGGCAAAATCTATTATGCATGCGTGTATGATTGATATAAAATTACTATGTTTGAGATAACGGAAGTTGTAAATCCTATTCGATGCATAAACCTCTTTAAAATATTGATACCATTACTTATGTAGCCATTAGGGTATGGTTTAGACAATGAATGATGTCAAATTCAGTTTTTCGAATGCGAATATCGCATAACTACTTAGCCTGGCTATAATCTTTAATAAAATTTGAAAAATAGATGACATTTTAAATATGAGTTTGGGATTTTTTTGAATTGATGATTTAGAGGGGTTTACCTTTGTTATTTTATATAAAAATAAAAATGAAAAAAAACTTAGTTTGCGACGCGGGCGAGTTATATTATATTATGGGAAGTGTGAGAGAGGAGTCTCACAAGTAGATACAGTGAGATCATCGCCCGGGTCAATTAAGAACCGAATGCCAGCAAGTCCAATCTAAGCCTAAGCGTACAACCACTTATGCCGATATGAGACAACATTAGCTAATTAAGTCATTGAAAACTAGCCTTGCACGTTGGTAGGCCGTAGTAGTGCGAGCATGTGTGATTGCTCGAAGGGGCTCCCTTCACCGAGGTGTTGGGAACAAAGCCTTCCAACACAACGGTAAATACCTCACTTGATGGGGAGGATCCTGGGCGAAGTGAGGATGGTCATTCACTAGGCTAGTGCAAGGATAGGACTAGATGATGTAAAGACTTCGACATGTGGTCTAGACTGCTTACCAAAGGTAGTGAGTGGTGATATCGACGGATGCCAAACAAACAAGAGAATTCGTGTGCTGTGGGTAAAGGTGTACACCTCTGCAGAGTGTAAATCAATTTAAATAGCCATGCTCGCGGTCATGAGCATGCTTAGTGCAATCTTAATGGGTATAGTCTTGATTTTCATAAAAATCAGTTTCGTTGGAAAATGCGGGAAACAGTTTGTTGGCTTATGTTTGAGTTGAATGCCATGTCTATGGCTGAAAATGAAACGTTCTCGCAGCCGAGGAGGGTTGCGAGTTGTTGTTTATTCGATTACATAAATGTGCTCGCAGCCTCCTCCTTTGTTAGCCATGCATTTATATAAACTTTGTGATACACTACAAGTCTTACTGAGTACGCAACATACTCAATCTTGCTTAAATTGTTGTTCAGATTTAGATGATGAAACTACGCCAAACAACGCCTTCTTCGCACCCAGAACTAGTGGGTTCGATGGCGGGTCTTTCTAGGACTTGTCTCTAGTCGGTTGCCTGAGGGTTTGGATGGGCATGGTGCTGGAATTTCGAACTTATTACCTATTTTGCTTCCGCTATTACATTGCTACTCTTGATGCTTAAGCTTTTATTTGGCTGGTCAGCCCTTGTATTGTAAATAATGTAATCGCTTAAGTCATGTACCATACCTTGTTTTATTTTGTATGTATGACTGTATGGATGTGGTTACCAACATTGTGAATGTGTGTACTAGCCACTGACCATGGAACTAGTACGGTACACACACGAGGGCTTTAGGTATCCAAAGCTCGGGGTCCGACAGTGACGGTTAGTAGGTAATGATCGAGCCCCGGAATCATGGATTCCAGGACTTGACGCGTCCGATCGGATGGCCTTAGATGGGGTCGAACGTTTGGAGGAGGAATCCTTGTTGCGTTCAGTTCTTGCGATGGGGCTGCTCCGATCATGGTCGTTTCGACCCTTGCACTATGAGGACTTTGGCTCCTCATCTGTGCGTACAGTTGTAGGGGAGAAGGTTCCATCCTCAACCTTCTCCGGTATATGATTTCTGGGGTCTAGTGAAAGATCCCTAGAACCGGTATTGTCATCGGACGAAACCATGCTTGGCTCGTAGTCGTAGTAGGCATCCATATCGAGTCCTACATAGTCTGTGAGATCAAACCAATTCTCCTCATTCCACTCCGCTGCCATGGTAGCATCAGAGTGGGAACAAAGAAAATTTGTCGAAAGAACAAAGGAAATCTTCCCCACGAATGGCGCCAAATGTCGATTTTTAATATCGAACTTATGAAATAAATGCTAAAGGGGGGTTCCTTGGTCCAGACTACACATGAATGAGACACATGGATTAAGACAAGTTCGAGCCTTCTCCTTGGAGAATAACAACTCTAGTCCTGTGTTCTTGTATTGATTGTGCTTACAACAAGAGAGAAGTCATCAAAGGCTAGAACTAATAACTTCTGTCTATTTAGTTGCTTGTGTCACTTCTCTCCTTTTTCTCTGTCCACTGGCTTATCCTTTATATAGCGTCTAAGGGGGTGGTAGTTGTCCATGCCAGAAGGCGTCTCAATGATTGAAGAATGGCGCACATTGATTGTAGTTATTGTTAGAGAGAGTATGGCCCACATTTGCCTTGCGGGTATGCCAAAGATAGAGATTAATACATGTAGTTATACCACAGAATAATGGCACATATTAGCTACCACGTGTAATTAAACACCGTGTATAAAGTCCGTAGTCGATTGGGTCCACATATCTGTGGTCCTTATCGACCATAGGGTGGTCATAATTGACCTAGTCTTAGTGATGCTTATGGCCATAAGGTGATCGTAGTAGAACTTATAATCAGTATGTGGTCGTAGAAGATCTTACATAATAGTATAATTAGATCCTCGTTAGTGATCTTGGAGAAACCACAGCGTATGATGATACAAAGGAGAAGCAGTTTAGGTCATGAGGGGGACAAGATCACGAAGAGATGGATTTGTGAGCGCCAAATCATCATATGCTTTGAGAAGCGCGTGTGAGTGAGAGACCCATTTGTGTGTGGATTTAACAGGTGGCCGTTAGGGTTTCTCTCTAGTCCTAGCCTCCACTATATAAGGGGTGGTGTAGGATTTGCACACCAAACAAGCATAGGAACCCTAATTTGTTATTTGGGGGAAAGTGGAGAGAGTAGAGGAGGCTAGGGTTTGAGAGATGTATTGAGAGAAAATTTATGGAATTTAGTGCTCATGAGTGAGATTTTTGTTGGAATTAATACGGGCCACGCCCAATTTTAATTCTAATTAATTCCTGAAAAATCTCAAAGGCCCATGAGCACGTGTTAAAACTGTTTAGTCCCACATGGAGGGACGAAGTGGAGTTACATCACTTTATAAGGTGGAACGTGGTAGCCCCTCTTGTGGCATTGGAGAGAGCCAACACACGCGCGCGCTCGCTCGCCGAGCCGTGCGGTGCGGTGCGTGTGCGTGTGCGTGTGTGCACACGCAGGCGTGTCGGGTGTGGGCGCGTTTTTCTTTATCTATTCGAAAATCGAAACGCACCGACTCGTAATTGATGGCGAATCAATGGGAACCATTGGTCTCTGGCCTCTTTGTTTTTGGCTATTAAAAAGAACAGAGTTCTACTTCTTGATGGCGAATCAATGCCAACTGTTGGCCTTTGGACTCTGCTTCTTGATGGCGAATCAATGGCAACTGTTAGCCTTTAGACTCTTTGTTTTTGGCTATTTAAAGAGAACTGAGAGTACTGGTTCTAGCCCGAACTTCCACTTCCACAATCTGGAACTCTTCGGTTTTGTTGCCATCTTTAGCTATCTCCATCCCGGCGAGGCGCGTGTACGGCCGCACTAGGAGAGCAGGCCTCCGGAACCTTCGTCCTTGAAGGCTTGCACGAGCGAGGACAAATAAGGTTTTTGAGGAGCATTCACGCGACTGCTTGCTGTTTCTTTGCTATGTCTACATCAACTGCATGACTACGATTCTCTACTACGTTCTAAATCAGCTGCACGACTACTACCACGATCCACTACGCCATGACGAACGACGTCCTCATCAAGACTTCTACTGCAACTTCTTCTTCCACTGAATCTGGGTATGGCTATCTCTCTCTTGTTACTTGGTTTGCTTTACTATCTGTTGTTGTTTTGAACACTAAGATAGGTATGCTAGTTTCTGTCCTTCTAAAAATTAGTATGGCTATAATGTTCTTGGTTATCTGCTTTGTGAAAAATAGCTAGAGTATCTTCCATGATTTATCTAGTATATTTCTGGATTAAAGTACCTTGAAAAATGCTTATATATTCATCAATTTTGACCTCTATGTTGGAGTGATTGTAAACTCTCAATTCTTCAATATCAATCTAATTAAATTCGTGCAAAGATGATTTGTCTCTTGTTCTTACTCTCTTTCTTAAGATTTTGGGTTCTTGTGTTCTAGGGGTTTTGCCTTGGTCTTTTACTGTGATCTATCTTGTTAGGACTTGTAGAAGTTGATCTAAGGTCATCTTGACTATCTTTAAACCACGAGTAAGTCTTTGGATCAAGTTTAAGTTTTCACCCGATTTTAAGCCCTCTTCGATTCAAACAATAAATTCTTGGAATCTTGGCTATGATTGTCTAGATATTCGATTGGAATAGGTTCATAACCTTCTTGTTGAGTTATGTCTGAAATCTCAAGAGATTTGATTTGTCGATCAAAAGTTAGGTCATTTTTGTGAATCCAAAATCGTGCTGGATTTTTTGTTAGTCCGAGGAGAGGTCAGACCGCCCATTACATGACAGTCAGACCTACTGAGGGTGTTGTTGATTGAGGTTCGTGTTATCAGTTCAATTCTTTCGTTGTGATTCTTAGACCTTAATTTTCATAGTATCATATAGTTATTGGAGTTAAAAATAACTGGAATTCGATAAGAAAAAAGTGGACTCCTATTCATTTCCTCTGGTCGCTAAGACGATTCAACAATGTGCAAACTTATTTTTAATTTATTGATTACCTCGCCGAGCCAAGCTTCCTCGTGGTTGTCTTCTCTAACTATTTTAGATCTGAGCTACCGCTCTTAGCCGTCTTGAGATCAGTCTTGACCTTTTCGACCAGTTTCAACTCGGCTTCAATGTCCAGGTAATCAATATTAGAGCGGCTCTAGTCCTGACCTTCCCTTACTGTTTCACCGATAAGGAATGGCTTCTCCAGCAACAGTTTGTCTTGGGTACCGGCTAGAAAAGCTAAAGAAAAGAGTATGTATATTGCTGCTGGTTAAAATAAGGATATGTACTGTTGTATACGAGCTTGTCAATATGATCGAGTATATGTACCCGTGGAAACATGAAGTAACATTTTCAGGTGAGCACACTGCTTTGCAAACTCGCACACGTGTTTGGATCCTAAGGTGTTAGTCGCCAAGGCAACGTCATACCTATCGGCAGTAACAATTAGCCATCTCAATATCTCATATCCTCGAGCCATCTCCCGGCCTCGGAGTTGTCGATCCCGAAATTCTCCTGCGTGACGTCTCCGGCCAAAGGAACGATCCTTTCTTTGATTAAATCGTGGAATACTGCAAGCCCGTGTTTTGTCTCGCAGAACGCTGAAGAGATGAATACTAATAATACATACTAGGTACCTGGGCGCGCATTTGCGCGCTCGTTATATGTAGGAGCGAAGAAAAATAGCAGTGAAAAGTGGAAACGGTATACTGACAAAGAGCGAAATTAGGATACTGATAGAGGAGTGACTAATTAGAAGGTTTGAAAAAGGCGATGCAGCAAAACTAATAAGAAATCTACTATTACATCTTAAGTAAGAACATATTAATAGATAAATTGTGAACATTGTAATGATGTAGTATCTATGTATTAGGCAGTCTGGAGTGTTGGGAAAGTAAGAGTGTTGCACGTTGATTTTGAGACAACGTAGTAGGAAGACATTGTATTCAAAAAATAAAGAACAAATGATCTGTTTTATAAAAGAGTATGATAAATGTAACTCTAGCTAGTTTTTTTTAATCAGCTGAGTGTTCTTCCTTAGAAGATGCTGAAACATCAATGTCGACAGCTGAAGCAACATTAGATCTGCACAATATAATATTTCGTATAATAAAAGTGATGTATAAAAAGTTTGAATCTCATCTATAGCTGACATATGTCTGAGGAAGAAGTCGAGTAAAAAGCGAGCTCGGTTTTTATGTGTTGACTAAGAAGCAGAGTTAGACCTGCTGAGTGTGTATGTCTTGAATATAGCACGAATATAATTAAGTAGTAATATTAAAAGATTTGTACTGAAACATAACAGAGGGCACAGATAAGACTGCAAGTTTGTAATAGGAATATGTACGAAATCTGTATTACCTGTTTAAATATGAACTATGTATTTTAAGAAAATGAATATGAATCTTGTATCAGAAATGTATGTATAGCTCGTATAAGAGGTAGCGCACATGATATCTAGTGAAGGGTTTGAGCATTTGTATGATGTAATGATCTGTGTGCGGTATATGAACAGCAGTATATGGTATTTTGATGAAAAGCTATATAATGGTCTAATTATGAAAGAGCAAAGCTTTAGGTGGTACTAAACCTGATAAGTATTTTGATGTGCCTATACAACTATATATGAGTAAGCCGTCAAATGCGAATAAATGTGTATGGAGTTCACGGCATGTCTGCTGTAATGGTTAACTGTTAACAAGAGCATGCCTTCAGAACAAAGACAGCGAAAGTTCCATTTTTTTGTGTGTAATGCTAAAAAAAATTTGATCTATAAATGTCATAAGTTTTAGAAGGCGATACTATTTAGTAATGTGAAAACCCGGGGATCATGTGGACAATGCATTGCCAGTGATGATGTACGTCTATGGTTGACTCTGATGCTAGTCTACCATACAGTCTAAAAAGCTTCAACAAAATTGCTATCGAATATAGATACACTATTTTCTAAAATACTATAATGACTTTCTTACGAAGATAAAACAGTAGAAAGGCTAATCGACAGATAACTACAATTCTGAACCGAGGTGAAAGAAAAGCGTAACAAATAGTTGGAAAAGATAATCTTTGAGATAAATTAGAGAATAGCTATAGTTACGTACATAAAAGAGTGATTCACAAGAAGGTAGTACATGATGACGCCTTGAAGTCCGGTTTAGAAAAAGGAAATCGTCAAGTTTAGAAATAGAGTACACAGAAGTAATGACTGAGAAAGCGTTTGATTGGCTGAATTGGATCGATAGCATTTTAAAATAAAAAAAGTGTACTTTGTGGTTTTAGGGTACAATCTTTGAAGGCTTTGCTTAAGTTAAACATAACAACACTTAAATATATCACAATTAACAAGATAAAATTAAGCGAAGAGGCAAAACTAAAATAGTTTGATCACGAGTAATTTAGTAAAAGGATGCCTTATGGAAATCCCCTGTATGCCACAAGACAGCCAAATGAACATAACATCACACAGATCCCAGGTATAAATTGCTGTGTTCCTTTTGGGACTAACTCAAGAAAAAACAGAATATGGAGCATGGGGGTAATTAATCCACAGCATGCCCATTAAGTGTGTGCAATACAGAAAACAGAAAAATAATTGTGGCACAATATAGACATGGATCTGTCTCTGTAATAACTTGCAAATGTCACTTAACACCAGAATGCACAGTACATTCCTATCACCAAACAGTGGAGGTATAGTTTTAATTCTCGTGGAATATTGCTATTTAGTTTTCTAGTCTTTCTACCACTCATTTATTCACACATCCGTAGACTTGAATGTCTAATTGTATAAACATGTCAACAAGCTCTGAATTCACTGAATATCGGGCTTCCATTTCAGATAATACACTATAGCCCTTTCATTTCTATTGGTTTGCAGTTGTAGATTGTTGGTAGTTTGGCATGATGGACAAGTCATTTAAGATTAAATGCAACAAATTAAACATCACTTTGAAGATGTAATATCAATAATTGTATATCACAGTGCTAGCTGCAGTAGTCATAAAATCTAATCACCTGGATTGAGAAAACATCTTCTATTGGCATCAAGAAATGTTTATCAAGCTGCCTCACGGAGTCACGGGATCAGGGATGTATTCATGAACTGCATCCATCAGTTTAAAAATGGCATTCTTTCCAATCTCATCATTGGTCCCCTGCAAGGCTGGCAAGGCAGATCCACGGATGATCGGAATCTCATCACCATGAAACATGTAGAAACTGAGGAGCTCTGCAAAAAAGGAAGGGAACAAAATTACCTTAGAACAGAAACATAATCGACCAACTAAAAACAATGTACAGAGTGGAAATGTTAGCATACCACGAAGCTCCATCTCTACAAGTAAACACCACAACAACCACTGCTCTGTTGTAAACACCACAACAACCACTGCTCTCTTGGTTGGCTTAATTCTACCAAATTCGAAGCAGTCAGAGCAGCGAGCAAATGAGGCCTCATCAAGACCATCAAGGCGGCCTCTTGAAGGCTTGCACGACGAGGAGAAGCCGGTCTGGCGGCCTCCTCCTCCACCAGTAGCCGGTTCTCGGCGGCGGCTAGCTAGGCCGAGCAAAGACCACCAAGCGCCCGGCGGCTCCCTAAGCCACCAACCGTGGAGGTCCCATATGGCGTCCGCAGGCGTGCGCCGATTTAACACGGTCTGGTTGCCCTCGAAGTTCCACCGCGCGCGCGCGCGCCGACGGCTTGCTTCCGTCGATCTTGACCGACGGCTCGCCCCTCCCCGAGTTCGGGCGCAGACCCGACGCCGACCGTGCTCGCCCGCCCTCCAGCGAAGCGGAGCGCATGATGAGCATTCTGCGGGTCGGACACCACGACGCGCTCCTGCATGCGAGTGGGAGGAAGCGGGCCTTGTGGATCTGGTCTCGAACTTGGTCTTGACGAACTTCGGCGGCGAGGTCGCCCACGGCGAGCACGACCTCGGCGTGGCGACGGCACGGCAGCGGAAGTAGTACCGGAGAGTGGCTCGGGAGGCCGTGGGGTCGAGGCAGTGGCGGTGAGTCCTGCAACAGGCGAAGCGGAGGAGGGGAGTCTGAGCCGTCGGACGGGACGGAAGCGGGTGCCCTTGCTCTCTGAGGAGGAGCGCGGGCGGAGGCGGAGGGGGCGAAGAGAGTGTAGGGCCGGCGGGAGTGTGTCCAGTGAGGCGGAGGAGGAGGGCCGGAGTTAGATGGGGTAGAGGGATGAGGAAGAAGGGCGTGGGGGAAGGATGCGGATGCGGGACGGAGCCACGCGAAGCGGAGCGCGGGCGTGGCATCGCGGGGGAAGGAGGGGATGGGGGCGGGTTCGGGTTCGGGGTCGGATTGGAGAAGGGGAGGAGATGGAACCCTCGGCTGCTGAAGGGGAGAAGATGGAGGGGATGGGGGCCGGGCACGCAAAACCAAAATAAAATCCGACGCTCGCGACACACGGACGCGCGAAATCTGACGGGTGAAGGAAAACGGGGCGATCCGAGAAAAACGCGCCCCTTTACCCTTTAGGATACGATCGATCCGGTAGTACGTAACGTACGTACCTCTCTGTGACCACGCGCTGCTCGGCGGACGCAGCGTCCGGGGTGTGCTCTAGCAGGTAGATCTTCTTCACATCCGGCTCAACTCGCGATATCGATCTTCTCTACAACGACGCCATGGATCGATCGATGCATGAATATGAATATACAATGTATATATGTCCATATCGCTTGGAAATGGACCACCACAGGCGCAGTTCTTGGGATCAATAGAGAGACCCTATGTTAATCTCTTCTGGGATTCTTGGGCACCGCAAAATGCAAAATTTTTGTATAGCTTGTCGTTCAGGAGCGGATACCAACGGCGGATATCCTAACAACAAGGCATAAGCCAAATGATTTTTGGTGTCCTCTTTGCACTATAAACCCAGAAACAACAAAACATCTACTAATCAACTGTGCCTACGCAAAGAGGGTGTGGAATGTTATAGCATCTTGGTCACATCACAATAGCATTTTACCAATACAAGGGGACACCCACGAATCGGTTTTGTATTGGTGGGTGGAAACGTCGGAAAAGGAAGTAGCGTCAAGCAAAAAGGGCCAAAGTTCCTTAATCATGCTCACCTTCTAGCAAATTTGGAAAGAAATGAACACGAGAATTTTCCAAGCACAAAGAAATGAGGCAATCGGGTTGGTAGCAAATAATCAAAGAAGCCAGGGCATGGATTTTAAGCGGAGCAAGCAGTCTGGCGGCATACCTTCCCTCAGGCGATGCGGCGCTTTCATAACCCCTGGATTAGTACGCAGGCGCCAGGCCAAAGTTCCTTAATCATGCTATCTGAAGTGAAGGTCTTATCTTTGGAGAGCGCCGAAGAGCATGAGCAAGAACATCTTCCAAGGTTTCCACTCAGTGAGGGGCGAAGGGAATAAGGAGAGTTCGGTTAAAGGGGTTTTAGGGGGTCCTTCGGCTTTTCTTTGTTTTCTTTTTGAGTTCCTTGTGTCTTTTTTTCTTTTTGTTTTTCCGCCCAGTTTTTTTTTGTGCATTTTGTATTGTTGAACCTTGGTTTTCTATCTGCCTTTAATGCAGTATTGGCAGTTCTCTATATATATATATATATATATATATATATATATATATATAAATACTATTCTACTTTCTACTCCCGGTGTAGTTACTCCCACTTCGATATACCACCTAAAAGAACTTGACATACTCCTTTATCACTTTGGGTATACTCATATACTAATTATAAGATACTCTAATGTGAACTACATATATATATATATATATATATATATATATATATATATATATATATATATATATATATATATATATATATATATATATATATATATATATATATGTGTGTGTGTGTGTGTGTGTGTGTGTGTGTGTGTGTGTGTGTGTGTGTACATGGGGAAATATGTGGCTGCCCCACCCGGATCTTTAAGGTTGAATTTTTTTGTTGAAAGTTGAATTTTCTTAGATCAAAGTGGGGAATTTTGAGTTAGATGTATTCTAAGTTGAATTTTCTTAGATCAAAGTGGGGAATTTTGAGTTAGATGTATTCTAATTTTAGTTGAAAGTCACCAATTTCAAGTTGATAGTTTTTAAAAAATGAGTTAAAAGTTGATTTTTTTTATGCGGAAGTGAGATATTTTGAGTTGAAAGTCTTCAAATTTCAAGTTAAAAGACTTCGAAGTTGATTGGGAGAAGAAAGAACACAAATCTTGATGCAAAACTGAACGACTGATAACGGGTGGGTAGCCAGATTACTTGCCAATGACCTAGCTAGTAGCGACCTGTTACCCGATCTTGTGAAAATTTTAAAACAAGGAGAGGAAGAAGAGTATGCATAATGTACGTACGTACTTTTGCAAAGATGCCCAGTTGAGCCGGTAATGAGGATGCTCTTATCCCTGAAGCACCCGGCTACTGAACCAGCGTCGTCCATGCCGATCGACTTGCCGAGCGGGCTAGCGTTGATGAGATTCGATCTGTGGCAGCTAGCTAGGTTAATATATCGTGTTCTACTTAACTTGGTCGATCACTAGCACTCCAAGGAGAAGCTGTGCAGGGCTAGCTTACATGTAGAGACTTGAGGCCCTATTATCAGATTTGCTAACTATTCTCCCTGCGTGAACCATATGCCCATAACCTCGAGGTTAGGCAACAATCAAGCTCAATCCACATCAATCAAGCCCTCTACTAACCAACCGATCACATAGTTAATATATATCCACGTGTGTTGTACGTTCTATCATCGTATTTCGTATATAATAACGTCTGGTTTTGTTAGAACATATCAGTATATACCATATAGCGACCATAACTGTGTACCGCCGGAAAAGGCAGTACCTTAAATCCTTAATCGCGGTTGCATGGATGAGATCTAACCTAAATTTTCAGTGAGAATGAAGCTAGTGATCCGTAAGGCGCGATCATAGTTACTACACCGGAAAATTAGCTCACTAGCACACAAAAAACACACAACTGAAAAAAAAAACATCTGACGTGAGGCTGACAAGTGGGTGGAGCGTGAGCACTATTTGTCATCAACAAACATTCAAAGCTGCTAACTAATAAATCGCCCACGAAAATTTGCTCACTATCACTAATTGTCGGACCCAGATTTCGTGAATCCAAATCCTCTGTGAAATCACTGTGCTATTCCCTGGATCAGTAGCTAGCACTTCACAGTACACATTGCTGATTCATTCATACAAGCGTGAACTGAAATATTAAATATTACAACCAACTGAGTAACATAGACCACGTCGGGTCGAGTTTTACAAAAGGGCCGCACAAGGCCAAATATATTACATTACAAAAGAACGACCAAGTCTACAGCGGAAGCAAAAGGGAAGGTAGGGCTCACCTCACACAGGCAAGCGACTGGGGTGACCTGTGTACGACAGATATTAACCAAGAGTTGGATAATATCAGTTGTACGCGAGTACCATCGAGTCTACTTAGACTGGGCGAGACCTAAACTACAGACTATACTACTCCTCGTCATAGCCTTGTCCATCATCTCCTGGGCCGTCGTAGAAGGCGTAGTCTCCATCGTCTTCATTATCTGAAGGGTTGGGGGAGAAGCGAGAATGAGCACTACTACCGTGCTCGCGAGCCAACACACAATGCAATTATATACATGCAAGGTTTAACAAGGATGGCTCGGGTTCTTTTATTTGCGAAAGCAATTTTTCAAATATCATAATTACAAAGTCCTATCACTTAGCATTTTAACAAATTTCATTTTGATAAAAGAGAGCATGTGCAATAATTATAATAGTAGAGATTCCATCCGGCGGAAACTCTACCAATGCATCCTTTCAATTGGGGCTGCCCCCAAAGACCACACCCACTGAGCTCGGCGACTCAGGAGAAATCCAAAACAGGGCTAGGTGAGCCCTTCCACCATTTTTCCATTCCACCCACAAAGCTTTTTGAAAAAGAACTAACTCAAGTTATGATTCCCATGTCCGCCTTTGACCGTAGGCACGGCTGTTTAAACAGTTTAAACTCTGCAGAGGTTTGTACACTTTACCCACAAGAGATAGTCATACCCGTTACCCCACATGATTCCGTAGTCATGTGGTTGGGCGCCACAAATCCGATAACTTTTCTAATTACCTCGCCCTTAGTCATCTCACCCATATGGGGTTACGCCCATACGTTCATGTGGGATGTTACCCCCGCTGCCAGGTAGTTAGTTTACCCCCAGCGGCAGGCAACTTCACCCTTGCCTCGGTGTCCCTTTCAAGCCTTATTTACCGCAAG
This sequence comes from Phyllostachys edulis, assembly GCA_036346405.1. NCBI lineage: Eukaryota > Viridiplantae > Streptophyta > Magnoliopsida > Poales > Poaceae > Phyllostachys > Phyllostachys edulis. The sequence goes on along the minus strand of CM070561.1, from coordinate 62,195,180 downwards.
CTTGCATGATACATTTTTCCACCGTGCGAGACACATTCAGGGTTTGATAATTGTACTAGGCCAAGTTGCACTTTGCAGACTTGTGGTTGCACATGTTTAACACGGAGGTCGTGACAAGATTAAGTCCTTAGGGTTATCTGGGCGGTTCATTCCACAAGCCAACCAACCATGTGCTCCTCGAGCACCCACCGCCTCACCATCCGCCCAGATAGAACTAGCAATTGGGGTTTTTGGGGAGTAAAACCAATTTATTTTCACAACCTTTAGCCAATGGACCACCAATGACTACCCAAAACCCTTTTATGTTTAAGGAAATGATGATTGGGATATTTTAATATCCGGTATTTAAACAAGACTAGCGTGTAAGCAAATACGACCTATAACTAGTATTACCATATAATTACTAGGGTGACAAGGATTATTGGACTCAATTTATCAAGGATGGCATATTAAATTATTTAAACATCAAGTAGGCATTTAACTACCTTAAGCTTTAACATACATTTGATTAAGAATTAAAGCATGCAAGTTGCTAATTTAAAAGAACATAATTTGCATAAAATGTAGGGGCAAAATGGTCAAAGTATTGACTCGCTTTGGTTAAAGGCTAGGGATCTTGATAATCTTGGTCTTGATCAACTCGAGGGTCGTCGGCGTCTTCAAATCCTAATCGCGCGAGAATACCGGAAAAAGACACAGTGGCAAAGAGAGCAAATAAATAAATACGGAACAATAAATAAACTCCAAATTAATCAAGTCCTATGCCATTAGCAAGATCTTGATTTAACAAATTTTTAGAAATTTATTTCATAATTTTTGGAGTTGAAATGGACAAGATATGGATTTTTGAAGATTAAATGACTTGAAGGAAAATGAATGGTCCACAGCACAGTAAAAAGGAGGGCCCCACATGGCAGCCTAAAGGGAGGGGAGGGGGCAAGGCAATTGACAAGTGGGCCTCAAAATCCCAATTTAATCCCCATTTGTGCTTGCTCCCATTACTCTCTGTGCTCATAGAGAAAGAACAGGGAGAGTAGAGGCGCATGGGGTGGGGCGGGCGTGGTGGGTGGCGGGCGGCTTGGTGGTGGCGTGGGGTGGCCGGGGGGGCGGCCACAAGGGAGGCGGCGGCGTTCGGGAGGGGCAGGGCGGGCGGGCGGGACAGCAGCAGTGTTGCAAGCGGCCGGCGGCGGCGGGAAGCGGCGGCGAGGGAGGAGGCAAGCCTTCGGGGAGGCGCCGGGAGGGCGGGGGTGGCGGCGGCTCGGGAGGGTGGACCGGGCAGCGACAGCGGCCTTGGGCGGAGGAAGAGGAGGCGGCGGCTCACCTCGGCGACGGGACGGCGAAGGAGGTGGGGTTGGGATCTTGGCGTCATGAGGATGCCGGTGATGATTCTTGGGCGGGACTCACCGGCGGGCGAGGAGGTGAGGAGGCCTGCCGCAACGGAGCTCAGGCGGGCTCGCTCTGTGGTGCTACGGAGCTCGGCGTGAGGAGCTCAAGCAAGGTGGAGGGCCTTATAGGGAGGCCACGGTGCAGAGGACGGGGTCCGGTCCGGAGGCGTGGCCAGCCTTGCGAGGCCTTGGCGGCGTCTTGTGGCGCGCGTAAGGGAGCAGCCTTGGCCTTGCAAGACAGTAGTAGGCAATGGGACGGGGACGGGTGGCGACAAGACAAAGGCGAAGCTGCGGGTGGCGGCGACCCATCATGGCGACGTCTTGGTAGCGTCAGACGGAAGAAGGAGGGAGAAAGGAAGGGGGCTGGAGGTAAGTCCTAAATCGGTCGTTACAAATCCTACCCACCTTAAGCGGAATCTCGACCTCGAGATTCGGTCGCTCCATGAACAGAGCAGGTAGTCTTGTTTGATTGATCTTGGCGTTCCCGGTGGCTTCCTTGGTGAGTGGTGACTCCTTTGGACCTTGCAAAGGCGAAAGACTTGGCGTCTTGTTAAGCTTCTTAATGGCGTCGAGGATCTTGATCGGATGCTCTGGATAAGTCGATCTTCTTTGAAGGCGATGGCTTCAGCAGGCGTCGCTCTTGGTACTCTGAGACACTTCTTGAGTGGGAGGCGTGAAACACGTTGTGAACCTCGACAGATGTTCGGTAGCTCTAGCCGATAGGCTACTTCCCCACGCTTAGCGTGTCGGAAGCGGTCCTATATATCTTGGGGCGAGCTTGCCCTTTACTTTGAATCTTGAGTTCCACGAAGTGGGGATACCTTGAGGTATCTGACGTCTCCAACTTCAAAAGTCAATTTCCTTGACGGTTGTCGGCATAACTCTTTGTCTTGACCGAGCGGCTTGAAGGCGATCTCGATTATTGAACTTTCTCTTGACTTGCTTGAGGGTGTCGGTCCAAATATATATCCTTCACCGATTGACCAATGCGAGAGGGTTCTACATTTTCTACCATAAAGTGCTTCAAATGGGGACATTTTCAAACTCGGTGGTAGCTGTTATTGTATGCAAACTCGGCATACGGCAGACATTTCTCCCAGTCTACTGTAAATTCCAAAGCACAAGCTCGAAGCATGTCTTCTAGAATCTGATTTGTCCTTTCTGTCTGACCATCGGTCTGCGGATGATAAGCTGTGCTGAAATCGAGGTGTGTTCCAAGGACATCATGCAAACTAGCCCAAAAATACGAGGTGAATTGAGATCCTCGATCAGAGACTATCCTCTTGGGTACTCCATGTAAACACACAATCTGAGCCATGTATAGCTCGGCTAACTTGTCTCCCTTGTAGGTTGTCTTCTTTGGAGCGAAATGGGCTACTTTGGTCATCTATCAACTATAACCCATCTTGAGTCACATCCGGACTTGGTTCGTGGTAGACCGTAATGAAATCCATTCAATTTCTTCCCATTTCCTTCGGGAATTTGCGGGGTTGAAGCAATCCTGGCTGGCTTCGACGTTCGGCTTTGATTTGTTGACATACATCTGTGAGCTACATACTCAGCGATATCTCTTTTCATGCGTGGCCACCAATACAAAACCTTCATGTCCCGATACATGTTTGTCTTGCTGGATGTAGGGTATATCTTTGAGTCAGGCTTCTTTCAGATCAAATCCTTGAGTTTCTTACGGGGAACAAAGAGGCGTGTCCCATACCATAAAATTCCTTCTTTGGTCTTGATCATCTTGGGGGCTTTTCCTTTAGCCATGAGGCGCTTGAATCTTTGGACTCGGGATGTTCCTTTTGAGCGGTCTTGACTTGCTCTTGAAAGTTGGATGTGCTTCCATGGCATCTGGGTTACCTTGTTCTATCAAACAAAGGTTGAGGGCTTCAAATTCCTTATAGAGCTCAGGTTGGTGTTCTTGAATCATAACATTATTGCAGTATGACTTGCGGCTTAATGCATCGGCAACCACATTAGCCTTTAGGGATGATAATGAACATCAAGTTGTAATCTTTTATTAACTCTAACCATCTTCTTTGCGAAGGTTGAGATCAGATTGGGTGAAGATGTACTTGAGACTCTTGTGGTGCGTGTAGATATTACAATGATTTCCAATCAAATAGCGCCGCCAAATCTTGAGGGCATGCACTCTGCTTGCTAACTCGTGTCATGAGTTGGATAGTTGTCTTCATGAGGCGAAGTTATGCGGATGCATAAGCTACAACTTTTCCTCCTTGCATAAGCATGCATCCAAGACCTTGGCGCGATGCATCACAGTAGACTTCAAAGTCTTGATGAATGTCCGGCAGGTCGATCTTGGTCTGAAGTTAACTTTTTCTTCAATTCCTGGAAACTTTTCTCACAAGCCTCGGTCCATTCATACTTCTTTTCCTTTTTAAGCAAATGGGTCATTGGTTTGGAGAGCTTTGAGAATCCTTCTATGAAGCGTCTGTAGTATCCGGCTAAACCGAGAAAACTACGAACTTCTGTTACTGATGTAGGCTGTTTCCAATTCGTCACGACTTCTACCTTGGCCGGATTAACTGCTATCCCTCCTGCGGATACAATATGTCCGAGGAAACCGATTTCCTGAAGCCAAAACTCACATTTACTATACTTGGCATAGAGCTCATGTTCTTTAAGCTTTTCCAGGACCAATTGCAGGTGTTCAGCATGCTCTTTCTTGGTCTTGGAATAGATCAAGATGTCGTGTATGAATCACGACTACAAACTTGTCCAGGTATTCCATAAATACCTTGTTCATCAGATTCATGAAATAGGCTGGCGCATTGGTCAAGCCAAAGCGACATATTTGTGAACTCAAACAAGCCATCTTAGGGTGGTAAAGGTTGTCTTGGGAATATCCTCATTCGATCTTGGTAGTGGTATCGACCGTAGGTCTATCTTGGAGAAAAGCTGAAGCTCTGTCAACCGATCGAGCAGTCATCAATGCGGGGCAAGGGATACTTGTTCTTTATGGTCACTTCATTGAGGGCTCTGTAATCCACACACAATCTGGCGGAACCATCTTTCTTCTTCACAAAGAGAAATGGCGAACCCGGGGAGAAGAACTAGGTCTAATGAATCCTTTTTCTTGTAAATCTTCGGTTGTGTCTTCAACTCTTCAAGTTAAATCGTGACCATTACATGCGGTCTCTTGGCAATTGGGGCTGTCCACGGCTTCAAGTTGATCACGAACTCGATATCCTGTCGGGGGCATGCCTAGCAATTCTTCCGGGAAGACTTGAGGGTAGCTTGGACTACGTGTGTCGTCTCTAGAGACATCTCTCCAAGATGGTGGATTGTCCGAACCAAAGGAGAGGAACGATCCGCGCTAATCCTTATTGTGGTTTCGGGGTCTTTGGCAAGTACCACTTTCTGTTGGCGTAATCTATTAGTCCATGATCTGTGACCAACCAATCCATCCCTAGGATGATATCCAATGTTTGAGATTCTAGCACAAGAAGGAGGCTAGGAATCGAGTCTTCCAAAGCAATCTCTACTCTGGGACTAAGCGAGGTAGCATATAGGGGTCCCGGGTGAACTAAGTACCACGGGTTTCTTGAACTTATAGGTCGGCAACTTAAGCCTTTCAACAAACTTTCTTGAAACAAAAGAGTCTAAGCTCGTAATCAAACAAAACTTGTCTGGTCTTGAATTAACAGAGAAGCGTGCCCATTAGCACTCCTGCTGACATCTTGTGCCTCCTCAGCGGTGACAGGATTCACATGACCACGGCTCTGCGTCGGGGTAGACCTTGAAGCTCGAGATGTCTGGTGGCTCTTGCCTGGAGCTGAGGTTCGTCCTTGAATTGGAGCGGCTCCTGGGTTGTCCTTTGGAGCGGGGTGGTGGCGATGAGGGCACTAGTTAGCAAAGTGTCCTTTCTCTCATAAACAAAGCAATGGAGGTGAGTTTCTTTGGGTTAAGCGAGGCGGAGTTGTCAATGAGGCGGAGAATGCGAAAACATTCCCATTTCCTCTCATTTCCACCGAGGTGCTCGACACTTGTGCCATCGCTATTCTCCTTTAAGATGGAGGGTGTCGATGTTGATTATCTTTACCAACTTTGCTTGTGACGAGTCTCACGGCGACTTGAAGACCGGTTCTTTGTAGCTCAATTGCCTTGGTGATTATTAGGCAGAGAAACAATCCTTGGGGCGATGGTCTTGTCCTTCACAAAGGAAGCACGTAACCTTACTCATCGGGCATTCACCTGGCTGATGATCCTTATCGCAGTTGGGGCAGTCTGCACAACATTTGTCTGCCTGATGTCCTTTTTCCCCACAATGCGTGCATGCTACCAGGTTCATAGGACAATCTTCTAATTGATGGTGTTCCTCACAATAGGAACAGTAGGGAACTGGGCACGTGTAGCAATAGTGTCCGTATTGCCCACATGTGAAGCATACTCTTCTTGCATCTTGTCGCAGTGGAGGGCATGATTGGGCGACATGTCCTGTCTTACCACATTCAAAGCAAACATTTGGCAGAGCTTCTGGGTTCGATGTTAGAACTTGGCGAGCCTGACTTGCTTTTCTTTGGGGTCCATGATAAGTTCTTCGTTGTCAAGGTTGAGGTTGGTGATGATGACATTGTTTCTTGGTTCTTCAATATTCCGTTGGGGACAATTTGTTCATGTGGTGTCCTAAGGTGGCACAATAAAACATCGATCTCTTGGCCTTGCTTCTGTGGGGGCATCTATTGGCGAAGTGCCCTTTTCTCCACAAATTGAAGCAAATGAAGGTTAGGCTATTTGGGTTGCTTGTCGCTTCGTCTATCGTGGTCACCTTTCTTTTGCAAGTGGCACCACTTTCTTGGGATGCTGCTCTCTTTGGTGCCATCTAAAGCGAACAGAAGAGGTTAAGAACTAGAGGGGATATATGAGGGTTTACTGGCCCTCTATAGAACACACAGAAGAACTTCAAACCAGCGAGGAAAAATAATACAATACAAAGCCGACAGTGGCTGCATTATATTAAGGGGGTTAGGTGTTACATGACTTTCGAACAAAGCTTATATGCTAAGCTAAGTCATGACACAGATACATACACTTCCGTCTACAAAAGAAAGAGCAAAAGTGCTTGCAACCCAAAATCTTGCCTAGCAAGCATCGCTAGCTATCCTAGCCTATTTCGACTACTCCATCGAGGCACGGAGCGGGGCGGCTCGATCAAGCTCGCGAGCGAGAGTGACTCGAGTGATCTTGTGGCAGGAGCAGGAGCAGAACGACGGGTGCGTCCACGCCGGGACACCGGAAGGTCGTCGAAGGCGGCGGATGAGGCGTCAGACGCTTCTGCGCGCCGTCGACTGGTCGGAGTCCTGCGCCGAGGAGGAACTGGAGCTGGAGCTGAAGTAGCGGTCGCCAGGGCGGCTGTGAGACGTGCTACCTCGGCAAGGGCGGCGTCTCTCTCCATCTTGATGATGTCTCTGTCCACAGCGATGGTGTCTCTCTCCCACAAGGCATCATGGTGGGCTTCATCGCTTCTAATCATGTTGGTGCGAAGGGTGTCGGAGTGAGCCTCATTGTCGGTGAGAAGCATCCATTTGCTCGATCTATTTGGTGTGGGAGTGGATGTTGTGGATCATCGCTGGGTCACCGCACTGTTGGGTCGGTGGGCTCGTTGTCGATGGCGACGAAGGACTCCGGAAGCTCTCTCCGTCAGAGAGACATGGGAAGAAGTAGTATGGTGAGTCTTGCGGGAGGACCTCGTATTTCGACACAAGCGGTGACGGCGGCGACGGTGCATCTGGATGGCGTCGAGGCTGCTGTGGGGTGCCTCGGCCTGAACACGTGGGTCGTGAACTCGCCGGTCTGGCATAGAGGAAAACCTCCATGTCCCAAGACTCGTGAGCCATGACCATCGTCTTAGTCCTCAAGAGCGGAGGGCGGGAAGCTAAGCTGCATCGGCTCATAAAGGAGTTCGACGAAACTGCCTTCATTAACTCCATGAGAGCTATGGTCCCATGGGCCTGCAGCTGGAGGAGAAGCCATCTACAATTTTGAAACAGGAGAAAAGATTAGTAACACTTAAAGAGAATAGAGATAAGTATGGAACTAGGAATGATGAGTAGAAGCAATAAATACTCTATATTTTTGGCAAAATTTTTCTTAATTTTGAAAATAGGACTCAAGTCCTTAAGGCTCGACCAATCTAGCTAAGGCTCCTACAGTCGTATGCTCTGATACCAGCTCTGTCGGACCCAGATTTCGTGAATCCAAATCCTCTGTGAAATCACTGTGCTATTCCCTGGATCAGTAGCTAGCACTTCACAGTACACATTGCTGATTCATTCATACAAGCGTGAACTGAAATATTAAATATTACAACCAACTGAGTAACATAGACCACGTCGGGTCGAGTTTTACAAAAGGGCCGCACAAGGCCAAATATATTACATTACAAAAGAACGACCAAGTCTCTGGCGGAAGCAAAAGGGAAGGTAGGGCTCATCTCACACGAACAGCGGCGGGGTGACACATGTCTGACAGATATTAACCAAGAGTTGGATAATATCGGTTATGCTGTGATACCATCGAGTCTACTTAGGTAGGCGAGACCTAAACTACAAACTATACTACTCCTCGTCATAGCCTTGTCCATCATCTCCTGGGCCGTCGTAGAAGGCGTAGTCTCCATCGTCTTCATTATCTGAAGGGTTGGGGGAGAAGCGAGAATGAGCACTACTACCGTGCTTTCATGAGCCAACACACAATGCAATTATATACATGCAAGGTTTAACAAGGATGGCTCGGGTTCTTTTATTTGCGAAAGCAATTTTTCAAATATCATAATTACAAAGTCCTATCACTTAGCATTTTAACAAATTTCATTTTGATAAAAGAGAGCATGTGCAATAATTATAATAGTAGAGATTCCATCCGGCGGAAACTCTACCAATGCATCCTTTCAATTGGGGCTGCCCCAAAGACCACACCCAGAGCTCGGCGACTCGGGAGAAATCCAAACAGGGCTAGGTGAGCCCTTCCACCATTTTCCATTCCACCCACAAAGCTTTTTGAAAAAGAACTAACTCAAGTTATGATTCCCATGTCGCCTTTGACCAGTAGGCACAATTTGTTTAAACATTTAAACTCTGCAGAGGTTTGTACACTTTACCCACAAGAGATAGTCATACCGTTACCCCACATGATTAGTAGTCATGTGGTTGGGCGACAAATCACGATAACTTTTCTAATTACCTCGCCCTTAGTCATCTCACCCATATGGGGTTCGCCCATACGTTCATGTGGGATGTTACCCCATTGCCGAGTAGTTAGTTTACCCCGTGACGAGCAACTTCACCCTTGGCTCGGTGTCCCTTTCAAGCCTTATTTACATAAGCTTGCATGATACATTTTCCACCGTGCGAGACACATTCAGGGTTTGATAATTGTACTAGGCCAAGTTGCACTTTGCAGACTTGTGGTTGCACATGTTTAACACGGAGGTCGTGACAAGATTAAGTCCTTAGGGTTATCTGGGTGGTTCATTCCACAAGCCAACCAACCATGTGCTCCTCGAGCACCCACCGCCTCACCATCCGCCCAGATAGAACTAGTAATTGGGGTTTTTGGGGAGTAAAACCAATTTATTTTCACAACCTTTAGCCAATGGACCACCAATGACTACCCAAAACCCTTTTATGTTTAAGGAAATGATGATTGGGATATTTTAATATCCCGGTACTTAAGCAAGACTAGCGTGTAAGCAAAATACGACCTATAACTAGTATTACCATATAATTACTAGGGTGACAAGGATTATTGGACTCAATTTATCAAGGATGGCATATTAAATTATTTAAACATCAAGTAGGCATTTAACTACCTTAAGCTTTAACATACATTTGATTAAGAATTAAAGCATGCAAGTTGCTAATTTAAAAGAACATAATTTGCATAAAATGTAGGGGCAAAATGGTCAAAGTATTGACTCGCCTTGGTTAAAGGCTAGGGGATCTTGATAATCTTGGTCTTGATCAACTCGAGGGTCGTCGGCGTCTTCAAATCCTAATCGCGCGAGAATACCGGAAAAAGACACAGTGGCAAAGAGAGCAAATAAATAAATACGGAACAATAAATAAACTCCAAATTAATCAAGTCCTATGCCATTAGCAAGATCTTGATTTAACAAATTTTTAGAAATTTATTTCATAATTTTTGGAGTTGAAATGGACAAGATATGGATTTTTGAAGATTAAATGACTTGAAGGAAAATGAATGGTCCACAAAGACAAGAAAAGGAGGGCCCCACATGGCAGCCTAAAGGGAGGGGAAGGGGCAAGGCAATTGACAAGTGGGCCTCAAAATCCCAATTTAATCCCCATTTGTGCTTGCTCCCATTACTCTCTGTGCTCATAGAGAAAGAACAGGGGAGAGTAGAGGAGGCGCATGGGGTGGAGGCGGCCATGTGGTGGCGGCGGGCGGGTGGGCGGGTGGCGGCGTGGTGGCCAACAGGGCAGCCACAGGGGAGGCGGCGGGTCTGGGAGGGCGGAAGGGCGGGGCGGGCTGGACAGCGGCAGCAGTTTGGCAAGACTGGCGTGGTGGAGGGAGGCCGGGAGGGGAGGCGAGGCCTTCGGGGAGGGCTGGGAGAGGCGGGTGGCGGAGGCTCGGGGAGGGTGGGCCGGGCGACGCGCCTTGGGCGAGGAAGAGGAGGGAGGCGGCGGCTCACCTCGGCGACGGGACGGCGAAGGAGGTGGGGTTGGGATCTTGGCATCGCGGGGATGCTGTGGTGTGATTCTTGGGCGGGACTCACCGGGCGGGCGAGGAGGTCGGAGGCGGCGCTGGCAAGAACGGAGCTCAGGCGGGCTCTGCTCTGTGGTGCACGAGCTCGGGCGTGAGGAGCTCAAGCAAGGTGGAGGGCCTTATAGGGAGGCCCGGTGCGGCAGAGGACGGGGTCCGGTCCGGGCGTGGCCAGCCTGGCTCGAGTCTTGGCGGCGTCTGTGGCGTCGCGTGAGTCTTGAGGAAGGCGCAAGACAGAGTAAACAATGGGGCGGGGACGGGTGGCGACAAGACAAGGCGAAGCTGCGGTGGCGGCGACCATCATGAAGCGTCTTGGTAGCGTCTGACGGAAGAAGGAGGGGAGAAAGGAAGGGGGGCCTGGAGGTAAGTCCTAAATCAGTCGTTACACTAATAAAGATAACCTTGATTTGCACCGTAATGGTCTTATCGCTGCTATCCGTTGCGATTGCAACTTTCGACGTGCCCTTCTAGTGGTGCAACCGGAGCAGATACGAACGGATATCGTTTATCCCGTATCTTATTCTATATTTTTTCCTCGGAATCAGAGTCGGACACGGATAGTACTGGATAAAATACGAATGCGGACAGTCTTGGTCACGAATACGGAGCGAATACATGATGAACCGAATCGGATTGTCTCGGTCACGAATATTTAGTCGGATATTGCGCGAAAACAGAAAGCACATATGTCGTACATATAAAGATCAATCTACCATACTATATATCCAAAATGCAACTACATTTGTAATTCAACAAGCAAATTTAACTACATCACACTATCACGACGACTAGTTAATGAAGTAGTAGCAAGTCATAGCGATAGCAGTAAAAAAGATGTGCAAAGTGTAACTAGCCAACTACATAACAAGACATATACAATATATACAAAGTCTACATACCAGTATCAATAACTAGTTAGGGATACACAGAACGTTAACTGGTAGCAAGTCTGTAGCATCACAATTTTCAAGCTTTTAGTAATATTTTATTTAAAATAAGGTTTTATAAAATTTTCCTAATTTTCTAGAATTTAACAAAGCTTAAATAGTTTTTTTTCAAAAATGAAAATGATTTAATAATATGAATAAATAAAACATCCATTAAATTCAAAAGTATTTTATTTAAGTTCCCTATGTTCCAAAGTATTTTTGTAAATTTTCTGGAATTTTTCTGAGTTCATTTGCTATTTTTCATGGCTTATTTGGATTTCCTGTATTTTTCTAAAAATAATTAAATATAGGAAATCCTCATGGGCCGATTTCTCTCTCCAGCCCACTAGGCCTAGAATTTACCGGATATCCAAAATAGTATTTACCGGATACTATCCGATAAATTATCAAGATAGCTCCGAATCCGACGGATACCTCCTTCCCGAATTCATTTTCGTATCGGCAAAAACTATCCGGCTCCGAATCCGAAATCCGAGAAAAATCCTAGATATCCGGTTTCAAGCTTCGAATAAGATCCTAATTTATTCGGACGGACGGACGGTCGGGAACTATCTACCCCCTTCGAGCGACTTACCACTCCAGGTGGGCCTGCCAGCTCAAGTAACTGGTTAATCCAAATCGTGGGCCAGCCCACCTGAACCATGGGCTAAACAACTCGGACATAGACACAAGGGGCTCGGCTCGAGCACAGCACAACACAAACCCACCTCTGCTCCTCCCACCCCTCGCGAAGCTTCGGTTCCGCATCGCTACGTAGCGAGCTCGAGGCGACCAAGATCACCAGCAAATCTCCATGGCCTCTGCCTTTGCCGTGATCCACCTCGCACTCCTCTCTCTCACCGCGGCCGCCTTCCTGAGATCGGCCCCTCCGCCGTCTCACATCCCTGCCCCTGGTACCGCGTCCCAACCCTCCACATTTGTTTTCGTGTGTTACCCGCGTCTCGATTTTGGTTTTGGTGTGGGTTACTTTGCTTGGAGAGCGTATCGTGGCTCGTGATCTCAGATCTAGGGTTAGAGTTTGATCCGTGCGCACGTCGTTGTTACTCAAGGCGGTCTAGGGTTTGGTTGATGCTCATGTTGTAGATGTATGACATGGTGACGTAAGGTTTGGCTGGCACTCGTGCTTTGATCAGTACGTAGTTCACCACGCTCCTCCATGTCGTGCTGCATTTATTTTATTCGATTCGTTTTTATTTTGGTGCGCGTCCAATTCCCATCGGTGTAGATCATACCGGCAAATTTTTTTGGATTTATCTAATTTTCATCCAAATTCAAATTTAAATCCAAAAATTAGATAGATTTCATTTGTCAGACCCTGGGTTTTGAAGCAATTATAAATTTTATATTATGAAGCAATTTATTGTGTTTCTTTTGGAAAAGTTTATAATGAGATAGTAAGGTATGTTGAATCTTGCTAAGAATGTATTATTTCGTTGTTAGTAAGATTGTAAGTAAAGGGTTATGAGGGTGGTGTTGATTCTTTTAGAAAGAAAAAAAAGATTGATTGCCTTTCTTGATATCGTTTAAATGAAAATGTATCGAATTTTGCATTTGTGATCTTTTGGAGTTCACGGTTTTTGTAGCAGCTGAAATTGGGATGAGCATAGTGACGTGTTGGAAAGCTCCCTTGGTTCTTAAGTGATTCATGTGATTTGGTCTTAAAAGCCTTTTTTGTTTGAGTTGGCAAAGTAATGTTGTAATCAAAGAAAATTATTTTCTTTATTAAAGAAAAGAGTGTCATAGAAGTATTTGAGATTGGAGTTAAGCTTTGTAACTTGCAACTTATTGAAGTGTGCTTAACCTTTCTATTTTTGTCGTAAAGAAATTTCTCAATTTTCAATAGCAATGTTTATTATTATTAGTGGAAGTTTGATATTTTCTTCTTGTGGGGCTTGTGCCCTCAACTGTTGTATCGTCTTTTGTTTTTCCAAGACAATTGCTATTTGACTATTTTCCTTGGTCTTGTGTTTACTACAAGTAGTAAACGTTTTATGTGTGCTAAAAATTGTTTTTAGTTGCCTTTTCTTTTGAGAAAGAAATAATCGGTTTGTTTTACAAAATCTTTCGGAGTGTATAGTGACAACTGGGTAGTAGTGGTCAAGTAGGTAATTTTCTGAAGCTTTAGGTACCATGTTATTGGAGGTGCATTGGAAGATGAATTGACTTCGTGATACAATTCTTGGAGGGAATTTGACTTAAAAGGAATGGTTGTCATTGGAGCAAAACTTATTATATTGTTACAACTAGTAGAATCTTTTGTTCGTGTCGGTGGGATACTGAAAAAAGTTTGAATCTTGGTCAATTAGTCACGGTATTGTGAATGTGTATATTGTGGTCGTGTAGATGGAATTGAATGATGTGGTTTAGTGAGGGTCTAAGATTGGTAAAGTTAATCGTTTTGGGTGGTTACTTGAGTAGTGAGGAATGTTGATATGAATGATTGAGGATATTGTTTGGATTGTGGGAATTTTAGCCATCGGATCTGAGGATTTCCTATCAAGTATACCAGAAGTTCATTGCCAGAGTCTAGGATATTGAAATTTGGCTTGCGTTTTATACTAGAACCTTAGTTTTCCAATGATTATGTGTAGAACTAGTAGAATAAAAGTGGATTCCGAATAGTGTAGTGGGCATTGATGTCGAACTCGGATTTCACATATCCAAATCCCCTGTGAAAAAACATTGTGCTATTCCCTGGATTAGTTGATAGCACTCACATATTACATCACTGAATCAATTCATACAGGAAGAAAGCTAAAACCATCTATTAATTTAACATATCAGAGTTTACATAGACCACATCGGGTCAGGTTTTACAATAAGGGCCGAGCATGCCAAATGATTACATTTCAAAAACGGCAGAAACAAGCAGGTTTTGACCACCTGGTCAAAAGGGGGTTTCGACCACCTGGCGCGAAAACTACAGCAAAAGCAAAAGGAGCAGGATAGAGCATATCTCTCCACGAAAGCGGATAGGGGCAACTTCGTGTCTGTTGGTATTAACCAAGGACTTGGACAATACCGGTCGTACGCAAGTACCGACGAGCCAGCCAGACTGAGGCGAGACCAAGACTACTTGAAACTAGACTACTATTCGCCATTGCCTTTCCATCGACTTTGGGGTCCTCGTAGTACTCGTAATCTCCATGATCCGCAGGATCTGAAGGGTTGGGGAAAGAGCGAGAATGAGCACAACTTTTGTGCTCACGAGCCAACACACAAGATGCAATATCATACATGCAAGGCTTGACAAGGGTAGCTCGGGTTCTTTTATTTGCCAAAGTAGAGTTTTCAAATAGGCATATAGTAAAAACCTATCACTTAGCATTTTAACAAAAATGCATTTTATTGAAGATGATAATTGTGCAATAATAATAACAGCAGAGGTTACCTCCACATATGCTTATTTTGATTGTGGTTACCTCCACCACTTAACAACACTGGGTATGACTACCCAGAAAAAAAAATCCAAATGCCGAGTTACATCCACTCGACTAGTTTTCATCCTACCCACAAAGGTTTTCAAAACAGAACTAACTCTAGCAAGTTTCTCATATCCACCTTTGACTGTAGGCTCGGCTGTTTAAACAGTTTATACTCTGCAGAGGTTTGTACACTGTACCCACAAGAGATAATCCACTCGCAGCCCCACACGATTCCTTAGTCATGTGGTCGAGAGACCATCTCAATAACTTTTCAAATCATCTCGCCCCTTCCGTCTTCTCACCCATATGGGGTTGCGCCCATACGTTGTGCGGGATGTTTACCACAGTGACTAGCGCAGCTGGCCTCCACTCGCCACAGCGACTAGCGCAGCTGGCAACTTCACCTTACCTCGGTGTCCCATTCAAGCCAGAACGCATCTGCCGCTTGCACTACCTCGATCCTCTCCAGCGAGATGACTTTCAGGGTTCGATAACTTTACTAAGCCAAGTTGCACTTTGCAGACTTGTGGTTGCACATATTTTACAACGAGAGGTCATCATCGGATGAAGTCCTTAATGCAATCTGGGTGGTTCATACCACATTCCACACATTCTCGTGCTACATCCGCACCCACCAATATACCATCCACCCAGATGTGGTATATCAGTTTGGGGTTTTGAGGAGGAAAACCCATTTATCTCAAATACTGCAGTCATGTACCTTCCATGATTGCCCCAAATCATTTTCATTTTTTAAGAGATGATGGTCGGGACATTTTAATTCCCCGGTACTTAAGCAAGACTAGCATGTCGCTTAAGTACAACCTATAGCTAGTAATTACCACATAGTTACTAGGGTGACATGGAATAATAGATTCAATTGCCAAAGGATGGGGTAATAATAAATTAATCAACAAGTGGGCATTTAACTACCTTAAGAGTTAACATACATTTGCTTAAAGAATTAAAGCATGCAAATTTTGGTAATGTAAAGGAATATAATTTGCATAAAATGTATGCTCAAAATGATCAAAGTATTGACTCGCCTGGGTTAAAGGCAAGAGGGTCTTAGTAGTCTTGGGCTTGATCAAACTGGAGGTCTCCTGCTTCTTCAAACTCTACTCGGACGAGTGCACCGAAAAAGAGAAAAACAAGCAAAGAGGACAAATAAATACACAAGAAATAGCAAATGAACTCTAAATTAAATAATACTAGAGCCAAAAGTAGGATCTCAAAATTTAGACAAATTTAGAAACAAAGAATAATGTAATCGGAGTTATAACAGAAGAGAACGGAGTCCTCGAAGTTTTATTTTCGAGTACTGCTCATCCGACTTCGAGTGGTCGAAAGAACAAAGAAGGATTCGACTGCTCGACGCGGTTGAAAGAAGAAAGAAGAGAACAGGGCATGGAGAAACTCACCAGGATAGAGAGAGAAGCCGGAGGAGGTGAAGGAGGACGACGGTGAAGGGGTTAGTCGGGACTGAGGGAGAAGCAGAAATACGGCGGCTCCTGTGAAACAAAATTGAGATAGAGTGAGGAGATTTCCTCAAGGAGCTCTGGGACACAAATTGATGCAGGGAGAAGAGGGGGTGGCACTGGTGCGGCGAGGACCGAGAGGAGGTGTGCGGTAGCTTGAACTCGGAGTTCGGAGGTTCGGACAAACCATAGCAACAAGAGTGAGATAGGGAGAGTTGGGTGGAGGAAGGAGATAAAGAGGGCTGCTTAGGCTCTTTTATAGCCTAGAGGAGAGAACGAGAGAGGCACTGAGGGGCTTAGAGGCGTGTGGTCCTAAGGCACGGTAGGGGGTAGGTGCGGGATGTGACAATGCACTAGCGAGCAGGTGAGAGCATGGGGGTGCAGCAGAACGGGCACAAGTGTGCCAGGGTGGCTCCGCGCTGACCCTAGGAAAAGAAATAGGCTGAGCCCAAAGAGGGGAGTTGAATTGAAACCAAGATTCAAGCTGAATTTCAAAATTCAACTTTTGAAATGAGACAGAAACTAGAGAATCAAGCAAGTACACAAAAATTTGAAATAGGTTTTGAAAACCAAGAAGACAAACGGAAATATACTATTCAACATTCGAGAATGGGATGTTACAAACCTACCCACCTTAAACGGAATCTCGACCCCGAGATTCGAGTAGCTCCAAGAGCATGGACAGGAACTCTGACTTCAGCTGATGTTCGCGCTCTCAGGTGGCTTCACTTGCTGAGTGGTTGCTCCATTGAACCTTGCAGAGGCAAATAGCTTGGCGTCTGGTCTGCTTCTCCATGACGTCAAGAATCCTGATTGGGTGCTCTAGATAAGTCAGGTCTTTCTACAAAGCGATGGCTTCGGCTGGGGTCTGCTCTTTAGGTACTCGGAGGCATTTCTTGAGCTGAGAGACGTGGAACACGTTGTGGACGTCTGACAAATCTTTAGGTAACTCGAGTTGGTAGGCTACTTCTCCACGCTTGGTGATGATCAGGAACAGGCCTATGAATCTTGGTGCAAGCTTGCCTTTCACTTTGAATCTCTGAGTATCGTGAAGCGGTGATACTTTGAGATACACATTATCTCCGACTTCAAACGTTAATTCCATACGACGGTTGTCAACATAACTCTTTTGTCTAGACTGTGCTACTTGAAGTCGATCTTTGATCAGTCAAACTTTCTCTTCGACTTGCTTGAGGGTATCTGGTCCAAAGACGTATCATTCTCCTGATTCTAACTAATGCAGAGGAGTTCTACGTTTTCTTCCATAGAGTGCTTCAAATGGGGACATTTTCAGACTTGACTGAAAACTATTGTTGTATGCAAATTCGGCATACGGTAGACACTTCTCCCAGTCTACGGTAAATTCCAAAGTACAAGCTCGAAGCATGTCTTCTAAAATCTCATTTCTTTTCTTTGTTTGGCCATCGGTTAGAGGATGATACGCTGTGCTGAAGTCCAAGTGGGTTCCGAGTGCGTCATGTAGACTAGCCCAAAAATGTGAGGTGAACTGAGAACCTCAATTCGAGACTATCCTCTTGGGTACTCCATGTAAACACACAATACGAGACATATATAACTCAGCTAATTTGTCTCCCGCGAAGGTTGTCTTTACTGGGATGAAATGGGCAACTTTGGTCAATCTATCGACTATGACCCATATTGAATCACATTCAAACTTGGTTCGAGGTAGGCCAGTAATGAAGTTCATTCTAATCTCTTCCCACTTCCACTGAGGGATCTGCAGTGGTCGAAGCAATCCTGTAGGTCTATGATGTTCGGCTTTAATTCGCTGACACACATCGCAGCAAGCTACAAACTCGGCGATGTCTCTCTTTATTTGCGGCCACCAATAAAGAATCTTCATGTCTTGATACATTTTGGTGCTACCTGGATGCAGGGTATAGGCTGAGCTGTGGGCTTCCTTCAGTATCAAGTCCTTGAGTTCCTTCTCGTGGGGAACAAAGAGACGTTTCCCATACCACAGGACTCCTTGCTGATCTTTGACCATCTTAGGGGCTTTCCCTTTAGCAATGAGATTCTTGAATTTCTACACTCTAGGGTGTCCTTCTTGAGTGGTCTTGATTTGCTCTTCTAGAGTTGGATGCACTTCCACAGCGGCTAGGGTGCCTTGCTCTATTAACTCGACGTTGAGTGCTGCGAACTCCTCATAGAGCTCAGGTTGGTGCTACTGAATCATGACATTACTGCAGTATGACTTACGGTTTAATGCATCTGCGATTACATTAGCCTTTCCAGGATGGTAATGGACATCTAAATTGTAATCCTTAATCAACTCAAACCATCTTCTTTGTCGGAGGTTGAGATCTGACTGGATGAAGATATACTTGAGACTCTTGTGGTCTGTGTATATATCACAGTGATTCCCAATCAAGTAATGCTGCCAAATCTTTAGGGTATGCACTACTGATGCTAACTCTAGATCATGAGTTGGATAGTTGCCCTTGTGAGGACGGAGTTGTTTGGATGCATAAGCTACAACTTTTCCTCCTTGCATGAGTATGCAGCTAAGACCTTGGCGCGAAGCATCGCAATAAACTTCAAAATCCTGTTGTATATCTAGTAAGGTCAACACTGGTGCAGAGGTTAACCTTTTCTTCAATTCTTGAAAACTCTTTTTATAGGCTTCTGTCCATTCATACTTCTTCTCCTGTTTGGAGAGTTTAGAGAATCCTTCAATGAAGCATCTATAGTATCCGGCCAAACCAAAGAAACTATGCACTTCAGTGACAGAGGTAGGCTACTGCCATTCCAAAATAGTTTTTACTTTGGATGGATCGACAGCTACTCCTTTAGCAGATACAATGTGTCCGAGGAAGCTGATCTCTTGGAGACAAAATTCACATGTGCTGTACTTGGAATAAAGCTGGTGATCTTTAATCATTTCTAGGACCAAATGCAGATGTCCAGCATGCTCTTCATTGGTCTTCGAGTAGATCAAGATGTCGTCTATGAATACGACCACAAACTTGTCCAAGTATTATGTAAATACTTTGTTCATGATGTTCATGAAGTAGGCTGGTGCATTGGTCAAGCCAAACGACATAACTGTGAACTCAAACAGGCCATACTGAGTGGTAAAAGTTGTTTTAGGGTTGTCCTTGCTCCTGATCTTGAGCTGATGATATCCTAACCTTAGGTCTATTTTAGAGAAAACTGCTGCTCCCGACAACTGGTCGAACAGGTCATCGATGTGGGGCAATTAATACTTGTTCTTGATGGTCACATCATTGAGTGATTGATAATCTACACAAAATTTGGCGGTGCCATCTTTTTTCCTTACAAAGAGCACTGGCGAACCCCATGGAGAAGAACTAGGTCAAACAAATCCTTTTTCTTGCAAGTCCTCAATCTGAGTGTTAAGCTCTTCGAGTTCATCGACTGCCAACTGATAAGGTCTCTTGGCAATTGGGGCTATCCCTGGTCTTAACTTGATCACAAATTCAACATCTCTATCTGGTGGCATACCAGGCAGCTCTTCTGGGAACACCTCTTGGTAAGCTTGGACTACAGGCGTGGTCGAAAGGGACAACTCCTTAAGGTGGTGGACTGCTCGATCCAAAGGAAAGGAACGATCCACACCCACCCTTATTGTGGTTTCTAAGTCTTTGGTGAGTACGACCACTTTGTTGGCACAATCTATCAACCCTTGATATTCGGCCAACCAATCAATCCCTAGGATAGTGTCCAGAGTTTGGGATTCGAGCACCAGAAGGTTTGCTAGGAACCCAGAATTTTCCAAAGCAATTTCTACTCCGGGGCTTACTGAGGTAGCATATAAGGATCCCCCAAGTGAACTAAGCACCACAGGTTTCTTTAGCTTATTGGTTGGCAACTTATGCCTTTCAATGAATGATCTCAAAACGAAAGAGTACGAAGCTCCAAAATCAAACAAAACTTGTGCGGGTACTGAATTGACAGAGAATGTACCCATTAGCACTCCTAGGGCTTCCTGGGCCTCTTCGACTGTGACATGGTTCACACGACCACGGTTCAGTGTCGGGGTAGACCTTGATGCTTGCGAAGCTAGATGACTGTTGCCTTGAGTTGAAGTCTGGCCTTGAGCTAGTGGGGCTCCCGAGTTGAACTTCGCGATAGTGTTCTGGCGTTGAAGGCACTTGTTGGCGAAGTGTCCTTTTTCCCCGCAGTTGAAGCAGTGAAGGTGGGCTGCTGGATTGACTGTTGCCGAAGGCCCAGCGGGGCGAAGGGTACGGAAACCATTCCCATTGGGATGTGGGGCTGGAGTTGGAGTTCTTTGAGACGAGGCTGCTGGTGGTCGGAAAGACGAGCTGCCATGAAATGCCGACTTCTGCTGAAAGCTACCTTGGGGCCTCTGAAATGCCATCTTCCTCTTGTGGATGATCTCCACAGTCTTTTTCTCATTTTCGAGTACTAGGGCTTTGTTGACCAGATGGTGGAATCTTGAGAAGTCGTGGAGGATAAGCTGGACTCTCATGTCTTCACGTATTCCTTCCACAAAGCGGTCGATCTTCTCTTCATCAGATAAGTCATTGGGAGCGTAGCAGGCAAGCTGGTTGAACTTCGTCAGGTACTCGTTGACTAATATGTGACCCTGCTTGAGAGATCTGAACTCATTCTTCGTCAATCTCATCGTACCTGTTGGTACAAAATTGTTTCTGAAAGCTATCTTGAATTCATCCTAGGGAATTGACTGCAAGGCAGGTTCAATCTCATCTAGCTACACTTCGGCAAATGCTTCTGCGACAGTGGGTTCTTGATGATCCTCAGCCTCAAGTGCTACTGCTTCTACTTCTTCTGCCTCTTCCTCTTCTGCTAATGGACTTTCCCTACCTCAGGGAGCGTGGTTGTTCTCCCACCATGCAATAGCGGCTCCTTTCAGCTGATGGGTGGCAAAGTCCACCTTGTCTTCTTCTAGGCATCGAGCGAGACTAAGCTTCTTCTCTGTGTATCTAAGCCAGTCTTCAGCTTCTAGGGGTTCAGTTGATGCAGCGAAGGTAAGGGGTCTTGTCCTGAGGGAGTCTGCCAGCTTGGAGTTATGACCAGCTGCTCTAGTCTGCTGACTGGTGAGCAAGGCTTGGAGAATATGCGTCTGCTAGAACATGACTTGCACCATTGTTAGGTTTGCTGGCAGTGAGGGAGGTAGATCTTGCCCACGACCACGACCACAGTTAGCTGCAAAGGCACCACGGGTTGGGGCGACAGCTCTTCTAGGCGGCATCCTGAAGGAACGCTGGGGCTTAGAACTAAGGGGAAGTATATAAGGGTTTACTAGTCCTCTAAAGCACACACAGAAGAACTCGAAACCAATAATGAGAACGAAACAAGAGCAATACGAAGCCTTGAGTGGCTACATTATATTAAGGGGGTTTAGGTGTTACATGGCTTCTGAAACATAGCATATAGGCCATGCTAAGCCGCGACACAAGATACAAACCACAACGTCTACAGGAGGGCAAGGCACTTGCCACCCAAAAGACTGCCTAGCAAGCACTACTAGCTAACCTTACTAGTCCTAACTACTCCAACGTGATGATGAAGATCTCAGGGTCGAAGTCTCCTGCGAGAGAGCAAAGGTCCCACAGCCACGACCACCTAGGATTTCAAGCAAGGGGGAGCCAGAAAAACTCAATGAGGTTGGAGATAAGTTTAGAACTAAGAGTGATGAGAAGGAGCAATAAGTACGCTATATCTTTGTCAAAGCTTTTCTTAGTTTTTGAGAATAAGATTCAAGTCCTATGGCAACGACTAGTCTAACTAAGGGTCCTACGGTCGTATGCTCTGATACTATCTCTATTAGACCCAGATTTCATAAATCCAAATCCTCTGTGAAAAAAAACACTGTGCTAATCCATGGATCAGTAGATAGCACTCACAGATTACATCACTGAAGCAATTCATACATGAACAAAGCTAAAACTACCCATTAATTTAACACATCAGAGTTTACATAGACTACATGGGGTCAGGTTTTATAATAAGGGCCGTGCAGGCCAAATGATTACATTTCAAAAACAGCAGAAACAAGGAGGTTTTGACCACCTGGTCAAAAGGGGGTTTCAACCACCTGGTGCGGAAACTACAGCAGAAGCAAAAGGAGGAGGATAGAGCACATCTCTCCACAGGCAAGTGACCGGGGCAACTTATATACGACTAGTATTAACCAAGGACCTGGACAATACTGGTCGTACGCAAGTACCGACGAGCCAGCTAGACTGAGGTGAGACCAAGAATACTTGAAACTAGACTACTATTTGCCATTGCCTTGCCCATTGATTTCAGGGTCCTCATAGTAGTCGTAGTCTCCATGATCCGCAGGATCTGAAGGGTTGGGGAAAGAGCGAGAATAAGCACAACTTTCGTGCTCGCGAATGATCATACAAGATGCAATATCATACATGCAAGGCTTGACAAGGGTGGCTCGAGTTCTTTTATTTGCCAAAGCAGAGTTTTCAAATAGGCATATAGTAAAAAGCAATCACTTAGCATTTTATCAAAAATGCATTTTATTGAAGATGATAATTGTGCAATAATAATAACAGCAGATGTTACCTCCACCTATGCTTATTTTGATTGTGGTTACCTCGACCACTTAACAACACTGGGTACAACCACCCAAGAAAAATTTAAATACCGGGTTACATCCACCCGACCAGTTTTCATCTCACCCACAAAGGTTTTTGAAACAGAACTAACTCTAACAAGTTTCCCATGTCTGCCTTTGACCATAGGTGCAGCTGTTTAAACAGTTTATACTATGCAGAGGTTTGTACACTGTACCCACAAGAGATAATCCACTTATAGCCCCACACGATTCCTTAGTCATGTGGTCGAGAGACCATCATAGTAACTTTTCAAATCATCTCGCCCATTCCGTCATCTCACCCATATGGGGTTGCGCCCATACATTGTGCGGGATGTTTACCACAACGACTAGCGCAGCTGGCCTCCACTCGCCACAACGACTAGCGCAACTGGCAACTTCACCTTACCTCGGTGTCCCATTCAAGTCGGAACGTGTAACAGCCCAAAGTTCTATTACCAGTTTAAAATTAATTAAAGTTATTTATTTCGTTGGATTTTCTGAAAGTCAGAAGAGTTTGATTGCTTTATTTGAATCTCTGAAGTTTTAAAAGTCAAAAAAAAATTTATTAAAATTTTTGAAGTTTTATTTGAAGTTAAAGTTGAAAAAAAAATTAAATTAATTTCTAAAATTTTCTAAAATTTTAAAAGCTTTCTCCTAAATATTTTAAAACCAAAATAATTTATTTGCAAAATTAAAAGCCAACTTTAAGTTGGGAATAACTTTATTAAGTCCAAAATAACTCTAGGAATTTCTGTGAATTTTTCTAGAATTTTTGGATTTTATTTGCTAGATTCTAAAACCAAAATGTATTAATCGAATTATTTAAATTCGTAAATCAATTTAAACCCCTAATTTACTTTTGGGCCGAATCTTCCACTGGGCAGCCCTTTCATTTTTCTTTCGGCCCATTCGGCCCGACCGCTCCCCACCCTTCCTCTCTCACCTCCAGACCCCTTTGCTTGATGACTACCCCACTTCCACGCGGGCCCCGCCACCTTCTTCCTCCTCCCCTTCTTCCCCACGATCCCAACCAAACCGCCGCCATTAGTGGCCACGCCGAGCTCCAAATTGGCCACGGTCTCCTTCCCCTTGACCCGCGCACGTGTGCGCGTCGTCCCCCGCGCCCTCAACCGCCACCACCCACCCGCCAACCTTTCCCTCTCCCCGCGCGTCACAACCGCCGCCGCCACGCCTCCGCGCCCACGATCTCCTCCTCTCCTCCGCCCCAACCCCTATAAAAGGGAGCACCGGGTGCGCCTCCTCCACCTCCACCTGTTTCCCCCTTTCACTCCTCCTCCCGTGCCCTCTCTCCATCGAATTGAAGAAGTTCGCCGTCGGCCGCTGCAAGACGCCGCCGCATCTACCGCATCCGTCGTCGACGCTTTGGCCTCGCTGCCGCCACCATCGGCATCGCCGTTCCAAGGGGCACCCCGTGCGCGCGCCCACTTCGCCGGAGCGCCACTCGAGCCGCCGCGCCACCGTGACCCGACCTCGCCGCCGCCGTTCCCTTCGCGCCCGACCGCCGGCAAGGTAACCATCGAGGTCCACGCGATCTCCTCTTCCTCTTGCCACCCTCGCCGGACTTCGCCGGGCCACCATTTGCCGGCGACCATGGGACCCTGTGCCGGCGCCGTCGCCGCCCGGCCACGTCGGTGCCACCTCACGCCACGTGGGCGCCACGTCGCTCATTTATGCTGATGTGGCGCACGGGTGGCACAAGCCCATGCCACGTCAAACACCCCCCGTGCGCAAACCGCGTAGACCGAGTCCATGTGGGCCGTGTCTATGACACGTAGGGCCCACTTGTCAGGATTAATTTAATTTCCGAATAACCTCAGGGCTGATGTCAGCATTGCGCCATAATTGGATTTTCCTTTAGAAAAACAATTTGGTAAATCCTTTTAATTTACAGATTTAGTTTAAAACTTGGAAAATTCATATCTTTTTCATCTCAACTCCAAATTGAGTGATTCCAAATTCTAAAATCTTATAAAATTAATATCTAGCTAAATAAAATATGATTATTTGATTTGGAGTAAGTTTAAACTGTCTGTTTGAATTTGAAATGATTTAAACTACAAATTTAGGTTTTAAATTTGTAAAATTCATATCTTCTGAACCCTAATTCCAAGTTGAGTTATTCAAATTGCTAAAATCTTAGACAACTATTATCTAGCTAAATGAAATAAAATTATTTCATTTGGAGTTAGTTTAAATTGTCTTTTTGAATTTATTCGAATTTCATTTGAATTTGTCATACTTTCGCGTATAGACTTCGACGATTCCGGAGAGTTAGATCCTTCGGACGATTTAGAGAGTCAAGACTTCAACGAAGGCAAGTTATACCCTTGACCATATTGCCCCCAGTATGTTAAAGTTATTTAATTCGGTTTTTAAAATTATTATTGCATGCATATTTTTAGTCAATTATTTTAATGCCCTGATTAAATGCTTTGTTATTCCAATTGTTATTGTATGGCCAATTTTGAATATTGAAATGTCATCCCTTTGTCACCATAGATAAAATGTTTGTAAATGCTTAGAACATGATTTTCATTTTGGGAGGATTTAGCCAAACCATTACAAAATTGTTTAAAATTAAATCTATGGTATTGTTTTACCGTAGAGATTTTGTAAAGGTGGTTTTTACTTAAATAAAATCAAAATGGTTTGGACTTGGGCGAAACGGATGAATGGTGGGTGCAGGTTTATGCACGGGTTTAATCTGGTTAGGATTAAAGCCCAGGGTTTGATTTTGAAAGACGCCCAAGTCAATTAAGGACCGGTCTTCGAGCCGCATCTTGCTATGCCTTACCGTACCACCACATGTCCTGTATGGGCAGGACCTGGCTTAATAATTTGTAATACCTCTTAGTTATTTGTGCTATGTTGTATGTGTGGGTGTTGGTTAGACAGTTTTCCCACCTAGCGCAAGAGGGGGCTTCTAGAGGATGGATAGTCCAATGGAAGTGAAACCTTAGCGGGCACAAATACTTTAGGGTAGAGCATTGTAAAAGCCTTGGCACGTGCTCTAGACTGCTTACCTAAGGTAGTGAGCGGTGGCATAGATATATGCCGGATAAACTAGAGAATTCGTGTCTTGTGGGTAAAATTGCACAAACTCGCAGAGTAGGAAACTATTGAATAGCAGCGTCATGATCATGGACATGCTAGCAAAGCCACTCGAGTTAGACTTGTTTTTGGTTTTTAAAAGTGATTTCAACAGATGTTTTCGGGATGGTTAGTCTGTGGGAAAATTAGGCGGTTAGCCATTGTGATAGGAGGTATCCTTCACCATTCAAATATGGAGGTTATCCACACTAAAAAATTGTCATTTAAAATCTAATTTTAGATATAGTATAAAAATGGCCTTGGAAATTAATATGATTATTTAAACTTGAAAATCTGCTTTATGCAAATAAACCCCGCCAATACCCTTGTTTACTTTATGCATGCATTCAATCACATTATTTGACGGGTGTAACTTGCGAAGCACGGTAGTAGTGCTCACTCTTGCTGAATAATCTTTATTCAGGAGAAGACTTCTACCAGGACGGTGAGGACCCAGATGCTTAAGCTACGCCCCCAGACGATTGCCTGTGGCAAGTCGTGTGGCCTACTACTACTGCTTTGCTTCCGCTGTGTTTTACTTTATTTGGCCTCAGGCCCTTTGTAATAAACTCTGATTTACTATTAATGCAATGCAAGATATGTTTATGATGTCATTTTTGTAACTGTGTACACTGGAAATCCTGGACTGGTGTATGAACACAGAGGATTCGGGATCTTTCGTTCCCGGGTCCGACAAAAGTGGTATCAGAGCCAGGTTTCGATCCTGGGACCTGTGGGTTATGGGCCGTATCAGAGCCATATCGACTGTAGGTCGTAGCCTAGTTAGAATGGTCGTTAGTTGAAAACTTCAAAACTTATTTTATATAACAAAAAAAATAAATTGTTCTCTCCTTATCTTGGTCATCTGTCTATCTTTAGCTTCTTTATAGCAATTCTCCCTTACCTAATTCTTTCTTCACTATTTTATAATGTTAAGTTGATCCTCTCTCCCTTGGAAATTTCTATAGATGGTCAACACGTTCTTAACCCATAAGTTCACAAGGCATGAAGCTGTCAAGAGAGCATCTTCATCGAAGGCCGTGAATTGAAGATCACGATGTCAGCCAAGCCATATAGCCTAAGTTGCCAAGACTCACCAGATTAAGAGTTTTTAATCGATAGAACGTTGAATAAAGCTATTAAAGTTTTTCTGGAAAACTTTTGGGTTGGTTCTCTCGTTTGGGAGTATTGTTTCGCTCTATCCCCTTAGTTCCTCTCATTTGTCTCTTCCCTATCCTTTGTCTCCTTTCCTAACCCTTAGAGAAAACCGACAGATGGTGAAAACTCGTCACTCTGGAAGTGGAACCAACACCAACAATGATGGAAGTGCCTCAAACAATGGATCAGAATGGCAGCAGATGATGGCCAATCAAAACCGTCTGATCGAACTGCTCTCTCAGTCCATCAACAACAACCAAACCCGACAGGCTGCAGCTTTCCAAGCTCCACCTCCACCACCTCAGAGGACTAGCATGTCAGAATTTATAAGGATGCGTCCACCAACTTTCTCAAGCAGCACAGAGCCCATGGATGCAGATGATTGGCTCCGAGCGATTGTTAAGAAGTTGGATATTGCTCAGTGCACCGACCGTGAAAGGGTGTTGTTTGCTTCGCACCAACTCATGGGGCCAGCTTCGGAATGGTGGGACAACTTCAACATCTCACATGCTAATGCTGAAGCCATCACCCGGAATGAATTTGTGCGAGCTTTTCGCCATGCACATATCCCCGCATGGTTAATGACCTTAAAGAAGAAGGAATTCCAATCACTCCACCAAGGCAACCGCTCGGTGGGCGAGTACCTGCATAGGTTCAACCACCTTGCTCGCTACGCACCAGCAGACGTGGCCAGAGATGAAGACAGGCAGGAAAGGTTCATGGAAGGGCTAAATGATGAGCTCTCCGTCCAACTGATCTCCCAGGACTACACTGACTTCTAGTAGTTAGTGAACAAAGCCTTTCGCCAGGAGGCCAAACACGTAGAGATGGAGAATCGCAAGAGAAGAATGACTGCACAGAAGTTCAACCTGGAGGTTTTCCTAAAGCTAGAGGGACTTCATCGCATCAAGTCAGATTCCAGCCAACAACTTCAACTGAAGCTTCTGCATTAAACAACCCAGATAGCTTGGAGTCTATCAAAGCACCTGAAGGTGGCCAGTCACAGAAGGACCCCTCCTATGATGCAGGCATCACGTGTTTTCACTGCCAGGAGATAGGACATTATGCCAATAACTGTCCAAAGAAGCAGCAGGCAGCGAATCCAGCCAACCCTAAAGTTCCAAAAGTCAACACCATGCAAGCAAACAGGAAGTCGTGGAATTCTGGACAGGGACATCTGTACAACGTCACAGCTCAGGCCCCGTCCGATGCAGAGTAGAATGCAGATGGCAACAACTCCAACTGAAAACCTTGTATCCCTAGTTTTCTTTCTAGCCACTCCGAATCTCGGGGACAAGATTCCTTTTAAGGGGGGTAGTTTGTAACAGTCCAAAGTTCTGTTACCAGTTTAAAATTAATTAAAGTTATTTATTTCGTTGGATTTTTCAAATTGAGAAGAGTTTGATTGCTTTATTTGAATTTCTGAAGTTTTAAAAGTCAAAAACAAAATTTATTAAAATTTTTGAAGTTTTATTTGAAGTTAAAGTTGAAAAAAATAAAAATTAAATTAATTTCTACAATTTTAAAAGCTTTTTCCTAAATATTTTAAAACCAAAATAATTTATTTGCAAAATTAAAAGCCAACTTTAAGTTAGGAATAATTTTATTAAGTCCAAAATAACTCTAGGAATTTCTGTGAATTTTTCTAGAATTTCTGGATTTTATTTGCTAGATTCTAAAACCAAAATGTATTAATCGAATTATTTAAATTCGTAAATCAATTTAAACCCCTAATTTACTTTTGGGCCGAATCTTCCTTTGGGCAGCCCTTTCATTTTCTTTTCGCCCATTCGCCCGACCGCTCCCCACCCTTCCTCTCTCACCTCCCGACCCCACCCGCCAGCGACTACCCCCACTTCCACGTGGGCCCCGCCACCTTCTTCCTCCTCCCCTTCTTCCCTACGATCCCAACCAAACCGCCGCCAATAGTGGCCACGCCGAGCTCCAAATCGACCACGGTCTCCTTCCCTTGACTCAAGACGTCTTGCGTCGTCCCAGCGCCCTCAACCGCCACCACCCCGCCCACCTTTCCCTCTCCCCACGCGCCGGTTCGCCCGCGCGCCACAACCGCCGCCGCCACGCCTCCGCGCCCACGATCTCCTCCTCTCCTCCACCCCGGCCCCTATAAAAGGGAGCACCGGGTGCGCCTCCACTGCACTGTTTCGCCTTTCACCTCCTCCGTGCCCTCTCTTGGCCGGAATTGAAGAAGTTCGCCGTCGGCCGCCGCAAGACGCTGTCGCCTCTACCTTGTTGTCGCCGACGCTTTGGCCTCGCCATCGCCACCATCGGCATCGCCGTTCAAAGGCACCCCTGCAGCGCGCCACTTCCGGGCGCCACCCGAGCCGCCGCCATGCCGTGACCCGACCTCGCCGCCGCCTTCTCCTCCGCCGCCCGCTCGCCGTGTCCGATCGCGGCAAGGTAACCATCGAGGTCCACGCGATCTCCTCTTCCTCTTGCCACCCTCTTCGGACTTCGCCGGGCCGCCGTTTGCCGGCAACCATGGGACCCCGTGCCGGCGCCGTTGCCGCCCGACCACGTCGACGCCACCTCACGCCACGCGGGCGCCACGTTGCTCATTTCTGCTGATGTGGCACACGGGTGGCACAAGCCCATGCCACGTCAAACACCCCCCGTGCGCAAACCGCGTAGACCGAGTCCATGTGGGCCGTGTCTATGACACGTAGGGCCCACTTGTCAGGATTAATTTAATTTCTGAATAACCTCAGGGCTGATGTCAGCATTGCGCCATAATTGGATTTTCCTTTAGAAAAATAATTCGGTAAATCCTTTTAATTTACAGATTTAGTTTAAAACTTGTAAAATTCATATCTTTTTCATCTCAACTCCAAATTGAGTGATTCCAAATTCTAAAATCTTATAAAATTAATATATATATCTAAATAAAATATGATTATTTGATTTGGAGTAAGTTTAAACTGTCATTTGAATTTGAAATGATTTAAACTACAAATTTAGGTTTTAAATTTGTAAAATTCATATCTTCGAACCCTAATTCCAAGTTGAGTTATTCAAATTGCTAAAATCTTAGAAAACTATTATCTAGCTAAATAAAATAAAATTATTTCATTTGGAGTTAGTTTAAATTGTCTTTTTGAATTTATTCGAATTTCATTTGAATTTGTCGTCCTTTCGCGTATAGACTTCGACGATTCCGGAGAGTTAGATCCTTCGGAGGATTTAGAGAGTCAAGACTTCAATGAAGGTTCAGAGTATTTAGAGAGTCAAGACTTCAATGAAGGCAAGTTATACCCTTGACCATATTGCCCCCACTATTTTAAAGTTATTTAATTCAGTTTTTAAATTATTATTGCATGCATATTTTTAGTCAATTATTTTAATGCCCTAATTAAATGCTTAGTTATTCCAATTGTTATTGTATGGCTAATTTTGAATATTGAAATGTCATCCCTTTGTCACCATAGATAAATTGTTTGGAAATGCTTAGAAAATGCTTAGACCATGATTTTGATTTTGGGAGGATTTAGCCAAACCGTTACGAAATTGTTTAAAATTAAATCTATGGTATTGTTTTATCGTAGAGAATTTGTAAAGGTGGTTTTTACTTAAATAAAATCAAAATGGTTTGGACTTGGGCGAAACTGATGAATGGTGGGCGCAGGTTTATGCACGGGTTTAATCTGGTTAGGATTAAAGCCCAGGGTTTGATTTTGAAAGACGCCGAAGTCAATTAAGGACCGGTCTTCGAGCCGCATCTTGCTATGCCTTACCGTACCACCACATGTCCTATATGGGCAGGACCTGGCTTAATAATTTGTAATACCTCTTAGTTATTTGTGCTATGTTGTATGTGTGGGTGTTGGTTAGACAGTTTTCCCACCTGGCGCAAGAGGGGGCTTCTAGAGGATGGATAGTCCAATGGAAGTGAAACCTTAGCGGGCACGAATAGTTTAGGGTAGAGCATTGTAAAAGCCTTGGCACATGCTCTAGACTGTTTACCTAAGGTAGTTAGCGGTGGCATAGATATATACCGGATAAACTAGAGAATTCGTGTCTTGTGGGTAAAGCTGTACAAACTCTGCAGAGTAGGAAACTATTCGAATAGCCTCGTCCGCAGTCATGGACATGCTAGCAAAGCCACTCTGAGTTAGACTGGTTTTTGGTTTTTAAAAGTGATTTCAACAGATGTTTTCAGGATGGTTAGTCCTGTGGGAAAATTGGGCGGGTTAGCCATTGTGATAGGAGGGTATCCTTCACCATTCAAATATGGAGGTTATCCACACTAAAAAAATTGTCATTTAAAATCTGATTTTAGATATAGTATAAAAATGGCCTTGGAAATTAATATGATTATTTAAACTTGAAAATGCTGCTTTATGCAAATAAACCCTGCCAATACCCTTGTTTACTTTATGCATGCATTCAATCACATTACTTGACGGTGTAACTTGCAGCACGGTAGTAGTGCTCACTCTTGTGAATAATCTTTATTCAGAGAAGACTTCTACCAGACGGGAGGTGAGGACGCTAGGCTACGCAAGCTCGCCCCAGGGCGATTGCTCGTGGCAAGTTGTGCGACCTACTACTACTGCCTTGCTTCCACTGTGTTTTACTTTATTTGGCCTCAGGCCCTTTGTAATAAACTCTGATTTACTATTAATGCAATGCGAGATATATTTATGATGTTATTTTTGTAACTGTGTACACCGGAAATGCTGGACTGGTGTATGAACACAGAGGATTCGGGATCTTTCATTCCCGGGTCCGACAGAACGCATCCGCCACTTGCACTACCTCGATCCTCTCCAGCGATATAACTTTCTGGGTTCGATAACTTTTCTAAGCCAAGTTGCACTTTGCAGACTTATGGTTGCACATATTTTACTGTGAGGACCCCGGAATATTGGAGGTTTATACCGGATTAACAATCATACCAAAAGCATAATTCTTAATCAAGAACAACCGATTCTTAATTAAAAATTATACTAGAAGCATAATTCTTAACAAGGTACAAATCCAATATTCAGGTTCCCGGATATATGTATCACAATAGTTCCCAGGTTCCAGACCATTGCACATATATCCTCAAACAACATTGTATCATACATACAAGGCATACATTTACATAATTATACATAGCATGTTACAATTCGGTTTGGAATTCTACAATATTATGTGACTTTGGTCACAACAAAACTTTACAGTGGAAGAAAAACAAAACAGCCAAAGACCACTAATGGCCTCCCATCACCCTCAGGCTATTGAGTGGAAGTTAGAACTAGCTTCACTCGTTAGCGTCACCCTGATCGACGCTAACGGGCATTTCATATAGATAACCATCCTCACCTGCAACAAGAGGTTATAAAACCTGAGTACAGAAGGTACTCGCAAGACTTACACAAACTATTAAAAGAAAGTGTTTGAGAGATCCTATACAAAGGATTAGAATTTTGTACGTGCATAAGGTTAACAACAGGAAGGTTATAATGGTTTCAATTTTTGGCGTAAAGCA
This sequence comes from Phyllostachys edulis, assembly GCA_036346405.1. NCBI lineage: Eukaryota > Viridiplantae > Streptophyta > Magnoliopsida > Poales > Poaceae > Phyllostachys > Phyllostachys edulis. The sequence goes on along the minus strand of CM070561.1, from coordinate 62,162,854 downwards.
ATACATCTTAAGCCTACACTTGCTAAGTTTTAATAAAGCAATTTTAATAAACCAATTTGGACTAAAACATGAAGTAAAAGAGAGCATAATCATAAATAATAATCAACATTAAAGTGGCTGTCCACTAATCATTAAAAACATTGCATGAATAGCTCTCATGCCGAAATAGTATTCAAAATCAAGTGGTAATTCAAAATCTATACAAAGATCTATTCAACTCAAGCGTTGTCCATAACCGTGGATACGGCTATTCGAATATTTTTAACCCTGCAGGGGATGTACATCTTTACCCACACGACTTAGCTAACCCGTAAGCCATCTAGAATAATAGCACACTGCCTTTGGTATGCCGGCCGGGTAAACTAAGATTTGGTGTTTTTCAACAAGTTAACACTATTGAGCTAGAATACTCATGTGTGGTGATCCCTTCGATTCAAGTTACTAATAGAACTCGCCAACCGGGTCCACATGTTGTGCCGGGAATGCCGACCCGATCGACAAAAATTAAATGACAGCAAGTAGAGCTGTGCTAGCTGCACATATTAGATCGCAATTGGAACCCTTAAGGTACGTACATGTGATGGAACGCATGTACGTCCTCACCCTCTTAAGAACATATGATACTGATTTGGTGGTCAAACACATATGTCCTTACTTCCCTGTCTTCCAACTCAATAGCATTAACCTTTTACTTAACCAAACAGCGCTCATACACTACGTGTGGAAGTACGTTGGGGCTTGAATCGTGTAGTCAATGTTCAGTCCTTAATCAATCCAGACAAGACAACCACATTTCCCAATCTCGTGCACGAAGGCACCATCACTAGCATCCACTTGTCCAAATTCAAAATCAGTGCAATCAACAAAATTTGCTTTCATTTCAGATTTAAAATAGACCGAACAAAGAATCAAAATAAATGAATTTCATTTAATGTTTCCAAGTTTGACAAAATAAACTTGACCAACACTACAAACTGCATGGCTAAGCAATTCCTGGAATAAGTATTTTAGTATAGAAGCACTACCTTAAGTTTCAGTGTATGGTCAGATTAAAGATAAGCCTCAAGTGTTGGGTGGTAACTAACTATTAACAGATCACAAATAAATTTTTAGGAAACTAGCATGCAACAGTGTCACTATTTTTATAAATCTACAGTACAAAAATTGGGATCAATATGGTGCAGAGAGGATGCTTGCCTTGATAATAATAAACCTCTTGTTCAGGTTCTTGTTGCTCAGTAACAGATTCAATCACTTCAGAAGAACCAGAATCTAAAACACAAAAGTCCAATGAATAACAAGAAAATTTGGCAGAGAACAAAATGCAGAAAAAGAGTGCATGATCAATAGCTTAATGCATACTTAACAACATGCTTAAGTTACTACTAACTAAAATAAATACCATAGTCTAAACTTATCATCTGATAATACTAAAATTAAAGTTTAACTAAAGCTACAGTGTTAGCTTTCTGAAAAACTGGAGCAGGACAGGCCACAACAAGGATTTAAACTTTCGGCTAATGGTGTTCATATGTTGGTGGTAGAGGTAAGAAAACAAATTTCAGGATAGTCAATTGATTTACCATTTGTCTATGTATTTCATATATTTGGCAAGTAGTTTTTCTTCATATTCATAAACTATATCATCATCCTTACAGGGATTTCGTTTTTGAACTATCTGACCAGAAACCCTTATTTGAGGAACCATGTGCTCCATGAGTCACTTGCAAAATATGGTTAATCTGCTACTTGTTGCAAAGAAATACTTGCCTGCGTGCTCCATAAATAACTGAACATAACTGGCACTGAATTCAGTTTCAGGTTTTGGAGAAACTGAAAATGGACAGATTTCAACTGAATATGGTTGCTGATTTCTACAAACCACAAGTTAATGAAGTTAAAAGTCTAACTTATTACTTATAAGCTTTACTAGAAGAAATGGAGGGCTAAATCTTGATGTAGGCTGTCGGCCTGCCCAGCAATAGCAGCAAAAACTGGAATTGAATTTCAGTTAGCTATAGTTTCAGGTTTTAGCAAAAACCGAAATTTTGGACAGGTTGCAAGGAATGTTTTGCTACATCATTATACTATGACAAAAGAGTATTTTTGATTAAGTCACAACTAAATGAGTACTATTTAAAGTCTAACTCATCACTTACCATCAGTTAACATTAACTATCAATTTTTGGTTGAAACAGGACTGCAGTTTTCAGGTTTGAAACTGAACATGACAGATTTTAGAAGAATGGTTTGCTGTTACATTAGACTACGACAAAAGAATACTTCTGATTAAGTTACAGCTAGATGAGTAGAATTCAAAGCCTAGCTTACCACTTAACATCATTTAACACTAATAATCCAATTTCGGTTTAAACTGAAACTGCAGTTTTCATATTTGCAAAAAACCGAAAACAAGGCAGATTTCAGATTTCGAAATCTTAAAACGAGACAGAATATAAAAATGGTTTGCTGATTCTAAACACTCACAAATAAAGTGTTATGCTTAAGTTTAGAGTACCCTTCACTAGGTTAGCAAGCTAACTCATCATTTAACCACTAATTGACAAGAAGTAACATTCAGTCAGAACTACAGGTTCAGATGTTGGAAAACTGAAAATGGACAGGTTTCCAAAGTAAAGCTTGCTGCTATAATATACTATGAGCAAAATGATATTTTTGATTAAGTAATAGTTAAATAATTGGAACTAAAAGTCTATTTATCATCCATTAGCACTAATTGATAAGAATTAATAAAAGCAGTTTCTACTTTGCACATTTTTAGTTTAACCGACCATATACAGAGGTGCAGCCGACTTAGGTGCCAAATGTGAAACACACATAAGCAAGACCGTAGCTCAAGCTACCACTGCCTCCTAGGTATACCTAATAACCAGGATAGAGCATAGCTAACCCAATCGGCAAAGCTTAACAGAAAAGAGGGAGTTACAGATTTAGAAAACAGAACTTAAGACAGATTGCAAATTTAGGCTGATTTGAGAATACACTAAGCAAATGATTCTAAATTAAGATAAAGCCGACCTTCAGAGTAGATAATATCCTAGATCAACCCTTGCTAGCATTAACCAACAAAGATCAACCGAAAGAATGGAGCTACAGCTTTTTGTCGGTTTGACCGACAACAGCAGAAAAAAAATGAATTTTGCCCTAAATCGAATTGGAGATATGATGAATTAAAAGAATGGTTGCTAAGGCTTCAAGGGTTTAGTAAAGATCTAATTAAGCTGAAAAGATGACAAGAGAAACCCTAGAACTCGGAAACGATATGGAAGACCGAAAAGCTATAAAAAAAACAAGATTTCGGTATTAAGGCAATTGGAGTATTACATGCACAAGTGAGTGCTTCAGATCAGCTATTGAGATTCCTAAGAAGCTTAAGATGGAGGGAATTAAGGTCATAGCTCACCAGAGCAAAGTTGGAGAAGAAAAGTTGCAGTTTTCAGTCGAAACACAGCAAGATTTGAAAATCTGCTGCTCCTGTTTAACCAAAAACGAAAAATGATGAATGGACTTAGCTATTGGAACCACAATACATGAGCTTGACAGGAAAAATTGAAGAACACCTCACCGGAGCAAGAAATCCCAAGTGGTGCTCCAGCCGGTTCGGTCACAGAGAGCAACACCCAGTTCCAACTGGACAAGAAAATGGATGAAGAGAGAAGCTCTCCTGGTCAACAACGGCTGAGAGCTAGAAACTATGATTCCTATAGAGTTGAACCACCAGAGAAACCAAGAGGACTCTAGAACTGCTGCGGTGGCAAAATGATGACAGGTGGCAGTGGATCATTCACAGGCTCACAGTGAATCGCCACCTCTTCTCCGACGTTCTGGTGCTGCAGTGCACAGGCGAGAGGAGGAAGAGAGAGGTGTTGCTGCCCTGTGCGTTGCTCCAGTCAGCCACAGCACACACACACCCAATGCAATCTCAAATGAAAGACAGCCATTTGATCTAAAAGGAGTGGCTGAGATTGTGATAGACATTGGGAGTTCTAACCGTTACTTTGTATATAGGCCGCGCGATCTTAATCGATCTTAATCTGACGGCCACACAAAGACTCGGCTCCAGGCGCACACGAGTTAAAATGGCCCCACACAGATTAAATCCAACTGCTCAGATGCATCGTGAGTTCGGACGGTCCGAACGTCACACTGATCTGGGCGGTTCGTCGAGAATCCGACGGCTCACGAGTTTGGCTAGAAAAGGAAGGTTTTAGTTTGTAGCCACATATCCAAGTTTTGAAATAAACAATGATGCTACGAAAAGCATCGTATTACTATTTTTTAAAACTAGGGCTATTACAAACCTACCCCCCTTAAGAGAATCTCGTCCCGAGATTCCGGGTAGTTCAGAAGCTGGAAAGGAATGAAGCTAAAATGATTCTTTTGGAAATATAACTTCAGTTGTCTTTATTTCTTTCAAAGACAGAAAAGAAAGATTCTAATAAACAACATAGTGTTGCTATTACATCCTTCTTTTACATTGCTTTGTTTAACCTTGCATTTCATAATTCAAAGGCAATTTTTAAATAGCTAAAAGGTGGGGTGCTCAATCCTCATCAGATCTTCGCGCTCCCATGTGGCTTCATCCTCTGAGTGATTAGCCCACTGAATTTTTAAGAACTTGACGGTGAGGTTTCTTGTTCTGCGTTCCATTTCATCGAGGATACGCACCGGTTGCTCTTGATAGGAAAGATCTGGTTGAAGATCAAGATTCTCATAAGCAGTGGCCTCGGTAGGAACACAAAGGCATTTCTTCAGTTGAGAAACATGAAAAGTATCATGCACTGCTGAGAGAGAGTCAGGTAGATCCAATTGATATGCCACAGCTCCTCATTTTGCAATGATTCGAAAGGGCCCGATATAACAAGGTGCTAGCTTTCCTTTCACCTAAAAGCGATGAGTGCCCTTCATCGGTGATACTTTGAGATAGACATAATCATCTACCTCAAAGCTTAACTCACGACGACGATGGTCAGCATAGCTCGTCTGACGAGACTAGGCAGTTTTTAAACGGTCTCGAATCAGACGAACTTGCTCTTCAGCTGTAATATCCCGTTCAAATATAAAACATATAAGTGACTAGTTCTCAAATGAAAAGAAATTAGAAAAGGAAAATTCAGAATTTTGGGGGAGTTTTAGAACTCGGGCCTTTGGCCCATAGCTCTTTGGGCCCATGTGGGGGAACTAAACCCTAGCATCCCAAATACTGTAGCACGGCACTGTAGCACCGCCGTCACTGTAGCATGGCGCTACTGTAGCACTCCCCTTTCCTCCGGTGCTTCCCCTGCAGATTGGCCGGCCATAAGCAAGAGGAACGAGGGGGAAGAAGAGAGGAGGAGGGAGAGGAAGAAGAAGAAGGTAGGGGTGATCTTCGCGAGGACTACAACGTGGTCCAGCGGGGGATTTCGTGGGTAAGATCGTGATTCTCAATAGCTAGTTCGGTTCTATAGATGTGCTTTGCTACCGATTAATCATTGTAGTATCCTGCTGTCGTAGATCGGTAGTACTGCAGTTCTGTTGATTCACGAGATTGGGTTAGTTCCAGGCAGATTAAGTGTTTAGGGTATCCTGGAGATAGATGGGGAATTTCGTTAGCTTTCTAGAAAGTATTAAATCATAATTATTGGATAAAAGATGAATTAGTTACGAATTTTGCAAGACTAGGTGTTAATTCAGTCTCAGGATTTGTGCAGCGGTCGTAGTTCTGTACATTAGAGTTTGGAGATGGCCGAATTTGGTCCGATGATTTCCATGAGATATTTAGATAACTTTATTCTAATTCCAGGAAGGTAAAGTTCATAAATTTTGGACGGATAGATCAAAAGTTATGAATTTTTAAAGTTATTACTGTAATCTCTCCTACTATTATGGATAGGTGTGAAAGGCTTCACTGTTTGAAACCATTGTTGTATAGTGGGAATATTTTTTATAATTTTATTGAGATAGCTGGTTTTCTGTAGTTTTTAGGGAGTCTTCAAACAATGAGTTTGGCTTTGCCAAACAAAAGTTATGATTTTCCCAAGTCAGAGATACCGAAGATGACAGAACGGTCTTCGGGATTAAAAACAAAGCATTAGATGTGGTATTTTGACCTTTCGGTCACCTGAGAAGTCATAGCTAAGAATATTTAGATTCCAGAAAAATTGGATTCATTACTTTTGGAGTTTTTACTCAAAAGTTATGGATTTTTATTTAATAGCTGTCTGTTTGGACAGATTTGGATTTTGGGAGCATATCGGTTAATGTTCGGGTTTCGTTTAGGAACGATTGCTCTCGTTTTGTTCCAATGCAATATTGTGTAAGTTTGGTTGACTTTTAGTATAATTCACGGTTGCCAGGTGGTGGTGACCCCCGGGGCTAGAGGTTTCCGTCGTTGTCTTCCGTCTCATGGTTGAGGCAAGTACCTTGGTTGATTGACTTAATATGAGTGAATGACATTGTTTGCTAATACTATGAGTATATGTGCTGTTCATGGCTGCTAAGATATTATGAAGGTTAATATTCAGGTTTTATAGTGTTACAAATTATGTGGTATTCATGGATGTTTGAAAATTATGAAGTCAATGATCATGAATGCTTGTAGTATGAATAGGTTTGTTCATATGTGAGGTTGTTACGAATGCATGATTATGATGATTTAAGATTTCATTCATATGCATCATGATGGCATATTGAAGGCTTGGTCATGTGATGACCAAGCAATTATTGAGGTCCCCGTCATGATTATGATGGGCTAAAGGTCCCCATGCTCGTGGAGCATGGGTTTTGGTCCCCATACTTACAGAGTATGGGCAATTGGTCCCTGTGCTAGAAGGCACAGGCATGGGTATGCATCGACAGATGCATACTTTGCATTACTGGTAAAATGCAAAAGAGAAAGAGAAAGAGAAAGTGTTTTTGAGCATCTCGCATAGCATGAGCATATGAAATGAGTGTTATAAAGATTTGTGAATGGTTGTGGATGATTACTGCTTGCTTATGTTATTGTTGCCATTTATTGTACTTCTTTGAGTCTTTGGGCTCACTCTTCTTTATTGTTGTTTGTTTTTTAGGTACCCTTTACAAGAACGACATGCATGGGAGGGAATAAACCTAGAGTGGTTGCACAATGGCACGAGCTACTCACCATCGAATTGTTTAGAGTGATAGTTTTTGTAGTTGAAGGAATTTGATTAGAGAATTAATTATGATTACTCATGCTTGGATTAATTGTAATAATGATGGTTAGCATAGCTTGAATGCTTAAGATTATGTTTTAGTTGATTAGCATATGTTGGATTTTTCTCTTATGGTATATTTGTCTATTAGGACCTCCGGTATAGTTAACTATACAAAGGAATTTTTGTCGGATTTTTAGAAGATTGTTCTAGTTTAAATTGATTATAGTTTAGTTTAGTAACATTCCAGGCTCTTGTTGGGCTGGGGTGTTACAGTTGGTATCAGAGCGGGCTGTAGGTCCGTGGTGAATAGATTAATTAAAATTTTTTAATGGCTAATCAACTTAAAAGTTTGACACACTAGTGCACAGTAGGATGGGGATGGGCTAATCATTGCATTTATGTTTTCGTTACATCGTTTTGATGATCGCTGATATGAATTGATTATGATTGCTTATTAACTGATTATATGATTATGAGATGATCTTGCATACTTATAATTGATTATATTGGTTATGTGTGTTGCTAGTTGCTGTTGATAGGTTGAGGTGGTAGTTGTGGCCCTGGGCTTTGCCAGGTTACACCACCATTCGTGGTATGGAAATAGAGGAGTAGATACCCCGACTACCCTAGCTATAGGTGTTGAGGGTGAATTCCTTTAGAAAAGTTGTTCTCTTCTTGAGCTTGAATTAGACAACTTCTTGTTATAGTTGTTGTTGATGATTTTTCTTGAGTTAGAGCTTACAATACAGCTGGTGAAGTTTTCATTGGTCTTCCTTGGTCCGTAAAGCAATTACTTGATCTCCTGAATGCTGATCTATTGTTGCTTGTGTGAGCGTCAGTTAACAGCATGATTGATCTTTTCATGGGAGGTCTGCCCTTCTTATTGGAAAATATGAATAATTTATTCACCTAGTATTCTGGATATTGAAAGTTTCCTGTTGCAAGTTCTTTAACATGTGAAAACTTTGACTTTTGTGTTTCTTTTGGGACTATTTCAAGTGTTGAAATTTAGTGCCCTTTGTTCTAAAAAGAATTAAAATCCTTCTATGTTGTCTTGTTATGTTTAAGCGAGAGATGGTAAACATAGAAGTTCATTGTTAAGGTGTGAGTTATCAAGTCAGATCTGTGGCGTGTGCATGATTGGTCTTAACCCAGAACATTGGAATTGAAGTTGATTAATTTGATGTTGTCATAGAGTAATTATCTGGTGGGTAGTAACTAAGAGTGTGTCCATACTTAAATAAAGTCAGAAGGGTTATTAAAAGTATGGAACATTGATGAACTAGTTTGATCACTATGGATGATAAATTTGGTAAGTTTTTTTGGGTAAAATGGATTTGCGGGTCTCAACGTGTTAGTCTAACCCTTTGGGATGGTTAAGTCCGAAGGTGTTAGATTATTGTCATAATGGTCTGTTAATCTTGGAGTTAGCTTTTATGAATATGTATCGATCATATGTAATTGCTAGGTGCAATTATTATGTATCAAGTATGGTGTTGAGCATCCCTAAGAAGTGAACTGATGGGATGTAATTGGGATCTATGTTTACGTGATGGTGGAGTGGTAGGATAATAGTATATTTTGATGAGAGGGTTGATTATTGTAATTGTTTAGTTTGCTAAATCTGTTGGATTACTTGATCTCAGTAGATTAATTTAACTGTGTAGGAAGGGAGAGATAAGGATGTATTTGACTGTTGTCTTAGTGGATAATAATCTGGAAGTTTCTTTGTAGGGCTACTTGATGATCCTACATTTGCTAGTGGGAATGCAAAGAGAGAGAGGACCACAAATTCTTCCATAACTGAATAACTGTTAAATGTCTATGGTGACTGCTAGATTAGATTGGTGTGCACTAAATTGATGTTGAGCATTGTTAATAGGTTAATGATTGGAATTTAATAGCAACCTATTTATGTGTGTTTTACAAGGATAACCTAGGCAGCTTGCCCTTGCTAAAAGATGGTTTATGTCGATAGCGTGGATTGTGCTTTAGATACTCTCTTAACTGAGTTGAGTATTGCAACCTATTAGAAAAGTATATACATATACATGAAATAGGTTATTGTATTTCTTTTGGAAAGGTTGATGATGGGATAGTAAGGTGTGTTGGTTCATGCCAGGAGTGCATTATGATGTTAGAAAGATTAACAGTATATGGTTGTGAGAGTGAGGTTGACTCCTTTAAGAGGAGAATAATTTGATTGCCTTTCTTGATATCCCGTAAATAAAAATGTTTCGAGTTTTGCGGTTGTGATCATTTGGGTCTCATGATTTATGTGGTAGTTGAAACTGTTCCGAACAAAATGACGTGTTGAAAGATTTTGTTGGTTCTTAAGTGGTTCTTGTCGATTGGTCTTAAGAACCTATCTTGTTCAAAATGGCAAAGTATTGTTATATTCAAAGGATTATTTTCAGTGTTAAGGAAAGAGTGTAGTAGGAGTATTTGATGATTGGAGTCAAGTTTTGTAACTTGCGGTTTAATTGAAAACATGCTTAAACTTTCTATTTTTCCGGCCAAGAGTTGTTGAGTTTCAACAGAAGTGTCTTATTCATTGGTTGATATATGCTATTCTCTTTTTGAGGGGTACGCTATTGGAATATTTCTTTTGGTCTCGTGCTCACTGCAAGGACTAACGTTTTCCTGTGTGCCGAAACTTGTCCTTGTTCGTCTCTTCCTTTTGAGGAAGGATCAATAGATTTGTGTTACAAAGAATTAAAGCTTAATCCGCAATTGTTCGGTGGTGGTCAAGTAATTGTAGTGGTGAGATTTTGGTACCAAGCTATTGGAGGAGTAGTAGAAGGTGAATCGGTTTTGATCTATAACTCTTGGAGAGAATTTGATTCAAATGGAATGTTTGTCGCTGAAGTAAAACTGATTGGTGTTACGACCAAGTCGAACCTATGGTAAAGTGTAATCCCAGAACTTTGGTTCATGTTGAAATATTGGGATTATCGAAGGTATGGAAATCTTGATCAAGTTATAGAGTGTCGCGATTGGGTTGTATTGCCAGGTTGTGTAGGTGATTCATGATGATGTGATTTAATGAGACTGGGATTATAAAGTAATTTAATCGTTGTTGCAATTAATGGGATAGTGTGAAATGTTGAGTTAATGTCAAGAATGACTCGGTCTGATTGAGTAACCCTCTGAGAGTTAAAATCCTTGTAAAGGTAATTTAAATCAGAAAATATTTCCATGATGATGTTAATGAGCGAGTATGTTGGAATTGTGGGAACTTTAGGGAATCAATATGAGGATTTCCCTATCTTTTATATCAGAAGTTCGTTGTAAGAGTTTAGAAGTTAAATTTGGACTTTGCATTTTTCTATGCTAGGTCTTTAGTCGCCCAATGATTTTGTAGAGGAAATAGAATAAAGGGCAGATTTCGAACAATGAGATGATCATTGATAGAACACTTTTGATGTAGCACATTAGTGGTGTACTGAGAATTCTAAGTTATTTATTCTTAAAAGTTTGAGGAAGATCTATTGTGAGGCGCATTGGGTGCCCTCTGTCAAAAAAAATTGTCAGTAGAAGGAGTTGTTTAGAGTGTTTCGGTGGGGTTCAATAGAGCCTCTATACAAAGGTGTGGATGATGTATTTCGGCTTGAGCATAGTTTTGAGTATGCCAATTTAAGAGATTTGAGCTCGTGTGGTATGTGATGGCATATGTAGTCCTTATCAGTTCAGAAAGAATAAAGGAAGTATTTGGTTTGGGCATTTGAGCGGTTGCTCTTTCAGTTTATGTGGTGTTTATTTGTAAACTGTCTCCTTGGAAAGCAGAAGGGATTTCATGATGAATCTTTGCTTCCGAATTTGACCCCTTTTGTGTGAAGTTGCCATTTCATGGTTGCAATGAGAATCCGTTATTCTCAGTGGGGTTCTGGTTATAAAAGAGTTGTTTAAAGCGAATTTTGCTATATGTTCCTGGTTAAAAGAGGTGCTCCTTGTTAGATGAAGGAACCGATTGAGAAGTGGGATAGGAATTCCATGTGGGTTGTGCATGTTATGTGCTTTAGTAACAAAAGGGAAGTTGGCCTAGGGTACATTGACTTGTTTTCAACTGTTGTGGGGATTAGGAAGTGAGCATATCACTTTGACCGTCTTGGGCCCATACGTGATGTATGCATCGTCTGGTATGTTCTCGTCTTTGAGTAAGTACCGAGCAAATCAAGCTTGGGATTTCGATTAAAGCCATGCACAACGAGTGGGACCTTATTTTTGAGTCTTGTGTGTTGAGAGAACCTGTAAAGGTCGAGACGAGTGTTGAGGTGTAAGATGTTGATATCCTTCGAGGTGAGGTGGTCGCATATGTCCTAGAGGGAAGCGATTTAGGAGTTAAAATCTCGCATGCGTGACCAAAATCCAAGGTTGTTCACATTGCGTACGTGTTGAATGTGATTAATTTCAGTTGTAGTGTTCCTGTGAATAGAACGACAAGTACAATTCGAGGTCGAATTCTGTTTAAGGGGGGTAGAATGTAATATCCCGTCCAAATATAAAACATATAAGTGACTAGTTCTAAAATTAAAAGAAATTAGAAAAGGAAAATTCAGAATTTTAGAGGAGTTTTAGAACTCGGGCCTTTAGCCCATAGCTCTTTGGGCCCATGTGGGGGAACTAAACCCTAGCATCCCAAATACTGTAGCACGGCACTGTAGCACCGCCGTCACTGTAGCACGGCGCTACTGTAGCGCTCCCCTTTCCTCCGGTGCTTCCCCTGCAGATTGGCTGGCCATAAGGAAGAGGAAGGAGAGGGAAGAAGAGAGGAGGAGGGAGAGGAAGAAGAAGAAGGTGGGGGTGATCTTCGCGAGGACTACAAAGTTTGGTCCGATGATTTCCATGAGATATTTAGATAACTTTATTCTGATTCCAGGAAGGTAAAGTTCATAAATTTTAGACGGATAGATCAAAAGTTATGAATTTTTAAAGTTATTACTGTAATCTGTCCTTTTATTGTGGACAGAGGTGAAAGGCTTGGCTGTTTGAAACCATTGTTGTACAGTGGGAATATTTTTTATAATTTTATTAAGATAGCTGGTTTTCTTTAGTTTTCAGGGAGTCTTAGAACAATGAGTTTGGCTGTGCCAAACAAAAGTTATGATTTTCCCAAGTCAGAGATACCGAAGATGACAGAACGGTCTTCAGGATTAAAAACAAAGCATTAGATGTGGTATTTTGACCTTTCGGTCACCTGTAAAGTCGTAGCTAAGATTATGTAGATTCCAGGAAAATTAGATTCATGACTTTTGAAGTTTTTACTGAAAAGTTATGGATTTTTATTTAATAGCTGTCTGTTTGGACATATTTGGATTTTGGGAGCATATCGGTTAATGTTCGGGTTTCGTTTAGGAACGATTGCTCTCGTTTTGTTTCAATGCAATTTTGTGTAAGTTTGGTTGATTTTTAGTATAATTCACGGTTGCCAGGTGGTGGTGACCCCGGGGGCTAGAGGTTTCCGTCGTTGTCTTCCGTCTCACGGTTGAGGCAAATACCTTGGTTGATTGACTTAATATGAGTGAATGACATTGTTTGCTAATACTATGAGTATATGTGTTGTTCATGGTTGCTAAGATATTATGACGGTTAATATTCAGGTTTTATAGTGTTACAAATTATGTGCTATTCATGGATGTTTGAAAATTATGAAGTCAATGATCATGAATGCTTGTAGTATGAATAGGTTTGTTCATATGTGAGGTTGTTGCGAATGCATGATTATGATGATTTAAGATTTCATTCATATGCATCATGATGGCATATTGAAGGCTTGGTCATGTGATGACCAAGCAATTATTGAGGTCCCTGTCATGATTATGATGGGCTAAAGGTCCCCATGCTCGTGGAGCATGGGCTTTGGTCCCCATACTTACGGAGTATGGGCAATTGGTCCCTGTGCTAGAAGGCACATGCATGAGTATGTATCGACGGATACATACTTTGCATTACCGGTAAAATGCAAAAGAGAAAGAGAAAGAGAAAGTGTTTTTGAGCATCTCGCATAGTATGAGCATATGAAATGAGTGTTATAAAGATTTCTGAATGGTTGTGGATGATTACAGTTGCTTATGTTATTGTTGCCATTTATTGTACTTGCTGAGTCTTTGGGCTCACTCTTGTTGTTGTTGTTTGTTTTTTTAGGTACCCTTTACAAGAACGACATGCATGGGAGGGAATAAACCTAGAGTGGTTGCACAATGGCACGAGCTACTCACCATCGAATTGTTTAGAGTGATAGTTTTTGTAGTTGAAGGAATTTGATTAGAGAATTAATTATGATTACTCCTCATGCTTGGATTAATTGTAATAATGATGGTTAGCATAGCTTGAATGCTTAAGATTATGTTTTAGTTGATTAGCATATGTTGGATTTTTCTCTTATGGTATATTTGTCTATTAGGACCTCCGGTATAGTTAACTATACAGAGGAATTTTTGTCGGATTTTTAGAAGATTGTTCTAGTTTAAATTGATTATAGTTTAGTTTAGTAACATTCCAGGCTCTTGTTGGGCTGGGGTGTTACATCAGCCTCCACTACCAAGTCTGGACCATAGAAGGGTCTTTCACCAGACTCGGACCAATTCAATGGAGTCCTACAAGCTCTTCCATACAAGGCTTCAAAAGGTGACATTTGAATACTTGCTTGGTAGCTGTTATTGTAGGAAAACTCCACATACGGCAAAGATTTCTCCCAGTTCTTGCCATATGATAGCACACAGGCCCTAAGGAGATCCTCCATCACCTGATTTACCCTATCAGTTTGACCACTGGTTTGAGGATAATAAGCAGTGCTGAAGGAGAGTTCAGTCCCCATAGCTTGATGAAGACAATTCCAGAAATGAGAAGTGAACTGAGGTCCACGGTCTGAAACAATGACTTTCGGAACACCGTGGAGACAAACAATCTTAGCAATATAGAGCTCTGCTAATTGCTTGCCATTGAAGGTGGTTTTGACAGGAATAAAATGAGCCACCTTCGTCAGACGATCAATGATCACCCAAATGGCATCAAACCCATTCCGAGTCTTTGAAAGACCGGTAACAAAATCTATACCAAATTCCTCCCATTTCCAATGTGGAATAGACAAAGGTTGAAGGGTACCGGCTGGCTTCAAGTGCTCAGCTTTAACCCTTTAACAAATGTCACATTCACCAACATACTAAGCAATTTGCCTTTTTCATTTGGCTCCACCAAAATATCTTCTTCAAGTCCTGGTACATCTTAGTGCTTCCAGGATGCAAAGAAAACTTGGAATTATGAGCTTCTTTAAGAATTAGGCCTCTCAGTTGAGGATCTAAGGGTATCACCAGACGATTGCGATATCGGATGATACCTCAGGTATCTTTAGAAAATTCGTCGGCTTTACCTGCCTTCAAATTTTCCCTGATCTTAGCTACCTCTGTATCAGTTTTCTGGGCTTCCAGAATCTGATCTTCAAGTGTGGACTTCACTTGCAAGGCAGCGAGAGTTCCTTCTTCTACCATTTCGAGACTTTGTAGGATCGTAATGGCAATCAGAAGGGGGGGTTGAATGATTGCAGCGAATTGACCCCCAAATTCTAACTTCTTCTTGTTATCAAGAACTCCGGCAAACTCTTTGGATGACTTGAAAAACTTCACAGCGAGTATCACCTCAAGCGTACAGCAAGATCGACAAATCAAGAACCAAAGTTGAACGAATCTGAACTTTATATATCAAACTTGATTTTTGTCTACAAGGCTCTCAGCAAGCACCCCTTAAAGCCCCAAAACGAAGGACCTCTAAACCGCAGCAAAACAAGCTACCGTAAAAAAACCCAAAAATCCCCATTTTTCAAAGCGCACCCTTTGCCTCTTCTTATAGCCTAGAGTCCTATCCATGTCCAACACGACACCAATACGGATCCTATCTTAAGACAACCAGATTTGGAACTCCTTCCAAATCTGTCTTTCCAAAACTCCACGCCGTAAGCCTCTAGGACTCCATCCCGTAGCTTCCAGCGTGCACCCGTGATCTCCACGTGCTCCAGCGCAATCCAAACCACCTCTTGACATCCACGACTTCCAAGACCTCAGATTCCCCATCCTAGTCCGAGTCAATCCCGTCACCGACTGTGATTCGTCCTCAACACCTAACCTGCACATGCACAGATCAAGGAAACCAATTCTTGGCACAAGTTCTCCAACTTGATCATCCATTAGTTCACTCACACCCATAAACACTATCATGCATCATGCAACAAGATATAGCTCACGAATTTAACAAATCCTCAGTCAAATCCCCAAAACGACAACTTCCCGAGCATAACCGAACTACCGCCATTATATCGTCAGATTACTAAGACACGCGATCGCATCCGCTCAAAGCATCATGAACTACCGCTCATTGGGAAATCTCAAGATCTTCCAAAAACATGCTCTCTGGAATTTCCATACCGCAACCTTGCGGTCATACCTTTGAGAGGTACTACCGCCGTTCAAACTGCGGTATTACCGTCTTGCGGTAGTACCGCTTCACAGCTGCGGTACTACCAATTTTCACTTAACAGTACCTGTCAGAAACTCTCTTTCTCTCTCTTCTGAAAGAAAACAATCGTGGTACTACCGCCGTTAACACAACGGTACTACCGGACCACACGGTACTACCGCGTTCATCAGCGGTATGATTGTTTTGCAAAGCTTCTCACGAAACTCAAAGCATTTACTGTTCAAGGTCTGAACGTTCCCGTGAATATCAACCGTTGGATTTCAAATCAACGACTCACAAAGCTTGAGACGTTCGGACGGTCCGAACGTTCACCTCAATATCAGCCGTTAGATCAAGATCTAACGAACCGAGCAAAACGCATCAGAGAAAATGACTTGCGGTACTACCGTAAACTACTCGCGGTACTACCGCAAAGCGGTAGTTCCGTGAAAACAACGCCGGTATTACCGCAACACGAAAAAGCTCAAAAACTTCAGAATAAAGCCCTTTTTGCCACGTGGACGCTCCAGATGACACAGCCGATCGGACCACGCTTCACAACCGTCCGATTTAGAAAACATTGTAGCAAGTCCGAACGGCCCACTTGATTTCATCCGTCAGATTTCAATCCAACGGCTCATAGTCCTTGAGCAGTTCAGACGGTCCGAACGTTCACTTCAATATCAGCCGTCAGATCAAGATCTAACAGTTCGAGCAAAACACCGTTCAGAATCAGTGACTTGCGGTACTACCACTACGCACCCACGGTCATACTGCACTCCGGTAGTTCCGCACAAACAAAACCGGTACTACCGATAATCCTGACAAAAGCTGATTTAACCAAAACTTAACAGAGCAATGAACCAAGTCACCACAGCAAGTCTTAAGGACAAAGTATTCAACATTAAGTACTGAGACTAAGTCTAACTTATTGTCAATGAGTTCATCATCAAATAACATGACTAAAAACCTCTTGGTCTTACAATCTCCCCCTTGATGACTACATTGACAATACTTTTAATAATCAGAGTGAAAGGAAGTGACAAAGAGTCCACGCTGCCAAGCAAAGTGAACTGCAGCTAAAAGACTTCCTCGAAAAACAAATTTTGTCTTATTTTTCTCCCCCTTTGGCAATGTGATCATCAAGAGTAGAAAGAGAAAAGAGCATGAAGGATAAAAGTCCAGAAGCTTTTGCAAGTTAATTTACTGAATTAGCCAAACCAAATTGGTTGAGTAGAGCTAACAAGATCATATCAATGCATATACCATATAGCAATGTCCAGACAAGTATTTCAAGGTGGTGAGATAATTTAGATTCATGACAGGCATTTCACACAATGACTAAAAAGATTACAAGATCACAATTAGAAGTCACCAAAAAGAAGGCACACTTGCTAAACTTAGCATATAGCTGATGTTTGCGAAGTGTTTTCAACACAAGTATCAGATGCTGCTCATGCTCTTCAGTAGACTTGGAATAGATAAGAATGTCGTCAATAAACACGACAACAAACTTATCCAAGAAATCCATGAATACTGAATTCATAAGATTCATGAAATAAGCCGGAGCATTTGTTAGACCAAAGGACATAACAGTGTACTCATATAACCCGTAACGAGTAGAGAATGCTGTTTTAGGAATGTCCTCAGCTCTAACCTTGATCTGATGATAGCTCGATCGCAAATCAATTTTAGAAAAGACTCGGGCTCTAGTCAACTGTTCAAAAAGATCATCAATTCGAGGCAAAGGATATTTATTTTTGATAGTGACTTCATTCAACGGACGGTAGTCCACACACATCTGTAAAGTCTTATCTTTCTTCTTGACAAAGATGGCCGGGCATCCCCAAGGTGAGGAACTCGGTCGAATAAATCCCTTGTCAAGTAATTCTCCAAGCTGTTTCTTCAATTCAACCAGCTCATTAGGAGGCATACGATAAGGTCTTCTAGATATGGGAGCAGTACTAGGAACTAGTTCAATTACGAACTCCACTTCCCGATCTGGTGGCATACCGGGAAGGTCATCAGGAAAGACGTCAGGATACTCACATACAACTGGTACTGACTCCAAGGTAGGGGTGGCATCAACTTGCAACACACAAAGATGAGAATTGACTATCTTGGATTGAAAAATGACTGAAATGCCGTCTTCATTAGTTATAGAAATAGACCATCGAGCATAATTAATTTGCCCTCGATTCTTGGATAGCCAATCCATTCCCAAGATAACATCCAACCCTTTAGAGTCTAACACAATCAAATCTGCCCAAAAATCTACGCCTTGAATGTTTATGTTAACATTACGGCAGATTTGATCAGTTTTGAAAACTGATCCAGGTGAATGAATAACATGCGGTGGGTGAAGTTTTTGCGTGCCCAAATGATGTTGTACAACAAAATGCCTACTAACAAAAGAATGGGATGCTCCAGAATCAAATAAAACAGTAGCTGGACTGGAATTAACTAGGAGCATACCGAGAACAATATCAGGTGCATTAGCCGCCTCTTCAGCAGTGATCTGGTTCACACGACCTCGGGCCGGAACTGGATCAGGCTTGATAGAGGTCTTCGGAGATGGTGCCGACGACAAGCATGGGAAGGTGAGCAGTGGTACCCCACATGCCTTAGCATAACACTGGTTTGCGAAATGTCCAGGACGTCCACAATGGAAACAGATCACGGATATTGCTGACAGTGGGTGGCCGATTCCCACCAGATTTGGGCTGCCCAGTGGGTGGAGGTGGACGAAGTGCAAACACAGGTGCCCTAGGTGGAGCTGGAGTTGGCGCTCGAAAAGACTGAGGCTGCCACAGACGCAGTCTTATTGAACGGCTACTAGCTGCAAACTGGGTAGCCTTCTGCCGCTTCCGCGACTCCTCCAAAGCCTTGCTTTTAGTCTCAGCAATAATGGCTTTGTCGACAAGGTGTTGAAAATTTCTGAAGTCCTGCACTACTAGGGCCAACTGTAGCTCTTCAGATAATCCATGCATGAAGCGGTTCCGACGACGAAGGTCAGTCGAAACATCATCAGGTGCATACCGAGCGAGGAAGTTGAATTCATGCAAATACTCGGTCACCGACTTTCGCCCTTGCTTAAGAGCGAAAAATTCCTGCTGCTTAACCAACATCACCCCTTCGGGAATATGAGCTTCACGAAAAGCTTCCGTGAACTCATCCCAAGTAGGGACATGTCCAGCAGGCTAAATGGCAAGAAAGTTGTCCCACCAAACACTAGCTGCTCCATCCAACTGGTAACTAGCGAACAGGACTTTCTCCCTCTCGGAACATTGAGATATCCGCAACTTCTTCTCAATATTCCGGAGCCAATCTTCGGCTTCCAACGGTTCTTGGGAGCTAGAGAACACCGGCGGGTTGGTCCGTTGGAAATCAGCAAGACCCCCATGCACATGATGGCCTCCTGCACCGCCAGCTGGTGTGGTAGTGGAAGAAGTGTTACACGCAATTTGCTCTAGAATGCGCGTTTGGTCCATCCTGTTGCGCTCTATCTGCATGAGGACATCAGCCATTGAGGGCAGCGGAGGAAGCTCCTCTTCCTGACGACCACCTTGTGTACCATGAGAACCAGAAGGGTCAGCCTGCTCTCCCTGAGAGTAGGGAATTGGGGTAGAGAATCTCTCTTCTTGTTGTGCTCGCGCGCGAGTAGTAGGTCCTGTCATACTGTTACCACACAATGGTTAACAACATCACAAGGATACACTCAAGCAAACACAAACAAGATTGGACAGAGAGAAAGAAAATACTAAACCCCCACATGCATAATGATATGAAATGCATCAGAATTAACACCAAAAGAACACAAGTTCCATTTCAGCAAACGAGTTTAGTACATCACCCATATATGTCAGTAGACCATAATGGGCAAGATCCAACAAAAGCTTTACAACCTTCAGAGTCGAACAAAAGGGCCATCTTGTTATTTTTAATACAGGACAGCTACTGGCTGGCTACTACTACTTCCTAAGCATGGTGCTCATCATCCATCCCCTACACATAGTCATCGTGGTTAAAATTCACCGAAAACTCATTTAACAGATGAGCCTCAGGTGAACCTGTGTCTATGGGGTTCGATGGACTGTTGAGACGCCGAGGAGAACCTAGTAGCAGATGATGACCTCCAGGAGGTGCAGGTCGCTGTGTGCGAGGAAAGCCTGCAGACATCCGGGCTTGGCGACACTGTCCAAGGATAGGAACAAGTCCGACCACCTCAGGAAGTCGAAATCCCGGTGGTGCAGTAGCAGCTGGAGGGATCTCGTTGTTACCATAAAGCACGTTACGGGGAACGAGATTCATGGCAACACCAAGCCTCAGATACTCTTGAGCTTCATGCAGACGACGGCGGGTCTCCCACAGCTCATACACCAGGCAGCGATGGATTTGGTCCATAATATGAACCAACCTCGCCAACTGGCGTACATGTGGGTCCTCTCCAAACTGAATCTCATCGAACGTGCTCACATCTGCTCTAGGACCTTGCTTCGGGAAGTGATCATAGGGTGGTTGAGACAACTCCGTCAAATCATGACGAAGAAGACTCATCATCCTACGAGCTGCTTCCTGAACGGCCATAGACTCAGACATGGCATGTGAATGGATACAGTATGGAATACTACCCACCACCTGTCTGGCAATCACATTAATGATAGCCCGGTATTCCTCCATCTCGGGTCCTCGATCACGACGATAGATGGCATATTCCGGTTGATAGGTAAAGTTGGCTCGCCACATCATATCCCGCAGCAAAGCCGGAAATCCATCTACGTCTTCGGCTTGGGTCTCCTTAACCAAATACCAGCCGCTCATCTGTTAGACAAAAGACAAGGTAAGTAAGCAACTTATCTTGAAAAGTCAACAGAAAGTTGGGTAAGAATTGATACTAGGGAGGGTAAGAAATAAAAGATACATACTTAAATTTTTAGAAAGTATTTATGTTAAAATAATTTCACAGAAACTCACTAATGCTAACGACCATGCTAATTCTAACCTACAGTCAAGCGTATGCTCTGAAACCAACGCTGTGAGAACCCCGGAATATTGGAGGTTTATACCAGATTAACAATCATACCAAAAGCATAATTCTTAATCAAGAACAACCGATTCTTAATTAAAAATTATACTAGAAGCATAATTCTTAACAAGGTACAAATCCAATATTCAGGTTCCCAGATATATGTATCACAATAGTTCCCAGGTTCCAGACCATTGCACATATATCCTCAAAAAACATTGTATCATACATACAAGGCATACATTTACATAATTATACATAGCATGTTACAATTCGGTTTGGAATTCTACAATATTATGTGACTTTGGTCACAACAAAACTTTACAGCGGAAGCAAAACAAAACAGCCAAAGACCACCAATGGCCTCCCATCACCCTCAGGCTATTGAGTGGAAGTTAGAACTAGCTTCACTCGTTAGCGTCACCCTGATCGACGCTAACGGGCATTTCAAACAGATAACCATCCTCACCTGCAACAAGAGGTTATAAAACCTGAGTACAGAAGGTACTCGCAAGACTTACACAAACTATTAAAAGAAAGTGTTTGAGAGATCCTACACAAAGGATTAGAATTCTGTACATGCATAAGTGTAGGACCGGAAAGGCGACTAGAGGGGGGGGTGAATAGACGCTTTCTCTATTTTTCACCTCGATCGAACTCAACACGACTTTCACTCCAATAGCTATGAAAGCTATGAAGATCTGTATTCAGGCACAGCGGATGACCTGTGTTGAATCCAATCAAACCCCGAAATAAAAGACCAAAAACAACTCACATCAAAGCCCAAGTAAAAAAGTGTAGCAGCTAAGGAATAAACTAATCAACTAGAGCTGCCACGGCAATAAAAAACTCAAACAAGAATCGTTGGCATTAAAACCAAAATCAACCCACTGGAATCTGATTTGGACTGCAGGAGCACAGGTGCCATCAGAGGATTTCTACGGGCTGCCACAGCACTCATCTCTTCGGTCTACAGGTCAGAGCATCATTGAAGGGAGCCAAACAAAAAATCTTACAACAGAACCATTTGGTCGCAATTTCTTGCCGCCACGGCAATGCTTTTCAGCTAGGCACTCCACACGCACTCAACAGGGCTCCTCCATACTCCCGTTATGTGTGTTCCTAGAGATATGACGACGCACTCGATGCTCATGTTTCAAACGGCGAAAGCAAAACCCAAGAGTGTGTCCATTCTTCTTACAAAATGTGCAATGGTACTTCTCTTTTGAAGATTTAGTACCATTTGAGAAAGAAGCACATTTGTCTTTTGAAATCCGTTGGACAACACAAGAAGAGTCCGAAAGAGTCGAACTCACCAAAGAAGAGCTATCCAAAGCGATGCCACAAAAACCAACATCAAGTGACTCGCGTTTAGCACAAAAAGACTCCAACTCCGAATGCAAAGATGCAAGAGAAATCTTAAAAACATCAATCTCGGAGTGAAGGCAAATACAAGAGTCACAAGATTTGGTGCTCATATCATCGCGCAAAGACTCAATCTCGCTCTTCAATGAAATGCAAGATGTGCAAGAAATTAATGATGCTTTCGAATTAAGCATGCAGTTCAAAGCATCAATTTCAGTTTCTAAACAAGCACAATTCTTGCAAGAGACTAAACCATCCTTAAGCAATTTTTCATGTTCTAAGCACATGCTACAAGGCCTAGCTTCAATTTCAATAATCTCAGCCCTAGCATTTTCTAATTGCTCAAGATGCATGGAATTAGTCAATTTAAGCTTCTCAATTTCAGCAAGCATGCCTACACAAGAATCACAATTATTTCTAGCCATAGATCTAAGATTGCCTATTTCTAACTTAGCATTGTCAAGTTCATGATGTAAGGCAACACAAGAATCACATGGCATAGAAGCATTTAATCTCAATATTTCATTTTCAGATTTTAGGCATGCAAGAGAGTTATTCAGGTTCCCCATGTCTACAAGCAATGAATCATAAGCATTCATGGAGGTTTTCAATTCGCAAGCTCATAAGACAAATCACCTTTCTTTTTCTAACAATTTGACTTTCTTCCTAAGAGCAAGCAGTTTAAGATCATATGAATATAAGACATTAATGAGTTTTTTCTTTGCTCACCTTGCTTAGCTCAAGTAGGGGATCGTCCTCATAAGAGTCATCACTATCATCAAAAAGCTCATCATCAGTATCCTCTCCATCATGTTCATCCTCAAAAGGCTGCTGTGCATACGCCATTGGGCTTCTTCTCCTCGGGCTCCAAAAGTTACTCATCCCTGAAACTAGAACAATCAAAACAAAAGGATTCGCCACAAATATCACAGGAGAAATCCTCCTTCATCGCTATTAGACTTATCATACATTCAAATATTTTGTTACGGCGAACACCATTGGTAAAAGAACCACGACAAGATGCAAGGAACCGCCACAAGTCCTCATATCTGCCGCCATGCTCAAAGATCAAGAAGATCACAAAAGAGCAAACTTGGCTCTGATACCAATTGTAGGACCGGAAAGGCGACTAGAGGGGGGGTGAATAGACGCTTTCTCTATTTTTCACCTCGATCGAACTCAACACGACTTTCACTCCAATAGCTATAAAAGCTATGAAGATCTGTATTCAGGCATAGCGGATGACCTGTGTTGAATCCAATCAAACCCCGAAATAAAAGACCAAAAACAACTCACATCAAAGCCCAAGTAAAAAGTGTAGCAGCTAAGGAATAAACTAATCAACTAGAGCTGCCACGGCAATAAAAAACTCAAACAAGAATCGCTGGCATTAAAACCAAAATCAACCCACTGGAATCTGATTTGGACTGCGGGAGCACAGGTGCCGTCAGAGGATTTCTACAGGCTGCCACGGCACTCATCTCTTCGGTCTACAGGTCAGAGCATCATTGAAGGGAGCCGAACAAAAAATCTTACAACAGGAACCGCTGGTCGCAACAGCTGCTGCCTACGGGGAATGCTTTTGAGCTAGGCGCTCCACACGCACTCAACAGGGCTCCTCCACACTCCCGTTATCAACCGGCCAAAGCTCTGATTTTCAAAGGAGGCAAATTAATAAAAAACTAATTCAACACAAGCAATCGGACACAAATTGATACAAAATTGGAGACACTCGTCTCTACCGATTTTTCTTGACCAAAGACAAGCGAGATCAAATCAAACAGAGACACAATCAGCAACATTCAACAGCCGCAACACAACTTCTCTTTTTCAAAGGCAGCACAGGAACAAAGCAGCCCAAGCAGTAAGCTGCCGATCTTGGATAATGAACCGAAGAATCGATCTCAACAAACATGGCTACCATTAGCAATAAAGAAAACAAAAGCAGTGACCTACTGGCCACATAGAAATCGAGTTCTTTTTCACTGGCCGCCGCCAAGACTTCATCAGATTTTTCTGGGACGACGCAGCGCCGTAGCCATCGCCAAGAATCAGAATCTGCGAGCTCTGGTAGTGCCGCCAGGGACTCACTACAGGCCGCACCAACCAAAACCGAGCAGACACGAAATAGAAGGCAGGCGAATAAAAAATTCATGGAACAGGGAACAACCACAAGTGAAATAATTTCTTCTTTGAGCTCGCCTCTGACCGCAATAGTAGATCTGATTTTCAGGAAACAAGAGCAACAATGAGCGATCACTTCAACGCATAAACAAAAGGCGACCAAATGACAAGATCTTGCAATGACCAATCACCAAATGGATTGATTCAAAGGAATAAAAACACTGCAAGCGGGGATCGCAATACCGCAAAGATCAAATCAATCAAGCAAAAGACAACAAAGCTGCTATTTTTTTCAAAGTAGCGTGCCACCACAGTATTCTTTTTCTTCTGGCGCAGAGGAACTCTACAGCTCGATTTGGGGACGCCGCCACTCTGAGGTACCAAAAGCGCCCCCAAGCTGTTTTTTTTCAGCAGCACATAGCTCTACAGTGGCAGCCCTAAGAATATTCCATCTCCCTCCTTTTATATGACAGCCACCAAACCCTAAAATCCTTTTAGAATTTGGAGCTAAACCTAATGGGCTTCCGTAAAGGCCCAACATTAACGGAACACACATGCATGCAAATTAAAGCGCCGTCTTCATCGTCGATTGATCTAAACCGCTTCACCATGCGCCGATCCGCGCCGTGGCTTAGTCAAAAGGTCACCAAGGCCGTATTTGGTGAAATTACCAAAATACCCCTTCTCGATCATTTCCAAAAGACCGAGTCCACAGATCATGAAGCAATCGCCTGCTTCGCCACGTGTAGGCTGATCAACGGCTCCATGTCGTCAAGTCTCTCCCGTCCGGATCCCACCGGCACCACTGAGCACTTACAACGACTCCCGCGCCGCTTGATCCAACCAGTCGCACCGAACCGCCCGTTCGGTCATCCTCATCCATTCTGCGCCATGCTTGTGTCACCTGACCTCACCCAGCATCCTTGATCGTTCTGGACCTCAGCTCTCCAAGCTTAGTCCCGATCCTCCTCGCCGTTGACCGTCATTGACACGCAAGCCACCGCACAAAGAATAGACAAGCAACACGAATCCGGAACAAGTTCTTCACAACTTGACCCACGTTAGCCAAAACATGCAATATGCAACACATATGCATTAACAAATATGGATATGACCTATTCCAAAATCAATCCACTACTTAAATCAACATTCAGCACAAAAGCCGGTCAGACCGCTGCTGACTTGAAAGAACTGAAACTTTGTCGAAAACGCGTGAAACTTCAAACCAAAAGCCACATTGCCAATTGTTTCATCATCCTAAGATCATGGGCATATCCCCATGATATCCACAATCTCCCCCTTGATGAACACATTGGCAATCTCTCAGAAAATGTAAGTTTATGGTTTGAAAAGTAAAGTACTCGACGTTTTCGCACAAAGGCACAACTTGGTCCATTAGCAAGAGAAAGCAACGAAAATGACCAAGCTGGCTTCAGAATAGCATAAGCAAGTGAGATACAGGAAAAGAAAGCAAGAAAGCTTTCAAATCCAGAGAATCGACAAAAATCTCACTTCAGGTCCATATGAAAGAACAATTGTTCTATTTGACCTTAGATCACTGTGAGGCTTCAAGATTTGCAATTCAAGTTCAGAAAAGGCAATAAGACCAAAAGAATGCAATATGAATGCTCCCCCTCACTATGATCATCATTTTAAAAGAGAGAATATGAAATTTCAATTTCTCCATTTCTCCCACTTACAAAACTACTCCCCCATAACCAAAAAGCTCTTTATTAACAATACATTTTCGCTATATCTTCTCCCCCTTTGACAATGGATTCATCAAGGAATTATCCCTTCCTCTCATCCAGAGATGACAAATGCACAAGCAAGGAAGAAGCAAAAGAAAGAGCATGCATGAAATGCAATGGGGTGGCTTCATTTTTGTTGTGATTTTTCAATATTTAGGTAAAAGAAGCTTTAGGGATTACTCAATTGAACAGGCTAGCATTTCTATCATTACTCAAGATACAACAAGCCTGACAAAGCTAGCAAGATCATGTTAAGACATATATAGCAAAGCTAGGCTAATGAGCTCAATATATCACAAGTTGTTGGATAAAATTAAGCAACGCTTCAAAATTAGCAAGTTCAACAACAGTTATCCTAAAGTGATAATGGCCATATCAGAATGTCATTGTGAGATCCAGAAGCTAGCAAAGACCATCTTAGAGATAAAAAGTCCTGAATTGAATCATTTAGCTCAAAATGCCTCAAAAGCCCAATATTCAACTGTTTTTCATTTGCAATGAATATTCAAGTTGATAAAAGGTCTATCTTAGTAAAGAAGATCCTGGACTAGGAGCCATCCACAATCTCTTCCTAAGCTTCAACCAATTTTGACAATCTGTATTTTTAGCCATGTGCTAGATCTCAAGCCTCACTACGACCATCCCAAGCAACAAAAAGCTTAAAAGAGTGGTCTAGGTCATCCAAAACTCCCCCTGAGTTCATGCCTAGTACAATGGCAAGCCGTCTCATGAGAAAAAATTGGTGAGATCAGTTTTTTTCGCACAAAAGAGATCATATTTCATTTTGCACAAGGGCTGTTTTAGATTCTTTAATGAACTGAAAGCTCAAAGATGTTCGATTCTAGATTCCGAGCTAACAAAGCAATTTTGACAGGCCAATGTCACAAAAGGATCACTAATTGTGCAACTAGCTAAAAGATCCACAAATTACAATTTTAGTTCATGTTAATTAACAGTTCTAGCTCAGATAGCAAAGACATTCGTTGCACATGTGAAAGCATGATAATTCTAGCAAGTCAAAGAACTAGACACGATCTTGAGCAAGAATTTGAAATACTAAAGCTCAAGAGGGTAATAAGCAAAGCTTCAACAATTAAAAGAAAGAAGCGGTAAAGCTTATAAAACAATGCATCTTTTTGGATTTTTCATTTGTATGCGATATGATACAATGAGATGCACAAAAGACTTAAAAGCCTAAAAGGTTCACAAAAGAACTAAGAAAGTTCCGAAAAGAACCAACTCCCCCTCAAACCAACCCATAGGGATAAATTATCCCTAACTCACATCTCAAGGTGGCAAACCTTGTTGGGTCAAAAGCTTTGAGGGAGATCTGCCAATTGGCCTTGGACTCCACAAAAACTAGCACAGAGACTTCAAACACCATACGATCTCTAGGAAAAGCAACTCGAAAAGCTAGGGAGCGAAACACCAACACTAAAAAGCTTACAGGCAACTCAAAAACTTGCTAACACTAGTGATTGGGAGACAAGCTCGACCTAGGCTGTGAGAAGAATGCATCCTAGCAAATCATGGGATAAGAAGAGTGCCTAGAAAAGACACGTGCTAGAACAGAGCCTCCTATCTACCCTGAACCCAACAAACCCAAATGCTATGCAAGGTAAACTAGGGATACCATACACAAAAGTAAGGTATAGAAGCTCGAACCTGAGTCACACTGCTTGGCAGTGAGATGTAGCCATGATGGATGAAGATCCAATCCTTGAAGCTTCAGAAGGTAGTTGCGCTCACCCATCATCCTCATCTCAAATTCCTTCGTCTCCAAAAAGTGATAGTCATCATTGAAGGCACAAATGAAGAAGAACCAACAGCTTGAGTCTTTGACCACTTGTTGGACCACATGTTCTTCTTCTCAACTGAAAGACTACACCAAAGAGACAGAAAAGTCTATGCCTTGGTACTGGGTTAGTGAGACAATATCTAGGGAAACAGTACCAAGACACATGACTAGCAAGGATAGCAGCAAATAATCCATAGCTCATAAAAGCATATAATCAACAATTCAGGATATGAGCATGAATATAGACAAATCAATTGCAACACATGCTATCCAAGACAAGACAAAGCTCAAACTATCCTTAATCAGCAATAAGGCATAGGAGCAAGCAAACAAGCACATAGCAAATCATACATCATGTGTACAGTCATAAATAAAGCATGCTAGTGAAAGCTATGGCAAAACTCATGCATCCATAATTAATCGTAAAGTACAATAACCATGTAAGCATAAAGCATTTTAAGAACAAATCATGAATGAAGTATACTAACATGGATATCAAGTGAACATGTGAATACATAAGACAAAAATCAACAAGAGCAATATAATAAAGGAACAAGACAGCACAAGCTCATGTTGACAAAACCAAGCTCATATAACCATGGAAGTAATAAATAACAATCTAATACATGGATACATAAGCAAGGTAAAGGAAAAGGCATGATGAGAGATATCATAAGAGAAAAACATGCCAATATGGTACAGGAGAGCACAAAGACAAGCACAACATGCCAAGTATGAATAATCATGAAGATAAAGGCATGAAGGTATAAGATAGCTCACCAGAAATGTGAAAGCACCAATCATGAAAGCACATGCCTCTTGGAGGCCATCGTTGAGGTGGAGAACCATCAAGTGACCCGATCATGTGATGAAGCAAAAGATCGGAATCCTTTAAGTCCATGTTCTCCAACCCGCGTTCTCGGTACCTACACATGAGAAAGACAAGGTGTCCGAAGTCTTGGGTCCCGAAGGGTTAGAGAGTAAATGCTTGGGAACCCAAACCTTGGACACACCACCACCAGAGGCAATCGAACTATTATGTGAGTTAGCATGATGCAAATGATGGTCCATGCAAGAAGATCCAATCTCATCCTTGAAGGCACGCCGCGAGTGGACAGCTCGATGAGGAAAACGAGGTCCAACTCTAGAAAAGCGGCGATAGCCTTGTTTGAAACCACCATGATGAGAACCAACAGAAGCATCAAAGAAACTCACACAATCTCGCCGTGGGTGTGTACCTCGATGAACAAAACGGGGTCCACCTCTTGGACAACGGCGGAAATCCTGCCTCGCGGCAGCTCGTGGACCAAAACCAAAACTATGCAAACCATGTCCATGGTGCTGTCCGACACCACTAGAAAAGGTGTCAAAGAAGTTATCAACAAATCGAGTCTTCGTGCTTAGCTCTTTAGTGTGCATGTCATGAAAAAGACTATGCCCACTAGGAGACTTAGAAGCATGAGCTCGACGCAAATGTTTTGCACGCCGAAAACAGAAATCCACATGATGTCCATGCTTCCCACAAAATGAGCAATGGTGTAAAGGTCTACTAGTAGACACGGTCCGAGAGGACGAAGCACCATTGTTGCTCAAAGAAGACGTCCTGGAAGAACTAGCATCATGACTCGTCCTCGTATCAACACTAGACCCACACATGCCATGAGAAATGCTATGTGTGTTCCTAGAGATATGACGACGCACTCGATGCTCATGTTTCAAACGGCGAAAGCAAAACCCAAGAGTGTGTCCATTCTTCTTACAAAATGTGCAATGGTACTTCTCTTTTGAAGATTTAGTACCATTTGAGAAAGAAGCACATTTGTCTTTTGAAATCCGTTGGACAACACAAGAAGAGTCCGAAAGAGTCGAACTCACCAAAGAAGAGCTATCCAAAGCGATGCCACAAAAACCAACATCAAGTGACTCGCGTTTAGCACAAAAAGACTCCAACTCCGAATGCAAAGATGCAAGAGAAATCTTAAAAACATCAATCTCGGAGTGAAGGCAAATACAAGAGTCACAAGATTTGGTGCTCATATCATCGCAAGAAAGACTCAATCTCGCTCTTCAATGAAATGCAAGATGTGCAAGAAATTAATGATGCTTTGAATTAAGCATGCAGTTCAAAGCATCAATTTCAGTTTCTAAACAAGCACAATTCTTGCAAGAGACTAAACCATCCTTAAGCAATTTTTCATGTTCTAAGCACATGCTACAAGGCCTAGCTTCAATTTCAATAATCTCAGCCCTAGCATTTTCTAATTGCTCAAGATGCATGGAATTAGTCAATTTAAACTTCTCAATTTCAGCAAGCATGCCTACACAAGAATCACAATTATTTCTAGCCATAGATCTAAGATTGACTATTTCTAACTTAGCATTGTCAAGTTCATGATGTAAGGCAACACAAGAATCACATGGCATAGAAGCATTTAATCTCAATATTTCATTTTCAGATTTTAGGCATGCAAGAGAGTTATTCAGGTTCCCCATGTCTACAAGCAATGAATCATAAGCATTCATGGAGGTTTTCAATTCGGCAAGCTCATGAGACAAATCACCTTTCTCTTTTTCTAACAATTTGACTTTCTTCCTAAGAGCAAGCAGTTTAAGATCATATGAATATAAGACATTAATGAGTTTTTTCTTTGCTCACCTTGCTTAGCTCAAGTAGGGGATCGTCCTCATAAGAGTCATCACTATCATCAAAAAGCTCATCATCAGTATCCTCTCCATCATGTTCATCCTCAAAAGCTGCTGTGCATACGTCACTGGGCTTCTTCTCCTCGGGCTCCAAAAGTTACTCATCCCTGAAACTAGAACAATCAAAACAAAAGGATTCGCCACAAATATCACAGGAGAAATCCTCCTTCATCGCTATTAGACTTATCATACATTCAAATATTTTGTTACGGCGAACACCATTGGTAAAAGAACCACGACAAGATGCAAGGAACCGCTCACAAGTCCTCATATCTGTCGCCATGCTCAAAGATCAGTAAAGATCACAAAAGAGCAAACTTGGCTCTGATACCAATTGTAGGACCGGAAAGGCGACTAGAGGGGGGGTGAATAGACGCTTTCTCTATTTTTCACCTCGATCGAACTCAACACGACTTTCACTCCAATAGCTATAAAAGCTATGAAGATCTGTATTCAGGCATAGCGGATGACCTGTGTTGAATCCAATCAAACCCCGAAATAAAAGACCAAAAACAACTCACATCAAAGCCCAAGTAAAAAGTGTAGCAGCTAAGGAATAAACTAATCAACTAGAGCTGCCACGGCAATAAAAAACTCAAACAAGAATCGCTGGCATTAAAACCAAAATCAACCCATCGAATCGATTTGGATCATGAGCACAAAGTCCGTCGAGAGGATTTCTCACAGCTGCCACGGCACTCATCTCTTGGTCTCTGTGTCGAGCATCATTGAAGGGAGCCGAACAAAAAATCTTACAACAGGAACCGCTGGTCGCAACAGCTGCTGCCTACGGGGAATGCTTTTGAGCTAGGCGCTCCACACGCACTCAACAGGGCTCCTCCACACTCCCGTTATCAACCGCCAAAGCTCTGATTTTCAAAGGAGGCAAATAGAATAAAAAACTAATTCAACACAGCGAATGACACAAATTGATACAAGTGGAGACACTCGTCTCTACCGATTTTCGACCAAAGACAAGCGAGATCAAATCAAACAGAGACACAATCAGCAACATTCAACAGCCGCAACACAACTTCTCTTTTTCAAAGGCAGCACAGGAACAAAGCAGCCCAAGCAGTAAGTGCCGATCTTGGATAATGAACCGAAGAATCGATCTCAACAAACATGGCTACCATTAGCAATAAAGAAAACAAAAGCAGTGACCTACTGGCCACATAGAAATCGAGTTCTTTTTCATTTGCGCCGCCAAGACTTCATCGATTTTTCTGCGGGACGACTCAGCGCCAAAGCCATCGCTCAAGAATCTGCGAGCTCTGGCGGCTGCCGCCAGGGACTCACTACAGGCCGCACCAACCAAAACCGAGCAGACACGAAATAGAAGGCAGGCGAATAAAAAATTCATGGAACAGGGAACAACCACAAGTGAAATAATTTCTTCTTTGAGCTCTGCCTACAGCCGCAATAGTAGATCTGATTTTCAGGGAAACAGTAGCAACAATGAGCAGTCACTTCAACGCATAAACAAAAGGGCAGCCAAATGACAAGATCTTGCAACAGCCAATCACCAAACTGGATTGATTCAAAGGAATAAAAAACACTGCAAGCAGGACTGCAACAGCCGCAAAGATCAAATCAATCAAGCAAAAGACAACAGGCCGCTGCTATTTTTCTCCAGGCGAGCGTGCCACCACAGGTATTCTTTTTCTTACGGGCGCACAGAGGAACTCTACAGGCTCGATTTGGGGGACGCCGCCACTACAGGGTACCAAAAGCGCCCCCAGGCTGTTTTTTTTCAGCAGCACATAGCTCTACAGTGGCAGCCCTAAGAATATTCCATCTCCCTCCTTTTATATGACAGCCACCAAACCCTAAAATCCTTTTAGAATTTGGAGCTAAACCTAATGGGCTTCCGTAAAGGCCCAACATTAACGGAACACACATGCATGCAAATTAAAGCGCCGTCTTCATCGTCGATTGATCTAAACCGCTTCACCATGCGCCGATCCGCGCCGTGGCTTAGTCAAAGGTCACCAAGGCGTGTTGGTGAAATTACCAAAATACCCTTCTCGATCATTTCCAAAAGACCGAGTCCACAGATCATGAAGCAATCGCCGCTGCCGCCACGTAGGCCGATCAACGGCTCCATGTCGTCAAGTCTCTCCGTCCGGATCCCACCGCACCATCGAGCACTTATAACGACTCCCGCGCCGCTTGATCCAACCAGTCGCACCGAACCGCCCGTTCGGTCATCCTCATCCATTCTGCGCCATGCTTGTGTCACCTGACCTCACCCAGCATCCTTGATCGTTCTGGACCTCAGCTCTCCAAGCTTAGTCCCGATCCTCCTCGCCGCTGACCGTCATTGACACGCAAGCCACCGCGACAAAGAATAGACAAGCAAACACGAATCCGGGAACAAGTTCTTCACAACTTGACCCACGTTAGCCAAAACATGCAATATGCAACACATATGCATTAACAAATATGGATATGACCTATTCCAAAATCAATCCACTACTTAAATCAACATTCAGCACAAAAGCCGGTCAGACCGCTGCTGACTTGAAAGAACTGAAACTTTGTCGAAAACGCGTGAAACTTCAAACCAAAAGCCACATTGCCAATTGTTTCATCATCCTAAGATCATGGGCATATCCCCATGATATCCACAATCTCCCCCTTGATGAACACATTGGCAATCTCTCAGAAAATGTAAGTTTATGGTTTGAAAAGTAAAGTACTCGACGTTTTCGCACAAAGGCACAACTTGGTCCATTAGCAAGAGAAAGCAACGAAAATGACCAAGCTGGCTTCAGAATAGCATAAGCAAGTGAGATACAGCAAAAGAAAGCAAGAAAGCTTTCAAATCCAGAGAATCGACAAAAATCTCACTTCAGGTCCATATGAAAGAACAATTGTTCTATTTGACCTTAGATCACTGTGAGGCTTCAAGATTTGCAATTCAAGTTCAGAAAAGGCAATAAGACCAAAAGAATGCAATATGAATGCTCCCCCTCACTATGATCATCATTTTAAAAGAGAGAATATGAAATTTCAATTTCTCCATTTCTCCCACTTACAAAACTACTCCCCCATAACCAAAAAGCTCTTTATTAACAATACATTTTCGCTATATCTTCTCCCCCTTTGACAATGGATTCATCAAGGAATTATCCCTTCCTCTCATCCAGAGATGACAAATGCACAAGCAAGGAAGAAGCAAAAGAAAGAGCATGCATGAAATGCAATGGGGTGGCTTCATTTTTGTTGTGATTTTTCAATATTTAGGTAAAAGAAGCTTTAGGGATTACTCAATTGAACAGGCTAGCATTTCTATCATTACTCAAGATACAACAAGCCTGACAAAGCTAGCAAGATCATGTTAAGACATATATAGCAAAGCTAGGCTAATGAGCTCAATATATCACAAGTTGTTGGATAAAATTAAGCAACGCTTCAAAATTAGCAAGTTCAACAACAGTTATCCTAAAGTGATAATGGCCATATCAGAATGTCATTGTGAGATCCAGAAGCTAGCAAAGACCATCTTAGAGATAAAAAGTCCTGAATTGAATCATTTAGCTCAAAATGCCTCAAAAGCCCAATATTCAACTGTTTTTCATTTGCAATGAATATTCAAGTTGATAAAAGGTCTATCTTAGTAAAGAAGATCCTGGACTAGGAGCCATCCACAATCTCTTCCTAAGCTTCAACCAATTTTGACAATCTGTATTTTTAGCCATGTGCTAGATCTCAAGCCTCACTACGACCATCCCAAGCAACAAAAAGCTTAAAAGAGTGGTCTAGGTCATCCAAAACTCCCCCTGAGTTCATGCCTAGTACAATGGCAAGCCGTCTCATGAGAAAAAATTGGTGAGATCAGTTTTTTTCGCACAAAAGAGATCATATTTCATTTTGCACAAGGGCTGTTTTAGATTCTTTAATGAACTGAAAGCTCAAAGATGTTCGATTCTAGATTCCAGAGCTAACAAAGCAATTTTGACAGGGCCAATGTCACAAAAGGATCACTAATTGTGCAACTAGCTAAAAGATCCACAAATTGCAATTTTCAGTTCATGTTAATTAACAGTTCTAGCTCAGATAGCAAAGACATTGCTGCACATGTGAAAGCATGATAATTCTAGCAAGTCAAAGAACTAGACACGATCTTGAGCAAGAATTTGAAATACTAAAGCTCAAGAGGGTAATAAGCAAAGCTTCAACAATTAAAAGAAAGAAGCGGTAAAGCTTATAAAACAATGCATCTTTTTGGATTTTTCATTTGTATGCGATATGATACAATGAGATGCACAAAAGACTTAAAAGCCTAAAAGGTTCACAAAAGAACTAAGAAAGTTCCGAAAAGAACCAACTCCCCCTCAAACCAACCCATAGGGATAAATTATCCCTAACTCACATCTCAAGGTGGCAAACCTTGTTGGGTCAAAAAGCTTTGAGGGGAGATCTGCCAATTGGCCTTGGACTCCACAAAAACTAGCACAGAGACTTCAAACACCACACGATCTCTAGGAAAAGCAACTCGAAAAGCTAGGGAGCGAAACACCAACACTAAAAAGCTTACAGGCAACTCAAAAACTTGCTAACACTAGTGATTGGGAGACAAGCTCGACCTAGGCTGTGAGAAGAATGCATCCTAGCAAATCATGGGATAAGAAGAGTGCCTAGAAAAGACACGTGCTAGAACAGAGCCTCCTATCTACCCTGAACCCAACAAACCCAAATGCTATGCAAGGTAAACTAGGGATACCATACACAAAAGTAAGGTATAGAAGCTCGAACCTGAGTCACACTGCTTGGCAGTGAGATGTAGCCATGATGGATGAAGATCCAATCCTTGAAGCTTCGAGAAGGTAGTTGCGCCACCCATCATCCTCATCTCAAATTCCTTCGTCTCCAAAAAGTGATAGTCATCATTGAAGGCACAAATGAAGAAGAACCAACGACTTGAGTCTTTGACCACTTGTTGGACCACATGTTCTTCTTCTCAACTGAAAGACTACACCAAAAGAGACAAAAGTCTATGCCTTGGTCTTGGGTTAGTGAGACAATATCTAGGGAAACAAAGACCAAGACACATGACTAGCAAGGATAGCGACAAATAATCCATAGCTCATAAAAGCATATAATCAACAATTAGGGATATGAGCATGAATATAGACAAATCAATTGCAACACATGCTATCCAAGACAAGACAAAGCTCAAACTATCCTTAATCAGCAATAAGGCATAGGAGCAAGCAAACAAGCACATAGCAAATCATACATCATGTGTACAGTCATAAATAAAGCATGCTAGTGAAAGCTATGGCAAAACTCATGCATCCATAATTAATCGTAAGTACAATAACCATGTAAGCATAAAGCATTTTAAGAACAAATCATGAATGAAGTATACTAACATGGATATCAAGTGAACATGTGAATACATAAGACAAAAATCAACAAGAGCAATATAATAAAGGAACAAGACAAAGACAAGCTCATGTTGATAAAACCAAGCTCATATAACCATGGAAGTAATAAATAACAATCTAATACATGGATACATAAGCAAGGTAAAGGAAAAGGCATGATGAGAGATATCATAAGAGAAAAACATGCCAATATGGTACAGGAGAGCAC
This sequence comes from Phyllostachys edulis, assembly GCA_036346405.1. NCBI lineage: Eukaryota > Viridiplantae > Streptophyta > Magnoliopsida > Poales > Poaceae > Phyllostachys > Phyllostachys edulis. The sequence continues at coordinate 62,126,857 of CM070561.1, read as the reverse complement.
AAAGACAAGCACAACATGCCAAGTATGAATAATCATGAAGATAAAGGCATGAAGGTATAAGATAGCTCACCAGAAATGTGAAAGCACCAATCATGAAAGCACATGCCTCTTGGAGGCCATCGTTGAGGTGGAGAACCATCAAGTGACCCGATCATGTGATGAAGCAAAAGATCGGAATCCTTTAAGTCCATGTTCTCCAACCCGCGTTCTCGGTACCTACACATGAGAAAGACAAGGTGTCCGAGTCTTGGGTCCCGAAGGGTTAGAGAGTAAATGCTTGGGAACCCAAACCTTGGACACACCACCACCAGAGGCAATCGAACTATTATGTGAGTTAGCATGATGCAAATGATGGTCCATGCAAGAAGATCCAATCTCATCCTTGAAGGCACGCCGCGAGTGGACAGCTCGATGAGGAAAACGAGGTCCAACTCTAGAAAAGCGGCGATAGCCTTGTTTGAAACCACCATGATGAGAACCAACAGAAGCATCAAAGAAACTCACACAATCTCGCCGTGGGTGTGTACCTCGATGAACAAAACGGGGTCCACCTCTTGGACAACGGCGGAAATCCTGCCTCGCGGCAGCTCGTGGACCAAAACCAAAACTATGCAAACCATGTCCATGGTGCTGTCCGACACCACTAGAAAAGGTGTCAAAGAAGTTATCAACAAATCGAGTCTTCGTGCTTAGCTCTTTAGTGTGCATGTCATGAAAAAGACTATGCCCACTAGGAGACTTAGAAGCATGAGCTCGACGCAAATGTTTTGCACGCCGAAAACAGAAATCCACATGATGTCCATGCTTCCCACAAAATGAGCAATGGTGTAAAGGTCTACTAGTAGACACGGTCCGAGAGGACGAAGCACCATTGTTGCTCAAAGAAGACGTCCTGGAAGAACTAGCATCATGACTCGTCCTCGTATCAACACTAGACCCACACATGCCATGAGAAATGCTATGTGTGTTCCTAGAGATATGACGACGCACTCGATGCTCATGTTTCAAACGGCGAAAGCAAAACCCAAGAGTGTGTCCATTCTTCTTACAAAATGTGCAATGGTACTTCTCTTTTGAAGATTTAGTACCATTTGAGAAAGAAGCACATTTGTCTTTTGAAATCCGTTGGACAACACAAGAAGAGTCGAAAGAGTCGAACTCACCAAAGAAGAGCTATCCAAAGCGATGCCACAAAACCAACATCAAGTGACTCGCGTTTAGCACAAAAAGACTCCAACTCCGAATGCAAAGATGCAAGAGAAATCTTAAAAACATCAATCTCGGAGTGAAGGCAAATACAAGAGTCACAAGATTTGGTGCTCATATCATCGCCAAGAAAGACTCAATCTCGCTCTTCAATGAAATGCAAGATGTGCAAGAAATTAATGATGCTTTCAATTAAGCATGCAGTTCAAAGCATCAATTTCAGTTTCTAAACAAGCACAATTCTTGCAAGAGACTAAACCATCCTTAAGCAATTTTTCATGTTCTAAGCACATGCTACAAGGCCTAGCTTCAATTTCAATAATCTCAGCCCTAGCATTTTCTAATTGCTCAAGATGCATGGAATTAGTCAATTTAAGCTTCTCAATTTCAGCAAGCATGCCTACACAAGAATCACAATTATTTCTAGCCATAGATCTAAGATTGCCTATTTCTAACTTAGCATTGTCAAGTTCATGATGTAAGGCAACACAAGAATCACATGGCATAGAAGCATTTAATCTCAATATTTCATTTTCAGATTTTAGGCATGCAAGAGAGTTATTCAGGTTCCCCATGTCTACAAGCAATGAATCATAAGCATTCATGGAGGTTTTCAATTCGGCAAGCTCATGAGACAAATCACCTTTCTCTTTTTCTAACAATTTGACTTTCTTCCTAAGAGCAAGCAGTTTAAGATCATATGAATATAAGACATTAATGAGTTTTTTCTTTGCTCACCTTGCTTAGCTCAAGTAGGGGATCGTCCTCATAAGAGTCATCACTATCATCAAAAAGCTCATCATCAAGATCCTCTCCATCATGTTCATCCTCAAAAGTCTCTTTGTGCATACGCCATCGGGCTTCTTCTCCTGCCCAAAAGTTACTCATCCACAAACTAGAACAATCAAAACAAAAGGATTCGCCACAAATATCACAGGAGAAATCCTCCTTCATCGCTATTAGACTTATCATACATTCAAATATTTTGTTACGGCGAACACCATTGGTAAAAGAACCACGACAAGATGCAAGGAACCGCTCACAAGTCCTCATATCTGTCGCCATGCTCAAAGATCAGTAAAGATCACAAAAGAGCAAACTTGGCTCTGATACCAATTGTAGGACCGGAAAGGCGACAAGAGGGGGGGTGAATAGACGCTTTCTCTATTTTTCACCTCGATCGAACTCAACACGACTTTCACTCCAATAGCTATAAAAGCTATGAAGATCTGTATTCAGGCATAGCGGATGACCTGTGTTGAATCCAATCAAACCCCGAAATAAAAGACCAAAAACAACTCACATCAAAGCCCAAGTAAAAAGTGTAGCAGCTAAGGAATAAACTAATCAACTAGAGCTGCCACGGCAATAAAAAACTCAAACAAGAATCGCTGGCATTAAAACCAAAATCAACCCATCGAATCGATTTGGATTGGGAGCACAAAGCCGTCAGAGGATTTCTCTGTCGCCACGGCACTCATCTCTTGGTCTCTGTGTCGAGCATCATTGAAGGGAGCCGAACAAAAAATCTTACAACAGGAACCACTGGTCGCAATAAATACCGCCGCCACGGGAATGCTTTTGAGCTAGGCGCTCCACACGCACTCAACAGGGCTCCTCCACACTCCCGTTATCAACCGGCCAAAGCTCCTGATTTTTCAGTGAGGCAGCCGAATAAAAAAACTAATTCGAACACAGCAGTCAGACACAAATTGATACAAGCTGGAGACACTCGTCTCTACCGATTTTTGCTGACCAGCACAAGCAGTATCAAATCAAACAGAGACACAATCAGCAACATTCAACAGCCGCAACACAACTTCTCTTTTTCAAAGGCAGCACAGGAACAAAGCAGCCCAAGCAGTAAGCTGCCGATCTTGGATAATGAACCGAAGAATCGATCTCAACAAACATGGCTGCCATTAGCAATAAAGAAAACAAAAGCAGTGACCTACTGGCCACATAGAAATCGAGTTCTTTTTCACTGGCCGCCGCCAAGACTTCATCAGATTTTTTCAAGGACGACTCAGCGCCGCAAGCCATCGCTCAAGAATCTGCAGCTCTGGCGGTGCCGCCGAGGACTCACTACAGGCCGCACCAACCAAAACCGAGCAGACACGAAATAGAAGGCAGGCGAATAAAAAATTCATGGAACAGGGAACAACCACAAGTGAAATAATTTCTTCTTTGAGCTCTGCCTACAGCCGCAATAGTAGATCTGATTTTCAGGGAAACAGTAGCAACAATGAGCAGTCACTTCAACGCATAAACAAAAGGGCAGCCAAATGACAAGATCTTGCAACAGCCAATCACCAAACTGGATTGATTCAAAGGAATAAAAAACACTGCAAGCAGGACTGCAACAGCCGCAAAGATCAAATCAATCAAGCAAAAGACAACAGGCCGCTGCTATTTTTCTCCAGGCGAGCGTGCCACCACAGGTATTCTTTTTCTTACGGGCGCACAGAGGAACTCTCTGAGCTCGATTTGGGGACGCCGCCACTCTGAGGTACCAAAAGCGCCCCAGGCTTTTTTTTCAAAGAAGACATAGCTCTACAAATGGCGACCCTAAGAATATTCCATCTCCTCCTTTTATATGATGACCACCAAACCCTAAAATCCTTTTAGAATTTGGAGCTAAACCTAATGGGCTTCCGTAAAGGCCCAACATTAACGGAACACACATGCATGCAAATTAAAGCGCCGTCTTCATCGTCGATTGATCTAAACCGCTTCACCATGCACCGATCCGCGCCGTGGCTTAGTCAAAAGGTCACCAAGGCAGTATTTGGTGAAATTACCAAAATACCCCTTCTCGATCATTTCCAAAAGACCGAGTCCACAGATCATGAAGCAATCGCCTGCTTCGCCACGTGTAGGCTGATCAACGGCTCCATGTCGTCAAGTCTCTCCCGTCCGGATCCCACCGGCACCACTGAGCACTTACAACGACTCCCGCGCCGCTTGATCCAACCAGTCGCACCGAACCGCCCGTTCGGTCATCCTCATCCATTCTGCGCCATGCTTGTGTCACCTGACCTCACCCGGCATCCTTGATCGTTCTGGACCTCAGCTCTCCAAGCTTAGTCCCGATCCTCCTCGCCGTTGACCGTCATTGACCTGCAAGCCACCTGCACAGCAATAGACAAGCAAACACGAATCCGGGAACAAGTTCTTCACAACTTGACCCACGTTAGCCAAAACATGCAATATGCAACACATATGCATTAACAAATATGGATATGACCTATTCCAAAATCAATCCACTACTTAAATCAACATTCAGCACAAAAGCCGATCAGACCGCTGCTGACCTGACAGAACTGAAACTTTGTCGAAAACGCGTGAAACTTCAAACCAAAAGCCACATTGCCAATTGTTTCATCATCCTAAGATCATGGGCATATCCCCATGATATCAACAATAAGGTTAACAACAGGAAGGTTATAATGGTTTCAATTTTTGGCGTAAAGCAATACATCTTAAGCCTACACTTGCTAAGTTTTAATAAAGCAATTTTAATAAACCAATTTGGACTAAAACATGAAGTAAAAGAGAGCATAATCATAAATAATAATCAACATTAAAGTGGCTGTCCACTAATCATTAAAAACATTGCATGAATAGCTCTCATGCCGAAATAGTATTCAAAATCAAGTGGTAATTCAAAATCTATACAAAGGTCTATTCAACTCAAGCGTTGTCCATAACCGTGGACACGGCTATTCGAATAGTTTTAACCCTGCAGGGGATGTACATCTTTACCCACACGACTTAGCTAGCCCGTAAGCCATCTAGAATAATAGCACACTGCCTTTGGAATGCCAGCCGGGTAAACTAAGATTTGGTGTTCCATTAGACTATGACAAAAGAATACTTTTGATTAAGTTACAGCTAGATGAGTAGAATTCAAAGCCTAGCTTACCACTTAACATCATTTAACACTAATAATCCAATTTTGGTTTAAACTGAAACTGCAGTTTTAGATTTGCAAAAACCTAAAAAAGCAGGTGATTTTGATTTCAAAATCAAAACAAGATAGATTATAAAAATGGTTTGCTGATTCTAAACACTCACAAATAAAGTGCTATGCTTAAGTTTAGAGTATCCTTCACTAGGTTAGCAAGCTAACTCATCATTTAACCACTAATTGACAAGAAGTAACATTCAATCGTAACTACGAGTTCGGATGTTGGAAAACCGAAAATGGACGGAGTTTCCAAAGTAAAGCTTGTCGCTATAATATACTATGAGCAAAATGATATTTTTGATTAAGTAATAGTTAAATAAGTGGAACTAAAAGTCTATTTATCATCCATTAGCACTAATTGATAAGAATTAACAAAAGCAGTTTCTCATGTGCACATTTTTAGTTTAACCGACCATATACAGAGGTGCAAAATGACTTAGGTGCCAAATGTGAAACACACATAAGCAAGACCGTAGCTCAAGCTACCACCGCCTCCTAGGTATACCTAATAACCAGGATAGAGCATAGCTAACCCAATCGGCAAAGCTTAACAGAAAAGAGGGAGTTACAGATTTAGAAAACAGAACTTAAGACAGATTGCAGATTTAGGCTGATTTGAGAATACACTAAGCAAATGATTCTAAATTAAGCTAAAGCCGACCTTCAGAGTAGATAATATCCTAGATCAACCCTTGCTAGCATTAACCAACAAAGATCAACCGAAAGAATGGAGCTGCAGCTTTTTGTCGGTTTGACCGACAACAGTAGAAAAAAAATGAATTTTGCCCTAAATCGAATTGGAGATATGATGAATTAAAAGAATGGTTCCTAAGGCTTCAAGGGTTTAGTAAAGATCTAATTAAGCTGAAAAGATGACAAGAGAAACCCTAGAACTCGGAAACGATATGAAAGACCGAAAAGCTATAAAAAAAAACAAGATTTCGGTATTAAGGCAATTGGAGTATTACATGCACAAGTGAGTGCTTCAGATCAGCTATTGAGATTCCTAAGAAGCTTAAGATGGAGGGAATTAAGGTCATAGCTCACCAGAGCAAAGTTGGAGAAGAAAAGTTGCAGTTTTCAGCCGAAACAGAGCAAGATTTGAAAATCTGCTGCTCCTGTTTAACCAAAAATGAAAAATGATGAACCACAATATATGAGCTTGATAGGAAAAATTGAAGAACACCTCACCGGAGCAAGAAATCCGAAGTGGTGCTCCAGCCGGTTCGGTCACAGAGAGCAACACCCAGTTCCAACTAGACAAGAAAATGGATGAAGAGAGAAGCTCTCCTGGTCAACAATAGCTGAGAGCTAGAAACTAGGATTCCTATAAAGTTGAACCACCAGAGAAACCAAGAGGACTCTAGAACTGCTGTGGTGGCAAAATGATGACAGGTGGCAGTGAATCATTCACAGGCTCACAGTGAATCGCCACCTCTTCTCCTGCTGCTCAGTTCTGCCGCAAAGGCACGAGCAAGAGGAGGAAGAGAGAGGTGTTGTCGCCTGCATGCTTTCTCCGGTCAAGAAGACACACACACCCAATGCAATCTCAAATGAAAGACAGCCATTTGATCTAAAAGGAGTGGCTGAGATTGTGATAGACATTGGGAGTTCTAACCGTTACTTTGTATATAGGCCGCGTGATCTTAATCGATCTTAATCTGACGGCCACACAAAGACTCGGCTCCAGGCGCGCATGAGTTAAAACGGCACCACACGGATTAAATCCAACTGCTCAGATGCATCGTGAGTTCGGACGGTCCGAACGTCACACTGATCTGGGCGGTTCGTCGAGAATCCGACGGCTCACGAGTTTGGCTAGAAAAGGAAGGTTTTAGTTTGTAGCCAGATATCCAAGTTTCAAAATAAACAGTGATGCTACGAAAAGGATCGTATTACTGTTTTTTAAAACTGGGGCTGTTACATTTACAATGGGAGGTCATCACCGTATTAAATCCTCAATACCATCTGGGCGGTTCGTACCACATTCCACACATTCTCGTGTTACATCTGCACCCACCAACATACCATCTGCCTAGATGTGGTATAGGAATTTGGGGTTTTGAGGAGGAAAACCAATTTATCTCAAATACTGCAGTCATGTACCTCCCACGACTGTCCCAAATCATTTTTATGTTTTTAAGAGATGATGGTTGGGATATTCTAATGCCCCGGTACTTAAGCAAGACTAGCATGTCGCTTAAGTACAACATATGGCTAGTAATTACCACATAGTTACTTGGGTAACATGGAATAATAGATTCAATTGCCAAAGGATGGGGTAATAATTAATTAATCAACAAGTGAGCATTTAACTACCTTAAGAGTTAACATACATTTGCTTAAAGAATTAAAGCATGCAAATTTTGGTAATTCAAAGGAATATAATTTGTATAAAATATAGGCTCAAAATGATCAAAGTATTGACCCACCTAGGTTAAAGGCGAGAGGGTCTTGGTAGTCTTGGGCTTGATCAAACTGGAGGTCTCTTGTTTCTTCGAACTCTACTCGGATGAGCACATCGGAAAAGAGAAAAACAATCAAAGAGGACAAATAAATACACAAGAAATGGCAAATGAACTCTAAATTAAATAAGACTAGAGCCAAAAGCAGGATCTCGAAATTTAGACAAATTTAGAAACAAAGAATACTGTAATCGAAGTTATAACGGAAGAGAACGAATTTCTCAAAGTTTTGTTTTCGAGTACTGCTCATCCGACTTCGAGTGGTCGCAAGGGGAGGTTTCGACCACCCGGTCGGAAGAAAGAGGGAAAGATTCGACTACTCAACATGATCGAAAGAGAGAAAGATTTTACTACTCAACGTGGTCAAAAGAGGGAAAGATTCGACTACTCAACGTGGTCGAAAAAAGGAAAGGTTTGACTACTCCACGTGGTCGAAAGAACAAAGAAGGATTCGGCTGTCCAACGTGGTCGAAGGAACAAAGAAGGATTCGACTGCTCGACATGGTTGAAGGAACAAAGAAGGATTCGAATGGTCGACGCGGTCGAAAGAACAAAGAAGAATTCGACTGCCCGACGCGGTCGAAAGAACAAAGTAGGATTCCACTGCTCGACGTAGTCAAAAGAACAAAGAAGGGAAAAGGGCACGGAGAAACTCACCAAGACAGAGAGAGAGGCCGGAGGAGGTCGTCGGACGGTGAATGGCAGCGGGGAAGCTCGCAGTCGAAGGTAAAGGAGGATGACGATGAAGGGGTCAGCCGGGACTGAAGGAGAAGGGGAAATGCGGCGACTCCTATGAAACAAACTAAAATAGATTGAGGAGATTGCCTCAAGGAGCTTTGGGACAAAAATTGACTTGGGGGAGAAGAGGGGGCTACACTAGTGCAGCAAGGATCGAGAGGAGGTGCGTGGCGGCTTGAACTTGGAGCTTGGAGCTTCGAGCAAACCATAGCAACAAGAGTGAGATAGGGAGAGTTGGGTGGAGAAAGGAGATGAAGGGGGCTGCTCAAGCTCTTTTATAGCCTGGAGGAGAGAACAAGAGAGCCACTGAGGGGCTCGGAGGCGCGTGGTCCCGAGGCACAGTAGTTGGCAAGTGCGGGACGCGACAAGGTGCTGGCGAGTAGGTGAGCACACGGGGGTGCAGCAGAGCGGGCACGAGCGCACCAGGGTTGCTCAGCGCTGACCCCAGGAAAAGAAATAGGCCGAGCCCAAAGAGGGGAGTTGAATTGAAACCAAGATTCAAGCTGAATTTCAAAATTCAACTTTCGCAATGAGGCAAAAACTAGAGAATCAAGCAAATACACAAAAATTTGAAATATGTTTTGAAAACAAAGAAGACAAACGGAAAGATACTATTCAACATCCAAAAATGGGATGTTACAATTGATAGCATTCTTTGGGTTTAGTAAATGAGTGTGTTCTATGAATTTCATGTTGATTATCCTTAAATGATAGAGGTGATGTGATTGTGGGTGGAATCCATATTGAGGTGCGTTGGGAATTATTTGTCAAAGTAATTCCTTTGGTAGATGAGTGAACTAGAGTATCTTTTTTTTTGGATTAGTAGAGCCCTCTAGATGGCGGTGGGTGTTATTTTCGGTTTGAACATAGCTTTGATGTAGCTAATTTATGATAAATGAGTTAAGAGAAAGTTTTTTTTTCCTAAAAGAAAGATTGTAAAAAGTATGTTTTCTCGGTTGTGTTGGACAGTGTGTTTATGACGGAGGTCATTTGCAATTTGAGTTGGATTTATGATGGCATGCGTGGTTCTTTCTGGTTAAAAAAAGAAAAGAAAATGGCTGCTTTGGTTATTCGATTGATTTCGCTTTTCGGTGTATGTGGTGTTTATTTGCAAACTATCTACTTGGGAAGAGGAATTATTTCATGTTGAATCTTTTTATTTTGGAGTGAAGTCTTTTGGAGGGAAGTTGATTATGAGTTAGTTGCTTTGTGAATCTTTTGTTTTCAGTTGAGTTCTTTTTGTAGAAGGGTTGGTTTAAGGTGAGTTTTGTATGTGTCCCCTTGTTAAAGGAGATCCTCCTTACAAATGTGAAGTGACCGATCTAGAGATGGAATAAGAGTTCCGTGTGTTATATGCGGGTTGTGTGGTTTGGTACCAAAGGGAAGGTTGGCCCAATGTATATTGGGTAGTTTTTGATAGTTGCGGGGACTTGGAAGTCGGCGCGGGGACTTGGAAGTCGGCGTATTGCTGGGACTGTCTCGAGTCCATGTGCGAGGTATGTAATGTCTTTCACGTCTTGTGGTTGAAAAAGTACTTAAGAGATCCGGAGTTTGAGATTTCGTTAGAGTCGTTGACCAACAAGTAAGACCTCACATTCGAGTCTCGTCCGGTGCATATACTGGAGAAGTCAGAGCGGGTGTTGAGGCATAAGACATTAGTTTACATCAAAGTGTTGTTGTTGCATAAGTCTGAGATGGAGGCGAATTGGGAGTTGGAGTCTCGCATGCTTGAGCAATATCCAGAGTTGTTCACGTCGGGTTTGTGTTAGTTGTTGTTTAAGTTCAGTTTTGGTGTTTAAGAGGGGTATAATGTAATATCCCGTCTAACATTAGAGAATTCAATTGAATTAGAGAGATGATTAAATGAATTAAATTTGGAAAATTCAGATTTGAGGTAGTGTAAGAAAACCTGGGCCTTTGGCCCACAGTGTCTTGGCCTATTTGGGTTGGCCAGCCTTAAAACGGACCAAGGGGGGAGGGGTAGTCTAACCCTAGCCCTCAACTCTCCCTGTCGCAGCCACACCTTCCTCTGCCTCCTTGCCTACCAGCCACTGCCCTTGCAGCATGCTAGCTCCAGTGCTCCTGCATGCGAAGCTTTCTGCTTGCGCTGCATGCATCGTCTACATGCCTCTGCTCCCCTATGCCAGATTGGCTGCATGTGTTGTTGCCTGCTCCTAGCTCTGCTGTCGCACTAGCACTGCCCTGTATGCAATTGCATGCTGCCACTGCCACTACATCCTGTTCTGCTAGCACACATAGAGAGAGAGAAAGATATGAAGGAAAAAGCCTGCGTGTGTGTGCTGCTCTGGGTTTTATGTGCCACTGCTGACCAAGGAGAAAGAAACAAGGAAGAGAAGGAAGAAGAAGAGAGGAAAAGATAGGAAATTTGCGGTGTTTCGTGATCGATGTCGTGATATCCAAGGGTAATGATCTAAAACCCTTTAGAGTTCCCTAGTTTAGTCGTTGTTCGAGTTGTGGGATGTTTGGTCAATAGTAAGAGGGATTTCTGTTCTGCCCTAGTTCGTCAAGGTTAGGTGTAGAACCTTGTGGAGGGTAATTAGGGTTATTTAGAATCAGATTTAAAGGTCAGTCTAATTAGAGAAAAGTTAGAAAATCTTGTTAGATTTCCAGGAAGGTCTCGATCATTAAAATTGGAGTAGCGAGCGAAAAGATACACCCTCGTGAAGGTTGATGTCCAGAAACCAATTGCTACTAGACGCAGTCATGGGAAACTATAAATTTGACTTGGTAGATGGCAGAATTGAATTTTGGGCATAACTAGAAAGAGGTAGCTAACTTCTGTAGATTCCAAAAATACTATGGTTTACCATACTTGCATGTGTAGATGAATAGATATGAAAATATTATTCCTGCTGTCTAGAAGATGACAAAACAGTCTTCTGGGTTAAAAACGGGGGGTTAAATGATTTAATCAGGAATTCTGAACAACTAAAAAATTGTAGGGAATTTTGTGTAGATTCCAGAACTGGTATTGTTTGCCATGATAGGGCTTAGGAGTCAAAGGTTATGCTATTTTTAGTATCGGTACAGTAGGGGTGACTGCCCAGTAAAGGGGGAGTGTTGCGGATTTGGGAAACGTGTAGGAGAGATGTCGTTTAATTGTTGTTCTTGTACTGCTGTAGCTTGTTATTGAGATTGGGTGTTTACTATAGGAGGAGTGGCGTCGGGTTTGTTGTCATCTTCTAATCAAACCGTTCCTCGCAATTAGAAGAGGCAAGTGCATGGTAGACAGTGTTCATTGGTCGATCACTGTATTTCTTTACCACTCATTACGATTATATTGTTTGTGATTTTACTTTATTTAATTGCAAGCAATGTAAATTGTCATAATTTTATTCATATTATTGGATATGAGAATGTTGGATAATGTTAATAATGATGAATCTATGAATAGTTGTGTATTCATAAACATCATTGCATATGAGAAGGTGATCATGTTGATCACAACTCCACGGGAGTGGAGGAGGTCCCCGATCCTTGAGGAGGACAGGCTTAAGAGTGAACATTGTCACGAGTGTTCACTCACGCTATACTGGTATACACAAAAGAAGTGCATGCGAACATGTAGTGTAGAGATGCATTGAATGAAAAGTATTTGATAATTGTGCATGAGAATAAAGAGAATATAATTGAATGATTGAGCAAGAAAATAAAGAAAAGAGAACAATTGATGTTGATGATGATATTGTTTACTGCAGATTAAACTTTAATCATTGTTTATTATTGTGCTTGCTGAGTCGTGGACTCACCCTTGCTCTACTGTTATTTTTAGGTGACCGTTGATGACGTTGCTCGTGGGCAGGGCTAGCACACACTTGGATTCACGTCATTTATTCAATTACAAGAACTATTGATCATGAAATAGTTTATTAGTGTGATAAGTTCTAATTAGGATTGGATTTTATTGCTTAGCTTTAGTTGATTATTCATTAAATAGATTTGATTGGTTTGGTTATGCGTTGAACTTTGTTTATTATTTTGGCATGCTTCCTGTGAATTATTTATCCATGATTTCTTTATAGTTATCCTTGTGTTATTGTGACCCATGTATGGGTTTTATCTTTGATATGCTTGCTGTAATTTAGTAATAATTGTTGTTAAAATTGATAGCTATGTTAATTTAGTAGCATTCTGGGTTCCGTGTTGGGCCAAGGTGTTACACTATGCTACAAGTTGTTTTCAGCATTACATAAGTTTTATTTTCAATATCAATACATAGTATTTTGCAACAAAAGTTTAAAGAGCGGCTAAGTACATAAAGAACAACAAGTAAGTACTTGATAAATAACAAATCACAACCCTCCTTGGTTGCGATCAACATCTTATTCTCAGCCATAGACATGGCAGACATATTTAATAACACCAAAATATCCATCCCAACATGTCATTTTTTGTAAAAATAAAGACTATACCCAAGGTGAATGCACTAAGCGTGCTCATGACCGCGAGCACGGCTATTTAAATATTTTTACACTTTGCATAGGTGTACAACTTTACCCATAGCATACGATGTAATATCCTGGATCTCTTCAAGAGAGGACAATTTGATTTGAGAAGGAAATAGAGGTTTTGGAAGGGTATTTTCGCTTAAGTGGGAGAATATGGATCGTGGGCTTTCGGCCCACGACGTTTGGCCCTTTAGGGAGCCAGCTCAAGAGGGGGGGCAGCCAACCCTAGCCCCTCCCCCCCTTGTGCCCCCTCCCCTCCCTTCCTCTTTCTAACCTAGCCCCCTTGGTGCGCCATGCTACTCGTCCCTGCCAGAGCTGCCCATGCTGCCTTGTGTGGCCGCCAGCCAAAATCAAGGGAAGGAGGAAGAGAAGAGGGGGAAGGGAAGAAAGGAGAAAGGGGAGAAGAAAAGGAGGAAGAAAATAGAGAAATCTTGTGGTACAAATCGTGGTTCGGCTTTGTATCTCCATGAGTAACGATCTGTAACCTTTAGAAGTGCCCTTGGATAATCGCTTTTTATTTTTGTAGACCATTTTATCTTTGGGAAAGGTAGATGAACTTTCTATCCAAATTAGCCAAGATTAGGGTAGAGCGTTGGGAGGGTGATTTAGGGTAGTTAGACTCGGAATTAGAATTCAGTCTAGTTCAATAAAAGTTAGGAAATTTCGTTAGCTTTCTATAGAGTACTGGATCGCAAATTTTGGTTGGGTAGAATAGAAGTTATGTTTTTTGCAAGATTGTTGTCCTAGAAGTTTGTCGGGTTCTGGCAGTGTGCATAAACCTGTAGATTAAAAATAGAAGATATGTTATTTTGGGTTTTGATCTCCATGAAAAAGGTATATAAGTTCATAAGGATTACAGAGAGTCCAAGAATATGATTTTTGGAGGGGAATAAAATAAGTTATGATTTTAGAAAGTTAGCTGCTCTGTTTTGGACAGAACAGTGTTAAGGAAGGAAAACGGGGAGTTAGATGCTAGAATCTCAAAAAGAAAATATTGAAGAAAATGTTGGAATTTTTGTGTCTATCCTGAAAAAATATATCTTTTATTTTGTTTGGGTTCCTGAGCCTAGAGAATTGTGAACAACAGTGCTGCGGGGAAAGGTTGCTCTTTGGAGAAGGGTTGTTTTGGGTTAAGGTTAGGAGCGGTGTTATTTATTTCTTTGGTAATGTTGTATTGCTCTTGGATTGTTTTTTTGTGTGTTTTATGAATGCTCATGTTGTGATGTGAATCAGGGGGTAGGGCCCTCTACTCGTCATCCTTCGTCACATGGTTGAGACAAGTGCAAGTAGTCGGTAACCAATACGAAAAATATTTGTGCCCTGTTAATGTCCTATGCATATAAATATTTATTCATGTTTTGTTGTTGGTTATGCTATATGCTTATGTTGATTAAGTAAAGATATAAAGATTAATGGTTGACAACAATCACTTGCATCATTTCATTGATCCTTGATACTTGGCCTACATGGTAGCCAAGTAATGACAATTTTTGAGGTCCCCGTCATGTTTTAGAGGGGAATGAGGTCCCCACACTCATGGAGTGTGGGCTTGAAGTCGCTATGCTAGAAGGCACAAGCTTGAGTATGCATCGACGGATGCATACTCCGCATTACCGATAATTGCAAAGAGAAGAGAAGTGCATTTGTGGCATTTGCATCACACGAAATTAAAAGTTGAAAATTTATGCAACCAATGTGGATGGTTGTATGTGAGCAATGTTTATGTTCAATATCTTCTTATGAGGTTTTGTTTATTGATTTGATTGTACTTTGCTGAGTCGAGAACTCACACTTGCTGCTTATGTTTTTTTATGTACTTCCTGTGAAGCGGCATTCATGGGAATGGGATAGAAACATTGGTGCACTACACCTTGATATTCACCATGTCTAATAATTCAATACTTCTAGTTTTATTTGGAGAACCTTTACTAATGAATTGGTTTTACGGTTGTGTTCACCCTTCGAGGTGAAATTGTTTCCCTTGTAGTTGAGATGTTTAGTTCTTTCATGTGGTTTTCTTTATGGTTGTACTTTAAATTCTGCAATATGATTATCATGCTCATATACTTGTTAGTTGTTTTGAACTCCTTCACTGGTCAATGTTTCAAAGGAAATGCTACCGAAATTTAGAGAAAAATTTATAGTTTAGTTTCTATTTTGTTGATTTAGTAGCATTCTAGGGTCATGTTGGACTAGAGTGTTACAGTTGGTATCAGAGCAGACATTAGATCCATGGTGAATGAATTATTAACCTATCTGTTTAATCAACTAAAAATTTGACACACTGTGCACAGTAGGATGGGATTTGGGTCATGCATTGCATTTGCGCTTCCGTTAGTATGTTTCATTATAATGGATGTTGGATTGTTATTGATTTGATTATGTACTGATGTTACTGTTGTACTTGAGCTGAATTGTTAGTTGCTCTTTTTGGTGATTAGTAATGGTGAGAGGTAGAGGCCATGGTCGTGGAGCAGGCTATGGCTGTGGTCGTGGGCATGGTCCAGTGGTGCCACCACCCCTGGCTAAGGAGTTTGTTGGTGATGCGACTGAGGAGGTCTCTTCGGCTGCTTAGCCAGCCGCTAGTGCTCAGGCGGCGTCAGCCGCCCTATTGTAGGACCTTCAGAGGGAGGTCCAAGAGCTTCGTCAGCAGGTGCAGGCAACCCCTCCTATTGTAGTCGCACCTATTGCTGTCCCTGGTGCTACACTGGTTCCATAGGAGGCTAGGATGAGCCTTCGTGAGTGGATGTCCCTTTGTTTGGACACTTTCGACAGAGCAGGCACACCAGTCCAGGCAGTAGATTGGCTTCGCTACATGGAGAGATAGTTAGAAGCCATAGAAATGACCTCCTAGCAGAGGACACGCTTCATGGCCTTCCAGCTGAAGGGTCAGGCAGACATTTGGTTGGAGGGGGTTCTGTCAGCTAGGACTCCCTGTTGACCTTTGTCTAGGGAAAGTTGTCTGTTGTAGAGTATGAGGCGGGGTTCAATAACGTAGCCCGTTTTGTGCCAGCTGTGGCTGGTAATGACTGTGAGAAGGCAAAGAGGTTCCGTAGGGGACTCAAGCTGGAGTATCTCCACGTCCTAGGGGCGACCAGTTTGCGTGACTTCAACTCTGTGGTCGATCAGGCTAAGGGTATAGAGTTAGAGAGAGAGAGAGTTCACTAGAGAGAGGCAGGCTTCTAGTGGTTCTGTTCCTTCTAGTGGTTCTGGTGGTGGCCAGAAGAGGATTTTTTGTGGTGGGGGCGGGTCTTCTCAGCGACCCATTCCCAAGAGGTTTTAGGGAGGCCAGCATTCTTAGTCGTCGACTCGACCTTTTCAGCAGAGGCAGTCTACTTCTTCAGCCCCAAGCACTTTTTCAGCTCCGGAGGCCTTGCGCCCTATTCCATGTTAGGGTATGATATGTTTCAAGTGCGGTGATGGGCACCGTGCTGTCGAGTGCTCCTTTACGGGGGTCTGTCATCACTATGGCCTGGCGAGCCACAAGATGACGGTCTGCATGTAGAATCCGTCGAGCATCATCAGGTGGGTTCCAGTTCCTGTGGCTTCTTCGGCCGTACTATCTCGAGGTTTAGTTCAGATGCTGGCGGCCACCCCAATGCCGTAGTATCCTCCAGCTTGGGCTCCTCCTGCAAGGTTTCCTTCGGCACCTCCTATTGGTTTCTACTAGAACCCTGGACCGTCTGCATAGCCTTAGATTGCTACACCTCCGGCAGTTCCTACACTTCCTTCGCCAAGTGTTGGGGCGTCCTTCACTCCGGTGCCATTTGGAGTCTACGACGTGCCTACACCTGAGACAGTAGGCCGTCTTGAGATGGTGACATGTACTTTACTGGGATTCTCGTGAGGCTTTCATTCTTTTTGATTTAGGAGCTACCTGCTCATTTGTGTCACTAGAGTTTGCTAGGAGAGCGAACTTGGGTATGCAGCATATTTCTTATTCTGTTTTAGTCTGTTCTCCAGGTGGTCTCATTTCTAGTTCTACAGTTTGTTCAGACTGTTCCGTTACCATCTATGATGAGGATTTCACTGTTAACTTGATGGTGATTCAGCTAGTGTGTTTTTGATGTTATCTTTGGCATGGACTGGTTTTTCTGGAAGGCCATGTCTTTGCAAGCTCCGTCTGGAGAAGAGTTGGTTTTTCAAGGTAGTGCACCATCAAATTTTTTCTTTGTGTTGGCTAGTTTGTTTCCTAGCTGACGGGCATCAAGAATTGGGTTTCTTCGGTCTCTCGATGCGAAGCCGAGTTCTTCTCACTCCCGTACTACTGTAGCCTACCAACATGCAATGCTAGTTTTCAATGACTTAATTAGCTAAGGCTATTCCAAACTGACACATATGGTTATACGCTTAGGCTTAGATTGGTAAAACCGGCGTTTAGTCCTTAATTGACCCGATCGAGGATCTCACCCTGCCTACTTGCGAGATACACCCTCACACTTCTCAGAATATAATCTAACTCACCTGCATCACAAACTAAGTTTTTCAATTTTATTTTTATACAAAATAACAATGGTAAACCTCTCTGGACCATCATTTCAAAATCTCCCAAATTCATGTTCAACATTTCATTCATTTTTCTATTTTAGCAAATCTAGAGCCCGGCTAAGCACTTGTGCGATATTCGCACTCGAGATACCCAAATTGACATCATTTATTGCCTAAACCATAACCTAATGGCTACAATAGTATGGATATTAATATTTCAAGGATGATCATGCATTGAATAGGAATATAACTACCGTTATCCCCAAATATAGCAAGTTTAAGCAAAGATACACGCATGCGTAATAGATTTTGCAAGAAGAAGTACAATAATTAAAATAGTAGGATCAACATGGTCAAAGGAGATGCTTGCCTTCCTCAGGTTGTTCAAAGGAGAGAGGTTGCTTGATCGTCGTTAAGCTCGCTTGCGAACTCCGGTGTCTATTCGAAAGAACAGAGAATAAATCGCAAGCAGAAAAACAAATTCAACAGTAAGAAATGTAACATCCCAAAAATCGCACTTTTGGGAAAGTACAATGAAAATAAGTGGGAGAATAATTTCGAGCATGTTTTTTTTATGGAAAACTATTTTAGCATGATTTTTGGGCTTTTGCATAAATCAAATAGTGAAACTTCATGCAAACATCAACTTGTAAGAATTTTAGAGAAAATAAAGAACACATAAAATCTTGAAAAATTTACACAAGAAATTATACTATGTCAGGAGTCTCCAAAAAATTCCATTATTTTTTGGAGCACATTTTGTATGTTTTTCAATCCACTAAATTCTCAGCGTTTTATGGAAAAATACGAATCCTATTTGAATTTCCAGCCGGGCAAATGGGCAGCATCTGCGTCAACCCAATTTAGCTCACACTCACAGCAGCCCACACCATCTTTGCTCTCACTCTCTTGCTGACGTGCCGGGCCCACACGTTAGATTGCTTCGTCCACCTCGCCTTCGTCTTCACGCGCCAGTGCCTGCTTCGCCTGTTGGTTTCCACCTCCGCCCACCGTTTTGCAACTTCACCTACTCCCGTCGCCTCCACCTCCCTCGCCCATGTATGTATCACAAACGGTTTTTAGATGAAATCGTCTGTGATATATGAGGTATCACAGATGGTTTGTAGATGAAACTGTCTATGATATATTATTTCCACTAACGGTTCTTTAGATGAAACCGTCTGTGATATCTGATGTATCACAGACGGTTTTTTAGATGAAACCGTCTGTGATAGATAATCACAGACGGTTTGTCCTAAGAAACCGTCTGTGATATTCTTTTGTATTGCTACATCTATTTCTGTTTATTGGCTAGCCTCAGAAAATGCTAGCCATGCCCTCGGAAAGAAGCAGTAACACACCAAGTACATGTATACATCCAATTCACATTCATTTCAGAAACAAGCACATCTATTTCACAAATTCAGATATGACACATTCTCATATACATAAATGCAAATTCACATATGTCACATTCTCATATACATAAATGCAAATTAAGAACATATGACACATAAACATTTCATTCATCATTCCACTTGCTTATCTCCTTTAAAAATTATCCCTTCATGACACATTCTCACGAATGTTCAGTAAGAGACCAATCAAGATGTCATACACATTCTTCTCTACGTGCATAACATCGATGTAGTGGCGAACTTCTAGGTGCTCCAAATAAGGTAAGTCCCAAAATATTGATCTCTTCTTTCAGATGTTCTTCTCACAGATCCTTGATTTACGTCCCTTTCCGAGCACAACCTCTAAATCCTTAACCATATCATAGACCTCTTTTCCACTTAAATGCTTTGGAGCTGAATTGTCCTCCTTCTCTCCGTCGAATTGTTTCTTCATCCTGCGGTATGAGTGAGCCCTCCAGAGGAACCTACGGTGACGCATGTACACGGTTTTGCATGGGTGCTTTAGCCACACACTCTCGGTATCATATAAGTAGTGAGTACATACTTTAGCCCCTTTTGTACTTTGGCCCGATAGGTTAGTAAGGACGGGATAATCATTTATGGTGTAGAACAACAAGGAGCGTATAGTCAAGTTCTTTCATTTGTACGCATCCCATACCTGTACCCCTTCAATCCACAGTATTTTTAGATCTTCCATCAATGGTGCTAGGTACACATCAATATCATTCCCAAGTTGCCTCGGCCCTTGGATAAGTATCGACAGTAAAATATACTTCCGCTTCATACACAACCAAGGAGGAAGGTTGTAGATACAGAGAGTCACGAGCCAGGTGCTATGTCAGCTACTCATGTTACTAAAAGGATTCATTCCATCTGTTCTCAATCCAAACCTTATATTCCTCGGTTTTGCACCAAAGTCTGCAAACCTCCTATCGATATTTCTCCACTAGGTGGAATCAGCAGGGTGTCTTAAACTTTCCATCTTGTTTACGCTCCTCTGAGTGCCAACGTAGCAGTTTGCCTCCTTTGGGTTCGCAAAAAATTGCTTCAAATGGAGAATTGCAGGAAGATACCACACCACCTTAGCAGGAGGTCCTTTCTTCACCTCGATTCTCTCGCCGTCATCTAATTGATTCTTACGGGGATGCGTTGCACACCGGACATACACGCATGTTTGCGTACTCTTTACGGTAGAGGATACAGTTGTTCGGACATGTATGTATTTTTTTCTACTTCCATTCCCAATGGACAAATAATATTCTTGGCTCTGTAGGTAGTTTTGGGCAACTCGTTTCTATCCGAAAGCATGTTCGCTAAGAGACCTAACAGCGCCGTGAAACTCTTGTCAGACCAACTGTTGCTTGCCTTCAATTTCAGCAGTTCAAGCATGAGTGACAACCATGTGTATTCTGGCTTGTAGCTCAGGAACAAAGGCTTCTCCGAGTCCTCCATCAATCCCTCTGTCGGTGTTTTAGAACCGAACTTACGTAAAGATTGTTTGATTCGGGGGGTCTCCTAGAATGGAATCACGCAGAGAGATTGACACGGGGATTTTTATACAGGTTCAGGCCTTCTCCGGAGAGAATAACAACCCTACTCCTGTGTGAGTGTGGTATTGAGTGTATTCTGAACAATCAGGGGAAAAACTAAGACTATTACAGATAGTGCTTGTATTCCTGATGGCCCGATTCATCCTCCTCCTTTCTCTGATTGCCGCCTTTTATAGTGCGTGAAGGAGCGGCAGTTACTCCAGATAAAGCGGCGCCTCATCACCTCCCGTAACGGGCGCACGTTGGTAATAATCACCGGTGTATTAACTCCTCCACGCCGCTAACACTATATATCGTAGATAATGGAGTATTACGTGTCATTACTTGAGAATAACAACAGATGATGATTGTTTGAATCCCTTAATCAATAAGACCCACTTGTCTCAGAGGTTTATTTGATCATAAGGTGGTCGTAGTTGACCTAGTCGAGAGGAGCCTACGATTATGAGGTAGTCGTAGCAAGACTTACGACTATGGGATAGTCGTAGCATATCTTACGACTATGGGGGTAGTCGTAGCATAACTTACGACTATGGGGGTGGTCGTAGAAGAACTTACGACCACCCATTAGGCTCTTCCCTCATAACATTAAGGGGTATACTCAGGGTCCACATGACGTCATATTTACCTATAATAAGAATTATAGATAAAAGATAAAATGAGGATTATTATGTCCTCGTCATCTAGCCCCCCAGCTTCAAGTGAAAGCAACTTACTTGGTAAAGGAGTTATAGATGGTCTTGCGACCACGAGAGGATCGTAGAAAAATAGTCGAAGGAAAAACTCTTCGATTGTATACTACTTTGACCAGAAATATGCTTGGTCAAGAAAATTACCTACGACCATCAAGTAGTCGTAAAAGCATTCCTACGATCACGAGGTGGTCGTAGTATAGTGATCGGAAGAAAGAACTTTCCGATTATCATTTCCTTTGGTTGAAAAGATCTAACCAAGGAAGTAATTTTGCTTGAGGTGTAAACGCAAACCTGATTTTCTCGAGCGGACACACTGGGGAATCTCAAACGACGTCCGTTAACCTGTCTGTTGAAGCGGTTCCCGAGACAGTGGCGACCCTTGGAATGTCACGCCTCCGGCTTAAGGTCCGTGGTTATAAATACCTACCGGGGGGTAAAACCTAAGATCTTACCTTTCCCCAAATCATTCTACTGTTCATCAAGTTCTTGTCTTCTCCGCCACCAACTCAGTCGAAAATCTCCTCTTTCTGAGAAAAATGGCCGGGAGAGTTTCCGAATGGGCCGAGTCGGAGATGGATACGGCGAAGATGCAAACCCTTGTCAATGCTGGGAAGATTCCAGAGAAAGTTCTTGTGGAGTGGTTCCCGGCGCATAAGCAGCAATGGCCGTCGGGGGAGGAAGGACAAATCCCCATCTTCCAGCGCGACAGAGTGTGGTCTTCGACACTGCTCACCCCTTTCTCACATTGATATTCGAGCATTTTGGAGTGGAATTTGTGAACCTTGGTCCTAATTCCATCACCATGCCGAGCGATTCAGATATCTGTGTGAGGCGACCTAGGAATTCCAAATGATCTTGAGCTTTTTCAAGATTTCTACTAATGGCTCGACTAACAGGAATAGCCGAAGTTGTGGTTTGAAGCTCCATGACGGGAAGTCGAAGGAGTATATTCAGATGTTCACTCGGTCTTCATGGCCGTTGTGGAGGAAGAGGTGGTTTTACTGGAAAGTCACCTCCGAAGACAGTCTTTCCTTCGAAGGGAAGGCTGCCGAAAAGAAAGCTTCCTGGGATTCGATTCCCCAGGATATCAATCAAATTGCCCCCTATATTCAAGCGGATTTGAAAGCAGAGGGGTTGACTGGATGGCATGTGGTGAAGGATTTCATCACACGTCGAATTAGTCCTTTGAAGAAACGAGGGAGGTAAGTAGTTTTTCGACTTAGCTCTCAGTTTGGTCTTTCTGCAAAGTTGTTTAAAGAATTCCTTTATCTGTTTTATACAGATCTTTCACAAGCAGAGATTGACGTTCGAGTCAAACTTATTTGCGAGAAGCCCCCGTCACCTAGTGTGGCGGTTCCTCAAATTATTGCGGTTTTATCCGCAGAAGAAAAGGTTGAGCGCCTAAAGGTAATCAAAAGTTGATTTCATCCTTAGGAACTTATAGTCGAGAAAGAACTTACGACTAGAGAAATGTTGTAGAAGAACTTACAACTTAGTAGTGATCAGAGAAAATCTTATGATCGAAGAAAGGTCGAGAAAAACTTACGACTTGATATCGGTCGTAGAAGATCTTACGACTAGTTAGTAATTCTTCTTTTTCTGTTTTGCTTTACAGAAAGTAGGTATGGAAAATCGTCGGGACGACGAAGAAGCTGTACTGATAACCATCGGTGCAGAGTTGACAAAAGACAAAGGCTCGGCTCCTCCGGCAGTCAAGAGACGCCGACTTACAAGAGCACGACAAGGGAGGAGCAAGCTCGAGTTCTAGCCCTTCGACGGATCCTCTGCAAAACTGTGGTGACATAGCCATGATTGAAGCCGAGGTCAAGCAATGGCCGAGGAGGTCAAGCAATGAACCTCTTAAGCGCAAACCTCGCAAGGCCAAGGTACCTTTTTATTCCGACAAGAAAGCTTTCACAGTTTCTGCCACTTCTAGATTTGTCAAGCAACTAGAAAAGGAGAACTGGAAGGAGTTTATGTCTTTTGTGAAGGACAATGCTGATCCAGCCGAGCCTACCGTTGAGGGTAGCGCTGCTCTTGGAGTGATCGAGACCGATCTCGGTCCTCCGGAAAGTCAAGAGACTATAGAGATGGTCCCTGTTCAAGACTCACGACCAGACGTGGTCATGACTGAACCTATTCCCCAACTTGAACTACGACCAGACGTGGTCGTTGAAAAGAAGTCAAAGAATTCTTCCATCGGGAAGATGGCTCCAAAGTTTCTGATTAAGTCCAGGACGCAGAGGTATGTGAAACAAGCTAAAGTGTAAGAACAGCATTTTCCTTTTGCTTTCCACAATTTGACTTGCTATCCTTTTGTTGTTTTTAGCCCGACTCCTTCAAATTTCCGAGAATGCTTCCGTTGAGAAGCCTATTGCTACCTCTCCACTTTGGAGAGACAACAAGGAAGTGGTCGATGGATCATCCTCGCCCAGTGGTAGAAGAAGTCGTGGCTCGGGCGCTTGTCACGATCATTGAAGTCAGTAGCTATGGCCACCGAGGCACGCCATAGTTACCGAGGTGGCATCTACAACCACCGAGGTAACCGCCATGACCCCTGAGGTTGCAGCTACTACTACTGAGGTAGCGGCTACACCTATTGAGGCAGCGGTTACGACAACTGAGATAGTCGCCAT
The DNA here is from genome assembly GCA_036346405.1 of Phyllostachys edulis. Lineage (NCBI taxonomy): Eukaryota > Viridiplantae > Streptophyta > Magnoliopsida > Poales > Poaceae > Phyllostachys > Phyllostachys edulis. The sequence continues at coordinate 62,103,222 of CM070561.1, read as the reverse complement.
GACCACTAATGTGGTCGTAGGACCAGCAGAAGAAGTCGCAGAAGCCTCTGCCCAAGGTGGTGATGTGCCTGACCACCGTGCGGGGAAGGAAATCGTTGCAGACCTCCCTCCTGGTACCCAAAGAGAAACTACAATTTCAGAATCGGAAGATGAAGAGTACTTCAATTTCTGTTCTGATTTCTTTGGCCCTGCTTCCATAGTGGGGTCTTCTGCCTTTAGATCTCGCCATCGAGTCCCCCATCCCAAAGACATTCCCAATAGAGGGAACACTTTTGATAATGAGCGCCTTGAGAAGGTTTGGTGGGACCAAGTTGAGAGAGTGGACGAGCTGAAGCACCCAGAGCTGGTTTACTCAATATTTGCTCGATCAACCATGACTGTAAGTATTTGATGATACTTATACATACAGGTATAATCTTCTCTTATTTCTCACTGTCTTGTCTTTTGCAGAAAGCCATAGAGCAAATCGCCGTTGTCGGTGAATATCATCGACAACTTCTAGAGTGCGACAAGAAAGAGGAACTCGCAAACAAAGAGAGAGGTGGTAAGTCACTATTTTTCATAATTATTTTTGACTACTTATATAGTGCTTACGGGTTTGTCATGAAAAACTCACGACTAGGTAATCGGTCGTTAAAGATTTACGACCAAAGGGCTTTGTTAGTAGAAGAACTTACGAATAGGTGATGGTCGAGAAGAACTTACGACCATGAGATTTTGTCGAGAAAAACTTACAACTAGGTCGATGGTTGTAGAAGAACTTACAACCGATTGACCAATGCTTATGTTCACTTTTATCCTTTGCAAAGTTGAGCAAAGGACGTTAAAGACCTTAGCCGACTCGCTCGATTATGAAAAAGAGGAGTCAAAAAAGCTATGGGAAAAAGTAGAATTCCTTTTGGGGAAACTTAAAGAAGCCAACTCTGCAAACGCAAAATTGCAGGAAGGAATAAACAGTAAGTGCTGAACTTAAGACTGCTTACGACTTTGATCTTTATCTAACTCTCGCTTCTTTTCAGAAAAAGAAGATGAGATGAGAAAGCTCCAGAATGAAGTCAAAGAGAAAACTTCAGTCATTCACGAGCTTACTCGTATGTCCAAAAATAAAGATCAAGATCTTGAGACGCTGAGAACTCGAATATCAGGTAAGTAATTCGTTACCGCGGTCCTTCTACGAAGTTATTTCCTTTTCTTACTCCCACTCCTTTTCTAGGAATGGATCTTGAATTGGGAAGGCTTGAGACTGAAATCACGGAAAAAACCATGATTTATAACCAGACTGTCCTTATTGCAAAGAAGAATGCAGAGGACATTAGATCATGGGAGAAAAAACATGCTGAGACCGTTGCTTCCCATAATGAAGAGGTCAAGAAGTTGGATTCTCGACTAGTGGGTAAGAAATTCTTTTACCCGTGATTATTTTTCTTTTCTTTTCCTCTAGAAGTTTATCTTTGTTTGGCCAATCTTATTCTTTTTAGAACAAGTGGTCGAAAACAAAAAGCTTCGCGAGGCTTCGACTTGTACCCAACAGGAGATGGAAGCAATGAAGATTAAACTTCAAGGCGACATCACGCTCCTGAACAATGTGCTTGGTGAGCTACATAGTGAGGGAGAGACTCCTCAAGATGATACGATAACCGCTCACATAAGTACTATTGGGGATCAAGTCGACTTTGCAAGATCTGGTGACTACTCAAGGCCAACCAAGTCAATCGATAAAGGAAGCGGTCGAAATCGCAGAAGTTATGCATTAGCAAAACTTAAAGCTCATGACCCCAACCTTAATGTGCAACCTCTCGGCCGACTTCGATCGCTCAAGGTAAGAAGACGCGTCGATGGAGGAGATGCAATCGATTGGTAGGAAAGTTTCAGAGGAGATGCGGTTGGGATCTCCCTCTTGAGTAGCTTGTAATAAACACCGTGAAAAACAAGCTTTTGTTGATGTAATATACGATCCATCTTGTTTCACGCAAATTATCTTATCGAGGAGTTAGTAACTCAAAAGATAATTAACGAATTTTAAAGACTAAAAATGAAGTCAAATTAATGACTTTATCCTAGCCCCCGACTATTTGCTTAGTTTGTTGAAACTAAGTAAATAGTCTTATCTCCTGCAAATCATCTTGTCGAGTAGTTAGTAACTCAAAAGATAATTAACGAATTTAAAGACTAAGAATTGAAATCAAATTATCCTAGCCCCCGACTATTTGCTGAGTTTGTTTAGACAAACTAAGTAAATAGTGAGTTTGTTTAGACAAACTAAGTAAATAGTCTTTAGAAAGGGTTTCAAAACAGAGAGGTTTGTTTAACTTGTAGTATTTGGCCCCAATTGTCATGCAATTGGTCTAAAGAGTGATAACAATTGACACTAGGAAGTTCCTTCTAGTGGGCGGGACCACGCAGAGAGGAGAGGCTTCGACTAGGTAATGTTAACATCTCCGACTAGATTAATTAAATTGAGAACAAAGAACTTGAGTTAAACAAACATCCAGAGAACTTCAAAAATTCGTTCGCCCTTCTTTGGAGGATTCAATAAGTCCGCCTGTTATCAAGAGTTGGAAAGCCGAACGATGCTAGGAAGTTCCTTCTAGTGGCGCGTGACCATGTGCAGAGAGGAGAGACTTCGACTAGATGTGTTTCTTCCTCCGACTTAGTTAAGACGAATTGAATACACCAAAGGTAGCTGAATAAATCTTAAAAAGTGCACTCTGCTTAGAATATTTTTCAAAAATGAAGTGAAGAAATAATATAAGGTGAAAGGAGTTGGCCTTCAAAAAAAATTTCAACTAAATAAAACCCGAGTTTTTTGTGTTGGCAACAAAAGCGAGTAACGAGTTGACACTAGGAAGCTCCTTCTAGTGGGCAGGACCACATGCAGAGAGGAGAGGCTTCGACTAGGTGGTGTTATCTGCCTTGCGACCAGTGTAAAGAAAACTGGGTGTTTGAAACATAGTCGAAAAATTATGAAAGCACTACTCAAAAGTAAGACAATAGAGATAGAGAAAACTTGAGTCTTTATTGTCCGAATGATTGGTTACACGTAGAACTTGCGTAACTGGTCAATGTTCCAAGAATTCGAGAGAACCTGGCCGTCTTCCATTGCCAATCGTACCAACCCTGGACGAGTAACTTCGACCACTGTGTAAGGACCTTCCCACTTGGGAGAAAGTTTGTTCCGATTAGACTTGGATTGGCAAAGCCTCAATACTAAGTCACCCTGACAAAGAAGGTGCGAGGTTGGACCTTACGATCGTAGTATCTTTGCGCAGGCTTGTTGGTAGACCGCCGAACTAATTAGGGCCTGGTTTCTCCTTTCTTCAAGTAGATTAATATCATCTGCTCAATTTGTTCTGGTTGAGTCTGTGAATGTTTCGACTTGTGTTGACCGTAGCTTTAGTTAGGAGGAAGCATGGCTTCAAAGACCAAGACTAAAAAGAAAGGTGTTTCTCTGAGTCTGACCGGTAGTTGTACTGAATCGCCCATAATACTGAGGGTAACTCTTGTACCCAAGCCCCCGGGCGTTTGACGAGCTGGTCGAAAACTCGAGTTTTAATTCCTCTCATTATTTGGCCGTTTGCACGTTCGACTGCCCCATTACTCTGGGGATGGGCCACAGAAACATAACACAACTTGGTACCCAACTCATTGCAAAATTCCTGAAATTTTGCGCTCAAAAATTGCTTGCCATTATCTGTAATTATTCGACTCGGCACTCCAAATCGAGTAATTACGCATCTCATCATAAACCGTTTTGCCGCTTAGTTGTTATCCCATCCGAGTTCAGCTTCAATCCATTTTGTGAACGATCAATAGCCACAAAAGGAACTCAAACCTCCCGGAGCTTTGGGGAACGGTCCCGTGATATCAAGACCCCAAAGTTGCAAAAGGCCAAGATAGAGGTATTATTTGTAGTGCCCGAATTTGGTTGGTGTATTTGCTCGCTATGAAACCGCTTTCGACACACTTTTAACCAACTCTTTAGCATCGTATAGGGCTGTTGGCCAGTAAAAATCTTGTTGAAAAGCCTTGCCGACCAACGTTCTGTAGGAAGCATGATTTCCACAGATGCCACCATGTATGTCGTGAAGGAGTGTTAATTCACTCTGCGGAATGCATCGCATGAGCACCCCTTGAGTACCCCTTTTATAGAGAACTCCTTCGACCAAAGTATACATTTTGGCTTTTCGGGATAGGCGATCTGCCTCGAGATCGCCTCTTCGCATGTAACCCTTCAAGATAATCATAGATGGGCACCATCCATGTATCCTCGTACTCTAGAGAGGTTTGTCTCAATAGGAGGTGTCTCGGCTCGTCGACTGAGAAGGCTTCGAGTTGTTCCAAGAAGACTCCTTTTGGTACTTCAGATCGGGAAGAAGCTATGCGAGCAAGCCGGTCTCATGAGGAAATTATCCTTTCGAGGATGAATTATGCCTCAAACCTAAAAATGCTTTTCTAGCTTACGACTTCCGATAAGTACCGAGACATTGTCGGGTTAGAGCACCGGTACTCTTTGCCGACTTGATTCACGACTAGTTGAGAGTCTCCCCTCACGAGTAGTCGGCGAATCGAGAGCGCCATGCTCAGATACCACCTAGCAAACCTTCAGATTCTCGCCACGTTATTAGTGGCCCGAAAGTTTAATTGTATGGCATACTTTAAGGTCTCTCCGGTAGGAGATACCAGACCACTCCCCCCCGAGCCACTTAAAGTAAGCGATTCGTCAAAGTACATCGCCCATCGGTCGTGGGAATCAGATGGGGATCCTGAACAGGTTCAGGATTTGTCCATTCGGCGACAAAGTCTGCCAAGATCTGGGATTTAATGGCCGTTCGGGACACGAAATTGATGTCGAACTCCCCCAAGTTCGACTGACCATTTTGCCATGCGCCCATTGCTTCCCTATTCTCGAGGATCGCTCCCAAGGGAAACTCGACGCACAGCCTAGTTTGTGCGCTGAAAATAATGCCGCAGCCTCGAAGACATGAGGAGGGCATATAGAAGCTTTTGGACCCGAGGGTAACGCTCCTTAGGTCCGTAAAACTTCACGACGTAGTAGACCGGTCGTTGTATATTTTCACGTTCTACGACCACTCTGCGCTTATCGCTGTGGCGTGGCGCCTAGGTAAACCAAGAGCGTTTCTTCCGCCTCGGAGAGACCGTAATAGGAGCACTCGTGAAGGTACCTCTTGACATCCTCAAAGGCAGCGTTTGCCTCTTTCGACCACTCAAAACCTTCGTGTTTCCTTAGAAGTTTAAAGAAAGGTAGTCTCTTTTCTCCCAGTCGTGCGATGAAACGACTTAAAGCCACCATACACCCAGTGAGTTTCTGGACTTCTTTCCGTGTAGTTGGAGGGCGCATTTCTAAAATGGCTTTTATCTTTTCGGGATTTGCTTCGATTCCTCGTATTGATACTAGGAATCCAAGCAATTTCCCTGAAGAGATTCCAAATACACATTTCTCAGGATTAAGTTTTAAGCGATGTTTTCTGAGATTGTCGAACGTTTCTTGCAGGTCAGTAATATGATTAAGTCTCTTGATGCTTTTGACAACTAGATCATCAACATAGGCTTCTAGATTTCAGCCTAATTGAGATGAAAAAGTTGCCTGCATCAAGCGTTGAAAAGAAGCGTCGGCATTTTTTAGACCAAATGGCATTTTGACATAGCAAAATATACCAAATGGTGTAATAAATGCGGTCTTTTCTTCATCGTCTAGACACATATTGATCTGGTGGTATCCAGAATATGCATCTAAAAAACTTAACATTTCACAACCCGCAGAGAGTCAACCAACCGATCGTCACGAGGTAAAGGAAAATCGTCTTTTGGACAAGCTTTATTAAGATCAAGAAAGTCTACGCACATACGCCATTTGCCGCTTGACTTTCTAACCATTACAGGTTAGCCAACCATTACGGATGGTTAACTCTCTTATAAAGCCCTTTAAGTAGCTTATCCAATTCGATTTAATAGCATCTCGTCGATCGGGGCAAATCTCCGCAATTTTTGTTTTCTGGTACTTTGTCGGCCGTAGCTAGCTTTGTCGGCTCGATCACCTCCCCGGGACTCGGGCATGTCGGATGCTTGCCACGCGAATACATCTGCGTTAGCTCGGAGGAAGGTGATGAGGCGTCTTCCTATTTGGGGTCGAAGTATCCTCGATCGAGCGATCTTGAGGGCTCCCTGCGTCGGAGGAACCTCTTTGACTTTGTCGTTCGGCTTTGGTGCAGTTTTTAGGCTTCGACTTGCTAGTCGAAGGTGACTTTCTTCCCGAGTTGGTATTTGTCCTACCATCTCGAGGGATCGACTATCGCAGTATCGCCATCTTCTTGTCACAATGGATTGTGATTACTCCTTTGGGACTGGCATCTTAATACATTGATATCCATAATGAGTAGCCATTAGGAATTTTGCCAAAGTTGGTCGTCCGAGTATGGCGTTATATCTTGTGTCGAAATCGACCACATCAAAGGAGATTTTCTCCGTCTGAAATTACTTGGTGAACCAAATGTTAAAGGAAGAGAAACTTGACCAATCGGTTTGGTCAAGATCGATGACGATCCCATGGAAAGAGTATCGTACCGGTCTTACTTTGGTCCCGGTACTTGCATGTCATCCAGAGTACTCGTAAATAAAATATTTAACGAGCTTCCACCATCAACCAAAACTCGATTGACCCGACAATTGTTGATGGTGGGTTTGACCACGATTGGGTATCGACCTGGTCGAGTCGAAGGAATCGGGTAGTCACTCTTCTTGAAAGAGATAGTGACTTCCGACCACTTCGGTAATTTATTGACGAGAGGAGGATCTATGGAGTTTACCTCACGTTCGTGACCTTAAGTCGTCGCTTTGATTCATATGCCGATGATCCCCCGTAGATGTGTTCGATGGTGTGTTGCGGATCCTAGAACGGCATCTCCTCTTCGTCATCTGAAGATTTATGACCACTTGTTTGACCTACCTGTTCGAGAGTGGGAAGTGGTCCTTTGCCGTTGTAGTAGTCTTCAAGCTTTCGTTGGAAGACCCGGCAGTTGCGAAGATCATGCCCTTCCTTTTTATGGAAAGGACACCACCTAGGCTTATCATTTTTCCGATCAGGGCGCTTACCTTTGCCTCTGTCGGAGTGCGGCTTGGATGTGCGTGGTTCTTTATCATTCACAGCCAATACCTCCTTGGAACCGCTGGTTTGGAGTTTTTGACCCTTCGCCTTGTTCTTGGACTTTTTTGCTTTTTTATCCTTCTTCTTACCAATGTCGCCTGGCTCTCGAGAGGTATTGTCTTCTCGATCTATTGTATTGTTCCACTCGACCGCCTCAGAAGCAGTGGCATATCGATCAGCCATCTCGAAGAGTTCGGCAACAGAAGTAGGTGGGTTTAAAGCAATGTCCTCTGTTATTCTCCTACTACGGACTCCCTGCTTGAATGCTCTGATGACAGATGAATCAGAAACTTCTAGAATTGAGTTACGAACCTGACTAAAGCGCTTGATGAATTGGCGCAAGGTCTCGTTGTCATTCTGTCTCATCCGGTGCAAGTCATCCTCCTTTCCAGGGCGATTGTAAGTGCCTTGGAAATTTGCCAATAGAAGGTCGCAGAGGTGTTGCCAAGAGTAAATCGACTCGAGTGGTTGATTTAGTAACCACGATCGAGCGGATCCTTCGAGCACAGTTGGAAGATAATTTGCCATTACATGCTCTCCTCCTCCTGCTGCTCGGACTGCTGTTGTGTAGATTTGAAGGAATTCGATGGGATTTTGGGAACCATCAAACTTCTCCATGTTCACTGGTCGAAAACGAGGTGGCAATGAATGCTTCGGAGATCGGCGAGAATGCCCGACATCCAAGAATGACTTCTTGACGCCTCCTTTGCGGGAAAGAAGGGTTGATATCATCGGTGGTCGTACTCGGCGATACCCGAGAATAGGTTGACCGGACCTATGATACATCTCGATCTTACGAGGAATACTCGTAGTTTATCTCTTCTTCGCAGATTCCCATGTCGGAATGGTGAGCGATCACCTCCGAGGGGTTTCTTGATCATCATCGCTCGAAAGACATTTCTCGAATAGGTGATCGATGCGACTTCATTGTTGCGCCGATTCCTCCGTGGCGATATGTTCGATCGACCGTAGCCGAAGAAGTCGATTGCTATGACTTCTGAATGATGTCGAGGCGCTTCGGCCTTGCCATCGTGTTCGAAGTTTTGTGCGATCTCTTCAACGAAGAGGTCGAACTGGTGCTCGAGCTAGCTCTTGAGTTGGATTCTCGAGCAAGTCATTGATATCTTGAAGTTCTTGAGCTTCCTTCGATCGATATTGGATGCGCCCAGATAGATTCTTACGGGCTTCAATTTTCTTCCGTCGAATAGCCTCAAGAGCTTCTATGTCGACTCTTGAGACCGCCTCAATGAAGTGCGAGAATGTCGAGGATTTCCTTGCGTTCATGAAGGTGTTGGTCGGTGCGCGATGGTGGCGTCCTTGCCAACGTCGCGAGCGGGCGCAGTGTGTGATTTTCTGGAAGAGTCTCCATCTCGGTCTCTAGAAGAGTGATCTTGATCTGAGGGAAGGACGAAGACCTCCCGTTGACGATTCTCACTTGCGCTCGAGGCCTCTCCGCTTGAGGAGTCGTCGAGAGACACCATCTGGCGACTTGGAGTAATCCCCTCGTAGGGGAAGTCAGGTTATCTTAGTCTCCGTCGGCAGGTGTGATCTGCGGAGAGATGGTCGAATTTGTAGGAAAAGCATGCTTGATCCCGCTCTCTCTGGCGTCATCCGGAGAGAGAGGATCACCAGATGCCGGTGAAGTCCCAGAATTGTGGCTTCCAGAGCTTGCCTCACCAAGTCGGACCGCCTTAGGGGGATTTGGACACTTCGAGGAAAAACTCTCGTCGTGTCGTGAGTCCACCTGGGTGCGGTCCTGGTCAGATTGACCCTTGTCCTTTGAGAGGGTAGATTCCTCTCTTGGACGTACTGTTGTAGGGGATAAGGATCCCTCCTCAACTCCACCGGCGACATTGTCTCCTGGATCTGTGGGAAGATCCCCGGAGGTAGCAATGCCATAGGATAAGTCATCATTTGGTTCATAATCGAATCCGGCATCCATGTCGACGTCTGCGTAATCTGCCAAGTCGAACCAATTCTCCTCGTTCCATTCTCCTGCCATGAGTGCATGAGATTTGGAAAACAGAGAGTATGTTGACAAGAGATTACCGGAAGATCCCCACGATCGGCGCTAACCGCGGTGTTTTAGAACCGAACTTACGTAAAGATTGTTTGATTCGGGGTCTCCTAGAATGGAATCACGCAGAGATTGACACGGGATTTTTATCTGAGTTCAGCCTTCTCAGGAGAGAATAACAACCCTACTCTGTGTGAGTGTGGTATTGAGTGTATTCGAACAATCGGGGAAAAACTAAGACTATTACAGATAGTGCTTGTATTCCTGATGGCCCGATTCATCCTCCTCCTTTCTCTGATTGCCGCCTTTTATAGTGCGTGAAGGAGCGGCAGTTACTCCAGATAAAGCGGCGCCTCATCACCTCCCGTAACGGGCGCACGTTGGTAATAATCACCGGTGTATTAACTCCTCCACGTCGCTTAACAGCTATATATCAGAGATAATGGAGTATTACGTGTCATTACTTCGCAGAATAACAGCGTATGATGATTGTTTGAATCCCTTAATCAATAAGACCCACTTGTCTGTAGGTTTATTTGATCATAAGGTGGTCGTAGTTGACCTAGTCGTAGAGGAGCCTACGACTATGAGGTAGTCGTAGCAAGACTTACGACTATGGGATAGTCGTAGCATATCTTACGACTATGGGGGTAGTCGTAGCATAACTTACGACTATGGGGGTGGTCGTAGAAGAACTTACGACCACCCATTAGGCTCTTCCCTCATAACATTAAGGGGTATACTCAGGGTCCACATGATGTCATATTTACCTATAATAAGAATTATAGATAAAAGATAAAATGAGGATTATTATGTCCTCGTCACCCTCAAATTTATCAAACCCTCTCTCACTATAGTTCACTTCTGCATCGCGAAGCATCTGATCCAGATTGTCATCATGCAGCCTATCTGAATAGGACCCACAATCAACATCATCCGGTAGCATATCGTTGACTTCGTCGGCAATGTCGTTATTACTACCTTCCTATATAAAATGCTCTTCACCATGACTGGTCTAACGTGTATACCCCTTTTTCAAACCCCTTCGAATCAAGTGTGCTTCGATCTGCGCTTGGTTCTTAAACATTTTCAGATTCTCGCAGCCAATGCATGGACATTACATAGATTCCACCCCCTTATTCAACATATCCTCCTCGACGGCTCTTGTAAAAGCAGACACGCCATTAATGTACTCTTCACTCACATGGTTCTTAGCGTACATCCAGCTTCGGTCCATCACACGGTTCGTATTGAAAACCTTGGAAATAAATAAAAGGGTGACTTCAAAAGCGTATTTTCTGAGGCTTACGCTTTCCAACAGAGAAAACGTATTTTTATCTAACTAGAGGTGGCTTTTCTCATTTTTACATTTTTTCAGATTTTATTAACTTATATGTGGGCCCTACTTGTTAGTGACTCATCTTTTTATTTCGTGATTTTATTTATAAAATCTATGGCAGTCCCACATATCATAGACTCATTACTTTATTAACTAAATAATTAAAAGCAGTAGGATTTGAAGCTCAAATTGGACTCAAGGGCTTCAATAGCGATTTCGACGTAAACGCATGAAACTACTCAAATTAAAGGATGTTTAGGCTCCACTAGCTCACCTCGATCACGAGGAAGGTGTCAATGAAGTCGGGGAAGGTCCAAGATGGCTGGTCATTGGTGAACAGAGGCGACGGCGGTAAGCTCCTTAGCGACAGGTCTTCTCGGTGGAAATAAATTGAAACGAAGCACATGCACAGCTTTAGGGGGACATATAGGTAGGGAAATCGACCTTGGTGGGGTCAAGGACTCACGAGAGAAGAGTTGGCATCGATGGCGGTGACAAAGAGGTCCACGGTGATAGCTCGGCGTGTGCGACAACAGCTAAAATGGACCACACGAGCGGGCTCAATGAGGTGAGGCGGTACTCAAACTGGGCATGGAGTGGTGATGGACTCACCGTAGCGCTAGAGATAGAGAAGAAGACTCCGTTAAGGACCTATACTACTGCACCAGATGATTAGTAAGTGAGTAAAATGACGCATCGTTTGTGATGAGTTAATTATCATAGACGGTTTTCAACAAAAAAATCTGTGATATGTAGTAATATCACAGACGGTTATTGTTAAGAACCGTCTGTGAGGTATCATAGATGATTGTTTGTTGAAAACCGTCTATGATATGTAGAATTATCACAGACGGTTATTGTTAAGAACCGTCTGTGATACTTTACGGACGGTTTTCATTATGAACCATCTGTGATATTACCTCTTTACAGATAATTTTTAGCGCAGCTAGTAACACAAACGGTCTCTAAACCAAAACTGTCTGTGATTGCATGTAATACAGATGGTTTTGGTCAATCGTCTGTGATGAGGCGTCCAGTATTAGCCTTTTTGTAGTAGTGCCCTCTCAACGGTGATGCCACCGAGTGGTGGTGGAGGCCAGAGAGATGGCCGGAGGCAGCGATACACCGGCGATAAGTGGCAAGGTGCTTCAGGTCCAACATGGTTTTCGTGCTTGGAGGAAATCAGCGGTGAATGGTGGTGCGCATTGTCTTTAGGAGATGACTACGATGCTATAGGCAGCAGCTCGAGGACCAATGGTCACCGAAGCGGCGACAACAGCCTTTCCCGAGGTGGCACCAAGGGTGGCCACGGTGAAGTTCATGCTACGCAAGCTAATCTTCTGATCTAATGTGCATAGAAGCACTAGGAGACTACTAGGAGCTCACCTAGGGTGTAGATGACGTCGGGGGAAGGTCGCAGAAGCATGTCGACATTGAGCAGTGGCAGCGCAGAGGTGGCTCATGATGCTGACACGTTACAATGTTGGAGATGCTTCAAGAAGTAGCGCATTAGATCCCTGGGGTCCTAAAGATGGTCTTGGAGCGAGGAATCGAACGGGGACTCACCGGAGTGACAGCAAACAGAAAAGGAATCAGTGGCGGCTGGATTTGGGGAAGAGCTAGTTTTCGGCGATTCCCTGAGCTTGGGTCCACATTGAGAAAGGAAGGAGCATCAATGGGGTATGGAACACGATATGACATGGTTAGATGAGGTTCAAGCTCGCCAGAGCATCGGGAACACGAAGGCCCAAATTGAGGTGTGCATCGGAGGTGGAGAAGATGATGGCTTGTCCTCGCTATAGGGTTCCCGGAGTTGCATTAAGCAAAGGAGGAGTATCAGTGAGGTAAGGGACGCATGGTGACGCAGATGGCGAAGGCAATGAAGCTCACCTGAGCTAGAAGCGTTGCGTGCTTACTCACCGGCGTCGAGAACGACACACTTGTTCTCGGCGATTCAGACAGCTAGAAGCTCAGAGAAAGCGCGAGATGGAACGAGGGGTGAGCTGGAGAGAAGGTGACGCGCTCGGGGGCTTAAGTAGTAGTGAGTAGAGCACGAGATGATCAGTGAGAAAAAACGGCCGTGGTGAGAACTTGCGCTCTTGCCTTCGGCGTCTCTGCCAGAGCAGGGGTTAGGCACCATTAAGGGGGTAGATGGCATGGGCGAGGCTTGGCGGAGGTGATAGAGGTAGGTGAGGTGCGAAATGGTGGGTGGCGAGGCGAAACCACAGGCGAGCGGGTGAGGGAGCGCTGGCGCGCTAGCGAGAGAGGGAGGGAGCGAGGTGGAAGACAAGCGCTGACAGGCAGGGTCCACACGTCAGCGAGGGTTTTTCAAGTTTTTGTTTTCATGTAAATGCACTAAAAAGCTGAGGGTTTTAGGGAAAATTATGGGGAGGCTCGTGACATAGTGTAGATTATTTTGTAATATTTTTTTTTGTTCTATAGTTTGCTCTAAAATTCTTTTAAGCTCCTATTTGCATGCATTTGTATTATTTGATTTGAGGAGATTTTCAAAAACATGTTTGAAAATATTTCTCCATTTTATTAACAGTACAAATACACCTAGTTTGGATTTTTAATTCTCATCTTTTGTTCCAATTTATTTTAATTCTAAATTAGTTTTGTATATCCAAAATTTGATTCATAATTTCTCAATTAGACCAAAAATCTTGCATAAAAATCCAGAAAAATGAATATCGATAAAATCCATCAAAAAGTTTTAAAAAGTTCACATTTTCACATATTTGAAAATAAATTCAAATTTTAGGATGTCACAGATACACTCTCTAAGCAAAGCAACCCACACCAAAACCAAAATCGAGACGTGAGTAACACACGAAAACAAACATGGAGGGTTGAGGCGTAGTACCGGGAGCAGGGACATGAGACTGTGGAGGGGCGGATCTTAGGAAGGTAGCAGTGGCAAGAGAGGGAGGAGCGCGAGGTGGATCACAGCGAAGGGAGGAGGCTAGATCGTCAGCGACAGCGAAGGCAATGGCGCTTCGCCAGTGATCTCGGCCGCCTCTAGCTCACTACATGGCAACGCGGAACCGAAGCTTCGCGAGGGGTGGGAGGGGCAGAGGTGGGTTTGTGTCGTGCTGTGCTCAAGCCCCTCGTGTCTGTGTCCAAGTTGTTTTGCCCATGGTTCATGTGCTTCGACCCATGCATTGGATTAAACGGCTACGTGGGCTGGCAGGCCCACCAGGAGTCGTAAGTCGCTGGAAGGGGCCAACCCTCGTGTGAGTGCACATGGGCAAGTCGAAAGTTGCAATTGCAACAGATGTCAGCGATAAGACCATTATTGTGCAAATCAAAGTTATCTTTGTTGAGGAACTGTTGCTGGTGAGTCCAGTCCGAACGATCACCTCATAGACAAGCGTAGAATCGCTTAGAATAATGCAAGAACACAAGTACATAATAGTAGATTGAACACATAAATATTAGGAAACTTCTGTCTTCTCTTTATTGCTCTTCTGTAAAATTGTAGTACAATCGTTTGGGGTCCCCGCCCTTTATATAGGCTACTAGATGGATGAGAAGCCACCATGGGCCAGGTTTCTTAACACTCCCCCTTGGGCACTCATCCGTCATGTTCATGTCTCATCAAAACTTCATACAAAACCAATGGGAAAAATTTAGAGAAAGAGTACATGAAACACGTTCTGTTGTGCTACACGAATTGCCTCATTAAAAACCTTAGCCGAGAAACTTCTGGAAAAATCGTTAAGGGAAAAAGAGTACAATCCACCCAATTTCATTTAATCTCTAGGATTTATTCTTTGGCTACTCGATCTTCGTGATCAAGCTTTAATAATGAGTTTGTGAAGATTATCCCCCTGAATTCTACACTTCTCTAAGCCTCATCATTCTAATTCCACGTATGCATCTTTCAAAGCTAGACGCTGGAAGTGACTTAGTAAATAAATCTGCAAGATTTTCACATGACTTAGTATGCAGTACTTTAATTTCATCCATCTTTTGCAATTCATGAGCATATAAGAACTTGGGGTTGATATGCTTTGTGAGGGGGCTCTTCACATAACCCATATGTACTTATGCAACACAATCTGCATTATCTTCATAGATAATAGTGGGTGTTTGCGCGGTATTCAATCCACACAACTACTGGATGTGGTGAATCATCCGTCGAAGCCAAGAACATTTTCGCGAGGCCTCGTACAGCGCTATAATTTCTGAGTGGTTCGTTGAAGTTGATACAAGACTTTGCTTAGACGACTTCCATGAAATTGCAGTTCCACCACATAAGAATACATAGCATGTTTGCGACTTGGCTGTATGCGGGTCCGACAAGTACCCGGCATCTGCATAGCCAGTCATATTTAGATCTTGGTTCTTTCTGTAGAACAGACCAAGATCTTTGCTTCCTTGGAGGTATCAAAAGATGTCCTTTATTCCCTACCAATGCCTTTTGGTAGGTTCTGCATTGTACCTTGCTAATAGGTTCACGGTAAATACAATGTCCGGTCTAGTACAGTTTGCTAAATACATGAGAGCTCCTATTGCACTCAAGTACGGAAATTCTGGTCCCAGAACTTCCTCCCCCTCTTCTTTAGGTCTATACGGATCCTTGTCTTGCTGCAAGGACCTTCCGACCATTGGCACTTTTGAAGGATATGCCTTTTCAAAACCAAACATTTCTAACACTTTCTGAGTGTAGGTTGATTGATGTACTAAAATCCCTTCAGGGGCATGCTCAAGCTGCAAGCATAGGCAATATTTGGTTTTACCCAAATCTTTCATTTCGAACTCTGACTCCAGGTAAGAGCTTACTTTCTTAATATCTTTTAGGGTCCCCATGATATTCATATCATCTACATACACTGAGATTATACAAAATCCATCCTGGGATCGTCGTATAAATACACAGAGATTATTCTCATTATTCGTGTAGCCTTTCTTGCATAGAAAGTCGCTTCAAGCGATTATACCACATCCTGCCTGATTGCTTAAGTCCGTACAGTGCCTTTATGAGTTTCACACTGTATAGATTTCTATTTGCTCTGTCAACACAGGGATACATTCAGGTACCTTCATAGAAATGTCTGAATCTAATATTCCATAAAGGTATACAGTTACCACATCCGTCAATTTCATTTCTAAATTCAATTTTACTGCCATTGAGATTAAATATCTAAAGGTAGTTCCGCCCATGACCGGTGAATAGGTTTCTTCATAATCAACTCTGGACGTTGAGTGAAACCTTGTGCAATGAGCCTTGCATATTTTCATTTCTCAGCATTGCATATTTTCGTTTCTCTTTCGAATAAATACCCACTTATTCCCTACAGGGTGCACATGGGGAGGCATGCGGCTTACAGGCCCAAACACCTCTATTTCATTCAGAGATAATAATTCAGTTTATATTGCCTTCTTCCAATCTTATTAATCTAATCTTTTCTTACATTCAGCGAGCGATGCATGCTTTGGATCAAGATCGGTGATGGTGGTAATTTTCTTTGCAAAATAAATGTTTACATTGGCTGTTGTTTTATTCATAAATTCTCCTGTGGTCACATAATTTATAGATATTTCTTCATGGGGTGATTCTTCTAATACTTCTACTTGCCCACCGTTGCTTCCAATTACGGGGGCAAGTACCTTTAGTTTTCCAACTCTGATGTCTGCGCACATATCCATGCTGGTATCTCCCTTCGTGGGAATGTTCAAATCCGGTATGCCTTTTCTGAAGGTTCCATACTGGTGCCAGGTCTCAACTGGCTTCCCTCCTGGTTCTGGGGAAACTTCGGTAATCGACTGTGTCAAGTCCTTCTTATCCTTTTCCACCAGGCGTCCCCGGTTACTTTGGATTCAAAGGGCTGGAGTTTTCGTCCTTTTCTAAGGCCTTAGGACGGGATTAGGGATACCTTGATTGGTATTTCAACCCTCTTCGGTACATTGTGTGTAGGCATATGTGACTTGGTCATGCTCTTCAAATCACTAAAGTGGTCGGGCAGTTGATTCGCTAATGCTTGCAAATCAATTATCTTCTGGACTTCAATTATCTTCCGGACTTCTTTTCTCTTCTAGACTGCTCTATTTGCTTCACTAGTGTGCGGGTCATGTGCATGGATTCTCGTGACTTGCCACGTTATTTCTTGACATTGTTCATCAAGGGGTTGAGTTCCTCCCCCTAATGACGGGAAACTATCATCATCTAATATACTATCAGCGAATCGGGCAGTATGCAAATCACCAATCATAGGGTCCAAATACCTGATTATGGATTTTGCCTCATAACCAACGTATATCCTAGACTTTCAGAGAAGGCCCATTGTAGTTCGCTACGATGGTGGTATAAGTACATAAACCTTGCAACCAAATTTGTGAAGATGAGAAATTTTCAGTGCTAACCTTTGCGCTAGTTGCATAGGTGAATGGATATTATATGCCGGTGGTCTAAAATTGATGAGAGTTGTTGTGTGTAGGACTATGTGTCCCTAACATGTAGTTGATAAATTACAATTCTGCAAAATCTGCTAGTCCATTATGGGTGTGGACATGCGGTACGGAATGCTCAACTTTAATTTCTATTTCTATACAATAATCATCAAATGCCTTTGAAGTAAATTCTTCGGCATTGTCCATTCTGATGGACTTCATATGATGATTTGAGAAATTATTTTTCAATTTTAATTATCTGTGAGGTTAGCTTTGCAAAAGCATGGTTTCTCGTAGACAATAAATATACGTGCGACCATTTCGAGGAAGCATCGATGAGTACCATAAAATACCTAAATAGCCTTGACAGGGGTTGTATAGGACTGCAAATATCTCCTTGGATACTTCAGAGCAGAAGGTCTAGTAATTAATTTTCGAGTGGCACATGCAGGGCACACAAAATCTTCTTGATTCAGAAAATTCTTTACATCGATATTATGTTCCTGTGAATTGTTAATTATCTTTCTCATCATCCTAAGACCTAGGCTGCATAATGTTTCATGCTAGAGATAGAAAAATTCAGAGCTTTCTAAATATGGTTTTTAGGATAGTATAGGCTGCGGGTGCCTTAATATTAGTGTAGTATAGCCCAATTTCATATGAAGGAAGTCGTTCTAATACCCTTTTCTACTTTCTTCATGCTTTGTAATGAGTATATATTTCTTACCATACTCTTCTTCAGTCTCTACGTGGAAACCATTACGCGAATATCCTTGAGAGTTCTAGTCGGTTCTGGGTACAACAAGGTTTCTTTAACTGCCAAAGTTGTGCCCATCGAAAGTATAATTATGGCCCTTTCTGAGCCTATTATACAAGTATCGCTGCCTGTGATTATCGTAAGACTACCAGCATTCTTGCTGATCGACTGAAAAAATTTCGTCTCTCTCAAGATGGTATTCGTTGTGCCGTTATCCGCTAAGCACACTTCCTCCATAGGGCACCACACGTGTTCTAATACTTTAAATATCATAACATAACTTGCTATTATAAATACAATAAATTTAAGCCTTGCAGGACTCACCAAAAGAATTTAATGTTTTGCTCTTCTAGAGCTTACAACCATTATTCAAAAAATAATTCAATGTTCCATCACAATCACAAACTGCAAATGACTGTCAAAAGATCTAAGTGCAATACGTGCACTAGATCGAATCAGCGAAGTATGTAGAAACTTCTGCCTGAATCTGCTCTATGGCGATCTTCTCCTCGTGGGCAACATACTACGGCTGCGGCCGCTGCGATGTGTAAAGGAGGGGTGATTGGGGCTACTACTGGGTTGTCTACATCCATGAGTGCAACTAATAGTTGTGGACCCTCTGTGCCTGCAATGGCGAGGTGTGCCTCATGCTGTCCTTTGCCCCTTTTCTTAGACTGGAAAGCATCAATAACGTGCGACTCACGACCTTACTCTTCTTGCCCCTCTCCTTTGTGAGAGGCTTCCTCACCTTATAGCTGCTAGCATTGGCTTCATGGCCGACATTGCTACTAGATAGCTATGAGATTTAGTTCTTCCTTAGAACATCATCTTAAGCTTCTACAACTTGCATGCCGTTAATCAATTCGGCATACTTCTTGTAACCATCTTAACGATAGTTGCGTGCGGATTGCACCGCATTCGGGTGAAAGGTAGAGAGAGTCTTATAAATCTTCTGTTCATCCATGATTACCTTACCATAGAGTTGAAGACTGGTACAAATTCTGTACAAATTCTGGCCATGCTGGGCTAGCTCTTCGAACTGCCAGTTCGTGATGCTAGTCATTTACATATTCATGCAAAGAGTTCATAAGATTACTGCTTGTAATTTTTGTAAAATGGTTGCAAAATTCTCATAATGCTCTTCGAACTCCCGGTTCGTGATCTCATATTTTTCTATGCATTTATCATGATTTACTGCTATTTTCAATCACTAAAAGTAATATAGACAATCACAGATAATCAAAACAATAAATACAATATATAAATTTCATAGAAATAATAATAACAAAGTTAAACATGCTTCAAATGCTCAAAACAATTCAAAAATTGAATTCCCGAGGCACTTTTCTGCTGGAATATGAATTTTTGGTGAATTATGTAATTTTCAGGGGCTAAACCGCTAAATTTTCATCTCTGAAAAAATTTCACGTAAATTTCCATTTTTCAGAGGGCTTTTCTTCAAAATTTCCTTATCCGCAAAAATTCCTCATAATTTTTAGAATTCCGAGGGCCCTTTTGCAAGATTCTCATATTTTCATTTCTCCCATTTTTTTCTCTTTTTTTCTGCCGGGCCGGTTCTCTCGGCCTATTCTTCGGGCCCATTCTCTAGCCCAAAACGACGACTTATATGGGTTGCCTTGCCTCGCATAAGCCGGGCACTAAGGTTCCATCCCTAGTGCCGGTGTTGTCAACGGCAGTGACACCTCGTGTGGCGGGAGCGCGACAACGGCGGCCATCGGGGCGCTACATGCATACATGGCGGTGGCGTGTTGAGCCAGCGCAGTGCAACACGGTAGCGCAAACGCGCGGATGTCGGTAGCTCCACTTCGCGCGAATGGCGATGGCGATGAAAGGGCGGCGCGAGGTGTGTGCGTGGCGGCGAAGGCTGTCAGGCGGTGGTAACCGAGCTAGCGACGAGGCATTGGTGCGACACGCGCGTGATGGTTTTGAGCACTGTGCAGATGGCATGGCAGCTGGGAGGGCGATTCAGCGGCGATGGCGATCGACGCGACGGCGAGGCGGCTGCGCAGGTGTACTAGGCGAGGCGGCCGGTGGTGATGGGTGCGACCGTGAGGGCCGACAAGAGAGCGTCTGGTGGCGGCACGACGTCGTGGGTGGCGGTGTGGTTCCAGGCCGGACGAGATGTGGCTCCAGGCCGGGTCCTTGTCGGCGGTGGTGCTCCCGTGCGGCGCCAGCGCCACCCCCCCTTTTTTCTTTGCTTCACTGTGATGCTCGCCCGTGTAGGAGCTGGTAGTCGGCAGCGGTGCAGCTCCATGGCCGGCGACAGCTCCAAGCAATGGAGACCGAGCGGTGCGAGCAGTCGGTGCTGATCGGCTCCAAGTCGGGGAGGGCCCGTGCGGGGGCGGCATTGGCTTCGGGCGACCGCGTGGAGGGGAGATCGTGTGGGGGTGGCACCGACCGGCGGTGGTGCTGTTCCAGGCTGGCTACAGCTCCAAGCCATGGAGGACTCGTGCGGTGGCGACCTTGAGAGCTGGCGCGCGACGGCAGACGCGGACCGTAGGCGGGCGGCGGCGACCACGCGCGACGATGCGTCGCCGCCCGTGCAGGATGGCGGCCGGTGGCCTTGCGGAGGCGGTGGTATCGCGGGGCCCAAAGCGTAGGTGGCGGCGTGGAGGCGGGCGGCGGCTTGAGGCCGGTGTTGGCGTCGTCCGTTTTTGTACTATTCATGCGATTACTGTTCATGCAATCCACCGATCGGCTTGGTCGGCGACTTTAAGTCTGCTCGCGGTAGATTAGAACGGATTTGCAATCTACAGTGTAATTGTAACACCCTGGCTATGCGGAAGCCAAGATGCAATCTAAACTACTAACATCAATCAACTCTATAAATTTTTCTTAACAAATCAACAACTAATAACAGATAAACTTCATCACACAAAAATTCTGATATCTTAACTAACATAAATATCAGCAAGGATTTAAGCACTAAATTTTAGTTTATAAGAATTCAATCAAGATGGACAATATTATGAATATGTCCAGATAATTTTAAACCATCAACTAGCATGAATAAACTTTAAGGACGAACAATAAAAGTACCATGAATCCAATTATTACATTCGATAATTTTCAAATGAAAGGTAGCAACAGAAATATTATTTAATTGCTAAATTATGTGATAATGTGGATTTCTTCATGTGATCTACTCCCTCCCAGGACGTGTCATCCTCAACGATCACCCAAAAACAAAATTGGCAAGAGTGAGTCCAAGACTCAGCAAGTACGAACAAACGACATAAGAAACATTGAATCGAATACAAAACAGAAACATTGAATCGAATACAAATCATTCTCCAATTATCCCATACCGGTATAGCCAGTGATACACTGATGGTGTTCACTCAGAACCGCATTATCGAAATGCGGGGATCCAAGGCCCGTATGAAGAATCTTTCATACAGGGATCTATTTGCCCATGTTGGAATGATGGGACTTATTTGCCCATATTGGAATGATGGGACTTTCAATACCCACTCCCGTGGGTGAGGCATGAATGATTGAAATGAAATGAATCTCAATACCCACTCTTGTGGGCTAAATATGAAAACTTGGAATGAATGTAATGAAACAAAATGAACACTTTCATACCTTCCAATTCTTATAAGCATTTAATGGAAACAAGCAATCAATGGACAAATACTCATACTTCATAAGATTATCCATATCATAGTAATTCAATCAATTTGTACAAGCACACATCCAAGATGACCCAAAATGTACTTGCCTTTCGCGTTGTGACAAATTGAATGTAGAGAAGGCGAAGCCAAACCCAAGATCACTCTGCCTACAATAAATACCTTACTCAAAACAATATTTGATAAGATATAACAACACTAATCGCAATGCTCTAAACCGCACCCCCAAAAACCCGTATTTCATATATTTAATCTACTCAAGCGAAATAACGAACTAGCAGTAACTCAATATTGGACAACGACCTTCTAAAATACATATCTCTCATTATACTTATCATAAAAAATCATTTTTAGACCCTCTGGAAATATTACGAAATTGTCTACAAAAGTCTAGTCGGCCAAATTATCAAATTTTGCCTTTAACTAATTTTAACAAATAGATCAAAACAACTGTCAGAATCTGACAAACATTTTGGACAGAATACTTAAAATAGCCATAACTTTCATTTGGCTGATCCAAAAATTGTGTTCTTTACTATTCTGGAAAGATAAAAGAATTATCGACACAAATCATGTTGGTCAACATCTCTGATTTAGTCGTTATCTATCTTTAATCTATCAATTACCATGACTGCTATAACCTGATAGAGATTTTGGACAGCAGCATTGTAAAATTTGTATCTCGAGATCTACTCATCCAAAAATTATGATTCAGCACTCTAAAGAAAGATAACGATATAACGTATTTTTTATCTAACTAGACATAGTTCTAATTTCGAGTTTAACTAGCCCAAATCTCCCTCACAACGCACTGCCTTAAAACTTACGAATCTGGATAGAACAGAAACCTGACTTCCTATTGGCCAAACATTCTACAAATTGAACAATAATTAAACTAGGGCTTGCTAAAGGTTTTTAGATTATTACCCTTAAAGATATTGATGAAGAACACAAATCCCCACAAAATTCCCTTTACTCTTCCTCCCTTCTTCTTCCCTCCTCATCTTCTCCCTTGGCCGAAAGCACACAAGAACAAGATGGCAGCAAGCGGGCTAAGGGTGGAGGGTACTATAGCAGGGGCGGGGAACTGTAGCAGGCAGCAGCACTACAGCAGAGGCATGCTACAGTGCATGTTAGGGTTTCCCCTCCTTTTGTTGGTGGCCGGTGCCCCCATGGCCCATGGGCCAAAAGGGTTGATTTCCCCCTCGCTTGACTTTGGGTTAGCAGCCCAGTCCCCTCTAAATTCTGCATTTTTTCCTCTTTTCGTTCCCTTAATTTCTTTTCTAATCTTATTGCACTCACTAATGATAATTAGGGTATTATAGTAATCATCATATACTCTTTCATGCAATCTATCGATCGACATTGTGCCAGCGACTTCAAGTCAACTCGCGGTAGATTCGAGCAGATTTGCACTGTAGGATAAAATAATCTAGAAAGCAACAATTGCGGAATTCAAAGCAATCTAGAAAAAAATGATTTGATCTACAAGCGTCGTGCTACGACGGTTACCTTTCGATCCAAGAAGAGTATGTCGGAGTCGATCATGTTGATAACGTATTAAGGAACCATCGCTGGCGTGTCCAGTCTGAACGATCACCTCGTAGATAAGCATAGAATTGGTTAGAACAATGCAAGAGCACAAGTACATAATAGTAGATTGAACACAAAGATATGAGGGAATTTCTGGCTTCTCTTTATTGCTATTCTATAAAACTGTAGTACAACGGTTGGGGGTCCCCCTTTATATAGGCTACTGGATAGATGAGGAGTTCACCATAGACCAGAACTTTTTGGCCTGGCCCGGTTTCTTAACAATCTTTATTAGTGATAGAGAGCAAAATTGCGTGGGCAATTTATTCGTTAGCTACTTTGAATGTTTGTTGATGACAAATAGTGCTCAAGCTCCACCTACTTGTCAGTCTCACATTAGATTTTTTTTTTCAGTTGTGTGTTTTTTGTGTGCCAATGAGCTGATTTAATCACTCCTTAAGGCTCACTAGCTTCATTCTCACTGAAAATTTAGGTTAGATCTCATCCATGCAACTACGATTAAGGATTTAAGGTACTGCTTTTTCCAGTGGTACACAGTTATGGTCGCTATATTAACCTGTAACAGCCCAAAATTTCAATTTCAGAGAAAATTTAAAATTTATTTATTTTTGTGGAAAATTCTGAAATTTTTAAAAGCTTTTCCCAATTAGTTAAAGATAAAACAAATTTAATTACAAAACCATTATCAAGTTTAAGTTGGAAATAATTTTATTAAGTCCAAAATACCTCGAGAATTTATGAGAATTTTTCGGAATTTTTGAGTTTATTTTGCTATTTTCTAAGTTTAAAAGGAATTAATCAGATTATTTAAATTAGAAAATCAAAAGAAATCAGACACAGTTTTGGGCGAAACCCCTGCCGCCCATCTTCTATTCACGCAGTACACACCCAAGCCGCCCGCTCTCCATGCGCGCCTTCCTCTTCCAAGCACTTGTTGGATTTCAATCCAACGGTCCACACACGCACACATCGCTTGGTCATTTTGCACCCTCGGATGGACATCGAACGGCCCCGGCTTTCCCTTCCCCATCCCCTTCTTCCTCAGCGCGCTGCATCTCAACCGCCGCCATGGCCGCGTCACTTGAGCTCCTCTCCACCCCGCTTCCCCTTCCCGTCTTTATGGGCGTTCGTGCGCATTTAAACCCTTTACTCCGCCGCCTCCCTCTCCTTGGTTATGCCCTCCATTACACCCACTATCGCGGATTCCCCAAATGCGCCGCCACTAACGCCGCCCTTGATCTCCCTCCGCGTCCTCCTTGCCCTATAAATAAGCGCTCGGCTCCGCCTTCTCTCGCCGACCAGAGCCCTTGCTCGCCCTTCCTCTTTTCCCTCTATTCTTTGAATTTCAAGCTCCTTCGCCGGCCACCGCGGCGAGGTATTTCTTCAATTCCGGCGAGGTCACGCCCGCTTCGGCCCCGTCGTCTTCGACTACGGCATCGCAGCACCACCGCCGTGCCCGTGCGCGCACTCACCCGAGCCCAAGACACCCGGAACCACCGCGCCACCGTGAGCCCGACACCGCCGCCGCACAACTCCTCGTCGCCGGCGACCCAGTTGAGCCCTAGTGCCGCCGTGGTGAGCATCTTTATCACCATCGCCTCCTCTCTCGTTTGATGTCATCCATTCCCCTCGCCGGAGCCCCTAACGACGGCGAGCTCGCCACCGAGCGCCACCCCTCGCCGTGCCTACGTGGCATCGCCACATCAGCGCCACCTCACACCACGTGGGCGCCACGTCCTCAAACCCCACACGCGTGGATCCAACGTGGCACTAAACCACGCCACGTCAAACACCCTCCCATGAGCCAAAACCCGTGTGGGCCTAGTCCATATGGACCAAGTCACTGTCACATGGGGCCCCGACGTCCAGAAAATTCTTTTAATTCATTTAAATCCCGAATTCTTCACGGCGTCAACATGCATAATATTTAGAATTTTCTTTAGAAAAATAATTCGGGAAATTGATTTAAATAATGATTTAGGATTAAAATTGGATAATTCATAACTTTTGCATTATAACTCCAAATTAGATGATTCAAGTTGCTAAAATTTTAGAAAATTATTGTCTAACTAAATAAAATATAATAATTCAATTTAGAGTTCATTTTAGTTCTGTTTTAGAATTTAGAATTCTTTTAAATATCAAATTTAGGTTAAAATTTGTAAAATCTATATCATTTGAATTCTAACTTCAAAAATTAGTGAAATAAATTTCTAAAATCTATTAAAATGATTTTATAGCTGTTTAAAATGATATTATATTATTTGGTTTCAGCTTAATTTGTGCATTTGAGTTCTATTTGAATTTCATTTGATTTATTTTATTTTCACGTTTAGACTACTGACGATTGGGAATTTGATACTTCTCAAGACTTAGATTTTCGGACTTGCAACGAAGGCAAGTTATACTTTGACCATTTTGCCCTATTAATTTTAAAGTTAATTAAATTCAGTTTTTAAATTATTAAATGCATGCATAATTTTATTCAAGTATTTCAAATTCTGTTTAAATAATTAGTTATTCCTATTATCCTTGTATGCCAAATTTTGGATGTTGCCATGTCATTCCTTTGTCACTTTAGATAAATTATTATGTTTAATAATCAAATGCTTATAAATACTTAGACCATGATTTATGTTTTTGGGAGAATTTTAGCCAACTCAATAAAATTTCTTTGAAAATTAAAACTATGGTATTGTTTTACCATAGAGAATTTGTAAAGATGGTTTTATAGAAATAAAATCAAAAGGGTTTGGACTTGGGTGAAAAGGATGAATGGTGGGTGCGAGGTTTATGCACGGGCTTAGTCAGTTAAGATTAAGACCGTGGTTTAAATTGAATAGCGCCTAAGTCAATTGAGGACCGGTCTTTGAGCACATTTTGTTATGCCTTATCGTACAACCATATGTCTGTATGGGCAAGACACAGCTTAATAATTTGTAATACCTCTTAGTTATTTGTGCTATGTTGTATGTATGGGTGTCGGGTGAGCAGTTTTCCCATCTGGCGCAAGAGGGGTTTTGAGGACAGTCGGTCCAATGGAAGCGAAACCTTAGCGAACACGAGTACTTTGAGGTAGAACATTATAACGACCTTGTGATGTTTGCTCTGTCACATGCCTTAGGAAGCGTGGATTGGCCGACACAAAGAGTATAATATCTCGTGTGGGTAAAGTTGTACAAACTCTGCGAGTAGAAACTATTGAATAGCAGCGTCATGATCATGGACATGCTAGCAAAGCCACTCGAGTTAGTTTTGTTTTTGGTTTTAAAAGTGATTTCAACAGATAATTTCAGGATGGATAATCCTGTGGGAAAATTGGGCGGGTAGCCATTGTGATTGGAGGATATCCATCATCTTTTATGGAGGTTATCCACAATAAACTATTGTCATTTAAAATGGTGATTTAGATTATTGTATGAAATGGCTTTGTAATCTAATATGATTATTTAAATTAAAGCCGCCGCTTACATAAAATAACCTTGCCCGGTATCCTTTGTCTACCTTATGCATGCATATCAATTCCATATTGGGTGTAACTTGCGAGCACGGTAGTAGTGCTCACTCTTGCTGAATAATCTTTATTCAGGAGAAGATATCTACCAGGACGGTGAGGATCTTGACGCCTAGGCTGCGCCCCCAGACGATTGCCTGTGGCGAATCGTTGGGTCTACTACTATTATTCTGCTTCCGCTGTGTTTTACTTTATTTGGCCTCAGGCCCTTTGTAATAAACTCAATAAATATTAATAAAATCGTGATATGTTTTGATTATCACTTTTGTTTGATTGTGTACATTAGCTATCTGGACTAATGTATGAACACAGAGAATTCGGGATCCTTCGCTCCCGGGTTCGACATAACCCTTATACATTCCTGGAAGAAAGGCTGCCCAACCGCGCCATCTACGTCACCCACAAAAATCGAGTTGTCGGATCGCGTCCAGCTCAGTTCTGGGCCGTTCGATCGGATCCACGCTCCGCCTACTTGAGCTAACACGCGTCACGCCCATCACTCTACCTCGTGACCGGACGGCTGCTATCGCATGAGGGATCCTCTCCTGTCGGATCGGCGGATCCCCTCTGGATTGGGTGTAACAGCCCAAAATTTCAATTTCTGAGAAAATTTAAAACTTATTTATTTTGGTGGCTATTCTGAAATTTTCTAAAGCTCTTAGTATTAACCTTAAAGCTAAAACAAAGTTAAATACAAAAACTATTAACAAGTTTAAGTTGAAATTATTTTATTTAAGTCCAAAATCATTCTAGGAACTTCTGTGAATTTTTCTAGAATTTTTGGAATTTATTTGCTATTTTCTAAAGCCTCTTTGAATTATCTGAATTAAATCAATTAGAAAATCAAAGAAAACCCTAAACCAGTGTCTGGGCCGAATTTGGCCGGCCCAAAACACCCACGGCCCGCTTCTCCCGCGTTACCCCTCACCGCGACCGTTGGATCAGCATCGGACGGCTCGCACGCGCTCTCTCTTTCCTTCTCTTTCTTTCGCCGACAGGTGGGCCCACGAGGAACAGTGTCGTCCCCTACCTCTTTCCTTCTCCCTCGCAAGCAAGTTTCCATCTCCGCGCGCGCGACCGCCATTGCTTGGTTTTGAATCCTTTCCATCCTCGGCGAAATCACGATCTAATCCCGAATGAGCAGCGCATTAAAATCGCCGCGTCGAATCGCACCTGACCCGGCCTCCCCTTTCCTTCCTCGTCCACGATCCCGTTGATTCCGCCACAGACGTGGCGGCCTTCTTGCGCCCTCTGAAGCTCGCCCTCCCGACCCTATAAAAGGAGCCACAGGGCGCCTTCCTCTCCACCCCACAGCACCACCACCCATTGCTCTCCTCCTCCCCCGTAGCGCCTCGATTTCAAGGTTCTTCGTTGGCGGTGAACCTTCGGTTTTTCGCCAAATCCGGTGCCCTCGTCTCCGCCCAGGCCTCGTCGTCCACATCTACGGCATCACCATCTCGTCGCGAAGCCATTGCGCGCTCTCACGGTGCCAGGGAATCCCCGGAGCACCTCCCTCGTCAACGACCCCGCGCCGCCGCCGCCTAACCTCGTCGCCGACCACCTTACCGCCGCGCATTCGTGCAATTCCGGTGAGCATCACGTTCAGTATCTCACCCTCTCTCTTTTGCGCACATCCCCTCACCTCGCCGTGGCATATAACGCCGGCGGGCTCGTCGCCAAGATCGCCGCCGGTGCCGGTGTCGGTGGCGTGGCTAGTCCACGTCGGCGCCACTCGGCGCCACCTCACCTCGGTCGGCGTGGAGCCCATGTGGCGGCCACATCAGCCGCGTCAGCACCAACTCCCCAAGCCAATCACCACATAGACTTGGTCCATGTAAGCCGTGTCTATGACACATGGGGCCCACATGTCAGAAATTAATTTAATTTCTTTTAAATCCGAACTCTTGTGGTGGCCGCCACTTGCACAATAAATGGATTTTCCTTTAGAAAAATAAATCGGAAATTCATTTAAATTTGATTTAGGTTTAAACTTCTAAAATTCATAACTTTTGCATCCAATCTCCAAATTGGGTGCTCCAAATTCTAAATTCATGTAAAATCATTATCTAGCTAACTAAACCAAAATTATTTAATTTGAAGCTATTTTGATTCTGTATTTAAATTTAGAAATTCTTTTAAATATCGATTTACGCTAAAACTTGTAAAATTCATATCTTTTGAACCTCAACTTCAAATTGAGTGATTCAAATTGCTAAAATCTTATAAAATTATTATCTAGCTAAATAAAATAAAATTATTTCATTTGGAGTTAGTTTGATTTGTCTTTTTGGATTTATTTGAATTTATCGTGCTTTCGCGTATAGACTTTGACGATTCCGGAGAGGTAGATCCTTCAGAGGGTTTAGAATCTCAAGACTTCAACGAAGGCAAGTTACATTCTTGACCATCTTGATCCCAGTATTTCAAAGTAATTAATTCTGTTTTTAAAGTTATTATTGCATGCATATTTTTATTCAAGTATTTTAAATTCCTGTTTTAATTATTAGTTATGCCAATTCCTTTGTATAGCCAATATTGATGTTTGGAATGCCATGCCTTGTCACCTTAGTAAAATAATTAAGATAATTATGCTTAGTCGTTACTTAGACCAAAAGATGATTTGGGGAATTTTGCCAAAATACAAAGTTATTTTGAAAAGGAATCTATGGTATTGTTTTACCATAGGTGACTGGAAAATGTTTTGACAAAGGAAAAATGAATGAGATTGGTTTAGACTTGGGTGAATTGGATTGTTGGTGAGTGCAAGTTCATGCACGGGCTCAATACAACGAATGGTTGAGACCCAGGGTTTGTTTTGGAAGTCGCCCAGTCATGTAAGGACCGGTCTGCGGGCCGCGGATGTTAAGCCAAACTCGTACCACCACAAGTCTGGAATGGGACAGACTTGGCCAAATAAGCTATATCATTTCACCATGTTTATGTCTTGGAAAGATGTGGGAGTCGTGAAGACTTATTGATTATACCCACATGGCGCAAGAGGGGGTAGTCGTTTGGTGCGAAGCCTTCGATTACGAAACCTTAGCGGGCATAATTATGTTGAAATAATGTAGGGTAAAGGCCTCGTGATAGCTGCTTAGTCGCACACCTATGGAAGCGTGTATTGTCCGACATAATAAGCAAACTATCTCTTGTGGGTAAAGCTGTACCAACTCTGCAGAGTATTAATCTATTGAATAGCCGTGTCCACGGTCATGGACATGCTTAATGAAGCCACTCAAAGTTAGTCTCGGTTTTGTTTGAAAAGACTTTATCACTGGTTTATGTAAATGGGTGTGGGCAGAAGCCTGGTGTAAGGGGGTAGTCCTTCACCATTT
Organism: Phyllostachys edulis; assembly: GCA_036346405.1. Taxonomy (NCBI): domain Eukaryota; kingdom Viridiplantae; phylum Streptophyta; class Magnoliopsida; order Poales; family Poaceae; genus Phyllostachys; species Phyllostachys edulis. The sequence continues at coordinate 62,073,492 of CM070561.1, read as the reverse complement.
GTGTATGGAGGTTCATCCTACACTTGACATTCATAAATCAAAATATGATTTTAATCTTAATTGATTTAAAAAAATTGCCTTGGAAATTACTAAGAGTATTTAAGCGAAAATGTTGTTTTATGCAAATAAACCACCTTAATACCCTTGTTTACCTTATGCATGCATTCAATCATTACTTTACGGGTGTAACTTGCAAGTCTGATGGTAGTGCTTACTCTTCTTTGAATAATCTTTATTAGGAAGACTTCTATCAAGGCGGTGAGGACATCGATGCTTAGGCCACGCTCCCCGCAGCGATTGCCCTGTGGCGAATCGTTGGGTCTACTACTACTATTTTATTTCATTTGTGTTTTACTTTATTTGGCCTCGGGCCGATTGTAATAAACTCGAATAATTATTAATAAAATCGTGATACGTTTTGATTATCACTTTTGTTTAACTGTGTACACTAGAAATCCTGGACTAGTGTATGAACACAAAGAATTCGGGATTCTTCGCTCCCGGGTTCGACATTGGGCCTCCCGTCGCTCTCCTCTTCCCCTCTGCCTCCCAAGCCTTGCTCCAGCGCCGCTCCTCCCTCCAGCTCCACCGCGCCCTTCCTCTCCCTCCTACCTCATCCCCGCCCCATCCATATCCTCCTTGCGCTAGCTCGAGCCTCGCGCTATGCCGCCCCGCCGCCCCCCCCCCCCTTTCCCCTTCGCCCGTCCCTCGGTCTCCCACCACAACCACCGCCGCTCCTCCCTCTCCCTCCTCGGCCGCCCTTTCGAGCTACTTCCCAGGCTGCTGCCTCGATGCCTCCCCTCCCGTGCACCCCCTCTCCTTTTCCCCTCCACCGCCCCTCTCCGTTGGCACTACTGCCGCTCCTTCCCCTTCCTCCCTCGCTGCCCCTTCTCCTTTCGCCCTCCATCAGCCCTCTCCGCCGGCACTGCTGCTACTTCCCTCTTCCTTCCCCGCCTCCCTCTCGATCTCCCTTCTTGGTGTCGCCTCTCCTCCTGTCCATCCCCTCGCCTCCCCTTGCTCTCACTCATCCATCTCCCTTTTCTACCAGCGCTACCACTCTTTCTCTCTTCCTCCCCTCCCATGGCCTCCGGCGTCCTCTCCGCCTCCTCTCTGTCACGCGTTTGCGGCCCCCTCGCGAGTCCCTGTTCCCTATATGCTATCGTTGCCTCCTCGCGCCGACACTGCAGGTAGCCCGCGCCTCCACCTCCTCCCTCTCCTCTCCCTCTTCTCTTCCTCCTCCGCCCATTCCTCCTCACGCTGCCCCCGCGTCCTCCCCACGCTACCATCGGTGTGCCCTTGGCACGCCATCCCCCATGCGGTGTCGTGGTGTCGATGTGGTGGAGGGCAGTATTCGGTTTGGGTATGCTAGAATCTTTCATCCTTGCTTATCATGACTGCTGATGTTTTTTAGGTGCTTTGATTCTTAGTTGTCTCATACCATAGTTCTTGCATTAGACTGGATACAGGTATTTTGTTTCATAATTATCACACATTGTTATAGTAATCCATGCAAACCTAATGTCTTTTTTAGGTGAATTTCCAAACAACTTATGTTGTTGATTTTCAGTCATGAGTGGTACATTAAATGTATTTCTATAAGAATTGATCTAGCACTAATTTGGTTCATGATACGTGTGGCCAAAGGAGCAGGTGAATACAGCAGCTTCTTAGCATATCTGTTTATGTTGTGCTGAGAATTATTGATTCCTCCTTTTCTTCAATTTTCTCCTTATATAGTAGTACTATGTAGTATGCTGATACACGTTTGGTATGTGAGTGAGATCTAGTATGTTTGGATGGAAGCTCCACAACATATCATCTCGCCCGAGGTTTCGGCTCCGGGGTGAATAGCTGGTTGGTTCACTTTGAGGTCAGTTAGAAAAAAAAACTACTAATGCACTTGTGCTACTGGAGCCTGGAATGCTAGGTAATGTTCAGTTCTCAGCATATCTATTTATGTTGTGCTGAGAATTATTGATTCCTCCTTTTCTTCAATTTTCTCGTTAGATAGTAGTACTATGTAGTATGCTGATATGCATTTGATATGTGTGCGTGATGTAGTATGTTTGGATGGAAACCCTCGGCATATCATCTACTTTGAGGTTTCGACCCGAGGTGAATAGTTGGTTGGTTCACTTTGAGGTCGATTAGAAAAAAAACTACTAATGCACTTGTGATGCTGGAGCCTGGAATGCTAGGTAATGTTCAGTTCAATTCTTTATGCAAATGGTAGGGAGGAGGATGGTGCAGCAATGTCACGACCTGCCTAGGGCGTAAGCACACTCGGTTAGGATCATCCAAGGAGATGGCAAAGCAGATTGCTTTCTCTAGAATCCTAAGCGACACCCAGATTACAACCCAGGTACTTAATTTCAATAGTTGATTTGAGGGAGAAAATTATTTCATATTGTACCTCCTTAGTTCTCTAGCAATTCAGTTTTCAGACTGCCTAGGCTCCATGTGAATTCATATTCTTAATGTATATGCAATCATCAAAACCAGACTTTTACAACTGGACCGCACCGGCTCATCTTTCATTGGCAATGTGGAAGAGGTGGATCATGTAAGTCCATAGTCCTTGCTTTCTTGCTTTTTTGCTATCACAGTTACGATTGTAAGATACATTAGTACAGCTCCTGCATTGATGTTTTCCCCCATTCGGATAGACAACAAAGCTACACTACAGAGGTGCAAGGGTATGGCAAGCTGTTATGGAGGACCTGCTTGCCAAAGGAATGAACAAAGCCAAAAATGTATGCATTCTTATGAGCATAATGCTTGACAAGTACAAGGGTATCCGAGACTAGCGATATCGAGCCAGGCTTTAATTTCGGCCTATTCTGCTGGTCCTTTACCTTCCATACTACACTGTGACATATTTCATGATCTTCTACCAGTGGATGCCAAAATTAAATGCCTTTCTGATGCTGGTTTGTTCATCAATGGGTAACAAATATGTGGACCAACCTGATCTAGCGCCTCCATGTGTGGCATAGCAAAGGGAGCAAGAGATGCATTTTTTAGGTGACGTATATTTGTCCGTACATGGTGGTAACATCTTTACAATTGCTTTGTTCATCTGATGTGCCTTATTAGAGAATAAAAGTAGTTTTTAAATATTCTCGATGCTCATACAGTCATACACATATTTTTTGGCACTCCATAATTTCCATTTACTTCCAAAAAAAGAAAGAAGAAGTGCATGTGTTTCTCAAATTTCAGCATCAATGCTTTATTCTGGTATTTTGGTTCATGATTGGTGGATAGGCTAGCTAATTACTTCCAGATGGCTCAAATGGCCTCCTTTGTCTACTCTCTATTGGATAACAGGGTCATTCTTTATGATTAGATTGGGACGCTGAGGTGTTTAGTTTCAATGGAGTTTAGCTGTCAGCTGTGATATACTCGAGGATAAATAAGAAGAAATGTTTAGTTTCAATAGAGTTATTTTATGCCGTTGTCTAGTGGAGATGGAGATGGTGATGGATAGAATACTCTGTAACGATTTCATTATATATAGTGCGTACATCCATGTCTTTATAATTCCTTTTCATTATATTCCATTAACATACCTATCACCTCTGTCATATAATCAGCAAATACGTGTTTACATAGAAAAAAATGCTTTACAATGGAATCACTTTTGCCTCTGAGTACTATACACGTGCAGAACATTATCTTCTCGCACTAATGCAATCGGAAACTTATCAAGGAGAATGGACTGCAAGCTGGTATTGCCTTTCCAACAGGGTGCTCCTTGAATTGCTATGGTATTCCTCTAGCGTGCTTCCAAGTTCTGCATCCCCTTATATTGATGGAAAAATATTTAATGCTTAGGGTTGCGACTCCTTTGGACTCCAAATTCGGTGATAAAGCGTACTACAATATGATGATGTGATGGAATTTGGATTTTGGGGACGATATAGATGGTCTGTCTATTATTTTGGTTTGTTCTATTCCTTCTTCTATGGTTGTTTGTTATGATATTTTCTATGGGTTTGTGAGTTTGTCCTTGGAAGTATAAATTTAGGCCATTTCTAATTGCCAAAACTAACATGATATCATGATTCTTCTCAGGGCACATAGTAGATTGTGCATTTACTGCTAGGGAACTGGAATGACTACAAAACCAGATGTACAATCTTTGTTACACGAAGCAAACAGTTCATAGACAGGTTTAAAATATACTAGGCTCTTCTTTGATTTGTTTGCAGCTTCATTTTAATTTATCTGTTGTTGGTTACAACTCTACAATGTATATTCTGATTTGCTAGGTGCGGAAATATATGAGGAGCATTTTGAAGCCTGGAATGTTAATGATTGAACTATGCGAAACTTTAGAAAACATGGTTCGGAAACTTATCAAGGAGAATGGACTGCAAGCTGGTATTGCCTTTCCAACAGGGTGCTCCTTCAATTGGTATGGTATTCTATAGGACCGGATAGGCACCTAGAGGGGGGGTGAATAGACGCTCGCTCAAATTTCACCTTAATTAGATTCAACACGAACTTTTCTCCAATAGCTACGAAAGCTAAGAAGATCAGTATATACGCATAGTGAAAGCCTTGTGCTGAATCTAATCAACCCCCAAAGCAAAAGACCCAAAAGGTGAAGATCAAACCCTCGGGCCCAGTCAAACCGATGGCTATTGCGCGGTCAGACCGGTGGGCGGTCTGACCGGCGGCATGAGAACGGTCTGACCGGACCTGAGGATGAACAGGAAAAATAGCTTGGGTTCCAAAACGAAAATCAATCAAACTTTTGATCTACATGGCCAAACTTAACCAAACTTGGAACACACCTTCCCAAGGATATCTGGAACCTATTCCAAGCGACGATTGAGTAGATCCACATCAAAGTTTTGACCTTTTTTCTATTTTACCGAAAGAGGGTTCAAAACCGAGCAAAAATGAAAAACTTGATCCAAAACTTGCTCATGGGAGATTGATGATCAAGATGATCATAGATGTATTCCCACATGTCACAGGAAGGTAGATGGGGGCAAGAAACCACTAGAAACCCATTGGATCAAAGAAACACTTAAAATCACCAAATGAGAAGAAAGAACACAAAAAGACTCTTCTTTGAATAATCATCCATAGATTGATTCGCGATTGTTGCTGGTTACAGCCACTCCCTCAAGGAGGACAAGAGCTCAATCCATGAGCACTCAAATCAATTCAATTCTCTAAAACCCTATACCTCTCCTTTCCTCTTTAAGCCCTAAGACAAACTAGGGTTTTGCAAATGAAGTGCTTGGGGGCTGTTTGACAGCACCTCCTCCTATTTATATTGAGGCCTACCTTCTAGAAGAGTTAACCCTAATGGGCCCCCGTTAAGGTCTAACACAAACGGGACACACGCACGCATCTTAAAGCGTCGTCTTTATCTTCTCTTGACCTAAACCACTTCTCCACGCACCGTCTTGTGCCGCAGTTTAGCCCAAGGTCACAAAGGCGGTATTTGGTGAAATTACCAAAATACCCCTTCTTGATCTTTCTCCGAAGACCAAGTCCAATCTTGGTGAAGCACTTACCTGCTTCGTCACGTGTAGGTTGATCAACTACTCTCATTATGTCGGCAAGTCAAGGCACTTGCACCAACCCCCACGCCGCTTGATCCAACCAGTCGCACCGAACTGCCCGTTCGGTCACCCTTGTCCATTCTGCGCCATTCTTGAGTCCATTGACCTCACCCGACATCCTTGATCGTTCTGGACCTCAGCTCTCCAAGCTTAGTCCCGATCATCCTCGCCGTTGATCGTCATTGACCGCCAAGCGTCCTGCACAACAACAGACAAAGAAATCGATTCCGGGAACAAGTTCTTCACAACTTAACCCACGTTAGTGAAAGCATGCATCATGCAACACATATGCACTAAAGTCCATGCTCTTAACCTAACCCAACAAGCATCGCAAACAATTCGATGAAGAGCAGCACAAAATCGGTTAGACTACCGTTCTGGCCGATCTGACCGCCCCTTGGGACTTAGCCAGAATTCTACTCGAGGCATGGCCGGTCTGACCGCCAGCTACCTGACAGAACTGAAACTTTGCCAAAAATGCGTGATTTGATAAACCAACAATGCCATTGCCAATTGTTTCATCATCCTAAGATCATGCATATATGTAACGTCTCGTTTATCCTAGAGTTCTTGCCAGCTTTCAAAATCAAAAAGAACCATTTGGTTTAATTGCCTGTTCAAGCTTAACTTGGTATTTTGGAAGTTGGAGAGTTTAACTTGACCTAACCAAACCTAAACTAAATCCCTTGTTGGTGTTCTCTGTTGGTTGGAGCTCCTTGTTGTTCTTTTGTGTTCTTTGGCCTGGTTATCCTCCTAAGCTTCTCTGTGTGCCTCTTGATCTAACCTCCCTTTAAACCTCTTTTGTTGGTTTGAATCTCTTTGAGATTAAAACCTCCCTCTCCGTTTAGACCTCATCCTTTGTTTAGACCTCCCCTTGTTTTGGACCTCCTGCTGAGGGACAAGTTCGGGTTTGTGTTTCAAAACCCCTTTGGTTTCTCAAAGCCAAGTTTGGCCTTATTTCCCTTCCTCCGGACCTCCCTCGAGGGTGGTTCAGCTCGGGCCGAGGTATTACCGCCATCCCTTTAGCGGTCGTACCATCCGTTTGAGTTGTGGCACTTAGCTTTGGTTTTACCTCCTCCGTTTCGGTATTTCTGACCCCCGGTCGTACCGTTGTGGTAGTGTCGAAACTACCGCCTTTGCTAAGTCCTCCTTTGAGCCCTTTCGGACCTCCTTCTGTCCATATGGAGCTCCTTTGTCCTCCCTCACGCCTGTGCGGTGCCACCACTTGCTTTGGCGGTACTGCCGTTTGTTCCTTCGGAACTACCGCCTTTGTTAAGACCTCCTCTGAGCCTTTTGGACCTTCCTTGTCCGTTGGAGCTCCTAAGAGTCCAAGGAATCTCCCTTGACTCCTTGAAGACCTCCTTTGTGCCCTTGCGGACCTACCGCTGTTGTTTTGCGGTCGTACCGCTAGGATTTAACTTTCCTTGTCTCAGGACCGTTGATGTTTTTGGACGGCTCGGTCTTGAAGGTGCGTTCGCCCGGACCGAACAGCCCCTTTGCTTGGCCCCGTTCGATCTTGATCTAGTGGCCCTAGCTTGTTTCCGCGTATCCTTGTTTCCGCGAACCTCTCCCTTGCTTTGATCCTGACCGTTGAGATCTCATTTGAGAGAGCTAACCCTCAGGACCTCTTTGTGACCTTGGGACCTCTCTGTACTCCTTTGGACCTCTCCGTGTCCATAGGACTTCCCCAGGTCGGACCTACTGTTCGCTTGGCCGGACCTGCCGCTCGAGCATAGTCTCAATCACATAAAAACCCCTTGATCAGATCTGACTGTAGGACCTCCCTCTAGGAGATCTTACCATCAAGACCTCCCCCTTGCCCTTGATCTTAACCGTTTAGGATCTCCTTTTGAGAATCTAAGCCGTTGAGACCTCTCCTTGGTTTGTCTCGGTCGTCAAGGCCCTTCCCAGCTTGCGGTTGTACCGCACCTTAAGCCCGGAACTACCGTTATTCGGTAGTACCCCTTCTTGAACACGGTATTACTGCCGTCGAAGGTATCGTGTCCCTCTTTCGAACTTCTTCGAGTCTCTGGACCTCTTGTCCAGGACCTCCTCTTAGTATCCATGGACCTCCTGCCCAGGACCTCCTTTCAGTGTCTTTGGACCCTTTGTCCAAGACCTCCTAGTGCCCTTGGACCTCCTGTCCACAGGACCTCTCCAGTGGTCTTTTTGCAAAGACAGTTGTGTGGTGAGGACCGCCTCCTTGACTGGTCATGCACTTCTTGGACCGGCCCCGCTGGTCAGCCTCACCTGCCTTTTATCATTCCTGCCGCCTTGAAACTTTGGGCTCATTTAATGCATGTCGGATCACATTAAATGCAGTCACTTCTAGGGTGCATTGTTTATTTCTTTTTAGGACCTGTCCTAGCCCTGCCCAGGCCACCTCCGATCTTTGACACGTTGTGGCTGAGCCCTCTCTGTGCTTTTGCCAACCCTGGCTATAAATAGCCTGGGCAAGCCATCCCTTATCACCTTTAACTCATTTCTAACTCTTTTGCCTGGGTTCCTCAGTGCTCAAGTCCTCCTCTAGAGCTCTCCAAGCTGAGCGGTGCTCCCAGTTTATTGGCTTCTTTTGGTTGAAGTTTTGTTCAAGTTTTTTTGAGTCTTCGAGTTCTTTTGCCTAGGGCAGTTTTGCTTATTTCGGTTCTTTGCGATCGTGTAGATTCCGAGCTTGAGGAGTATCTGGACCCGGCAGTTTCAACCGAAGGACCTGCACTGCTTGACGAAGGCAAGTCACAGCCCTTGATCATGTTGAGTCTAGTCTTTGAAATATATTTTGCTTTACTTTATCATGCATGGCTACTTTTATATGAAAATGTTTGGGCAGTAGTTACTCTTCCTCACTTGATATTATGCCTCCTTTGAACTTGATGCTGGACATGTTGACATACTCCCATTGGAAACTCTAGGTTGGGTATTTTAGTTGGCATCTTTTGGTATTGCCAACATGGGACCGTAAGTTATGCTTAGATCCGTGGGTTTCGAGAATCTTACTTCATCAATCAATAATCTTGACTAATGATCTATGTAACCTGTGGTCGGTGCCACTGTTAAACAACTATGGCAGGATGCCGTATGTTGTGTTGACGGTGGTGTGAGACCGCTTTGTTTAAAAACTTGTGTGCCAAGACTGGGTGGTCTTTTGGCAGGGGTAATCACCAAATCGGTTTGGCTTGGGCAAGAAGGTAGGGAGTGAGAAGTGGGTGCTTTGCACGTAGAATGTGGAAGTCTTGCCTGAGCACAACTAAGGACCTAACTTTGTGTCTGTAGATCCGGGTAATCCGTGCAACCACAAGGTCATTTTATGGGGATGGCCTGGGCCGAATAATGAGCAATGAGATGGCTTGGTGCTGTTGTGGTTGAGCGAGTTTTATCACAACGGCGCAAGAGGGGGCACGAATCTGGTGGCTTTGCAATCCATCCAGAAGCGAAACCTTAGCGGGCAACTCCTAGCCAAATCAAAGCTTTGTAAAGGCCTTGTCACGTTCTCTAGACTGCTCACCATTAGAAGTGAGCAAGGGTCTTCCGGAACCCATCCCGCTAGAGAGATCGTGGATTGTGGGTAAAGTTGTACACCTCTGCAAAGCATAAAATCTATTCGAATAGCCAAGTCCTTGGTTATGGACATCTCCCGGAGAAGTGGTGCAAGGGGTAGCTTTTGAGAAATTTGTGTTCCCTGGGCACTCCTGCGAGAGGTTGTGGACTTGCCTCGAAAAGACCTTGGCCGGCTTTAGAGGGGCCATGGCTGGCTTGAGATGTGGCTCAAGGGATGGGATCGAGCTCTAGGGTTGGTGCTCTAGAGAGGTCTTGGGAGAGGTCCTGGTTGTGGGTGCAACCAGTCCTCCCCCAAGTTGTTTGGATGTGAGTTGGTGCTCACTCCCCTCTGTTCAAACTAAAGTATGGATGTATTATTGTTTTAACTTGCTGCTTTTCAATCTATTATGTTATTTGCTGTCAACCTTGCTTTGTGCAACTAACCATACAGCTCCCCCTTTGGTAAGCCATTGCATGAATATTAATTGCATAAGTGCTTCCCTGTGATTTGCTAAGTACATTCAAAGTACTCATGGCTTCAAGCCCTGTGTCAAAGCAGTGTATGAAGATGACCAAGTGCAAGGGAGCTCAGACCTCTTTGAAGAGGATTTCTTTGATGATCCTGCTGCCTAGGACGTCCTCCACTCAACAGCCTGTGGGCTTGCCGGTGGGCATCTGTGTGTTTTGGTGTTTCCTGCCGCCAAGGTTCTTTTGTTGCGGTTTGTAAGCCCAAGTGGCTAACCCTCTGTAAATAAGCTTGGACCCTAAGGTCCTGTTTAATACTAAGTTTAATTTGTCTGCTTCATCTTTTGTCTTGACCTTGTGGTTATGGTTGTACCGAAGTGATTCTGTGCGAGCTAGCATCTGTATCCTAGGACTAGCTCGGTGTGCACAGGGCCAAGACCTCCAGGAGATCTTGTGATCTCCTGGGAGGTCCTGGCGGACCTTCTCTCGGACTTGCTGTGCGGTCCTTCCGGACCGCGGTACTACCGAACGCTCCGGGCAGTCTTTCCGAACCTCCCTGAGCTTCGGGCAGTGCTTGCCCGGCTTAGCCAGCGGAACTACCGTTCCTTCGTGCAGTAGTACCGGTTGCAGTGAGGTACTATCGTTGCCCTTGACACGGTAGTACCGGCTGCAACACTACCGTAGCTCTATTTGCGGTTGTACTGGCTGGAAAAAAATCTGTCCTTCTGGACTCCCCGCTTAAACTAAGAAGAGGTCCTCACAACATATCCCCATGATATCCACAATCTCCCCCTTGATGAACACATTGGAAATTTCCCAAAAAATGCAAGGTTTGAGGTTTGAAAAGTAAAATACTCGACATTTTCGCACAAAGGCACAACTTGGTCCAAAAGCAAGAGAAAGCAATGGAAATGACCAAGCTAGCTCTAGAATAGCAAAGGCAAGTGAGACACGGCAAAAGACAGCAAGAAAGCTTCAAAATTGCAAAAACTCACTTAAGGTCCATATGAAAGAACAATTGTTCAATTTGACCTTGGATCATTGTGAGGATACAAGAAATGCAATTCAAATTCAGAATAGGCAATAAGATCACAAAAATGCATATGAGATGCTCCCCCTTACTATGATCCTCAAAACCTTTTGCAAATTACATTTTTACCATTTCTCCCCCTTTGACAATGGATTCATCAAGGTGCATAAAGGAAGATAGAGCATGAATAACATGGAATGACTGCAATTAATTCATTTTTAACACAAGGAGCCATGAAAATTATCCATGAGGACTGTACAAGTATTACACCAAGCCATATTAAGTGAAGAAACTACTTTCTATCATGGCAAAACATGTACAGCAAAGCTAAGGCCAAAATAGCAATAATCTGAAATTAAATGAATTGGTAGCATGACAAGGTGCTCAAGATCATAGTTTAACTAAAGGTATCCAAAAATGAGTCAAGCCATGTCTATAAGCAAAATGGAGCCCAGAAACTAGAAAATGAGTCCATTTTGAGCGCTATGAATTCAGTTATGAATCAATTTGTTCAAACATTTGGAATTTAGCACATTGAGCATTTTGCTGAAAATTTTTTGTTTTATCTTAGTAAAGCAAGTCCTAGACTAGGAGCCATCCACAGCTGCCTCCTAAACTTCAACCAATTGACAATTTATTTTCTTAGCATTGTGCTAGATCTCAAGCCTTGTCACGACCATCTCAAATACAAGCTTAAGAGAGTGGTCTAGGTCATCCAAAACTCCCCCTGAGTTCATGCCTAGTGCAATGGCAAGCCGTCTCATGAGAAAGAATTGGTGAGATCAGTTTTTTCGCACAGAAAAACTCATTTTTCATTTGCTTGACATAAGAACTATCATAGCTCAATTTAAAACTCAAAATAAGTTCATGTCTCAATTTAGCATATATGACATGGTATGAATCATAAGAGGATCACTATGGCAAAACTAGTCACAAGATCCAACAAGTCATGTTTTGATTCATTTTGATCACAGATAATAAAGCTAGCATGGCAAAAGCTAAGCTATATATGAAAAGCCATAAAAGAAATCTAGCAGACTAGGACAAGACATGGCAGGGTATAAAGTATGAAATCATGTCATACAAGGATAATAGTCAAAGCTCCACAAGGTTATATTACAATGCAAGTTGCTGAATTTTAAAATGCATTATGGTACAATGAATGCAAAAGAGCAAACTCCCCCTCAAAACAGGGCAAGAGGACTAGTAACTCCCAACTCTCCCCACAAAGAAGCAAAACGAGAAGAATCGGGGCCTTAGTGAAAATATCTGCAACCTGCTGCTCAAACTCTACAAAGTAAAGCACAACATCACCCTTCTCTACATGGTCTCTAAGAAAATGATATCGAATGTCAATGTGCTTGGTCCTAGAGTGTTGCACTGGGTTTTTGGCAATGTTTATGGCACTAGTGTTATCACAGAAAAGAGGAACACTATCCAAAGACAACCCATAGTCTCGCAGAGTAGATAAGATCCTGAGAACTTGAGAACAACTACTCGCTACAGCTACATACTCAGCCTCGGTGGTGGACTATGCAACGGAGGATTGCTTCCTAGAAGACAAGAGATAAGAGATCTACCTAAGAAATGACCAGTGCTAGAAGTACTCTTCCTATCCACTCTACACCCTGCAAAATCAGCATCGAAAAAAGCCCGAATTGAGAGAGCAGAATCAGAAGAATACCGGAGTCCAAAGTCAAGAGTGTCTTGGAGGTACCTGAAGATGCGACGCACAGCTTGACGATAAGAGGCACGAGGGGAAGCCTGAAATCGAGCGCACAGACACACAGCAAACTGTATGTCCGGCCTCGACGCCATGAGGTAGAGAAGAGAGCCAATCATGCTGCAGTACTCCTTTTGGTCCACAGGCTCTCCATCCTCATCAAAGTCCAGCACGATGGATGTAGCAATAGGAGTAGACATTGGCCTACTGCTTCCCATGTCGAAGCACCGAAGAAGGTCCTTTGTGTACTTGCTTTGATTAATGAAGGTGCCTTCTTTCAGTTGCTTGACTTGAAGACTAAGGAAGAAGGTTAATTCGCCCGTCATGCTCATCTCGAACTCCCTGCTCATAGAATCTGAAAATCTATACACTAAACCATGAGAAGAACCACTAAATATAATGTCATCCACATAAATCTGAACCAATAAAAAGTCACTGCTATGCCTGAGAGTGAACAAGGTTTTATCAACCATTCCCAGTTTGAAATCATTTTTAAGCAAGAAACTCTTAAGCCTATCATACCAAGCTCTAGGGGCTTGCTTCAATCCATACAATTCTTTGAAGAGCTTAAACACATAGTTTGGGAATTTTGGATTTTCAAAACCAGGGGGTTGCTTGACAAAGACCTCTTCTTTTATGAAACTATTAAGAAAAGGCACTCTTGACATCCATTTGAAAAAGCTTAAAGCCCTTAGATGCCGCGACAGCTAGCAAAATACGAATGGCTTCTAATCTAGCTACAGGAGCAAAGGTCTCCTCAAAGTCTAAGCCTTCTATTTGGGAATAACCTTGAGCTACAAGCCTAGCCTTATTGCGAACTACCAACCCATCCTCACTTTGCTTATTTTTGAAAACCCATTTTGTTCCAATTACATTATGATTAGGTGGAGGTTCAACTAAGGTCCAGACTTTGTTTCTTTTAAAATTTTCAAGCTCTTCATGCATGGCATTGACCCAAGAGGAATCAGATAAAGCATGGGTGACATCTCGGGGTTCAAAAGACGCGACAAAAGCAGAATGTGCATGAGAATCGAGAGATAAACACGAGCGAGTGACTCGCTCATGAAGATCCCCAATCATCTGCTCAGATGGATGCTGTCGCTGAATGTGAAGAGGAGGTCCTGGTGCAGAAGTGGCCTCTACCTCATGGACTGTGGAGGTAGGAGCAGAGCCACTCGGATTGTTGGTGAAGGTGGGAAGAGGCTGCTCATCAGAAGCTGGAGAAATAGAAGCAGGCTCTCCAACCACCTCAGAAGTGACTGGAGAATGGATTGGGTCCTCATCCTTAGAGTCGCCGTCGACGAAGATGCTTTCAGAAACCTATGTACCTGCACCATCGGGTCTAGTACCAGGACTAGCCTCATCAAAAGTGACTTCGCAAGTCTCAACAATTTTGTTAGTATCCAAATTAAACACACGATAGCCACGAGAATGAGCAGGATATCTAAGAAAAATGCCATCAGAACATCTTGATTCAAATTTATCCAAGTTGCCATGTTTAAGAATGAAGCACTTGTAACCAAAAATCTTAAAATGAGAGACTTTAGGCCTATGACCAAATCTAAGCTCAAAAGAAGTGCTTCCTATGACAGATCTCAAGAACACCCTGTTGGATACATAGCAAGCAGTAGAGATCGCCTCAGCCCAAAACCTCCTAGGTGTACTATGCTCATCTAGCATGGTCCTAGCCATCTCTACAAGGGTCCTGTTCTCCCTCTCTACAACACCATTCTGCTGGGGAACTCTAGGTGAAGAAAACTGGTGCTCAAGTCCCCTATCAGTGCAGAAAGTAGCAAAGGAAGAGTTCTTAAATTCTGTCCCATTGTCACTCCTAATGGATCTCAAAGCTCTAGGAAGATCAACAGCATGTCTAAGGGCCAACTCCCTAAAATAGCCAAAAGCCTCATCCTTAGAAACCAGAAAATATACCCATGAATACCTGGAGAAATCATCCACAATCACAAGCACATACCATTTCCCACTTGCAGACTAGACTCTAGAAAGGCCTACAGTGTCTAAGTGCAGGAGCTGATCAGGTCCATCAGTCATCACTAAAGTAAGAGGTGGATGAGAAGCAGAAACCATCTTACCATGTCTACAGGGAGTGCACACAAGGTCTCTAACAGGCTTAAGTCTAGGCAATCCTCTAATCAAGTCCTTGCTACTGATCTTGGTCAAATGATCAAAGCTTATATGTCCAAGCCTATGATGCCACAAAACTAGATCATGAGAGACAGAAGCCACAAGACATCTAGGACTGGAAGCAAAAGAGACACTGAAATCAGCACAGAAGATCCTCTCAAACCTGAAGATCCCAAAGACATGCTCACCCGAGAAGTCTAGAACTCTACACTCACCACTCTTAAACCTTACCTCCAGACCCTCATCAAGAAGCTGAGAAACAGATAGCAAATTATACCTCAGCTTACTTACCAAAGCGACGTCCTTAAGTATGAACTTGTTGTTGATGCACACTGTGCCCTTTGCTGTCACGATCCCAGTAGAAGCATCCCCAAATGTGATCAATTCATTGCCGGATGCACGTGTGAGGGAGGAGGACCATCTAGAATCTCCAGTCATGTGTCGAGAACACCCGGAGTCAACAAGCCATATGTCCTCCTTCCTCGCATGACGGACCTCACAGAGCATTTAACAGAAACATCGTGCCTCGATCTTGGGGTTAGTGATAAGAGACTTGGGAATCCAGTACTGAGTCACATGATGTTTAGGCAAAGTAGTAGAAGCAACAACAAAATGGTTAGAGTAATAATTATAAGAATGCACACGAGAACCACCTAGACCTCTCCGAATCGACCTACCAAAAGGTCGGTACTCCACCTGTCTAGATGCTACCCGCGGTCTCTCCTCACGATATCCTAACCCAAAATGCTGCCTAGAGCCACCAAAAGAGTTAAAGAAATCATCTACGAACCTAGGCCTACGTCTAGCAGGAAAGACAAGCTGCCAGGCTCTAGAGACTGTCATAGATGAGGGAACTCCTCTAATGGTCCTCAAGGCACTCATCCTCTCCTTTCTCTCAATCTTGGCTCTACAGAAGCAGAACTCAACGATGTGGCCATCCTTCTTGCAAAAGGTGCAATGGTACTTGACCTTTTGAGGGATCTGACCTAATGAAGTAGAAGCACCTGTCTTGCTTGAAGGGGTTTGGGCAAAACCTGCAGATCTAAAGACTACCTTAGATGGTACAGAAGATTCTACCTCAAACATACCACTCTCAACAGCTCTCACAATCTTAGGTAGATGGTTCTTGGAATGCTCTAGGGAATTAAATCCTATGCCACTTTTCTTCATACTCACCTTAGATTGGTCGAGGATCATGTTGAGGTTCTTCTTCCCACTAGAAAATCTCTCAAGGGTCTTTTTGAGGTAATCATTTTCTTTGGCTAGGTCCTTACAAGTGACACACCTATTTGACTTGATTGTCCTAGCAAGCTTTTCTTCAACAAGAGCTACCTCAACCCTTAAAGCTTCACAAGACACACAAGAAGCATTCTCAATCCTACTCACTTGCTCTTTGAATTTGACTCTAAACGCTTCTTGTATCTCATCTAAATTTGTCCCAACTTCAGCACAAAAAACACAAGAAGCAGAATCAACGACTTTCTTGGATGCAGTTAAGGACATGGATTGTTCAATTTTAGCTTTCTCCTCTAAAGTCTTGTTTAGAGCTTCATTTTCCATTGTGAGTTTAAGACAATTTTTACATGATGCAGATTTAGAATGAAGAACCATTTCAGTCATTTCTTCCATTTTAATTTTATTATCCTCACAATGAGAGCAAGTGTGACTAGCATCAAATTTCAGCAATTCTTTTGTAGTGCTATCCAATTTTAATTCAAGCAAAGCACAATTTGAGCAAGGTAAAAGAATAGCATCTACAGCAGTCACATCTAGAGCAACAGCATCCATGCACATAGGACTAGACTTGAGAGATTCTAGTTCATCAAGAGCATCTTTAAGTTGATTCGCAACAGAGGAATGAGCAGATTTCATATTGGTCAATTCATTATGCAAGCTAGAGCAAGAATCACAAACATCAACAGGATTAATGGATTTGAGCCTAACAACTTTTAGATTCAAGTTATCAATCATGGTGTCCTGTCTCTTAATCATTTTAGCTTGCTTCTTCAGTTTTTGTTCAGCAACAACCAAAGCACGTTTCATATCATTGAGTGAGGGACATACCTCATCGGGATCGCTGAAAAGGTCATCGTCATTGGAGGAGTCGACGTCGTGCATGTCCTTGGCCATGAAGCACATGCCGGTGAAGTCTTGGGCCTTCCTCTTGCCATGGGAATCATCGTCGTCGTCCTCCGTCCCCGAGTACACATCACTCATATCAACAATCTCAAGAGCAGCAAGGACCCGGCTGACGAACTTGCGATAGTTGGGCTTCTTGGCTTTTGCATCCCTAGCTTGAGGACACCTCCGGGAGTCCTTCTCCTCCTTGCCCTTCAGCTTGGGGCACCTGGCACGAATGTGGTTTGGCTCACCACACTCAAAGCAAGTGATTGGGCCACCTCTCCTTCTACTCCACACCTTGTTGTAGACTCTCAAAAATTTTGTGGATAGGAGTGCTAGATCATCCTCAGGTAGCTTCTCTAGCTGCTCATTGCTCAAAGAATGTAAAGCAGATAATGAAAAACCAGATGAGCTAAAATCCAAAGAATCAAAAGAACTACCCTTAGATGGGTCAGCCACTAAAGCCATCGACTCTGTCTTAGGGAGACGCGAGATGAAGTCAATCTCATGCGTCTATAAACCTCAAGTAGAGCTTATCCATGGTAAGCTCACTCATGACAGTGTTGTAATTGATGGAAGTGATTTTCATCCCCCAGACTTTCACATCAAGAGCACCCAAGAGCTGACGTGCATTTTCAGATTCAGTGAACACAAGATCCACAGCACGTAAGTCATGAAGGATTTTTTAGAATCGTCCCCACAACTCATCCAAAGATTCACCGGGCCTTTGTTCGATCATTGAGTATTCTTTCTTGAGTTGGTTCTGTCTCACTTCCTTGATCGCAGTAGAGCCCTCATGGTAATCACAGAGGGTCTTCCAGATCTCATGAGCAGACCCTAAATGAGCGACACGCTCAAACTCAGATCGACTAAGCCCTTGAATCAAGAAGTTTTGAGCCTTGCTATTTGCCTTCACATTTGGAGTGATCACATCGTCATTGGCTGGCGCGGCATAAGGATTTTTGACCTTAAGCCAAATTGCGTGCCCTTGAGCCTCGATGTAGGCATGCATGCGAGCCTTCCAGCAAGCAAAATCGACTCCATCAAACACAGGTGGTTTGGTGGAATACTTGTCAGACGCTATGGCTCCAAAGACCGGTTAAGATCTATGAGAAGAGTTAATCAGGCTCTGATACCACTTATAGGACCGGATAGGCGCCTAGAGGGGGGTGAATAGACGCTCGCTCAAATTTCACCTTAATTAGATTCAACACGAACTTTTCTCCAATAGCTACGAAAGCTAAGAAGATCAGTATATACGCATAGTGAAAGCCTTGTGCTGAATCTAATCAACCCCCAAAGCAAAAGACCCAAAAGGTGAAGATCAAACCCTCGGGCCCGGTCAGACCAACGACTATTGCGCGATCAGGCCGGCGAGCGGTCTGACTGGCGGCATGAGAACGGTCTGACCGGACCTGACGATGAGCAGGAAAAACAGCTCGGGTTCCAAAACGAAAATCGATCAAACTTTTAATCTACACGGCCAAACTTAACCAAACTTGGAACACACCTTCCCAAGGATATCTAGAACCTATTCCAAGCGACGATTGAGTAGATCCACATCAAAGTTTTGACCTTTTTCCATTTTACCGAAACAGGGTTCAAAACCGAGCAAAAATGAAAAACTTGATCCAAAACTTGCTCGTGGGAGATCGATGATCCTAGATGTATTCTCACATGTCACATCAAGGTAGATGGGGGCAAGAAACCACTAGAAACCCATTGGATCAAAGAAACACCCAAAATCACCAAATGAGAAGAAAGAACACAAGAAGACTCATCTTTGAATAATCATCCATAGATTGATTCGCGATTGTTCTTTGATTCTGACCACTCCCTCAAGGAGGACAAGAGCTCAATCCATAAGCACTCAAATCAATTCAACTCTCTAAAACCCTAAGCCTCTCCTTCCCTCTTTAAGCCCTAAGACAAACTAGGGTTTTGCAAATGAAGTGCTTGGGGGCTGTTTGACAACACCCCCTCCTATTTATATTGAGGTCTAGCCTCTAGAAGAGTTAACCCTAATGGGCTCCCGTTAAGGCCCAACACAAACGAGACACACGCACGTATCTTAAAGCGTCGTCTTCATCTTCTCTTGACCTAAACCGCTTCTCCACGCACCGTCTTGCGCCGCGGTTTAGCCCAAGGTCACAAAGGTGGTATTTGGTGAAATTACCAAAATACCTCTTCTTGATCTTTCTCCGAAGACCAAGTCCAATCTTGGTGAAGCACTCGCCTGCTTCGCCACGTGTAGGTTGATCAACGACTCTCATCATGTCGGCAAGTCTCTCCCGTCCGGATCCCACCGGAACCACCAAGGCACTTGCACCAACCCCGCGCCGCTTGATCCAACCAGTCGCACCGAACTGCCCGTTCGGTCACCTTTGTCCATTATGCGCCATGCTTGAGTCCATTGACCTCACCCGGCATCCTTGATCGTTTTGGACCTCAGCTCTCCAAGCTTAGTCTGGATCATCCTCGCCGTTGATCGTCATTGACCTCCAAGCATCCTGCACAACAACAGACAAAGAAATCGATTCCAAGAACAAGTTCTTCACAACTTGACCCACGTTAGTGAAAACATGCATCATGCAACACATATGCACTGAAGTCCATGCCCTTAACCTAACCCAACAAGCATTGCCAACAATTCGTGAAGAAGCAAGACAAAATCGGTCGGGCCATTGTTCGGCCTACGACCGCCTTGGGACTTAGCCAGAATTCTACTCAAGGCATGGCCGGTCTGACCGCCAAAGTGGCCGGTCTGACCGCCAGCTACCTGACAGAACTGAAACTTTGTCGAAAACGCGTGATTTGACAAACCAACAATGCCATTGCCAATTGTTTCATCATTCTAAGATCATGCACATATCCCCATGATATCCACATATTCCTCTAGCGTGCTTCCAAGTTCTACATCCCCTTCTTATATTGATTAAAAAAATCAATGCTTAGGGTTGCAGCTCACTGGACTCCAAATTCTTGTGATAAAACTGTACTACAATATGATTCTGTGATGAAGTTGGATTTTGGGACACATAGATGATCTGTCTATTAGTTTGTTTTGTTCTATTCCTTCTTCTATGGTTGTTTGTTATGATATTTTCTATGGGTTTGTGAGATTGTCCTTTGAAGTATAAATTCAGGCCATTTCTAATTGCAAAAACTAACATGATATCGTGATTCTTCTCAGGGTAAATAGTTGATTGTGCATTTACGGTCGCATTCAATCCCATGTTTGATCCATTGCTTCAAGCATCAAGAGATGCCACAAATAATGGAGTCAAGGTAATTTCTACATATTTTTCCTTCACTCTATACCAACGAATGATTTTCATAACCACCTTTGAACATGTCATTTCTGATAGGAGGTCTGCTTGATGGCAGAATGAGTGAGCCCCTTTGCTCCAATGGGACACATTTATAGGTCTTCATTCAAATATATACAGAACTGCACATAGCAACAGTAGTCGAATGCAACTTTAGACTCTTTGCTTTCCCTATCTTTTTTCAACTAGTAAAAACGTACTACATATATAAATGATTAATTTAAACATTTAAAAGAATTACTCGATCCACTACTACAAACTATTCTCAATGTTAAATACTTACCATTATTACGATTACCTGCATCGTTTAAAAGATTAATCTGCCCATTGCTACAGCCTTTTTTTCTTATTGAATACTTGATCATTGGTCATTTATTGTAGATATTCGTTCTATGCAACCTAATCCCTATGACACACTAAATTTATGTTTTGTTAGATACAATGCCCCACTAATCTCTCTTTTTAAGCTATTTACTTCAACGTCCCCTATAGTAACAGTGTACATGTAGCATGTGTATCGTCTATCATTCTTATATAATGTTTCTTTCACTACGCTTTGCTAAATATTAGTTGTTCATTTTTATCAGATCTATGCAAAATAACATCAAACCTGTTATCCTGCCTCTTTGACATAGATGTATATATATTGCCAGCAGATACAGTTATTTCCGAAATCTTAAAGAAGGACACGATAGCTAATGTAAACGGCCCTTTTTAGTGCTTAAGTATTGATTTCTCTATTTGTTGCTATATTTCCTATAGCTACACAACTCTCTGTCATAGAACACGACTTATATTGCCTTACAATCAACTGAACCATACATATATACAGACCTACACATAGCAACAATAATCGATTGAGACTTTAAGCTTTTTTGCTTTCCCTATATTTTTCCATCAGTACAGATGTACCATATGTATAAATAGTTGATTTAGTCATTTAAAAAGATCCTCAATCCATTTCCACAAACTCTTCTCAATGTTAGATACTAACTCATTACTATGATTATTTGCACCGTTTACAAGATTAATCTGGCCATTGTTGCAGCTTCTTTTTCCTATTAAATACTTGATCATTGCTCATTTCTTCAAGATGTTAGTTGTAACTGACTTACTTCCTATCACACGCTGAATCTATATTTTTTGAGATAGATTGGCCCACTAATCTCTTTTTTTTTACTGCAACGACAACTTGCTGGACAATAGATGACGTATACTCTACTTTCTCATATTAATCCAAGCAGCCATCAATGGATAGTTTTTGTCAGAGTTTCACGCTGTTGGCATTACCATAGAGGATCAGATATCGGTCCTATAAAGCACGTACCCTATACTGGTTGCCAAAGTACTTATGCAAATATTATCGCTTAACTCAAACTACTCACTTTTGCGAACACAACAGTACAAACGTTGTGTTAATCAGCTCTTGACGTTATGTTTTATAATGCCACGTTATGCAGAGTGGATGTTCGAATTGAACCACCCCCCTCCTTTATATAGTTAATTCAGTGTTTATGCATCTCTGCTGTTATTAGCACCTTTACAAAAAAAATACTAGCTTTTACATGCTTCCAGTTTAACAGACTTTGTAACCTATTCGTAGTAGCAAATGATAGCAAATGCAAAAAAAAACATCTACGAATGACCGTGCTCATGCCATTTGGCGCGGGTTACCATCTAGTCTCTTCTTATTATAGCGCAGTTGTTAGCCGGCCTCCTAGTGTGGCCACGTCGCCCGAAATTTTTCCTCCGTCTGATCTCGTGCATGGCTCCGCCTGGCCGCCGGATCCCTCCCAGCGTGCGTCATGGAAATGAGAGGCGCTCGTGAGTCCCACGTCGCCTTGCCACCTGCGTCTTCGCAAGTTTTCGGCTTGCCATCTCTATCCTCACGATGCCCTCTTTCACCGGCCCCGCTGTTCTCTCCCTCTCCCTCCTCTACCACCCCTTGGATCTCCTTCCCCGACCACCACTGCCTTGCGCCGCCTCCCCTCCCCTCCGTGCAGCCACTCCTCCCCTCGTTGCTTCCTCTGCCGCTTCCTCGCGCCGCCGCGCAACCCCTCACTACTTCCCCCGGCGTTGCAGCTCCTCTCTCTCTCCTGATGCCCCCTCCGCGCAGCCACTCCTCCCCTCGCTGCTTCCTCACTTGCTGCCTCGCACGCCACCT
Source organism: Phyllostachys edulis (assembly GCA_036346405.1). Classification (NCBI taxonomy): domain Eukaryota; kingdom Viridiplantae; phylum Streptophyta; class Magnoliopsida; order Poales; family Poaceae; genus Phyllostachys; species Phyllostachys edulis. The sequence continues at coordinate 62,051,399 of CM070561.1, read as the reverse complement.
GACCCCTCGCTGCTTCCCCAAAGCCTCTGACTCCTCTCTCTCTCCTGATGCCGCCCTCCTTTACCAGCCCTTTCGATCCCCTTCCCCGATCGCAACCTCCACTCTCACTAAGCACCGCCGTTCCCTCCCTGCTCTTCCCCCGCAACCCCCTCAGTCTCCCTCCCCGGCCGCCGCGTCGGTACCTCCCCGCCAGTCTATCTCCCGCCTCCCCTCTCGCCCATCTCCTCTCCTTCTTCGCTTATGTCTCCTTCATCGTCGCCCGACCGCGCGCGCGCCACCACCAGGCCTCCTTCCATCGAGAGAGAGGCACTCCTTCCTTGCTACCCTTTTGCGCCGCCACGGGTTGGCACTCATGCCACCTCAAAGCAAAGGAACTCTTCTCTGGTAGGAGGTGTCGTCATCCTCCTCCACGCTGCTGGACTACCGTGGAGTGGGGAGATCTATCCCGTCCGACCTTTGCTTGGATTGATTTCTTCTTTCATTGGTATGGAAGCCCTAGCTTGCTTGGATTGTTGTTCTATCATTTTGTTCCTGGGGATCCCTCATTTCTTTGCTATGGCGTGAGAAATCAATCCAATCCAAATCTTTTTCCTTCTCTCCGATCGAATCCATGTTGTTTTTTGATGGTTTCTTGGTTGCGTGCGTGGTGAAGTACTGGATTACTACTGATAGCAATTAATTTTCCTGAATTTTTGGGAGTTCAACAGCACCAGTGAGATCCCTGAGGTGAAGGAGAAGCTGAACAAGTCCAGGAGCTTGACTGGGAGATTGACCTTGCTAACCTGGATATCCGGTATGTGGTTGTCCAGAGGCCGAAGGTGTATTGCGGCACGTACGGCGGCTAGGATGTTGCAGGTATCTATCTCAATGTATTCAAAAATGAATGAATCCATGTTGCTTGATTATGAACTGATGTTCTGAATAGACAGTCTTGTGCTCTCTAATGTAGTCTGGAGAATTGATACATATAATCTTAGGGGATCAAATAATGCTTGTGTGTTGGTTATATGATACATTTGTCAATACAGGTAAGCACAAGTTTGACTGGCGCATGTTTTAGGATGATTAGTACATTATTGGCGATGGGAACAACTACTTTATTTCACCTATGTCGAAGATGTTTCATATGGCCATATTCGTGCAGACAAAACTCTGTCGTTTGACGATGGTGCAAAGAGAGTTGCTAGAAAAGTAAAGCTCCTCTTTAACATTACCATCTTAGTTTACAGATTCCATGACATGTTTTTATGCTCCTTTTCGAGACCTACTTCATAGCAAATATGGATCTTATAAAAAAAATTAGTTTATGTCATTTATTCTAAAAGGTTTTGGATATGAAAGGTATTCGCTTTATTCTAAAAGGTTTTGGATATGAAATGTATTCGCTTCTCAAGTACAGTTTTTTGTCCACTAAATTTATTTTATCTGAAGCATTGCTAATGCACATGCATACATGATTGCTTAAGATTTAGTACCATCAAAAGATTTGCTGAAACATCTTCCATATATTGACTTACCCATGCATATATTGATGAGGCGAGCCTAACACACTAGGGTGAGGATTTAGTGCAGCATCATCATGTTTCCTGTTTGTTATTCACATGTGTTGTCCATTGATTGCACTATGATTCTTTCCCTTAGGCCAACTACTTGGTTATGACATCATATATTATCCATGTGATAAAACACATGTATTGCCAGAACTTGATGTAGGGATAAAATGTCCCAATGGTCTCTATCTGAAAGGGCTAAAAGTCGGCTATATTCTTCATACCTCATTATATCAACCCCAAAAAAAAATTTGTACTGGTCGTCATGCATTTTGATTGCTATCAATACTTGATACTAATTATTGAGGATCAAATGATATCAGGTAAAACAGTTTTCAAGACATTCGGTACAGTAAACTTCAATTCCTTTTTTTTTCTTTTCAGGTATTGGTTTAGATGTCGATAATGAGAAGCCTACAGCATGTTTAGATGCTGCACTTCAAGAAGTAAAGGCTAATTCACCCTGACTAAAACAAGAAGACATATTGGCATCCTTCTTCAACAAATTTGAGCTTCTTTTTAAGATTTCCTCAAATCAAGGTAACTTCGGTGGCATTATTTCCCCTCCTTTACTTTAGTACTACAGCATATGTTCATTAGTACAGTGGTATTTGATGTGTGTACATAGAGATTTTTTTTCCTTGCTCCTCATAATTTTACCTTATAATACATTTCCTTTGCCTTAGTGAGTGATGAATCCATGAATCCTTATTTCTTATATGTATGATGACTACATTTCCAAAGTACTGATTGAATTGGGCGCAACAGTTAGATATCACATCCATAGTAAATAGATCTGTCTATATTTCTTCTCCTATTGTAATTATTTCTACAGACCCAACCTTTTAGCAATACTACGTAGCCCAAATTCCTAAGCCATCTTCTTCTCCATCCCACTAGATCTCAGAACTAGGTACTCTTCTCCCTCCCCTCCCCTCACTTCTCCCAACCCCCCAAAACCATTGCCTGATCGGTTGGTGGTCATAATATACCGCAGTCAGAATATGAGTCCTAGATAAAGACTTGCATCTATGAATCACATGATTTCATTATTGGTATTTATATCTCTTGAATTGCGGTGGGCATCTTGGTTGCTTAATCTTGCCTGCATTTTTAGATTGTTTGAGCAAAATAGAGTTATGTGTGCTACATTTATAGCTTGGGGTGATTCGTACGTTTGTTCCTCTCATTTTATTATACATCTTTAGATTATCTTACTATATATCTGCTTCCATTTCCAGGGGCAATTAAATGGTCTAAAAAGCTGGTTCAAAGCATTACGTTCAGATATGGGAAATATTGGGTCGTATGGGCCACAATCACTAGCGTGCACTTTGCTTAACCTGCGCCCTTCGCAGATTGCAGTAGTAAGTTCTTAGATTCAATGAGCGCTGCTTCACTATTACAGTTTCAAATTTTGGGCTCAGGTTTGTCATGAATCGATGTATATTTACGCTATTATAGTTGCCTCACGAGGTTTTCCTATTCTAGACATGAGCAAAGGCCCATCTTATTTCCTTAGTTCCTGTAACCTCACTTGCCTCATGGTGTGTTCAGTCCCGTTGTTTGATGATCCCCTGCTTGCACTTTGTTTTTTATACCCGATATATAAATATCTGCTATGCTCGCTGCTCCTGGAGACATGCACATTTATTCTACATATGATACACTATTTTAGTGCCTTGTGCCTTTCTACAGCTAAATTTTGTTCCTACGACACTTACCTTCTTGCGCTACAACTTCTCAAGCCATCTCGCAAATTGATACTACTTTTGAGGTAACATCAAGGCTTCTTTTTTACTTGATCTTATATTTAACCATTATTCGTGCGCTTGCACCATAGCTTTTGTGCTACATGTATTCTCGAATACATTAAATTCCCAGGAGAATCCTACCAAATTCCCGTTTTTAGTAGTACAGTAGAATAGCAGCAACATCATATCAATACCTTAGAGGTAATACTACAGCTATTCTATTCTTAACTTTACAATATTCATCTTCGCGCATTCTTACACTATATAGCTACCTATCTATCTAATAAATACCCTATACAATGCACACTACCATATAGTATCAGTTATGACCCCCCCCCCACCACCATGGCTACTATATTTGCTATAGAAACGACAGATACAATCACTTCCAATGAAAACATCACTCAGTTCACTTGAACATCACTCTCCTACAAATCACACACCAATACTTAGGCAGTTACAAAACTATCCAGTTTCTCGATCATACCTACGGACATATTTCTAGACCATGTTTTCTGCTATTATACTTACTACTACAGATATAGAAAACTTTCGTGAATAATACACATGCCATACTTGCTTAGCTACTTTTCAGATTTCACAATCACCAATAGACTTTTTAACTAGAAAAAAAGATAGCTATCTCAGTATTCTTTTTTTAGCCGGTTTTCTCGCACGGACAGCTTTATGTGGCTGTTTTGCGTCTTACAACGCCTGATGGGCTCTACGTGTTGATCGAAAATGAAGATGGCACCTGCGGAAACTCAACGCAAAATATAGTCTACAAAGAAATTGTGCAAGATCTCTAAGTACAGTTACGTCGTCTTATGTTTATGTACAAGAGTTCTTTCAATTCGCAATGCCATACTGTAGTATTTGCACCTTACCTCTTCGGATTAAATATGTCTTTGTGCACATTTTCTTTGACAACCTTTATTGGAGACTATACTGTTTTGCGACTACATCTTTTCTTTTTCGTGTTTATATACACAGTGCCCCCATCCAACAGACAAATATAGACACCACCATGGCTAGCCCTCAAATTGCTACCAAAGAAAAAGATGCTTCTTTCGTTCCTTGCACCGGTCAGGTAATCATTTACTATTTGTTTAAGATACATTAGACTATTCTTTTCATTACACAAACAAGGTTACAGAATCTATTATACATGCAGCATACTAATTGGTTCTTTCGCTTTGATATTAACAGGTTTATTACGTTCCTACAGATACCGTCCATGCTAGAGATACCATCCATTCTGCAAACCAATAAACATCTGCCTTTACAGCAGGATAACACTAATAAAAAAATAAACCTTGAGCGTATTGCAGAAGCTTCAGTGATACATCTTGACAGCCCTTTAGCACAGCACGCAGAGAGATCCATCTCAAAGATAATAGCAAAAAAAACAATCAACTGTGAGTACCATAAATCAATCTCCTGTACAACCATATCACTTACTCACCACAATCATCTTATTTTACAATAATAGACATTGCTCGCTTACAGATCACCAAAAAGATGCTCCCAGCCAAAGACAAAACCCCCCAGAGACACATGCCATTCCTCAACAAACAAGCTCTAAACGGTTAGTCTACTATTCCACTGTTTTTAGTTTTGTAGTCAACAAAAAAAAAACCTTACTCTCTTATGGTACATGCATACCCAGACAAAGCACCATATATCTAGCTCTTTGATTATTTAATCTGTTAAAGCCATGCTGCCTCTAGAGGTATTTCAAAGACGGCTAGGAAGCTGTTCAAGGACGATGACGGCAAACCCGTCAACAAACCGTAGGTCAATCCAAACCATTAGACATCATACATTTTTCTTCTAAACTATTGAAAAAATACATATATCCTAGGCCTTCCAGTCCAGGAAAAACATTTTAGAAAAATCCGCAAACTTCTTTTTTATAAAAAAAACACATAACGTACACTAATGTATGTTAAACACATGACAAGCAAACATATTTCTACTGATAACAAAATGCCAGATTACACATACACTGTATGTAGACTCACTGCACATACGAATTGTATTCTTTATGACCATCTAAAACAGTTTCACCAACGGTCCTTTAGTTAGACTCAGCACATAAATCCTCTTTAGTCTCTATATCGATGCTACAGCTATGGTAATAGAAGATAAACATCATGTTGACAGAGATACTAAAATTATGTTCATAGATATTCCCATACCATCACTTTTGTTTTACGAATGATATAGTTTCTCCTTAAAAAAAACTTGACAGAAACCAATTTTTTTTATGTCATCACGCTTCTCATCAGAGTTTACTGATAGAATTTGTTCATCAAATGATCAATCCACACTCACTGAGCCAGCTGCAAAAAAATCCACCTTCCTAGTGGAAAAAAAAGGATATTTCTTCCTTTTATTTTCCTAGAGATACAACTTCTGTAGCTAGGAAAGCTTCGTATCACAAACAGGAGAGCTTCATCGCTACCCTGTTTCTCTTAAGACGCAAATAAGTGAAAAGTTAGAGCTACAGTTAAGTGTAAAAAATCATACTGTCTTTATCTCTCGGTTTTTATTGGTTTTTTATAGTCATATTGTGCTATTACTTACAGCTAAGCCCTGGAGATTATGTCATCGATTTGAAACAATTCCTCTTGGATGCTCCTGAATCTTACTTCTACATATGCTATGATTTGATAATGCATAGTAAAGATGTTTCGGCTTATCATTTAGAGGACTACAGTGCAATTTCTGAGGCTACAGATATAACTGCTGGCGGCTGTTCATTAGAGATGGTTGCTGGTATGTAATATAGACATTTAATATATTCTTATTTTCATTGTTCCCTTGAGAATTTGATACAGCTGAACCGAAAAAAAAAGTCAGCAATATATGATGAGAGGTCTATTAGGTCGCATATCCGCTATCTCTTTCCGGTCTTCATATATCACTATCCGCTTCCCTGCCTCTGCAGCAAGAGTCTGCACAGGGAAAAAAGAAGGTACTTGATTTCGTTCTTCGTTTGATGTGTAGCTTTTCTGACAACATTCTGTATTAGTACAAATTAATACCATCAACAGTGTTACTGACTACTGAGTAGTTCTATGATTTGCACACATAGGTTCCAATACAACCTGATGTTAATATAGATCTTATTTGCTTCGCCCCTGCCAAACAGATGCTGGAAAAAGTGTTCATCAAGAGCTTGATGGTTTAGATTTCATGGACACTAATGGTGCTCTCACTAATTTGTTGGCATCTGCACCATCAGACCTCAAATGCGTGGACAGCATTTTTTTTCCTTTATTCAATCCTCCGCCGAGTTATAAGAGGTAACTCTTCTGATTATGTTCCCCGTATTTGTCTCATTATTTTTGCACCTAAAATATGTACATGCCATATCCACCACCTTAAAGTTTCCTCGATTCAGTAATTTTTTCCCATTCATCTGTTCTTAATATTTTAAGCTTAGTTAACCATGCTGGATCTTTGCTTAGCTTCTTCCTTCTATCCTGCCCTATATTGCTTTGCATATATTTGTCGGGCTATGCTATGAATGCTCAAAATTACTACTATTCATTGAGCTTTGATGTTACAACTCTGTTTAGGTTTCTTCACATGCACGTTATAGGGTTAGGGCTAGCGCTGGTAACATTGTATATAAGGTTGGCACCCACCATTTAGTTTTTTGCTGAATTAACAATTGTTGATTGTTTCCTCAGGTTACATGGAGATCTCATCTATATTGATGTTCTGCCATTTAAAGGAATCGAGTACTATATCACACGAAGTTCCAAATCTTTTTATGTGGACGCTAGCAATGGAAGTATTTTGGATCCAAGACCTTCAAAACAAGCTTAGGAGGACAGCACTTTAGTCGGTTTGCTAGAAAAAATTAGCGCCGAGTTTAAGAAAGGTTTTTAGTTACTCTGGAGTGTATAAAGGTTTTTTGTTACTCTGGAGTGTATCTGTAATGCATTTTTGTTTTTAATACAAACATATAAGATTACATGCCACTGTCCCAGTAGAACAAACCGCAACATGTGTGAGCCCGTATTGTCAATACTAACATGTATGATTACATGCTACTATCCCGGTAAAAGCTCTTAAATCCTAATTTAATGCATCCTTAAAGTAAAGAAACATTTGATGCATCGATACTTTTAAACTGTTAGCAACCTGCAAGTTGCACATTACTTGTAAGTTTGTCAGGCTATAGTCACTAGATTCTTTTATGTTCTACCAAAGTTATTCATTTATTCCGATCACTCCTACTGTTTAGGTAACATGGTAGCCTACATAAATACTCAACCATATCTTGCGTACTTTACGAACAACCACAACACGAGTTTATTATCTACTTCGTGGATTCCAACACTACCATTCACTGTCTTTAATCAAATATATGCAAGAGTAGAGAAGCAGTTGATCAGGTTGCAATATCATTAGATTATTTCGACCCACCATCCGTGCCAATTGGCGCGGGTTCCTTTCTACTATAGTATATACCGATGTTCTAACAAAACGAGACGTTATTCTATACGAAATACGATGATAGAACGTACAACACACGTGGATATATTGGCAACAGCCATTATTCGAAAACGATCGATACTGTTAGCTGTGTAGATCTTCGGTGTGCGTCACTGTAGTCGTTTATGGTCACTTTAGTTCGATCGGTTGGTTAGTAGAGGATAAATAACTAATTCTATCCTTGAGTACATATATAGCTATATAGCTAGCTAGCTATGCGTATCATCTCATATGTATTATATCTAAGAGGAGACATTTTAAAAAAAAAAAGAAATCCTCTGATTTGTATTAATAATAGGTCAAGATCAAAGCACATAAGTACCGGAGGAGATCAATTTATGTGTGCTTGTGTTGATCTTCAGTGTGCGTCACTGTGGTCGTTTATAGTCAACGATCGGTTGGTTAGTAGAGGATAACTAATTCTATCCTTGAGTACTTATATAGCTATCTGTCTAAGAGGAGATGTAGAATTGTACATCAGTGCATATATATATATATATATATATATATATATATATATATATATATATATATATATATATATATATATATATATATATATATATATATATTTGAGAGAAAAAAGGAGATGTGGATTGAGCTTGATTGATGCCTAGCCTCAAGGTTATGGGCTTAGGAATAATTAGGTCAATGATATCACGTTAGAACGTATTCGGAGGAATGACACTCCGTTCTCCTCGGGTTGGAAAATAACATCGCGAACATCGAAAAATTAGGCAAATGACATCCTGGCTAGTTACCTTCGTTTCCAAAAAAATTTAAATATAGAAACTGAGCTCAAAAAAATATTAATTTTTTTGTGGAGTCTCCCGACACAGTTAATTGCTTGTGTATTTTTTTCAAAACTTTATACAATCTGATTACTGTCTCTAAAATTCATTTAATTATATTATTTGTAGGAATTTTCTAATATAGAAAATCAGTCCAAACATTATGAATTTTTTTCAGGCTCCTTACATAGTAGACTTGATTGTGTAATTTTTCTAGAATTTTTACAAAATTAATTAATGTAATTTTATAATGTCCTTTGTGTGAGAAGTATAATATTTCATAATGTAAGGACATTATGAAATTGTATTAATTAATCTTATAAAAATCTAGAAAAATACACAATCAATTCCACTATGTAAAGGAGCCCTAAAAAATTCATAATGTTTGGACCTCATTTCTATATTAGAAAATTCTTACAAACAAAGATAATTAAATGAATTTTAGAGACAAAATCATAATGTATAAAGTTTTGAAAAAAAATATACACAAGCAATTAAACTGTATCGGGAGAGTCCACAAAAAAATTAATATTTTTTTAGCTCAGTTTCTATATTTAAAAAATTCTGGAAACAGAGATAACTGGCCAGGATATCATTTGTCTAATTTTTTGATGTTCGCGATGTTATTTTCCAACCCGAGGAGAACGGAGTGTCATTCCTCCGATTACGCTCTAACGCGATGTCATTGACCTAATTACCCTTATGGTTCGCGAAGGGAGAGTAGTTAGCATATCTGATAATTATAGGATCTCAAGTCTCTACAAGTAAGCTAGCCCTGCACTGTGCTCCTCCTTGGAGCTGCTAGTGATCGACCAAGTAGAACACGATATATTAACCTAGCTAGCTGCCACAGATCGAATCTCATCAACGCTAGCCCGCTCGGCAAGTTGATCGGCATGGACGACGCCGGTTCAGTAGCCGGGTGCTTCAGGGATAAGAGCACCCTCATCACCGGCTCAACTGGGTATCTTTGCAAAAGTACGTACGTACATTATGCACTCTTCTACCTCTCCTTGTTTTAAAATTTTCACAAGATCAGGTAACAGGTCACTACTTACATATATGTATATATATGTGTGTATATATATATACATATATGTATATGTGTGTGTATATAAGAGAGAGAGAGACATGATTTTCTAGCCAGGGGTAGCTACCCACCCGGCCACCCGGCATCCACCGTCCGGTTTTGCAAGATTCTTGTTCTTTCTTTTCCCTATCAACTTCGAAGACTTTTAACTTAAAATTTGAAGACTTTCAACTCAAAATATCTCACTTCTGCATTTTAAAAAAATCAACTTTTAACTCTTTTTGTTTTAACCATCAACTTCAAATCGATGACTTTCAATTAAAATTAGAATACATCTAACTCAAAATTCCCCACTTTGATCTTAAAAAATTCAACTTTCAACGAAAATGTATCGATTTTCAACTTTAAAGATCCGGTGGGCAGCCACATATTTCCCATATGTACATATATATACATCGTATATTCATATTCATGCATCGATCGATCCATGCAGTGGTTGTAGAGAAGATATTGCGAGTTGAGCCGGATGTGAAGATCTACCTGCTAGTGCGTGCACTGGACGTTACGTACTACACATGCCACCTGATCGATCGAATATGTATTATTACTAGGCACGTAAGTGCGCTACGCTGCGCCCGTGTTGTGTCTGTGTTAAGAATGTCTGAATGATGTACAGGTTGAGGCGAGCTGGGGCAATGAAACGGTTGTACATAAAAATACATAAACAAGATAAACAAGAGGATTAACTCTATGTGGGAAAGATCCACAGGCGTGAAGCTAAATAGATAGCTCAGTTAGGGGAAAACTGGCTAAGTAAAATTTCATTGCTGTATAGCGTATCGTCCGAAGGAACAGAGTAGTATACTATAGCTAAGCAAGTATAGACATGTAGATGCTAAACACTAGCTGTATATGTACGAACATGCTACATATATATGTCCGGACACAGCTGGCATGGTATAACAAAAATAGCATTAGCTAGGATGGCAGATCTGAGGGAGACACACATTTAGTCAGAGTATACGAGACAGTATGGACCACTAGGAATTTGATGTGGACTGTGAGTAGCAGTTCTAGTGGTATGTACAAATGTTTAGAAGAGTGGTATGTACAAATGTTTAGAAGAGTAACTTCATATATGTACATATGTTCGCAGTACAGTATCTATTTGTGAGGGACAGCAGTAGTAAAAGATGTATACAGAAGCTAGATTAAGATGAACGAGAGATAGACTACGATGCATTGGGATTTCTGGTAGACTCTTGCAGCTTCTGTATAAAGAGCAAAATATAATCAAATTAAGCTGAAGGACAACTCACCAATACAGACAGTAAATTCACCATGTATGGAAAAAATCCAATTAGCAAAACAAATGAAATAAAATGAAGAGTCATAGTACAAAGAAATTGGTTTGTGCAGCGTGTAAGTATCGACGAAAGATAAACCAAATTAGGTAGACACTTAGTATGCAAATTAGTTACAAAATTACACTAAAGATTGGGATCATTTCATAAGCACAACAAGTAACAGAACTAAGTGTATCTGGACGGAAAAGAAAACATTGGGCGATTAACCCACTGCTACCTCTATTATTAGAATTAGTGGGGAATCCCTCGACTTTGATGAACTACTGACTATTATGTAGGGTTTTTTTTGTAAATATATGAAGCAAAGCTAAGATGGTCCTTGAGAAAAGACAGATCATTCTATAGATGCATCGTCCTCTTATAGTTTTTTTCATTATAGTGCTCTACTTGATGCCATGACAAGATGAATACAAAGAAAGTTACAAATAGAGAATAAGTAAGTTGTAACTCTAAAAGCAAAAGACAACGGCCATTTTTTTAATACTCTCGAAACTTATGTTGGACTAACCCGAAGACAGCTGAGCATTTTCTATCTTGACACATAGGCCTCAACTGTGAGATACGGTCCTTCTCACAGGATAAGGCAACAAATCGCAATCTAAAATTTTGAAGAAGGCAGTGAAATCATGAGGTGAAATGTTCAGGTAGAGCACACTCTAGCACACTGCATGTTTAATTGTTCTTATTATTTTGGCTTAAATAGAGCAAGAGTGTTTTTCAATGTGCATTCTAAGAGACGCAGCAATAGGAACGAGATTACATTTTCTTTTTCAGAAAATAGTAGGGAGGTAAGCCACAAAGCACTTCAGCAGCATAAAAAAAGTAATGGCTGATAAAAGACGTACTAACATCTTTCCTAGTTCAAGAAAAGTATCTATAGCAAAATATCGATGAATAATTAGGTAAAGCTCTAAAAACTGAAACCAAACGGAAAAACAAGAAACAAGTAATTGCTACGAGCAACACTTAGAAAGATAGGAGCTCGAGCTGATTAAGTAGATGGTGAGCACGTATGTCAGAGAGGCACTAAACTCATATACAACAATGCTATACCATACAAGATCTATGCACTAGTGTGTATGTTACCTTCTTGTCAGACTCTGCTACCTAATGGAATTTTCTCATGAAATAGTATGGTGTCGACACTGACATATTCAACTGAAGTGTGTTCACAATCATCCTCTCCTGCAGAAAGCTAATTGTCATTTGTCTGAAGATGGTGTGCGCATGGCTTTTTTTTGCATTGGAACTAAAAGGTGGAGCATTGTTACTGTGAGGACCCCAGGTATTGGATACATTCCAAGTTAAGAATTACACCCAAAAGTATAATGGTTAACAAGGAATAAACCCAATGCTAGGTTTCCAGATATATGTCTTACAATAGTTCCCAAGATCACCGACTATTGTACATATATCCTAAACAACATTGTGCCATGTCATACAAGGCATACAGTATACATATAACATAACAAAACTTTACAACATAGGTTCGGTTCAACAGAAGTAACCGACCAGTAGCATCTAACAGAAGTTTTAGCAGCGGAAACAAACTATAAATAGCAAAAGAACCACCAAGTGTGCCCTAACACCCTCAGGCAACTGAGTGGAGGTAGAAATAGCTTCACTCGTTAGCGTCGCCCTGATCGGCGCTAACGGGTAGTTCGTAAAAATAACCGTCCTCACCTGCAACAAGTGGTTAAAGCACCTGAGTACAAAAAGCACTCGCAAGACTTACACAAAACTACTAAAAGAAAGTGTTTAGTAGCACCTATTCAAAGGATTAGAATCTGTACATGATTAAGGCTAACAACAGGAAGGTTGTAATGGTATCAATTTTTGCATAAAGCAACAGTTTTACACCTATACTTACCAAATTTTTGCTAAGGCAGTTTTATAAACAAGTTTGGACTAAAACAACAAGTAGAAAAAGATTTAATAATCTAACAGAACAATGTCAAAGTGGTTGTCCACTTTGACTAAACAACAAACATGAACCACCAAGTTCATGCCGAACCAAGTAATCCCAAGTCACAAACATGTCAAAGTCTATACTAAGGTGTCCATCAAAACAAGTGTCGTCCATAACCGTAGACACGTCTATTCGAATAGTTTTAATCCCTGCAAGGGTGTACAACTTTACCCACACAACTTAGTCAGCCCGTAAGCCTTCGGATGCCTCCGAATAATGAAACACTTCCTTTGGTGTGGCTGCTGGGTAAACCAAGACTCAGTATTTTTTAGCAAGTTGACATTATTGAGTTGAATCACCGATGTGTGACTAATCCCGCTTAGTACAAACGACTGATAGCACCTGCTAACCGGGGCACACATGTTGTGTCGAGAATGTCGATCCAATGAACTAAAATCCAAACCTGTGCTCACTCGTACATATTAAATTGCAATCGAAGCCCTACGAAACATGTGATCAAACACACACGTTCTCAGTCCACCAGTTCCTCAACTCAATAATATCAGCCCCTTACTTAACCAAGCAGTGCCCATACCCCCGCGTGTGGAAGTACGTAAGGTACTTGAATCGATAGGCCAAAGTTCAGTCCTTAACGATCCGGACAAGACTACCACATTTCCCAAATTCTCGTGCACGAAGGCACCATCACTAGCAACCACTTATCCAGATCAAAACCAAGTTTTCAATAAACAAAACTTAACTAAATATTCAGTTTTAACAACTGAACAAAGAAACCAAAGATAGAAGTCAAAAGTGTTTCCCAAAAACCGACAAGAGAAGCTTGTCAGTTAACTAACGTTCTACTGACTTGCAAGGCTAAGCAGTAAACAAAGAACTACTTTACTAACACCAGAAATCTGTCTTAAGCACAAGTGTATGAGTTGATTAAGGATAAGCTACAAAGATTGGGATATAACTAACTAGTTCACAAAGTACTGATACTTCAAAAATAGCATGCAAACAGTTATCACTGCATTTCAAAACACTTAATTATCAAAACTAGGATCAACATGGTGCAAGAGGATGCTTGCCTTGGTAATAAACCATTTGTTCAGTTTCTGGAGCTTCAGAAACAATTTCACTCACGTTGGTTAAGTTAGAACCTAACAGAAAAATAGCAAATGAACATCTAGAAACAAAACAGATACCAAAATGCTAAAAAAGATGCATGATCAAAAGTACTGATGTGCAAACTAACAAAATGCTTAAGCTACAAACTATTTTTAGTAACGGTAGTAACCCAGATTAACACTTACTAGCACTAACCGACAAGGATTAAAGGCTACTAACGAACTACAGTTCTGGTCGAAAATCTGACAACAGAACAAGCTACAGAGAACTTGCAGATTGGTAAGCACATTGAACAAACTAGCGCTTACTTGAGCTACTAGGGTTCACAAGGGAGCTACCTAAACTTAGAAAGTGACCAGAGAAGCTCTAGAGCTCGCCGGCGATATAAAAGACCGAAAACGACAATAAGAAGCCCACGGCGACAAGATGATCTGAGCAAGGAATCAAAGAGTGAGTGATTGAGATAGGTTACATAGCTCCATAAGAAGCTCAGACTAGAAGGAATTGAGAAAAGACTCACCCTGCTAGAGTTGGAGACGAAAGGGGGCAATTTGGCCGAAAATAGGAGATTCTCAAAATTCAACCAACCTGTTTGACCAAGGATGAAATTAATTGAGGGGTTTTGCTCCTTAGATCCTATGACACGATGTGACATGAAGAGATTTGCCAAGAACTTACCGAGAATGAGATTAACCCAATGCTGGCATTCGGTGTGCACTCCCGTTGCTCAAAAGACAGCTCCGGGTTTCTAATGCTACAAACAATGCCAAGGTTACCCATTAGTAAGATGATTAATGCATGAAGATAGTTGAACAAGGGTACAAGAACGAAGGATACTCCTGATTGATGAGGACGAAAACGAGCGACGCATCAGGTTGGCCGAGGAGGACATGAACGATTTTTATAGTGCTTTCGCCGGAGAGAATGAGGAAGCTCGTGCATGCTAACATGGCAGCAATGCAACGCCAAGTGTCGATTGCATGCTGCGAAAACACAGCGTAATGCCACCTCACCTGCGATGCGCTCGGAGCTGGCGAATTTGTGCGGAGAAGAAGAAGATGAGCCACTGAATTGCGGGCCAGGGCTGTCAGTCTCAGCGAAGATACAAAACAGTGAGCTCAAACAATTGAGGATGGTCCAATCAAAAATGAACGGCCCCAATTGATTTGGATGTTTGGATGATCCGAACATCACTTTCCATATGGGCAGTCCGATCGCAATTGAATGGCCCAGATTGAGTGGGACGTTCGAGCGGTCCGAATGGCCCAACTCATATTGATCGTGCGATCAAAAATGAATGGCTTAGATTGAGTGGGATATGCGGATGGTCCGAACGTTCCAACTCAATCTTGACCGTGCGATCAAAATCTAACAATTGCGAAAAAGGGCGCGCTTAAGTGTTTCAAGCGAATAGAAGGGGCTCCGTTGGATTGGGATTCAAAGGTTGAGATCAACGAGCTGTTCGGACGGTCCGAACGGCCCACTCAACGAGGATGGTCAGATCTAAATCTAACGGCTCAGAATCAAGGTGCGTTCGGACGGTCCGAACGACCCAATTGATCCTGGCTGTTGATTTTGAATCCAATGGCATGGCCCGATAAAATGCGGACGGTCATATTTAGATTTAACGACCCAGATTGCAAGGTGCGTTCGGATGGTCCGAACGTCACGCTTGATCTGATCCATTGATTTTAAATCTAACGGTCCAGAGATGAGGCGCGTTTAGGTTTTCAAACCAAAATAGGGTGCGGTTGGATTGAACATGGATGGTGTAGATCGCATGGAACGTTTGGATGATCTGAATGGCCCAATGCATCAGGATGGTCCATTTGGAAATCGACGGTGGAGATTGCGTGGATTGTTCAGATAGTCCGAACGTCACAACGCACTGGTTCGTCGCTTCAAAATCGGACAGCTCGCGTACAAAGGAGGTTGGCTGAGCCCTTTGAACGTGACTGGGTCAGTCCGATTGGCACAAGGTTAGGTGTAACCAAGATGGCTCGAGTCGCCACAGTGCCAAATGGCTTGGACTGGGTCTAAGGTTGACTAGACCCAAAATTAAACTTCAAAAGTTTGACCGGAGGTTTAAAAATATCAAATAAATTAAAAAAAATACGAAATTTTTCAGAGAAGCTACTGGGATGATATATGTCCCAGATAAAATTTGAAAACCACTGTTCTCGTTTTAAAAATACTTAATTAGATACTTTGACCGAATAGGTTTAACTAGAGAACAAAGATTTTTCATAAGGTCAAAATAATCTCTAAAAATTTGATAAAAATTATTTTTATTCAAGATAATTTATCTAGTATTTGATAAAAAAAAATACTTCCCTGGTCTTAATACAAGCATAGACTTGCATTCTCTTTTGAAGCCTCAAACAAGGCTTAGATTTGGTTTGAAAATGGATGTTTTTAAATTGTAACAAAAATGCCCATGTTTCATAATGACCAGAAATGTTATGAACAACATTTTATCACTAAAATTGGGGCTGTTACAGTTACCATTTCCAGGATATTTCTAAAGTGACTAAAATTGGACATTAAACAAGGAATTTTCTTCAAGTTCCAGATATTCAAGTTTTTTTTCAGAATCACTTTAGTGTAAGCATAATATGTATTTAGCCTACTCCTAACATAATTCAACAGATTCTCTTCTTTTGGCAATTCAAAGAGAAAGACAATTTACTTATTATCAGTTACGAACTACACTGCCCCGTACTATAAAAATGAAGATCTAAGAAACCCATAATATTTTTATGCATCAACAAAAAAAGGAACTGCACGACGCTGGCAAGACAATAGGACATGCTGTGGAAACAGGACGTCAGTGACTAATATTGGTTTCTCAATTACCTGTTTGTGGAAGGACATGAGCCTATCTGGCTACAGCAACAAAACAAGTGGTTTTCCAAGCAGCTTCGATAGGAAATAGCACGAAGAATTACCAGGAGTGGCAGTAAACACAACCAGTACCACATCCCGAAATTGCCTAAATAAGGCATCAACGATTCCAATTAGTGGTATAAGCTATAAGAGATCACAAACTGAATCGTACAATATAAATCAAAAGGAAATTAGCAATGCTTCATATAAGAGAAACACCATAAGCGTACCTACGACTCTACATGGCTCGAAAGCCTAATACATCCTTCCTCAAGCTGTGTATAGATGGACCTGCGACGGTAGCAGTAGAGGTCAGCTGAGATATTTACAGTCCCCTGAATCATCATCAATAAAAGGGTTATGATATGTACATAAGCATACAGAATCTGTTTCACATTTCAACCCCAATATAATTAGACACTTGAAAAGATGTAAAGAATCCATCATACGTGTGAAGGAAAAAGGTATAATCATTGATATAGCAAAAGCATAAATGAACCATGCGTACAACTAAATCACAAGTATACAGCCACAATCTATCTTCTGAAATGCAAAACCCAGCGTGAACATATTAAATCTAAGGTAAGCACAAACAATAAAATCACCAAAGGGGTCACAACTTTGAACATTCACACATAATCCGCAGTTATACACCTAAATCAACCATGCATCAAAAAAAATCTGTTTGCGGAGTAACACACATCTTAAAATTCCAATCGAACATTACCTTCTACATCTTCAACATAGACCGACCATAAAAAGAGATACCGGAGTATCCTGAAAAGTTGAACCCGAGCAAACTCTCTACACACGGAGCAGGGTAAAAACATGAGACCTGTAATCAAACGTTGACAAAATGCTAGGTGGTTTTGATATGAAGTTGTAGGCACAACAGAACCTGTAGGCACAGGCAGGAAGAATGAACTGTAGTCACCGAACCTAGTGATGCTCCAGGACTTTAGATCCTATGTACGTGTAGCTTAAAAAGAGCGTCAAAAAACAGCACAGACGATAAGAACACATGACCTATAATCCAATGCAGATTCAGAGGCTGAGGCGTACGAAACAGCGAGTCAATCAACAGACCTAGTAAAAACAACAGAAAACCATAAGACAATAGAACCTTGAAAACCGACAATGCTACCACCAACCAGCAAGCAACGAAATTATCTAAAAAAATAATCGTGGCGGACAAAATTAGTGATTCAAAACTAGTGGGCCAATCGTCCGACCAACATAATCTGTGATATGACATAAAAATCAGTAGGACCAGAAGACCCAAAATCGAAAGCGTTTATGACAATCAACAAGCAACGAAATTACCCAGAAAAATGAGTGTGACAGACAAATTGAATGCGTCAGAGGTAGCGCTCCATATGGCCGAACAGCAAAATCTGCAGCATAACATAGAAATCATCAGGATCTGAAGCATGAAAACCTAAAGAAATTGTGCGAACTGAAGACGATGAACATAGGACATTCCGAAGAACAGGCATAGGAAAGACAAGGGGTCGCAGCATATGGGTGAGAAACACGAGAGGGCACTACTACAGAAAAGGTCTTCATAGACGGTTCAAAAACGTCATCACAGACAGTTTCGTGACCCATCTGAGTTTATGGGTCAGTAATGATATGAGGTCATCACAGACGGTTTTTGAACCGCTCAGGAAAGATCGCTGCGGTTACTCAACAAGAACCGCTCAGGATAAGTAACTGTTCTTATTGAACCGCTCGTGATAGTTTTTTCTATTGCAAAAAAAAAAATCGGATTTTGAGTCAAACCAATTAATTGCTAGATAGTAGTTTCCATATGCAACCTCTAGCAAGACAACTAAAATCCAATTAAAATTATGATGGCAAACACATTATAGGAAAGGGAAACCAAAAGGTTTCACAATGTCCCCTCCGAATGGGAAAAAAAGAATAAAGTTACAAATTTAAACTAGCTAGAAACCATCTATGCCTCCAAGCTCTCAAGAACTCATCGGCTTCTTGGATTGGTCTTGTGAGCTCCTCTCTCACCTCACCAAAGATATCACAAGATGTTCTTGCATGTCGTCAAGTTCGGCTCAAGCTCGTCGGCAAGGGGAGACAACTGAAAACCTCCAACGGCGCTCCGACCTTAGGTAATACAAAATTAAGATAATTTTCTTTACAACAAACAACCAACAAATTGTGTATGTTATGGGGATGTACACGTACCTTCCGGCAGTCTACCTTCTACGGCAGACAAGGAGCTCCTCCGCATCCCTCCTCGTCATCGTCATCGGCTGTGTCTCCTCGCTGAACCGCGAACGGGAATCAAGGGTGGTCACCGGAGCTTGGTGTGGGGAGGGGAGAGGGAGAGACTGATGGAAAACAAGGCTGAGGTGGCTATAATATATAAGAACAGTGCCAAAATATTTTGCCTCTCGCGCGCGCATTCAAAAATTTTCGAACTCCCGCGCTGCGAATCACAGGCGGTTTCATACAAAAACCGTCTGTGACGACATATCACAGACGGTTCTTAATACGAACCATCTGTGATAAGACTCTCTGATTTTACCATGGCTTAGAATTTTTCTTACTCTATAATTTTACCATGGCTTGAAATCACTAACACTCTGATTTTACCATGACTTGAAGATTTTACCATGGCTTGAAATCACTAACTCTCTGATTTTACCATGGCTTGAAATCACTAACTCTCTGATTTTACCATGACTTGGAATCACTAACACTCTGATTTTACCATGGCTTCAAATCACTAACTCTCTAATTTTACCATGGATTGAAATGCCTAACACTCTAATTTTGAACCTCGCCGCCCATGGTTTTGCTTGGCCAACCACCAGCGTCATGTCGCCATTCATTTCGCGCCCATGCCTGCCCGCGCCAACCCTCACTGCCCGTACAACGTTGGATTGCTCCGCCTCTGTTGCCCATGGCTGCCCGAGCCTTTCTTGCCCTTCTCCGCCACTTAGCCTATAAAAAGGCCACCCTGAGCTTCGCACTCTCTTTTCCAACACAATGCTCTCACTCACTTCCCATTTCATCCACTCAATTGAGCCCTAGAGCTTCAAGATCACAAACCCTAAAAGCCACCGTGCCATCTTCTTCGTCTCCGGCGTCATGAAGGGTTTTGTATCATTTCTTTCACGTCATATCGCGTCCCTTAACATCTTGAGTATTTCCCCTCAAACGATTTAGCTTTTGATCCACAGGAGTTTCTGTTTGGGGCTTTCTTCCTCGTCTCCGGCCAAAACCACCGCGAAGGCCTCGCCGGCGATTCAGTGCATCTTGAGTCAATTCACTGCACCTAGAGCATCGCCAAGACTAACTGAAGCTTATACGATCATTGGGATTCACTCTCCTTCACTCGGGTTTCTTCTCCACACGCGATCAACCTCGCCGCCGCACCTCATCGACAACGCAACTCCGGCCACCTCAACCTCTCCGCGTCATTCCGGTAGACTCCTAAAAGTCCCTAGATACTTAGGCACACATTAGTTTGCCATGGGCTATGCTAGTTTGCCTTGTCGCGTTTTGCCGTAGTTGTTCCTCCGCTCGCCGCCGGTGCGCCACCACGTTAAGCCACCTCAGGCCACGCTGTCGGTACCAGCAGGTGCGCATTAATGTGTAGAACCCATTCCAAGCATTCACTTGCGTCGTTGCGTCTCACATCGCCGGCAAGTAGCGCAGCCGTGGAGCACCACTGTAGCTCGTCATTGTCGAGCTTAATCCAGCCATTAGGGCTAAACCAGTCTTTAACTGTGTCGTTAGATTTAAAAGGTCACCTACATGTGGGACCAAGCCTTTAAGTTAACTCAACCGTTAACCTCGCTTGAGTCTATGACATGCGAGCCCCACCGTTTAAGTGCACCGTGAAGAGCCCAGTGGATCGCCTCACTGACATTGGGCCCCATCTGTCATTCTGAATCGGAGATCCAATGAAAAATAGAAAATGCGCTTTCAGTTATAACGAGAATACACCTTCTCCGTTAGAAAACGTATTTACCATTTATTCTGGATTTATCAAACCGAGTGTAGTAAAAGCTTAATAACTTTTGCTACACAACTCCAAATTTAGTGAAATCAGTCTCTAAATTCGTATAAAATCATGATCTACCCAAATATGTAAAAAATATTCTAATTTGATTGCTATTGCTTCTGTTGGATGTTATTTTAATTATTTTCAGGCTCTTTTTAGACATCGATTATTCGGGTTATTCTTGTGACGATCAATCCGTTATACCTCTAAAACATCAAGAGCAAGGCAAGCACCCCCTTTGATCATATTGATCCTAGTATTTTACTTATTGTACTTTGTTTTGCAAATTCTATTATTCATGCATGTATGTTTGTATGAAAATACTATTATCGGGAAAATGGTAGTTGTACATCCTACTTGCTGCATATGTCTCCTTGGATTATTGATCTCTTACTGTTGCAACCTTTAGGTTATGGGTTAGACAATATGTAATGTCAATTAGGAATTTTCGAGTGCAGTCTCTGCACAAATGCAACTAGAGCAATAGAATTTCTGAAAATTGATAAAAGGACAATATGTTAATTTGTGAGTTTGGGAATATTTTGCAAAATGTCCAAAGGAGTTACCTCTGTTATTTTTATGAAAATGATAGGAAAACTTTAGTCTTTAGACACGGGCAAGTTATGTTGTATTCTGAAAAAGTGGGGATTGAAACTCACTAGTAGATAGGGTGGAGATCTTGCCTGTAGTCGGTTAAGGACTGAATCTAGCAAATCCGGGACTAAGACCTAATCGTACAACCATATGTGCTAGTGTGGGCTGGTCGTAGCTAACTAAGTTATTGAAATCTTGGCCTTGCATGATAGTAGGCAGAAGTAGTGCTCACATTGTCAGGGTATCAGTAATGCCGACACAACTGCGAATGCCTCACTTCGACGAGTGTTATCCGGGCGAAGTGGGGGAATTGCTCAACGGGGTCTGTCCAGCGAGTAAGGCTCCTCATCTGATGTGTTACCTTGTTACTATCAGTGTTGTTATTATTAATTTTCCCGACGAATGAGGATAATGATTCGCAAGGCTAGTGCAAGGTTAGGACTAGATAATGTAAAGGCTGCGTCGCGAATTCTAGGTTGCTTACCTTCAGCAGTGAGCAATGATATAGAGATATTTCAGGCAACTGGAATACCGCGTAGTATGGGTAAAGTTGTACACCTCTGCAAAGTGATAAACTATTCGAATAGTCGCGCTTGCGGTCATGAGCATGCTTAGTGCGGCTAGTATGGCGGTAGCTTTTGTTTTCCAAACTGTTTTGTCGCAAAATATTGGGGTAATGACATGGGGTTTTACTTTGTTGGGTTAACTGCCATGTCTATGGTTTTGTTGCTATGTCTATAGCCGATTGTCATTCTATGACTGATTTGCTATTTCTATAGCAGTATTGCCATGTCTATGGTTGAACCGAATCTGTCAGTGCCATTTCTATGGCAAAACATTGATTATATTTTTGCTTACAACCAGGTATGGTTGTGAGTGTTTGTCGATACTTATTCAGTTAGCCCATTTATTGTCCTGTACTTACTTTTTCATAAACTGCTCTTTCAAATTCCGTTGCAAATTATTACTTATGATTATTGCAAATAAACTTGGCTTTAAGCAAATGAACTTGTAGAGTAGAGCCATACACTTGTTAGCCTTGTATCTAATATAATTTTTGCGATACACTACAAGTCTTGCTGAGTACACAAGTACTCAATCTTGCAATTATTGTTGCTTTAGAATTTGCAGATGATCTGACGCCAAATGACG
Source organism: Phyllostachys edulis (assembly GCA_036346405.1). Lineage (NCBI taxonomy): Eukaryota > Viridiplantae > Streptophyta > Magnoliopsida > Poales > Poaceae > Phyllostachys > Phyllostachys edulis. Next base: position 62,028,693 of record CM070561.1, on the reverse strand, counting down.
AGTTCTTTGCAGCTGGCACCGAGGGGTTTGGTGACGGGTCTACTTAGGCCTTGTTTCCTTGTCGGTTGCCTGAGGGATCAGATGGGCATGCCGCTGGACTTTTGCTACTACTACTATATCTTCCGCTGCTATTTTACGTTCTCTGATGACTACTTTTATTTGGCCGGTCAGCCGTGGGTTGTAATAACTCTTGTAACAGCTTAAGTAGATTACACCCTTTTGCTTTACTTTAGTATGTGAATGTATGAATGTAATGCCAAATGTTGTGAATGTGTGTTCTAACCTTTATTCCTGGGACTAGCACAGTATACACATAAGATTCACGGGTATTCCACGCCTGGGTGTCTGACATGATTTGCGACAGGCAATCGACTTGGGTAGCAGCCTAGTCGTCAAGATCCACACCAGTAACAAAGTCCTTCTCCTCTGAAATTATTTGCATTAAGCAAAGATGAGCACAACTTCCGTGCTCGCAAGTTACACCCAATAACAGAGTTAATGCATGTATGGATGTAACAAAGGATGGCTTATAGGGTTATTTGTGCAAAAGCAATATTTGTCATTTTAAATACAATACTAAGTTCAAAAGCACAAATTTTACGTTAACTAAAATTGAGTTTTAACTGAATTAATAAATCTAGTGTAGACACCAACCTAACACCAACATAAACACGGGCACCAACCTAGGGTTTCAACCCATAACTTTTCTCATGGACACCCATCCATGTAAAAACTGTTTTACAAAATCATTTTGAAATCAAAACCAAAGATCTAACTTGGAGCAGCTTTGCTAGGCACGTCCATGACCGTGGACACGGCTATTAGAATAGTTTTACACTCTGCAGAGGTTGTACAACTTTACCCACTTGACATGAATTCTCTAGTTTGTCTGGCATCCGTCGATACCACTGCTCACTACCTTAGGTAAGCAGTCTAGAGCAAGTGTCAAGGCCTTTTACAAAGCGCCATTCCACTATAGTCCCCCCTCGCTAAGGTTTCGCTCCCTTTGGGCTACAACCCGCAGGATTTGAGCCCCCTCTTGCGTCAAGTGGGACTAACATAGTTCATAACATGACTATCCACCACATCTGAAGGGAATGACCACGGTGAAATATTACAAATTAGTTGTCCAGGTCCCCTCCCTATACTCAAGACATGTGGTAGTACGATGTGGCTTAGCAAAATACACTCGAAGACCAGTCCTTAACTGACTTGGGCAACTTTCCAAAACAACCCCTAGGCCTCAACCTTAACCAGCTTGAGCCCGTGCATTAATATGCACCATCCAAACAACCATTTCGCCCAAGTATAAACCATCATTTTATTTCATTTTTTTCAAAGTTATTTATGAACTTCCATAACACACCAATGCCATGGATACAGTTTAAACAACATTTAATTTTTGGCTGAAATTCCCCAAATCAAACATTTTTTTGGTCTAAGCATCGCTAAGCATAATTTTTCCAAAATGTTCTAGTTCATACTATTGCATAAACTAGATTTTCATCTAAGGTGTCCAGGTAGGTTTATTTCAATGTCATGATTGGCAGTACAAAGGATTTAGGCATAACTATAATTTAAATTAACTTGAATATAAATAAGGATGCAATAATAATTTAAAATATAATTTAAATAATTTGAAATAATAGGATCAAATATGATCAAAGATGTAACTTGCCTTGTTCAATTGATTGCTCTCAAACGGCGTCGAAATCTGACTCTCCAAAGTCGTCGAAATCTATACGCGAAAATAGGCCAAATTCAAACAAAATTCAAATAAAGATTCAAATGATCTCCAAATTAAATAATTTTGGTTTAGTTAGCTAGATCTTGAATTTATATGAATTTAGAAATTTGAATCGACGAAATCGGAGTTCATATGAACGAACCCCGGGAAGTTTTAAAATCACATGAAATGATGAATATAGGAGTTTCCCGAATTAATTTCCTAAAGGAAAATCGAGATTATGACGTTAGCGCCCGAATTCTTTAAGGTTGCCACATCAGAGACACGTAGGCATGCCACGTAAGCAATTTCACCGATGTGGCGCTGACGGGGCATGAGATGGCGCCCTCGTGGCAGTGCCACGTTGGCACAAGGCCGGTGAACGGCGGTGAGTTAGCCTCCGGTGAGGGCAAGAGCGGAGAGAGGAGATAAGCGGCGGCGGTGTCGGGCTTGAGGCGACGATGGCGATGCGGCGGGTCTCCGGCGAGGGCGAGGCACGCACCGGGTAGGTGACGATGCGGCGAAGCCGTTGGTGGTGGTTGTAGGTTGTCGAGCCCCCGGATCTCCGGATCTAGGACCCTCTATGTATATCTGCACTATTCCTTAGATCAGTAGTTAGTGCACACAGTTGCAACATTGGTGTAATCAAAAACCGTACAATAAACTATAAATGAAGAAGACAAATTAATATTTAATAGCAAAAAGGACCTTATGGTCAAGTTTTATAAAGGTTGCCACATAGGGCTAAAGATAACAAAGTAAACTTGCAGCGGAGAATAAACAAACTTGTGGAAGCCATCTGACATGCCCACATGCAATCGAGTGGAGAATGCATTCTAGTTCGCATGGTCTTCAAAATATTCCTCATCTTAGATTCCTGTATTCCCTGGTTCTTCTTCTGTGACTGATCAACCAGAGGGTATAAAGCCGTGAGTACGTTGAATGTATTCAGCAAGTCATATGGAGATGTATGCAAATAGTATTTATGCAAGGTTTGACAAGGATCGCTTTATGGTTATTTTGCAGAAAACAGTATTGACAGTAAATACACTAATTAGCTTGAAAAGCATTATTTAAAAGATTAATATATAAATAATCAAATTTCTTTGAAACAACTAGTGAACACCCTGTTCACTTCCCAACCATCAACTAACAAACAGATCGCTTCCCATCCAAACCATTCCAACATTTTTATGAAAATCTACCCCTCGCGTGAAATCACCAGGCATGTCCATAACCAGAGACACGGCTATTCGAATAGTTTTACAGTCTGCAGAGGTTGTACAGCTTTACCCACAAGACACAACTTCTCTAGTTGGTTTGGCATCCGTCGATACCACTGCTCACTACTGTAGGTAATCAGTCTAGAGCACGTGACAAGGCTTTTACAAAGTTCTGTTTTAACTCGGTTCTTCCTGCTAAGGTTTCGCCATTCTGGCCCCCTCTTGCTCCGTACCCAACCAAAACAGAATCAAACCAAAACATTACTAATTAGTCGGCCAGGTCTATCCCAGTCTAGACATGTGGTTGTACGATATGACCCAGATCAATGGTTCAAGGTTAAGTTCTTAGTTGGTTGCTCAGACGAGACTATTCGCATCCCAATGTGCTTACGCACCCACCTTCACCACCACCCGCTCATCCGAGCATAAATCATTTTCGTTCAACCCGGCAAAATGACAACTCTTGCATGGCACAACATCTTTTAATAATAGTGGCTCCGCTACAGTTCCATATTTCCTTTAGTCAAATTCAATCGTTTTTTGAGTATGTGATTGTGAATCTCATCGCGACTAAGCAGGGCTAAGCATAATACGGTACTCAGGTTGGTATTACAATAATATCCAACTAATAATTAACCATCCTATGGTGTCCAAAGAATTTATGTCATTCAAGGATACATGTCATTCACAATATATCAAGGAGGCATAATGGCAATTAGGTAATTAACTAGTCCCGAAACTATTTATTATAAAATTAGCAATGCATGTTTATATTAAACAATATATTTTTTTATAAAATGGGATCAATATGATCAAAGGTCTATGACTTGCCTTCGTTGAAGGGTTAAAGTGCTTCGGCAGATGGTTCCAAGAATTTCTCAGAGAAACCGGAATGTACATGAGTGAAAAAGAGCCAAATAAATACAACAAATCCAAATAAAATTCAAAAATTATGAAATTAGTAGCGATAGAAAGATATGGAATTTAGATGAATTTAAAAATGAGAATCGACAAAATTGGATTTCGTATGAAGGAGAACAATTATCCAGAAGTTTGCCTTTATATGAAATATAGAAAATCATCAGGCATGAATAGTGCCGGCTTTGGCAAAAATAATGGCGCGCCGAGGAGAGGGAGAGGCGGTCAACAAACTACCAAAATAGAATCTTGGGAGTGAGACGGACCCAATGGTGGTGGTGGTGTCGCCGGTGGAGGTCCGGCGCGGCGGCGGCGTGCAAAAAGGCGCACAGAGAAATATTGGCGGCGGTAAACCGGTGATGCTTCAGAGAAAAAGAAAAAAGCACGACATAGAACGTCGCGAGACGAAGCCAACGGTGGTGGAGATGTCACCAGGGAATCAACGACGGCAACGGAACGCAAGGAAGAAAGGGTTTCGCACCACGACCGAAAAATATCGATTGCGAAGAAACGAAAGCAAGATAGTGAGGAAAATTCCAGAGATATAAAGAGGAAGCCGAGGGGCACGCAGCAACATGGTCAGCTCGGAAAATGAGTGACCGAGAAGAGAGAACGGAGGTGGTGAGGCTTGCTGCATGCATGAGTTGGAGCTCTGCATGCATGTTATCTAGTCGTTGAATGCCATGCATTAGCTAGCTCATACACGTGCATGCATGCCACACAAACTAACTCCTACATGCATAAGCTAATGACTTGTTCTCAAGAACGCAACAAGCTTTTGGTGCTGCATGAAGATGCATTACTAAACAGTAAGCACTGGAGTATGCACTTTTGTTTAGTGCATGCATGCAGCCTGCAGTGGCTTGCAAACGAAGGAGTTCGTTGCATGAGCAACTACACTTTCTCTTGTACATGCATAAGAAAAAAAAAACACAACTCAGTGAGTGAGCAACGAGAGAACATTAGCAGAGAAAAGATGTGAGGCTGTTGCAGCGTCAACAAGCTCTCTTGTGTATTGTGGGGATGCTACTGCATAGTAGTGCTAGTAGAGCACGACCTTGGAAGTGGCTGCACGCAAGAGAAGGGAAGAAAGGGTGGAGGGGATGTCGGCACAGGTGGTAGGGCTGCTGGTTTCAGTTGAGGAAGAAAAGGAGGAGGGGCAGCTGGAGCTAGAGGAGGTGCTGGCCCATTTATAGAAGAGGAGAGGGAGAGGGAGCTGCACTGGTAGAGGACGCACGGGAGGTGGCGCACTGGAGCTTCCGTGGGGTGCTGCTGTGGGAGGCTTCGGCCGGGATGGGAGAAGCAGGAAAGGAGGCTTGTGCTGCTGGCTTATAAATGAGGAAGGGGAGGAGGGAGCAGCAAGGCAAGGGCAGGAGCTCGGCTGGGCGGTGGAGATGGGCCGGAAACGGGCCGGGGCGCGGAGAAAAATGGGAATGAGCCGAAGCAATTTGGCCCAAGCACAATTCCCGGATTTTTTAATTGATTTATCTTTTAAAATAAATTGATTAATTCATTTTATCTTTAGAAAATAGCAAATAAAATCCAAAAATTATGAGAAAATTCACATAAATTCTCAAAGACATTTTGGACTTAAATAAAATATTTCCAACATATAATTAGTAATAGTTTTTGCAATTAAATTATTTTTGCTTTAAAATAATTAGAAAAAAACTTTTGAAATTCTAGAAAGTAATTAAAATTTTATTTTTCAACTTAAATCAAAGAAAACTTCAAAGACTTCCATAAAAAAATTTGACTTTTGAAATTTGAGAAATTCAAATAAAGCAATAAAATTCTTTCAAAATTCAAGAAATCCAATAAAATAATAACTTTATTAATTTTTATTTTGGTAACAGCACTTTGGGATGTTACAAACTAACCCCCTTAAAAGGAATCTCGTCCCCGAGATTCGGAGAGGCTAGAAAGAAAAAAGACGAATAAAAGACAAATGAATTGAGAGATAGAGAGAGTCTATCTTCAAGTTGGTTTCTTGTCTAAGGTCTTGAGTTGTTCGAAGTTTTAAAGTATCGATTTGTCCTTCAAGTCTATTGCGCATCGACAAGTTAGGTTGTCCAATGAATTATTAGAGAAGAAGCAAAAAGCAAAGGATGAGAAAGAAAGCTATGAGGAGAGAAGTCTACCCATTTAAGCAAACATTGTACACAAGATCAAAAAGATCTGCGTACGACGTACCAAAAGAAAATATACCATACAATCCCAAGTCACCAAGAAGTAGCTATGCCAGTAGCAAGCTCATCCTGAAATGTATCCATATACCGATCATTCGATTGTGATGTTGACTCATCCAAAGCATCTTGAGAAATTGCATATTTTCGGTATCTAGAAGGAATGATATGAACATAGTTAGAATCTCAGTCGCACCTACGGAAATGCCAATATCCGCTACCGTGCTCTCGTATGAAATTGTGGAGCGCCATAGTAGCTGCGACAATCATCTTTTGCTTGGTCATTGGATAGCTTGGCATCTTGAGTAGGATCGACCACTTCATCTTCCATACACCAAATGTTTGCTCAACTATGTTACGCACAGAGGAGTGTAACCTATTGAACTTTTCCTTGGCAGTAGTTGGTTCAATACCTCTGTGGAACTTAGGAACATGATACCTTTTGCCCACTAGCAGAAAGCGTCAATTTCCCGAGTGCTTGAAACACTCGGGAAAATACCAAAAACACTCGGGATATCCATTCCCAAAGGTTGGCCGTCAAGAAAAAACACTCGGGATCGTTTAGACAGGTAAAAACTGATTTCCCAAGTGTTACACTTGGAAAAAATAGCTTTCTCGAGTGTAAATCTAAACACTCGGGAAACATCCAACACTCGAGAAAATAACTTTCCCGAGTGTAAATCTTAACACTCGGGAAACATCCAACACTCGAAAAAAATAACTTTCCCGAGCGTAAATCTTAACACTCAGGAAACATCCAACGTCACTCGGGAGAATAGGTGCCACAACGGGTTTAGCCACCGTAACGGAATACTTTTACCTAGTGTTGACACTCAAAAAACACTCAGGAAAGTAGAAAAAGTGACACCCACTGATTACTAGTAGTATGGCACTAAAACACACCATTCGTATCCCGAATTTACTATGTGCTACATCTAAAAAAGTAAAGAACAATCTATCTGCAGGTAGTATAGCAATGCAAACTTCGCCGCTTTATCATTAAAAAGAACATATATTTTTACAATGTACAAATGAATTGTTAGTATATACAAGTTGAAACACATATTTTGATGACGTATGAAATGAATTGTTAGCACATACAGGTTCACAAAATGGCGATGCTTTCTTTTCATCAACAACCAACAAACAAACGATGCAAAATCTACACCTCGGAATGTATGCATCACCTTGTACAAAAAAAAAAAAAAATAAAGAATGCAGAAGTCCAGTGAACCACCTAGCAGATTCAGTTGTTTCCAGGGCATCCAATGCTCCTCTCTACAGCTGATAAAACCGAAGATCAAAATACTCAAGGTAAAACTTGACGGGGGCATCATATTCATAGTCTTTTCCATACTGGTCAATAAGCATTCTAGTTAGTTTTAAGATCAAAATTTCTGCCATAACAAATTTTTAAGTGAAATCATAAGCCGCAGGAATCAGGGGAAGAAATACTAAAGCAGGATCCAAGCACATTTATGGGTAACCAAAGTCTACTGGGGTGGTTTTTCCAAGAAAATCATTGAGAAAGTATGCTAAAATACAGAGACTGCTCCACAAAATTAAGCTACACTGATAGAGGAATCTTTAGCAGCAAAAGAAGGACTAGCAACACATAAATGTATTCCTTGATCTTTGAGCATATGACGCAGAGTCGAAATAATCCATGTTATCATGTGCACCGGAGCATGATGAACAGAAATGGCAAATCACTACACTAGAAAATAAAATATTGATGGCTGAACATATAAAGTTTGTGAAAGCTCACTCACATATATGAAGCTAAGCATGTACATGATTCTTTTTTAATTAAAAAAGAAATAGATCACTGGTAACTTCAAAAGAATTAGGAACATCTCCTGTAGAGCATTATTTTCCCCAAAAGTGTACAGCTACAAATGCTTCCTTGGCAGCAAATCAGCAATTGAATAATCTTTTAAAGAGCTTTTGAGACAAGGCACATGCTACTGACTACTGTCAAGAACAGGCTTTCCCAAATTGCAAGAAAGTCAATACTGAATATGTAGTAGTGTGTAGGAACTCTGACGACTGAACAGGGATGTACTATCTTGATTATTATTTCATACCTAGGGCTAGAGGACAGAGGAAGAAGTAAGATAACATACCTCAGATCGAAAATATGGAACAGATACGGCCATAAAAACAAAACCAGCAACAATGTAATATGACGGTGGCCTACCCTTTATATGAGCTGGAATGAATCTTTTGTAGGTTGCTAGCTTTATGTTAAATTCGTGAACTTTTGAATTGCACAGAACTTTGACATGCGCCTTCTCACCAGTATACTTCTACGAAACAAGGTAGCTGAAGCCAATGCGCTCCCCATGCCTGAAAGGAACTGGATGACCAAGAAAAGTAAAAGGAAGTAAAAAAGCAATCATGTATAGAAAGATTTTCCTTAACTGATAAGCCGGATTTGATCTGGGACATATGAAATAGTAAGTTTTAACTGGATGAAAAGGTAGGAGTATATTAAGGTAGCCCAAGATGTTCTTATTACTGCTTAGAAATTCAACGGAGTTCTTAGGTGATTTTTCCTTATCCCGTATCAACAAGTGTGTATTTTTGGAATTAAATATGGTAATAGTCAAGCAGTGCAAGTGTGTCTTTGAGTATAGACACAAACAGAAGTGCAGATCACCATAATCAGGCTCTTTAACTGCAAGCACACCATAGAAATGGAAAATTCACATAAGCTCCCAAGTCTTTCAATGACTACATTATAGAAAAATCAATTGGAGAACATTGACAGGTGTCTGAAGCTATGACTAACCTGTACCATCATTGGCAATATCAATACCATCAAAGCTAAGAATAATATTAGAAGGTTGCAGGCATCCCGATTCAGGAGCAGTTGGTTCAACCCTTCTGACACGAACACCCTTTTGATCATATTTCATTCCCATTGCCTTACGGAGATCAGGATTTTTATAGAATGTTACTTGACAAAAATATTAAGCTATATGTCTAACAAGGTTGCTTACCTGAACTTTTTCCTTATTTATATTCCTCGGAAGATACTTCCATATTGTCTTTGAAATTGAAATGTCAGGAGGAGGATTCTTCCTTAAATGGCACCATTCTGCTTCAAGGAATCTACAAATTAAAGTGTATAGTTAACGCCATTAGAGTTATGTCAGAGGTCACATGCGCTAGAACTCATCAACAATTGAGTCAGCCACAAAATATCGGTGCATAACAGTTGAAGAAATTTTCCCACTCGCATTCAAGAATATCTCAGTTCTGAGTAATGAGATCCACAAAATATAGTTAGATAATAGTTGAGATTGGTAACTCACCTCGCAACTATGTCAAAAATCTCAGCACTAGGATGCATTCCTAGTGAGTCCAGATGAAAATGTGAATATCTTAAGAATATGTGTTAGAATTCTTATTCCAATAAGCAACAACTTACGTTCCATGGATTGGCAAGATGATGTATCCTCCGTGAAATATATTGACACCTTTCCACCATCTTCTGAACTTTGAGAACTCACCCTAGAACAAAAATCCAATGAAAACATAAATATTATAATCTAACATTATCATGTGAAGATAATACAACACTTAAGGAACAAACAAGATAAAGTATCATAAAAGGTATATAACAAGGTAACAAACAGTGGGTGTGTGTTTGGTCTTAGGGACCATCTCATCCTAGGATGGGTTGGTCACTTGGGGTCCATCGTGGGATAATCCCATGATTTTGGTGGGACGACCCCATCCCTCATTTTGTACTAGCAATGTGCTTAGGAAGGGTGAGGTGGTGATGGACCAACCCATTCCATTCACTGTCTGGTTCCTCAAAGCAAACACGCTACAAGTATTAAGAGAAGGCATCTACAAAATAGTGATAGTACTAGGCTACTACAAGACAAAAATTTAATTCCTTTTAAAAATGGATATTGCTTCTCATAGCAAGGAAGCAACAAAAGCTTCTACTCCAAAGCGCTGATCATCCACAATAATAGAATTTAATATTTTTTATTAACAATGGCATAACACAAGTCACTTAATAGAAAAATTATGAGTTCACGACACAAAAAGACCGTACCTTCCACAACAATGCTTCTCGAAGCTTGCTATAAAAATATGTGTTAAATATGTGGAATTTGTCTCTGCAATCTTCATTGCACAATTTGGTCCTTTTGGTGTATCTGCCAGAACAGTATCATAAAAAGAGTAAAACGGCAACATCCAATTATAGAGTAAGCATTTAAACAAATTTCAATATAATCAGAATTCAGAAGTCCAAAGTTTATGCAGCTTTAGTATCTTTGTGCAACTAGATTGATTACAAATTCACCTAATGTTATTTTTACCAATTGATTCAGCTCAGTAGCTCAAAATAGATAGCTTGATGATGTTCCATACATTTCAATGTGAAGAGGCAGTAACACTATGAAAATTAACACCAAAATGTTTCAAATCCTGCATTGGTTGCCTCCTGGTTGCCTCCTGGTTTTTTAAAGATAGGAGACATGATCAAGCAGCCTCAAAAAACAAAGATGATAGAATGATACAAAGTTACAACTTTAAAATTAGGGAGATATATTCTTACTGGATGTAGTAGTTTATCACAGGCGATGACAAATATACTTCAGGATCAAAGACATTTAATATCTGAGCTAGTGAGCTTTACAGCTTCCGGATCATCTCTCTTCACATGAGTAACGTTAGCGACAGAACTAAAAAATATCTCTCTATAATGAATTCATGATCTTTAGAAAGAATGCACAATGTTTACCTTGATGGGTAGTAGATCTTTGGCTCGGTCCTGAAAATATAAATGTTTCATTAGGAAGACAAGTCAAAAGCCTGGCTCACAGAATACCACAATGAACACAATTTTAAAGAGAAGCTTACCATTTGTCGGGCACCCCACAGTCTACTGGTTCTTCAAGTTGCACATCTTCATCATCCAAGAGAACCACATCTTGAACGTAATAGGCAACTCAATTTAAAACATGTAAGGTCAAATTTGCATGTAAAAGTGGTCTTATGATCAATCTACTAATGGAAAAGTATAATATAGTGTCTAAATAAATAGCTTGGTTTTGGTTCATGTGACATCTCTGATAAGCCGATAACGTAGCCTATGTTTTCTACATCCTCATGTTTGAGAGATTGAAAAGCTGTACCAACACATTTGCCCTTATCATTAAAAGCAGGCCCCCCAGAGTTCCCTGAATTTATAGCTGCATCTATTTGTTCATTGATAACACCCAAGTTAAAGAAGTTTGTAAAAAGCAGATTAATTATACTACCATGAATAAAAAGGAAAAAAATGTGTACAGTGTGTAAAATATAAAGACAACTAAAAGCATGCAAAGAGCTTAGAAACAAAAAATACCTGTAATCCAAGAAGCTTTGTAGAACCATGAACATATGAAAGTATTTCTATCCTAGAAACTACACCACTTGTCACTGAGATCGTATCTCCTCCAATTGGGTAACCAACAACAGTGACAGCATCCTGAAGTGCTGGCAGTGATCCAAACTCCACTGGTGAAACTCCTTTCCAGAATTCATCATCCTCTACAGTTAACATTGCTGAAATGGAAAGATAGCTTGTAGTTATCAAATAAAAAAAGAAAGATAACTTCTTGAGCTCAACAAAAAATAACTTAGTGTGTCAGACAAAGCTGCAAATTTTGACAACGTATTTTATTTCTCAGAACAGAAAAAAGAACTAGCTTAAACAATAACTTAGTTTGAAGTTTGAACCCATTAAAAATTGCAACATCCTTCCAACCCATTAAGTGATGTGTTTATTCAGGTACAACACAATGGCTCAGTACATGATCAGTAGCTAGATATGCTACATCTACGGCACAAACCATCTGCAACGGATGAACCATATTTCCTAGAAGCATATGGCAGAGAAACTATTTACTCAAACAACAAAGTTGGCATTTTGATTGAACCTGAGAGCCCCATCTGATCACTCCGATCTGGTTGATTTTGAACGCCTCAAGAAGCAGCCGGAAGAGGTTCCTCCTGCCGCTCACAATATACCATAGCAGCAAACATCGAATACAAATAAACAAATCGTGAAAAACCAGAGGGAAAATCCAGAAGCAGCACGGATACGAGAGCGGGCCTCCTCGTGGCCGGCGAGGGAGACCTTCTCCTTGAAGACGGAGGTCTCGAAGTCAAGGGACGACATGGCTGCGCCGACGGTCGGCGGGGCCTAGACCATGGTGCAGCTAGCGCGCGTGTGGGGAGGGACGACCGAGCCAGGAGGGGCAGCCCGAGCCGTAGGGGAGGGTGCGAGCACGGGCGCAGCCAGGCGCACGAGAGGACCGAGCCACCAGGGAAGCGCGGGGGTGAGCCGAGCGTGCAGGACCGAGCGCGCAGGCACGGGCGCAGCCGGAGGTGGCGACGCAGGGAGTCGAGGGTCGAGCGCAGGGAGGCGCGGCACTGGGCCAGAGGAAGCGCCAGGAGCAGACCACAGCCGAAGGGAGCTCCAAGAGAAGAAGCCATGGAGGAGGGAGCCGAGGAGGAGGGAAGAGGAGGATGGCGGTGCCGGAGGAGGAAGGAGGCGGGTGCGGAAGGAGGAGGGAAGGTGTGCCGGGCGTGGGGGTGGGGGAGCAGGAGGGAGAAGGAGGCGGCGGCTGCTGGGATTGGGGATGTAGGGTTTGTAGAAAAATGCGCGGCGGGAAAAAAAGGCGCGGCACTAAAATTTCGCTCCTGAGTGTTTTCGTTTTTATACACTTGGGGATATACTCTATCTTCCGAGTGTTATGCGAAACACTCAAGAAAGTTATTTCTACTTAGTGCTAACTTCCAATCCCGAGTGTTCTATTAAACACTCAAAACCTGGCCGAGTGTTTTCGTCCAGATAATCGGGAAATATATAGGCACTCGGGAATTAAGTGGTTTCTAGTAGTGGCCCTTGTATGGGGCTAGATACCTCGGTTGATTAGGATAGCCGGCATCAACAAGATAATACTTGCCTGAATCAAAAGTAATATAAAGTTAATGACGCTACATGTTTTAGGAAGAAGTAATTAATCTAAGAGCAAAGAGAGTTACCCAATGGAGGATGTGGGAAGACACATCGGTCTACTCTTAATGCACGATATAGCACACTAGTGTCATGCATAGCCCCTGGTTGACCAATGGATGCATAAGTGAAATGCATATCGAAGTCCACAACTGCCATTACATTCTGAGAGGGATTGTCAGACCTTCCAATGTATCTCACTTGCTGTTCTAATGGAAGAGTTGCACGTATATGAGTCCCATCAAGAGCACCTATGCAATCCTTAAAATGTGGCCAAGTTCTTCGATCATCTCTAATCCTACTATAGATGGTGGAGAAGTTTGGATCCTTTGGTTTCACGTAATCTACAAACATTGCAACAACATATTCTAGCACTTCTTGAAACTTCCTACTAATGGTCTCACCCGAGTGCTTGAACCGGTTTTGTGTTTTCCTATTTGATTCACCTCCACCGCATACCCATAAGAAGATTGCAAGTGCCTCTAGTGTACTCATATTCTTTGTAGGTTTAAGCTTATACCTACTCACCAACATGTCATGTAGGTCAAAGAAGATTGTCTGGTTCATACGAAGCATCCTATGAGTCTCCCCCGGAGTAGCCAATGTCTCCTTCAACCAACCCATCCTACTGAGGCGTGAAGTCCGCATTTCCGCCTTGTCCATGAAGGTTGAATAGTACTTCGCAACAATGGATGCCCCGGCTAGAGAAATGACATCCATGGCATGCTTTGCTCGCTTGATCTTCTCTCTAGCTTTGTTCTCTTCATCACTATCACTTTCGCAAGACGACATCTGTACATTTCATCACAATCATGAGATTGCAAGCTACAATATAGATAACAAGCAATATATGGACAACAACATAAAAGACAAAAAAATGAAGTTAATACGACAACATAAGGTTCTCAAACATAAGAAGTTAGGTGACATAAGAAGCAAGCAAACATAAAGTTCATACAATATCCCAACATAGGGTTCTCAGTCTTACATAGATAGAATATGGTTCACAATGAGCTAATACGACAATATAAGAATGAAGCTAACATAAAAAAGTAAACAAACATAAAGTTCATAAAATATCGCAACATGCCATAATCAATTCCCATACTCCTTCTTGTACTTCCTCTTAAGCCACTTCAAACGAGCTTGTGGGGTGTGCAAGGTTTTGAACATCTGTCTTTGCTCCTTCTTCAAAAACAACTCAGTGGCAATGAAATGCTCATCACTACCTAGAGAGGCACCACATTCTTCAACCCAGTTCATCACAACATCTATGGAGCAAGGGTCATCTTTCATTGCAAATGACTCCAATGTTGACTGAGATTTCTCAGCCATGTTGGCTATCTTTATGATTTGGTCTTGCATAACTTGAGCTGAGCTTGACTTAGGCTTTTTGCCCGTCCCAATAGATGCAGGAGCTACTCGCTTGCCTTTGCCATTGGAGGGGGGCTCCTCATCAAGCTCAGTCTCATCCATCTCCTCAATGCCATTCTCAGCATCAAGGTTGACAAATTGAGTATTCTCAACTTGTGTTTGAGGCAATATACCCATTGCCAGAGACCAATGATCAGCACCATCATTGGTGATATCTTCAAACATCTGCCTTAGAATACCTTCATTCTGAAGACTTTTTTGCGAAACTTTATTGCCCCTGGAATTTTGTGTGAAAAAATAGGACATCGATTAGGATAAATAAGAAGTACATGCTACTGCCCAAAGTGAAATAAATGAAACAACACTTGCTATGTTAAGCTTCTTCCACCATGGAAGGGGTTGAGAAATTGTGCCTTTCTCCATGTCCCAACCAGAACCGGTCTCCCCTGTGGTGAGTTTTTTTCCAAATGATGTACTCGGACTTCAACTTATCCCATTTATTCTTGAATTGTGTCTTAGTGTACTCGAGGCCCGTTTTATCCTTAAACCCCTTAGCTACCTTGGCATATCCTATAGTGTTCAAGTGGGTGTTTGGCCGGTTCCCAATCCTAACTTGTTCCGCAAACAACTCACACACTACCCTAAGGTGTTCATCATTCCACTCAGCAAAACGTGCCATCTGCATATTGTAACATTCATACATGCATCAGTTTAAACTAACCACAGCAGAAGATTTTTTTTTAGAGTTGCATCAGAACCAAGCATCAGGCAGCCCAAAGTTATCTCTCGCTTTGTCTCTCTATTTAACAAACTTATTACAGTTATTAAGCTAAAGTGTTACTATTACAATTTAGAACCAAGCTCATTGTGGATGTATCCATTTCAGCTAGCCTATGGAGTGTTTGTCATTGTGGTTTATTATGCAAACCAGTCGGGGATTATACAATGTGCATCAGATTTATAGACATACAAATTATACCACGTGCATCATATTAACCAAGCATTAGAACCAAGCATCTAACGAACGCGGTGAACGACTGACGTGCTTTGTTGGTAGACAACCCATCCAAATCAAACCTAGTGACTCCAATCCAAAAATAAAGCCTAGTGCAAACCTTTTGCACAAGAACAAGTGTAAGATTGACATGTAGAAACGGCAATAAAACATAACAACAACCAAATATAAAGCTATAAAATCCACAAAGAAAAGATGTCGGTGGTTGTTCTTATAATTCAGTAAATTACAGGCCGCGATGTCAAGGATCTGACAATTCTTATCGCTAAATGCTAATGCCTGAGTCGTGGATTCAATTCAACACTCTATGCTACATACACCAGAGCTAATTTTCAAATCCATTCCATGCCCAAATTTATACAGTTCCATTCAGATGCGTGTTTGTAAGAACTGCTCCTAGAAATTGGACTAACACAGCACACGATCAGTTAACTGACATTGGACATCCCGAATCATACACACAAGAACCACTTAGGTCAACTGGTGTATTGATTATACCATGGAGCAAGAATCCTCTTTTGGATGGTCAAATCTAACTGTCAACTTAAAGGGCAAACCCTCGGAGTGAAATAGAATCAACACGAAGGAGCAGAAACTTCCAGTACTAAATCAAGAAGCGGTGCCATTGAAGAACTTCAATGGAACGAGAAACTAAGTGACAGGAAAGGAAAAGACGCACGATTTTGGAAGAAATCATACCTGCAAGAGATTCTTGGGGCCGAGACGAGGGATCTAGGGGTGACGGAGTTCGCTGACGAGGGATCTGGGGCCAGGCAAGAGGTCTCCAGGGAGATCTCCTAGCCATCGTCTCCTAGGCATGGGGATGAGAGGATGCTGTGAAGGGGCTGCGGGTTGGGCTGCGAACAGACAAGGGGGGGTGAAGGGGTGGGGGGCTGCGGGTTGGATGCGTAGGGTAGTTCAATGTTATATTGTGGGTAATTACCTTCAGCTCCTAGGGGTATTTCATTTTATTGGTTCACTGCTCCCCACTTGGAGCAAGGTTTCACTTGCTCCTGAAAATTGTACTAAGGGCTACTCTGCTTCTGATTACTTCAACTCCGAAAATTTTGTGGAGTTACCCCATTTGGCATAGCTCCACCTACTCCAACTAAGAAGCTGAGAGCATGAGCCACGCCAAATAGGACCTATGTATATGTTTATTACTTGAATTCATGTAGAGGACCTCAAGGCATATGTATATGTTTATTACTGCAGATATATAGATGTTTTATTACTGTATGTTTAGATAAACTCAAGTCATATGTACTGAAAAGATGTCATCGGTTGTTCCTTGGTTCTAATCACAGTAGCGCGTTGTCGACTCCGCGCGCCAAGGCGCATGAGGGTTCTAGTAACAACCAACTCCTACCAACAAAGACAAGCATGCAAAGCAAGGTTATCTTTATTAGTGATAGTGAGCAAAATTGCGTGGGCAATTTATTCGTTAGCAATTTTGAATGTTTGTTGATGACAAATAGTGGCCCAAGCTCCACCTACTTGTCAGCCCCACGTCAGATTTTTTTTCAGTTGTGTGTTTTTGGTGTGCTACTGAGCTAATTTTTCGATGTAGTAACTATACTCACTCCTTGTAACAACCCCGATTTTTGATACCGTTAAACTTCCGATTACAATAAAAACTAGACTTTTATTACAATAAAAACTAGACTTTTATTACAAAAGATTAAGGCTTAACAGCCAGTTTTTACACTGACACGGGCATCCAAGCCCAAAGTTAATATAATACAAGTCAAAAGAACTTCAAACCACAGGCACGCTTGAGCAACCGAGACCTAATAACAGTAATTATCGTCATATGGTGATCCTACCAAATCCTTCCTCATCAAGATCCTCGAGATTTTCCCAGATTTCCTTTGTGGATGATTTTGCAAATCATGCAAGAATGAGTACAACTTCCGTACTCAACAAGCCATATGGAAAAGCTAAATAATTACATGCAAGGAGTTCAATGGATGGTTAGGGTTTACCTTAACAGGCATATGTGGATGCATTTTTCATTTAAAGTAGTTTATCTTTAAAATAGTAAAATAATAATAACTAATAACATCAGGGGTTTCTCAACAAATCACATACCAACTTAACATCTCAAAAACTCTACTTATGCCTCATGAACTGGAACCACCAATAACACAGCTTCATTAACCGGAAGCACGGCGTATTCGATTACCTTTAGTTATACACTCTACAGAGTTGCCCAACCTTACCCACAAGATATCTCAAACTCATACTGTCAGTACATAGACACGCAACACGTTACCGTGCGACTGAGCTGAGATAACAAAACTTTTTCACTGCTCGACCTTTCTAGCCTCTACTCGGTAGGTTTTAACTCCATACAGCCCACGGGAGACTCCACCGACCACAGTGGATCTTGTACCCCTATACTGACGGCACCTACTATTGTGTAGACTACCGAGTGTCCCTTCAGGCCCACCCCTATCACACCCCTATTCCGCAACTACTATATCACACAAGAGCAGTTACCTGTCCAGTACATATTCAATTGGGAGAGCAGTGTACTAAGCCAGGGAGTACTAACCACGCATGTGATTGAGCAATTTTCTATGTCGGTCACTTGTCACAAGGTTCTTGTCCTTACCAGTCTCTAGTGAGCAAATAGACCAACACCAACTCGTGGTTGTCTATCCTCGCCTTTAACTCACTTTTTGACACAAGTCTATTGGGTTATCCAATTTCCTGAACATAACTCTCAACTCTCCACCAAAACCATTGGTGAACCGCCAATACTCATTTGAGGATTTGTAAACACATGTGATAAAGCTACTTATATAGCTAATATTTTATGTGAACTTATCAAGGTGAATATGGCTTACAAAGGATTTTAACCTTGTCAAGGTGAATATGGCCTACAAGTGCTAGGTGGGTTTGTATGTGGGATAATAGGACTTATCTAATTATCATGGCATTCAAAAGTAATATTTCAATAATAAAGTAATTGGCACAAATATAATAATGAAAGTAATAATATAAATATATGAGAAATGGGCTCAAAATGATCAAGAAATGCGACTTGCCTTCTTGCACAAAATCTTCTAAATACTGATCTTGTCCGGTGTCTTCTAGAGTCTGGTTGTCAAAGTCGTGACCTAACGAGAAGTAATATAATAAAATAAACTAAATAAAATCCGGTTCGACAAAGAATGAGCTGGGAACAACATGCAAGTAAATAAAATCGAAAAGAAACTTAAAAGAAGGTGGTGTGGGAGGGTAGGTATTTATTTGGTGTATAATTGGACTGAACATGGTTGAGATTCGGAATCACAGGCTCGAAACGGTAAAAAATGACATATAATGGCAAATTAGGGTTTCGGCCGAAAATTGTCAGATAATGAATAATACTATTTTACTATTCATGTATGCCAATGGATCAATGTATAGTAATTGAAATTACTATTTTTAGCTGAAATGAATAGTAACTAGGGTTTACTGTGCATTTTTTCGGATTTAGGAACATTGTTTTCAGGTGAACAATAAAGAAATTATTGTGCAATAAATAGTAAACACTTGCATTGGTTAAACAGTAATGGGCTAGCCCATTACTGTGGCGCCCCACGGCCCATGAGACCAGGCCTTAAAGGCCCCATGCCCTACCGACTTGAGCCGCGCGGCGAAATGGCCAGCGCGCTTACCCCGGACAGAGGAGGTGGAAGGAGGCGGCACTCTGGCGGCTCCAGCCATGCTCCGACCACGGCGACCGGAGCTGAAGCACCAATGGGCCTAGGTGAGTTCTTGGGTGGCTTTGGGGGGAGCTAGGGTGGTGTGTGGTGGCTTGGCAAGGCCGAGAGCGGCGCGGAGGAGGAGGTGGCGGCAACGAGCTCCGGTGAAGGAGGGGTGAGAAAGGTGGGGAAAAGGTGGCCAGCGGTGAGGTGGTGCTTGAGCCGGGAGGGGAGGGAGGGAGGTGGAGGATTTCACTTCGGGTTGCCGAAGAGGAGAAAGGAGGCAGCGCGAAATCTTCAAATCTGACCGGCGTCGAAGAAGAGGGAGGCAGCGGGAGGTTGCTGGAGGTGGGGATGGAGGTGAAGGCTTGCCGGGGTGGCACTTTTATTGCCTAGGTGAGGCGGTGGGAGCAGTAGGGCGGCTGCGGCAATGAGGCGGTGGGAGCAGGGCGGGCGACGTGTCTTCTTGAGGCGCTTAGCGGTGCCGAAGCGAGGCGAGTGGTGGCGCATTGATGGCAACAAGGGAGGTGGCGGGGCGAGCTGGCCTGGTGACGGCAGCAGTAGAGGAAGCGATGGCGTAGGGGGCGGTGATGCACGGCGATGACAACGGGGGAGGAAGAAGGTGGAAAACGCCCTGGGAGAAGTACACCACCGGGTGGGGTAAGCGGAAAGGTTGAGAAAGGAAAGCGGAAGGGAGAAGAAACTTGCCGAATTGGGAAGGCTTTGAATTCAAACTGAAAAAGTTTCAAAATTTTTGAAATCTGGAATTTTTGGGTTGTTTCACTCCTGAAGGTTCACTAGCTTCATTCTCACTGAAAATTTAGGTAAGATCTCATCCATGCAACTGCGATTAAGGATTTAAAGTATTGCTTTTTCGGAACTAATAAGGAATTTGCTCACAGAGCAAGAAGGAAATTAGTCTCTTTTTCTTGAAGGGTAATTAAGATGTCTATGCTTATAGATAGTATGATAAACAAGCTCTAGGTAGCCAAAATCTTTGCCGTTTGTCATGTACCAGTCAATAACTGTCCACATAAACAACTTCACTGTCAGTTGGAAAACTGTCTTTAAGTTGGACAAGAAGTTGAATGTCATCCAATGAAAAGGACCACTAGCCAGTAGCTTCATCTTTCGTATAGTTTAATGGAAGGAAGTTGGAAACAACTATTTTCCTCTCGAAACAAGAAGATGAAGAACCAACTGAGTCATCATTGTTACTTGTTTCCTAATTAGGATTAGATATGATGCCAGGAGAGGTCACAATACGGGGAAGAGATCTAAAAGGTTGTTGAAAGTCAAACACATCTTCAAAACCCACACTAACATATTCACCTTTTTTTCCTCATAAAACACCTACCTTACTACATCTATTACTACCATGGAACATGGAACATGTTGGCTAAACAACCTGAGTAGATGACCTATCACTACCATGGAACATGTTGGCTAAACAACATGAGAAGTTGTAAATCAGAACAATGATGACAGTCAAAATTCTTGGAAAGCGAGCACACTGATGGCATTACTGCTTGGAATTAAAAGAAAGAAGCAAACACTTACAGCGACATAGGGAAACCAGCAGCAACCAGATCTGCGTCCACCCAAATCCTATCGGTCTTTGGATGCATGAATGACTTCAGACCGCATTTTTGCAATTGTATTGAAAAAGCAACTATCACTTTAGAACACTACTAAGCTAACACATTTTTTCAACTCAAGCACTGCAAGTACGTCCATGTGGAGAGGTCCAGAGCCCCTGGGAACCCAATGCCAGAATTTGGCTTTGCATCTTTGCAACGTAACGAACGAGCAGATTTTTTTTGGCATGATGCAATCAAACTCTAATGAAGAATGGATGAAACAGATTGCATGAGCAATTTAACCTTGTCAAGATATATCTAAAAAAACCCGCTTGTTGGCACTTTTAGGATTGAAATCTTTCACCCTTGCGACAACTCCAAGGAGATTAGACTCGCCTAAACCACATGTATCCGAATTGGAAACAGGCTACAAAAAAAAATATGAAATTGGCAATAACTCCTTTCAGGTGAGACTGGGACCATCCTGTTATGACAACGAAGGAAGATCTTGGTTTGATGTCCCTCAAGGTAGAAATAGGTAATAGATTTAAGCTTACAGCTAGCCTTATACTATCAAGTTTTGTATTTTCTTTGAAAAAAAGAGTGTTTCATAAAATCTTACATGTAAGTATGTAAACATGAAGTGGCACACTCTCACGAGTATGCTGATGCAATATTATATTTATATTTGTGTAAATGGTTATACAGACATTGATAGCATGTTATTGTTCATAAGTTGAGATTTGATGTAAATATGTAATCACAGTTGTATTGGCTTGATATCAAATCCAATTAAAGCACTACTACATGTTTAATAATCTGACTATAACATCCATTAGAGAACTTCATGACCAAATGCTAGAGACTATTCTCCACATACTTTTCTCATGTGCCATACAGTTTCCGCAGGCACAACATAATCACGATCAATCCTAAGTAACCCTGAGACTTATGTCATGGTGCTCTATTGGACATCTGGGATGTAGAATCAAGTTTCTACAAGCCGAGCAGAATAAATGGTGATTTGAGAATAAAATTCTGTGAAGTACATCATAAGCACAAGTCATGAAATGTACCTCAAGAACTAATGTAGTCACCATAACAGTGCAAATGTTCCCATCAATAAACAGTGATTTGAGAATAAAATTATGTGAAGTACATCATAAGCACAAGTCATGAAATGTACCTCAAGAACTAATGTAGTCACCATAACAGTGCAAATGTTCCCATCAATGTTTACTTTATGATGTCGGACTTGCTCAAGCAACTGGTGCATACACTCACCGATGGACAACATCACCTTGAGGGGTTCCCAAAAGGAAAATGCTCGCTCAACTTCACGTTGACAAAAATCAAGGCATGTAAAACTTCTCAGTGATTGTAACGATGGAATAAATCCTCGGCAATTTAGCAATGAAATATGCTTTTTTGCTGAGACTGTAGCTAAATGCATTTAAATAAAATCTGGCATCAAGAGTTCAATTGAGATAAATAAGTTAATATGTTCAATCCCAATGGGCGTGGATCCGTCGGATCCATGTAAGAGTTAAAGCAATTGCCGGCAGAGCCGCGTCGGGTGCCTTGTCCTCGCTCCTCGCGCCAGCTGCGGCAGCGGAGCTGGCGCGCCACTGGGAGGAGTATGGGAAGGCGTGCTTGGGGCGGCCTTGGATGGTAGTGGGCTGAGGGTGAGTGCAGGGGCGACGTCGACGGAGCAGTCGCGGTCGGGGGACTCGGAGCCCGGGAGGCGGAGGCGGAGGGTGAGGCGGGGGCTGGCCTTGCCGCCAGGGTTGGGCGAGGACGAGGAGGTCGATTTCGGTGAGGCGGCGGAGAGGCCGATGCAGTCGTGAGCCGGGTCGCCGGGTAGGTGGAAGAAGTGTTGGCAGCGGCAACCGATTGTGGTGGCGACGAAGGGAGAAGACCGAAGGAGAGTGGTGAAGTACAAATGCACGCGCACGGCGACGATCCGGAAGCAAGCGAAGAAGAAGCGAGAGAGGATGACGACGCGAAGAAAACGAAAGAACCCAAAAGGAGTGCCAAACCGTGGCTCACTCACCGTTGTCGGGCATGGCGACGACCGAGAGGCCCGGCTTCTTGCAGCGCTTGGCGAGACCGGCAGCGGATCCGCCACCAAGGGAGGTTGGCGACGACGGCGCGAGGACGAGGCGGTGGCCGAGGAGGAGGCGGATGCGACGCGTTGGAGATGGCGGCCGGCGCCGTCGCAGCAGCTTCGGATGGCGGCTCGGCCGCCATCGCGGGCGACGCCAAACAATGGCAAGGAGGGGGTGGGGAGGAGGGGGCAACGGGGGCGGCGCACGCGAAGGGGAGGAGGGCTGGCGGGCGGCGGGCGAGAGACGTCACGAGCGAAGCGAGACGAAGGAGGGGCGGCGAATCGCGAGGCGGCAAAGGAAGAAGCGGCAGCAACGGGGCGCTCGAGACGGAAAAGCCGAAGATCGGCGAAGCCACGCGCCCAGCCGAGGCGGCTACGTGGCGATCGAAGAGCAGGTCTACCACGCACGTGGCAATCCAGACGGAAAACGTTGGAGGTGGAGAAACGTAGAGACGCGAGAAACTACGGCGTGAAATCACGCAGCCAAGGAACGCCACTCAATCAGACGGACAAAAATCAAAGTAGCGAAATCCAAGGGACCAGACGTTCACCACCGACGTGGCCAGTGTAAGCTTGGCCAAAAACCGCCTCGGTTTATACCGAAGGATACTGATGTTCTAACAAAACGACACTACTGGAGGCGGGCTCTTTGCCGAGTGCCTGTTGCACTCGGCAAAGGCAGCTTTGCACTCGGCAAAGCCTTTGCGAGTGCAACACTCGGCAAAGAGCCTCCGTCGAATCCCTTCCGGTAAAAGCTGCTTTGAAAGTGCCAAATTTCGCACTCGGCAAAGGCTTTGCCGAAAGTGCCGTCTTGGGCACTCGACAAAGATTTGACGCCGCGTCGGCGCCGTCTATTTTTAAACCTCTTTGCCGAGTGCCACAAGACCAAGCACTCAAGAAAGCGTGTTTTTATTTTTTAAAAAATTTTCCGAAAGTGCAATGGTCATTGCACTCGGCAAAGCGTTTTTTTTTTTTTTAAATTTTCTTTGCCGAGTGCAATGGGCATTGCACTCGGCAAAGCGTGTTTTTATTTTTTTAAAATTTTCTTTGCCGAGTGCAATGGGCATTGCACTCGGCAAAGCGTGTTTTTTATTTTTTTTAAATTTTCTTTGCCGAGTGCAATGGTCATTGCACTCGGCAAAGCCACCTCTAAAATTCCTTTTTTTTTTGGTTTTTTGCTTTTCCATTTAAACAACAATGCATATATATATAATAGAAACCACAATTCAACAAAGACAATAAATTACAAACCACATTTATATATTACAAACGACCAAATTTGTCCGAATCCACAATTTATTACAAACCACAAGTTCATAGTCCACAAGTTCACAAGTTCGATACATAGAAACTACTCATAGCGGCTCACGGCGATCAAGGCGCCAACAGGCGATCCCATGACGGTCGGGTGCGGATGGTCTGACTTGCGATGCGGCGACCCCGACCTGGTTCGACGCCCCGATGTCCGCCGCACAAAAAGAAGATATTGCACGTGAGTGACAAGATAAAAATGTAAGGAGTTTAAAGAAAAGTTGAAAATTTTTAGCCTCCACGCACGGGACGTTTCCAAAACCTGCAAGAAAAATGTCGGCACGAAGGCCGACAACCACATTTCCGGGACGAAGGCCGTCACATCAACTAACCCGGCACGAAGGCCCACACATCAACAAATCCGGCACGAAGGCCATCTCTAGGTTTGACACTAAGCATGAGCACAGAAAGTAAAACATACTCACCGGAGTAGACTGTGGTGGTGGCTGTGGTGCAAGCAGGTGTAGTGGGATCTGCCAACCTTGTTGCCTTGCCATTGCCGCCCCTACCGCTTCTTGGTTGGCCGAACTGGCGCTGGGCTGGCAGCTGGCTGGGCCATGTGTGCTGCGCCACTAGCCCTTGCCCCCTTATTGGTTGCCGCCGCAGAAGCCGCGGGCGCCACCGCACAAGACGCTGCCGCTTCGCCGCCCGGCCACATCGCCCCCACCCGCCGCCGCCGCCAGACGCTGCTGCCTCGCCTCGCCCTCTCCGTCGCTGCTGCCGCTGCCTGGCCTCACGACCTCGCCTCGCTACACAAGGCCGCTTAGCCGGGATCTGGGAGGACTGGAGGAGGATCGGAGGAAGCCAGAAGGAGGAAAGACCTGGCGGCTCGCCCTTGAGGCCTTGATGCGAGGAGACGGCGAGGGAGACTAAGGGGTGGAAGAAGGAAGAAGCCATTGTTGCTTAAATCGAGGGACCTTTAGTCTCGGGCGGATATACTAACCGGACTAAAGACCTTTAGTCCCGGGTGGTATCTGGACCGACTAAAGGTCGGACCTTTAGTCCGGGTGGTGCCACGCCGGGACTAAAGGTTTTTGCGAGGACATATTTTCCAGAGAACCTTTA
This sequence comes from Phyllostachys edulis, assembly GCA_036346405.1. Lineage (NCBI taxonomy): Eukaryota > Viridiplantae > Streptophyta > Magnoliopsida > Poales > Poaceae > Phyllostachys > Phyllostachys edulis. The sequence goes on along the minus strand of CM070561.1, from coordinate 62,003,463 downwards.
GTCCCGGTGTGTGACCTTTAGTCCCAAGCAGATACTGGGACCGGGACTAAAGGTCGGACCTTTAGTCCGGGTGGTGCCACGACCGGGACTAAAGGTTTTATGCTGGGACATATTTTCCAGAGAACCTTTAGTCCCCGGTGTGACCTTTAGTCCGGGCCTGGTGCACAGGCTTTTGTTTTTTAAAAAATTTCTTTCTTAGAGTGCGGTAGGTTCAAGCTCGGCAAATTTTTTTTTTGTTTTTGCCCCATTTTTTTTGCCCCATTATTTTTTTTTTTTTTAATATATTATTTTCCATGTTCAAATTTGGGACAATTTTGACTTTTTTTCTATATTTCGTTAGTTTTTTTGTTCGAGTCGTGTTGAATTTTATGGAATATTTCAAATTTGAGCAAGTTACGCCGATGTTTAAACCTGCATATCTCCACATGCATCACATGTGAAGATGTCCGGTTTTAGGCATCCGACGCCGCAACTTGCTCGAAACCTTCTCAATTTTTTACCATAGACTCTACATGCGATAACACGACGCCTCGACAAGTTTCGGCTATTTTCGACTTCGCTCGATTTTATATAATTTAAATACACTTTTTCGCAGTACCTCGTCATGTTACGCCACCAAGATGCTCGAAATTTCATGTGAGTTCCTGGATACGGCCAACATACACCAAATATCATGAATATCATTTTTGAACGACCAAATTCGATTATTTCATGCACCGCAGCTCAAATTTGAAATATTCCATAAAATTCAACGAAACAAAAAAACTAACGAAATATAGCAAAAAAAGTCAAAATTGTCCCAAATTTGAACATGGAGTTTTAAATAATGTGGGAAGGCCTCACAAAAAAATGGGTCAAAAACCAAAAAAAATTTGCCGAAAGTGCGGCCCGCACTCTCAAAGAGGTCATTTGCCGAGTGCCAGGAAGTGGCACTCGGCAAAGAAGGGATCTTTACCGAGTGCAGGGAATTGGCACTCGGTAAAGATTTTTTTTTAAAAAAAAATTTGACGGCGTGGGCGGACTCGGCCGTCAAGGGTTATTTTTTTTGCCGAGTGCACTCTTTGCCGAGTGTTGCACTCGCAAAGAGGGCTTTTGCCGAGTGTCGCCTTTGCCGAAAGTGCCGCACTCGAGGCACTCGGCAAAGCCACTTTTGCCGAGTGCCACCAGGTCCGCACTCGGCAAAGAGTGGCTTCGCCGAGTGTCCGATTTTTGGCACTCGGCAAAGCTGACAGCACTCGGCAAATCTGCGTTCTCCCGTAGTGCGAGACGTTATTCTATATGAAATACGACGATAGAACGTACAACACACGTGGATATATATTAACTATGTGATAGGCTTCGGCAACTGCCATCCACCAATCACATTCCACGCATGTCCATATTCCAAAAACGATCGATACTGGTAGCTGTGTACAACGTGCAAACATTTTCAGCATTGATGACTTGACGATCGACCACCAGGCCAGTACGTACACATTATTTTATTTTTTTAAATCCTCTGATTTATATTCATAATAGCACAAGATTAAAGTAAATGAGTACCTCCGTTTTACAAGGAAGATTGTAGATGAATAATATGTTACCGCCTAACCCTTGAGTTGATGAATATGCTAAACTTCTTTATCTTCCTTGTAGTAGACTTCAGATCTGGCAACGGCAACATGATAGTCTACTATCACAAAAGCGTGAAGTAGATTGTCGATGATCTTCGTGAATCTATAAGACCTGCTCCTTGGTTAGTGGTGCTATTCGTTGAAAGAAAAATCGGAGGAGATTAATGTAGGGAATTGTTACTTAATTTTTAACAGTTTTTGATGAAAAAACTGTCATTTTTCTGTTCGTTAGATGTGCTATAAAATTCGTGTTGTTGATGTGTTGTTCATTCATCTTAATATTTCACAGTACATATATGCACGCATGGATCGATGGATGGATGGATCCAAAGCAACGATCTGTACAGGTATAACCGTCTCGACCAACAAGTACGAAGTGCAAAGGCATTTTTGTAGCTCTTACACCAGTACGTACCTGAGAGATGACACCGAGGACGCCGAGGGAGACCTTGGCTGGTCCAGGTCCGAGTGGTCGGCGCCGAGCTCCCTCACCACAGAACATAACGGGTTCACCACATTGCTGTATTTTTTATATATATAATTTTATTTTTTGTCTTTGTTTTTGCTCAACCTCTCAAAGTACATGTAAAGAACACAACGGGTTCACCATATTGCCGTATTTTGTTGGTATATAATTTTATTTTTTATCTTTGTTTTACTCAACCTCTCAAAGTACATGTGAAGAACATAATAGGTTCACCACATTGCCATATTTTGTTGGTATATAAATTTTTTTGCCTTTGTTTTCGCTCAACCTCTCAAAGTACATATGAGATTTTGAATCATGTGATGGAAATATGAGTTATTAAGACTTTCAAGAATAATTACAGTAACCAAGAACCAAAATTACATAAATAATTTACTGTAATTTATGTATAATGGAGTTGTAATTTTTTTGTCTTTGTTTTTTTTTTCTCAACCTCTGAAAGTACATGTGAGATTTTGAATCATGTGATGAAAATATGAGTTATTAAGACTTTCAAGAATAATTATAGTGACCAAGAACTAAAATTACATAAATAATTTACTGTAATTTATATATAATAGAGTTGTAAATGAACTTTCAGAATATGACAGTATTTTACATAGAAAACATGTGAATTCTATGTAGACAGAACCTTAATTTACGTGTGTGCTTGTGTTGATCTTCAGTGTAGCGTCATTGTCGTCGTTTATAGTCACTTTAGTTCGATCGGTTGGTTAGTAGAGGATCCTCGAGTACATATATAGCTAGCTATCAGCTCGACCAAGTTAAGTAGAACACGATATATTAGCCTAGCTAGCTGCCACAGATCGAATCTCATCAACGCTAGCACGCTCGGCAAGTCGATCGGCATGGACGCCGCCGGTTCAGTAGCCGGGTGCTTCAGGGATAAGAGCATCCTCATCACCGGCTCAACTGGGTATCTTTGCAAAAGTACGTACGTACATTATGCATACTCTTCTACCTCTCCTTGTTTTAAAATTTTCACAAGATCGGGTAACAGGTCACTACTAGCTAGGTCATTGGCAAGTAATCTGGCTCTCACACACACACACATTCCCCACTTTGATCTAAAAAAGTTCTACTTTCAACGGAAAAATATAGATTTTGAACTTTAAAGATCCGGGTGGGCAGCCACATATTTCCCATATATATATGCATATGTACATATATACATCGTATATTCATATGCATCGATCGATCCATGCAGTGGTTGTAGAGAAGATATTGCGAGTTGAGCCGGATGTGAAGAAGATCTACCTGCTAGTGCGCGCACCGGACGCTGCGTCCGCCGAGCAGCGCGTGGTCACAGAGGTACGTACGTTAATACGTATTACACATGCCACCTGATGGATCGAATATGTATTATTATTTATGCAAGCCAGCGCGCATGCAGATCGTAGGGAAGGATCTCTTCAGCGTTCTGCGAGACAAACACGGGCTTGCAGGATTCGACGATTTAATCAAAGAAAAGATCGTTCCTTTGGCCGGAGACGTCACGCAGGAGAATTTCGGGCTGGACGACTCCGAGGTCGGGAGATTGCTCGAGGAGATCGACATCGTTATCAACGCAGCCGCTACCACCAGCTTTTATGAAAGGTACAGTAGTACGTACGTTAATTTGCATGCTCAGTGCTACATATGATTAAATATGAGATCGATATTGAGATGGTTAAATATTGTTACTGCACATAGGTATGACGTTGCCTTGGCGACTAACACCTTAGGATCCAAACACGTGTGCGAGTTTGCCAAGCAGTGTGCTCACCCGAAAATGTTACTTCATGTTTCCACGGGTACATATACTCGATCGTATTGACTAGCTCGTATACAACAGTGCATATCCTTATATTAACCAGCAGCAATATATATACTCTTTTATTTAGCTTTTGCAGCCGGTACCCAAGACAAACTGTTGCTGGAGAAGCCATTCCTTATCGGTGAAACGATAAGGGAAGGCTACTACCTGGACATTGAAGCCGAGTTGAAACTGGTCGAAAAGGTCAAGACTGAACTCAAGGCGGCTAAGAGCGGTAGCTCAGATCTAAAACAGTTAGAGAAGACAACCATGAGGGAGCTTGGCTTGGCGAGGTAATCAATAAAAAAATAATTTTAAAATAAGCTTGCACATTGTTGGATAGTGTTAGCGACTAGAGGGGTGAACTTTTTCCCTTTTGGAATTCTAGTTCTTTTTAACTGCAATTACCATGCATGTGAAGCTGTGCAGATCAAGATCTAAGAATCGCAAAGAAAGAATTGAACTGAAAACAAGAAGCTCAATCAACAACCCCCTCAATCGGTCTAACAGCCATGTAATAGGAGAGGTCTCTCCTCAAACTGACAAAAAAAGCACAATCGATTTTGGATCCACAAAATGACCTAACTTTTGATCTACGAATCAAATCACTTGAGATTTCAGACACAACTCAACAAAGTCATGAACCTATTCCAATCAAATATCTAGACAATCATAGCCAAGATTCCAAGAATTTCTTGTTTGAATCGAAGAGGGCTTAAAACCAGGTGAAAACTTAAACTTGATCCAAAAACTTGCTCGTGGATTAAAGATGGTCAAGATGTCCTTAGATCAACTTCCATAAGTCCTACCAAGATAGATCACAGTAAAAGACTAAGACAAAACCTCTAGAACACAAGAAGCCAAAATCTAAAAAAAGCGACAAAGCAAGAGACAAATCATCTTTGCACGAATATGATTGGATTGATATTGAAGAATTGAGTGTTTACAGCCACTCCAACATGGAGGACAAAAGCTCACTCATGAGCACGCAATTCCACAAAGTTTCTCTCAATACATCTCTCAAACCAGAGCCTCCTCTACTTTCTCCACTTTCCCCCCAAATAACAAATTAGGATTCCTATGCTTGTTTGGTGTGCAAATCCTGGACCACCCCTTATATAGTGGAGGCTAGGGCTAGAGAAATCCTAACGGGCACCCGTTAAATCCACACACAAACGGGTCTTTCACTCACACAAGCTTCTCAAAGCATATGATGATTTGGCGCTCACAAATCCGTCTTTTCGTGATCTTGTCCCCTTCATAACCTAAACTACTTCTCCTTTGCATCATCATATGCTACAGTTTATCCAAGGTCATTAATTCAGTATTTTGGTGAAGATACCAAAATACCCCTTCTCGATCCTTCCATCTTTGACCGAGTCCAATCTTATGAAGCAATCTCATGCTTCGCCACGCGGAGGTTCGCCAATGGCTTTCCTCACACTGGAAAGTCTCTCACATCCGGCTCTCACCGGACCACCTCAACACTTGCACCAGCTCAAGTCACTTGATGCAACCCATTGCACCAAACTTCTCGTCTTTATCCATCTTGTGTCTTGCTTGAGACCAACCACTTCACCCGGCATCCTTGATCGTTCTGGACATTGATTTCACCAAATCAAGTTCCGATCATCCTCGTCGTTGACTGTGGTTGACTCCAAGCTTTTATGCACAACAATAGATCAAATCGATTTCGGGCACAAGTTCTTCGTAACTTAACCCACATTAGCCAAAACATGCGTCATGCAACACATATGTAACAAATCCACAACCCTATGTCAATTCTCAAAATTCAGCACCACTCACTGTGCACTGAGCCATCATGGCCCGTCGGACTGCTGCCACCAGGTTGGTCTAACCACCAACCACTGGTCGGTCTGACCACGCCCACCGGTAACAGGGCACCGGTTTGACCGTCATGGTGTGGTCAGTCTGACCTCTTCCCAAAACCAAAAAAACATACTCCCTAGTCTTTTCAGTTAAACTCTAGTTTCTATTTTTAGATCAAAGTTGCTGTGTGCGCTTTCCGCATACATTATCACCGGAACTCGGATCAACCGTGCGCTTGCTGTGCCTTGTTGTTTGCACACGTACGTAGCTAATTTAATGTCAACTAATTAAAATGTTGAAGGGCTAGCCATTTCGGGTGGCCAAACGTGTATGCATTAACCAAGGCTATGGGAGAGATGATACTTGGGCAGCTGAGAGGAGACCTTCCGGTGGTCATCGTTCGACCCAGCATCGTAACTAGCACCTATCAAGATCCATTCCCTGGATGGATCGAGGGAATAAGGTATATATCTACATCAAGTTAAATCACACTTTCAACGTATATAAAACACCATCGATCTAATCAAAACCAATCAACATGATTGAAAACTTGTACTTTTTTTGACACATGCAGGACAGTTGACGCCATGATTGTCGCCTACGATGAGCAAGCACTCCCATGTTTCATAGGTGATCGTAATGCCACGGTTGATACAGTGAGTACCTAGGCACCAAGGTGCATGAACACTTGTTCTATGTATTTGAGATGTCAAGCTCCAAAAAAAATTAAATTCGTCATCAATTTAACTAGTTTGAGCTAGTTTTATGGTATTTAACCACTCTAGTTGTACTAAATTCAAAAGTAGTTCAAACTTGCCATAAATATATCAAGGGTATAAAACATTTTCATACCCGAACTCTAAAATTCGCATCGATCATACACGTGTATCGGATGATTCATGGTGTGGGTGTTAGACACCCAAGCGCCTTATGTAATATATATATATAGACACACACACGTTGGGCTGCATATCAGGTGCACAAAGCCTATTTGGTGCACATATGGAAAAACTTTTTGTTTGGGTATCAAATTAGTATAAAAAATTCTGAAAAAAATTCTAGATGTAATTTATGGTGTTTTGTTCCACCCTTTAAAATTTGAAGTTCAAACTCAAAGTATGTTAGAAGATACAAAAAAGAGAAATTTCTGACATATGATAGATCAAATAGTGCTGGAAAAAAAACAGGCAAATGTTACTATTCACAGTAAACTTTTCTTTTTTGTATCTTCTAACATACTTTGAATTTGAACTTCAAATTTTAAAGGGTGGAACAAAATACCATAAATTACATCTAGAATTTTTTTTAGAATTTTTTATGCTAATTTGATACCCAAACAAAAGTTTTTCCATATGTGCACTAAATGGTGCTTGTGCACCTGATATGCTCCCCACACGTTGCTGTACGTAGCAAGTGCGTAGACAAGGTAACACTGCATGTACCTAGCTAATTAGTCCATATGTACTTTAAACTTGCTAGATACCAGCTGACATGGTGGTAAATGCAATGATGGTAGCCATAGCCACTCACTTGAACGAGAAAGTGCAAGAAATCTACCATGTGACCTCGTCACTCCAAAATCCATTGCCCGGTTATGCTCTAGAGGACACATGCTGGGACTACTTCTCCATTAATCCCCGTGGACTGGAGAATGGGAGGCCTGTCCAGACCAAAAGGCTACTCGTTTTCAGCAAGTTCGCATACTTTCATGCGTATATGATACTAGTATACAAGCTACCACTCGAGGTAATTAAACACACACGTTAATCTCATTCTGTGTGCCATTTTTTTTGTAAGGTTGAGATGATGAGGTGGCTCACGTGTATTTGAGGTCATTCATATCTTTAATTTCGTGATGCACAGATACTGCATGCAGTGAGTATACTATTATTTGGGCTGTTTTCACGATATTACACCAAGTTCAATCGAAGCTACAATTTTCTGATGCTTCTGGCTAAGCTATATGAACCATATGGATTCTTCAAAGGACGGTGAGGTTCATTTTCAAAATTGTGAATTCAAATATAAATAAATAAATAAATATATATATATATATATATATATATATATATATATATATATATATATATATATATATATATCTGTGGTTAAGTGCGGATTTTTATTACAGCGATCTAATTAACTAATGTTGATTCGGTTTTCATGCCACGTTCTCTCGATCGAGAAGCTTCGATGACACGAACTTGACAAGATTGAGGTCGATGGCAATGGAGACACACAGCAAAGACGCTCACCTATTTAATTTTGACCCTGGGTGCATCGACTTGCACACGTATTTCTTGAATACCCACATCCCGGCTGTTCTAAAGCACGCGCGCAAAAGGAAAACCGGAAGAGCACAAAATGGAATGGTCTCTTCATCATAAAATTCAAGTATGAAGCCACATATGCATGCTGCAAGACCATATATGGAGTACACAAATACTTGAGAAGATTGATAAATAAACCTACTATGTCAACTGTCAACATGCAAAAGACGCCCAAATGTCATGTGTGTTTGCGCCCTAAGCTATGTTATTTTGCATAGGAAGCAATAATACGTTGCTTTCTTTCTTTTTTGTTGAAAAACGAAGAACACTAAACAAGCGTTCCGCGTGATAATCTCTAGCGTTTGGTGCGTTTGGTGATACATTGCGATTGAAGCCAGCTCGTTGTTGTGAAAAAATCCTATCGTTTTAAATTCAGTACGGAAAAATTATATTGCTGATGGTTGGATGAAATATTTATGCAAGTGGTATGGAAATAGGTTGTTATTTTTATGTGTGAGAGAAATCTAGAGAAAGATCGTTTCAAAAAAAGGAGAGAAATCTAGGGAAAGAAGGTGTTGTTTAGTCTTTTTTTTAAATATACATCGGACACACTCACGTGGATATGTCATTAACATGCGCTTTAAATCAGAGCGGAGGCTAGACCCTAGCGGAGCGCAGGACACACCCACGTTCACGTGTGCATATACTATTCCTAGCAGGGAACGAAAATTGGTGAGACACTCGGAATCCTATTCCAGGATCGAACCGGGCAGCTCGCACACCAACGCAGCCTGCCACTTGCGCTAGCGCGCGCTCCTCAGGTGTTGTTTAGTCTTAATATTCCTTAGAAGTCTGCTGGAGAAAAGATTGGTCGTCACTCGTCAATACCCGTCATTGTTAGACCATCTCTAATGTTGTGTTTTAGCCGGTTCAAACGAGGAGAGAGAAGACATTGAATCGATTCAATACATTGAAGGGGTCGATTCCAACAAAAAATGCATGGAACCGAACTCTACTTAGGAATCGATTCGAAGCATTAAACAACTCATATGAGCATTAAACAACTAATAGAAGAGAGTGCGTTTGAGAGAAGATGTTATTATATTGTGGGTTTTTAATGTAACATGGGTTTCAGTTATTAGTAGGAATCTGTCTAATACATTGGAGAAAAATAAGTTCACTTCCTGACATACTTACATAGTATAACTTTAAATCAACACCGATTAAATACACTAAAGATACTCTTAATTGTTAGTTTTGCGGTGGTGAGTGGCCTGCACGCAGGCTCGCTTAGCTAGTGGGTTCGCAGAGGAGTGGACGGCGGTCCTACACCCATGTGTGTATATGGCCTAGCTACGCGCCGCGACGCGCCGCACGGCCCACTACTCAACTACACTAGAGGCCACTAGAGAGGTGAAGCACGCGGCGGCGGCGGCGGCGGCGGCACGCGCGGTTGGATTCGGCGGAGCGGCTCGAAGGAGAGTTAGGTGCCGCGCGGGTCTCGTGCGCGAACGGCGAATCGCAGCTCGGAAGGCCAGTCGCACGCGCGCGCGAGCGAGAGCAATCGAGTCGGGCGGCAACGCGCGAGGTGGTGGGTGGCAGCACACCGCACGCAGACGCATGCAGTGTCTCCAAATGGCGGGGAAGCTAAGCCCAGCACGTCCGTATGACCGTATGGGTGGGATGAGAAGCGAACGAACGCGCGAGGCAGCCCGTCGATCGATCCGCATAGGCAGCCCATGGATCGAGCGCGTAGTACAGCTGGTGTGGAGAGCGGCGAAAGGGTGGGCAGGCACTGACTGTAGAAAAAACTGCTGGAACCGTGAAGCGTGAATGCACCCGAGATTGAAAGCACTCAATCTGGAATAACCCAATCGAAGGATTAGACGGGAGGAAGAAAACACAGCAACACTGGGGCAATTTTCGACTTCTTGCTATTCACTGTAAGGTGTTTTTCAGCTTACAAAAGACGGTTTTAAACATGAACTGTCTGTGATATGATCTCTTCACAGACGGTTTTTAGCACGGAAGATAACATAGACGGTCGGTAAACAAAAACCGTCTGAGGTTGTTTTTAACACAGACGGTTTCGATGAACCGTCTGTGATCGGGCGTCTAGTATTAACATTTTTGTAGTAGTGCATGTACCTGCTTACAATCCCAACAGCATATGCAAGATCTGGCTGAGTGTACAGCAAGTACCTCAAGCTTCCAACCAAGCTTCTAAATTCGGTTGCATCAACTAGCACTCCATGATGGTCTTTTCCAAGTTTCAACTTTGGATCCATGAGAAATCTACATGGATTGCAATCACTCATCCTAGACTGATCCAAGATTTTTCTTACAAAAGCGGTCTGCCTAAGTGTGATGCTATGCTTCTTCTGCTCAACTTCAATGCCGAGATAGTACGAGAGAAGACCGAGGTCACTCATCTCGAAATCTTTCAACATTTGTACTCTGAACTGCTCAATAACATTTTTGGCAGTCCTGGTCACAATCATGTCATCCACATAAACTCCAACAATGAGGCTCTCCTGGTCGACATTTCTAATGTACACAGCTTGTTCGTGTGTACATCTGACAAAACCTATTGCCTTTATACCCTTGTCCAGTTTGGTGTTCCATGCTCTTGGAGCCTGCCGAAGTCCATACAAGGCTTTTGAAAGTTTATACACCATGTGTTCTTGCCCTTCATTAACAAAACCTTCAGGTTGAGTGATATAAACCTTTTCCTGGAGTTCACCATGTACGAAGGAAGACTTCACATCTAAATAGTGTACCTCCCAACCATGACAAGCCGAAAGTGCAAGTATCATCCTGACTATCTCCATCCTTACCACCGGAGCGAACACCTCCTCAAAATCAATTCCTTGTCGTTGCACATAACCCTTTGCTACTAATCTTGCTTTGTGCTTGATAGTGTTTCCCTCTAAATCTTTCTTGTGCTTATAGACCCATTTCAGGCCAATGGATTTGTATCCAGAAGGTAACCTTGTGAGCCTCCAGGTGTTATTCCTTTCAATAGCCTCAATTTCATGCTTCATTGCTTCTTGCCAATTTCTCTCCTTGGCTGCTTCATGATAGGATGTGGGTTCCTCAGCATCTACAAAGCATAGCTCCTCCTCAAGTTCAATCTCACTAGTTTCAGCATAAATATCACTGTCAGTAGTCGAGGCTACCTCTTGTGGTGAGGAAGATTCTGGAGCAGTGAGTGGCATTACTGGTGATGCATATAAAGGGGACAGTGAATTTGCAGCTTCTTGTGGTTCAAATGATTATGGTTCATCTGTTGCCTGATCTTCAACAGTAAATGACACCCAATTCTGCATGTCTTCACGATTTACACCTTCCCATTCCCACTTCCTGCTTTCCTCAAAGAATCTCGGCTCACACATATTTTGCTGCTTTTGGGATCAAAGAGGCGGTGTGCCTTGCTTCCTTCCTCAATACCAAGATACACCATGGGTATGCTGCGATCATCAAGTTTCTTGATGTGTGGCCCTGCAGCTTTAATATGCACCAAGCATCCAAAAACTCTTAAATGAGCAAGGTCTGGTTTTCGTCCAGTCCATGCCTCAAATGGTGTGCACTTGCTCAATGCCTTTGCAGGCGAGCGATTGAGCAAGTACATAGAATGCCTTACCGCTTCTCCCCACATCTTGCCCGGTACACTCATGCTCTTGAGTAGACTTCTTGTCGTCGCCATTACCGTGTGGTTCCTTCTCTCAACTACTCTGTTCTGTTGAGGAGTGTATGGCGCTGTGAGATGACGTTCAATGCCCACATCCTCATAGAAATTGGTGAAGCTCTCGGATAAGAATTCACCACCACGATCTGTTCTCAAAGTCTTTATCTTGTGACCAGAGGCATTCTCCACAAGTGACTTGAACTTCTTGAAGACACTGAATGCATCACTCTTTTCTCTGAGAATGTACACCCACATCCATCGGCTGTAATCATCCACAAGGAGGAAAAAAAATACTTGTTACCGGCAATTGTCATGGGTATGATTGGGTGACACAGATCAGCATGCACCAGCTGCAAGGGAGTTTCAACTCTAAAATTTGCCTGCATAGGGAAAGGAAGTCTCACTTTCTTGGCGACTAGACACCCTTCACACAACTGATTCGGGTGAACAATTTTAGGCAATCTAGTGGCCATACCTTTCTCTCCAATCAACTTGAGCGCTTGAAAGTTCAAGTGCCCGAGTCTAGCATGCCATAGCCACGCTAGGTCTTCTATCTTGTCCATTAGACAAGCTGGCCTGCTTGTCTCAATCGCAATCTTGTACAGCCCATTGGTGGAGCGCTGCACTCTCATAAATAGAACACCATTTCTATCGAACACCTTTAGGGTTGCTCTGGCCAGCACCACACTGCTGCCTTCTCTATCATTTGGCCAAGACTTATGATGTTAGTCTTCAAGTTAGGAATGTAATATACCTCAGAGAGCAACCATTTGATCGTTGTTCTTGCACTGGAATAGAACAGACCCCTTCCCTTCAATCTGCACGGCAGAACCATCGCCAAATCTCACACGCCCGATGATACTTTCATCGAGTTCATTGAACTTGTTCCGATGGCCAGTCATATGATTGTTGGCCCCATTATCCAAATACCATACATTTGTGACAACCTACGCCTCTCCAGCAGCACACAGCAATGGCACAACCTTTTCTTCATTTAACATCACCATATCGGGCGGTTCCTCCTAGTGCATAGCGAGTAGCAATGCAGGCTCTTCGTTGTGAGTGCGTGTGAGGTTCACCTCCTCATCTCGACGCTTGCTGCGACACTCCGACGCATAGTGGCCATACACTTCGCACTTGAAGCACTTTATGTGACTTTTGTCTTTGCCTTTGCCGGTGCCATCCTAGCGCGGTGCAACAAGACTACCACGGCCTCCTCTGCCGTGGTCTCGCCCCTTGCCACACCCTCTGCCACCACGGCCTTTGTTGCTTTACGACAAGTCCCCGCTGCCAACCTTCTGCCGCCCCTGCCACTCGGCATGAGTGAGCAGGAGCTGCCCCTCGCTGGTTCCGTCGATCTGCCTCCGGGTATGCTCCTCATACACCTTGAGAAGGCCAATCGCCTCATCAAATGGCATGGTGTCCACATTGGAGAATTGCTCAATCACCGCGACTACCTGCAGATATTTGTCAGGCACGAAATGAAGCAACTTCTTAACGAGAGCATCATCCTCCAGGAAATTCCCGAGTCCACTGAATTTGCTTGCCAAGGCACTGATTTTTCTGGCAAACTCATCAATGGATTCGGTCTCCTTCATCCGCAAAGCCTCGAATTCACTCTTCAAGGTTTGGACTCTCGCCTTCTTCACTCAATCGGTGCCAAGACACCGAGTCTTCAGGCTATCCCATGCCTCCTTTGTCGTCTTCTTCTTGGCGATCTGCGACAACACATCCTCGGGCACAGCTTGGAAGATGCACACCAATGCCATCTTGTCTTTCTTCCTCTCCACGGTCTCTCTAGCCGTGGGTTTAATGGCATCCCAGACCCCCTGGGCATCCATGAACACTTCCATCTTGATCACCCAAGTGGAATAATTTGAGGAAGTCAGCATTGGGTAGTGCAAGGAGACACCTCCTTCCTTGGCTGCATGTTGAGTTGTGATCGCCATTGCTCTGAATCTCGGATACTTGGGCATTCATCGGTAGACCTACTCTTATACCAAAAAACTATAGGAACCATGAATGCACCTGAGATTGAAAGCACTCAATTTGGAATAACCCAATCAAAGGATTAGACAGGGGAGGAAGAAAACACAGCAACACTGGGGCAATTTTTGACCTCTTGCTATTCATCGTAAGGTGTTTTTCAGCTTACAAAAGACTTAACAAAAACTGAACTCGGAAGACTGAACTTCTTCCGAGACTACCTAACAACCTTGCTCGGTTCACACCACTAACAACGTGATACACAAAAGCACGTTTACAACTAGACTGTGAGGACCCCGGTTTATTAGGCTTGTAATACTTAGTCATCCATTGACCCTAGCATTACAAACGAAATAACCCGTGTCTTCGAGATATGTATACTTCCCAGAATGCAGTATACACACCCCTTTACAAAATCATGCATCAATTCCATTCAAGACATAGAACCAAAGCACGACTAGAATAAAAGACATACATAATATAGAGAGAGAGAGTTATTACAAAAGGGGCCGACCGGCCAAATACAACTAAGAAAGATAACACAGCGGAAGCAAAAGCCATAAGATGGCAATAAACAAAAGAGAGCCACAAAGTTTGCCTTTAGCCCACAAGGCAACCAACCAAGCCGCCTAACTAGACTCCCAACCGCAGCACATCTCACAAAAGTAAAGCCCTTCGGGCTCTACCTCCTCTGCAACAAAGTTATTAAGCAAAGCAAATGAGTACAAAAATGTACTCATAAGACCGACGTGTAGTATAACAGAACTATAGTTAACTACATGCAAGCTTTATTTAAGTGGATGAGGCTTTGGACTTATTTTAGCATAAAGCAAGTTTTCATTTGCAATATTTAAATAGATTCAAAGCAGTTTTGCAATTCATTTTTAATTTGCAAGTAACAACGAGACAAGTAACATAATAACAATAGATAGATGACAACAACAATCCTAGAGGTGACTAACCCAATAGCCACCACAACAATAGTATGAACATCCATCCATACCAACCCATCAAGTTTTAATTAAATGTTGTAGTCTAGTTCTTGCACGACATTACCAAGCATGTCCATAACCTAGGACGAGGCTATTCGAATAGTTTTAACCCTGCAGGGGTGTACCAATGTACCCACACGTCAGATCGCCTTTGCGCCAAGCTATTTAGCACACTTCCTTTGGTATGCCGGCACGGCTAAATCCTACGAGGCATTTCCAATGAATGATGCTAATTATGAATCGCGACAACCCGAAGGATAGGAGACACCGGCCCAGCCTAAGCAACTGCGGGTGCTCTTCCCCTTATAAAACAGTTTTACCACCTGCGACCCACAATTAACACCTCCCAAAGTACTTAGCCAAGAGGGGTTCCCAATACCCTCGTGTGGTTAGCACGCATAAGCGCTTGGCTTAGTGACACAAGTAACTCGGTCCTTGGAGACCTAGGCACCATTCTATTCACACCCAACAATCACACCAACATCTATTGTGCCCAAGTCATGAAACAATTTTGTTTTCATTTTTGTTTTATTCGTTTACAAAGTAACAAAGCACAAGATGGACATAATGGAATAATAATTTTTGTGTGATCAAGGTTATCGACATAATGTCGACAACCGCCCATTTCTACCGTTATCTAAGCATTTCTAAGCATCATCAACGCAAACTACTAAGTGATAAGAGTCCCTCCATCGAACTCTACATCACAGCAAGATAATCCTAGGCTTAGTAGTAGAGAATTAACATTTACCTACAGAATATGCATCTATAGGATCACTAAACTATATCATTTAACAACAAAATAACAATGCATACATACAAGTAAAACAATATATTAGACTTTAAAGTAATGGGACATAATGGATATGATCAAACTGCTTACCTTGCTGGTTATGCTCAGTTTGCTGCAGAGTATCGCTCACGGGTTCAACACCCTCGTCGACACCTAATCGAAAAGGCGAAAAGAATTGATAAGAACGAAGAAAATCAAGAAGAAACCACAGCAAACCGGCTCCAAAAGCTCTGAAATTTCTACATCAGCAAGAGGATGATTTTTAGAGAATTTAGCAATAAGAACCAATTGATTTGGATTCTCAATGCAAAAGATATGAGCAAAACAATTCTGCTCAGCCTCTAAAAATGCAAACTGCTACTATTCACATAATTAAATTGCTTAGCAAAAATTTCTAGAAAGGTGGTGCCACTGAAATTTTTACAGTAAAACAAGCACCTCATAAGATGAACAACCCAATCGGATTCATCTCATTTGGAGCTATTATGCACTTTCTATAATTTTCCAAAGACATGAAAATGAGCACAACTAAAATGCACCCACAATAATTTTGAAAATAGTGACATGCCTAAATCCTATTCTAACAATTAGTGCACTAACAGAGGAAGCTAACAAAGTTGGATTCTCTCAAAAATGATCTATAGAGAATTACTTATGCATTTTACAAGTTAAATGAATTTTTAATGTAACATTTAAAGTTAGTTTTGAAACCTATTTAACAACTCCATTTTCTGGAGCCGAACTGAGCTCACAACCATTTTTAGATTAGAGCTCAGCTCAAACCAGAGCTGCAGAAATTTGAATCAACTCATTTGGATTAAAAATGAAATAGTTATGCATTTTACAAGTTTATTACCTTTTTCAGTTTACCAAAAAGAGCTCTCGGGATTTTCTAAAAACCATAAAGACGCGGGAGGACATGAGCCGTTGATCCTGGATCGGACGGCCCAAGACCTCCCGATGAAATCGCGCACTCGCGCCTGCGCAGGTCCAGAGAACATGGGTCGTTGATCTTGGATCCAACGGTCCATGTCCTCCCGGCAACGCGCGCACGAATGGGGGAGGAGGTCGTGGCCGTTGATGCTGCACCCAACGGACCAAAACCATCGAGGGAGGACCGGGACGGCCCAGATCTAGCGAGGGAGGACCTTAACGGTCAAGCTCGACATTGGGAGGTCCTACACGGTTGAGATCAACACAGGGAGGACCAAAATGGCTAAGATGACCTCGAGGAGGTCCTGAACGGCTAAGATGACCTCGAGGAGTGGTCTTGAGTGGTCCAGATCACGCGGAGGGGTGGGTCTGGGCACCTTAAGTCCAACAGAGGCGGTCCTGAGCTGTTCACGACTCCCCCGGGGGTGGTCCTGAATGGCTCAGATCCTAAGAGGGAGGTCTTGGACGGTCCAGATTACTCAAGGGAGGTCCTGGACTGTCAAGACAAAAACGAAGAGGTCCTGGACGGTTCAGATCCACTTGGGGGTGGTCCTGGACGGTCCAGATCCTAAGCCACAACACTTGCGCACGCGCACGCGCGCGGGCGAGGAGTTAATGCGCGGGACAACGAGGAGATCCGGGCGCGCTAAGACAGTAGTAATTGCTCCCAATGATTGAGCATTTACTGACCAAATCTATGTCCTAATGACAATGCGCGGGGCGAACTCGTCCGACAAAATCCCGACGCAAAGAAGTGGTCATCGCCGGCGATACAGACCTCGCCGACGACATCCAAGGACACCACTGAGTGTGCAATAGCCTTGCGCACCTAATGGGTCCACTCTCGACAGCGGCGGCGGCCTAGAACGCCAGCGAGCCGGAGAGGAGTGGATTTGACCTCACGGCCCAAAATTCGAAAAAAGCAAAAGAGCTCATGATGATTCATACAAAGATGTGCCCAAGCATCTAGGGACTACTTGAGGCTTACCTGGATGCTGAGGAATCGAAGAGGAGGTCGGAGGAGAGGAGGACCGGTGATGGTGAAGACGATGAGCTCTACGGCCAAAAGCTCCAACTCCAATTTAGCCCGCTCCTGAAGAGGTCAACCCAAGCTTAAGTTAGGGTTTAAAACTCCAGGAAGTTAGAGGAGCAAATTAGAGAAAGAGGTCGAGGGAGGGAGTCACTGGAGTACTCAATGCACCGAGGAGCTCCAAGGTCATCAATGGCGGCCAAGGAAGTCTGAGTGTTTAGAGCTCCACAGAGCCGAGAGTAAGAGGTGAAGTGTGTAAAAGAAGCCAAGGAAAACAATGGGGAGGTATTATAGCCCGAGGAGAAAGGGTCATGAGCTAGGGTTAAGCTCATGGTGAGCTTAGCCCATGGCTTGGTCCATGGCTTGGACAGGGACGTGGAGGTGATGGGGGAGCAGGCTAGGGCATGGCCTAGGAGCGGAAAGCACTAACATGCATTAAATGCGCGCAGGCACAGAGCTGTTGGGACAAGACAGGACCTGCACACCCACTGCCATGGCGCACGCACGCGTGACTGAGGAAGGAGAAGAACAGGAGCTGCTCACAATCGTTGGATAAGAAGGATTGGGAGGTCGCAGCCCTAGATCTGAAACGGTAAGATTTAAGTGGAAAGGGAGGAGGTCACAGCCATAGGATCTGGACTGGGGAGGTTGTGACCATTAGATCATCCTCGCGCGGAGGCGCAAGGAAAGGAGGAGGTCACAGCCGCACGATCTTCATCGCACGGTTGCGATAAGGAAAAGGAGGTCATGCGCTGAAAGGGATAGGAGGTCCTGGCCATTGGATCTGAATCCAAAGGCGTGGACCTGACAAGGAGGACTTAACCGCAGCGCGCGATACTGCCAAGGGGATGTGGAGGTCAAGGCCTTTGGATCTACATCCAAAGGCACACAATGGAGCGAGGAGGTCATGGCCTTTGGATTTCAATCCAAGGGCACACAACATGGAGGGAGGTCTGATGCGCTCGATGCAAAAGGGGAGGTCGTGGCCGTGGATTTTAATCCAACGGCACAAGACCTCGCGAGGGTGAGGACAGGTGCACTTGATAAGGAGGGGAGGTCATGGGCGTTGATTTTGATCCAACGGGCATGACCTCACGCGGGTGAAAGGACTGGGCCGCGATGGTTGAGGCGGAGGTCGTGACGGTTGGATTGGATCCAACGGCACACGACCTCGATGAGGAGGGAGGTCTGGTGCGCATGATAAAAAGAGGAGGTCGTGGCGGTTGGATGTTGATCCAACGGCTACGACCTCGCGAGGGGGAAAAGGAGGTCTGGTGAGCTGCAGGTGCGGTTGGGTTTGACCAGCTTTGGAAAGCGGCTCAAGCCCAAGGAATAGTGCCAGCCAAATGAGTTTGAATTTAAAAGCTGATACTTAGCGGATTTAATTGAGATAGCAAATCAACTCCAAAATTTATGAAATTTTAACTGGAGCTTGCTGACTTTAGGATCAACCTTACATAAAATTTCCAGAGGTTTTTTGTGCACTGCATTTTCTTCAAGAAATTCATCAAGGCTGTTCTAGGGTTTGATTGACCTTCAAAAATTATCAAACAAGTTCTAAAACTTATGAAATTTTTCAGAGGGGTCACACATCATCTCTAGAACCAAGGAAAAATATTTTCCCCAGTTTGGCACAAGATTTGTGATAAAGTGGAATAAGGGTTGGACTTTTATCAATAAGAGCTTTGTACTTTTGGATTCCACAACTCTTGGACAAGAATTATAGGTGAGTTCAAGAGTTTCAAGATGTGAGAAAAAGTTTTAATTTCTACACATTTTCTTACATTTGAAACACACACCTGTTTATACATTTGGGATGTTACATAGACTGAACACACACCAGACCTTTTCTTCAGAGTCGACCTGACTGAAATGGCCTGAGACAGAGTCTGACTTATTCTCCAACACTGACTATTGAATAACGCATGAGACTAGATATGCTGCTTAGCCCTATGCGTCTGTGCCAACTCAGTACAAATGTACGCATGGTACGTGTGGCCAACACACTACGTGTCGGACCCGGATTCCGAGAATCCGAATCCTCTATAAAAACACTGTGCTATTCCCTGGATCAGTAGATAGCACTCGCAGGCACATTGCTGAATCATTTCATACATGGCGTAAATGAAACCATACCATTCATTAATTTAACACATCAAAGTTTACGTAGACCGCATTGGGTCAAGTTTTACAATAAGGGCCGAACAAACCAAAGATTACATTACAAAAGTAGCGTAAGCGACAACAGAAGCAAAAGGGTGAGAGCGCATCTCTCCACAGACAAGCGACTGGGAAACCCATGTGCGTCAGATATTACCCAAGTACTCAGGTAATATAGGATGCACACAAGCACCGACAGAGTTAGCTAGACTGAGGCGAGATCTAGACTAGAAGAACTAAACTACTCCTCATCATCTCCTGGGCCTCTAATTTCTGGATCCTCGTAGTATTCGTAGTCTTCAGGATTTCCTGCTTCTGAGGGTTTGGAGAAAGAGCGAGAATGAGCATAACTTCCGTGCTCGTGAGCCAATACACAAGATACAATAATATACATGTATGGCTTAACAAGGATAGCTCAGGTTCTTTTATTTGCTAAAGCAATGTTTTCAATTATCATAATTATAAAGTCCTATCACTTAGCATTTTAACCAAATTGTATTTTATTAAAGAGGGTAATTGTGCAATATTTATAACAGCAGAGGTTACCTCCACCTTATGCTTAATTTGATTGGAGCTACCTCCACTTATTAACACCACTGAGGTTCATTTCCCTAGGAAAAAAAAATCCAAATCTAGGGCTAGGTGAGCCCACCACATTTTTCATACCACCCACAAAGGTTTTTGAAATAGAACTAACTCTAGTAAGGTTCCCATGTTCGTCTTTGACCATAGGCACGGCCGTTCGAACAGTTTATTACTCTGCAGAGGTTGTACATTGTACCCACAAGAGATAATCATACTCGTTACCCCACATGATTCTGTAGTCATGTAGTTGAGCGATCGTCACAGTAATCTTTCAAATTACCTCGCCCCTTCCGTCATCTCACCCATACGGGGTGTTCCCATTTGCGGTGGGCCCCATAAGTTGTGCGGGGTGTATACCACTACAACTAGCGTAGCTGGCACTACTACAGAAAAGGCCTTTACAGACGGTTCAAAAACGCCATCACAGACGGTTCCGTGAGCCGTCTGAGTTTATGGGTCAGTAATGCTAATGGTCATCACGAGCGGTTCTCGAACCGCTCATATATATACTATCACAGACGATGCTCAGATGCAACCGTGCGTGATAGTCGATTACCACGAGCGATGCGTAGATAAAACCGTCGTGATATTCGACTACCGCAGGCGGTCCGTAGATAAAACCGTGCGTGATGATCGACTACCACGACGGTCCGTAGATAAAACCGTGCGTGATATTCGACTACCACAGATGGTCGTAGATAAAACCGTGCGTGATAGTAGACTACCGCGGGCGATGCGTATATGAAACCGCTCGTGATAGATCACTATCACGAGCGGTTTCATATACCGTGCGTGGTGATCGACTATCCTGACGGTTTCATCTACTGCATCGTCAGGTAGTCGACTATCACGACGGTTTCATCTACTGAACCGCTGCGGGTAGTCTTTGCATTGCTTAATCTATTTACGTTTATTGGCTAGCCTCAGAAATGCTAGCCATGCCCTCTGAAACAAGCACATCCAATTCTCATTCATTTCGAAGCACATCAAAATTGCATTCATTTCGAAACAAGCACACATCCAATTCACAAATCAATTAACTAAAATTAACCATTAATGTACATTAATTTACACACATGTACCATTACGTTCAATCTATCTCAATCAAGTTCAATCGCTACATCGTGGAAACTCCCATTTGGATTTATGACCGTCTGCATTCGGGAATGCCGCAAGGTGTGATCGAATTTTTATGAGCTCGCCTGTTCCAACGCATTTCAATGATGTTTGCAACCTGTTGATATGAAGGTTAAATTCGGGCTTATATAAATTGGTAAGTATATATGAAATAATTGTTGAAAGATTGACAAACCCGAGGATCATTGGTGATCGCGAACCGAGCAGTAGTTGCATGTTGTGGCAAACATAGTATCCACAGACGCTATGCGGCCGTAATTTCTTTGGTGGTAATCGCAAAAATAGAATTGGTTAGTTCAAGAGGCATTGCTACGAAGTGTTATATAGGATTAATGTGTACTAGCTAGCAAGTACCGGGAATGTTTGATCATGTTGCAGCGTCCTTCCCTTGATATTCCATCCTCTAGCATGTAACACATCGAACACCCTACGTGACTCCAAGAAGTTAGCCTTAGCCATTGCAAAGGAAGGAAAGACTACAATAGAGTTTCTATGGAGGAAATGTGTTTACCTGATGATTAAACTCCGGATAGTTGTGAAGTTGTGGTGGCCCTCTGTAGGGAATCTAGGTATATTACGTATTTCGTTTTGGTATAATTACAATTAGAATCCAATGGAACCTACGGTATGTCGGCATGGTCATTAAACCTAAGTTCGTGTTGCTTATAAAGTACAAATCAACATTAAGTATAGCCAGAGTGCAACACTACTTACTTACAGTTGTAGGGCAAAAGTATGAATTCCTTGTTGCGGTGAGCCATGAAAAATCTATAACGTAATTCGATTTAATGTTGCATTCGCCGTGATGCTTTTGCTCGGAGACAACGTGTGGGTCGAGAAACCTACCGGTGATTTCCTTCTTTCGGCTTCACGGATCATGTATCTATTATACAAAAGCTAGGAGTTATATATAACATTTATCGATATTACACGAACATTGACCGTGATTGTACACACTTACGATTGTCCAAAGATCGTATGATTGAGACGCCGAGCTCGCCGAGGTTGAAGAGACATAACAAGTCGTCGAAGGTCACCGTGAAGACAGCGTCTTGATACACGTGGTTAAAATGATGCTCCTTGAACTTGACGGTGACCTTCGAGACTCTCTTACCTATAACCAAGGCAAGTTGATACTTTGATAATTTTGAGCCTACATTTTATGTAAATTATATTCATTTAAATTACCAAAATTGCATGCTTTAATTCTTTAATCAAATGTATGTTAAAGCTTAAGGTAGTTAAATACCCATTTGATGATTAATTACTTAATATGCCATCCCTTGATAATTGAATCCCTTATTCCATGTCACCCTAGTAACTAATGGTAAATACTAGTTATAGGTTGTACTTAAGTGACATATTAGTCTTGCTTAAGTACCGGGACGTTAAATGTCCTAATCATCATCTTTTAAACATGAAAGTGGTTTTGGGCAGTCATTGTGGGTAAATGACTGAGATGGTTGAGTTGATGTATTTTTGCTCCTCAAAAACCCTAAATGGGACTTAATCTTGTCATGACCCCCGTGTAAAACAAGTACAACCACAAGTCTGCAAAGTGCAACTTGGCTTATTTTAACCACGTGTATCAAGACGCTGTCTTCACGGTGACCTTCGACGACTTGTTATGTCTCTTCAACCTCGACGAGCTCGACGTCTCAATCATACGATGCTGGACACTGTAAGTGTGTACAATCACGGTCAATGTTCGTAATATCGATAAATGTTATATATAACTCCTAGCTTTTGTATAATAGATACATGATCCGTGAAGCGAAAGAAGGAAATCACCGTAGGTTTCTCGACCCACACGTTGTCTCCGAGAAGCATCACGGCGAATGCAACATTCGCCGAGAATTACGTTATAGATTTTTCATGGCTCACCGCAACAAGGAATTCATACTTTTGCCCTACAACCAGAAGTAAGTAGTGTTGCACTATTGCTATACTTAATGTTGATTTGTACTTTATAAGCAACACGAACTTAGGTTTAATGACCATGCTGACATACCTGTGTAGGTTCCATTGGATTCTAATTGTAATTATACCAAAACGGAAATACGTAATATACCTAGATTCCCTACAGAGGGCCAGTCACAACTTCACAGCTATCCGGAGTTTAATCATCAGGTAAACACATTTCCTCCATAGAAACTCTATTGTAGTCTTTCCTTCCTTTGCAATGGCTAAGGCTAACTTCTTGGAGTCACGTAGGGTGTTCGACGTGTTACATGCTAGAGGATGGAATATCAAGGGAAGGACGCTGCAACATGATCAAACATTCCCGGTACTTGCTAGCTAGTACACATTAATCCTATATAACACTTCGTAGCAATGCCTCTTGAACTAACCAATTCTATTTTTGCGGTACACCACCGAATTGGCCGGCCGCAACGTCTGTGGATACTATGTTTGCCACAACATGCAACTACTAAATCGGTTCCGCGATCACCAATGATCCTCGTGTTTGTCAATCTTTCAACAATTATTTCATATATACTTACCAATTTATATAAGCCCTAATTTAACCTTCATATCGACAAAGTTGCAAACATATTTGAAATCATATGGAACAGAGCGAGCTCATAAAAAGTCGATCACACCTTGCGGCATTCTGAATGTACATGTCATAAATCCAAATGGGAGTTTCCACAAAGGTAGCAGATTGAACTTGATTGAGATAGATTGAACGTAATGGTACATGTGTGTAAATTAATGTACATTAATGGTTAATTTTAGTTAATTGATTTGTGAATTGATGTGTGCTTGTTTCAAATGAATGCAATTTTGATGTGCTTCGAAATGAATGAGAATTGAATGTGCTTGTTTCAGAGGGCATGGCTAGCATTTCTGAGGCTAGCCAATAAACGTAAATAGATTAAGCAATGCAAAGACTACCACAGACGGTTTGTAGATGAAATCGTCGTGATAGTCGATTACCACGACGGTGCAGAGATGAAACCGTCAGGATAGTCGATTACCACGCGACGGTTCAGATATGAAACCGCTCGTGATAGTGACTATCACGCGGTTTCATATACGCACCGCCTGCGGTAGTCTACTATCACGCACGGTTTTATCTACGACCGTCTGCGGTAATCGAATATCACGACGGTTTTATCTACGACCGCTCGGTAGTTGACTATCACGCACGGTTTTATCTACGGACCGCCCGTGGTAGTCGAATATCACGCACGGTTTTATCTACGCATCGTCGTGGTAGTCGATCATCACGCACGGTTTTATCTACGCACCGCCTGCGTGGTAGTCGATCATCACTGCACGGTTGCATCTGCTGCACTGCCTGCGTGATGACCATTAGCATTATCGACCCATAAACTCGCACGGCTCACGGAACCGCTCGTGATGGCGTTTGAACTGCTCAGAAGGCCTTTTTCGTAGTAGTGATTTCAATCGCCACAGAGGAAAAGGGGAGCGCAGAGGAGGCGCGGGGCAGGAGCGGCAAGGCGCTTAGCGTGGTGAGCAGCGGGGCGGCCGGCGAGTGGGAAAAACGGGGTCTCGTGAGGGTAGGGACCCCACTGGAGGCGGCGGCGGCGCCGACAAGGCAGAGGGAGCACACGGTGGCATGGAGGTGGTGTCACGACGTAGGCGGGTGCTGGCCAGGTGGGCACTGACGGCAGCGGCACGTGGGCGGCCTTGACTAGCTTGGCCAGGGGAGGAAGAATGGCAGGGGGAGGAAGGGAGCCGGGCCAAAGAAAGGCCGAAAGGGAGCTGGGCTGGGCTGGCCAAGGGAGGAAGAGAGATGGGCCAGGGCCCAAGGGAAGGCACAGGCTGAGCTCAAGAAAAAGGAGAAACAAATTTGAGGAAGGGCCCAAAATTCGAAAAAGGAGAATTCAAACTTGAATTTGAATTCGAGAAGTTGCCAAGATGTTTGAAACACAAACCCAGACTTAGAGGAAGCTAGAGAAATTTGAGAACATAAGCTAATTTGAAATACGGATGAAAACCGAAAACCAAAAGTAATTACTATTCTCTTTTTTTGAAAACGGGACGTTACACTGCACGCGTACATTCAACCATATCGATCCTTTCATGCACCTCAAGTTTGATCGATTGTCTAATACTGTTTGTTTGCATGATACATCACAGAACGTACTATCCGCTTTATTTCTCCCTTCACAGAAATATGATCAGAAGGCCCATAGCATTAATTAATTAATCATGCTGGTTAACTAAGTTGCTCCTCACACGTCAGATGCATGGTACAATAAGGACTAGCGCTCGTACACCTTCCCATGAAGGCTTTCAGCTATCGGTGAATATTACTTAAAATGATTAATCTCTACCGTTCGATCAGATGCAACAAAATTTTATGAAACTCAACAATAAGTTACTCGGGTTTCAACAAAATCTCGCCTCATGTGGAACAAACATAAAACACAACCTAAAAAAATACAACAAATAGGAATTATTTGTGCTGCAAGGCAAGAAAACTACCTCAACAAAAATAAGATGTTGCAATAAACACAAAACACAACCAAAAAATTGCAACAAATGAGAATTATTTGTGCAACAATATAAGAAAACCACCCAAAAAAAGATGATGTTGCATTGGAACAACTGCAATAAATATTTTAGAAGAGGTATTGCAACATGGAAAAGACATGTTGCAACAATTTACTTGTTGCAACACTTCGGACGAGTACGAAGGAGGTGACATCTGGCCAAATTCAACACCTCGTTGCCAGCAGACGCTGTTGGTCCAAACCGAAGAAGAAGCTCATGTTCGGAAGAAGTTCACGCTTGAAGATGAAGCTCACGCTATGCTTGGCTGATGCACACGCTACGCTTCGGCTGGACACACGTAGAAAGCCGATTGGAAGATGAAAACACACGTAGGTAGCAATACACACGTACGAAAGAAGCAAAACAGAGTTTTGGTGCTGCATGCACCACATGCAGCCTTTTATGGTTTTCTTCTTTTTCTATTGCTTTGCTTCGTCTCACATATCTTCTCACGTTACAAAAAACTCAGACTCATCTTCCCCTTATAAAGGTTGTGTATCTTGTCCAACTTGGATACGGCCACTACTAAGTTGAGTTGGATACGGAAAGCAAAAACAGAGACTAATATTTCGTGTACTCGGCTGCCAGTTGGACTCGACTTCAACTTTGCTCACAAAATCGACTGGAGACAGTGGCACAACTCGAACATGTCTTGGACTCCTACTCATTGAGGTAGTTGGTCTCAGCTACGATTTGCCCAACTTTTTACTCAATATAGGATGGCGAACACATCTCCTCAACGTCCCGGACTCAACTCCATGGAATCGACTCAGGATGGTGAACACATCTTCTCAACGTCCCGGACTCAACTCCACGGACACACACACAAATACGATATCGCAACCGCCTAGTACCAACACAACGCTTTCACCTTGGCAGCGCGCAACTCATATTGCGTTCCACCCTCCTTGAGCGCGCATGTAGACCTTCATCTTGATTTCTCATACTACATAATTGCTCTTCGTGAGCATCGGATAATGCACCAAAACAGTAGAACTCTCCTTCGCTATCACATCCGACGTTGCCTCGTCACCGGTGACACCACTCCCCAGAGAGCACGACATAATCTTGGACATACACGGATCAAGAACTCAGGCTTTGATACCAATTGTTGGCCTAAACTGAAGAAGAAGCTCGCGCTCGGAAGAAGTTCATGGTCGAAGATGAAGCTCACGCTACGCTCGGCTAAACACACGCAGAAAGCCGATTTGAAGATGAACGCACAAGTAGGAAGCAATACACACGTACGCACCGCATGCAGCCTTTTTTGGTTTTCTTCTTTTTTTTCTATCGCTTTGCTTCGTCTCACATATCTTCTCACGTTACAAAAAACTCAGACTCATCTTCCCCTTATAAAGGTTGTGTATCTCGTCCAACTCGGATACAACCACTACTAAGTTGAGTTGGATACGAAAGGCAAAAAACATAAACTAATACTAAACAAAGGTTACCTAACATGAGCGTGGAATGGCGATACCACACTCGGCTGCGGCGTGACACTCGCGAAAGTAGCACCCGGCGACAGCAACGAGGCCGACGCACACTACTACCCTCATTGCGGGCCACACCATTGATCCTCTCTGACAAGGGGAGGCTACAACAACAGTGGGTTGTGGGATGGCGATGACACACACACAACAATGGCTGAGCTCGACTTTGAGGAGGAGGTCGTGGTGCTCGCTGGACTAGTACTAACCACGCAGAAGAAATAGCAGGTATCAGGAGCGTGCAGCTAGGGGTGGAAAAAAACTCGAAACTCGCGAGCCAACTCGACTCGTTAAGGAGTCAGCTCGACTTGGCTTGAACTCGGGCCATAAACGAGCTGAGCCGAGATGGCATTTCTGCTCATTATCTTAACGAGCCGAGTTCGAGCCAGCTCGCGAGCAACTCGTGAAACTCGTTTAGCTCGTTTATATTAGAACCCAACCCAACAAGCCTAGTAGCCCAACTATAACAGGCCCAACCTAAGCCTATCAGCTCAGCCCAGCAAGCTGCAACCTTCTCTTATCCACGTAGCGCCCAACCTCCGCCAAGCGCCCTCTTCTTCTGCATCCGGCCCGGAGCCCTCCCTAGCCAAACGAGTCAAACGAGCCAGCTCGCGAGTTCATAACGAGTCAAACCGAGCTGATATTTTTGCTCATTTGCTTAACGAGCCGAGCCGAGCTCAGTTCCTTAACGAGTTTGACCGAGCCGAGCCGAGCCGAGCCGAGCCGAGCCGACTCGTTATCCACCCCTACGCGCAGCACAACTGCTCATGCTTGAGTGATATCGACGGCGGAGTGGCTAGCCAGAGCTCGCCCGAGCTGACGGCTTGTACAGCGGCGGCAGCGACAAGGTTATGAAAGAGACGGAGCAAGCAACAAAGAAAGGAAAGCCGGTTTGTTTCTAGTCAAGAGGATTGAGTCGAGTAGTTGAAGTCACTAGAATGAGAGGGTGGATAAGGATTGAGTAGTGGAGAGAGGCGTACGAAGCTCCGAGACATCATACCTATGAGGTGTAGCAATACCCATAACATATACACGAAGTTCTTTGAAATGACCAACATGGAGTAGTACTTGGTATGTACAATTAATTGTACGTATAGCTTGAGTGCTTGACTATTCTCTTAGTGCAAAATACGTACAGTACCAAAAGGAAAGAAAGAAAGAGAGCGTACGTACAACAAGTACAGACTTATGTATATATGCAACTGTAGTAGTATTACAGTAGTTACTTGTGCGGTATCGGCGCGCCGCCCCCACGGCGGTACGTGTCCGGAGGT
This sequence comes from Phyllostachys edulis, assembly GCA_036346405.1. Classification (NCBI taxonomy): domain Eukaryota; kingdom Viridiplantae; phylum Streptophyta; class Magnoliopsida; order Poales; family Poaceae; genus Phyllostachys; species Phyllostachys edulis. The sequence goes on along the minus strand of CM070561.1, from coordinate 61,974,876 downwards.
GGATCCACGTACCCGTAGTCGTCTTCAGCTCCCAAACGGCCGCTCTCGACGTCGGCAAAGTTCAGCTCGCGACCACTTGGGGACACACCAAGCACCTGTACCGCCGGAGACGGCGACGCCCCCGTTGGGCCAATAACCATCAGCACGAACACCACCACGAGCAGCAGCCGCGACGACGCCGATCGCATGATTGATTGATTACTACTCTTGATTGATGGATTCGTGGTCATGTAGCTCTCGATTCGAGCAAGCGATGATATGTACGAGCGAGCCAACAATTAAAGAAGATGAAACGATTGGTCATACTTGGGACTCGTCATGAAAACGGCGTGGTGTATCTAAGCGCGCTTAATTATAGGAAGGCCGGACAGTGTGTGTCTAGACGTTTGTTATTTGATCTGAACAAAAATGAATGGTGCTTGAACCATTTGCTCCAAATTGAGGTATTAGGTGATGCGTAACTCGGTTTGAGCCGACTTTGTTTCTGCATCCTCAAAGCTCAGACGTCACGTCGTACAGTTGACATACAATCAGGAATCCACGGTCACGATTTAATTAGATAGCTAGCAGTGAGATTGAAATTCTTCGTGAGATATAAATTGTCCACAGCAAGTAAACTATTTTTAATGTTTACCCCTCGAAGAAAGCAATTTTCAATGCTGTCTTTTACTATCGATCTTATGATATAAATGTTAGAAACATGGTACTCGAGATCACACGAGAAGAAATAGTGGTTTTTAATACAAACTTTACTCATGTGTTATTGTATTGAATGTGTTTACAGAATAAAACAATCCACCAAAACTAAGTTTAATGGCTGATGAGTGTCTTGAATTTTTGGATCTTCTATCCTCTCCTCTTCTCTACCGGCATTGCTCTTTATATAGCATCCGAAGAGGTGGCAATTGTTGCGTGTCAGAAAACGCCTTGATTGTTGCCTGAATGCACATGTTAGTTATGATTGTTGTCAGAGGGGTATCCTCCTGCACGTTCGTCATGTGGTTATGCTAGAAATAGAGAGAACTACGTGCGGTTATGTCAGAGATAAACAACACGTGCATTAACTACCACGCATGAATAAGCGTACACTACTACAAAACAGCCTATAGTGGACGCCTTATCACAGACGATTCCTTTGGAACCGTCTGTGATGTTGCACTATCGCAGACGGTTTATAACTAGAACCGTCTGTGATGTCTCGATTATCACAGACGGTTCTGCTTAAGAACCGTCAGAACCGTGTGTGAATTATCACAGACGATTTTAGTTATAAACCATCTGCGATAGTGCAACATCACAGACGATTTATAACTAGAACCGTCTATGATATGCTGGTATTATAAATATCAGGCCATCCCGACAGACCCCTACCCCTAGCGCCTCCAGCCGTCACCCCTGCTGCCTCCTCCCCCATTGCGCCACCTTAGAGAGGAGAAGGAAAGGAGGAAGCTAAAGAGAGGAGGAATGGAGGAGAAGGAGAGGAGGAAGAAAGGGAGGAGGATCTCGCGGGATATTAATTTGGGATATTCGTCACGAACTCCAAGGGTAACGATCTGTAACCCTTTATATTTGCTCTAGGTTAATCGCTAATCAATTATAGCATGTTTGGTCAATAGCAAGAGTACTTGCTCTAATTTAACACTATTTTGTTATGTGCGTAGCGTAGATGGACCGAACCTGGATGTACGGTGAGAACTGTGTGTGTGAAGAGTACATTAATGGCGCGTTTGCTTTTAGAAGAGCCGCTGAGCAGGATATATTGAAGAAGAGGATAAAATTTATGTACTGTCCATACATTGGTTGTGATAATCTGAAGGTGTTTGACAACCCGGCGCATATTGAAGCGCACTTGATTCAAAGGGGATTCAAAAAAGGATATACAAGTTGGACCTGTCACGGTGAAGAGCAGATTATACATGAAGTTAATAATGACGACATCGCCGAGGAAGTCAACGATATGCCGGATGTGGTCTATGCTTTTGATGAAGATATGTCGTACGATGACAATCTGGATCAGATGCTACGCGATGCAGTTGGGAACTATAGTGAGAGAGAGTTTGATAAATTCGAGGGCTTAATGGAGGACCCGGGGATACATAAGGTTGTCAACCGTGCTTGAACTGCTGAAATTGAAGGGAAGCAATAGTTGGTCCGACAAGAGTTTCACGGCGTTGTTAGGTCTCCTAGCGGACATCCTTCCGGAGGGAAACGTGTTGCCCAGCACCACCTACCAAGCCAAGAAGGTTCTTTGTCCATTGGGAATAGAAGTAGAAAGAATACATGCATGTTCGAATGATTGTATCCTCTACCGTAAAGAGTATGCAGGCATGCATGTATGTCTCGTGTGCAAAGCATCGCTATACAAGCGTAAGAATACTGCTAAGGTGAAGCAAGGACCTCCTGCTAAGACGTTGTGGTATCTGCCTGTGATTCCATGTTTGAAGCATTTATTTGCGAACCGAAAGGAAGCAAGATTATTGCGTTAGCACTCGAAGGAGCGTAAGAAAGATGGAAAGCTAAGACACCCTGCTGATTCTGCCCAATGGAGAAACTTCGATCGGAGCTTCAAAGAGTTCGGTGCGGAACCGAGGAACATAATGTTAGGGTTGAGTACAGATGGACTAAATCCTTTCGGTAACATGAGCAGTCGATATAGCACCTGGCCCGTGAATCTATGTGTGTACAACCTTCCTCCTTGGCTGTGTATGAAGCGAAAGTACATTTTGATGTCACTATTTATTCAAGGGCCGAAGCAACCTAGGAACGATATTGATGTGTACCTAGCACCATTACTGGAAGATCTTGTGACACTGTGGAACGAAGGGGTACAAGTATGGGATGTGTAGAAATGAGAGAACTTCACTTTACGCGCCATGTTGTTCTGCACCATCATTGATTTTTCTGCCCTTGGTAACCTGTCGAGGTTCAGTACAAAAGGAGCCAAAGCCTATCCGCACTGCTTAGATGGTACCGAGAGTGTATGGCTGAACAATTCAAGCAAAAGCGTGTATATCGTCCTTTGAGGTTCCTTCCTGTGATTCACCTATACCGCAAGATGAAGAAACAATTCGACGGAAATAAGGAGGATGGTTCAGCTCCAAAGGCTTTTAGAGGGAAAGAGGTCTATGGTATGGTTAAGGATATCGATATTGTGTTTGGGAAGGGACGTAAATTAAGGACCCGTCAGAAGAACATCTGGAAGAAGTGGTCAATTTTTTGGGACTTGCCTCATTGGGAGCACTTAGAAGTTCGCCACTGCATCGACGTCATGCACGTGGAGAAAAATGTATGTGATAGCTTGATTGGTCTCTTATTGAACATTAGTGGCAAAACAAAGGATGGTGTTAATGCATGACGTGACTTAGTTGATATAAACATAAGGACCGAGTTAGCACCGAAAGAGACCGATAAAGGACGAACGTACCTTCCCCCAGCTTGCTACACTTTGTCCAAGGCCGAGAGAAATGAACTATGCCAAAGCTTGCATGGTGAGAAAGTTCTGTCCGGTTACTCCGCCAGTATTAAGAAACTTGCTTCCATGAAAGATTTGAAATTAATTGGTATAAAGTCTCATGATTGTCATGTGCTAATGACACAAATGCTTCCTGTTGCAATTAGGAGTATCTTGCCGAACGAGATCCGAGTGACAATCTTTTGGCTGTATTATTTCTTTAACTCAATTGCTCAGAAGGTCATCGATCCTGAAGGACTAAATGCTCTGCGGGCCAAGGTGGTGACGACTCTACGCCATCTTGAGATGTATTTTCCTCCGTCATTTTTTGATATCATGGTACATCTCATTGTTCACCTTGTGAAAGAGATAAAAATATACGGCCCTGTGTTTCTACGTCATATGTACCCGTTCGAGAGGTACATGGGAATTCTTAAGTCCTACGTACGGAATCGATCTCGACCAGATGGCAGCATCAAAGAAGGTTATGCAATCGAAGAGGTCATTGAGTTCTGCGTTAACTACATGGCTCAGGTGGAACCGATAGGTGTGCCTCTATCTCGTCATGAGGGGAGACTGGAGGGTGTTGGAACCATCGGAAGGAAAGCAATCACTCCCGATCTAGATACGTACTTGCAAGCCTATTTCACGGTCTTGCAATACATGACCCAAGTATCCCCGTACATCAACGAGCAAAAAACATGGTACGCCAACAGAATCCAAACCGGTCGGAGGTTTAGATCATGAAAGAGCACAACCGTCGGTTCAACGAATGGTTAAAGGTGCGATTCACCGGGAGGTCATCAAGTGATGATACGCTGCTATAGTTGGCAAAAGGGTCAAAATTTACAATGTGACATTGCAAGGATACGACATAAATGGGTACACATTTTATACGGTAGCTCAGGATAGGAAGAGCATAGTCCAGAACAGCGGTGTCCGCATAGATGCGTTTCACGAACAGTTCAATACCGCCGGGGCACGTGGGTTGAACTCCTACTATAGGTTCGTAGAGGAGATTTGGGAGCTCGACTACGTACTTTTCAAGATTCCCATGTTTCGATGCCATTGGGTAAAACTTTCACAGGGCGTGAAGGTCGACAAGTACGGTGTCACTACTGTGGACCTCAAACGTGTCAGATACAAAGATGAACCATTCATACTTGCTAAGCAAGTTGTTCAAGTTTTCTATGTAACGGACCCAACAAATAAGAACCGCCACGTAGTTCTTCATGGAAAAAGAAGGATTGTTGGAGTTAAGAATGTCGTGGATGAGGAAGAGTACAATCAATTTGATGAGTTGCCTCCTTTTGGAGATGGCATCAGGCTCAAGGAAGAACCCAGTGAGGAAGCTAGCTATATGCACGTCGATCATCATGAAGGGCTATATTTTAATTAATAATTTATTCCATTGTAATTTATTCCATAACATGAGACATGTCAATATGGACTTGCCATGTGTTATGGACTTGTAATCTCTTATTTTGATGTCAATGTGGAATTATCATGTGTTATGGACTTGTAATCTCTTATTTTGATGTAATGTGGAATATCAAAATTGGTTTCACTTTATTTGGAGTTGAGTTGAATTAGATATGAAATTTTGAAGTCAAATGAATTATGGAACCGGGTTCATGTGCTCTATCACATAGTAGCATATTTGAAGTCAAATGAATTATGAAACCAGGTTCATGTGATAGAACTAGGTTCATGTGCTCTATCATAGTAGCATATCACAGACGGTTCTATTATGGAACCGTTTAAGATTACTTATCACAGACGGTTCCATAATAGAATCGTCTGTGATATCCCTTTACTAGAAGGGTACCGCTAGGGTTTATGCCCTTACTCGTCACTTCCCACCCCCAGTGCCTTACTCAGTCACCCATTCGCCTCCCCACCCGAGCGCACCAGACCTCGACGCCGTCACCACCCGAAGCCTCCTCCCCGCTAGCTCCGGCCACCCCCTACTTCGTTGCCAGCTTCGGCCGCCCCGATTCCCCTTCTCCCCGTCACCGACGCCCCTGCTACTCCTCGGGAGCGACTCACCTTCAACGTCGCCCCTTGGCCCGGCCTGCCGCCGCCTCCGGCTCCTCCTCTCCTTCTCGGTTCGTTCTCTCCCTCTCTCTCTTTCTCCCTCAGGCGCCGCACCCTCCTAGCGCCGCCGCCGGGCTCGGCCACGCCTGGTCCTGGCTTGGCCCTTTGGTCGCCAGCGCCTCTGCTCCTATTACTCACTGGCTGAAATGTTCTTCTATGTTCTTCAGTGGGATCTGTTAATGCTCTATGATGGAGTTAGTCATATACTGCAATTGATTATCATCCTATGTATTTTGATCAGTTGTATTAGAGAGTGATCTTTTACTGTTAGTCATCTAGAAATCTTTCAGTTATCCTGTGATATATTGTTTTAGTCTGGAAGTCTTTTCTGTGGTCTCTTAACAAATAGGTTATATTGACAGTTCTGTAAAGTTTGGTTAGAGCTCAAGATTAGAAACTGTTGTCATAATAATTTAATGAAGACTATAGACAATATGATTGAGATGGCAAAGGCTTGTTCTTTTGCAACTCTCCTTCTGAGAGCACACACTTTCATCAATCATTTGTGCTTTATGCTGTTTATTGATGTGTTCCTGATGTTAATGTTGAGCATAATATTGTCTTTAGATGACTTGAAAGAATTTCATGGATACATGTTATTATGGTCATTTATTACATACTGGTATTATGCTTTATTGCTGATAGTGAATGCTGGGGTTAATTATGATTATTTGCTAAAACTACACATTTTACAATAGCAGGATGGATGGAGGTAGCTGCTATATAAAACTGTATGGATATAAAATTGTGTTGGTGCAAATGACATGGTTGAGTAGTACATACTTGATACATATGTGTTGGATATATTGGAGACTTCCTTGAGTAGTACGTACTATATATGCTTTCATTTGTTGTGAATGTATTGTCTATTGTTGTGAATGTATCCTTTGATACTATTTGAGTAATATATACTATTTGTTTATATAGTTAATTGGTTGGGTAACTTCTTTTTTTTCTGTATAAAATATGTTTCCAAGAGAAATTATCTTTGAAAATACCTAGTAGATATCAACTTGCAATCCATTTTATTTAAACTCTCAGTGTTTTGAATTCTGAAATTTTAGTTCATTGCATATGTAACTTATATAGATAGCAAGTAAGCAAGATGGCAGAGGCACCGTCTTCACCGCTGTCATCGACGTCGCCGAATGCGTCTGGATCTTCGAGCAAAGTGGTAAATAATCGAGATGGCAGAGGAATTAGTCAATAGGGTCTACATGTCTGTGGGTTTTATCAACTATAAGGTGGTCACGAGAAGACCTGATCGTAGCAAACCTTACTACCAGGCCACAAGGTGGTCGTAGAAGAACTTACTACCATAGGGTGGTCGTGATAGACCTTACGACCGTAAAGTGGTCGTAATCTTCTCTGTTCGTTGTAGATTCTAATGATCATGGGCATCTCTGATGTTAATTAAGGATACCATTATCCATATTAAATAATACAGATAATTAGTTTCATTAATTGAGGATTATTGGATTCTCATCATCTAGCCCCCCAACTTTAAGTGAAAATGATTTACTTGAGAAGATGTCGTAAGGTTGTAATCGAAAGGAAAGCTTTTCCGATGGGTATTTCTTTTGACCAGAAGTTGACTTGATCAAGGAAGGTATTTTTATTATTGCTATTTAGTTTTTGTCGGGCCTTTAGCTAAAAATCGGGGGTCGGGCTCAGGCCGGACCACTGGGCCAGGCTGCCCATGGACATGTCTAAATCGGAGCCTCGGAGGATCTATCACCTCACCAGCCCACGATCGAGTTAGAGAGAGCGAGTGAGAGAAGAGGAGGATGGGCCCTCTCTCGTTGTCAAGTGTCGTGCAATGGTGGGATGAGTGGCAGCTACGCATTCTCGTGCTCGACAGCCTCTTCGTCCAGTACTTCCTCTTCTTCACTGCTTTGGCGCAACACCGTAGAATTCCACTCTAGTCCAAAGTGTGCATCTGGCTCGTGTACCTCGGTGACGATGCCCTGGCAATATACGCCCTCGCCACCCTCTTCAACTGCCACAAGCGGCTGATGACGACCGCGAATGGAAGGGGCAACATCAGTGTCCTGGAGGTCCTATGGGCGCCCGTGCTCCTCATCCACCTCGGCGGCTAGCACCCAATCACTGCCTACAGCATTGAAGACAACGAGCTATGGAAGTGGCATGCCGTAACACTTGTTGTAAAATTAGCGGTTTTAGCAAATATTCAAAAATTATTCTAGCAATAATTATGAACATTAAGTATGACAATTACTCTAAAATAAATTAGGCCTTGAGCTCAAATAAAATCTTGCTAAACTAACCGGATATATAAAACTTTTAACAGATCAATGTTCACTGGACAGCAAGCAAATGAGCCAACAAGACAAGCTTTCAAGATGGCAATTGACAGAGATATATACCAGTGAAAAAAAACTGATAGCTCATAGTGAACAAACAAGCAAGTGATACATGACAAAGTAGTAAACAACAAGTAATCTACAAGCTCAAGACCAAACTTATATCTAATTTGTCGTATTTAACCTCACATTGACCTCAAATCCTCATCGAACATATACCGAGCCCACAATCATTACTATCCAAAGTCCCCCAGTGCTAGAGTAAAACAAATACAATCTGAAACTACCACTAGCACGGCACACTCTGCAAAGTAAAGCAAATAATCTGAAATGCAAACTCACTGAGAGGATGGCACTCAAAGCCACCGAGTTGGCCAGCAAGGCACGCCGAGGTGCTGTCTCAAAAAACCAATCACCCCACTGTGCCGCGGTGAAAGGACGTGGTCGTCGAAGATACAATGTTGCTCTTCACAATTCGGGACACACCAAACGTGAAGTTGAGGTACCGAGAAGAATGCTGCACAAGAATCAATAGCAAGATGCACCGGTCGAATGCACCAGGGAGCAAATCCACAACAAAAATTTGCCAAACTACTCACCCACAGCCGCACGAAGCCGGCTAGAATCAACCTCAATGGTGTGTTGCCCTTCTTCCTTCAGTCAACTCGGTGAGGAGGCGACGCACTAGAGGAAGAAAACCAGACCCTCACTGTCGGCATCGGCGGTCTCTACCACGGCAACGTAGTTGCTCACAAGGACTGAGACAACAACCAAACCGGGAGAGGAGTTTTTTTTATAAATAATCTATTTTTATTAGAAATTACAAAAATATTCATGTGTTCTTTTTTTTTTACAGAAATATGCGTCTGTCGCCGAATGATTGGGCGACTGGATCTAGTCGCCACGATTAGGCGATTAAGTTCATCACCCAACTGTTAGGCATCTGAAGTGCTATCAGCATAACCGTTAGGCGAGAGAACTTGATCGCCCGACAGCCATGACAGTGTTCTGCCGCCAACCGTAAAGGCTTACGAGGCCCCCACCTATTTTGTATTATTTAATTATTGTTTAATTGCGTTGTAATGAATATTACATTTTGTGGGTTAATTACATTTAGCAAATCTGATTGTACGATGTTATTTATTTTGAAAATAATAGTGTTGTGACGATGTTGGTTGGTATGTTTGTTATTTTCGTAGAATATCAAGGGTACGAAATTTGTCAGACTCGCAATAACATTTTGTGATCATCGATATTGTTGAAAAGATAAAATTTCGTAAAATTTTGGGAGGACGATTGAGATAGTGATGAGTTGTAAGTAGAAAGGTAAGTGATATTATGATGTGCCAAGGATATGATTGAAGGGGCCAAGAACGCTCGTTGTGATTATGAAGATGCCCTAAAACATGGAGGATTCGACGTCGGTGCGAATGGTTCTTTCTGGGATTCCACTAGAAGAGGCATACTTGCAATATAGGCTTGCTTTGATGGCTTAGCGGAGACACAAAACCAAAACTATATTAGAGTCCGCAGACAGAAGCATGTTACACATAGTCACATGGCATGATGGTTCGGCTAATTGCTTTAGTCATACTCACTACTACTAGGATACACTGCGACACAAGCATCCGGACCATGTAAGTCTACATGCCTTTAGGGGATAGTAAACAACATGGGGGGTAGGACAGGGGACTACTACGTAATGACCTGACCTACTGCGTGGACCGGGGCCATTTTCCCTTCCTTGCTAGCTCGGCGTTGAACTCCTCGCCGGCCTTCCCCTTCCCCTTGTCACGGGACTATCCACGTCGGGCTGGTATGTCGAAGTCATCCATGTCCTGCGATTCCATGATGTAAGTGCACCGTATAGTGAGAATTGTAAGAAAGATGTAAATTTTTCATAACTCACGTCGTGGATACGGATTACGCCCGGGCGACCGGATACGTTGTGGCGGTCGGGCTCACCAAGATGAGCCTTTTCCTTGCCCTTGTCGCGGACCGCCCACGTCGGGCCGGTATGTCGAAGTCGCCCATGTCCTGCGATTTCATGATGTAAGGGCACCGATAGTGAAAATCGAAGAAGGATGTAAATTCTTGATAACTCACGTCGTCCATCAGACACGCCGGCGGCCGGATCTGTTGTGGCGGTCGGGCTCAACCGCATGAGCCTTTCCTTGCCCTTGTCGCGGACCGTCCACGTTGAAATCGGTATGTCAAGTCGCCCATATCCTCGCGATTGTATGATGTAAGTACACGCAGACAGGAAACCTTACGTAATAAGGATGTAAATTATTCATAAGCGGCGTCGCCGATATGGATTACGCCCGGCGAATCTTGAGCTCCTTCGGTGCCTCCTCAACAGGTCCGAGACGTAAGGTTTCCACCGACGAAGTTCTCGCCCGCACCGAGTAGTTCAAGATGTACTCGCCGGATGAATGCCCCGTCATACATCTCGGGGCCGTTGATCCTTTGGAAGAAGTGGCACAAGATCTCGGCCGCCATTACGTGGGGATGAAGTTAAAATTTGAAGAATTCAACGTTGGGAGAGGAAAATCGATACGCGCAAAAGAAACGCTTACAAGATAGTGCCCGCATGTGTAGTATGCGCAAGCCGCGGTGTGCGGGTGTGGATCAATGATCTCTGCCGGTTCGCCACACACACACTGCGGGATCGAAAAATGTGGTGGTACTGGAGCATCTTTCATTGATTTATCTGGGTATTGTAGCTGTTTCCTCTTCTTCTTAAGCTAGTTTTGCTTCTGCAACATCCTCGCGTAGAAGTTTGTCGAAGAGTCCATAGCTGGGTATCTATTGTGTAGTGTTGGGTTTGGTTGAACCCCCTTTTATAAGCCCCATGGTTGGCTTGGTGTGGTTAATTTCATGCAGAGTATAGAGTCATGTCTTTTAATTCTGAAAAGTTGAGGAGGTAGAGTGTTGTCAGGTCGATCTGAAAAGCTGGCAAGGCATAGTGTAGTCACGTCTTACTTTGCAGTGAGAAGTCATGTCTTGCTTTGCAGAGTGCTGTCTTATCGGTTTGAAAAGTTAGCGAGGCGAGTGTTGCCACGTCTTTCTTTATGAGTCTTGTCTTTTCGGTCTTAAAAGTCGGCGATGCGGTCGAGGGTTGTCGTCGATCTGAAAAGCCTAACCTAAACCTAAACCCTAAACTATGCAAAGCTGTCTCCTTTGGTCTTATCACTGTGCAAAGCTGCCCTATGTGGTCTTGTCATTTGCGCAAAAGTTGTCGACCCGTCTGGTCTTGTCTTTGCGTAAAAGTCGCCTCGTGTGGTCTTGTCATCACAAGAAAGCCGCCATACTGTCTCGTCTTGTCATCTGCGCAAGGTCGCCCCCATTTTGTCTTGTCCTTCGCTAAACCTCGCCCCATTTGGTCTTGTCTATAAAATGCTTTGTTAGCCTCCCCCCGCGGGGCTATAAAATGCACGCCCCGCGCTCCGAAATTAGGACCACTCGACCCTTGAAACCGTAGGAAGAAGAACCTTCTCCATCTTATAGTAACATACGATGGCAGACGCCCAGGGACCAGTCCAACCGGGGTCGCCGAAGCCAGACCTTCGCGTCGAAAGGAGGGAGGAATTCGGCCCTAACTACCGGTTGATGCCGAAGAAGCGTGCTCAACTGGTATGGCCGAAATGCGGACACAGGGAGGACGCTATCGTGCAGGTCATAGACGGCCCTTTCGATGGTGGACGGCATTTCTTTCGATGCCCATACTCTGGGGTAAATAGTTTTGTTCATGTTACTGCTAATACATCCTCCATACTAACCGTCCCTTATAGTAGATGGCGAAATGCAACTTCACCAGCTGGATCGATCCTCCCCATGAAGGATATGTTGTGAGGTACGTGGATGTATTGTGGAACCGAATCTTTGATTTGGAGGCGCAAATTGACGATCTCAAGGAGCAAAATGATGACCTCCGCCAACAGATGCATCGTGAGAGGGGCAATGAAGAGGTCGTGAACATAGGAAGTTCCTATGATCCCACATGCTGCTGTGCCAACCCTAGCTGCATATGTGCGTGCCACTACAACGACGGCCAGCCACGTTCGAGGCGTCCAACTGGAGAACACTCTATGTGGGTAGCGAGAGGCACCTTCTACAATTAGGCACGGGCGGAGAAGCTTGTACGTCGGTAGCCTCCCCTTATGTATGCACTTATGTTCAATCTCCTAAAGCAGGTAACTAAATGGTGGACGCGTTATTGCGGTTGCCTTTTATCGAGTTGACATGTTGCATCGATGTGTCGTGTGCTTTAAGTTATATGCATCGAACAAACTCATTCATGGGTAGGTAATATTACTGGTTTATTCTCATTCATGACGGACTGCGATGCATAAGTAAAGAGTGGACATTACATCTCATTACAACTGAACTTCTACTTGGCAACAACAAGAAATAATAGAAGAAAGACCACAAAACTAACTAACTAAACTAATTTCTGAAGCATGAGCTCAACTCTTTCCATCCTTTCATCTAGTCTTTTAAGTCTATTATCTTCGTTCTGCGTTGGTGGCTCAGAGGGTCGAGCCACTGGACGAAATGCAGCAATACCATGAGAGTCATCTTGCAAGGCAGCAATTTGCATTGCAATATCTTGAACCACTGGGACAGCTTTGTCAGCTCACTGCCAAAACCGACATGTTGTGCTCTGAAAAAGAATTGCAGCTTCAAGTGAAATAAAAACAACATGTTGTTTCGAATGAAATTCATTGGGGGTGATTAGGCGCAAGTTACCGTAAGATTTGAACACCTCATTAACACTCGAGATGGATTAGTTGGCGTATGTGAGGTAAACACATTCACCGGATCATTGCAGCGAGGGCAAACCAGTTGCTGCCGCAGTGATTGTAATTGTCCGCTCACTTGAAAGTTAGATGATGACGAAGACATCTTGTCTAAGACTGGAAGAAAGGAGAAGAGGAAATGAAGAGTGAGGTGAATAGCAGCCAAAGCATCCATATATAGCATGCAGCTAAATTGCAATTGGGTTGAAGGAAATTCGCGTCCGTGAGCTACCGGGCCCGAGGAGGAATCGTGTGGCAGCGTTGAAGGAAATTCGTGTCCGCGAGCTACCGGGCCCGAGGAGGAATCGTGTGGCAGTGCTGAAGGAAATTCGTGTCCGCGAGGTAGTCTTCCCTTCTGTACGCAATTATGTTCAATCTCGTAACGCATGTAAGTAAATGGTGGACGCGTCATTGCGGTTGTCATTTATCGAGTTGATGTTGCATCGAGGTGTCATGTGCATTAAGCTATAGACGTCGATATGCATTGAACAAGCATGCATTATATGAACGAGTACACACAAGAACACAAAAGTATTACATGCATCATATATTAAGTGCAAAATGTACACCAAGGCAACAAGATGCCCCTACTAGCCCCCCAACCGCACCCCAACATCCTCCGCCCCACCGCCCACTCCACCTCCATGTCCTCCCCTACGGGCTCGCTTGGGCGCCCTCCTCTGCGCTGGGTGTTGGGGCCTCGGCCCTGAGAGGGAAAGACAGTCAGGAGCCCTGATCTGACGAGGACCGAGAGGCGAAGGAGTGGACAACACTAGGTCTTTGTGTGGGTCTTGGCGCCGAGGAGCTGTGATTCTGATGAGAACCTCGTGGTGTAGGCTGAGGTGTGGGCTGAGGTGCCGGGTCATCGTCCAGCAAGAACTCCTGCGCATCCACGTCACCTGAGTAGGCCCCTCCGTCATAGGGCAATGTACCTGCACAGCAAAATATTGTTAGTTAATAAAAGACGCGATGTGTGCTGACAAACAGAGACGTGACGTACCCTCGGCTAGCGCCATAGTGCGTACGAAGGAGTCCACAGCGAAGTGTGGCACGTCGTATGCGCCCTGCGTGTGGAAGGCGAAGGGGTGTGGAGGACCGACGTAGTGCGACGCTGCCGGTGTACGGGGTTGTGCCCAGGTGGACCCTCCAGCCTTCTCAGGCCTCGGTAGTGTCGGACATGGCCTGGTGGAGCATCCGGCCTTGTCAGGGCGCGTCGGTGTCGAGCGTGGTCAGGCCGACCCTCCCTTTCGCTGGCTGCTGCCGGACGGGCGGCCAGCAAGACAGACGTCTGGATCGTGGACGTGCTCGGCGTCCCAACCTCCGGAGCACGGTGCACGCATAACAAAGTCGAAAATACGTGGGCTTGCTGCGCCACACGACGGATAACCTGGGCTGTGTCCTCGCGTGTGCCCTCCACACCATCCGTGAACCTCTAAAGCCAGGAGCGACAGTCCGTCGCAATCTCAGCAGCCGTGCTCGCCTACATCGAAAACAAAACACGGTGAAAACTGTAATGGCAGATGCCACAAGCAAAGTTTTCGAAGTCGGATGTAACGTACTGCGTGGTGCATGTCTTGCGCTAAATGCACAGGGTACGTGTCGGTCAGTGCCGGGAGACGTGGTGAGGGCTCGTCTGCAGCAAGCACGAGCCTGGTACGTGTGTGAGGAGCGTACCAGCAAATGTACTCGTCGTAGGTCCTGTGGTCGTAAGGGGTGTCCTCCTGCACACGATCCTGTAGCGCGCCCTCCCACTGCCCTACCCACGAGTCCATCCTACTCGCCCAGTTCGTGCCGCGACGGACTCCCTTCCTACTGAAGTTGCAAGACGTAACATGCAGTTAGAAGTCGTGCGTAAGAGACAACAACACAAACAACGCATGTATGCCGATTACTAAGGCGTGCACGCTGTCGGGTACTAGACGCCTAACTAGTACTAGAACCTCCTGCCGTAGGCCGAACTGGCGCATCACACGATGTGCCCCGTAGTCCTCGACGAAGACGTCGAAGACAAGCGCCCTACGGGTCAGCCAGTACTCCCGGTCTCGCAGGCACAGCGAGGATAGCCCGTGGGGAGCGCGGGCAAGTACCTCCTGAGGCGAGTATGGCTCCCAACGAACATCATCCGCCGTGACCCGGTCGAACTGCTCCACGAACGGCTCGTATGCCCGTGTCACTTGCACGTGCGCGAATTGTACCTGTAAGGAACACAACATATTAGATAGAACGATCGGTAATATGAAGAAATTAGTCACGGGAAAGAGTACGTACCCGTCGCTGGCACCAAAGAGAGCCCATCGTCGGCTAGTCCACCTCGTCTGCGTTGTACATCTCCGGCCGACGAATATGTTGTCAATCAGGCCGTCCGAGGCTAAAGCGCTCGAACGACCACAACTGCAGTAGGAGAGGACACCCCGTGAGGACGGAGTTCGGCCTCGACCAAAAGCACGTGTCGCACAAGCCGTGATAGGTGGCGGCAAGTACGGTCGAACCCCAGCTGATCTTGGGGGCCTCCCCGTCTGCGATGGCCCTGGCGTACGCGATGAGCCTCGCGTCGACGGTGTCGCCGTGGCTACTGGTGAACATCACCCAACCAAACAGCCACAACAAGTACGCCTCGAGGTCACGTGACACCTGCTGGTCGTCCGCGGCAGGGTCCATCTGCTCGACCTATGCACAAGGAAAAAGCTAGTAAGACCGTAGTACGGAAAGGAGAGCGCCGCACTTCCAATGCGAACGACGTCGAACACGTACCCGGAACTGCGACAACCACCGCAAGGGCGGTCCGTGCCTCTGTGCCTTCGAGAAGATGTAGTACCCGGCCGCGACTGCAGGCGGAAGGACTCCCTGAAACCTGGCCAGAAGGCCCTCACGCTAGTCGTCTGGAGACTCCTGCGGGAAGGCGGCACGTCCCGCGATAGGGAGGCCAAGAAGCAGAGAGACGTCCTGCAGGGTAGGGGCCATCTCCCCGAATGGGAGATGGAAAGTGTGAGTCTCCGTGCCGCCATCGGTCCAAGCGTTGTCGGGGAGCGGTCGAACGGGAAGCGTCGTGACCGCCCGACCGGCATGGATGTCTCGTCGTCGCCGACGCAGGGTTCCGCCGGCTCGTCCTCATCCGTGGCTTGCACCATCCGGACGATAGGTAGTAGACCGGTGTGAGCTCTTGAAGCAACAAAAGGTTATCTACGAAGGTACATATGGCGAGAAGATAGTGTCGACATATACTAACCTCCTTGTCGGCTTTGGGTCCACCTCGAGTTACCCGAGGTGTCGCGTCAATGATCACCCCAAAGACGATCGCGTCGGCAATACACAGATGCGGGACACGACGCGACGAGCGATGTAGCCGGTCGATGCACTCCTCCAAGAGGCCGAAACTCCAGTTGGATCCGTGAGCCATACCTGCAACACAACTTGAAGTTAGCAAATACGTGGAAATAAAAAATCGAATGTAAAGAATAGTACATTTAACTTGCAAACAAACAAATAAAAAAGTACTAGCTAGCAGGACAGTTTTTCAAAAGTAATGAAAAAGAGATAGTACTACAGCACTTACATAAACATTACGTGCAACATACGATACATGTGTTACGGCATTACGTACATAAAATACAAATTGGGTAGTACCAGAACAATTACATGAAAAATACAAAGTACAGATAACAATCTACACTGATTTGCACACTGCACACTGCAAGAAGTGCTAACGCAAACCATGGCAATGCCTACTCCTCAGCTGGTGCCTTGCATCTTCTGGCTATGTGGCCCTCCCGTCGTAGTGCCATGCAGCGCTTACCCAACGCCTGCTTTGTGCCGTCCATATCGTTGGTATACGACGACTCGCTGAGCGACCCTTGCCACCCTTCAGGATGTCAATATCCGGAATCCAGATCCTATTTGCAATATCCAAGGTGGCGAAGTAACCACAACCCTAAAGCCCCTAAGCTCGCCAGTCCATGCCTGCACCAACCTCTCCTTCAAGAAGTACTCGGACACAAAGTTCAAAGGGTCCATGCGCACAGTCCTGCATGCGGCGAGCACATGAGAACATGGCTTGTGTAAGAGCTTCTGTTTGTTGCACGTACAGCTAGGTTCGTTCACATGATCTCCAAGGCATACCTCGTGGGTGATAAGAGAACGAGTCGTCCCAAATCCGGCTCTATCCCGGAGGAGCACGTCGAAACGATGCTCCATATTGCCCATCGCGTGCACCGTGTGCGATTGGCCCTTCTCTGTCTTCGCCTGCATGTATGCCGTAATCTTTGAGCAGTACGGTGTTTGAGGGTTGGTGGCATGAAGTGCGGCATTTGCATGCCTCTCCCTGAAATACTCGATTGTGCTGTGTAGAACACCTTCCACGATGGCGACGAGGGGCTGAGAACAAAGGCGCCTAAGAACCCAGTTGTACACCTCCGCGAGGTTAGTGGTCATTATGCCGTACCTTGCCCCGTCCGTGTCGTGCAGCAGAGACCACTTGTCCAATGGCTCGGCCTCGATCCAGTGGGAGAAGCACTCGATGTTCCTCGATGTCCTCCGCCTCGCACCAGCGAGTTGAGACTACGCTCCTGGTTCCTCGCGTCCACGTGTTTCTCTTTGTGTTCATCGGCGGCGCCCATAAGCGTCAAATTTGCATTCTTTGGTTACGCATAGCCGCCTCTTGAATAACTTCAACAAGAGTTGCTGGGAACTTCTTGAAGAAGTTGGCCCCAAGTGGCGAATACACCATCTACTCCTCATATCCGGCCAAGGAAACGGCTCCTCTGGGTCTTCCTGAAGTGTTCTTATGGCCTTCAGCATCCGGCGTGGCGATCATGGATCACGCACACACCAGGATGAGCTCGAACAACTCCCACCCTCAGATGTTGAAGGAACCACAACCAGCTGTCGAAATTCTCACCTTCAACAAATGCAATGGCCAATGGCAGAATTTCATTGTTCTCGTCAACGCCTATGGCGGTAAGGATCTGCCCCTTGTATTTTCTGGTCAAAAAGGTCCCGTTCACTGAGATCACGGGCAGCATATGCCTAAAAGCCTCGATGTAGGGACCGAAGGCTACGAAGGCCCTATGCAATATCGAAAAACCTCGCGGATTTTTAGATGGCATGTCCTTCTACAAAGCGATGTCGTGCCTGGTTTCTCTCCTGCAGCACCTCAAGCATACGAGGAAGGTTGTCGTACGCCGCCTCAAAAGATACAAACCGTCTTTCCAAAGCCTTCTGCTTCGCACGCCATGCCTTTGCGTAGCTGATCTTGTACTTGAATTTCTTCTCAATAGCCACCATAATGTGCTTGGCCTCCATAGCCTTCTTCTCCACTATCTCTCCATACATCAAATTGGCTATGAAGGTCGACGTTAGGTTACGATGTCTGCACAAAACACTGCTGAGCATGCAAGAGTGCGGCTCCACCTTCGAGACAATCCAGTGAGTCTCATACTTCGGTCTATGTGCGTGCACTCGCCAAGGACAACCGGCCTGCTCGCATTTCACGGTGTACTGCTCTTGGCTAGATTTGACAACCCGAAACGTCCGCTGCATAGACATAGCCCATAGCTTAATGGCATCCTGCAAGGATGTCTTATCAGCAAACATTGAGTGCAACCGAACCTCCGTGGCATGGTACTCCCACGACAATTCGTGCTCGTCATGCGTAGATAGACCCTCAGCGTCCAATCTATTCCATTCCCGGGGGATGGGAGCTCCGTCCTCATCGGAACTGTCCTCGTCGTCTTCTTGTAAAGCTTCCTCTTCAGCCAAGGCCATCCGGTCATTGCTTTCCATTTGATGCAATATGTAATCCCTATACTCTCCTTCATCAGCCTGTCCTGTAGGCTCACTATGTGGTGACCGATCTTCCTCTCCTGTATCTACCATGTCGAGCTCATCACAAACAATATTCTCTGAACTCTTCGTAACACAGCCCTCCGGGTCCTCTTCTTCACCAACATCTTTGGGCACGAAGGCCACACCACCGGATGATATCCGTGGGGGCCTGCGACACTTCTTTTGGGCATGGTTGCACAAGTATCACACCTCATATCCACGGGCCGACATACTTCTATAAAGCCCTTCCACACTACCGTGCGCATCAGTCTTCTTAACTCCCATCTGATGTTCGTGGGAGACCGGCTCCAAAGCCGTTGTATGTCGTATTTGCATACCTCGTGGTTCAAAGAGAAGCTGCGGGTGAGCCAATGCTTCACATCTTCGATTCGTGCATTCTCGCCGTCAAGGTGTACCACGATGGCTTGCGAAAACTGCTCAAGTCAACACCGCGACGGACCTTCACGAACGGTGCCAACACCGTAATGCACTTTCAATGTAGTGGGTACATGCATGACTTATTGTATGGTCGCAAATATTTCCAACATTGCAACTAGTCGGATCGCGGCGCCACGACATGCAAATCTTGCTACATTGTGATTTACATTTCTAAGGCCCTTCGCCTATAAATTAAACAACTACACGACAAAGCATGATCAAGGCGTCATTCATTACCTCTGACGAGAGGCCACAATGAGCGTGCGAGACGATATTTAGATTCAACATCAAAACCGAGCTATTCCATAGCAGACATTATCCGATTCGGACGCTAACCTGCAATCTGAAATGCTATAGGTGGCGTTCCAGTCTTCTACAAAGCTATACCTATTACCTAAGTCAATTAGTTCATACTAATTAACTTCTACTAATTAGTTTATACAAATAATTCATCCTCCTTATGCGCTCGATCACGCATTATTCACCCAATAATAGTCGGCCACGCATGCAACCACATAACTACAATACTTCTCACAAACAGCACTAATACTCACAGACTATTTTTTCTCTAACTAAAGTTTCTTATTGCGGCTACTTACATACAAATCAACAACATTTCGATTTTCTACTTTTTTTCTCTAACTAAAATTTCGTATGAGTACTACTTATACTACAATTTGTACTAAATAAACTATTTACCTACTACAAAAAAATATACTACAAAATAAAACAAACTTACCTCGTAGATTCTGTTTTCCTCTCCTCTCCCTCTATTTTTCCTCTCCCCACGCGCGGCTTCTGCTTTCTCTCTCTTTCTCGGTCAGCCGGGGGAGACCGCGCGGGTCTTTATATAGGCATCCAGTTGTCGAACCGTTGGGTATTTGGAAGATCTTTGTCGCTCTGATCAATCGCAATAATGACGCTAATGTTCGGCGCTGCGATATAAATGCCAAACGGTTGGGCGATAGAACTCCGATCATTCATGCGATTAGGCGATGGATCGATCGTCAATCGTTCGGCGACAGACGCATATTTCTGTAAAAAAAATAGAACGCAGGAATATTTTTGCAATTTCTAATAAAAATAGATTATTTTTTAAAAAATCATCGGGAGAGAGGCGAGAAAGAACCAAAAAAAAAGAGACTCATTGTACCGTGCATCGAGAAGAACAAGGACGAGGAGGCCTTAAGAGGAGGAAGAGACCATAACGCAGCCAACGGCCAGCGCAAAATCCACATGAGCCGCCCAACTGCATGCTTGCACTGCCACCAGGAGGGGAAAAACTCCATCAAATGCGCTGCTTATCCTCTCTCCAACCTAATGACAGTCGGCCCATCATTTTCTTTTCTTTTCCATTTTTCTACTTTTCTCTAATTAAGAAATTACAAAAAAAAACCCTTGCGTACAACAACCCTGGTGTCTCAGATCATCTCCAATGTTGTGTTTTAGCCGGTTCAAATGAGGAGAGAGAAGGCATTGAATCGATTCAATACATTGGAGGGGTCGATTCCAACAAAAAAAATACATGGAACCGAACTCTACTTAGGAATCGATTCAAAACATTAAACAACTCATATGAGCATTAAACAACTACATAGAAGAGAGTGCGTTTGAGAAAGGATATTATTATTATGTGGTTTTTTTAATGTAACGTGGGTCCTAGTTATTAGTAAGAATCGATTCAATACATTGGAGAAAAATAAACTCAGTTCCTAGAATGCTTATGTGGCATGACTTTGAATCGATGTCGATTCAATACACTAAAGATGCTCTCAGGTCACGGTTGCCTTGTAGGTCTTCTGCAAGTTGTGGTCCGACGACCGACGAGAAGGGGCTACTGCAGTCTTCGGTCTTGCTCGTCATCGTTGGCATCCTCAAATTCAACGAGAAGCTGTGGGCTTTGAGGAGAGCTAGCATTAACAGCATACTGTCCTCTCCCGTTGTGCCCCACGAAGATTATCATGGTTATCAAATCTCTTTTATTGCTTTTATCGTGACTTCTGTCTTGGGAAACGGGGAAGACACTACATGAATGAATTTTTTAAAAAGATAAATACAAAAATAAATAGTTGTCCCAAAAAAACTACAAAAATATGTTCCTGTCTGACGATAGGGACCCTTTTGTACCCCTATCATCGTTTCAGGTACCTATCGCCAGTTGAGTTTTGAGGAGAGGCTAGCATTAACAGCATACTGTCCTCTCCCGTTGTGCCCCCACGACAATTATCATGGTTATCAAATCTCTTTTATTGCTTTTATCGTGACTTGTCTTGGGAAACGGGGAAGACACTACATGGATGAATTTTTTTAAAAGATAATTACAAAAATAAATAGTCAACTCAAAAAATTACAAAAATATGTCCCTGTCTATCGCCGATAGGGACTCTCTCGTACCCCGTCGCCGGTCCAGGTACCTATCGTCAGTTCAACTGGCGACAAATACCTATCGTCATTTGAAATGGCGAGGTACCTGAAACCCTAATCTGATTTATCTACTTATGATTTTCATATATTTTTAATGGTACGAAATCGGTTAGACTCGCGATAATATTTTGTGATCGTCGTATGTTGTTCTAGTGCGGTGAATTTCTGAAGAATTTTGCGAGGAAGATTGAGGTATCAATGATTCGTAAGTAGGAAGACAAGTGATATACACTTGCTCATGTACATGCACTGTATATTATGTAAGAAAACAAATGTGAATTTGCCATTACTATCAAAACTACAATAAATCACACTGATATTACATAACATTCAGCAAAACGTCATAACACTCAATCAAAATGATAATTCAGAACATTGGTAATAACATATTACTACTGTATGTGCTTTCTCGTGGTCGCAACTTCAACGTCCCCCATGTGGACTGCCTCGAGTCGAGTGACCGAATTAGGTCCCCGCGGCGACGTCCGGAGTGCCGATGTCTCTTTCGTCCTGATGATTTCTCATGGGACATTTCTTGAAGGTGTGCCCAGACTCCTTGCAAATGGAGCACTTCTTCGTCCGATGCCTGGTTTCTGCTTCGTCCATATCGTTCCTGATGCGTCGTACCTGTCGCCGGCCAACCTTTCCCTTGAGCCTATCAATATCCGCGGTCCAGATTAGTTGCTCCCAGGTCGGATGGCCAGTGAAATGGCCAACCACAGTGTAACCATACATCTCCCCAGTCCAGGTTTGCATCACCAACTCCTTGGTGAAATAGTCAGAGGTGTACTGACCGGGATGCTACGCCACTGTCGAACATGCGGCTATGACATGGGAGCAGAGCCTATGCAGAAGAAGGGGCTTGTTGTAAGTGCATATGCAACTACCGCGGCGTAGCGTGCACTCGTGGATGACCCTCTCGCAATTCGTCCTGCGACGTCCTTTATCTCTTCACATTATCTCGAAGCGAAGCTCCCTTATGCCTATCTTGAATGCCTAGTGTATCTCACCCTTCTTGCTCTTCTCCTCCATGTACTTGGTGACCATGGCGAAGTAGAGTATTATGTCATTTTCCATGGCGAGCGACGTGTTGTTTCTTCTGTCAACAAAGCAGTTCGTTGTACCGCGGAGAATCACTCCATGGCGGGCCTGGTCAGCGCTTGGGGCAACCCTTCTCGCTGCCTCTCTTCTTTGCGTCTTGGTCCGCTCATCCAGAATCTTCCAGAGTGCTTCAAACTTCCGCTACTAGTTCTGGTTGCACAACCGCTTGAACAGGTTCATCCAATCTTTGTTGCGGAACTGCTTGTAGAAGTTTGCACCCAAGTGCCTCATGCACCACCTGCTCTGCAGATCTGGCCATGCAAGTGGTATGTTCTCTCCTTGTTACAGTTGGGTCATTGCATGCAGTAGGCCTGCATGCCGATCATGTATGAGACATATGTTGGGACCACAACCAGCTGCCCGTGTTCTCGCTTTCAACAAAGCGAATGCCACAAAAAGAACTTGATTATTCCCGTCCGTCGCTATTGCAGTCAGTATCTGGCCCTTGTACTTCCCAGTCAAGAATGTGACATCTACTCACAAGATTGGACGGCAGTGCTGGAATGCATTGATGCATGGACCAAACGCGAAGAATGCTCGCTACAGTACCCTCTGATTGGCCCACTTCGGATGCGTGGCATCTTGAATGTCGATATGGATGCTAGGATTTCTGTCTTGTATGACTCGAAGTTGCCCAGGGAGGTTGTGGTAGGAATCCTCGAACGTGCCTCACCTTGATTCTAATGCCTTCTGTTTTGCCCTCCAAGCCTTGGTATAGCTGATTGTGTACTGGAACCTTACCTCAATCGCTCGAATAATGGATCGTGGCTCAAAATCTAGATTATCCATGATCTCACTGTACATAAGGTTGGCGATGAAGCGATGGCGAGTTCGGTGGGGCTATCTTGACTTCGACTAAACAACGCATGTGTGAGGGACCACTATAGAGCACTTCTGGTAGGTGTCCCACTTAGGCTGAAATGTGTGCACTCGCCAAGGGCATCCCTCTATGCCGCACTTCACGTCGTAGAATCTTGGGGGTAGACTTGACGACTTTGAATGTGCGCCATACCGACAAGGCCCATAATTTGACCGCGTCCTGCATGGCCTCCTTCCATTTGTACATAGCTCCTAGCCTGACCTCGCTCTGGTCGTACTCCCACGGCACACGGGAGCCTTCGTTGACGACGTTCTCGAACTGGTATGTGTTCCAGTCGGATAGAACCGCCTGCTGGTCCACATCATCCTCGTTGTCAGAACCTTCATCTTCAAACAATGCCATGTAGTCTCGGTCTTCGAGATCCATCCTTTGCACTACGGCTTCCACCTCCTCACCCTCGTTAACAAGACCACTGGCTTGCCTGACCGAAGGAGCTACTTCCGCAGGGTCTTTATCGACAGCATCAGCAACTCCGGGAGCTTTAGCTATTGTGTGCACCGCGCTGTGGCTAGAGTCCCCGAATTCTTCTTTGGCGTCAACACCCCTTTCTTGTTCAACCATGGATGGATGAGTGGGTTTGGCATATGCCTGGACCAGAAAAACCAATTTCCACCCTCCTTTCCTCGCCATGTGTACATATGACTGCCATAAATTTGTTCCCTTCAACTGTACTAACTCCCAATATGTGGGCTGTGCTACCCGCGGGGCAAGGCAACTCAATCTCAAATCGTACATGTCGGTGTTTTAGAACCAATCTTACGTAAAGATTGTTTGATTCGGGGGGTCTCCTAGAATAGAATCACGCAGAGAGATTGACACGGGTATTTTTATACAGGTTTAGACCTTCTCCGGAGAGAATAACAACCCTACTCCTGTGTGTGTATGGTATTAAGAGTATTCTGAACAATCAAGAGAAAAACTAAGACTATTACAGATGATAGTACTTGTCTTCCTGATAGCCCTCGATAGTGTGTGTGTATACACCTTGATTGTCTTCTCCCTTTCCCTCTCTGACCGTTGTCTTTATATAGTCGTGAGGGAATAGCCGTTTCCCTATTTGAAGAGCGCATCATCAAATCCGAAGAAGTGCACGTTTGCAGTAATCATCGGGCTGGTAACTCCTTCACGCCGCCTAGCAGTTACTTGTCAGAGATAATGGGGTATTGCGTGTTATTATTTCGCATAATAACAGCGTATATTGACTATTTGGATTCCTTAATCAATTGGACCCACTTGCCTGTAGGTTTTATTGATCATAAGGTGGTCGTAGCTGACCTGGTCGTAGAAGAACTTATGACCATAAGATAGTCGTAGCTAGACTTATGATTATGAGGTAATCGTAGAATATCTTACGACTGGGTAGTGATCGTAGAAGAACTTACAACCATAAGGTAGTCGTAGCAAGACTTACGACTATGGGGTGGTCGTAGAAGAACTTATGACCACCTAGTAGGCTTCTCCTTTGTAAATTTAAGGGGTATACCCAGGGACCACATGACGTCATATTTACTTATAATAAGAATTATAGATAAAAGATAAAATGAGGATTATTAGATCCTCGTCAGTACACATCACAGTCCACTTGGAATGTGTGGAACAATCACTGCATCACAGCGCCCCACATACACTACTCTGGTCTTGGTAGGGGCACAGTCGCCGATTGAAAATAACACAAATCAATCCCCTCGGGACCCTCCATAATAGTCCCTTAACCATAGTAAATTTTAAAATTGGCGATGTCGGACATATTTGACGCACTGCACCATAAAGAACATTTCCACGATTAATCGCATATCTAAAACTAGACTACCCACTGAAAAGTATTATGTAAAACGTACTACACTACGTAACCGTACATCTAAAACTATGTAATCCATTCGGTTAAAAAAATTACCCAAGAGGTAGGCAATCGGACGGGCAGCACTTCGCTAGCTTCTCTTCTCCCCTCTACTCTTCTCTCCTTCTCTTTTTTCTGAATAAAAGTGAGTCATGTGTCGAATTTTAGGGTTTCAAGAGGTTTTTATAGGGCCAGTCTTCCCATCGCCAGTTCAAATGATGATAGGAAGCTGTCGCCAATTCAATTGGCAATAGGTTCCTATCGCTAGTTACTTGGACCAGCGACAGGGGGGCGAGAGGGTCTCTGTCGCCAGTTCAACTGGCGATATGTTCCTGTCGCCCGTTGAACTGGTGACATGGACACATTTTTGTAATTTTTTGGGGCGACTATTTATTTTTGTAATTATCTTTTAAAAAAATTCCTACATGGATCCCGACAACCTTTCGCTTGAAGAATATGTGTGAGAAGCAAGAAAGCTCGACGGTCACGAGGTAGCCAAACGGGTGGCTCGGCCTGGTCTGATATGGATCCGTTTAGGCATGGCCCAGTTAGCTAAATAGGTCATGTATTGCCGGCCCGTGGGCTCAACTACCGACCTAGGTACAACACGTCGAGCTCACAAGACGTGTTGTGCCAGCCTGAGGACGATTAGCCTAACGGACCGGGGTAGGCACATGTAGCCCATCTAGGTTATCCACCTCAGGAATATCACAAACTGGTGATATATTACTCATTAATTCATAAAATGGTGGTAGGTTCAAAATTACCATTATTCATAGTTTGATTACCCTCAATTCGAGAAGTATTGCCTGCAGTTCTCATAGGATAAATATCCTTAAAAATGAAGCATCTCTAGACTCCATTATTATGTTAGCAATAATCTTAGGAGTTTCTGATTGTACTACTAAAAATATATAGGCTATGTTGTTATAAACATATCCAAGTAAAACATAATCGACTGTTTTAAGTCCAAGATTTCTCTTTTTCTGCAATGGTATATTGACTTTTTCCAAACACCCCCAAGTTCGCAGAAAATTAACATTGAGTTTTCCCCACTTCCATCTCTCATACGGAGTAATCTCACACATTTTAATGGTTATTCTGTTTAGGACGAAAGTTGTTGTCAATATTGCTTCCCCCCGCCACATCTTAGGCATACCGACACTCTCCAACATGGCATTCATCAAGTCTGTTAGTGTCAAGTTTTTCCTCTCAGCTTCCCCGTTTGATTGGAGTGAGTATGGTGGTGTAACTTCATAGACTATTCCATGTTCAGAATGGAAATGGAAGAATTCATGAGAGATATACTCTCCTCCACGACCAGACCTTAGTCTTTTAGTTTTCTTTTCTAGTTGGTTCTCGATCTCGGCCGTATAAATTTTAAAGTAATTTAAAGTTTTATATTTTGTTTTAAGTATATAGACATAACAATATCGCGATACATCATCAATAAGATTTAGATAATATCTTTTGCCTCCTTTTGTCAACAATCCATTCATCTCACACAAGTCAGAATGGACAAGATCTAATAGTGTCAAGTTCTTTTCCTCATGTAACCCCTTAAAGGGTTTTCAAGGCTGTTTTGCTTGGACACAAGTTTGGCACTTTGATCCTTTCACAATTTCACATTTTGGAATTAATTCTAATTTGTACATTTGAGTAATGCTATCAAAATCAATATGACAAAAACGAAAATGCCATATATTGGCCTCACATTTATTCAAACCACTTGCAACATTCAGATTATAACAGTACTCTAAAGTACTTAGACGGAACAAGCCTCCGCTCTCATAGCCTTTACCAACAAATTTACCAAACTTAGACATTACAACTTTATTTGACTCAAATACTGGCTTATAACCATCCTTGCATAGGAGAGAACCACTAACAAGGTTCTTGTTTATTGTTGGTGCATGTTTCATGTTCTTCAAGTGGACAATCTTCCTTGAAATAAACCTTAGATCTATCATGCTAACACCAAGAACAGAAGCATGCGACCCGTTCCCTATTAGGACGGAGGAAGCCCCGGTTGCCTGATAAGAAGAAAACAAGAAAATATTAGGACATAAGTGAACATTAGCTCTAGTGTCAACCCACCAATCAGTGGATTAACATGCTAAAAAAACAACAGGTGAATTACCATATTGTCGTAGATACGTGTCTAGATAGTAGATTTGTAGGCACCCTAGTCGGCTACATCGACCTTCGGGAATGCGTAAGTAGGGAACAAAGCATATGCAACATAATCACTCAACTTGTATTTCTCAAGTGTGAAATGATGTACCAGTGGCCTCCTCCTCATGTTACAAAGGGAGCCTTATTTATAGGATGGGAGAGGGGAGAAGTGAAGTTACATAAATGACCCTACTTTTAGGAAAACACTAGGGGTAGCTTCGTCCTTGTCGGTCGAGTGGGGCCACCTATACCGGGCTGACCAGTTGATGTTGCGCGTGCCGGCTACATAGAGAGGCATTATGCTTGCCAATTGCGTAGAGGGGCTTGGTTGTGTAACCAAGGCCATACTTCGTGTCGTCGTCATCGTCTCGCGTAACCTCCATGTCGTGCAGCTATTTTCTTGCTGACGTCAGTCGGACCGACGTTGGCGTCGACCTGGGGGGATGCGGGGACACCTCCCACAACACAAACCCTCCTGTTAAGGCCTCGTCTATGATCACGTTGACAGCCTTCTTCTTTGGCTGTTCAGCATCCTTGCTCTTGCAGAAACAACAGTCTTTCGCCATATGACCATTTTTTCCACACGCAAAGCATGTGATGTTCCTTATATCCTTCTTCTCAATTTTCTTCTTAAAGCTGGTTGTCATGTTTGGTTTAAAGTCTTTGTTTTTCTTATCATATCTTTTCTCTATGACATTGGCATTGTTCTTATTGTTCTAGCTGGAAGTGCTTGGTGCATCTTTTGCTCTGATCTTCTCCACCTCAAGGGCACCAATGTGATTCTCAATAGATATCTCCTCCCTCTTGTGCTTTAGGCTAGTGGCAAAATCCCACCATGAAGCAGGAAGTTTGGCAACTACATCCGCAGCCACAAACTTATGAGGCAAAACACAACCCAAATGTGCAATCTCACCGACCAACAGCTGAAGTTCATGAGTCTATGCAACTATCGACTTAGCATCATCCATGTTGTAGTCGAAGAATTGCTCACACTTGTAGAGCCATCGACTAGCCTCAGCTTCTGTATCTTTGTGCTCTAATACATCCCACAACTCTGTGATGGACTTGAAGTCCATGTACACATCATAAAGATGCTATGCCAGTATGGTCAAAATGCATCTAAGATCAATGTTGTTTGCGGTGTCAAACCACATGGTATGATCAACTGTAAATGGATACTGCAGATAGATCACCCACCACAGCCCCAAAGACGTAAGCCAAAACTTGACCCTAGTCTGTCATCTATGAAAGTTTTGACTATAAAACCTCTCGGGTTTCATAGCATCAGAAGCACCAGCCATTACTGAATCACCAAAATGTCCACAGTAAGGTTTCTAGATTGTTGGAAATATAGAAAATATTTTAAATTTAGATTTTATTATGAGGCAAAGATCACAAATAAAGTTGGGCTTGATGGAAAACAGAAAACAGTGTAGACTTGATGCAATGTAGAACGTAGATGAAGCAGTGAAGCGAGCAATTGCGCAGTTGCGCTGCCCAAAAACCTTATTGCCGCCCCGTGTAGGTACTCTCTGCGGCAATGGTTCGGAGATATCCGCTGACCCTCCTTCCCGGTGAACGTCGAGGAGAAGGGATGGCTTGGTTCGACAGCACAACACACTAAGCACAGTAGAATAGAGAGGAAGAAGAAGAAATGAAAGTGAATCAATTGGTCTCAGGTCTGGATGTCTCCAGATCCTTTTAAGGTTGAGATAATTACTCTCTAGTAAGTGCATAATACAACACATAATGAACCACTAGTAACTACTAATTGAAAACCAAATTGATGGTAATTAAGCAGTGTTTATCAACTCTTGACTATACCCTAGTCTACTGCTCCGACTAGTGACCACACTGGTCTTTCGACCACACTGGTCTTCTGTCTGCCACACTGGTCGTCCGTCGACCACACTGGTCTTTTGACAACCACACTAGTCTTCCGAGTGACCACATTGGTATTCCGACCAGTGACGTTTGACCAGTATCAAAGGAGAGAGAGAAATGCACAGTTAGCAAAAGAAAGGTGGACTAGGTTCACGACACATTCACGGTTACGCACCGCAAGTCACAAGTCACGTGATTGCCATGCGAATATACACGCATGCGTGCGTACGTGCGTGTGTGTGACTTTAGCGATAGTCCTCCTCATGTCACCCCATACTATGTGTCACATGTTTCAAGGGGTGGCAAGGACTCCACCTTATAAAATGCGCTCCCACCATTTGGCTATACAGTATGAGACTAAACCATGCATACTTTGAAATTGAAGGAATGAATGTATCTTTATACATATGGGCCCAATTCTAACATCAGGGATGACGGTGGACACCCAGATCTGAGCCCCGACAATGAAGGGAGGTTGTAGATCCGTTGGGAACCTTGGTCAGCAACGAGGCAATCCAGCGGTGACCGGCGGAATGGTGACGAGGCGTTGGAGGTGAGCCAGGAGAGGAGAGGCTGGGAAGGGAAAGGAGGGCGACGAAGCGGCTGGGGTCACCTCCTGAGTCGCCCGAAAGTGGCTCGGGAGGCACTATGTTCCTTTGTCAAAAGAATTACAGATGTGGTCCTCGGATATGTAAAAGGTGGGTGGAAGGAACAAATAGATGACACTGGCAATTACAAGAGATTCAATGGTCACAGAGGCCAGTGGACTCTGAGGAGCCACCGTTTGGGACGCCAGATGGGGTGGAGCTTGAAGGTGCCATTTGACACGTCCATCCTTTCTCTGGCACACCGCCATGGACTTCTGCTTCTGTTAATCAAGTCGGCTTCTACTCACGCAGTCACATGGACACGAACACACGAGATCGCCTAGAACTCGAATCACCAGAAGTGAACACAAGATAAAAGTTTTGTGCTGCTCAATCGCCACATCTTTTTCAGTTTTTTCATCACTTTATTCTCACAAGTAAAGATTAACTAAAGGATGAGCACTTCCTGCGCCATGACCCCACAACCCCGCAACGAGCGGCATCAATGCGTGTGACTACCAGTCAGCCATGCAAACAAACCGAAACAAGGAACGTTATAAGAAATCAATAAACATAAAAAAAACACTAAACAACGTACAGGATTATTCAACAAACACCCCCCTAATCCTTGATGCACCTTCTTGATCTCGACGATGCCGATCCTTGTGCACAACTCCTGGAACTTGACGCGGCCCAGCGCCTTCATCAAAATGTCAGCTAGCTGCTCTTCGGTCTTGATGTACTCCACCTCAACTTTGCCGTCTTCAACGCTTTTTCGAATAAAATGATATCGAGTGTCTATGTGCTTGCTCCAGTCGTGGAACACAGGATTTTTGCAGAGGGAGATTGTCGACTTGTTGTCGACTTTGAGCATGACACTGCCTGCCTCTTCATTCTTCAAGTCAGCGAGTAAACGAGCGAGCCAGATACCTTGGTAGGTAGCCGTAATTGCCGCGATGTACTCTACCTCACAAGAGGACATCGCCACAACATTCTACTTCTGAGATTGCCAACTGATGGGGCTGCAATCGAGGAAGAAGAAGATGCCTGTCGTGCTCTTGTGGTCGTCGATGTCGTCGGCCATGTCGCTATCGCTGTAGTTGACAAAACATGGCTCCTCCAACTTCTTCATGTAATGGCAGTCATAGCTCTGCGTACCAGCAATGTACCGGAGTATATGCTTGACTGCCGCCAAGTGCTCGGTGGTTAGTGTTTCCATGAAGCGGCTCACGTAGCCTACCGAGTACGCGATGTCGGGTCTTGTGTGCACTAGGTGCCGCAAGCTCCCGATGATGCTCGGGTAGATTGTGGTGTCCGTGAGAGGGGCTGAGCTTGCCTTTCTCAGCTTGAGCCTCGTCTCCATGGGAACGTGACAGAGATTGCAATCTGCCATACCGTTCTTTTCAATGATTTTGAGCGCATATGCAGATTAGTTCATCGTGATGCAGCCATCGGACTGGTGCACTTCTATGCCGAGATAGAAAATGAGCAGTCCGAGGTCGCTCATTTTGAATGAGCTCTTCATCTCCCTTTTGAATTTGGCAATCTCATATGCGTCAGTGCCTGTGATAATGAGGTCGTCGACGAAGACGCCCACCCACAACCACGATGCACCGCTGTCGCGCATGTACATCGCATGTTCTGATGCGCTCGGCTGGAACCCGAGCAACAGCAAACAGCTGTCAAGCTTGGCGTTCCACGCTCTCAGCGCCTGCTTCAAGCCATAGAGGGCCTTATGGAGCTTCAGCACCTTCTGCTCATGGCCCTCGACTAGACCTCCTCGTCGAGTTCGCGCGTTGAGGAATGCCGATTTGACATCCATGTGGTGCGCTGGTCATCCCTTGTGCGCGGCGAGCACGATCAGCGAGCGCACTAACTCGAGACGGGTTACCGACGCGAACACCTCCTCGTAGTCGACGCCCTCTTGTGCACATAGCCCTTTGACACGAGGCGGGCCTTGTGCTTGATAACAGCGCCGTGGGAGTTCTTCTTAACCTTGGAGACCCACTTCAAACCGTTGGTACAGTGACCGGTGGGGAGGTCGGTAAGTTGCCAAGTGTCGTTCTCCTCGATGGAGCGCATCTCCTCGAGCATGGCGTAGCGCCAACACTCGTGCTTCTCAGCCTCGGAGAAGTCGACGGGTTCATCTGCCGACGTCAGGTACAGCTCCTCATGATCGAGGTCACGGACCGTGGTCATGTCGTACATGTTAGCCACAGTCTGGTAGCGGCAAGGGCCCTCATCGTCTGTCGTGGGCGAGGCGTCGGTGGGAGGGGAAACAAACTCCACCCCACCTGGTACCGTGCTATTAGGTGTGGACAGCATAGCTACAGGCATCAGTGCCCCTGGGGTGGGCACTGGACTCGGCGTCATGGGCGATGTTGGCTCACCAATCCAGCATTCCTTTCCTGTCACAGGATACACCATGTACTTAACAGTAAGGGTCTCACCGGGACCGGTTAGCATGTTGTCGCCATGCTTGCTCCACTCCTATTGTGCCTCCTCGTCGAACACAACATCACGCGTGACGTGCACGTGCTTGCTGACTAGATCATACACCCGGTACGCTTTGGCACCGGGTTCATAGCCGATGAACACCATCGGCTAGCTCCGGTCATCCAGCTTCTTGAGGTTTGGCTGCACCACTTTGTACAGTGCAACACACCCAAAGATGCGGAGGAAGTGAACGTCTCGTCGCGTTCCATGCCATTCCTCGTAGGGGGTCTTGCCGTCGACGCTGCGGGTAGGCACTCGATTGAGGAGGTGACGGCCGTGGTCACTGCCTCACCCCAGAACATCGGAGACACTCCCTTCGCCTTCAATAGGCAGTGCACTATTGTAACCACAGTCTGGTTTCGACGCTCGACAATGCCATTTTGTTATGGAGAGTATGGTGCCGTGAGATGTCGCATGACACCAAGGTTCATGCAGTAGTCCGCGAACTCCGTGGACATGAACTTGCCGCCACGATCGGTGCAGAGCACACGCAGCTTCCGCCCGGCCTCAACCTCGGCATCGGCCTGGAAGCGTTTGATCGTCGTCGCCACCGCCTCGTCCTTCGTGGCCAGCAGTGTCAGCCACATGTAGCGGCTATAGTCATCGATGAGGAGGAGGAAGTAGCGTTTACCACCTGGTGTCACCGGCGTGATTGGTCCGCACATGCCGCCGTGCACCAAATTGAGCAGATCGGTGGTGCGGTACTTGGCCTACTGCGGGAACGGTGCATGCCACTATTTGCCTACCAAGTAATTGTCACAAATTTGATCGACATGATCAAGCAGAGGCAGGCCACGTACCATCCCGCGTCGTCCCAGCTTTCGGAGCGCGTCGAAGTTGAGGTGGTCGTACCTGGCATGCCAGTGCGCGGCATCGTCGGTGTATCATGCTGCCAAGTACACCGGTTGCTCAATCTCTAGGCTGAGCACATAGAGTCGGTTATGCGTGCGGCTCACCTTGGCTAGGAGTTGACATTGTCGATCGCGGATCTACAGCATGCCTCCCTCAATCAACACCTGGCAGCCATTTTTGTCGAGTTGGCCGAGGCTGACAATGTTGCTACGCAGCCTCGGAATATAGTACACGCCCTTGAGGGCGCAATGCTCACCCGTCTGGCACATGAACAGCACGGTGCCACGTCCACGGATGTCAACGACCGAGCCGTCGCCAAACATGATGGAGCCATGCACGTCGGTGTCCAGCTCAACGAAGACGGACTTGCACTCGGTCATGTGATTGCTAGCTCCGGTGTCCATATACCAAGAGTCATCACGGTGATCCTCCTCGTGGCCTAGGTGCACCTAAGCGTGTACCTCATCGAGCACGACGTCCTTGGATGCGCACTCGGTGAACTCAGTGAGCGCGCACTCCTATGCCATCGGTAGCGCGGCCTCATTGTCGTCGACTTGCGTTAGGTGAACCTGCTCGGTATGCTTCAGCTTGTGGCAGTCCCTGGCCCAGTGGCCAGTCTTGCCGTAATTGTGGCACTTGTCCTTAGATATGTCGCGTCTGCCGCTCTATGCATGCCTGTCCTTGCCGTCGCGCGCGACGCCGTCTGTTATGGATGAAATTGCTATGGATACCTAAGATCCGATCAACAATAGGGTTCCTCCCACCTCTGGCTAGCCCTGTTGGATCCGCCCCTGGTCTTATTAAAGTATCTTCAATAGTGATCATCTCGGTCGTCTCTTAGAGCATCTACAATAATCCACATCAGCTGTTACTAAGGGGTTGCCACATCAGCATTTAGGTAATGTGGAGGAGAGAAGGTGATGAGAGAATGTGAGGTTGTTTCTAACTGAAGAAACTAGCAAATTGTTAATACCAAGACAATAAACAACCAAATACTCTATTGGAGACTTACTTGTTACCTAAAAACGTGTTTTGTGGGTCCCACTGTTTTAAAGCAAAATATCCATCAGATTATTTGTACAGCCCGACTTCATTATTGATATGATAAATGAGCTAAAACATGTAGACCACAAAAAAGT
Organism: Phyllostachys edulis; assembly: GCA_036346405.1. Lineage (NCBI taxonomy): Eukaryota > Viridiplantae > Streptophyta > Magnoliopsida > Poales > Poaceae > Phyllostachys > Phyllostachys edulis. Next base: position 61,940,569 of record CM070561.1, on the reverse strand, counting down.
TGTACTTCATTATTGATCATCAAGAATCATACACACTTGTAGTAATTAAAGTCTTAGACACAAGTTGAAGAAACAATCTATTAGAAGACTTATTTCTTTTTATTAGATTGAGTAATCTCTCTCCTCTTAGTAACAACTCGTTTTGTTTGCTGATCGACCGTCTCGATCAGAATTTTGCGTCGGGAGGCGTATGGCTTCCGGAAGACCGGTCCACTCCGAGCGCACCGCCCAAAGTAAAACACAGACGCGTCCAGTGCCGTGCCGATAACGACGGCCCATGGAAATTGGGCCGAGTCCATCAAAGAGGAAAAAATGAATTTGGGCTGCGAAAGAATAATAAGATTCTTTGTCTCTTTTTTTTTTCTGCGAGGAGATTAATAAGATTCTACGTTGACCATCGAAAGATCTCGATTCTCTCACTAAATATTTTAGGAGACGTCCACGGAAATAATAGGTCCAAGTCAAAGCAAAATCCGCCCTTATAAAAGCTGTGCAATGTCTGTTTCTTGTTACAATGTCTGCCATGGGTATAATTTCGTTTGAATATTTGACCACCCTGTTGAACGTTGATGTACTAGCAAAATGTGAAAAAAAAAACTCCGGTGCTGTTTTCCTTCTTTAATTTTTCTATTAGTGTATGTGATACCAAAGTTGTCAATACCGTATCGGAGGTCGTACCGGTTTGGTTCTTGGAATAGTACGTTCCGGTACCCGTCCATACCAGCATACCGTTTTTGGTTTAATATAATAATACAAGTATATATATTTATAAGTATATATTTGTTTAATTATATGCACACTAAATATCAGTTGTAGTATTATTCTAATACATAATAGTACTATCAAATATAACATATAGTTCAATAGACAATATTATCAATTCCACCGGTATTGACCGGTATCAAGCGGTTATCAAGCCAGTATTGAGCCGGTATGACCGGTATTTCTACCGGTACGGTACACAGGCTTTTACGTACCACCTAAAGCGATGGTACGGTATATACCGGCCGGTATAACCGGTACCGAAATGGTATTGACAACTTTGTGTGATACTCTCTCTTTTCTTGGGGGCGAGGGAGTGTATGTTTCTGATATATTGCTTCTCCATCTCAAAACAGAGCGTTCAATGATGCGAAGGTAGCAGTTTTTTTATGAGCCCATAATATATACTGCAATACGTCTTTCCTAGAGAGAATTATTCAAATTATTTACCCACGTTCCCCGCAAAAAAATTATTTAGCGTCATTGTAAGCATATAGACCCCTATTTTCTCGGAGTTTAATGTTTTCGTGATTAATGACCTTATTTTGTAAAGACTAACTATGTTTCAAGTGAAGTAGAGTTGGGTTAGTGCTTGACATTGATTTTGGGTGTTCTTGGTATTCATGGATCCCCATACTGATGGCTAAGCATGATGACTAATGACCTTGTGACTATAAACGACATGAGGAGTCCAGTTTGAATCATTTTAGTGATAGGTTTTGTTTTTTTGCTTTGGTCCTTCTGTTAAGGGGGTTCAAAGCTAGTAGCTTGGGCTTAGTGAGGTTGAGAAGCTAGTTGTGATGCACACTAGATCTCTCTAGCTCATATCTAACCAGTGGAAGCCAAGAAACTAAGTGAGAATGCCTGATTTGCAATGGCTATGCAATTTCAAACTTGGGCAAAAAAAAAAAACTCGACACTAAGGCGGACTAATTTTTCATAGAAGTGTGTTTTTGAAGTGCAATGAGATCCGGATGATCAGAGGTAGTCGGACCATAGGTCGGAGCATTTTTACAAAGACATAGTATGAGATGAATTTCAACTGAGCCTGATGATCCGAGTGGGCCAGAGCATGACCAGGATCAATTTTCCACAGAAGGTGTCCTTAGGTTTTGCACCAGCGCGGATAGTCCGAGCCAAGCGGATAATCCAGGTGAGCCGGGTGATCTAATTTGAGTCGGACAACCCGAGTGTGTGAATGACTATATTTTTTGCCGTTGGAAGCATGCAAGTCGGATTATCCGAGTAGGTCGAATGATCCGACTCAAAGTGTTATTTTGAAATATTTGTGTGCAACGTCTAGTTTTCAAAGTAAAGGCCATATATATGGACCTTGGTCGTCCAAGTCAGCCCTCTTGAAACTCCAAAAATAGTGGCTTGCATATTGGGGAGTTCAAGGGCACTCAAGAGCTTCAAGTTGAGATTTTGATAGTGTGAGAAAGTAGATTAGGCATTAGTGTGCACCACTTCTAGTTGCTTGACCTTGTTGGGTTCAAATGACCTTTGGGTTTATTACTTTTGGAATTCAGTGATTTTTAGATGGCTTGTAGTTGTGCTCTTGGTGACTTTCCAAGGAGGAGCGTGTGGAAGGCACCGAGTGGGTTATGAAGGTTTGGAGTCTACCTATCCGTAGAGGAGAAAAACTACTATGAGTTGATTGATTGGATCATTGCGCGGGTTCAAGTAGGCGATATACTCTTACGATAGTGCTCCAACGAGAATTATGGGAGATCACTGAATCTCTGAGACCTCAATAAAAAAAATTGGTTGTCTCTTGTTCTTCTTATGTTTCCGCATTTAAATTATTGTTCTTTCAATTCTATATTACTAGACTTGTGTAGGATAGGAACTTATGTTGCAAAACTTTACTAGCATGTTTAGGAGTTGATTAAGCATACTAGCAAACAATAGGCACTTAGGTTGGCAGTAGTTTCTTGTTTGCTCTAATTTTATTAAATTTGGCCTAATTTAGAAAAATACCAATACCCGATTTACCAACCCCCCACCCCCTCACGTCTTGTATATCCGATCCAGAAGTTCCAACTTCCATCAGTCGTTTCCATCTGCTTAGACAAGACAATCCACAAGTACCACTCGATAGTTTTTTCCCCTTCATGCTATAGCTTCGAAATATGAGCATTCTGTGGGCAAGTTCAAAGCCGCATACCATACCAAGTTTTATGTGCTGATGCTTAGCAGCACTAGAAAAAGCTCACCAATATATGAAACAGCTAAAAAATTTAAATTCAGATTAATTAGGGACCGACCGACTGACAAGGTGACGCAATGCAAGTTAGTACGCTCTTGTCAAAAGGACCGTGCAAGTCTTCGTGTGATAAACTGGGATGAAAAGAGTACGCCTTGCTGTCTTGTTAATTACTGTACTTGAAGTTACTGAAATATGCACAGCCTTGCGCTTAGCTGAGTGTAGTAGTGATCACCACGAACAATCAAGAGAAAGACGGGAATTATATTGATCTAAAACAAAGTAAAGGAGAGGACCCCCTTAAAAGAAGGGGTGATTCTTTATTTAGCATCGAAAGCTTATATCATCCTTTGTATATCACTTATTGTATCACTACAGACCTCACATATCAGTGACACAATTAGAAATTTCAAAAAAATTCAGTAACATATAAGGAATTAAACCAAAGAAAGAAGAACAGCCAAGAAGAGGAACTTCATGACGAGCGCGTGACAACGTAAGGTACGTTAATCGGAATGCTGGACTAGCGGGTTTTACTCACCTGTTTCTCTATTTTGATGGGTATATATACTAAATTATTTTTCCGACCTTGCTTTCATTTCCAATTGATATATTACAATTTAAGTATGTAGTACACACAAGTTGGCAATTTATTACCCGTGGAAAGTTTGATGGCAATTACATGATTGCCATGTCATTTAATATTATCTATCTATCAATATCTATACTAATTGGAGATTCTCCTAGAAACCCCACGTCAATTATTGGAGGTAAACAGGCAGAAATTCCAATATTAATTAGAGAAAAAGGAAAAAAATTATAAATTCCCATATTAATCAGAGAAAAAGGAAAAAAAAGTCATAGCCATCCATATGGTGTGAATAGATTTTTAAACGGATAAGATTTATTTATAAGCAAAGCAAAGGATCTAAAGTTCTTATAGAATAATTGAATCCAAAACAGACAAGCATCAAATGCCTTTTACGTGGTGTAAACATGTAGTGTTACAATACTCTTTCCCTCTCTCGTACGGAAGCGAAGTGAGATAGCTAATAGCATATTATTGTATGGTATGTACCAAGTTAAAATATACTAAAATTCAGAAATAAAATTAAGCATGAATTTAATTCAAAATAAAATTATGAATATACATATATATATTGAAATTAATAATATTAGTATTTTTAATATATATTTTCTATTAAAATTGAATTTGTACTAAATGTAAATCCAAAATGAAGTTAGACATAAAAGAATGGCACACAATTTTAATTAAACTAAATACAAATCAATATAGAAAAACATCATAGTTAGCTATTAAACTTGGAATATAAAATTCAAACATTTATGGAAGGCGATACTCCATTCTATACCATAAATAAGGAGTATTTTGTCTAGAGACAATGGTTACAAAATCATACAACATCATTTAAAAGGTTTGTCGGTGATCTAGAACCGATCTTACATATGATTATTTTATTCCGAGGGGGGGGGGGTCTCCTAGACTAAAGCTACGCAGAGAATGACACATGGATTTCATACAGGTTCATGCCTTCTCCGGAGAGAATAACAACCCTACTCATGTGTGATTGTATTGAGTGTGATGATTACAATCAAGAAGAAGACTAATGTCTAATGTTTTGCGCTCCTGATCCCTCTGTCCCTCTGACTTCAACCTTTATATAGTGTATGAAGGAGTGCTAGTTTCTCCAAGTAAAAAAGGCGCATTAACATTCTAAATGATGAACCGCTTGATGGTAGTTGTCGTTAAAAACGTGGCAGCCCACGTTGTCAAGCAGTTGTTGTCAAAGACAGAAGTGATTCATGCGGTTACTCACAAAGAGTAACAGTGTATATTAAATACCCCATGTGTTAAACACGGTGCATAATACTTCCTAACTAATTAGGCCCACAGGTCAACAAGCCTTATCAACAGGGCTGTCGAAGCCAGGCTGGTCGAAGCCGAGCGAGTCGTAGAAGATCTTACGACTACACGATAGTTGTAAACAAGCTTACGACTATACCATGGTCGAAGAAAGACTTATGAGCATGGGGTGGTTTACGACCAGACAGCTTGGCTTCTCCTTTACAAGTATTTAAGGTGTATACTTAAGATCAATATGAGAATATTAATATCTATAATAAGAATTACAGATAAATAAATAAATAAGGATTATTAGATCCTTGTCATCTAACTCCCAGCTTCAAGTGAAAGTAACTTACTTAGAAAAAGAAGTTGTAGAAGATCTTACGACCATTAAGTGGTTGTAGAATGATGGTCGAAGGAAAGGTTTTTCGACTGGTATTTCATTTGACTAGAAATAGACTTGGTAAAGAATCTAATTTCGCTTGAGGTGTAAAGACCGATCGACTCGGTTCTCTCGAACAGGCAAATTAAAGAATCCCAATCGACTTTCACAAATATGTCCGTTAGAGCGGTTCCCGAAGAGATGGCAACTATTGAGTTCTCACGATCGCTTAACTCAAGGGAACAGTTATAAAAAGGCACCGCAGGCGCAGCTTAGGGTTTTTACTTTTTTCCATTTGCTTTCACTGTTCGTCGAGCTCTTGCGCTCTCCGCTGCCAACCAAATTATACGCTCTCTTGAAATCTTTCCAAATCCAAATCACCCTAACTTAGAGAAGATGGCCGGAGCTGTTTCTAAGTGGACGGAATCGGAGATGGATTCAGCCAAGATAAAGGCTTTGGTCGCCGCCGGAAAGATCCCAAAGGAAGAATTTGTGAAGTGGATTGAGGCTACTGAGCAACATTGGCCGTCGGGGGAAATCGGTCAAATCCCCGTCTTCTAGGCATACTGCGAGTGTGGCCTTCAATTGCCTGCTCATCTCTTCCTTATACTCATACTCGAGCACTTTGGTATGGAGATGGTGAACCTTGTTCCCAACTCCATCACAATGTTAAGTGTGTTCGTGTACTTGTATTAGGCTTACCTTGGGATCCTTCCAGACCTAGAGCTCCCCCAATACTACTATGGAATGAACAGACAGTTTGGAATCGCCAGGAGCTACGGTCTGAAGCTCCACGACGAGAAGACCAAGGAGTACATTCAGATGTTTACCCGATTATCGTGGCCGGGGTGGAAGAGAAAGTGGTTCTACTAGGAGACGACTAGTGAAGATAGCATTTCCTTCATAGGGAAGATTGTCGAGAAGATTTCTTCCTAGGATTTGACTCTCAAGGATCTTGGCCGAATCACCCCCTACATTCAAGCCATCAAAGACTTGAAGGAAGAGGGACTCACTAGATGGCACGTGGTGAAGGATTTCATCACGCACCGCATTAGCCCTTTGAAGAAACAAGCACATCCTATATGGATGTACTCGGGGGGCTAAGGATTCGACCTACGAGAAAGGTAAGTAATATTTCAACTTAACTTTCTTTTGGTTAAACTGAAGCCTAACCATTGAATTTTTATTTGCTCGCGCAGATCTCTTACAAACGGAGATTGACATCCGAGTCAAGCTCGTTTGTGAAAAAGCTCTGCCACCTAACGCGATGGCTCCTCAAATCCTTGCAGTCGTATTCGCAAAGGAGAAGAAGAAACGCCTAAAGGTAATCAATGACTGATTCCGTCTTTGAGCCCTAGTAGTCGTAGGAAAACTTACGACCACTAAGCAATGTTTCTTTTTCTGACCTTTGCAGAAAATAGGCATGGCAGACTGTTAGGACGACCAAGAGGTCGGACTGATGATCATTGGCACAGAGGTAGAGCAAGTCAAAGCTCCTCTGGCCAAAAAGCTTCAACTTGTAAAAGCCATCGACAAGCAAGGGGCAAGCCCAAGCTTTGATCCAACCAAGCCTTTCGAAAAATTCTTTACAGACATAATTGCTGCAGAGAAAGCCAAGGCGATCAAAGCGGCCGAAGCCCTTAAACAGAAAGCCCCCAAGACCAAGGTACCATTCTACTATGATGACACGACTTTTTAAGTCTCAGCTTCTCACGACTTTATTAAGTGACTAGAAAAAGAGAACTAGAAAAGCTTTGTATCTTTTGTGAAGAATACCACTGCATCGGTAGAACCTTTGGTCGAGGGGAGTACTGCTCCTAAGGTGGTCGAAATAGGTTTCGATCACCAAAAAGGGTAGGAAGTTCAAGGAGTAGCAACTCTTGCTCGAGACCCACGACCAGACGTGGTTGTGGTGGACCCCATTCCTCAACTCAAATTTCGATCAGACGTCGTCGAAGAGAAGAAGTCGAAGAAATCTTCTTTAAGGAAGGTTTCTTCTGGATTCAAGATCAAGTCTAGGAAACGAATGTATATAAAAAGACAAAAGCATAAGAACAACATTTACCTTTTGCTTTCTACAAATTTTACATATTTTTCTTTCTGTGATCTTAGCCCAACTCCTCCAGCCTCCAAGGATGCCTCCCTCGAGAAGCCTGTCGCCACTTCTTTAGCAGTCGTAGAGACAACAAATGTTTCTCCTGCAGTCGAAGAGACGATAACAGAGACGATCGAGGGATCGGCCCCTGTCCCCATGGTAGAAGAAGCTACTACGACCACTGAGGTGGTCGTAGAGGCAGGTGCGAAGACGGCTAATGAAATAAATAGTAAGTTCTGAACTTAAGACTACTCATGGTAATGATCTACTGTTCTTTTTCTAATTCTTGTTTCTTTTCATAAAAAGAGGTCGAAATAGGTAAGCTCCAAACCGAGGTCAATGAAAAGGCCTTGGTTGTTCACGAGCTATCCCATTCTGCCGAAAAAAAGACCAGATGATAAAGTTGTGGGAAGAGCAATTTGCGAAGAAGGATGTCTCCCACGACAACGAAATCAAGCAACTTGACTCTTGACTAGCGGGTAAGTAACTCTTTACCCATGACCAATGTTGCTCACGAGTTGTTCAGGGATATTCTTTTGACTGGTCGTACTCTATTTCAGAGCAAGCAATCGAAATCAAACGACTCCACGAAGCCTCGACTCGTAGTCAGGAGGAGACGAAGTTGTTGAAGATCAACCTTCAAGACAACATCTCACTACTAAACAACGTACTCGGTGGGCTTGGTGCTGAGGAAGTTACTCCTCTTGAAGACACCATAGCTGCTTACTCAAGTCTTTGTTGAATGACAAGTCGAGCCTTGGGGAGCCGATAACTACTCAAGACCAATCAAGCCGACTCACGAGGAGGCGATCTAAAATCTGATGACTTGTGCCTTAGCAAAACTTAAGGTACATGACCAAAACCTCGGCCTTCAACCAATCGAGGATGACTTTGACTGCTCTGAAGCAGAAGCAAATCGTCTAATCGAAGAGGTGAAGCCAGTTAGCCAAAAGGTCGCAGAGGAGATGTAGATAGGATCTCCTTCATCAGAGTAGATTGCAATAGGGAAACTTGTAAAGACAAGTCTTTTACTTATAAATATAAAGCTTATTTTTCCTGCAAACTATCTTGTCAAGTAGTTAGTAACTCATAAGATAATGAACAGAAAAAGGAAATTGAATTTAAGACTAAGAATCGAAGTCATATTAATGGCTTTATCCTAGCCCCTAACTATTTGCTTAGTTTATTTTGATAAACTAAGTAAATAGGGTTTGCTCAAAAAAAGCAGTTTGTCCTGCTTGTGTTGTCGATCTTGATTGTCATGTTCTGGTCGGAAGAGTTTAGTAACAGAGACACTAGGAAGTTCCTTCTAGTAGGCAGGACCACGTGCAAAGAGGAAAAACTTTGACTAGTGAAGCTACGTTCTCCGACCATAGTAATTGAATCAATAGCAGTAACATGAGTAAGACAAACTCTACGGAGTACCTTAAAAATTCATTTGACCGTTTCCAGTAAACTCAATTTATTTGGCACTGATAGTAAGAGTTAGAAATAGTAGGACGCTAGGAAGTTCCTTCTAGTGGCCAAGACCACATATAAAGAGGAAAGACTTCGACTAGGCGTTGTGTCTTTCTCTGACCAGTTTAAACGCATTGAGGTTACTAAAAACAGTCAAACAAATTATAAAAGTATACTCCACTTAGAGAATTTTTCAAAAGTAATAAAGAAATAAATTAAGGTTAAAATAGCTAGCTTGTAAATATTTTGACCAGATTTGTTGAACCCAGCCTCTTTGTATTGATAGCAAAAGTTAGGAACAAGTTGTTGGGTTACAGGTAGAATACGATAGTATAAAACAAAATTCTACTGCGCAACCAAGGAACCTCCGCTAGTAATAGATCACGAGATTACCACTAGACGCGCCGACTCGTAGCGGAATTAGAGTCGATGTAGCGAGTTGATGCAGTCATAGTCGTACTCATCGCACATCTTCTCCTCCTGCTCCTTAGATCGTCACGAGTTGCGGATCGTTCTAGTGCTGAAGCTTTGCAACAACACCTCCAATGTATCTACACATACAGGGCCGTGACAACACGCGCTGGAGTGCTATCGTCGATGGCGTGGCTATTAGGGTTTCAGGAATTCTTCCAAAAAGGTCATCATACCCCATGCCACCGACCCTCTATAATATAGGCATCCATGATGGGTCTCGAACTTGAGGCCCATTAGGAACTCATGGCCTATAAGAATTCGGATCACTATCCAAATCAAATCCTATCCCTTTAAGTGTGTGACCCTATAGGTTCATGTGTAATCGGTTGTGACACAGAAACTCTTTTCTGACCACGAGTTGTCAGCGGTACCTAGCAGCACATAACAATTTCCGAACACACATAGAATATATCGGATGAATCTTAATACAATATGATCTAAGACTAGGCCCTTAACACTTACGACCAGCTCATACTTAGTCACGACCAGTCCATACTTAGTTACGACCAGTTCGTAACTCCTTACGACCAGTTAGTACTTAATTACGACCAGTTTGTAACTCCGTACGACTAGTTGGTCATTACATTCGACCAGTCTACGATCTGCTCGTATCTCCATATCTGCTCGTATCTCCATATGACCAGTTTTCGACCAGCTTCGACCAGTTCTACGACCTACTCGTATCTCCATTGTGAGGACCTTCTCGGAATATACAAGGAACCGACCTGGAGGATTTTTTTTTTAAGAGCTGCGGTACTACCACAGGGAGGAGCGGTAGCACCGCTCGGTACATCCCAAGAGGAGGTCCACCAGGACCTCCCAGGAAATCTTCAAGACCTCCTGGAGGTCTTGGCCTCTGTGCACTGAGCCAGTCCTAGGAACCCAAACTAGCTCACATAGACAAATAATGGTGTGATCAAATCCATACAACAACTGATAGGAAGCGACAGAGAACTCAACATATAATATTAAAGACCTTACGGTCAAGCTTCTTACAGGGGTTTGCCCCTTGGGCTTACACAAAAACCGCAAAGACAAGCATAAAAACCACACGGCGAGTCAAATTGATCGGCCCAAAGGCTATCAAGTGGATGACGTCTCCCTAGCACGCATAGCCTCCAAAGACCTCTTCTTCTTGGAGCTTTGAGCTCCCTAGAACTCCCTGATCTGCTGGTTAAAACAGAGGGCACAAGCCATGAGTACTTTTGAATGTACTCAGCAAGCCGTGGGGACAATATATGCAAGTAAAATTCATGCACAGCTTGACAAGGTGAGTTGTATGGTTAGCTTGCAAAAAGCAATATTTAACAGTAAATAACATGTATAGATTGCAAAGCTCAAGTTGAAAGAATATTACATAAATACATTTGTTTTGAAAGGAGAGGGGGTGAGCACCAGTTCACTTCCAAAGCCACCTGGGGGAGGTCTGGTCACACCCACGACCAGGACCTCTCCCAAGGCGACTAAGTGATTATCACAAAGCTTTTACAATACTTTATCCTCACATTAGCCTACCCGATGAGCTTAACCCTAAGTCATGGACGTCATTTACCATCGACCCGGAGCTCACTATTGTGGGGGATAACCTGTCCGGACATAGACGTCAAATACCATTGCCCGGCACAAGCCCCGACAAACATGGAAGTCATTTACCATCGTCTGCATGACCCAAAATATGGAAGTACATTTACCATATTCTGCACATCTCAAGATACGGAAGTACATTTACCATAATTAAGAGAACACCTATTAACTACAGCCTGCGGGCTTCATGCTTGGACTCAGTAAATTATTCAACTAGGTTCTTCCCATTTAGGGCATGTGATTGTACGGTATTGCTCAATTTGAATAGTCACAAGTGTCGATCCTTAATATGACTTAGACAGAACTTAACACAACACAAGTTCTCATGCTCTAGCTGCAACTGCCTGAACTTATCATCCGCCCAAGTCTAAACAGATTTTCACCATTTTATTTTATTTTATAAATCAATGGCAATACATATTGCCATTCATTTCTCAAAATGATTTGCATAAAAGGTAATAATAGTTTCCTCCCAAAGGGTGGTCATGACTGACAACGCATGTCTAAGCAATTCTACCATTTTAACTATTCCAGCAATATTGTAATCAATATCGTGGATTTGCTGTTCTAGAGTGTCAATGGATCATAAATAACAACTTCAAATGATGGTAATATCAAGTTAGGATTAACTAACAACCTATGATTTAAACTTATCATTTTATATAAGTAGCAATACATAACAATTTTGAAACTTAAAACATATTTTGGAAAACATAGGTACAATATAGTCAAAGGAGACTTGCCTTCGTCGAAGGTTGAGGTTACTGCGTCCGGTTGGTCCAAACTGACTTCGGCGGCGGCAGACTCTATACGCATGAAACGAGGCAAAATAAATAATTGAAAAACAAATAAAATCCAAAAAAAAAACCAAATTAGTACCAATAGAGAGATATTGAATTTGGATGAATTTAGGAACAAGAATCAACTGATTCGGAATTCGTACGGAAGAGAACAAACTCTCGTAAGATTTGCCAAAAAGGAAAATCCTGAAAATTGAGAAGGAGAAGAATATTCCTGAAATATTCGATTCTGAAATATTCCTGGCATCTTGGGCCCACTTGCTAGAGAAAGAAAGAGAAAGAAAGAGAGGAATCAGTGTATGACTTGTGGGGCCATAGTGTCATTGAGAGAGAGAATGAAAGAGAAAAGCGCAAAGGACGGAAAACAGAGCATTGCTCTGAGTGGCACGAGCGCAAGGCGGCACCGGCAAGTGGCAGCGCGGGGTGGTCGGCTGACCGGGAAAATGGGACCCCGATGGGGTGGCGATGCCACGGGTGGCAGCAGGGCAGCCAGAGGAGATCCGCGGCGGTGGTGGCGCACGGCTGCGCGATGGCGGTAGTGTTGCGACGACGCCCTAGGGTAAATGGCGCATGCATGGGCGGCGCGCGGGCACATGGAAGGTGCAACGCCAAACGAGGAGGCCAGAGTGGCTCCGAGGAGGCGGCCGCGGGGAACGTGGGAGCGCACGGCGCTGCACAGGCGTGGTCGGCGTGGCTAGGGCACGATAGCTGTGTGGCTCGAGTGCGGGCGTAGCAGGGCTGGGGCGCAGGTGTGCGCAGGCGATGAGGTCAGGGCGCAGACAGGCGCGGTCGCAGCATGGCTTTAGGAGCTGGCGGACGACGACTACGGCTTGCAGGATTGGAAATCCGATGGTGGAGAATAGCAATTTCTGGCCAGATTAGGAGGGAAGATGAGGGAGGAGGAGACAGAATGAGAAGGGGGAGATGAGGTAGTGGCAGAAGAGGAACCCTAGGCTTTTCTTCAGGCATGGGGTGTGGTGGGCAGCTAGGCTAGGCTGGCCCATGTTTGTTGTCGCTCCCCTCCCAGTTGTCAGCTTTTGCGCTCGAAACAAAAGTCGCCTGATTCGTCTACAACCACTCCGGTTCAACGGTTTCCTCAAAAACCGCCCGATTCGTCCGGTATTTGACGGTCCAATTGTATGGACGGTCTTTCAAGTGAACCAAGCCAACGAGGTCCCCGGTTCTGGCTTTTTCCGGTTTAACCGGCGGTCCGGTCCAACTTTTTGTACTACGTCTAAAATGCAAAAACAAAATAGGCAAGTTTAACCAACCACAGGAGTATGTTTAAAATATCTAGCAGATGGTTTGACTAGTGCACAAACTAGATATCTTTCTTCATGAGCTCATGAATGCATGTCCATAAATAGTCCAATTATCTTTTTAGAAAAAATAACTTTTTTTCACACTATATTACTAAAAAGGAAGGTGTTATCTAACCATTTGTGAGTTTGAAGATGCCTGTGCAGCAGTAAACATTGCACTGTTTGCAGCTCCACCGAACTGGCCCAACTGACTTCTCAGCTGAGTTCCTTGGTTCAATTGACTCTGAGACATGCCTGGTTGCATGCGTCCAGGCTGCATCTGCCTATTCTGAAACTGTTGTGACAAGGCTTGATTGTACTGCTGCTGCATCTGCTGTTGTCCAGGGACCTATGAAAGTAGTTATGAGCTTTGTGAAAGAAAAATATATATTTCTGCGTATAGAAAATATATAAAATGAAAGCAATCAATGCAAGAATTGCCTGTTAGTTTCTGTTGAGCCTGCCCCTGTAAATCTTGTAGCTGAGGAATTGTGCTCTACAGGAAAAGTGTGGACTATGTGAGCACCAGGAAAGAAACCATTTAGAAGTAAATGGTGTAGAATGATTGTAAGACAGCAGAACAAAAGGGCAAAGAAATATACTAAAAATTCCTACAACACTGCCGCCGCTGCTACAAACTTAAAGGACACCCGAAGCAAAATTTGCCTTACCTGTGCTAGAATCCCAGCAGCTGATGGCCTCAGCTGCTGTTGAGCATGCAGTTGCTGTTGCTGAGATTGTTGCATCAGCTTTTGCCTGTGCTTTTGTGGGGTTAGATGCTGCTGGGGTGAAGGGGTATTCATCATATTGGTACCTGTCGTAGCTAAAAAGCTAGACAGATGGGTACGGGGACCCTCCGTACAGCGGAGACCCTCCATACCCTTTGTCTTAGGTGAGGGACCGGATGGAGAGAAGCAGAAGACAAATATGTTTGTATGTATTGCTCATATGTGTTGAATGAGGGGAGCCCCCCCCTAGTACATGCCCATGGGGCTTTACTTATAGGGGGCAGGAAGGGACATTTACCTTCTTACCCCCATAGGCGAGAGAGAGAGAAAGGGCATTTTGGGTATATTTGCCCTAAAATCCACTATAAAGACTATATTTACATATGGACAGCAACCCTGAAGGCACAACAGTATTCCTGACGATCCGAAGGTGCGGGGCACCCCTTGGTGCCCTGCTACGACAACTCCCTCGTCTGCGTGGTCCGAGGTCGCGAGGACAGATCCCGTGATCCCGAGGGGTGAGCGGACGTGATCGTATCGCCCCCGGCCCTTGGGAGTCAGGGCCGCCCCGCCGAGGCCATAGCCTCGAGGCGGCATGGGCGGGCGGCCGCCAAGCCTCCCACCGAGGCGTGGGCCTCGGCGGGCGGCTGCGTCGGGCGACCTGGCCGAGGCTATAGCCTCGAGGCGGGCGGCGGGCGAGCCGACGCTGGCCGCCCCACCGAGGCGTGGGCCTCGGCGGCGGCGTGTCGGGCCGCTCCGCCGAGGCCATAGCCTCGAGGCGGGCGGCGGGCGAGGCGGCGTGCCGCCCCCACCGAGGCGTGGGCCTCGAGGCGGGCGGCGTGGGTCAGGCCGCCTCCGAGGTCAGAGCTTGTGAGGCGGCGGGGCTCGGGCCGCCCCGTGGGCATGGGCCCGAGGCGGCCTGCATGGGCCGGCCATGGGCATGGGCCTCGAGGCGGGCGGTGTCGGGCCACCTCGAGAGCCTCGAGGCTCGGCGGGCAGGTGAGCCGCCCACCGAGGCATGGGCCTCGGCGTCAGCCAGCCTCTTGAGGCCGTAGCCTCGAGGCGGGCGGCGATCAAGGCCCGTCTTGAGGCGAGGTGGCGTCTTGGCTTGGCGTGCCGCTACCTTCAGTTGGACTATTTCTTTGGTGTGACCATTTGGGATGCTTCTATTTGGGACCTGATACCGTCCCCCTTTGGCTGCTCCTAGTCGAGTGTCCTCGTGACTTGGAGTGGCGCGAAGGGACTTTGTGCACTTGTCGGAGTTACTGCTGGGCTCTTTTGGGGTTCCGAGGCTGGTGAGGGGGGAGGCGAAGCCGATCGTCGTCCCCCAACTTTCTTTACTTGGGCCCGTTACCGTCCCCCCCTTTGTCCGCTCCTTGTCAAGCGTGTCCGTGACTTGGAGTGGCGTTAAGGGGTTCTGCTTCTTTTCCTTTTTTTTCTGTTTTGATTGGGCCCTTTTGGGATCTTGCCATCTGACGTTGCCGTTGTTCGTGCCGGACCATTTGTCCGTGGGAGGGAGGCAGATGGATCGCCCCTATATTTATAGGATATGGCTCAGGGAGCCCTAGCTTTGTTTGAGGGGGGCGAAGCCTCGCGCCGCCCCCATACTTTTTTAGATAGGGCTCCGGAGAGCCCTAATCGCATGTTGCGAGGGGAGAAGCCTCGCGCCGCCCCCATACTTTTTAGATAGGGCTTTGAAAGCCCTAATCGCGTGTTGGGAGGCGAAGCCTCGCGTAAATCCCATACTTTTAGATTGGCTCAGGAGGCCCAAATCGCATTGTTGCAGGGGAGGGGCCTCGCGCCGCCCCCATACTTTTTAGATAGGGCTCAGGAGGCCCAAATCGCGTGTTGCGAGGGAGGCGAAGCCTCGCCGATCCCATACTTTTTGAGATGGGGCTCGAGAGCCCTAATCGCGTGTTGCGAGGGGAGGCGAAGCCTCGCGCCGCCCCCATACTTTTTAGATGGGGCTCGGGAGGCCTAATCGCGTGTTGCGAGGGAGGCGAAGCCTCGCGCCGTCCCCCATACTTTTTTAGATAGGGCTCCGAAGAGCCCTAATCGCTTTGTTGCGAGGGGGAGACGAAGCCTCGTGCCATCCTCCATACTTTTTGAGATAGGGCTCCGAAGAGCCCTAATCGCATTGTTGCGAGGGGGAGGCGAATCCTCGCGCCGTCCCCCATGCTTTTTTAGATAGGGCTCCGGAGAGCCCTAATCGCTTTGTTGCGAGGGGGAGGCGAAGCCTCGCGCCGTCCCCCATGCTTTTTTAGATAGGGCTCCGGAGAGCCCTAATCGCTTTGTCTCCGCCGAGGAGAGGTCCTCGAGGCGGGAGACTCCCTAGTCGCCGAGGCGGGGCCTCCGGGGCGACTAGGGTTGCTCGTTTAAGCCCGATTTGAAAGGTATCTCCGTCGAGGAGAGGTCCTCAAGGCGGGAGACTCCCTAGTCGCCGAGGTGCAGCCTCCAGGACGACTAGGGTTGCGCGTTTGAGCGCGATATGAAAGATGTCTCCGCCGAGGAGAGGTCCTTGAGGCGGAGACTCCTAGTCGTAGGAGCGACCTCGGGACGACTAGGGTTCTTGCTTAAGCGCGATATGAAAGATGTCTCCGCCGAGGAGAGGTCCTTGAGGCGGGGAGACTCCTAGTCGCAGGCGCGACCTCGGGGACGACTAGGGTTCTTGTTTGGCCGCGATTTGAAAAATATCTCCGCCGAGGAGAGGTCCTCGGCGAGACTCCCTAATCGCCAGGCGCTGACCTCGGGACGACTAGGGTTGCGCGTTTGAGCGCGATATGAAAGATGTCTCCGCCGAGGAGAGGTCCTCGAGGCGGGAGACTCCCTAGTCGCCGAGGCGCGGCCTCTGGGACGACTAGGGTTGCGCGTTTGAGCGCGATATGAAAGATGTCTCCGCCGAGGAGAGGTCCTCGAGGCGGGAGACTCCCTAGTCGCCGGGGCTCGGGGCCATGCGCGACGTCTTGTTTATACACTTCACACCCCGGAGGGTGAGTTAGTGTGCACCAAGGCTCAGAGCCATGCGCAGTGTTTTGTTTATACACTCATGCCTGCGGAGGGCATCGGTGTGCGCCGGGGCTCGTGGCCATACGCGGTGTCTTGTTTATACACTCGTGCCTGCGGAGGGCATCGGTGTGTCTTGGGGCTCATGGCGGCTGTGGCGTCTTGTTTATACACTTCACACCCGGAGGTGGTGAGTGTGCAGGGCTTCGGAGCCATGCGCGGCGTCTTGTTTATACACTCGTGCTGCGGAGGGCATCGGTGTCTTGTAGGGCTCATGGCCATCTGTGGCGTCTTGTTTATACACTCGTGCCTGCGGAGGGCATTGGTGTGCGCCGGGGCTCATGGCCATGCGCGGCGTCTTGTTTATACACTTCACACCCCGGAGGGTGAGTTAGTGTGCACCGGGGCTCGAAGCCATGTGCGGCGTCTTGTTTATACACTCGTGCCTGCGGAGGGCATCGGTGTGCGCTGGGGCTCATGGCCATGCGCGGCGTCTTGTTTATACACTCGCGCCCTCGAGGGGTGTCGGTGTGCGCCGGGGCTCATGGCCATACGCGGCGTCTTGTTTATAGACTTCACACCCCTGAGGGTGATTTAGTGTCAGTTGTCATTATTGAGCCGAAAATTAAATTTTGAGTGGTGACATGTGCAGGCTCGTGATTCCGAAGCAATATGATGCTACGTAAAGGCGCACACTCTCGTCTTGGCCGCTTCTTAACTGCGGAGGTTAGAGTAATGTGAGGATACAATGAGCGTCAGCATGTTTATGATGGTCGCTCTACTAGCTCACCTGGAGTAGCTACACCCCATGCAAAGTCACTAGCTATTTATATACTTGCTCCGTCGTAATACACAACCGAATTGACATGGCAAGCTAATGGTGGCTAAGTGCTAGAAATGCAAGAGGTGCACGGTTCGAGTCTTACTTCTAGCAATCAAGCGACAGCTTTTTGCTATTTAAAATGGAGATTAGGTACTCACCTGTGGCTCTGGGCCAGCCTCATGCGGTTGCCCCGCCTCGATTCACCGAGGCCCAGCGCCGTGAAAGGTGTTGAAATGCTTCATGGATGTGGCCTTGAGCGGGAGGGGCCTCATGAGGTGGGCTCCGTGGCGAGGTGATCCGCTGCAAGTTGGGCCTCGCGCGGGTGGAGCTCGGGCGAGGCATCCTTCGGTCGTGACGGGGCCACGGGAGAAGTGTACCTCGGAGCTTGAGTGGGCCTTTTTTTTTTTTGGTTAAGCCTCCTGTGGGCCGAAGGCCCCTTCGCTGCTGGGCCGAAGCTCATTTCCGGCCGAAGGGCTCATTCCCGAGACTTCCTTACCACATACCTTCGGCCAGTTCAGCGTTCACTCGCACAATCCTGCGAAAAGATGAAGACGAGGTAGTTCCAGGCGGCCTTCGCAGCGGGTGGCTGGAGGCGGCGCCGCGAAGGGTCTCCGAAGGTGAAGCGTCTGCGCGGGCTTGTTGTGGAGAGGCGGCGGAGGGGTGCCAGGCTCTGAGGCGCCCAAGGCGGCGGAGGGGGTGCCAAGGGCTCTGGAGGCGGAGGGCCGAGGGGCTCGGAGGTGGCGGCCCGAGGCCTTCGGGGTTGGTTCTTGGCTGGCGGAGGGCTTTGAGGCGGCCCGAGGCGGCAGAGGAGGGGGACCGAGGGGCTCCGGAGGTGGCGGCCCAGCGGAGGTGCTCTGGGCTCCGGGCTGGTTCTTAGGTTGGAGGAGGCCAGAGGCGCCCAAGGCGGGCGGAGGAGGGCCGAGGGGCTCCAGAGGTGGCAGGGCTCCGGAGGCGCCAGTGCTTCCTGAGGTCGGGGACTCGGTCTGGGGAAACATGGGCGCTCGGGTGGAGCCCTCCATGGAGGCGTTAGCGGCACGAAGAAGGGTCTGGGGACTCATGTGGCGAAGGCATGAGTGCTCGGGTGGAGGCCCTCCGTCAGCGGCGTCGGTGTGAAAGGTCCGGGGACCCGTCTGCGAAGGCATGGGTGCTCGGGTGGAGGCCCTCCGCAGCGACGTCGGTGTGAAGGGTCTCGGGACTTCGCCTTGGCGAAGGCATGAGTGCTCGGTGGAGAGCCTCCGCAGCGGCGCGGGCGACGGAAGGGTCTGGGGACTCAGCGGCGAAAGGCATCCGGAGGCGGCCGGAGCTCGGAGGGTGCCGTTGAGCCGAGGCGAGGCGATGCGCAGCGGCAGCGAAGCTGCGCCTCGGCGGGAGGCGAGGTGGTGGCGAGAGGCTCGGGTGAGTCGGGTCAAGTCGGATGGAGGCCAGAAGTGGACGAGCTTCGGGTGGCGGTGGCACCTTTGGAGGGTAACGAGGTCGGGGGCCGGCCATGTTTTCTTTGTGGTCGACGGTCTTTGCTTTCGGGGATGTAAAATTGCTTTCGGGGATGTGGGACTTGACCATGTTTTGCTTTGGTAGAAGGTGTTGTGGGAACATGGGGCTTGGCCATGTGTTTTGTCTTGGCGAAGGTAGAGTGACCGGCTCCTCTTTTGTGTAGCTTCTTGTTCTGTCGTCACGACGGGCGCCAACTGTCGTAGCTAAAAAGCTAGACAGATGGGTACGGGGGCCCCTCTGTACAGCGAAGACCCTCCGTACCCTTTGTCTTGGGTGAGGGACCGGATGGAGAGAAGCAGAAGACAAATGTGTTTGTATGTATTACTCATATGTGTTGAATGAGGGGAGCCCCCCCCCCTAGTACATGCCCATAGGGCTTTACTTATAGGGGGCAAGAAGGGACATTTACCTTCTTGCCCCCATAGGCGAGAGAGAGAGAAAGAGCATTTTGGGTATATTTGCCCTAAAATCCACTATAAAGACTATATTTACATATGAACAGCAACCCTAAAGGCACACCGGTATTCCCGACGATCCGAGGGTGCGGGGCACCCCTTGGTGCCCTGCTACGACAGTACCTGACCTAGGGTTGTTAGCATACGGCATTGGAGGAGTAGATACATTTTCGAAATTAGGGGTTCCTGTGGTTCCAGGTGATGGAGCAGATCTGCCAAGTAACTGTCCTCCAGACACCTGCAAGAAGTAGTATGAAGGCAACACATCTGAAGATTAAGATAGAAAGATCAAACATGTGTCTGAGTTTAGGTTGGTGATTGCTATTCTCAAACGCAATTATCTTTTGATGTTTCGAAAGAAGGCACTCTAACGAACACTTAATACAGTTGACCATTAGAAGGACTGAAGGAATGACATTGTCGGGTCAGACATTATATGGCCGATCAATAGAACAGGAAAACAACAAAACTTGGAGAGAATATTGATGTCATGCAACAATGAATGAATCAAGCATATGCCTTTCAAGTATGCCTTCTGTAACTTTTTTGCTTTCAATCCAAGGAGCAATACAATGGTCCTCTTCTAATTTCATAATGATCAAAGACGGTAATACTGATATACACAAACCAGCATTGGATTTCCCTGGACATTGACAACGTTAGGTGCAAATGTTGAGGTATTTTTGGGATAGACACCTACAAATATAAATTGCAGTTAGATGCTGATATTGAAGCGCTTTATGACACATGTCTCAATGGTATTTATTTTAGCACTTGAGGTTACCAGAAACATAGCATAATAAAAGCCCCTTCAGTAGCACGCAAACTTGAGACAACTCATGGTTACTATAACTCAGAACAGTGGACCATGAAACAAAAAGTGAGTACATCACAAGATCTACACATACCAGAATTATCACCAAAATTATGTGCCCCGTCTCCAGAAACAAGTACTTCCACTAAATGGCTAGGAAGAGAGGAATGCAGCAGCCTTTGGTCTCCGGTATCCGCAATCCTGAGAGTCAAGACTATTTCATCATGGACTATAGACATGGAAGTCATAATACGAATAGGAGAAATACGGAGTTATTTATTTTGGAAGTCTAATAAGCATTAATGTCTTTCACCTTCACCATAATTTACTACCGCTCTAAGTAGGCCTTCTTGCTCCTGTATCTTTGCAGCCTGTGCCTTGTCCAATGTAGGACCAAGATTTGTCCCCTGACGGGCTCCTAGCTCATAAGTCTTACGGCACTCAGCAATTACTTTCTCAGCAGTTTCACATGCACTCTCAATCATGTCTATTCTAGCCTGAAAGGAATAGCACCAAGTCCCATTTTATTTAACAGACAGCCAACAGATCAATCGGCGACAAGGCGATATAGGTTTGAATTCTTCATACCGCATTAATCACCTTTAACTTTTCAATTTGTGAAGGCACTGGTAGATTTGTTATTGCAGACAACAGATGCTCCCTCTTCATAGTTTCCTCAACTTCCATCTCAGGTAATAGCTTTGACGACAGCATTACAGGAAGTACTGCAATACTCATTCAGCTCAAATAGGAATAATGCCGTAATACTAGTATCAAAAGAAGAATGATTGTAACTAATGACAATAAGCAACATGGGAACACTAAATTGCAATGCACCACAACCACCTAGAGGAATCCTGATACAGTACCATTTTGTTAGGTCATTTGCTACTGATTCTTATCATACTTATTTATCCCAGAAAAACTTATGAAATTAAGGCAATGCCAGTATACAACTAAGAAAATTATCAACAAATTGCGCATAACATATGTCTGAAACATCAGGAAATCATTACCAAGTGCCCCTAGAAGAAATTAGCTTAAACTAAAGATAACAGGTGGTAGCTCAGTCTTAGGTTTAATTTCAGCATTTAGATCGAAGGAATTACACATTGTCGAAAACTGAGAAAGTCCACAGATTGGATCTTCATGTTCAATACAACCTGTCAAAAACCGAAGAAATGGCATGGAATTTTGAGCTGATAGTTCCAAAATCCAAATGCAACCATAATATTTCCACTGGGCATACTTCTAGATCTCATTCATCCATATTGCAAATAACAGAAGCCCTGATTTTTTTTCTAACAATATATGAAATTCCAGGTGAGTCATCATTTCATCAAGTGTTGAGCAACATTGAACAGTCAAAGTCTCTGTTTGGTGTTTGGTCAAAAAAGGAAATACTTGTTTGATGGATTCCTTGGATTCAACAGTGGTTGCTAACTTGCTCGTTTGGGTAGTGAAAATACCCGCTCATGGTGATATGTAAACTTAGCAGAGTTCTTTCATATTTAGATGGTTTCTTCCCAAAAAATTGTGCTTCGATTTATACACTTCTCAAAGGGAAAAACTTTCTTTCCAGGCCTAATTGAAATTAGTATCTCTTAGTCCATTCACAATCGTGTACCCTCATCATCATATTTCTTGATATTTGCATCTCTGAATCAGAAACAGTTCTGTTTTGTAATCGAAACATTAAGCTAATCATATGTTACTGTAATTACATAATACTAGCCACAGAGAAGAAGAGCTATGCATGATACTTAAATGATTAAAAAGGCAATTTCAGAACAGCATACTTGCGGCGTTCTGGGCATTGACGTTTCGGGGGTACACCATAAACACCTTGGACACCTTCTTGATGTCCTCCACGATATTGAAGAGCTCCATGCTCACCATCGAGAACTGCCCAAGCACGTCCTGCCTGCCGACCACCACGACAGTCATATCAGCGAGCTATCGCACCGCAATATTAGCAGAAACAGAAGGATCCGAAACCCTAGACTTCACTTGAGGCAGCAATCGGGAGGGGAGAGGAGGTGAGGGGGGCAGTACCACTTGGGAGAGGCGTTGGGATTGGTGCGGGCGATGGCGTCGAAGTCCTCTAGGATGCGGGAGATGGCCTTGTAGAGCCCCACCACGCGCGCGCGCGTCCCCTCCAGGTTCAGCTGCTGCTGCACCCCCGCGCTGAGCCGCTCCGCCCGGGGAGCCGCCGCCAACGCCTGCTGCTCCCCTGCTGCCGCGCCCGGGGGTGGGTGCCGCTCCTAGCGCCGCCGCTGCGTCCATCGCCGGCAGTGGCGGACCAGGATTTTTAGAATGAATAATCAATTATTTGTCATGCAAATGCAAAACTGTGGATTTCAGGATTTATAACTCTACGTCTGAAGACTCTGAATTACATATCTTTACCAAATAATTAGATCTCCTTTTTTAGGATAGGTGTTCCGATTTCGAAGCTAGTTTGTTCGGATATACCGATATCAATACGTCGATACTGTAAGATGTCATTCCTAAAAAAACAATGATACGATGATACACGTATATATAATAAAATACAAAGAATATAGAAATTAATGATATCATATGATGAAATGGGCGATATAAGGCAAGCATAATGATATGAATTAAACAACAAACTATAGATATCAATGACAGTCGAGGAGGTGAAAACTAGGAATAGAGCTATTTTAGCTCTAGGCTTCTTATTTTGCTGAGTTATATTGTTGTTGCAAGGTGTGACCAAGACTTGTGCTTGGTGCTTGGTCGTCGTTGTTTTCTCAATTTTTTTTGTTCTGGGTTGTAGCACTATACCGCTAAAACTTTTTTTTTCCTCTAATAGTGATCGGTAAAGCTCCTATTTTCTTTTTTTAAAAAAAAAACTTGTACTTGGTGTATGGTCGTTGTTATTTTCTCACTTTTTTTCTAGGTTGTAAAACTTTTTTTCTTCCTCTAATAGTGATCGGTAGAGCTTATGCCTTCCTTTTTAAAAAAAATGACAGTTGCATATCTTATTGATCCTGCTCTTTTTTTTCTTTTTTCCTATCAGTAATAACCCCATCTAAGAATGTTCCTTTCATAGAGCAAAAATTAGCATGTAAACATATGTAACAAGGGCCCAACAGGTCTATCTTCCAAGGATTGTAAGAAAGTATGAAATCAAATAGATATGCTTTTAAAGGGTTGCAACGGAGTATGAAATGAAACAAGATGACTTCAATGGATTTCAACAAATGACAAAATTTACATACTGGCAATCTGTACTGACTGGAATCTCCTCCGTGGATGTGGTTATTACCATCAAATGATAATAAACAGCTTAAAGGAGTAAAGGACTATGATTTTTACGCAATCTAATGCATTACAGTTTAATGCTTGACCTTCTGAAATTTATTTAGAAAATAGCTTATTATTGTTAAGAAAATGATGTCCAAATAAATAGATAATTATGATCAGAAAGAACTAATAGAAATTGGATGTAATATTTCCTTTTGATCCAAGAGGACCGCATAAAGAACCAAACAGATGATTAAGGATGCAACCACGTCATGCATATAGACATATACACATGTAAAATAGAAGCAAAGATGCTTAAAGGTTTGTCAAACAAACCTGACTCAGGAGATTATCATCAGTTGGGAGTCTAAGATCATCCTTACTGTTACCATTCTCAGTAAGAAGGCTCACCTGAAAGAAATAACATGATAAATATTGAATTTTACATTTATTCACAAAATAAGACACTTTTGCTTATTACTAGAACATACAAATACATCCTCTAATATGTCAATCAGCTGGTACTCAGTACGATTCACATGTGGCATTGCTTAACCATCCGAAACAAAAAACAAGACTCAATAGAACATAACTCCTGATGGCACCGCTCACATTTGCATTACGTCTCTCATTACTCCCACCACCTTCCTCCTCGCTAATTCGTCAGGAATTGATCACCCAAATCCAAAAAAACCATCCCCACATATCGATCAACCATTCACATATAACAATTAACAGTATTTTATCGTAGTATGAGTTATGACCAGAAACAACTTCACTCGTGCACACCGAAATTGCAATCGCACATCATCATCGAATTGAGTTCGAGGTATACCTTGCTGGGGCGGTTCTCGATGACGAGGTAGCTGTTCTTGCGGATGGTGTTGGCCTGCTACGGGTAGGTCTTGGACGCCCCCGCGTCGGCCTTCGACTCGAAGTGGAGCTCCTCTGAGTCCGACATGACGATCTTAGCTTCCCTAAAACAAACCAAATCTAAACAACAAATTGACCATTTATTCCCCCATATTTTAACACCAAGAAAAAAATATGGAATCCGGATGGTGCTTGGCGCATGCGGAGGCGGCGCGATCCTGAGGGCGCACGGGGCTCGGCTTGCATAGGATCCCGCCGGGGGGAACGCACAGCAGAACGAAGGTTAGGGAGGAGGAGGGCGGCGGGCGCGAGGCGCAGCGAGGAGGCGGCGATGGGAGGCGGCGGTTTGGTGTGGCCGGCGGGTGCGGCGGTTTGGCAAGCAGAACGAAGGTTAGAGTGGGGAGGGGAGAGGGGCGGCGGGCGCGAGGCATGCGTGGAGGTGTGCGGCGATGGGAGGGGCCGTGGTTTGGCGTGGCCGGCGGGTGCGGCGGTTTGGCAAAGGGGATATGAAGATTATGGAATGAGGTGGGGAATTGGGAGTGTTCTCAAGACTCAATAGTCAGGATAAGAGGCAGATTTTACTTTGGCAACGCTTATGCTTTCTGTTGCAAGATTTACGTTGCTATACGTAGTTTTTGTTGTAGTGTCAAACACTGAACTTTTTATTATTTAATCTATTTTTAAAAATATTTTTAAGATAACCTCTCCTTAACTTTATTTTCAATTCTAACCTCTTTGGCCACGCTACAACGCATGACGTGGCAAAAGCACGTTGTTACGTCACGAATTTTGGCGTGGCAAACGAGTATTGTCACGCTACTCCTCTTGGTGTAATAGGACTTAGTCCAAAAACAGATACGTGTTGGTTCGGAGGGTTATCGTGGCAGGTTTGGCCACACCACGGTCGGTGATGTGACATCACAGTTTGGTCACGTCTCGGGTCATGGCGTGACCAAAGGGAATTGGAAATAAAGTTAGGAAGATGTTATCTTTAAAATATTTTTAAAAATGAATTAAAAAATAAAAAAACTCTCAAACACTCAACACAACAGCAAGGCCTCCTAAAAATAGGACAACTCCAAATTTCCAAAGTTTGAACTTTGAAGTTAACTAAAACTCCACCAAAATCTGCTAAAAATCCCATCGAAATACATGAGCGTTTTAGTGTTAGGACGGGTGATATCTTTGTGAGGTGATTGATTCTTGGTTGGTTACTAGTTGATTTATTTGAGCATATTGGTTAGGAAAAAATAATTTGGAATATTTTGTGGAACTAGAAACATGTCCATGCTGTTTGGCCTTAGTGTAACACCAAGTATTTAGTTTCATGAACCTGCAGCACAACTTGCCAAGAAATGATATCCTGAAGGGCAGGGGTGGAACCGGGGGTGCAAGGTATGCACTAGCACCCCCAAAAATCGGAAGAACGGGAGGGAATGAGTTCATCAATCATTAGTTCTTCATTCTTGAATGATTCTTCAGACTTCGGTGAATCAGACAATCATTGGGCTATGTTTCTGCCTGACAGCCCAGCCCAGCAGGCCACCACCGAAGCCTGAAGGTCCATGACTCGATTCCATTCACCAATTGGTCCAAGACTCCTAACTCCAGTCCAACCCACGGCCAGCCGAAATGCCGAATACACCACCGACCACTCCAAATCGGCAAATCCAATCCTCTCCTGTCTCCTCCCGGCTTGGCTCCCCAACCTTAATCTCTCCCCTTAGTCCTCCCCAGTCCCCAATTCCCTAGCGGCCAACGCGAGGCGAGGACCAGGGAAGCAAGCGGCACGGCGCAGAGCAAGCGGCTAATGGCGCGACGTGGGAGGACGGCGGGTCGGCGATCTGGGGCACATGCTTGAGCAAAGCATCGGCGTGGGCGCCACAAAGACAGTCAGGGACTCGGGAGCCAGGACACCGGGGACGCCGGGATGGCGGGACACGGTCGGTGCCTGGTGCTGCTGGTGGCCTGGTGCTGGTGCTTGGTGATTTGTCGATTTAGTGAAGCAGGTGAGTTGCTTAATGCTTTGAGTTGTGAGTTGCTTACTTGCTTTCTGTTACTTGATACGTCTATATGTTGGTTGGACTTTGGAGACTTGGACTCTTAGAGAGACAGAGAGTTGGAGTTTGGGAGTAGTGGAGTACAAAGTATTGAGTAGTGGACTAGTGGTTGGTTGCTTTCTGTTAGTTCTTTCTATATGTTAATTGTGAATGGAAATTAGAAAGTTTTGTTACAATATGTCAATGTAGATTGTGAACAGGGACGGAGGATAATGTAGGCTAACATGGGTAGTGGCCCCTCAAAGATTTTAAATATTTTTTGAACACCATGTATGCATACTTTATATATATATATATATATATATATATATATATATATATATATATATATATATATATATATGTATGTATGTACGCACGTATACTCTCAATGATGGCTATGCTCACCTGTGTTCGTGTATAAATATATATCTATACGCATGCACATATACTCTCGATGAATTTGTATACGTAATTTACATGATGGTTACACTATATATTAGGTTGTAGGCACTCACTGAGCTTAAATAGTGCAATTTAGATTGGGTAAGGGCCCCTATTGCACTTTGCCAAACTCTAAAGAAATTATACTACTAATATGCGTTCTCTATCGTATTCAGTTTGTAATTCTCTCGAGTCTAGCCCCCCTATAATTTGTTTGAAGCTCCGAAGCTCCGTCACTGATTGTGGAGACATGAAGAGGAATAGAGACATCCTTTTTTTTTTGGGATCGAGAAGTGAAGATAAAGAATATTTTATCTTCTTCATCACCGGCGGAAGGGGTCCAGGGGAATTGTGAGTGTGAAGTGTATATCTCTATCATCTAATTTCTAGCTCTGCCACTGCTGAAGGGACAAGGGGTTTATTTCAATATTAATCTGGTGGAATTTGCTCCCCTTTCTTTGAGTAGACACTGAGATTTGCCTACTTTTTAGCACTCCGAAAAAAGTATAAATTGCATACTCTCTGATAGTACTAGAATCAAAAGTGCAATTACTTCAGGAAAAAATAGCATTTGCGTAACCTCCTCTCCAATCTGCATTGCCATCAAGACTCGACAAGATCCGAAAGTACCAAGCTAGCAGTGCTGCGAAACTGCGAAGTGCTCATAAGTTCCCCGAGTAAGCCTCGACGAGACTTGAGCACCAGTTATTACACTTACTATAGCCTACTAGGCCAGTACCACACACGATCCAATGCACCTCATCATCACATCACATTACAACGTAAGCACGTACACTTGCTGCAAGTTTGAACAACGTGGAGTTCGAATTCGAACGGCGCCTCATAAAACGCAACTAACCCAACAGCATCCACTCCGCTAGCGGCTACAGCGCAGCAGCACCTACAAAACTCGAATTGCACAGCGGCGGCACGCGACTGGTTGTAGGAGTAGGCGAGTAGCACTCTAATTGCACCAAGAAAATTCATCACATCGACGGAGATGTCTCACAAGAAGCTGCCGGCGCCGGCCGTGGTCTCCACCGGCTGCTCCGGCATCATGTCCTGCCTATCCCTCCACCGCCGCGGGCCGGCGCCGCAGCCGCGAAGCAACGACGAGGCGCCGCTGCGGGAGAGGACGAGCCACGCGGACGGCGGCGGCGACGCGGCTGCAGAGCAGTACTGGAAGAGGGTGCAGTTCTTGGAGGAGATCAGGAGGTTGGGCAAGTGGCTGGGCCAGGAGGAGAGGCTCGGCACCGGTGCCGAGTGCGCCAGGAGCAATGCCAAGGCCAGAGATCAGGAGAGCAGCAGCAGCACCGCCGCGACCAAGAGGTGTGTCAGCGTTGGACATAGTGCCGGCGGCGTTCAGGAGATGGTGAAGCTGGAGGATGGCAGCTACCTGCACGAGATCAGGCGGGTGGGGCGACCGTGGGAGCGGCTTGCCATGCAGGTATCGCAGCCCGTCGTCCCGGAGAACGCGGCGAGCGCGTCGGAGGTGAGTTAGCTCTCGGTTAACCTTGCGATCCACGGATCCATGTCCATGTCGCTGATCCCTGTTTTGGTTGACAATTGCATTAATTGTCTTCACAAGGTTCTTGACAAGATGACGATGACCAAGGCGAAAGACGTGTGCAAGATCCTGCTGAAGATGATGCCGATGAAGGACATAGCCGGCCGGCAGAAGCCCGGCGAAACCGTACTCAGGACGGCGAGGCTCAACTCAGGGGACGACTTCTTAGAGGCTGTCCTGTTCAAAGCAATGGACAAGATGGAAGGGTTGGTCCTCGAAGGCCTAAAGATCCAGATGGCCTCAACGACGACTGACTTCACCACGGCCACCGTCGCTGCTGCCGACCGAAAGCGGGAGGAGACGACGGTCAGTAAGGACTGCATGGTCCATGTGATCCTGATACAGGTCAGGGACCCAAAGGAAGGGTATGGCGCCACCGGTGACCCCATGATTGGGCTAATGGAGGTCTCTCTGGAGAGGAAAGATGGCAAGGTGAAGCTGGAGATGCAGGAGCTGCACATTGCCGGGATCATCTTCTCAAACAGGACGAGAGGTGATAGCAGAGGCATGATGTGGAGCGCTTCTCTGAGGCAATGCAAGGGATTGCATAACGGCGGCGGCGGCGATGGCTGCGATGGCTGCCGGTACAGCTATGTTCGGAACCCAAATCGTGTTTTCCAACAGTAGGTATTCGGTAGAGTGAAATGTGGCTAAAGAGTATCCAAGTAAGGTCAGTTGGATGGAAATGGCCTATTAATTGTTAGCTGGCAGCAGAAGTAGATGTTTGCATATGTTTGTAGTAATAAAACTTTAGAAACGTTTTTGTTTCATTATGTTCAAAAAAAATTACTCAATCATATTCATTGTTTTTGTATGGTTTACTGTGTATAAAGTTTGATTTACAATGCATTGCTGTTTGCAAAATATTTATCGAAGTACCTGTGGTAAAAGGGGAGATCAATACGAGTACGAATTAGAACCGTTCCGTGTAGGAATTAAGCCGGCGTAGTTACGGAAACAAGAGATTGAATCTGTAATCCGTCAGACAAGGAAATTAACTTGCATAGTTGCATGCCGAATTTTGTTAGGAAGCGAATCCAATCGATCGGGCGATGATCCCTAATCGGACTCGTAATTGACACCACGCCTATAAGATTAGTCAAACTATCGCCAAGAATCCATCGTACGTCCTAGACTCCTAGCACGCAGAGCAGCGCAGCCATGGCATCAAGCGACAATGAGGAGGACTACTACTGCAGCGAGGACGACGATCAGAGCTACCAAAGCGCCTGCGATTTAAGCGAGGACGACGGCGGCGGCTGCAGCGACGGCGATTATACGGACGACGACAGCGACGACGTGAGAGCCTGTGCTGAGGAAGCGGAGGACGACGCACCGGCGGCGCGCGAGAAGAGGTACATCGTTGTAACCGAGGATGGTGTACGCGCACGGCAAGACGTTGACACGGCCAGAGTAGCCGAGTTGCTCTCGATCCCGTCGGGCTTTGCGGCCGTCCTCCTCCGACACTACACAACTGGAGCTCCGGCGGCCTTCAGGACAAGTGGTTCTCGCATGACCAGCGCATCGGCGACGCCCTCGGCCTGCAGGTGGACGGCGTCCCCACGGTGCTCAACGACCGGCCGCTCACCTGCGTGATATGCTTCGATCCTTACTCCCCGGGCGAGATGAGATCGGCGGGATGGTCCCAGTACTACCGCTACGAGTGCTGGCGTGGCTACATCCACGCCGCGGCGGGCGACGGCCAGAGGTACCTGTCGCTGCGGTGCCCGGACCCGTCTTGCTCGGTGGCCGTAGTCCGGGAGCTGGTCGACGAGGTTGCCGATGACGGGGACAGGGAGCGGTACGCGACGTTCTCGCTCCGGTCATACGTGGAGGAGAGCAAGAAGATCAGATGGTGCCCTGGGCCGGGGTGCACCCTGGCCGCGGAGCTCCTCGTCGGCCAGCAATGAATGGAGCCGCTCGACGTGTTCTACGAGTGCAAGCACGGCTTCTGCCTGCGGTGCGGCGAGGAGGCGCACCGGCCGGTGTCGTGCGAGACGGTGCGCAAGTGGCTGATCAAGAACAGCTCCGAGCCGGAGACCATGAACTGGGTGCTGACCAACACGAAGCACTGCCCCAAGTGCCGGCGCGCGATCGAGAAGAACCAGGGGTGCATGCACATGACGTGCCGGCGGCCTTGCAGCCACGAGTTCTGCTGGCTCTGCCTCGGCCCGTGGGACGAGTACAAGGGCGGCGACCACTTCCACTGCAAGAGCTACGAGGAGGCCAAGGCCGAGGGCACGCTCACTGACGAGGAGGCCCGGCGGTTGCAGGCCGAGGCTTCGCTCGACAAGTACCTGCACCACTATGAGCGCTGGGCGGTGAACGAGATGTCGCGGCAGAAGGCGCTCGAGGACATGGACCAGCTGCAGGGCGGCGGGTTCGAGAGGCTGTCCGCCGCGGTGGGCGTGCCACCGACGGAGTTCGACTTCTTGACCGAGGCGTACGCGCAGATCGCCGACTGCCAGCGGGTGCTGAGGTGGACGCACGCCTACGGCTGCGTGAAGAAGAAAAGACAGGAGCGAGCAAACGAGTCACCTTAGAAATCTCGCAAAGCACAAAGCAGTTTAGTGAGCTAATAGTGTTGTGCTGGTGTGGTGAGAAAAGGAAAAGGAAATAATTTGATACTCTAGAAAAAGACGGGAATCATCCCATTCCTTCTCCTGTGAGGGAGGGAGGGACGAGCAGATAGATAGTTCACTGCTGACCAATTAGACGTAGCAGTTTCTCTTATACACGAATACATCTCTCTTTTGCTTTCAGCAAATTAACAGTGTAGTGCAAGAGAAGAACAAGATTACGTACGTATAACTCCACCCGGATGGGATATGTTCTTTCTAGAGAACAACCACCATCTTTGAAAAGAAAGGCACAGCTAGCAGATGCATGATGCCGGATTTGGAGGGGGATGTTGCCCACGTCGGTGTTGTGACCGACGATGGTGAGGTTTATGTGCCGTTTTCTCAGGGTCATCGGATGGTTAGTGCTGCGATTGGATCTAGGTTTTGGAAATTACAAGAAGGTGATTCGTCCGACGATGATGAGATCATCTTGGCGGAAGCGGCAGTCGATTCGAGAAAGCAAAATCAGTCGACTGTCAGTGCTGGAGGTGCCTCGGAATCTTCAAGCGGTAACGGAGTTCAATCTTCCATCTCACCTTCTTTTCGCAGATCTTTGCAGGTCTTTGATGATGCAATTGCGGCGGGGTACTCTCCTGCGGAGCTCCGTGTGGTGGGTTTTTGCCGGAACAGAGCAAGAATCAGTCATGGCAAGGGCTGGTACCGCCTCCTCGCTTGTCTCCTCCAATGACTTTGGCTGCTGCCATGGATCGAGCTTGCAGGCGACAGAAGTCAAGGCCAGAGTGCCGAGTCAACAGAGCTTCATTCTCACCGGAACTGAAGGTCATTCAAATTTTGGATGTTCAGTCTTTTTTGCCGAATCCGGTGCCAATCCAAAAGTTGGTTAGTGCTGTTAGCATTGGGCGGGCCTAGTTGAGGTCGGTGGGCCTATTAACAATTCGGTCCAACATCAAAAGAAGGGATTACCCTGGCTAAGTAGGGTTGTTGGAAAGAGCTGGCGTGCATCATCTCGTCAATTGGCTACGCGTCTTCCTGGTGGCGGGTCCAGGTTTGCAAGTGGTGAACGGTGCACGTACAAGGAAGCGCTTGGGGATTGCCGCTCCATGGCTTTTGGTCGGGGACAAGCCAGCAGCGATCAGTTGCGTAATCTTGGTGTAGCTGTGTCGTTGGTTGGATTCAACATTGAGCGGTTCCCGAATTCTGCTGTGGGAGATCCGATTGCTGGGGTTAACCTTGGTGGGGGACAACAGAGGCCGGGAGGCAGGGGTTTCTTCGCTGGTAGGGCTGGCATTGGTGGCCAGGCTTATGAGACAGGTGGAGCCACAGCTTTCGACAATGGGAAGTGCCCGGACAGCGGTGGCGTTGGCCAAGCTAGTGGGCAGGATTTCTTCGGAGGTGGACAGTTCCCTGGCAATGGAGGTACTGGGTAGTTTTCAGTCAGTGATGGTGCCGACGGACAGGTTGCAAGGCGGGGCGGTGTTTTCAGCGGGCAAGGAAGTCTCCCAGCTATTGGTGTGGGTAGTAATAACATTAATCAGTTTCAGGCTCAGGGGCCTAGCAATGGCCATGGGAGGGTTGGAGGCGGCATCAGAGGTCGAGGACGTGGCAGGTTTGGTGGGGTTTTTCATCATGGTAACACCGGACCCGCAAATACTATTTCCAATGTTATTTGCTTTCGGTGTAAAGAGAAGGGACATAGAATAGCCAGTTGCAAAGTAATCTTATTATGTGATATTTGTGAGGGCGATGATCATTTAGCAAACAAGTGTCCGTTGTCGCTGAGACCGAGACCTGTCACTAACTTGTGCGGTTCGGGGCTGATGGGTTGAGGTTTTACCACATCCCAACATCTGGGTCGAAGAAGTTGAAGAAAGAGAATAATAAGATGGGGCTTGTCAGGATCATTGGTGATCAACTGTCAGAAGATCTTATGATTGCAGAGCTAAGAAGACTAATTCCAACGAATTGGAAGCCTTAGGTGGAGGTCCACGGGGATAAGGCATTTTTAGTTCATTTTTAATCCAGACTTGATATGCTTCGTATGGTGGCCATTGGGGACGTGCATGTGAAAGAGCATAAGGTGGTGTTGTAATTCGAGGAATGGAATTTGAAGCCAACACCTAAGTACCAGCTTCAGAAGGTTTGGGTTCAGGTTCTGGGGGTGCCTTTTGAAGTTCGTGACTTTCTGAGCCTTTGTGTTACAGGTTCAATCATCAGCACGACTTTGAGAGTGGACATGGAAAAGGTCTGCAAGAATGATCTAGTTCATATGTTGGTGGGAGTTCTGGACATAGAAGCCATACCTTCAAGTGTTGAGATTATGGTCGGTGAAAATGTCTATGACATTTTCTTCAAAGTGGAGGTTGCGGAGGTAGCTGATGAAGAAGTAAACATCTATCAGCAAGAGGATCATGAAGGGAAGGACAATCTGGAAAGAGGCAAAGATACTGAGATGGAGGATAGAGATTCTAAAAGATTCAAGAATAATTCAGTTCTTAAATCTAGCGCTCCTGAGAACCGTGAGG
The DNA here is from genome assembly GCA_036346405.1 of Phyllostachys edulis. NCBI lineage: Eukaryota > Viridiplantae > Streptophyta > Magnoliopsida > Poales > Poaceae > Phyllostachys > Phyllostachys edulis. Next base: position 61,907,026 of record CM070561.1, on the reverse strand, counting down.
GTCAGTCCACCTCAATTACCAAGAGGAATACCTTGGGACTTTTGGCCTCGGATACAGTCTGGGTTACGCCAAGGGAAGATCGAAAGGTGACAACGACTATTGCACCAGGGGATGGTGTGTTCTTGGAGAGCACCAAGGAACTTTGCCCGGACACAACCTTGCCTAGTTTTTCTGCAAATCAATTAGCTGATTCAAAGGCTGCTGAGGTGGAGGCTATTGACTGTTCTGCTTTGGATTTACTGGAAGAGCAGGAGGTCCCAGGTGGTGGGTCGACCCAGGAGCAGGCTTTGGATGCGGCAAAGGTGTTGGGCGGCGTTTTGTTGGTAGTGCAGGAGGTCGCTGTTGTTGCGTCACCACAGGTTGGCCGACAACCCTTTGGACAATGTCTCACCGCTGCTGATTTTATTGACTCATTGGCTAGACAAGGAAGGACAGAGGAAGCAATTATTGACAAGGCCATTGCACATCCCCACGTCGGCCAGTCAAACATTACTCGGCATAGGACTCCGGGTGTGACAAAGCCATTACCGCCGGCTAGCATGAAGGCTTCTCTTCACTGGATTCCGGATTGGGCAAGAACATCAAGGTGGGCTTTAGTTGTCCCATAACTGATGGGGTTATTCGGTCACCATTGATTCACAAGGAGGATACGATGGAGCCTCGACAAAGTGAGCGCATTAAGAAGTAGTAGTCTGGTGATGGTGACTTGGTCCAAAAGGCTATACAACGTGCAAAAGTGCGAAACCTCGAAGTTGATTCAAGCAATCCAAGTCTGGTAATAATATTTCATTTGTGCCTTTTTCTGATGAGCAAATTGTTGAAACAATTGCTAGCATTGGCATTTCATTAGGAGTTGATAGTTCTAAGATTGGAAGTTCAATTAACAATCTTAAGAATATTGAACTAGGAAGATTAAAAAATAAAGAAATTGTAGAAGTAGAAGACATAGTGGATGAAAATCTAGATTGCAATGATTTATCTACCTTCAGTCACTTTTGCAATGATTTAGATGGTAATTTGGAGGATGACCAATCTAATTTCACATTAGTGACATATAAAAAGAGGTCGAAAAGAAGAATTTCCATAATAGGCCAATTAAATTAAAGTTAAAATGAAAGGTCTTTTTTGGAATAGCAAAGGTCTGGGAGACTTGGCTAAGCATCGTTATATTTGTGATTTGGTTAAGGAACAACATATAGATTTTGTGGCCATTTTGAAAACTGGTAAAAAAGACTTTCAGTGGCTTGTCTTAACCATCTTTGTGGTGGGCGGGATTTTTTGCGGCATTTTTTGATGAGGACACCGACCCTAAGGATGCAACCATCGCTTCGACTTTGACCGTGCATCCTCTACTTCAACAACATCCTCTCCAATAGGACTTTCGGCTACTGCAACACCATATTACCCAATTGAATCGCGCTACGTCTACATGCCATGGTGTTATGTCTACATGCCATGGTACTATGTTTACATGCCATGGTGCTACTGCATGTGCCAATCAGGAGTTCAAGCTGGATACATGTTGGTCAGATCAGTTCGGAATCAGCCTGACAGCACTGACTTCAAACGGCCATAACTTTCACATACGGTGTCCGTTGGAGGTCCACGAGTACTTGATGGAAAGCTGATTTTGTTATCTTTCCAACGGATCCAACCTCACCTCCAAATTCCTTCTGGACTGATCGCAATCATCAAAAGAAGGCGTCATATCACTTGTTTGGGCCAAACTGGGCTTTGTAATCATACTGAACTTGGCCCATCTGCGGCGTTCACCGGTGCGGTTACTGTTCACGTGAACAGTAGCCCGCAACCTTTAGTACCACCCGCTAGTTCTTTTCCATGTGTGGCTCCCCTCCCCTATATAAGGAGGCCACACCCTTTAGTTTTCCGGGGTTTTCTTAGGATTATTTCGCATAGCGTTTAAATGCTGCTTGTTCGGTTGAGAAACCCCAACTTGTGAACTTAAAGATTTATTTGCAATACAATTTCAGATTGCATCTTCTACTCTCTTGCTTGTGTTCTCGATTCGCTTGCGGAGATAGCCTTCTTAGCAGGTCAACCGCGTTAAACGCAGTTGATAACCAACGGAGCGATGGTGTAGTGATTGCGAGGGTTCGATCTGTTTTGGTGAACCTTTGGATCATCAACGTCGAGTTCTCCACAATCGACTTATCAGTACCTTTCGGAAGATCGGGCCACCGTCACATCATTTTTCTTCCCCACAAGGTCGGTCAGGGGGTATCCTCTTAGGGGTGGATTCTCGGGTTTTCGATATTGGCTCTATCGATGCTGGTGATTTTTATGTTAAGTTTCATCTAAAAAATAGAGAGGATGATTTCCAATGGGTTCTTGTGGTTGTTTACAGTGCAGCTTAAACTCAATTCAAGGAAAAGTTCCTTACTGAACTAGTTCATGCCTGTAGGAAAGAATCTCTTCCTGTTTTAATTAGGGGTAATTTTAATACCATCAGGCATCCAGATGAAAAAAATAATGATAATTTTGAGTATAGGTGGCCTTTCTTGTTTAATGCTGTGATTAATAACTTGGATCTACGAGAAATAGCTTTATCAGGTAGACAATATACTTGGGCCAATTCTTTAGATAATCCAACATTTGAAAAGCTGGATAGAGTCTTAATGAGTATAGATTGGGAGTATAAATTTTCTTTGGTCACAGTTAATGCACTTGAAAGATCTTTATCTGATCACACGCCCTTGCTTTTAAATACGAGAGCGGCTTCTTTTAGAGGAAGTCAGCCGTTATTTAAATTTGAATTAGGTTGGTTATGTAGGGAGGGGTTTAGGGAGTTGGTGGCTGATGTGTGGAAAAAAAACTAGTGGTCATTCCGCTTTACAAATTTGGCAGTGTAATGTTAGATCTCTCAGAAGTTTTCTTCGTGGTTGGGCTAAAAATATCATTGGGACGTATAAAAAGGAAAAATAGAGCTTAATTTATTAATATATGAGCTTGATAAAAAAAAAGCTGAGATTGTGAGGTTTTATGATCCTGATCTTAATCTTAAAAGGGTTGCTAATGAAATATTGGCTCATCTTCTGAGAGAAGAAATTAAGTGGTATCAGAGGTCCAAAGCGAAATTTCTTTTGGATGGGGATAGAAATACACGGTATTATCATTTGATTGCGAATGGGAAGCATAGACATTAAAGAATTTTTCAGCTCGAACAAGAGGAAGTAATAATTCGGGGTGATGTACAATTAAAAACGTATATCACCAATTATTATAAAGATTTTTTTGGACCTTCCGAAAATAATCATCTATCTATGGTTGATACTGTTGTGAATGATATACCTCAAGTTTCTGAGGTGGAAAATAATTTCCTTACAGAATCTTTCATTGAAAAAGAGGTGAAGGAAGCAATTTTTCAAATGGACCATAACAAAGCACCTGAGCTAGATGGCTTCCCTGCCGATTTCTATCAGGTGTTTTGGGATATCATTAAATATGACTTGTTAGCTATGTTCCAGGATTTTCGTAAATGCTCTCTTCCTCTCTTTAGCTTGAATTTTGGGATCATTACATTGCTTCCCAAAAAAGCGGATGCTAAACAAATACAACAATACAGACCTATTTGTCTTTTAAATGTTAGTTTTGAAATTTTTACTAAAGTTGTTACTAATAGACTTATGGGTGTAGCACAAAAGGTTGTTAGACCTTCTCAGTCGGCGTTTATGCAGGGGAGATTTATTCTTGATGGAGTTGGTATGCTCCACAAAACCATTCATGAATTGCATAAAAACAATTTGGATGGAATAGTTTTCAAGATAGATTTTGAGAAAGCTTATGACAAAGTTAAATGGTTGTTTTTAATTCAAGCTTTAAGGATAAAAGGCTTTTCTGCTAAGTGGTGCTCCTGGGTGGAAAGTATAGTTATGGGAAGGAGTGTTGGAATTAAAGTTAATGATGATCTTAGCTCCTTTTTCCAAACTCAGAAGGGGCTTAGGCAAGGTGATTCTATGTCCCCTATTCTCTTTAATATTGTAGGGGACATGCTTGCCATTTTTATCTCATGTGCTAAAGAAGTAGGCCTTTTATCAGGAATAATTCCTCACGTGATTGAGGATGGGTTGCCAATTTTACAGTATGCTGATGACACGATCCTTTTTTGAATAATGATTTGGAACAAGCCAAAAATATGAAACTCATTCTTTGTGTCTTCGAACAGTTATCGGGTTTAAAGATTAATTTCTATAAGAGTGAGATTTTTTGTTTTGGTTCTGCTAAAGCAGTTGAACCACAGTTTACACAATTATTTGGTTGTGAAGTGGGTACTTTTCCTTTCAGGTACTTAGACATCCCCATTCACTATAAAAAGTTAAGGAATAGTGATTGGAAAGGGGTAGAGGATAGAATTGAGAAAAAGTTTAGTAGTTGGAAAGAAAAAATATGTCTGCAGGGGGACGGTTAGTACTTATTAAATCGGTACTCAGCAGTCTGCCTATGTTTACATTTTCTTTTTTTAGGTTCCTAGACAAGTTCTCAAACAACTAGACTTTTATCGATCTAGATTCTACTGGCAGGGTGACAATCATAAACATAAATACAAGCTTGCTAAATGGAGTTTAGTTTGTTCGCCCAAAGAGCATGGCGGTGTAGGTGTTCAGAACTTAGACGCTAAAAATAAAAGCTTGCTCGGGAAATGATTATTTAAATTGCTTAATGAAGAAGTGGTTTGGCAATCATTGTTAATGAGGAAGTATTTGAATGACAAGAGTCTTTCGTAGGTGATTAATAAGCCTGGAACTTCCCATTTTTGGTCGGGTCTTTTGAAAATTAAAGATCAATTTCTCTTATGAAAATTAAAGATCAATTTCTTCACTTTGGGTCATTCCAGGTTCAAAATGGAATGTCAACTAGGTTTTGGGAAGATATTTGGTTAGGAGATTCTCCACTGAAAAGACAATACCCTATTATGTATAATGTAGTAAGGAGAAAGGATGATACTGTGGCAACTATTATGAGATCGACTCCTTTAAATATTTCCTTTCGATGACCAATTATTGGGCCCAAGTTACATACTTGGAATGAGTTAATTTTGATAATTGCTAATTTACAATTAAGCTCTCAAAAGGATATCTTTAGGTGGAATTTAAATAAATCTGGCCTGTTTACGGTCAAGTCTTTCTATGGGGCACTAATTAGCAATTTCAAGTCCCTTTTAGGAATTTATTATGGTTAATTAAAATTCCCTTAAAAGTGCAAATTTTCATTTGGTATCTCAAAAGAGGGGTTGTTTTAACTAAAGATAATCTGCTTAAAAGAAATTGGAGGGGAAGTAAACAGTGTTGTTTCTGTATTAAAGAGGAAACAATTCAACATCTTTTTATTGACTGCCCTTTTTCACGTCTTGCATGGTGGGTTGTTCGATGTGCGTTTAATTTATCTCCCCCTGTGAGCATAACAAACATGTTCGGGAATTGGTCAGCCAGTATTCCATCAAATTTAAAGTCACAACTCCTGGTGGGAGCTAGTGCCTTATGTCGGTCTATCTGGTGTTGCCGAAATGATGTTGTTTTTAACAAAAAGATTATCACTAATCCCTTGCAGGTTATCTACTCGTGTAGATTCTGTCTACGTGCTTGGGAAAACTTACAAAATTCGACCCAGAAGGAGTATATGGTGGATGGAAACCTAAGGTTAGAATTTGTGGCGAAGCAAATCCTCAATTCTCATGGGTGGCAGCTTAGTCACCGGATTTGCAAGTGATCAATATTAATTTTCATTTGTCTTGTTTTGGTTGTAAGGCTTCTTGCCGCTTTTAGCAACATTGGTTATTTTGTTACTTTTGTCCTTTTAATAATTGGGCTGTGTGCATCTTGGATGCAGAGGCCGAGAGAGATTTTTTCTCTTCCATTATCTAAAAGATAGTTCACTGCTTCTTAAGATTCCCCAAGTAGAGCCCCCTCCTCCTTTTCTCTGTACTGTGCCGCGTAGTGATTTCCCCCTACTGCCGGCAAGAGTGGCTCCTAATCTGGCATTGACTTGAGCCGCCGAGCATCAGGAGGAGGGCGAGGAGGATCTTGGGGCTGCTGCTAGCGAGAGGATGTTCAAGATGCACCGGCACCGCTCGTCGGACCGCATCAGCGAGCCAGTTCAGGTTCACCAATTTCCGTGTCGTCCAGGTTAGATTTCTTCTCCTTCCCCCCTTGGCATATACTACTATCTGCGCATGCTTTTGGTTCGTGTCGATCATAAGCGGTGCTACCATTGGGGATTCCTCAGCTAGGAGGTAGTGGGAACAACCCCCCCCCCCTCCGGCACTAGTCAAATTTTGTGTTTGCTTGTTGGATTCATCCTAAGGACTCGTTCACGAGAGCAACACATACATCGGTATAGCTTTTGCGTACATTACTAGCAGTGGGGGCTGGGAATTTCCTGAGGATTTGTGATTTTGTCGATTTGTGAAGCGTGAAGAATTGAAGAGGTATACCGTATACTCATAACTCATTCCTCAATTAGTTGATTAGCAATTTGTTAGAATATAGTGTGGTATTATGACATATACTCAATTAGCAAATTATTTGTAGGTTTGCAATAATAGAGAAGCAAACTTTGTGTAATTACTTCACAAGCAATTCAAGTAGTACTCCCCTAACCGATGAGAGCGTAATTCAACCAAAGAAGCCTTGACTACAATTTAATCCGGATGAAATTATTGCCGATCCGACGCATCGCGTACCAATAGAAGATTTTGCCAATGAAATTAGAAATAAAGTGGGGAGAGCATATTTGTTGAATGGTCTAACTCGAGCAATTAGGCATGCCTTTCCAAAGACATTGGATGGCAATGTGTGGAGATCTTTTCAAGAATCATGGTTTAATAAGTTTAACTGGTTAGAATATAGTGTGGAAAAGGATGCTGCCTTTGTTTCTATTTTTTTTTAAAAAAATGTTTACGATCATTTAAGTACAATTTGCTATTATGTCACTAATTTTTCTAATTTTGATGTACATGTTGTTACCCACTAGAATCATATTTACATGTTTTGAGAATGCACTTTCCATTAGCGATGTACCTTCATTGTATTTCTCTTTTTTTTCTTTGTTTTTATTCATGTATGAATTTGATTACACAAAAATATAAAACTATGTTTGTTACAAATTAGTTTAGTTATTCGGGCTTTGATCCCACCCTCTTTTTTCATCCCAGCTTTGCCACTAACTTCGAGGACCCGTAGCGCGACAAGCTCAAGCACGACTACACGAGCTGTTCAAGCTGCTGAATGCGGAGGCCGAGGGGTGGCTTGAGCGGCTACACGATTGCGTGGAGAAGGAGAGGTGGGTGCTTTGTGAGGAGGAGGACGGCACCTAGTTGGTCTCACGGGCATGACGGAAATCTGCTTTGGGAATCTCGTGAAAGCGTTCGAGGGCGACCTGGCGGAGGTGAAGCCAGTGGTGGATTTGCCAATCCTCAAGCCGGTGGTTTGTGGAGAAAACCAAAAGGATACCCTGCGACTGCAAAAGAGGAATTTATTAGCTAGGAATCGTTCCTAGTATTATAGCGGAAGGAATTGTAGCCTCCTCGTTCACTCCATACATTTAGTCCCCCAATTCAGTTCGTCCGCGTGTGCAAGGTCTCTGCTGCTTCACGGTGAACGACGAGATCGTTCTGTTCGGTTGTTCGGTCATGCGCCGGTGGGCGGTGGCATGCCGATCAGGCGCGACGCCAGCCTCCTTTGTCGCCAGAAGCTTCTGCCTTCCTGCCCCATTCCTCTTCGACCAAATCCTCCCCTTCGCTCGCGCCCCCGCCGCCTGCCTCCTCCCCTTCGCTCGCATCATTCCCGCCGCCCTTTCCCTCCCCTTCACCGACGCTTGCCCTCACCTCCTCCCCGGCCTCGGTCACACCGCCCTCGTGCTGGCTTCCTCCCCTTTTCCTCCCCGTCCGCCTTCCCCGCCCTATTCCCCTCGATCGATCCTCCTTCGCTCGCCTCCTCCGCCTCCCGCCCCTCGTTCCTTTCCTTCCTCCCCCGTGATGCCCTCCTCCCTTCCCGTCGCCCCTCCCCTTCACCCACGCCTGCCCTCGCCTCCTCCCCGCCCTTGGTCGTGCCTCCCTCAGACTGCTTCCTCCCTTCTCCTCCCCGCCGCTACCACCACCGCCTCCCTTCTACCCCCTTCAATGTTGTCCCCATCTCCTCCTCCGCCAATGCTCCTTCCTCTTCGCCTCCACTCTTTCTTACCCGCTCTTGGGTTGCAGATGCCCAAATCCTCGGATGTCAGAGATGCCTCCTTCCCTTCTCCCTCCTGTCCTCTCACGGAGGTAAGGGAAGAGGACACGTCATCATATGGGGACGGCGATGAGCACTCGACAGTGAGGGTCAAACCGATTACAAGGGAAAGATGGTAGGTGAAGTCCTCTCCCCGTTGTGATCTCGATGTATTTTTTCATGATGTTTGTCTTTGGTGTTGCAGGAAGATGATGAACGCTGTAATCATGAATCTGATCCGCTGGATGGTATTGTCGGCATGTTCGTAGAAAAAGAGTTGATCTTCAAAAACAGTTCTCTTTTGCCTTTTTTTCACATATAGAAAGATACAGTCGTGTTCTCTACTTCGCACTCAATTGATGGTTTTATTAGTTCAAGCATTCTGACTTAGCAAATAGGGTTCTTCTATTGATTTGTTAGTATTTCTAATGTTTTACTTCATGCGGGTTTGCCCTGCTTTGTTGCAGCACTCCACCTTCCATTTGGTTGCAGACAAGGCCCAGAACAGAGGTTGCACTGGTTGTTTTTGCCGATTGGGTGGCAAGGTTTCATCCTGTTGGGCATGTAGGTACCTTGATCATGCTTTTCCTTATCAGTTTACATGCATGGTGTTTCTTTGTCTGGTTGTACCAGTTGTAGGCATTTGTATATGAATTATGACTAGATAGCTAACACTATGTTATTCCTTTCGAGGTTAAGTTGATGCGTGAATTCTTTATAGCTACTTAAGGGATCGAATCACCTTATTGCCTTGAACGGGAAAACAAAAACTGGATATGACAACCTCATAGCCTATTCCAATCTAAAGATCTATGTTCTATGGGTAATTATTAGTGTTCTTGCCTTCTTGGTAATGCTTTACGATTCTGTTTGTTTAGTGTTTAGGTCTTGCCGTATGCAGCTGATGCACCCTCATCAACTTCCTGTTGTATCGACCTCGCGGTTCACTTGTTTGGTCTCAACTGGGCCACCTACAGTCTTTGACCAACAGCCAGGTATTTAGCTTCGCTAGATAGATATTTACTTCCATGATTTCATCTGGGATTTTCTTTACTTCTCCTTTTTTTTCCTTGTGGACATCAGCTTTTAGTTCTCGATTTACTTATTTTCTTTTGTACCTTTTATCTTACAATCTGAAATCCTTTAGCGTGTACGAACAGCATATGTACCTGTTGTTATATACAGTATATGACAGATTGTATGTTTGGTTCTTGGCCAAATTCGTATACAATATTATTAGTCTATAGATCTGCCTAAATGTCGTAGCATTTATTTGCCTATGAATGAACAACAGATTATCATTACCCAAAAATATGCATTGTGTGCCCCTATTGAATTCCTCTACTTACTCAGATGTCGTTACTGCATGACTGATCACCAAAACCTACTACTAGATTGCTCTATTAGATTGTACAAATTCTGTACTACCTACAAACACATGTCAGTACATGTTTGCGTCCTATACCATGCTGCTACATATTGTCTTACTGATGTTTTTCCCTAATATCTGTTTTATCAATTAGCATTAGTAATTGCTCTCCTATACAGTATTTGCTTAATACATGCTTTCTCAAATATGACTGATACTTGGTTTGTTATAGTATGTTTAGCATAGCTCACATATTAATGGTACACAAAAAAAACTACAACAGGTTAGTCCTGAGAATGTTTTTAAAGTGAATTCATAAGAATGTGAATTCTTTTAGTCTCAGCTGGGTTACCTACAGTCTTTGACCAAAATCCAGGTATTTAGTTTCGGTAGATATATATTTACTTCCATCATTCCATCTGGAATTTTCTTTAGTTCTCCTTTTTTCCTTGTGAACATCAGCTTTTAGTTCTCGATTTACCTTTTTTTTGTACCTTTTATTTTACAATCTGAAATCCTTTAATGTATATGTACAACTTATGTTCCTGTTGTTATGTACAGTATGTGACAGATTGTATCTTTTGTTCTTGGTCAAATTCATATACAATATTATTAGTCTATACATCTGCCTAAGCAAGAAAAAAAACGTAAGGGGTGAAGGAGAAAGAACAGGCTAGAATCTCGGTGCTTCCATATTTTTTAGATATGATACCAAGCAGTTACTTACTTTGTATGTTGAATTTGTTCCTTTTCTATGTATGCCAGTCTTAAAATTTTATGTGCCTGCCATGTCTTACCAGTATGCGGTTCAATTGCATTTTTATAGTTTATAATTATGCTTTTGTACATCTAATAGAGAGTTTTCTACTTGTTGTATGCTAATTGCCATTTGCCTTTTCCCTATTGCAATCTGCATGGAGGGTTGAAACTGTTCAAGTGCCAAAGGATCATGTTTTTTCCCGTTTTTACTGATTCACCATTTTTTACATATCATACTTATGCAATGCTATGTGTGATGTTTAGTATTATGTTGTTCTAAACTTATTTCTCTGCTTTTTCAGGGATTCATTACTTTATAGTGTAGCGAAGCTATATGGGAGGTTCAGTCTTTCTGGTTCATATCCATCTTTCGTCTTCGAAGTTGGCTTCGATTACTGCGAATTTTGTGATAGGTATGGTTACCTTGTGTTTCGAACTTTTTTTTGTAGGTTTGCATAGATATGCAAAAAATGGATGTGCCGTGTCTTCGCAGATCTTAGTAGATGGAATGTGCATAGCTCTAGATCTGCACCGTTCTATGCATATTAAGCCGTAGGATATTGAACTGCAGCTACTTATGCTTACGAGATCCAAGGTGTAATCTATATATAGTTAATGCTATCTACGATTTCTGCTAATAGATATTATTAAACTTTGTCTTCCTGTAGTTATGTCCGATTCAAGAAAATTTCTGAACAAGAAAGTGTGCTAATTCTGACATTTTTACATGCATACATTTTAACATCCTAGCTAACAGTAGCTAGCTTGCGTGCAGGCGTATGTGCAGGAGCTGGAGAAGGAGGTTCATCACCTGGTGGATGAAAACCTCAAGCTCGAGGCTGTGCAAACAAGTAGGTAGTATTGGTAATTTGGAGATTCATTATTTCCATACATGTACACTACTGAATACACTAATTAGCTACTCCAATATATATACTTAACCCTCCTATATTACATGTACTACCGATTAGGTAGCTACTACGCTGACTTGTAGTAAGCCATTTTTTTACATGTGTTGTTCGGCCAAATGGGGCGCAACCTCTGACTTGTTCATTTTTTCCCGTCACGCTTGTTTTTTCGGCTAATTTCATTGCTTGATGGTTTTTGTTACCGTTTCTGATTTAGGTTCTCCTGCTCCTACTGATTTTTATGTTATGTCATAGATTGTGTTGGTCAGACGATTGGGGCGCCAGCTCTCCATCGATCGTTTTCTCCGCCATGATCATTTTTCCAGGTAATTTTGTTGCTTGCTGGTTGTCAACATTGTCGATTTCCAGTCTTCTGCTATCTTATGGTTGCCTGTTGCGTCAGATTATAGGTCGCGTGTTTTCCCCGTCTCTGCTGTTTTTTCCCTCTCTTTTTTACGCCACACATACATAGGATTTACAGTCCAGGATCATCACTAGGTTTAGTGGCTGCCGCTCACATGTTCCTCACTATTATTTTGTGCCTTTCTTAGTAGTGCCGGCTGTTTATGCGCGTCAGACGATGGTTCATATGGTCATCAAAAAAATGACAGGTGACAGATCCTCTCAGAAATAGGATTTCGATTTATAGCATATGATTCAGTGCTCTCTGTTTTTAATTTTCGTTCTGCTTACATTTTCGCAAGCTCTCCTTCCATTCATTCACTGTTTGTATCACTACTTCGAATCAGGAAAAAAAAAGGTAGACATGCATCGTAGGTATTCATTGCCAAGCGAAGAGAATATGTTGAATTATGTTAGGAGTAGGGTAAATATGTATTATGCTTAGACTAAAGTAATTCTGAAAATAACTTGAATATATGCAACCAGAAGAAAATTCATTGTTTAGTGTATAGTTTTTGTCGCTTTAGAAATATTCTGGAAATGGTAACAATACTCCAACTTTCAGTTTCAATGCAAACTTAAAACTTGTCATGCACAAACCATCTTCAGACAAATGACACTTCGGTTTCTACAGGAGAGGATGATTGTGAACACACAGCAATTCAATATGTCGGTACCAACAACATATTGTTTCATGACAAGGTCCCTTAAGGCAGCACAATCTGACAAGAAGATGACATACACACTGGTGCATAGATCTTGTATGCTATAGTCATGCAACGTGCTAGAGTGTGCTCTACATTAACATTTCTCCTCATGATTTCATTACCTTCTTCTGAATTTCAGATTGCGATTTGTTGTCTTGTCCTGTGAGAAGGACCATATCTCACAGCTGAGGCCTATGTGTCAAGAATCAAGGTAGAAAATGCTCAGCTGTCTTCAGGTTAATCTTACATTAAAAAAATTCAATGCTATTAAAAAAGGTTGTTGTCTTTTGCTTTTAGAGTTTCAGGTGATTTATTCTCTATTTGTACCTTTCTTTGTGTTCATTTTGTTATGGCATCAAGTAGAGCATTATAATAAAAAAAACTATAAGAAGATGATGCATCGCTAGATGATCTATCCTTTTTGAAAGACCATCTTACCTTTGCTTGATATATTTCAAAAAACCAAAAAAAAACTACATAATTAACAGTTGTTCATCAAAGCCGAGGGATTCCCTACTAATTCTAAATAATAAAGGTAGCAGTGTGTTAATCGCCCAGTATTTTCTTTTCCTTCCAAAAACACTTAGTTCTGCTACTTGTTGTGCTTATAAACTGATTTCAGTCTTTAGCATAATTTCTGAACTGATTTCACTACTGAGTGCCTACCTGATTTGTTTCATCTTTCTTAGATACTTACACATTGCCTGTACCGGTTTCTTTGTAGTATGGCTCTTAATTTTATTTGGGTTGTTTTGCTTATTGCACCTTTTTTTGCACATATGTGGAATTTACGGTCTGTATTGCTAAGTTGTCCTTCATCTTAATTTAGTTCTACCTTGTTCTTTATACATAAACACTTATGCAGAGCCTTCATGTTCTAGCCAGGTTTCAGAAGGTTTTTTGTGTTTTTGGTCCACTGTCGTGATTGGTTATTGTGCCCTTAGAGGCATCAACTACACAATGCGCTCCGAAGGCCCTTACCTAACTGGTAATTCCTCTATATTTTCACAGACTATGGGACCAAAATAGGCGACTAGAGGATAGGAGCTCAAATTCTTTTCAAACTTTGATTGGATTCAACTCGTAAATCACTCCAATAGCTATAATAGCTATGAAGATCAAAGATTAAGCACAGAGGAAGACTTGCTTTGAATCCTATCAACACCCCAAAAGCATAGCAACAAAATAACCGAAGAAGAGCTGCAAAAACAGGGAAAACGGTATTACCGCCGTTATATAAGCGGTATATGCATCGCGGTACTACCACAAGAGATATCTGAGCAGATTGCCGATATTCCTGGAGATGAACCCGACAGCAAAAAACCAAAACTAAAATTGGCACAACTTTTGATCTACAAGGGCAAACTCCGCGAAACTTGAGACATACCTTCTCTAAGATATTAGAAACCTATTACAATCAAAGATCGCAAAGATCCATGCCAAGGTTCCTACCTTTTCAGTTTGAGAGAAGTCTGTTCCTGGAACAGTGAAAACAGCCCGAAATCCAAAATGAAAATTGGTCTAACTTTTGATCTACACGATGAAACTTGACCAAACTTGAGACACACCTTTCTAAGGATATCAGGAACCTATTGCAAGCAACGATTGTCCAGATCTATGCCAAAGTCCTGACCTTTTTCAATTTGAACGAAGGTGGTTTCAAAACCGAGTAAGAACGAAAACTTGATCCAAACACTTGCTCGTGGGTGATTGATGATCAAGATGATCCTAGATGTATTCCCACATGTCACAGTAAGGTAGATTGGGGCAAAAAACCAACAGAGAAACAAAGGATCAAAGAAAACCCCAAAATCACCAAATAGAGAGGATGAACACATAGATACTTATCTCATGAAATCTGGTTGGATTGATTTGAGATGGATGATTGTTGATTACAGCCACTCCAATCTGGAGGACAAAGCTCTATCCAAGAGCACATACTCAATCCAACTCTAGAAACCCTAGCCTCCTCTTTCTCTCCTCAAAACCCTAAAACCAAAATAGGGCACAATACACAAGAGGTTCGGTTGGCTCTCCCTTGGCCTCTCCAGCACCCAAGCAGCCAACAACACCCCTATTTATATGGAGGCTAAGCATCTAGAGTATATTCAATTAGGGCACCCATTAGACCCTAACACACAATGGGTTAACACACGCACGCATCTCAAAGCGCCGTTTTCATCATCGATTGACCTAAACCGCTTCACCAAGCGCCGATCCACGCCACGGTTTAACCAAAAGGTCACCAAGGCGGTATTTGGTGAAATAACCAAAATACCCCTTCTCGATCCTTCTCCAAAAGACCGAGTCCACAGATCTGAAGCAATCCCATGCTTCGCCACGTGTAGGTTGATCAACGGCTCCATGTCGGCAAGTCTCTCCCGTCTGGATCCCACCGGCACCATAGCACTTGCACCGACTCCGCTACCGCTTGAACCAATCGATGCGACCGAACCGCCCGCTCGATCATCCATGTCCATTCTGCGCCCGCTTGAATCCTCTCGACCACCCAAAGATCTTTGATCGTTTCGACCTCGGCTCTCCAAGCTTAGTCTCGATCCTCCTCGCCGCTGACCGTCATAGACCTGCAAGTCACCTGCACAGCAATAGACCAAGAAACCATTTTCGGGAACAAGTTCTTCACAACTTGACCCACGTTAGCCAAAACATGCATCATGCAATACATATGCACTGATGAACATGAACTTGACCTAACCCAAAATCAAATCTCCAAGAAATTTGACAACCAGCTCAATTCATTCCACAAGCGGTACTACCGCCATATACCCGCCGGTATTATCGCATTGCGGTCATACCGCTCAAAACACTGCGGTCATACCGCCACTCGGAGAAAACCCAAAATCTCCAAGAACAACTTCTCTGGAATTTCCATGCCGCTCACACGCGGTCGTTCGCCATGCGGTACTACCGGCAACCAAAGCACGGTCGTACCGCTCCTCAAGTAAACCAGAGTTCAATATCACCTTCTCTGGAATTTTGTAACCGCCATGTATCAATCGGTATCACCACATCGCAGTATTACCGATTTTTCTGACACTTACTGAAAACTCCAGAGAATTCAACAAACTCTCAACACTATTGCCAATTGTCTCATCACTTAAGATCATGAGCATATCCCCATGACATCCACACAGGCCTTTCCTTGTTTTTTCCAAACTATTCCATTAGGACAATTACAGTTCACTTCTTTTGTTGTTCCCGCAGGTATACTGCAGGAATCTACAGCAATCCCAACGCATCATTCTCTATCTGTCGTGCATCTTAATCTATTTTCTGTGTGTATGTGTGTAGGTTACTCTTTGAAACATATGTACATACAACTAGAACTGCTACTCACAGGCCACGTCAAATTCCTAAGTCCATACTGTCTCCTATATTTCAACTAAATGTATATATCTCCCTCAAATCTGCCATCCTAATGTTATTTTTATTTCACCATGCCAACTGTGTCCGAACATATATTGTGTATGAACGTACATGTACAGTCAATGTTTAGTATCTATATGTCTATATTTGCTTAGCTATGGTACACTGTTCTGTTCCTTCGGCTGTTAACTTCTAACGATACGGTGCACAGCAATAAATTTCTACTTAACCAGTTTTTCCCCTAACTGATCTATCTTTTTACCTTCACGCCTGTGAATCTTTCCCACAGAGTTGACCCAATTGTTTATATGTTCATATGCACAATCATTTCATTGGCCTAACTCGCCTCAACCTGGAGATCATTCAGACATTCTCGGCACGGCGCAGCGTAACGCGCTTACGTACCTAGTTATAATTGAATTCCTTGTAGATTCAATCAGTCCATCACGCAGGACTCTCAGCAAGCTGTGGCCCCACGTGGAAAAGAAATACTCCCACCTCAAGTACTCCTAGCTCATTCAGTGATCCATCATATTCATTATTTTTGTTTGGTTTATTGTGTATACAGATTTTTTTAATGCCATCCGGATGGACCAGTTCCTATGTCCTTGCAACTGGCAACCGTATAGGTGCACAGTGTTCTATGTATTAATACTTTTAGTTGTTAGATGGAATGCAGACAAATAAGATCGAGCATATAGTATTCTCTGCATTAACACTCTTAGTCATTGGATAGAATACAGACGGATGAGATTGGGTGAACCACCTAAACAGTGGCTGCTACAGTATTCTATCTGCCGTGTTTTGTGGTGCCTTGAGTGCTGCAGAACATTGTTCACACAATTGAAATTACTGTTTTGCACAATGATTCGGATCTCACGTTGATAGCTTAACTAGGATGACTATTGGTACAAACATGTAAGCCTTTTCTAGTCCTATATTTTTTTCACCCTCCTTACTTCCCTCTTGTAAGATGAGTGCGAAAATTGTATTTAAACTCTATAAATACAGGCCAATCATTGTCTGGCTTTTTTTATTTGCAAAATTAGAGTGAATATGATACATGTGTATATAATTAATTAACTTTACATAAACTTTTCTCACCCTCCACTAATCATCCTAAAAGGGGAGCGGTACATGTTACGAAACCAATTTGTATAGGCAAAAGACTAAACCGTTTCTAGAGGGCTTTCACCCTATGAGCTATAAATATGAGGACCTATGTACAAGAGGAAGACAGATGAATACAGATCTTAGATCCTCCTCTACATTGTATCTCTCTTTGATGTTTATTGTGCGATTGATCTCTGTCAATATTACGATGACTACCGAAAGCTCAACACGTTATTAGCATGATGGCACTAAAATTGGGCATTGTGAGGTGATCTCGATTAAGAAGATCGGATCTGGAGCGCGAAAGACTTACGCAAATGACTCGATAGAGCCACCGCCCGCCGGTGAGTTGATCTCAACTAACTACAATTGATCGGTCTTTTTTTCACTAGATAGCAAAACTAGTACATGCCTCTTCATCTATCTTGGATGCAAATTAGTTTCCAATCTACATGCAGTAACTTGCTAATTAAGGTTAAGATTGGAATACCATTCATCTGTATGTTTTGAGGCCACGACAATTGCGTCGCCAGCCATAGCCGCCACACGTGCGCAGCCACCAAACTGACTGTGATCACCTCTACTCGGACCTGTCTCTCGAGTGCACGCACCCATCATCGCCCGGATGCGACCCGCCGCAAACGCATGCCACAGCCGCTGGGATACACTGTTGCTCCTACCGAGCACGCATAGCAGCGGTCACCCGACGCGTCCGCCCGATGCGCCGTCGCCAGGAGCCGCCACCACGCCTACCGCCGCGCCACCCGGCTAGCAGCCGCTCGAGCGACGCACGGCCTCCGCCGCCCGCCCGGCTGCGCCAGCCTCCCCGGCTTGCTGCCGCACTGCGCCTGCTGCGCCTCGCGCTGCACCCCGCAAGCCGCCGCCGCCACGTGGCTGCCCCTTGGGCGTCGCTGTCGCACGCACGTCCCTTGGGTGTCACCGCCGCCACCGGAGGGCACTAGTGAAACCCTAGTGCCTTCCTTTGTAAACCATGCCCAAGCAGGCCAGGCGATGAAATGGGCTGACCCAGCCCATTTACTATTTTTTGGAAAGAAAAAACAAAAATGACGAGGATGGTTGATTAGTCAATTATTCGAGTATATTTTTATTTGCTTATTGAATAGATAAGATGGATTCTTGCTGGGCCTAAGTCAATCTTTTGGGCCCAAGATCAATCAAGTAGTCGAAAGGTGGGCCCATAAAGTCTTTTCTTTATCTGTCCCCGAAAATCCTCCCGGAGGCCCAGTTGGACCTCCTCCAGGACCTCTCCAAGATCTCTTCAGAACCTCTTCAGGACCTCTCCAAGATCTCTCCAGGGCCTCTCCAGGACAAACCCCTCCCCCGCGAAGGAGGTCCTGGGAAGCGATTACCCACGTGTGGTTATAACAGCTACATGTGGAGATATCAGTAATAACGGTCATCACGAAGAGACACGAAGATTGGCGTGAAGAGACGCAACCATTGGCGCGAAGAGGCACCACTGCTACCAACTGCCGACGATTGTAATACTATAAATAGACCGGCCTACGTGCCTTTGTAAGATGATTCACATCCAAGCCCTAATCCACATGTATTCACAGCCACTTTCTCTGTAATCAGAGAATATCCTTTGCAATACACATTCTTCATTCTGAGCCACTTGGCGAACAGATAGTAATCTCCATATTTCTTTTATTATATTTTTGTTTTGTCCGTTCTCTCACGAGAGTCTCAGACATCGACAAAAAAAAGTGAAATCCTAAAAAATTATGAAAAGGTCCTCAGAAATTTGGAAAATCACGAGGAAAGTTGCAGAAAACCCCCTAAAGTTTTGGAAAATTATTGTGAATTTCGGATTTTCATCTATTCTTGCAGAATAACCCTTTGGGGATCCCATTTTTGCGACAGATTAGTATGTTCTACAGTTATTTTATAACCTAGACTCTCGACTTATGGTTATTTGCTTTAATGATATTTATTTTTATGTAATAACCTTAAATAATCCTAAAAATTGAATTTCTAAGGTATATGAGCTTCTATTAATTCGTGAAACCTTAGACCTAGTACACCTTGGAAGCATTATATTTTTTATGATTTATTTTTCCTGGTATTGTGTGTTTTGAGAATTTAATTAATGGGTTTAGTAATTATGAAAATTGTTCCCATACCTTAAAAATTATCAGAAAATCCCAAAAAATACTAGGAAAATTCTGGGAAATGTATAAAATTGCCAACTGAATAGATAAAATTAATCTTTACTATTGTGCACTTGTTTTATACATTTAAAATGTTTTACCAACTGTAAACATATAGAAAATTGCATAGATTATGTGGGATATGTTCATCACTAAATGGAAATTTGCTTGCCTTGGATGGCAACAACTATATCACCTTAGTTTATCTCGATGTCATACCATTGCCAAGCTTGCCACTGGCACACCTGAACCTACTGCTGCTGAAAATGTAAAGGATTTTGCAGTTTATGAGGTACCACCTCTACTCTGCCATTCAGAATGACTACGTGGTGACTAAGTGTGATCCATTGGCTCTATGGTTTTCTCTAAAAGAACACATGTAAAGTCCAATTGTGCTCCTATAGACACACATACCTAGGACTAGAACTCCGTAAATGGGTGTAACTCTGCCCTACATTGAGTTATCTCTCGACTAAGGCTATGTAATCAGAAGTTACTAAATGCTAGTTTGATTGATAAGTAGGTGCAATCAAAGGCAACGATAAGCCCATAGTATATTCTATGGAGACCTGTAGAAATCTCCTAGTTATCCATTAGCTTTGTGAAGATGCCGCTTTCTTGCATGAGTCGCATTAGTAGTATAGATTCAACTCCTGTCAAGTTTAATCCTGCTCATGATGAGTATCTTTTATCTTTTGCTTTGGGCTGAAACCTTATGCATTCGATTGTTATTTTCCAGATACCATAAATATTTATCTCCTGCTGAATAGTTGATTAAATCTGCTTAATAGAACATATTGCGAGTAGTATACCTTACATGTAGTAAATTAATCTTGCATGGAATAATTTTCGTAAACGGTATGCCCGAAAATTGAAAATACATTACCATGCCTTGCTAACAAAATATTGTACATGTGCTATTGATATCTAATAAGCCTCAATTCACTAGCTTGTAGTGCACGGATGCCTAGATGGCAAAAGGGATTTTTTTCCTCAGTGGCACCGGAACAAGCCTAGTCATATGTTGATCTTTGATGGACCATTTTGGCTAGAAAACACTATATTCTTCAAATAAGTATAGAATAACTTAAGTCCTAAGACTTGGAGTCTATATAACATCATCCTCCACCACATTGATTTATTAATTGAAGAATTTAGTAAGAGGAATGTTACAGAGTATATATTGGTTTCACGCCAACAAAATTGTATTCCTATTGAAGTATGATTACAAATCTTTAACTCTGAGTTGATTTCAACCAAATGCCTGATGAACAGGCTATCACTTGGGATTTTTTATGTTTATATTTGCATGAAAAGGGGGGGATATGGAGCTTGTGTGGGATATTGGAACCTAAGAGGCATAGGAAAATATTCAAAACAAGAGTCGTGTTAGGCGTAGTGGCAAATCTTAGGTCAAAGCCATAAGCAAGCATTAATATAGTCTATTTTGGGAGATAATAAAAGTAAATTGCATGATTATAATCCTTATCCAGTTGATATAGATAATGACATTTACATCATTGTCGACACTCATGCTGCTGGCAACCACAATCTTTGCAGCCCACGAAGGGCAATTGATTTGTGCCTTCAGCGATATGTTAACCGCCAGTATGCGGGAATGCACATGGCAAACTGACGGCCGCTCGACGCAGTCGCATATATGTCATGTTGGCTATGCACCAAAGTGCGCCATACTCAACGGAAATGATACATGTAGATTGGTAAATGCGGTCTGCAAGTGCATCACCACCATAAGCCATATCACTTGGTTGAAGCAAATATAACTCCCGAAATAAAATATATTGACCTATTAGATTTTGTTTATCTTGAATGATCTAAATTTGGTCATGTTGATTCTGGCATTACAAATTAAAACCAGACATACAATTTATCATCCTTAATTAAATATGGTTCTCTTGTTGAACAATAAATATTCCCATCGAATAATTACACTATTTGGGTGATTCAACTAGATTTGAAGTCCAGAAGAAAATCTATTATTTTCGTGCAAATTAACTATGGTAAAAAATATATGTTCTAGCATTATATTTATGTTCCTAAAGAGCATTTTGTTGTTTTATGCTGTTAGAACATACTCCTTATGACCTTAAGAAAATATGTTGCGTAATTTTAAACTTAAAGTTTAATGATCCAAATTACTTAAAATATGGTATAAGTAATTGGATCAAAACTTGGGCAAATAATAAAGAAGCTAGTTTGTAGAATAAGTCTGCCAACTCTCGGACCCCGTATAGAACCTTCGTTGTAGATTAATAACCAACCAGAAGTTAGAATATCCAACAAAATGTTAGAATCATGTAGTTTTCTTGCCATTGCATTGATAAAAGTCTAGCTCATTGCATATAATTATCAAACCCTTTGTTGAAATTTGTGCGTGTTGGAGGAATCAAACATTTCTCACATGTTATCACCACTGTAGCATACACCTTTGGGACACCACCAGTTGTTGGGGATCATGTTGAATCTGAAATTCAATCAATCATGTGTCCATGATAGGGGAATTTTATAGTATGCTATTTAATAAAGATCGAATCTCGGTATTAGGGGGAGAGATGCCCAAAAGTTCGAATGACGTCGTATTTTCTAGAAAAAAAGATCTTTAGTACTAATATACACGCACTAGTCAAGCTAAACTTAAGGTTTAGTTTATACTCTTGTACGCTATAAGCGGGGAGCCTGCCAAATATTTCCAATTATGGAGGAGTTACCACAGTGTTTACTTGTATTAAATACAACGCTAAGAGTAGAATACCCCGGGTTGAATAGTATATCCATCTCTGTGAATTTGACTTATTGGTCCTTGATCTAAAATCTGTGGGGACGCCTACGAGTCTAAGATCTAATGACACTAGTCAAAACAATTATTAATCACCCTATTAACTCTCTTGAAGAGAACTCACATTGAAGGTGAAATACCTCATGAAGAGGTTCGTCATGAAGACGAAAGACCTAGCAATTTGATGTGCACATACTACCATGCTGGGAATATAGAATGACCAAGAATCTTTTGTTTGAGAAATGACAAAGATCTGGTTAACACTAAGATACCCTCAATTTGGAGGATATAGGAAAAAGGTTGTTGACAACCACTATGCATCTACAATTGATAAAGTTTCTCTTACCAAAACACGGATCCGGAACCAAAGTCTATGGCCGAGTGCTTGAGGTGTTCATATCGGGTCACATTATGAAAGCATACAAGGCTGAACCATAATTGCTAAATAAAAGTCTTGGAATCAGGTAGTTCAGACTTGATGGGTCATTATGAATATAATGAAGTGGTAAAAGCTGTGGTTCAAAGGACCCCGTGGAGACCGTTACTCTCCTATTATGAATGAAATGATGTTCAGTTGCATAATAATTCTGGCAAATAGCATGAATGAATAAATAAAATATGTGGTCAACGGGTTTTGAAAATCCTTGATGAGATCCTCGAAGGACTCAAAATTCCTAGTAAGAAAGGAAACAAAATCACAATATATATATATATAAAACTCATGCCCAATAGTCTCTTACCTGTGGTAATAGCATCTTTTAGAAGAGAGAGCATCTCCCAGAAGAAAAATTATCTTATCAGTCGATCTCTTAATCACACCAATGATCATATGGTCTCTAGAAGTGGACAAGGACCCATCAAGACCCGAAAGAATGAAATGAGGAACCTAAAGATCAAAAGTGCGCCACATAAGCTCTTATAAAGTGCATCTTCCACCAGAAGTTAGTGGAATAGTGGTTTCCTCTGGTACCATGAAGGTACGACATACATTAGTGATATTAGCAATTAATCCCCTAAATGCCAAAACTAAGACTGGTTATATTTTACTATAGAGTGGTACAACTATACTTTATAGTTCGGCAAAACAAACTATTCATTGTAACTTTAACCACCCGGAGATAGTTACAAAATATTAAGACCCTGAAAGGTTTTGATAAATCATATCCGAAAGACATACGACTTTGCAACTAGTATTGCCCCATATCCTTTGCAAGGATAATCTACTTGTGTTGCACAATCGAATAGTGGTATTTGATAAGTTAATGTTACTCCTGAATAGTATTTATCCCTAAATCTCCATATGAGTAATATGATATTTATATATAAGACTCTGCATTGTGGTGATCCAGTTGATTTGTTCACAATATACTTGTCTATATTCATCTTCGAAAAAATGTACGAAAGGCATTAGAACAACAAGACTTCAACAGAAGTTGTCCTCAGGGGGAGCATATACTAAACATTGATCATCATACTAAAGGTTTCACTACATGAAGATCATTACTAAATCCTGAAGATATCTGTCAAATCCCTATAGTGCAAAATCCTTTAATGGATTTATATTACTTTGTGGTGGTGCATCCATCTTTTGGCAGTCATCTAAGTAGACCTTGGTAGCTACTTCTAACAACCACTCAGAGATTATAGCACTATATGAAGCCTCACTTGAATATGTTTGGCTCAGACGTGTGATTAACTACATCCAGAAGTATTGCGACATTAATAACGTCAATACCCCCTCAATTATCTACGAAGATAATGTTGCTTGTATTACACAAATGCAAATGGGTTATGTCAAGAACAACATCACGAAGCACATTGCTCTTAAATATTTCTATCCTCATAAAATCCAAAAGAATAGTGAGGTAAAGATCCTGCAAACAAAGATCTAGCTGGTTTATTCACTAAGTCTATGCCTGCATCCAGTTTTTAAAGATGCATTCATGGCATTGGAATGAGACAGTTTAAAGAGTTGTAGAGTTCAAGGGGAGTAAATCCCTATATCATAACCCTTCTCAAATCCAGAAGATTTATAAAAAAATCTTGAAGATTCGATCCCAAAAATTAAGCGTTGTACTCTTTTCCTTGGTGAGTTTTCCTGAAGTTTTCTCACATGAAGGTTTTTAATGAGGCAATAAGTGTAATGCAACTTACGAATATAATGCACTCTTTTCTTCATTTCTTTTTTTCCAATGGGTTTTTGGAAAGAGTTTTTTATGAGACATTTGCACATCGCTGTCTATTGCCCATGGGGGAGTGTTATGAAACCTATTATATGGGCAAAAAACTAAACGACCCCTAGAGGGCTTTCACCACAATGTGCTATAAATATAAGGACCCCATGTACAACAGGAAGACAGATGAATAAAGATCTTGGATCCTCCTCTATATTGTGTCTCTCTTTGTTGTTCATTGTGTGATTGATTTATGTCAATGTTATGATGACTATCGAAATCTCAACGGTATGTTGGTGGTGACTGTCTAGTAGTTCAAGGTGATTTTTTCTGAAGTATAAAACATATTTTCCAACAATACCATCAAGATCGGAATTAGACCTACACATCTCAAAACTAATTCAATGGATAGGGAAATTATTATTTTCCCAAGCTATGCTTGAAGTGAATGTGATCGATTAGCCAGTACCGTGATGATTTCTGGTCTCACGACACATAAAACTAAGGTAATTGATCTGTGTAGTTGTAAGATGTCGGACCCGGGAGTAACACCCCCAAATCCTCTGTGTATTTCTGAACTAGTCCCATGATCAGTTGCTAGTTCACACAGTAAATAGATATGGTAACATCCATAAATCGCACAATTTTATTAATAATCAACAGAGTTTATTACAAAAGAGGCTTGCAAGCCAACAGTAAAGAACACAACGAAAGACGAAGAAGTAGTGGAGTCTAGCTGATCTGCCATAGGCAATCGACTAGGGTAGCGGCCTAGTCATCGAGATCCACACCGGTAGTGAAGTCCTTCTCCTCTGAAATTATTTGCATCAAGCAAGGATGAGCACAACTTTCGTGCTCACAAATTACACCAAATAACATATTATAATGCATGCAAGGATATAACAAAGGAAGTGATTATTAGTTGAATTTGCATAAAGCAATGTTTTCTTTAAATAATTGTACTAAGTTCCAAAGCAGTTATTCTATAACTAAAATTCATCTTATAAATTCTCAGTTTTATAGTCAGATAACATTCACACAAGAATGGTGAAGGATATCCTCCTATCACATGGCTTCCTACCCAATTCCCATTTGGAAAAACCATTTGATAAAGTCTTTTGAAAACCAAAAACCAAAAATCTAACTTGGAGCAGCTTTGCTAGGCATGTCCATGACCGCAGACACGGCTATTTAAATAGTTTTATAATCTGTAGAGGTTGTACGGCTTTACCCATAAAAGATAATCAACTTGTACTGTCCGCTCACACACTTCCGAAGGTGTGCGACTAAGAGATTATCACAAGGACTTTATAATGCTTCATCCCACCGTAGTCCCGCCTCACTAAGGATTCACCCCCTTTGGATAGAAACCAGTCGGGTTCAGACCCCCTCTTGCGGTAGGTGGGAATACATAAAAGTAGGTCATAATAGACACCCACGCAACCGGATGGCACGACCACGATAGAATGTTGCAAATTAGTTAGCCAGGTCTGTCCTATTCCAGACATGTGGTAGTACGGTAAGGCTTAGCAAAATACACTAGAAGATCGGTCCTTAATTGACTTAGGCGACTTTCAAAACAACCCTTGGGCCTCGATCATAAAAATAACTCGATCTCGTGCATCAACATGCACCATCCAAAGAACCATTTCACCCAAGTACAAACCATCATTTTATTTTATTTTATTTTGCAAAGTCATTTATAAACTTCCATAACACACCAATGACATTGATACAATTTAAACAACATTTGATTTTTGGCTGAAATTCCCCAAATCAAACATTTTTGGTCTAAGCATATCTTTGCACTATATTTTCAAATGTTCATAGTTCATACTATCATATCAACTAGGTTTTATCTAGGGTGACAATATATTCAATTCAAATATCAACTTTGGCCATACAAAGGATTTAGGCATAACTATAAATTTAAACAGGAATTTAAATTACTGAATAAAAATAAGCATGTAGTGATAATTTAAAATAGAATAAATAATTTTAAATAATAGGGTCAAACATGATCAAATATGTAACTTGCCTTGCTCAATTAGTTGCTCTCAAACGGTGTCGAAATTTGACTCTCCGAAGTCGTCGAAATCTATACGTGAAAATAAGCTAAATTCAAACAAAATTCAAATGAAGATTCAAATGAACTCAAAATTAAATAATTTTGATTTAGTTAGCTAGATTCTGAATTTATATGAATTTAGAAATTTGAATCGACGAAATCGGAGTTCGTATGAAGGAGAACGAACCCATGGAAGTTTTGAAATCACATGAAATGAAGGAATTAGGAATTTTCTGAATTATTAGAATTATTTTTTGTAAAGGAAAACTAGATTAATGAGTCATGACAACATCATCAATTGATTTTTATTTTTCATCCGGAATTATTTTCTAAAAGAAAATTCCCTCTACCTATGACATGTGGGCCCGGCCGCCACATAGGCGCTGAAGTGGTCAGTGATGTGGCGCTGCCACATCACCTTGGCACCGACGGCGCTCCGGCCCGTGTCTCATCGGCGAAGGACTGCACGGAGGCGACCAGCGAGGGCATCAATGGGTAGAGAAGGTTGCGGGGGTTACGGTGCTCACAACGGCGGCGGAAGGGTGCACCGAAATCGTCGGCGGCGAGGAAAAAGGCGCAATAAATCAGGCTTCTTGGCATGGCGTATGCCGTCAGAGGGCTCGCAAAGCGAGGCACGCACCGGGTCGGTGGAGCTGCAGCGATGCCATTGGTGTGGTCAGAGTTGCTGGGGTGTCATCGACGGTGGCACTACAGGCGGCGGAGGGAGCTCGTGGCCGACGGCGAAGACTTGCAAAATCCGGCAAAAATACAAGGGGAGAAGAGGAGAGATTGAGGGGGAAAAGATGAGTGGAGTATTGCGCATTCGGTGCTCCCTTTTATAGGGGCCAGGGAGGTTGAGGGGAGGAGATCGAGCGCGCGGCCATCTCGGTGGCCTTTATTCAAATCCGGTGAAAACGCATATGTGAGAGGGAGAAATGGCCGGGAGAGGGTGCGGAATTGAAATGCGAATTTAGCGCGTGCAACCGTGTGAGGAAAAGGGGAGAGAATCATGGGGTAGTCTGAGCTTTGAGCGGCGATAATGGCGGCCGCGTGCGGGTCTGCACGAGGAAGAAAGAACGGGGAAGAAGAAGGGTGAGGTGGCAAGGGTAGGGCCCACTGTCGGCGAGAGAAGAGAGAGTGACGGGTGGGGCCGGGCGGTGAGAGAGAGGGGGGGGGAGAGCGGGTGTGGTGACTTGGGCCGAGCGGGCTAAAAGCACGGGAAAAAGAATGGGCCGGAGAGGTTTCAGCCCAAAAGGAATTTTTGGGATTTTTAAGATTTAACAATTTAACAAATCGGTTTAAAACAAATTAGGCTTTAGAAAATAACAAATAAAATCCAAAAATTCTAGAAAAATTCACAGAAATTTCTAAAGTTATTTTGGACTTAATAAAATTATTTCCAACTTAAAATTGGTAATAGTTTTTGCAAAAAAAAAATTATTTTTGCTTTAAAATAATTAGGGAAAAGCTTTTAAAATTCCAGAAAACTCTAGAAATTAATTAAATTTTTATTTTTCAATTTAAATCAAATAAAACTTCAAAGACTTCAATAAATTTTATTTTTGATTTTTAAAACTTCAGAAATTCAAGAAAAGCAATAAAACTCTTTCAAATTTCAGGAAATCCAATAACATAATAACTTTATTAATTTTTATTTTGGTAACAGAACTTTGGGATGTTACATAAGATGGCTTAATCAAACAATGGGAGTTTTTGGCTAATTTAGCCTCATTTTTAAACGCAATAGCAAAACTAGCTTCTCTCGTCCAAAATGATAAACATGACACCTCTATCGCGCTAAATTGTCACGGTAGATCACGTGCCGCGATCCCATACCACGGCAGGACACGTGTCGAGCACCCAGTCCATGGCAGGCTTCATGCCGCATAACCAGTCCGCGGTAGGTGGCCTGCACACGTTCCTACCACGCTTGCCTACCGTCCTACCATGACCTGGGTGCACGATAGGTGGCCTGTCGCTGTCTAGGTGCGCGGGCCACTTGCCACGAGCTAGGCTCTTGACATGTGTCCTGTCACAGTTTGTGATCGTGACACGTGGCCTACTACGTTCTAGGATTACGGCATATGACTTTTCGCGACAAAATCGCTGGGTAGAGATACCGTTTTTGTTATTTCAGACGCGGGAACTAGTTTTGTTGTTTCCTTTAAAAACACAAAATTTTAGCCCATGGTGACGGTGGGTCGAGTCGTCCCACGTCTCCACCAATATCAACTGCCCACCTTTAGTAACACGTGGCCTCCGCAATTCTAGGGTGTGCTATAGGAGCACTGGTTCGTTTGTGTGTATGTGTGTGTCCACCCATGTATTTTTTTTACGGAGAACGGAGAACAGTAGGAAAGAATCCTAGTGTGTGTGTGTAAAGAGATAAGAAAAGGTTTACAAAACAATATTTACACAGAGAGGTTCCCAACTAGCTTAAGCTGTTAAACCAGGCACTAATGTCAGGTTTGTATTTTTTTTCTTTGCCCTATGGATAACCAGGGCAAATTCTCAGGTGAAGGTGCTGCGCCAATCTGCAAAGCTTGGGTCAATTTGGTTGAAAATTTTGCTATTCCTTGTTATCCAAATGGCCCATGTTGTCAGCACTATGATCTCCATGAAAGAGTGTTGTTGGATGTTGTTTTTCAGATGAAAAATTGCTTGATGAGTTGAGACTAGCAGTGAGCTCTATGGACAAACATAACTCCAGTGGGTTGAACAAAAGGGCATGTCCAAAATAAGTGTTGAAGAGTTTCCTCCACTCTTTGTTTGCACAAAATACAGGTATAATCATCCAGTTGGTAAGTCTTCCTTCGCAAAAGATTTCTAGTGTTAAGTCTATCTTTGAGCAATAACGAGAAGAAAACTTTATGACGACTTTGGCAGGTGCTTGCCCATAACCAATTAAAGTATGGGGGAATAGGGGATGTACCCATGAGCTGTCGATATGCTTTGACCGACGAGAATTGGGGCGAATTCCAAATGTAGTGCCAAGAATCCTCTTGTGGGGTTAGCACTAGATCATGTAGCAGCTGTTGCACTTGTTGGAACTGATCGTAGGCTTGTGTAGATGGCGGAATGTTGAAAAGAGATGAGAAGTCCACCACCTGCTTGACTAAAAGAATCGAAGAGAGGTCTATTTTTACAAACGAAAACAATTCTAGATGTTGTTGACAAAGCAAGCTCCCATTCCATAAGTCTTTCCATAAAAAAGCTGAGTTTCCATTGTCCACTATGCATGCTGCCAAACCCTTGTAAAGAAGAAGCATCTTGAGAAGATCTCTCCACCAAAAGGATCCAACTTACGAACTATCTGGAGGATGAGATTTGGAGTAATAGGCTTCCCAAACTAGCCTAACCAATGGGAGGTTGGCATGGTTGTAGAACTTGTGTAGATTTTCAAGAGGAGAGCCTAGTTTTGTGTTGTTAGGTTTAAGACTCCCAAACCACCTAGTTTTTTGGTTTACAAACTTTTTCCCATGCTACAAGAGCTTTACCTCGGCAATCCAAGACTGAGCTTCTCCATAGATAGCTTCTTCGATATTTGTCAATTTGTCTCAGAAATCCACCTGGGATCTTTAGCAAGCACATATAGAAAGTCGGAAGTTGGGAGAATACAACATTAAACAATGTTAATCTTCCCCCAAAAGACCGAAAAGTTGCACAACTTGCTAACCTTCTTTCCACACGTTGGATAAGGGGGAAGTAATCATGGATTTTTGGCTTTGATATTCCCAAAGGCGGGCCCAGGTAAGTAAAAGGTAGAGATCCTTGCTGACAACCAAAGGTACGGGAGAGGACTTCCATTTTGGCCGGAGGGACGTTTATTGGGATCATGAGTGATTTATAAAAGTTAACGCTCAAACCAGTCGATTCCGCAAAGGTGTTGAGAATCCCCTTAAGTTAGAACAATTGTTTAGCACAAGCTTGAATTACTATCAGGGTGTCATCGGCATATTGCACAACTGGGAAATCTGGACAAGCACCAAAGGATAACAATGATAAGAGGACCCCCTGACCCATTGCCCTGTTTAGGATTGTTTAAAGGAGGTCAGCAGCCAGGACAAAAAGGAGCGGCAAAAGAGGATCGCCCTGTCCTACCCTCCCCCTCCTGCAGTGAAAATTCTTGCTGGGTACCCCATTGAGTAGGACTAAGGAAGTTTCATTACTTAGGGTCTTGGAAGTCCATTCGATCCATTTTGGTCCAAAACCCTTACACTTCATGATAGCAAGGATTGTGTTATGTTCAATTTTGTCAAAAGCCTTTTCGAAGTCCAATTTAAGAATAATGGTTTCCTTTTTCGATTGGTAGCAGAGATGCAGATATTCAAAAGCCCAGGCAAGACTGTTCTGAGTTGTGCGGGATTTGAGGAATCTATACTGATTGGCATGAACAAGGTCCAAAATTACTAGTTGAAGTCTATTTGCCAATAGTTTTGTCTGAACTTTGAGAGAGGAGTTTAACAAGGAGATAGGTCTGAAGACATTTACCAAAATCAGGTGGTCCTTCTTTGGAACTAGAGTAATGAATGACGAGTTGATGGTTTGTACGTTAAGCTTATTCCTGAAGAAGGCATGGTAAAGCTAATAAAAGCCGTGCTTGATAATTGGCCAGTATTTCTTGAAAAACTCACCATTAAAGCCGTTTAGTCCAGGCGATTTATCCCTTAGGAGATGCTTGATGGTCTCGTTTATCTCCTGTTGTTCAAAAGGTTCTTCCAACCATGCTATATTTTCAAGAGGAGAAATTAGGTCTAGCAAGTTAAAATGCATTACTGGTGATTCTGAGGATCCTAATATCTCTTTGTAAGCTTCCCAGAGTAAAGACGCTTTGCTTTGATGATCTTTGATTTCGCATCCTTTATCATCTTGTAAGGCTGTGATAGTATTTGTTGAAAACCGGATAGTTGCTCTGACATGGAAAAATTTAGTATTTTCATCTCCTAATTTTACCCATTTGATTGTCCCTCTCTGCTTCCAATAGGTATGATGTCATTTCAGCTAGAGATTAAGATGGTCCTTCAATATTTCTCAAGCATTCCACTCATGTAAAGATAAGTCTCTACATTCTTCCATCGTGTCGAGGAATAAGATTACGTCAGTGGTGTTGGCAATGGTTGAACGTAGATTGGATGTCTGCTTTGACCAGGTCCTTAGAGCTCGTCGATGGATTTTGAATTTCAGATTAATACGTAGGCCAAAATCATTAGCATGAACGGTCTGTTACCACATTTGTTTAACTATGGTCCAAAAATCATTCAGCTGCATCCAGTGATTCTCAAATCTGAAGATATTGGCTCGTGGAATCGAAGTGTTTATCGTAATTATGCAGGGTACATGATCTGAGACAGATTTGGCCAGAGGAGATACCAAAGTGTTTGGAAAGTGTAAAGTCCAATTATTCGAAGTGAAAAACCAATCAATTTTTTTTTCCAAGAGAGGCTCTTCTTGCATGTTACTCCAAGTGAAAGATCTGCCCTTCAAAGGTAATTCCACTAATCCCAGTGTACTTATGACCTCATTGAAGAGGAACATGTCATGAACATTTCCTCCTGGCTTATTTATGTCTGAGGGTGCTCTGATGAAGTTGAAATCTCCCACAATTGACCAATCTTTATCAGGTGGCATTTGAATATTTGAGAACCATTCTAAGAACCTCCCTTTGTCCTCAGCCCTTGGTGGGACATATAGGTTTGTAGGAATCCATGGGTCACTTGAGTGTATTGAGGTGAATTCTACCGAAATAGAGAACTCATTACTAAATACATTGTGTCCCAAAAACATGCAATCAGTCCATGCCACAAGTAATCCACTCGAGGCTCCTGTTGAAGGAAGGAATTCAAATTTATTGAAACGTTTAGGGCAAAATTTACCGATGTAGGTCAAGTCAAAGTTTTCTCTTTTTGTTTCTTGGCAGCACAGGACATTGCACTTGCTTTCATCTATTTTATTGTGGATACTAGATAGCCTACCACTTTTTGTTAGAGTTAAGGCCTCTAACGTTCCAAGACAGGATCTTCCATTGTCTGATCATGGTTACTAGAAAAAATAGAGTTTGTCCAGCATATCTTAGATACACTGAGGGGAGCCAGAGAAATATCTAGCGATAGCTTTGAAGAGGGGCTTCCTAGGCAAAACCAGGTAACACAAGAGATCCAAACAATTAGCAACCGATAAAGGATCAACCAATGCGTATTTGACCAAAGCAAAAGTGAGAATTTTGATTGGCTCATACAAGACAGTGATGCGAAGGTTCTTGGGATATTTAGATCTAAGTCTAACAAAAAGTGCAAGAGTAGTCTGTTGCAAAGAGACCAAGCCCAAAAGTTTCTGCAGCTTGCACAGCCTGAGCTGTCAATTCTTCTTGTTCTTCCCATTCTCTGATCGCTTATCATCATTCTTCATCTTCTTGGTGCATTCCTTTGCTAGCTTGTCTTCTGTGACTTCCCCAGGAGGAACCTTGCAATAATCTAGGCATAAATTATTGATGATCTTGGTCGAGAGGAAAGGTGGCATTATGTCACAAGCCAGACAGTGTTTGTCAACACAAGTCTTACGCATGAATCCTCCTTTTTGGGTCTTCAATCTTGTACTTCTACATACTTCTGTTTCGACTAGGAGGACGACTCTCTTTGCCTGTTTCCTTCTGATATGCAAATCAGAGTTGGAGCCATATGAAATATCCGCTCTATTTTCCCCCTGAAAGGCTGGATTACAAGGGTGCACAGGATCAGCATCAGGCTTCGAGAGCAAAACTTTTTCTTTCCCTGTGGTAGATTTTCCTTTGTCTGGGGAGGCTGATGGCTGGAGGGGCAAAGGAGAGTCTGTTAGTACAATGTCCTCAGAGACTGAAGGTTGTGTCGGATCATAAAGAACTGAGCAGCTAGCCAGAATGAGAAAAGACTTTTTTCTGCCTTGGTGCTCCTCTTATTGGGAGATCAATGTCCACATTTTTTAGGATAAAATTTCCTTTGCTGAATTGAAATTTTGAGGTGACAAGAGCATGGCAGTGAAGAAATCGACCCATTATTTTGGTACTTAAACCACCAGTTGGACAGGTATGCTATTGTGAGGAGCAAAGAACTTGGCCCATGCCTGTTGTCGACGATCGAATCGCCGATCTTATGAAAATAAAAAGAGGAAAATGACGTAGAGTATCCTGGAAGAGAATGGGGGTTGCTCTTTATTAATATGAACTGGGTTTACAAGACTTGACTAGGGACTATCTCCCCTACACTGAATGTATTGAATACTACTGCTTCGGCTTCTGTGTTGCCTTCTGTTGTTCGCTGTTATGTGTGCGTGTCTCTCCTCGTCTTCTGCGCTTCACCATTAAATAACTCCCGAAGAGGTGGTAGTTACTCCTGGAGAAGACGTGCCTGATGAAATGCTACAGCTGGTCGGAGGTTTAAGGTAGTTAACAATGTGCTAACTGCCTTGCGGTTAAGTATTTGTGAGACACTTAACCGTAAAGTGGTTTATAGTCAGAGTCTTGTGTATCATCGTAAGGTATGGAACGTTTCGCACATGTTCCATTCATCATACGGTTAATGGTGCCTGTTCATAGCATTTTCGAGCAGCTCCCTGGTCGAAACCTAGTCCACACGTGGTACCCATCGAGTAACCTCTCGAATCCTTACGACCAAAGGAGGTCGTTAGCCTTAGGGGTTACGACCATGAAGACGTATGGTCTTTTATGTATTTAAATTAATACATAGAGGTTTTAATCCTCGTCAGCTAGCCCCGAACTTTAAAAGAACAGGACGTGTGAACGCCTTCTCTCGATGAATTCAGATTGGGCAAACCACCATTTAATGTCGTGACATCCGAGGTGGTTTGTGTTCATTTTAAAGTTGAGAACCTGCCTTGGGAACTAAGAGTTTCTCTGTCTGGGCTTAAAAAGAAGCTTTTTGCCGTTCAGACTTTTATGGATAACCTCCGATCGTAATTTGAAAGACTCGAGGCTATAAAATCCCCATCGCTAGACCTTTTGGATTCTTTATGCTTCCAGATCCTTTTTCGATCTCTTTACCCGCACAAAAATCTTCGTCCTTCTTTTCTTGTTCTTCCGACCACAAAAATCTCCTGCGAGTTTTACTCATCCTCAAGGGTTTTCATCATGTCGGAGCAAATCACCAAGTGGTTGCCGTCGGATTTGAGTAAGAAAAAGCTTGAAGCTTTGAAGAAGATTGGGATGCTTCCGGACAAGAATTTGATCGATGGAGATCGGCATTTGGAGAGCATTTCCCAAGTCGCCAAGATGAGGAAATTTCGTTTTCCTCGCCTACATCGAATGTGAAATTTGAGATTGCGAGACACAAATTCCTTCTCCGTGTTCTTGAATTCTACGGGGTGGAATTGGTGAATTTGGCTCCAAACTCCATCGCCAACATTAGCATCTTCACATATTTGTGTGAAGCATACGTGGGATTGCCTCCGAGTTTGAGACTCTTCAGGTATTTCTACCGAATGGTAATGGGGAAAACCACGGATACTCCCGGGGAATGTACGTTGCGTCTTCACGATGGGAAGGCCAATGAGTACATCCATATGTACTCGAAGTCCTCGTGGTCGTCATGGAAGAAGAACTGGTTCTATATGGCGATTCTGAGGATGATGACCTCTATTTCACGGGATGAGAGCAACTGAAAATCCCAAATGGAGAAAGACCGTGGAGAAGACAGGAGTGGTCGGGCGATGGGCGGATGCCATCTACGACCTGCGAGTCAAGGGCTTGACCTCTTGGCACGTGGTGAGGGATTTCACTAAGCGCCAAATTAGCCCACTAAAGCTTCGGACTCACTCCCTGATTTGGTCCATTGGTCGTGATGAAGCTATCTCAGGAGGTGGTAAGTTTTTGAGATAACTCCAACCAGTATTTTCATTTGATTAATGTACTACCTTAAAACATGTTCATGTCTTATTTTCTCTCTTCTTTTGAAGCTCTTTCCCCGAGGAAATTAGAGAAAGGATCAGCCGATCTGTGCGAGGAGCCTGGAGAAAAGTGGATTCCACGAGATCTTGGCCATAGCCCTGCCAAGAGAGAACAACAAGGCTTAAGGTAAAAATCTCTTTTATCATGCATATATATATTCTCCGATCAGATTTTTGATCATGCTCTGCTTTTGTAGCTGGTCGGGTTGCAAATCACACAAACTGATGAGGCTAAACATCCCACCGTTGTTCCAACCGATTCGTGCCCAGATGCACTGGAAGAGGATGAATCTCCCGAGGTAACAGAACATTTCATAAGAATATATATATGTAATTTAGATAACAGATTTCATCACCTAACAAATTCATTTGTTGGTTTAGGTGGAGAAGGCTGAAGGCCATCGGTGCGCGACTACGGAGGTTGCCGATTCGCATCCGTCGTTGACGGCCGGACGCTTGTTCTTCGAACAATCGATATGGAGGTCGGTGAAACCACCCCGCCGACGAGATGATCAAGGACGAACTTTTGACGAAATGATCGAGAACATCGCTTCCGACATTCTGTTGGATAATGCAACAAACTTGGCCAATCCTGCCGGTTCGGAACCGGCAAGGTCAGAAGAAAAGAAAAGGAAAGGCGACGGTACAGATTTTACTCTTCCGCGTTTCAGAGTCAAATCTCGGAAATTAACTAGGTACGCTCAAATGAAAGTGGTCGTATAAGCGCATACCTTTAATAATTTCTTGATGATTTGATGCCTCTCTCTTTTTTAACTTCCCTTATTTGCTTGGTATAGGTCCTCTGGCGTTCCGGTCGCTTTCGACCAGATTCCTTCTAAGGACCAGGTACTTGAAGAGGTCCATGAGCAGACCACTTCCCAGGATAAAGTTCCTGAGGAAAGGGTGGTCGGAGAAGCCCCCGAGCAGGCGTCAAGGCCAACAGCTGAGTTGGAACCATTGGTGGTTCTAACTCCTTCCGCGGAGGTAGATGCCCCTAAAGGCCCTCAAGAAGTTCCGACCATTGTTGGTAATTCTCCTCAACCTGACAAGTTCCCTTTTCGCCCCCGATTCATCGAGGATAAGGAGCTTGACGAGGCATGGGGAAAGATATCGGACCATCAAATCAAAATGCATCCTGATTCCATATTTGGCGGATATAACGATTTGGCGATCCGGGTAAGTATCTACGACCAGTTTCATAATCTCTCCTAAAAAGTCTTTTAAAGAGAATTTTTAAAGAGGAAAATGCTATTTGAACAGCATATGGTCGAGAACTTTGCTGTGGTCGGAGGACTGACCCAGCGGATTAAAGACTTGGAGCAAAAACACTCCGAATTAGAAAGTAAGAACTTTCCCCTTAGCCTTTTTCTTTCTTCAATGCTTCGCCCTTTGCTAATTATTCTCCCTTATCGTATTTGATAGATTTGGAGAAAATAAAAGAAGAGATTCTGGCTGAGAAAGCCAAGACAGCTCTGCTTGAAGAAGAGATCAAAGCTAAAGACCGGTCGATCGCTGAAGCTACGACCAGCAAGGAAGATCTTAACAAGAAAATCGAAGGTAATAGGTCGTAAACTTGACTTATTATTTCCCTCCAATTATTTTTGTGCTTATCACCTATTTTACTCTTGCAGAGCAAAAACAAGTTTTAAACAGAGTAGAAAAGACTCTGAAATTTGAGTAAGACAAGGAAGTAGCTCTCGTTCAAAGCTTAGATGAAAAGACTGTATTTTTGAACAAGATGATCTTTGATATGGGATCAGGATCAAGCCTGCCTACCTTAAGAGATCCAGTAGAGAAAATGAACTACTTTGGTCAACTTCTAGAGGATCTTAATACTCTGCTCAAGACTACTCGGAAGAACTATGCCCTGAGCTATGAAAACAAAGCGTTGCTAGTGGAGTTAGTTTTGCTTTAGCAAAACCGAAAGTTCAAACCCTCCATTGATTTCCAAGTTGTTGAAGATGACTTCAACTGCCCACCTGAGGAGGCAACCAAGTTCATGGAAGAACTCAAGCCACTCGGAGATAAAGTAGTAGAGGAGATGGAGGTCGGATCCCCATCAAGCAGTAATTAGTCTGGGAATATTTCTAGAGTAGACTCCTGCAAAAAGTGTAAAAATATTGAATATGTGTAAAACTTACCTTTCATGTCATTAACAATGCCTTTGTTTTATCCTGTTTGACTCTCTTTTTTAAAAAAATTCTCACACACCTCCTAGCCCCCGACTGCTTTATAGTAGAAGAACTTTACTATACAAGCAAGTAGCCAAGAAAGAGAATAAAAAGTCAAAACCATCATTTTGAAGGTATGTGCCGATATGAAGTCAAAACTGATCATAGTAATACTAGGAAATCTTTGTGGTCGGAACCAGCTTATGACTTCGCTTAGTTATAGATCCTTGTTTGTCATGATCGAAATACCAATCAAAAGTTATACATGGCCGGATAAAAGACCTTGTTGTTTGACATAAGAAGAAATACAAAAATGAATGCAGCAAATTATAAGTGAACTTTGTTTATATCTATTATCCTAAAGTCTGGTCGGAAGGAATGCTTAGATCTGAAATCATATATCATATTTCATAAACGTGTTCAGACTCTCTATCCGACTGGTAGCGAGGATCGTAATAAAAGAACCATCGCTAGGAAGCTCCTTCCAGTGGGCAGGACCATGTGCGAAAAAGGAGAGACTTCGACTAGGAGGCTTTCCGTGTCCGACCAAGAGCTGACAAGAGCGGAGAGAATCTTGAAATAATGAAATATAACCTTCATAATCTTAGGCATATCGTTCAGTATGGAAAGTTATTTGTACGATGCTCTGATTACTCATATATTTCTTTAAGAAAAGAATGTGGTCGCGCGTGGTAAAATGCTCACGACTAGGACCAATACGGCGTATGACTTAGAAGTCGTTGCCAGAGAGTAATAGAGATCCTTAGAAAGGATATCGGAGAGAAAATTGTCTGCTCCGACCAGTTGAAATTAACAATCATGAAGCGACCAAATTTATAGGTATATATATATATATATATATATATATATATAAGCAAGGTTACTTATTATTTTTTAGAGAATAAACGAATTTATTGAAATTGAAAGAAATGAAAGAAAGTAAACAATAATTAAATATAGAACTTACGCAATTGATCAATGTTCCAAGAATTTAACAAATTTTGCCCGTCAGACATAGCGAACAGACGGAACACGGTCTGTAACTTCGACCATAGTGTAAGGACCTTCCCACTTGGGGGAAAGTTTATTGCGATTCTTTGGCTCTCAATTTTCTCGAGAACCGGATCACCTACAAGAAGGCTGTGAGGTTGCACCTTACGACTATGGTACCTTCGCATGGCTTGTTGGTAGACTCGCCGATCGTATAAGGGCTTGATTTCGCTGCTCAAGGAAATCGACGCTGCCGAAGTCTTCGCTCACCGATCGTTTTCGTGAAAGCGATCAATTCGAGCAGAGCCAATTTTGAGTTTTGGAGGAAGCATGGCTTCATTTCGTAAACCAAAAAGAATGGTGTTTAGCCGGTCGCGACGATCGGTCGTTAGGTTCGAACGACCCATAATCTGACGGAGTTCTTGAACCCAAGCTCGACCGCTTGATTAATCGGTCGAATACTCGGCGTTTGATCCTTGCATAATGATACCATTGGCTCGCTCAAGCGCTCCGTTGCTTTGCGGATGAGCAACTGAAGCAAAATGAACTTTTACACCAAGTTCATCGCAGAATTCTTGAAATTGACTTCTAGTGAACTGGGCGCCATTATCTGTGATTATACGACTAGGTACACCAAATCGTGTGATCACATTTTTCATTAGGAATCTCTTAGCGGCCTCAGTTGTTATTTTAACAACCGGCTCGGCCTCGATCCATTTTGTAAACGTGTCAATCATGACGAAAAGGAATTCAAGCCCCCGGGTGCTCTTGGGAAATGTCCCAGAATGTCTAGTCCCCAGGTTGCAAAAGGCCAAGAAAGAGGAATTGTTTGTAAGGCTTGTGCTTACCGATGTACTTATCCGCTATGAAACCGACATTTACGCACTTCGTCACAAGTTCTTTTGCATCATGAAGGGCGATTGGCAAGAGTATCCTTGCTGAAGGCTTTACCGACCGTGAGTTACAGAGGAATGATGTGCTCCAGACTCCTTCATGGATTTGGTTAGCAACTTAATGCCATCCGCTTGAGATATGCATCTCATCAACACTCCATGAGATCCTCGTTTGTACAAGGTACGTTCGATTAGAGTGTATGATTTGGCTTTTCGTGCTATACGATCAGCCTCTACATCATCTTCTGGAATTATGTCATGCTGAAGATAATTGTAGATCGATGTCATTCAATCTCTACCTTGATCGGGACAGCGCCAACCGTTAACGACCTGTGGAGCATCCATGTTCCT
Source organism: Phyllostachys edulis (assembly GCA_036346405.1). NCBI lineage: Eukaryota > Viridiplantae > Streptophyta > Magnoliopsida > Poales > Poaceae > Phyllostachys > Phyllostachys edulis. The sequence goes on along the minus strand of CM070561.1, from coordinate 61,867,607 downwards.
TTGATTGGTTTGTTCGACTTGTAAAGAATCATGTATGTTCTCGGAAGGCTCGACTACCGAGGGTCAATCGAGTTGCTCGAGAAAAACTCTGGGCGGACGGTTGACCTCGTGGAGGCCATCCATGCCAACTGGTCTGCCAGAAAGTTTTCTTTTCTAGGAATATGTTGGATCTAAAAACCGAAAAAGTGCTTTTTGAGTTTTCGTACTTCCGTCAGATAAGATGACATCTTGGTACTTGAGCATTGATACTCTTTCCCTACTTAATTCGCTACCAGTTGAGAATCGCTTTCACTAGTAATGTCTGTGAATCCGAGCTTAACGAAGTTGCTCGAGTCCTGCCAATAAACCTTCATATTACGCCATATTATTTGTGGTAGGAAATTTAACTAGATGGCGACTTGATGTGTTCGCCAATGGGGATATCAGATCACTCTAGCCCCGACCCTTTTAACATCAAAGAACCGTCAAAGTACATTGTCCACTCCTCGTGGTGTTCGTGACGGGCCCTTGGGTGGGTTCGGGGTTTGTCCATTCGCAATGAATTACGCTCATCGCTCAGGACTTTATCGCTGTTCGTGAAATGGAATGGAGGTCGAACGCCCTAGCTCAATCGCCCATTTTGCTATTCGTCCGATGATTCCTGCTTCCAAGGACTTGACCAAGGGATATCCGTCTGCACGACCACTTTGTGGGCTCGAAAGTAATGCCTTAGCTTCCTTGAAGACATAAGGAGACCATAGAGCAATTTTTGTACTGTGGGTATCTTTCCTTTGGTCCATGTAAGACCTAAACTACGTAATAAAGCGGTCGTTGGATGTTATCCCTTTCACGACCAAGACACCGCCATTGCTTGTGGTGTTCTTCGCCACGTACATTAGCAAGAGTTTCTTCCGGTCTCGAGAGACTAAAACCGAGGCACTTGTAAGGTACTTTTTAAGTTCTTCAAAGGCATCGTTTGCCTCTCTAGTCCATTCAAAACTCCCATGTTTCCGAAGAAGTTTAAACAAAGGTAACCCTTTTTCTCCTAACCTTGCTACGAAACGACTTAGCGCTGCCATACAGCCGGTTAGTTTTTGGACTTCCTTCTTCGTGGTCGGAGGTCGCATCTGGTCGATGGTCGCTATCTTTCTTCGGATTTGCTTCAATACCTCTAGCCGAGACTAGGAAACCAAGCAATTTTCCAGCAGAAACTCCGAACACACACTTTTCCGGATTCAATTTGAGGTTATGCCTTCTCAAGTTGCTGAAAGTTTCTTGTAAGTCAGAGATGTGATTGCTAGCGTTGGTAGTCTTTAGACCAGATCATCAACGTAAGCTTCTAAATTCCGACCTATTTGCGGACTAAAGGTTTTTTGCATCAACCTTTGAAAAGTTGCACCAGCGTTTTTGAGACCAAATAGCATCTTGACATAACAATAAGTGCCATATGGAGTGATGAAGGAAGTTTTCTCCTCATCCTTTTTACACATACTAATCTGGTGGTACCCTGAATACGCATCTAAAAACTTAGTAATTCGCACCCAGAGGTAGAATCTACCAGTTGATCAATGCGTGGAAGGGGAAAATCGCCCTCCCGGACAAGCTTTATTAAGATCTGTAAAGTCGATACACATTCGCCATTTCCCATTATTCTTCCTAACCATTACAGGTTGGCGAGCCATCGAGGGTGGTTGACTTCACGGATGAATCCAAATTTTGAGAAGCTTGTCAATCTCGGATCGATTGCCTCCTTCCGATCAAAGAAAACGCCGCAGCCTTCGCTTGATCGGTTTCTTATCGCCGAGAGCTAGCCTATGCTCGATCACCTCGGGGACTCGGGCATATCGGACGCCGCCAAAGCGAATACGCCCCGATTTGCTCGGAGGAAGGAGACGAGCGACTCTTCCTATTTAGGATCGAGTCTTGCTCTGACCAGAACCTTGCGAGCAGGTGGGCCAGGATCTTCTGGTCCAGGTAGCGACTTGGCACTGTCCGGAGAAGTGCCTTTGTCGAGGGATACCTCTTTTGACTGGTCGGAGGGTTTTGGTGTCATCTTCGGTCTTGTGTGCTTGGCCTGCATGGCAGATGGATTAGCCTCTCTGGTCGGGAGTTCATCGACCAGTTCTAAGGATTTTCGGTCGCATGCATAAGCCATTTTACGATCACCCCAAATAGTGATGACTCCCTTTGGCCCGGCATTTTCAAACTTTGATAACCGTAATGCGTGGCTATCAAGAATTTTGCTAATGTCGGTCGACCAAGAATCCCGTTGTATGCGGATTCAAAGTTTACCACATCAAACGAAATTTTTTCCGTTCGAAAGTTATCGGGCCTTCGGAACGTAACCGGTAAGGAAACTTGCCCTATCGGCTTAGCGGTGGAACCAGGAACTATGCCATGAAAAGCATATTTCACTGGTTTCACCTTTGACATGGGGACCTGCATTTCTTCTAAAGCTCCCGAAAATAATATATTCAAAGAACTACCTCCATCTACCAGGACTCGATTAACCCTACAATTATTAATGGTTGGTTCAACAACAATAGGGAACCTACCTAGTCGAGTCGAAGGAATGGGGCAGTCGTCCTTGCTGAAGAAAATTGCGATGTCCGACCACTTCGATTGCTTGATAGTGTTCGGAGATTCGACGAGGTTGACCTCCGCCCATGGCTTTCGATGACGTTTTGATTCGTATGAAGAAGATCCTCCAAAGATCATGTTGATCAGTATGTTGGGGATCCCGGTACTCCATCTCTTAAATCGCCATCCTTGTCCTTTTGGAGCTCGTTTCTCCGGGTTCTTGTATTGCGGAAATGGTCCTTCACCGCATAATAATCTTCCGTTTCTTTTGCCAAACTCGACAAAGCGAGAACATGCCCTCGTCACGTGAAGTGGACACCACTTTTTTTCTCGAATCCTTGATCGAGACTTTCGCCTTGGCTCGACCGGTATAGTCCTTCTTACCCTTCATGAATTTATCAGGAATGGCTAGAACCTCCTTGTCGTCGGGTCTGCGGTTCTTCTTCTTCTTGAGAGACTTCTTGTTCTTTTTCTCTGGTTTATCCAGGTCGGGCTGAGGAATCTTGTCTTTCCGATCAATGGCTTCGCACCACTCGATTGCTTCGCTAGCGGTGGCATACTTATCGGCCATGTCAAAAAGCTCAATGGTTGTTCTTGGAGGGTTCATTGCTATGTCCTCCGTAAACCGTCGATTTCTCAGACCTGTTTTGAAAGCTTGAATAACTGATGACTCTGCGACCTCGGGTATAGAGTTGCGAACCTGGCTAAACCTCTTGATGTACTGACGTAGAGTCTCATCAGAGCCCTGCCGGATTCGGTGGAGATCATCCTCCTTTCGGGGTGGTCGACGCACTCGAAATTTGCAATTAGAAGGTCACGAGTTGCTCCCAAGTATAGATCGCTCGTAGGCTGGTTCAACAACCACACAAGGCGCACCCTTCGAGCACGGTGGGCAGATAGTTGGCCATCACATTTTCATCGCCTCCAGCAGCTCTGATGGCGGTGGTATAGATTTGGAGAAATTCCAATGGATTTTGAGTTCCATTAAATTTGTCCAAATTGGCCGGTCGAAACCGGTTAGGCCAATGCACAGCCTGGAGCCCTGCAGAGAAGGCTCGACAACCTGTGATTGATTCATGGAGCCTTCTCTGGGAAGGTGCCGGATTGTAATCGGTCGGAGACCGGTTCCTAAGATTGGAACGCTGGAACTCCGGTGTGCCGATCCGGTTGTGGACATTGGTATGATGTCTTCCACCGCCTACTTGATTCAGACGATGCCGAAGATCGTCAGGTCCAAGCGATGGTTCTTCTCGACGTGATGGGGGAGTGGCTTCATGAAATAACCTTCTCTCCTCGTGACTCCTTGGTCGGAATCGTCGAGGAGGCCTTGGTATCGACTGTTCCCGAGTATGACCATGTTGTCCCCTGCTGAGGGAGGAACGTTGGGATGAAGTCATAGTTTGACTCCCTGAAACCCTTTGTTCCCGATATGCTTCAAGGCGTTGCATAGTGCATTGGAGAATTTGGATACTTGACCTACAAGTCGTATAAAACTCGGAGTTCCCGCCAGAGCAGATCGAATTATTTAACATATCTTGAACACGTCGCAAGTTTTGTACAGTTACCGAAGGTCTCGGGGGGTTCAGACTGGTCGTAGGTGTACGCAGACCTGAAACCTCCCCCGAACCTCGGATTTGATCTGCCCTATCAACTATTCTAAGTGGGGCAACGCCAGGCGAATTAGTTGATGGACGTCGATCAGTTCCGTGGCCTCCGGAAGTTGGTGCCTGACGGCTCGGATCATCTCTAACAACACGTGATGGCGTGGTAGAGAATGTAGGACCGTGCAGGGCATCTTGATTTTCATCTCCGATCGCGTTGACTTCGTGCCTCCAGCATCGATCTTTTGATGAGCTTCCATCGTAACTAATGGAGAGCTTATCAACGCTTCTGCCAGAAGTTTCCACGATGGAGAGCGGTCGAAAATGAGCACCTCCTGAGGTCTCCTCAGCCTAATTCGGCGTACTGCCGATCGTATGCTGAGCGTGATCATCCCCACACGACCTATGACTAGTGGAGGCTTCATCGACATTATTTACAGATGTCGGTTGACTCGAATTGCCGGTCGAGGAGAATATCTTTCACCATGATTTCATCGAGGTATAGAGATTTTCGAGTGGTGGTGCTGAAATTTCTTCACCGCTTTTGCGGTCGAAAAGGTCGGGCTTGAAGAGATCCCGACATTCCGAAGCGGATCGGAATGGTGGTTCCTCCGATTGCGCCACCGTAATGGTGGCGCATCCTCGTCCATCCGGTCAATCTCGCTATCGTTGGCGACGTGCGAGCCGACAGAGGAGGAAGATGAGGATGATCTGCCATTTTCCTCCATGGCACGAATGCATCCTTCCATATCGAGGTTGGCGTAGTCCGCCAAGTCGAACCAATTTTCCTCATTCCAAACTCCGGGCATATTCGCATTAGCGATTGCAGGAACTTGGGTGAGGATTTGTATGAGCGAAGAGTTTCTTCAGGAAACTTACGTCTTCTTCCCCACGGACGGCGCCAGCTGTCGACGATCGAATCGCCGATCTTATGAAAATAAAAGGAGGAAAATGACGTAGAGTATCCTGGAAGAGAATGGGGGCTGCTCTTTATTAATATGAACTGGGTTTACAAGACTTGACTAGGGACTATCTCCAATTACACTGAATGTATTGAATACTACTGCTTCGGCTTCTGTGTTGCCTTCTGTTGTTCGCTGTTGTGTGTGCGTGTCTCCTCGTCTTCTGCGCTTCACCATTAAATAACTCCCGAAGAGGCGGCAGTTACTCCTGGAGAAGACGTCCCTGATGAAACGCTACAACTGGTCGGAGGTTTAAGGTAGTTAACAATGTGCTAACTGCCTTGCGGTTAAGTATTTGTGAGACACTTAACCGTAAGGTGGTTTATAGTCAGAGTCTTGTATATCATCGTAAGGTATGGAACGTTTCGCACGTGTTCCATTCATCATACGGTTAATGGTGCATGTTCATAGCATTTCCGAGCAGCTACCTGGTCGAAACCTAGTCCGACCAGGGTACCCATCGAGTAACCTCTGGAATCCTTACGACCAGTGAGGTTGTTAGCTTTAGGGGTTACGACCTTGAAGATGTATGGTCTTTAATGTATTTAAATTAATACATAGAGGTTTTAATCATCGTCACTGTGTTTACCTGTCGATTAATTGTCGAATAACTGTGAAGTCGTGTTTGGCCCTCTTTAGGGAATCAAGATATATTACCTTGTTCCATTTAGTATAATTACAATTAGAATACAGTGGAACCTACACATGTATGTCGCCATGGTCATTAAACCTAAGTTCATGTTGCTTATAAAGTACAAATCAACAAGTATAGCCACTAGTACAACACTTACTCCTGGTTGTAGGGCAAAAGTATGAATTCCTTGTTGCGGTCAGCCAACAATGACGTTGTCATGTAACCCTTGACGATGGATGCATCCTCCTAGATGCTTTGCATGGAGGCCAAGTGTGGGTCAAGGAAACCTACCGGTGATTTCCTTAATCTGTCCTCAGAAACCATGTATCTATATATATGTACAAAAGTAAGGAGTTATATATTACATTTATCGATATTACACGAACGTAGACCGTGATTGTATACACTTACAGTGTCCAGCATCGCTTGAGTGAGGCATCGAGGGCGTCGAGGCTGAAGAGTAAGAACAAGTCCTCGAAGGTCATCGTGAAGACACAGTCTTGAACCTCATGGTGAAAAATGATGCGACCTAAACTTGACATTAACACCCGAGCGCCATTGTCCATCTATCTTGTTGGCCTGTTCCATGTACCATGCACGAATTTTCGGGCCAACGGCAAGAAGGGGATATCATCGGGCTTTTTCAATTTGCCCTTGTCGCCTCACTTTTTAGAGGTCAACTTCACAGGAGTCGACCGAGCACAAGGTGTAGATGCATATGATGCACCGGGCCCTTGCCACATCGGTGTAGGTAACTCTAGTGCGGGTAGCTCCGATGCAGATAGTTCCCGTGGACTTGGCACCGTTGCAGGACTTTCTCATGAAGTTGACACCGGTGTAAGTAGCTCCAGGTAGATGTCCCTCTTGGGCCACTAGATGAATGTTCTAATGGCTTGCCCTAGAGTCATGACCTTATCGTTTGGGGGCATCTGTAGCGGGACGATCTCGAAATTGGCATGAACATCATCCACATTCACTTTTGCGAAACCCGACGCTAGATTTACACTGTGCACCAAGGCCCCAACACCGGATGGATACACCTGGCCCCAAGCAATGTCCAGGGCAATGGAGGCATATCCCACTTAGAGCTTGCACTTCGTAGCCACCTTTATAACGATACAAAATTAGCTACTCCAACAGGCCTATCAATGGATCGAGCATTCTAGAGATAATAATTATTACCAGGATGTCATCGACAGGAAATCTATCGTCGCTTTTTGAGGTAGAGTTGGATGCGCAACTACTCCGACGGTTGGGGGGCTAGCTAGCACAGTAGTGGCGAGGGCTTACAACTGATTTCCCCTAAGCCTTTCCTCAATGCTCTCTATCTTTCATCGCATCTCATCTCTGACGGCATCAGTGATCTCCTCTCTGAGGGATTCATGAATCTCCTCTCATAGCCATGCATCGCGCTCAGCTTTGGCTCTCTTCCTACTCTGGTACGCTTTGGAGTCCCCTGAGAATTCGTGTTTCCATAGAACATAAAGATCAATACCTCTCGTGTGACCCGGGTGCTCCTTGTTTCCTAGGGCTGCGGAGAGTATATATCTCTCCTTGACTGCCAGGAATGAGCTTTGGGAAGATTTTGCACTCAACGCTTCCTACAAGAGCCCGATATGTTATTTCACTTCCTATGAAGTTATGGAGTAATTACAAACTAGGTAGTTCGATATCTTACCAGGCGTTGGGACACTTCCTCGTCTACGGGATTTGGAAAGGAGATGGCTCCTGAAGACACGGTAGATGACCTCGTCTTATCCAGTTTCGAGCGTGCTCATTAGGGATCCCGGCAAATGGCGGGGAGGCCTCCCATAGGCTTGCATGCTCGTCCTCCTTCCTCGCATACCCAGAGGTGCCGAGTCTGTGGGGGTGTGTGTTTTTTTTTCTAGAGGACTCTGTGCGCCGCACTTTTACTCCTAAAATCATCTGTCGTCTTCTTCGTCACAAAGTCTTGCCAGTACAATTCCATGAACGGATACTTCTGGAAGGGCATCAGATCCTTCTCCACGTATTGCTTGATAAGCGTGCTCTTGAAGTTCTTCCACGCTTTGCACGTCGCTAGCAACGCGTGTCGTCGCATGGAGGCCTGGTGTTCTTCCGGGATCTTGAACGATCGGAAAATTTTTGTGACCAGCGCATCTTTCTGAGCTTCGGTCAACTCCTTCCACGAATCGTAGGTGATCTTAACCCATTCCCGTGCAACTATTCCGACCGTTCTTTAGAATGCGGACACTGCTCGGCGAGGATTGAGAGGGGTCCCAGACGCATTGACATCCGTGATGGTAAATCGGCCCTCAGGCCTTTTCGATATTCTTCTTCTATCACGCTTGGATTTTCTAGAGGACGGCGCATCAAACACATGAGACGACGATGATGGAGAATGAGTAGATGACATCTTCACAGGAAATAGAAGTTCTGACACGCATGAACATACAATCAGTAATGAAATGTGGGTTGCGTGTCCTATGCAAATACAATAGTAATCGGTTTTAGCATAAATCCATAATCAATTCCAGCAAAATTAATTATGAATAAAGCATATTTCCAGCACCAATTAAATGACATAATTGACATATAAGCATGTGAATCCTTCAAGTCATTTAAAAGGAATAATATGCTCAACACACACAATATGCGCACAATAAAAATCAGCATAAAGCTAAGATTTAAAACATTGATTATTGCTCTCAGAAGGCTAGTTGCACAATATTTAAACTTTGCCATCACAGCACTCACACCAAATGTAATCACAAATTGAATATGGCACTTTATAGATTAGGTCTTGAGCTCAAAATAAAATTTGCTAATCTATTCAGACTAATCCAAGCAAATCATCCAAAATTAACTTTGTTATACACAGGAACAAAATCTATCAAGATACTATCAACTGTGAATCAAGGGCTAATAGTGTCCACAATAAATCAAGGACATCATATGAATATTTTAAGAATCAAAGGTCAAGTTTGTCACATAAGGTTGTGTCTCATGGAAAGGAATCTGAAATCAGATATGATATTCGTGTGTCTGCATCTTTAGATTGTGCAAGTTATCTCCTAATTCAAGGTCATGCATTTCGTAAACACGATGAATCTTCTTCTTCCTTAAACAAGGGCAATTTCAAAGATATGATTGATTGGTACAAAGAAAGGAAAGAGGAAGTGAGGCTTGCATTTGATCAGCTATGTCCTATGAATGCCTACATGACTTGTCCAAAAATTCAAAGGCAGCTTGTGAAATATTGTGCGCAGAAGGTCGCCAGAGTAATAAAGGAAGAGATTGGAGATAGTCTTTTCTCTGTCCTTATCGACGAATCTCGTGATATATCCATCAAGGAGCAAATGGTCATGATTGTGAGGTTAGTGATTGATTATGTGTACTATCATTGCTTTTGAAACTTTTCATTGTTCTACTCAACTAATTTTATATTTTGTCCTACAGGTTTGTCAACAATAAAGGGGAGGTTATGGAAAGATTTTTGGGGCTCCAACATGTCACAGAGGTAACATCAAATGCATTGAAGAGTGCATTGGTTGGGATGCTAGCTGGACATGGTTTACTTATTGCTAGACTACGAGGGCTGGGGTATGATGGGGCTTCAAATATGCGAGGTGAATTCAATGGCCTTCAAAGACAGATTCATGATGAGAACTCACAAGCTTTCTATGTCCATTACTTTGCTTATCAATTACAGTTGGTAGTTGTGTCTATCACAAGTTATTGTTCGATTGTCCATGATTTCTTCGAGTATGTGATTTTGATTGTGACCACCACTAGTGCATCATGCAAGAGGAAGGATGTATTGCTTGAGAAGCACAGTCAAAATATTTTGGATAAGCTAGAGAGTGGTGAGATTTTTTCAGGAAGAGGGAAACATCAAGAAACTAGCTTGGTTAGACCTAGAGATACTAGATGGGGCTCTCATTATGCAACCTTACTCCGTATTGAGTCAATGTGGGATGCAGTGATAAATGTGCTAGGCATTGTGCATGAAGATGGGCGTAATCCATCTAAGGCAGCAGGTTTGATGCATATAATTGAGAGCTTTAACTTTGTATTCATTTTGAAAATGATGTTGAAAGTGTTTTGCATTACAAATGAGTTATCTCTTGTCTTGCAAAGAAAGGATCAAAATATTGTTCAGGCCATGTCATTGCTTGTTGATGTGAAAGTGCGTTTGATCAACTTGAGGATAGGCAGTTAGGAGCCATTATTTTTAGAAGTCAAAATATTTTATGATACAAATAAGATTCTAGTACCAAATATAGATGAAGCAATACCAAGATGGGGCCGATCAAGGCGGGATGGGATCACAATAACTCAAGACCATCATTATCGTGTTGATACTTTCTTTGCAACTATTGATGCTATTACCACAGAGATGGATCATCGCTTCAATGAGGTATCTTTGGAGTTACTTGTATGCTTTTCTTGTCTTGATCCAAGATATTCTTTTTCTAAGTTCGATGTAGATAAGATTGCTCAACTTACGGAGATATATGATAATGATTTCTCCATTGCTGATCATGCAACTATAAGGGATCAACTTGAAACATTCATTCTTCATGTGCGAAGAATTGATGATTTTATTGTTTGTCATGATCTCGAAAGTCTGGCCATGAAGATGGTTGAAAATGAAAGGCATATTGTATTTCCATTGGTCTACCGCCTCATTCAGTTAGCATTGCTGCTACCGATGGCAATAACATCGGTTGAAAGAGTCTTCTCGGCTATGAATATTATTAATACCGATTTGCGCAATAAGATATCCGATAATTGGCTTAATGACTTGATGGTGTGCTATATCGAGCAAGACATATTCAAAGAACTTGATCGTGATAACATTAAGAAATGGTTTTAAGTCATGAAATCTCGAAGAATGAAATTGTATCGTCCTCCTAATTGTACTTAGTGCTGAAATTGTCTCGTTCTCCTAATCGTAATTAGTGCTTTAGCAGTATGTCTTTTGATTTCTCTTCTTTCTGCATCTTTTATAATTTATGATCAACTAATCGTGACACTATTAATCCATTTATTTTTGACATGTTGCTTCTTCTATGTACTATCTTTATTCAAACTATTATGTTTAATAACTTGGTGGCAAGTTGTTAATTAAGCTTCATTAGTGAGGTATTTCTCGATGTCCTACATTTATCTTCACTCATTAATACCGTTTAATGTTATATACTCGTATTGATGTGATTGCAATATAGTTCACATATGAGTTCTTTTGATTTGGGTAATACACTTTGGTCCGTGTTTCCAACTCTTTACTCCGTCATACCTAAAATTAAATCCTGGGTCTGCCACTGCTGGCGTGGCTACATCGGTGCGGCAGTCCGCGATGCCTGTACCCAACTTGCTCAGTGGTCGTTGTCTAGGATCTTGTCGACGAGGTTGCCGACGATGAGGATAGGGACAGGTACGCACGGTTCGTGCTCCAGTCGTACATGGAGGAGAGCAAGAGGATCAAGTGGTGCCCCAGGCCCATTTGCACTGCACCCGCGCCATGTAATTCCTAGGTGGCGGCGAGCAGCTCCACGTGTTCTGCGAATGTAGGCATGGGTTCTGCTAGCGCTACAGCGAGGAGGCGCACCGATCGGTGTCATGCGACACGATGCGCAAGCAAGGTGTGCCTGACATTTTTTTTTTGGGGGGGGGTGCTATGCTAAAATTAAAATTAGGCCATACACTTATAAAAGTCAATCGTGAAAATAAAAGACATTTTTTTAATATTACAATTGCGATATATTTTTCCTTACAAGAGCGAAGGATTCGATCCCGCTGAGAAATAAGTATCTAAACTAGTACCATAACTTTGAAGTGAAAAGCATCATTCTTCTAGTATGCCTTGAAGCAAAATCTTCAATTAACTTCGTAATTTCGATCAAAAATTAACTTCGTAATGGTCTTTTCCAAATTAAACATCAATTGCAAGTGCTATCGTTAAGTATTTCTTGAGTTATTATAGAATGCAAGTAGAACTTTAACAACTTCAATTTATATAAGTTCCTTCTTGCAGGTGCAATATTTGCCGGAATAGTCAAGAAATTATATAAACAATTGCATTACAAAAACAATTTAGCCATTCATAAACTTTAAAATATCAACAAGGCCCCATATTTTCTTAGGAATGAATTTAGCAAAAGAAAACAAAAGGACGGGAGGTGGAGAAAATGGATGTGAATTCGTGGAGTTTTTTGGAAGAGGAGAATAAAAAAGATGCTCACTTATTAGCTCTTACTCTTTTTAGTATAAAGATTGGGAAATAATCATTCAAGAGTGGATAGAAAATAGAGGGCTCTGGCTCATGCTGCACATGCTTCTCATGGACCTATCGCAAGTGGTCGATGATCTAGGCCTCCTGCATGGGCTATAGCCCGAGGCCCGAGAAAATGACAAGGGAAATTTTTTAGATATAGGCTAAAATTAGATGGTACACTTGTTTTAGCCCGAGGCCTGCGCACCGAGCCTTCCCCCAATGGCTGGAGGATCTAATCCCGATCCTCCGCGCCATCGCCTCCAGCGACCTCGCCCGAGTCGGACGCCACTGTGGGTCTTGGCGTGCGGTTCTTCGCCGAACCGCTCTTCCCTCGATGGCTGCTGCACCAGTTCCTCGAGGCCTCGACGGTCGACGCGGCCGCCCAGCTCTCGGCCCGCTTCCGGCTCGCCTGCTCGAGCACAGGTCGAGGCGCCGAGTGATACGGCGGCGCCTAGATCCGCCAGGAGGAGGAGAACGGTGGCGGTGGGATACTGGAGGGTGGAGGTGGAGATCCATGGAGGCAGGCCAAGGCGGTGGGAGGCGACGGCACGAAGGGAGGAAGCCGCGCGGCAGCCTTTGGTCGTGGTCTCAAGAATTGAGGAGTGAAGAATTGAGGAGAGTGGATCACTGGAGAAGTGGAGAGCAGGAGAGGTAATGAGATGTTGATCTGACCGGTCGTCATCAGATAATGTGTTAACGTGTTATACTGTTATGTCTAGATAAATGTGAATATGTCATATGTGATTTGGTTCTTGGTGCAAAATTAACTTGTTGCCTACACATTGTTAATAAGTGTATTGCTTATTTAGGAATTAGAGATACAAAATGAAGGGGAGCAAGACATTGTCATCTTATTTTTCAATACAAACACTACAGTCCAACCAATCTCTTCCAGAAACAGTTGGAACTGGAGCTAGTCAAAAACTATCTCGCGCTAGTGGTAAGTTCGGTTCTTACAAATCTAAATTTTATGTTCTTTGTATTTAATCATACCTCTTTAACTCTTTTTGATTTTTTTATGTTGTATTTTGTAGGTTCTGGGACTTGTCCAACTATTGACGAAGAAATGGTGAGCTAGATTAGAGATGAAATCTTCGTTATTTAGGTACTCAATTTGTATCTCTAAAATGCTATATTATTTATGTTTCGTCATGTTTTTATTATTATATTTTATGTTGAAGCATTTTTGATAAAGTTTCATGTCAATGAAGTATTTGTGGCTTATTTTTTGTTATGCCTTGCTGTGGGTAGAAATTAGTGTTAGTTTTAAGATATTAGCCTATTAGAATTTAGCCCGAGGCGTGATCTAATCCTAGATCCGCCACTGTGATCAAGCACAGCTCCGAGTCGGAGACCATGAACTGGCTGCTGACCAACACGAAGCTAGCCAAGTGCCGGCGCCCGATCGAGAAGAACATGGGGTGCATGCACATGACGTGCAGCAACCCCTGCCGCCACGAGTTCTGCTGGCTCTGCCTCGGCCCGCGGCGGCAGCACGTCAACTGCCAGCGCTACGCGCAGGACAAGCCCAATGGCGGCGAGCTCACCAAGGATGAGGCGAGGTACCTGTACTGCTGCGAGCGCTGTGCGGCCAACGCCGCGTCGCTGACGAAGGTGCGCAAGGACATGAACGACCTGGAGCGCACCGAGCTCCAGGCCCTCCGCCCTCGCCGACGCGGTGCGCCTCCCGGTGACGAAGCTCCAGTTCTTGACGGAGGCGTACAAGCAAATCACCGACTGCCGGCGAGTGCTGAGGTGGACGTACGCCTACGGCTACGGGTACTACCTTGACCCGGAGGTCAACATGGCCAAGCTGTTCGAGTACCTGCAGGAACTGGCCGAGTCGCCGCTGGAGCGGCTGCACGACTGCGCCGAGCGGAAGAGAAGGAGCTCAGTGGCAAGGACGAGGACGCCGTTGCCGAGATGTACGAGCCCTTCAGGGAGAAGCTGACGAATCTCACCAAAGTGACGCAAAATTACTGAGAACCTCGTGAAAGCGCTCGAGACCGGCCTGGCCGAGGTGGAGAACTAGCGGGAGTATGGATCCCAATCCACACAAAGTGCGCCCTGCACCTGTTCCTAGATTTTTGTCTTATCTTTCATCAAGAATTCCCTCCAAAACTGCTTCAGTTTCTGGTTTCTAACGAGGATGCTGGTTCAGCTAAGCTAAGCTATAGTGTATTGTCTACTTCAAAATTATCTACTTCTCGTTAGATTATTGCTAACCTACTTCATCTGGTCACAAATACATGTCATTTTAGAACTCACAAATACATATCATTTTAGAACATATACAGTCAAACTTTCGAAATCAAAATTTTGGCTATCAATATATTTTTAAATATTTAGATTGGATAGATGAAAAATCATATGTAGATTTATCTTGAAAAATACTTTCGTAATATTATAATTTTATTAGTTTTTATAAATATATTGCAATAGAGATTAGTGGTCAAAGTTGTGTTTTAGAGACTATGTTGATGACACCAAAAAAAAAACAGGTATTTGTAACGGCATAAATTATTTCAGGCTGTTTCATCAGCACGTCTGCTCGGTCCTGTCAATTTGTAAGAACTCCAAGCAGGGGTAAATGAAGAAAAGACCTGCACAGTTTTTACACCAGGGAAACCAAAGTTCTTACATGAATGAAATATAATGTTTCTAAAGCCTGCTTTGTAGAGCTATAGAAATGTTTTTTTTTGGTGGAAACAGGGTAAACCCCAGTTTCCACCAAGATAGAAACTAGTTCCAAACTACATAAGATGCAGAACAAATGAAACAACAGCAGAAACAGAGATGGCAATCCACCACAGCGGATCTTACCACACAAAGCACAGAGTTACTTGGACAACAGAGAACTATCACAACCCAACCTAACATCTAGCAAAAGACATCTCCTATCATCTTAACAACTCCAACACATCACCCACAGACGCACTATCAACTCTTCCTCTCATGTACTAGCTTCATTAGACAAGCTCCAAACTGTCGGCGCCCAGGTTATCCTTGGTTAATATACTTTTTTGTAATATCAACCAAAGGAAAAAAACCTTGATCTTGCAGACAAAGTTATATGGATAGCCAATATTCTATATTTTCAGCACCCTATAAAAGGATTTGACTGAAAAAAAGAAAAGAAATACCATTAGCATTCAGCATCATACCGCTCTATCTTCATCTTTCAGAAAGAGTAACATTTTCACAATCATTCTGTAATTGATGCCACAATTGTAAGGTTTCCCCTCGTAACACTCCTCTAAATCTAATTGATCCCCAACCTTCATTGAAAACCTTAGCAACTGTTATATTCTTGCTAAAGGTTAAATTGATAAGTATGGAGTATTTCTGAGCAAAAGAAACCTCCTGATTCCATACATACTCCCAAAATCATGACCTTTTTCCATTTCCCACCTTTCTTATAGCTAGAAAGCATGAAAAGCTGTGGCGCTACCTCATCACCTCTGCAACAAATGTGACAAATAATGTGTTGTGGGGAAAATGCTGTAACTGCGATATACCTATCATACAACTTTGGTGTTGCAACAATAAAGCCCAACAGCAACAACCTTGTCAATAACCAACAAATATATATAACTATAAAATTACAATATACCAGCTTACTCTCCCTGATGCCCACCGAGAGCAGTGCCAAGCATTTGTGTATAACTCCGGCCAAAAAAGCTGGGAGGTCATCCTGCCTTGCAGGATTCAATTTCAGCTCAACTAACTTGATCAGAGGCAGAATGTATCTCATCCTATTGCACAGTACTTTTGCCCTCAGACTGTGCTGGACTATCCGACTTGTTTTGTTCACCTTTTGTTGCATCGTCACCCTCATTGGCAGGGAAAACTTCTGACTGCAGCAACGGCGCAATCTTGTTAACTTCAGGCCAAGTTGCTTCCCACAAACTGTTCTCCCCGCTGGTATCTATATTTGACAGGATCCCACTTGCTTTCATCACCAGAAGTATGTTCTTGAGTAGCTCTAGGATAGCCTCTTGTAGCTTCTCAGTCCTCCTCCCTTTCACTTTGACTTTCATGAACTTCTCAATCATGTCAAGGATTTCCAACCAAATCTTACTGAAGCTTCTCTGTGCTGAAAGGTCTTTAAGTGACTGCAAGAACACCTTGCATAACAGTTTTACAGCATGCAAGAGGGACGCCTCCATGTTTCTGAAATCCTTTGGTGAGTAAGTCTGAGCAATCTCCAACAATTCATCAAGCAACTGGAAAATAATATCAAATGACATTAACCACGCTGAAGATGAAACTGATATATCATCAACTACTAAGCATCTGTGCAAAGCTAACAGCGCATGGTTCCTCACTTCCTCCCTCTGATCTGTGCACACCTTTCGTAGTGCCTGCACTAGCCGCAGCCACATCTCTGCAATTCCTTCCAATATCCTGTCTGCCTCTCCAGCAGCTTCCATGACCTCACGTGACCAGCGTGTAAGGCAATTCACTGAATCGGCCATTAGGTTCAAAGCATGGATAGATCTTTCTGCAGACCCAAGCCGAGATTCAGCAAACTGCCTTGAGGCCTCCACTGAAAGGATAAAGTTGGCAGGTGAGAGGTGTGCGCCCTCAGACATGATAAAAACCAGGGCTTCAAAACCAGCATCAGAAGCATCAGGATGGCGAGCGGTGATACAGAGTAAGGAAATGATAGTCCGCCAACCCATCTGGGACTTGATATGGATTGCATTGGCCTTCACAAGCCGCATGACCTCCAAGGTGATGTTCTCACAGTAAGCATCAGCTACACGGGCATCAAGTTTCAAAATTAGCTGCAGTGACCTCAGTAAATCATCTACCAGATTCTCCTTGTAAGGAAGCAACCTCTGACAGATGTGCAGGAGCCCAAAAACAGCCTTCTCCACCAGATTGCAGGGCATCACTGTGGACTGAACAATATGTGTTATGTGCTCATAAACACCCTGCCACAAAAGCACAATCCTGTCTCTGTTGTTTAATGTGACAGTAATTAGTAGCTCCAAGCAGAAAACTGATGTGCCTTCATCATCAAGTGAGCTGGTAATCTTCTGAGGTCGGCCTGCTGCCTGAATGAGGGCTCTTGCTAGATTTGAGAGCGAGTCAGCTTGTAAGAATTTGCTCTCGGTGAAGATGGTACCTATTTGGCACTTCTTTATGGTCTCTGTGGCATTCCTCTGAGCAACAAGTTGCTCCTCAGTTGGCTGAGACCTTGGCTCTTCAGCATCCAAATACAGTAGTTGGCTGAACCTCCCCATCAACCCATATGTTTTTTTAGGAGTGTTGATTGGTACAACTTGAGGTGCAGCTGCAGATGAGGAGGCAAGCTTGCTAGGGAACGAATCTAAAGGGGACTCCTGATCATCAGCTGTATCACCAGTGAGGCGACCCGGGAGAAGGCCTATCTTATGCAATCTTAAGATGCAATCTACTACATTCCTCCATCCGCTGCGTATGTGATCACCATAAGTAGTTGCTATAGTGAAAACAACCTCTGTTGCCATTCTAGCCTTGGTATCCTCCCCGAAAGCTGTTACAGGATCATCAATATAAGAAGTGTTGAGCAAAGTGGTGAACTTACATAGTGCCACAACAAGGTCATTCAATACATCATCAAGATGATAGAATGCAGCCAGCTTTGCCACTGACAGAAAACCATCAATACATCTTGTAAGAACCTCTTCATGCTCAACATTATCAAGAACCACTGAGATAGCAGCAACTGTTGGTCCAGCCATGATAGGAAACATGTCATGATCAAGAAAAGGGTAGGAGTCACAAGCAATATACGCCGATGTCCTCTTTGACTTCCACATCAGATCAACCCAGCGGCTATAAGACATCTCAGAGCATCCAGCTCCTTGCTCAGGAATGGTTCTGATTTCATTCCGACAAATAGAATAATACAGCTCCGACAAGAACTCCCTTGGAAGATCGATCCCACCATTGATACGGCGATTGTTCCTAATAAAATCTTCTTCAGTCATCTTCTTCTTAACCCTTACATTATGTTGATCTGTGTTGAGCATGATTACTGAATATGACAGCACCAGAGCAGAATCCCTGTTAACAAACATTTGCGGTGACTGTTCATAGTACCTCTCAGAAAAAGCCTCAAGAATCCTCTGTATCTTCTGTGACTCACCAGGCAGCCGGAAAGTTTCCAAGAGGAGCCTTAGAGCAGCGTCCAAGTTCATCTCCTTAAAGTCAAAGGTTTTAGCAAATTCATGAAGGACCTGAATAGAGAACTCATCATGATTCCCCAGGTAGTCCCCAAGAAGATTCTTGTCCAACCCAGGTGTGTACCGGAAGAACAGAGCAACACTGCGTGGATCAAGTTTTTCAGGCAAGAGATGAACACTTTGCAGGTACTCAAAGCCCTTCTTTTTGTCTCTATTGAAATGTTCAACGCCAACCATTAGCTTTCGCTTGATGCTTTTTTGCTGGTGAACAAATCTAACCCATTGATCAGGATCATTACTGTTCTCACACTTCAACTGCCAGAAAGGAAAATATTCACTTATTTCTGGCACTGTTTGCTCATGATGCTGAGGTGTCTTATCAGTCCTATCTGCTATTGCCTGAACGACAGCAACCAACCCATCCAATGCAAGCACATTCAAGGCGGATAAAGGACTGTTCACAGGGAATGCACTTTTAGATAGAAGGTTAGCTATGTCTTCAAAAACATTAGAGCACTGTAGATCACAGTCCATGTTCACATACATCTCAGCCATAAACTCTTTCTGCCGGCAGAAATCCACTAGAGCCTCCAGTGCGACTTCCTGCTGCTGATAACTAGCTCCATATCTACTCTGGGCTAATCTTAGGACCACACACGAGAAGAAAGCCTCGACTTGCAGCTTAAGTTCCTGGCGTAAATGGTAGAAGAGAGTAAAAACAATGCTGCACACTGTCGACAGAATCAAGGGGCTCATGGACAGGCCAAACTGCATGAGATTGCGGAACAGTTCATCTTGTACAAAAGCCAGCAGTTTTGGGTGTCTGTATATCGACGAAGCTGACAACTCACTAGCAGAATTGATCAACCCAAGAGCAAAGAGCGGCACATCCTCATCGAAGTCAATTGGATTCATCCTTGCGTTCACCTCAATGTCTTCCGCTATGTTCAAGAGGGAGCACAAGAATTGCAATATCTCCACCATGCAAGGAATCCCAAATGGTTCCACCATGGCCTTGTCTTGCATCACACCAAATCCACCTCCAACCTCATCCCCGGAACTGTTCAAACACACATAATCACTCTTCCCATTCGCCATCTCCCCAGCACCCAAACCTTGGTTCTTGCTAACAGCAATCTGCAGAACAAATGATATCACCACATTAATACATTAAACTTAGTACAGGTAATAACTCAAGGGCAGTAGAATTGAACTCCGGCATTTAGAACTAAGAAGCCAATAAACCCTCTAATAAAAAATCACATGTACATTTGTTTACACTAACCTACATGAGCATTGCAAGTAAAATCACCACATTAAGTGGAATAAAAAAGGCAGCATTTTCCATGCTCCTATGCACAAGTAAGCAAGTAACAGCAGGCTCGAATCTTTAGAGGCAATCGCACCTGCTCATCAGCGATCGCAGTGGCATCAACGTCAGGCAGGCGGCCGAAGACACAACGAACAACCTCCTGCATGGTCTGCCGGGAGACGCGTTGTAGCAGCTCCCCCTTGGTACCAGCCTGCTGCACGACACGGAAGCATGTGCTGACGATGGCGCAGACGTGGCGGTTGGCGAGCGCAGGGGCAGCGCGGCCACGCACGCACACGTGCAGCACCTGCAGGACCCGAGCCAGAACGGCCTCCTCGGACGCCGGGTCGGTGACCTCGAAGCGGCAGCCCGTGACGGCCTCCACGACGGCGCCCATGGCCTCAGCGACGTTGGGGGCATCGGGGTCGACGAGGTCAAGGGTGAGGATCTTGTGCAGGGACGAGAGCGCGGCGCCCGTGATGGGCGCGCCGGTCTCGTCGGAGCGGACGACGTCGAGGAAGGGACGGAGGTAGAGGAGCGGGTCGACCTCTCGCCACCGGCGCGGGTACCAGGAGGCGGCGCGGCGGCGGAGGGACTTGAGCCCGGCGATGAGGGGGTGGTCGAGGTGCTCGTCGTCGGTGCCGTCGTCCCCGCCGTAGCGGACACCGGCCCAGCGGACGTTGCGGCGCATGACGGCGAGCACCGTGGCGACCTCCGACGCCACCACGCACGCCATCGCCACGCGCGGCGGAGGGGGGTCCGATCCCGCGCCGGCGCCGGCGCCTGCGCGCGACGACGGCGACGGCGATGCTGCCCTGAGGCCGCCCATGGGTGTGATGAGTGCGCGGGGCGTGGGCAGCTACGAGGGCATTTGGGAATTGGGATCTGATCTGAGAGAGCTGGGAAGGGGGACGGACGGTCCGTCCGTGAGATCTGGTTTGGTCTTTCGTGTGTTGCAGTGGCTGGATCTGGAACGAAAACTCGTGTACTAGTCGTGTATGTGGTTTTTGTTTGAGTTGATCTTTTTTTGCTTGGTTTGGCTTGAATTTCAAATTTGAGTTCTGTAGAGCTAAATTACGCAATTATGTACGAGTTACGATTGAAATAAGGCTAGTGTGTATCACAAATGCTTTTGAAATCAATTTGACTTCTTTCATGCCTTTACCATTTTGACTTACGATTAGGTTGACGTGGCTTGAAGCAAAAGTGACTCACATGTGTTAGATTTTTGGCTCACAAATGTGATGCGGAATTGGGTTTGTTTGGTTTGACTCGATTTTGACGTCTCTACTATAACGGATGTCGGAACAACGGATGTTGCGGCGCATGACAACGAACACCGTGGTGACCTCCGACACCACTACACACACCATCACCACACGCGGCGGAGAAGGGTTCAATTCTGAGCCCACACTCGATGACCGCGATAGTGATGCTGCCTTGAGGCCACCCATGGATATGAGGAGTGCACAGGCATAGGCATCTACAAGGTCATTTGGGAATTGGGATATGATACGAGAGAGAAGGGAAGGGGATGGTCCGTGAAATCTGATTTGGTGGTGTGTTGCAATGGCTAGATCTAAAACAAAAACTCGTCTCGTAGTCGTATTTGTGTTTTTAGTTTCTTTTTTGATAAAACGGGGGTTTGAGTGGTTTTTGTTTGGGCTGATTTTTTTTTATTTGGCTTGGCTTGAACTTCAATATTGTTTTCTATTGAGCTAAGTTGGGCAATTGTGTACTACTTATGATTGAAAGAAGGCTAGTGTGTATATAGCAAATGCTTTGAGATCAATTTGACTTCTTTCATTCTTTGAACATTTTGACTTTCGATTAGATTGATGTGGCGTGCAGCAAAAGTGACCCGCCTGTGTTAGATTGTTGGCTCACCTAGCGATCAATGTGATGCATAATCGGGTTCGTTTTGTTTGAATGGCGGTTTGGCTCAATTTTACCTTGGTCCTAGGAGATAGAAAAATGTGTTGAATATACATTCAAAACATATCTCAATAGTATTCTAATATTATGAGAAATTACAAACTGACCTCACTTTCTCTAAAAAAAATCCTAAGAAGATTGTCATTTCTACCAATTTCGACAAATTGGATCCCGACATCAGTTTGAAACTTTCAATTATTTCGTGTAGGGTCACTAGTCAAATACCATTCTTCAGCCTCATGAAGAAAAAAACATCTTTCAGGTTAGTGAAACTCTGTAGTATCACAAAGTCAGTGCATATGCGAAACAAAATTGTGATGTTATGGGGGTTCCATGTAACCATTTAAAATTAAGAATCACTTGAAAGGTTGTTAAATTTTAGCAAACCATGGGCAAATTGATGGGTGGAGCTCGGTTGGAAGAACTGTGAAAGGAATATGACCTATGTTTCAAAAATATAAAGTAATGGGACCTATTTGAAGCAATTATAAGAGTAAAAAGGCCTAATTTTCAAAATCGAAAAAACAAGAATTTCATGAACAAAATATATATAAATAGAATTAACTATGAACATTGCCCTATGATTTATCTTTGTCAATTTTATAGGACGGTTGACAACACAATTTCCATTCCATGTCATTTGCACAAAAAAGGGTCTACTGGATGCCACATTTTATCTTAGATTCGAAATTTCCCATTTTTTGTACTGCAATCAAAGGAACACTTTTCTATAATTAGTCCTGACGAGGATTCAATAATCCTAATTAATGAAACTAATTATCTATAATATTTAGTATGGATAATGGTATTCTTAACCACCTTCGAAAATAGGAAGATTACAACCGATTTATGATCGTAAGGTCTATCATGACCACTCTATGATCGTAATGTTTGCTACGATCAGGTTTAAATTCCTAGAGGAATGCGGGATTATCCCTTAGTATACCATGCTGGGATCTCCTAGTATGAACGGTGTTGCTGAGAGACGAAATATGACTCTTAAGGATATGGTAAGGAGTATAATTAGTCATTCTACCTTACCAGAGTCTCTCTGGGGAGAAGCGTTGAAAACTGCAGCTTATTTACTCAACAGAGTACCAACTAAAGCGACTAACAAAACCCCCTACGAACAATGGATAGGCAAAAAGCTTAGCATCAGGCATGTACGTACATGGGGATGTCCATATAAGGCAAGGCCGTATAGGTCTAATGAGAGAAAATTGGAGTCAAGAACTGTTAGTAGCTATTTTGTTGGTTATTCTGAAAGATCAAGGGGTTACAAATTCTATTGTTGTAAGAATAATTCATCTCTCATGACATTGGGGCCCGCTTAGCAGGAGACAAGCGTACAGGCCCAGGAAATACTGTTGTATTCATAAAAGACTGTAATGCCCCTCGATTGTATCCATAGAGTAGTCAACCCCAAAGGGTATTTTGGTCATTTGTACAGGCTGAGGAGCCTATAAATACCCAATGTATCTCTCCCTTCAAGGGACTCTTGAGCAATACATACAAGAAGTCACTAGGTGAGCCTTCGAGGCTCCTCAACCCCCGCAGCCACCGACAGAGAGGCGGTCCTCCGGACCTCGAACTCAGATAAATCCTTGTGTTACGCTCGAGACGAGGTCAGAGCACTGGCCGACGCCCCGCCTCTCGCCACGCTTGGTTTTCACACCATCAACATCTATGATCCCACTACTAAGACGATTTTTAAAACAGGAAATGCCCGGTTTTTTTAGGATGTTGAGTTTGAAGGGGGAGATATGGTTAGGAACATTACTTTTGAAGAAGTTTCTGAAGGGAATTTATTTTCTCTTCCTTTGGTTATTCCTAATAATGATCGGGATCAGGTTATTTTATCCGGTATTATTGAGAAAAACGCAAGTCAAAATAATGTCCATGAGGTTCCTCCTCAAAATGATGTTCTGACAGAAGAACAAACTCACCAATCTTAAGAACCAGTGCCATTAAGGAGATCCAGTAGAGAAAGAAGAAATGATATCTCTGATGATTACATTATCTTTCTTTAGGAGAATGAGGCTTGTAGTGAAATTTTGGGAGAAGATTCTATCAATCTCCAAAAAGCCATGTAAAGCTGAAATTCTATTAATTGGATCAATGCCACGAATGAAGAGTTAAAATCCATGAAGGACAATGACGTTTGGGATCTTGTCCCATTGCCAGAAAGAAATAAACCCATTAGTTGCAAATGGTTATTTAAGACCAAACAGGATTCGAAAAGCAATGTGGAAAGATATAAGGCCCGTCTTATTGCAAAAGGATATAATCAAAAAGAAGCCATAGACTATAAAGAGACTTTCTCTCCGGTTTCTTCGAAAGACTCTTTTAGGGTCATTATGGCACTTGTGGCATATTTTGATCTTGAGCTTCATCAGATGGATGTAAAAATAACGTTTCTAAATGGAAACATTAATGAGACGATTTATATAGAGCAACCAGAAAACTTTGTGGTTAGTGATCCGAAGCAAATGGCATGCAAATTAAAGAAATCCATCTATAGACTCAAACAGGCTTCCCGGAAATGGTACCACAAATTTCATGAAGTTATTATCTCGTTTGGTTTTGAGGTAAATACAGTTGAGGATTGTGTGTATCATAAACTAAACAGGAGTAAGTTCATATTTTTTTGTTCTGTATGTTGATGACATATTACTTGCTCAAGTTTGCACTAGACCAGATATAGCATATATTGTTGGAATGCTAAGCAGGTATTTAAGCGATCTAGGATTGGATCATTGGGTCGCAGCAAAACGGGTGTTGCGGTATTTGGAAAAGACGAAGGATTTCATGCTCACATATAGGAAATCGGATTAGTTGGAGATCATTGGGTATTCTGATTCTGATTTTGCTGGGTGCCAAGATACTCGTTGTTGTTGGTGTAAAACTCGAACACGAGTGAGGGGGCGGACGTCGGCCGTGTTACGGGCCATCCTCCTCGAGAGCGAGAATGACACGAGGGTTTATGTGGATATCATGGGGATATGTGCATGTTCTTAGGATGATGTTACAATTGGCAATGTCATTAACGGTTTATCGAAACACGAGTTTTCGTCAAAGTTTAATGTGTTGTCAGTACAAGCGAGCTCGATCCGCTGGACACGTTGGACCTGAGTCGGGTTACGGCGTGATCGACCGCCTTTCAATGGCGGTCTGACCGGGTTCTTGCTTATCATCGGCCAATCGGTGGCAATGAGTGTTGGGTTAGGTCAAGTTCATGAGTTTCAGTGCATATGTGTTGCATGATGCATGTTTTGACTAACGTGGGTCAAGTTGTGAAGAACTTGTTCCCGAAATCGATTTCTTTGTCTATTGTTGTGAAATTTGCTTTGAAGTCAATGACGGTCAACAGCGAGGATGATCGGGACTAAGCTTGAAGAGCTAAGGTCCAGAACGATCGGGGATGCCGGGTGAGGTCAATGGAGTCAAGCATGGCGCAAGAGGGACAAAGATGACCAAACGGGCAGTTCGGTGCGACGAGTTGGATCAAGCGGCACGGGGAGTCGGTGCAAGTGTCATGGTGGTTTCGGTGGGAGCCGGATGGGAGAGACTTGCCGACATGATGAGAGCCGTTGGATCAACCTACACGTGGCGAAGCATGGAAGTGCTTCACGAAGATGGGACTCGGTCTTTGCAAAAAGATCGAGAAGGGGTATTTTGGTAATTTTACCAAATACCACCTTGGTGACCTTTTGCCAACCCGCGGTGCAAGACGGCGCATGATGAAGCGGATTAGGTCAAGAGGATATGAAGACGACGCTTTAAAATACGTGCGTGTGTAACTGTTTGTGTGTGGGCCTTAACGGGAGCCCATTAGGATTGATGCTTCTAGAAGTTCTAAGCCTCCATTATAAATAGAGAAGGGAGGTGGCTGCACCCCCTTCAACCCTTTCATTAATGAAAACCCTAGTTTTACTTTTGTGTTTATAGAGAAGATAGTTGGAGGTTAGGGTTCTAGAGAGTTGGATTTGATTTCATGCTCATATATTGAGTCTTTGTCCTTCATTGATAGAGTGGCTGTAAACCAATACCATATTAAATCAATCCAAAGAAAGTTCTCTCAAAGATGAGTCTCTTTGCTTTTCTTCTCTCTATTTGATGATTTTGAGTCTTTCTTTGATCCGCGAGTTTTTGCTTGGTTTCTTGCCTTGATCTAACTTGCTGTGACATGTGGGAACCCATCTAGGATTATCTTGATCATCAATCACCCACGAGCAAGTCTCTAGATCATATTTCGTTTTTGACTCGGTTTTGGAGCACACTTCGTTCAAACTAAAAAAGATAGAAACTTTGACATGGATCTAGGCAATCCTTGATTGGAATAGGTTCCTAATATATTTAAGAAGGTGTGGTTCAAGTTTCATGGAGTTTGGTCGTGTGAATCAAAAGTTAGACCGATTTGAGTTTTGGTTTCGGCATTCTGCTCATTCATCGTGCTTGTGGTCGGCACCTCAAGACCACCACGGTCGATCCACGTAATTCATCAATCCATGCGAACGGTCTTGCGGGTGATCTCCCACTTTCGGCGAGTTTATAATTGCCGTCTCGGTCAATCCGCACTTCTTAGGATTAGGTTTGTAATTTCTGTTTTGGTCTTTTGCTTTGGGGATTTTGGATTGATTCAATACTAGTCTTCTATTATGGAATTTCATCCTTGACGGTTCAGAACCGTCTCGGTATATTGATCTTCATAACTTCCATAGCTCTTTGGAGTTGGAATTTGTGTTGAATCGATCAAAGTGAAAAGTGAGCATGCTCCTATTCACCCCCTCTAGTCGCCTTTTCGTGATGTAATGATGTAAATAGTCTTATGTGAAATTGAATTGATAATTAGTTCATATTAATAGTCCTCTTCTTTGTGTGATGTAATGATCCAATAGTTTATACAGTGATAATTAGTTCATATTAATAGTCCCTTGCTCGTGATGTAATGGTGTCAATAGTCTTATGCTGAAATTGAATTGATAATTAGTTCATATTAATAGTGGTCAATCACTTGAGCATGTAATTGAGCCTAAAGCCAACAAGAACACCACAGCAACAAGTTGAGAATTCTTTTGAAATATGAGAATGGTTGCTTAGTGTTCGAGAGGACCGCGCCTCATCCTTCTCATGTCAAGGTGGACGATCCCAAAGTACTCCTATTGGTGGCCTACTGGGCCCTTTAAGAGGGTCGACGGTTCCTCCCGAAGGCTTACCTGATGTCTCGCTTTCTTATATTGCTTGAGAGCCCTCCTTCAAACGGGAGATACATGGGGTATTTATAGGCTCTTGAGCCTGTACAAATGACAGAAATACCCCTCTAGTGAGATATCTAGTCTATGAGTACATGCGAGGGGGTATTATAGTCTTTCATAAGTACAAGTGAGGGATACAACTGGTCTTTGCTAGGCAATTACATTTTCCGATTCGTTAAGCAGGTGTCAACTTTGTAGAGTGGGTCCCGCTGGTAAAGGATGAATTATTATTCCAAAGAAGAGATACAACTAGTCTTTGCTAGGCACTTACATTTTCCCGTTAGCGGTGTCAACTTTGTAGAGTGGGTCCTTGCCCCCCCTTTGGCGTTTCGAGAGGAACGCCAAAAGGGGCAGTCTTGGATCATGCTTTTCACGTAGAGGTTGATATTTCAGAGGAGTCTGGGTGGATTTGAACGCGGTGGTTGCGCCGAAAAAATGTTCTCCGGGGACACCACACTGTGCCCCACTAGATTACCGTCCTCGGATTCCATTCAAAAACTTTGGCCTACTTATTATTTCTTCAATTCTCTTGGACTGGCTTTTGACCAGGATGCTCAGGTTGGCTTGTGCCAATCAGCTTTTCAGTGAGCTTTTTAGGTGGTTCACCAACTAGTCACATGGGATAAAGGGGTCAAGGTTTGGCTATCCTCTAGACCATTCACCAGAAGGCATAAAAAAGGGAGCTGAACCCTATTGGTTCCCCCTGCGGCTTGCAAGCAGTTATTGGCTTGAGGAGCTCCAGCGGGGCAAGCTTCTTGGTGTGAGAACCCAAGTTTTTAGACTTAACCGCGTAGCAGTAATCAGTAATTAGTGGTAATTAATCTCGTCTTAGCAGTGAGCTAACTGTAGTGTTAATATCATTATTAAGTAGCTAATTAAATATATCAGCTCGTTAGTATTTTCGGGTTTCCTTTCACAAGCATTGTATTAATAGTCATTAGAACCATTACATCCCATCATCCATTTCCATCTCATCATTCACTATAAGAAACTATTGCATTAACCAGTAAAACAATAAAATCAAAGGACTAATTAAATTGCATTTTCCATTCTCATTATATAGATAAATCAATAATTACATTGTTTACAAGAGAGTTTTACATCAATCAAGTGCGAGCACTGTATCATTCAAAGTAAGCAGCTCCACCTGCACCTCTGTATTCCTTCTCTCCCCTCTTCTTCTTTTCATAGCAGCACAGCATCAAGAACCATCCCCCCTTGAGCCTGTTTTTGCCTCTCTCTCTCTTGTTCCTCAAAAGCCACACCTCCATTTCTCAGCATCAGCACAACAGCCCTGATTGCACCGAACCATCCCCCTGCACCATGCCTTGTATTCCCCTTCAGAGGCTTCAAGGACAGCACCCCATTCACATTCATCTCCCCTCTTCGCAGCTTCCAAAGCACTAAGCCAATTCATCCCCCTTCCTTCTCAGCTTCCAATGCCACACCATTCACCCCCTCCTCACCATTCACAAGCCAAACAACACCAACGCCTCCAAGACCTTCATAAGCCCCTCTTCACCGTCCCCAATTCATCTCCTATTGCATAGAATCCCAGTTCATCCCCCATTGCCCAGCCAGCCATATTCATCTCCCCAGCCCTCACATTCATTCCCCCCAATTCCATCCACAGCTCCGATTCATCCTCCATTCACAGCTCACCAACACTTTGCCTCCACCTCCAGAACCATTCCTTCCAACCAAGTCCAGAAGCATCAGCAAACCAAGAAGGAGGGAGCCAAGAAGCCAGAGCACGCATTTACGCCAAGGCGGCTAGAAGGACGACCAAGAAGATGATTCTCAAGACACGACCATCATCACCAACCCTATCATCGTCGACCATCCTCACAAATCATTAACCCCAAAACCATCTCAATCTCCAACCATCAGGTAAAGACATTTTCATATTGAGCTTTAGGTGAGTACATACCTTAGTACCAGCTTCCTTCAGTAGCCAAGTCCTCTCCTAAGCAAACATCAAGCTCTACATTCAGACATCAATAGTAAGCATCAGCACTTGAGCCATCTGTGCATATTAAGTGGAGCATCGTAGCTAGAGCTTAAAGGAGTGGGTAGGGGAAAAGGCTCTATGCCACGGCACCAGCAGTTGGGAGGCCAAGCCGGCCGGGCCATCGGGCCAGAGATCGAGGAGCCAGAGGCCTTGAGCCGGTGAGCAGCATAACGGGAGGAGGCGAAGAGGCGGTGTGGATCGGGCCGAGTCGCACCTGTATTTGGGAAGATGAGGTTGCTGGTGGTGCTGTGATGGCACCTGTCATGGCGGTAGTAGGGGAGGCCGTGAGGCGGGTCGAACCGAACCAGCCGTGGCGTGGGCACAATGGGAAGCAAGGCCATGACGGCGCCATGGTGGCCTGGCCATGGCATGACAGGGGAAGCTAGGGAGGCCCAAGAATGAATGATGGTGGGCCAAGGAACGGCGATGGCGTCGGCTATATTGGAGAGAATAGGAGGAGTTTTGGATAGGAAGAAGAAGCTTTGGGGGAAGGAAGTTTGGATTTGGAGCTGTGCGTGAGGGGTAAGGGATCGGTCGGTTATAGTGTGTGTGTGTGTGTGTGTGTGTGTGTGAGAGAGAGAGAGAGAGAGAGAGAGAGAGAAGGGTTAGAAAGTTAGGAAGTGTAGGGATTAGGTTTAGGCTTTTGGGCTTAGGAAAAATCTTAGGAAGTTGTGTGGCTAACAATCTGTTCTACTTTATATCTTTAGCTATGCCAAGTAGTCAGTAATTACATGAGTTTTAGCTGCATAGTTTTGCTAATGAATGTTTTAACTTGGGTCTTGTTGAGTTAACCAACCTAAAATCAATCTGTTGATTTATTGCTAAAATAAGTTGAGTAGCCGTTATTTCTGTTATTAATAGGCTAACTTGCATGTGTAGAAATCTTGTGTGTCGCTGGTATTTAGTTGATCTTATTGAACCGTTTAATCATGTTACTTTAATTAATTAATCGTGAACCTCGAGTTTTTGACCTTAGCGCGATTAGACGGTAGAACGACTATATTGGGGAGTGGTAACTTAGCAGAGGACTCGAAAAGTTTTATTTAAATTAAATTGTGCTAACAATTAGAAGTCACTAACTTAGGTATCTATAATATCACTCAAAATCAACTATGTATTTACTTATATTATTATTCGTACTCAGAGTACATTTCTGATAAGCGAATCAAGACCGAATCGGAGCGGTGACTAGAAATTGCTAACAGAGACCTCTCCTACTTTTACAAAGGCAAGTGATACTCTTGAACATAAACATAGTTAATTTAAATGTAAACCGTATATTGCACTATTATGTGTATTGCATTCAAAATTGTTTTCCCAAAACTTAAATAAAATGATTGAGATGAAAATGATTAAGATGAATATGAAAGAATTGAAAATGATGAAGGTATGTAATAAAGGGAATATTATGGCTGGTAAAGGGGGCCCTTGGCATGTAAAACAAGAGGTAGGAAGTGGGACCCTTTACATATGGTTAAAATATAAGGACCAACAAACTCTTACTCGGTTAGAGGATGTAAATTCAGTACCAACCATTTTCCCGTTTTAACAGCAGAAAATGCTACCTTATTACGTGACTATGCTCTCCACAATGGGTAAGTAATATGTGTGAGTGTGATAGAGGAACCCAGGACCAGTAGGAGAAGTCCAGAAGTGGGGGATCCAAGGCGCTATAGCGCTAAGGTGGAGTGTTGAGTGCAGGATAGAAGCTGCCTTAACCAACATTACCAGAACTCGGTGGGTGACGAGGTCAACACCAACAGAAAGTAATGGGTGGAGAAATTAATTCACGTAACCTGAAAAACATTCTGTATTCTGATCTTGAACGCGCATCAAAGGAAATGTGGTGGACCCTGTTCACAGAGAGCTCAAAATAGCTATGGGTAAAGTGGTGCAAAGCCTGCGCAATGCTAAATAAAATCATGAATTCATACCAGTCTCCAGAATTGGAGTCTACAGGAACCACAGGGGGTCTATCTTCTCTTCGAGTGACTAGTAGAGTTTTCAGTATTAAAATCTGCCACCTAAATGTTTTAATGAGTTATTTTTAGAAATGAGATGACTTAGAACCTATGATAACAAACAGAGATAGTTCATTCAGTGCATCCTTTGCTATTAATGCTTGCTGAGTACTTTTGTACTCAACCTTGTTAGTATCTTTCTTTGTAGATCCTAGTCCGGCCGGGGATTATCCCGCATGGGACGAGGGCCATATACGTGCAGATGAGGCCACAGGAGTCGAGGACCCTTACTACGAGGAGCAGGGCGAGGTGGACACCCTATTAGACACTTGGGGCGACTAGGAGGCCAAGGGAACAGGGCAGGCAAGGAGGGGGTTTTGGTCCTATTTTGGTTATGTAAATTACTTGTGTAATATAAGACTTTAGCCCTACATGGCATAACTGTTGCAATAAAAGAACAGTTTCTATCTTATTGTTCTGCTGCGTCAACTCTGGTAAGGCTTACTATTCGTTGGAGCGGTGTTCTACCGAAGACGAATAGTAATCCGTTGCTTAAGTGTGGTTGCCCGCCAGGGTAATGACATGGGGCGTCACAATTGGTATCAGAGCAATAGGTTAGGGCCACGCTAACATAATACAAACCGTTGCATAACCTAAGTATGTCCTTCTACTTGCTATATTGCACTAAGTATCTTAATAATCCTTGTCTCGAGGTCATTTTCTTTCTCACCTCTTGTCAAAATTATTATGTTAAAAGCTTACCTTTCTTTAAGTGACAACCATACTAACCTAGAACCATTCCCTGTTATGCAGGATGAATAGGTCCAGACTTCCACCCGAGAGGGTACAAGGAGAGCACGTGCATATGCTAGGGAGACTGCTGCATCACTTGGGGGCACCATTCCCGGAGTACTTTCAGGAGATTAACATCTTTGGCGACACCTTGTTAGTCGGAGTCATAGTCACAGGGATTCCCCTGGACTGGAGTTATTATGTGGAGTATACGGCGGAGTGGCGTTCACCCGATGACTACAGACTAGTGCAGGAGGTAGCCCGTAAGGCCATCAACACCCTTAGAGCCCACTTTAGTGATCAGCTGAGGGGTTCGCAGTTTGGAGGGTTACCAGCCATAGCCCCAGGAGGGTTAGGTTTGCAGTTTGGTCCTAGCACCACCTCTAGCTACCCATATCCACCACTCTCCCCAACCACGGTAGCCTTGCAGCGTGATACTACCGAGACGATGTTATTGACTAGTTCCATGTTGTACGATTCGACCAGGGGAGCCTTAGCTAGAGCTGAGGAGAGCGCCGATCTGTGGCAGCAGCTGTTCCATATCCTGCAGGCTCTTCAGGAGACCTGCCATACCCCTACTCCTGATGCTCCACCTCACCATCCCACTTACCCTCCTTCTGACCCAGGGCCCAGTTCTTATACAGCTCCAACTATGGCCCCACCTACCTTTCCACCATCAAATCCATCCACTTACTCAGCTCCACCCCCACCCCCTACCTTCTACTCCTTTTTAGCTGATGATTTCAACACCGTACCTCCAGTAGTTCCTATCCCTGACCCATTTTCCGACCCTTTCATTCCCATCCCTTCTCCTCCTTACCCTTATCCCCATGTCCCCACACCACCACCCTAGGGAGACCTAGGAGGCACCACAGCTCCACCACCAGATTGTCCACCTCCACCCAGTTTGGGACCGGAGTTCCGTGGTCCCCACATCACGGTGCATCCGAACCCTGTCAAAGACACTGCCTTTGTCCATGAGGTTTTTCGCACATACTTTGGGGACCCCAGCAGCAGCCAGGTAGCTGATGGAGGCGCTAGCCCTGGCCAGTGGGATGATGACAGGGAGGAGAGCGACCGAGGAGTGGTAGTTAGAGATTCTTCAGTTATGACGAGTCAGGAGCAATCTGGGATTATCTTAGAGTTTCATTTGTTGTACTTGCTATTATCATCAGTTTGTATCATTATGTGTGTCAGTGATGTTGTATCAGAACCTGCTACGCTTTATTGTTCCAGTGATTGTTCAGTTTCACAATTTGACCTAAGATAGAAGGCTTGAGACTATAGGTGATGGGGTATCAATATAAGTTCATAAGTTGCATGCCGGGGCTAGAGGCATGTAGTAGAATTCTAGTATGGACCTACTTTTCCAATTTCTGGATAAAGTCCGGACCATACCCGTTAGCTTCCTCATCTTTTCATCCTTATAACCAAAGTGACCCATCAACATCTCAAGTGAATTTGTAACTACTTAAAGAAAAATAAAGATAATGGCTGACGGTGTAAAAAGATGACTTATCCCACTTCTGCACTTCAGTTTTCCCGGACGAGTGGTCCGTGGCACTCCGAGCGTGTAGCTCTGGCGTACCCAGGAACAAAGTCCAGGGCGTACTCAGGAATGAGCCCTAAGTGTTTCCCAACACGTAGTTGGGCGGTCTCGAGAACGAGATCTCGAGCGTACCTGGGCGTGTGGATCCAGGGTAGTGTAGCTCGCACTCAGAGGCAAACTCTGAGCGGTCCCAAACACGTGGTTTGGGCGGTTTTGAGAACAGGATCTCAAGCGTGACTGGGCACGAGAGACTCAGATAGTGTAGGATTTGGATCTTTTTGCATCTCTATGTTTCTTGGTGTTATTTGACTATCTGTGTATAGCTTAACTCAACAACCCGCGGGGTAACTCTGTTAGATAAATACGATAATTTTTTCCCTACCACAAGCTACTGCTGAATTGTGAAGAACTAATAAAACCAACCGAAAGACTCACCAAAATTGCTAATTACCACAAGTTTAACATCTAATACACCCCTTTCTTAACATCTTCTCCCCCACAGGATGGAAGGTCAAGGAAATGAAGATCAAGGGTTGGGACTAAGGTTGGGTTTATCACCACCAGAGACACCAATAGGAGATCTACCAATGGACCTCAACGAGTCCACACCGGACCAGTTCAGAACCGCATCTTTACCAGAAGCTAGCCAACCAGCACTCGCCAGAGCAGCAGATCCACTAGGAGTAATGGCTAAAGTTTTTCGATTCCTTGAAAAATCCAGGAAGGAAGCTAAAAACTCTAGGAAGGAAGCTCAGGAGAACCAGAACCGCTTCATGGAAGTGCTCCTAACTCGGGTAGCCCCTACCACTTCATAGCCAACCCGTGGGGTTAGTCTGGGTGACTTCCTTCAGATTCGCCCTCCCACCTTCGCCAAGGCCACCGATCCTTTGGATGCCAATGATTGGCTAGTTGAAGTGGAGAAGAAGTTAGACACGGTCGGATGCTCCGATGTGGAGAAAGTTCGGTATGCTTCGCACCAGCTAATCGGACCTGCAGCCACGTGGTGGCTAAACTACAACCGCAATCATGTCAGCGAGCAACCCATCACATGGGCTGAATTCAAGATCCGTTTCACGGAAACCCATGTGCCTACTGGAAGAATGGAGCTAAAGAAACGAGAATTTCGAGCCCTAACTCAAGGCGGGAAAACGATGGTTGAATACTTGAGTCAATTCAATGATCTTTCCCGCTACGCTCCAGCCGACGTCGATACCGAAGAGAAGAAGATAGAGAAATTCCTGGATGGGATGCAGCCCTATCTGAAAATGCTCCTATCCATTCACAAGATAACTGAATTCCAGGACCTGGTCAACCAAGCCATAATTCTTGAAAATGAGCATTCCAACCTGACAGAAGAACGAAGAAAGAAGGCCAAGACAGATCACCGTCCGCAGAATATCCAGAGGCCTCGTCCCTACCCGCAGCAGCAACCTCCACCTCGATATGGGCCACCCAGGCCTAGACCCTTTAATCCTCCTTTTCAGAGACCTACAACCCCGAGACAGCCTGTAGCGGTAGCACTGAAGTGTGCAAGGTGTGGAGGAAGCCACTTGACGAAAGACTGCCGAGAGGCACAGGAGCATGCTTCAACTGCGGGAAGCCTGGTCATCGCAAGATCGATTGCCCTCATCCACAGAGAACATCTGGGACTCCACCACAACCTGCTTTTGTGCCTAGACTACCTGCACCAGCACAACCTCAAGTCAACCGTTTGAGCCAGCCCAGGGGCAACACTCCAGTCACAGGAGGAACTAGAAGAGGAGGACCAGTGCGTCTAACCCATGTGACGGCCAAGCAAATTGGAGAAGCTACCGATGTGATCACGAGTAAGCTGTTAATTCCACCTGCTATGGGTACTGTTCTTTTTGACCCTGGAGCAACCCATTCTTTTATTTCTCACAAGTTCCTAGTAGAGCACAAATTGGCAACTGAACCATTGGAGAAACCAATGGGGGTTAGTACACCTGCTGGGACGTTAGAAGTGGCGTTGATTAGAAAGAATCAGGCCATCATAATTCACAACACCAAGTTCCTAGCAAATCTCTTGGTAATCAACTTGAGCGGTTTAGAAGTAATCTTGGGTATGGACTGGTTATCCGCCCATGGAGTAAACATAGATTGTGAGACCAAGCAAGCCTTAATCAAAAGCCCAACGGGACCCGTCTACAATATATTGGGGCAAGAACTCAGCAGAAACCACCTAACCCCAGCTTAGCCAATCTTCAAGCAAAAGAACTAAAAGACATACCAGTAGTGAAATACTTCCCAGATGTATTTCCCGACGAGCTGCCGGGCATGCCACCAACCAGGGAGGTCAATTTCACTATCAATTTAATTCCTGGAATAGCCCTAATCTCCAAAAGGCCCTACCGAATGAATGCAGAGGAACTAATAGAACTTAAGAAGCAACTGGATGAACTTGAAGCTAAAGGATTCATCCGAGAAAGTACCTCACCGTGGGGAGCCTCGGTCCTTTTTGCACCAAAGAAAGACGAAGGAGTAAGGTTGTGCACAGACTACCGTGAGTTAAATAATGTCACTGTAAAGAATAAATACCCGCTACCCCAAATCGACGACATCTTTGACCAACTAAAAGGAGCACAGGTATTTTAGATCTGGATACCATCAAATCAGAGTCAACCCTAGTGACATTGAGAACACTGCTTTTGTCTCACGGTATGGACATCATGAATACACGGTAGTTCCATTCGGAATGACCAATGCCCCTGCCGTATTCATGAATCTAATGAATAAATTGTTCATGAAATACCTAAACAAATTCGTGGTTGTCTTTATTGATGACATCCTGATCTATTCAAAAATTGAGGAAGAACATGTGCATCACCTCACTGTTGCCCTGGAAGTCTTCAGAGAAAACCAACTTTTTGCCAAGTTCAGTAAATGTGAATTCTGGCTAGACCAAGTAGCATTTCTTGGACACATTATCTCCGGAAAGGAATGAAGTAGATCCCTCCAAAATTGAAACAATTACCTCGTGGAAATGTCCAATGAATGTTATAGGAATCCGGAGTTTCCTAGGATTCGCGGGATATTACAGGAGGTTCATAAAGGGATTATCTCAAATCACCTCACCCCTCACAAAACTCTTGAAGAAGGACGTGAAGTTTGTGTGGACAGAAATGTGTGAGAAGAGCTTCCAGGAGCTGAAGCAACACTTAAGCACTACACCGGTCTTATCCCTACCCAAGGAAGGAGTGGACTACATGGTCTATTGCGACGCATCAAAGCATGGACTGGGATGCGTACTAATGTAGGAGGATAAAGTCATTGCTTATGCTTCCAGACAATTGAGGCCCTACGAGCTAAACTATCATACTCATGACCTTGAACTGAGAGCCGTAGTGTTTGCCCTGAAAATCTAGAGACACTACCTGTATGGGTCTAAGTGTACATTGTACAGCGACCATAAAAGCCTCAAATACATCTTTACCCAAAAAGAGCTAAATATGAGGCAAAGAAGATGGTTAGAACTAATTAAGAATTATGATCTAACCATAAATTACCACCCTGGAAAAGCTAATATGGTAGCTAATGCCCTAAGTAGAAAATCTTAATGCTATCACCTTTCTGCTGAGAGCCACGCACCTGAATTAATTCAAGTCTTAGCTAGAATGGAGATAGAAGTGAAAACTACTACCTCTGAAGCTACCATTGCCGCTATGGTATTCCATCCCACCCTCCGTGATCAAATCCAGGAAAACCAACTTTCAGATCCTTTCATCACCGAAGAAATCCGATGAATCAAGTCAGGCCAACCCTCTGAGTTCCAGATAGACGACTCAGGAGTCTTACGATGACAAGCTAGGATCTGCGTCCCCGACCAACCCCAAATTAAGGAGACCATCCTACGTGAAGCACATGATACTCAGTACACTCTACACCTAGGCAGCACAAAAATGTACTGGGATTTGAAGGAAACGTTTTGGTGGCCAAATATGAAGCGAGCCATAGCAGAATATGTAAGCCAATGCGACACCTGTCAAAAGGTCAGAGCTGAACACCAACATCCAGTAGGACTTCTAAAACCACTGGAAATACCTGAATAGAAATGGGAGGATATCTGTATGGACTTCATAACAGGTCTTCCTCTCACCGTCAAGAAGAAGGATGCCATTTGGGTTATCGTGGATCGTCTTACCAAGTCAGCCCACTTCATTGCCACTAATCAAAAGTAATTAGCTAATAAACTCACCGAGCTCTATACAGAAAGAATAGTTACTATGCACGGAGTATCGAAGACCATCACATTAGATAGGGGATCAATGTTTGTTTCTGGTTTTCGGAAGAGTTTACATACTACCTTGGGCACCACCCTCAATTTCAGTACGGCCTATCACCCACAAACTGATGGGTAGACTAAGCGGGTAAACCAAATCCTAAAAGATATGCTAAGAGCATGTGTGCTGAACTTCGGAGAATCATGTGAGAATTGTCTAGCCCTAGCGGAGTTCGCATACAATAACAGCTATTAGTTTAGTATTCAAATGGCCCCATACGAAGCTCTCTACTGCAGAAAGTGTAGATCACCAATCTGCTGGTATGAAGTTGAAGAAAGACCGCTACTGGACCTGAACTTGTATGGGAGAATGACGAGAAGATTCAGCTAATTCGAGAACGCCTCAAGATTTCCCAGAGTAGGCAAAAGAGCTATGCTGATAAGCACATAAAAGACCTCCAGTTCGAAGTTGGAGATTATGTATATCTAAGGGTATCACCTATACGCGGGGTACACCGGTTCGAGTAAAAGGAAACTAAGTCCGCGATACGTTGGACCCTTCCGGATTTTGGAGCGTAAGGGCACCTTAGCGTATAAACTGGAGCTACCCACCCAGCTGTCGCGGAATCATGATGTATTTCATGTCTCTCAACTCCAAAAATGTCTGAGAGAGCCCTCCCTAGCATATAACCAACCTCAACATACCCCTGCAAGATGCTTTGACTTACAAAGAATGCCCAGTGAAAATTCTGGCGACAAAAGACCGATAGTTAAGGAACAGGATGATCCGCTTCTGCAAGGTGCTATGGAAGAACCACTCCATGCGAGAAGCTACATGGGAAAAGGAAGAAGAATTGTGCGAAGTCTACCCCAACCTGTTCAAGTGAGATTCTAATTTTGGGGGCGAAATTGTTTCCAAGGGGGGAGGATGTGAGAACCCGAGTTTTTAGACTTAACCACGTAGCAGTAGTTAGTAATTAGCGGTAATTAATCTCGTCTTAGTAGTGAGCTAACTGTAGTGTTAATATCGTTATTAAGCAGCTAATTAAATATATTAGCTCGTTAGTATTTTCGGGTTTCCTTTCGCAAGCATTGCATTAATAGCCATCAGAACCATTACATCCCATCATCCATTTCCATCTCATCATTCACTATAAGAAACAGGTTGCATTAACCAGTAAAACAATAAAATCAAAGGACTAATTAAATTGCATTTTCCTTCTCATTAGATAGATAAATCAATAATTACATTGTTTACAAGAGAGTTTTACATCAATCAAGTGCGAGCATTGTATCATTCAAAGTAGGTAGCTCCACCTACACCTCTGTATTCCCTCTCTCCCCCTCTTCTTCTTTTCATAGCAGCACAGCATCAAGAACCACCCCCCTTGAGCCTATTTTTGCCTCCCTCTCCTGTTCCTCAAAAGCCACACCTCCATTTCTCAACATCAGCATAGCAGCCCTGAGTACACCGAACCATCCCCCTGCACCATGCCCTGTATTCCCCTTCTGAGGCTTCAAGGACAGCATCCCATTCACATTCATCTCCCCTCTTCGCAGCTTCCAAAGCACTGAGCCAATTCATCCCCCTTCCTTCTTAGCTTCCAATGCCACACCATTCACCACCCCCCCCTCCCCTCACCATTCACAAGCCAAACAATACCAGCGCCTCCAGGATCTTCATAAGCCCCTCTTCACCGTCCCTAATTCATCTCCCATTGCACAGAATCCCAATTCATCCCCCATTGCCCAACCAGCCATATTCATCTCCCCAGCCCTCACATTCATTCCCCCCAATTCCATCCACAGCTCCCATTCATCCTCCATTCCCAGCTCACCAACACTTCGCCTCCACCTCTAGAACCATTCCTTCCAACCAAGTCCAGAAGCATCAGCAAGCTAAGAGGGAGGGAGCCAAGAAGCCCAGGAGCACGGCGACGCCAAGGCGGCTAGAAGGACGACCGGCAGCACCATTCTGCACACCACCATCATCACCAACCCGATCATCGTCGAACATCCTCGCAAATCATTAACCCCAAAACCATCTTAGTCTCCAACCATCAGGTAAAGACGTTTTCATATTGAGCTTTAGGTGAGTACATACCTTAGTAGCAGCTTCCTTCAGTAGCCAAGTCCTCTCCTAAGCAAACATCAAGCTCTGCATTCTGATCTCGAACCCGCATCAAAGGAAATACGGTGGACCCTGTTCACAGAGAGCTCATAATAGCTATGGGTAAAGTGGTGCAAAGCTGTAACATCCCAATTTTCTAAGCCTTTTTGAAAATTTACAAAATAAAAATAACCATTTGGATTTGTTGAAGTTCTAAAGCTTAACTTGAGATTTTGGAATTTGAGGTGTTTAAAATTACTTAAACAAACTTCAATTAATTCAAATTTGGTTTGTTTTGTGCTTGCTGGAGTTCCCGGGTGTTCATCCTCCCCTTTTCTCTGTTTGCCCCGTTTTCTCCTTGGCCCAGCTCTCCTCCCTCTC
The DNA here is from genome assembly GCA_036346405.1 of Phyllostachys edulis. NCBI lineage: Eukaryota > Viridiplantae > Streptophyta > Magnoliopsida > Poales > Poaceae > Phyllostachys > Phyllostachys edulis. Next base: position 61,827,873 of record CM070561.1, on the reverse strand, counting down.
GGTTTAGACCTCCCTTTTGGTTTAGACCCCTCTCTCGGTTTAGACCTCCCTTTTGGTTTGAACCTCCCCCTCTGTCCAGACCTCCCTTTCATTTGGACCTCCTTCTCTGTCCAGACCTCCCTTTTGTTTCGACCTCCCTCTCTGCCCAGACCTCCCTCTCGGTTTAGACCTCCTTTGAGTTTAGACCACCCTTTTGTTTGGACCTCCCTCTCTGTCCAGACCTCCCTTTCATTTAGACCTCCCCCTCTGTACAGACATCCCTTTCGTTTGGACCTACCTCTCTGCCCAGACCTCCCTCTCGGTTTAGACCTCTCTTTTGGATTAGACCTCTCTTTCATTTCGACCTCCCTCTCTATCCAGACCTCCCTTTCGTTTGGACATCCCCCTCTGTCCAGACCTTCCTTTCGTTTGGACCTCCCTCTCTGCCCAGACCTCCCTCTCGGTTTAGACCTCCCTTTTGGTTTAGACCTCCCTCCTCCCTTTGGACCTCCTCCTTTGGACCTCCTTTGAACCTCCTCCTCAGGACCTCCTCCTTTGACCTCCTCAGGACCTCCTCCTCAAGACCTCCTCCTTTAGACCTCCTCCTTAGGACCTTCTCCTTGGACCTTCTGAGGACCTCCTCCCGAGAACCAGTTTTTATTTCTATGCATTTCTTTTGGTTTTAGCTTTTGGTTTTTATTTGGATTTGTTGTACTTATTTGGCTCTTTTCGCACGTGTAGAATCCGGCTTCTCCGAAGAGTTCTTGGACCCAACGATCTCTACCGAAGAACCTCAACTCTACATCGAAGGCAAGTCGTAGACATTTGATCATGTTGTACCTAGTTTGCAAAAGTATATTGTTTTCATACCAACATGCATGGCTATTTGTATAAAAATGGTTTGGGAATTAGTTAAACACCTAATTGACAGTATGACTCCTTGAATACTTGTGTTAAGCATGTTGACATGTACCTTTGGACCACCATAGATTGGGTAATCCTAGTTGGACCTCTTTGTGATAACCAACATGGGTGCGTATATGGCTTAGACCTACTTAGTTATGCGTTGTCTCTCAATCACTTGTTTCAATGATGATAATTTGACTAAGAGATTATGAAATTTTAGCATTGTGTTGCCTTGGCATGTGTTGTCTTGGCATGCGTTGCCCTGGCCTGCGTGGCCGCTAATAAAATTTGTTGTGCCTTGACCAAGGTGGTTATTTGGTCGGGTTGAACCCAAATGTTTTATACTCGGGCAAGTGATCATGCAGTAAAGGGGGTGCTAAAAGCATATTGGGATGTGGTTGTCTCGCCTGAGTAGTCCCTAAGGACTTAACCTTGTAAGCCATTGATCCGGGCCATACAGTGCAACCACAAGACCATTATGGGGTGGTACTGGCCAACTAATTGGCAATGCTTTGCTTCGATTCCTTTTTTGTGGAAGTGTGTAAGACATGGGATGGACACGCACATTTGACGCAAGAGGGGGCCAGGAAGACGAAACCTTAGCGAGCGAAACTGAGTCAAGACAGAACCTTGTAAAGTCCTTGTCACGTGCTCTAGCCTGCTTACCCAAGGTAGTGAGCAGGGGCATCGATGGGTGTCAAACAAACTAGAGAGGTCGTGTCTTGTGGGTAAAGCTGTACAACCTCTGCATAGTGTAAATCTATTCGAATAGTTGTGTCCCCGGTTATGGACATGCCTAGTGATTTCACGCAAGGGGTAGACTTTCTCAAAACTTATTGGTCTTGGTTGGTTCCGAGTGGTCTGGGCCGTGACTAGGGTGGTCACGGGAGGTCTGGGAAGTGACCAAGGTGGTCACTGGTTGTTTTCAAAGAATTTGTTTACTTATGTATTACTCTTTCAACTTGTGCTTTGCAATCTACTTATTGTATTTTCAAGTCAATATTGCTTTCGGCAAAGTAACCATAAAGATCTCATTGTCAAGCCTTGCATGAATACTATTGCATACATTTACCTACGGCTTGCTGAGTACATTCAAAGTACTCATGGCTTGTGCACTCTGATTAATCAGCAGCTGAAGACCACCTAGGGAGCTCCGACCTCTTTGAAGAGGAGGTCTTCGAAGACCTGGCGTGCTAGGACGTCCTCCACTCGATCGCTTATGGGCATATCGAATGGCCTCCACGTGTTCTTTTGTTCCCGCTGTGAGCTCCTTTGTTGTAGCCCTATGCGGCGGACCTTTGTAAAAAGCTTGACCATAAGGTCTTTTGTTGTTATTAATGTTAATTTGTCTGCTTCATCTATAGTTTGTTGTATGGCTGTGATCACATCGTTGTTGAACTATGCGGACTAGCTACTGATCGTGGGATTGGTCCAGAGTGCACAGTGGGTCCCGGGGTTGTTTACCCAGGGCGTGACAAGATGGTATCTGAGATGTATTGACTGTAGGACGTAACCCTAGTTAGTATGGTCGTTTTAGTTAAAAGTCTCAAAGTTTATTTTCTAAATCAAACCAACAGAGTAATGTGAATAGTTATTCTCCTCTTATCTTGTTCTATTCTGTTCTCATCTTAATCTAATCTATTCTCACCTCATTCTTAGATTCTTGCATCTTATCTCTTCTGGAACTTTGTTTTCAAATTTAAATTGATCCATCTTATCTCAGTAATCTCAATAGGACTGAGCTTTGCTTTAGGTCGACCACCCAGATAAGTTAGGTTAGAGGTGTTTTGGTAGAGTTGCCCCCTCAGTTTAGTACCGTTTAGTCCGTGTATTAGGACCTCCTGTTTGAGTTTTGTTGCCTCTTAATAGCTCTCCGGCTATTTTTTTTCTTTGGGATTAACCGACCTCCCTAGTTAGGTTGTTCCATTTTTCTCCCTTGTTCTTGCTCACCTCTGTGCTTTCCTCCCTTACCTAGTGTGCTTTCTTCTTCTCATCTATTAAGCCTGGGAAGATTTGTTTTAGATGGATCAGACCCACACCTCAGCAAGTCTCAGCAGATCAGTAGACCCCAACGCCAGTGTTAACCCCAACACACCACCTCCGCCGGCCACAATAGCAGACCAAGGCTTGGGCATTTATGGCAACTCATGCCCAGTTAATGAATGTCGTAATGCATAATATGAATCAAATGATGGATCGACAGAATCAGGCTACTGCAGCCCTAGTCAACATGATGAACCAGTAGAACCAAACTGTCGCTGCTATTATGACCATGATGAACCAGAACCATCAAGCCACTGCCATGCCACCGCCACCACAAGCGTTTCAGCCATCAATGTTTGCGAGGGCACATCCACCTACATTTTCCAACTCCTCCACACCACTGGAGGTACCCCATTCCGATGACAAGAGTCATCTTCTCCCTGAAAGTCACCATTCGGAGAACTACATTATATGTTACAGATCTAGTGAACAAGGGCACTTTGCCTGTGAATGTCCTCAATGGGGAAAGTCAAAACAAGATAATCATTGTGCTAACTACAATCGCACGGGACACTATTTCTCCAGGTGTTCTCAGAGGAAGCTGATCCAGTATAAGGCATGTAACTATTGTGGCAAGGAAGGACACTTTGTCAAGTAATGCCCCTTGTATAAACAAGAATTCGTGGCACCACGAGCAACTTTGGCATTGGAAGTCAGATCAGAAGAAGTTCGGATGTCACACCAAGCCACAAGAATCTATAAGCCCATCATAGGAAGCCAAGTGAGCCATGATATTACTAAAGAAGCTCAAGATGAGCAAAGGCAATTGTGGGTATACCCACCGAACCAGTCTTGTGGAGAGATTGGGCCTAGTGCCAGTAAGCATGAAATCAGTTGCTCAAACTGTGAAGGAAATCATCCACTCGGAGAATATTCCATGAACCAGATTACATGTTGCTTGTGTGGGAATAAAGATCATTATCCAGCCCAGTGCCCTTTGAAGATAATGTTGACCCCTATATTACAGCAGCAACGTGAGCATTTTCAAGCCACTCTCATCCAAGCCAAGGCAGGTAGGACCATGGTTGCTTCTACCAAGTTATCCCAAGAATAAGAGGAACCAAATTTCAACAAGGTCCATCCCGAGGCACTCTATTTAGAAGCTACCCGTTATCAGCCGGACAATTATCACAAGAGGAAGATGGTGAATTCCGGACAAAATGTTGCAAGAAACTCCAAGACTTGGGTGATTCAGCCTCAACCCAACCAAGCACCAACAACAGCCCCACTCATCACTCCAGGACCAGCACTACTTCCATCGATGCAGATGTCCCGCGACAACAATGGTGGCCAATCTCAGCAGAGCAAAACATCCAAGGCAGAGATACAATGTTTTAGGTGTCAGGTTATGGGACATATTGCCAGGGAATGCTTGCAAAAGCACTTAGCAAACACCCCGGACAACATTCCAAAAGCTACTCTTATCGCCACAATAACACCAACAGCAGGCCGTAAAAACAACATAAGGTATTTGTCACAGTTGCAAAAATACAGAAGTTTAGGCCTACCAATGCCTCAAGAAATAACCGTGAACCATCCAGCTAGCCTTTCGCTTCCTAACACATCCATTGGAGGCTCATCACAGAAGAACTCATCTTATGCCGCAAGAATCGCGTGTTTCAATTGCCATGAGAAGGGTCACTATGTCATCAATTGCCCACGGAAGGAAGCTTCATCGTTGGATGATCCACTCTCTAGAGTCATTTGTTACAAGTGCCACAAGATAGGTCATTATGCTCACAGTTGCCCAAGAAAGCGAGCCCCGACGCCAATTCCATTCAACCTGGGAGCTACACCAGCCCGAATCGCTACACCAGGAGCAGGCCAAGGAACAACTCAGACCCCAAGCCAAGCCACCATGAATCCACTTCCTTCTATAAGAGGTCAATTGAATCAAGTCACCGTGGAGCAAGCCTAACCAGCTCAGAATTTCATTCTTGGTAAGTGCTAAGTCAGTGTAGTGTCAATTTGCAGTGCTGTTTTGTTCAAAAGAGAAAGCCGCTTGGAAGAGTGAGCAAAGTCCGAGTTCTGAACCTAATCTCTAGTTAGCTCGAATCTCGGGGCCGTGATTCCCTTTAAGGGGTGTAGGTTTGTAACATCCCAATTTTCTGAGCCTTTTGAAAATTTTCAAAATAAAAATAACCATTTGGTTTTGTTGAAGTTCTAAAGATTAACTTGAGATTTTGGAATTTGAGGTGTTTAAAATGACTTAATCAAACTTCAATTAATTCAAATTTGGTTTGTTTTGTGCTTGCTGGAGTTCTCGGGTGTTCATCCTCCCCCTTTTCTCTGTTCGCCCTGTTTTCTTCTTGGCCCAGCTCTCCTCTCTCTCGGTTTAGACTTCCCTTTTGGTTTAGACCCCCCTCTTGGTTTAGACCTCCCTTTTGGTTTGGACCTCCTCCTCTGTCCAGACCTCCCTTTCGTTTGGACCTCCCCCTCTGTCCAGACCTCCCTGTCATTTGGACCCCCCTCGTCTGACATCCTCTCGGCTTAGACCTCCCTTTTGGTTTAGACCTCCTTTCATTTGGACATCCTCTCTGTCTGGACCTCCTTTCGCTTGAATCTCTCCCTCCGTCTGCACCTCCCTTTCGCTTGGACCTCCTCTCTGCCTGCAGACCTCCTCAGGTTTAAACCTCCTTCTCGGTTTAAACCTCCTTTCGCTTGACCTTCCCTCCGTCTGCACCTCCTTTCGCTTGGACCTCCTCTCGCTTTCGAGACCTCCTCTCGGTTTAGACCTCCCTTTTGGTTTAGACCTCCTCTCGCTTGAACCTCCCTCCTGCTTGGACCTTCCTCCACCTGCACCTCCTGGGTGGTCCTGGGAGACCTCCGGGTGGTCTTGGAGACCAGTCATGACCTCCCCTTGGGTCACGACCAGCCCTTGGATCACGACCTCCCCTTGGGTCACGACCACCCCTTAGGTCACGACCTCCCCTTAGGTTACGACCTCTCCTTATGTCAAGACCACCCTCTTGGTCTTTTTGCAAAGACCGCCCTCTTGGCCTTTCTGCAAAGACCACCCCTTTGGTCACGACCACCCCTTGGGCCGTGACCTCCCCTCTGGCCGTGACCTCCCCTTTGGTTGGACCACCTCCAAAGTTTTGACTACCCCTACCTGTCAGCTCTATTCACCTTCTCCTTCCTCCCATTGTGTCACTGCTAATGCAAAGGTCATTGAGCATTAAATGTTGTTGTGTCGCATTAAATACTGCTACTTTTTGCAGTATCTGCTTCCCTCTTGTCTCCTCCCAGACCTACCCCCATCTCCTCTTTCACCTATCCTTGACCTTGTGTGCTTCTGAGTTTCTCAGCAGCTCTTTTGGCCTCCCTTGGCTATAAAAGCCTGAGCAGCCCTCTTTCATCACCTTTTCCTCACCCAGCTCTCCTGCTCTCTTGCTCTCACCCTGCGTCTCTATGCTTGGAGTTTGGCCGGAGTCCACTAGAGCTGTGCCGCCTTCGACCACCTCGCCATCGAAGAGTTCGTCGGAGCGCCCGCGCTATTCACCATCCTCCTCCTATCATCTCCGGTCTCTCTCTCTCTCTCTCTCTCTCTCTCTCTCTCTCCCCGCCCAGGTGAGTCTGTCCGAGCCCTGTCCTCCTTTTTGCTATCTCACAACCACGTTGTGTAGTTGTGTCCCTTTTACGACCACGTGAGTAGTCGTATCCTTCGTAGAACCTCAGGACCTCCTTCTTTGGACCTCCTCCTTTGAACCTCCTCCTCAGGACCTCCTCCTTTGACCTCCTTAGGACCTCCTCCCGAGAGCCTGTTTCTATTTCTATGCATTTATTTTGGTTTTCATTTGGATTTGTTGTACTTATTTGGCTCTTTTCGCATGTGTAGATTCCGCTTCTCTGAAGAGTTCTTGGACCCAACGACCTCTACTGAAAAACCTCAGCTCTACATCAAAGGCAAGTCGTAGACCTTTGATCATGTTGTACCTAGTTTGCAAAAGTATATTGTTTTTATACCAACATGCATGGCTATTTATATAAAAATGGTTTGGGAATTAGTTAAACACCTAATTGACAATATGACTCCTTGAATACTTGTGTTAAGCATGTTGACATGTACCTTTGGACCACCATAGGTTGGGTAATCCTAGTTGGACCTCTTTGTGATAACCAACATGGGTGCGTATATGGCTTAGACCTACTTAGTTATGCGTTGTCTCTCGATCACTTGTTTCAATGATGATAATTTGACTAAGAGATTATGGAATTTTGGTATTGTGTTGTCTTGACATGCGTTGCCCTGGCCTGCGTGGCCGCTAATAAAATTTGTTGTGCCTTGATCAGGGTGGTCATTTGGTCGGGTTGAACCAAAATGTTTTATACTCTGGCGAGTGATCGTGCAGTAAAGGGGGTGCTTGGGATGTGGTTGTCTTGCCTGAGTAGTCCCTAAGGACTTAACCTTGTAAGCCATTGATCCGGGCCATACCGTGCAACCACAAGACCATTATGGGGTGGTACTGGCCAACTAATTGGCAATGCTTTGCTTCGGTTCCTTTTTGGTGGAAGTGTGTAAGACATGGGATGGACACGCACACTTGGCGCAAGAGAGGCCAGAAGGCGCGAAACCTTAGAAGGAATCGAAGTCAAGGCAGAACCTTGTAAAGTCCTTGTCACGTGCTCTAGCCTGCTTACCCAAGGTAGTGAGCAGGGGTATCGATGGGTGTCAAACAAACTAGAGAGGTCGTGTCTTGTGGGTAAAGCTGTACAACCTCTGCAGAGTGTAAATCTATTTGAATAGTCGTGTCCCCGGTTATGGACATGCCTGGTGATTTCACGCAAGGGGTAGATTTTCTCATAACTTGTTGGTCTTGGTTGGTTCCGAGTGGTCTGGGCCGTGACCAGGGTGGTCACGGGTTGTTTTCAAAGAACTTGTTTACTTGTGTATTACTCTTTCAACTTATGCTTTGCAATCTACTTATTGTATTTTCAAGTCAATATTGCTTTCGGCAAAGTAACCATAAAGATCTCATTGTCAAGCCTTGCATGAATACTATTGCATACATTTCCCTACGGCTTGCTGAGTACATTCAAAGAACTCATGGCTTGTGCCCTCTGATTAATCAGCAGCTGAAGACCACCTAGGGAGCTTTGACCTCTTTGAAGAGGAGGTCTTCGAAGACCTTGCGTGCTAGGACGTCCTCCACTTGATCGCTTGTGGGCATATCGAATGGCCTCCACGTGTTCTTTTGTTCCCGCTGTGAGCTCCTTTGTTGTAGCCCTGTGCGGCAGACCTATGTAAAAAGCTTGACCATAAGGTCTTTTGCTGTTATTAATGTTAAGTTGTCTGCTTCATCTATAGTTTGTTGTATGGTTGTGATCTCATTGTTGTTGAACTGTGCGGACTAGCGACTGATCGTGGGACTGGTCCAAAGTGCACAGTGGATCCCGGGGGTTGTTTACCCAGGGCGTGACAAGATGGTATCATAGCTGTATCAACTGTAGGACGTAACCCTAGTTAGTATGGTCGTTTTAGTCAAAAGTCTCAAATTTTATTTTCTAAATCAAACCAACAGAATAATGTGAATAGTTATTCTCATCTCATCTTGTTCTATTATGTTCTCATCTTAATCTAATCTATTCTCACCTCATTCTTAGATTCTTACATTAGGTGCAACAAGACAAGGTCTTGTAGGCGATCAAGACAAGGCATGTGGGGCGACGCAAGACAAGGCATGCAGGGGCGAAAGATTGTATGCGTGCATGATGACTGCATGTTAAATCTATTAGCAGGATGTTATATTCTGTATAATTTATGCGTCTATTGGTGTTCCTTCGCTGAGTACTTATACATTTTTCATTGTTGTCATCGCAGGTTTTTCCCATTTCGCCGCCATGACTAAGGACTGCAATCTCCTCCGCCGGGGAAAAGGAGACATGGACCATGCGATGATCTTGATGTGGATGTCGAGATCCTTGATGACGACCTCGGCAAGGAGGCTCTTGTGAGGGTCGAGCCTTCCTTGCTCACTAAGGCGAAGAAGGCGGCATTGGTGTCTCCTGGGAGCCACCTCACACTGAACAACGTCTAGTGGCCAAGGCCAGATGAGTGCCCCTGCCCCCCCAAAGGGGTACACTATTGCGTTCAAAGCTTGGTTTGAGGTCGGCCTGGGATTTCCTATCCATCCCTTCATCCGAACCCTCGTGAAGCACTACCAGGTTGAGCTCTCGCACCTCTCACCCAACCTCCTTGCCAGGGTGAGAGTGTTCATGTGGCTGTGCGAGACGGTAGTCGAGGGAAGGCGTCTGAAGCCTACCATTGTAGCCTTCGACCACTTCTTCCATCTCAAGCGGTCAAACAGGAGGTTCAGACTGCTAGGCTCGCTGACCTCGATTGTCCAGAACCACGGCGAGTATCCTGTCCATGATACAAAGTACATCTGGAACCGTCCTGGGAAAAAGTGGTTTTACTTGAAGGTGGATGGCTTTCCATACACCAGCAGCCAGCCCAAGATAATCCAGGACGGCTATCCTAAGATTCATCCTCTCTCAGACGCTGATTGGGAGTTTGTTCGTGCTACATCTAAGGTTCGTAAGTGGACCGGCGTTCGGGATTTGATGGAGGAGATGACCCTTCTAGATGCTAGCCCCCTGGTTGATGAGAAGCGCGACTATTTGACATTCTCCAAGAAAAAAAAGGTGGGCACGGCTTGGCCAGTTTTCTCCTTTAGTTGTGGCTTGCCCCTTGATTTGTGAATCTAAATCATCTTTTTAACTTCGTGCAGTGCGCCCTTCCACGAGGGCAGTTGAGGAGGCCGACTGGACCTTGGGGACATGACCATGATTGAGTATGATTGTATGAGGCACTCGAGGAGGCCAACATATTTGATGGCCGAGTGTGGAACAACATTGCTAACAGCTTGAAGTTGGTGATGCCTCCTCGAGGCAAGCCTAACCCTGATCCGATGAAGAGGAAAAAACCAAGGCATTGGATCCAGAAGGCACTGCAAGGGCCCCCCTTCGGAAGGGTCATTTGACGACGAAGCCCTCTGCTGCGGGAGCGAGGCCTCCTACCACGGGAGCGAAGCCCCCCCTCCGACAGGTGGCCTCCGCCCTCATGCTCCCGGCACCGCGGCTCCCCTCGGGGCATCTTTCATGCCCTGCTGCCCTTGGCCATGCCTTACGTAAGGAGAAGCTTCAGGATCTCAAGGTACTACAGTGGTCACCTCCACAGAAAAGGAAAAGGGAGCCCTCCAACGATGATCATTCCCACGTTCCTAATACTGAGCCCGGATGCAAGGTTGCTCGGGAGTCTCCTCAGAGCCGCAAGACTTCTTAGACCACATCTTCTTCTCCGAGCTCCAGTTCTGCATCTCCCATAGGCTCCAGCTCTATTAGGTCCCTTATACGCATAGTTGAGGAGCGACTAGAGGAGGTAGAGCTAGGCTAGACCCCTCGTAGGGGATCGGAGGCTCCCGCCATTTAGTGTTGTGACGCCTTCGATTCTCTCTTCGGGGATGAAGGTTTAGGCGTATTTTCTTTCTTGTTTACCTTTGTTCATTTGTTACTTATTGTTCATCAATATTTTCTGTTTATGTTAGATGTTGTTAAGGTAGGAGCACAGGTTGGTGATGTGGGGAATGCGGCGCCCAAGGTATGGGGCCCAAGAGGGGAGAAGGCCCCTCTCGGCCTCAAGGTTCAGGTGCGTGAGGATCAGGATTGGGTCACGAGCTATTCCTCTAGTGAGTTGCCTTTTTATGCTGTCCCGCTCATTGATGATGATGATGCAGCAACGCAGATCCGTCGCCTCACCGAGGGGCGTGTCAATAAGTACATGGCTTGCTTTCGCGATACGCGAGATGTCGGAGAGTTCTCCCAGCTACTCAAGGATCAGCTGGGTACTGCTGTAAACCTCTACTTCCATGTACCTTTGCGGTTATAAGCTTCCTCTGCCCAACACTTGCTTTTCAAACCTCCCCTAACACCGATGTTTTGCACACTCCTTACAGGCCACTTCCATCTCTAACATCATTAGGGATGAAGCCCCCTGGATCATAGAAGAGATGTTCCAAGAGGCGGTAGCCGAGGCTCAGCAGAGTGCCCCACCATTGGATAATGACAGGTTGAAGTCCGCAGAGGAGAAGCTGAAGGCTGTAGAGGAGAAATTGCAAATTGCTGAAGACAAGTTGAGAGCCACTGAGGAGAAGTTGAAAGTTTCAGAGGAGAAAGCTAGGATCATTCGCCACATGAATGTGAGTTTGGAGGAGGACGTGACCAAGTCCTGGCAGTGGCTGAATCACTTCTTCAGACTCCAGGAGATCGCCTTGACTTCACAGAGGTCCTTTGAGAGCTTGGGGGGCTAAGGTTGCCCCAATCCCAATAGGGTGATGAGGTCAGAGGTGTGGGTTCCCCTCCTTGAGGAGCGAGTCAGTCTGCTTGCCTAGGCTGTAGAGGACTAGAGCCTGTCCTTTGCCACAGCAGCTCTAGCAGCGGGGGCCCTTGTCATTTCCCATTGATGCGACCATTCAGGCAAGGAGGCGGTGCGCAAGGGCCTACGCGGTTTCTTCACTCTAGAGGTCAAGAAGGTGTCCCCATGGGAGCGAGCTGCGCTGAGACCCCTTGCAGCAGAGTTCGTGAAGAGTGTTGCCTTGTCCCTGGCTTCGAGAGTTCATGTGCCTTCATCAACAGATGGTGAGCGTGACACCCCAGCAAACGTATGACTTCTCCGATATGCCCTGTTTAGTAGAGATTCTGTAGCGATGTCATGCAGACTTGCTTAGCGTTCTCTTTTTGTAGATGAGTTAGACCTGAGAGATTACGCAGCATCCAAACCAAGAGCATGGTTATGTGTGCATCGTATTTATTATGAAAATGACAAGATGATGTTATGCTTCATTCAAGGCATGTTTGTGAAGGCAATTGGCACCAAATATAAGCGATGCGTGCAGAGGGGTTGAGCGCCTGGACGATCTAACCCTGCATGTGAAGATAGGCCATGGAGGATGGACAATTTAGTAGTGGGTATGATCGCAGTGGGATGCTCCAGTCTCCGGATAGGTCCCTCTTCTGTCTCGGCCTTGGCTAGGCGAGGTAACAGGGAGTTTTAGACACCTTTTGAAAGGTGTGGGTGCCTTACTTGTGAGGCCTTTGGTATGCTAAATGTAATAAGGGCACGCTCATGTGCTCACTAAGAGGATATGCCTCTCAGGACCTATAAAGGTTCTGGCTTGTATTGACTATTTTGTTTGTAGATAAGTATTCCCTAGGGGATGTGAGTGCGTTAGGCACAGTTGACCTTTGCTTGCATTATAGCGAAGCGAGGAGTGACCCAGGGGTCATTCGGCGCATAGCCTAGAGTCTAAAGGGGGACTAATCCTTAGTACATCCATAGACTTGGGCGCTAGGCCCAAGCAGTCACTTTCACCCTGGGTCTAGCTAGGACGCAGGATGCATGCCGCCATAGCGGAGGCGACAGACGCCCAAGCCACTTTGGTCTTTTGTTAGGGGAGACCACAAGGGTCGTGCGCCCTAGGTACCACGGAGGTGACACCCCTTGTAGGGGAAAGGTTAGCGATAGCTTGAGCATCCCGAGCGAGACTTGTAGGATGAGGATGTTTCCTAACGGTAGTATGTTAGAAGCAAGTCCTTATAGTTAGCTGCAAGCATGCTAGTTATACGATCTCTTGAAATGGTGTAACCTTATAACAACAACGTGTTAAAGGGCTTCCTTCTAACAGCAATGCGTTAGGAGACAAACCTTTCAATCATCGAAGAACACATATTTGGGAAGACATACATAAAACAAACATATCCCTTAATAGCAGCGTGTTGAAGGACTACCCCTGAAACATGCCATAATTGCATAGGTTGAGCGATCATGTGGGAGTCTCATATCTTCATTGCATTAAACGAGATGATGTTTACACATCGATCAGTGCCACAGAGGGCGTACAATAGAGTCTTAAGCGTAAAACTTGCGGAGCTTATCCGTATTCCATGCATGCTTCAGCTGCTTATCTTCCATGGTAGCAAGTCGGTAAGTGCCTGATCCTAGGACCAAGGAGAAGCAGTAGGGGCCCTCTCACTTGGGGTGAAGCTTTCCTTGAGCCGTCGGGTCGGTGACCTTTTTTAGTACAAGGCCACCGAGTAGGAAGGCGTGTTTCTTCACCCTGCTGTTGTAGAACCGGGCGGCCTCTTGCTCGTAAGCAGCATGCTTAAGGAGAGCTTGGTCGTAGATCTCCTCGACAAAGTCCACCTCAATCCTGTGGTTATCCTTATTTTGGGTGAAGTTAGCAGGTGATGACCCTGGGAGCATTTTCACTCGGAGGGGGCGATGGTGGATTTCAGCAGGGAGGACAGCTTCTACCCCGTACACAAGCGAGAACGGAATCCTCCCAGTGGCACGACTGGGGGTCGTGCGCAATTCCCATAGGACGTTGAGGAGCCCCTCTGCCTAGGTTCCTCGCTTGAGGGCACTTGCCTCGAGGCAATGTCGTATGCCTTGCAGAATTAGCCCATTAGCTTTTTCCACAACCCTATAGGTTTTTGGACGAGCCACCGATGCGAAGCAAAGGGTGGTTCCAATGGAGTCGCATAAATACCTGAAGGAGAAGACATCAAACTGAGTGCCGTTGTCCACTGTGAGTTCCTTGGGAACCTCGAAGCGACACACGATATTCTTCCAAAAGAACTTCTGCACAGAACGAGACGTGATGGAGGCCCTAGGGGTTCCGCCTCCACCCATTTGGTGAAGTAATCCACTGATACCACCACATGCTTGTACACCAACAACACTCGCAAATCTACTTTAGGTTACATTTACCTGCTTGGTAGAGGTGCGGTTTTTTGGAAAAGCGCTAAGCAGTCACTCGTTGACCCATCCACAATGGCAGCTGAGTATGTTGCTTGCTATGAGGCTTCAAATCATGGGATATGGTTGTAAAACTTTGTCACAAGGCTACGAATTTTGGATCAGGTCGATAGACCACTAAAGTTATATTGTGACAATAAGTTTGCAGTTATGTATTCTAATAACAACAGGAGCTCGTCAAAGTCTAAGCATATAGACATCAAGTTTTTAGTTGTAAAAGAAAGAATTCATAGTGGTAGATTGTCAATTGAGCATATAGGTACAGACTCCATAATTGCGGATCCGTTCACTAAAGGTTTGACATCTAAAGTGTTCTATGAACATGTTGCTGATATGGGTGTGGTTTCACCTAAGAAATTCAGTTCTAATGGGAGTTTGTAATTCTTTTTTATGCTCATGTGACAATACCAGTTTAGTGTAAAGACATTCAATTATATTCTCTAGAGAAATAAAGTTTATGTTCTTTTACTCTGAATTCATATCATCTCATTTGGTTATGAGAAGATGTTTTGATATCATATGATATAAAGTTGGACCAGTTGAAAACAGGCATGTTATGATCACATCTCATGTAATTTTTATGCTACACATCCATATTTAATCCATGTCGTTCTTTTATGTTGACATATGTGACCATTGATGGGTTGAGTTACGCTTTAAAGTGATGAAGACCGCTTTGATTCTATGTTGATATCATTGATGGACCGGATTGGTTTAAAGATACTCTTGACATAGATAGTATTTTTGGAGCTCATAAAGTTTTTTATATGTATTTACTCATTTAGTCCAAGTGGGAGATTGTTGGATTAATTTCCTATTGTGTGGACCAACATGAGTTTAAATACATATTAGCTATCTATTTTAGTTGGCTCAAATATATAAAGTGATTAAATAAAGTATTTATTAAAGAGTCCGAGTATCTATTAAGGAAAATATGGACTTGGATTTAAATATGTGTAGAGACTTATTTGGAATCTATCTCTAATTATAGGATGGGATAGGATTCCATACTAAAAGCTATAAATAAGGGTCAGGTCCTCTCAGCATGGTAACTCATGCTATACCATTTACCCCCATCTGTAGTTGGAGAATTTGGCTTACCTCTTACTGGGAAAGACCAAACCCTAAGTAGATTGAGCACTTGCACATCTACTGCTTTAGATCAACTCTACGACGAACAATAGTATCGTCATCAGGTATGTTTCCGCATTTACAAATTTTATATAGGTATTGTAATTATTATATATACGATGCTGTTAGTTTTGATCGTCCAGTTTAGATCAAGAAATATTTTAACAGCCATCACAGCACCACCACTTCATCGCCATTGCCGTTGGATCACGTTGTGACAGTGCGGGGACAGACGCCGGAGGTGGCGATGCAGGGCAAGAAGAAGATGCCCCGGAGGATGCCGTAAAACTTCGTCGTGAAGTGCAAGCCCAGCTCCTCCAAGAAATAGACCTGCCGCAACTTTGGTTTCATTCTTGGTATGCCCTTCTAATCTTATCGATGTTAGTTTGGTTAAACTATGCAAGGAAAGGGTTTTTTTTTGTTATAGTATGAGCTGTTGTAGTAAGAGAATCGGCTGCTCGCGGAAGACCCACGGAACGAAAGCAACCGACGTATGGAGTCCGCGGTGTCGCGCTGTGACATGTTCGTTGAGCCATGTTCACTGCGACCACCACATTGGTGGGAGGCCCCACCATACCTAATCTCAAGATAGTAAAATCCATGCTCACCGTTTCACTTGGCATGGCATTGACAGTGGGTGCACAGCAAGCTCCGCTGCTGCTACGTGCTGGTGTGCCAGCAAAAAGCTAAAGCGAGTGTCATGTGGCCCCGTTTGGTTCGGCTTCGGCTTCCAGCTTCCGGCCGGAAAAGCCGGAAGCCGAACCAAATGGCTAGCTTTTGCCGCGGTTCAAAACCGCTTATTCTCAACGCTGAAGCCAAAGCGAGAAGTCGCCACGGGCGCTTCGCGCTTCCCACCACCTCGCTCAGATTTGCCCCCGAGTTCACACTTATTTACCCGCACTTGCCATCGCATAAAACCCCCAACCGGCCGAACCCTAACCCTAATCCCTTCTCCCCGCGCCCCCGAGCCCCTCCTTTTCTTCCTCCCATGCGCGGCGCTCCCTCTCGGCCTCTCCCCAGCGCCCTCCTCCCTACCGCCTCCACCCCCGGCATCCTCCTCCATGGCGCACCTCCTCCACCCATGGCGCACTCTCCACGGCGCCTCCTCCACCCACCCACGGCGACCTCCCAAGTGCCCTCCTTCACCCCCAGCCCCTCCTCCACGGCCAAGACCTCCTCCACGCGCCTTCCTCCCGACGACCTCCTCCTCGGCGCCATCCTCCCCATCGACCACACGGATCCAGATCCAGATCCGATCCGATCCCACCGCCGCCTTCTCCCGCCCACCCGCCACCTCCACCTCCGCCCTCCTCCTTTCACCGGCTCGGCGCCATCCTCCCTCCTCCGGCTACCTCCCCCGGTGCGGTAGCGCCTCCTTCTCGGGTTCCCCCCAGCCCTTCTCCTCCGCTCCTCCCCACCACTGGCCTCCATCCTCGACCCCACCGCCGGCCTCCTCCCCCAAAGCCTCTGGCCTCCTCCCCCGACACCCGTGCCCTTCTCCTCCACCCCTAGTGCCCTCCTCCACCTTCCTCCTCCCCGGCGCACCTCCTCCACCTCCCTCCATCTCTAGCTTGCTGCAGGCTGCAGTTCCTAATTCCTACCTGAACCTCTGTTGTGTGTTCTACACTTCTACTCATTGATTTACACATCATGCAATTGCAGGACCAGTGAAATTCATCATGGAGCCCTACAATGGCAGCTTGTTTTGATCGAATTATTGCTCATTGTGGCATTCAGTATGTGCTACAATTTTGAATGGTTCAAATTGTACTTCTGTCAAATGTCATGCTGAAATTTTGCATTTTGATTCATGTATTGTGCTGTGCTTGTGTTGTGTTATGTGGATGGAATGGCTTGGATGATTCATGATTGATGAATGAATGATGCTGACATAATGCTAGATGATGATCTAGAATTGAATTAACATAGTTACTACTAGCTTATTGCAATCGATTTCACTTAATTGAAATGATGAATTGGTTGGATGGCCTGATACTTGATGAAATCATATATGAATTGCATATGGAGTCATGTTACAATATCTAGCTAGCTGTTAAGAAGTTCAGTACTTGATACTTAAGTAGTTTATGTAGCTGTGATTTATGTAGCTCCACACATTGGCAGTGACAGTGTAAAAAATGGCCTAGCAATCAAGATGCAAGATACATTACTATGATACTGTCTAAGCCTTGATTGTTCACATGATCAATGATCTATTGATATTATGGTTCTAAGTCAGTAATGAGATAGCAACCTATGCTTTGTGAGAATTTTGTTATCTTTTCTCATTTTCTGAAACCAACTAGTTGTGAGTCATGGTTATTGTATATTTGTATCTCATTGTATATGGCTCATTGTGATTGTAGATGCAAAATTCTTCAATTCATGTATCACGTGCAAGTTTGCATTAGGACACATCCTTTTTCTTATCATCTCATGTCTTAATCTCAATTCTAATGTACGGACCTTCTCATGAGTACCAGCCTAGTGTGTATGGTTCATATCCTCAAATTGCTTGGACTATTTATTGACTTTTGCTCATTCAAATATGGTTTCATTGTCTAAATAAATGAAAGAATTGAGGTTTAGCTTATGCAGTTCAAATCAGATATTTTTGTATTCTGTTATGTGTTTTGATCTCTTGATTGATTGATATTAGATCAATTAGTTTGTCAGCATGCATGTGAGTTTGCAAGTTCTTGTTTGCTGTATTATGGAATTTGGCTATATTAATCTTTCCATTTTTGGGGATACATGTGAGGGTGGGGTGCCTAACACTGCCGATGTTGGTCCTAAACCCGGAAAAAAGTGGAGGGGGCATTAATTGTTTGTAATAATTATTTGTTGTAATAATTATTTATGTAACAATTGTTGTAATAAATGTTTACTGTAATAATTGTCGTTAAATACGCTAATCCTCGATTCACATGGTGGAGAAATTCGTGCAACATGCTTCAATTCGGTGCTTGATTAGTTTTATGACCTAATTGAGGTTGGTAAGGTGTACTTGATATCTAGAGGATCAGTTAAACTTGCTCAGAAATAGTTTATAATTATATTCATTAATGCATGTTCATCTTATTGTCAATGCCTCGTCAATTGCGTTAGTCGTCGTCAATTGTCGTTAAATGTTGTTAAATATTGTTAAATATCATCAAATGTCGTTAAATATCGTTAAATATTGTTAAATATCGTTAAATGTCGTCAATTGTCGTTAAATATCGTCAAATATAGTCAAATGTCATTAAACATCGTTAAACATCGTTAAATATCGTCAAATATCGTCGTTAAATGTTGTTAATTGCGTTAAACGACATCAAACAAGTTATTATTGTCCTCGTGGGTATATTTGGACATTTCACATCTCTAAGGAAGTTGTAGCGGCTTTACCTAAAAGCCAGACATCCAAACACAAAATTAGAAAAGCTCACCATTCAAATTTTACAACCGTAAAAGTCTCGCGAAGCGACCGGAAGCCGTAAAAAAGCACACATTAGAAACAAACAGACTATAGTACTCCCTTCAGATTTTTTTAGTTGACGTAAAAGCAATGTTACATGTGCACCAATGGCGCCAAGTAAAAAAATCTGGAGGTAGTAATTGAGTTGAGACCAGAGAGCAATGAAAACGTCCAGGCTCGTCCGTGTTCATGTCGAGGTCCACGATGCTCTGTAGCTAGAGCTGCACGTCTGTGTTGGGCCATGAGATGAAAGCAAGGGTTATGAGCTCTGGCATTTGAGACATGTACGTCTGTGCCCGTATGCTCGAGGTTCTCAGAACCAGTCCCGGCTGGCTCTCGTTATCACGTTCGGTCTGATGATTGAGGCGTGCAGGCGCCATTGGTGACACGCGATTGGATTCCATTCTTGGAAACAAGAGATCGCAAGAAAAAGACATGTTCGACGTGTGACGCGCACGCGCGTTGCTGCGCGGGACGTCGCCGGCCGAAGGAGCCACAGACGCGGAGCCTGACAGGCTGGCACTGCTCCTGGAGGCCGCGCCCGGTACGGTGCTGGGTCTGGACAACGCGGCGGCGGACCCTTAATTTCGTCCATCACCCTCAGGTATCGCGCCGCCGCCGCCGTTGTGTATTGTTGCCGGGACTTCGTTTGCTCACTTCGGTCATCACCTTTCACCGGCGTATCAGCGAGGCAGCAAAGAAAACAAGCGTTGGTTATTTCGCGGTGAACGAAAGACTTGTAGGGCCCACCATCAAGGCCAGCACCAACAGGTCGACGCCACGTGGCAGGGAACATGGACGGGAAGCGGCGTCTATATTGTACACCATGCATCGCACCTCCAGCTTGCCGTGTTCCCCGCGGGCTGGGCTGGATTCGGGCCAGTGCAGGTCTACTCCCAAGACTTGCGTTTCAATCGTTGGACGGACCGCCGCCGCGTTGTCCAGCCCCAGCACCGTACCGGGCGCGGCCTCCAGGAGCCAGCCTGTCAGGCTCCGCGTCTGTGGCTCCTTCGGCCGGCGACGTCGCGCGCAGCAACGAACATGTCTTTTTCCTGCGATCTCTTGTTTCCAAGAATGGAATCCAATCGCGTGTCACCAATGGCGCCTGCACGGCTCAATCATCAGACCGAACGTGATAACGAGAGCCAGCCGGGACTGGTTCTGAGAACCTCGAGCATACGGGCACAGACGTACATGTCTCAAATGCCAGAGCTCATAACCCTTGCTTTCATCTCATGGCCCAACACAGACGTGCAGCTCTAGCTACAGAGCATCGTGGACCTCGACGTGAACACGGACGAGCCTGGACGTTTTCATTGCTCTCAAGTCTCAACTCAATTAATATGACACTCGCTTTGGCTTTTTGAGCTTAGTGACGGCCAACGTGGGCCGTCGCCCCCCAGCTTTTTTGGAAACTATTTTTGAACATCGTATCATGTATGCAGGGCTGAGCAATCGGCGGCGAGCAAAGAAAAAGGTTCATGCCTAGAATGCGAAGACGAGGCCTCAGTGGTCAGAGACTCCAGCGGCAGGTGCGGGCGAACCGGAAGCGGGTCGATATCTCAACTCAAGTATGGATCTTTGCCTCTTTAGCCCCTCTCGTTTTGCTCAAGCTCTGGCCACACCAGCACGTAGCAGCAGCGGAGCTTGCTGTGCACCCACTGTCAATGCCATGCCAAGTGAAACGGTGAGCATGGATTTTACTATCTTGACGTCTTAAGCAGGAGCCTACAAGGTTCTAGATTAGGTACGGTGGGGCCTCCCACCAATGTGGTGGTCGCACTCGCAGTGAACATGGCTCAACGAACGTGTCACCGCGCGACACCGCGGACTCCATACGTCGGTTGCTTTCGTTCCGTGGGTCTTCCGCGAGCGGCCGATTCTCTTACAGAGACCGGTGGCCTAACGACAGCCACAACTCACAACGGCACAACTCAACTCGGCAGGCAACCCATCAGATCCACCAGCACCGCAACTCCGCCGCGGTCGCCACGAACTCTCCATCACCTACCAATCTCCAAGAATTTGGCCCAATCGCGCGTCCGCGCAGCCAAAAAGCACGAGAAAACCGTCCTATCCGTCTTCTACCCACACCGACCGCACGCGGCACCGACCTACTGGACTGAAAAGTTCGCTAAGACTACCTAAAAAAAGGGGCATTCCTTACGATTAAAAACCGTGAGTAAAATATAAAAAACCGTCACATTTTAATTTTCTGACGGTAACCTGTCAAGCAAAACCTTTCAGCACTAGCTGGAAAGGAAAATTAAATTTTGCTGACGGCTACCCATCAAAAAAATTAAACCTGACGGTATTACCCGTCAGCCAAAAATGTATTTTCCTGAAACGTTCTATTACCGTCAGGAAAATTAAACCTGACGGAGTCACCCTAGCCCATTAGGAAAATGAATTCCATTGATTGTTCTATTACCATCAAGAAAAGAAAAGAAAAGCTGGCGGTTTTTACCCGCTAGGAATGTATTTCATTGATTGTTCTATTATCGTCAAGAAAATTATAGCTGGCGGTTTTTACTCGTCAGCAAAATGAAAGTAGTACACTTTTTTTGCATCAAAAAATACATTTATGGCAATCAACTCGCCGGATACAACATTGATATCTGAATCAACTTGCTAGATACAACATTGATATTTGAATCTATACATCCATGCATATTAATTCTATTGCTACTTCATGC
The DNA here is from genome assembly GCA_036346405.1 of Phyllostachys edulis. Taxonomy (NCBI): domain Eukaryota; kingdom Viridiplantae; phylum Streptophyta; class Magnoliopsida; order Poales; family Poaceae; genus Phyllostachys; species Phyllostachys edulis. Next base: position 61,806,842 of record CM070561.1, on the reverse strand, counting down.
ACATTTGAATCATATATCACCATATCAAGAACAAACACACATTCAATCAGTTCACTTCATAGCAGTACCACATAAGGTAGATAAAGCATCCAGATTTTGCTAAGTTCACTTTAGTAGCTAGATGAAGCATACACATTATGCTTTTTCATCAGACAAAGTAGGCAAAAGAGATCAATCTATTGTCTACCATGTTGCTGACAAAAGACAATTAAAGAGAAGTCGCACTAAGTCGTTGGCACAAATCAAGTTGCATGATTAAGGAAGTCGCACTAAGTTGTTGCCATCGGCATTCCCATCGTCGAGGATTTCATGGTCCAGCTGTGCACCCACATGTGAAGAACCAGTCCGCTGCAACAAGCCATATACACGCAGTAAATTTGTTGTACTAATTAAAGAGCACAATGTGTAAATTAAAATTATTACCAAGATAATATAGTAGTTAACTTCTTGCTGCTCAGCTAGGCTCCCAGCTTTACGGAGTAGTTCTTCAATATGTTGGACCACATTTGATAAGAGATGGAATTCAATAGCCATATTTCTTGATTTGCTTGTAGAATATCAGCCTTGCAAACAGCACTGATCGCTATTGGTGCATTTTTCTTGTTTGACTTCATTACAACATATGTGTTCAGTGCAGTAGCCAGTCAAGTTTGTGTTCCTTCAACATGGTGAAGAACACAATTAACCTAGTCACAATGTACCAGTGCAAAAGAGGAAAAACCTAAGAGAGATGAATCAACAAATGTGTGGTAGATAAGATTTTATACAAGGTATTGTGTGGTCCTGAATGGCCGTGAACCTCCTCCTTGGTAGCCAATTTGATTAGAAGTGTCTATACATTCGTTCTCCTATCACCCCAAAGGTTCAGAGATTAGATAGTGGATTAGATAGACAAATGGATATATAGATAGAATAAAAAAATCAATTTACACAAGTCCATTTCAGAAAAGCATTTTTTTTTCAAGAATTGCAACATCAAATTCAACAAAGAAACTTCTCTGATCCAATTGGGCAATTCTTAAGCATGTTTTGTTCGCTGTAACGTTCCAAAAATTCTATAAACATAAGAACCTACAAGTTCTGAACCATGAATTGGACCAAAAACATACCTTGTTGGTAAAATCCATCAGTACATTTCCCATTCATTGCACATGATACCTTGATCCTAGTACATGAACGAGCTTTGGCTGGGTCTACATGTTTCATCATTCAACTCTAGTTCTACTATATAACCTTTTGTTTCCTTTTATTCAGCTACAACATGTTGTTGACAAACAAAATGCAGCTTCTAGATTTCTAGCACACAAGTATGGAGCCTAAAACATTTTTTATTACTCACACGGCTTGATAAAGATGATCAGCTCAAGGCACACCAAGCAATTTATGCGCAAATCACCTACAAACACAAAGAACATGCACCTGGCTCCAGGATCCTGAGCAAAAACCAAATACCTCATTACATCGCTACACATAAGTGGAACTGCAAGAGGCAAGTAAATATCATTAGGTAGGAAATTTATCTTTGTTTCTATTCATTATTCATTAATCTAGTTCGTAAAATGAAGCAAATGACAATAATAATCTAATACTAGTAAGGTATGAAGCATCTCAGTGCTAACAAGTAACAAAATGTTATCTCTTCTCTTTATCACTGTAGCAATTAGGTGGTTATAAAATAGTATAGAGGTACAGTGCCAAGAACTACAAAAGCACAAATACATTATCTATGGGGTTCACAGACGATCATTTCTATTAGGTGGTTCGACAATATAACTATCCTTGATTCATCAAACAGTTCTATGCATAGTTTTCGATGGCAATTGGCATCAGTAAGGGGGAAAGGCAGAGCATAAGCAGTCACTTTCAATATCATAAGAAAGAACAGTTTGCAAGACAAGCATGAACATCAGGCTTAAAATTATCTACTACTCTACTGTATATTACGCCACTGATATCGGTTTAAGACAATAGAGCTTAGCACCAATATTGTAATTAAAGTGCAAGCAATTCCTTTCCCCTAGATAATGATATCTCATTGTGACTACATAAATAACAACTATGATGGTTCATACTGTAACATTAGTGATTAGTGATCTCGTATAACAAATAATAGTGAGGCGGGCCGAAGCATATCACTCACCGATTGAAAAAAATCGACCAGACTCCATCTCCTTCTCCGTCGTCCCAAACAATCGGTGGGTCTAACGCATACGACATTAATCTCACCACAAACCTTCAATAAAAAAGAATGGGAAAACGTAAGCAAGATGGATGCCTAGACCTGTTCCTTCTCCAAGTTGGCCGGCCCGCCTTTCTCAGCCATTGTTGCACCTAACCTGTAAAGAATAGAGCACACCAAGAAATGTAGGAGCTAAGGAACACGTAGCCGCAACTCCAAACAAACAAATCATCCGATGAAGGAGAAGAGTAGGGAAGCAAGAAGAGGGAGCAGGCGCTTACGGGAAGGAGGAAGGAGGACGAAGGCCAGAGATCACGAGAGCATGGTGTTGAGATGTCGCGAAGAGCAGCGTGCCTCCCTCCCCAACTCTAGGGTTTTCTGTGTTCTTTCGTGGAGGAGGCGATAGAACGAAACAAGAACACCAGAGTTGGGACGTCGGGGCGGAGTTGGGACGGCGGGGCAAAGCTGGGCTGGGAGGCGTGGCGGACTGGGAGGCAAAGGCAGAGGCGAGTCGGGGCCGGGAGACGGGCAAAGCCGAGGCGCCGAGGCAATGGCGGGCTGGGGGCAGGCGTGGTGGAGCTCTGTCGTGGCGGCGAGGAGGAGCTGGGGCAGCGGCAGATGGCGTGAGGAAGCTGGATTTGGGAGATAGGGTGTGAGGGAGCTAGGGATTTGGGAGATACGGGGAGAAGATAGGGGCGACGGCTGTGGCTTTAGGGATTTAGGGAAGATGCAAAGAATTAACCTGACGATTGTAATCCATGAGGAAAATTAGAATTACTCACGGTTTTGCATAAAACCGATAGAAAAATAGATTTTTCCTGATAGGTTTTCCATACCCGTCAAGAAAATAAAAATTTTCCTAATGAAATTATTATTCCGTCACAAAAAAAGAGGAACCCTAACGTTTTTTATGGCCTGTTAGCATAGTCAAAGGCCGCGAGGGATTCGTTGCTATCTGGTAGTCTCTCTCTTTTTCCCCACTTGGTGTGCTCCATTCTGTTCCATTCCGTTCGGCCCGAATTGGCAAGTCGTTGCATGCGGCACGCCGCCTGCCGTTCGTTACTGCCTGTTCGGCAGTGCAACAACACAAGAAGCCCACAACGCATACATAAAATTCCTTGGCAAAATTTGATTCATGCCACTAAGAAACTTGCCACTTCGACATATGCCACTCTAAAAAAGGTAATTCGAAAAATGCCACTAAGAAACTTGTCTTCTTTGATATATGCCACTTTAGGACTTTTTTGCCCCTTGAGCCTCTCCTTCCTCCCCACCGATCACCTCTCATCCTTCTCCTTCTCCTCTCCGCTCCCCTCCGCCGCCGCCTCTTCACCTACGTCGACGCCAGCCTCGCCTCCTCCGCCAAGCTCGCGTACCGCCTTCTCCTCGCCTCCTCCTTCTCCCACGCCCTCCCCCTCCCTCCTCGTGCAGCTCCATTCCTACCTCCTCCCCCTCCTCAAGTCCCTCTCTAAGACCGGCCATGTCGCCGCCGCAGAGCGGCTCATCGAGGAGCCCGAGCCTTGGCTCCCACTCTTGCTCCGCCACTGCACCGCAGAGGGAAGGGTGGTCGTGGTCGGGGCGGGATGAGAGGAGGGTATGGGCGAAGGCCGAGGAGGCGACAGAAGAAAGCATGAGGAGGACAGGGCGAGGAAGGATGCAGAGAGGAGGAGGGAGGGCAGCGAGGAGGAGAGTGGGGGGCGCAAGAGAAGGAGGAGGTGGTATGCGAGCTCGGCGGAGGAGGCGAGACTGGTGTCGACGTCGGATGGAGAGGTGGCGGCGGAGGGGAGCAGAGAGGAGGAGGAGAAGGATGAGTGATGACCCGTGAGGAGGAAGGAGAGGTCCAAAGACAAAAAAAGTCATAAAGTGATATATATCAAAGATGACAAATTTTTTAGTGGTATTTTTCAAATTAGTTTTTTTAGAGTGGCATATGTCGAAGTGTGAAGTAAATCAAAATTTGCCAAATTCCCCGGCCAAGCCGCTATGCCAAATGGAAGTGTGAACCTGACCCATTTAAATCAAAATTTGCCACACGACCCGGCAGACATTCCCGGCGTGCGGGCCAAGACGAGCCCGCTTAACCCTGTCAAGGCGATTCTACCGTTGGCCCATCGAACAAAAAATCCAAAAAAAATCCAAAAAATCCAAAAAAAATCCTAAAAAATTAGAAAAATGTGTAGAATTCAGAAGTAGACATGAAATTTTAAAAAATGGAGACAATCATATTGAAAATGTAATAAAGAGCTTTATTGATGTCCAACTGGCTGCCTCGTTAAAACCTTTGCCAAGTAAAAACTCAAAATGAGAAAACCTTGGCAAAAGAAAAAGAGTACAGCCTATAGCTCTACAATTCTACATACATGATACATCTTTGTTCTATGTGTTTGTCATTGTCTAAGTACAAATTTTGAACACCTCCAGCAATTCGGATTTTCCACAGAGTGTTGTGTTCATGAATCGGCTAGTTCGATCCTTCACAGTTAGAAGGATCTCCACCATCTCACTTGTGAGACTTGTTCTTCTTTCCTCCAATATTCTTCCGAAAAGACCAAAGCGCACTCGAGGAAACCGTAGAGAGAGAGCAATTAACACATCACGTGCAAGTATGGATAGCACGGGATATGTTAATTATGGGCTTGCCACCATTGCAAGATGTCGAAACCTTCGAGGCGAAATCCACCGTATCATTGGCCCGAGATAGGTGGATAGTTCCCCGCTCCTTGTGGGTCTTGGGCGAGCAAAGGCCAAGTGCGAAGAAGACGAAGACTGACTGGATGAAGAGGCACCAAGATCGTGCCCCACATACTTGTCTTCCCGCTCGAGGTGGGGGGGCTCTTGGAGGTCGCTCTTGAGCTAACTCCTCGGAACTTATTTTCATACCTTTGGTAAACCTCGGATAACCGAGAACGAACTCGCAAAATAGTTAGTATAATCTAGCCCCAGTAGCATCACTAAGAAGATCAAGCGAAGACTAAATGCACCCATTTTAGCCCTAGGATCTAAAATAAATGCAAATGCATATAGGTAAGGGATTTCTCTCCAATATTTAAGGTATTTAGATTTCATGGAAACAACAAAATTTCACGTAAAACTAAGTCATTTTCATGCATTTTCAATTGAGTAGCAATCAGTAAAATAGTATGCACAATGATAGGAGATGTTGGATAGTAGATGACGGACAAAGCAACGGTTGCCTCGTAAAAATTTCTAAAATGACAAGACCTTCTCAAAGAACGAACCAATATTGCTCGATTAATAGCAAAGTACCGCTGCTAGGATAGTGTGTTTGAATAAAAGCAGAAAAAGTGCTCTTGTATGGTAAAAGATGCTTAAGCATGAGGTAAGTAGAGTTCCACCTTACTTAAGCATGTCCAAACCGAACTTTCTTGGACGTACACCCATCGCCTGCGAAGTTCTTATATTGTGCTATTCTTACGTTAGAATTGTTCAAGAAAGAAATCGCATCGCGAAAAGCTCTAATATACGGACTCAACCTCTTTAGACCACATTTGACTATAAGGTTGATAATATGACAAGCGCATCGTTGATGTAGCAAGAACGAATTGGCATATGTACTCACATCGAGTAAGAATGTCCATGGCCCTAGAGTTTGAAGCGGCGTTATCTAAGGTAATTGCGAATATTTTGTGCAGAAGACCAAAGTCTTCCACGACTTTGAGAATACAACAGTAATATTCTCCCCGTGTGTGCTACATCAATTAATTTCAAACCTATAATTCTTTTCTCCATTACCCAGTCGTCATTAACATAATGCGCAACTACACTAAGATAATCCTCCCTAGCCCGACCACTCCATATGTCCGAGGTCAAGGCAACCGAAAATGTACACGTACTAAATAGTTCCTTTATTTTATTACGGCGCTCATTATAGTATTTCACTAGATCCCTTGTTGTTGTATGCTCAGAAAGCGAGAAGAAAATCTAGGATTATCGTGATCCTAATGTAATTTTGGAAAGAAGCAGATTCGCCAAAACCTAACGGTAAATCCTCGAAGCAATTAAACAGCAGAGAGATTGGCGGGCTACACGAGGATCGTAGTCTGACTAGATACTGCATCGTCGGGGTTGTATTGTACTGCGTCCGCCTCATCGCCAATCCTTGCTTGGTTCGACACCTTGTAGCATGTCTAAGCAAGTGCCCTGTTCCACAGTAGACTTTGCAGACAATTCATGGCGACAAATTTTACAAATAGTATATGGTACCTCATTTCATTGCGTCTTGCTTGGTTGTCTGTCGAAATTCTCCCACGCTCGATGTAGATGGCCTCGACCTCTTTGCTCCGGTTCTTGATTGAGCACGATCGATATCGAGCCCGATGGCGGAACTCGACTTGCTCCTCGGTGAAACCTCCGGTTCGTTTGAAGCGACATGACCGCCTCCATAGACATAATTTCGTCCGATGAAAGTCCGAACTTCGCTAAGAGCAAAGCTATCGTAGGAGGCCCATAATCCATAAAGCGCAAAATCGAAACTAACATTATTACTACTTTAATATTAGCATAATAATAATTAACAATAAAAGTATTACAAAAATAGTATTGTACCTCTTTCGCTGACTTGCCGACGAAAATTGAAATTACCAAATTTTGGCACAAATTTTTTGAATTTTGCCAAATTAGCTCAACACGGATTTGAATTTGCACAACACAATTTCAAAGAGAGAATAGAGAATGAAGGGGTGCTGAATGAGGGGGGGTATGATGCCTATTTATAGAAAAAATTTCGGATTTTTTTCAATTTTTTTGCTATTTTTTAAGCCCCCAACGGTAAAAAAAATCACTTAACGGTCAAAAAAATTCGCATAGCGGTAAAAAAAGCGGCCGTTTTTTGAGCACGTGCCGCGTTGAACACGACCCATAACCTGTTTCTGACGGCCGCCCCGCCCTTCTTCTCTTTCTCTCCTCCCTCCGTCCGTCTTCTCGCCCGCCATGCACGCCATCACTTGCTTCGTCTTCTCTCGGCGTTCTCGCGTTGGCGTACCAGCCTCGTCCTCGACTCCTCGCCTCCTCGCCCGGACTCACGACCCGCCGCCTCCTTGCCGGCTCGCGTCCCCACCAGCGCTTGCCAGCGTCGGCCGTCAACTCCTCGGCCTCGCCTCATGATGGTGATGGCGGCGCTCTCCTCGCTCCACATGGCGGTGACCCATGGCGACGACTCCTCGGCGGCTCGGCCTCGCCTCCAGCGGCGTCGACCCGCCGCCTCCCATGGCCTTGCGCTGCGCGTCGCTGGCGCCTGCCCGTCGCCGTCTCTCACTCCTCCTCCATTTCCGGCGCAGCCTACGTGCGCCGCTGCCCATGGCAACCTCTCCTCCTTCGCCGCTCCCGTGCAGTGGCGTGTGAGCGAGCTCCGCTTGACGGCTCTCTCTCTCTCTCACGCTCCGGCTGGCGTTCTTGCATGAAGCCGCCCTTTCGCCCGGCTCGCGTCCCCGACTTCCACTGCAGTCTCCTCCTCCGGCTCCGGTCTTCTGCTCGGCCGCCCTCTGCCGCCGCCGCCGATCCCGTCCCAGCTGCCCTGGCAGCTGGGCTGGCCCATTGCCACAGTGTCTGGCAGGAACGCGTCTTGAGTGCCGTCTTGCGTCTTGTCTGCAGGTTGCAGACCCAAGATCTTGAGTCTTGACGGCCATTACCAACTGCGCCGAGGTGGCGGCGAACGGCTCGGGTCTCGTGCGGGCAGGCACGGCCTATAAACATGTATACCGGGCCGTACTCGTGCGGACCTAAGATGGCGAGCTTCGTGCCGACCCATTTGACCCAGCCCATTTGGCCAGCACTACAAGCCGCTGTTTTGACGGCACAAATCTCCAACTCCCACCTACACGGCTACGCACCGCGGCTAGCTACACATCTCCGCCTCGATCCCATCGAGAAACGCCCGCCCCCGCCGCCGCGAACCCGCGATGGACTCCGCGGCGCTGAAGCCCTCGGCGCTCAACCTCCTCGCGGCGCTGCTCACCGGCCGCGACCCCGAGGGGGCAACCTGGTCGCTCGCCGAGAACCGCCACCTCCTCGTGCTGCTCACCACCTCACTCGCGGTCCTTATCGGCTGCGGCATCGCCCTGCTTGTCCGCCGCTCCGCCTCGGCCCCCGCGGCACAGACGACGCCGCCGCGGCCCCTGGCGGCGAAGCCGCAGGCCGATCCCGACCCCGACGACGGCAGGCAGAGGGTCACCGTCTTCTTCGGCACACAGACCGGCACCGCCGAGGGCTTCGCTAAGGTTGGTACTTGTACTGTGCTGGTGCAACAAAGCTCCACGCTTTGCTCTTATTGGATGGTGTTTGATGTATTTTTTGTGTGGATTTTTATTTAAAAAAACTTACAAAAAAAAATTGTCGCTTTTTTTTACAAAACTATGCCACCAAATGATGAAAATTTTCTGTCATTCCAAATTCCAAATTCTAAATGGCTATAGTAGCCTAGTCAATGACAACAGAGCCTACAACAGCACTTTGTGGGTAAATATTACAAAACATTTAGTGTAACGTTATCATATTTTTTTGTCATCACAATAATATTACAGAACATTCAGCGCAACTCAACGCAACGTCCACATATATTTTGTCAATAAATCACACTGATATTACAAAACATTCATCACAATGTCATTACCTAGTTTTTCGACAAATCAAAATGAGATTACAAAGCATTGGGCACCATATATTTCAACAAGAGGAACCTTTTGATGGCCGCGACCTCAACATCCGCCATGTCAACCGCCTCGAGTGGGGCAGTCGGATGAGATCCCTGCGGCGCCATTCGGACTGCCGATGTCTCCTTTATCCTGTGAATTTCTTGAAGGTGTGCCTAGACTCCCTACAAATGCCGATGCAGGAGTGGGCTTGGCATATGCCTAAGCCAGAAGGACCAAATCCCACTATTCCTCCCTTGCCCTGCGTACATATGACTGCTATGACATTGTTCCTTTGAGCTGTACTAACTCCTAATATGTGTCCTGTGGTGCTCGGTTGGCAAGGAAACTCAATATCAAATCATACAATAGTGTTCCCCTAGGCGCTAGGTGCTAGTCGGGCGGCTGACCAGTGCCTAGCGCCTAATTGCCGCCTAGGCGGGATAAATCGGCTAGGCGGTCTAGGCGGGAGGGCGGCGCCTAGGCGATCTAGGCGGGCTCCTAGGGGAACACTGATGCACAGTATGATCCAAATCGAATGTGCGGAACAACCACCACATCACAACACCTATGTACGCTACTCTGGTTTTGTTAGGGTCACGGTCGCTGATTAGAAATAACGCAAATCAATCCCCTCGGGACCATCAGGAATAGTCCCCTGACCGTAGTAAATTTTGAAATTAGTGACGTCCGATATATTTGACGTACTGCACCGTAAACAAGATTTTAATTATTAACCACATATCTAAAACTAAACCACCCACTTAAAAAGATTATGTTATGTACAATATACTATGTAACCGTACATCTAAAACTATGTAATACATTTGGTTAAAAAATTACCTGAAAGGTGGACGACCGGACGGGCAGCTCTTCGCTAGCTTCTCTCCTCCCCTCTACTCCTCTCTGCTCCTCTCCCTTCCCTCTCCACTTTCTCTTTTTTCTGAATAAAAGTGAGCTATGCTAGAATTTTGTGGTCTTTTATAGGGTAGATTGTTCCGCCATTTGGAATGGCGACAGAGACTTGCGGGGTTAATGTCACCATTTGAAAATGTGGTTTTGATAAATTTTAATATTAACAAATTTAGGGATTTATGGGATCCCTATCGCCAGTTGAAAGGGCGATAGGACCCTGTCGCCCTTTCAACTGGCGACAGGGGCCTCTCTGCACTATTCTAATCTCTGTCGCTATTGCCTAGACTACTCTCGTCATTTGGAATGATGACTGGAAAATTTTGCCATTTGGAATGAAATGGCGATAGTAGCCTACTTTTGTAAAAAAAATCAACTATTTATTTTTGTAAATTTCTTTTAAAATATTATTATTTCAAAAAAAAAATCTGGATTTGTAGGCGCTTGCGGAAGAGGCCAAGGCGAGGTATGACAGGGCCGTCTTCAAGGTGGTCGATCTGGTACGCTGTCGTGATTTGGTCCTTATGCTGCTTACAAGCTCATATCCGTTTGCTTGTATGCTATGATTGATGCGTGCTTCGTTCGGGTTTAGGATGATTACTCCGCGGAGGATGAGGAGTATGAGAAGCTTAAGAAGGAGACCATCACACTGTTCTTCCTGGCAACGTAAGGATGGATTGGCACTGCCATCTCCACTTTTACTGCTCCCATTCTACTAGTGGATTGCTTATTAGATCGATTAAGACAGGAGAAAGCATGAATTTTGGTTCGAGTTAGTTGCTAATATGTCTTGTTATTGTTGTTGTTGTAGGTACGGCGACGGGGAACCAACTGACAATGCGGCAAGGTTTTATAAATGGTTCTCAGAGGTTGGATTACAAATCTACTGTTTCGGGTGGACTTTTTGTGTGTGTGATTTTCGTAGTTTGTATTAATGCCCTCTTTGTTTGGTTGGAGTATAGGGGAATGAGAGAGGTGAATGGTTGAGTAATCTCCGATTTGCGGTGTTTGGCCTTGGAAATAGGCAGTACGAGCATTTTAACAAGGTTTGTCTGTGCCTATACATTGATCTGATGAGTACGTGCACTCTAATTTGTACATTTATGTTGCTTTTTCCCCCTTTCAAATCTGTTCTCAACTGAAGGTTGGAAAGGTGGTTGATCAGCTCCTCGCCGAACAAGGTAGCCAAAGCAGAATGACTAATTCATTGATTGTGGCTTAGTTCAGCTAGATTCCAATATTTTGACTGCGTATATAGTCTGTGTGTATGTATGCTTACTCAAAAGAACTATATGTCACTCCTCAAATTACAGTCAGAACTTCTAATTTAGAACACAGTAAGGGCTACAGCTTATCTAATTTGTACATGTACTTAGCATTGTGCGCTGAAAACACATTGCAATTTTTATCAAGGTTATTTGGTAATAGTGCTCAAATGCCAAAAGAGTCGAATGTTATGATTCTTTTCTGGCTCCTCCCTTTTTTTTCTACACGTACTATTTAGTGCGGCTAAGACTTAAAAAGTGGACCTTTTAGAAACATATAAACTAAGTCAAATCAAACCTTATTTTAAGATAGGCCTGAACTTTTACCATGTAATAATTTTCAGCGAGATATTGTGGCTCTTCTGCAAGTTGTATTTCTGGCTGCATGTTTTTTTTCCCCAGTTTTGTTGTGTCCTTTATCATTTGCTGGTGGTTAACTTTTGTCCATCATGTTCTTCTAGGTGGCAAACGCATTGTTCCTCTTGGTCTTGGAGATGATGATCAATGCATTGAGGATGACTTCAATGCGTGGTGCGTACTGCAATGAGCATAACCTTGATCTCAACTTTTGAACTCAAGCATTGATGTATACATTGATTCATCTGACTTATCTTGTGTATGGTCTTCTTATTTGTGCACATAGCTTAATATTGATCTCAACTTTAGAGTTTGACACTTAACATCAAAAGCTAATGCTTTGTTTCTTCAACTAAAGGAAGGAACTGCTATGGCCAGAGTTGGATAAATTGCTCCGTGTTGAAGATGATTCTTCAGCAGCACCAACTCCTTACACAGCTGCTATTCCGGAATATAGAATTGTGTTTGTCGAACCAGAGGACGCTGCACATATCAACAAATCTTTCAGTCTCACCAATGGTCGTGCTGTCTATGACATTCAACATCCTTGCAGGTATGACATTTTTGCATCATTTATGTTCCTGCACCAGGGACTTTGGTTGTGGTACCAGCAAATTCTGATCGTGCTTCTCTTCCAGGGCAAATGTGGCTGTGCGGCGGGAGCTTCATACACCAGCTTCTGACCGGTCCTGCATTCATTTAGAGTTTGATATTGCAGGAACTGGCCTCACGTAAGCATATTAAATGATCCAGATTTGTTAGTTTCGGAAATAAGAGTAGATAAACATGATTATTTAATTAGTCTTGAGACAGCTGATGACTCCTAGTTTTCCTTACCAGATATGAGACTGGAGATCATGTTGGTGTATATGCAGAAAATTGCGTTGAGACTGTAGTGGAGGCAGAAAAGTTGTTAGGTTATTCACCAGATACCTTTTTCTCAATTTATGCTGACCAAGAGGATGGCACTACACCTTTTGGGGGCTCTTTGGCGCCTCCTTTCCCATCTCCCTGTACAGTGAGGACTGCACTTACCAGATATGCCGACCTGTTGAATTCACCTAAGAAGGTCAAATTTTTGCATATTTGTTAACTCATTTGCATTCTATATTTTTATTTTTATTAATTTTATTTTCTCAATGGGTTACTGCAGAGTGCTTTAATTGCGTTGGCTGCTCATGCATCTGAGCCCAAAGAGGCCGAGTGGCTAAGACATTTGGCTTCTCCTGCTGGAAAGGTTGGTTTGTAATATAGGTTGATACTTTCTGAGTTTCCGATGTTGGTGTTGTGTTTCTCACATGAAATTCATTGGGCAGAAGGAGTATTCTCAATGGATAGTCGCAAGTCAAAGAAATCTCTTGGAAGTTATGTTGCAGTTCCCATCAGCAAAGCCTCCGCTTGGTGTCTTCTTTGCCGCTATTGCTCCTCGCCTGCAGCCGAGATATTACTCGATATCTTCCTCACCAAGGTACCCTTGCCTTCAAAATAATACCCCATATAACCTGAGCATATTGATCAGTCAGTCAAGACTCATGCTATTATATTGCTGCAGAATGGCACCAACAAGAATTCATGTGACATGTGCACTCGTTTGTGGGCCAACCCCTACTGGAAGGATCCATAAAGGAGTTTGCTCTACTTGGATGAAGGTATACTGTTGCCTATTCTTTCATGGTTAGAAGGCAGTTTGTTTCTAATGCATTGTTGAATTTATTTGTTGATTGTAAGATAATTGAATTTGACCATTTTAGCCTGCTTTGATGTTTGTATTCAATCCCCATTTGCTCAATCTAACTTTAAAAGGTTGAGGCAACCACTTTCTTTTTCCCCCCTTAAGAACTCCATGTTGAATCGTGCATATTTTCCCCAAGTTTCTTGATGTAGGAATGAAACTTCTAGTTCAGGTCTTTCTTTAATTTTTTAGGATGGGCTCAACTGATTATCTTCTCTTTGATAATTCTCATTGTGAGCTTCATCTGTGTGGCTATGTTAATGAAATAAATGATATTGTCCACAGCTCATTTCATTCAATTATGCAACCAACCATGTATTACTCCCTGTGAAGTACATATTAGATCTTTTAATCAACAGTATGATATACCTCCAAGAGTTCTTGACACCTACTGTTTGTTATTTGATCTTTTAATCAACAGTATGATATACCTCCAAGAGTTCTTGACACCTACTGTTTGTTATTTACTTCCTTCTATAGATGGTTAACATTTCAACTTTGAGATTTTGATATAGTTATTTCAAAATCATAATGATTATACGTGTAGTCAAGTATAAAAATTTAAAATCCTTTGAAGTATTTTTCAGTGATCATCTTGTCATCCAGTAAACATTTTAGTCTGATTGTCCTGCAGAATTCAACTCCCTTGGAAGAGAACCAAGAATGTAGCTGGGCTCCAATTTTTGTGAGGCAGTCAAACTTCAAACTGCCTGCTGATCCTATTGTGCCGATTATAATGATAGGCCCTGGGACTGGTCTGGCACCTTTCAGGGGCTTCTTACAGGTTTTTTTTTTGTTGACATTGTTTTTCAAGCATTATCGCTCTTTAATAATTTTCACGTGCATATCTATGCATTTGGCACTGGCAGGAAAGATTAGCTTTAAAAGAGACGGGGGTGGAACTAGGACGTGCCATCCTCTTTTTTGGGTGTAGAAATCGCAAGATGGTATGACCTATATTTCTCCTTTATTCAGCTTCGTCTGCAGTTAGTATGTAGGAAAAGTTTATAAATTCTGAAACCTGTAAGCCTGTCACCTATAGGCTATAATTCCTATGACATAGCAAAATTCCTACCTATCTGCCATATATATTATTCTATGTTGTTATGTCCCTTATCAAAGCTCCTTGTTATATGTCAGCAAATTTTTCTGCATTGGATTCTACTGTTAAACGTTCAACATCTCAATTCATTAGATGAATACTCTACTGTATATATACTACAGTAAACCCTAGAGCTCATGGGCCTTATACACATGGGACATATACACATACATAATACCCCCTTCAAACTCAACATGGGTTAGGAGGATCTGAAACATTGAGTTTGGAGAGATGGAAACGATGTTGCTCTCGGGTTTGAGCTTTGGTGATGAAATCAGCGACTTGAATCTCAGAAGGCACATACTAAAGAGCAATAGTCTTCTGTTGATAATGAGAACGTGTGAAAGATGCATCCACACCAATGTGCTTAGTCAGCTCATGCTTCACTGGATCAATAGCAATCTGTATAGCACTAGTGTTGTCACACAGAAGAGATGCAAGAGTACCACATGAGACACCAAGATCAGCTAAGAGCCAACGAAGCCAGACAATCTCTGAAGTAGTGGTGGCCAACGCTCGAAGCTCAGCCTCAGCACTAGACCGTGAAACTGTAGTTTGTTTCTTAGACTTCTAGGCAATAAGCGAAGACCCAAGAAATATGCAATAGCCAGAAACAGATCGTCGATCAACAGGATAACTCGCCCAAGTCGAGTCAGAGTAAGCATGAAGCTGAAGCTGATTCGACCGAGAATAAAAGAGAGAACGATCAACAGTTCCTCGTAGATAGCGCAACACACGTAGTAGGTGAGCATAGTGAACAAACGTGGGAGCAGAAACAAACTGGTTGAGCACATGAACAGAATGAGCAATATCAGGACGTGTCACTGCAAGATAGACAAGACTCCCAACAATATGACGATAACGAGAAGGGTTTTCAAGCAAAGTGCCATCAGTAGGACGAAGCTGAAGATGAAGCTCCATAAGAGTAGCAGCTGTCCGACTGTCAGTGAGACCAGAACGAGCAAGCAAATCCTGAATATAGCGCCGCTGAGATAGATAGTAACAATCATCTGTGCGAGCAAACTCAATCCCCAGAAAATAACGTAGATGACCTAAATCCGACATCAAAAACTACTCACTGAGCTGTTGCTTAACAAAAGCAATGTACTCCTTATCATCTCTAGTAATCAGCATGTCATCAACATAGAGTAAAAGCATAGTACGACCACGTGGAGTTGTATGAATAAACAATGCAGGATCATGATTACTCAGGGAGAAACCAGCAGCTAACACAACTGAACTGAACCACTCAAACCCAGCACGAGGAGCCTGTTTGAGGCCATAAAGAGCACGACGAAGACGACAAACATGACCAACAGGAGCCACAACACCCTAGGGTAGTGTCATATAAACTTCCTCTTGCGGGTCACCATGAAGAAAAGTATTCTTCACATCCATCCGAGAGAGTCCAAGAGCGAACAGCAGCCACAACAAGAAGAGTGCGAACCGTTACCATATGAGCAACAGGAGCAAATGTCTCGTCATAATCACAATCATGTGCCTGCTGAAAACCACGAGCAACTAGTCAAGCCTTGTACCTCTCAACATAACCGTTAGATCTGGTCTTAACTTTAAAAACCCACTTGCAAGTAATAGGAACAACATAAGCAGGTAAAGGAACAAGTTCCCACGTACTAGTATGATCCAAAGCAGCCAACTCCTCAGCCATAGCTAACTGCCACTTAGGATGAACAACATCATCCTGATAAGTGTGAGGCTCGAGCACAAGCTACGAAGAGAAAGAAAACCATATCTGTCAGAGCAAAGAATTGTAGTACGATCACGAAGCTCATACCGAGATGATAGTGCCGGTGGAGGATCATCAGAAAGAGTATCATCAGTATTAGCCATGCCATCAGAGGGAGAAATAGTAGAAGGTTGAGTATCAGGAGGAGCCTTAGACTGACGAGTATAGTGAAGATGAAACGATGATATGACTGAGGATAGAGTAGAGGACTCCACAAAAAGAGGTATATCAGACGAAACAATGGGTGAAAGGTAAAGAAAGGAGAGAGACTCAGCGAGAACAGAGGACCGAGTGGTAGAATAATAAAAGTAGGGACGATCCCTCAACAAAAGAAACATCACGAGAAAAGTGCATATGCCGAGCAGAGGGATCATAACAACGATAGCCCTTATACTCAAAACTATATCCAAGAAAAAACACACTCAACAGACTGGGCTGTTAACTTGGTGCTCTCACGAGGTGGAAGCAAAACATAGCAGGTACAACCAAAAACCCGAAGATGGTCATACCGTGGGGGAGTGGAAAACAAGAGCTCTCCAGGACACTTTCCCTGAAGGCGAGAGGATGGCTGCATATTAATGGGATAGACAGACGTAGCAACCGCCTCAGCCCAAAAATGTCGTGAAACATGAGATGCAAGTAAAAGAGTACGAGCAGTCTCAATAAGATGACAATGTTTACGTTCAGCAACGCCGTTCTGAGCATGGGCACCAGGACAGGAAAGCTGAGGAAGGGTTCCCTCAGCAGAGAGAAAGTGATGAAAGGCATGCGACAAGTACTCCCTCTGAATCATAATGAAAAGTCTGAACATGAGTGGAAAACTGGGTGTGAACCATACGAGCAAAAGACTGATCAATGGACAAGGGTTGAGAATGATGTTTCATAAACTAAATACAAGTATATCGAGAATAGTCATCAATAAAAATTACATAATAGATATGACCACCTTTGGAAGCAAAAGGAGCAGGACCCCAAACATCAGAATAAACTAACTCAAAAGGACGACTAGACCGAGATGTACTTGTAGGATATGAGAATTGCAGCTGCTTACCAAGCTTGCAACCTTTACAATCATAACTAGTGTCGACAAATGACACGACCTAGGACACCCTGACGAGCTAATGTAAAAAGATGAGAGCCACACAAATGACCAAGCCGATGATGCCACTAAGGAAAACTAACAGAGGCGGACGCAAGAGCTAAAGATGCATGAGCGGAGGAAGATGGAAGACTCAGACGATCAAAGAAGTAGAGACCATGAGAATCTCTAAGGCGATGGCCAGTACCAACAAGAAGTCCTGTCCGACGATCTTGTACATAGCAAGTAGAGTCATCAAAACCAACAGAGTAGTGCATATCAGCAAGCTGACCAACAGACATAAGATTCATAGAAAGCCGAGGTACAAATGACACATCGGGAATAGTAAAATGAGAAGTAGAGAGAGTGCCCTGATGAGTGACTAAACAAGAGGTGCCATCGGCTGTCTGTACACAGGAACCATCCATAACAGGTCGACATGATGTAAGATGAGACTTATCCGATGTCATATGAAAAAAAGCTCAAGAGTCCAAAATCCATGGAAGATTAGTATCTGACACGAAAGAAGAGTCTACAGCAAGACCGACAGACCCACTAGGAGGGGCATCAAATGAAGACCGCTGCTGAACTTGAGTCTCAAGAGTCTGAAGCTGGACCTGGTGACCCAACCGAGTGACGAGAATCCCCAAGAGATCACGCAGGAGTAGTGGCGACAACCACACCCACGGCACGCGATGAGATGCGGGTCGCAGCTCTGGATGGAGTCAGTAGCACCTCTGAATAGGATGACTAGACTTCTTGCAGTGAGGGCATGAAGTCTGGTTGGATGTAGCATCGGGAAGTGAACTAGGCTGATAAACCTCTTGACGAGGTGCCGCAAAAACAGATTGAGATGTTGTCAATCCGAAGGACAGAGAGCGAAGTCGAGTCTCCTCGGCAATCAACGTAGCAAAGGCCTCCTCCATGGTTGGAAGAACAACACGTCCCAGTAGTTGAGCTCGAATAGACTCAAACTCTGGCCGAAGGCGCATAACAAATGTGGACATTAAATTCTGCGCATCATGACCCGCCTTGGCCACACAACCAGTACATCCAACACAGGAAAGAGGAACCATGGAGGTCAGCTGTCATGAAATGCGAGTGAAAGAACTGTAGTACTCCTCAATAGACATCTCCCACTGACGTAAATCATGAAGAGTTTGTAGAAGAGAAAAATGACGCGCCGCACTGGTCTGCTCATAACGCTGCTGAAGATACTCCCACATCTTGCGAGAACTTGGAAGATCAATGAAATCCATCCTGATTGAAATTTCAGCACTGTGACATAAGATACCCATAACACGGATCATCAACGCTACTTAACTTGAAAAGATCTGCAGTGCTACTTAACTTAAAACCGTGAAACCTCCAGAAGAGTTGAGCGAGCGAAACGCGTGGGCGAAACCTCCAGGCGTCGGGCCTCCAAGCGCAAGCGAGCCGGCGTTGGGCAAGTAGGGCCTCCAAGCGCAAGCGAACCGGCGTCACGGGCTTCAAGGCGCAGCGAGCGGAGCCTTGTTGGGGCGAGCAGGGCCTCCAAGCGCAAGCAAGCCAGCGTTGGGGAAGAGTGGGGCCTCCAAGCGCAAGCGAGAGTAGGGCCTCAAGGCGCGAGCAAGCCGGCGGCGGGGAAGACTCTAGGTGCGGGCGAGCAGGGCTTCAAGGCGCGGTGAGCGGAGCCTCGTCGGGGAACCTCCACAGGTGAGGGCGAGCGGAGAGGAGCCGTGGACTGTGCCACCTTACCGATATGACGCACGAAGGCAGGAGCCATTCGGCGGAAGGGAGAAGGCGGCGGCAGGCTCTAATACCATGTTAAACGTTCAACCTCTCAATTCATTAGATGAATACTCTACAGTGTATATACTACAGTACCCTAGAGCTCATGGGTCTTATGGGCTTTGTACACATGGGCCATATACACATATACATAACATCTACATCTAGTAAAAATATATTATAGGTGACTGGAAGTAATCTCTGGCCTCTTTATAAGATGTGTGATTAATGTTTTACTTCTTCAGGACTTCATATACGAGGATGAGCTCAACAGCTTTGTTGATACTGGTGCCCTGTCTGAGTTGATTGTAGCCTTTTCTCGTGAGGGTCCTACAAAAGAGTATGTTCAACACAAAATGGCAGAGAAGGTAAATTGATTCTCATTGCTCAACCCTGTTTTGTTAATCAGATATAATTTTTTCACCATTTCTGTGTAATCTTCCCAGGCTCCCGAGCTTTGGAGCGTCATTTCTCAGGGTGGTTATATTTATGTCTGTGGTGATGCGAAGGGCATGGCTAGAGATGTGCACCGCACACTACACACCATCGTTCAGGAACAGGTATTGCTTGTTTCCCAAAGTTTGTTATTATATCACCATCCCTTGTTACTTGGTAGATTCAGTTTATTACTCAGGGACATATCTAGTGAAAACCATCATTTGTTGCTCTAGAAAGTAACACCAAAACGAGGGTGATCGAATCATCCTCTAGAAAACTGTACTTTCTGGCCGATTACTGTTCAAAACAAAGATGGGACTTTCATTGGCTTTGACTAGTGCCAACCCTGTTGCTTCGTAATGACCACTAAGTTTAGCTCACCTATCCTCATTTAGGTAGTGATTCTAATATTGTGAATGGCATGGTTACCTTATTGGACTTAAACGATTGCTTGCTTGACTTTTTAGCATAACGACTTGATAAATCTTTGCCGGTGCTCTTGTTTCACAATGAAGTACTTTCATTTTCGTTTGCTGAATGCTACCTTGGATGTACTTTGCAGGGTTCTTTGGATAACTCAAAGACAGAAAGCTATGTGAAGAGCCTGCAGATGGAAGGGAGATACTTAAGAGATGTTTGGTGACAAAACCCAGACTCGGCAAACTCACCCTTAATGGTGCTTCTGCCTAGATGTAAGAGTTCCGCCGCAAATGCAAAAGGACGCGTTCTGTAGGAAGTTAGTGAATCGCTTAAGCATCAGAGAAGTTCTTCCCTGATTGCAAAATGTTTGTTTGGTGGGAAATATATATGGGGTGTAGGATTTTTTCAGATTTGTATGAAGCACAGTGGGATTGTTCATGTATAGGTCTGCAGCCTAGCTATTATTTGTTCAAGAAATCATCATTGTTGTGATTTCTGAAACTAAATCTAAATAAAAATGGCCATTTGCTTGTCAGCTTACACGCTTTGCAGTAATTTATAAAAATCTGCATTTTTTTGGTGTCATATGCTTGCATAAACTGGGTTCCCTCATGTCATGTGCGTAGTTCCCCAGCTTGAGATGTGAATTCAGAGACAAAACAATCTTGGAACACTGAATGTAATCGGTCATTGAAGCATGGAACTGTCGTCAGGCCATTATGAGATGTTGACAGGTGCTAACAACATCTCCACTGCAAACTCAACACTGGCCGAATAGCTCCGTTACTTGATTGATGTGTGGAATAATTATCATTTCGCCTTCAACGTGTCGATTAACCACAAGGCGAGCTGAATCAAAAGGTTGCTTGTGAAGCTACTCTATATCTACATCCAAGATCCATGCACAACCCCGATCGACCCGGTACATGCACAACCGCACGTAGACGAACAGATCTCGGTCGGACTGGGATGACACGCCCTGCCATGCATATACTGTTAAGTAGCTAAGTGTATAATAACTATTTTACGTTCAGCTAGTCTAACGTGCCGATCAGTCTATGGAACGCGCGTGCAATCCCCGTCCAGCCGGCCCATTAAGGGTCCATTTGGATGAGTGTATCAGATGGTTCTAAACCGAATGGTTCGAGAAAAACATGCGTTCATCTGTTTGGTTCATTGAATCGAACCGATTGGTTCCGCACCGATTCATTCGATTGGCGAGAATATTCGTTGTAGATTCTGTATCGTCTCGTCGTAGGCACCATCCAAGCGAAATTGCGAACCATCTTGGTTCATCTCGCAAACACTGCTCACTCTCTTCACTCCTCGCTTCTCCTCCTAGCACTCCCTCCCCATCTTTGCGCGCCTCCCTCCTCTCCTCCCCGCGCTCCTCCCTTCTCCCTCCCGCTCTCATCTCCCGGATCCGCATTGCCTCCCCGAAGCATCTTCTCGCGCCACCTCGGCAGCTCCACACCGACCCCTCCCCACCGGCAGAGACCCACCTCGACCCCGACTGCGCCTACCTCTCCGAGATCCGCGTCGCCGCCGCCGCGCTGTCCCTCGCGCTCGCCACCTGTGCTTGCCTCTGCCGCGCCGGCCTGCCCGCATCGCCTCCGGAGGTATGGATCCGAAATCCCGAATCTCCCTTGTCGATATGGCCCGATAATGTTGTAGATCCGGCGCCCTCCTCCACCTTCCTCCTCGTCGGCGACCTCCCCTTCGGGTCGCCGCCGTAGTACCCCCAACGCGTCTCTCTAATCCTCCTCTCCTCCCCCGTCACCGTCCTCCTCCCTTCTCCGTTGCCAACGCCGTCCAACTCCCTCTCCTCGCCGGCTCCCTCCTCCCGAGCCACCGCCGCCGCCTCCCTCCCTCCACCTCCCGAGCCACCGCCGCCGCCTCCCTCCCTCAACCTCCTGAGCCACCTCCACCTCCTCCATCCACCTCTGGAGCTACCGCCGCCTTGCCATTGTTTGATTATCATTGTTTGAGTATGATATATGGATGAATGGATGATATTACTCAAGATTGATAGAACACTAAGAATTTGCATTGCACACTGGAACAATTCATGCATTCAATTGATGTTTGTCTATATATTTCTGATTTTTCTTGTGTCATGATGTTTACTCTTCTACAGATTGTAGGCCCAAACCTTCCTGGAGGTCTCTCAGCAAAACAAAAAGTTTTGTCAGTTTCCTTGAACTATAAATTTTTAATTTTACAAAATTGATCTAGAAATGAATGGCGCAGTATGTTGCTGAAAATCAATCACTACTCATAACTGCATATGTGTTCGATATGAAAGTAACATACTTGTCGTTTTCATCTACTTGCAATATCTCTAGATATAGCTTGCTCTGATTTCAGTTATGGACCAGACATTGACTCATTTTGTTGGCATAATTTCATCTTTGAAGCTGGTATGTACACCATCATATATATAAGTGAAACTGTAATTTTGACAGTCATCTTGCTTTAAAAGAGGTCATTATATGAAGTATGAACCACCTTAGCTTTACATTTATTATTGCAATATCTGTTTCTTCAAATGCGTTGGAGTAGGAGCTCTCATATTCTCCTTTTGAGGGTATGTATATCTGAATGAGTACCGAGCAAAGAATTATATTTAGGTGAGGAACAAGTAAATGAAAAACAAAACAGAAAAAAGAAAAGGAGTCAGTACAAACCTGACCAGCAGGAAAGCACAACGTGGTGAGATGCACTGATTCCTTTTCTTTCTGAATTACTTGTCTAATTGATTGCACTTATCCATCTTGGGTGTAAAGAGTATGCGTGTGTGTGCATGCTTACATGTCCACATGCATGTTTCATAATGGGTTTGGAACTTTGAATGAATCCCCCAAATGCACAGATAAGTATGTGACAATTTTATACACCTTGACCTGTTCTTTGGCAGGGATTGACCATGTGTATCTTCTGTGAACCACAGGTTACTTGGGTCTATTTGTGATAACTCAAAAGCACAGTTAATGAGTTATTATTATTTTTCCCTACTGGAACAGCCCAGAAGGCATTGAAACACTATGTTCTCATCTTGAAGTTCCCCATACTGATGTTCGGATTCTGATGTTAGCATGGTATGTCATTGTTCTCTAAAATTTGTTAAATGCTGAACTTTTTGACTGAAATATCTAATGAAGGCTATATATCTTGTATCAGGAAAATGAGGTGTGAAAAGCAAGGTTATTTTACTTTGGTATGCATTGCTTCTGGACTCTTCAAATCGTTCATCGGTATAGTATCATACTGTCCTTTTGAGTTTTGACTGACAGTACTCTGTTGACAGGATGAATGGAGAACTGGGTTGAAGGCTCTGCGAGCTGTAGTATCAGCAAACTGAAGAAAGCATTTCCCGAACTGGTCCAAGAAGTGAGTGTTTTGTTCCATCCAGATATGTAATGGACTATGAAATGTATTTGAAAGGTGTCGTAGTTTGTTGAGGGAAGAATTGCTTGGGTGACCTGATACTTGATGAATTACTTGAATGATCCGGACTTGTCATTGCATTTGAAAATGATGAATGATCTGGAGTAGTGTTTGATATTGTTTAGCAGTAGTGTTTACTTCTTGTTCAGAATAAATTTAATCCTTTAAACAATGACTATGAGTTGTATTGCAACTTTAGGTACTTGCATCACTGATGAAACCACTAGAAAACAAAACTTACTGAGTATTGCTGTGAATTGTTATTTCTTTATTTTTGGGGGGTACGTGTGAGGGTAGGGGTGACTAACACTGCCGATGCCGGTCCCAAGCCCAAAAAAAAGTGGAGGGGGGCATGAATTGTCACTTATTGTAATAATTATTTGTTGTAATAAATGTTTATTGTAATAATTGTCGTTAAATATTGTCAAATGTTCTCAATTATCGTCAAATGTCGTTAAATATCGTTCAAATATTGTCAAATGTTCTCAATTATCGTCAAATGTCGTTAAATATCGTCAAATATCGACAAATATTGTCAACTGTCGTCAAATATCATTAATTATCGTCAAATGTCGTTAAATATTGTTAAGTATCGTCAAATGTCATCAAATGTCGTTAAATATCGTCAAATGTCATTAAATATCATCAAATGTTCTCAATTATCGTCAAATGTCATTAAATGTCGTTAAATATCGTCAAACCTCGTCAAACGTCATCAATCGTCGTCAAATGTCATTAAATATCGTCAAATATCGTCAAATATCGATAAATATCGTCAAATGTCGTCAATTATCGTCAAATGCCGTCAAATGTCGTCAAATGTCATCAAATGTTGTCGTCAAATATCGTCAAATGTCATCAAATATCGTTAAATGTAGCTAAATGTTATCAAATATCGTCAAATGTTGTTAAATGTCGTTAAATATCGTCAAATCTCGTCAAATCTCGTCAAATATCGATAAATATTGTTAAATGTTGCCAATTATCGTCAAATATCGTCAAATATCGTTAAATGTCATTAAATATCGTCAAATGTCGTTAAATTTTGTCAATTATCGTCAAATGTCGTTAAATGTTGTTAAATTTCGAAAGTTAAAATAATTTCCTTGCCTCAAATTCGGCTTGGCAAAAAATATAAAAGCTAATTGTGTGCAAAACAATTTCCAAACTTGAATTTAAATTCAAATCAATTTATAAACTCAATTCTTACAATTGTGAACAGTAAACTCACCACCTATAGTGAGAGGGTTACCATATCCAACTTCATCCACCAAACCAAACAACAGCCTGAACCATCCAAAACCATCCTATACAACCAACCAAACAAAATCCTGTATCATCCCATACAGCCAACAAAACAGACTGATTGTATCATCCCATACAGGACGATCTCATTCTATATGTACCATCTCATCCCATTCAACCTCGTCCCACCAACCAAACGCACCCTAAGAACAATTGATGGGTCAGAACACCGCCTCCCACGCGCAACATGTGTCGACGGTAATAGATAGCGTGTGTGACAGTAACTATAATACTATTTTTACTGTCAGATTACAACGTAGAGTTCTACCTTTTTTTCGAGTAACTACTAGTAGATGCTTAATAGCAAAACGTGCAAAGAGCAAAGTAATTGCGTTCACTCCTTTTACTGCTGGGTCACACATGTGAACAAGATTGTTGTATAACAGTTAAAGTTTGTTGTCATAACAGTAAAAGGTAATTTACTGTAAACTAAATGTGTTGTACCTTGTTTACGAAGTAGTTATATTGCAATAAAAGCTTATTCACATAGCAGTAAAAGTAAATGTTTATGGAAGTAAATGTGTTTATAATGTTTGACTGATATTGTATGTACAGACAGAAGTAATCACAAACGTGTTATCCAACGTAGGGTGAGACCTCTATCCCGTATGCACCGGCGTCGGTGGCAGTCTATGTTCCTGCCTCATCACTCTTCCCTGTGTCGCAAGAAGAGGTGGAGGACGATCGAGCTCAAGGTAGGATACCACAATACAGTAAAATAATATACCATATGTAGTAAGTGGATACATTTCATACAGTAAAACAAAGCAATGCAGTAAACTATTAAACCCACTACATCAGGACAAAAATGTGCATGCAGTAATTGAATACCATCAACATAGTAAAGATGTAGGTCACACACAGTAAAGGTACAAGTATAACATAGCCAAAAAAGGGCAACATGCAGTTAATTTATATCATAAATACAGTAAATTTCAAGATGTCCTATATAGCTACATCAGCATACTTTTTTTTACTGTTCATGCATGTCCGAAGGGAGTGATCAGTGATGTCGCTTCAAACATCGACAACATAATCAACTCGATTGAAGTCGACTCGAGGGGTGGATATCAAGCCACATACTTGTCTTACCAAGGTTTTCCCGAAATTGACACAATTTGATTTAATATTATTTTATTTATAGTTTAGAAGTATTTCTAGAACAGAGCTAATGAGCAAAGACAAACCAGAGTGAAATCCAGTTTCATTCGAAATTGACTCATTTTAATGTTTAACCAATTAACAAGTGTAATTGGAGCAATTTTGAACCAAGCCAACAAGCCCCACTAGCGAGCTTTTTTTCCACCCCGAGGCGCGATCCCAAGGAAATATCCCGTCACATTCGCTACCCAGGTACTCATCGAGCTGGAGGCGGTGAGTCATGGGCCACTACCTACCATCTCGGAGCAAAGTGAGGTACTCGAATGCAGTAAAAGGTTTACGAGGATCAAGTAATTATGCTCACTTTTGCTAGTAACTCATCTTTTATTCATTTTTAATGCAGAAGCTAGTAAACGAGGGCGTTAATGATGCTATGGTAGAGCCTCCGACAGTAGAGGAGCACCAGTGGTGGACCCAAGATTTATCGGATGGGTGTTCGGGGTTAATAAAATATTATTCAATGGAAAAAAAATTAAAGATCCACGCTAGCAAAAAAATAAAGTACATTTTTTTCGTACTAGAAATAACACTACAAAGAATTGAGAGATATTACAAAATAATTAAGAAAAAAATGTTGAATTGAGAATTTGGGATTTGGGACTAAGGAATGGATAATTGGGGGTGCACATGTGCCGCTATTGACGTATGCAGCCTAACTCGCTGGTCCATGAATTTGTAGTTTGCAGGTTTGATTGGTCACATGAATTTTTATAACTTGAGAAGTTGGGATCATCAATAAATTATATAGGTATATCTGGATGAATTTATATTCATATCGTTGAAGTATGCCACTATCCTTTGCTACAGCCTGATAATCTAACTTAAATCTAGAGTTATGTATTAGTCTCATGCTCTCAGATGAGCTGAAAGTTTAGTTGTTTTGGCCGAAAATGGTCTAGATATTCCATTATCTACTACAATTAGTTTGTTATTGCTTAGAATCTTCCTATCTAATGAGAACTCTATTGGAAATGTGCCCTAGAGGCAATCATAGAGATGATTATATTTCATTATGTTCATAATATTTGATAATATGTTATCCTGTTCCTTGAATGAATCATTGGTTCTGAAGATTAACAAGTATGTGACTTGTTAGTGAAGCTCTTTTAACTTATATGATGTCGTTCTAAATGAATCCCTGGTCGAATGTCAATGGTCAGAACACTAGTGACTCTATCGACCAGCACATTGTATTGATTGATGACCATGTTTCACCGGTCATAGATATAGGGATATCGAATCAATAATGTGAACACATGTTAGAGAACATGGGGTTGGATAAGACCAACATTGAGACACTATTGAGATTGCTATGATTCTATGTGTCGTTAGTTGGTCTCAAGCAATGATGATGTATAATCCTTAGACCTAAGATCAGCATGGTTTCCTACATGTGTAATAGCACTCTTAGGGGTTGCCAATCGATTACTAAATGGCGGGTAGTTATAAAGGTAGCTTTCGGGTATGCTCTGAAACATGCGGAGGAATGTGACTGGTCGGATATGGGATTTGCCCCTTCTAACATAACAGGAGAGATATCTCTGGGCCCCTCGTTGTGGTCGGATAAAGTAAGTACATAGCCATGCCACTAGTGGTCGAAGTGTTCGACCACGTGAAGTTATCCGACACTCGATTGAGAAAGTATTGAACAGTATATGGATGACACAACATCTCACCTAGAGTTCAACCAGATATCGTGAGGCAAAGGGAGAATACACAAGTAGGTCGCTTAGTTCGATCAGTTACGGATTGGTCGTATGGAATCTGGTGGTCGTGAACTAGTCGAGCGTAATCCTGAGTGGTTGTAATCTGGTCGTAAGGAGTTACGAACTGGTCGTGACCAAATACGAACTGGTCGTATAGAGATAGGACCTAGTCGTAAGTGATGGGGACCTAGTCGTAGATCATATTGCATTAAGGTTCGTCCGATATAATTTGTGTGTATTCAGGAATCGTTATGTCCTGCTAGGTACCACTAACGACTCGTGGTCGGAAAGGTGTTTCCGAGTCACAACTGAATACACATAAACCTAATAGGTCACACACTTAACGGGTTGGAACAAACCAGTACGGATACGATTCGTAAAATGTGTTCGGATAGGATCCGTCATGGGCACTATATAAGGAGATGCTCGAGGCTATTGGGGAGATGAGTTGACGTGAGTTGCTCTACCGAAACCCTAGCTACCATCTTCCTGAGAGCTCTGCCGTGCGACTTGGTGCTAGCACACTAGTGTACGGTTGTTCCTTCCCTGGACGTGTGGATACCGTAGAGATGCTATTGCGGGTGCTGTTGCGCTTGAGGACGATCCGCGATCTTCGTAAGGAACTGCAGAGATTGCTGGAGGAGACAATCGACTCTTGGGGACGCTGGCAATCGACTATGACCACTGCATCGACGTGCTCTACGTTGGACTAGGCTGCTCCAACTCTTCTTCCGCTGCTCTGCGCGTCTAGTGGTAACGATCTGTGATCTTCTACTTGCATGGCTTCCTAGTTTACGTGGTAGAATTTTTGAATTGTTAGCTATCGTAGCCTACCCGTATCCCTACAAATTCCACATGGATACTTGAAAGTTTTCAAAGTATAATATGTTTTGAGGACATTACATGTTGATTTAACCCAATTTCTAATACACACACACACACACACACACACACACACACACACACACACACACACACACACATATATATATATATATATATATATATATATATATATATATATATATATATATATATATATATATATATATATATATAGAAAATGGTATGGTACTCACAGAGTATACTCCCCTTCTTATATACCACTTAAATCGTATGATGATACCTCTTTATCTATTTGAGCATACTCTAATAATGATTATAAGATACCTCAAAGTGAGTTCTATGAAAAATTTCATTAAAGTCCACTTTTTATAGCAAATTTTGTGTATATACTTCTTTTATATATGAAAAAGGGTATAAAGCAAAAAAAACAAAGGGCTCCAATGAAAAATTTTCAATCAAATTACATTGGAGTATCTTATAATTGGTATTTAAGTATACTGAAAGTGATAATGAAGTATAATATGTGCGTTTAAGTGGTGTATTGGAAGTGGGAGTACATACTCCTAGAGTGCAAACCAAGCGTCCTATATATATATACACCTCATATATACCGCCCCTGAGGAGCACACCAAGGTACTGGATGTAGTAAGATGCTACGGTAGAGCCTCCGATAGTAGATTGCACCGCGCACTACACACCATCGTTCAGCACACATGTGTTTTACTGCCGGTTCCGTAGGGGTAGCGCTGGGGCCACGGAGGAGGGAGAGGATGGGCTGGTACTCACTACTACAAAACAGGCTATAGAAGATGCCTAATCACAAACGGTTCATTTGGAACCATTTGTGTTATTCTTATCACAGACGGTTCCAAAGGAACCGCGTGATCTGATCGTACTATCCTGAGCGGTTTATAACGAACCGCAGTGATAATTTAACTAATCGCGAGCGGTTCTATAATAGGAACCGCTCATGAATTATAACGACGGTTCTTAATAAAGAAATGCTGATGATGAAACTTATCACGAGCGGTTCTTACTAAAACCGTCTGTGATATTCTGGCATTATAAATGCACTCGACACAACCCCTACCGCTGGTTCTACTCTGCTGCTCCTCCCCCATGCGCCACCTCCCTGCCCTAGCTCCTCCACCTCTTGCTCCTCCCCATTGCGCCCGACTTAGAGAGGAGAAGGTCGGGACCCCCCCTAGCGCCTCCTCTACCCTTGCCTCCCTCCCCCCATTATGCCACCTTCTTTTGCTTCCACCCCCATTGCGCCACCTTAGAGAGGAAAAGGAAAGGAGGAGAAGGGGAGGAGGAAGGGATCGGAGGAGAAGGAGAAGGAGAGGAATCTCGCGGGATATTTGGTATTTTCGTCGTGAGCTCCAAGTGTAACGATCTTTAACCCTTTATATTTGCTCTAGGTTAGAAATTTAAGTATGTTTGGTCAATAATTAAGAAGAGTTTGTACTTGCGGTTTATTAATGTAATTTGACACTGATTTGTTACATGCGTATAAATGGACCAAAACTGGATATACAGTGAGAGCCGTGTGAGTCAAGAGTACATTAATGGTGTGCTTGCTTTTAGAAAAGCCGCCGAGTAGGATAAAATTTATGTACTGTTCATGCATTGATTGTGGTAATCTGAAGATGTTTAACAACCCGGCGCAGATCGAAGCGCACTTGATTCGAAGGGGTTTCAAAAAAGGGTATACATGTTGGACCAGTCACGGTGAAGAGCATATTATACAGGAAGTTAATAAGATGGCATCGCCGAGGAAGTCAACGATATGCCGGATGTGGACCGTGCTTTTGACGAGGATAGGTCGCACGATGATAATCTGGATCAGATGCTACGCGATGCAGAAGAGAACTACAGTGAGAGAGAGTTTTGTAAATTCGAGGTCTTAATGGAGGACTCGGTGAGACCTTTGTTCCCTGGCTCCAAGCCAGAATACACAAGGTTGTCAACCGTGCTTGAACTGCTGAAATTGAAGGCAAGCAATGGTTGGTCCGATAAGAGTTTCACGACGTTGTTAGGTCTCCTAGCGGATAAACGTGTTGCCCAGCACCACCTACCAAGCAAAGAAGGTTCTTTGTCCATTGGAAATGGAAGTAAAAAAGAATACATGCATGTCCGAATGATTGTATCCTCTATCCGTAAAGAGTATGCAGACATGCATGTATGTCCCGTGTGCAAAGCATCCCGATACAAGCATAAGAATACTGCTAAGGTGAAGCAAGGACCTCCTGCTAAGATGTTGTGGTATTTGCATGTGATCCCACGTTTGAAGCATTTATTTGCAAACCCAAAGGAAGCAAGATTGCTGCGTTGGCACTCGGAGAAGCATAAGAAAGATGGAAAGCTAAGACACCCTGCTGATTCTGCTTAGTGGAGAAACTTCGATCAAAGCTTCAAAGAGTTCGGTGCGGAACCAAGGAACATATGGTTAGGGTTGAGTATAGATGGAATGAATCCTTTCGGTAACATGAGTAGCCAACATAGCACCTAGCCCGTGAATCTATGTATGTACAACCTTCCTCCTTGGCTGTGTATGAAGCGGAAGTACATTTTGATGTCACTACTTATCCAAGGGCCGAAGCGGCCTGGGAATGATATTGATGTGTACCTAGCATCATTGCTGGAAGATCTTGTGACACTGTGGAACAATGGGGTACAGGTATGGGATGCATACAAACAAAAGAACTTCACTTTACACGCCATGTTGTTCTGCACCATCAATGATTTTCCTACCCTTGGTAACTGTCAGACTTGATTACAAAAGGAGCCAAAGCATGTCGCCTTTGCTTAGATGCTACGGAGAGTGTATGGTGAACAACTCGCAGAAAGCTGTGTATATCGTCACCGTAAGTTCCTTTCGAGATTCACCCATACCGCAAGATGAAGAAACAATTAGACATAAATAAGGAGGGCGGTTCGGCTCAAGGGCTTTTAGAGGAAAGAGGTCTATGATATGGTTAAGGATATTGATGTTGTGCTTGGGAAGAGGCGTAAATTAAGAACCCGTCGAAGAACATCCGAAGAAAGCAGTCAATTTTTGGGACTTGCCTTATTGAGAGCACCTAGAAGTTCGCCCTTTGCATCGACGTCATGCACGTGAAGAAGAATGTATGTGATAGCTTGATTGGTCTCTTATTGAACATTAGTGGCAAAACAAAGGATGGTGTTAACACACGGCGTGACTTGGTTGATATGAACATAAGGACCGAGTTAGCACCGAAAGAGACCGATAAAGACGAACGTACCTTCCCTGACTTGCTACACTCGCCCAAGGCGAGAGAAATGAAGCGTGCGAGCTTGCATGGTGTGAAAGTCCGTCTGGTTACTCCGCTAACATTAAGAAACTTGTTTCTATAGAAGATTTAAAATTAATTGGTATGAAGTATCATGATTGTTATGTGCTGATGACACAAATGCTTCCTGTTGCAATTAGGAGTACCTTGCTGAACAAGGTCCGAGTGGCAATCTTGATGCTGTGTTATTTCTTTAACTCAATTACTCAGAAGGTCATCGATCCCCAAGGACTAGATGCTCTGCAGGCCGAGGTGGTGATGACTCTATGTCATCTTGAGATGTATTTCCCTCCGTCATTTTTCGATATCATGGTCTATCTCATTGTTCACCTTGTGAAAAAGATAAAGATATGCGGCCCTATATTTCTACGTCATATGTACCCGTTCGAGAGGTACATGGGAATTCTCAAGTCCTACGTACGGAATCGATCTCGACCGGAGGGCAACATCATCGAAGGTTATGCAATCAAAGAGGTCATTAAGTTCTGCGTCGAATACGACTCAGGTGGAACCGATAGGTGTGCCTCTATCTCGTCATGAGGGGAGACTGGATGGTATCGGGACCATCGGAAGGAAATCAATCACTCCCGATCTGGATAGGTACGCTTAAGCACATTTCACGGTCTTGCAACACATGACCCAAGTGTCCCCGTACATCGACGAGCACAAAGACGTGGTACGCCAACAGAATCCAGATCAGTCGGAGGTTTGGATTATGAGATAGCACAACCGTCGGTTCAACGAATGGTTAAAAGTGCGAATCTGTAACACCCTGATTTTTAGAGCCTTTTTGAAAATTTCAAAATAAAAAGAACCATTTTGTTTTGATGAGAATTCAAAGCTTAACTTGAAATTTCAGAATGGATTTCAATTGACTAACTCAAACTTCAACTAAAACTCTAGAATGGTTTGTTGTGTTTGTTGGAGCTTTGGTGATCTCTCCCTTTCCTTGTTTGATTCGTTCCTCGTTGGTCCAGACCTCCTTAGGTCCAGACTTCCCAAGTGCTTGGACCTCCCCTGATCCAAATCTCCCTCTTTGGTTCTACTTTGGCTTAAACCTCCCCAGGCCTAAGCCTTCCTCATGTTCATTTGAGTCCTTCTACACTCTCTTGAACCCCTTTGTGTTCACGTGGACTTGTTCACGTGGATTCCCTCTTTGCTTTGATCTCTGTAATGTTGTTCCTCTGGAAATTCCTTACCGCACCAGCGCGGTATTACCGCCATGCTGTGCTACCGCCATGAACTCACGGTCATACCGCTCCAGGGTAAAACCGAGCTTCCAAAAACATGTGTTCTGAAAATTCCATACCGCTTTGTAACAACCGGTGCTACCGGAGTACGGTAGTACCGCTTCCCAACTCGCGGTACTACCGTTTCTTAGGACCTCTTGAAACTCGTATTTGGACCTCCCCATGTCCTCTAGGACCTCCTTTTGTCTATTTGGACCTCTCCGTGTCCTTCAGGACATCCCTGTGTCCTTTAGGACCTCCCCTAGTTCATTTGGACCTCCATTGTGTTCGTTTGGACCTCCCTTGTGCCTGATCGGACCTCCCGCTCGATTTTGACCTTCATCGCTTTTGAACCGTTCGATTTGTGTTGGACGGTTTGATCTTGTCGGCACGTTCGGACGGTCCGAATGTCCAAATCCTTTTGAACCCTTTGATTTCTTTTGGACGGCTCCGATCTGTTGGAACGTTCGCTCGGTCCGAACGGCCCAATTGCCTTGCCCGTCCGATTGAAACTAGCGGTCTTGCTCCACTGCGCCTTATCTCACGGTCACGCAAGACCTCCCCTTTGTTAGATTTGACCGTTAAGACCTCCTCTTTGTAGATCTTAGCCGTCAGGACCTCCCCTTTGATAGATCTTGATAGTCAAGACCTTCCCTTTAGAGATCTTAGCCGTCAGGACCTCCCCTTTGATAGATCTTGACCGTTAAGACCTCCCCTTTAGAGATCTTAGCCGTCAGGACCTCCCTTGCTTAGATCTTGACCGTTAGGACCTCCCTTTGGAGATCTTAACCGTCCAAACCTCCCCTTTGTTAGATCTGACCGTTAGGACCTCCTCTTTGGAGATCTTAACCGTCCAGACCTCCCCTTTATTAGATCTGACCGTTAGGACCTCCTCTTGTTGTGTCCTTTGGACCTCCTCTCCATGAGACCTCCTCTTGGCTTTGACCATGTCCTTTGGCCCCATTTGGCGGAAAGGCGACTAGAGGGGGTGAATAGGAGCACCTATTTTATTTATACTTTGACCATGTCCTTTGCACATGGGAGTCTTACTACCGATACATTTAATGTACTACCTGTTGTATCGCATTAAATGCTTATACCGTCTTTTGCAACACCCCGAGGTGCCATTCTTTTGTCACATCTTTTGCTATGCTCCCATGGTCCTTTTCACCAACTCTTGCACACGCCGTGTAGGTTGATCAACAGCTCCATGTCTTGGAACAATGACTCTCCGCTTGATCCAACCGGATCGCGACCAAGCGCCCGTCCGGTCATCCATGGCGGCTCCAGCTATATAAGCTTGGGCGGCCCTTCCCTTTTCACCTTTTTCACCATTTCTACCCATTTACGACACTTCTGAAAATTCAGATTTCAACAAACTCTCAAAGCAATTGCCAATTGTCTCATCACCTAAGATCGGCACCGTGCCATTCTTTTGTCACATCTTTTGCTGCTCCCATGGTCCTTTTCACCAACTCAGCAAGCGGCTCTTGGACCTCCTCCAAAGGGACCTCCTCTCTAAAGCTCTGGACCTCCCTCCTTAGCTTCGGACCTCCTCCAGCAAGCTCCTTGGACCTCCTCCTAATCACCTAGCCTCTCTGTTGGTTTTTATTTTGGAGTTTCATCGGAGTTTCTTTGGATCTTATTTGAGCTTTATTTGAGTTGTTTTTTTTCCACCGTGTAGATTGCGAAGGCAGTGAAGAACAAAAGTTCCTTGAGGAAGAAGAAGACATCCAAGCCTTTGAGCAAGGCAAGTTACAACCTTGACCATATTAAACCCATTATTTCAACCTATTTATGTCCCATTTCAAAGGTTAATGCATGCTTACTTTACTAAGTTATTTCAATACCTGTTTTAAGATTGTAGCTATGCCTAATTTCCATTGTATGGCCACTATCAACATTAAACCCAATCCATTGTCACCCTAGGTAAAATCTGGTTTTTGCAATAGTGAGAACCAAAGGCATTTGAAAAATGTATGCTTAGTCTTGCTAGACCAAAATCTTGATTTGGGAAGTATTTCTACCAAAAGACCAAAGAATCCTGTGTTTTAAAGCAATGACATTGGGTTGTCATGGAGGTTTTGGCAGATGGTTTTGAAAAAGAAAAACAGAAATGGAAAATGGATTTGGTCTTGGGCGAATTGGTTGGCTTGGCTGGTGCAATGTTTATGCACGGACTCCATCCTGGGTAGGGATGAGGTCCAGGGTATGTGGTGGTCGCCCAAGCCAGTTAAGGACCGGTCTGTGAGCCGCATCTTGCTATGCCTATAATAGGCTATGCCTCACCGTACAACCACATGTCCTCAGAATGGGGAGTAGGACTTGGCCAATTAATTTACAAAGCTCCATCATGGTTGATCCTGTTGGTGCGGTGGGTAGTCATGTTATGACCTTTGTAGTCCCACCTAACGCAAGAGGGGGCCTGAACCCTGCGGATGGGTAATCCAAAGGGGGTGAAACCTTAGCGAGGGTGGACTGCGGTGGAGTGATGCATTGTAAAGGTTTTGTCATGTGCTCTAGACCTCTCACCAAAGGAAGTGTGAGGTGGCATCGACGAGTGCCAAACAAACTGGAGAAGTCATGTCATGTGGGTAAAGTGTACAACCTCTGCAGAGTGTAAATCTATTCGAATAGCCGTGTCCGCGGTCATGGACATGCTAGCAAAGCCACTCAAAGTTAGATTTCAGTTTTGGGATTTAAAATGATTTGTGAAATAGTTTTGGATTTCTATCCAAATAGTTATGGGCGGGTAGCCTTGTGACAGGAGGGTATCCTTCACACTTTGTGATGAATGTTATCCAACTGTAAAAGTGATCTTTGCAAATGAATTTTAATTATTGTACATGCTTTGAAACTTATTACTTGTAATTGGAAATAAACTTGGCTTTACGCAAATCAACCATATAAGCTCTCCCTTTGATATCCATTATGCATGTCATTATGTTATTTGATGGGTGTAACTTGCGAGCGCGGTTGTTGTGCTCATTCTTGCTTGATTGATGAATTGAGCAGGAGAAGACTTCTTTGATGATGAAGACCAGATCAATTAGGCCGCGCTCTTCAGCCAATTACCTATGGTGTATTGGATCTTTACCTTCTGTTTTCGCTGTGTATTTTTTTGCTTGGTTGCTTGAGCTTGTAAGCAACCCCTTTGTAATCAACTCTTTGCTGTTAATAAAGCTTGCTGTGGATGTGTGTTATCACTTGTTGTGTTGTGTGAACTAGCCATTGATCCTTGGGACTAGTTCAGATCACAGTGGACTTAAGGTTTTTTCCAAGCCCCCACAACCTCCTGGAGTTGGTCTTGCAAAGACCTCCTCTCAGGATGTGCCGGGCGGTACTACCGGGCCTCCTTGCGGTAGTCTGGGATGGACCTGTGAGCTTGGGATGGCCTCAAGTCCCTAGACCTCCTCGGATCAGGACCCCAGGTTCCCTCGAGCGGTCCTACCGGACGCTCGAGAGGTACTCTGGGACCCGGTCCCCGGGCACTGGCGATACTCTTGGACCTCTGGGAGGTCCTGATGGACTCCTAGAGATCCAAGAGGACCTCACGGGTGGCTCTTAGGTGGTTCGTGGTCTGGGCGGTCCTACCGAGAGGTCCTGCGGGATGTCTTGGGAGGTCCCGGTGGACTTTCCAGGAGGTCTTAGAGGACCTTCTCGGGTTGGCCCCTGGCCGGGTCGCCACAGAATCACTGGGAGGTCATCAAGTGATGATACACTGTTATGGTTGGCAAAAGGGCCACAATTTACAATTGTGACATGGCAAGAATACAACATAAATGGGTACAAATTTTATAGGGTAGCTCAGGATAGGAAGAGCATAGTCCAGAACAGCAGTGTCCGCATAGATGCGTTTCACGAGCAGTTCAATACCGCCGGGGCACATGGGTTGAACTCCTACTATGGGTTCGTAGAGGAGATTTGGGAACTCAACTACGTACTTTTTAAGATCCCCCTGTTTCGATGCCATTGGGTTAAACTTCCGCAAGGTGTGAAGGTCGATAAGTATGGTGTCACCACTGTGGACCTCAAATGTGTCGGATACAAGGACGAACCATTCGTACTCGCTAAGCAAGTTGTTCAAGTTTTTTTATGTAACTGACCCGGCAAATAAGAACCACCATGTAGTTTTTCATGGAAAAAAGAAGGATTCTCAGAGTTGAGAATGTCGTGGATGATGAAGAGTACAATCAATTTGACGAGTTGCCTCCTTTCGGAGACAGCATCAGGCTCAAGGAAGAACTCAGTGAGGAAGCTAGCTATATGCGCGTCGATCATCATGAAGGGATATATTTTAATTAAGAATTTTATTCCATGACATCAGACATATCAATGTGGACTTGCCATGTGTTATGGACTTGTAATTTCTCATATATTTTGATGTCAACGTGGAATTGTCATGTGTTAATGTGTTATGGACTTGTCATCTTTGATATTGATATCAATGTGGACTTCATTGTAATGTGGAGTATCAAAATTGGTTTCACTTGATTTGGAGTTGAGTTGAATTAGATATGAATTTTTGAAGTCAACTGAATTGTTAGTGGATAAATTAATTTTCAATCAAATTATTTGGAGTTGTGTTATGGACTTGTCACCAGGTTCATGTGGATAAATAGAATGGTAGAGGCATATCACAGACGCGCGGCCTCCTCCCCGTGTCGACGTCCTCCCTCTACATCGGCCTCCTCCCCACGTCGTCCTCCTCCCCGTGTTGGCGTCCTCCCTCTGCACCGGCCTCCTCCCCGCGCCGTCCTCCTCACCTTGTCGGCCTCCTCCCCTGCACAGTCCTCCTCCACATGGCCCCCTCCCCTACACCGGCCTCCCCCCACGCCGTCCTCCTCCCCGCGTCGGCCTCCTCCTCTGCACTGGCCTCCTCCTCCCTGCACCGGCCTTCTCCTTGCATTGTGAAAGTTAATCCTCGACTGTGAATATTTGGTCCCTGGACATGGTGGGTATTCTGATGGTTAGGGTTTGGGATGCTAGATATGATGACATATTGCTCTGTGGGATATTGTAAATGCTCTGTGATGAAATCAGTCATATACTGAAATTGACATTGCAATCCAGTTTAGACTTGAGCTCTAAAAGTATTGTTCAAATCTGTCAATTGATCTTGAGATAGTAGTCTGTTACTTTTGGATACTTAAAGACCTGTATGGTCTTTACCCTTTTAATGTTTTCCTGTTAAACGTATAGCTCATGCTATTCTATTAGTCCTGAAAAATTGTTGTTGACCTGACTTTAACTATGGTTGTTCACTGTTAGTGAATCAATATTGTTAAATCAAGGTTGTTGGCCTTTTTAATTGCTGAATTGGTGTTATGTTAACAGTGAACATTGTTCTTGTTGTTATTGTTTCTAGGATATTTGACAGATTAGAAGAAGTTTTTTAGAGCTCAAGGCTTATATTGTTTTGTCAAAGTCAATTAGTGAAGAGTATAGACTGGTTGAGATGGCAAAGACTTGTTCTTTTGCAACTCTCCTTCTGAGAGCACAAACTATCATCAATCTTTTGTGCTTTATGATGCTTATTGATGATTTACTACTTGCTGGTATTATGCTTGTTGCATAATTATTTCTGCTGTGATGAATGTCAAATCTTGCAATCCATTTTATTGCGTATGTAACTTATATAGATAGCAAGTAAGTGAGATGGCAGAGGCACCGTCTTTGCCGTCGTCACTGACGTCGCCGAATGCGTCTGGATGTCCGATGATAGTGATACGTAAGCGAGATGGCAGAGGAAAATCAAAATTGCCTGCGGGCCGACTGATCATCACGGAGGTCAGTGACGTTGGGATCCCTCTGAGTCCACAGAGATCAGCGGCGAGATTCTGGATCATCTGCGGGATACTTGCAAGGGAACGGGTCCCATCACCACACCAAGCTGGAAGTCTCTGACGGACGTACAGAGAGGCCAGCTGTGGATAAAAATTTCAGGCAAATTCATATCCCAGAAGCAGACATGGCACGCGTGGAATGGCAGGCATTGCTCGTGATGGGACACACGTGGAGGACCTTCAAGAGTATGCTTGTCACAAAGTACGTGAACACGGGTCGGATGCCCTTCACAAAGTTTCCATTCTTATCGCGGGATATATGGGATGAGTTTGTGCAGATGAAGACGACGACCGAATTTCAGGAGCAAAGTGCGGCACACAAAGCTCTCGGGCATGAAACAACGACCCCACGGACTCTAAGACCACCGAAAGCGTGGGTAAATCCACGTAATGGGCGGTGGAGGACGAGAACGCAACCGGGCCATTTGCTGAGATCACAAACGAGCGTGCCCTAAGCTGGTTAAGAGCGAGGGCAAAAGTCACATCTTCGGGCAGCATCTCTTTCACAAACCCGGCAGACTAGGAAGTGTCCCAACGTCTGGTAAATATGTTGAACTACCTAGTTGTTAATAAGTCCATAACTTCATAGTGTCTATAATAACATGATGACCTCTTGCAGCATGAATTGACTGCCGAAACTTCCCAAGGCTCCTTCCAAGTAGACAGGGAGAAGGATATACTATCTATGGCCCTGAAAAACAAGGAGCACCGGGGTTGCACGCGAGGCCTTGGGGTCTACGTACCTTGAAGTTATGGATTCCGAGGTGACTACGACACGTATAGGAGTAGAAAAAGATTCAAGGCCGAGCACGAGGACCGGTTGGTACAGATGCTTACTTCAAAATTTCAAGGACAAATAACAAGATTGCAGGATCAAATGAATCAACCCCTGAACCAGTCGCAAGCCGCCCCTGTTATTTTGGGAGACAGTCCTCGTCGACATCAGAGTAACATCACGTCCACGCATAATTCTGAACATGATGATGTCCAATTACCTATTGATGACATCAAGGTAATGTACATCTCTGGAATACTCTAAAGATAGACATATAGGACACCTTAGCTAATTGTGTATCGTTTTGTAGGAGCCGACACCTTGCAAGCTCCAAGTGAGGATGGTTGAGTCTATTTCTATTGAGGCTGGGCGAGGGATGGCATATCCATGCCAGGAAGGGACAGTGCAGCACGATGCCCAGCTGGCGCAGAGTTACGCCAGGGTCCAGGTGGACATGGTACATGACAATTTCATGGTCGTCCTGCTGGAGATTCGCCCGAACGAAGACATCAGAACACTAGGGGATGCCATGCACACTTTTATCCAGTGGCCCAAGAAGGACATCGCCTTGGACCCAGCAGTGCTGCGATCTCGACACAACCATTCCTCTCCAACGGGACCCTCGATGACTCCACCTCATCCTTCGCCTCAGAAGGCCACCTCATCGGTTCCCGTGGAGAAGACGCCGAAGGAACAAGAAAAGCGTGCCGCCGTATCAATTCCCGAGTCGCCTCACAGGAAGACGTGTAGTGGGCCAGTCGTTAAGGCCAAATCGAAATCGATGAACATTAAGACGCCTCCCAAGTCCAGGAAGTACTCCATCGGAAAACTGTTGTGCTCTAACATAGAATTACTCCGCGCTAGAGTAGGTTGTCAGGCTTTGCATGTCTGGTACGTGCAGAAGACCAAAGAGAAGGGGTGTGATACTAGAATCACCATCAGATACACGAATAAGCATTTCTTCAACGGGATGGGTCACTTCGTCGTGGGCTTCAACGACTTATACGACCTATTCAACCTCACTGCCCTCGATGCCTCGCTTCTACAATATTGGGCACTGTAAGTGTGTACAATCAAGTTCTACATTCACGTAATACCGATAAATATCACAACTCATTGCTTATGTATAGATACATGATGCAAAAAGTCCGGGATTGGTCTGAACCGGTGGGTTTCCTCGACCCACACGTGGTCTCTATGCAAACCATCGAATAAGACATATCCTTC
Source organism: Phyllostachys edulis (assembly GCA_036346405.1). Taxonomy (NCBI): domain Eukaryota; kingdom Viridiplantae; phylum Streptophyta; class Magnoliopsida; order Poales; family Poaceae; genus Phyllostachys; species Phyllostachys edulis. Next base: position 61,766,339 of record CM070561.1, on the reverse strand, counting down.
GTCAAGAAATACATAAAGGCGACATTGCTTCGTTAGGACCGGAAGGACTACATAGTGGTGCCTTTCAGCCAGGAGAAAGCATTTCACTACTTGCTATATAAATTTTATTTGTATTTTATACGCAACACGAACTTAGATTTAATGACTATAGCGACATACATGAGTAGCTAGGTACCACCAGATCCTTATAGTCATTGTACCAAAGTGGAACGAGGTAATATACCTTGATTCCCTACTCAGCAAAAAGCACGACTTTAGCCTTGTGCAAGAAATACTCGACATATATGCTTATTTCCTTCATACATAACTCTATTGTAGTCTTCCTTCGTTTGAAATGGCCGAGAATAACCTTTTGGAATCATGTAGGTCGTTCATCGCCTATGTTGACGACGAAGGGCCATACAAGGGATCGAACACCACACTGCAACACAGGTTGCGATTTCCGGTACGCGCTACAACACAATAATCCTATATCATACTTCGTAATAATGTGTCTCGAACTGACTATATCTATATATATAATTCTATTTTTGCAATGCCGCCAGCAAAAAATGATCAGCTATGTGCATTCTACGTTTGCCATCATATGCAGCAAATCATTGCTTCTAAGATGAAGGATCCCGAGGTTTGTCAATCTCAAAATTATTATTTCCTAATTATAAATTTAACTATATATGCTTACCACTTTACTCTTGCTAGTGACAGGATTTGATCATAGATTTAGATGCACTCGTTGCGAAAGAGATCATGGACGTTCGAGGGAAGCGCTGCGCCTTCATCAAGACACAGATCATTAACCCCAATGGAGAGTTTCACTCCGTCGCCGACGCAAAGTTTCTCCCCATCGACACCTCTCAACCACCTACAAACAATTGATTCAATTGTAACTATAGTGACAATACTTGAAGAAATTTTTTTGTGATTTATTTTGAGTAATGATCACTTTGAGTCGTCAACAATTGATTATCTGTGATGTATGCATACTTGTTTTCAGAGAGCATGACTAGCAATTCCTAAGGCTAACCAAAAATCAAAAGAAAAATAGTTAGGTATAAAGAACTATCACAGACGGTTTTTTATTGAAACCGTCTGTGAAGGTATAGTATCACATATCTTTACAGACAGTTTCAATAAAAAATCGTCTGTGATGACCGTATCACAGACGATTTTTGAACCGTCTGTGATAACCACTGTTATCAGTTATCACAGATGGTTCAAAAACCGTCTGTGATGACGGTTCCAAACCGTCTGTAATGAGTCTGTATGTACTAGTGACGCCACGATTCAGGCTACGATCCACGCACAGAATAAGCTACTCTTCGTGCTGAATAGCGCTACCTACGACCGAGTTGACTCGCACCAGCTAGCTTTGTACATGGAGAAATCACATCATCATCATCGATGACAGTCTCTACGCGCGTAATTCAGATCAAAAGCTAGCATATATATGAATGAATTGTGTCGGCCACGTACGGAGTCAGATGGATAGATGGATTCACCCATTCAAATGCAGATCGACGAGGCTACATTCTATGAACTGTTGATGGGTATTTCAGGTACGAGTGACAGCTCCTGCCGATGCATCATGCATGAGATGTAAGTAAAGAAAACGTGAATTCGCTTCTCGATCGATTGCATGCCGTTCTTTCTACAGTAGCTAGATCTCTGCTGGGGTCTACAAGACCCTGCTATATAATATAATATAGCTGGAGTACTGTTCCTGATGACGTGACGACTGACGAGTAGCTCCAAGCCAAACGACCAAAGCCTCTGTCGATCAGCGCTTGCGTGCGTTAGAGACGCTGGCATATAGGATCGGATCAGCAGCTAGCTAGCTAGCGAAGATGCATGGTTTTTCTTGCTGAGGAATGGGCACACAGCTAAGCCCCACACGCATCTGAATATCTGAGAGATCGATCGATGTTGCTGTTCCCGTTTGGCCGCCTGCATCCGGCAGGTGAGTCATGCATGCACATGCATGTTCAATTGATTGTGTGTTCCTGTGTTCAAGCATGCACTACTTGTTGCCCAGCTAGCTAGCCCTTAAATAATTCTTGAGTTTCTAACTCTTTAGTCTATTTTTGAAATAAAATAACAAATGTAACTCCCGACCAAAATGATAAAAATAACACCACGACAAGTTAGACAGACGATATGTATCTCCTACCATGCTCCTCGTCTGCGAAAGCGACCTTCCGTGATCCCCGTTCGTGACAGGCCGCCTGTCACACTCCTAATCTGCGGCAGGCTGGCTTGTGCACAGAAACTATTTTTGCCATTACAAATAAAAAACATGCTATTTTAACCGAAGTCTCTTGATTCTTTTACTCTGCATTTCTTTCTTTCTTCAACTTACTTACGCGTGTTGATCAATATATACTGTTCATGCGATTGAGTTGACTGCGTGGACCTTTCCCTGTCTCCTCGATCGTCTTTTCCTCTGCAGCTGCAGCTGCTGCATGGTCGACTAGTGTTTCGATCCCACTTTCGCTTCCGGTTCATGCATGCATCTACGGCTCGGTCGCATATTTTTCACAAGGCTTGCCTGCTTCTATGCTTTTCTGGCGGTTAATCAATGGCTTGCTTTTACATGGATCGAGTACATACATAGTTGTAAGCTGTAACAAGACAAGACATGTATGCGGGTTCGGGCAAATTATGTACGGATCCGACCCGAAACTACTCTTTATATACCGGGTCGCACCACCACGTCCATGGCTTCGTCTAGTTACATCCTCCTAACACGCACTCGCGTCTGCCTACTTCTTTCCCACACTAACAAGAAGAAGAGGAGGAAGAAGAGAAGAATTCTTGTATCGATCGATGGAGAACGAGTCGGCGGCGCACGTCGTCCATGGCGTCAACCTCGACCTGCGCCTCGAGATGTCGCCGCGCCGCCGGCAGGCCACCGGCGGCGCCGCCCCGGGCGTCGACCACCGGGAGGCCTTCTCCTGCAACTACTGCCACCGCAAGTTCTTCAGCTCGCAGGCGCTGGGCGGCCACCAGAACGCGCACAAGCTGGAGCGCACCCTCGCCAAGCGCAGCCGGGACATCGCCGCCCCGTCGTCTCCGACGCCGCCCGGCCCGCCGTCGACCCGGGTCGTCGACGGGTTGGATGTCGGGGACTTCTGGACGTACCGTGCCGCGCGAGCGGCGGAGGACGAGGCGGCGGCGGCGCCAGCCGCCGTGATGAGTTGGGCTGACGCGGTCGACGGCGGCTGCGGCGGCTACGGCCACGGCAAGAATGGGGACGAGATCGACTTGTCACTGAAGCTTTGAGCTATAGCGGTTATGCATGATCTTAATTAGTTCGAATCTTGCATCAGCTGGTGGTCAATCCCCAGTGCAACTGTTTTAGCTAATTCATAGACTCTTTTGAGATGCTTCAAGTTAATTTAGTACTCCCTCCGTGCATATTTACTTGACGTCCTAGTGCAGCCGAGCACTCAAGAAAAGCACTAGCACCTGCTGTCGGAAACGACAAATAAAAATAAACAAAAACGGAGGGAGTACCTGGTATAGCTCATGCAGTAACTAATCCTACCTCTCTATAAAAATATAGGCCTAGCATCTCCATGCATATATATGATATGCATGGGTCTCATTTATTTATATCAATGTTATATATAACTTGCCGAATTAAAATTGTGTGTGTATGTGTGTGTTGACTGCTGATGAGCATCTGCTCGCTAGCTAGCTAGCTACTCCCGAGAGGAGAAAATAGAGTTACCCAATAATACTAATCGAGCATGGAGTATTTCTTTGCCTTATTTTTTGCTCTATTTTGTGGAACCTGTTCTTTTTTTTTTGTCTTGAACTAATTAATCGTATTCATCTCAACATTGGCTCCGTTTCATGATTAATATGTTAATTTTCCCTTTGTGCGAAATATTACGTTGCAAGTAGAATATTAGCTAGAATTAATGACTAGTGCATGCCATACTATATTGATCTCAGATAAACCATATATGCCCCAAATAAAGCTTGGACTGCTGTGCTGTTGCTGTTGAGTGCTGCATAGATGTCTGTTGTTGTTGTGCTTTTCTTTTTTGCTTGGGTACGTCTTGTTAGATTAACTTGAGGTCTGGAGCGTTTTTCCAGTTTAACTCTTGGAAGTTGCTTGCTCGGCTGCAAGAGTCTTTGCTCCCCTACTCCTAATGGCAAAAGCATATCAATTGGGGCTTTTGCTTTGCCAGAGTTCTGCCAGGGACCATGCATATGTGTCAAACTGTCAATACATACATAGATCGGTCGATTAGATGTTTACTGACCCAACCCAACCATTCCATATGCATAGTGTTCACACATTTACTCCGTTTTACACAAGTTCTTATACTGCACGCATCTACTATGATCGGCCATAAACGAACACCTGCAACTTTGGGGAACATTAACAGTAGCAGCACAACATTTTCAACGAAGATTAGCATGTGATCTGATGGCCACCTAGCTAGCAATATAATGTAGTAGAGTTCAAAGTTGATTTGCTACGGCAGACAGTGTGATGATAACTAGCTAGCTAATTAATTGTGATCACGGCAAGCTAGTAAACGGTTGATAGTACTTATTCGATCTCTTGAGCAAGCAACGAGCACGCTTGCCATGACGGGTCTGCAGTGCCCAATTAGGAAACTAGATGTTTACACCACACCAAGTTATACAGTAACAATTTTGTATTAATATGTGTAGCTTTGCACTGATAGTTATTACTGGGCACCTACTGTTGATTGCAGTATTTTATTTGATTTGTACAGATCAATCAAATCGGTTAAGCGTCTATCACGGCTAAACATATATATAGTGTCTCAATAATTGGCTAAATTAACCATAAGCCATGCGTGCATCAGCATCAAAGTCACAAAAAAGTTCAGGAGAAAATTTAAATTGGGTGCAGTTTCTCAACTTATTAACGCATTAGCGGAGCTAACTAGAAACATCGAAGGGTTTTGCTTAAGTACTCCACCTACGACTATGTTATCATAATTAAACTGAAACTAATTCTAGAGCTCCTCATGCAGCTTTGCCAAATTAAACACGAAGAGATCTGATCCAGGCAATTAAGTCAAAATTTTAACTTAATTTAGTGGACTAATTAAGCTAGCTATAGTGCTCCGATGCTGAGTTTACAGCCAAAAGCCAACCCAAAACCAACAGAGTTTGGTTAGCTAGAATTCATGTCTGCAAGATCAACTATTCCAAATTAACCCTGCCAAAAATCAGTGAAACTTTTAAAGCAATTAGCCACTGATTGTACTCAAAAACAATTTTTTCTATTTGTATATAGTTAAACCAGCCGCTACGTACATACAACATGCAAGCAACTGACGATCTAGCAGTAATGCATGGAAAACCAAAGCTTAATGCATACATATAGGTACTTATATATGACGACAATGGCGTGTGTTAGTGGGCCTGCCCTAAGCTAGCTCCTCCTATTGAGCAATCCTAGTCCTTAGCATGTGACTAACACAAACACAAGAAAAGCGCTGTGCCCTATCAAAGTCATCGGTTCTGAGCAAGAGTCCAAATCTTCAGTCACTGATTGAACTGGCAGCTGCTTACTTATTAATTGTTATCATGTCATGGCTAGCTCAAAGTGCATCTACGTTCACATCTCACGTCTGGATGCTTATGTAGGCAGGTGTACTAATCACACACCAATTAATGGCCGAACGATTTAATAGTTAGAAAGGTCAATTATAGTGTGGCACTTCACTTGTAAGCTAGCATCTGATCAGCTAGCACCTGCGTGCAGGTAAATACTAACACAGACTCAGGCAAACGTCATGTCGCTGTCAAACCGTACCCTTAATTTCTCGGTACGGCGGCAAGCGGCCTCAGGCGAAACCTCTCAGAGATCATATCGTGTTGGAGCCATTTGAGGTAAGTGGACAAGTAATAAGTCGGGGGAACTTAACTTTCCTTGCCTCAGGTCAGCTAGCTTAATTAACTAGCTCGAAACATCGTGGGGACATTGATATTGTGGCATCTAATCAGTGAGGAAATTGACTGAGTAAGTGAGAGAGACAGAGGCCCTTGATTTCTTCGTGGTTTGTTCGGTGTTGATGGACTAATCAGTGAGCGGATTAGTCTAATCGCAGATTGCAGCTGTTCCATCGCTCAAGATACCGTGGAGGTGAAGCTTGGAGGTTGGAATATTAGGGTGTGTTTGGTGTTGAGTATATAAGTATTTTTCGAATTACTTTAATATAGAAATATGGTAAATAAAACATAGAAAATACTCTAGTTATTTTCACAAAGCAGATCACAAAGAACACTATAGCAATACCAGATTCTAGAAGAACAGAAGCTAGCATTCCTATGGCTCGGCGAGGCGAGGCGAGGCGAGGCGAGCGAGCCCGCACGCGTGTTGGCTCTCTCCAATTCCACAAGAGGGGCTACCACGTTCTACCTTATAAACTGGTGTAACTCCCTTTAATCCCTCCATGTGGGACTAAACAGATTTAGCACATATGCACATGGGCCTTTGAGATTTACCAGGAATTAATTAGAATATAATATTTGGGCCTAGCCCATATTAACTCCAACAATCCCCCACTAGATCTCAAGGGCACATGTCAAATGCCTTGATCCACAGTATTGTTTTAATATACTAGTGTTTTGATGGAGACAGGTTAAGGTTGAACATCCACCTAGAACAGAAGCTACACTTATCCACAACTGCACAATGGACTAAGCCTTGAATTGATAGTTTTGTGTGAATAAGTTTCACTTAAGTCCTTAACTGATACTAGGCTGCCAGGCATCCCCGCGGGTTGGAGCATATAAGTCATACTCCTGGCCTATTCATGAGCTTCCTAGAAATTACTCTATTTCATAGACTGTGACTAGCAGTCGGGCTCATATAGGTGTGTTCTTTCAAGACTGCTCTGTAGGACAGCATCTTTGCTTTAACAAGCCACATAACACATTAAGATAAAAATCAACATATCATACAGATTTAGGAGAGAATTGCATCTCCAATGGAGTGGGTCTATAAAGGTACTCTCCTCCCAGTTAACAAATAGCTTGTTTCGCTAATCCTACTTCACGGGATCTCCGATCACATAGGATGGGTTACCACTATGGTATAACTCACGTGGGTCTCAAACCCATCTCCCTCCATGCATTGTCTATCACATTTCATGATAAATCCTTTGTGAAGGGATCTGCTAGATTCTTAACTGTTTGGATATAATCCAAAGCTATTACTCCGGAGTTTCTCATTTTCCTGACAGACTTCAGTCTTCTCTTCACATGTCTTGATGATTTCATATTATCCTTAGAACTGTTCACCTTAACAATCACAGTCTGATTGTCACAGTTCATCAGAATAGCTGGTACCGGTTTTTCAACCACCGGCAAATCCATCAAGAGCTCACGAAGCCATTCGACTTCAACAGTGGCAGTATCTAATGCTGTGAGTTCTGCTTCCATTGTTGACCTTGTTAAGATGGTTTGCTTGTAAGACTTCCATGAAACAGCGCCACCTCCAAGTAAGAAGACATATCCACTTATGGCCTTAATCTCATCAGTATCAGATATCCAGTTTGAATCGCTATAACCCTACAGTACCCTAGGGTACCCGGTATAATGAATGCCATAGCTCATAGTACCCTTTAGATAGCGCATTACCCTCTCAAGAGCATGCCAGTGATCATCTCCCGGATTGGAAACAAAATAGCTTAGTTTGCTCACAGCAAACGAGATGTCAGGCCTGGTACCGCTAGCTAAATACATGAGTGAACCAATTATCTGAGAATATCTCAATTGGTCTCTGGCTATTCTCCAATTTTTCCTAAGCAACACGCTAGGATCATAAGGTGTTGGAGAGGGTTTGTAGTCGCTATAACCAAAACGACTCAGAACCTTTTCCACATAAGGTGATTGCAACAATGTAATCCCACCATCATCACCTCTCAACAGCTTGATGTTCAAGATAACATCAGCTACTCCCAGATCTTTCATCTCAAAATTATGAGACAAGAAATCCTTGACCTCCTTAATCACATTAAGGTTGGTCCCAAAAATCAGTATGTCATCAACAAACAGACATGGAATGACTCCCTCGCCCCCACCATGGCGATAATACACACATCTGTCAGCTTCATTCACAACAAAGCCTGTATATGTTAAAGTTCTGTCGAACTTTTCATGCCACTGCTTAGGTGCTTGTTTAAGACCATACAAAGATTTCAACAACTTGCACACCTTTCCTTCTTGACCATCTATTACAAATCCATCTGGCTGATCCATATAAATTTTCTCGTCCAACTCTCCATTTAGGAAAGCCGTCTTAACGTCCATCTGATGAACGAGAAGACCATGTGAGGCAGCCAGAGATAGTAGTACTCGAATAATGGTCAATCTAGCCATATGTGAATAAGTATCAAAGAAATCTTCGCCTTCCTTTTGGGTATAACCCTTGGCCACAAGCCGTGCTTTGTACTTCTCGATAGTACCATCAGGCCTAAGCTTCTTTTTGAACACCCACTTACATCCTACAGGTTTACAACCATAAGGACGCTCAGTGATCTCCGAAGTTCCATTAGAGATAATGGAATTCATTTCATTACGGACTGCTTCCTTCCAGTATTCTGCATCTGGAGAAGCATACGCTTCAGAAATGGTACTTAGAGTATCATCCACAAGGTACACAATGAAATCAGAACCAAAAAACTTTGCAGTCCTTTGTCTTTTACTCTTCCTTAGAGTTTCATTGTCTTCCTCCTCAGGAATTTTCTCAGGGGTTTGTTCAAAATATTCCAATGGAATGGCAGGTTCAGGAATTGTATCAGGTTCCTAACTCGATGAACTAGGCATATCTTTCATCGGAAAAATATCCTCAAAGAATGTAGCATCTCTGGACTCCATAATTGTACCAACATGCACGTTAGGTACTCCAGATTTCACCACTAGAAATCTATATCCAACGCTATGGTGAGCATAGCCTAGAAAGACGCAATCCACGGTTTTTAGTCCAAGCTTACACTTTTTAGGAATTGACACATTGACTTTCGCCAAACAACCCCAAGTGCGTAAGTATGAAAGTGAGTCTTTTCTTCTCCCATTGTTCATATGGGGTTATCTCTTTATTCTTTGTAGGAATCCTGTTTAGGACATGACTTGAAGTCAATATAGCCTCCCCCCACCATGCTTTGGAAAGACCCGCTGTGTCTAATATGGCGTTAACCAAATCGGTTAGAGTGCGGTTCTTTCTTTCAAAGAACCCCGTTTGGTAGGGGTGAATAGGAGACGATCCTCTCATGAATTATACCATGTTCCTCACAGAATAAATTGAACTCATTAAAAAAGTACTCTCCACCACGATCAGACCTAACCCTTTTGATTTTCCTTTCAAGTTGGTTCTCGACTTACGCCTTATAGATTTTAAAGTAGTGAAGAGCTTCATCTTTAGTTTTCAAAAGATACACATAATGTAACCTAGTGGAGTCATCAATCAAAGTCATAAAATATCTCTTACCACATTTTGTCAACACACCATTCATCTCACACAGATCTGAATGTATGAGTTCTAATGGTGCCAAGTTTCTTACCTCCATGACCTTATGAGACTTACGAGGTGCTTTGATTGCACACAAACTTGACATTTAGAACCTTTGGCAAGGGTGAATTTGGGATTAACTCTAAAGCGGCTAAGCTGCGTCATGCAACCAAAATTAATGTGACAAAGTCGTGAATGCCAAATAGTAGTCTCATTACCACTACAAACATGGTTCACAATATTATTACATAAATCTGAAAGAGATAGGCGGAACAAGCCTCCGCACACATAGCCTTTACCAGCAAATTGTCCACACTTGGACACTACAAATTTATTGGACTCAAATACTAGTCTAAAGCCATCTCTACACAGAAGGGATCCGCTGACAAGATTCTTATTGATCGATGGCACATGATTCACGTTCTTCAGTTGCACAATCTTCCTCGAAGTAAACTTCAGATCGACCGTGCCAACACCATGAACAGTGGCATGTGACCCGTTTCCCATTAGAACGGTGAATCTGAGTGACTGGTAAGAAGAGAACAATGAAATATCAGCACACACATGTATATTAGCACCGGTGTCTATCCACCAATCGGTAGATTGACATACGGAAAGAACGAGAGGTAAATTACTATACCACAAGTTCCGTCTCAAGAGTACCAACAACAACATTGGTAGACTTGGAATTACGCCCTTTGCGATTCTTCCCACCCTTGCGTTGGTTGCAATCCTTGGCCCAATGACCAGGTTCGCCACACACAAAGCAAAGGCCATCCTTTGTGTTCTTCTTCTTCTTCTTGAGGCTTGTTGTTTGTGCACTCTTGTTCTTGCCTTTGAACTTTTGAGTTTGACCATTCTTCTTATGTACCATATTGGCACTAGAATGTCCCTCATTACCTCTAGTGTGTGTATCTTTTGCCCTCGCCTTCTCTTCAACATCAAGAGACCCAATGAGATTTTCAACAGAAAACTCTTGTCTCTTGTGTTTCAGAGAAGTAGCAAAATTCCTCTAAGAATGAGGAAATTTGGCAATAATGCCTCCCGCGACAAATTTGTCCGGTAACACACACTTGAAGTACTCAAGTTCTGTGGCCATGGATTGTATCTCATGAGCTTGTTCAACTACAGAACGGCTATCAACCATTCTTTAGTCATGGTATTGCTCCATGAGATACAATTCACTGCCTGCATCCGAAACCCCAAATTTGGCCTCGAGTGCATCCCACATATCCTTCCCAGTTGTAATCACCATGTATGCATCGACTAACTTCTCACCAAGAACACTAACCACGGCACCTTAAAAAAGGTTATCAGCAGCCTCAAACGCTTGCTCCTGATCAGGAGTAAGTGTTCCTTCAGGCTTGCCTTTTGCCACATAAAAAACGTTCATGGCAGTTAGCCAAAGCACCATCTTGGTGCGCCACCTCTTGTAATTCGTACCATCGAATCTGAGAGGGTTTGAGCGCAAAGAACAAAGCCGATTGACGAAAAATGCCTATGCCTAGAATAAGGTTTTTGGATTGTTGAGTATATAAGCATTTTTTGAATTACTTTAATCCAGAAATATGGTAGATAAAACATGGAAAATACTCTAGTTATTTTCACAAAGCAGATCACAAAGAACACTATAGCAATACCAGATTCTAGAAGAACAGAAGCTAGCATTCCTATCTCAGTGTTGAAGACAACAATAGATAGTAAAGCAAACCAACTAACAAGAAAGATATAGGCATACTCAGATTCTGTGGAAAAAGAAGTTGCAGCAGAGTTCTTGATGAGGACGTCGTTCGTCATGGCGTAGTGGTAGTAGATGTGCAGTTGATGTAGAACATAGCAGAGTAGTAGACGTGCAGTTGATGTAGAACGTAGCAGAGGAACAGCGAGCAGTCGCGCAGACCAACGGTCGCCATCAATGTCAGTGCGTTTCGATTTTCAAATAGATAAAGAAAATCGCGCCCGCACCTGACACGCCTACGTACGCACGCGCACGCACATGCACCGCACCGCTCGGCTCGGCTCGGCGAGAGAGCGCGCGCGTGTGTTGGCTCTCTCCAATTCCACAAGAGGGGCTACCACGTTCCACCTTATAAACTGGTGTAACTCCCCTTAATCTCTCCATGTGGGACTAAACAGGTTTAGCACATGCACATGAGCCTTTGAGATTTACCAGGAATTAATTAGAATATAATATTTGGGCCTAGCCCATATTAATTCCAACATTTGGTTGGGTAAATTAGGGTGAATGAGATAGGATGGTACAAGATAGATGAGATGATCCTAGATGGTATAGTACAACTAGTGTGCTTGGCTAGTGGGATGAGATAATTCAAAATTTTGTTTGGTTGCATGAATGAGATGGTTCAAGTTGGTGTTTGGTTTAAGGGATGAAGCTTAATGAGTTGTATACACATAGGAGTATTATCACGATTAATTATTAAAATATTAGCACAATTATTAAATTTACCTTAATTACAAAAGGAGTATTTAACTAAATTGATTATTTTAACTATCCACTAATTGGCATAGCTCATTGGTCAGTGAAGTATACACACACACACACACACACACACACACAGAGAGAGAGGGGATAACAAAGGGGACGCGCTCGTTCCTGTACCGTGTGGTTCACCAGTTTTTATGGAACCGTTCGGTACAACATATTTAAGGAATATTCTCAGAATTTGTATGACCCCATTCAGGACGAGTCGGTTCGGTTCACTCAACCAAACACAGGAACAGTGGGATATTCAGGACCATCCCGTACATGTATGCCCTGATTCACCAAACCAAACACACCCTTAAGGGCCTGTTTGGGACGGCTTCAGCTTCGGCTTTTCGCTCGGAAAAGCCAGAAGCCGTTCCAAATGGACAGCTTCTCCTAGCCGCTTTTGTGGAAGCTGGAAGCCATTTACAACGTGCGGAAGCCGGAAGCCGTCCGAGGCATCTTCTCGCGGCTTCGGCGGGATGGACTTCCGAGTTTGCCCCTAGAGTTTGGGGGTATTTACTCATTTTTTGCAACCAAACAAAACCCCCCAAATCCATGTCCTCCTTCACCCGCTCGAAACTGTAGCCACACCCGCTCCTTCCTCCCGCACTGGCACCACCGCCCTCCCTCCTCCTTCTGCGTTGGCGACGTCGCCCTCCCTCCTCCTCCCGCGCGAATGTAATATCCCAAAAGTATTCGAATGATTATTCGAGTGAGAATAATTATTTAGAGACAAGAACTAGTTAGCAAGTGATTTAACAGAAAGAATGGAGGGAGTTTTACGCAAAATCCCGACAACTTCGGACCTCGGGCCTTGGCCCAGAGGCCCATGAGGGCCGGCCACCATTAAAAGGAGAGGAAACCTAGAACGCCTTGTAGCTCTGAAGTGCCTTGCCGCCCTTCTGATGCCCCTGCATGAAGATGCCTCCCCTTGCACTCGTTGCTATTCCCTCCCTCTTGGTGGTGCTCTCCCATTCTTCAGGCCAAGAAGAAGGAAGAAGGATGAAGGAAAAGAAGAGAGAAGGGGGGAAAGGAGAGGGATGCAGGCTGTTCTTGTGTTCTTCGGCGGATCGTCAAGGGTGGTGGACCGGTCCCGGGGGCGGCACCTTCTGCGCGTTCCTCACTCTCTCGCGGTTAAGGCAAGTATAATGATGGTTATAATACATATGGTTGAATGGCAATGTTTGATATATATTATGAGAATTTGTGTGTTCATGAATCGTGATGATGGCATAGTTGGTAATGTTCATGGTTGCTAGAGATTTGTGTTATGTGTTAAACATGGATTGTGAAATCGATGTTTATGAGCTTTTGTAGTATGAATAGAATATTCATATGCAATGTTGTTGCGGATGCATGTTTGTATTAATTTGAGAATTTATACATATGCATCATGTTGGCTTATTGAAGTCTTGGTCATGTGATGACCAAGCAACTCTTGAGATCCCCGTCATGTTGATGACGGGCTAAAGGTCCCCATGCTTGTAAAGCATGGGCTTTGGTCCCCATACTTGCGGAGTATGGGCAATGGTCCCTGTGCCAGATGGCACAGGCATGGGTGTGCATCGACGGATGCACACTTTGCATTACCGGTAAAATGCAAAAGGGAAAGTGAAGGAAAAGGATCATTTTGAGCATATTGCATAGCATGTGTGTGTAAGGTGATTGATATGTGATTTTGTGGAGTGTAGTTGATGAATTACATGCCGGTATGTTGTTGATGCTATTTATTATATTTGCTGAGTCTTTGGACTCACCTCTTGTTGTTTGTTGTGTTTTAGGTACCTTACGAGATCGGCATGCATGGGGGAAAAGAATGATTAGTCTTGTTGCACTATCGCACGATATGCCTCAATGGAATGAAAAGAAAAATTAATTAGTAGTTGAATGAACTATTTAAAGTACCCGTTATGATTATTGCTTGCTTAGAGTAAACTGTAATAAATGGATAGATGTTTTTTGTTTTGGATGCTCATGATCTATATCGTAGTTGTTGAGTTGCTATGGATGTTATAGTAACGAATAGCCAGTTTTGAATATGTCTTGATCATATTGCAAGTTGGATTACCTGTTTATGTTATAACTGTTTGTTGGAACCTCCAGTATAGATAACTATACAAAGGAGGTTCTACCGAAATTTTGTAAGGTGTTTTTGTTTAATTTATTTAGTTTAGTAGCATTCCAGGCCTTTGTTTGGCTGGGTGTTACAGCGAATGCCTCCTCCCTCCACCCTCCCCCGGCACCACCGCCCTCCAACCTCCAACAACACCCTCCTCCTCTTGCACTGGCACCGCCTCCCTCCCTCTTCCTCCCTCGACCGCCTCCTTCCCCTCCCTCGGCGCCTTCGCCTGCGACCGCCTCCACGCTGCTCTCCTCCCTCGGCGCTTTCACCTCCACCTCCGGCCCGCGACCGCCTCTCTCTCATCCCTCGGTCCACGACCGCCTCCGCCGCCTCCCTCGGCCTACGACCACCTCAGCCTCCGCCCATGAACGCCTCTGCCAGCTCTCTCCTCCTCCGCCGTCGTCGTCCTCCTCACGCCGCCGCCACTGCCGTCGAGATAAGGACTCTAGCCATTGACAATATTTCCTTTTTTCCCTTTTTCTTTTCTAATATTTATTTATTTTTTTCTTTTTTGTTTTTTATGATAAATATGAATTATTTATGTAATTATTGAATTGATTATTTGTGTAATAATGTAATTAGATCGATTGTCGTTAATTGTCATCAATTGCATTAATTGTCATTAAGAATTACTTGTGCGCAAATTATCGTTAGTTGTCGTTAATTATCGTTAATTGCCGTCAATTATCGTCAAGACTTACTTGTGTGTGAATTGTCGTTAGTTGTCGCTAATTATCGTTAAACGCTATCAAACATGCCATCATTTGCCTCAGGGCATTTCAGACATTTCTCAACTCAGGAGCTCTAGTCAGCCTACCTAAAAGCCAGACTACCAAACACCAAATGTCTTCATCTCAGCCGTTCAACCCTATAGCCATTCAGCCCTTCAGCCCAGCCAGAAGTTACTTTTTAGAAAAGCTGCAACCGTCCCAAACATGGCCCTAAAGCTAGGCTGGCTCTCGTCGCATTATTGCCTCAGTGTCTAGCTCAAATCTAGCTCTATACACGTACCTGGATGCTTTAATTTCATGTCAAATCTGCACACGCGATGTACTTCAAAATAGAGAAAATTGCACTGTAGGTCCGTGAACTTATGTGGTTGTGACTTAGCTCCCTGAACTTGTATTTTACTTTCTTAGCCCCTTGAACTTGTGAGGTTGTGTGTAACAACCCAATTTTCAAGTTCCAGTTAAAAATAAAATTTAATTATTTTTCTGAGATTTTCAAAAATTTTAAAAGCTTTTTCCTAATTATTTCAAAGCCAAAATAAATTAATTACCAATTATGAATTGGAAATATTTTATTTAAGTCCAAAATGTCTTAGAGAATTTCTGTGAATTTTTCCATAATTTTTGGACTTTATTTGCTATTTTCTAGAGCCGTTTTGAATTAACAAGAATTATTAAAATCACTAAAGTATTTAAAATCCTAAAACTTCTTTCGGCCGAATCTTGCCCAGTCCACTCCTGTTTTGCCCTCGCGCGGCCCTTTTCCCCAGTCACTTGGCTCAGCTCAGCCCATTCGCGCGCGTTCCCTCTCTCTGTCTCACTGCTAGGTGGGTCCCCTTGTCCACGTCACCTTCTTCCCCGCTCTTTTCCTTCTTCTTCCCCAACCACGTCTCCCTTCCGCCATTAGCGTTCTTCGAAAACCTTCCAAACCCGGCGAAATGTCCATCGCATCCCCGTGATTCCGTGCGCACTTAAGACCCCTGTCAATGTCACGTCTGTTTCTACGTTCTCTTTCCTTTCTCCCGCCTTAATCCTTCCAATCACTGTCGAGAGTCCCGCGCGGACCTTCGTGCACCGCACGCCGTCCCGGCCTCACCCTCGCCTATTTAAGTGCTCCCTGGGTGTGCCTTTCACCCCGCATCCCAACACCCCAAGCCTTCTACCTCCTCTCCCTCCCAATCACCAAAGATTCGAGTTTTCTTCTGCGCCGCCGAAGCTCGGAATTACCTCGTCTCCAGCGCCGTCCAAGCTGCATTATCGTTGTCGACCCCGGATTCGGCATGGCCACACCGCATTCGAGGACGTGCGCGCACTCACCCGAGCCAAGGACCATCGGAGCACATCGTCGTCACGAACCCTAAAACCGCCGCTGCAAAACCTCTCACCGTCGGTCACTCCATTGTGCTCCACTGCCGTAAGGTAGCGAATAAGGTTTAGCATCATCTTCCCTTCTTTTTGCGCACCTTCGTGTAGTTCACTGTGGCGCATAGCACCGGTGACCATGGGGACCTGTGCCCCTCCTGTAGTCAAAACTCCTTTCGACCAGTGTGGTCAAACCATCATTTCGACCAGTGTAGTCGAAACCTTCCTTCGATCAGGTAGTCGAAATCTCCTTCTGACCACGTGAAGTCGAAGTGGTGAACAGTACTCGGAAGATGAACAGTACTCGAAGGTGAACCGTACTCGGAAAGTGAATAGTATTTCTGGAATTCTATCATTTCTTGTGACATCAAAACTTCCGGATGTTCGTTCTCCTTCATACGAACTCCGATTCCGGCGATTCAAATTTCTAAATTCTTATAAAATCAAGATCTATCCAACTAAACCAAAATTATTTAATTTGGAGTTAATTTTTATTTTTATTTGAATTTATTTGAGTATTATTTGAATTTGGCTTATTTTCGTGTTTAGATTTCGACAACTCCGGGGAATTTGAGGCAGTTGAAGGAGAAGGATTTGAGCAAGGCAAGCTATACCCTTGACCATGTTGATCCTATTATTTTAAATTATTATTGCATGCATATTGCTATTAAGGTATTTTAAATTCATGTTTTAAATTCCTAGTTACTCTATTTCCTTTGTATGGCCAATGTTGATGATTGTATTGTCATTTCCTTGTCACCTTAGTAAAATAAATTAGAAAATACATGCTTAGACAATGCTTAGACCATGATACTGATTTTGGGAAATTTAGCCAAAGCACAACAATGATTTAAAAGTAAGACTATGGTTTTGTCTTTTCCATAGTAAAGTTTTAGAAAATGGTTTGACATGAAAAATAAAATAAAACTCATTTGGACTTGGGCGAATTGGATCGTTGGTGGGTACAAGTTTATGCACGGACTCAACTCAGTGAAGGGTTGAGGCCCATGGGTCTTTATGGAAGTCGCCCAGTTATATAAGGACCGATCTGTGAGCTGCGGATTGTTAAGCCAAACTCGTACTATCACAAGTCCGGAGTGGGATAGACTTGGCTAAGTAATCTACATTATTTCACCTTGGTTGTGTCACCTTGAGGTGTGGGTGTCTGAGTGACTTACTGTTATCCCCACTTGGTGCAAGAGGGGGCTTCCGACGGTGAGTCCAAAGGAAGTGAAACGTTAGTGGATACAACTACGTTGAAATAGTGTAGGGTAAAGGCCTCATGATAATCGCTTAGTCGCACGTCTTCGGAAGCGTGTCCTGGCTGACATGTAAAGCAATCTATCTCTTGTGGGTAAAGCTGTACAGTCTCTACAGAGTATTAATCTATTCGAATAGCCGCGTCCACGGTCATAGACATGCTGGAATAGATTTGGTTTTGTTTTTAAATAAATCTCAAACTCAGATGTTTTTGGATAGTTTATCCAATTGGGAAAATCGGGAAGAATACTTGGTGTAAGGGGGTTAGTCCTTCACCATTACTGTATGGAGGTTTACCATACACTTGAGGATTGATGAATAAAAAATGAAACTTTGACTTTTAGTTATAACTTAAAATTTTTTATGGATTGATGAATAAAAAATGAAACTTTGACTTTTAGTTATAACTTAAAATTTTGCCTTGAACTTAGTAAAAATATTTAAAACTGAAAATGTGGCTTTATGCAAAATGGACCCTATCATCCTCTCTTGTTTACACATACATGCATTATGTTATGTTATTAAGTATAACTTGCTGGGCACGGCTGTTTGTGCTCACTCTTGCTGAATAAATTATTCAAGTGAAGATTATTATCAAGACGGTAAGGATCAGGATGATTAGGCTGTGCCCCCAGACGTTTGCCTGTGGCGAATCGAGTGGCCTACTTATTTATTTTGCTTTCCGTTGTTTCTGTTCATTTGGCCTTCGGCCCAAATTTGCAATAAACTCTGATTATCAATTAGTAAATGTGTGATATGATTTTGCTATCATTTTTGTTTGACTGTGTACACTAGCTATTCTTGGACTAGTGTATGAAACACAGAGAATCTGGGATCCTTCGTTCCTGGATTCGACATTGTGCCACTTAGCTCCCTGGACTTGTATTTTATTTTCTCAGCCCCCTGAATATGCGAGGTTGTGCCACTTAGCTCCCTGAACTTAAGTTGAAGTGAGGTTCGTCGAATGCGATGCCAGCGACTTTGTCCCACTTCGAGTCCAATGTTCTCGTCGCCGCCCTGTTCCGGCACGACATACAATGCCATACTCGGACGACCAACTTTGGCACGATTCCTAATGGTCGCTTACTATGGTTATCAATGTCTTAAGATGCCAGATCCCAAAAGAGTGATCACAGTCCGCTGTGATAAAAACATGGCGCTTACATGCAACCTTAAATCCCTCGAGATGGTTGTCCAGATACCAACTCGAGAAGCAAACAAGGGACAGCCTTCGACCAAGCAGTCGAAACTCAAAGCTGCACCAAAGCCGAACGATCTGGTCAAGGAAGTTCCGCTGAATCCAGAGGAGCATTCAAAGACGGTTCGCATTGATGTTACTTCTGACCCTACATAGGAAGACGCCCTTGTTACCTTCCTCCGAGCTAATGTAGATGTCTTCGCGTGACAAGTATCAGACATGACTGGGGTCCCCAAGGAGGTGATCAAGCGCAGGCTAGCTCTACGGCCTGACAAGAAACCCATAAAACAAAAATTACGAAGATTTGCACCTAATTGACGAGATGCTATCAGATCAGAATTAGACAAGCTACTTAAAGTAGGCTTTATAAGAGAAGTCGACCACCCAGAGTAGTTCGCTAACCCTGTAATGGTCAGAAAGTCTAATGGTAAGTGGCGTATGTGTGTAGACTTTACTGATCTCAATAATGCTTATCCAAAAGATGCTTTTCCTCTTCCTCGTATTGATCAGTTGGTTCATTATACTGTTAGTTGTGAAATATTAAGTTTCCTAGATACATATTCTGGTTATCGTCAGATTAATGTGTCCAGATGATGAAGAAAATACCGTATTTATTATGTCATTTGGAATATTTTGCTGTGCCAAAATACCATTTGGCCGGTTTAAAAAATGATGGGCCTTGCTTCAAGGGACAATTGCTGGTGTAATGTCCCAATTGGTAACAGTTGAAACAAATGATCCCTGCGGTAGGATTGGTGCTTCTTGGCTACTGGTTGTTGTTGTCGGTGCTGCGAAAACCTGAAGTAACTGGGTGAGGTGTTGTTGCAGAGGTCCTAGAAGCAATAGGAGGAGCAAAGCAGGCAGGGGGTTGTGCACTCATCCTGGCTCTCTGCGGATGACCTTGATGAGAACCATGTGGCACCATCTTCCTCTTATAAGATTCTGCAAGCTCCCGAAGGGACTCTTCTATGAGCATAGCCTTGTTCACTAGATGCTGAAAATCTGTATAATTGTTGCCCATGACTTGGACCTTCAAGCTAGGGTTGAGTCCTCTTTTAAAACGCTTCTGACGTACATCATCCGTGGCGACGTCCTCTGGAGCATAATGAGAGAGCTGAGTGAACTTTTTGAGGTATTCACCCACTGATATGTTTCCTTGTCGCAGCTCACGGAACTCGTTCTTCTTCATTTCCACCTTTCCATAAGGGACGTGAGAGTGGCGAAAAGCTTCTAAAAATTCAGCCCAAGTGATGTTCTGGTGGTCTGCATAGGCGGCACAATAACTCTCCCACCATTTTTCGGCGGTGCCTTCCAGTTGGTGTGCGGCATACAGGACTTTTTCACGGTCGTCACACCGAGTGATGGCGAGCTTCTTTTCAATTGAGCGCAGCCAGTCATCTGCGTCCAATGGCTCGGAGGAGCTGGAGAACGTAGATGGATGGGTCCTCATGAACTCTGCCAGTCTTGGCTGGGGAATAACTGGCGGTGGTGGCATGGTAGCTGCTTGGTGGTTCTGGTTCAGCATTGCGAGAAGAGTGGCAGTAGTCTGATTTTGTTGAGTTATCATCTAGTTCATGTTCTGCATCATTGCATTCATCAGCTGCGTCTAGGCTGCCATGAACTGACCCAAAACCTAATCTGTGGTTGCGGCTGGGGGAGGTGGTGGCTGTGAAAAGGGATCCACTGGCTCGTCTTGACTTGCCGAGTTGTGGGTCTGAACCATCTGCACAAATCTTCCCAGGTTTAATTGGTGAGGAGAAGAAAGCACACTAGGTAAGAGGGAAAAGCACAAAGGTGAGAGAGAACAAGGGAGAAAGATAGAACAACCTAACTGGGAAAAGGTAGGTTAAACCCAACGAGTAAATAGCCGGAGAGCTATTAAGAAGCAACAAAACTCAAATAGGAGGTCCTAATACACGGACTAAACGGTACTAAACTGAGGAGGGCAACTCTACTGGAGCACTTCTAACTTAACTTATCTGGGTGGTCGACTTGAAGCAAACGACAGATCTTGAAACTTCCAGGGCATCCAGCGCTTGATCGCGGAGAGCTCGATCCTATAGAGATTACTGAGATGAGAGGGATCAATTTAAATTTGAAAACCAAGTTTCAGAGGGGGATAGGTACAAGAGCCTGAGAACAAGATGAGAAAAGAATAGATTGAGACGAGAAAAGATTGGGATAAGATGAGAGAAGAATAATTACTCATGTTAATCTGTTGGTTTGATTTATAAAATAAATTTTGAAGCTCTTGACTAAGACGACCATGCTAACTAAGGATACGTCCTACAGTCGAAATGGCTCTGATACCACCACTGTCGGGACCCCGAGTAAACAACCCCGGGACCCTCTGTGCACTCTGGACTAGTCCCATAATCAGTAGCTAGTCCGCACAGTTCCAACATCGATGTAATCAAAACCATACAACAGACTATAGAAGAAGCAGACAAATTAACATTAAATACAGCAAAAGACCTTATGGTCAAGGTTCTTACAGAGTTGCCACGCAGGGCTACAACAAAAGAAAGCTTGCAGCGGAAAACAAAACAACATGTGGAGGCCATTCGACATGCCCACAAGCAATCGAGTGGAGGACATCTCCTAGCACACAAGGTCTTTGAAGACCTCCTCTTCATAGAGCTCGGAGCTCCCTGGGTCCTCTTCAACTACTGATCAACCAGAAGGCATAAAGCCATAAGTACTTTGAATGTACTCAGCAAGCCGTAGGGAATGCATGCAAATAGTATTCGTGCAAGGCTCAACAAGGATAGCTTTATGGTTACTTTGCAGAAAGTAGTATTGACTGGAAATATAATAAGTAGATTGCAAAGCACAAGTTGAAAGATTAATACATAAGTAATCAAGTTTCTTTTAAAACAACTCGTGAACACCCTGTTTACTTCCTAGACCAAACGTGAACACCCTGTTCACGTCCCAGACCACTCGGAACCAAGCATGTCCATAACCGGGGATACAACTATTTGAATAGTTTTACACTCTGCAGAGGTAGTACAACTTTACCCACAAGACATGAATTCTCTAGTTTGTTTGGCACCCGTCGATGCCCCTGCTCACTACCTTAGGTAAGCAGGCTAGAGCACGTGACAAGGCCTTTACAAGGTTCTATTTTGACTTGGTTTCGCTCGCTAAGGATTCGCCTTCCTAGCCCCCTCTTGCGCCGAGTGTGAATGTCTAACCCAGGTTTCACACTTCCACCACAACATAACCGAATTAAAGCATTGCCAATTAGTTGGCCAAGTCCACCCCCATAATGGACTTGTGGTTGCACAGAATGGCCCGAATCAATGGCTTACAAGGCTAAGTCCTCAGGAACTACTCAGACGAGACAACCACATCCCAATGTGCTTCCTACACCCCCTTTACTGCATGATCACTCGCTCGAGTATAAAACATTTTGGGTTCAACCTAGCCAAATGACCACCCTAGTCATGGCACAATAAATTTTATTAGCGGCAACACATGCCACAGTTCTATAATATCTTAGTCAAATTTAACATCATTGAAACAGGTGATCGAGAGACATCGCATAACTAAAGCATGACTAAGCAATATGCGCACCCATGTTGGTATCACAATAAAAATGTCCAACTAAGATTACCCAACCTATGGTGACCAAAGGTACATGTCAACATGTCAATCATAACTATTCAAGGAGTCATACTGTCGAGTAGGTGTTTAGCTATTTCCCAAACTATTTTTATACAATTAGCCATGCATGTTGGTATAAAACAATATAATTTTGCAAACTAGGTTCGACCTGATCAAAGGTCTATGACTTGCCTTCATTGAAGAGTTGAGATGCTTCGGTCGAGGTTGCCGGGTCCAAGAACTCTTCAGAGAAGTTGGAATCTACACGTGTGAAAAGAGCCAAATAAATACAACAAATCCAAATAAAAACCAAAAACTACCAAACTAGAACCAAAAGAAAGGCACAGAATTAGAAACGGGCTCTCGGGAGGAGGTGCAACTGAGAGGGGTCGAGGGGGGGGTCCTGAGGAGGAGGTCCTGAGGTCCAATGAAGGATACGACTACTCAACGTGGTCGTAAAAGGGATACAAGTACGCAACGTAGTTGTGAGAGATACAACTACGCAACGTGGACGTGAGAGCAAAAAGGAGAACAGGGCACGGAGAAACTCACCAGGACAGAGAGCGAGAGAGAGAGAGGGAGGGATAGAGAGACCAGAGAAGATAGGAGGAGGACGGCAAACGGCACATGCGCTCTAATGAATTCTTCGGCAGCGAGGTGGTCAAAGACGGCGCAGCTCCAACAAACTCTTTGGCGACGAGGAGGCGACGGCGCAGCTTTAGCGGACTCCTTGGCGAAACTTCAAGCACGGTGAAACTGGGTGAGAGCAAGAGACTTGGGTGAGGAAAAGGAGATGAAAGATGGCTGCTCAGGCTTTTATAGCCAGGGGAGATGGGAAGAGCCGTTGAGAGACTCAGAGACGCACGAGATCAAGGGTAGGTGATGGAGGAGATGGGGGCAGGTAGGGGAGAAGACAAGAGGGGGAACGGGTACTGCAAAAGTGACAGCATTTAATGCGACACAACGACATTTAATGCACAAGGACCTTTGTGTCAGTAGGGACGCAACAAGAGGAAGAAGAAGGTGAGTAGGACTGACAGGTGGGGCTAGTCAAAACTCGAGAGGGTGGTCAACCAATGGGGAGGTCGTGACCCGAGGGGTGGTCGTGACCCAAAGGGAGGTCCAAACAAAAGGAAGGTCTAGACTGAGGGATGTCTGGACAGAGGGGGAGGACGGAGCGAACAGAGAAAGGGGATCACAAACACCAGAGAACTCTAGCAACTCCAGAAAAACCAAACTTTAGATTAGTTGAAGTTTGATTAATTCATATTAAATCGCTGCCAATTTTCCAAAATCTCCAAGTTAAGCTTGAGTAATTTAACAAAACCAAATGGATATTTTTGTTTTCGAAAACTTCAGAAAGCCCAGAAAATTGGGATGTTACACAAACACTACCTTCGAGGATGTCAAGAGATATCTTATTAGTGCTCCTATTTTGATTTCTCCGAGACCAGATGAGACACTCTTAATATATCTAGCTACCACGTCACAGGCAGTGAGCGCAGTGCTGGTTGTCACACGTGAAAATGTTCAACTACCAGTTTACTACGCTAGTAAAGTTTTACACGGGCCTAAGGAGTGATACCCTCAAGTCCAAAAACTCTTATATGCCCTCCTCCGGTATTTGAGGAAACTGAGGCATTATTTTCAGGCACACAAGATAATTGTGTCGTCTGAGTTTTCCTTAAGAGAGGTCCTCCAGAATAGGAAAGCAGCAGGACGCATGGCAAAATGGTCAGTTGAACTTGGAGAGTTCGACCTCTATTTTGTGTCCCGAACGGCCATTAAATCCCAGATCTTAGCAGACTTTATCGTCGAATGGACAAATCCTGAACCTATTTAGGATCACAGTACGAATCCCACGACCAGTGGACAATGTACATTGATGGGTCACTTACGCTAAGTGACTCTGGGGTTGGGGTGGTCCTGGAATCTCCTACAATAGAGACCTTAAAGTATGCTATTCAATTAAACTTTCCTACCACTAATAACTTGGCAGAATACGAAGGTCTGTTGGCTAGCATACGAGTAGCAAAAGCGCTCGAGATTTGACGACTAGTCGTGAGATGAGACTCTCAATTAGTCATGAATCAGGTTAGAAAAGAGTACCAGTGCTCTAATCCAACCATGTCTCGGTAATTATCGGAAGTCGGGAAGCTTGAAAAGTATTTTTTTCGGTTTCGAGGTACAATATATCCCTCAAAAGGATAATTTCCTCACTTACTAGTTAGCTCGAATGGCTTCTTTCCTATCACAACTACCAAAAGGAGCCTTCTTAGAACAGCTCCAGAAGCCGTCTCTGGACGAAACACAAGAGACATCTTCTATTGAGACAACCTCTTTAGAATACGAGGATACCTGGATGATTCCTATCTACGAGTATCTTCAAAAGGGTGCAGTACCTAATTATGATCTTGAAGTTGATCGTTTATCTCGTAAGGCCAAAATGTTTACTTTGGTCGAAGGATACCTCTACAAATGAGGTACTCAAGGGGTTCTCATGCGATGTATATCGTAGAAAGAAAGATTAAATCTCCTTCACGAAATACACGGAGGCATCTGTGGAACTCACGCTCCTTATAGAACACTGGTAGGAAAAGCCTTTCAACAAGGATTCTATTAGCCAACAGCCCTCCATGATGCCAAACAGTTGGTTAAAAAGTGTGTACAATGCTAATTTCATAACAGGCAAATACACCAACCAGCTCAGGCATTGCAAACCATACCTCTCTCTCTTGGTCATTTGCAACCTAGGGTCTTGATATCCTAGGACCGTTCCCAAAAGCACCAGGAGGCTTCGAGGTCCTTTTTATGGCTATTGATACGTTCATAAAGTGGATTGAAGCTGAACCTGTGACTGGGATAACAACGGAAGCAGCCAAGAGGTTTATGATGAAAAGTGTGATTACTCGATTTGGCGTTCTAAGTCGAATAATTAAATAAAATGGAACACAGTTTTTGATTGCAAAATTCGCAAAATTCCAAGAATTTTGCGAAGAGTTAGGTACCAAACTATGTTATACCACTGTTGCCCACCCAAAAAGCAATGGGGCAGTCGAAAGAGCGAACGACCAAATAATGCGAGGAATTTGCACGACTGCTGGTCGAGCTATAGGTGAAACACCCTTTCTTCTAGTTTTTGGGGCTGAAGCATTGCTTCCACTAGAACTAAAGATTCAGTTGACAATGGTCAAAAATTATAACAACTCTGGCTAGGAACAACTTCGAGCAAATGACATCAACCTCCTCGAAGAAAAGAGGAATCAATCCTTAATCTGTTCGACAGTCTGCCAACAAGCCTTGCACAAATACTACGATCGTAAGGTTCAACCATGTAGTCTTGCTGTAGGTGACTTGGTATTGAAAAAGATTCAATCCCAGTCTAATCGGAACAAACTTTCCCCAAGTGGGAATTCATTACACAGTGGTCAAAGTTACACGACCAGGCTCGATACGACTTGTAACATCCCAAAGTTCTGTTATCAAAATAAAATTAAATAAAGTTATTATTTTATTGGATTTTCTAAAATTTGAAAGAGTGCTGTTGCTTTTCTTGAATTTATGAAGTTTTAAAAGTCAAAAATAAAATTTATTGAAGTTTTTGAAGTTTTAATTGAGTTAAAGTTGAGAAATAAAAATTAAATTAATTTCTAGAATTTTCTGGAATTTTAAAAGCTTTTTCCTAAATATTTTAAAGCCAAAATAATTTATTTACAAAATTAAAAGCCAACTTTAAGTTGGAATTATTTTATTCAAGTCCAAAATAACTCTAAGAATTTCTGTGTATTTTTCTAGAATTTTGTGATTTTGTTTGCTATTTTCGAAAGCCAAAATGAATTAATCAAAATATTTTAATTGGTAAATCAATTGAAATTCCTCTTTAATCTTTGGGCCAAATCCCTCTCCGGCCCATTCCCTTCCTTCGTGCGTGCGGCCCATCTTGGCCCACCTGCACCCGAGCCGGCCTGTTCAACGCGCTCGATTCTCAGCCATTGGATCGTGATCAAATGGCCGACACACCTCCCTCTCTCTCTCTCTCTCTCTCTCTCTCTCTCTCTCTCTCTCTCTCATTGCAGGCCTACCCGCCAACGTCACGCCGCATCTTCTTCTCCGCGCCTTTCTTCCTCGCACAGCCGAGCCAAGTCGCCGCCATTGTTGCACGCGGGAGCTCCATCAACGCCGTGATTTGCACCTCCATTCCCTACGTGAATGCGCGAATTAAATCCCTCGCGACACGCCTCTCCCAAATCCGGCCATCCCCCTCATTATCACGCGCGGAATCAACGGGACCCCGCAATCGCCGCCGCCGACTTCGCCGCCCCTATAAAAGGGAGCACCGGATGCGCATTCTCACCATCACCCCGCCCCCATCACTCTTCCCTCCTCTCCTGTCCTCACCTCGCTGGATTTGGCATTTTTCCACCGGCGGCCGCCACTCCTTCTGCCGCCTCTAGCGCCGCCGTCGACGACACCCCGGCCCCGAAACCGCCACCATAGGCTTCGCCACCTCTTCGCCGACACGGTGCTCGCGCGCGCCTTTCGTCGGGCGTGGTGGAACGCAACCGCCGCCACCAAGCAATCTGCTTGCGCCGCCAAATTCCTCGCCACCGACGAACCGTGCGAGCCCTTGTACTGCCGCGGTAAGCCTCGTGACGCCCGTGCTCCCCTCTCCCTATTAAGCCCCTCGTCGGAGCTCGCCACGGCGCAGAGCGCCGGCGAGCTCAACGGCTAAGCACGCTGCCACCAGACACACGGGCACGAGTGCCACCGTGGAGCCGCGTAGACGCCACCCGGTGCCGCCTCATCATTTCCGCCCTCATGTCATCCCACGTGGCACTTTGCGCCACCTCACACCCCCACGTACTGTGCGGTAGACCAAGTCCACCATGGACGTTTGACCACCGTGGACCTGATCTATTGACCAAGGGGGCCCACTTGTTAGTGAAAGAAAGCTTTTTTCCTTTTAAAAATAATTCCATAATTTCCCAGTTCATCATTTCATGTGATTTTGTAAACTTCCCGGGGTTCGTTCTCCTTCATACAAACTCCGATTTCATCGATTCAAATTTCTAAATTCATCTAAATTCAAGATCTAGCTAATTAAACTAAAATTATCTAATTTGGAGTTCATTTGAATTCTATTTTGAATTTTGTTTGAATTTGGCTTATTTTCGCGTATAAATTTCGACGACTTTGGAGAGTCAGATTTCGACGCCGTTGAGAGCAACTAATTGAGCAAGGCAAGTTACATCTTTGATCATATTTGATCCCATTATTTTAAATTATTTAAATTCTGTTTTAAATTATTGTTGCATGCGTATTTCTATTCAATGTAATTTAAATACCTGTTTTAAATTGTAGTTATGCCTAAATCCTTTGTACTGCCAATCTTGTTATTGAGATAATCCATACCTTGTCACCTTAGGTGAAAATCTAGTTTATGCAATAGTATGAACTAGAACTTTTTGGGAAAACTTATACTTAGTCATACTTAGATCCAAAATTATTTGATTTAGGAATTTTCAGCCAAAAGTCAAATGTTGTTTAATTTGTATCCATAGCATCGGTGTGCCATGGAAGTTTTCAAATGATTTTGGAAAGTCAAATCAAATTGAAAAAAACTGGTTTGGACTTGGGCGAACCGGATAGTTGGTGGGTGCAAGTTTATACACGGGCTCAATGCAGTAAATGGTTGAGGCCCAGGGATTGTTTTGGAAGTCGTCCAGTCAATTAAGGACCAGTCTGCGAGCTGCGGATTGTTAAGCCAAAATCGTACTACCACATGTCTTGAATGGGCGGGACCTGGCTAACTAATTTGTAATATTTCAATGTGGTTGTGCCATCCGGTTGTGTGGGTATCGTGAAGACTTATTGTTAATACTCACATGGCGCAAGAGGGGGTTATCGTTTGGTGCGAAGCCTACGATAGTGAAACCTTAGCGGGCATAACTACTTTGGGATGGCACATTGTAAAGGCCTTGCGATAATCACTTAGTCGCACCTATGGAAGTGTGTGAGCGAACATTAAAAGTTGATTATCTCTAGTGGATAAAGTTGTACAACCTCTGCAGAGTGTCAATCTATTCGAATAGCCGTGTCCACGGTCATGGACATGTTGAGCAAAGTCTTTCGCGGATTAGACTATGGTTTTGTTTTAAAAATGTTTTGACAGAAATGATTTCATGGATGCTTATTCCATGTGGGAAAATTGGGCAGAAAGCCTGGTGCAAGAGGGGTAGTCCTTCACCACTTGTGTACGGAGATTTATCCTACACTTGAGAAATAATGATTAAAAATAAAATTTGATTTTAGATACAGTATAACTACTTTTGAACTTAGTATTGTATTTAAATGTAACACCCCAGCCCAAAAAAGGCCTAGGATGCTACTAAAAATAATAATTTAAAACATATACAAACTAAAACTTCATACAAAAATTTGGCAGAACCTCATTTGTATAACTAAGTATACCGGAGGTTCCGTCAGATGCATAATTTATTATCAATATCTCAATATCTAAAATCCATCAAGCAACCATAGTGAATCTATTCAGCTAAAGCATAAGTAAGCATAATCAAGATTTACCACCCTCATTATTACAAATAGTTCAATGCATTCAAGCATAACCAAAATTATTCCTAAGCGGTTTGCTTTTGTTAAGGTATGAACTAATGATGATCATCTCTAAAAGAATGTGTGGTAGTGAGTGCATCCTTAGCAAATCCTACTCCCTCCCATGTATGCCGTTCTTGCAAGAAGTACCTAAAAACACAAAGAAAAGCAAGAGGTGAGCCCAATGACTCAGCAAGTATAATAAAAGGCATCAACAATGAACAACCATGTAAATCAGCATTTAAACCTCTCAATTTCACATATCAACTATCTTACACATGCATGTATGCAATATGCTCAAAGAGACAATTCTCTTCCTTCTCTTTCCTTTTGCATTTTACGGTAATGCAAAGTGCGATCCGTCGATGCACACCCATGCCTGTACCATCCTGCAGGGGACCATTGCCCATACGCCACGCGTATGGGGACCTAAGCCCATGCTCTTCAAGCATGGGGACTTTTAGCCCGTCATCAACATGACGGGGACCTCAAGAGATGCTTGGTCATCACGTGACCAAGACTTCAATAATTCAGCATGATGCATATGTAAGAACTCTCAAAATTATCACAACATGCATCCACATCAATATTTCATATGAATATCCTATTCATAAAGCTCATCAACATAGAACTCACAAATTATCAGATATCCATGATTAACACGTAACTCACAACTCTAGCAACCATGAACATTATCAAGCATGCCATCATCACGATCATGAACACACAATGCCAATCAGCAATACCTATTATAACCGTCATTATACTTGCCTTAACCGCGAGAGAGTGAAGGATGCGCCGAAGGTGCCGCCCCCGGGACCCGTCCACCACCTGAGTAATTAATATAACGCATACTAAGATAGCAGTAGCGGAACAAACCAAAGCATACAACAACAATCGCTAACTTGAAGATCGTCTAACTCGATCCCAACCCCAAATCCTACACGTCGATCTGTCCCCTCGGTGGACTGTCAACTTCTAAAATTCATATCTATTGATTCAGAAGTCCAATTAAAGTTTTCTTAGACTTTCTGGAAAGGTAATTAAATTATCCAACTAAGTCTAGTTGGTGAACCTCTCTGAATCGGCCAAATAATACCCCTACCAAGCCAGTTAATAAAACATCGATTTCCCGTCAGGCTCTCTGGACAGAGCACTAAAAATGCCATAACTTTAAGTACGTGTATCCAAATCCCATGTTCTTGAGCTTTCTGAAAAGCTGAGGCACTGATCTACAACTTTGGTTATACTGAGCTTCTCTGATTTCCCCTTTAACTAGTCGTTTAAACCAGATTACTAAAACCTGTCAGAACACCGACGATTCTGCAGAACAGTCCCACTAATAAAATCATAACTTCTGCTACATGGGTCCAAATTATGTGTTCTAGCCCTTCGTGGAAATATGGAGACGTCCTATACAATATCCTAAGAGACGTCCTGGACCAATTCTGCCATCTACTGCCCCTATCAAGCCAAACTACAGAACATCAATTATCACGTCGGGTTCTCTGGACAGTTCACTAAAATTATCATAACTTTTGCTACGAAGGTCCAATCCTTACGTTCTTTAGCTTTCTGGAAAGGTGAGGAAATTACCCATCTTTTTCATTATAACGAGATCCTCTAATTTCGTATTTAACTAATATATTAACTCAAATTTCTACAGACTGTTTGAATGCCGACAGATTATCAGGACAGCGACACTAGAAAATTCATATCTCCCTGACCGTTAATCGGATTTGGGCGTTCTTGGCGGCCACTTAAATCTAAGGAGATGATGCAAATATCTCTAAGAGAGTGGATCCCCAGATTCTGCTTCTAAATACATGAAAACCGTCGCGCAAAGTTCTGGACAGAACCGATCTAATTCCCGCAGAACAACCGATTTTACTAACATAGCGAATTAGCATCTAAAACGAAACCAACAGCGAAGAAACCCATCGTTACCCTTGGAGAACTGATGTAGATCACGAAGAACACCACGCGATCCGCTTCCCTCCCTTCTCTCCTTCCTTCTTCCTTTCTCTTCCTTGGTCGGCAGACCGAGGAGGCTTCTCCTTCCTCCTTCTTGGCGGCAGCAATAAAGCTAGGGTGGATGGTACTGTAGCACGCTATGGTACTGTAGCACGGCGGCGGTACTGTAACCGTGCTACTGTAGCAACCCTAGGGTTGCCCCCTCTCCTTCTTATGTGGCCAACTACCCCTTCCCCTTGGGCCTAAATGTGTGGGCCGAAGCCCTGACCAAAGTTGTCCAAATTATGCGTAAACCCCCCTCTCATCTTCTGTTAAAACACTTTCCTAATTGGTCATTCTCTCTAATTTATTTCTTCTCTCTCGAATACATTTGGGGTATTACATTCTACCCCCATTAAACGGAATTCGACCCCGAATTCTAATCACGCTTTACGCCAAAGAATAGCTTATTAACATTACCACGTACCTGCTGTGAACAATTCCGGATACTGCTCGCGCATGCGAGACTCCAATTCACAAGTTGCTTCCCTCTCGGACTTATGGGATCACATCACCTTGACGGATACCAATGTCTTACACCTCAACATTAGTCTCGACCTTTATAGATACACTCAAGACACGGGACTCAAAGATAAGGTCTTACTTGTTGGCCAACAGCTCTAACAAAAACTCAAGTTTCGAACCTCTCATGTACTCACTCAGCAACGGAATATACAAGACATTGCATATTCCACGCATGCACTCGAGACGGTCCTAGCGATTCGCCAATCTACAAATCTCCGTAACTATCAGAACCTATCCAACACACCTTTGGTTAAACTTCCTTTTGGCACCGAATTACACCATCTGCACCAAACACATGGGACTCTTGTTCCAACTCTCAGTCGAGCACTTTACCTATGCAAGCAGCATCTCCTTTAACAAGGGACACACAAAGAAGTCGCCTTCCAACTCACTTATCCAAAGAACTAAACTGGAAACAAAAGAGTCATAATGCATCCAACTCAAAACCATCTTCCCTTAGAAGAGCCCAATCCAAAATCAATGGATTTATCAGGAAAACTTTTCCACTATTCAAGTAGGCAGTTTAGAAATAAATGCCACATAAGCCAAAAGCGAAATCACTCGAATAACCAGATTAACCATTTTTTTTCTTAACTGGAAAGAACCACATATACTGACAAGAACCAACTCAATTTGTAATCGACAGCCGTTGTAAACACATAGTTCAAATAAGAACTAAGAGAATATCTCACTATCCAAGATCACACCCTTTTTCCACAATCTTTCTGTTAAGAATTTAACTTTCTCTTAAACCATAGGATCCCAAATCATCGCATAACACACTAACTCATTTATCTTAAATTGGCAACCTCAAAGCTATGTTAAATCGAACATAAAATCCACACTTATAAAGGAGACTCTTCCAATTCACAATATCACACTCTAGCCAACTTCTCACCGAATGAATTACTTTGACAAAATAATTCCCAATAAGAACTCAATATAGATTTCACCCACCATCACATCCTCAATCATAAGGATAATCAATTTGAAATTCACATCACACACTCTTATTTACTACACCAAAAGGATACTATCAATGATCATCCCACTACTCGGAATACACTCTTATTCTACTACATTTACACATAATCATTGGCAACCAAGGTTCTAGCATAAAAATGCAAAGCCCAAATTCAACCTTCAAGACTCTTACAACAAACTTCTCGTATAAAAGACCGAGAAATCCTTAGATTCATTCACTAAAATTCCCACACTCTAAATATACTCAATCATTATCATCCACATGTATATATTTTCTCGACCAAATTAACTTTTAGAAGAATTCTATCTCCCCGAAGGTTATTCACTAAAGCCAGGGCATACCTGCCGACAACTCAACCCTACCTACTATCCCATCAATTGACATTACGATTAGATTACTTCGCTAATCCTGTTCTCATTAAACTACACCATCGTAGATCACCTACCCAACCTTGCAAAATTACCCGGTCGCGATACCTAACACATTGATCAAGCTTCCGGACTTTCGATAATCCCAACATTCCAACATGAATGAAGGTTCTTGGATTATAATTCGCTATGGGTTCCACTAGTTGTAACACTAATCTGTTTTATTTCAACGACAATCATTCCATTTAAATCCAACTCTTTCCAAGAGTTATAGGTCAAAACCAAATCACTTTCTACTGTTCTTCAAATAGCTTGGCCCCCAAAATTCTCATTGCGATCATTTACTTGACCACCACCAACCAATCGCCACATTACACTTTATAAGACCTTGCAACCCAAGTCGGTTAATCTTTTCTCAATAGGAAAGAGCAAACAAATACGAATTTTAACACACGAGGAAACGCTACTCCTCGCAATGAGCACGAAGCCCAGAGAAATAGTCAAATAGCATTGATCTCGAAAAACAAAGGACGAGACCACAAATGAGGGCACATGTCCCACAAGAAGGGAGTTTCAAACATCAATAGATCACAATAAAACATTGCTATTGAAACTCAAGAAACATTTAAGCATAAACTACCAAAAGCTCATAAATGCAAAACTCCAAACTTTTTATTTAACCAGGTATTACGAGAGGTAGTCAAATTACCTTCTTTCTAAAAGAATCATCACCACTCCCACAAGTCCCAATCCCTTGTAGACAATCTTATTAACATCAAGAATAATAATACACTCTTAACAATAATCTTTATCATCAACTCTTTTAACAAGGGCATGCAGCCACAAGTCATCCTCATGAGACACACATGAATAAATCATATATTTTTTTTCAACCCTTCACCTATTAGCAATGCTTATACTAATTTTGTACACAAACTCAATTTAGCGGTTATCGTAGACATTTAACGAATTATACATTTATGGAAGAATTTATGGTCCATTCTCTATCTGCGTTCCCACTAGCAAATATGAGACCAACAAGCAACCAATTAAAAGAAATTTCCAGATTATTATCCACTAGGACAACAGTCAATTACATCCTCATCTCTCCCTTCCTTCACAATTAAATTTATCCATTGAGGTCAAGTAATCCAACCGGTTTAGCAACCTAAACAATTTTTAATGATCAACCTTCTCATCAAAGATATACCGTTATCCTACCACTCTTCCATCAAGTAAACAAAGATCGCCAACTACATCCCATCAATTCATCTATTAGTGATGCTCAACACCCTACTTAATACATTATAATTGCACCTTGCAATTACATATGATCAAGACTTATCCATAAAAGATAACTTTCAAGATGAATATCCACTATGACACTAATCTAACACCTTACGGACTTATCCATCCCAATGGATTAGGTTAATCGATTGAGTCCAAAAATCCGATCGCTAGAGAAGCTTACCAAAATTATCACCTATAGTGATCAAACTAGTTTCATCAACGTTCCATACTTCTTAATAACTCTTCTGACCCCAATTAGGTATGGACAATCTTTTATCGCTACCCATCGTAATTACTCTATGACAACATCACATTAATCAACTCCAAGTCCAAATATCCGGTTAAGACCAATCATGCACCATCAGCTGCGGATTCGACTTGATAACTCAAACCTTATCAATGAATTTCTATGTTTAACACCTTTCGCTTAAACATATCAAGACCTCACAAAAGGATTTTAACTCCCTTCAGAAAAAAGAGGCATTAACTTCAAAACTCGAAATAATTCAAAAGAAATACATAAAGCCAAAGCTTTCACATGATAAAGAGTTGAAAGAAAAAAGTCATTAAGATGAACAGTTTTAAATATAAAACTTAATGTTTATTTCATTCTGCAACTCGCAAGCTGCAAAATTTGCCTCTTGAAGGTCCTTCAGTGGGTCTTTTATCATCCCATGGCTTCTACGCTTCAGCTTTTACATAGTTGAGTGTAGAAATTAAGGTCTTTTCGTCATCTCTAGACCTCCAGAAGGTTAAAGTTGACATGAATATTGACTGGGTGGTCAAAATAAAGTTAAGACTGCTCATAATCAAATACTTGCGATCTGACTGCCAGTTGGTAGAGCTCAGCTTGCTTCTACTTCAGCAAAACATGTTGCCTATGGTATTCCCGATGGTGGCAACTTGTTCAAGAGCTCTCTGAACAAAGAAATATAGTGAGAAAAGGGAAAAATCCAAATATGGAAGTGTTTGCCATCGAGTACTTAGAAAAATGGTTGACCGAGCAAAATTGACATACACCCTTTCAGAATCTTGAAGTTCATCATAAATATGTCCTCTATTCGGAATATCCTTAGGGTGTGGAACTCAGTCACGAGACCTGAATGAAGAAGATCAGATGGTTGGTGGGTTGTAGAACTCGCGGAAGAAGTTGAAGAAGTCTTCGTCTTCTTCTTCTTATTCGTCGTTGGCAGCAGCAACAATTCCTCATTGAGGAGCAGGAGGAACATCCTCTGCGACTTCCTTTCCATCGCGGTAGTCGGAGGGTTTTCCTCCATCTTGACTAGATGCTTCTGGCGATCGTAGGACCAAGTCCCTTGTTCGATTATTGATATCCTCAATAACCGTCTCAATCACCATAGCAGTTGGATCTTCAACCATCCTCGCCTCCACTTCTGCGACCAGTGGTCGTTGCTGCCCCAGTGATAGCGATTTCCTCCATTGCCACCACAAGGATAGTAGTCGATTCCTCGACCACCTCCTCTGTTGTCTCTTCGACTGCAGGAGAAACAATTGTTGTCTCTGCAACTGTAGGAGAAATAATTGCAGTCCTATCGACAGAAGCAACCCTGGGGGCCAGAGAAGCGGGACTAAAATTTTAGAGAGAAGAAAACATGTCAAGTTATGTCAAGAAAAGGTAAATACAAATTTTACGCTTTTAAGCTTTACATACCTTGGCTTTCTGGAGATAATCTTGAATCCATAAGAAACCTTCCCCAAAGAAGATTTCTTTTTCTTCTCTTCATCCATCCCACTTTTTGTGACACATTCAGCCTTTGGAAGGCTTTCAGTGCCATGAGATTGAGAGGCTGAGGCTTCTTCGATCATGTCTAGTCGAAAGTATTCTTGGGGATTGGGACCTCTACGACTATGTCTGGTCGTAGATCTTGATCAAGAGCTATAGCTCCCAAAGCTTCCTGCCCCTCTTGGTGATCAAAACTTGTTTTGACCACCGGAGGAATAGCACTTGCTTCGACCATAGGTTCTACTGTCGCAGAAGTATCCTTCATAAAAGACATAAAGATTTTTTAGTTCTCATTTTCCAATTGCTTGATAAAGCCACGAGAAGCGAAAACTGAAAATGTCTTGTTGTCATAGTAGAATGGTACCTTGGCCTTAGGGGCTTTCTGCTTAAGCACTTCGACCACTCCTCTTTTCTCTGCAGCAACCACGTTTGCAAAGAATTTACTGAAGGGGATGGTCGGAGGAACGGAGCTTGAGCATTCGCCCTTCTTGTTGGCGGCCTTCACAAGGCAACGTCTTTTAGCCCAGAGGAACTCTATCTTCATCTGGCCCCGTTTCAACAACCCTCAATTCGACCTTGTCTTGACGGTCTGACATGTCCACTTTCTGCAAAAGTCAGAAAAAGCACATTATTTAATGGTCGAATTCTACGACCAAAGAACCCTAAAAATGAAATCAATTTTTGATTACCCTTAGTTGTTCTATCATTTCCTCTGCGAACACGACCGCCAATATTCGAGGAACCCCTCAAGTGCGTATTGAAGCTTTTTCACAAATGAGTTTGATTCGAGCGTGAATCTCATTTTGTGAGAGATCTACAATTGTAAAGAATATAATCAATAATCAAGCTCAAAATTAACCAAAAAGAGCTAAGTTGAATGTTTCTTTACCTTCTTCGAAATCCGTGGTTGGGTGGGTAGTCCCCGAGTACATTCACATGGGGTGTGCTTGATTCTTCAGAGGACTCTGATACGGCGCGTGATGAAGTCTCTCACCATGTGTCATCCAGTAAGCCCTTCTTTCTTCAAGTCTTTGATGGATTGAATGTAGGGGGTGATCTAGTCGAGGTTGCTTGGAGACAAGTCCCAGGAGGCACTTTTGTCTGCAAGCTTCCCCGTGAAGATGAGGTTGTCTTCTTTGGATATTTTCCAGTAAAACCACCTCTTCCTCTATCCTGGCCATGACGACCGGGTGAACATCTGAATATACTCCTTCGACTTCCCATCGTGGAGCTTCAGACCGCAGCTATCTGCGATTCTGTTGTGCTTGCTCACCCCATAGTAATACTGAAAGAGCTCCAAATCTAGGAGAATCTCCAGATAAGCTTCGCATGGGTAGACGAATACACTCAACATTATGATAGAATTGGGAACAAGGTTCACCAATTCCATCCCAAAGTGTTGAAGTACGAGCGTGAAGAAAGGGTGAACTAGTAATCGAAAGCTACATTCACAGCACGATTGAAATACTGGAATGTTGCCCTCTTCACCCGAGAGCCAATGTTGTCCTTCAGCATTGGTCCACTTCGCGTAGGCTCGCTTCGGGGGTCTTCTCGGCTACGACCAAAGATTTTATTTTCTTCTTATCCATCTCTGATTTCTCCCACTTAGAAGCGGTTCTGACCATCTCTTCTAAGCGAGCTTGATTTGGATTTGGAAAAGTTTGGGAAGAGCTTGCGATTTTGTTAGTGGCGGAGAGAACAAGAACTCGAATAGCAATCCAAGCAAATAGGGAAAGTAAAAATCTTGGGTCACGCCCATGGTAGATTTTTATAGCTGCACACATGAGTTGGAAATCGTGGGAACTCAACAGTTGCCATCTCTTCGAGAACCGCTCCAGCGGACAGATTTATGAGAGTCAATTTGGATTCTTTAATTTGTCCATTCAGGAAAAGTGATTCTGAATTTACAACATAAATAAAATTACCTTCTTGACTAAGTTTATTTCTGGTCAAATGAAATATCAGTCGAAAATACTTTGCTTCCGACTACTGTCCTACGACCTCCTTTCCAAGTAAGTTATTTTCACTTAAAGTTGGGGGGCTAGATGAAAAGGATCTAGTAAACCTCAATTATTTAATTTGTTTATTTGTAATTGTCATAGATATCAATATCCTCATGATAGTCTTAAGTATAGCCCTTATCATGCATACGAAAAAAGCTTAAGATGATTAGTTGTAAACCATCCTACGACCACCTTGTATGGTCGTAAGATGTTCTACGACTACCTGGTGATTGTATGTCTTTCTACGATCACCTCACAGTCGTAAGCCTTTCTACGACCAGGTCAATTACGACTATGCTATAGTCAACAAAGTCTACAGACATGTGGGCCCAATTGACTAGGGAATCTTATACGTTGTGTTTAAGATACAAAACAGTTAGCAAACGCTATTATCCTCCAGGATAACTGCATGTATTACGTCTCTGTCTCTGATGATAACAGTCAGGCGACGTGGGGGTGTTATCTCTTTGACAATAACTTCCATCAACGTGTGTATTTTATCAAGCGTTGAGGTGCCTTTTGGCTTGGAGAAATTGTCATGCCTTCATGCGTTATATAAAGACTGAAGTTAGTGGACATTGGGGCAAATCGGGAGGAGACATTAAGCATTAGTTTGCTTCCTAATTGTAAAGACCATAGTCAATACATCAACACAAGAGTAGGGTTGTTATTCTCTCAGGAGAAGGCCTGAACTTGTCTAAATCTCTGTGTCTTCCTCTGCGTGGTTCTAATTCTAGGAGACCCCCGAATATTCATACGTAAGATCGATACTACATCATTGACAACTTCACTCTCTCTCACGGTCGACTCAGATGAGGCAAGGGTGAGGGCAGCGACAAGCTGTGATGGTGGAGCTCTGACGAAGATGCGAGTGTGGTGCATTCCTAGGCCCAAAGAATCAGCTTTTGTCGGCGTGAAGTGACGGGGACAATGAACACGGTCGGAATGGAGCAGCGATGAGTCCACCGAACTAGGAGGGACGAAGTCGTCGACATCGCATCCAATGAACTTCGCAACCTCGCAAGTTCAGAGGGCTGAGAAAGTAAAATGCAAGTTCAGCTAAGTGTCAACAACCTCACAAGTTCAGAGATCTACGGTACAATTTTCTCTTCAAAATATATACAGAGTCGTGTACAAGTCTGAGAGAGTATGATAATGAATTTTAGTGTATCTTTACGCACTGAGATCATTGTTGATGTCGACTCTAGATACTTGGATAATAACACCTGTGGATGATTGAATTAGACTATGGGGGAGTTCGTCATCAAGACAACATATAGAAAAAATAGATCTTAGCGTGGCACCTAAACCACTTTCCACACTTCTATATATAGCGTGTTGCTAGGAGAGATGGAAGTTAGAGTCGAGAATGGTAAAACAACATGCCTATGGCCCTGTTTGTTTAGGCTTAGGTTTTTTGGCTTATAGCTTAAAGCCAGTTTTTGGCTTAAGTAGCTTATAAGCACCTAGTTTTTAAGCCAACCGAGGGTGTTTGACAATCTGGCTTTTTATGGACTAGTTGTCTTTTTTTTGTTCGAAATATCTAAAATATCCTTGATCATGTCTTGATAATACCAAACATATTTTTGCAACCAACTATACCAAATTCTGATATCAAAGTTCGAGGACGTCGGTTCAGAGACCAAATTTACACATCACAATTCATTGATATGAATGTATTTTGTACTTTTTTTAATCAAATTTGAAAATGGCAACATATGTATAATTTTTTTACTATGTAATTTCAATTATTTTGACCTAGCCGATTGATAAGTAACAATTCGAAAGGCACAAAACTGCATCATTGTTTTGACTGATGGTTCATGAAGGTACAAAACTACACACAAATTTTGTTCATGTGGTACATACAGAAAGCTACACACAAATCACATTGCCAAGTTCTTGTTAATCATTCTGCAAGGTAAGATACTGCAGTACAGATGGACCTATTATACAAATTTATGAATCAAATTGGGCAAAATTACACACAGCCAAGATTTCAAAACAAGTTGTATGCATATTTCCAATCAACTCTTCTATTCGCCTTAACTGAATGAAAATCTTGCCACGGATGTAACAACTCTCGAGGCCAAACCCATGTCAATCAAAGCACTTGAAAAAATGTACATATACATCACTTAGCATGAACCTACGGGGTGAGTATCTTCTCTCAGCCCTGCCTCTTAAGTCATGATTTCTATGATCTCATGGGAGAACGGTCAATAAGGTGGAAGTTTTATAGAAAGAATCACTATGTCACTAAAAAAGTTGGTGGGGATATACAGAGACAAGGCAACACACAAACCCATTAAGCTTACCACAACCTTGAGCCATACAATTATTTGATTAGCAATAAGAAGCAGAGGTTCCAGGATAAGTTTTATCCCTGTTGTTCCCAAACGGCAATAGGGATTTTATTCCTGGGTGGGAAGATTTTCCCTTGGAGCTGAGGAGGATTCCATGTGCTCTCAAAATCCCCCACAGGGATTTTGCCTCTTGGTTTTTCTACCCCTTACTTCCAAACAAGCACATGGGCGGCTTCCAGCCTCGGGAAAAGGGGGGAGCAAGCCGTTTGGAACGGCTTCCAGCTTTTTCGAGCGAAAAGCCTAAGACGAAGCTGTTCCAAACAAGCCCTAGCAAGCTGTTTGGAACGGTGTCAGTGTTTTAGAACCAAACTTACGTAAAGATTGTTTGATTCGGGGGGTTCCTCTAGGCTCAAAATCACACAGAGATGGAGACACAAGGATTTTTATACAGGTTCAAGCCTTCTCCTAGGAGAATAGCAACCCTACTCCTGTGTGTATGTATTGAGTATGCTGGATTACAAGATGGAGCCAAAGGCTAGAGTATTGTGCTTCTAATTAGCTTCTTTTTTTCCCCTTTTCTCTTGTCCTGGTGATCCCGCCTTTTATACAGTCCTCGAAGTGTACCGTTGTATCTCCAGTCTAAAGGCCGCCTTAATGTTCCAAATCGTGGAGTCGTTACTCGAGGTTATTATGGGAGTAGTAATGTTCCCATGTTGCCAGGCAGTTATCACTATAACAAGGAGTTTAAATCATGCCATTATTCCAGAGAATAACAGCGTAGTTTACTGCCCCATATACTTAAATATGGTGTGAAAGATTCCTTGGTCGACTGGGCCCATATGTCTGTAAGCCCTATCGACTAGAAACTGGTCGTAGAAGAGCTTACGACCAGATGGTGGTCGTAGAAGAGTTTACGACCACAGATTAATCGTAGTAGAACTTACAATCATGGTATAATCGTAGGAAGACTTACGACTATGGGGTGGTTGTAGAATACCTTACGACCTCCGGCTTCTCCCTTATGAATAAGGGGTATACTCAAGGACCATATGACGTCATTATTATCCATAATGTGAATTACAGATAAATAATCAAATTAGGATTATTATATCCTCGTCATCTAGCCCCCCAGCTTCAAGTGAAAATAACTTACTTGAAAAAGGAGTTTGTAGATGATCCTACGACCAGTAGTGGTCGTAGAACAGTGGTGGTCAAAGGAAAACTCTTCGACTAGTGTTTCATTTGACCAGAAATTAACTTGGTCAAGAAGGTTGTAAAATAATCTTACGACTTGCAAGGTGGTCGTAGAAGATCTTACGATCACCAGGTGGACGTAGTACTGAGGTCAGAAGTAAAATCTTTCCGATTGATGTTACATTTGACCAGAAAAAGACTTGGTCAAGAAAGTAATTTCGCTTGAGGTGTAAAGACTAATCTGATTTTCTCGAGCAGACAAATTTAAGAATCTGAATCGACTCTCACAGACATGTCTGTTAAAGCAGTTCCCGAAGCGGTGGCAACCGTTGGGTCGCCACGTCTTTAACTCGAGCATGCGATTATAAGTATTCATCGTGCGTGAGACTAAGGTCCTTTACCTTCCCCCAAATCGCTCTCATTGTTTAAGCTTTTGAGTTCTCCACCGTCGACCAAATTGAACTTCCTCCCGAAATCTTCCTAAACCCAAATCCCCAACCCTTGGGAGAAATAGCCGGATCCGCTCCCCAGTGGGCCGAATCGGAGATGGACGCGACCAAGATCAAGGCTTTGGTCGCCGCCGAGAAGATCCCGAAGGAGGAGTTTGTGAAGTGGATCGAGGCTGCTGGGCAGCATTGGCCGTCGGGGGAGATTGGGCAAATCCCTGTTTTCCAAGCGTTCTGTGAGTGTGGTCTTCGATTGCCCGCTCATCCTTTTCTTACATTGGTGCTC
Organism: Phyllostachys edulis; assembly: GCA_036346405.1. Classification (NCBI taxonomy): domain Eukaryota; kingdom Viridiplantae; phylum Streptophyta; class Magnoliopsida; order Poales; family Poaceae; genus Phyllostachys; species Phyllostachys edulis. Next base: position 61,724,295 of record CM070561.1, on the reverse strand, counting down.
GAATACTTCCAGGTGGAGTTGGTGAATCTCGTTCCCAATTCTATCACAATGTTGGGGGTGTTCGTGTATCTATGTGAGGCCTACCTGGGGATTCCGGCCGACTTGGAGTTGTTCCGGTACTTCTACGGAATTACCAGGTTGGCTGGAGTTGCCGGTAGTTGCAGTCTGAAGCTCCACGATGGGAAGTCGAAGGAGTACATTCCGACGTTTACTCGGTCGTCGTGGCTGGGGTGGAAGAAGAGGTGGTTCTATTGGGAGATTACCAATGAGGACAGCCTCTCCTTCACTGGAAAGCCAGCTGAGAAGATCTCTGCTTGGGATTCGACTCCCAAGGATCTTGGTCGGATCGCGCCCTTCATTCAAGCCATTGCATACTTGAAGGAAGAGGGGCTTACCGGATGGCACGTGGTGAAGGACTTCATCACGCGCCGCATCAGTCCTCTGAAGAAGAGGGCTCATCTGATGTGGAGGTTTTCGGGGATACAAGACCCGACCAGGGATTATGACCAGGGTAAGTAAACTTCTAGCTTTAGCCTTCTCTATGTTCATTTTGATCTTGGCTTATTGGGAGTTTTATTTGTCTTTGCAGACCTCTCACAAGAGGAGGTTGACGCTCGGGTCAAGCTCATCTGTGAGAAGCCCCAGCCAACGAACGCGGAGGTTCCTGAGATCCTCGCGATCCTGTCCCCAGAGGACAAGGTGGAGCGCCTAAAGGTAATCAAGAATTGATTTTATCTTCAGAATTTTGTAGTCATAGAAGAACTTACGACTAGATACTGGTCGTAGAAAAAGCTTACGATCAGGTACTGGTCGTAGAAATGCTTATGACTAGGGGGTTATCGTGGAAAGACTTACGACGAGGTAATGGTCGCAGAAAAACTTACGACTGCTTTGTAATATCCCTCTTTCTGATTTCTGCAGAAAGTAGGCATGGAGAACCGTCAGGACGACGAAGAAGGCGAACTGATGGTTATCGGTGTGGTAGTAGAGTCGTTTGATTCTCCCCCGGCCAAGAAGCGTCGGCTCATCCAAGTTGCAGACAAGGGAGGCGTGAGCTCGAGTTCTTTTGACCCAATTAGGCCTTCTACAAAATTTACTGCGGATTTAGCTGCTGCAGCAGAGGTTACGGAGGTTGAAGTACTCGAGCCTCTCAAGCGCAAAGCCCCCAAGACCAAGGTACCCTTTTATTACGACAATAAGACTTTCGCAGTTTCTGCCTCTCGTGGCTTTGCCAAGCGACTAGAAAAGGAGAACTGGAAGAGTTTTATGTCTTTTGTGAAGAAAACTCTGCGCGGCCAAAGAAGACTGTGGTCGAGGGCGAGGTTGCCCCGAGGTGGTCGAGACAGGTCTCGACCATCTGGAGAGCCAGGAGGCCCAAGGAGCAGTCGTGCTCGCTCAAGACCTATGACCAGACGTGGTCGTGGCCATCCCTCAACTCGATTCTTGACCAGACGTGGTTGAGAAAAAGTCGAAGAAATCTTCTCTAGGGAAGGCTTCTTCTAAATTCAAGATCAAGTCCAGCACTCGAAGGTTTGTAAAAAGACAAGAGTGTAAGAACATCATTTACCTTTTGCTTTTTACCACCTCATCGTGTTTTCCTTTTTGTGATCTTAGCCCGGCTCCCCTCACCATCAAGGACGTTCCTGTCGAGGTACCCACTGTTGTCTCTCCGACAGATGGAGGAATGACGGTGGCGGTGGTCAAAGGATTGTCCATTGTTCGAATGGTGGAAGGTGTCATTGGTGCTGAAGCGACTACGACCACTGGAGCGGTCGTAGAGCCAGAGGCGAAGATGGTAGCGGCGGAGGCATCTAGCCATGGGGGTGAAATATTCAATTATCGCACTGGGAAGGAAATTGCTGCAGACGTTCCTTCTGGCTCCCAAGGTCAAGCTACTGATGCCGCTACCTCTGAAGGAGAAAAAGGGTTCGTGTTCTTCGACCATTCCTTTGGGTTCTTCACTCCTGCCATCGTCGTGGGCTCTCGTGCATTCAGATCTCGTGATCGCGCTCCTCACCCTAAGGACATTCCCAACAGAGGGGATGTTTTCGACGACGAGCGCCTCGAAAGGGTATGGTGGAACCGAGTTGAAGAGATTGATGAACTAAGGGACCCCACGAGGGTAGTGTCTTCATTTGCTCGGACAGCTATGAATGTAAGTATCTGAAGTTCAGCATTTACATACATGCCTTTTCTTGCATCTCACTACCTTTCTTTATGTAAAAAGCGTTGGAACAAATTGTTACTGTTGCTGAATACAACAGGCAACTTGTCCAACTATGACAAAAAAAGCGGTACTCTGCGAGCAGGCAGAGAGGTGGTAAGTAACTGCTTTTTGTAGTCTTTTATGCTTCGACCACTTACACAGTACTTGCGGGGATTGTCGTAGAAGATCTTACGACTAGGTACTAGTCGTAGGAGAACTTATGGCTAGGGCATTGTCGTAGAAAGACTTACGACTAGTTCTTGGTCGTAGAAGAACTTATGACCGTTTGTTTTATGCTGACGTCTACTCTTGCCCTTTGTAGTTTCAAGAGCGACAAGAAGTCCTTAACTGATTCTCTCGACTATGAGAAAGCCAAGACGAAAAAGCTAAGTGATAAGAATGAAGACCTCCTGAATAAGCTTCAGGAGGCAAACTCTGTAATCCAAAGGTTGCAGGGACGATTGAACGGTAAGTGCTGAACTTAAGACCGTTTACGACCTTCTTTTCTTTTTCTGATTCTCATTCCTTTTCAGAAAAAGACCAAGAGGTCCAAACGTGGGAGCGGCGCTACATAAAGGACGCTGCTTCTTATGCTGAAGAAGTCAAGAAGTTAGATTCTCGACTAGTTGGTAAGCAAATTTTTACCTGTGATTGGTTGTGTTTTCCTCTCGAGGTCGTTTTATCTAACTGGTCTTATTCTTTTCAGAACAAGCAGTAGAAATAAAACGACTCCGTGAGGCATCGACTCGCAATCAAGAGGAAATCAAGGCTTCGAAGATCAATCTTCAAGACAATGTTTCACTTCTGAACAATGTACTCGGTGGGCTTCATGCTGAGGATATTACTCCTCGTGAAGACACGATATCTGCTCACTCGAGTGCCATTGGCGATCAAGTCAGAACTTTGCAAAAGTTGGTGACTACCCTGAAGGCGAACCAATTCGAATCGATAAAGGATGCGGTCAAAGAGGGAATAAGATTTGTTTTAGCAAAACTTAGAGCCCACGACCCCAGCCTTAATCTACAACCCGTCATAGACGACTTTGTCTGCCCTGAAGCAGAAGCGAAGCAGTTAATGATGGAAATGCAGTCGACCGTCAATACAGTCACGGATGATATGCAAATAAGATCTCCTTCATCAGAGTAGTCTGTACCAGGGTCCTGAGTCCTGTAAAGACAAGTTTTTGTTGATGTTGATATAAAATCCTTCCTTCTTCCTGAAAATTATCTTGTCGAGTAGTTAGTAACCCATAAGATAATGAATGGAAAAAGAGCAAGACTAAGAATTGAAGTCAAGTTAATAAATATATCCTAGCTCCCGACTATTTGCTTGGTTTATTTAGATAAACCAAGTAAATAGTGTTAAATGGGTTTTTTTTTAAAGAAAGGTTTAGCTAACTTGTAGTTTTTCGATCACGATTATAATGCACTGGTCGAAAGAGTAGTAATGAGTCGACACTAGGAAGTTCCTTCTAGTGGGCAGGACCACGTGCAGAGAGAAAAGGCTTCGACTAGGTGATGTTACCATCTTCGACCAGATTAATCAAATCAAGAACGGTCAACTTGAGTTACATAAACGTCTGGAGTTCCTTAAAAATCCGTTCAACTTATTCCAGTACACTCAATAGGTTTACTCTGGTAGCAAGAGTTAGAAACAGGACGACGCTAGGAAGTTCCTTCTAGTGGGCAAGACCACGTGCAGAGAGGAAAGTCTTCGACTAGGTGTTGCAACTTCCTCTGACCAGTTAAAACGAAGCGAGTTCACCAAAAGTAGTCGAGCAAATTTGAAAAGTGTACTCTACTTAATTTATTTTTCAAAAACAATGAATGAAGAAATAAACTAAGGTACTAAGAGTCGGTTTGACATTATTTCGACCATGTTTTAAACCCAAGTTCTTTGTGTTGGCAGCAAAAAGGGAGGAACGAGTCAACACTAGGAAGTTTCTTCTAGTGGGCGGGACCACGTGCAGAGAGAAAAGGCTTCAACTAGGTGATGTTACCATCCTTTAGACCAGTGTAAAGATGAACTGGGTACTGGTCGTAGAATGTCTTACAACCAGTGTATTGTCGTAGAAAAGCTTACGACTAGGAACTGGTCAAAGGCAGACCTTTGACCAAGGTATGGTTGAAAAAATTATCAAAGCACTTACTCAAAGTAAGACAATAAAGATAGAAAGAACATGATGCTTTATTGTATGGTTGGTCAATTACACATAGAATTTGCGTAGCTGGTCGATATTCCAAGAATTAGAGAGAATCCGGTTGTCCTCCATTGCCAGTCGTACCGAACCTGGTCGCATAGCTTCGACCACTGTGTAAGGACCATCCCACTTGGGGGAAAGTTTGTTCCGATTAGACTGGGATTGAATTTTCCTCAATACCAAGTCACCTACAACAAGGCTACGAGGTTGGACCTTACGATCATAGTATTTGCGTAGGGCTTACTGGTAGACTGCTAAACGGAATAAGGCTTGATTTCTCTTCTCTTCGAGTAGGTTAATGTCATCCGCTCGAAGTTGTTCTTGGGATGAGTCGTTGAAACTCTCGACTCTTGTAAACTTGATCTTAGTTCTGGTGGAAGCATGACTTTGGCGCCGAAAACTAGGAAAAAAGGTGTTTCGCCTGTTGCCCGACTAGCGGTCATGCGAACTGCCCATAATACTGAGGGTAATTCTTGTACCCAAACCCCGAGCACTTAACAAGCTGGTTGAAGACTCGAGTTTTAATTCCCTGTATTATTTGGTCATTCGTTCTTTTGACTGCCCCATTGCTTTGGGGATGGGCGACAGAGGTGTAACACAGCTTGGTACCCAACTCGTCGCAAAATTCTTGAAATTTTGCGCTCGAAAATTGTTTATCATTATCTGTGATTATTCGACTTGGGACTCCAAACCGAGTAATCACGCTTCTCATCATGAACCGTTTTGCGGCTTTCGTTGTTATCCCAGTCACAGGTTCGGTTTCGATCCATTTTGTGAACATATCAATAGCCACAAAAGGAACTCGAAGCCTCCTGGAGCTTTTGGGAACGGTCCTAGGATATCGAGACCCTAGGTCGCAAAAGGCCAAGATAGAGGAATTGTTTGCAATGCCTGAGCCGGTTGGTGTATTTGCCTGCTATGAAACTAGCATTGTACACATTTCTTAACCAACTCTTTGGCATCGTAGAGAGCTGTTGGCCAGTAAAATCCTTGTCGAAAGGCTTTTCCGACCAACATTCTGTACGAAGCGTGAGTTCCACAGATGCCCCCGTGTATGCCGTGAAGGAGGTTTAGTCCCTCTCTCGACGGTATGCATCGCATGAGTACCCCTTGAGTCCCTCGTTTATAGAGGACTCCTTCGACCAAAGTATACATTTTGGCCTTTCGGGATAAACGATCTGCTTCAAGATCATCGTTGGGTACGGAACTCGTCTGAAGATACTTATAGATGGGATTCATCCAAGTATCCTCGTATTCTAGAGAGACTGTCTCAATCGGAGATGTCTCTGGTGTCTCCACCAAAGACGGCTTCTAGAGTTGTGTGACGCCCCGTGTCATTACCCCAAGGGTAATCACACTTAGGCATACGGATTACTATTCGTTTGCTCAGTAGAACACTGCTCCAACGAATAGTAAGCCTTCATCAAGGTTACGCAGCAGAATAATAAGATAGAAACTGTACCTTTTTATTCCAGTAATAGCCACGCAAGGCTATGGTTCTTAATACAAATATTATTCAGCTACAAAAAGGAACTTCTCCGCTTCACTCGTCAGCTTTGAGGTACTGGCCGCCTATTCGTCCCACGCGTCAAACATGGTGCCCATTTCGCTCTGGTCCTCGTAGTCTATGCCTTCTCCTCCTGCGGTTGCTTCGGTACCTGCATGTCCTCCGTCCCACTCAGGATAGCTCCTAGCCGGACTAGGATCTACAAAGGAGAATACTAACAAGGTTGAGTACACAAGTGTACTCAACAAGCATTAATAGCAAAGGATGCACAGGATGCACTATCTCTAATTGTTATCACAATTTCTAAATCATCTCATTTAGAAAGTAGATCATTAAAACATTTTAGGTGGCAGACTTTAGTACTGAAAACACTACTAGTCACTCAGAGAGACGATAGACCCCCTGTGGTTCCCGTAGACTCCAATCCTGGAGACTGGCATGAATTCATGATTTTACATAGCACTGCGCAGGCTTTGTACCACTTTACCCATAGCTATTCTGAACTCTCTATAAACAGGGTTCACCACATTTCCTTTGATGCAGTTTCGAGATCAGAATACAGAACGTTTTCCAAGTTACGTGAATTTATTTCTCCACCCACTACCTTCCGTCAGTGTTGACCTCGTCACCCACCGAGTTCTGGTAATGTTGGTTGAGGCAGCTTCTGTCCTGCACTCAACACTCCACCTTAGCGCTATAGTGCCTTGGATCCCCCACTTCCGAACTTCCCCTACCGGTCCTGGGTTCCTCCATCACACTCACACATATATAACTTACCCATTGTGGAGAGCATAGTCACGTAACAAGGTAGCATTTTCTGCCCGCCGAAACGGAAAAATGGTTGGTACTGATTTTACGGCATCTGACCGAGCAAGAGTTGGTTGGTCCTTATATTTTAACCATATGTAAAGGGTCCCACTTCCTTGCCTCATCTCTTACCTGCCAAGGGCCCCCTTTACCAGCCATAATATTCTCATATCACTTTCTTTCATCATCCTCACTTCATTCATCATTCTCAATTCTTTCTCATTCATCTTAATCATCTTTATCTCATTCATCCAATTTAAGTTTTGGAAAACAATTTTGATGCAATTAACATAATTAGTGCAATATACGGTTTACATTTAAATTAACTAGATTTATGTTCAAGATAATCGCTTGCCTTTGTATATGGTAGGAAAGGTCGGTGCGGACGAAACTCTGATCAGCTGCTCCCGTCGGTGCCGGTTCGTCTTCGGTAGCAATACGGTAGCACGAATAATAATATAAGTAAATACATAGTTGATTTTGAGTGATATAATAGATACCTAAGTTAGTGACTTCTAGTTGTTAGCATAATTTTATTTAAATAAAACTTTTCGAGATCTAACACTAAGTTAGCACTCCCCAAAATAATCGTTCCACTGTCTATGCGCACTAGGGTCGAAAACCCGAGGTTCCCACTTAACTAATTAACAAGATTGAATCGCTCACAAGGCCCGACTAAATACCCGCGACGCACGACATCACTACACAAGCCGGTTATTCTATCAACAACAGAAATAACGGCTACTCAACTCATGTTAGCAATTAATCCACAGATTGATTTTAAGTTGGTTAAATTCGACAAGATCCAAGTTAAATTATTTGGACGCAGATTAAATAGCTAACAAATATATAATTAATCACTACTACCGAAAAAGCCATTAATCGCCGCAAATAAGTAAAATCTATCCCTTTTCCTAATATTCTACCTAATCAAAAATCTAATTTCTAATCTACCCCAACTCTCTCTCTCTCTCTCTCTCTCTCTCCCTTTCTACATAGACGACCAAAACCACACACACACCCACAGCTCACAAAAATTTCACATTCACCTTCTTCCCCAAATTAGACGTCTCTCCCCCCAAAATTCCTCCAACCCCTCCCTCAAATCGACTCCGCCACCTGGGGCTCATGGCCCGGCCGCCACTGGCCCGGCCGCCTCTGCCGAGCCTGCTACCTCCGTCGGTTCCCTCTACCACAGCCATGGCCCGGCGCCGCCAGTGGCGTCGTCGCGCTCTTGCCTCCCGTGCTGCTCGCCTTGACTGATCTCTCCACGCCACGATCCTGCTCCACTGCATGCTCCTCGCCTCCTCTCGGCTTGGTCCCCACCGACCTGATGCCCCCGGCGCCCTCCTCTTCGGCGTGGCGAGGGCAGCCAAGGCGATCTCACTGTTGTCTGCGGCTCGACCCGACCCTGCGCTCCCGACCCGCCGCTTCATCGGGCCCTAATGGCCCGCCCGACGGCTCGGCCTCACGATCACTGGCGCATGGGGCGGGACATTCCTCCCAACTCATCCTCTAAGCTCTAGCTAAAAATGCTTATCTTGATATGCACAGATGGTTCAAGTGTTGATGATTGATAATGATGCATGGATGCAGGGCTTGGTGGTGGATTGGGGTGGAGATGGATGTTGGAGGAGCTGCTACTGCGGTAAGCACTCACCTAGAGCTTAATATGACCAAGACTTTACCTGATGAATGAAGATTGAGATGGATTTTGGGTTCAATGGTTTGCAGGGTGGTCGATGGTGCTCGAGTCGGTGACGACGATGGTGGATCCTGATGGTGCTGGTGTCGCCAATCGTCCTCCTACCGCCTTGTCGTCGCCGTTGCTCCTGACTCCCTGCTTGGGCTCCTTGCTTGAACTCCCCTGGCTCCTCTCCTGGACTTGGCTTGCTGCTGCTTCTGGACTCGATTGGAAGAGATGGCTATAGAGGTGAGGCAATGGGTTGAATGGTAGCTGTGAGGGGGATTTGGGGGGATGAAAGAGCTGCCGAGGGGGGGTGGATGTGGCTGTGCAATGGAAATGGAGGAATGAATGTCTGGGGGGAATGAATACAATGGGCTGGGGAGGTGAATGTGATGCCTGCGCACAAGGGGGGATGAATCTGAACTGGGTGCTGGTGCGGCTGCTATGTAGCCTGAGGAAGGTGGTGTGGCTTGGAGGCTTAGAAGGGAAAGGGGGAATGAACTGGCTCAAGGCCTTAGGAGCTGTGAAGAGGAAAGATGAATGTGGAAGGGGGGTGTTGTTGCTGTTGTTCTGATGCTATGAAAAGAAGAAGAGGGGAGGAATGTTGAGGACTTGAGGAACTGGTGATGCTGCTTTGAATGATACAGTGCTCATAAATGACTGATGTAATATCCTATTGTAAATGATACAATTGTTGATTTACTTATCTAATAAGAATTGGAAATGCAATTTTATTTATGACTTAATGCTATGGTGCACTGATGAATGCAAATGCAAATTTAATTACTGTCTTGATTCTATTGTTGAATGCAAATAATCACTTGTGTTTGAATGATGAGCTTGAATGAATGATGCAATGATGCAATGTTAGTTTTACTGACTGATGATGGAATGCTCGCGAAATGAACCCATCTAAACCAACGAGCTGACAACGAATTAACTGCTTAACAACGGTCTTAACTCTATCGTTAGGTTACCGCTAAGCCGAGGTTAATTACCGCTAACTACCGATTACTGCTACGCGATTACGACTAAAAACGCGGGTTCTCACAAGTTGCTCCAAGAAGACTCCTTTTGGTACTTGTGATCGAGAAGAAGCTATCCGAGCAAGCTGGTCCGCAAGGAAATTATCCTTTCGAGGGATGAATTGTACATCGAAACCAAAAAAATGCTTTTCAAGCTTTCAAACCTCCGATAAGTACCGAGACATGGTCGGATTAGAGCACTGGTACTCTTTTCTGACTTGATTCACGACTAGTTGAGAGTCTCCTCTCACGAGTAGTCGTCGAATCACGGGTGCTTTCACAACTCGTATGCCAGCTAGCAAACCTTCGTATTCTGCCACGTTGTTAATGACTTAAAAGTTTAATTGTATGACATACTTTAATGTCTCTTCGTTAGGAGATTCCAAGACCACCCTAGCCCCCGAGCCACTTAAAGTAAGTGAACCGTCAAAGTACATCGTCCACTGGTCGTGGGTATCGTACTGGGGATCCTGAACAGGTTCAGGATTTGTCCATTCGGTGACAAAGTCTGCCAAGATCTGGGATTTAATGGTCATTCGGGACACGAAATGGAGGTCGAACTTCCCAAGTTCTACTGACCATTTAGACATGCGTCCCGCTGCTTCCCTATTCTGGAGGATCACTCCCAAGGAAAACTCAAACGGCACAATTATCTTGTGCGTTTGAAAATAATGTCGTAGTTTCCTCGAAGATATAAGGAGGGCATAAAGAGGTTTTTGGACCTAAGGGTAATGCTCCTTAGGCCCGTGCAAAACTTCACTTACGTAGTACACTAGTCGTTGAACGTTTTCACGTTCTACGACTAGTACTACGCTCACTGCCTGTGGCGTGGCAGCTAGATAAATTAAGAGTGTCTCTTCTGGTTTCGGAGAAATTAGAACAGGAGCACTCGTAAGATATCTCTTGACATCCTCAAAGGCAGCGTTTGCCTCTTCCGACCACTCGAAACCCTCGTGCTTCCTTAGAAGTTTGAAGAAAGTTAGTCCTTTTTCTCCCAGTCGTGCGATGAAACGACTTAAAGCCGCCATACACCCTGTGAGTTTTTGGACTTCTTTCTTCGTGGTTGGAGGGCGCAATTGGACGATGGCCTTTATCTTTTCGGGATTTGTTTCGATCCTCGCAGAGACCAGAATCCAAGCAATTTTCCAAGAGACTCCAAACACACACTTCTCAGATTGAGTTTGAGGCGATGTTTTCTGAGGTTGTCGAACATCTCCTGCAAGTCTGAAACATGATCAAACCGTTTGATGTTTTTTACGACTAGATCGTCAACATAGGCTTCCAAATTCCAGCCTAGCTAAGGTGAAAAAGTTGATTGCATCAAGCGTTAAAAAGAAGCACCAGCATTTTTTAGACCAAATAGCATTTTGACATAATAAAATATACCAAATGGAGTAATAAGCGCGGTCTTTTCTTCATCTTCTAGACACATATTAATCTGATGGTAGCCAGAACATACATCTAGAAAACTTAATGTTTCGCAACCAGCAGTAGAGTCAACCAACTGATCGATACGAGGTAAAGGTAAATCATCTTTTGGACAAGCTTTATTAAGATCAGTAAAGTCAACACACATTCGCCACTTGCCGTTAGACTTCCTAACCATTACAGGATTGGCCAACCACTCTGAGTGGTCGACTTCTCTTATAAAGTCTGCTTTAAGTAGCTTATCCAATTTTGACCTTATAGCATCTCGTCGATCAGGGGAAAATCTCCGTAATTTTTGTTTTACGGATACTTTATCAGGCCGTAGAGCTAGCCTACGCTCAATCACTTCCCTTGGGACTCCGGGCATGTCGAATGCTTGCCACGCGAAGACATCTGCGTTTGTCCGGAGGAAAGTGATGAGAGTGTCTTCCTACTTGGGGTTGGAAGTATCCCCAATGTGAACAGTCTTAGAGGGCTCCTCCTGATCCAGGGGAACTTCTTTGACGTGGTCGTTTGGCTTAGGTGCAGCTTTAGGCTTCGACTGCTTGGTCAAAGGCTCCTCTTTTTCTTCCCGAGTTGGTATCTGACCAACCATCTCGAGGGATCGACGGTCACACATATGTGCCATCTTCTTATCACAATGAATTGTGATTACTCCTTTGGGACCTGGCATCTTAAGACATTGATACCCATAATGAGTTGTCATTAAGAATTTTGCCAAAGCTAGTAAATCGAGTATGGCGTTATATCTTCAGATCGAAATCGACCACATCAAAGGAGATCTTCTCTGTCCTGAAATTACTTGGTGAACCAAATGTTAAAGGAAGAGAAACTTGGTCAATGGGTTTGGCCGAAGACCCCGGTACAATACCATGAAAAGAATATCTTACCGGTCTTACCTTAGTCCTGGGAACTTACATCTCGTTCGGGGTACTCGTAAACAGAATGTTTAACGAGCTACCACCATCAATCAACACTCGATTTACTCGACAATTGTTGATGGTGGGTTCGACCATGATCGGGAAGTGACCTGGTCGAGTGGATGGGATCGGGCAGTCAACCTTCTCGAAAGAGATGGTGACTTCCGATCACTTCGGTAACTTATTGACCAGAGGAGGGTCGATTGAGTTTACCTCGCGTTCGACTGCCTTAAGTTGTTGCCTCGACTCGTATGCCGATGATCCCCCAAAGATGTGCTCGATGGTGTGCTCGGGATCTTGAAACGACATGTCCTCATTGTCGTCCGACTGTGTACGACCACTAGCTTGCCCTACCTCCTCAAGTGTAGGAAGTGGCCCTTTGTCATTGTAGTAGTCCTCGAGTTTTCGTTGGAAAACTCGGCAGTTGCGAAGGTCATGTCCTTCCTTTTTATGGAAAGGGCACCACCTAGGCTTATCGTTCTTCCGTTTTGGGCGCTTACCTTTGCCTCGATCGGAGCATTGCTTGGTACTTCGTGGCTCCTTATCGCTTACGGCCAACACCTCCTTAGAACCATTGGCTTGAGGCTTTTGGCATGCCTTGTTCTTAGATTTCTTGACATTTTTATCCTTCTTCTTGCCACCTTCGTCAGCCTCTTGAGGGTGTTGGTCATATCGATCGATGATTTTGGTCCACTCGACTACTTCATCGCGATCGGCGTCATCGATCACCATTTCAAGAGTTCGATGTGATGAGTTGGAGGGTTCAAAGCGATGTCCTCTGTAATTCTTCTGCTGCGGACTCTCTACTTAAAGGCTCTGATAACAAATGAGTTAGAAACCTCAGGAATTGAATTACGAACCTGACCGAACTGCCTGATAAATTGGCGTAGTGTCTCATGGTCATTCTATCTCATCCTGTGTAGGTCGTCCTCCTTCCCAGGGCGATGGTAGGTACCCTGAAAATTGGCAAGTAGAAGGTTACAGAGGTGTTGCCACGAGTAGATCGACTCGAGTGGTTAGTTTAACAACCATGATCGAGCGGACCCTTTGAGTACAGTCGGAAGATAATTCGCCATGACGCGCTCTCCTCCTCCTACTGCTCGGACAGCGGTCGTGTAGATCTGGAGAAACTCGATGGGATTTTGAGATCCATCAAACTTTTCCATGTTCCCTGATCGAAACCGCGGCGGCCAGTGAACTGCTCGGAGGTTAGACGAGAATGCCCGACATCCGGTAATCACATCGTAACGCCTCCTTTGCAGGAAAGAAGGGTTGATGTCGCCAGGTGATCGTACTCGACAATACCAGGTAATTGGTGAATCTGACTTATGATAAGTCTCGATCCTACGAGGGTAATACTCCTCGTATTTTATCTGTTGTTGCAGACCTCTGGGTCGAAGTGGTGAATGATCACCTCTCTTGGGAGCTTTTTTATCATTAGGCGTTCGAGGAACCCTTTTCCGGTTTGGGGAACGACGCAACTTATGGTGTTCTCCATGCGGTGAGTTATTCGAATGACTGGAAGCTGACGGAGTCGTACTGCTACAACTTCCAGAATGATGTCGGCGGGGACGTTTGAGCTTGCTCATCGTGCTTCGCAGCCTTCGTGCGATCTCTTCAGCAAAGAGGTTGTAGCTAGGTGCACAGGCAAGTTCTCGAGATGGGTTCTCGAGCAGATTGTTGATATGCTGGAGTTTCAGAGCTTCTTCCGACTGGTATTGAGCGCGCCCAGACAAATTTCTCTGAGCCGCTACTCGCTTCCGTCGGATTGTTCCAGAATCGTCCATACCTGATCTTTGAGCTTGGCTTAGTGAAGTGTGATGATCTCGAGGATTTCCCGCACGCTTATCAGAGTATTGACTCTGTTCATCGCCGGAGGTGTCCTCGCCATTGCCACGAGCAGTCGTAGGGTGTGATCGTCGAGGAGCGTCCTCAGTCCTATCTCTAGGAGAGTTTTTGCTACCTGAGGGAAGGACAAAGACCTCCCATTGATGATCTCCATTTGCGCTTGAGACCTCCTCGCTTGAGGAGTCGTCGAATGACACCATATGACGACTTGGAGCAAACCCCTCCAGGAAGGAGAATTCTGGGTTATAGCCGTCTCCGTCCGTAAGTGAGCCCTGCGTTGAGATGGTCGAACTCGCAGGAAGAGCGTGTTTGATCGCATACTTGGCTGGGCTAACCGGAGAGAGAGAACCACCAGGTGCTGATGAAGATCTGGAATTACGACTTCCAGGAGTTGTCACGCCAGGTTGGACTGCCTCAGGTGGACTTGAGCATTTGGAGAGGGAACCCTCGCCATGCTCGGGATAGCCCTCGTTGTGGTTGGATGGACCCTTGCCCTCTGAGGAAGCTGGTTCCTCATCCGGACGTATCGTTGTGGGGGATAAGGATCCCTCCTCAACTCTATTGATGGTATTGTCTCCTAGAGAATGATCTCCGGAAGTGACATCACCATCGGATGATGCAGTACTCGGCTCGTAGTTGAAACCGGCATCCATGTCGATATCTGCGTAATCGGCCAAGTCGAACTAGTTCTCCTCGTTCCACTCTCCTGCCATGAGAGCATGAGAGTTTGGAGAAAACGGAAGAAAAGCTGATGACTTGAAGATCCCCACGGTCGGCGCCAACTGTTGGTGTTTTAGAACCGAACTTACGTAAAGATTATTTGATTCGGGGGGTTCCTCTAGGCTCAAAATCACACAGAGATGGAGACACGGGGATTTTTATACAGGTTCAGGCCTTCTCCTAGGAGAATAACAACCCTACTCCTGTGTGTATTTATTGAGCATGCTGGATTACAAGATGGAGCCAAAGGCTAGAGTATTGTGCTTTTAATTAGCTTCTTTTTTTCCCTTTTCTCTTGTCCTGATGATCCCACCTTTTATACAGTCCTCGAAGTGTACCGTTGTATCTCTAGTCTAAAGGCCGCCTTAATGTTCCAAATCATGGAGCCATTACTCGAGGTTATTATGGGAGTGGTAATGTTCCCATGTTGCCAAGCAGTTATCACCATAACAAGGAGTTTAAATCATGCTATTATTCCAGAGAATAACAGCGTAATTTACTACCCCATATCCTTAAATATGGTGCGGAAGATTCCTTGGTCGACTAGGCCCGCATGTCTATAAGCCCTATCGACTAGGAACTGGTCGTAGAAGAGCTTACGACCACAGATTGATCGTAGTAGAACTTACGATCATGGTATAGTCGTAGGAAGACTTACGACTGTGGGGTGGTCGTAGAATACCTTATGACCTCCAGCTTCTCCCTTATGAATAAGGGATATACTCAAAGACCATATGACATCATTATTATCCATAATGTGAATTACAGATAAATAATTAAATTATAATTATTATATCCTCGTCAAACGGCTTCTACCTTTTTCGAACGAAAAACTGAAGCTGTTCTAAACACACCTTAGATATTGACCGCAAGCGCAGGTAAGTACTGCAACTTTACTTTGGCATTGAGGGAAAGCTTACAGGCCTAAAACTCATCTCAAAGGCCCATGGTGGAAAGAAAAACCTGGTGTCACGTCGAACGTGGTTTTTCCAAGTGTACACGTTGGTATGTATTATCACTGTTATCAAACGGTGACTCAAGATTAATGTAAACTTTTAAAATTCAAACCACCATGTCATCTTATAATCATCAAATATGTCTTGCACGGATCTTGAAGCACTTTAAGGGCTACGATACTGTATGTACAATATGTACATGTTGTTTTGTATTTTTGGGTGAGGTCTAAGGTTTTTATTTCCATTCCCCAAAAAAAGGTCTAGAATGAAAATAATTTGGACTCACTCATAGACTCGTTAAAGAGTACGTTGCTTAAAAAACATCATAGGAACAAAACTAAGGTAACCCCAAAAAAGAAAAGAACGCACGCCCAGTGGGACTCGAACCCACAATCGCCTGATTAGAAGTCAGACGCCTTATCCATTAGGCCATGGGCGCTATTTTGAACACCGATAAATACTTTATTTATCTCAAGTGTATGTATCGAGTCCTGAGTTCTGTGCAACTCGTATGGTCGGCATTCGACAGGCAGAACCTTGGGAAACAGGAACGAGTTCTAGAAAACACGGAGTTGATTTTCCGGTGTATCATGGCCAGAAACATGGGTGTGTGACATTGGGAATTAAGACGCACTCCTAATTTCCTTTCGAAAGGAGGACACATCCCTAAATGAGCAACGTTCATCAGTAACAAAACGCAATCAGGCTTCATTGATCAGCGAGTATTACATTCAGGCCGAATGGCAGTATGGCACACCAAGACGGCAAGACTGGGGGCATTGGCGATGTCGGGGGTCGCCGGCCAGGACGGCCAGTCGCCAGTGGAGCCGACAGCGCAAACACCGGAAACGGAAACGCCACCGGAGGAGATTCTTGAGGCTTGACGGCCGCTGCCTTCTTGAGCCTCAAGCAAATGGAAGGACTCAAACATGCTGCCGCCTGCCACTGCTTCCGACAGCGCCGCGGCTACCATCAAACCTGATAAGGTGCCAGAACGGGACCCAGCAAATGGAAGGACTCAACATGTCCGCCCAACTTTTAATCAAGATGTTGAAGAAAGGAGCGACGCACCAACAAATTTCAGAAACTTCATGATCAGATTAACCTCAAAGATCAGGCAGGTGTTTCTGATTTGCTTTGGTCATTTGTCCAACTCCAGTGTCAGCTACGATTTTGCAGATTGACTGAAAAGTGGCATTTCCCATGTTGAATTTCTAGCAACCGATGCAAAGATCTTATATGTCAGTCCAATTCTTGGTATCCACGACCTCCTCCTCATCCCCTTCACCCGCTTCGTCGGCCTCCGACTCGGTCCAGTCTATGCCTGCCTCGGCGGCGGCAGTGGAGGAGGAGGCCACGAGGGGCGTGAGGGGGAGGCGACGGGTGGAGCGGAGGAGAGGCGCGCGGGAGAATAGGGGAGGGAGGCGGCGGTGTGAGCTTGTGAGTTGTGAGGATGTGAGGTGAGGAGGAGTGAGGCATCGGCCGGCGCGGTCATGGCCACGGCAAGGGACACCACGGAGGTGGCTATGGTCCATGGGGAGGAGAATTCTTTCGGGACGTAACCTAACCACGGTTGACGTCCGGCTGTACACGCGAGTGGGCTTCAGGTGGTTCTGCTGGGCATAGAATAGCTTTTCTGTGGGCCTCCTGGGTGCTTTCGGCTTTCTTGTGGGCGCTTTTTTTCGTGGGATTATCAGTTTTCACCAAAATGAAAAGCTAGCAGAAGCAACAACACAAGAAATACAAGGTCTAGAATTTTTTTATTATTTAATCATTTTTTATTAATATTTTAAAGTTAACCCCTCGCGAACTTTATTTCCAAATCTGACCCCTTTAGTCACACCATCACCCGTGACGTGACAAAACCACACTGTCACGCCACCCGTAGCGGCGTGGCAAAAGATGCTACGCAAGCACTCGGCCGCGCGCCGCGCCAGCGTGGAGCTTGCGTGGCATGTGTCATGCCATATACTATGGCGTGACATATTAGCGTTGCCACGCCAAGTCGTTCGATTTTCCAGTAGGGTTGCAAAAACGAAGGCCAGCTCTGATGCCAAGTACTGTCACGCCAATAGTCCCGGCGTGACCGTCCACTTTGTCACGCCATATCCCCTGGCGTGGCACAATAATGCTGCCACGCCAGGTAGTTCGATTTTCCAGTGGGGTTGCAGAAACGAAGGCCGGTTCTGGTGCTAAGTTCTGTCACGCTAGGGGATATGGTGTGACAGTCTAGGTTTGTAACGTCAAGAGGACCGGCGTGACAGTAGCTGCTAACATAAAAAAAATTGCCATGAACCATTTGCAAACATTACATTCAAATACAATCGCATTTGAACACAATAATCCATTCCAATTAGTTCATTCAACCACAATGCATATGTAAAATACAAACACAATCATCCATTCATCTCATTTCATTGTACCAAAAGAAATTCATCTCATTTTATTGTACCACAAGAAACGCAATTATACATCCATTCACTTGCGCTTTCGTCGCGCACCCGACCCCGGTGTGAATCTCACTACTGGGTGTTGGCCTCGCGTGCCCTCGACAACGTTGACCGAACTAATATCCGCGCGATCACACCATTTACGGCGCGAAGGCGTGGCCTGAGTCGGCTGCGTGGGGGGCGGTGCACCAACAAGGTCCCAGAGCATCATCTCGTCCAGAAGCCTAGCATCAACATCCTCCCCGCTGCCGTCCTCGTCCTCGCCGCCGTCCTCCTCGTCCTCCTGGTCGCATGCGGCCGATACGGATGTCGTCACTCCCGATGTTGCATGCGAGGAGCCACTCCGAGCCGGGACAGGTTGCACGACGGGGCCCACCCCCGCCGCGCAGTTCATTTTTGCGGCCAATCGCCAACATCAGCATCGAACCGTCTACAAGGTTTACCCAAAAAAAGATATTGAAGTTTAATACAACAAAATAAATGACCTGAGTACTAAAACATTAAGAGTGTGTGTGTGTGTGTGTGTGTGTGTGTTAATTCAAAATAGTGAAGGTTACCTCAACAAAATCCCTCAAGCGTTGGAAGCTCCCCTCTGACCCCTCGGGTATCCGAAGGGCCTCACCAGCCTCGTTGGTCATACATGCGAGCTGCGTTCCCTGCGAAAGAGTTTGACAAAGTAAATTAGTTTGCTCACCCTGAGTTCACGTAATAGTAGCGGGATTTAATGTACTAACGTAATAGGCGTTGATGAGGGCCCTCTCCGGCTGCGTGCCCGTCCATGTGAACTCGTCGTAAGCGTCCACGATATCCTCGGACGAGTGCCCCTCCCCTATGTTTACATCGGTCATGGCCGGTCTAAGCCGGAGGCACGCGACGTTGTGGAACCACTGGAGGTAGCAAACGAACTCAGCCTTCTGATGGACCGGCGGCGCGTCCATGGACCGATTCGCCCGGTTTTCCCACTCCAACAAGTAGTGTCCGTGATAGGCGGCCTAGTCGGTGTGGCGGTATCTCCGCCTCCGGTTCATCCTGCCACACGCAGAATCGAATTGTTATTAGTAAAAACGCTACGGAAGCTGCAAAGGAACGGTGGTAGGTACCCTTACCTGTGAAGATTCAGATCTGTCGAGAACAACATTGGCGTCGTGGCCTGAAGTTTCCCAAACTAACGCATCACTCGATGGGGTAAGTGGTACTCCACCGCATGGAAGAAGATGAGCGGTGAGAGCGTCATCCACAAGGTGATGTCCTGCTGGCACATCGGGTTTAGGTCCATTTCGACGACCTCGTCACGGGTGTATGGCAACCACGTGACCTGCACCAGATGTATACGACAGTAGTGATGAAATCGTAGTGCGAAGACAGTAGCAAGCAAAGTAACTTACGAGGTATGTACCTGGTCTTACGTGACGACGTGAGCTCATTTGTATACGCGATGTACCGCGACCTCGGACGCCCAGTAGGTGAAATGATGGACCTCCATAGGTAAGCTACCGTCGGTCCAGACGCAACACCGTCAAAGGGCCATGCCTGTAAGGAGATAGATTTCAGTTTCATTTTTGTCAAAGATGACATCTATGACGAATGGAATAAATGGTTACCTGCAAGGGAGCACGTGCAGGCCGACCGACGGGCAAACGCTCCCACATCCAGACCTGCAGGAGGTATGCGCATCCACCCAAGTTGCCTTCCGCACTCTTTGATCGACAAGCGTCGCACAAATGTCGGTAGAGACACGGCAATGTAGCGAAACCCCAACTGTAGGTCCCTGCGGTCGCTAAATCTGCCAAAGGTGCTGAGTAAATCCAAGAGACGACGTTGCTGGTACTGTCTGGGAACAGGAAGGAGCCGAGTAGATGCCACATCCATGCGCGTGCGAAACGCCGCTCTGTCTCCACATCTGCGTCGGGCGGGCACACGTTGAAGTGCGCGCGCAGCCAGGACGCAAGCACCACGGATGGCCGGTTGTCCCTCGAGTCGGCAGGCGGGTCATCCGGTCGAACTCCAAGCCACTCTCCTACCCGGTCTCGCCAACCCAAGCTGTTGATGTCCCCAGTCACTGGATTTCCGTCTATGGGGAGGCCGAGAATCATGGCGACGTCCTGGAGCGTGATGGTCATCTCACCTGACGGCAAGTGGAAGGTGTGGGTCTCCGGGCGCCACCGATCCACCAGTGCGGTAATCGCAGCACCGTCCATACGGGGGAGCCCGTTGATGACTGTCCGCGCCAAAGCAAGTAGACCTGCCTGACGGACGTATTGCTCGTACCACTCATCCCAATGCAGAGGGGTGTGGGTCCGAGGGCGAAGAGGCTGAAGTACCTGCAGGAGAGATACGTACATAAATAAGTGAAACAACAAACACATGGAGGATTAGTTGGAAGCATGACGGAATAGAAGATTAGCAAATCTCACCACACCATCGGCTATCTTTGTGGTAGCGGTGGTCGTCATCGTACTCGAGAGGAGCAACGATATCTTTGCGTGTCTTCAAGATCATCTGCATTACACAGAAAGGATTTTGTAAGATTACATGTGGCACAAAACAATATAGAGAATGCAAATGAGTAAACTCTATCAATATGAAAGTAATATATACGTAAAGAACAACCATTTTTGTGGAACAACAGCATTGGATACCTCAAGCAGGTGGGGCGACACGTGAGTGCCGTCGCCTGACCCTGACCCTAGAGAGTACATGTCCTTACCACGTCGCTTGTTCATCATTATTATGTCGGGAATGTATTCCTCCCCCACGTACGATGGCCAATGCGAGGGATCTAGGTAAGGCTTGAATCTCTTCTCGGGTTCACGGGTTGTTCCATCGAGCTCTATCCCTCGTCAGACTCCACTGACAGGGGGCCATGTTTGGTACGACTCACGCTAATGAACTCTTCAGAAGGTACATCCAACAAAATATTGCAAAGTCAGTACTGCATGACATATGAACGAAATACCGCAAGTGTTCTAGTGTGACCGCGCAAATGTTATCCACGACCTTAGTATTTTCCAATGCTAACCTGTTAAGAGACTTGGGCTCTGGGCACTATCGAGCTGTTCTAACAGCCTAATAAATTACAAATATAAAAGGGGAAATTGGCTACAGGGCACTGCACATTCGTGTCATTTGCCAACGGACACTGAAAAAACGTGCTGTAGCCAGAAGACATTGCAAAAACATGTAATTTTGCTGTAGGACATCAAGGCGACTATTTTATCATTTTCGGTCAGATGGGAGAGAGAAAATTTCGAAAATGTCTACTTTGCCCTTTCTCCTTCTGCCCTCCTCTTCTTTCTGTTTACGGTTGATTTGGGCACCCAATTTGCGGTTGATTCTTCCAGCTGATTGTTCTGAAATTCATTTTGAAGATATTAATTGTTCTCATCATCATAACAAAATCATGATTTCAGATTACTTAACACAATCTGCCGTATCTCACTAAATAAGTACGAGTAACTAGCAATGAAATAGCTCAATCAACAACAAGATTAGCAATGCAAAATTATAAATCGATTTTCATTGACTTGAAAATACAAAGCTAATTCAAAGCTAAAACAAACTCAATGCAGTAAAACCCGGATCGCACAAGCCCACGATCCGGAAGACTCGATATTGAACTAACTGGGCACACCTGTGCTGGACGAATCACGCACACGCACGCCATGAGCCCTCCAGGAAGTTCCCGGTCCCTGTCTTCTCCAACAACAGGCATCATGTCCAGGCAGATGGTGAGGTCCAGATCTTGATGCCGCCGCTTAGCCGTCCAACACCTCGAGGGCACCTCTTGGAAGCCCTCCACCAAAGTCCTCATGTGTGTGAGAGGAGGCGAGGTAGGTGCGATTCTTGGCTGGTACTTAGGTTGAGCGGTGGCACGCCGGGAGGCACCAGTGGGTGCGATCGGTGTAGCTCTGGGGTCATGAGCTGCTCGGTGTTTTGCGGCCCATCGCTTCTTGTATATCTGCGTGTCGCGGCGTCCTTGCGGTACTCGGACAATTGCGTGATGTTCACCACCCGACGGCACCTCGACACGCCAAGCACCTCGCGGTGACGCGCCTCTCCACGATGTCCTTGCTCATGTCGTCGTCAACGCCTCTCCTGCAGGAGTCTCATCGAATCAATGCAGTGATTAGCGAGATTGTATGACTTTGGAGTTGCTTACCAGAGGTAGGAGTTGAACACCAGGATGTCGGCGCCCTTCCAGAACCTCGAGTGCTTGTCCATGGGCGCGCCACGGATGATCCTATCGTTGATGCGGTGGAGGAGGCGAGAACAAGGAGACGTCTTGCCTCGGTTCAGAGAGTCGCCCACTAACAAACATCTTGCGAGGGGCATTCGTCGAGCGACCGGGCGGTGTGGGGTCGAGGATGTGGGCGTGGCCGTCGAGAGCGCAACAGAGGGGTGGTGGTGCGTGAGGAGGAAGCGGTGGGAGGAAGGGGACGAAGCGGGCGGTGGAGGAGGCGGAGGCGTGAGGAGGCGCGCGGGCACGACGTGGAGGAGGAGGAGGGCGATGGCGGCGGTGGTGCCACTGAAGTGGCGCCGACAAGATAACGCGCCCACCAAAGCGGCTCGGTGGCCTTTGGCGGCGTGCCGTCGAGGGGGCACGACGGGAGGAGGAGAGGAGGAGGAGGGCGACGCAGTGGTGTGCCTCGGCGGAGGCGGCGACAAGACAACAAGGCCCACCAAAGTGCCCAGTGGTCGGGAGGCGACCCGAGCCAGGAGGAGGAGCAGCATGGTGGCCGAAAGCAAGGAGGAGCATGGCGGCATGGCCATGGAAGGCGTCGGCCAAGTCGAGGGCAGGGGAATGCGGCGATAGAAGAGGAAGAAAGAGGATAAAGGGGAAGAAGAGAGAAGCGCTGAAGACGAAGGGCAAAAGAGACATTTCACGTGCTTTCTCTCTCCTCTTTCACCCGAAAATGTTATAATAATCGTCTCAGTGTCCTACGGCAAAATTACACTTTTTTACAGTGTCTTATGGCGAAATCACGTTTTTTGGATGTCCATTGGCAATAGGTGAAATGGGCAGTGTCCTGTAGCCAATTTCCCCAATATAAAAAAGTTGTGCCCATATCATTGGGGGTATGTAAGCAACAAAGTTATTAGCTCAAATATATTGAAAACTGAAAAGAAATAAAAAAAAAACACAGCAACATAACATGACAAGGGGCTTGTTTCTCAATGTCTCTAGATATGCATAATCCAAGAACAACATATAACTCTGCTGGTTCATCTCATAGAGGAAAACATCAACTCTAATACATAACAATCATGGAATTCTTTCTCCTTCTTGCACTTGTTCATCTCCAAATTGCAAATTTCCAAATGCCAACACAATTCACGTTGGAAATTTAAGTGCCATCCTCCATAGTGTGCCATTCCATCCTTACAGGAACAGAAAAAAAATCCTATACTATACAAAAAAAAAAATCATAAATTTGGTGAACCCCTTACAAAGCATAGATCATTAAGAGAAAACGAGATTAACAAAATCTAGACAAAAAGATTTGTGAGCCCCTATAACTTATTCAAAAAAATTTAGTTGACTCTACAAAAAAAATAAAAGTTACAGACCCATTGAACTAAAATTTCATGCAAGTTCATATCTATCAAGCAGATTCATTCAAAAATTTCCTACGAAAGCATATGGTTTGAAGAAATAGAAATTGCACACCAAATTAACTAAGATTGCAACACATTAAACACTGAAATTTTAATAAATAATTTATGCAAGTTGAAACATATTTGGTAACATCATAGAGTTTTCCTTTGCATAAATTAATTGTAGGAAAACCATATGCTTTACGCATACAAAATAGTTATGCAAGTTCACATACAAAATAGAAGTTACACGACTAGTGTACTTGGCATCTGATCATTCAGAATCATAGAAAAGTACAGCTACCTCTTGAGTGAAAAATCAAGAATCGAAGATCATTTGACCATAGCTACAACTGCAACATATCATTCACACAGAGTTACATTACTCTCTTCTAACATTACCATTGTACAATGTCTATGCATACGAATCAATTATGTCACTCTAAAGTTACCAACTTCAGTCCATACCCAAGATCCACTATGAAGATCGGTAAAAGATACAACAAAATATAACATACTTTTCTTACGTTTCACAATCCATGCATAACCGATTATTACCTCTATGTAGGAGGCGACATGTGAGGAGAGAGCCGGGAGAAGCCTTGCACTGCATGAGGGCCGACGGCGGAGAGGGGGCACATGGAGAGAGAGCCATGGGAGACACCGCCGTGAGGGGGACGTAAGGGCGCGGGAGGACGAGGCTCGACGGAGGGAGGAGGGCTCATGGTCAAGGAGGTTTGTCCCAAGAAAGGGAGCAGGGGCCGTGGCCATGGAGGAACGGAGGAGGGAGGAGGCAAGTGAGAGCTCGGGAGCTGAGGAGGTGCAAGGGAGTTAGAGGCTGGGGAAATGAAGAGGCGGCTGGGTCCAGAGTCTTAAGTCACCCCTGTCACGCCAACGCGCGTGGCGTGGCAAGTGCCATGCAAGAACTCCACGATGGCACGAGGGCTTACGTGGTATGTTTTGTCACACCGCTTCAGGTGGCGTGACAGAGTTCATTTGCCACGCCAGGTATGGTGGCATGACCAAAGGGGTCAGATTTGGAAATAAAGTTTGCGGGAGGTTAACTTTAAAATATTAATAAAAAAGGATTAAATAAAAAAAAATCAAAGATCTATTACATCATCCAAGCTAACTATTACATTTGAAAGATCAAACAACTGCAGTCAAACAAGCAAGCTTAATCCAGCCTTCAAACCTCTCCAAAAAGCAATCCAGATTACATCTTTCGATACCTTTGATGAGGACCATCTAGTGCTTGCTTAGGAAAATTCCTCTCAATCGCCATACTGTTCCTAAATAACTAAACAGAGTGACATTATGTGAATCAGCCCTCTTCCCATAAACAAGTCCAACAAAACTTTGCTAACACACAAGAAAACAAGATATGGTCAATATTTTCATTTTCACCGCATAGAATACACTTCTCACAACCTTTCCACCCTTTTTTCTTCAGCTGGTCAGCTGTTAAAATCTTAACTTTTAGAAGAATCCTACTTTTCCACAATTTTTGGAACTTATTGCAAGTAAACCCCCCCCCCCCCAAACCAGTTGCTTATAAAGAGATTTGACAGAGAACAACCCATTTATCCCCCCCCCCCTCCTCGCCGAGGTCAATATCCATGATATAGCTTTTCAAAAGATTCCACTAATTTAACTCCTTCTCACCAAAAGTCCTAAGAAAATTAATCATCCACCCATTATCAGAAAAACACTCAGCAACACTAGTCTCAGGAGATTGGTAGATCTTGTACAGCTTGTCAAATTGGATCATCAAAGGACAATCACCAATCCATACAGCTGCCCAAAAAGAGATGTTGCAATCATTCCCAATCTGAAACTTAACAACCTTATAAAATAAATGCTTCACTTTCTGCAAATTTTTCCAAAATTGAGAACTCTTCAAAGGATTAGCATCTCTAAAGCATCCCTTAGGAGCTTCTGCCGATCGATGTCTTCCAATGAAGCCCTTTGCAGTTTGTAATTGCACATCAATCGATGACTGAAAGCAATAGAACGAGGACAGCCTGCATGATGGAAAAAAAGGAGTCTGCAGAGCAATGAAGAAGCCGAATACCCACAGCAACCATTCATTACTGATCACAAACTTCTTGCAGAAACGAATTCACATAGAACCTGTGGGAACCAGCAGATGATTCTAAGCACGAAGCATCGCTCAGTCTCCATCTCCTCATGCTCTTCACGATGACAATATCCCTACGATTTACATGCAGGTTTCGATGTTTGTCATAAGCGTCCATCTACCATGCAGGCCACTGAAAGACAGAGCAGAGTTCATGATAATAATGGAAGGAGCACAGACAAACAGTACAGATTTTGTTTCGTCTATTCCTTGTAACATTAAGAATCCCAACATCAGATACAACAAAATCCATGAATAGCACTGCAGCCTGCAGGTCACAAGGTTCAAACAAGCCCACAGAATCATGAATCATCAAGTTGTATAGTCTTCGATCGAAACATTGTAGTAGCTCTTTGCCACCCAAGTGCTACTAAGTTGTATATACAAAGACAGCATCAGCTTCTCAAAAACATTATAGCATTGCTGTACTGATGTGTCCCAGTGCTCCTAAGAAACAAGCAGCCATGTTCTCCCTCGACACCTCATCAAAAGCCTTGCTGTGGCCGCTTCGCTGCAACATTCACTAGAAGTGCGCGACCATCCAAGTCCCATGGTTCATGATATGAGATATAATTAGCATTAGTTCAGAGCTTCCATTTTGCCCATGCACACTGTGATATTTGATTACTAGAGAGAGAAATATTTTCTTGTTTACCTTTGCATAATGCCACATGTGGATCCATATGGCAAGTCGTTGATTGGAATTGATCATATATTCTGACAGGTGTTTGTCAACCAAGCTGTTTTGCAACCTTGTTTACCTCTGCTTATATGGCTTATACGTTCCATCTGCTGTAATGAATGTATTCAAGTCGATAAGGATATCCTCTAGCAACTCCGACGACAACACTGACCAAAGGAAGCAGAATAATGGAACTCTATGATGATAGATATCGGTGAAAGGTAGAGAATCCACTCCAGCCCATACCTTACATGATTACATCCTTACCCTGGTGCTAATCAAAACTTTTCAGTAGATCAACATAACATATATTCCCCAGAGTGTTTGAATTTGACACCACGGGTCAAGAATCAAGATATCTGACTAACGTGTCTCAAGAAAGACAGCCTTCTTCTAGCAACCTTTGATCTATAACACCAGACCTCAAATGCCTCCGTCAAGTCCGGATACCTAACATGCTTTGACAGAAGCCACTCTGACAAGATCTCAGCTTGCCTATTTGACGGCAGTGTCAGCACGATCGAAACAATTGCTGATTCCAGTCCCTGCCAGACCTCATTGTCCAAGTTGATCTTTGGTGTTTCAGCATCACCCTCATCATCGCGATCGGCTTGCTCAACCAAAGGCTTTGTTCTCCCTGCAAAGTCAATCCAAACTTTCACAGCGTGACAACGTTCCTCCATTGGGAGAACAATATTGCCAAACGCAATTGCCTCCAGGACCTTTGCAGACACCTCTATCACCTTCAGCCTGGTCTTCAGACAGTTGAACCCTGCGCACGCTGCGTCGACAGCTTCGACGACATCAGATGACACTCCAACCCAGTAGACAACAAGGCATTTCATCATCTCAAGTTTGTTCAAGACTTGACAGACCCAGGAGACATTAGAAACAAAAGAATGCAGCTCCTGCTGAAGTTCGCCATCGCCGCCCAAATCAAGCGCCTCCTTTTGTTTCGTCAGTATAGAACTCGTGAAATCACTGAACCTACTCAGTAAACCTGCAACGCAATCCTTCACTTGAGACTTCACATTGTCGTTGTCAACAACTAACAATGGCGCATCGTCGTCCTCAGTGAGCATGTACTCCAGCTGCTCCTGAGCTGCAGACTTCAGCTCCCGCGCCGGCCCTGCCGCCGACGACGTTGACATCGCGTGCCGGAAAGCCGAGAGAAAGATGCTGGTCACCGGCGCCGGATCGATCGGCCTGAGGCGCGCAAGGACACACTCATACAGCGGGCCGAGGCAGGGGATGGTCCTCAGTATCTCCTCCTCGTCGGCCTCGTCCCACGGGGCGGACTCCAGGTAGTCCACGCACGCGCCGGCGATCTGAGTGCAGCCGAGGTGCACGGCAGCCTGAAGCACGCCGAGCGCGCCGCGGACGCCGAAGCGGGAGCAGGGCTCGGGGGCGTAGAGGAGGCGGAGCGCGGTGACGTGGGGGCTGAGGTCCGGCTCCTGGCAGTGGACCTCGACGCAGTAGCGCGAGTCGAGGATCTGGCACGTGGGCCAGTCGTCGGAGAGACGGTCGGCGAAGTACTTGCTCCTGGCGGCGAGGACGTCAGAGTGGCAGTAGAGCCACTCGTCGCGGCCCTCTGGCGTCCGCAGCCGCACCACCACGTCGCTGGTCCCCCGGTCGCCGATCTTGGGCCGCGCCGTCCTCATACCACTTCTCCGAGTAGAGTAGTGTTTCGGCTGGATTGGGGAATGAATGGCCATCAAGAACAGACTCTATTGGTAATCTGAGCATAAATATGCCAAGAAAAAGCAGAAGAAATTGGAATCAAAAGAGGAAGACTAGTAATTCGTAGCTGCTGTTAAGTCCACTTCCATCTTACCTGCAGCGGGGAAGACGACGAAGAGGCCGACGAGCTCGGGAGGTTGGGGGCGCGGCGGATAGGGGAGGTGAGCCGGACAAAGGCAGAGAGCGTTACGCCAGGCCAGAGGAGGAGAAAGATCGCGAATCTTGATGCGCAGATCGAACGACGTTCGAGCTGCGAGCCAGTGATATTGTCCCAGTAGTGTCCAGAGAGGCCGAACTTTTTTTTATTTAATCCATTCTTTATTTTTTTAAGATAATCTCTCTTTAACTTTATTTTCAATTCTGACCATTAATCTTTTTAACTACACACGTTATCACGTCACGGATCTCGACTTAACAAACGAGTGTTGTCACGTTACTTCTCCTTAGTGTAACAGGACTTAGCCCAAAAACGAACGTGTGTTGACTCGAAAAGCTATCATAGTAAGTTTGGTCACGCCGCGGTTGATGATGTGATAGTACAGTTTGATCACGTTACGGATCATAGTGTGACCAAAAGGGTCAGAATTAAAAATAAAGTTAAAAAATGTTATCTTTAAAATATTTTTTTAAAATGGATTAAAAAATAATAAAACAAAACTCAGCAAGGCCTTGGCAAATTGGCATCTCTCAAAGACTGAACACATGGAAGCTTCGAAACTCTCAAGTTTCATTGCACAAAGAAAGCGTCCGTGTGTCCAGGTTTGCATGATAAAATTTTCACATTTCACAGCTCCTAAATCCTCGTATACTAGAATTACATATGGACCAGTGTTTGACTACTGAGTAGTGAATAATACAATACAGTGCACAGCGGCGACGGTTCTGGTTGTACAAGGTACATTCATCAGCTTCAGTCGAAATGGTCTGCTGAGAAGTCGGGCTCGTCGGGCTTCTGCAACCTGCGGATCACGGTACTGTCGGCACGGAACCTTCTGGAAGCGGATGCCAACTTGTGCATCTGGGCAATGGCGCCCTCAGCAATATTTCTCGTGCTGCTTAAAGTGCCCTCCTGCTTAGGTTTATTGGCGGCTGGATGATCATCTGACCACCAGGTGTATGACTCCCATCGGCTCAGGCTCTCGGCCAGCTTCCTTCTCTGGTGCTGCCGCCATGCCGCTTGGATGAAGCAGGCCGCCCATGACCTCCAGTGGTGGGAGTAGAACCGGAACGTGTGCTGGAGTTTCTTGCTGTGAAGCCTTCGGAACTGGTTCGCGACGAACTTGAGGTCCTCTGCTCGGAGAACGAAGGCTTCCACCTCCGTGAGGCTCCGCACTGTCCTTGTAGAAAGCGGGAAATGGACGTTGGTCTTTGGAAGCAGGGCCCATGCGAGCAGCTCCTCACCTGCAAAATCACCAGGGCGTAGGATGATAGAGTTGAAGAAGTTGCTCCGACCTCCGTTGGTTGTGGAGCTCTCTAGTTTGCCACGTATGATGAAAAGCATCTCGTTCACAGGATCCCCCTCGCGAGAAATGTATGTACCCTCAGGGCACAGGAAAGACACCAGCCGCTCGCAGATGGCATCTAGAAGTTGGTCGTCCATCTCAGAGAAAAAACGGACCTGCATTTTACAAAGGAATCAGAAACCTGCCAGTGAATTCATACGAATTTTGAACTAGCAGTGACGACACACTGCCGTATTGATTTTTCCATCCAAAGATAAAACCCACTAGAAAAACTTCCATCAAGAACCTTTCAGAAACTAAAAAAATTCTACATATTCAGATGTCAAATGGGTATACAACCACAACTTACACGCCGAACAAGGTCCAAACAAAGATGGCGCTGTACATCCCGACGTATATCTGCAGGCAAAGCTTGTAAGATGGGTTCTTCTTCTACTCCTCGTGTCGCAAGCCATTTAACTTGAACAAACCGCCGGACACGTTCTTGAAGGTCGGGAGGGAGTTGATGATGTCTCATCCACTCCTCCATGTCCCTTTGTCTCAGCCTCCACTCTTCAAGCCTTTTACTGATAGATTGGAGGTATGTCTAGAAGATGACAAAGAAAAGGAAGCAAGTGATCTCTGAATCAAATAATGTCAATTGGGCTGCGGGCAGCCAATGAGAAAAATAGCTTACTGGACACAGTAATATATTTATGTTCTTTTGATCGAATTTTAAATCATGAAAATGGGAGTTTATGCCCTTGATGCATCCATTGAACATAAAGATAGAATACACACACACACGTGCAAATAACACAGATAGTATAGTATTTCATTCTGCAGAAAAGTAGTATAACAAACTTGCACTAAATGAGCAAAAGATAGAATTTGCATTACTAATGTACAAAATAGTACTATAGTATAACATTTTGTTCTGCAGAAAGGAGGTATAACAAACTTGCACTACTACATATTTAGGTAATACTTAAAAGTAAGATGAGCACAAGAAACGGGAATTATTGTCTTGGAAACCTTTTAGTTCAGAATGCAAGATTTTGCAGTACCTGCATATTGCCAATCAGCTGAGCAAAGAGTATGAGACTGAGAGCACCAATTGCTATGGCAAATGTATTCTCTACGATGAATGCACTTGTCACAAGAGGATTTCCACTTGAACTGAAAAGGTGAGAACAGATGCCACAGAACTAAACATGAGTAATTGTATTTGAAGCACACAAAAACATGCAAAAAAAAGAGGACGGAACATGAAAGAACCCTAGGTAATGTATGTAATCATATTAATAGCATACTGACATGAATATCAACAGCAGATGTGCAAAAAGTTTAATATAAGGGGGAAATGTATATTAAAACGATTTACTACCTAAGCTGTAGCAAGCCCCACCACAGACAAAAGAAGTATTTCTCATGGAATGAAGTTGAGACCGCGCCTTTACTCAGTGCACTTAAAAACATTCCGTAGTTAAATTGTGGAGAATCAGCAGTGGCACTACAGTTTTTAAATATCTGTGTTTGCTTTCCCCAATCATGATAAATGATAGAATCAGAATTTTCACAACTTATAAATCCAAGATTACAAGATGTAGTGTTTAACTCGGCAAGGCAAAGCTGATTCCAACATGTAATTTGTCGTTCAATGGAGAGAAGATAGTATATTGCCCCAGTAACCTGCAGTGGTAATAGTCAGAAGGAACATTATTAAAGTATCAGTTGCACCAAAGTGTAGCTAAGAGATGTCAGATGACAATTACAGTCCTCCACTTTGAGTTCGCACACATGTATGTGTTTCCTTTTGCAGATGTTAAGATTGAAGTATCTATGTTCCATGATTATAGATAAGACTCATTTTGTTTGTCCTATTCCTACTGTACAGGAGATAAAAAAATAACTACAAAATTGATTTTTGGGTGCCTGTATGAAGAAGGGACTATTTCTGCTTCTCTTTCAATGGTAAATAAAGTGTGTAACTCTTAGATCAAATATAAGCAACAAAGTTTCCTAAATCTTTGTTCAAATTACTAAATTAGCATGATTCGGAATGCTGAACATCTGGTTAAAGATGGCAGGTGTCCATACATGGCTTGCAAGCATGTAGAGCAGAAGATTGTATGCTGCTCCTCCCCAGGCTGACTTTGCAACTACTCCAGCTGCTTTGATAATTTGATTGCTTAATGGTACAATGAGATACATTCTCACGATATACTGAATCACAATTACAAGAGCAAATGTGGTATTCCGGATGTTATAATCAGAGCTTTTTATCGCAGGCATGATTACCCACACAGTGACCTGCAAGAAACGAGCACCACCAAAAGATTCAAGTTATCACTGTAGAATTTGATAAATTCAAATGATTACACTATTGGTATTCAATAGTTGGAAAATGGGTCATTCATACAATTCTGTGAGCATAGACAAAAGTGTTCTAGAACAATTTTGGCAAAGACAACTTATATCAGCTCTAGATCAAAATATTAGTTAACTACATCTGAATAATATTCCAAGGGAAATATCGGGGAAATCAAAGGAGTCCTTTGACAATTTCCAGTGGAAAACCAGCTGAGTCTAAAGTCTCAATTTGACTGGCTCTAACATGCTTACTAAATGCAATCACCTCAGAAACAGTAGCAACCAAAGGCACTGGCCATAGCCTTCCTTGCAAACCTGGTTTAAAGGCCATTCCTCTGAAAGGCTCAAAGGCTCACCCAAGGAATCTTATCCAATTTTGAGTCATGGAGATTCTACTGAATCAATTTTAAGTACAAAGAAATTTGAATATGCTATAAATTTGGGCAAACATTAGAAGTAAGGAGATGACTATGGTATAAACAACTTTTAGCTGCAAAAAGTTGTTCAACTTTGTCCTCCCCCTGTATTTTTGCCACTTCCCCATGGATAAAGTTTATAGCATATTCAAATTTCTTTGTACTTTGTTCAACTGGATTTTTGCCCCTGTATTTTTGCCACTCCCACATGGATAAAGTTCAACTTTGCCCTCCCCCTGTATTTTTGCCACTTCTCCTCACTCCCACACGTAAAATGCATAAATTACAAACACATGTACCACAGCCACTCCTTTAAACTAAGGGGAAATTAGCTCAACGACATCGCGTCCAAACGTATTTAGAGGAATGACATTGCGTTCGTGAGGCACTGCAAAATAATATCGCGAAGACAAGAAATACTGCCGAATGGCATCGCCGTCACATTCCGTTCGTTAGTTTACTATTCCGTCAGTTAATTCCGTTTGGCCAATTTTTAAATATAGAAAATGAACTCAAAAATTTGTGAAATTTTTTGTGGAGCATCCTGATATAGTTTGCTTGCTTGTGTATGTTTTTCAAAACTGTTTCCATTCTGATTTTTTTTCTCTAAAATTCATTAAAGTATACTATTTGTAGGACTTTTCTAATATATAAAATGAGATCTAAACATTATGAATTTTTTTTCCAGGCTCCTTACACAGTTGACTTGATTGTATAATTTTTTCATAATTTTTTAAAAATTAATTCATGCAATTCCATAATATTTAGACATCATTTCATAATGCCCACTGTGTAAGTTGTCTAATATAGAAAATGAGGTCTAATTGCAATAATTAATTTTTGAAAAATTTTGGAAAAATTACACAATCAATTTCACCTTTTAAGGAGCCTATTAAAAAAATCATGATGTTTGGACCTCATTTTCTATATTAGAAAAGTCCTACAAATAGTATACTTTAATGAATTTTAGAGAACAAATCAAAATGGATAAAATTTTGAAAAAAATACACAAGCAAGTAAACTATATCGGGATGCTCCACAAAAAAATTCATAATTTTTTGAGCTCATTTTCTATATTTAAAAATTGGCCAAACGGAAGTAACTAACGGACGGAATGTGACGGCGATGTCATTCGGCAGTATTTCTTGTCTTCGCGATGTTATTTTGCAGTGCCTCACGAATGCAATGTCATTCCTCTAAATACGTCTGAACGCGATGTCACTGAGCTAATTTCCCCTTAAACTAATGTTAGTACACATTATCATGCTATTCCATTAGAAATGAAGAATACAATAAGTACAGGGTGTAAGTATTAGCCATCAATAACACAATCAGAACTCCAACAACTTTACTTCTGGGTGCTGAGCTACTTACCTGTGGAAGAGGGATCGCTGCAAGTAGGTCTATAAAGAAATCTGTTCTGAGATATCTTTTTTGAATATTCTTTAAGTCCACGACAAGCTCTCCCTTCCCAAGGACTCTGGACTTTGGATCTACATATGCAGTATGGAATTTGACCATGATGTTCAGCATGTAAAACAAGTCAGCAAGTGTCCGCAGAATAGTGATAGTTATGCTCAGTGACTGGTCCTTGGCAACGCATGAAAGATTACTATCTTCATCTTCTATAACCAACGGTAGGTAGTAGAAGAAAGGATCGAGAAAAAGAGCAAACAAACAGGACACTAGGTACACCCTGTTCCATGTTAGTACCATACTACTTCCAGGGTCTAGAATGCGACGGTGCCATGGTTTGTTGCCTTCATTTAACACTTTAATCTTCTCAGGGTTCTTTGCATCTATTCTATTTGCACCAAATCTGTCAGCCCATGCAGCTTGATATGGTAGCTTAGATTGGTCTTGCCTCTCATCAGGAAAGATCCTACAGATAGAAGAACAACTTGAGAGAAAAAAACTGCAAAAATGTCAAAATTATCCACTCAGCACGCATACAGCTTAACACATTTTGAGTGAATATTGGGTGCTTCCAATATGAAAGGGTAATAATGCAACTAGCACTTGAACTAATTGTTTCACAAAATAATT
The DNA here is from genome assembly GCA_036346405.1 of Phyllostachys edulis. Classification (NCBI taxonomy): domain Eukaryota; kingdom Viridiplantae; phylum Streptophyta; class Magnoliopsida; order Poales; family Poaceae; genus Phyllostachys; species Phyllostachys edulis. Next base: position 61,690,107 of record CM070561.1, on the reverse strand, counting down.
TACCTGGCTACATCCTCACATTACCTACCGTGGATCATGCTACTACATTGAAAGGAATAAATTAAAAAGCATGTGCAGGAAATTGAATCTTTGTTCCGCATCCTTGCTTCATGTATGTTAGCAAAAATTGTAGGTTTGAACCGACGAAACAAAGTAAGCTCTTTCAACTTCTATACCAATTTAGCAAATTATAATCACAATCTAACATTTCCAGCTGCACCCTCAAGTAACAAAAAACATCAAAATTTCTTTTGGATTTGATAGGTTAATCCTCTAGCAGAACTCTCTCTCTCTCTAAAGTCTAGATTCACCCTCCCTCTCTCCGACACAGCAACCAAAATCCGCAACTCATATCGAAGCAAAATTTTATTGGCCTTCTTCAATTCCACGAGGCAGCAAAGAACTCTTAACGTCAAAGCTAAATCCTGCCACCTTCATCTTCCCTCAACTCAAATCAAACCTGAATCTCTCCACCCCCTCCTTTTGCTCTCCCCACAGCAACCCAAAGTCAATCCCAATTCAAGAAAAAATTCTAACCGCTAATCCACGATTCCAACAGGTAATCCAGAAAACGGAGCTAAAACAACATCGGAGAGGAACAGGAAGCCATAAGCATCTACGCGCACCTGTTGGTAGTCCTCCGCTGCATCTCCACCTCATCTTGGACCCTGGACCCAAACATGGCGGCTTCACGCCCGCCCCCCCCCCCACCCCGGGGCGCCGCGGGCGGGTCCAAATCTTGCGCCGAATTGAACTGAGACCGATCAGAGGAACAGAGGGAGAGCCTGATGATTCCGGTCTCAAATCACCACCACGGCAAACTCGTGAACTGGCTCCTTGTTTGCTCGGTCTGGCAATCTTGATCAATTTCGGGAATATCGTGGGTCTCACGAGATCCTACGCCTTTTATTTAATTCAGAGTGCGTTTGATTGGTGGAATGAGATTGAGCGGGATAGGATAGTATAGGTAAAATGATATCGTCATGTATAGGATGGTACAGTCAATCTGTTTGTTTGGTTGGTTGTATAAGATGATTCTGGATGGTTCATGATGTTGCTTGGTTTGATGGATGAAGTTGGATACGATATTTGACGACATTTGACGATAATTGACGACATTTGACGATAATGACGACATTTGACGATATTTGACGACATTCGACGATAATTGACAACATTTGACGATAATTGACGACATTTAACAACATTTGACGATATTTAACAACATTTAACGACGACTAACAATATTTAACGACATTTAACAATATTTAACGACAATTGACGACGACTAACGCAATTAAGGCATCCAGAGTTATTTCATAGTCATTGTAAACTACTTCTAAGCAAGTTTCACTAATCCTCTAGATATCAATTACACCTTACCAAGTCATAAAACTGATCAAGCACCGAATTGAAGCATGTCGCACGAATTTCTCCACCATGTGAATCAAGGATTAGCGTATTAATGACAATTATTACAATAAACATTTATTACAACAAATAATTATTATAAACAACTATTACATAAATAATTATTACAAACAATTAATGTCTCCTCCACTTTTTTCCCGGCTTGGGACCGACATCGACAGTGTTAGGCACTTTGTCTAAGTCTGTTAATATCTTAATGAAACAACATCAAATACTTACAAAGATAATCAATGTCATAAATAAATGAATGTGTGTCATCATCAAAATCAAGTATTCAATGATGCAAACTAGAAGCAAGAGAATCCAGAATTCCATGGACAAGCAGACAAGTCAATTTTTTCATGAATTCATGAATAAATATCCTACATCACAACCAATACTACATTATAATTTTCAATTAGAAAGGATACTCTGACATTGTACTATCATAATGATTTGCCATGAACAGATGATATGTATCTTATCTATGCATATACAGCAAGAACTACCAATTTGATTTCTCAAAACAAATTAGCCACTAGAAAAAGGAATTCCATATACACTCAATGAAGAATATATAAACACTAGATATAATTCTGTCAAGTGCTCAATCAACATTACGCATTGATGGCAGCAAGCACACAACATATAATCACAATGAATTGATGGCAGCAAGCAGCACAAGTATCATCAAACCAAATATTGCACCAGGTGCTCCTAGCTAAACAAGCTTAAGGGATTTTGATAGAAGCACACAATGCAAAATTTCAGCATAACATTTTACAGAAGTACAATCCATGAATTGTAGCACATACTAAATACCACATTTTAGCATGAATTGCAGCACATACTGAATGCCACAATGAGCAGTAATTCGATCAAAACAAGCTGCCATTGTAGGGCTCCATGGTGAATTTCACTGGTCCTGTAATGGCATGATGTGTAAATCAATGAGTAGAAGTGTAGAACACATAACAGAGGTTCAGGTAGGAAGTAGGAACTGCAGTCAATTTAGGATGCTCAATCTTGACGACGGCGGTGGCGGGCTGGCAGTGGTCATTGCCTTGGCCTTTAGCCACAAGAATAAGAAAGCACGCAGAGGCGTGGACCAGGGAAGGAGGGGTCAACAAGGATGTGGCCACGATGGCGAGCCAGCAGCGGCTAGGGGAGGAGGGCGCCGAGGAGGAGGGCGCCGGGGAGGAGGGCGTCGAGGAGGAAGGCGCCAGGGAGGAGGAGGGCGTGCAGCTCCGTGGGGCTGACCTGAGGCGCGGCATGGAGGTGGCCAGAGGGCAAGGTGGCAGGCCAGGTTGGAGGAGAGAGGCAGCCAGAGGGCGACCAGGGGAGGAGGTGCCGCCGTGAGGAGGTCAAGAGGCCGTGCACCCGGCGGAGGATGAGGAGGTCAAGGCGAGGCTGTCCAGATCTGGGCAGAGGAGGGCAAGCGACGCTGCGTGGGTGAAGGAGGAGGAGGAGGGCATCTGCGCATCGGGGGTGGAGGGAGGGGGACGAGGGCGCAGGAGTGGTGTGGTTGCCAAGGCGGGCCAGAGAGAGAGGGGCCAAGCCGAGCAGATCGGGCGCAAGGCGTGGCATGCTGGCGGGAGGAGGCGACGCCATGGGAGGTGAGTTGCCGGGGGAGGAAGGCATGGGGAGCGACATCACACGGGACGGGAGTGAACGGCGTGGTTCGGCGTTTTTTGAACGAACGAAATGGTTCAGCATCTACTGAGAATATTCCATTTAGTTGAATGGATTGGTCCTGGACCGTTTGGTTCCATTCAGGGAACCAAATGCAGGAACCATCTCATTTCCTGTATCGGGTGGTTCAGGACCACTTCATCCATGGAACCAAACACTACCTTAGAGTACTAACTCGCACACTATTTGAACTCTTACCTAATCTTTAAAATCTTCAACACTCCCTCTTAAAATGGACATAAGATATTAATCATGTCCATCTTGTTACGTATTGCAATACTATTGCTAGAATTTACCAAACCTACCATCGACTTTATAATTAATACCATCACATTGATCAAAAGTTACTCACCACCAATACTACCAGGACGTCACTAAATCTATCTTCACCATCTACCTACCACCTCCCCGGCCTTAACCTCATCTTCCTCTACCCTCATGCCGCGGCACCCCCGGTCTTCATCACTCTGTCCACATGCCTCCAGTCTCGGTTTCCACCACCTTTACCTCTATCATAACCCATTACGCTTAACTAGGGTGAAAACAGGTCGGATACGAGCGAATATTGCTCTTCCCATATCCTAACCCATATTTTTACCTCGGATTCAGAGTCGGATATAGATACGGATATGGATTTTTTGGGATATGGTCACAGGCCGGATGCGGATCAGATTCAAATCGATCACAGATATGTTGACAGATAGTGTACACATAAAGAAAATATATAACTTCACAAACGAAAGTGTCAAATTATACTACCTATTAGAGAATTATTTATCCTACTTAACAATATAAACATAGTCAAATGTAAATTCATATTATATATTAGTCAATGACTATAAAATCATGGAGAATATTAAAGTTTATCGAATATCCATTTTTTTTATTTATCGGACATCTTATAAAATACGGATACGGATCGCATATTGCTCTTCCCATATCCTAACTCATATTCCATGAGATTTTTCGGATACGGGTACTGATAACATCGGATACGGATCGGGACTAAAAAATTGTACCCTAAGTGGATTTTTTCCCGGATACAGCATCGGATCAAGCGGGAATTATCCGCTCCGTTTTCACCCCTGCGCTTGACTCCAATCCCAATCCTCTTATCCCTTCTGCCACTTCTCCGACTGTATGGTCTTCTCCTCTATCATGGTTGCATTGGCCCTAAGGCCACCCACTTTCTCTTCCTCTACCTCCACCTTGACCTCCTTCAACAGATCTATTATTCCCACCACCACCTCTACTAGGGCGAGATGCCCCACATTTATAACACTCAATCCTCCTTGCAAAGTTCAAGTTGCCACATCTCGCATCACGGTAAATCCAATCACCCTCGCAACCTCCAGTTCGTGAGAGGGGACACGCCCAACTCAGGTGTCATATTTGCTTATAGTTGTAACACTCTCTGTCATCAGCTATGGCATACGCTAATCTTATAGGGTTGCTACCCACCATCACTCTCTATCGAATTTCCTCGACAACCATAGCTGAAATATCTTCCTCCATAGTTGGCAATACCACTTGATGACATATTGAAGCCATCATGCTCTCAAACTCAGGGTTTAAACCTTTTAAGAAGTGAGTGACCATTCTACGCTGTAGCCACGCCCTACCAAACTCAATATTATCAGCACACGTCAGTTGTAGTAGATCATATTGATTCAAATTTGCCCACAACTGTTGTTGCTCACTGGCATATTCTTGAACGTTCTTCCCCCCTGTTTCAGAGCATCTACCTTGCATTGAACCTCCACCATCATCATCACATTACCAGCTCCATGTTCCCCAACGTCTTCCACATCACCGTTGCACTTGGGATCGCCTCCACCATCCTAGCAATGGACAGGGACACTAAAGTCAACAACTATGCCACCACCACAGAGTTGGTGGTGTTCCACACCCTCTAATCAGTACTCCCTCTATCTGCATGCTTGACGTAGGTCCCCTGCAGATAGTGCTCTACATCTTTCGTCTTCATAATTAACTGAGCCCTCCTAGACCAACTCAGGTATTTCTTACTCCCTTCCAGCTTCACATCATTCGACATACATTCCAGCTTCAACTCTGATGATCTTGCTTCATCCCTAGGACCTATCAAACCCATCACAATGAGGTCCTACGATATACCTCTCATCTCACCTTTTGTGACCAAAGAGGATCCTCTACTCCCCCATCCATGCTCACAATACTCTTCTCCGTATCTTTTCACACAGTTTCTTCCTCAACCTTTTTCGCGGCTTCAATCTCCTCAGGATTCATCTCCTACTTTTAACACCGATTACACACTCCTCGTCAACTTGTCCTCCTCCTGCCTATTTCCGTCGTATTAACGATCATGGCAACCTCTTCACGCATTAATAGATCACGATTCCATGATCACAATCACAATCGCCAACACCTTTTGAACTATCCCCGAAACCAGCAGCTACACTAAGCCACGCAGAGAATCCACACAAGATGCCACACTAGATCGCCACACCAACCGATCCACAGTCCACACCGGATCCCATCCTCCACCGACACCGAAGCACTCCCTTCTCCCGAGTGCAAGCATAGTAACTGCAAGCAGAACAACACCGAAGCACTCCCTTATCCCGAATAGCAAATCAATGGATCCTCCTCCCCCGCGCTCACAATCTCCTTACCGAGATCCTTCTCCTCCGAGAGCAACACCTCTTCTCCTCCAGATCCCCGCCGGATCTCCAGTTCTCGGCCTTCTTCTTCCTCCCAGGTCCCCTTCCTAGCGCTTACCGAGTCCCTCTAAGCGCAGCCTTCGCCACCCCCGAATCCTTCGTCTCCCCCGATCCCCGAGTGACTAGTGGCGGCACAGAGGCGGCGACGGCCATACCCCAATCACAAGCGCGATGCGGTGGCTAGTGGCTGGCGCCAATCAACGGGGTGGCTTCAGATGTTGATCGGCGGTGGCTACGGGTTGGATCTGATGTGAGTATGGTTAGGGTTAGGGTTCGGTGGTGGGGAGTGGCTCTGATACCATGTAGAATTTCGGGAATATTATGTGTATCCCTTACGATCCCTACACCATTTATTTATAGTGCTAAATATTACAGTTCGACTTGCACACGATTTAGACTCTTACCTAATCTTTCATATCTCCAACAAATTCCTAACAAGAATGGAGACAGAAAATTGCAGTTTTTTTTAGGGTAGGGGAGGGTGGACCAAGTGGAGTAGTGGACTGCCTGTTCGACTGTTCGTAACAGCGCTTTTAAGCTTGGGCCACACAGGAAGTCGACACAAGCTATAACACTGTCACTGACCCGTGGGGACAAGTGTCTGTATTAGATTCACAAACTCAGAAATTGGATTGTAAATGCCTTCTTGGATAATGATCGTAAAATATGACAGGTTTTGTCGCATTGCCGCACTGGTGTGTTTTTAGATTGATGAGGACCATCTAGAATTATGAATTTTATAAGGATTTAGTAGAAATTTTGGTGGAAATAGAAAAACAAATTTGCTGTTTGTATAGGCGATTGTTGTGATATTTGGATTTGTATGAAGATTAATATACTATATAATTGTATGTTGATCTAGTTTATAAAAATGTAACTTATGTTTAAGAAAATTACAGTGATGTTAAAAAAAAGACAACCCCATAGAAAAATACAATTAATGCAGGATTTCCACAGAATTCATGTGTTCCAAAACAGCGTGCTTATGTCTTGCTCCAAGACTATCTGTTTTCTCTAACAAAAAGTATCTGTTTAACCCCAAAAATATGTGGATGAACACTAGCAAATTAGAAAAATAAATTGTAAACTTGAGGCACACCGCACAGCTTTACGGAAGAACAAATGCCTTTGGAATTGAGATGAGACTGGGCCGTTCTTCCGCATAAAGCACCATTTTACAATAACAACTCCAAACAACTTCAGCATCAGCAAAGACTTGAGAGTTTCTAAGCTCAAATTTTGTATTTTTACTAAAAAAATTTACAGTATACATGTTGACATGTATGCAGACTTTGAGATAATTGTATGATCCTTGATAAGGCTCAATCTTTCATTTTCTCCTCAACCAGCCAACATGTTAGGCGCTTAAAGCACCGCATTCGGGAGCTGAAGTCACAGATGGTAAACAATACAGACGATATCATGAAGTCTCACATTAACAGGATAAGGTAAAGCAAGTAACAATTCCATTCGTATTAAGTTACCTGAACCTTAAACTAAACCGTGCATATAATACATGACAAAACCAACTTCTCAGTACGATACAATTTCTCGCAACATTTTCATTGGTGGCTGCTGTTTCCATCTTTTGCAGCATAGAGATTGAATGATACCAATGATGGATGTCAGTAAATTACTTCAGGAATGGAAGTTGACAACTTTCGGACAGGTAGGCACTGGTTCTAAAATTTCTTCTGTAATCCCACTGAAGGGGAAACAATCATGTCGTTGCTTCCATTATTGCATTTCAATTATACAGCTAACTATTTCTTCACGCATGGTGAAGTTGGATCAATCAAACTCACACATTTGGCGCACAAGAACAGTGCAATACCAAGGAGAACTAACGACCTGCTTTGAGAAGAGAATCAGCTGCTGTGCATGGGCTAATCACCCTGAACCTGAAATTCATAAGCCCAAAGGTCAGAAGAGAATTGCTCACAGCAAAACAAAGATAAGATTAGTAATGCAAACAACCAAACAGACCATTCAGCATGTTGCTTCCAAATTCCAATAAACATCACACTTCCACTGGGTGTTAGTTGAGACTTCAGACAATCTACACTGATTGCCGAATGCTATTTTCTACATCTCATATTGTGATAGTTTGAAGATGGAAGCATTTCAAAAGTTCACAAATACTTCACATCGGTCTCATCTTTTGAATATAAACCCTAATCCTTCAATAACTTGGTGTGCTCTCGTGCATTTTATCAATACAAGGAAAACATCATTTACTCTAGCACAGTGTGATCGACAGAGTTTTGCCAAGACCGGGAATTGGCCCAGGTGGTATATGATCAGGTTGGTGATTCTGCATATATGCTACCAAGTTGAAAAGATTCAAGATCCATTGAGAAATGCTCAGAATATAATTCTTCTTTTACTTGGCCATATGCTACCATGGTCAATCTTGATAACATATAGAAAGGTACTCTGTGTAGAAAATTGAAAGCTTCATCTAAATACGAAAGAAATAATTACTCGACCAAAGAGTGGCATGTTAATCAAATCAGATACGCACACTTAACTATTTAAAGCCTAAAGTACCTAGTAATGGATTTTTTCTAGAATACTTCTAAGCTCAATCTGTTCAGATGATGGTGCCATCATGCAATCAGAGACAATTTCAACGAGATCCAATTACGAATTCCACCTTTTGGTGCATAGAAAACTTCAGAATTACACTTGTAAGCATATCACTAGCAAAATGAGAAGGCTGAGTGGCTCCTCATAGTCCAATCCAGTTCATTAAAGCATCCGATATAAAGTCAGTTCATGGAACATCACAATTTATCACTTGGAAGTAAATGATTGAATTTGTTGCTACATCCATTCCTCTTCATTATAGTCTTTCTAATATAACATTTGAGCAATTAAGTAATTTCAAGTACCATGCGTTTGCAACACATGGCATTTTATTGAGGCAATAGTATTTTCAGTCCACACACTGCAGCAATATCTGCATTCCACAATCAAAATCTTGCACTAGGACGAACATTGTGAGCTTACATTATGTCCTACCATCAAGCTCTTCTATTATGAGTTGAATGAGGGTTTTGACATAGTAAAGCTATTTATCTATTATTTATTTGATGAGGAACTTCAGTAGGAGTTTTCTACCTTAACTTTTATTGCTTATCAATAGTCAAGGTAGTGAAACCGAAACGATACGATCCAGTGACCACATAAACTCAATGTGTCATCAAATTTCCATTTCAATTCATAATAATCAGCTTCTTTTAAGACATTTGCAACAAAAAATAAAAACTGAGGTCAAAGATCATTTTATTCATAATTATACACTACAAGAATGACTTCTGAGTTCTGACTGGACTCTCCTATTCTATTCGTAAATCCTAGGAATAGCATAGATAAAAAAAAGTACAGACATAGAAAATGCGCAGTAATTAACTTCGATTTGCATTGAAGGTTTCTATGTCTTTTTTTCTGAAAGAGTGACAGCTATAGAATGTAAAGACTAAAAACACTACATATGCCCATATTTAAAATTTTAAGGAAGTTCTTGCAGAACTAGGAAGTCAGTTATGTTGAAACTAACCATTTTCGCCTTTCTTGGTAATGGTATCTACTTCAGCTGTTACGGATGAGCTACCACCAGTCTTGCTGCTGGTCTCTTTTAATCTCTTGGCAAAAAGCTTAGCAATCTGCAACTGTGTTTTCGCCATAATCTCTGTTCTCTTGAGCTCCATCTCGCCCTTTTTAATCTCAGCCTCAACCCTCATCTTCTCTGTCTCCCTGTACATCTCCATTCTGGCTTTCTCAATCTTCAAGAATGAGCTAGCCAGCAACTCGATGCTCTTTGCTATATCAAATTCTGTGCTCTTCCTCTTCTTAGACAAGTCCCAAACCTTGTCCACCTCCTCGACATCCTCGTTTGCCTCCTTACTCCTTGGAGAACTTACGTTGACATCACTCTCTGCAGCCCTGCTCTCTTTCTGCCCGCTGTTATCAACCTTCTCCGCTTTCTCTGGGACAGAACCATTTGCATCTGCGTTCACCAAATCAGAAAGTGTACCTGGCCCTACATCTGTCAGCTGCCTGACAAAATCTGCTTCAACCTCGACCTCTGGTTTTGCCGGGGCTCGCAGGTCTATATTGTTACTCGGTTCTACTTGCACCTGACCAGAACAACCAGCTGGCCCTTTAAGCAGACCATCCATGCGGGCAAAGAACCGCCACGACGGGCCAGCGGCAGTAGGACCAGCACGCGCCACCACGGCAGACTCCGCCCGGTATCGCTTCTTCATCGACTCGATCTTGTTCTTGCACTGGTTGGGGGTCTTGGCACTGTTGCTCCCAGGCTTCCCTGCGGTGTTCTCCGAGGCGCAATGCGCAGACACCTCGTGAGCAATGTCGACCCAGTCGCTCCACTTGAGTTTGGCTCGGTTGCGCAGCAGCCACTTGGCCTCGTAGGCCTCGAGCAGACGCACAATGCCGCTCTCGTTCCACTCGTCGCGCTTCTGCGGTGGCGCGGCCGCCAACGGCGCCACGTCGGCGTCAGGAAGGCCATCCATGGGGCAACAGCCGGAAAGAACCCCAAATTTTGCAGCTTAGACAAGGGAATTGGAGCCAAACGGTATCATTTCTTTGGTTACGGTTTTGTAAGGGTTTTTGCCATGGGGATCTTTCTTGAAGCTACTGCATGAGCTCAGATGTTGTTGTACCAGGTCTCAAAAAAAAGATGTTGTACCAAAGACTGAATTGGCTCAAAAGAGCTTCTTGAAGCTTAAAGTTTTTACTAGCTCAGTGATCAGACAGGAAAGATCACAACAAAGAGAGGTTCTCTGAAGCTGAAAGACCAGGAAAGATTGTAAAGGAGGGCACCTCTTTTCGCCAAGGAGTACCAAAAGAAGGAAATTTTGGGAGACGAAAACTTCCTACATCAAAAAGGCCTTGCTTCCTCAACTGTTTATGCGCCAACAGATGGCGTGATTCTGGATGAATTGCTCCCAGACCCGGAGCAGGCTGACCACGGCAAAGATTCAGCAGAAAGAAACCTGCTGCATACCAAACAAACAAGCGAACAAAGCCTAGAGCCCTAGACCAAAAACGAACGCGGGAAGAAAGAGGAAACAGAGGTAGCTAGCCAGCAAGGGCCTCAAGAACAGTCAAAACCCAAACCGAACAGGATGGTGGCTTGGTTGGGAACAGCGAGAATCGAGCTGCGAAATGCGCGAAAAAGAAGGGTGCAGAATTCTGGAGGGGAATGATTTCTTCTCTCTTTCTCGCGCTGTTGGCTTAGGGATCCGCTCTCGGAGAGAGAAGCGGAGGAGGTGGGGAGCGGCGGAAAGTGGGAGACTGGAAGGAGTCCGTCCGACCCGTCCCCTCCAGGCTCCAGCCTGCCAACCGCCGCGCGCGCCAACTGAGCGCGGGGCCCGCGCGTCAGCGAGGCGGGGATGGCGGGAGCGGTGGACCGGGCGCACGCAGCGAGGCGGGGCGCTCGGAGTGGAGGCGCGCGTCGGACCGCATTAGGCAGCGGGCAAGGAGGCAACGAGTGGGAGTGGAGGGTGACGATAGCGCTGACCGGATCCGGTCCCGGGGCAGCAGCAGCGAACACGGTGGGGGCACGGGGCAGGGCCGAGGAAGGCGACGCCAAGGCTCGTGCGGGTGCTGTTGCGTGGGGGCCGCGCGCGGAGCGGAGCGGCGCGTCGCGACGCGCGGGCCGCGCAGCGGATCGGGCGGAGGCTGCGGGGTGGGGAGGCTGGGAATGCGTTACCGAGAGGGAAAGGACGGGGAAAACACACTCGAATGGAATCAGCGGCTCGGCTTGGCGTTGGCGCCCTGCGGTGCGGTGCGGTGCGGCCGGTGTGGGTAGCGTGGCGTGCTGGGCTGTGGTGGAGCCCATCTGAGCCACGGGCGCGGGTGCCCTCGTTTTCCACGGCACCAGAGGGCGCAGCCAGCCGCGGCGCCCGCGGTTGGTGACCTCCACTCCACCAAGTCACCACTCATCAGCACCCTTTCGGTTTCCATTTGTCCGCTGCTGGTGGCAGCATCTTTCCTCGTTTCCTTGCAACGAAATTACGCTGCAGAGCCCTTGCGGCGATCATTGTTTCAGCCGTTGACCATTTGAGCTAGCAACCTACTACTACCATTTCATTGTACTACTAGTACTAGAAAGTCTATTTCAATCAGGAACAAAGTCATACGGTGAGCCAAGAAGATATAGGTCTGCGAGCAGGATATCATCATTCATCACCAGACCAGATGCAGGACTAACTATAATTAACAGAGCAAAAGCAAAAAGATTATGAAGAGAAATTCTTTTTTTGTAAACAGAGTACATTTTTGTGCATCAAGCAAACAGGGCAGGTGGTTGGTACACTAGAACAGGATCCACACCTTATATGATACTGTACTACCAGAACACAAGAGAGAGAATCGTATCCTACCTAAGCCTTTTCTTGTAAGCTGTTCTCTCAAAACACGAGGCTGATACAATAGCAACTTAACAAGCCAGTATGCACCTAAGCTTTTCTATGTAAAGATCTAAATATTAAATTTGTAAAGTGTACCTCGCAAAAAAATTGTAAAGTGTATTGTTAACAAAAACATAATAACATTATCCGCTTAGTGGTTTTAACTAGATTTGTCAAAAGGAACTAAATCAAACATAGGATACACACACACACACATGTAGAATTAGCACATCTCCTGTCCAGGGATGATGAATTGATGATCAACATCCTCCTAGGCAGGTTGCTTGAACTCAGCATTGCCCTAACGGAAAGGGTTTAAAGTTGCATCTAGAATATGTCACCCAAGTCAGTGCTGAGAAGAAAAGAGTGTACCTAGGATTAAGAAAAACCGGACTGAGTGGTACCCACAGTTCGGCACAAATGTATGGAGGAGACGTCCAGGTCAAGCTCCTCGTGATGAACAGCAGCAGAAAGACATAGACACCTCCCTTGCCAACCTGTTGGCCACTCTGCTCTCTGCTCCATGCCTCCATGTTAACCACACAATTCCCATTCGGCCCCCCCGGACTTCCAAACCCTTGCACTCCTTGAGAATTGACCATTTGATCTTGCCTATCCTTTTAAAAAGCCCTGAACAGTAATGACACTTAATTTACATCAAGCATTACGTGCTGAAACGTTGTTGAAATATTGAACGCGATGATGGACTTCTATGTTGTGCATAGTTAATATTCAGCTTATTGAAACATGTAGGGCAGGGCAACCCTGACCTTGTCTAAGCGCTCTTAGTAGCAGCACAGCCAACCTTTTCATGGAGTCACTTATCAGAAACATCAGATAAGTCCTGCTTCAGCCTTCATGGAAACAGAATGAGTATGCAAATGATGTGTGCAGAACAAAGCAATCTACTCCCCCTTTTTGTTTTAGAAAATCATCAGGTCCATAATACATACTGAGACAACAAAACTGTAAGACCGGATGCATAATTGCTAACTTTAGATCCATGGGCTTAACAGGTCCTCAGAATACATTCAAGAATAACATAGGCTCCCAATGACAGCTAAAGTTCTGTTAAGTCTGAATGTGTCCGGTCAAGCAAAGGCTACCTGCAGCATGTCAGAGAATAGCGAGAATTGTCACAATACTAACATCCGTAAGTAATTTACCAAGCCAAAAAGGATGCATTTAAAGTTTTTAATCGGTCATTTCTTCCTTGTTGAGGTCATCACTAGTTTCAATACAACAGAGCTGCTGGTAATAACAAAAATAGTGGTTAATTGTGACCAAATGCATACAGAAAGCAAAATCAATGAGAACGAAATACAGAGTCAGACAAGATATCTAGACTTGCAGCCAGATTATTAATGGCACTACCTTCAAGTGAATAATTCAGTATGAGGAAATAGTTTCCCCCACACAAATTGTTTAGTAGCATTTCAGCCATGATTCTGGCAAGTCTGAATGTGTCAGGTCAAGCAAACACTGACTCCAGCATGTCAGGAAATAGCTTGGAGGAGAATTGCCACAAGACTAAGGTTATGCACCAAGTGACAGGATGTATCTAAATTCTAAAGTTCTTAATCAGTCATTTGCTTGTCAATTGAGTTCACTGCTAGATTCAACTCTCAACATAAATGGTGGTCATTACAGAAATAATGGTTAAACGTAGACAAATGCATCATTATAGAAAGCACAATCTCCTCTAAACAAAAAGAAAGAAAGAAAGCTCAATCAATTAGAATGATATATCACCAGGACTACATATCCAGTCTTGCACCTGGGTTATTGGCACTGCCTCAAAGTGAATAATTCTGCATGAGGAAATAGTTGCCCCACATTGATGATTAGTGTTTCAAGCTTTCAATCATGGTTATACACCAAAGAAGTCAGATGTTTGGCATAAACTACGATAACAAGTTTCAGCAGGATGCAATCCATGACTAGAGAGTTCCTGACTAAGTATACTCTTGAATCGAAGTAAATGCAAACTAGTTACAAGATCAGGTTTCTGCTACAGTTGAGATCCCTCATCCATGATATGCTCCCAGTCCTTATCACTGACTACAGAATCGGGAACCTGAACCAGGATGAACTGAATAAACTATAGATCATGAGGCAGACTACACATGACTGTCAAAATTTCATAAGGGCGCACTGCATGGCTGTCAAAATTCATAGCACATACTAGCTAAAATGTCATGTACTTGATATTTACAAAGGGCTAAACGCAACCAACTGAACCATAATATCATTTCTCGCTTATACAGTCATACCCACCCACTCGAATCGACAGCTGCCTGCATACCCCATCTCATCGGAGAAGCACCCTATCCTCCGCGGCTGGAAGTCGGAACGATGGTACCTCACCGATTCAGTGCTCCTTTACGCGACCAACGACGCGTGCGGCGAAGGCGTTGTGTCCTCAGTCCCCACGCGCCCCATCTGATCCGACGACATTTGATTACGAATCAAAGGGAAATCGTCGCCGAAGGGGGAAACCCAAACAAGTTCCTGAAAACGAGACTGGGGATCAAATTCAGCGGAGGGGGAATGGATTGCTTACCGTGGAGGAGATTGAGCTCCTCCTCGCGGAGGCTGAGGTCTTGCGCTCCTGCTCTCTGGCGAGGGAGGAGAAGGGGAGTGAGATGGTGGAGCCATGGGCTTAGGGTTGGGGAACTTGCGTTGCTGGTAGAGGAGGCGGGGCATGGATTGCGACGGATGCCGCTCAAATTAAGTGGCGACGACGACGACGGCGACGGCGAGGTGGGCGATGCGGCGGACGCGCGGGAGCGGGACGGGGAGAGAGAGCGGGATCTTGAATTTCGATGCGTTTCGGCTCACTCTTTCACCGAGTTTTGCACTTTTGCTTTGCAAGCGTTTCGGTCTCTGAGTCTGAATCGTGGTTCGTGAGCATTTCACTGTTCCGTTCTAAAAACATAAGCGAATGATACGTTGAGATCAATGAGATGATCTGATTCTCAAAAGGAATTTATGTTCTATCTTAATTAAAATGGCATGCAAAGCTTTTGTGTGTTCTAAAAAAGGAATTTCTGAATCGCTTTGTTCGTTTGACCACCTGCCTTCCTCGAATGTTGATTGCCCATAACTAGTGACGAAAACCCGATTCAGATATAATCAAACAAGGATCTTTAGAAGTTAGATCCCTCGTGGCACAAGAACGTGAT
The DNA here is from genome assembly GCA_036346405.1 of Phyllostachys edulis. NCBI lineage: Eukaryota > Viridiplantae > Streptophyta > Magnoliopsida > Poales > Poaceae > Phyllostachys > Phyllostachys edulis. The sequence goes on along the minus strand of CM070561.1, from coordinate 61,674,678 downwards.
GAAGTATGAACCCAAACCTTTTTTTTTTCTTTCTCATTGTATGAAGTTTGTTAACTTCAGAGGTATCCGCATCATCTCTCTATCGTGATCTCTCCCGTGACTGCTGGCCCAACACACAATCTTATACAAGGATTTGCTCTTAAAAGGCAGCAAGATGTTGGTCACCCATGAGGCCATGACGTGCAGTCCAATGAAAGAGCGCAAAAAAAGAATCTGGAGTAATAGTGCTGAAAATGCATGCACTACCTGAATCAATCAGCATGTCAGCACTAGTGAACATACTCAACTGGACCGGGAAGATTAGGGGCATCTTTCGTACAGCAGGGCAGACAATCAATCGCTGCAATCAGAAATGTAACATCAAACAAGCTTCTTGACCAGCTGCACACAACCTACTCAGGTGCTCACAATCTAATAGAAACGCTGAACCACGCATGGATAAGAACATTCAGCACCAGAAACAAGCATTCTGGTTGTATTTTAGGATCTCCCCACTGAATCATCATCAACACGAAGATGTCGTTCAGAAAAAGCGCAGATAGCAGCACGCGACAAGTGACAGAATCAAGCGATTGCTGCAACCAGTAGCAAGATATGATCCATCAAACGAGGGATAGTTAATTTACTTGGTGATATGGGAATAGTCATAGAGCCAGAGCACTAGACGCCAATCTTTTCTGCACATTACAACATGTGACAAACATATCATATTTTGAAAGGGAGAAGTTTTAAGAACATTCGGGTAAAAGCCGATAAACCTGGTGTAGAGGTTAGTACATCTACAAATAAACATGATTCTGCAGACCAAGCACGCGGCCTTCTCTCTTTCAACATGGAATTTTCATAATCTACTTGCTGATGGTGTAGGCACTGAGCATTCTTGATTAGAAATATTTATTTTCATGCCACATTGCTATCATACATATAGGCATACTGACCTTCAAATTTGAATGTCCGTCAAGATATAATGACAATTGCTGGTTCCAGTTTTAAAGACATTTTTTGCATGAGGCTGACTAATGACCTCTGGCCATAGCCTAGTAGCAAATATAATAAGCTTTTAAAAAACACATGCAATACAAGGGTGTTATTCCTATCAGCAGTGAAGTTAAACTAAAGTATGAATAAATTGACTAAAGAGGCATACAATTCCCAAAAAATGAAGGGAAAATCCCTTATATCAAAATTTTCATTATATAGGTCTATGTAAAAATACCACATTGGACACCAATCATAATTGCTCACACAAATCAGAGTTTAATAATTTATTCCATTGTGTCAGGACTCGGGATTACAGAATGGAGAGACTGGAGCACAATTTAAGCATTTAACAGACTGAAAAAAAGGAGTAAATGGATCACAAGGGACAGGAGAAAGAAATTATACACACAATGCCATGTCAGATAATCCAGATGAAGATACAAGATACCAATTCGACTTGTCAGTTTGCCATAAAGCAGAAGTTATTACAGATTTGAAGTGGGCTAAGCAAGAGTATAGTATTCCCTTTGGTGCTGGTCTGAGTCGAGAGCAACGAGTACGTAGACTGCGTAGATGATGCCAGGGACATAGCCAAGGATGGTGAGCAGCAAGCAGATGCAGAACTCCATCTGTTTAGGATAAAAGGAAGATCAATACTATTAGCATGTTATCATTTATCAAGATTCAAAAAAGATAAAAACATGGTACTATCAGTAAAGCTACCAACACAAAACATGCTTGTGCATCACCAATTCATTCCAGACCTTCAAGAGAATTTTAAATCAATCCAACAAAGCATCGGAACAATTCACTCTCCTGATGGGGAATAAATTGTGATGCTGGCTATGGCTTGACTTTGGTAACAAAATGAAGAGGCGGGTTGTAACAGACTCAAGAGACTATATCAGTAGAATGGTAGTCAAAATTAATTAAATGATCCCCATGCACCTTATATAGCTCCTCCATCTGTAAAGCCAAACTGCAAATGACTAAACGTCTAAACCAAATACACATGGGCTGTAATACGACACAGACAAAGTTTAAAAAACATATAAAATTTTCAATCAGCTCTGGTGGACTGGCAGTTCGGGTTGCATAAATCATAGTATATAACAAGCAAATATTTTCATATGCGCCATAACATTGAACCGGCCCCTCGTATGATCCAGGAAGAAATAAAACAGAAGGCCAAGCCCAATGCAATGCAATACGCCACCACAGGAAGCAAAAACTAAATTTACAATGATATCGCACGATATTAGGAAGTAGATTAGCATTTAGCGCTCCAGAACTCGCAATTCTGGTCAGGCACCTGTTTTAGCTACAAGCTAGACAATAGAGAGAAGGGGGACCCCGGGTTCCCTGTTGATACGAAGGGAGAAACCCCGAGTGTCCTCAAAGGTGGGAAGCGGTATTCAAGTGTGTTAAAGGAGATTGCTCAAAAAGTTCTATGTCTCGTTACATGGGGAAAGAGACTATTTATAATGTTACATCTAAGGCACAATAGATTACAATCCTAACTCTAAAAATGTCCTAAGTTTGTAGGGCTACAGATTATTTTCACATTTCTAGATGTAGCCTTTGGTGCACGGTAGACCGTCATAGGCCGAATCTACCACGCCTGTACTCCTGGTCCGTAGGTGGCCTTGACTCCCTTCGCTTCATGCGAGGCAGCCCCATAAGTGACCTTGACTCCCTTCACTCCCTACGCGCTCCCTACGAGGTAGTCTGTGGGGGATCCCCTTCGCTCCTCCGGGTTGTGCTGCTGCTGTACCCTTTGCTGTGTGTAGCGAAGGGCTACCCAGCACCCTTCCACTTTGACGAGGTGTACCCTGGCTTAGGGGATGTTTGGATCGCTCCCTGGTGGGCTTCTGCCTGGCCGGGATGCCAACCTGGCACCTGCCTGTTGGATGTTTGGTTTGATTCCTCATGATGCTCCCAGGCCACGTGCGAGAACTCACCAGGCGTAAAAAAACAGCGCCTGAAAGTTGTGCCTGGCAGGCAGTGGTTCATCCACTGTTCATTGCTTTGATCAAACGGTCTATTTTTCATTCATTAATTCCAGGCACAGGTTTTCAACCAAACAACTCATCTTTAGATTTGCCTGACCAGGTAAAAATCATCTACTTTCCAGGTTACCTCCCGGCACTCACCAACCAAACAAGCCCTTAGTGCCTTCACCAGGTCGTTGGGGCCGCTGGGCCTGCCCCTACGACAGCGGACAGCACCGTCCCAATATTTTCGAATTACCGGCTGACTGCTGCTACTCGGCTGCCAACTCACCAGATTGCAAAATTCGCATCGCTAATCTAACTGGAAATCAACCAGATACACTCACAACGGATTCTAGAGCCACCTAGCTAGAAACTACTGCAGCATGGATCCGATCCAGGAGGCGCGTGGCACAAGAGAGAGGTAGATCGTCGGGAGAGGGGTAGGGGAATGGGTGGAGGGTGCGTACGCTGCAGCATCCGAAGCGGAGGAAGACGCCAAGGGGCGGCAGGACGATGGCGAGCAGGATCTCCAGGAACGTGCAGCCCCGGCCGGACGCCATCAGGATCTCGGATCGGAATAGGAGAACCGGAGATCTTTCCTCCTGCTGCGTTTCGTTTCTGTTGCGTTGGTCCGTCGGGTCGGGGAGGGGATCGCGCGGACTTCTGGCTTTTGGCGTGCGTGCCGACACGCGGCTCTCGCTCGCTTGCCGGCGCCAGTGGTACCGTATGGGTATGGGTGCGGGTCTGGGCCGGCGGGCCTTCGCCTGCTGATTTGCGGTGGCGGGGCTAGTACAGGAGTATGGGTACAGCCGTATTGTACCTTTAAATTTTTTGAAAAAATGCTTGTTATATATAGTGCAGATATATGCATGTAGTAATTTTTGGTATAGCCAATGACAACTGTGATTATATGTAAGTGTTAGATTGATTGTATGTTAGTACGTAGAATTATATAGATTATGTAGAAGTAGAACAATTAGTAATGAGGTGGTCAGTTAGTCACAAGTCAGTACAACTATGTGTTACTTAAGTTCACATCTTCATCGTGAAAATCCTGCTCTACGATTTGAGACGATTAAGCGAGAAATTCGCTCATCACACACAAGCCCATTAATTTTGAATTGTTTATCATTATTATTGTCTTCCTTTTCTATCTCATTTTTTGGAATTTTTTTATTAATTAATCTTTTTTATTAATATTTTAGAGTTAATCCCTCGCGAACTTTATTTTCAATTTTGACTCCTTTGGTCACGCCACCACCCGTGGCGTGACAAAACTCTTCTTAATCACGACACCGCTGCGTCGGCGTGACAAAACATCTACATAAGCCCTCGGCATGTATTTGTGCTAGCGTGGAGGGCTTGCGTGGCATCTGTCACGCCATATGACATGGTGTGACAAGGCTGTTTTGTCACGCCCCGAGATTTGGCGTGATAGTGACTGACTTAAGTGCAGCCGACGCTCCACTTCTTCACTTTTTTCCGCAGCTCGTCCCTGCCGCTTTGACTTCTATCCTCCCCAAATCCATCCTCGTCGCCTGAGTCCTCAAGTCCATGGGGCCCCTACACCGGCTCGACCCTGACCAAGCGTCCTCACGCGCCGTCCTCCTCACCTACAGCATCCTTTGCATGCAAGCCTCTCCTTCCATGGCAGTGACGATGGCGGACCGGACCCCTCACTGACCGGCCTCCTCCTGCAGCCTTGACCTCCTCCTGCGGCGGCCTCGGCCTCCTCCCCGCGGCCTCCTCGCCTCCTCCATGTCAAGAGTTCATCTTTCCATTTCCTCAACAAAGAAAAGTTGGTTTTAGGGGTAATTGTATTAGTTATAACATCGGATTTGCGCATGAGGCTTTATTTAGTGCGATTATCCAGTGTTAATGATAGGGTTTAAATTATGAGATGGATTGCAAATTGAAATGACCCTAATTGTGTAGATCAACAAAGAAGATAAAAGGGCATGCGGAAATGAGTTTGATTTTAGGGTCATGATCACTGTAGGAGAAGTAGAACCAATTACGTGGATTTTATAGCCAAGTGCCTTACTAAGTAGTTAGCTGTTGACTCCAAAAAGTCAGAAGGATAAGAAGTTAGCTAAACAGTTTGTATGGTTTTAACTAGAATAATTATCCTGCACATTCACTTGTGTTGATTAAGAGCTGCTATTTGGCAACCCTATATAATGTAACAGATTGTGATTACACGGCACTTGGATGAAGCCAAAGCTTATGGCTTATATTTGTCTAGTTGCATTTTCTTTTTGTTTCTGTTTGTGCACTTGGATGAAGCCAAAGCTTATGGCTTATACTCTTGACATGCATACAGGCTTTTCCATTGGGATTGTAGATGTAGCATGGTATGCTTCAATTTTGACATTTCTTCTACACGCCATCTGTGATTACGTATGCGAGTTAGTCCAAATAATAACCCTCGAGATCTGAAATTAGTCGATTTTCATATTTTGTTCTTTGTTTATATGAAAACTAAGGACATACACACATTTTTTGTGTGGAAAAAAACCTCTGGATGACTTCTTGTATTGCTTATGAGCTTGAAATTTCACAAGTGTATCTTCATCTGATTACTTGCTTGGAATGCCCCTCTAACAGAGATCTCGGTAATTTGAACTTATCGGCCATCAGTGCGTGAGCTTGGGAAATTGGAGCATTTGTAGTATTTGTAAGTTCTTGTCCATGTGGTTTGGTTATATTTGCTAGTTGCTCTCAATAGGAAGTTAAACTTATATTATTTTTGTTCTATTGCTGTTGACACATACACTTCTCTAATCTCATTTATAAATGGGGAATTTCAGAATTTGCCCTCATGGGATAGATGGATTTCAGATTTTGCCCTCCATGTGTCTATAATATGTGGGTTCAGGGCCCACATGTCATAGACACATAGGAGGACAAATTCTAAAATCCATCTATTCACTGGGGCAAAATCTGAATTATTCCTTTATAAATCTGTTACACGTTCCTTTTAATTAGTTGGTGAGTCTCATGTATGTTGCAATTTGCAAGCACCGATAATGGCATCTGATCATTATACTACTTTTATCCCACAGTTGATTAATTTGTAATTTGGACTGATATGCTGCACTTGTAACCATGAAAGCGTGTGTACTTCTCTACAGATGGACTACATCTCCTATAAGAGATACTTTAAACTTGCATGCATGCAATTTGTATTAGGCTATTTGTTTTGTTAGAGTTAGTAAGGGCTCTGAACTAGGATAGGCCTTTTTTATTATTTATGTTCCAGGTGAAATTTTGTTTGGATTTCAAAATTTATATTTTAACTTTCAAGTTATTTGTGAATCTGGCGCTTTCATCACTTTGTAGCTTATATGTTAAGCAGTACTATGGAGTATGGACTGTAGTATTGTACTGGTTGAACTGTACCACAATCCATGCTAATAAAGCTAACATATTTCTGAAGTTCTCAACCATATTTTTTTCCCAAGATTTGTATCTAGCAGGTAGATATGAACTTGAAAACCAAAAGGGAATCATATAGGCATGTTTTTGGGAGACCCTTGCAATTTTTTTGTTGAATACTTCATTATTTGTTCCATTACTTTGGTTTACTGCTTCCTTAATAATGAAGTGGGTAATCTCTATTATCGACAAGACAAGACGAGACAGCTTTGCGTAGTGACAAGACCAGACAGGGCAGTTTTGCGAAGTGACAAGACCAGACGGGGCAGCTTTGCACAATGACAAGACAAACGGGGTAGCTTTGGCATGACAAGACTTAGCACCAGGCCGAAATAAATGGTGTGACAGTGTTTACAGTTTTAGGGTTTAAGGTTTTAGGTTCAGGTTTACGTTTATGTTTAGGTTATGGTTTAGGCTATTAGGCTTTATGTTTAGGTCTAGATTTACCTTTAGGTTAAGTGTTTAGGGTTTTATGTTTAGGGTTTAGGTTTAGGGTTAGGGTTAGGGCTTGAGTTTAGGGTTTAGGTTTATGGTTTACGGTTTAGGTTTAGGGTTTAGGCTTTTAGGTTCAAGTTTAGGTTTAGGGTTTTGATTTGGGTTTAGGGTTTAGGTTTATGGTTTACAGTTTAGGTTTAGGGTTCAGGCTTTTCAGATCAACTTAACAACCCTGACTGTCTCGCCAGCCTTTCAGAACGAAAAGACATAACTCTACAAAGAAAAATGTGACAACACTCTGCCTCGCCAGCTTTTCAGACCAATAAGACAGCACACTACAAAGCAAGACATGACTTCTCTCTGCAAAGAAAGACGTGACAACACTCTACCTCGCCAGCTTTTCAGACCGAAAAGACAACACTCTGCAAAGCAATATATGACTTCTCTCTGCAAAGTAAGACGTGACAACACTCTGCCTCGCCAGCTTTTCAGATCAACATGACAACACTCTATGTCCTCAGCTTTTCAGAACCAAAAGAAAAGGACTCTGCAGAAAATTTACCACACCATGCCAACCATGTGGCCTATAAAAGGGGGTGGAAGAGATCTGGAAGAGAACACTACACAACAAAAACCCAACACTACACCAGAGCTTTCTTCACCACGCCGGGATGGACGACAGGCAAAGGCAATGAGACCGGATTTGCGAACTAGCAAGGGCTGCTGGGGCCCGGGAAGAGCGAGCAAGGGCTGCTGCGGCCCGGGTCAAACAAAAGACGCGTGCCAGGCTAGCAGCTCTCCGCAATAAGCCCCCCCGTAGCAACAGCATCTTCTAGAACGTTCCAACCAAGCATTCTCCGCAACACCCGCCAGAGAAGGAGACGCCGCCCCTCTGTTGGTGCAGGGACCCATGTAAGTTCTTCAAGTCCAAGCACCGGATTAGCCTGGGCATGCGTTACTGGGGTTGCGCGAACTACTCCAGTGACTATCCTAACCGACGTTGGGACACGAGCAGCTATCGGCAGCCGTTAAGGACCAGTTACAGTGTGTTACCGTACTATTTCTCATTCAAAGTACGCGCTAACAACCTCTCCCGTCTACTTGTAGTCCCCGGATCCGCTATGTGGCTACCGCAAGTGGATCGACCAAGAGATCCACCCACATGACTAGTAGTCTCTCGACTTCGACGAGTGGAATGATAAAAGAGACCGCGAGATCCGGGAGGAGCGACGCCACAACGACGAGCAAAACGAGCGCATACGTCGGGAGACGCAAGCTCATCTCAAAGCGTCTGGTAGCAGGAGGCGTGAGGCCTTGACGAAGAGGAAATGGCGACCAAGGCTAAAGAGGCGGCCGAGGAGTTCAACGCGAGCTAACAAGGAAGGAAAATGACCGGTCCACGATGATGAGTCGGACCATTCCGTACTAGTTCCCGGAAGGTCGAATTTATTTCTATTCAAAAAGGCGCAAATGTATCGTAGGCGTACTTCGGTTTATTGCATCGTACATGTTGTTGTTTCTTATGCACGTAACCAAACCCTGTGCGCCATGTTATTCCAAACTTTATTATGAAGTCTATTTTAATTCGCAACTTCAAATCTCGTCGTCTTTTCGCATTCAATTCTTCGCGTAGTAAGGCATCCAACAACATGAAAAAATGAGTTCTGGAAGTGGGAACGAAATGATCTACGACCAAAAAGTGATGAAGAGCACCACCTATTGTTCTAGTAGGATGTCTACGTATCTTTCATCAGCGGTACTGTCTAGCATATGTGCATAATTGTGCCTCATGTTGTACCACACAATCCATATATTAGTCATTTATTCCAGGATGCATTATGTATCACTTCTGGGACACACCCTGAAAATATTGTGAAGTGTCAAAGGTTTTCAAAGCGCAAAAAGATGACTGGGCCATATATATATTTACTCTCAGTTAAAAGGATGTTATATTTGGTTACATAGAGATATCTCTATTTTCAAGTTGTGGATTGTTAAATGTTACATGCACATGGTGTTAAGCATCACCGTACTTTCAATTGTTTTTTATTTTTCAAAAGGAAGTCTCTTTGTTATCATCTTACCACATATTCTAAATCTATAAATCCAAATGGAATAATCGCCAAAATTATAACAAACTGCCCTGTCACGCCAATCGGGATGACGTGACACAACACTTCTGTCATGCCAAATAAAAAGGTGTGACAAAGGAGACTAGTCACGCCATGGGTTATGGCGCACGCCATGGGATATGGCGTGACACATGCCACACAAGTTCCACGCTGGCACGACGCGCGACCGAGTGCTTGCATGGCAGCTTTGGCCACGCCGCTATGGGTGGCGTGACTAAAGGGGATCAGAATTGGAAATAAAATCCGTGAGGAATTAACTTTAAAATATAAATAAAAAAGGATTAAATAAAAAAAATCCAATTTTCGTGGAAAGCAAAGGATAGGGGGCCGGCAGGCATGACTTGTTGTCCGTCCAAAAATGTTGACGTCAACTGCACTTGCATCCACGAAGATAGATAGATGGTGACTTCTGCAAGAGAATCTGACGAGGAATGAAGCTGTTTTTTTATTTAAAAGAAAACAAAGGGAAGAAGGAAGACAGGCGAGAGAAGTTACAGCTAAACATTCAGAATAGACATAAATGATGATACTCTTAACTTATGTCCACAAATTGGGTTCCTGTGCACCTACACCCTGTTCTTTATGGAACAATAAAGCCTGACGCTCGACTTTCTCGATTTAAAAAAATCCTGCTAGCACGGCTACAGTACATTGGCATAAGAAAATGAGAATTGACTCCATTAGTTCAGCATCCTAGGAACTAGATATGCAAGATGGTATATAGTTCAGATTTTTTTTTCATACAATACTTAGTAGTATCGTGTACCGATCGCGCAAGGATTCTCTCTTTCTTTAGTGAATCTCAGCCGTCCGATCCGAGATGGATGGACCAGATCATGTGCTACAGTGCGAATGGATACGAGAGACACTACGTTGAAAATTAAAAATAAAAGTTACAGCCTTTTACATTAAAAACTCCTCTTGGTTCCGGACGATTCTAAATCCGTCGTTCAAGTCCACATCCTGCAGCATCGGAGAGCCGGGGGACCAACCTAATTAGCATACAATAACATATAATCAATTATAGCAACTACTCACTTTAATACTCTAATAGTTTAATTAGTAGCATGCTTATGGCGCAATTTCCCTTATTTAGCAACGCGAATCCAGTACAATCTGGCGCTACGTGAGCTTCGGAAAGCACGCAAAGGAAAAGGGGAACAAACTAATCCGTGACCGTGATGATGATCTATCGCATGTCCAGGCACAATCTGGCAGGTTTGCATGGATCCTTAGTTTATTTCCGAGCTCGGCGATGTGAGCTAGCTGCGTGATTAATGTAATCGACCGTCGCGAGTGGCACACACATGGCAGCAAATCCCCAGGATCCGAGCGCTGCGTGCAAAAACATACCACGGAGGAACCCAACAAAAAAAAATGCAAGAGAGGAAAAGATGGGCTTATAAATTGGCTGCAAAAGCGACGAGTGTTCAGAGAAGATTCTTCGTTCTTGCACAGGCAGGCATGAACTGATGAACATGATATCGTTGGGAGTTGAAACATGAAACAAATCCCCGGCTATGTGGACTACAAAATAGCTTAGTTTCTTGTGCATGGAGATTCAATGTGGTGGCCAGCTAGCCAGTTGTCGTAGCTACAACCGCTAAGAGCATCTACAATTGCTTGTTTCTTAGTTTGTTACTAAGAGGAGAGAGTACTTTGAACTTGTGTCTAAGATTTTAATTGCTACAAGTGTGCATGATTCTTGATGATCAATAATGAAGTGCAACTTTGTGGTCTACATACTTTAGCTCATTTATCATATCAATAATGAAGTCGGGCTGCACAAATGATCTGGTAGATATTTTTCTTTAAGACAGTGAGACCAACAAAACGTGTTTTTAGGTAACAAATAAGTCTCCAATAGAGTATTTGGTTGTTACTTGTGTTTTGGTATTAACAATTTGCTAGTTTTTTCATCTAGAAATAACCTCACATTTTCTCCTCCACATCATATAAATGCTGATGTGGCAACCTCTTAGTAACAGCTGACGTGGACTGTTGTAGATGCTCTAAGAGCATTTTTAGTGTATTGAACCGACGTCGATTCAAAGTCATGCCACGTAAGCATTCTAGGAACCGAGCTTGTTTTTCTCTAATGTATTGAACCGATTTGTTACGATCCCAATTGGATGAACACTACCGACTACCACTCAACAGCTTCAGAACACAGATGAACACCCGGTACAGAACAGATGAACCAATCCAACACCATAGACCAGTACTTGGGGATACAATTTGGGGGAATAGAATCAAGAGGGAGGAGAGCAATCAAGACTAAGAGGAAGAAGCAAGAGACTGGGATCAGAGAAATGGATTTGGGGAGAAGTCGCTTGGAGGAAGAATAGAGAGCCGAGGCAAGCCTGAATAATCTTCGATAGCCCTTCTGATGCTGCTGTTCCCCCTTCTGTACTCCCGAGTCTTGATTCCATCCTTTTCTCTTGCCTCCTGGACCCAAGGCCCACTAATGAAGCCCAAGTCAGTCCGTGACATTTCTCCCTCCTCGAAATGCGGTTTGACCCCAAGCCGATACAGAAGAATCGCCATCATTGCCACTGGGATCCCAAACTTTGACTCCAGATTTCGAACAACAAGATTAACTGCCTGTAAATTCTTCTGGAAAGCACTCAGATCCCCATGGATGACTACGACCTCATCCCTTGTGCCTTCAATAATCTGTTGTGTTTCATCTAAACTAGTATCCACTCAATCAATCCTTCTAGCTAGATGTCGCCTTGTAATGATAACACTGTCTGAAACTTGATCCAATTGGCTGCCAACTACATTGCAAGCCTCAGATAAGCCACGCTTCGTCACAAACATCAAACCAGAAAGTTTCCAACCCTTCCACTTTATGTATGCATAGCCAATAATCCCAAAGAACAACAAGCTCTTTGTTATAGTAAATGCACCACGCCCCGATGCAAGAAGACTGTCACAATCAGCTATGCCTAGGCCTCGAGGCTAGGTACTTTATCTCTCTCTCGAGACAGTTGACTGAGACATCAAGCGAAAGCGATATCTTGGTCGCCGTAGACGATGCATCTCTCCCTTCCTTTCCATGATTTTTCACAAACTTGGCAGCACCAGAAAAAAACGTCCCCGACAGAATTGTCAGATGAGGTGTTGAGAGGTCCAGAGCTCCGAAATCAACAACCAATTTCACAATGCCTTCTCCTTTGCCCTCTTTTCCCTGAACATCGAACACTTCAGCAGCTTCACCAGGACCAGCATTCCCATTGGTCGACAAACAATCTCTGACATCCAGGGATGAGGATCCAATAAATTTCAGTAGCAGCTCATACACAAGCTGCAGATGGGACCATGCAGGCTCAAATATCGACTCCTCCTCTTCACCCTTACCACCACCAGATGAACCGGTCCTGTAATTTGGAGGGAACACCCAGAACAAGTTGACGGCAAACATCCTAGAGCAGGCAGCAATCACTGTGTTACAATCCATCCTGCTCCTATTAGTGGCTTTGAGCAACTCCATCCTGCTGACACCAATCTTTAAGGTAGCCAGAGCAACATGGTGGCTCCTGCTCCTATTAAATGGCTCTGAACGCTCATTCTGAATGGACTGTCCCATGTGGAAGGAACGGAATGTATCTGCAAATTGCTTCACAGGCACAAAACGGTATGGCCTGTCATTCCTATACCAATACTGCTCCTGGTCTTTTCTTGATGTCACTTCCTGCAAGAAGTCAGCAACACCCTTTCTCAGGGGGCATCTGAAGCCCATCAACTCAAAGAACTCGAGCACATGCTTCTTGATGTCACGGGCGCCCTGGTACACCACTTGCTCATCAGAGAGGAGTATAATGTCATAAAATAAGTTGTATGTTTCAGGCGCCAGTTGGAGCAAGGAGATGATAGCAGTTCCACCAAGGATGTGGATAGTCTGCCTAAGGGAATTCACAATTTGGTATGTGGTTGAACTGTCCAGTCCAGTGGATATCTCATCCATGAACAGAGCTCTTGCTGGACCAACAAGCATGGAACCCATATTGTTAATGTTTGAACACTGCTTAACTAACTCCGCAGTCATCATTATGAACTGTATATTCGGCGTCCTCAACAAACTTAGAAGGGGTGTCTTCCTTCCCTTGGCCCTTGATTTCACAATGACAAAACACCTAGAATCCATATTGCTAAGGCTGGCATCTCCTGGATCCCATGGCAACTCATGTGCCCCACCTTGCAGTCGTCAACTAGAGCTATGCAACCACTTTTAACTAGCTTGTCATCAATCCCGAGCAGTCGCTCATTTTGACCAATTGGTTGTTCCTTGCAATCCATAACCGAACCCCATTTTCATGAGCTAGATATGCCACAATCTCCACCACAGATTCTTAGTCCTTGGTACTCAACCTTCATAAGATAGTTACCATAGCAAGATTTTGCATGTATCACATACTGATCACCAACCCTTTCTTGTGCATCATCATCCAATTGTTTAATTTGTTGTATCTCTTCCGCTGTCCCAACTGAAGCAATAGCATGATGTCCATCATTTATGTGTTGGTAAACATGAACCCTACCTATCATGCATGGAGCATCAACATGATTAATAGCCTTGTCAACAGCTGCCAACAATCTAGGCTGAATTACTCTAAGAGGTAGGGCAGCTTCAGGAAACACCACAACTCCTTGAAGATAAAACATTGGTAAGCTAAGGACTGTGCCACCATCCAAGAAAGCAAATATGCCCCGGGTATCATCAACCCCACCAACAAAGGTGCACAGGGAAATCAGAGATGTATTAATGGTAAGCTCTTCAGCAGTACTAGCCCCTCCATGAACTTTACCAACGGTCTCATCAATTTTTTTAACAGCCCACAACCTTACCCCTGGAGTCCACCTTCTTCCTTGAGGTGGTGGCCATGGGGGCACTTCAACGAGCAGTTGGTGCGCGGCGAGGTCCCTGGTGTCGTCCACGCACGAATGGTGGCAACGATTGGCTCGAAATTTAGTGATGGCGGCGTCGGCGAAGCGGCGGTCGAGGGAAAACCCGGGGCCGCGTCCAACATGAATGCGGACGTCTTCGAGGTGGTGTCGTTGCCAGAGCCAAACATCGAACACCTGGCGGGCATAAGGTTGTCCAGCTCGCCGATGGCGAATGATTTCGACGAGGCAACGTACGCAGGCTCCACCTGTGCCTGGATGGCGTTGGTCACGCCCCTCGAGAGCAGGGACACCACCGTGACCTTGGCGCAGCCGGCGTTGGAGTTGGGGCCCAACGTCGTGCACCTGGTGGGCAACTCGGGGGCGAGGGCGACTTCTGCACATGGAGTGGCTGCCGCCACGGCGTGGTCCACCGCGGTGACACAGGTGGCCGTCGGTGCGGGCACGGGCGGTGGCAAGGCATGAGCGGGTGCTCCTGGTGGCTGGACGATGGCCTTCAAGCCGACCGCGAGCTCGTCCATGCGTACTGCTAGGTCTTCCATCTCCACTGTCTGCTTCTTCACCTCAGTAATTAATTTGTTCAGCATTGCCTTGCATCGGGCTTCGCTCTCCTTCTCAGCGTCGGTCATGGCCACATCGGAGCTTGGAACCACTAGGATCGAATGCTCTGATACCAATTGTTACGATCCCAATTGGATGAACACTACCGACTACCACTCAACGACTTGAACACGATGAACACCGTAAGAGTAATGGATGAACCAATCCAACACCATAGACCAGTACTTGGGGATACAATTTGGGGGAATAGAATCAAGAGGGAGGAGAGCAATCAAGACTAAGAGGAAGAAGCCAAGAGACTGGGATCAGAGAAATGGATTTGGGGAGAAGTCGCTTGTAGGAAGAAGAGAGAGCTGAGGCAAGCCTGAATAATCTTCGATAGCCCTTCTAATGCTATTGTTCCCCCTTCTGTACTCCCGAGTCTTGATTCCATCCTTTCCTCTTGCCTCCTGGACCCAAGGCCCACTAATGAAGCCCAAGTCAGTCCGTGACACGATTCCTACTAATAACTGGGACCCACATTACATTAAAAAACCACAAAATAATAATATCCTCTTTCAAACGCACTCTCGTCTATGTAGTTGTTTAATAATCACATGAATTGTTTAATGTTTTGAATCGATTCCTAAGTAGAGTTCGGTTCCATACATTTTTGGGTTGGAATCGACCCCTCCAATGTATTGAATTGATTCAATGCATTCTCTCTCCTCATTTGAACCCGCTAAAACACAATGTTGAAGATGGTCTAAGACACCTGTTAATCTAACTGCGATAAGGATTCAAATCCCGAGGCCCCGTTTGGTACGCAGAAATTCCGTACGAAGCGGTTCAATTTCCGTGGGGAAAAAAATCCGGCGCTGGCCTAAAATATTTAGCCATGGCGATTTATTCCGTACTCTCGCGTACTTTATATGTTGACAAGGCGTGTGTTCTAAGTTATAATTGTAATTTTTGTTTGAAAAGAAGAGCTTACTGCAAGCTATGTATAGAGGACTACCAACTTTAAACATAGAATATTGTTGGGAATTAGCTGGCGTGTGCCATCTTAAGTTTCTTTTATGGAAGTTAAGTACGGTGGGGCTGCATAAGATGTTCGCATTTTTGTTGTCATTAAAAGGCTACTAGTGTCTTGATGGGATGCCAGCCTGCCAGGTGTCACCATCTAGCTAATTGCGTTGTTTACCAACTACGTTTAGCCCAGTTTTCTTTTCCAAAAGGGGCACAGACCAAATAATGACACATGCTAGGTGCCCAGCTGTCGTGAGCCTGTCACACCGTGAGTTCTTTTCACCAAGTGCTGTTGATTTTTTTACCCACTGTAATCCTTTTGTAGTCATCAGTTAGGGGAGACATGAAAAAAATCTATGAGATGTGGCGTTCAGCCACCTGGGGATTAAAGTCTGACAGCGACAAAACGAAATGAAGCAATAGGCGTTGGCCCTGTCATCTCTACTTGAGGCCCAACACAGAGCTGCAGGCTCCAGACGCTGCTAGCAAAGTCCCAGTCAGGGGTATCGATCAACAGAAAACTTTTTCCATGTCTGGTGTGGTTCATGGTTTGCCATGAGTCTTTGACTTATTTGGCACTTTTTTTTAAAATTTAGCAAATATAGTTTCCGTACGTTCGAAATAATAAAAATAATACTACGATAGGTCTATCTCCTACCGAGGGTTGCATCTTATCGCACATTGGGAACACTACACGTCGCCTGCCACAAGCTCCTACCACGCGCTCGGTCCGCCCGGCCCAAACTCTTGCCGCGTTGGCTACTGTGGACCCGGTCTAACCTTCTGTCGCGGATCCGGTCCGCTGTAGGTGCTCATTTCACTCGGAGCGACTGCAGTCCCTGTTGCGGTCCGGGAGCAAGATAGAACCTACCTAACCTCCTGTGGTGTTTTTTTTTTGTTATTTCGGACGTGCGTGTGCTATATTTGCTAAATCGTTTTAAAAAATGGCAAATGAGCCACAAAAAAAAAACTCGTTTGCTACAACCCCACTAATTAATCATGTAATTACAGTAGAAATATTGAGTACGATATTCAGGTATATGTGTCCTCTAATTTAGATGAACCAATGTAGTATAAGATTGGGCCATACAATAAAGGACATATTCAGATTAAGTATCGTGTCGTATGAGAAACCAGCTGTATGCGATCCTTCCATGCTAACCTAAGATACAATTCGAATCACACTGTAGCTGCAAGATGAGATATGTATTGTTGTTTAGTCGATAGCATCTCCAAAATATAAAGTAGGGTTTGAATCGGAGATCGTCCCTATGGTGGTGCGGTGGTACGGCGTAAGAGGCAGAGGAGGAGGGACGGAGCCCGGAGGGAGCAGGAAGGTAAGTCGGGATCTGGCGGTGAATAGAAAAGGGGATACGCAATCTTCCCCGAACCCCACCCCGTCTCCTTCCCTTCCACCTCCCTACAAATACACGCCCAACCCCAAGCCACCCGTCTCTTTCTCGGCTCCTCCTCTCCGCACCGCTCCGCCCCCTCCTCGGCCGCGGCCTCGCATCGCCGCCGCTGCCTCCTCGATCGTGAGTTCCTTCCTCCTCACCGCACTCCCTCCCCTCCCCCCTCACTTCCGCTCGCCGAATCGCAACCGCAATCCCGCGAGATTGTGTCGTGCGGGCTCGTGCTGCTGCAAACCGCGGAGCTGGGTTGGGATTGGGTCTCAGACCGCCATCGTTGCACCGTAATGGAATGTGCGCGCTGGTTGTAACGGCGGGGATGGGGTTGTTGTGTTTCTATTTGCAGGTGTTGGATCAGCGCGGCCGTGCGGAGCAGATGGGGGCGTACCTGAGCACGCCCAAGACGGAGAAGTACTACGCGGACGGCGAGAACGACCTCCTCCGCTTCGGCCTCGCCTCCATGCAGGGATGGCGGACCACCATGGAGGATGCTGTGAGCCCCCCTCCTCCTGCGCCTTCTTTTCAGTCGGGACTTGGGAGTGCTCTGTTCGATACTAGCTAGGGTGTACTTTGAGTGAGATGCATCCGTGTGAAATTGGCAGCTGCTTAGGGTTTAATTCGCGATTCTGTTATAGTGTGTAGATTTGCATGGCGAGTTCACCGGTGGATTGTTGTTTCCTGTCGTCTGGGAACCGAAACCTAGAATAAATTCTGTTGTGACTCACTCAATGGCGTTTCCCTATAAGCGAAAAGCTTGATATAACGGTTTGTCGGTTTGCAGATTGTATTGGGAGTCCATTAATAGGTCAGATAAATTGATTCTGATGATGTATGACTGAAGTTGCAGATTTAGAGTGTTGTATCATAACTGAAGATAGCTTGTTGAAGATAAGAGTTGTTTACGCGTTACACTATTTTGAAGGAATTGGCATGTTTATTTCTCTATAAAAGCTAATCCAGCATGTATTTGCGTTGCAGCATGCTGCTTTGCCACACCTTGATGAACGCACATCCTTTTTTGGCGTTTACGATGGGCATGGAGGTAAATTGTGATTGTTTTCTATTATTGTCTAACTTACTATTATATTGTCTCTTCAGTTGTACCGAATGTGGTTTAAGCTTATCAAAGGTGCTTTGATTAGATTAATATCATCTAAACTCTGTACAACTTAATCCAAATTAATAATTACAAACAATCAATCCTTAGTTTCAATGGTACAACCTTTACCAGTACTGAATTTGGTATTGTTAGTTTGTTACCTTGCACCAAATCCTTAGTTTCTATGTCATCTGTTTATGTGTGATGAACAAATGTTTTATCTGGCGACATGACAAACTATCCTTTGTTATTTCAGGAAAAGCAGTCTCTAAATTCTGTGCCAAACATCTACACACGCAAGTATTACGGAATGAAGTATATTCCTCTGGTGATTTAGCCACTTCTGTTCAGAAAGCGTTTTTCAGGTACATATCACGTTTTCTATTTTGAGCATGGTGTGCTTTTGGGTGAAACTGACATATGTTTGGTGGTTCGATGAATCTGCTCAATGTTTTGCTCTTTCAGAATGGATGAGATGATGAAGGGGCAAAGAGGGTGGAGAGAACTAGCTGAGCTGGGAGACAAGGGCCAGAAGTTTGCCGGCATGTTAGAGGGCATAATATGGTCCCCCAAAAGTGGAGATTCAGATAAACTTGGGGACGGTTGGGATACTGAGGAGGTAAAACTACTCATCTCTTTTTTCATTAGCAAACCTGTTTGCTGGAGTATGAAATTTAAGGCTTACATTTTATGGCATGAAGCTTTGGAGTATTTCTTATTAGAACACACATTTGATGGGATAAAAACTGCTTGGGTGTTGGCAATTCTGAATCCATATTTAAGGAGGGGTTTGCTTAAAAGTGGTGCTGTTTTTAAGCAAGTGGATTGGATAGGGGTCTAGGGTCCTGCTTGGGGAAGGATTGGGGAGCGAGTGTGGTTTCTGCAGGGAGGGGGTTGGACTGGTGGGCTAATTGTCGGGGGTAGTAATCTCCTAACACTCACCAATCATAAACAGACTGCAAATTCCTTCATACCCTATCTCTGACTAACGGGATAGTGGGATACCTTTCTCTAGTAGGTAACTAGGTACCTTGAAAAATATGAGAACAGCTCTGGAGTCATTGCCCAATATTATTGCTTCTGAGTCAATAGGTCTATGCTAGGTATCGCCAGATAATGTCCTGTCTGGTTTTCAAGCAGGGCAAAAACATGTGGTGATCAAAAGGCCATTTGGTGAAATACCTCATCCAAAATCCTTTCGTACAAATAACTGGAAAGAATGTCCAACATCCCTTAGCACTTTAACATAGATGTTGCTTGCAGGAAAATAATGTTGGGGCTTTATATGTATATTTTTACCCTCGTTCTTAAAAAAATTCTACTTGTGAAATTCTACTGAATATAGCGTTTCTTTAACTAAGCTACTGTACCAGGGTCCTCATTCTGATTTTCCTGGCCCAACCGCTGGAAGCACAGCCTGTGTAGCCATCATAAGAAATGATCAACTTATTGTTGCAAATGCTGGGGATTCCCGGTGTGTTATCTCAAGGAAGGGTCAAGTATGTTCTGTAACTCTGTTTAGCTCTAACTTCCAAGTGTAAATGCTAGAATATGTTTTCCTGACTCATCTGTTGTATAGGCTCACAATTTGTCAAGAGATCACAAGCCAGACCTTGAGGCAGAAAAAGAGAGGATACTGAATGCTGGTGGTTTCATTGTTGCTGGGCGGGTCAACGGAAGTTTGAACTTGTCAAGGGCAATTGGTAGAACTTGTTCTTTCTCAAATAGAAATAATTTATTCGTTACATGTAGTATTTTTATTTTTTATTTATTTTTGTGATTTTCCTCTAGGGGATATGGAATTGAAGCAAAATGTGCTTTTGCCAGCCGAGAGACAGATTGTGACTGCTGAACCTGAATTGAACACAGTGGGTTCCCTTTTCTCGGTATTTTTACCTTGAACAAAATTATTTGAACTCAGGATTGCTTTGGCTGTTGGTCAGGTTAAACTTTCTGAGGATGATGAATTCATCGTTTTAGCATGTGATGGCATATGGTATGATTTTTTTGCACCAATCATTTTCTCTCTTAAAGTTCAGATTTACTGCGATAGTTGATTTACTTGCTTTTTCCTGATGTTCATTATATTTATATAATATGATAGTAAAACATCCCAATTGTACTGTTTGAATGAGACAGGATACTTGAGGAGAATCACACAATTATCTTCCTCGGTTTCCTTGTATTGTACTATTATAACTACCATCCAAGAATTTCTAGGAGATAAAAGAGAAGCTTGCCAATGCCGCACATGTCATTTCTTGATTTGGAGATTACATATTGCAACGATCACCACCATCATCTTTAGAATGCATGTCATTCAAGAATTCATGCAAAACATGAAAACACAGTTATATTAGCAAGTTGACATAGTACATAATTTTCTTGTCAACCATAATAAATCTAAGGATTAAGTATATTCTTTGCCCCTCAACTCTTGCCTACTTTAATTTTTATCCCTGAATTGCAATACCAGGTAAAACACGTCCTCGAACTGTCAATACCGCGCAAAAGATGTCCCTTCATCCGTTTTAGAGCGGTTTTGTGCCGCATCGGCGTCCATGCTGGCACCGGTCCCCCATGTCATTGAGATTTGAGACAGAGGAAAATAATTGGTTAAAAAGAAATAAACCGTTTGGTTTATTTGGAATCTGACGGCGTGGATGGCATGGGCAACAGCCAAAACGGATCGGCAGATGGGTAGCGTTATTGTTGGCGGAAAGGCACGACAGCGGTGCCGGCGGCCAAGGCGGAGGCGGTCGATGGCGGCGGCGCTCCAGTGAAGCTTCAGCAAAGAAGAGAGCATGGGGTAGAACACGACATTAGGATTACGATGGTGGGGTTGATGATTGCAGGAGCTCACCGATGGCGGCACAATCGACGATGACGGCAGCTCGGGCTGAGAGGAAGATGATCATCCGGCGGGACGACACGTGGAGCACCGAGTGCCGGAGCTTGGCAATGCCGCACATCTGCGTGTCGAATTCGCTTAACCTCACACCGGCGTCATCACTGCCAATCATGTGCACTGCCAGGATGGCGCTGGCCAGCATTGCCGTGTAAACGTTGTTGTTGCCCGCCGCGCCAAGCATGTAGGCCGAGGCCTTCAGCAGCGTCTCCAGTTCTAGCTCCACGTCGCTGTCCACCGTCTCCAGCATCGCGCCACCGTCTTTGGACTTCTTGGCCATCGCCGCCTTGTCCGCCATCTTGATGCCCTCTTTGGCCACGAAGGAGGTCCACGTGTCCGTAAAGACCACCACGAACAAGACGGCGATGCCGGCCACGTTGCCGGTGGCTATGATGCACGGACACGGATACGTCGACACGACACGCCATGACACCGACACGGGAATTCGTCATTTTCTTAAAAATACCGATACGGCGACACGGCTATATATATATTTAAATAATAAGAATAAATTACACATATGTATCATTTTTTATGTTTCTTCATGCTTGTCGAACTGAAATTTTGTAAAGTGTAAAATAAACTCGGAATATGTACCTCCCAAAGATGACCCTTGCCTCTTCATTCTTCTTGCAGTCAATTCATGAATCATGATATGTTCAATTGTTCATATGAATACCATTTTCAGAAATCATAATTCCATAAACCTGGTAAAAGAAGTAACATGATCACTTGCAAGAATATAAAGATAACAATAACATATATAGTTGATTTTTGAACAATCAAAGGCTCAAAGCAATAGAGCAACTACAATTGATAAGCATTTCACATTTCCTCCCACTTGACCACCCTTGTCTACAACGTCAACATGATTCCACAATGGAGGCTTGAACCTATTGTTGGTTTGCTCCTCTCTAGCACTAGAATTACCGGTTTCCATTTTTCTAAAATAATGAAAACAACCAATCAGTAACATACTAACATGTTAACATGAGAACAAACATCAATGCATCATTTATGTACTGATGCTATGCTTGTGATACATAAATGAATTGATGCATTGATGCTTGTGTACTGACAGATACATAAATGAATTGATGCATTGATGCTTGTGTACTGTCAGTACACAAGCATCAATGCATCAATTCATTTATGTATCACAAGCATAGCATCAGTACATACTAAATCTGTCTCAGTGTATCACAAGTCACAACTCACAAGCAATTAAGCAAAGCATCAGTACACATGCAGCCTCCAATCCTCCATTCTAGACTACATACATACTAATTAGTAATTACTAACTACCAACTCTGTCACTCAGTACTCACTCAGTCTATCACAAGCAAAGCCAAAGCATCACCATCACTCCATCAGTACACAACGAGCAAAGACAAAGCCAAAGCATCACCATCAGGCATCACCGCATCAGTACACAACTTCACTTGAGGGCTAAGGCTAGAATGGCGAGGCGAGGAGGATCGAGCCATGCAGACGACCGCACGAGGAAGACTGAAGCCGTGGCGCGACCGCCTGACGAGGAGCACCGGATCTGGATCCGACGGCAGCAATGACGGAGAGGAGCCGCGATTGGAGGTCGAGCGAGGAGGAGGAGCCGCCGCCGAGTGGAGGTCATGAGGAGGAGGAGATCGCCGCCGAGTGGAGGTCATGAGGAGGAGGAGATCGCCGCTGGAGGTCGCATGGAGGAGTACCGGAGGTGCCGGCCGAGGTCGCATGAGGAGGACTGAATTTGGATCGGCGGCGCGACCTCCTAAGCTCGATCCGACGGCCGGCGAAGTGGCTGAGAGGCCGACGGGCGCGGATTCACGACGCGGAGGCAAGGCCAGAATGCTTCGCGGTCGCGCGGAGGGCTTCGCTTCGGTCCTCCCTCACAAGAAAACCTGGCGTTCGTTGCGTCTGGGCCGGGCCGTGTCCTCGTACGTGTCGGACACGCGAGCACAACGTGTCCGACACGTATCGGGAATTTTAAAAATTAAAATTTATTATAAAAATCACCGATACTCCGTCGACACGTGTCGGAGTTGTGTCCGACATGCCAATTGACACGGATACGGCGGTTTTCCCAAGTGTCCGTGCTTCAGAGGGCGGTGGTGATGGCGAGGATGGTGGACAGCCTCATCCTACCCTGTCCTCCCGACGCAGGCGTTCTGGTAGCGGCGCCGCTGTCATCGCCGAGTAGGACCTCGGTCGGGTTCTTGGGAAACCGCAATGGCAGTCAGTGACTTTGCTGTGCCGTTCGGGGGATCCATTGCGAACGGTGGCAGCGTCGGTATGACGTCGATGAGGCTGTTGTAGGATAGGTAGGTGGTGAGGAGAAGTTGGGCAACAACGCCGATTGGGACGGCGGCATGGGTTTTAGGGGAGAGGAGGTAGTGTGGTGTTGGACCTGAGGAATGAAGGAGCGGGGGATGCGGTGGCGTGCGGCAAGCCTGGCTTCAACCTTGCTGGCACCGGAGCTAAGGAAGGAGGGAGAGGCTAAATTTGGGGATAAGGAAGAAGCACAATGCTAGGCTCGAAATTTGGGGGATTTGAGGGCATCGGTTGTAGCTAGTAGTTTGGCAATTTCCCCCTTTGAAGTTTTGCTACTTTCAATTTTGTCCTTTTTGATCCGACTGGACAAGCCACGTGGGTCAAACATGGGTTAAAACCGCTCTAAAACGGACGAAGGGGTATCTTTTGCGCGGTGTTGACAGTTAGAGGATGCGTTATACCCGGTATTACAATTCAAGGGACGAAAATTAAACTAGGGCAAGAGTTGGGGGACAAAGTATATACTTAATCCTAAATTCTAATACTTCGAAGTTGTTACCAATTGGTGCTGAATTTTCGAAATTTGGACAATGTCTGTCTGGTATATTTACAGCTTTGAACCTTAAGTAGCAAAAATACAATAATTGCGATAAGGATAGACCAAAGACATAACATCTTCTTTTATTGGTAAATCATTTTGGATACCTATAACCCGTGGAGACATAATTCTATTGAGATGTTATGTAATCTCTTGAAGGTAGCACACATTGGGGCATGCAACTGCTGATATATAACTGCACTTTCTTAGAAAAGTTATGCCTTTTTTTTTCCAGATGCATATACATCCAGACAACTGTTACTAAATTTAAATTAGAGAATGCCAGCTTGTCTTATGAGATCTTAGTTATCTTAGAATGGCGTTAGATCTATTTTGACCAGTGCGGTACAGAAATTATGTAGATCACAGTCTTTACCTCCTTTGCGGCATAGTTTGCATCAAGGGATAATCTTGTGCATTTAGCAGGTGTTGCTAGACTTAGATAGACTGACAGTAGTGGAAACTCAGTTGCAGTTCCACCCCAGAGTCAACACCTTAGATTGGAAACAATCTGAGTTCATGATCTTGAGGTTGTGAAACATAGTTTTGTTTATTCATGTCATTTCCAATGCTGTCGCAGAAACACTGTTCAAAATTAAGACTATTTCCTCATTAAATTGATGGATTCCGCATAGAAGGCGGCATAGATTGACTGTCTGTAATATGATGCTGACTTAATCATCAACTCGTATCATGCTATTTTTGTCACGTCATCTGATGATGTTGTAATTTATTAACTGTGACTTGATTGATGAGCTTTAGCATACATGCATGCGTGTTTCCACTTTTTATGGCTCCTGTGGTTCCTGTCTTGATGATTTATTGAGACCCAATGTTTCCTATGACAGGGACTGCATGTCAAGTCAAGAAGTAGTGGATTTTATTCATGAACACATGAGCACTGTAAGCAACTCTTTTTTGTATAATTTAGATTATGTGCATAAAGTATATTTCATAACTGTGTTTTATAATAGTGTTCTGCTATGTGAATTCATATATTTTTTTTACCGAAATTCTTGCAGGAGGATAGTCTATCTGCTGTGTGTGAGAAGCTGCTTGACCGATGCTTGGCACCTGTATCTGGTGGGGATGGATGCGACAACATGACAGTTATCTTGGTTCAGTTCAAGAAGCCAACAAAGCCAGTTGATACTTCTAGTACCGAGCAATCTGCAATCACTACAGAAGAGATGCGGCCAAAGTAAGCTTCCCCTTTGACTGACTCAACTACACCATATTCCAGATGATGAATGAAATCTCGCGTTGTAAAAGCCCCAGTTGCTCTTTGAGAATTTGAGCCGCACCCCCCCCCCTCTGAACAGCGAGCTTGATGGCCCGAACGATCTGTCGGAAGTAGCACACCGAGACCAAGCCATGGAGTTCTAACCGGTGATAGACAAAAGGATAGTAAGTGGTGTATATAAAGAAAGGGGTTCTATTGGACAATTTCTATAGGATTTGTTGTTTCTAGCCTTCTTGCGTCATCACAACCTGTAATACATGGCATCTTGGTTCATCGAACTGGGTTGTGTGAAATGCATGAATTTTTCCAATGCTTGCTTTGTTTTCTGGAAATTGTTTGTACGCAGACGTCCGACACTCGCGTTCCGCTCGGCCGTCTCACTCCCAACCACGCTACCCTTATCCCACCTAAGAATCTCTCACCTGCTTTCCCAAATCTCTCAATTCGTCTCTTCAAAAAAAAAAATCCCCTCTCATAGGAAAACAAATCCCATCCTCTCTTCTGGTCTCCAGTGGACTGCGGCCTCCCCAAAGCATCATTGTGACCAGACGACCTCTTCTCCTCTCACACCTTCATCTCCATAGATCCACCTCTTCCTCACTCCCAAGTACCACACCTCCAATCAGCTCCTCTCTTTCCGTCGACCTGAGCTCGTTGTTTGAATTGGAGCATCCACTTGATGGCAGCGGGAGGAGTAAACGTGATGCCAGATGTCTACATCACGAGGCCGTATGAGGTGGAGGACGGAGCATGGAGAGGCTTGCTGGCTCCATGTGCCCAGGACGACAATGTAGAGGACCTCACCTTCCTCCCGACGCCGCTCCACGCCTTCGGATGGCTCGTCCCCTTCCTTTTCTTCTGATCTTTGTTGCAAACTAGTGTATTGTTTTGATGTTACAACCTGTTGAAAAAAATATTGCGTCCGTTGAAAAAAATGTTACATATTGTTCTTTGAAATGTTGCGCCCTGTTGAAAAAAATGTTACATCCTGTTCACGGTGATGTTGCAAGATTTTTTTTCTTATATTCGGACTATACTTTCTATTTATCCCTAATCTTTGCATATGAATTATGAGGTGTTTCATATTTTTTTGATATGTTGGCATCTGTCATAGAGAAGAAGTTAGTTCATGTTTGATTGTTTTGATTACGAGATTTTTTAGATAATGTTGCATATGATTTTTTGGATATATTACAATAAATAAATAAATAAAAATATTGCAAACTAAAGGTACAGCGCTAGCGCTCGGAACGCCCCTTGTTTTCTTCTTCTCTCTTTCTCTATCTTTTCGTGATGGTTATGATTTGGATAATCTCGCTGAATAGTGCAGCAAACTAGCAGTAGCTCAATTCTCCCTTGGTCGTTACAGTACATGTCACTCAAAATGCAACTTGCTTCAGCAAAGCTAATGCAAAACTAATGAATCCCATCGGAAAACGAACGCCTGAACGCACAACACAATGTTCAAGGTGCTGGGAATCAAACTCCTAAGATCAATTAAGCCGCAACAGCAATAGCCACGGCAACCGCCAGCCACGCGGTGCACCCGGCGGCGGTTGCTGCAGCGGAGGCCTCATCCGCAGCGGTGTCGCCGTGGCGCTTGGCGGCTCCGGCTCCGGCTCCCATGGTGTGCGGGAGCGGGTGGACGGTGATGGCGACCTTCATGCCTGCCTGGCAGAGGCCGTTGCCGCAGATGAAGTAGTAGCGGCGCGACTCGTTGAGCTCGATGAAGTCCTTGCCGGAGGTCCAGTTGCCGGCGACCCCGGCCATGGTGCAGTTGTCGTACCCCGTCTCGTTCACCTCGAACACGTTGTGCGTCCCCTTCTGGTACCGGAACGCTGCACCAATGATAAGAGTCACACAGACACACACCACATCGCATCGTTTAAGATAGAGCCCACATCACATATGAAGCATCACGGAGACAGTAAAGTAGATCTGATTCAGTTATAACAATGCAACCTACCAACTTGTGTGGCATTGCTAGCTATTGCAATCTTCGGTTTCTACTAGTTGGAACCCGGAATAATACAGTAGATAAGGGCATTGTAAGAAAGGAGCTAGACGGGAGGGAGGGAGAGGGACTAGGGAGGCTTACAGATGAGGTCGCCGACGAAGAAGGTCTGGTTGCCGGACCAGAGGGAGTAGTCGATGTTGGGGTTCCACCCGTGGTTGGCGCCCACGATGTGGTCGGTCGCTCCGGAGAGACCGACTGCGAAGCCGGCGACGACGGCGGCGAGGAGAAGGCACGCCATTGTGCAGCTGGAGTGACTCGGAGAGAGTGGTGGATGCGAACGACGGGAGAGTAGAAAGGACGGGCAGAGGAGTGGGCGGAAGAAAAGAGACAGGAGCAGCCAGCAGCACAGCAGTGATATATGCGGCATTAGAGAAAAAAATAGCGTTGTAGCCGTAATTACAAAAATAACGTTCTCCACCACATCATACTTTTATGGTTTGTCTGTCTCGTAGTGGTACAAACGAGAGCGTTATTTTTATAATTACGTCATTTTTGTCTATTACCATTTCAAATAGATTCAGAATGCTAGGGTATGATTTTTGCTGCCGATTCTGGCCCACTTTTGGCCGGGACAGGAATGGATTTCTGCATACCTGACGAAATTTGAATTGTTACGCGCGTGCCGTAGGCACCCGACGTGGCCCATTTTTGCCGCCGCGTCCAGTCGCCCAGGAACGAGGTGGAACATGGACAACTCCGACGACCACCACAATAAGGCGATCGCCATAAGAGAGGAATACAAACATACAACAGGCAGCCAAAAGTGAAAGCAACTTTGGCAAGTTGCTCCATTCAATGGTCGCCTCCTCTCTGACAAATAATGTCACTACATGATTTGATGTCCCCTTGGGCCTTCATGTCTGCTAACACTCTTGATGAAATCATGCTACTAATGCTGGAGCATTTTCATACTGATGCCCCCAAGCAAACTTTGGAAGCTAGCATAATAATTCGTGATAAAATGTCTGAGACAAACACTTGAGCACACCAACACGCCCATTGATGGAAAGACATGCTAGGAAGCAAAAAGGGCACCTTTTATTCTAAAACACAGTGATTACATTGTTGCCATCAGGGTATTTTCATCCTGGTGCTGGAACCTTAACAGTAACAGACCCAGTACAAGCATACCGGTCATAATCAATTGAATTTATACACCGGTCCATAAAAATTTGCAAAAAGAAAACTCCATCACAATGTGTTCTACCTTTGTAACTCCGAATCACTAAGATGTATCATCTGACCACAACAAACATATACCGTTCATAAGTTCATCCTAAAAAGTAACTTTCTTGAAAAACCTGAGAAAACGGGGGAATGATCCCCACTTCACATTAATCATACAATTCTCATGACTCAAAAGCTGAAAACACATGCTAGCTCTGTTGTGTTGGCAGCTAATCAATCTTCACAGATGAGTAAATCAACCTTGTGAACCAGAAGCAAGCGCAGAAACCAATTGTACCAGTGAGCACGAAGAACGCGAACGAGGCAAGTAGCATGTATCCAAAGTACAAGATGCCAGACACCAACTTAGTAATCTGCAGCTTTGTGAAGAAGTAGAAAGCAGCATACAAGAAGAGATAAAGCGCGGAGGATCCTGAGGTGAGGTAAGACCTCCACCACCACATGTAGTCCTCACTGCACAGTTGGAAATAGCAGAGCACGATTGTGATTTCAGCACAGGTGATGATGAGGATAACAAACACGAGGAAGAGGAAGCCAAAGATGTAATAGAACTGGTGCAGCCAGATTGAGGTCAGGATGAAGAAGAGCTCAATGAAAACCGCTCCAAATGGTAGAATACCACCAATCAGAATGGTGAAGGCTGGATTCATGTACCAAGCTTGCTCAGGGATCTGTCGTGGAATCTTGTTGGTTTTCACAGGAGGCTCCATGGCAGGTTTCTTGAACCCAAGATAGCTCCCAACAAACACGAGGGGCACTGAGATACCGAACCAAAGGAGGACCAGGGCAAACATAGTGGTGAAAGGAACAGCACCAGATGATTTCTCCCCCCATATAAGAGCATTCAAGACAAAGAAAATAACAAAAGCAATTCCTGGAAATAGGAAAGCCGTTCTTAGGGTTATCTTCTTCCACTCAGAACCCTTGAACATCTTGTAGAGACGCGAAGAAGAATAGCCAGCAAACAACCCCATCAAGACCCATACGAGAAGCATTGCAGTCATCAATCCTCCCCGGTTTGATGGAGAAAGGAAACCCAAAACAGCAAAAATCATAGTAACTAGCAGCATGCCGAAGAATTGGACACCGGTGCCAACATAAACGCAGAGTAGGTCAGAATTGGTTGGAGGACGGAATACATCTCCATGAACAAGCTTCCAGCCGGTTTCCTCTTGTGCTTCTTCCTGAGTTTCAAGCTGGTTGTACCTAGATATATCTCTATACAGAGTGCGGAGCATTATCATGGCCACCATACCAGATAGGAAAAGCACGATCATGAGAGAGTTAACAATAGAAAACCAATGAATCTGACCATCAGTCATCAACAGATAGGTGTCCCAGCGGGAAGCCCACTTAATATCACTCTCCTGCAAAAGTAACAAAAGATTACAAGAAAATAATCATTGAAGCAGATCTAACATTCAAAGAGTAGAAAACAATCGTGCTATAGGGGAAAACAAAAGGAAAATTAGTACCTCGAAGCGAACATCATAGGTGAATATGATATCTTTGCCAGCTTCAACCTCCTGAGGAGATTCAGAACTTGTTACAAACTTGTTAGCATGCGGATCACATGTGCTCAAACGAGTGTTTGCATCATCCCATTTCTCATCAAACTGATGCTTGATGCTGGCAGGAAAATATGTTCATGAACACATAAATTAGGTCCATTTCATAAAGCATGTGACAATAAAATATCAACAAGCAAAGTTGAAAGAAAACCTGTATGGGTTGACTTCAAATCCCACTATCCTAGATAGTTCTGAGTCATCATCCCTGTGATACTTCACTATAAATGACAAATGGTTGTGGATGAAGTACTTCTCATCCTTGCTCTGAAAATACATTTGTATATGATAATTTGTTAGTCCAGATCATATGTGTAAAGACAAGGGTAAGTAACTAAGTATCAATTGAACACACAAACTTACTCCAGCATACTGGCCCTTGACACCAACATGATATCCACCTTGATAAGCAACACTGTTCTTATCTTGCCTTGTCACAGGAACAACTAGTGGTAGATTGTCAAGAATCCTGTAAAGCAAATCATGTCACTTTGGAAAATTACTATGTGAACTGATGTGCAAGTTACATATGTAGTCCTTACATGTTCACACGATATTCATCCTCTATCTTTTCCTTGAGCTCCTTTGCTTCTTTCTCGGTAACAGTAATTTTGCAGACGATCTGGCACATCTTGGGTTCTCTCATTTGAAACTGTAGTTCAGACAAAGAGGATGGTAAATTCAAAATTAGGCACATAACCCAAAGACATAAACCTCAATTAATCTGTTACCCGATACTAACCACATAAGGAGAGTTCTCAATGCGATCACCACGAAGAACCTCACCAAGATTTTCAGCGTTGTCGACTATGGTATTTGGCTTACAGAAAGGAAGGGAGTAATACGTATAGGGGAGCTGAGTCTTTATTGATGTCAGCTTATTCACCTTCACCGAAAGTCGATCCCCCTGTAGACAAACAGGGAAAGCAGGACAAACAGGGAAAGCAGTTTAGGGCAATTCTAGCAGCAAATAAAATGATATGGTGACATAAACTATTACTTTGTTACAGATAACATTTAGGAGGAGTATCAGATGTAGCGTTGCAGATATAGATCAAACTACAAGTGCAAAAACAGGAATCTGAGCCAGGTCTGGTCCAATTTAACAATTGACTATTCTTTGGAAAGGAACCGGTAAAAATAAATATCATAATCCGGGTTTTTAGGAAGCTGGAGTTGTGCCCCGAACTCAGCTTTCCCAAGAAGTATCCCACTCACTGAGCGAGAGGATGTATTATTTGTTTAGTGGAACAATAAATATTAAAATAATATTTATTGAACTGCCGGTCCAATCAGTACACTGCTGGTTGAAGCAGTTAACCAATGTGTGACCAGTTCACTCACAAGCACAGTTTTAGAAACTATGTTTTCACTTTTCATGCACTATTCTATATCAATATCAGCTTTGTTGAGCATCTAGTTCCATAGTCAAAATCAGATAAGCTGGAATAATCACTAAACCTTGGCACACCAAACAAGAAAAAAAGAAGATTATGACAAATAAAAGGTAAACAAAAATTACAGTTCAGATCATTTATATAGATGGTAGTGGCCTTTTAAGAAGTATAACCCTTTAAAAAGAAGTCCTTTTAGTGCATGTAATTACTGTGAATTGGACTTTTACAGAGATCGGAGACGGTCACTCCACTTAATTAGTTGATTGAACCCTAACTGTGGATCAAACTAAGAATTGGTCCAGTATATTTGCTTAGCAGCACCGACTTCCAATGCTCCATGTATTCTGACAATTTATTGGTAATTCTTTGGATCTTTTATTAGGAAGCTATGGTTTATAAGAGGTGGTTAGCGTTCCTTGTATGACACTACTCGTTGTTCCAAAATCCAAACCCTATCATCACAATGTATATACAGAATCAATCAATCTATCTATTATGTGTCTTAACCACCAGTACTACAAGAACTTGATCATGCACATAACATACTAAATGTAATTCATGTACCATGAATGATCCTCAACAAGGGATACTAATACATAATGTGACCCCTAAACTAGGAGACGATACACTAATAATTCAAGTATTTTGCAGTACAGTGGAGAGATTAAAGTCTAGCTTAGACAAAACCTTTAGATCAAGGACCGTCCTTAAGATGCTTACTTGAGACAACAGCTTAATTACGTGAGATAGAAGAGACACCATATAGCATGCGTTGACTTTTGCAGACAGTCACCAATTTATGATAACATCGAAATCTAACGAGTATATTCCAGATCAGAACAAAGCACGCAGCAAACGAGAAGGGGGAGAAAGCGCGCGAATTAAGGTGCAACCATGTGAATCCCGTGCTCAAACATATCTAACTCCCGTAGCACCGCACCGCAACTAATCGGATTACACGAATGGATCGGAGGAATCAACATACGAAACTCAAAACCTAAAGCTAGATCTGCGGGTCCCAACCCAGGAATCGCCACCCCATTGACCAGACCCAACCCGAGCACGAACAAGATCATTCCCAGGTCGATGAAGGGGGTAGGAGGGGTCGAACCTTCCCAAAGTCGGTCGGGGCGACGCCAGGGAGGTAGAACCCGGCGGCCGGCGCGGCGGCGAGCAGAACCGCAAGCGCCGCAGCGGCCGCGGCCGCGGCCCACCGGAGCATCGCCGGCGCCTGCATCGTTAAGGCGGCGGGGGGGGCCTGCGTGCGCAGGGCCTTGGATCCGAGATGGGAGGTGGTGGGTGGCTCGGTGTGGCGGGCGAGGGGAGGAGGCGGTTGTTGAGACGAGACGACAACGACGACCGGCGCTGCCTAAAGGAAGCTTCGGGTGGATCTTACCGGGGTTTTATTGGGTAATGTAACCTTTTGCGTTTGGACCCCCGTGAAGTGTGTAATTGCGTGGCGGGTGCCGGTTAGTTCGTTTGATCTGACATTTTGACCTCGTGGCACGGCACAAGGAAATTTTCTGGGCTCCGCCCCCCTAGGTCTCTCTCTCTGCTGACGTTGAATTTCGTATGATTTCACTGTAGCATATGGGAGTAAAGAAGATCAGACAGCTCACAAGGAGGGGCCTCACTGGGACGGGGCCTCATAGATTTTTTTTCCTCGTTGGACCCGGCGATGGTGTGATCAGGTTCGATGCTGATCATCTACAGTGCATAGATCTTTGATTTTTTATAGTTTAATTTTTATTTAGAAATATAATAATGTATCCGCGCTTTTTTATTTTACAGAAATAATCATCTGCCGTTCCCCGTTCGGCGACTTTAATAGTCGCCCAACGGTTGAGTAATCAGTGTTTAAGTAGGCGAATGGTTGAGCGGTAAGTGGACAAGTCACCGATCGGTTGAGCGACTTCGGCTAGTCGCTCAACTGTTGAGCGACAGATAGACTAGTCGTGCATCGGTTGGACGATTTTTGATAATAATATTATTATTTTTATTAATTGGATGGAGATATTTGCGAGGAATAAATGGCAGTTTTTGTAGGTAATATATTTAGCAAATGTTGTTCGTAGGTTATTAATTTTTTTTGGAAATATAATGATGGTGACAAAGTTGGTTGGTTCGTTTATGATTTTCGTAGATTCTCAAGGGTACGAAATATGTTAGACTTGCAATGACATTTTATGATCGTCGTATGTTGTTGTAGTGCGGTAAATTTTCGAAGAATTTTCTGATAACGTTTGACATAGCAATTGATGAGGACATCCCTTCCACTGATACAACCAACTGCTTCTAACGTGCAAGGATCAATTACTAGAGCACGTGCTCGCCAACTAAATAATCAGGTAACTTCGTTTCTCGAAGTGCACCCATATTCTATGAACTCTATGATGCTGCCTAAAGCAAGTGATATTATTTTACTTAGGAATCAAGGATCGGGAGGCAAGCTAAAGGGTCCACGACCAGTTCCTCAGGGTCCACGACCACTTCCAGGTAGTCCTCGAGGAGGTCTTCCGGACCACCCCGAAGGTCTTCCAGAACCACCGCAGAGGTCTTCAGGACCTCCCTCCAGGACCTCCCCAAGACCTCCTCGGGACCTCCCCAGGACCTCCTCCAGGACCACTTCCCTCCAGGACCTCCCCAGGACCTCCTCAGAACCTCCCTCCAGGACCTTTGTAACACCCCGGTTTTTCTGGTCTTCTTGAAAATTTTCAAAATAAAAATAACTATTTGGTTTTGTTGAAATTCTCAAGCTTAACTTGGAGAATTTGGAAAATTGTAGCGATTTAATATGACTAAATCAAACTTCAACTAATTCGAGCTTGTTTGCTTTGAGTTTGTTGGAGTTCTTTGGTATTGTTTTCCCCTCCTCGCGCGACTCAGCTCCGCGCCTCCTTCGTTGTGGACCGTCCGATCTGTGTTGGACGGCCCGATCCTGTTGGCACGTTCGGCTAGTCCAAACGTCCACTTCGTTTTGAACCGTTAGATCTGAGTTGGATGGCCCGATCTTGTTGGCATGTTCAGCTAGTCCGAACGTTCACTTCTTTTTGAACCGCCCGATCAAAATCGGACAGCCCCGCTTTGCCACGTTTTTTTTCTTCACCCCGCTTCGCTGCGCTCCCTCTCGTTTGGACCTCCCTCTCAGTCTAGATCTCCCTTTGGTTTAGACTCCATCTCATTTGGACCTCCTTCTCAGTCTAGACCTCCCTTTGGTTTAGACTTCCCTCTCGTTTGGACCTCCCTTTTAGTCCAAGATCTCTGGGTGATCCTAGTGACCTCCCCTTGGGCCGCGACCTCCCCATGTGTCGAGACCACCCTATTGGTCTTTTTGCAAAGACCTACCCTTAGGTCACGACCTCCCCTTTGGTCACAACCTCCCCTTTGGTTTGACCACCCACCCGAGTTTTGACTGGCCCCACCTGTCAGCCCTGCTCACCTTCTCCTTCCTCCAGCCGCGTCACTGCTGACTCAATTGTCTCCTCGCATTAAATGCTGTTGTGTCGCATTAAATGTTGTCGCTTCAGTAGTACCCTATTCCACTCTCTTGTCTTCTCTCCTATCTGCCCCATCTCCTCCTTCACCTACCTTTGATCTTCTGTGCGCCTTTCTCTGGCTTCCCTGGCTATAAAAGCCTGAGCAGCCTTCTTTCGCCACCTTTTTTCGCACCCAATTCCCTTGACTTCCTCAGGACCTCCCTTGGCCTCTCTCTCTCTCAGTTGGACCTCCTCCCGACCTTGCTGATGGTTTTAATTTGTCTTGTTTTGGAGTTCATTTGGATGTCTTATTTGTTCTTTATTTGATTTTGCTTCGTTCTCGCGTGTAGATTTTGACGTCTCAAGAGAGTCTGAGTACTTCGAAGAAGAAGACCCTCAAGCTTTCAAGTAAGGCAAGTTACACCATTGATCATGTTGATCCCAGTATCTCAGATTATTTAAGTTCTGTTTAAAATTATTATTGCATGCTTATTTGAATTTAAGTAATTTAAATCCCTGTTTTAACTTTATAGTTATTCCTAATGCCTTTGTACATCTGAACTTGATTATTGATTCGACCACCCCTTGTTACCATAGTAAAGAGCTAGTTGGTACAATAGTATGAGCTAACATGTTTCAAAACTCTATGCTCAGTCGAAGCTTAGACCTAAAACTCTTGTTTGAGAAGTTTTACTGCCAAAAGACCAATGTTGTCTAAATGTTTTAACCATGACATTGGGTTGTCGTGGGAGTTTGCAAACGTTTTGAAAAGCAAAGCAAATGAAAATTGGTTTGGACTTGGGCGAATTGGTTGTTTGGAATGGTGCATGTTCATGCACAGGATCAACTCGGGTAGGGTTGAGGCCTAGGGTTTTGTGGAAGTCACTCAAGTTAGTTAAGGACCGGTCTTCGAGTGTATTTTGCTATGCCTCACCGTGCAACCACACATTCTGAATGGGCAGAACCTGACTAACTAATTTGCAATGTTCCACCATGGTTGTTCCATCCGGTTATGTGGGTGTCTTGACGACCTACTTCTATGCATTCCCACTTGGCGCAAGAGGGGGCCTGAACCCGGCGGATGGTTAGTCCAAAGAGGGTGAAACCTTAGCGAGGGGGAACTGCGGTGAAATGGCGTATTGTAAAGGCCTTATCACGTGCTCTAGACCACTCACCTACGGTAGTGAGTGGTGGTATCGACGGATGCCAAACAAACTAGAGAAGTCGTGTCATGTGGGTAAAGCTGTACACCTCTGCAGAGTTTAAAACTATTCGAATAGCCACAGTTATGGACAAGCTAGCAAAGCTGCTCCAAGGTAGATCTTGTTTTTGTTTTCAAAAGACCTCTTTGAAATGGTTTTGGATGTCTATCCAATGGGAATTTTGGGCAGGGAGCCTTGTGATAGGAGGGTATCCTTCATCACTTGTTGATAAGTGTTATCCAATTATAAAACTGAGATTTGAAAAATGAATTTTAGTTACTGTATACCAGCTTTGGAACTTAGTATATGTATTTGAAAAGAAACATGGCTTTATGCAAAGACAACCCTATAAGACCTCCTTGAGATATCCTTGTATGCATTGCATTCTGTTACTTAACGGGTGTGACTTGCGAGCACGGTTGTTGTGCTCACTCTGCTTGATTCTATTGAGCAGGAGAGGACGTCTACGAGGAGGATGAGGACCAGGACGTCTAGGTTGCGACCTCCAGCCGTTTGCCTGTGGCGAATCAAGTGGTCTATGGCTTTTGGTCTTCCGCGATATTTGTTTTTAGTCGGCCCTTAAGTCATTTTTGTAATAAACTCTGTTGTTAATAATATTGCATTGATGGATGTTACCACCTTTGTTACTGTGTGAGCTAGCCGCTGATCCTTGGGATTAGCTCGGTTGTGCACAGGGGACCCCCCCCCCCCCGTTTCGATCTCCAAGACCACCCGGTGGTCCTGGGAGACCTCCCGAGGAGGTCCGGTTCGTCGACAACCTCCTCCAGGACCACTTCCCTCCAGGACCACTCCAGGACCTCCTCAGGGCTTCCTCAAGACCACTCCAGGACTAGTCCTACAACCAGGTCTTCGACCAGTCCTAAGACACTCGATACTCGACATGAATAGTATTGGTCGTAGATAAGTTATAGTATATATCTTTTAGATGGAGTCGGTTTTAATCTTTCCATAACTGTATTAGGAAAGAATCTTTATGTGATACGAGAGTTAGAGATAGAATCGACATTAGGTCGTGTGTGTGTTGGCCGCACCCTTAGGTGTCAATATAAGGCCAAGCATCGTCCATCTAGTTTGGTGGGTTTTGTTAGATTGATTTCAGCTTAGGCTAGAAACACCATCGATTTGCTTGTACGGCTAGTGCAACCATACGTTTTCTTCAAGACCCCAAATTATTCAATACATCTTTGTTCTTCAATTCCTATTCAACAAGTTCGTTGCTTCATCTATTTTTCTTGCTTGATTCTTGATTGCATGTAGAAAAAGACCTTCGTGGTTAGGTCGATCTCGCTTCGGCAAGTTCGATAATGAACGTGAAGTTGGTTCAGCGATTGCAGGTGCAACGGTCGTCGCACGGTTGCAGCCTGGGTCGTGAGAGTTAGCTTCCACCAATCAAGTTGTATCATCCTCATCGAAAGATCAGGACAACGTTCCCATTAGCAATGAGTCGTAAGTACGAAGGTAAGTGATATTGCGATGTGCCAGGGAATGCATACACAACCATATCATAGTAACTATGAAGTTAATATGAATACAAGTACACAAAAGCACAACAAAGACTACGTACTAGCCGCCCGCTACACCAACCGCACCACCTCCTCCGTGGTCATCACGTCCTATCCCTGGTCCGTGCTGGCCCGTACGGCCCCGCTTGGGCTTGGGCTTCCTCAGCGCAGGGTGTCAGGGACCCAACAGGGTGAGACGGTCAGGAGTCCTGCTGATCTGTGCTCCCAAGGCCTCGGGGGTCGACTCCACCAGTGCCTGCATGACCCAGAAAGAACCTCGACGAGTGTGGGCTGAGGTGCTCCCCTAGCCTCCCCCAACACGTCCGCAAAGTAGCCATCCACGTTGTGCGGGGGGGGGGGGTCCTCGTGCGGGGAGTGCGAAACTGCCGGCTGGGGGTGGAAAATCTGCAGGACAAATAATGTTTATTTGTGCAATATATATATCGACGCGAACAAACCTGAAGAGACAGAACGTACCTTCGGTGTGGGCCATGGTGTGTGCCCAAGTCTCATGCCCGTCGTACCCGTCATACCTGCCATGCCCGAATAGGTCGAGGAAGAATGGATATTGCCTTGACGCCTGGTAGGGGTCCAAGAACGACGGTAGTGGCGCTACCGGTGTGTAGCCACGTGCCCACCCTGACCCTCCGACCTGGCCCGGCGCTAGTGGGGCTGGGGACGTGCCCGGCCTGACCCTCCAAGCTGGTCAGTCGGCGGTGGGGAGCGTGGACGTGGCCCTCCGGGGTCTCCTAGCTGGGCTACAGGATGTGCCGGCCTCAGCGGACGCGTCGACACGGCCACCTCCGGGACCGTCCAGCATGACGTCAGGGTGACGACACGCTTGCCGCACTGTAGACCCGACATGCAAACTGCGCCATCTTGTCGCATGTCACCTCCGCACTGTGGGCGAACCTGTCCAGGATTGTCACCGAGTCCATCACAATCCCAACGGTGATGTCCGTCTGCAAGGAATACAGGAAAGCGTCAAACTTGTAATCGTGGTAATCGTACTCAAACATTTCGATACACGAGAGTACCTACCGCAAGGTGCACATTCCGTGCGAAGTGTACAGGGTACGTGTTGGTCCGTGCTGGTACGTGAGCGGGGGAGGGTCCACGACAAGCACCAGCCTGGATCGTATCTGCAGAGCGTACCATCGTAGGTACTCATCGTACACATTAGGGTCATACGGGGTGGCCTCCCGCACGTAGTCCTCGTGTGACCCCACCCACTCCGCCACCCATGACTCCATCTTCGTCGCCCAGTTCGTCCTGCTTCCGCCCCTCCTAGTCTGCCTGCGAAACGTACCACTGGAATTAGAAGGCATCGTAACAGAACTGGACAAAAATATAGGGACATGTGTTGTGTGTAACTCACGCGTGGACCGAGTTGCGGACCTGACCCCCGACGGGGACTGGAACAACTTAACACAGGCTGAACTGGCGCATCACCCTGTGCACTGTGTAGTCCTCGACGAACACGTCAAAGACGAGCTTCTTTCGCGTCATCCAGTACGCTTGGTCGCGCCAGCATAGTGAGGACAGCCCGCCGGAGTGCGGGCCTCCATCTCTGAAAGAGTACGGCTCGGCGCGACGCCGTCAAAGGCGAAGGCGGTCGTTGCGCCGACAAAGTGCTCAGACGACGCGTGCTGGCGCGCCGCAAGCCGTAGCAGTGGTTACAAAGGATGACTCGTAATACAATTAAAGTAAATATACAGGAGAGTACGTACCCGTCTACGACACCAAAGGGACCCTGCGGTCAGCCGGTCCACCGCGCCCTCGTGGTACATGTCCGCGATATGGATTGCATTGTCGTCAAGATCGGCGCTCGAGGAAAGCGCCGAACGACCCACACTCTGAGAGGAGGGGGCACAGTGAGCCAAAGGCTAGCCTCATCCTGCAGCACGCCTCGCACATGCCACGGTACGTCGTGGCAAGTACGGTTGATCCCTAGTTGATCTGCACCTCCTCGTCATTGGCGATGGCCCTCGTGTACCGCACGAGATAGACGTCAACGGAGTTACCGTGGCTACTGATAAACAATACCCAGCTGAACAGCCATAGCAAGTACGCCTCGAGGTGCCGCGACACCTGGTAGTCACCGGGCTCGGGGCCCATCCGCTCGACCTGTGCCTAAACGAATAATTAGTACCCGGAAAGGATAGTGTGTCACTAAACATGGAAAATGGTTCACATACGTACCCGGAACTGCAAAAGCCACCGCAAGGATGGGCCATGCTTCGTCGTATTTGGGAAGGCGAGTCTGCGCCTTAGCCTCGTACCGAAGAACCCCATCAAACACGCTTGAAGAGGTCCTCGCGCCCGATTAGCGGGCGCGTCCGACGGGGAGGCAGCGGCTCCCGCGATAGGCAGGCTGAGAAGCACCATAATGTCATGCAGAGTGGGGGCCATCTCCCCGAATGGGAGGTCGAAGGTGTGCGTCTTAGGTCGCCACCTGTCCACCAGAGCTGTCAGCAGCGACTGGTCGAACGGGAACCGTCGCGACTGCTCTGGGCCGGCCTGGACCTCAACGTCGTCCTCGACTAGGCCACCGTCCTCATCCTGCAAATCACGAAGAAGTAAGTGCATAGCGAACATATGACAAAAAGAAGTGGCACAGTTTGCAGACAAACCTGCCTATCCAGCGTGGGTCTAGTCTCTAAGCCCGTCAAAGCGTCCGTGTACGGACCACCCCCAAGTCAGTCGCCCGGTACCCACCCCGAGGATGCAGGACACAACGATTGGTGCGATGCTGCGCGTCGACGCGCCGGTCCAGCAAGCCGAAAGGCCAGTCCAAACCCCCAAGGTCACGAGTCATACCTGCAAATCAATTTTAAGTTAGCAATTATGACACAATTAGTGGTTTAATTATTTATAGCGTAGCTCCGGAACATATGTAGCCATAGTTGCATTTCGGTTATAGGGTTTTGGGGTATAGCCACTAATTACTGGATTATTCCTATACTTCATATGTACCTAAGTGTCTGACAAGGTATACTAAGATTACGGTAATTAATAGCTAATTTAATTATTATCTAAATGAATTATACTAAGATTACAGTAATTTTCAACGTATGATTAAATCATACTTTGCACTATTCCAGTCTAATTTAATTATTATCTACATGAATTATCTCAGTTAATCTATAACTAATACGAGTCCACTAGTTAATTAAATACTACTGGCTTTGCTCAAGTAACTAGTTACTAATTAACGTGGAGCAAAATGCAGTGACAAACCTAAGATGGTTTAACTAGTTTTCATTTTACAATTAGCTAGGTGAGATTTGACTATCATAATACATTACACTGGATTAATATTTTAAACTAATTAGTAATGACCTAGGGTCGACTGTTGAATGTGACACTAACTAAATTAATTATATTACTTAATCAGTTATTAGCATCGGCCCACAAGTAAGTGTCCATCCCATTCTATAATTAAATTTTATTCCTAAGTTACTTATGGGTACACAAGCCATACTAGTGGATGCATGAGTTCTATGGATCAAATACACATCAACAATTCTTAGTTAACCGCAACTAATTTACATCTATTAACAATATGCGACCTAGTAGACCCAACTAGACATCCAAATATTTTAGTTGCTAACCGATCATGGTTTCGAATGTACATCTACAAAGAAAAGGAGGGAACTCACCATCGTCAATGAGTGATCCTCTCCTGCTCCCTCTCCTCTCTCCTCTCTTTCTCTTCCTCTTCCTCTCCCTTCCTCTCTTCTCTCTTTCACGGAGCCGAGAGAAGAAATGGCGAACAGAGCAAATGGCGAGGGTCGGCGTGCGCACACAGGTTATAGCACCCTAGTCGCCTAACGAATGAGCGACTAAGGCCTTAGTCGCTCAAAGGTTCAGCGACTAGGGGTTAGTCGCTAAACAGTTGAGCGGCTAGTAGCCGAAGGGACTACTCGCTTACGTGTTGAGTGACATGTCCAATCGTCGCGCAACTATTGGGTGACGTGTATCTAGTCGCTCAAGCGTTCGGCGACTTGAGAAAAGTCGCCGAACGAGGGAGCGACAGAGAATTATTTATGTAAAATAAAAAAGCGCGGGTATATTACTGAATTTTATAATAAAAAATAGATTATTAAAAAAATTCATGAATCTCCATTGCCTGATCGATACCAATAGTTACAACGTTCAATGTAATAAATATTTCACTGCTGCTATAGTCCCAAATGCAGAGTTATTTGTGCACTCGTAAAACACTGTTTGTGCAGTGGGCTTTGCGGTGTGCAGAGGATCCGGATGTGATGGTGGTATATGGTCTCACACATTTGTTGATTTGCATTGGCGTTTTTTTTTAAAGGAAGGTGATAGCTTTATTGGTTAATCAGAATAAGAAGTACAATCAAATGCTCAACACATGCAGTAGCAGGAGCTTGCTCCTGCCACACAGGGCAATGTTTACGTGCCATACAATTCTGCTCTCTACTCACTTTTCGAAACGCCGCATGAGGATAACATTTATTTGCTTTCTCTTTCGATTTAGTGTGATAAAAAGGGTATGTGGAAATCAAGTGTAATTTCTCTCTCTACAAATCATACACATTCCGTTGTAGGGATTTGTCTCAATAATATATGTCCAGCAGTTTTTTTAATATATTTTGTCTTCTTTATGTGGCACTTTTTAAAACTATTTCTTTCGTCCTAACCATCTTTACATGACCATGGTGAAACAGGAGTGTAATCTTTTTTCTGCATCTCCAACTACACCGAAAGATGTAGAGCCAAAAAAAATCGGCCTTGGTAAAGCTAAATAGTAAGAAGAGAAAACTGCACTTCGGCTCGTGCTTTTACCTGAGTTTCAAAAAGTTACGGTCAGTCTATTTTTTATTTTGATCAACAACGTCTCTGAAAATTTAGATTAATCATTTCCCTTTTGCCTTACTATAATTTATTAGGTTTTGCAAAAAAAATGAAATAAAAATCAGTGACCAAAATTATGTTTTGAGGACCGTATGAGCATTAAGAAAAAGAGAAAAATCGCTTTGTACCGTTGCAAAGATGTATTAATTAAAAATTATCATAGTATGTGAGGCTGATAAGTAGGCCCTAGGATCATATATCAGTCACATATCAACATTATTTTCTAACTCAAATGATCTTTGCGATGGCACAGAGCAATTCGTCCATAAAAAACTTATTTATGATTGGATGTGGTAGCTTAGCCACTTCTTTTAAAGAAAGTGTTATAGAAATCCCTGAGCCCAAGCACAGTAGAGGCAACACGAATAGCATATTTTTGTTGTTGTTTCTTAGAGAGGAAGTAGCCAAATTTTTGCTGCTCCATACAATTTTACCTAGACTCGTCGGCTAGTCAAAGAAACTTCATAGATTATTACAAGTCTGAAAAACAGAAACTCATACAGCAAATCCAGGCATAAACTCCTTTACCTTCGGGTGAAGCAAGGTACACCAGCTTTACAACTAAAACAATCAGCTGATCCTGAAACCAGGAACACCGTTGTTCCATTACGAAGCTTCTCGCATGATCAGACCAATTTGCGTCGCTTCGTATGTGACCGTACCATTCATCCATTCGTAATCAGTCAGGCACCAAAATCCGCCGAAATTCGCAGCACAAAACCAACCAGCCAAAATTCGCGAAAATTTTACAGTTTTTCAGCCTTTCAGGCACATCCTGGTGCTTCCCTGCCAGCATCGCACCCGCACCAGTCGCCACCACGACGCACCACCAAGCCCACAAAGGTGAAGTGGATGTCAGCCAGCCCACCTCCATAGACCGCCCCGCCCCCCGCCCCTCCTACGAATATCCGCCGTCCGGTCGCCTCGACTCGCACGCACAGCATCATTTCGCCGCCCAGTCGGCGCCTTCCTCCCCCACCCCGAAACCCAACTCCAACCCCTCCGCTTCCAGCCAGATCCCTCCCCACCTCGCCGCTCCAGATCTCGATCCACCACCGCCCCGCGTGGCCGTCAGGCCATGGCCACCGCTCTCCGCTTCGCCCTCCTCGCGGTCACGGTGCTCGCGGCGCCCCCGGCCGCGCGGGCCGCGTGCCCGCACACTAACCTGACGGCTAGCTTCTCGGCCGACCTCACCATGTTGCAGCACCAGCTCCGCGGCACGGTGCGCCTTGCGCCCGACGGCTCCTGCGCTCTGCAGCTCACCCGCTTCGACCTCCTCGCCGCCTCCCCCTCCGCGCGCTTCTGGGCCGCCGACGGCGCGTCCCTCCCCGACCTCGCCGCAGGCCGCCCCTTCTCCCCGCTCCCACTCAACTCCACCTTCCGCAACGTCACCCTCAGCCTCCCCTTCTCCCGCCCGCTCCCGCCCCTCCTCGCGCTCTTCGACCCCGACACCTCCTCCGACCTCGGCCACGTCTTCCTCCCCGGCTCCAACGCCACCGATTCCCAGCTCCCCGCCCCCGCGCCCACCATGTTTGACAACTGCCTCCCCCTCTCCGACACCTACCGCCTGCGCTGGACGCTCAACGCCTCCACCGGCACCGTCGAGATCGGCCTCGAGGCTGCCGTGGGCTCCGAGTATTACATGGCGTTCGGATGGGCGGACCCCAAGGCCAACTCCCCCGCCATGGTCCACGCCGATGTCGTGGTCACCGGCTTCACCGAGGAAGGTATGCCATTTGCCGAGGACTACTACATAACGGACTACAGTGAGTGCACGCTGGGGAAGGACGGCTCGCCGGTGTCTGGCGTATGCCCGGATAAGGTTTATGACGAGGGGAGGAACGATTCCAGGCTGGTGTACGGGTACCGGCGGGACGGGGTGTCTTTCGTGAGGTATCAGAGGAAACTTGACAGTGAGGATGTCAAGTATGATGTGCCGGTGGGTGCCGCAGAGGAGATGGCAGTGGTCTGGGCGATTGGGAA
The DNA here is from genome assembly GCA_036346405.1 of Phyllostachys edulis. Classification (NCBI taxonomy): domain Eukaryota; kingdom Viridiplantae; phylum Streptophyta; class Magnoliopsida; order Poales; family Poaceae; genus Phyllostachys; species Phyllostachys edulis. Next base: position 61,630,455 of record CM070561.1, on the reverse strand, counting down.
GCTGCGCCCACCGGACTCTCTGCGGCCACACTACCTCCCGCAGAACCATGGGGGTCCGAGAAACACAACCTTTGGGTTTGCGAGGGTGAATTTGTCGGAGGTGGTGAACAGTTGCCTTGGACCGTTGGATGCAGACAACAAGGAGGACCAGGAGAGGATCATCGCAGATGGGAAGACACCACTGGTGGTGACATCCGCTCCAGCAGTGCGCTATCCAAACCCACCAAACCCTGACAAGGTGATTTACATCAACAAGAAGGAGGCGCCACTGCTGAAGGTTGAGAGGGGTGTGCCAGTGACATTCTCAGTTCAGTCTGGGCATGACGTGGCACTGTATATCACTTCAGACCCAATTGGTGGAAATGCCACTTTACGGAATAAAACTGAGGTCATTTATGCTGGTGGCCCTGATACTCATGGTGTGCCAGCAACCCCTACAGAGCTGATTTGGCTGCCTGATCGGAATACGCCCGATCTAGTCTACTACCAGTCGTTGTACGAGCCAAAGATGGGATGGAAGGTTCAAGTGGTTGATGGAGGCCTAAGTGACATGTACAATAACAGTGTAGTATTAGATGATCAGCAGGTTAATCTGTTTTGGACTCTGTCCCCTGATTCTATATCTATAGCAGCTCGAGGCGAGAAGAAAAGTGGGTATCTTGCTATTGGATTCGGGAGTGGAATGGTAAATAGTTATGCCTATGTTGGCTGGGTCGGCAATGATGGAGTTGGGCGAGTCAAAACTTATTGGATTGATGGAAAGAGTGCAACGGGTATCCATCTGACATCTGAGAATTTAACCTATGTCAGGTGTAAATCAGAAAATGGCATTATTACATTTGAGTTTACTCGTCCACTTAAACCTTCTTGCAGTGGAAGAGTGGAATGTAAGAATATTATTGATCCAACCACACCTCTTAAAGTTGTTTGGGCCATGGGTGCAAGCTGGTCAGGAGCTGGTCAGACAGACAGCAACATGCATTCAGTTACAAGCAGTCGCCCCATACGTGTTCTGTTGTTGAGAGGTTCGGCTGAGGCAGAACAGGACTTGCGCCCTGTTCTGGCTGTTCATGGGTTTATGATGTTTGTTGCCTGGGGCATCTTGCTTCCTGGTGGAATATTGGCTGCCCGGTATTTGAAGAGCTTGAAAGGTGATGGGTGGTACCAAATACATGTCTATCTGCAGTATTCAGGAATTGCTATAATGTTCCTTGGCGTCCTTTTTGCTGCAGCCGAGCTCCGAGGTTTTTATGTCAGCTCAGTGCATGTTAAATTTGGTGTAGTGGCTCTACTGTTGGCAGGTCTTCAGCCACTAAATGCTTATTTCCGGCCTAAGAGACCAGCTAACGGAGATGTTTCATCCCGGAACCGTGTCCTCTGGGACTACCTACATGTTATCACAGGCAGGTCAGCAATTATTGTTGGAATTGTGGCACTTTTCACCGGAATGAAGCACTTAGGCCATAGGTATGATAGTGAGAATGTAGAGGGGCTCACTTGGGCCTTGATGCTGTGGGTGCTTTCAGTTATAGTTATAGTGCTGTACTTGGAATATAAGGAGGTCAAACGAAGGGGCAGCGACAGAAACTTCAGAGGACATTGGGTATTAGGTAACAGTGAGGAAGATGATTCAGTCGATCTTTTGCATCCTGACAGTACATCCAAGAATTCAGAATCTAGTCCTTCTGGTTTAATGGAGGTGCAGCTTGAACCTCTTACTAGATGACATATATCAATCCGTATTCCCAGCGTCAGATACAAATACACCAATCCCTTTGTCCACTTATATGGATGAGATCCACAAGCACGACATTTTTTTTGCTTCAGAGGAATCTGGACATTTCATGGTTGTTTTTATCGTGGCAGAATGGTGCCAGGCTACACAAGATCATCAAATTATGTCTTAATTTCCTGCATCACACTGTTTACATTGTATAGTGTACATTTTTTTGACAATAGACAGGCAAAATTTGTTACATTGCCTTAGTGATTCTTTTTTTCCATCAAATTTAGAGAGAGAGAGAGAGAGAGGGGGAGATGGAAAATTCTTAGTTGAGGTGCTGATTTGAATTCACAGCATCATTAACTGAGTTGAGTATTCAAGAGAGTGCCACAAATTGTGTATCGTATCCATTCTGAAGTCGGATGCTATTCATTTTTTAGATGAGGCAAAAGATGTACTGTCTGGTTGTTTGTGCTCAGTGTCTATCTAGACATAATACATCTGTTCAATACTCCATTCCTCCCCATAACTGTTGGAACATCTTCATGTGTTTACTGATTCCACAACTTTTATATACATCATCATCAATGGCTGCATAGTAGGCCTGTCATCTAGCAACTATTTTCGTTTGGCCTTCTTTGAAAGTTGCAGCATATGTTTATAGCACTTCAGCTTGGACGTGTAATGGATGTGTAATGGTGGTTACTCCAGCATTTCCAAAGCTTGTCACCTGCTAACTCGTGATCATTGATTAGTTCAATGAGATGAAGCAATCTCTGCAGGACGTTAATTATTTTACATCCTCTTGTGCTGCCCCTTGGTTTTACGCTTGTTTCCATGAATGTTGATGTCTTGCAAGTTGCAACTTAGATTTCTCTGGTTGTGAATTTCAACTAGTTTTGCTTAGTGAATCGGACTACCGATGACATGAGTGCTGTGATATCCCAGCTGCAATCTGCTTACGATCTTTCCAACCCAGGGAAAAGCTCAACTAGAAAGTCCACATGGCAGAGCAACCCAACAGGATTGTGTACACAAGTTAATTCACCTAGTACGATCGCAATTCAAGAAACATGCGTTTCATCATGGACAGTAAATATACATGTGCGGATTCCTGGTTGGAGCCACCGGTGTGCCGCTCGTGCATTTGCCGTGGAGCGCCGTGCACGGGCGGAATTGAAGGCGACGGGTTGGGGGCGCCGTGCACGGTTAGCACCGCGCGGAGGAGCAAAATTATGGTGCTGTGCGCGCGAAGGGCAAGTCCGTAACCGTGTCTGAGTGAACTGGCGTTGCGTTGGCGCGCCGCGGCCGCGCGTCAAGGCACAAGACGAGACGAGTGCCCTCCGGGCCCGGTGCCGTGCAGCGCGTCAAGGCCGAGGAGAAGAGCTCTGCGCGCGGCGCCCGCCCGTGCCGTGCCGTGCCGTGCCGTGCGGGGCATTACAAGGGCGTGAAGCTTTTGGTTGCGACGGAGCGTTGGCCTTGATCGGCAGGAGGTAAGTGGGCCGAGTCTAGATCCAGACGTGCTGGAGGGGAGCTCGGCCTGAGCGTCCTTCTTTTAGTTGGGCCAAGCTGTGATCTGTCTACAGCCGGCGCGGGTGGGCGTTTTGTCGTGGTACTGTGGGAGGAGGGCATCTTCCCGTGTGCCGTGAACAACGGCGTAGATCGTGCGCAATCGTTTTCTCGTGTGCGCTGGCTCGTTGCAACCGTAGAACGGCCCAGCGCTTCTACCCGGCCAGTCTCATCCTTGCCGTCGCCGATCGTCACATCGAATGTCAACGGTTGGTATGAGTGGGAGGTCATGGTTTTTTTTAAGGAGATTTCAGAATTTGGCCTCACGGGATAGGTGGGTTTCAGATTTTGCCTTTCATGTGTCTATAACATGTAGATCCAGAGCCCACATATTATAAACACATAGGGGAGTAAATTATGAAATCCATCTATTCACTGGGCAAATTATGAATTAATCCTTTTTTTAAGCTCACCCCGAATCATGCACTATGCAGCGCTCCTGAATTGTTAAAGCAGGAACACGTCGGAGCGGTCAACAAGATCTACGCCGTTGTTCATGGCACCGTAATCGGAACAACATATGTTGTTGTAACACCAAACAAATCCGTCAAAGTCACGTGGAAAAACCGGAATCAACATGGAGTTCGTGTATCTATGGTAAAAAGGGGTAATGATATGACCCGTACCTCTGACGGAGGGAGAAGGTAAAATTTGATGTATGCCATTCCAAAACATGGTATCTCGAAATATGCCACCCAGAATTCTAAAATTGGACATATGCCACTCCAAAACACATTTGCTTTGATACATGCCACTAAAGGACACTTTTGCCCTTGGGCTCTTCTTCTTTCCCCAGCTCTTCTTCTCCCCTCTTCTTCTTTCCCCACCACTGTCCTTAGATCGAGACGTCATCGTCGGGGAGCTCCAGTGGGGATGAGGCGATGGGCCGATGGCGTACGTTGGCCTGCTCGGAGAAAGTAGCAAGGAATCCGCATCCTGTTTGGAACCTCTACATAAATATGAGCCGGACCCTCGCCCCCACGGCACCAGACGACGCCATGGCCGCCGCCGTGGAGACCCAGAAGCGCTGCGCCGCCACCTTCCTCCTCGACGAGCCACCCCACCAAGCCAAGCGTGGCTACCGCTTGACGCCATGTGAGGGAACGATGGCCTCGGCGGTGGCGCTGCAGTGGTTCGACCCGCTCGACGACCTGGAGGCCTACTTCGCCGCCTCCGGCCAGGACATCCACGCGATCGTGCAAGCTCACCGGCGATCGGTCGAGGACGCCATTGGCGACCGGCTTATGCGGCGGTGTGGCGAGACGAGTCTTGTGGGTCCTTGTGGAGCAGATGGTGACAACGACCGACATGGCCGACGCCAAGAACTGTTGAAGTCGAAGGACCGTAGAGAAGGAGCACAAGTCTGATTCGACGGACGGAAGGAAGAAGAAGAGCCAAGGGCAAAAATGTCCTATAGTGGCATATATCAAAGCAAACGTGTTTTAGAGTGGCATATATCCAATTTTAGGATTTTGGATGGCATATCTCGAAATGCTGTATTTTGGAGTGGCATATACCAAATTTTGCAGAGGGAGAAAATCGGGCGTCTACTACAGTGCAAATCACACTGCACCTACCCCAAAACAAAAAGATGAGTATTCCACACTCCACCTGTCTATCTCTCTCACCACTCATCTTCTCATCCCATCCAATACTCAAATTCCAATTTCCTCCGCCAGACCAAACTGGATGCCCATGGTGCCGTCGTTCTAACCGGCGTCGGCGAAGGATGAGTTGCCATCGTCCGGTGCCGGAGGCTGTAACGTCCCCAAATCCCTAAGTTGGATTAGTTAAACATCTAATATACATTTGTGAAATTTTAGACTTTTTAAAACTTTTTGTTGTAAACCTTATGTTGAAAATCCTTGATTTTTAAAGATTAGGATTTAAAACCTAGCACTCCAATACTCCTTCCCCAATTCAAAAGTTCAAATTGAATTTGGGACAAAAACTAAAAAGGTCTCAAGTGTGGGAATGTGGATTTTGGAATTCATCTTAAAATTGGTAAAACCTCAAAAGCTCTTAGAATGCTTGAGGTAATTTCAAAAACATTCTAAAATTCAAAGCTTGATTTTTAAGTTTTGAAAATATAGTAGGACCCAAAGTTGGGAATATTTTATTTGGATTATATATGTTCTGTTATGATTGTTTGAATTTTTCTAAATTTTTTGGAGCTTATTTGGTTCCCTATTTGAATTGCATGTTCACTTTTGAAATTCAATTTAAAACACAAACCTAATAGATAAATAAAATAAATGTAAATGAAAGTTGATAATTAAAAATCTAAACACGGCATAATTGTTCTATATATAAATTGATAAATCAATTAATGCATGTTTTGCAATTTTCTCACTTCGAGTAATAATAATCAATATTAAATCAAATTGTTTGAAAAACTGCAAAATTTTTTTAATTATTTTGATTTTATGTTTTCATATGCATTTCAAAAATCACGTCGTCATGCATGCATTAGTATCGCCGCTCTTTTCCAGTTCGACCGACCGCAGGCGAAACGCCTGCATGTCATTTCTTTTCCTGTCATCTCCCTTTTTCCTTCCCTGCTAACCCCTTTCGCTTCTCTCCTTCAAATCTCATCCAAAAATTCAAAACCAAGCCATGCATGTCATACCACCGCGATCGTCATCGCACGACCAACCCGATTCTGCAATTCGTTTTCGCATGCATGGCAGTTTGAGCGTTTTCGTGAGAGGAGAAAAGAAGTAGCAGATGAAACACCTACGTATCTATTCTTTTCCCAGCTATTTCTCTAACCCATTTCTCTTTTAAACAACAACCCATGTCAACAGTGTCTGGAATTATTTTTCCTAGGTTCTGGAACAACTAAGTAACTCGCCTTCAAAATTTCACAATTTTCCGAATTAATTTGCTATTTTAAACAGCTAGTCAAATATCAGTCAAAACCATACATCTACACTACTATTCACCTCCCCATCCGAACCAGTCACATGTTGCATGCCATTTTTCTTAACCCCCAGCCGAACTCTCTCTCTCATTTCTTTTCTGTTCACCTAACAGTCAATGTCCCCACTGCATATCATTTCTTAATGGGGCACTCACACAGCCACACTCCATTTCTTTTGTCCCAGCCGAAAGCACCTTTCTCCTCTCTGCCATTTCTTGTCTCAAGGGAGCACTACACAACACCATTCCACCCACAATCCATTCCCCACGCCACTGCCATTTCTTCTTCCTCCAACCGACGACCTCCTCCCACCTCCCATTTCTTTCTCGAGCAAGAACTTAAGCCCATGCTTCTCCCCACCCAATCACCACCAAAAACACTAAATCAGCCTATGCATGTCACACCATTGCAATCCCCACCACATTAGCTTTCCGTTCATCCAAGTAGATTTCGCATGCATGAATTTTTGGGTGAATTGGAGAAGAGGGAGGAGAAGGGCAGAATAGTGCTGCATGCTTGGCGACGGCTTGGAGGTGGTGCACAGCAATGCAGCAGTAAGAGCTGGTTGGCCTTGGTGGCCTAGCGCACAACGGCATGACGCCAAGCCGAGAGCAATGGCGCAGGGGTAGCTGCAGCAGCGGCGTGGCACCTAGGCTAGGGAGTGGCAGCCCGGAGCGGAGACGAGGGCACCGAGGCACTGTCCAGTGACTCGTGCGGCACGGCGTCGGCAACGGCGATGAAGGAGCAGCGGCATGCACACGACAGCAACGTCAAGGCGGCCGGGCGCACAGTGGCCAGCAGTGATGCGGTGTCGGTGTGCAGCACTGCGCGGAGACGTGGCATCCACGACGCCGAGGCGGAGGTGGCCGAGGCGAGGAGGCAAGGCAGCGGGTGAGCGGCACGGTCATGGACACGGACGCCAAGGCCCGGCCGAGCTGAGGGAGAGCCGCGATGGAGGACGGTGTGGCAATGCGCGGTGCATGCTCGCTGCGGCACGACGATGTCAAGGCGGCGCATTGCGTGGTGCATGCATGCAACAGCCATGCATGTAGCGGTGTAGTGGACATGGACGTGGACACGAGTGAGATGTCGAGTGGACGCGGGATCAGCAGCGACTACGGCGGACACGGACGCAGAGCCGAGAAGACGTCGTCGGTGGTAGTCGCACGCCTAGCGCGCGCGACGGTAAAATTTTAGTATCAAATTGTGTTACCGCGTTCCAATATTACATGTGCATGTTGCATCATTATTTTAAGCATGGCATTTTATTATTCATGCATGTTTAAGTGTACAAATGGTTAATGAAATTGAGTGAGAAAAAGTATTTAATAGCACCTCAATACAACAAACACCTTTGGATAAAATGTAAAATTTTAGTATCAAATTGCGTTACCGCGTTCCAATATTACTTGTGCATGTTGCATCATCATTTTAAGCATGGAAGTTTATTATTCATGCATTCTTAAGTGTACAAATGGATAATGAAATTGAGTGAGAAAAAGTATTTAATAGCACCTCAATACAACAAACACCTTTGGATAAATATATGAACAGAGAGGATGTTAGGAGAATAGTTGAAATTAAAAGTAGGCTAATGGCCTTGTTGATTCTAGTAGTTAGAATTTTTTATTCATTCAATTAGCCTTTGAATATTTACCTATAAAAAAACCAGCAAACTCCTTTTTATGCACTGTTGAACGGAGGAAGTAAGTTGAAGATAATTAGGATGGCAGTAGGCTAATAAACCTATTGAATGTCATTTGAGTTACTCAATTGAGTTAGCTAATTGGAAATTTGAGTTTGTAGGAATTTTTGGCTAGTAGTACTAGGTCATTGAGCTAGCTAATACAAATTGGTAAAGCAATGAGAGATTAAGAATCATTAGTACATACTTAGAATAAATTTCATAACTAATTCGAATCAACTCCAAAACGAGTGAAACCAATTTTGTTGGTTTTCAATTTTAATTTAACTTCACATGGAATAGGTTTGGAAACATGTTTGTGTCACAGAAAAAATTGATTTAAGGATTAAATCAAAAAACATAATTATTTTTACTCTAGAAATTGATTTAATTTCAAAATTTCATAGAAAATGCGTTTGAACTCCAAATAAGTTGAACTAAGTTATTTTGGTCATAAAATGTTATTCTCTACCTAACCATTTAATCCATATCTCCACAAGTATTCTACAAATTTTCACAAAAAATTAGATTCCGGATGAACAGTGACCAAAACCTAGTTTTTCAGCATTTCTCCAAAAGCTGATTTTGAAACTGATATAACTCTCACATACTAACTCCAAATGGAATAATTCTTTCACCTAAATTCATATAAAATCATAATATACCCACTGTATAAATTTCATGCATTTTGGCAGATGTTGAATTTTTTTGATGTTTTCAGTGTTATTGTTCTTATTTGATGTTTTCGTGTGTTCGATAATTTTCAAAGATACGAGTGTGATCGAGAGTGATATTCAGCAGCAACTGGACCATCCATCCTAGGCAAGCAGTCCCTTTCCTTTGATGCATGTTGAATTCCTATTAATTTCGAAAAGTATCTATGTTGATTTTCAAGTATTCTATGTAATGCTTTAATTTCAAATACTTATATGTCAAATGGGCCCTACTGTTGCATTGGCCTTCCTTTGAATGTTGATTACCCTTTTACCTTGAATGATTAAGGCTATATGTTATATGGGTTTGTTTGGTGATTTGTAGAACATTGCTTAGTCATGCTAGTAGTTGTAGTCGAAAGCGGTTGATGGAGCTAGTCCATCGGCCGATGGATTGAATTGAATCTTGATGAAATTTGAGGAATATATGGATTTAATTATGTTGAATTTGAGGATTGTGTCCAGATCTTCGAATCTGGTTTGTGGACTTGTTGGGGTGAGTTGTTGTTGTGTGTTGGACTTGGACGAGTGATAGGTTGATGAAGAGAGGTTGTCCCAAATTCGTGTAGCCCCGTTTGGGTGATTAAGGACCGGTCTGTGGTGTGTCAAACCAAGTCTCACGTGCAACCACACGCCGGGTTTATGGGCGATGGCTTAGCTAAATAATTTGTTATGGGTTAGCTATCAAAACACAATTAAATTGATAATTGTTGTTGTTACTGTTTAATTGTTGTGTCATCAATCTAGTGGGAGCATGTTAAGTGTTGTATTACTTACCCTTAAAGGTCTCTTATACGCAAGGGACTTACTTACATAGCGGGGTTCACCTGTGGTTCAGGCAACCGACAGTCTGCCATGGGATTCTGTTCCTCGGGTGGTTTGATAGTTAGGACATGATATTGTAACGATCTCGTTATGGTGTCTCAGTCACACTCCTACAGAAGAGTGCATTGGCCGACATTATGAGATATTCATATCGTGTGGGTAAAACTGTACACCTCTGCAGAGTTATAAATCTATTCGAATAGCCGTGTCCCCGGTTATGGACATCGCTTGGTAAAACCATGCATAGTTAGCTTATGGGAATTTGGGTTTGGGTTATGTTGATAGGTCGTGTGTTGAATTGTTCAGATCTTGTATGTTGTCACGAACGAGAAGTTCACGTGTTGATTTGTTAATGAATGAATTGTGTCACGAACGGGAAGTTCGTGTGTTGATTATAATTAGAGTATCTATGGTTGTTGATGATGAATTGGGATTACCTACTGTATATATTGTTTTCTAAATGTTTTACAAAGGACAATTTGAATCTACATCGGTTATCTCAAAGGAAAACTTGCTTTATGTTGAAAATTGCTTAGTGTAGTAGCCTTCCTTTGACACTTGAATGCATTTAATATATGTTGTTATTCGTAAGTCTTGTGAGTACGTTTTTGTACTCAGTTGGGTTATTCATGTTGTAGGTGAGAAGTCGTTCGAATCAAGTTTTAGTACAACAGATGCTACGACTTTAACCCTAGTTGGTTGCTTGTGGGTTTGGGCATGCCAACTCGGTTTCTCTCTTTTATTTCTTTATTTGCTTCTGCTGCGATTTATTCTCTTATGCTTAAATTTGGCTGGTTGGCCCTCTTATGCAAAATTAGACCATAAGTTTCTATTTGTTGAAGTTGTATTAATGGTTCTATTCTCTTGTATATTCGTGTATGGATGTGATTGCAATGTTGTGTTTGGATATGTGCATGTTAGCCACTGATCCTTGGGAGCTAACATAAGACACATATCCGGGCACTCAGAATCCTTTTCGTCTCTCGTTAAGTGTTGCGCTTTCGGCGTAATCACTTAGCTTGGAACGAATCCGATCCTGGGGGCCTACAGCGTTGGTATCAGAGCCATACTGACTGTAAGTTAAACCCGTAGCAATGAACATTATTAGGATTTTGATTTGCAAAGAATATTTTCAAACTATAAAAAATTTGGCAAAAATACAAGTAATATAATTCATTTCTTTCTTACCCATCCTAGCATCTATTTTCTCACCTTACTATCCATTTGATTTGTGCAAAATCATTTTTCTCCATCACTTGTCTCTCTTCCAACACTAGGAACGGTACGTAGTCATTGATGAAGAGCATCGACGGAAGGATGAGATGACAACACCTTGCTGCGGTTTTAGGATTTAGTTAGGATTTATCCTTAGATATTATACACCCTAATTATATTCATTAGCTTGTAGACGCTGGACTTTGTAGTGTACTCTTTTGCTTTCTTTTGTTCCGAGTAGTTGCGCATCGCCTACGGGCAACATGACTCGCAATTATGTCGGAAAACTATGGTTGCTTTTCTTGCATCTTGTGCTGACCTTTGAGCCTTAGCACACTCATTTGGATCTTGATTTTAAATGTTAGAAGTGTGCATACATGTTTGGGTTAAATTGCATACCGTTGCCTTTTTACTCACCTTATGCTCATTCTTTCTTCGCCGCATCTTTTAGGCATCAAAATATTAAGGGGGGTAGAAGATACCTCAAACACTACTAGAAATCCTCATTTTTCCTAGTGAGTAATATACTAGGGAACATGCAAAAAACTGTAGGGAATTGCTTTCCCTAGTGGCATTCGTAGGGAACGACTACTAGGGAAAAGAATGTGAGGAAAGAAAATGTTCCCTACGGTTTTTTTTTGGAAAAACCTAGGGAAAGAATCGTTCCCTAGGATTTTAAACGGTAGGGAAATCTCGTCCACATGGTATTGCCATCTGACGTGGAAAGATTATTTCCCTATGTTACCTTTCTGCCAGCCTAGGGAAAGAATCCAACAAATTTCCTACGTTTATTTCTTGTATGCCCTAGGGAACATTTTTATATAAACATTATTTTCCTATTGCTAATTCGAAATTCATCCCCTATAGTTTGGCATGAACACTAGGGGTACTGAAATTATTGTTTTTTCCCTAAATATACATACATTATTCAAATACTTATTTATATGCCCGGTTACAATCAAAAGGCACTAAATTCACATTATCACTCAAAACAAAGTTTATGTAGGAGATAAACGTAACAATATCTTATATTTCCAATATACCATCAAGTACTATTTGAGACACATTTCCACCAACATATGCAAGTGTAAACATCACATTATTAGAAAGTCCAAAAACCAACACTTACGATTGCACCACAAGTGCACAACACACATGCAAACTGAAGTACAAATGACCACTATCCATTTTGTTATGGATATCCTATTGCCTTACACAGGGACTGGGTTCAGATGGTGTTGTACGACCATAACCAGCTAGTGGTGCAGCAGCTACCCCTCTTTGGTTCAGCAAACACCTGAAGTGTGCCAATCTTGCATCTTTTTCGAGCTTCTCAATTGGAGTCCACAGTCTCTCTTCAAGCCAATGCATTGTAAGTGGATTGGTGAGTCAAAATATATCCATACAGATGGTAGTGCACTCATGCATTTCTTGGTATATTAGATGAATATTAACAGTTAAAGAGACATGCATAGAAAATAATATTTACCTGTGAATCATGCCCTTAAATAATATATTGATGTATACCAATTAGCAAGTCAATTACTAAGTCCGAAATTTTTTGCTATGAGCATTCATGAGGAATCAGGATGTCAGCCCTCCTAATGGAAAAGTGTGAGAACACAATTATCTATAATTGTTCAGCAACATGCTAAATTGTGTATGCCTTTGATAATTGATATTGTGCTTCCCTCTTCTTTTAATAGGATGTAGCAGATTTGAGCAGTGAGCACTTAGTTGTTATCTTTATACGAATAAGAATAATTAGTGGCTTCTCAATGTGCTTAATTTTTTTAATTCAGACATCCATGGCTGCTATATATATGGAGAGGAAGCTACCATTCTAAGTCTATCATGTTACTGCATCAAAATAACCAATTGGAATACTATATCAGACTAGATGGTATAGTGCCCCCTAAATTCATAATAGAATATAGTTGATCATATTGTATAACTTAGACCTCTTTTGGATACAAATGCATGCGCCAAGTTTAAAATATTTCAGGGCATGAATTAGGAGGGTCAAAACTTGTATGCATCTTAATACAAAATATCTGTATGCATCTGACACATTCATGTGGTTATTATTCAACCTGTATGCCATGCAAAAGGATTATCATTGAATTAAATGATCGATACGAGAAAATGACCAATTTATTTTGTATCGATAACAAGAAAGTTATGAAAGCATATCTAATAAGCTATCATATTCTCGAAGTTTTCTTATTTGGATAGGAATATACCATTCCTTAATGTGGGTGTTGTTACCAAAGATCCCGAAATTCAAAGAAAAGAATAAATGTATTTAATCTATACTGATCCTTTATTTAGTATACTATAATAACTGTAAGTGCAATGCCTTTTGCTTACTTGTATTAACTTCATCACTTCCTAAGTGGGCAGAATATGGCAATCAGTATGTATGAGACATCAAAACCTGGAAGTATGCAGACACACAAAGGAAGTAATCTTAGATAATTGTAAAATACGCTAAACAGACGGAATACATTGTAAAATGACACAACAACTTGAAATATACAATACACACCTTCTCAGATAATTGATGAATCTGTTCTATGCAATGCTCTTCGGTGACAGTGTTACAGACTTTTCCAATTCTTGGACCTGCGTAAACAGGTTATCATAGAGTTACTAAATGAAGTCACAAGAAAATGAGCATAAACTAGGGACTGATGGCACCAGCTTCAACTAAGGCCTTGTGTTGATTTAATTGTAACTGCATTGAGGATTATCACCATTTTATTCAGAATAGTACGGGAGCAAACTACTCTTATATAAATAAAAAAGAAAGACAATTGCAGTCTAATTATTTAGTTATACACAAGTAGTCAATTACTTGAAAAACTATCAGATAAATTCAGGGTACCTTCATCTGCTGAATTAGCACTAGACAATCTATTGGCTTGAAGTGATTTGGAAGGCTTGTTGGAACCCTTGAGGCTACGCTCTTTGCAACCCTTAGACCTCCTTTCTACAGGATTGTAGTTTCTGAAACAAGAACATAGTCTTCTCAATTCCATAGTTAGTGACAAACTACACTTTATTTTTCCATTTAGCGCAGCCAAGGCACATACTCATTCATGATTCCGCCATTCACAGAATCACAATATCTTTTCAACCATTGCAGAAACTAGTTGTCCAATGGGCGTCCTTTAACAAGCTTGTTGACCTCAATATTCTGCAAGGAGTATCCACTCATTGATTAGCACAACAAAGAATTTGTATGCTGCAAATCACCTATAAATGGTAGCAGAAGCATACAGATAAAGCAGCTCAGTCTGTTAGAACACAGGTCACAAAACCAGCTAAGATCCCTATAGCACAACTCTGATCTCGTTACATTGTGTGGAAGTACAATGTAAATAGAACAGTACATGTTAAAAATGTTAAAAAGTACACTTATGGTGACATATTAAACTAATCATGAAAACAACCACCACTATTCTATCTAGCATAACCTAATCACAGTGTCAAGTCCTAAGCATAAAAAGTCACAGAACATTCAACTCTGCCTTGTGCCACATAGTACCTAAACGAAGAAATGGCCAGTGTCATCATACACTAGCAAGATGCTACTTTTCACCCCTCCCTCACACAACCGATCTTTGTGATATAGCCTCTATAATTGTACACAAAAGCATAAATCTTGATTTCATTTCCACTCCTCATTATGCACAACAATGAGCATAACTTCATTTCCGGTCTCATGGCAGAGTTATGCACAACAATGAAATATTCTGTCAATAGCAAACTTTGTCCAATGTCAAACCGTTTTGTTATAGTATACCACCATGTAACATCACTTATAGACATCTGTTCCACATTGAATCTCAAGATACCACAGAAACCTAATTATTGAATAGACAAACCTTCCTTTCACACATGAGAAATGCAACACAAGGTCATGAACAAATCCATGGATCAAAATGCATCAAGCTCACAATCGCAAGGCCGAGAGCCAGTACCTTGCTTATCTACAGCTTGTTGAATAATCTTGTAGTTCTGGATCATGTCATACTCGGTCTTCGCATCAAAATTCACCTGCAAACCCCCCAAAATAAATAGCACAATCATCTAAACCCCCATAAAACAGATCAATCAGAAATCCAAACGAACAAGAAGGCAGCAGAAGCCTCTTAACCTTGTGCATCGGCACCACTCCAGGGTGAACCATATCCATCAACAAGAATAAAGTCTCAAAATTAACACAAAATGTCAGACCAAGCCACACTCCCAAAAATTTTGGAACAAGAGTAAAGCTCGGGGAAGGAGGAGGAGGTTGGCGGCGTCGGGAGAAGAGGGGCGGCTTGGGGCCGGTGGCAGCGGCGGCGTCGGGGGAGCAGGTGCAACATCGGGGCTGGCAGCGACGGCTCTGGGGAGGAGGAGAAGAAGGGGAGCAGGGCGGCGGCGGCAACGGCTCGAGCGAGGAGGAGGAGGTCAAGGCAGCCAGGTGTCTGGAGAAGAGGGCAGCCTGGCGGGGCGGGGGCGGCTTGGGAGAAGTCTGCAGCAGGGCATGGGCGGTGTGGCTCGAGGGTGTAGGAGAAGAAGGGGAGCGGGGCGGCGGCGGCGACGGCTCGGGGGAGGAGGAGGAGGTCAAGGGCAAGTGTTTGGAGAAGAGGGCGCTTGGGGCGGTGGCTACTGGCGTCGGGGAGCAACACAAGATTTGGTCAAGGGCGGCTCGGGGAGGAGGAGAAGAAGGGGAGTGGGGCAACGGCTCAGGGGAGGAGGAGGAGGAGGAGGGGAGGGGGCGGCACCACTCGGGGGCGTGGACGGCGGTGCTTGGGCAGCAGCCTACTAGGGCACTAAGCGGTTTGGGAAATTTAGGTAGGCACAACATGTGAATGGAGGGAGAAACGGCGCGGTGCGTGAAAAAATGGCACGCCCAGAAAAAAAAAAATGGCGAGGCAATAAAAAAATTAGAGGCAAAAACAAAAAATATATTCCCTATGGTTTTGTCTATCCGAGCAGGGAAAGTTGCCACTATAGCACTGACATGGCATAATCCATTTCTCTCTCCATAGTCTTTCCTTAGTAATTTATGTAAACAGTAGGGAACGATTTCATTCCATAGGTTTTTTTTACCTCATCCTAGGGATAAATACTTTCCTTTGGATTAGAATTCCACTACTAGGAAACGTTTTAAACTGTAGGGAAAACAGGGATTTCTAGTAGTGAAATTATTTGTTAGGCATCTTGATTCTTACACTTTGATCATGCATATAGTTCCTAAAGATAACTCAAGCATATCATGCTACTCAAGTTGTTAGCAAGAATCACAACTAAAAAGGAAAAATATAGATTGAGAAGTATGGTTAGTAGTTCATCTTGGTAACTAAAGCATAAAAATGACTAACATATAGAAGTATAAATTGAAATTGCTCTTAATTTGCTTTATCTTAATATTGTTAACCAATTTGGAATTTAACAACTTGCCATACTCATATAGATTCCTTAATGCATCTGAAAATTTGAATGTCTTGGATGTTGTAGTTTGATGTGCTAGATTTTTGTATGGTTAAAGAAAGAATGCTTATATTTGATGGCGAGAAGTTTGAACTTGTTGTGATTAAAATTGGGTGTAGCTTGTATTCCACCTTACTTAACTAAAAATGATAGCATAGGTTGGGTTGTTTGTGTAGACATGTGCTCTTTGTATGGAAAATGAAACCCCTTTCTTTTTGTTGTCCAATTTTGATCAAGTTTGAAAGATTGGTGCACCTGTAATAGATGGTACTTCCTAAAATCTTGAAATTATTCACATGACAACCTGATGGTGTGTGGTTCACAAATATAATTTTTCCAGAATTTATTGAACTTGTTTTACCCAGTATTTAATGCAAAAACTTTACAGGGCTGTTCTAGCCAGTTTTGGAATCTGGGACTAATAGGATGGTTTAAAAATGCTCAGAACCAATTTTATGGTGTTGAGTATCACCTCAGTAACCATACAGAATTGTTCTAGAATTTTTGAACTTAATTTCACTATTGTTTGAGCCCTAGGCCTTAATTCCTTGTCTGAATTGTTGTACCCAGTAGAACCTGAGGATAATGTGTAGAGTTAATTTTTATAGCATCTTTAGTATCCTAGAAACACCTCAGTTTTATCATGGAATTTTGTAGCTATTTACTATTTCTCCTGAGCCCTAATTGCTCACTAATAGTCTTTAAACCAAGATCTGTTTTGAGCTTGATGTTAGACTTGGTTGTGCGTGAATTATTCTTGATGTATGTGTGAACTTTAAGATGCTGCTACTAGTATGTGTAGGTTTGGTTGAGTGCCCTTCTTCTGTCAAATTGTTTGAAGTGTTTGTTGGTTAAGGACAAAATCATGTTAGTGTGACATTTATCTCTTGTGATGCCTTGTGCTCACCCTAGCAAAAATTAAATTGTTTCGTTGCATTTTGATAGAATCATGTAAGCATGCATGTGAGCATTTGCACCCTCACTAGCAAACCTAATTTTATCGTAAAGCTGATTACACACATGTATCCTTTCATGCATTCATCCAATGCATTCCTCTTCATAGCCGAGTAGTTAGAACTAGAGAAGTAAGGGTTAATTGAGACCACCATACAACTTGCACTAACCTCTCTTCTCTGCTCTTTAGGTCCGAAAGTTTTGGATCTGAACCCTCTCTTTAGGACCTCTTCCCGCGTAGGTCGCTGGTAGTCTTTCACCCTACCGAAAGACGACGTGGAGCTCGATATGCCGAAGTGCCTTCGAATCAAGAAAGGAAAGGTTAAACAAAGAAATGGAAGGGAAAACGTGTCAGCAACGCTATGTTACTTCGTCAAGATCTTCCGGCACTATCTCTAAGGGAAATCAAGACGACAAATGGTGCACTTCGTTTAGAATTAAAAGAACCGCATAGAAAACACTTGACAGAAGGACCATATAAATCCTTTGACAAACTTCTCTCTATAGGACCTAAAACTTCTAAAGAACTGCACATGATTCAGATTTAATTTTAGTTTGTGACGAAATCCGAAGTGTGACCCCCGTGACCAAACCCATCTAGGTTTGCCACAACCTTTCGTTCCGACTTCCGGACTAAGGGGGGTAGGTTTGTAATGTCCCCAAATCCCTAAGTTGGATTAGTTAAGCATCTAATATACATTTGTGAAATTTTGGACTTTTTAAAACTTTTTGTTGTAAACCTTATGTTGAAAATCCTTGATTTTTAAAGATTAGGATTTAAAACCTAGCACTCCAATATTCCTTCCCCAATTCAAAAGCTCAAATTGAATTTGGGACAAAAACTAAAAAGGTCTCAAGTGTGGGAATGTGTATTTTGGAATTCATCTTAAAATTGGTAAAACCTCAAAAGCTCCTAGAATGCTTGAGGTAATTTAAAAAACATTATAAAATTCAAAGCTTGAAAATATACTTTCTCTAGCTCATAATTACAAACTAATTTTTCAGTTTTGAAAATATAGTAGGACCCAAAGTTGGGAATATTTTATTTGGATTATATATGTTCAGTTATGATTGTTTGAATTTTTCTAAAATTTTTGGAGTTCATTGGGTTCCCAATTTGAATTGCACGTTCAATTTTGAAATTTAATTTAAAACACAAATCTAATAGATAAATAAAACAAATGGAAATGAAAGTTGATAATTAAAAATCTAAACACAACATAATTGCTCTAAATATAAATTGAGAAATTAATTAATGCATGTTTTGCAATTTTCTCACTTCGAGTAATAATAATCAATATTAAATCAAATTGTTTGAAAAAACTGCAATAAAAAATTATTTATTTTGATTATATGTTTTCGCATGCATTTAAAAAATCATGTTATCATGCATGCATTAGTATCACCACTCTTTTCCAGTTTGACCGCCGCGGGCAAAACGCCCGCGCGTCCTTTCTTTTCTTGTCATCTCCATTTTTCCTTCCCTGCTAATCCCTTTCGCTTCTCTCCTTCAAATCTCATCCAAAAATTCAAAACCAAGCCATGCATGTCATACCACAACGATCGTCATCGCATGACCAACCCGATTCTGCAATTCGCTTCGCATGCATGGCAGTTTGAGCGATTTCGCAAGAGGAGAAAAGAAGTAGCAGATGAAATGCTTGCATATCTATTCTTTTCCCTGCATGTCACACCATTGCAATCCCCACCACATTAGCTTTCCGTTCACCTAAGTAAATTTCGCATGCATGAATGTTTGGGTGATTTGGAGAAGAGGGAGGAGAAGGGCAGAGTAGTGCTGCATGCTTGGCGACAGCTTGGAGGTGGTGCACGGCAATGCAAAGAAGAATAAATGGTCGGCCTTGGTGGCTCAAATAAGATGGCGCGGACGCCAAGCCGAGAGTAATGGCGCATGGGTAGCTGCAGCGGCGGCGTGGCACCTAGGCGAGGGAGTGGCAGCCTAGAGCGAGATTTAGGGCACCGAGGCGCCGCCAAAGACTTCGGCGGCATGGCATCAAGCGGCGGCGAAGGAGCAAAGAAGATGCACACAAGAAGCGACGTCAATAGCGGCAAAGCGACGACGGCAGAATGCGATGATGTCGGCAAGGCGGCACTACGCGGAGATGCGGCATCCACGGCGTCGAGGCAGAGGTGGCCGTGGCGAAGAGGCAAGGCAGCGGGTGAGCGGCACGCTGTGGACGCGGACGCCAAGGCCTAGCTGAGCCGAGGGAGAGCCACGTCGGAGGACGGCGTGGCGATGCGCGGTGCATGCTCGCTGCGTTACGACGATGTCAAGGCAGCACATTGCGCGGTGCATGCATTACCGTGCACCACCTCCAAGCCCAACAACAAGAGGGAGGCTGCTGGATAGCAGCAAGGGGAGGCTAGGGTTAGGCTTTGGGCAACCCCTTCTCCTTTTAAGTAGTGGCCGCCCGCCAAGAATGGGCCATGGGAGTCATGGGCCTCTGGCCCAAGTTCTCTTTTCCCCTCCAAATTTCTGAAATTTCAGTGTTAGAACTATGTTAAATCCTTTCTAAATCATATAGTCCTCCAAAGTTAAACGGGATATTACAAGCCCGATGACAGGTTCCTATGGGACTGCACTGACTCAGCGACGACACATGTGTGAAGGACCACTATAGAGTATTTTCAGTAGGTGTCCCACTTAGATTGAAATACGTGCACCCGTCAAGGGCATCCGTCTATGTCGTATTTCATGTCATAGTATCTTGGGTTAGACTTGACGACTATAAATGTATGCTACACCGACAAGACCTAGAATTTGACCGCCTCCTACACGGCTTCCTTGCATTTGTACATAGCTTCTTGTTTGACCTCGCTCTGGTCGTACTCCCACGGCACACAGGAGCCTTTGTTAACGATGAGGTTATCGAACTGGTATGTGTTCCACTCGGAGTCCAGATGCAATATATGTGGATTGAGTTTATGTATGCAATATCTTTGTATAGGTAATGTAAATAGTGACTTACGTATCATTAGGTGCTCATGCCGGAGTGGTTATCGGGCATGACTAGAAATCATGTGGGCTCTGCCCGCGCGGGTTCGAGGCCTGCCGACCATGTTTTTGTTTTACTTTTTCCCCAACGTAACTTCATGCTTCCCTCACTTGGTTTGATGAAGAATTGAGCTTCACCTAACCAAACTAGAGTTCACAGTTCATTCATAGACACCTAAGTGTGTGTCCCCAGCAACACGTTCAGAAAAAAAACATTATTTTCGTATCACTGTCTCACTGAAACCCCATCCACACAGAAAAAGACATAGGGATTTATACATGTTCAGACCTTCTCCTGAGAGAATAACAACCCTACTCCTGTGTTCTTGTATTCAATATGCTGGTTACAACCGGGAAGAAATCACTCAGACTAAAACTCAATGATCTCTTATGGCTAATTCCGATCGTCCCTCTTATGTCCACTAATTGTAGCCCTTATATAGCGCATGAAGGGATGACAGTTACTCCATGCCAAGAGGCACCTCTACGCCGGATGAAATGCCCACATTGATAGTAGTTATTGTCAGAGGAAACTGCATCCCACGTCGCCTGGCAGTTACATCAAGGACAGATGCATAATTCGTGCAATTATTCCAGAGAATAATTACGTATACCAACTGCTCTGTATATTGAACACAGCGTATAAGAGTTCCTAATCGATTAGACCCACATGTCTGTAGGCTTTACCGATTACAGAGTGGTCTTAACCGACTTGGTCGTAGAAAGCCTTATGACCACAAGGTGGTCGTAGAAAGACTTACGACCATAGACTGGTCGTAAAAAGGCTTATGACTAGGGGCTGGTTGTAGAAAAGCTTACGACCCCTCAGTTAAGCTTCTCCTTTATGGATATCGCTATCTATAATATCAATTGTAGATAAACAGTTAATGGGGGATTATTATATCCCCGTCAGGCAACATGCTAAAGAGAGCTAGAGTAAGCACTAAGAGCTATCAACACATGACACACTCAAGCTACTAGTCAAGACCCCTCTTAATAGTACGATAACCTATGTTAGCAATCCGGTCTTCACACCAAACATTGAGGCCGGTAAAAGACTAAGAACGCATCCTTAGCCTATACTGGTCATACATTTGCCTTAAGCATCCATCTTGGAGTGATCACTTGATGATGAACATCTCTACTCTGAGTTTGGGTTCTTGACTTGATAATCATCAACACATGATGATTTGCATGATGATTTGCTTTACTCCAAGTTCTTGACTTGAATATCATCAACATATGATGACATTCTTCACTTCGGGATTTTGTCTTGAATATCATCAACACATGATGATTTTCTTTACTTCGGGATCTTATTTTGATGCTTATCAGCACACGATGACATCCTTCATCACGAATCTTGACTTAATGACAATCAACTCACGACGCCACTCAAAGTCTTCATCATCATGGGACTCAACATGTTTCACCAACTCATGAACCACAGGACGATTGTCATTAATTACCAAAATACTCTATTAACTCATAATGATAAGTCTATATTCTTCAGGCGAGGAGTCGTCGTCCACCTCTCCGAACGTATCCAACAGGGGATGACATGGCGCGACAGGCGCTCCTGGGCAGGGAGCGGTGGGTGTACTACACTCGCCCGAAGCGCAGCCCACGCCGCCCTCCTCGCTTCATCGGCGGCGAAAGCACAGGCGCTTTCAGAAGACCGCGGTCTCTTCGCCGCTAAAGATGGATTACGAGGAGATCTCGCCGCTTGGGCGGGCTGCGGATCACTTACATCACGCATAGCATGGACGCTGTGCCTTGTTGTGCCGGCCGAGCTCTACCTTGTAAGTCCCCTGGTCTTATCCGTATTTATTGTTGTAGTCGGCGTTTTGATTTGTTGCATCAAAGTTTATTTATTGTTGCATTAGGGGTGTTAAATTGTTGCACCGAGAAAATTGATGTTTCTTTTTTCAGTCTGTTGCAAATTTGTTTTCGATTTGTTGCATCTAAAAGTTCAAGATGTTACACCATTGTATAGCATCCTCCTCTCCAGTTGGCTCGAAATGTTGCGGCAAGAGGGGTTTTTTTTTTTGTTGCAATGGTGTTTTTGATTTGTTGTATAAAAGTAAACTTTTTGTTGCAACCCTTCACCATTTGATTGTTGAATAATTGTTCTAAAAATATTGCAACAATTATTTTCGGGTGTTTCCACTACTATTTTCAAATGTTGCAATGTTGTAACATTGAGTTTTGTTTGTTTGGGATATTTGAATTAGTTTTAAAAAGCGCAGCTAGGTTCTATAACGATGGTTTCATGCAATTTCGATGAGAATATAATATTTTTTTCTAATATTTTTTTTTCTTGTTACTGTATTGTTATTTGTGTATTTGCATGATAGAAGATTTGCATGTATGTTGTTTTAGTACATTTGATATTCCGTGGTGCCTTTGCAGTGGAGTAAACTTGGAAGCAAGCACAAATGAAGCTTCGTTTTATTAAATAATAATAATGGTAGACGTGTTGTCAAGGAAAAAAAATATGAAGAAGAATCATCTAATTATTGTCGTACATAGAATGGGTCAGGAGTGGCTGGCCTTTTCAAAAGGACCACATAAAGCATTCTGATATTGGATATTCAGGAATCTAAACATAGTTTAACTTTCATGAAATTTGTTTTTGCTTGATTTCGATATTATGCAGTTTTTCTCCGTATCTATTCTGGCTTTTATTTCTGGGTAACTGTTAGCAACTGTTTTTTTATTCACCTTAGGAATTTTTCTCTTCCAATCTATATTCTTATTATTTGTTGTCACAGTATAGTTGATGCATTCTTTTTTTTTTCCGAGAACACACAAAAGACTTGCGGGCCGTTGCATTAATAGAAGAAGAGAGTACTACCGTTCTACTACAATATGAGAAGAGCACTTAGGGCACCAGCCAAATCAAAAACAAAAACACTGAAAACATGAAGGAAATACAGCCAAATCTCTACCAGTTCTAGGCTAAGGAGGCCAGCAACGCAGGCACGAAGCACCAGCTATACACCACAACACTGCTCCTTGACAGATAGTCTCCAAAACTTCCAGCGTAGAGCTGTTTCTGCTGAAAACATGTGCATTCCTTTCCTTCCGTATCAACCAAATCATAAAAATGACCAAAGTATCAAATCTCCGTGCCCGGTCTTTTGAGATAGCATTCCTAGCCATAGTCCACCATTCCTCCATTTGAGCTGAATCACTTGGTACAAGAGCTTGATGCATTCTTTGAAAAAGAAAAAGGAAAGAAGTTCAGTTGCCTCAGTATACCACAGGCTCTGAATATCCTACAACTCCACTGACAAAATTCGAGTTCAGATGTGCGTTCCTTATCGAACGCTACAACTCACATTGAATTATACTGCTTTTACCCTGCAATGGTGCGATTCAGTTTTGATCAGTGATTACTAACATGTTTTCAGTTTTTTTTTCCGCTGTTCACCTAGCAGAAGTTGTACAGCATATCTGAATTTCCCTGCTGTGTGCTAGAAGTTGCAATGGAGACCTCGGAGCCAAATTGCTCCCTGCACGAGAAAGCAGCCGAGATAATTGACTCTTCTTCGGAGACATACCGTAGCAAGCCTGTTTCCTTCTGGGCAGGTTACCAGAAACACGGTTGGTCTGAGTCACAGTACAAGATTTAGATTCGTAGTTCGTCACTTTTTCTTCTAATTTTCATTGTGAACACGAATCCTATACTATAAACTGGTTCGGATTCAATGAATCCGATTTGCGATTCACGAGGTTTTATAGCGAATCCGTAACTATGCTCTGGGTATTACTTGTTCTCAGCAGCGGCGCAATGCTTACCGCCTTCCCCGCATCGAGCCTCCTCTCACGGCTCTACTACAACAAAAGAGGGCAGAGCAAGTGGATCTTGTCATGGTCTGCCGTTGCCAGCTGTCCCCTGTCTGCTCTCTTCTTGCTCCCATACTACCTCCTTGGCAAAGCGTCGCCGACGCCACTGTCGCAGAAGCTGTGCTTCTGGTGCATCCTGCTCGGCTTCCTCAGTGCTGCTGACAACCTCATGTACGCCTGGGTATACGCCTACCTGCCTGCATCCACTGCCTCGCTCGGCACCGCGTCGTCCCTCGTGTTCTCTGCACTCTTCGGATATGTCATTGTGAAGAACAGATTGTACCTGTCTTCCCAGAATGCCATTGTCGTCATCACAGCAGGCGTTGTGATCATCGCATTGGACTCACAATCAGACAGGTATCCCGGGATCACCAAGCAGTACACCCTCGGGTTCGTCTGGGACATCCTTGGGTCGGCTCTCCACGGCCTCATCTTCGCGCTCTCAGAGCTCGTCTTCGTGAAAATCCTTGGCAGGAGGTCGTTCCACGTCGTGCTGGAGTAGCAGGTGATGGTGTCGTTCTGAGCTTTCTTGTTCACGTCCAGCGGGCTCGCCGTCAACGGGGACTTCCCGGCAATGCGGCACGAGGCGGCGCATTTCAAGCACGGCGAGGTCTCGTACATAATGGTGGGTCGGCCGTCACGTTTCAGCTGGGTGTTCTTGGTGGCACCGGCGTGCTGTTCTTGGCGTCCACCGTCCTCGCCGGCGTTCTGAATGCCGTCAGGGTTCCCCTGACGAGCATTGCCGCGGTCATCTGGTTCCATGACCCCATGAGTGGGTTCAAGATCCTGTCTTTGGTCATCACGGAGTGGGGGTTTTGTTAATACGTGGTCGGGCACTCCTCCGTCAAGAAAACGTCTTCAAGTTGATCTGTTATTATTTCTTCAAAGAAGAGTAGTTCTGAATGATGTTGGTGATACATTGCGGGTGGATGGAAATTATTGGGGCTATGGGCCCTCAAAGGGAATTTTTTTAATTAATTAATTATTTTTTAAATTTTATTTTAAAGTTAACCTCCGACGCACTTTATTTCCACTCAATTTTTTACATACGCTACCATCTATGACGTGACAAAACAATACTGTCACGCTAGGGCATGCTTTTGTCGTGCCATAGGTGGTAGCGTGACAGTGTTGTTTGGTCACGCCATCATCAATGACGTGACCAAAAGTGTTATTTGGTAGACTTATCTCACGGCTTGACAACATTATTTTGTCACGTCATGGGTGGTGGCGTGACTAAAAAGAATCGAATTAGAAATAAAGTATGTCGGAGGTTAACTTTAAAATAAAAATTAAAAAAAAAAGTTCCCTCAAAGGTGACTATTAAAGTTGTACAATATTTTTTGAAAACCAGAATATTGAAGTTGTACATTTCAGCCTTGTGATCCTGGAGTCTTCTTACTGCCTGACGATAATATATTGTAGACAAGGTCACTATCACACTGAAGAAAACTTGTTAGCCAACCTTAGTTCACGGTGACGCCGCCGCTAAGTTTTCTAGAGAGAAACGAAATCAAAACGAGCGCTGCCGCCCAAACAAGAAAACCGATGGGCGACGAGATTGGTTACGTCACCAAGGACGAACACGATGAAGAGGCATCCCAACGTTCCAAATGACGATCCAGTGTAGACTTGAGATCATCTACGGCGCACAGCTATGCGTTAATATCACTACTAGGCTGCAATCCTGAACGTCAGCTTTTGATCCAAGCGGCGGGCACGCGCGGAGCAGACGATGGCCTTTTGTCGTGATGTTACTCCCGTCATTTTCAGCTGTTGCTATCCAGCTGCCCGCCTATAATCCTAGCAACTTGTACTACATATACATTAGCAAGGTGCAGCACACCAGCACTGCTTGTCATTCATTTAGTCGCAGTACAAACAGTCATTCATTCAGTGCATACCTCAGATCGGGGAAGGTCAGGAAAGCTAGCGAGCGAAGAAGCCAGTCCAACTCCGATGTTCGTCACGGCGTTTTATCGAGGTAGCAGCTTGTATGCGCCAGCGCCAGCACTTTGTACCGTGCGTAATCCCTCAATTAAGACCAACCTTAGCTGCTGCTAGTTAAGAGGGTAATTAAGGCTGGGTACCAATGTAGTAGTACTACGTTTCTGTACTGACCCTCGTTTCGCCTTGCAGGTATTCTTTGACACGCAGACCGTATGTACGCACGCAGTATTCCAAAGAGCGATCGTCCACTGTACGTGTTCGTGTGATTTCGACATTTCTTGTTAGTGTTTGGACGTTGTATTCCGTATCCGTCAGTGTCCATGTTGCAGTGCGTCTACGTAATAATACCCTTGTGGTTGAGTAACCCGCCGGCCCCATCGCGATCCAAGGCTCCGTGAAAGTGCTAGTATTTAAAATTTTAAAATTTATTCCAAGATCTGCATAGCTACTTACTAGTAGTATTTGTACAGTCGACAGCTATAAACCCTATCAATTACGATCATGGAGTGGTTTATTGCGTTGGTTCAAGAAATAACCGCAACTTAACCTTTCCTTTATAAACATTAAGGGGTATTACTCAAGACTAATATAGAGATATTAATATCTATAATAAGAATTACAGATAAATAAATAAATGAGGTTTATTAGATCCTCGTCAGCTAGATTAATCATTTTTGCTAAACTCGATCTCTCTAAAAATAACGCAAACTCGACCATCGACCAACATGCTTAGCACTATTAGCTTAAGAAACTTAGCACTATTAGCGCTTTTGCCATCAAGCAGGATGGATAATTCCGCCTCCGATGTCAGATTTTATATAAAAAAAATCCATCCAGAGTACCATTTTTAGTCCTAATCCATATCCGGAAATCTCATGGAATATGAGTTAGAATATGGAAAGAGCAATATCCGATCTGTATCCGTATTTTATAGGATATCCGATAAATCAATAAAATGGATATCCAATAAACATCAATATCCTTTAATATCCTCTATGGTTTTCTAGTCATTGACTAATATATAATATGAATTTACATTTTATTATATTTATGTTGTTAAGTAGGATAAATAATTCTCTAAATGCAGTATAATTTGACACTTTCGTTGATGAAGTTATACATTTTTTTATATGTACACTATCCTGTGACCGATCTGCATCCACCCCACACGAATAATCCGTATTCGTATCTAAATCCAGGTTAAAATACGGAAAAAGCAATATCTGCCCATATCCAACCCGTTTTCACCCCTAGCCACTATATATACATCGCTCAACCCCTTAGAGACCTCCTTCTATTTCTAATTCCGACTCAGGAACTAGTTTCCTTAATTCGTGAGGGTCACTAAAATCGAGCCCAATGAATGGCCGCGTTTTGTTCGCCATTGCCATGATCAATATTGCGTTCGGTGCATCTCTGTGGATTGATGATCTTAGGCCCGGCCAGCTGACAACCATTTTCTTGACTTTGATGGCCATGGCCTTCTACCTCGGCGTTGGAACCATAAACATCACGGCTGCAGGTTCTCGATTTCGTCTTTAATCCTTTAAACTCCCACATCTTTTATTTTTCAGCAAACCAAATCTCCAGGGTCCTTTATGTCTCTCATAAAAAAGCAAGCTTTGTGTAGACTGCCAAGTTGCAGTCCATATATGTCAGCACTTGTTCACCATATAACTGCTACACAATTGATGTCATTTCACAGGATACGGGGCTTAGTTGCTGAAACTTCAAGTTCAAGGTGTGGGGATTCAAATCATAAAAATGAAAGGACAGGTCACAGACTTGGAGCCCCTAGTAATATGTCGTGCCATTGTGTGGTGTGCGATGATGAGTATGCGTGTGTCGTAGTGTGTACTTCTACGCCATTCCGAATAAAAACAGGCTGTGATGTTAGGAAACATCACAGCTGCCTGTAGTATAGCAGCTGGGCTGCATAAGACCGCAGGAAGTTGGGTATTGTAAGTAAATATGTTGTGCGACGTGTACTCTATTTAAGTTTGATCACTCTGCAGTCTGTCCTACGTGTGTGATGATTCTGTAGCGAAGTCGTACCCAGCTCCCAGTTTCTCCGTCGCAACCCAGCCCACTGAGTTCACACGACCCGCCGAGGCGCCGATTCCTGTATCCAGTTCCCCACCTCCCACAGAGCCCATGTCACCACCGTACCGACCGATGCAAAAGGCTCCATTTTCCCCGTGCGTTAGCTTGCAGCAGACCAGGCCCATTCCGCGGCCTTGGCGCGTCCCATCTGCCTCGCTCACCTGCCCTGCGTCGATCTGACGGACCCGACGCACGCACGCCCTCGAGCCGCACGGCACACCGCCGGTTCCACGCTTCCACCATCTCCCTGCGGCCGCACAGGCACAGGCACAGGCACAGGCACACAAGAGATAAGTAGCGCACTGTAGAGGCAAAACCTCGAACACATGGCGCGCGCCCTGTTCCGCCGCGCACTCTCCCTTTCCGCCGCGGCGGCTTCCACAACCCCCAGATTCCCCGCATTTTCCTCCTCAACCGCCGTCGCGCCCCTTCGCTCCCCCCTCGACGACCGCCTCTTGCGCCTCCTGCGCTCCGAGATCTCCTACATCTCCGACCGCCGACCTCCCTACCCGGTACCCTCACTCCTAGTTCCCCTTACTACTGCATGATTCATCTCCCTCGTGCGCAGCATAAGCCTCACACGCCCTTTGCACTTCGCCTCCCGCTCTCGCAGCCGCCGAGGAGCTTCAAGTCGTTCGCGGTGGAGGACCACCCGGGGGAGCAGTGGGTGCGCCTCCGCGCCGCTCGCGGGGCCGATGAGGTCAAGGTCGACGCCACCATGTTCGACGGCGCCGCGGTCCCGCCCCCCGACGCGCCCCTCTTCCGCCGCGTCGAGTCGCTCGAGCGCGGGCCGCGCCTCCACCTCAGCCTGATCGTCGAGGTCTCCCGGGCCGACCACGTCCTCGGCTTCATTTGCTCCGCCTGGCCTGACGACCTCACCGTCCGCCACGTCCTCACCCTCAGGGGTGCCGGCGGCGCTGGCAACGGTGGTGGACGCCAATTCACGTACGGATTATTGTTTGTTTAGCCTTTGTGATTTTGTACTTCGGTCTCTGTGGGTTGTGAAGTTTGTGTGCTGTCACTGTGAGGAGCAGGAAGCTGGAGGCTCGGGAGAGAGAGGCGGTGAGGAAATTCTTGCAGGAGAGGGAGGTGGATGATGAGCTCGCGGAGTTCTTGCACGAGTACATGGCGAACAAGGAAAAGATGGAGCTGCTCTGGTGGTTGAAGACAGTGGAATCATTTGTGGAGAAGTAGGCTGAGGACTTGCACGCATAGTAGCAGGTAAGATCATCGTACATATGTTCAGATTTCTGAGATGAAAGACAATACATAGATTTTACCATCTTGAAACAACTGGGCCTAAAAAAAACTCGTGAGAGAAGCAATGGCTGAACGTACTTTCTCATAGTAGGAAATCAAGGCCATGAATTATAATTAGCCGTGAGTAGTGGTAAGAAATAGGGCAAATTCACCGAAAGTTTTCCTCATCATTTATATGTCGGCCCACATGTCAGTGACACAATCAGGGATTTCACAAAATTCTAGTGGCATATAAGGAATTAATCCTAAGAAATAATCCCTGCACATTTGGTGAGTTTTTTTGTTGTTGCCAAATTCCATCCACTAGCTAGGAATTTTCAAAATCGATGTAGTCTCATGGGTGTCTATGATAAGGCCCCCAAGTAGTCTAAGTGTAGAAATCAGCGAATCTAGTCTAGGCGTCTAGCTATAGCTGTTTGGCAGTCATTGGCTTCTTAATATCAAAAGAGTGTTCTCTAGGGCTGGAAAAAAAGCTCGGAGCTTGCGAGCCGGCTCGGCTCGGGCTCGTGATTTTCCGAGCCGAGCCCAGTTTCCAGCTCGCGAAAAATCCGAGCCGAGCTCGAGCCGCTCGTTGGCTCGTGCGGCCCACCAGCCACGAAGGCCCAGTCCAGCTCCTTGCTGCCCTAGCCAGGAGTCCAGGACTCGAGAGGCCGTCGCTAGTCCAAACTGCTCCCCACCCGATCCCCTTCCTCCCGATCCCCAATCGGCCAATCCTCTTAGCTCTCGATCCCCTTCCTGCTTCCTCTCCCTCCCCGTCCTCCACCCCGCCCCATGCCGTGCTCCCTCATCCTCCTCAGTTGGCAGCCGCCCCCTGCTCCATCCGCCACCGCCACGTTGTCGGTCCACCCTGGCCCCTCTCCACCCCACCCCCTGCTTCATCCCCCTCTCGGTCTCTAGGGTTTGGGATTTTAGCTGCCGTTCCTCGTGCCTTCGAGAAGTCCCTGCCTCGCAGACCTCTCCGGATCCGATGGTCGGTCGCTCACCGACCTCCACACCGCGACAGCTCAAGGCCCTCAAGGCGACCTCACGCAAGAAGACCTACATCTCCCAGCGAGCCCAATTCATCGACTACTCACACTTGTCATAAGCGGTTAGATCCGTGATTCGTAGTGTTTTGCAAAGGATTATCTAAGTTTGCACCAGGTCGCTATTGTGATGATGATGCCCATGATATGATATCTTGTTGTCTTCACCGCAGCTTTATCAACCGTGATTTGCGACGGTACGTGGTTTACTTGTTTGTATGTGTGATGCTTGTGCAGCGATACGATCAACAAGGACGACATCAAGGTTCATCACCGGCGCCCACGCCTACGCTGGCTTCCTCTTCGGCCCCTCCGTCGAGGAACTCAGCCTTCAACCAGGCGCTGAGCCGTGGCAGACTGGCAGGGCAGGGGTGGATCGACTACCACGCCATCGCCATCTACATCCAAAATGATTGTGCTTTTGGAGTTGCATACTTGCATGTGTCGATTTTTTGGTGATTTTGATGTTGTTTGGTCTGGATTTTGCGAGTTAATTATACAATTCATTCTAGTGTCAATGCAAGTTCTACATGTTGATATGCTGGTGAATTTGGTTAGTTTGGATGTCATCTAGATGAATGTGGAATGAATAAAATCATATCATTGCTTCGATATTGCTGCTGAGAATCGAAGTCTTCCTGGGCTGGGTGGTGCTTGGTTCTGGAGAGCTCGCGAGCCGGCTCGAGCTTCTTTTCGAGCCGAGCCTAGTTTCCAACTCGTTTTCAAAACGAGCTGAGCCACAGTTTAGACCGAGCCTAGGTGTGCTTGGCTTGAGCCAGCTCGGCTCGGCTCGTTTCCAGCACTAGTGTTCTCAATGCATGAACTTTATTAATCTCAAGAAAATGTTGACATATGGGATTTGGCAACCCTGAACATATGGCCTTGTCTTCCCTTCTGTTGACTAATGGACCTAAAAGAGAGAAAGAGGGAAGCCAATACTTTTGATTCTTGTTAATACACTATAGATACAGTAAGTTCTTGATTTTATTCCTGAAATGGTGTATGTGTGGCCTTAAAAGACTGTTGAACGTTATCCACCCTTATGGCTTATCTTTATAGGTTACCATGGTAAATTTCTAGCAAAGCCAATATGACAGGTTAACCACCAGATGAACATATTTCACAGTGTTGCCTCTTTGTAGAACATTTATCATCGCTAGAATGAGATATTTTGCATATTTCACGGTGTTCCCATTTGATTATCAGCCTTATTAATGTCTTATCAGTAAGGTATCTCTAAATTTCTGAACCTCTCTCTGCATTTGCAGGGGCGCCTCGCCAATATAAGCACTATTATCGATCATGTTACCCCCAGAATTGATAATGAATAGGTTCCAGCAAGTGGTGTTTAGAGATGCTCTCCTACACCTACACGCCTTGTGCATTATCAACTTCCTTCCCTCTATCCTGCCGTATGACTGTCTACTTGTCTAGTTTCTCTTATTGCTGAAGAAGTAGTTGGTTTCAGTTCAGTCAGTGGCTCAGTGCTCGTCGAAACTGTTGTTACATTTGAGAAATCACCGAGCGCCCCCATCTGATTACATCATTTCTTTGTGGAATTCATTACAGACTATTCTGAATGGTGGCTCTATTGAAATCCTTCCCCATTGCTTCTTTGCAATAATAAATCTGCTCGTTTTGAATTGCCATGAGACTACTAGTTTTTTTAAAATAATATTATTTTAAAAGGAAAATTTGATATATGTCATTGCAGAGTTCATGAATCCAAATGTGCCACTAAAAAGTTTTTAATTCTAAAAATACAACTCTCTAGTGTAAAACTTTACACTAGGGAGTAGCATTTTTAGAAGAAAAAAACTTTTCAGTGGTATATTTGTGAAACACCACTTTTGCAGTAGCATATATCAATAAAATCTTATTTTAAAAGATAATTACAAAAACAAATAGCCGCCCCAAAAAATTACAAAAATGACTCCCTGTTGACCCTGAGCTGAAACCCTAAATTGGTTGGTCTGTTTTTGATTTTCGTAGATTTTCAATGGTACGAAATCTGTTAGACTTGTAATAAAATTTTGTAATCGTCGTATGTTGTTCTAGTGCGGTGAATTTCTGAAGAATTTTGTAAGGACGATTGAGGTATCAATGATTCGTAAGTAGGAAGATAAGTGATATTGCGATGCGCCCAGAAATTCATATACGGTGGAGAACCTAGGAGAAATGATCTCTTGCATAACATTACTCATGTACAAGCACTGCATATTATGTAAGAAAACAAATGTGAATTTGTCATTACTATCAAAACTACGACAAATCACACTGATATTACATAACATTCAGCAAAACGTCATAACACTTAGTTTATATCAAAACTACGACAAATCACACTGATATTACATAACATTCAGCAAAACGTCATAACACTTTTTTTTTTCAAATCAAAATGATAATTCAGAACATTGGCAATAACATATTACAATTGTCCATGATTTCCCGTGGCCGCAACCTCAACGTTCCCCATGTGGACTGCCTTGAGTCGGGCAACCGGATGAGGTCTCCGCGGTGTCGTCCGAAGTGTAGATGTCTCCTTCGTCCTGAGGATTTCTCGTGGGGCATTTCTTGAAGGTGTGCCCAGACTCCCTGCAAATAGAGCACTTCTTCGTACGACGTCCGGCTTCTGCTTCGTCCATATCGTTCCTGATGCGTCGCACCTGTCGCTGGCCAATCTTGCCCTTCAGCCTATCAATGTCCGTGGCCCAGATTAGTTGCTCCCAGGTCGGATGGCTAGTGAAATGGCCAACCACAGCGTAACAATATATCTCTCCACTCCAGGTTTGCATCACCGCCTCCTTGGTGAAATAATCAGAGAGGTACTGGCCGGGATGTTGCGCCACAGTCGAACTTACGATCATGATATGGGAGCAGAGCCTATATAGAAGAAGGGGTTTGTTGCAAGTGCATATGCAACTACCGCGGCGTAGCGTGCACTTGTTGGTGACCCTCTCGTGGTTCGTCCCACGATGTCCTTTATCCCTACACATTATCTCGAAGCGAAGCTCCCTTGTGCCCATCTTGAATACCCGGTGCATCTCACCCTTCTTGCTCTTCTCCTCTATGTATTTTGTGACCATGGCGGAGTAGAGTACTCTGTCATTTGCCATGGCGAGCGACGCGTTGTTGCTTCTGTCAACAAAGTAGTTCGTTGTACCGCGGAGAATTGCCTCCACAGTACCAACCAGAGGGAGGCACCTTGCGCCGTACATAACCCAGTTGTACACCTCGGCTAGATTGGTTGTCATGACACCATATCGAGCACCACCCCTGTCATGTAGCAGCGACCACTTCCTTAGGCTCATGCTCAGTCCAGCCTGAGAAGCATTTCACTTGCGCCCCCATCCTCCTCATCAATCTGGGAGCA
This sequence comes from Phyllostachys edulis, assembly GCA_036346405.1. NCBI lineage: Eukaryota > Viridiplantae > Streptophyta > Magnoliopsida > Poales > Poaceae > Phyllostachys > Phyllostachys edulis. The sequence continues at coordinate 61,596,783 of CM070561.1, read as the reverse complement.
TCTGTGGGTAGCTATCGCAATGCTTTGGGGGTCTGGTCAGCGCTTGGGGTGGCCCTTTTCGCTGCCTCCCTTTTGTGCATTTTGGTCTGCTCATCCAGAATCTTCTAGAGTGCTTCAACTTCGCGCTAGTTCGGTTGCCTGTACCGCTGAACAGTTCATCAAGTCCTTGTTATGAACCGCCTCAGAAGTTTGCACCCAAGTGCCTCATGCATCACCTGCTCTGCAGATCCACCCACGGAAGTGGTAAGTTCTCTCCTTATTGTCGCTGAGTTAATGCACTCAGCAGACCCACATGCCGATCATGTATGAGACATACGTTTGGACGGCCCTGTACAACGGAAATCCTCAAATTCTTCAGGAACCACAACCAACTGTCCTTGTTCTCGCTTTCAATGAAAGCGAATGCCACGGGAAGAACTTGATTGTTCCCGTCCATTGCTATTGCAACAAGATTCCGTCCTTGTACCTTTTCAACAGAATGTGCTATCGACGCACAAGATTGACTAAGAATATCGAATGTATTGATGCATGGACCAAAGGCAAAGAATGCTCGATGCAATACCTTCTCATTGGCCCACTTCCGATGTGTGGAACCTTGAATGTCGACATGATTGCCGGTATTCATGTCTTGTATGACTCGGAGTAACCCGGGGAGATTTTGGTAGGAGTCATTGAACGTACCGAACCTTGATTCTAATGCCTTCTGCTTTACCCTTTATACCTTGGCATAGTTGATTGTGTACTGGAACTTTGTCTCAATCGCCTGAATAATGTACCGTGGCTCAAAATCTAGATTATCCACGATCTCACCGTACATGAGGTTGGTGATGAAGCTCGATGATGAGTTCTGTGGATCAGACCGACCAATGACGACACATGTGTGATGGATGACTATAGAGCACTTCCAGTATGTGTCACACTTAGGTTGAAATATGTGCACTCACCAAGGGCATCGCTCTATGTTGCACTTCATGTCGTAGGATCTTGGGGTAGACTTGACGACTCTGAATATGCGCCGCGCCGATAAGGCCTAGAATTTGACCGTGTCCTGCACGGCCTCCTTGCATTTGAACATAGCTCCTTGCCTAACCTCGCTCTGGTCGTACTCCCACGGCACACAGGAACCTTCATTGACGATGAGGTGGTTGAACTGGTATGTGTTCCACTCAGATGGAACCGCCTACTAGTCCATATCATCCTCGTCATCAGAACCTTCATCTTCTGACAATGCCATATAGTCCCGGTCTTCGAGATCCATCCTTTGCACTACGGCTTCCACCTCCTTAATTACCCTCGTCAGCAAGACCACTAGCTTGTCTGACCAAAGGAGCTACTTCCGTAGGGTCTTCATCGACAACATCAGCAACTCTGGGAGTTTTAGCCATTGTGTGCGTCGCGCTGTGGCTGGAGTCCCCGACTTCTTCTTCGGCGTAAGCACCCCCTTCTTGTTCAGCCACGGATGGAGGAGTGGGCTTGGCATATGCCTGGGCCAGAAGGACCAAATTCCACCCTCCCTCCCTCGCTATGCGTACATATGACTACCATGAATTTTTTCCCTTTAGTTGCACTAACTCCCAATATGTGGGATGTGCTGCTCAGGGGGCAAGGCAACTCAATCTCAGATCGTACACATCAAGGTCAACTTGGAATGTGTAGAACAATCACTGTATCAAAGCGTCCCATGTACGCTGCTCTGATCTTGCTAGGGGCATGGTCGCCGATTGGAATTAACACAAATCAATCCCCTCGGGACCCTCTATAATAGTCTCCTGACCATAGTAAATTTTGAAATTGGCAACGTCGGACATATTTGATGCACTGCACCATAAAGAACATTTCCACGATTAACAACATATCTAAAACTAGACAACCCACCGAAAAGTATTAAGTAAAACATACTGTACTACGTAACCGTACATCTAAAACTATAATCCATTCGGTTAAAAAAATTACCGACAGGTGGGCAACCGGATGGCAGCGCTTCGCTAGCTTAGCTCCTCCCCTCTACTCCCCTCTCTTCCCTCCTCTTTTTTCTGAATAAAAGTGAGTCATGTGCCGACTTTTAGGGTTTGGAGGTTTTTTTTATAGGGTCACACTTCCCTGCCGCCATTTGAACTAGCGACTACTACCTATCGCTATTTGGACTGGCAACAACTACATGTCGCCAGTTCAACCGGCGACATGGCGATAGGGAGATGTCGCCAGTTCAACCCTAGTCTGGTTGGTGTGTTTGTGATTTTCATAGATTCTGAACGGTACGAAATATGTTAGACTCGCAATAACATTTTGTGATCATCGTATGTTGTTGTACTGCGGTGAATTTATGAAGAATTTTGTGAGGACGATTGAGGTATTAATGATTCGTAATTAGGAAGGTAAGTTATATTGCGATGCGCCAGAGAATTCACACACGGTGCACAATTTTGAACAAATAGCGTAACGATAACAACACAATTGTTGATCCGACAAGCGGAGATACATGGCATGCAAGCTAACAAACCAAGGACAGTACATGCACCCCTTTAGGGAATTAGAAATACATGGGACATATGGATGAAGAGAGTCAGATTACTAAGTGGACCGGGGCCATTTGTCCTTACTTGCGAGCTCGACGTTGTACTCCTCTGTAACGACCTGGCCTAGGGCACCCCCGGGAGGTCTCTCAGGACCTCTTGGGAGGTCCAGAGAGGAGCCCCCAGGACGTCCCGAGAGGACATCCCGGTGGACCACACAGACCTCCCGAGAGGTTCGAGAGGACCACTCGGAGGTCTGGGAGGTCCTGACCCGCAGAGGTCGCTGGACCTCAGACCTCCCAAAACTCCACGTCTCCACCCGAGGGAGGTCCGAGGGAACCACCCCGAGGAGGTCGTGGGGCTTAGGGCAAGCTCAAGTCCTCTCGTGATCCAAACCACCCCCAGAGATCATCGTGGTTCTCACAAAGAACAAGTGACAACATAAACATCCACAAGACTTTATTAACAAAGAAAAGGAGGTTCGTTTACAAGGGTTGCTTACAACTCCAAAGAACAGGAGCACACAAACGCAAGCGGAGAACAAAACCCAAAGACAAGGTCCACCCATTACACCACAGTGATCGGGCCGAGGCGCGGCCTAATTGAGCCGGGTCATCTTCATCATCATAGGAATCTTCATCCGCTCAATATATGAATCAAGCAAGAGTGAGCACAACAACCGTGCTCGCAAGTTACACCCGTCAATTAACAGAATGACATGCATAGGGATATATCAAAGAACAGCATACTAGGGTTGATTTGCATAAAGCCAATTTTATTTCAAATACAAGTATTAAGTTTCAAGGCATGCTACCATAATTAAAATTCATTCTTGTGAAAACCATTTTCAGTTGGATAGCATTCAACATAGCAATGGTGAAGGATACCTCTCGCACAAGGCTTCCAAATTTACACCCATTTTGGTTAAACCACCAAAACCATTTTCATAACCTTTTGAAAACCAAAACCAAAGCTAACTTTGAGTGACATTGCAAGCATGTCCATGACCGTGGACACGGCTATTCGAATATATTTACACTCTGCAGAGGTTGCACACTTTACCCACATGACATGAATTCTCTAGTTTGCTTGACATCCGTCGATGCCACCTCACACTTCCTTTGGTGAGAGGTCTAGAGTACATGACAAGGCCGTTACAATACATTGCTCCACCGTAGCCCACCCCCATTAAGGTTTCGCAATCCCCCCTTTGGGTAGAAACATCGCCGGGTCAATGGGGTGCCCCCTCTTATGCCAGGTGGGACTACAACTAGTCATAAAATGACAAACCCACCGCGTCCGCGGGATAAACCACGATAGAGCTTTGCAAATTAGTTAGCCAGATCCCACGCCCCATACTGGAGACATGTGGTTGCATAATTTGGCATAGCCCATTATAGGCTTAGCAAGTGGTGTCTCAAAGACCGGTCCTTAACCGACTTGGGCGACAAACCTCAACCCTGGGGCATCGGATCACATGACCCCCGTGCATAGACATGCACCAACCATATAACCAACTTCGCCCAAGTCAAAACCATTTTCATTTACTTTGCTTTACAATTCTCCATGGCACACCAATGCCAAGGTCACAAGTAAAACATCCATGACACACCAATGTCATGGCCGAAAGCTCCATGGCACACCAATGCCATGGCTCAAAACATTTGATCATTTGATGTTTTTGGTCAAAACTCCCCAAATCAAGATTTTGGTCTAAGCATTACTAAGCATGTCATTTTTAAAGAGCTTCGGGTCCTTACTATTGCAAGAACCAGTTTTTATCTAAGGTGGCAATGAGGTTGGTTCAATCACGGATAGAGGTCATACCAAGCAGTAGGTTTTAACTATGGATTGAAAGATAGGCATTGAAATACTTAGTAAAGTAAGCATGCATACATATTTTGAAAACAACATAAATAATTTGAAGTATTGGGTGCAACATGTTCAAGAATGTAACTTGCCTTGCTCAAGATCTCGAGCTGCTTCCTCTCCTCATCGAACTCAGTTCCCCACTGTCTTGACAATCTACACGTGAAGAACCAAATATTCAAACAAAGCTTAAACAAGAATCCAAAGAACTCCAAATGAACTTAAAGACAAAACCAACAGAGAAGCTGAGAAGTCAAGAGGAGGTCCAAGGAGCTTGGTGGAGAGGTCCTGGAGCTCCAGAGAGAATGTCCAAGCTCGAGTTGGAGAAGGTCCAGAGACTTGAGAGAGGAGGGCTATGGTGGCTCGGTTGAGACAGAGAGCGAAATGAGGAAGAAAGTGATAAAGGAGGGTTCTCCCAAAATATATATAGGAAAGCTATGCACATGACCTGTGATGAGTCAACAAGAGTTGGTAACAGGACAAGAGAGTAGACAAGGAATGTGACAATCGGCAGTGACATGCGTCTTTGCAGAAGGCGGGGGCATTTAATGTGATACAACATGCATTAAATGCTACGAGACTTCCTTGCCCCAAAGGACATAGTCAAAGAAAACCGGGTGCTTGATCGCCAAGCTGGGCACCAAGACCCGCCAGGAGGTCCCTGCAAGGACCTCGAGGAGGTCTTGCAATGAACAAGGGAGGTCCTCACCCACCGGGAGGTCCTAACTGCTGGATCTCCAAGGGAGGTCCAAACGGTCAAGATCAAGCGCACTGCAGGAGGTCCGCAAGGGCAAGGGAGGTCCTTACCGCAAAGGAGGTCCCGACAGCTTGGATCTCCAAAGGGAGGTCCAACGGTCAAGATCAAGCGCACTGCAGGAGGTCCGCAAGAGTAAAAGGAGAACCTCACCCGCAAAGGAGGTCTAGAACCGTAGGATCCAATCTAGGGAGGTCTGGATGGTTAGGATTCCCAAGGGGAGGTCCTAACGATTCAGATCTGCCAAGAAGGGGAGGTCTAGACGGCCAAGATATCAAAAGGGGAGGTCTTGGCGGTCCAGATTTACAATGAGGAGGTCTGGACGGTTAAGATCTCCAAGGGGGAGGTCTTAACGGTCCAGATGTGCCAGGAGGAGGTCCGAAACCGTTGGATGTTGATCGGACCGCCCAAAATGGTTGGGACGTTTCGACCGCCTTAACGCCACAACAAATCGAACGCCCACTGGAGATCCAAAGGCTTAGAGAAGGTGGGAGGTTCGACCACCCAACACCTCACCAGATCAAGCCGCCCAATGCAACCTGGACGACTCACAATCAATTGAGATGTAAATGGGCAAGGAGGAGGTCCTGGAGGACCTGGGGAGGTCCGGTAGGACACAGGGAGGTCTAAGAAATGTAAGGGGAGGTCCTAGAGGACATGGAGAGGTCCTGAAGGACACGGGGAGGTCAAATAAATGTAAGGGGAGGTCCTAGAGGACATGGAGAGGTCCTTAGGGTTCCAAAGGAGTTCAAATACACACAAGGGTGGCACAGACTTGGGAAGATTGCGAGTCAGAGAGGATCTGAGAGGGGTATTGGACCCAAGGAGGTCCAAGTGCTTGGAGGATCTAGACCTAAGGAGGTCTGGATCATAGGAGGACTGCACAGAGGAGGTCCGAACCTCTGGATCCTAACAAAGGTGAGGTCTGGGTCGAAAGTGGGTAAAAGATGGACAGAGAAGGAAAGACCAAAGAAAGCTCCAATAACTCAATAAACCAAAGAAGAAACCTTTAGTTGTAGTTTGAGTTAGGTAGTTTAAACCCATTATGAAATTGCAGGTTAAGCTCTGAATTCTCATCAAAACAAAATGGTTCTCTTTATTTTTGAAAACTCCAAAAAGAGTCTAAAATTAATTCAGGGTGTCACATCCTCACCGGCCGCCTTGGCCTCGACCGCCACTTTTCTCTTTTTCTCGTGCTCCCTGTTGCGAGCCTCGCGCTCTCTGCGCCTGCACGCCTTGAGATGGGCCTACGTCACCCGCCGGATACGCTAGTTGTGCTCTTTGGTGCGGCGCTCCTCCTCCCTCCTCTCGTGGTCCCTGTTTGCATCCCATTCTCACAGTCGAGAGTTCACTGGTCGTGTGGGTGGATCTCTAGGTCGATCCACTTGCAGTAGCCACATATCGGATCCGAGGACTACGGGTAGACGAGAGAGGTTGTTAGTGCAAACTTTGAAAGAGAAATGGTAGGGGAACATACTGCTACATGTCCTTACCGGCTGCCGATAGCGGCTCGTGTCCCAACGGCGGTTGAGATAGTCGCAGGAGTAGTTCGCGTAACCCCAGTAACGCATGCTCAAGCTGAGCCGGTGTTTGGACTTGAAGAACTTGTATTTGTCCCTAGGTTGGCAACATGGCCATTCTCCGGCAGGGAATGGTGGAACATCCCCGTCCCCGAGAGAAGAAGAAAAATCCCTGTTCCCCGTCCCCGTCTCTGTCCTGGGGTGCTATTCTCCCCTGTTCCCCATCCCCGTCGGGTTATCGGGGCCCCACGGGGACACAGACCCGAAAATTAGATCTCCAACTTCTACTACGCAGACACACATAGAGACGATAGAATGAGTGTTTCAAATGATTTAAACAATGCTTATCAGTGTTCCAAATGAAGAATTCCAACAATATTCTTAAAGATGGTGTCCCAACTCCCAAACAAATAAGCAAGCAAACCCCTAAAGATTTAAATAATGCGGTAGTGGGCTAGTGACCCACATGTCATAGGGTTATAGGGCGCCCATGCGGATAGCGGGGATGGAGAGTAGGGGAATCACCCCAGCCCCGTTCCACCCGATGGGGAATTGTATTTGCATATTAGCATCCTCAGGGGGGGGGAGGAATAGCCCTAACCCCGGCGCCTAATGGGTGAATTCCTCGCCGGGGAACGGGGAATGGGGCCCTCTTGCCATCCCTATCTGTCCCTACACCAATAGAGGGGTGGCGTCTCCCCCTCGGGCGGGTGTTGTGGCGAATGCTCGGTTGAGATGTTCTGGTAGGGGTTGATGCTATGGAGGCAGCGTCATTGCGGGCAGGTGGCCTCCTGGCACGCTCCCTTTGTTCCCCCTGGGCCGCAAACTTCCTTTGCAGTTCGCGGATCTCCTCCAAGTTCTTCTCCATCTTAGCGAGATTGTGTTGAAGTCTGGATGTAGGAGAACCTGGCGTGGAAGGGGTAGTACTTATATGCCGAGCCAAGGTCTTTGCAGACACTACCAATTGTAATTCGGTTGAAGGAAAATCGCGTCTGCGGAGAGGCGGGGGCCCGACTGTCGGGTCACGTTGTCGTTAACTCGAGTGCTATTCTCCCCCGTTCCCCATCCCTGTCGGGTTATCGGGGCCCCATGGGGAGATCTCCAACTTCTATTACACAGACACACATAGAGACGATAGAAGGAGTGTTCCAAATGATTTAAACAATGCTTATCAGTGTTCCAAATGAAGAATTCCAACAATATTCTTAAAGATGGTGTCCCAACTCCCAAGCAATTAAGCAAGCAAACCCCTAAAGATTTAAACAATGCGGTAGTGGGCTAGTGACCCACATGTCATAGGGTTATCGGGGGCCCATACGAGTAGCGGGGATGGAGAGTAGGGGAATCGCCTCAGCCCCGCTCCACCCTATGGGGAATTGTATTTGTATATTAGCATCCTCGTGGGGGGAGGGAGGAATAGCCCTAACCCCGGCGCTTAATGGGTGAATTCCTCGTCGGGGAACGGGGAATGGGGCCCCATTGCCATCCCTATCTGTCCCTGCACCAATAGAGGGGCGGCGTCTCTCCCTCGGGCGGGTGTTGCGGCGAATGCTCGGTTGAGATGTTCTAGTAGGGGTTGATGCTATGGAGGCAGCATCATTGCGGGGAGCTAGCCTCCTGGTACGCTCCTTTTGTTCCTCCTAGGCCGCAAACTCCCTTTGCAGTTCGCGGATCTCCTCCAAGTGCTTCTCCATCTTAACGAGATTGTGTTGAAGTCTGGATGCAGGAGAACCCGACGTGGAAGGGGTGGTACTTATATGCCGAGTCGGCACTGCGTACGCGGCTGAATTGTAATTCGGTTGAAGGAAAATCGCATCCAGTTTTTTTGGGTCGGCTATTTATTTCTGTAATTATCTTTTAAAATAATATTATTTTTTAAAATAATTCGAGACTACTGTAACTTGTGTTATCTTGCCCTTCTGATAGTCAGGAAGGGCTTGCCAACCATTGGATTAAGCAGTGGATGGTTAAGATCATCGAGCTGTAGCACATAAAAACTAGTCCACCCATAGCTCGATTCAACAGTAAGACAACCTTTCATTGGGGATGGCAGGTAGACCCGCAACTAGTCTGAACATAGGGGCTGTTTGGTTTGTGACCTCAAAGCATCTTTAGTGTATTGAATCAACGTCGATTCAAAGTCATGCTACGTAAACATTCTAGGAACTGAGCTTGTTTTTCTCCAATATATTGAACCGATTCCTACTAATAACTGGGACCCACGTTACATTAAAAAACCACAAAATAATAATATCCTCTCTCAAACGCACTCTCTTCTATGTAATTGTTTAATGATCATATGACTTGTTTAATGCTTTGAATCGATTCCTAAGTAGAGTTCGATTCCATGCATTTTTTTTGTTGGAATCGACCCCTCCAATGTATTGAATCGATTCAATGCCTTCTCTCTCCTCATTTGAACCGGCTAAAACACAATATTGGAGATGGTCTCAAGAAGCCATACCAAAATTTTGGCAAAGCCAAAACCGGGGCAATGCCAAAACTAGGGCAGAAAAAAGTATTTGGATTGCAGCCATGCCAAATCACGGGCAATGCCAAAATTGATGCGTTTGGATTGCAGCCATGCCAAAACTTGCCAAAAAAAATGAGTATGACATGTGGGACCCGCATTACATATATTCTTTTTTGCACCAAAATATACCAACAATGGTCTTGTTTTGTTGATTAAATGACAAGGAACACAACGGTTCAATTGGATCGCAAATGTGATACTCGGTTTAGGAAATATGGTCATTTAAAAGTGATTAATTAAACTAAGCATACCATTAATACACCCCAAAGGAGCCAAGCAAAACCTACCACATGGCACCTCAAGTCTCTTTGCTGCCCAGCCAAATAATTGGCGACCGATTTGGGCGCCGTTGATCGGCCAAAGAATTGGTAAGCAATAAGCAGGCAATACCAAAATTTCAAGGGCATATCAAAATTTTGAAACTCAACCAAATACTAGCAAAAATCTTAGAGTATTACCAAAATTTTGGTAAGGCTATTTGGGGTAAAAAAAATCAAACATGCCCATAACCTCACTGCAATCGGGCACCACCTGCACATTCGATTCAACCCATCAACGGCTACTTTTATCCCCCAACCGTTGGGCCAAGACCAAACAAAAAAACCCCTCCCCTTCCTCCTTCCTCTCTCACCAAATCCCGCTCTTAATTCTTCTCTCTCTCTCTCTTACGCTCCCCTCCTCACTTCACCCAACCCGAGAGCAAGCCGAGAAGAAGAAGCTGCGGCGGTGGCGGCGGTAGCAAGCTCTGCTGCGATGGGGTACACGTACACGCCGACGTACTACTCGGGCCTGCAGGACACCATCGCGTCGCTCTGCAAGTCCATCCTGCCCTTCTCCTTCAGGCCCGGCCGCCGCCTCACCGCCGACCAGGCCGCCGCGCGGCGCCATGCCGAGGCGCTCAAGTGGCAGCAGGACTCCTTCCACCGCATCCTCCACCTCTCGGCGCTGCACCGCGAGGGCATCGTCCCGGCCTCCGACGTCGACTCCTTCCGCGCCTTCATGCTCGCCACGCTCACTGCCGCGCCGCCCGTGCACCCCGACCAGCCGGCCATCCTCCGCGATAAGCTTCTCTTCCTCCAGGTACCTAATTAACCTTGAGATCACTTCAATCTTTCTCGAATCTCATATACATCCAAGCGACAAATTGAATTCTCCGTTCGTTCGTGCGATTGCAGGAGCTCTTGTACGCGAAGTGCATCTCGGCGGCGGAGTACAACTCCTCCAAGAAGCCCCTCGTGCAGCGACTCGCGGCTCTCGGAGTCGTGATCGAGTGCCCCGACGCTGCCCCAGCTTCGTCGTCCGTGGAGGAGTGGTCGGAGATCGACCTCCGGGACCCGCCGCCCGCCGTGGCGGCCTCCGACAAGACCAAGCACAAGGCCTTCATCCCGCCATGGAAGAGCAGAGGCAAGAAGGAGCAGGACACGAACAGCACATTGAGGCCGCCATTGGCTCAAGTGGACCAGAACCACAACAAGAACGCATCAGTCCTCATGGCCGAGAGCACGCCGTCGGAAGCGATGCCCTCCGGGAAGGCCGAGAAGGGGAAGAGGAGGCATCGCGGTGAGAACAAGGAGACTGCGGTGGAGGAAGGCATCGAGGAGGAGACCTTGAAGGGCAGGAAGAAGAGTTCTTGGGGGTTCGACGCGCTCAAGAAATGGAAGAAGGCAGGTGGTGGTGGCAATGAGGAGGCCGCGGCCGGCGGCGAGCGCTCCGAGTGCGCTCAGCTACGGTCTTCCTACAGTGAGTGCCGGCTTGAGGCGAGCCCCGCCGTCGCCGCCGGCCCGGATGCAAAGAGGGCCAAGAAGAAGCTTCGTACGGCTACGGGTGATGAGACTGCCTCTGATTTGTTGAATGATGAGGTATTGTAAATCGGTTGCTCTTTCCATAATGTTTAGATGCAAGGAATAGCACTGCCATTGAGCAAATCATGCAGCAACGTTGGTTTAGGACTCAGGAAATTTGTGTCAGTAACACAACTGAGCGTTCATATTTGAACTTGTACTTAAGGTTTTGGTGGTGAAGACAAAGGAGCTTTCAAGGATTCAGGCTGAGCTATCATCTACCAATCGGAACCTGAACTCGTAAATCAATCTTTTCTTGGAAGGCAATTTTAGGCCTTGTTTGAAGTGTTAAAAGACTCTTCTTGCTTCGTAGGGATCAGCAAATTGAGGCCATCTCAACAAGGCTTCCAGTGGACAAGTCTGACCTCAATACATGCTTCCCAAAGTGCAGAAAACATGACATTTTACTCATTTGTAATTCAGATTAACTACACGTTTTCGTGCAATTCTGAGACCATGGTACTTATTTTGCAGGGCATTGTGTGATCAGCACGGAGACAACGTGATCAACGCCGCAAAGAAAGAGTTCAAGGAGCACGTCAAGAGATGGAGAAGCAGAGAGACATCGCCGGCGGGGAAGGCTGGGCTGCTTTAGGTGACAATCATGATGAGAACTTTAATCCCAGAGCCTTCTCTCAACATCAGTCAGCGGCGAAGGGGAAAGTTTACCAGAGCCTCAGCAGTGAACATTTCATTAACCCTTTCTGTAACCCAAGTTACAACTGATACAATCATACAAGTGAACGTAATTGGGGTCTTTTGCGTCAGAAAGTACCATCACGTTTTATCTTCTGGTTATTGCTATTGTACTTAAGGTTCAATTGTTATATTGGACCTGAGTTATGTTTTACTATGGAAATTGTATTGATGGGAGCTCACAGTTCCCTTGATTAATCATTCAATATTGATATCTATGCATGAAAGTCTGACTAATAGCCTCATAGAAGTTACAGTGCCAGATGCAAGCCCCCCCTGCAGTTTATATACACAATACGCATGCTTGCAAAATAAAAGCTGAATAGACAAGTAACACTACACTGCTAACTAGTTGAGATATCGCCTGCAGCTTTTTGATCTACAAAAGCAAGGGATCCTTTGGCCGTCATCTTCTCGGTTGAAGTGATAATCGTACGTAATTTCCTCCCCTGGGTTTATATGGCGTTCTGCAAAGAACACTACCTGGACGGCATTAAAACATATTAGATCTCTAATAGTTGAAACTCGCAAGAATCTGTAGCTTGTAATGAACAGGTTACTTCTAACAAAATTCATACTTTGCAAACACAAAAAGACTTCTTTAGCTTGTAGCTATTGTTTGTTTAGGTATAGTGTTATGTTTGCTCTAGTGTTTTAGGTGGTACTGAAGGAGTAATTAGCATTTAGCGCTGTAGCTTGCCAGACAAAGCTGCTACCCCCGGTATTTGCCCTTTTTATTTTGCTTTTGGTAGCACTGCAGGACATCTTTAGCGCTCTAATCTCTCCTACTTAAAAGGACTTGGTGTTGTCCGTCCTCCCCTTCCCCTCCCCTCTTGCAATTTCGTTCGCTCCCCCTCTCTTCACAAATAAAATCAGCACCGACATATGGGCCCCTAAGTGTCTCGCGATTTCCTATGCGTTTCTTCCATTGCCTCCTCTCCTCCATGCCACCCCCAACCCATCTCTCCCCTCCCCTCTCGTCCAAGTCCGATCCAGCCCGCCGCTGAACATCTCCACTACGTTGTGTTGTGGCCGAGCAAAGCCCTCACCTCCAACAGCACGTGACCTCCCTCTACCTTACAATCTATGACTCCCCACCGGCGGCGGTGAGAAGCCGTCGTGGTGCGGATCCAGATGCCGTGTCCCCTTACTCAACCGGTCGACCCATCTATCGCCCGATCCCCTTCCTTTCACACTCCCTATCCCCTCTCTCAACCGCCATCCTCCCAATCCCCTCACCGCCACCACGGCAGCTTTTGCGTGACATGCCAGTGGCCATGGCACACGAGCTCTCCTGAACGGCGAGCCTGGCCTACCGCCTTGAGGCAGCCTAGCACGGTGGGATCCTAGGCCGTCGACACCACCACACCCGACGGCAGGTGACAGAGCTTCTCAAGGTTGACGCCATAGGGCTGTCAAACATCGGCTAAAGGAGGCACGATGGTGTTGCGGCTGCAGGAGGCCATCGATCGCACCATGGCCCATATGGCAGAGCTCGATTGGCCTGGGACCTACTACTACGTGCTACCTGGTCCGCGGAGCCGCCCTCGAGATCCTCGCGCTCGTCTGCTGTGGTGGCGAGATGGGACCGCTGCCATGGGCGCTCTCCAACGACGAGGTGCACGCCATCACCTCCCAAATCCGACTCTTGCGGATACCCCTGCTCGACCTACTTCATCGATGGTAAGAATTCGATTATGAGATCTCCATGTCTCCCTTCTTCAAGCCCCCTCCCAAATCCTTGATCCTCCGCCTCCGCCTCCTCCGCCTCCCCTGTTCTCCGCGCGCCGCCAATGCCCTGCCTGCATCTGCGCCACTACCAAGGCCTATCCCACCTACTTGGCAACCGTCGAACTTGAACAAACGTGGCTTCAAACTCAGCAGTTGCAAGAAAGCATGTGTCCGAGTGGCAGTTGCACTAAGGTAAGCCCAGTTGCCCATTAATTCTTCTCCTTTTAAATCTTTTCCTATTTCTTAGATTACTTCACCTCTTCTCTATAACCCAAATCAGTGGCCACAGCGCTCTAATGGCTGCCATGGGTTCAAGGCCCGTGTAGAGGTCACGTGCCTTCCATGGGGTTTCGTTCCCCTTGTGATGCGACAGCCATGCTATTCGTCGCGCCCTAGCATGGTCACCTACGGTGGTACGAGTTGAGAGGCACCACGAGAATATTTGCTAGGTGCTCTCTTTCTTTTTGGGGGTTCCTGTTATTTCAGCTTGCATCGATGTCATAGTGTTCTTGCTTTGCCATTGCTCCCCGACAAGGGAGCGGCACGGATGTGCGATGGTGAGGGGGCAAAGGAGGCGAGCAAGGGTGCTTCATGGTTGCGGCAGGGTCTATCTTGGCGATCCAAAGATTTTGGTGGTGGGAATTTCGTTCTATTGGGGGCTGCAGGTGCATATCTTCATGTTTTGCCTTGTCATCTAGTTCTCTCCATTTGTTCATGTGTTAGGATCAAATACTTCACACCCTTGTGTTTTTACATTTAATGGGGAAAGGAGAAAGGCCTGCAAGTAAGAGCCTCATATATAGTTTTGATCTCTGTTCTATGGGAAATTATTGTTGTTCTTAGCTATTCTTTGTGATTTGATTGTTTTGTAGGATAGTTTAAATCAGGTACCAGTTGTGTAGTTCTCATCTTTCTTGTTTGATGCTTTTGCCACATCTAAACCATGCATGAATAAGCCGCTTTATTGTTTTCGGTTTCTGCAGCCTACAAAAGAGCATAAAGTGGAGGATGCATTCGATGGTAGGTGAAAGAATGAAGTGCACACACATGAGTTTCTAAACTGAAAAAGAATTTGGTCATGGTTGCTATTACAGGTAATTTTTGTGAGCAGTGCAATGCTCTCGATTGCCCAAGGGTGTTAAGTATTAGTATGCTTACACGCTTACAAGTCTTTAAATTATTATTTAAACCTGATACTATGTTAACAGTTTTCAGAGCTTACTTTGGTAAAATCTAATGCTATGTTAACGATTTAGTAGTTATTAACTATGAAGCATTATGTTTTACTCAAATCTTTAAATTTTAGCATAGCATCAGGTTTTACCAAAGTAAGCTCCGAAAATAAATAACTGTTAACATTTGGAACCTGCTTATTGAAGATGACTGTCATTCCTTACAAAATTTGTTTAGGTCATATGTTGTGATAACTGTTAGGGTACAGGTCCAAGGACCGAGGATAGGGCACTCGCCCTTGAACGATTGGTCATGCCACCATCAAGGCTCTGAGGCTTAGTTGAAGGAGAGAGACTAAAAACTTTGTTTATTCATTGCTTAATTGATAATAGATATATGCTATCCCTTTTATAGAGACAACCCGACTTGACGCCTAAGAAATAATCTATAAGGAAACCTATCAATCTAATCTAATCTAATCTTTACAACTATTAAAAATAACCTTCCTGATAGATAAGATCTTATCCCTAGTAATAACTTGATAGATAAAGAATCCAAAAATAACCTACCTAACCAACTATTCTTTATTCTAGGAAACCAATCAGCATGCATGGAAAACAAAGTGATACAGTACCAACGGGTATTGTTCACGCGCCGGTACAGTAACATGGTGTTGTTCACGCAGCACTACAGTACTCGTGGTGCTGTTCATGCTCTTGCGACGCAGCCTCGCGTCTTGCTCCATAACATTACACTCCTCGTGGTGAGACAGCTCGTCCTCCATGGTGGCCACAGTTTAAGTCCTTGGTGGCCCCATGTTGACAAGAGTATCTGGTACCGGCGTCGGTTCGCTTGAGAGCAGATCAGCGACACTCCGACATATAACGCCCAAGGAAGAAATGCCTTAGCATGTTGTGGTGTTGAGGAAGACGTCAACGGTATGGGCAACCGACATGATGCAACAGCTACACCCTTACTACCCTGAAGCATGACGATGACAGGAAGGACACGCATCGGCGCTGAGCCCTCAGTTGTTGCGCTCTGCATTGCCTATGGCACAACATTAGTCGGTCGTGTGGAAAAGATTCCAGCCAGCGGCATCCTCCAACGGTGCCGCACCGGGGATGCAACCAAGGGCAGCGATGCCCATTGGGGTGGCATTGGTGGCGTCGTTGAGGAATGTGGCGGTAGCGCTACTATTGCAATGGCACATGACGCCTCCTCCTGCTCCTTCAACTTGACCATCAATGCTCACGTTTCTTGGAGGAAGGCCATCATGTTGTCAATTGAGGCCATCATCTTTCCGTTGCTAGCCTTCAACATGGCGAAGGGAGATAGTTCGGCCCCGGAAGCCATGGTGGGTAGCTCTGATACCAAATGTTATGGTAACTGTTCGGGTACAGGTCCGAGAACCAAGGGTAGGGCACTCGCTCTTGAATGGTTGGTCATACAACCGTTAAGGCTCTGAGACTTAGTTGAAGAGGAGGGAGAGAAACTAAGAACTTTATTTATTCATTGCTTAATTGATAATGGATATATGATGTCTCTTTTATAGGTACAACCCGACTTGACGCCTGAGAAATAATTTATAAGAACACCTATCAATTCAATCTAATATTTTTCAACTATTAAAAATAACCTTCCTAATTGATAAGATCATATCCCTAATAATAACTTGATAGATAATGCATCCCAAAATAACCTATCCAACTAACTATTCTTTATTCTAGAAAACCAATCAGCATGCACGGAAAACAACGCGATACAGTACCAACGGGTATTGTCTGCGCGTTGCTACAGTAACAGCTGTTCGCACATCACTACAGTACTCATGGTGTTTTCATGCCCCTGCTGCGCAGCCTTGCGTCTTGCTCGATAACATCATACATATAAAGTAGCTTGGCTATCTTCCATGCTTCAATTGTACTATGTGATAAAATTTCCTTGCCATTGAACTCTCCAAGTTTTGTTCATATAGTTCATTCTTTTCCTATGGCATTCATGCTTTTACTGGTTGGGAAAATATATTACATTGGATGACAATGAGTTCTTTGTTCTTGCAGACTTAAACCATGGTTAGCATAGAATTCAAATGATATGTGCACCTACAAGGACGTATACCGATCGCTATATTGAAATGATGTGTTCCTTGCAATGTTCCCCAACCTGGCATGTAATGAATACACCAGGATTAAAAAAGTTACCGTTACGCATCGAGGGTAGCGGATCCCAAATCCGCCGGTTTTCGGTTTTTCAAATTCAAATTCAAATTTTGAATTTGATGAATTTAATCAAATTTGCCAATTTGCGAATTTCGTAATCGCCCATAACCGTTACGACCGAGGGGGGGAACCTGGTTGCTTTTCTAACCTTGAATACAACATCAATGCAGCTAGGTATGCAATTTTATTCTGTCATCCCTTTGTCGTTTGTATGTATGACCATGTATATTCTCTCCCATCCTCCACCTCCGAGCTGCCTAATTGAATGTTGCAGTGAGGATTTCTTCTATCTATTGCTGATTTGTCTTCTTGGTGTGGTTTCCCCTAATTTCTGCTAATTATGTTGTGTGATTTGGCGCTTCCCGATGGAATCCTTGCAGGATCTCCTCATTCCAGTCATCGCTCCTAATGGTGTCTTCATGGAGGGAAAATGTCATCCTTCAGGCCACAGCTGGTTGGCCTTAGTGATGCCTGGTGAGCCCCTCTCCCCCCGCCCCCTCTCTAAGTGGGAATTGGAAGCTATTCTTGCTTGTCCCCATGCATCTATGTTTTTCTAGACATGCTGGTGTGGCGATGTAGTGGCTTGCACCATGCGTGTGATTATGCAGTTGCTCTGTCCCAAAAGACTAATTCTGTTGTTGCCCATGAATGTTATTGCAGTGAAATTGAATTTATGCCCCTTAGCTCCAATGTCACACAACAAGAAATGTTAAATATGGGTTTATTGAATTACTAAATATATGTTGCAATACATCGGTTTACTAAATATGCTAAATATGGGAGACAAAGTGGGACATGTTGCATATTCCCCAGTATTTCTTCTTTTCTTCTCGGCTAAACTTTTCCCATCATATTTAATCATATTCGATTTGTTCTCAAGTTATATGGTGTGAGAGCTGATGGCATATGTGTGGAAGGGGCTTTACATTATATGCTGTCTCATGGAAAGTATGGGGCCAGAAGAGTCTCAAAGGAAAAACATGGGTCAAGAAGGAATGCCAAGTCAATGTCATCTACACTGCTCCCTTCAAGGTTACAAGTTTTCTATTAGAAAAATTCCTTTTGGCATCGCTGGTTTACTTGGTTTGATGATTAGCAGCAGTAGACGCAAGACTGGTGACAAAATGTCATTCATGAAAGGGAGTAAAGTGCCCTCAGTGGTAATGATTGCTATATGAACTTCTCTGCAATTTGGAGTGTTTATTCTCTTTTCATTATATGCAGTCTTTAACTATTAGCATTGTGCTGACACCAGGACATGTGAGGACGGGAATGCAGTTGCAGTGGCAGGGTTCAGATCCTCAAATCATCTTTTTCTTCCCACTTTGCTTTTCCTCGGAGTAGCAATGTGAAAATATAGTGGCACACATTCGCTTTTAATATATATGCATACATTGATGTTGCTTTATATGCATAAAAAGAATATTTCTATCACAAAATGAACAAATATGTGTGTAACAGAAAATTGATATTTATTGTACGGTTTAGAATCCCGTCTTATATTTATGTATCACCCTCTTTTAGGATTCCGTTGCAACGCACAGACACCATACTAGTAAAGCTGATGCATTGTCTTTGGTCTAAAATCTACACTAGAGAAAGATAACTTCTGCAGCAAATATACATAGCAAAAAAGGAGTACCTTCTTCTCGTTCCTGACCGAGATTATTTTCGCAACACAGTTTGGCTGATCCAACAAAGATTGAAAGAATACAAAGCCAGCGTCAGAAACTCAGCTATAACTGGATTAGAAGACATGGACGAGTGTAACTTACTACCAGGCATGAATGGTTGATGAATCTTGCAATCCCACCCTTGCGGGTGGCATCAATAATATGTTCCTTGTCAATCTTGAAGAAATAACAGGCACTCTCATACTGTTGTTTCCCAGACTGGTACTCTATCTCTCTTTTGTCAGCAACACGCTGCCCAACAATTTCACCAACATACTCTACAACCTGAAATATTTTGATGCAGAATTGTAAGAATGTCTTTATGTGCTAAATTCTTATATAGAAAAAGGAAAACAAAACTGACAAAATTACCATAGAACCACGCGGAATAAACTCTGATGTGTAGAGACCAAGTCCATGTATGCCAGATTTATACACTACCAAATGCTTCCATCCTTTTAACTGCTTGTAATGGATGTATTCCTTCTGGAAATGAAAATAAAGACACGCACAAAACATTAAAGGGCTTTGTCATAACAGCTGACCCTGTAATATACAGCAAACTATGAAGTCTCTCTACAGCATACATGGCCATATACTATATTGAAGTTAACCAACTGCACTGTAGTGAAAGATTATTGAAAGGAGCTACCTGTCCTCTTATGCAAGACTTTGATCCATTTATGCGTAGCCAAGCATTGATTTGTTCTTGGGAAACATTGCACTCACCACTATTCTGTTCAGGTTTCTTGTAATTAGCACCAGACCAGCCTTCTCCCTTTCGGCCTTTAAGACCCTATTTCAAAAGAATAAAAAGTAGATATAAGGATTTTGATTTACGGACAATAGAAAAGTTCAACCAAAATATTACCTCTGTACGTGCACATGTCCGGTCCTTGCTTGTTAAGCATTCCTTCTTAGGATAATCAAGAATAGCATGATCCAGACATCTCCCATAAAAACCAACGTTTTCATTATGCTCACCTTCTGGCTCGCTTTGCAACAAACCCTGTTGAGATATCACAAGCAATAATGAACTTCAAAAATACAGGTTCCACCAACGTAATAGTAAATGTGATAATTAAAATGGATCTGCCTATTGACTTGTGATCGATTACCGCATCTCTATCCATTAACTTTTTTTTTCTTTTGGCAATCAACAACATGAGCAGGCGCGCAAAAAAAGAAGAAAGAAGGAACTAACTACGATTTTACAACCAAATAAAAAATACAACTGCAAGAAAAAGGGAAAATAACCCTTTTCTAAATATTAGAGCAAACACAACACATGACTGATATCGTTGTTATTAAAAAAAACATCCATGGAAAATTATCTAGTGAAAAGCCATCCCTTTTTTCTTAGATTGGTTGAAGGACATGTAAGGAATTCTGGCATATCCTATATCATCATAAATTTACCTAGTGTAGAAAAATGATAAGTTGTAGCCCAAAGTGCAGAATATAACTTATGAGCAAGCAGTAAGTACGTGTTGTTAGAACATGTCAGTTGTCCACTTGTCCTTAACAAAAAGCTTATTAAATGTGCAGATATCATACCCTCTGATGTGCACACCAAGGATGAAAGAGCACTGAACAATTTACATCTCGACACTCCATAAATGAGCCCCCAGTTCTGTTACACAAAGAGCATGCCTGCTGACCAAAATAATTTGCAATAATCAAGGCAAGATAAAGTTCAAAAGTTCATTAGAGCCCTATAAAACATAGAGTTACTTTTGGGTGACTTCACAACTAAAGATGAGAAGAGATTCATGGCCTAGGCTAGCATTTGGCATTGGATGTGCTTTCAATTTACATGTGGAAAAAGATTGTTCCGATAAATCATCATAAGAATATGCATGTAGGGAACTCACGGTATTTCTCTTGGCAGGTGACGCACCCGATACATCAAAAGCACTCATTGTGGTGGCATTTGGGCATTTTGTACCAGGTGTCCACAACCCACAAACCACATGAACCCACTGCATCCTTCGTGGACCAAGTAGACTAGAATTGTGATTAGTGGTCCAGGAATTGCTGACAGTGTTCTCGTGTGCAATGTCTATTGGCTTCTGTAGATCTATTGTAGATACAGTATTCAAGCTTGTTGATCTCGGTGCATAAAATGAATCATGCTTGATATCTTCCCCATGCACATTACTTGAACGTTCATTGCTTGCATTTCCTGATGAATGAATATATTTTTCTGATCTTGCTGCAATTGTTAAACCTTTGAGCAAACTTTTCAGAATATTCTGGGCTTTCAATGCCCTTGTCATAGCTCCACCTCCATAACCACATAAAACACAGACCTGAAAAAAAATGTAAGGAGAGACTGCTAAGCAGCATTTCTTACGCCACAGAATCTATCGCTATTTAACGAATTTAACATGGAGAAAATTAAGCTCATTAAACTCTATTGTGAGCAAATATTTTGCTAAAAGCAAGTCAGTAAAGGCGACTATACGTCTATACCAGAAGCATACCACTAGCAGATACTTGCAAGGATCATTAAGCATACCACTAGCAGATACTTGCAAGGATCATTATCTATCAGGTTTCTGTTAAGGTGGTTAGATTCAGAGTTCACTAATTCAGACCAGTAAGGCCTGCTTACCCTTAAACAGAACACTGATGTAAAATACCTTTGGCAATGGCATGGCAAATAAGATGTACTCGCTTAGATAAAAATTAACAGATATCACATGAAATAATTGCTATTTTGCTAACCATGCATAATACAGTTCCTTTTCCTGATATCAGACTCTGAAGATCTGTACAAGCAAATAGGGGCTTACTAACATATTCGAAGACAGCTTGCCATTCTTGTAATGTAAGAAGCATATCTACAGACATTCATATTGCTAATGGTGAAAAGCAGGACCAATTTCCTTCTCTTTTTTTCCAGATGTGATGTTTTGAGTTCCAGTGTCCAACAAGATTTACTGTCTGGAAGACTGGAAGCTCCATACTATAGGTTCATTTGCAGTGGGAGAACTGTCAACTGCTCTGTTTTTAAGCACCCTAACCTCATAAAACACATGCATCTCCCATAACCATCTAAACCGTTGGCTTTCATGGTTAGATTGCCCAAGGACAGACAGGTTAGAGAAGATGGCTGCTTAAGTGTTACAGCAAAGCATATTCCGCCCTTTCGAAGGAGCGAAGGTCTTTTTAAGGTCATGTAGTTCAACAATTAGCAAAGAAACTAAAGTGCTTAATTAATGATGCAAATATGAACTGGAGAAACCCCTGTAGTTTGCATATATGACATATTTTGGCATGTATATACCACAAAGATGCTTGCACTAATCTATTACGTGATATAAATGCATAAGTAAATTATTCCTGAAAATAAATTTGCTTACAGTGTCCTGGGTATTGGTCATGCAGGGTCTACAGAACCATTGTCCTCTTGGAATTTTTAGAACACCATAGCAAGCTTGGTGCACCTACACAAAGTACATGTTTCTATGTAAATATGCAGTAGTACTAGGTACAGGTAAGAAATAGTATGACAAACTTTGATATAGCACTTGCTGCACTCTATCAATTGATTGCAAGAATCCAGGTTTGAGATTCCACAGACACAACATGAAGCATCTGAGCTAAGCCTTTCTTTATATCTGTGAAAGATATAAAGCAGAACTTTGTCAAATCAGCAAGTAATATAGCAAGATAAATTAATAGACATAGTATATTATCTCTAGAGCTTTTTAAGGAAATCTAAAAATTGCATCTACTGGAATTACAACCTTCCAACATTCACTTCACAGGCTCGAACTGCATTGTCTTTATCACCATGAGGATTGCATGCTGATCCGGTTGCAAATTCTTCACAGCTCTTAATCCTATTAAGAGATACACTTGCTCTTCGATTCTTGACTCCTGTATATGGTTGGTACATTATGTCAGTAAAACAAGGTTTCTTTAGCATCTCATGTGGAAATTGAGGAAATGTGCTGATACAGATTTTCTGTAAAGAAGACGGTTACTGCTCATGTTAATAGTTAATCTCTAATGTAACATGATGAACCACACAAATAATTTTACAAAAAAAAGGTTTCCACTAAATACTAAAAAAATTCTAAATACAGGGCACATAGACAAACATAGTCAACCTGTTGTGGTCGTTGGTTGGGTACGGGTCCGAGAACTGAGGGTAGGACACTCGCTCTCATCTTACCGCCAGCAGGCGCTTCCCTATCGAGATAGCGAGGCTCTGATGCCTGATTAGCCAGAGAGGCGAGGATCACCCTCTAAGCTCGGCCAAGACTCTTCCCGACAAACAAGGAGACTCTAATCTTTAGTCAATCGGTTAAAAACTAACTTTGTTTATTTCCTTGCCTGATTGATAATGGATACATGCTATCCCTTTTATAGGGACGACCCGACCTGACCCCTAAGAAATAATCTATAAGGAAACTTATCTCTAACAATCCAATCTAATAATAACTTACCTAACTAATAGATAATATCAAACACTTAATAGCTAGATTCCTAAATAACAAATCCTGCCTAATATTTGTGCCGCTACAGTGTGCATGCTACAGTGCTCGCCTGGATATTTGGCCATGATAGTACACCCCTCGCGACGAGGCAGCTCGTCCTCGAGCTACGGTGGTGGCTACGGTTGAAGTCCTTGATGGCCTCATGTTGATGAGTGTACGATGACGTCCCGTCACGTGAACAAGGATCAACGAAGTTCCAATGAACAACAGTCATGTTATCGAGTAAGACATTCTGCTCTTCGCTGTTAGCCTTCAACTTTTCCAAGAGAGATAGTGCGGCACCGGAAGCCATGATAAGTGGCTCTGATACCAAATGTTGTGGTCGTTGGTTGGGTACAGGTTCGAGGACTAAGGATAGGACACTCGCCCTCATCTAACCGCCAGCAGGGCTCTTCCCTGTCGAGGTAGCAAGGCTCTGAGGCCTGATTAGCCAGGGAGGCGAGGGATCGCCCTCCAAGCTCGGCCGGGAATCTTCCCAACGAACAAGGAAGCTCTGATCTTTAGCCAACCAGTTAGAGACTAACTTTGTTTATTTTTTTGCTTGATCGATAATGGATACACGCTATTCCTTTTATAAGAACAACCCGACTTGACCCATAATTAACTTATCTCTAACAATTCAATCTAATAATAACTTACCTAACTAATATGTGATATCAAACACCTAATAGATAGATTCCTAAATAACAAATCTTGCCTAATATTTGTGCCACTACAGTGAACGCGATGCTACAGTGCTCGCCTGGATATTTGACCATGGCACAACCCTATTGAATATAATCAGTTTCAGCAATATACAATCAAATATACTATGTTCGTCCATGTCCTACCTGTACATCTTGAAGCAGATATTGAAAGCTGACTTGTCTCCACATCTGTTAGGCCAATAGGCTCACCTTCTCCAAGATCTGAAATGAGAGGCTTTTCATGTTTCCAATTTTATAAAGAAATCACTGTAGTTATGTGTTGATACTAGTTGAAATGTTTTCAGAAACATACCACTGCAGGGACTATTGCAGTCAGCCTCAACGTGTGGCCTGAAGGCATTAGATGAATAGCTATTCTTTTTGGAACTCTGCATTTCATTTTCAGCTTGTGGACTGCAATTTTCGTTACCAAAGGAAGATTTATCTACAGAACGATCTGAGCTCTTTTCCTCGGAAAAGTGGATATTTTGTGTCTTACAAAGGGGTTTGACAGCATGGCATCTCTTAGCCTTTTTAAGAACCAGATTAAGAGGAACAATTTTGGGAGATTTTCGATTATCATTCGTTATTCCCGTAGCAATTAAACTAGAATCGACAGAGGCACTCCCACTACAAGCACCTTCACTGTTAGGTTCATTTACAATGCAGTTCAGAGACACAAATTTAGGCAGTTTGCGGACAAATACTCGACTCCCTTCCTGTTGATGTTTTGTTCTATCCAGGGTGGTCATATCCTCTACTTTCTTTTTTCTATCAGAATAACTTAATTCTCCAAGAAAAATGCCCTTGTCATCTGATTGCCCATAATCACCTTTCAAAATCTTGTGATGGCTGTGAAGCCGTTTCACAGGCTTATTCAGATGCATGGTAGCATGTTTTCGCTTGGTTTTTGATACCCTGCAAGAAAATGAACTAGCCTCCTTCTGTGGTTGAGAATCCCCCTTTTGGGATGACTGGAAACTAATTTTCCTAGTACAATTATCTGATTCTGAATGTTTTGCAGAGCACCTCAATGTTCTTGATTTCTTTGGCATTTGAAAACATTGTTCCTCGTCATTTTCCTTCGGTGTACTTCCATCAGAAATCTGATTACATTTCCGCTTCACTTTTGATGGGTCCAAGTGAAATCTAGAGAAACCATTTAGGGCTTCTTCACATCCTGTACTGATAGGCACATAGCTGGATGAGGAACATTTCTCAATTCTTGATCCTTCATCAAACACTTTTTTATGTTCAACACCATATTTAGCAGTACAAGAGGACATATTGTTAAATTCAGGTGATGCCGAAAACTTTGACACCACAGCGCTGGAGGATCCAGAAGAGAAACTGGACTTTAGTTGTTCTTTAGATATTCCAGAATGTC
Organism: Phyllostachys edulis; assembly: GCA_036346405.1. NCBI lineage: Eukaryota > Viridiplantae > Streptophyta > Magnoliopsida > Poales > Poaceae > Phyllostachys > Phyllostachys edulis. Next base: position 61,571,674 of record CM070561.1, on the reverse strand, counting down.
TACAAGCACCCTTTTTCTCTGTTACAGCTCCATAGGGCCAACTGCCACCAGCCACTGATGCTTCTGATACATTCTTCAGTCTCTCCGGAATAGGAACATAAGGCTGGTTCATTACTTTATTAGAGACGTCTTTCCAAAAAGAAGCTTGAGAATTGCTTCTTCTAGCAATTATATTGCTAGAGCATGGGCACATTAATTTTTCACTCTCTCCTAATGTGCAGCATCTGGCAGGTATTTGCACATCATGCTTGCCTTTTGGTACAGTACGATCCCTTTTGCCAATTCTGACATCACAGTGTTTTGTAAAGCCACAACCTGCCAAACATTTTGGGACTACAGGGTAGCAGCATCTTCCATCCCAACAAGGACCTGGTTCTTTCTTATTAGACGCATCAAGCAGAGGGTTTTTGGTCAAGCTGTTGGTTGCATCTCCCATAGAACTGCAATAGATAAAAGAAGGCCAAAAAGAAGCATGGAGATAGCTGGAGCAGAACAATTTTCAATAAATATGAAATATGACGCGTGATATAGAAAATAACCACAATTCTATTAACAGATGGATACATTTGTAACAATCTGATAAGAAAAAAGAACACAAGTGCAGTGAAAGTAAAATCAAGAGGCAAATACTCAAAGAACAATGTAAACAGTATCAGACAGTAATTGCCCAAAAAAAAAAAAGATCCATCTTTGCCTGGCTACAGTAAATATGTCCTTGCATGGATAGAAATCCAGGCAGTTGCCGCCGGTTACCGGTGGGTACCGGGATTTAGAAAACCGGCCAGTTCTTCCCGGTTTAGCAAATTCATATTTCAATTTTCGAATTTTCGCCGATTTTTAAGCAAATTCAAATTTCAGTTTTCGAATTTCTACCGGTTTTTAAGCAAATTCAAATTTCAATTTGCAAACTTCGGATTTCGACCGGGTTTTTTCCGGGATTTCCGGTTACCGGCCGATAACGGAGAAATGGCGTCGGGCGGTATTTTATCCGGTACCAGGATTTTGATCCTTGTGTCCTTTGTATCCAAAAAAGAGCAAGAAGGATCACAGCTCATAAGGGACAAGTCAAATTAAAGAATTGATGTCTGTATGGAGTTTGCTATTACAGGAAAGAAATCTCACGATAATCCAAAATGATATCGATATCTGGGAGGGTGGTAGGGAGGAATCTACTGAATTTTTTTTTTTGAATTTAACTTCGATTTACTCAATTAAAGCTTGAATTTGTATTCTAAAGCTTCATGGTTAGAGTATATGCATGCTATATAGTATATACCTTCTTGGTTAGAGTATATACATTATCTAGTTAGCATCTTTATTAACTAATTACCAAATTTCCTTTCATTTCGGTTTTAGGTTTTCGACCGATTTTTAGGTTACCGGTGCAGAAGAGACGAGATTTTTTGAATTCAGATTTTGGCTTTCGCGTTTTGGCCGGTTTTTCCTTCTGCGTAGGAAGCTATTCTTATCGCCCCGAGCGGGATTACGCCCGGTAATGGTTCTTCGATCCTTGGCTATTACAAATAAATGCAAAAATGATTACATAGGTTTCTGGGTTAACACCTATTCTTCATAAAGGAACATGATATAATCTCTCTTTTTTTTTGAAACGTAGGAACATGATATAATCGTTTGTTGTAAAAGTGCAAAAAGCAAAGTGTAATGGTATTAGCCCAAAGGCAGGATCTCGGATGTCGGATTGCACACGGTACAATACATACCATGCTCACAAGTAAAAAAACACTCATAATTAGTAAGTACCAGAAAGGAGGGTCCACCAACCAGAGTTTACAGGCGAGTGGCTGACAAGGCCAAAAGCTTACAAAACAAAGAGGTGTAACACACTCTCCACATGAGCTACTTGAGTGCAGGACGCGACCTAATGGCTGGCTTCATCTTTTGCACGGACCTCAACATCTGCATACTTGCTTCCAACAATTACTGGATAATAATTGTTGAGCAAGGATGAGTACAAAGCGTTAGAAAAAGTTAGTTTGGTTATTCGCAACTCCTCATCTTACTCTATTAGCACCCAAGTGACGGTGCCGCTGAGGGAAGGTAGAAGAGAACTTGCAAACAGGTGGCCGATTACAGGTTGGTCCCGATAAAATTTTAAACTGGCAAAAAAATTGTTTTAATTTGAATTTTGAAGGGTTAAAAAGCATGGAAAGGCTTAAAGTAAGCACAACAGAGCAAATAGCCCAGTGGCAAGGCATGTGGCTTGCGTGCCGTAGGTCTATGGATCAAATCCCAGCTCTACCTCCACCTCTTTTCCTAATTCAACCTCTAACATGCAGGGTCCCGCAACTTCAAATATGCAAAAATAGCAACCTACAAGGTGGGGAGTCGAACCCAAGACCTCCCGCACGCTCATACCGGTACAGCGGTACGGATACGGTGATACCCCATTTCTCAACAAAAAAAACCGATACGGCGATACGGATGTGTGTGTATAATAGTAAAAATATAAAATACGATACTTGATAAGTTTCAGACTTCAGTCAAGGGTTTACCAATGTATGTAAATTTGTCCATGTATGTATGTGTGCAGTGTGCACAATTGCAATGAAAATGTATGTGTCCACTGTCTAGTGGTCAGAAGACTGAATTTTTTCTGTTGTGGACACAATTGCAAATTTCAGTGATGGTTGAATGCAAAACCCAGTGATGGTTTACTGTTGTATGCTCCTAAACAAGCACAAGGATAGGTTTCAGTTTTGTTAGTTTGGGCCTGAACCTTCAAAAAGTAAAGAACCAAATAACCAAACCAGTTCATATACAGACAATTCCCACTTCCTAGTAGCAAATCCCCAAAGCAATCTCCCTCTCCTCAACAAGTCAATTCCCAATTCATCTCTAGCTGCTGCTTTTCACAAGCAAAATCCCCAAATGGAGCAAGATCGTGAGAGAGAAGAACGACCTGGTCGCTATACTGGGAAGATGTAGGCGCCAAGCTAGTGGAAGGGAGATGGAGAGGAGCACCGCCAGCCAATGAATGCAGAGGAGGGGCGTGGAGGAGGAAGCACCAAAGGCCGTCGGCCGCTGGTCGCCAGGAGCGCGCGGAGGAGCTTTGGACTGAGGCGCGCGGCGATGGCAACCTCTGCACGACTGGAGACACTAGACTGGGACCGGCTGCTGGTCGCCGGGAGCGCACGAGGAGCTCTGGACTGAGGCGCACGACGACGACAACCTCCAGACGACTGGAGGCGCATTGGACTGGGAGGGATTCGTAGTGTCGGGCAGGTCTCCAGCGTAGCGACTGGAGGTTCACTGCACTAGACAAGATTAGGATTAGGGCAGCATAGTAATTGGCCATGCATTTGGGCTGGAACAGTGGTTTTTTTATTGGGTTGCGTTTGTTTTGGGTCGTATCACCATATCCAGTCGTATCCATATGTATCGGAAATTCATTTCTTTTTTTTAAGGCAAGTATTTCCGATACTTCCCGATACGTATCAGGGCCGTACCCATACCCGATACGTATCGGGATACCGGTACTCTACCAGGCGGACGTATCAACGCTTCAGAGGTTGCATTCATATGATTATAGCATTGTTTAGGTTTCTTTTATCCTTAATCTTGAAATTTAAAATCCAAATTTTGATTTGAATATTTCAGGCGAAATTATACCGAAATATCGAGTAATGTTTTCCTACAATATAAATTTCCCTAGGTGTACTGGCAGTTGAGGATGACAGGAGACTCAAATGATAAGAATGTGAAGCCTCGAAGAACCTTTTTGACGATGGCCTGCACCGAGGAAATATCCTATGCTACCCCCTCTAACGGTGCTACCTCCGTGTTACGTACGTATAATAGGTTTCAAAAATTCCCAAAAAAATTGGAGATGTAGGGGAGGGCATATTCTACAGTCATGCAAAATCTTAAGATCAAACCCGATTGCATTTGAAAGAAATCTCTGAATTTTTTGGGAATTTTACATGGCTCTAGAATGTCCTCCCCTACATCTCTGAGTTTTTTGGGAATTTTTGAAAACTTTTATAAGTATGTAACACGGAGGTAGCACGATAGCATCGTCAGAGGGGGTAGCACAAGATATTTCCTCCTGTACCAATGACAAGCTCTCGTCCGACGATCTTGCACAAAAGAATTCATGTCAGTGAGCTGGCCAACATACATGAGGTTCATGGAGATCTCAATCACAAGATACACATTTGGAACTGCAAAATGAGAAGTGGAAGAACAAAGGTACCATCTGCAACAAGTCTACATGATGTGAGCTAAGTGTCATCGGATGTTGCATGGAAGGAGGCCTTTTAGCCCAACACCCAAGATAGAGACACCCAACACAGGAGATGATCATCAATAGAAGCCTAAAACTACTGAAAAGATGTGTAAAGCTTTTGCACTACCTAAAAAGATGTGGATTCTCAGTTTTTCTTCTTAATGAAAAAATGTGCAAAGCTTTTGCACTTCCTCAAAAAAAAACATAGGAGATGATGAAGCAGAATAACCAGTAGATCTACCAATAGAAGCCTAAAACTAACGCAATTGGGACTAAAGGTTGCTAATATGAGCCTGATGTTAACTCCATTGAGCTCCAAAAGCTCTAAAGCACTAGAAGGAATGAAAGAAGCGGCAACAACATCACCTTGACGAGATGAAACATGCGGTGACCTCAACTCGGGATGCAGCTGGAAGCACCTATGTGCTCAATGGCTAGATCTCTTGCAATGAGAACAGACAATCCGATGCTGGAGAAGGCCTATGAGCAAGAAGGCAATCAAAAGCCATGAGAACGAAAATACAACGGTAGCAAGATGTTGTTGGGCAACGACAGTAGCACTTAAGCGTGGTTTTGTGCATGTTAGCCCATCACTTGGGATGGAAGGCACTAGGAGTTAAGTTCTTAGGACATAAGATCTTAAGAGATCAGATTGTCTAATATGAGGAGATAAGATTACCCTAAGAGATAAGGTTAGCTACGATGTTATGCAAAGTTTCTTAAATAAAGACTTCTTTATTTCTCACATCATCAAGAAAGAATAAGCCTTCCCTAATTAATCCTCGATGTTCTTTGCATGATGGCGAACGCGACTTACCTCCCTAACCTCTACGTTCACACCCGGAAACCCACTTCCTTCTGTGACCACCTCTCCTTCGACAAACCCTTGACATTTCCTTGAAACTTGAAGCCATGATGCACGAGATCGGCGACATCAATCAAGAATCAACAAATGGCACAAACTCTTGCAATCTCCATAATCTAGCAGCAAGAAGTGGTCCAAGATTTCAGTCGGCTCTCGTGTCCCGCGGAGTCATTGCCTCGATTCAACACCGACAAATCTACAAAAGACGAGCTTGGCATGCGCTTATGAACACCTTTTGGATCCAACATATACTAAACCACCGCCAAAACAAGTGGTGGGTGCTATGAATATTGTGCATATATTCATGAGGGCCGAATAGGCAATATATATAGAGAGTACAAGGGGTATACAGATAAAGAAATACAAAAGAGGAGTCATATATAACACACCCCCCCCCTCAAACTCATAGTGGATCACACACAGTGAGTTTGGAGAGAAAATACAAATGTTGTACCTTTGTCTGTGGCTTCGTGAAAAAGGCAGCAAGCTGTAACTCTGATGGTGCAAACTGTAGAGCAAGTACTCCTGCACCTGTGAGCGCGTGTATGAAGCATCCACACCAATGTGTTTGGTGAGCTCATGCTTCACTAGGTCCCGGGCAATACTGATAGCACATGTACTGTCAGATAAAAGAGTCGTAGGTCCCATCACAGGCACTCTAAAATCTGCAAGTAGCCACCTCGACCAAGTAACCTCTGTTGTCACCGCTGCTATAGCTCTCAACTCAGCCTCTACACTCGAACGGGAAACTGCAGTCTGCTTCTTTGTTTTCCAAGCAATCAGGGAGGAGCCAAGAAAAACACAGTAAGCAGAAAGAGAACGACAATCAGAAGGATCACTAGCCCAGGTCGCATCAGAGTACGCCTAAAGCTGTAGTGAGGTGGAGCTAGGGAAAAACAAACGACGAAAGTCCCACGCAAGTAGTGAAGAATACAAAGGTGACTGTAGTGGAGATGGGTAGGACGAGCCATGAACTGACTCAAGATATGAACAACATAAGCAATACCAGAACGAGTGCTCACAAGGTACACCAAACTCCCAACAAGATGACGACATCGAGTAGGATCCTCAAGAATATCACCATCAGTGGCACGAAACTGGAGGGATAGCTCCATAGGAGTCTCAGCAGTGCAAGTGTCAGTTAGACCAGACCGATCAAGAAAATCCTAGACATACTTCTGGTGGGAGAGGTAGTAGCCCTCAGGCATGGAAGAGACCTCAATCCCAAGAAAATACATAAGAGAACTAAGATCAGTCATCAAAAACTGCTCAGTAAGATGCTTCTTCATATACATGATGAATGAAGAATCATCACCAGTAATGAGCATATCATCAACATATAGAAGAAGCAGTGTCCTACCCCGAAATGAGACATGGACAAAAAAAGCAGGATCGTGGGAACTGACAGCAGTAATCACTGAGGTAAAACGCGCAAACCAGGCACGAGGAGCTCGTTTGAGGCTATAAAGGGCATGACAAAGACGACAGACGTGCCCATCAGGAACAGAATACCCAGGTGGTGGCTGCATGTAGACTTCCTAATGTAAAACACTATTAAAAAAAACATTCTTAACATCCAACTAAGAGATAGACCACCGACGAACAGAAGCAACCGCAACAAGAGTGCGGACAGTGATCATATGGGCACCAGTAACATGTCCCTAGAGGCGGAGACCATCGAGCGTAATCTCTATGAGTGAAGACCACAACCTGTAGTTCGTCCCATTAAGCTTTGTTCCCGAAAATGGAATCGCAGCTGGTGGAACAAAAGCCATCGGCAGCGGCGGCCGGTCTGGCGGTTAAGCGATGTCTTTGTGTTTTTTTGGTGTCACAACTCACTAAAAGGCGAAGGCCTTCTATCTTGGTCGATCGCTCGATCTGCATGACGGGAACTAGGGTTCCCTGCCGCCGCTGAGCGACGGCGGCAGCGGCCGGACCAACAAAGGTGGCGCTCCGGTGGGTGGCTCTCTGACGGCAACCTCACGCACGTGCGGCTTTGGGCGCAGCCCGGCTTTAGGAGAATGGCAGCCTGGCTTTGGGAGCGGGGTGGCGGCGGAGACTAGGCGGGTGGCGGCGTCAAGCAGTCTAGCGGCTCAAGGTCGTCGAGCTCGCGGCAATGAAAGCGCAATGGCAACATCGGCCAGGCGGGCGCGGCCAGTGTCGAGCGGCGACGAGACCGAAGCAGGATGTCAGGCGGCCCATCGTGATCCGGCTTGCGGGCATGTGTGCGCGACTTGGGAAGCCGGCGACTTCGCGGCGTTTTTACCGACGGCGGCGGCGGTGAGGCGGCGGCATCGAGCGGTGGGATAGCAACGGAAGGAGAGCTAGGTTAGTACCCTAGCTCTGATACCATGTTATGAATATTGTGCATATATTCATAAGGGCCCAATGGGCAATATATATAGGGAGTAGAAGGGGTATACAGATAAGAAAATACAAAAGAGGAGACCTATTCTAACAGCGGGAACCACAGCAGCTAAGCCAACCTTGGCCTCCAAGTCAAGCATGCCATCCATGGGCACGTCCGTGACCGCAATACTGGCCACTACATCTCCATCCTCGTGCTTCCGTCGACTAATTCCAAAAGAGATTGCCAAATGTTGCCTAAAGGGATAACGCTCTAATTGTCTTGAAAAGTTCCACAAGAACCACCAATGTTCAATGGTGTCTACCAACCTCAAACTAGAAGATGACGACGACCAGGAGCTAGCAGGGCCTCACAGACAACGTCGAGATTTCCTTTTGCCGGAGAGAAGTTGTTGGCCCTGGTGGACTCTGGCTTGACACACGTTCATGCCGGAGAAGAAGTGTTATGGTAATAATCCAACATTATCCATCTCACAATCACTCTCGATTAGATTGATGCATCGATATCAATTGTTCAACAACTACTAGTGATCCAATTTATTCCACAAAATTTTGGATGAATCCCACATTCTTAATGATCAAGTTAACCCTACAAAGTTTAACATTCAACTCATCCTCAAAGATCTTATTAATCCACCAAGATCCCACACTTCCGACAACTCCAATAGTCCACGAATATCCATCGGCGCAACTTTAATCACTCCTTACCGTGTAATTCCCCTGCATCATCATCCAATTTTATCAATTCTAACTCCCAAGGATACAATAGAGAAGATGAAGAGGAAAAGAGAAGTGCACTGCCTTCGATGTTTCCATCTAGGGTAACGACCCAAAATCTCTCCCTTTGCAAGTTCATCGATTGGATTGGAGTTTACATGATCTTAATCCATGGTTAAGGTGTAGTTAGCCTCGTGGTAGGTGATGTTTTCTATTTTTAGGGTTGTTGGAATTAACATGTTTTGCCCTGTTTAGATCTAACCCAATTTAGGGAATCTTCCAGTCTGATTCGTGAAACGTGGTGTATTAGGAAGATATAGGTAATTTTGTTATCTTTCCATAGAGTGCTCAAACACTAAATTCCGATGGGAAGATTAAGATTTAGGGCCTTGGTAAGCTTCCTGTCCTGCAAACCATCTCTGTTGGACAGTCTCACGATGATTATTAGATTAAAAATAGTATAAGGCTGAAATAAAATTCGAGATGAACTGAGAAATTGTGCGTTACAAATTTTAGATGCTCAAACTGTATTATTTTGCTGCTTTCCCATAAGTATTAAAATATCCATGAAAATGTGAAGCAGACTACCCTGAATAGCAATAGAACAACCTTCGGGGCTAAAAATGAGGGTCCAGATGGCCTAATAATAAAATTGCGATAACTAGAGAAGTGTAAAAGTTTGTCCAATTTCCAAAACGTACATTGTTTACTATGTTTGGGTTTATGGGTTGCAAAATATGCTTGTTTGAACGTTGGGCAAGAAAAGTCGATAATTCAGGTTGTAGGGAGAGTCGTATTAAAGTGTAGGGTCGTGTATTATACTGTTTATGTGCATTGGATGTGTATTGATGTACTGTACCGTGGTCGTGATCGGGCCCTTTTGGTTCACTTCGATGTCTCATCGCCGAGCGCCGTGCTCTCCTTCATGGTTAAGGTAAGTGCACGATAGAACGGTAAACGATTGATTTATCTTGCTACTTGATTATTATAATTTGCTCACCATGCTATATTTACGATTATTCTTGTACACTTTGATGTACATCATGTTGACGAATAACTGGTATTGATGGTTACATGGTATGATGGAATATGGTAAATGATTATTGAAAAACATTGTGTCACTTGCATTCACATCATGAAAAGAGTGCATTTGAGCTAGATCGATGAGAAGTCATATAACTAGTCCGGAGTGCATGAGCCAAGTCGATAAGAAAGTTATATGACTAGTCTGGAGCGCTCTAGAGAAATACCTACTTTGATAGGCACTCCACGGGAGTGGAGGTTGGACCCCATATGAAAGAGGACGGGGTAAGTGGTTCATCGACAGGTGAACACTATTATACAGGTATAAGCTATGAGATGTACATTATGAGCATAGACAAGCATTTTAATGATGAAAGAAAGATTTGATGAAAATACAAATGGAAAATGTTATGTTCTGTGGTGTTTACTGTTTTACTATGTACTTGTTGAGTCTTAGACTCACCCTTACTCTGTTATTGTTTTTAGGTGATCATTGAAAGCGGCATAGATGAGAGTAGCACATTCACATCACGGGGAAGCAACCATTAATACATTACCTTTAGTTACCTCATTTATATCTTAAGAGTATTATTTCATCTATTTGGAACTTGATTAGTGAACATTTGATACTCTGTGGCAGTTGCACAGACCATGAATAGCACTAGTGCATGTGGCAATGATGAGTTATAAATACATATATGGTAATGGTTTATTTAATAGTAACATTGCTAGTCATTGTTCCCTAGCGCATGATTCCGGGCATTCTTAGGCACATAGTCCCAAGGTATGTGTGAATGTTTACCCTTATTTATGCTATCTTGGTATTCTCGTCGTAGGATATCTTGTTATTGGGTTTTAGATAAGAGGGGCGATGCTAAAATTGTTAGTAATAATGGTTTAAATTTAGAGTGAAAAGTGTAGTTGTGACATTGCGGGCTCTTTGTCAGGCCGGGGTGTTACATGACACCTACAAACTTGGTTGATGGTTGTAGCAAAATTGAGAGTATGGTGAACACGACTAGTCTACTGTGGGAACTGCACTCCAGCAAGGGCAACAAAGCCTCCATCCACCAACATTTAGCTGAGTCGTCAGCTTCTACTAAGGAGCAGCTAGTATTTCCAGCCCATCACTTGTGGCGATGATCAATCCCTTCCGAAATTCCCAAAACCTTGGCTCGCAGTCCATAGTCCAACTAAATCTCTTTGTTCTCTTGAGCAATCTAGCGGGAAGCTACATGACTTTGAAAATTGCTTTAATGGGTTGACCGCATTATCTTGCCGATCCAAGGGAACTATTGCACGACTCTGTAACGCCAAACAACACACTAGTCCTAAAATTCGACTTTCCAAGGGAGTAAGATTTAGATGCCTTTCCACCTATCACTACAATTAAGGAATCAATTTATCATTAATTTTACTTCCAAAAGTGTTCAGATTAAATGATTCTCATGATCCCTCTAGTGCAACTCCTACATCACTAATATGAAAATTCTCCACTCTACCTGTAGTTCTACCAATTAAAATACAACCATCCTTAACTAATTCTAGTGATTGAATAGGTTTTCCACCAAATATCATTTGCTTGAATCCAATCTCCACACTGGTATAAACCAAGCATATGTATCAAAGTAATAATCCAATCATTTCTCATCCTCAACTACCTCGTGGGTTTGAGTAACCCATTGATTTTGTATCGGCCACAAATAATCCAATTAAAATTTTCACGCTTCACACATTCTCGATGATTCAACCACTCAACCAATATTACCCAGCATTATCCATTTCACAATCACCATCTCGATTAGATTGGTGTACCTACATCAGTTGTACAGCTACTAGTAATCCACAATTTATTCCACCAAATTCTAGACGAATCCACCTACCCCAATTAATCCAAACCACACATTCTCAACACATTGGAAAGTAATCCACATATCGGTTTCTCAATGATCTAGTTAACCCTACAAAGATTCATACTGTTCTCATCCTCAAAGATGTTATTAATCCACCAGGATTCCATACTTTCGACAACTCAAGTAGTCCACGAATATTCACCATTACATCTTTAATCACTACTCACCATATAATTCTCTTGTGGCACCATCCCATTTAATGAACTCTTAACTCCAAGGATATCATACACAATCAATTCATCCTTCATGTCACATAACATGACATTCACTACATTGGGCTACTTCTCAGTCGAGATTACACATACACATCAGAACTTCTTGCACAGCTAAAGGGAGAATTATCTGTTGTTTGATCGAGTACCGTGAAAGATTAGGGGAAAACGTGTGCATCAACTAGTTAACCTAGTTGGTTCGTATCAACAACTTTCTCACTTATCCAGGGTCTGCTGAGACTGCTGGTGTTTCCCGAGTTGGTGTAATATTATTCTTGAATGTATCTCAGTTCTCTTGTTCAAACCTGATTTGATAATATTATGCTCGTAGACCCGTCTTGTGAAAGATGCAAGCACCTTGAAGTTGGTCAGCCCCAACGTCCATTCTTGAATAGTCAACGAATATCCATCATTACATCTTTAATAATTACTTGCCATGTAATCCCCCTGTGGCATCATCCAATTTTATCAACTCCAAGGATGACATGCACAATCAATTCATCCTTCAAGTGAGACATAACATGACATTCGGTGCATTGGGCTACTTTTCGGTCGAGACTAACTTCCACTAGGGACTGCTGGTGCTTCCTAAGTTGGTCTAATATTATCATTGGATGTATCTTAGGTTCATCTTGTTGAATCTTGGTCTGATGCCCACCCCTTAGGCCCGCCCTGGGAAAGATAGAAGCACCTCGAAGTTAATAAACACCATCAACAATTCATGGAGGATTCTTGTCCAATTCAGGCACTTTTTATGTGCCCGTCCCTTTTATTGTCCATTGCAATGATCGTGGCGACTTGCTGATGACTTCGAATAGAGGCAAGTGGGGAAGTCATGGGATAGGTTTGTATGTCCAGAGATTCAAAAAATCACTACAATCGAGAACAATTGAAATGGCTATCGTGAGCTGCAAGATGCGTCCTACAAGGAAAACAAATCGACAGCTCACGCACAACACCACTAAATAAACACATCATCGATTACGCAGGAACCAAAACAAAGGTTGCCTACTGACTACGATTATAAGATCACGTGAAACCTAGTTCGTAGCCTTAAATCTTTAGCTTGCCTGGCTTGCAGAGGTGGTGACACAATTTCGAACAGAGATAAGGAAAGCAAAGAGGGAGGAAGGCCTTACTCCGAAATTTAGTTTTGAAACAGTAGCAAAAAATAGCTTTTGATATTGTTTGGAAATAAATATTTTTATAATTAACTATTTGAACCAGGATAAAAAGGGCATATATTATTTTCAAATTTTGCAAATAGAGTTACAAGTAAAGATCAAGATAATAAGTGGGAATGGGTAGCGATAATACTTACGTTTTTCACAAAGGTTTTGGTTATGAAAATAAGCGTTCAAAACGAATTTTCAAAATACGCTTTTTGAGAACAAGTCCCATGAAGCAAGGCGTGCGGCACTGTAGCAGCGGGTGAACAGTACCATAAGTGCTGTAGCACCGCATGCCCAGTGCTATGCTACTGTGACGCCATGCGAGCAGTGAGACGGTTTTCTAGAATAAAGAATAGTTGGTTTGATAGGTCATTTTGGGATTCCTTATCTATCAAGTTATTACGAACGTTATTTTTAATAGTTGAAAAGGTTACATTGGATTGATATATTTCTTTATAAATTATTTCTTGTGCATCAGGTCGGGTTGTCCTTATAAAAGAGGTAGCTTGTGTTCATTATCAATCAAGTAATGAATAAACAAAGTTCTTAGTTTCTCTCCTTCCTCTTCAACTAAGCCTCAAAGTCTTGGCGGTGGCATAGTCAACCGTTCAAGGGTAAGTGACCTACCCTCGGTCTTCGAACCCATACCCCAATAGTTACCACAACAAAAGTTTTTGAAAATAAAGTTTACACAAAGCTTTGGACATAAGTTTTACAAACAAGTTTTAGAAAAACATTTTTTTTTTAACAAATAACACTTGAAAGTGAGTTTTCGGAAATAATTTTGAAGAATAATGTCTCGAAAATAATCTTTCAAAATTTAAGCCTTAAGCATAAGGTTTGAGTATATGTTTTGAAAAAAAAAATGGAAAATAACTTTCAAAAATAGCTTTAGGCATAGCTCTCGATACAAAGTTTTGAAAATGAGTATGCAAATATGTATCGAAAATAAGTTTTAAGGAAGAGTTTTGAAATAAGCACGAACATAAGTTTTGGAGAATCAGCTCTAACAAGGATTGTTTAAACATAAGTTTTGAAAAAAAAAGGTTTGAATGTTTTTTGAAGATAACCTCTGAAAATGTTTTGAAAAAAAAGGTTCGAATGTTTTTTGAAGATAACCTCTGAAAATGAGATATCGAGATAATTTTAGAAAATGAGTTTTTAGGGTATGAGTTAAAAATGTGTTTTGAGGACATGCATGCCAAAGTTTGCCTTTCAAAATTTTGGTAACTTTGACCGGGCTTGGACTTCATTTGGTTTGTTGGGAAAATTTGGTAACATTACTTGTTATTCCAACCACTTGTGACACTACGTTTGTTGTGGACGCGTTTATTGGCAAGACGTATCAACGACGCAAGCGCAAGAGTTCCAGGGAGGATTCGTCAGGGGGCTCTTCGGTTGGAGTCGCTGCAACCAAATCGGACTCGGCTCCTATAGCCGAACCGAACACGGTTCCTGTAGCTGGTCAAGGCAACGACTCGGTTACTGTTGACATAAGGCAGTAGATCGATTAGGAAAGAGGGATGTTAGTTAGAAAGAGTTGAGTTAATATATCCTTACAAGATTGAGTTAGATAATGAGTTAGAGATCGAATTAAAATTCAAGTTAGTTTCCTTCCCGAATTGTGTTGTGCTTTCCTGATTTCGGAAAACCAAAATCCTCTATTGCGCCTAGGCTATAAAGGTTGCATATGTAATTGAGAGAACGCATTAAGAAATAAGAGAAAAGTTGCCTCATATAATTTGGCAGATCAGAGCCTCGTCGGCCGGAGCAAGTCTAGCCGACCGAGGGCGATACTCACCTCAGCCTTTATCCTCGCCTTCCGCATCTTCATCTTTCTCGCTTCCCACGCCATATCAACATCATTGTTTATTCAACCCACCAACATTTTCAATCTCATGATCCTTCTAGTGTATCCGGCAACACAGGTACAGAAAATCTCAACTCCACATGAAGTTCCACCAATTGAAATATGACCACCCACAATTAATTCTAGTGATCGAATAAGTTTTCCACCAAATTCTAGACGAATCCAAATACCCCAATTAATCCAAATCGCACATCCTTAACTCGTTGGATAAAGTAATCCACCAATCTCTATTATTATCCAACATTATCCATCTCACAATTGTTATGAATATCGCTTGTATTTCTAGGGGGCCAAAGGGACAGTATATATACAAAGTACAGGAGGTGAATATGCAAATAACCCCTCATAACAATGGGGAATAACACACTATACATATATCTCTAACACCCCCTCCCCCTCAAACTCATGCTGGATCAACAACACTGAGTTTGGAGAGGTAGAAGCCGTGTTGTGCTCGAGTCTGGGCCTTCGTGAAGAAATCCGCTATCTGAAGCTCTGAAAGCACATACTGAAGAGTAATCACCTGATCACGCACACAAGGCCTCATGAAGGAAGCATCAACACCAATACGCTTGGTGAGCTCATGCTTCACAGGTCACGAACATCTTGATAGCACATGTCTTGTCGACAAGAGAGGAGTCGGTGTAGTGACAGAAACACCAAAATCCTCAAATAACCACTATAGCCAAGTAATCTCTGCTCTCAAGAGAGCCATAGCTAGCAACTCACCTCTGACTCGAGCGGGACACTGCGGTTTGTTTCTTCGTCTTCCGTGCAATGAGAGAACCACCAAGAAAAACACAAGATGCAGAGATAGACCCGTGATCGAGGGATCACGCCCAAGTAGCATCCAAATAAGCTGAAGTCAGAACGAGTCAAGCGTGGAAAAAAGAGGCGAGAGATAGTCCCACGAAGGTATCGCAGAACTCAAGAAGGTGGTCAGAGTGGACTGAGTGGGAGCAGAGACGAACTGACTCAGAATGTGGACTAGATAAGTGATATCCGAACGATTAACAGCAAGGTAGACAAGACTCCCAACAAGATGACGATAGCGAGTCGGTTCAAAAAGAGGCTCGCCATCAGAGGGTCGGAGGTGAACATTGAGCTCCATGAGAGTCTCAACAGTACGCTGATCAGTGAGAGAGGCGCGATCAAAAAGATCCTGAATATACTTCTCTTGGGGCATAAAGAAACCATCTGGAGTGGAAGTAACCTCAATTCCAAAGAAGTAACGAAGAGGACCAAGATCCAACATAAGGAACTGCTCACTAAGACGAACCTTGACAAAGGCAATGTACTCAGAATCATCTTCGGCAATGATCATATCATCAACATACAGAAGAAGAGTCCAACCACGAAACGAAGTGTGGACAAAGAGCGCAGGATCATGATCACTAGCTGAGAAGCCAGCAGCAGTGACCACAGAGGAGGAGCGCTCAAACCAAGCACGAGGGGCTTGCTTAAGGCCATAGAGAGAGCGATGAAGCCGACAGACCATGCCCTCAGGAACAGAATACCCAGGTGGCGGATGCATGTAGACCTCCTCACGCAACTCGCCATTAAGAAAGGCATTCTTGACATTAAGCTGAGAAACAGACCAGTGTCGAACAAACGCCACCGAAAGAAGAGTGCGGACAGTGGTCATGTGGGCCACAAGAGCAAAAGTCTCGTCGTAATCACGACCATGCTCTTGCTGGAAGCCACGAGCAACAAGACGCACCTTATAGCGCTCAAGAGAGCCATCAGAGCGAGTCTTAATCTTATAGACCCACTTACACGTGATGGGATGAGTGAGATGGAAAAGGAACAAGATCCCAATACCAGTACGCCCGAGGGCAGCAATCTCCTTGGCCATGGCATTCTGCCACTCAGGGTGAGTAACAGCATCCCGGTAGGAGACAAGCTCATGAGTAGCTGCACCAGCAAAACCAAAATAGGCAGGAGGCCGAATCGACTGGCGATCGCGGAGTGTAGCGAGTAGAAGATGACCTATCAAGGGAAGATGGAGCATCAGGAGAAGATGGAACATCAGGAGAAGATGGCTCATCTGGAAGATCCTCAATACGAGGTCGAGTGTAGAAAAGAAGGGAAAAAGGTACTGTAGTAGGATGAGCCTGAGAAGCCGCAGGAGACGAAGCAGGCGGTGACAATGGCGAAGAGGCCACAGGAGGAATATGTGGAAACTCAATGGGACGGGTGGACGAGGGCAAGACAGATATAGGTGTATCTAGAAAGGTAAACAAAACAGAGACTCCGCAGAGGAAGCCGAAGGAGAGGCAGGACATGGGTAGAAGGGACGAGACACGTCGAAAGTCATATCCCGAGAAATCCGCATCCGTCGACCAACAAGATCCCAGCACCAATAATCCTTGTGCTCGGCTCTGTATCCCAGAAAGACGCACTCAACAAACTCAGCAGTCAGTTTGGTGCGTTCTCGAGGGACGAGGAGAACATAGCAAACGTAGACAAACAGATGAACGGCAAAGTAGTTAGGATGAAGACCACAGAGACGCTCAACAGGGATTGCACCCTGAATAGCAGAAGAGAGCTGGATGTTGACGAGATAGGTGGCAGTGGAAACATCCTCGGCCCAAAAGTGAGGTGGAACAGATGTGGCAATCATCAGTGCACGAGCCATCTCAAGGAGGAGACGATGCTTGCGCTCTGAGACACCATTCTGAGCATGAGCACCAGGACAAGAGAACCGAGCGAGTGCCCTACTGAGCAAGGAAGCTACGCAGGTAACGAGAGAGGTACTCACCAGCAGAGTCTGCACGAAAAACACGAATAAGAGTGGAGAACTGTGTGCGAACCATAGTGGCAAATTGTTTATAGATAAGGCCTCACTACGAGAAGACATGAAATATATCCAAGTGTGGCGAGAGAAATCATCTATAAATATGATATAATATCGATGACCCCCTTTTAAAACAAAGGGAGCCAGACCCGAAACATCCGAATGAACAAGATCAAATGGACGCTGACACTGACTCACTATGTGGATAAAGAAGCTGAATCTGTTTACCTAACTTACGTACGACAATCTAAAGACACGCTCTCGAGACAGACTTTAAGGTCACGACGAACCGAAGACGACAGACGAGATCCACACAGATGACCAAGACGGTAATGCCACTGCTAGAAAGAGCTGGTAGACGGAGTGGCCGAAGCGGAGAGACTGGTGGCGACGGTGGCAGCGGAAGGAAGATGAAGCCAGTCAAGCTCCCACAGACGCTGTGAGTCAAGGCACCGAGGGCCAGAACCAACCAGAGCTCCCGTGTGGCGGTTCTGAACACAAGTCAGAGTCGAGAATGACCCAACAACCAAGGCCAGTAATCTGCCCAGCAGAAAAGCTGCACGATAAGGCGAGGAACATGAGCAACAGAAGGAACATGGAAAGATGAGTTGCTAA
Organism: Phyllostachys edulis; assembly: GCA_036346405.1. Lineage (NCBI taxonomy): Eukaryota > Viridiplantae > Streptophyta > Magnoliopsida > Poales > Poaceae > Phyllostachys > Phyllostachys edulis. The sequence continues at coordinate 61,553,877 of CM070561.1, read as the reverse complement.
GAGATCCTCGACCAGAGACAGAAAGAGAGGTACCATCAGCAGTAAGAACACTAACAGGAGAATCAAGAGGTGTAATGAAAGACAGAGTGGAAGAATCAGAAATCATGTGAAAAGATGCTCCAGAATCAAGAATCCACGGAGAGGTACCTGACTATGTAGGGGGTGGTTTTGAGAGTTCAAGAGTCGATGTGAGCGTAACCCGCAGAACTCCGCCGAGGAGAACTGAAGCGGCAAGCAAAGGCCAAAGTCCGCTATCTCCTACTCAGTGAAAGAAGCTGCTGAAGGAGTCGATGCAAACGTCGATGTAGAAGCACCAGTGCCAGTGCTAGTAGAAGAACAGCGTAAAAGATGCCGTTGCTTCTTATAGCACTGGGACTCAATGTGGCTAACCTTGTCGCAGCAGGAGCAGTGAGGACAGCCACCGCCAGATGGAGGGCGCTGTGGTAGCCGCTGGAGGAGGCAATGTGCTGAAGCGTGGAGCAGTCGGTGTAGCAGGTGGATGAGCGGCAAGCACGAAGGGAGTGGCATCAGACCAGCATCACTCAAGTGAGTCTCCTCTACGCGTATCTCGGTAAAAGCCTCAGGAGAGTGACACGAGGGTGGCATGCAAGGAGCTGGGCCCGCCGCCGAACTCGTGACGGCGAGTAAGGAAATCGTAGACACGCTGAAACTCCGTCAAGACGCATACCAGCAAAGACGAACAAGAGCGGCAACAAGAAGTCGCGGAGAGAGTCCAAATAACGCCAGATGGCAGAGCTCGAGCGTAAAAGCGCCAACGAGCATCAACTCGCAAGAGAGTGCTCTGGCGCACCACGGACAGTAGAGGGCATCACCAGAGGGCTCAGAAGGCCGACGAAGGTGAGTCCACATCCGAGAGCTAAAGGAGTCCCACAACCTCGTAAGAGAACCGAGGTCGACATCGGCGATGAAGATAGCAAAGCAGACCGGCCGTCGTCGCACCATCGTGTAGGCGGTCACGATCCTTATAGGAATCGAGCCTCTTGGTAGGCAGAGGCGATTTCATCATCGCGAAGGCGAAGCGTTTTCTCAAGACCGGCTTTGTCGGTCGCCGTCGGGGCTACACGCGACAGCGAGGCTCCGTCGAAGGAGAAAGGCAAGGCGGGCATGTGACATCGCCAGAGAGGATGCCCCAGAGACGAAGACCACGCATGTGGATGCGCATGTGAGACACGAAGTCGGTGTAATTAACACCATCGAAGATCACCGGTCAGCGAGGAACGAAAACAGTGCCCATTGGTAGGCGGCGCTGGACGGCGCAACGACCAAGGCAACGAAGTCTAACAGACGGCGCTGGACGGCACGGCGGTTAGAACATTTTTTTTTACAGGGCCGTTCTCTCTCCTTTTTACCAAGCCATCCACACTCAAAGGCTCACACGATAGAACTAGGAACTAGAACCCTAGTTCCAAAGAATTTCAAGCCAAGCGTGCAATGCATGGAAAGCGGAGCCGAGCCAAGCAAAATGAAGGACGGCAAGGAGTAGCCCCCGAGCTAAGGCAATGGCGGCAAGTGGAGCAACTTCAAGCGAGAGCCCCCGAAGCGATTTACGACGGCGCCCGAGCCGAGGCGGAGAACTGTGATTTACACGATCCAAGCGCGGGTGGTGCTTGAGCGACGTCCAATGCGAGGACCCGGGGGCGGCACGATCTAGCGAGTGGTGCCCGAGGCGACGTGCAGCGCGAGGAAGAGCCCCCAAGCGACGGCCGATGGCAAAGCCAGGCGGCGACCAGACAAAAACAAACCCTAGATTTGCTCTAATACCATGTTATGAATATCGCTTGTATTTCCAGGGGGCCAAAGGGCCAGTATATATATATAGAAAGTACAGGAGGTGAATATGCAAATAATCCTTCATAACAATGGAGAATAACACACTATATATATATATATATATATATCTAACAATAATCACAATTTCGCTTAGAGAAATGCACCTATATCATTTGTTCAACAACCACTAGTAATTCAATTTATTCAATCCAATTACCTCAAATAATCCAAATCACACATCCACAACTCTTTGGTTAAAGTAATCCATCGATATTGATTTCTCATTGGCCACCAATAATCCAATTAAATGCTTCATGCTTCACACATTCTCAGTGATCCAATCAATCAACCAATATTATCCAATTCACAATCGTCGTCTCGAATGGATCGATGTGCCAATATCAAATGGTCAACAACCACTAGTAATCCAATTTGTTCCACCAAATTCCACACGAATTCAATTAACCTAATCAATCCAAATCACACATTCACAAGTCGTTGGTTAAAGTAATCCACCGACTTCGATTTCTCATCGACCACCAATAATCCAATAAATTTTAAACGCTTCACACATTCTCAATGATCCAATCAACCCACCAAAATTATCCAACATTATCCATCTCAATCACCATCTTGATTAGATTGACACGTCACGCGACTATATTGGTTGTTCAACAACCACTAGTAATCCAATTTATTCCACCAAATTCTAGATGAATCCAATTACCCCCAAACTAATCCAAATCACACATCCTCAATTCCTTGGTGAAAGTAATCCACCAATATCGATTTCTTATAGGCCAAAAATAATCCAAATAAAATTTTAAAGCTTCTCTCATTTTCAACGATCCAATCAACCCACCAATAGTATCCAACATTATCCTTCTCACAATCACCATCTCGAATAGATTGAGATGCAACTATATCAATTTCTCAACAACCACTAGTAGTCCAATTTATTCCCCCAAATTCTAGATGAATCCAATTACCCCAATTAATCCAAATCACACCTTCTCCACTCGTTGGTTAAAGTAATCCAATTCAGATTTGAATAGTTCACACATTCTTAATGATCCAATCAATCCACCAATATTATCCAACATTATTCACCATCTGGATTAGATTGATGCACCTATATCAGTTGTTCAACAACCACTAGTAATCCAATTTATTCGACAAAATTCTAGATAAATCCAATCACCCCAATTAAACCAAATCACACAATCTCAACTCGTTGGTTAAAGTAATTCACCAATATCGATTTCTCATTGGCACCAATAATCCAATCAAAATTTTAACGCTTCACACGTTCTTAATAAACCAATCAATTCACCAATATTATCCAACATCATCCATCATCTCAATTAGATTGATGCGCCTATATTAGTTGTTCAACCACTATTAATCTAATTTATTCCACCAAATCTTAACGAATCCAATTACCCAAAGTAATCCAAATCATACATTCTCAATGATCTAGTTAACCCTACAAAGATTTAACATTTTACTCATCCTCAAGGATCTTATTAATCCACCAAGATTCCACTTTCCACAACTCAAATAGTCAACGCATATCCACAATTACACCTTCAATCACTACTCACCATGTAATTCCCTTGGTACCATCCAATTTTCTTAGGTCTTAACTCAAAGGATATCATATACAATCAATTCATCCCTCAAGTCACATAACATGACATTCACTACGTTGGACTACTTCTCGACCAAGTTTACACATACACATCAGATTACTTGTTTCTTGCGCAACTAAAAAAAGGACTATCTACTATTTGATCTAGTATCGTAAAAGATAAGGGAAAAATACATGCACCGACTAGTTAACCTAGTTGATCCGTATCAAAAACGTTCACTTCTAATGGGTCTGCTGAGACTGATGGTGTGTCCTGAGTTGGTCTATTATTATCCTTGGATGTATCTCAAGTTACTCTTGTTTAAACCTGATCTAGTGATATTATGCCTGTAGACTTGTCTTGGGAAAGATACAAGCACCTCGAAGTTAGTCAACCCCCTCATCAATTCTTTATAACACCCTGGCCCAAAATCCGTTCAATGCTTAGCTCATCGTGGGGCAGACCCACACACACATGGCACCCCATTTACACTTTCATCATTGCTTCGTGTAAAAAAGTTAACCCAAGGGTACTACGTTTGGACCTAACAGGCATTATATATTACTACAACTAACTTTAGATAAGCAATGTGAGACTAATCCCACCACACTAACTCCACATGGACCGTACTACGAGCAGGCCGATGTATTACATTCTTGGAGGACAATTCTTGTCCAATTCAAGCACCTTTTTTATGCCTGTAACTTTTATTGTCCAGTGCAATGCTTATGGCGACTTGCTAACAACTTAGAATCGAGAGACGAGGGAAAGTAATAGGATAGCTTTGTACTCCCTTCATTTGAATTTAGTCGTCATTTTAGCCCGTCACACAAAGAATAAGGTGGTATTTAATTCTTCATTTTGTAACATGTTTACCCGAAAAATGCAAAAACCGCATACATTTAGGCAGATGTACTATCCTAGCCCTCTAAAGGGCTTCGAGATTTGTGCAAGGATATTGCAATGATTAGAAAATGAGATGGTTCACATTTTGAATGTTTGCATCTCTGAGGCATACTTGGTGGTTATGGTACACATACCCAAGGATCCAAAAGCCGGTACCGGGGGAAATCCCACCGGGTGGCCGGTAAAAAAAAACGATCGGTTACCGGTTTTCTCGGGAAAAATCCGGTTGAATTTCGCTTGAATTTGCTTAAAAACCAGCCGAAATTCGAAATTCAAAATTTGAACTTGCAAAACCTTGAAAACCCAGGGATTTTGGATCCGGACTTTCTGGTTATGCTGGGTTATTTTTTCCCAAGACGCGTACCTACATTTACAAGTGGGAAAATCAATCCTATTTAACCCTCTTGATTAATCTTACACATAATTAATGGCAACAAGAATCATAACTCGAAAGCATCTAGTTCCATTGCCAACCATCGAATCAACGAGCAATGTATAGATAGCATGATGCGGAATGGAGGGAGCAATGGAGGGGAGATTTGAAAAATTTTAGGATGGAGGGAAATTTGTATAAGTATTAACTCATCTTGCAACCAATGTGCTTGGGAATAGGTGAGTTGAATTAGAGTAATGGCATTCACACCAACCGGCTTTCAACATGCTCTCTTTGGGTAAACACCACCTAGAAAACTCAAAACAACATCTATTTGAGAACAAAAATAAGTTGTCAAAACGACATGTAAAAAAAGAACAGAGCGAATATGTCCAAAGATTTACAATTCACTACAATCGAGAACAATTCAAATGGATGCCCTTAACTACGAGTTGTATTCTACAAGGCAAGAAATCGACGGCTTGTGCACAACACCACCAAATAAACACATTGTCGACTACGCGTTAACAAAAAACAAAGGGTGCGCCCACGGATAAAAGATGAGATAATTCTTTATTTGCCACTGAAAGTCGGTAAGATCCCTATTATGCCATCACGAAATTGCTCCTCCCTTCATTGTCATTGTATTTCAATTTTCATCCATTTTTTGCCACTTCCGTCCATCTCATCAATAAACTGTTAATTTAGTCACGAAAAGACCAAAATGCCCTTCTCCTTCCTCCTCATCTCTTCTTCAACCTCCCAAGCTGCCCCGAGCTCCAGGCGATAGTGATGCTCGTAGATGGGGGAGAAGCATCGAATCTAGAGCTTGCGGGTGGGTCGTCGCATCCTCTCCAGCTCCCGTCGGCGTTGTTGCCCTCCCTGTGGCCACCTGCCAACCTCCCTAGCTTTGGTCGTCGCTGGCCTCCTGCCCATGGCTCGCTACCACCCTTGGACACGTATCCGACACAGCCCAGTCGGCCCACCTCAACCACCTTAGTGCATAACCCTAGCTCCTCTCGGTCCCAATCCCCGACCTCGCCCCTGTTCCTGACACCGCCTCAGCCTCACGCCTCTCCTCGTCATTGCCGGCTCGCCAGCGCCTCCTCCTCTCCGTGACCAAACAGACAATAGCACGCCACCTCTCGCCGGCCCCCAGGTTAATGGAATTCTGAATTTCTAGTGATGATATTAATATAAACAATTGAACATATCATGAACTGGCTGAAAGAAGAATGAAGAGATGAGGGTTATCTTTGAGAGGTACATATTCCTAGTTTATTTTACACTTTACATAATTTTAGTTTGACATGCATATAGAAAAACAAAAAATAATACATGTGTAAATTATTCTTATTATTTAAATATATATAGCTGTGTCGCCGTATCGGCATTTTTGGGAAAATGGTGAATCCCCGTGTCGACGTATCTGTGTCCGTGCATCATAGCTGGAGAATAATGTCTTGGAAATAAGTTTTGAGCAAAAGTTTTGAAAAATAAAATCTTGAGAACTAAGTTTCGAAAATAGCTCGACATAAGTTTTGGAAATGAGTTTGCATATAAGTTTTGGAAACAAGCTCAAAAATAAGTTCTTTGCGATAAGCTCTGAAAACAAGCATATACGAATAAGCTTTCAAAAAAATAGTTGAAAATAAATTTTGAAGATAAACATGGAAAATGAGTTTCAAGGATATTTTTTTAAAAAATGAGTTTTGAGGATATGGTTTCAAAATGAGTTTTGCAAACAAGTTTCCAAATTAAATTTTAAAGACGAGCTCTCAAAACAAGTTTTATAAATAAGTTTTGAAAATGGGTTTGTCAAAATAAATTTTGAGGATAAGCTTTGAAAATAAGTTCGTAAAAATGCTTTGGCTTTGAAATTGAGGTTTCAAAGAAAAGTTCTGAAAATGGGATTTCGGAGGAAAAAACAAGTTTCGAAGATAAGTTTTTGAAAATAATCTATCGAACCTGAGCTTTTGAAAATAAATTGAGTCCAAGTCGATTTTTTTAAAAAGAAAGGCAGGAGAGCTACTGTTTTGATTAAGTCGAAAAAATATGCTTTGAAAAATAGTTTCGTAGATAAGCTTTGGAAATGTGTATCCAAAGTGAGTTTTGGAAACACGTTTTGAAAATAAGTTTGACAAAAAAAATTAGAATAGTCATGAAAATGAGTTTTTGAAACATTAGATTTGGGGAATATAATATTATATATTTTTCTTAAATCTTTGATATAAGTCTTGAAAACAAGTTTTCAAAATAAGTATAATGTTTCGAAAATAAGCAAAGGTAATGTTGGAAAGTACGCCTTGAAAATAAATGTTTTAAAATAGGATAAGTTTCAAAAGTAGTTTCTGAAAATGATATTTGAAAATAAGCCTTCGGAATAATTTGGAATAAAATTTGAAAATACGTTTTGGATGTCAACTTTGAAAAGAAGGAAACAAAAAAGCAATTGTTAGAATAGAATTAAGGGTAAGGCGTCAAATGTAAAGAGGGGAGAGTATAGCAATAGAACTTTTTTTTGCCTAGATTTCATCTTTGAGGATATGTTTTGTAAATAAGATTTTGAAATTAATTCCTAAAAATAAGTTTTTGAAATTAAATATTAGAAATTCAGTTTTTTTGTGAATAAGATTTGAAACCAAGTCTTTAAGCCATCTAGGCCAATGGAGATAGGTCCAGGAGGAGAAAGGATGAGAGAGGAGTAGGGCCAACGGATGGTGCGGGTGGCCGAGACGGGCCAAAGGAAAGGTTTATCACTTTGGGATTCTTTTAGAAAATAGGAAAAGCATTTTTAAATTGAGGGAAAAATCTCTGAATATCTCAAACATTTTTGAAAAGGCACAAAGATATAGTTTTATTTTTTATTAAACTTAGGTTAGTTACAAAAGGGAAAGTAAAGTGAGGGAAAACATGATAAAGCATGCATTGCCGAAAAGGGAAAAAGGTAAGCCACAACACCTGTGCATGTTCTGGTCCTAAATGATTTGGTGCATCAAGGTATGTAGTAAAAATACTAGAAGACAAGTCATGCCAATAACACACTCACAAGTCATGCCAATAACACAGTCAGTAAACAGATTAACCAGGACAATACCCACTCCAAGTTTGCTCGGACAAAAAAGATTTAGTACTAAGAGAAGGAAATAATGTGTGTTATCATGCCAATTAGCACTAAATACACACATTGGGCACTGGCTATGGCTAGCAGTTTTTGAGAACCAATAAGGCCAGAATATGAAGACATAAATGTTATGGAACTAAAATATTGGTCAACAGTATACAGTGAAGAACAACAAAGATTCATTGTGCACTGCCAACAACCAGTCGGAGTAAAAATCAAGAGAAGAAAAGGATTAAATAAATCAATTTACCTTCTGTAGTGAAACCCATCAATAGGCCATGCATGGCAGGAAGACTGCAAGATATGTTCTCTACAACATAATGAAGACCTTGGCATTAAAGTGGAGCAGGTACAATGTGCATCTAGCCCTGAAATATAAGAAAGTATGCCACTGAAGTAAGATAAGGCAACATTCAAGAAAAAATCAGAAAATAAGAAGGGTTGTCCATCATAGCAAACTTCCTTTATGAAGAAAGCAACCTTCAACAGTAGGTTCATGGGCTAAAATTGGAGCACCATCATTAGAAAAATGAGTCCGACACAAGTGGCCAGCTCTAAAACCAAGTTTGGAAATATCTTCTTGAATTATGCAACAGCATCCATGTATTGATTTTCCCAGTGTTGATTGATCATTTTGGCCAAAACAAGCCTTCCCACATTGACAGCTGATTTTGGCAAAAGCCCTCAAACTTTTATGTGTGCATACGTCATCTACACATGCAAAAGTACTGTGTCCCCTGGCCTGCACAAAATGCTTTGAGCATCAATTTTTTAAAAAAAAGTAAAGAGAAAAAACAGCCATTTTGGTGCTTGGTGGTGGTGATGATGCGAGTGCAAGATCAACTCACCATTTTATCGTATAGACAGGGAACCCCAGTCTCAGCTTGTGCAACCTGATGGGATTTATCAGCCACATGATTGCAACTCCTGCAATTTGCAGGACATGAAACTCCAGCACAAATCTTGGCGATTCCAGCATTAGGTTGACTAGGCAGCAAATGCGACAGCCAATCACCATGGATTAAAGTTTCCTGACTATTTGACTGAGGTACATCCTGAGGAATATATCCACTGGAAGGCACTGCAAGAGACCTGTCATCTGATCTCCTTTTCGTATGAATAGTGGTTGGGGCCAACTTTGAATTATTATTGTTAGCCCTTGGCTCAACTTGTCTACTTGCAATTTTTGAATGATCGGAACTGCATGCAACATCCAGAGCCTTAGGAAGGTAATGCTCATTACTGTTGAGAATATCGTCAATGGATTCAGATGTACCACTCCTCTCAAGATGCGAAAGAAATAATGAGATGAATGAATTCTTGGCTGCATCATCTGTAAGCTCATCACCTTCAGAACGATTGATGCCATTAGCAACTTCAAGTGATTGTTTCTTATTTCTTGTACCAAATGGTGGTTCAGTATGTTCCTCTATACTTTTGTTGACCTTGCTTGTTTGCTTTGGACAAGGATCTGCACCAAATGGTCATGGTATCATATGTATATTGCAGGGAAAAAAATGCTCTCACTGGCAGCGCACATGCAATGAAGGATCAAGTCAGACGTTTCTTTTATGGTGCTCTAAATCAACGCAAGTTTCTATTGCCATTATCAATATTAAATTTCTTATTGTATCTTTGTCGTTTACAATGTTCACCTAGGCGCTAGGCGGCCGGATGGCGCCTACGCGGAGCCTAGGCGCCACCTAGGCGGCCGATTAACAAACGGAGAGGGGAGGGGAGGGGAGGAGAGAGGGGACCTTGGAAATTGGCATGTTCGATGGAGGCAACGAGATGGCAAGGTGAGGGGAGGGGGGCAGCAATGGCAGTACCTATTGGATGGAGGTCGATTTGGGCGGCAGAGTAGCGGAATCCGGTGGTGGGGAGATGGAATCTGGTGGTGGGGAGGCGGAATCGACGGCGAGAGATGGCGAGGAGGCGGAGCCCTGACTGCCGGCGGCGGTGGCACCAGCGCAGGTGGAGCGGCAGTAGCTTCCCAACGAGGCAACCTCCGTGCTCTCTCTGCTTCTCCATGCGGCGACTGTGTGGGGGAGAGAGATGAAATCCTAAGAAAGGGTCTTTTGAGGCAATTAGATGGGCTTTTGTTGGGCCTGGCCTCCCAAACAAGGCTAGCCCATCTGCTACCCTTGCCTTTGCCTTGCTTGTGCCTTGCCTACACCAAAACATGCCGCCGCCACCCCTTGCCTCTGCTGCTGCCATTGCCTTAATCAACACCACCACAGCACCTCCTCGGCTCCTCCTCGACGGCGGTGAAGACAGGCAAAAGCAGCCGGCGGTGAAGACATGCGACAGCGATGGGGAAGGCCATATCGAGCGACAGGGAGCTCGATTCGGCGTCGGCGAAGGCCAGTTCGGTGTCGGCGAGTCAGAATCGGCAGCTATGGCGACAGCGACAACATAGGAGCAGAGAGGTTTGCGGCCGGAAAAACCCTAGCTCCATGCTGGCTTGCTTTTATACCCCATCCACTCCTCAAATTTTTTTTTCTCCGCCGTCCTAGACCGCCTCATCCCGCCTCGGCAGCCAAGGCGATTGTCGTGCCGCCCGCGCCTTGGACCGCCCCGGACGCCTTGGAGTGCCTAGGAACGCCTAGGCGAGTGGCCGCCTAGGCACCCAACTAGGGCCCGGCGCGGCGGCCAGCCGGCGCCAAGTGCCTAAGCGGCCACCTAGGCCGATTTCGTGAACACTGGTCGTTTACGCACTTCAGCACTACTATAACAAGGTCTTGTCATGGCTATGCGTACACAAAATTACTGATGACCTATTAGTAGTTATTCCAGGTAATTTCTACCCTCAATTGGCAATGCATAGAGAAAATAACGAAACAAGACTAAAAAGGGACAAACTCACTTTGAATTATCAATGGCAGATGTGACTGAGATTTCTGAAAATCGATTATTGTTGACTGCACCAATGGAAACAGGGTAGTCATAGATTGATGATAAGATGATTGCCCAAGCTTCAAATCAGTGTTTGAAGCACTGCCCAAACTGTCTTGAAATATTTTCTGGGGAAAATCAGACCTGCATGCCCTGCTATCATAGCTCAAAACTCCTGTAGAACTTGGCCCAGGAATACGAAACGAGGCATCAAAGTTTTTCTCCAAAAGGTTTGCATAACTATGTGCCAAATGATTTCCATTGTGATTCCCTCCCATGTTTGCTGTGAAATATGGGCTTCCACTTGGCCTGCTAATAGGGTTTGGGTTCACTGCATGAATAGTGTGGTTTTTAGCAAATCCTAAATTTATTTCAGAATTCTGCTGTAAAGCAGAGTTCTTTGTAAAAGCTTCATGAACATCTACACTCTTTCCGTAGTACGTTTCATCAGGCTTATTCACTAGCTTCTCAACACTAGTGCACCATCCACCCTCATTGCACAGATCATTGGAATAAACTGGTTTGTTTATAGATCCAGTGATTTTCCCATACCCACTCAATAACGCCATTTTTCCCATACTACTGTTTCTTGTAAGGAGACTTTTCAGCCTGTATTCTTCTGTAGAAGAGTCCATACAGTCCCATTCTGGCCAGTCCCACTTAGTGTCAGCAGTAGATGCTCCAACCTAGATGTAAACAAAAAGGGAAAAGAATGTTATGGCAGCTCTGTGTACATGTCTGAAGTAAAGGTTGCTGATAACTGTCATATGATTGGGACATGCTGGAACTGCATATGTGAGGAAAATGTATTTCACTAAGCTTTGTTTTGTTCATTAAAAAAGTACAATACTAGCGAGATGGGACAAGATAGGGAGATGCGTATGAAGATATCTGAAAGAAAAAGGTGGATGAAAAGGGTGCAAATAGGGAGTCAACAAAAGGGGAGTTGTGGTCACTTTTTTCTATCATGTAAAGAACATGCCATGTGAGAGGAATAGTAGTTGTGGGTTACCTATCCCTGATGAATAATTTGTTCTGGATCCTAAAGGTTATTGTTGCAGTGAGAATTGCCATGATTTTTGGAATTTTGAATTTACAAGGCCTCAGTTGTTGGCTAAAATAGAGAAGAATTATAAAATTTATACATTTAAGTGTTACCACAGCCTACAATTACTGCTATTGCCCAGAATACAATGCAGAAGATATTATTAGAAATATCCTTCACTGTTTTTTGCCACTACTGCAGGTAATATGTAACAGACAACTGCCAACCATCTTTCATGTAATCAGCCTTACTTGCCATAAGATAGATGCATTCAAAAAAGAGAACTACACTATTTCTGGTTGCTAATACGCAAACAACGGCAATTAATCACTTTGTAACTCACATCAAACTGCATACTTACACACATAACACAACTATCATTGTACCAAGTGCCTGTTGGTTAAATCCTCTACAGTCATTAGGGCCTAAAATCACATCGTATGTGATACATCCAAGGATACAAATCTCGGAACCGGAGAAAAAACCGCCCGGCAACCGGTTACCGGCCGGTACCCGAAAAAAAAGGTCAAATTTCGAATATAGAAAATTGAATTGGGCATGTTTTAAACCCGGTAACCAGAATGGTTACCGTCCAAAACTGGAAAACCTGCTATCAAAACCGGAAAACCCGCTACCAAAACCGAAAAATTGAATTGGGGATGTTCTAAAAAATGTTGGGACTTGCTCATACAATAATTCGAGCATATTTAGCTCACAGCCTCATACAATAGGTAATCTAGCACAAAAAATGCCTAAACCAACCTAGGAAGTGCATTATGTAGTCATAAAATTAAATTTAAATTTAAAAAAATTCGGTCGGTTTTTTTCGTCTCGGTTCCCACCGGTTTTTCCGGTAACCGCCAGTTTTTTTTCCTTGGATACATCATACATCACAATTCACAAGTTTTGCAACTAATTCACATTGTCCAAAAGGTAATTAGTTCCAACTTCCAATTACTTACCATCTATCTATATATCTATATCTATATATACGGTAGCGCTATTTAGCGCTCGCGCGCTTAATAGCTTATTCTGCGCGTAGGCCACAGCATAGGCCACGCGACGCGCCAGCCCACGATCCCCCCGCGTCCCCTTGGAACTGACAGTAAAACCTACACGCCGCACATGTCTTTTACTGCATCACTATAAGAGATTTACTGTCACGCTGAAGCCCATGATCCCCCGCCTCTGAATCGACAAGAAACCGTGCGCGCCGACGTGTCGCTTATCGTCGCTATAAGAGATTTACTACCATGCTGAGTCCAGAGGGCATGGGTGGAGAGAGAAGCGTGTGTTAATTGCAAACTTTAAACTACAAATATCTCCTAAACCATTTATGTTATTTACAATCCGTTTGACACGTTTTGCTGGGGAAAAAAGTGCTTAACAAAAAAGATCCATGATAAGTATGTTTTAATGTTGTAAAAAAATTTACTGCGCCGAAAATTCGGATTTACTATACCTAAAGCCAATCAATTGCTGCATGACTGCGTCGTATGAGCGCAACGCAACCGACCGTAAAACCACGCGTGTGCCCCTCAATCCACCACCTCACCACCTATTCCAATGTCCCACCTTTTACTACAGCACTTAAAAGATTTACTGCGACCTTATTGTGCCTTTCACTGCAAATATCCTTGTGCTTTACTACAACACTACAAGAGATTTACTGCAACCTCATTATGTCTTTTACTGCATCATTACTAAAAGATTTACTGCGACATCATTGTGTTTTTTACTGCAACCTCCTTATGTTTTTACTGGAGCACTACAAAACGATTTAATACGACTTCATTGTGCCTTTACTGCAACACTACAAGGGATTTTACTGCGATCTCATTATGTCTTTTACTGCGGCACTACAAAAGATTTACTGTCACGCTAAGCGCAGAGGGCGTGGGATTGTGACCCTAAGGAAAAAACGTTCGCTTCGGTGTGATGAGGTAGCAAAAAGGATATCACAATTACTTTTCTCACCATTGCAAGTTACTATCGCACGTGTGCGGATCGTGTGACCGTGTCCCAAAAAAAAAAGTACACTATAAGATAGTCCGACAATAAAAATGGTATTAGAATTACGGTCACATACACTATCTATTACTGTCGATATGAACAGAACTCCTACGTGGTAATCTGACAGTAAAAATGGTGTTATATTTACTGTTACACACGTTGCGTTTTACTTCCGATATGAGTGGCGTGTGGCGTGTGGCGTGCGAGGTTTCTAGCCCAAAACCACTTTTTATATCAAAATTTGTGTACATACGTCTTTTATATATAAAAAAAGGTTATATAACAAAAATAAAGGGCTCCAATGAAATTTTTTCAATCAAGTTGCATTGGAATATCTTATGATTGGTATTTAAGTATACTGGAAGTGATAAAGTATAATATGTTCGTTTAAGTGGTATATTGGAAGTGGGAGTACGTACTCCCAGGAGTACCATACCATTTTCCTATATATATACTTCTAGGAGTACGAAACGGGTGTCCTATATATATATATATAGACACAGCTAGATCTAATACTCACCCCTATGCAGTATTTGAACCATTGTGCGATAGTCATGCCATTCTCCATGTGGACAATTTCACCAGCTTTTTCTGTTGGCCCTCCTGCATGCTGCAACAAACGTATTCAAGCGCATAATTTTTATTAGTAGGAAAAATTCTGTGAGTGGCTAAATGGATAATAAGCATAACAGTTAGCACAACAATCATATAGTACCTCGCAGAACTTAGCTACAGACATTCTCAACCGATGACACAAGCAAAGAACTCCAAAAAGCCCCCCTTCACCCACGAAGAACTCTCCACCTATTTAAATGCCAAGAACATGTCAGAAGAACGTTTGGGTAAAAAAAAGAATATAAGTTAAGTGATCATATTTGTTTTAGGAAACAGCATCAAGAGATTGACAAAAGTATGCAAACTAATAATCAATCCCAACTTTTCTCGTTTCCACTAGACTTACTGCTAATCAAATGCTGGTGGTGGGAATATAGTTTCCAAAGATTAGCTAATTGGCTGTGATGTTTAATATTAAATGCCTGTGCACAAGAGATCCATCACTTTGGAAACCTCTGTCTAGTCAATCAAACCATTTTTTTGCAGCTAATGCAAAACAGTAATGCCGTCATCACGTGCTATACCAGCAACAAATAGAAATCTTTTATTTCCATGGGTGTAAAAAAACTTTTGATCACACCCTTCTAATTTTACGTAGTTCAATGGCTGGGTCTCTATTTGAGGCCATTACAGATACATGTTTTGGAAGGGGTAAAAATGCTTACTGTAACTTTCTAGCCATTCAATGACTACCTCCCCATGACCCAGTGGAAGTCAAATTAGGTTGCAGATAGTATTGCAAGTTGAACCCACCAACATTCAGACAGGAGACGCGGATACGATCCCCAAGAAGCACAGGATGATGACAAGGAAATGATTTGGATGGCAACTTCTGAATTGTGTGTGCACTTGAGTCCTGAAACTGGAAGGTGCCGTGGGATATTCCTGCATGTGACAATTGCCCCAAATAGTTAGACTAAATCCAAGCCAGAATTTTGCCCATCAGGCTGCTACCGTTGAGCTTACTGGAAGTCTGGAACCATACCATCTTTAGCTGACCCTTCTCCTGGAAAAGTACCATGCGCATTCACACTTTTGTTCAGAAATAACGCCCCCAAGGAGGACTGCTCAACGCTGCTGCTAGCTGACAAACCATGCCTCGGATACTTAGGCAGAGGCGCAGTGCTACTAAGCGGAGAAGCGCGAGTAAGATCAATGGTACCAGCAGCATTGCTCGCATTCGGCCTATCGAACAACGCCTTGAGGTCCGGTACATGGTTAACATGGAGATAATTCCCAGGCACATGAGCGAGCAATGTGTTGCTCGGCACAGCTTTCGCAGGTAGACCGGATTGCGAGCTCGACGGATTTGCGACCAGCTGCTGCGGCACTGCCGCCGCTCGGCCACCAGCCACGGCTTCCTGCCCGGCGAAGGAGCGGAAGCGGTAGCGCAGATTGATGCTGTCCATCTGCACACGCACAGTAAAAAAAACGCCATGTGAGTATGTATCTCTATCTCAGCAGTAGGCAACTCTGCGCAGCATCGCAATTTCAAAATGGCGCAGGCCACGGATCCTACGAGCCCCTACGAAATCATCCCCCAAATCCGCGCCCCACTCCCTCGCGAGACGGAGGAGAGGGCTCGGGGATCGAACTCGAGCAAAACCCCTCGTAAACCCCCGCATTCTACGCTCGCGTTCGCAACGAGCAAAACCCCGAAATCCTCACCCGCCCACCCAAAGCCGCGCGGGTACCTGGCTCGGCCGCGGTGGCGGTGGCGCCGGCGCGGGTAGCGGCAGAGGCCACGGCGGTGGCGGTGGCCCCGGCGCCGGTAGCGGCGGAGGCCACCGCGCGGGCCACGCGTCGTCCATCGCTTGGCGCCGCGGCAGCGAGGAGTGTTGGTTACTGGTTACCGCAGCGAGGAAGAGGAGGTAAAAGTGATTTTCGCGAGCGAGCGGTGGGTGAAACTGAGGCGCTTGGGGTGTTGGGTAATTGGGTGTGGGGTGGTGGGTGGTGGGCGACTGGGCGTGTAGTTATGGGGCGCTGGTGTTTGTACTGTGGAGAGAGGAGCGCAGAATAGGCTCCTGTTTTTCGTGCAGCGCTGGGTGAGGTGGTGGGGACGAGGCGCTTTGGTCCGGATTGCTTTCGGTGGTGTTGAGTCAGGTCAGGACTCGGGTGGTCAGGTCAGACGCTGAGAGCCTGAGACGATAGGATTGGCAGAGGCAGGCAGGACGCGGCGCTGTCTCCCTGGACCTCGTCCACTGCTAAAGGTGACGTTTCACAAAGGGAAAAAGTACCATACTTACGCAGCGAGAATACAAATCGGAGTCACACTCTTATTTACTTCCTATCATATGCTCTCACATGCTAGCTCTCTTTTCTCTCTCTCTCCTCTCTCTCTCTCTTTCCACATACCGAACAAGAGAAGAAGAGCCTTCGCGCCCGGCTGACGGCCACCTCGCCTCTGCTCCCCGCCCTCCTTCAACGTCACACATCTGTCAACATGTACATCATTGTCTCCAGTGAGGTAGAGGTCATCTACTTCAATGGCGATGGAAAACAGGTGGTGGCCATGCTGGTAGAGGTGAAAACGGATCAGATACGGACGGATAATAGCTCTGTTATATTTATTTTCATATTTTTTTCCGGATTCGGATACGAATACGAATACGGAGCGAATACGAATCGAAATGAATACGGTCACGAGTATTTTTCGGAACATGAAAACATCTTAAATTGTATGCCAGAAATTAACGAAAACATATAACTAGTTTATTTAATACAAACATTCATGAATTGTTTATATTTTCAGCAACCACACATAACATTGGCACTAGCAAGCTGCATTAACTAGTTCATCATAAACATAACATTTAGTTTACCATATTTAGCTCATAAGTCATAACTCACAAAGTCACAAGTCATCACGCATTCACATTTAGTTCATCACATACATAAAACTTAGTTCACACTAACATCGATCAGGCTGGATGGTTAATCTATACATAAATGACTGTAATAACCCAAAGTATATTACAAAAAATAAAATTAATTTATTATATTTTCTCGAGATTTAAAAGAGTTTTCTTGGTTAAAAAGGAAAAATAAAATAAAGTCAATTATTTAATTTCCTAGTTTTTAATGTTGAAAATAAAATTTATTGAGTTTTCTAGGATTTTATTGATTTAAAGTGAAAAATATAATTGTGATTAGTTTCTTGAATTTTCTAGATTTTAAAAAGATTTTTCGTATTTTTAGAAATTAAAATAATTTATGTGCAAAAAATAAAAACCAACTTTAAGATGAAATTAATTTTATTAAGTTCAAAATAAGTCAAGGAATTTTTTTGATTTTTTCTATAATTGTTGAACCCTGTTTGCTATTTTCTAAAATGCTATTTGATTTGTTGTATATTCTGAAATTCGAAAATCAATTAAAATCTCGTTTTTCTCTTTTGGGCCAAAATCCGCCCTTCGTACTATCCGAATAATCTGTATCCGTATCCGACGAATAACAGGGCTACCGTATCCGATCCGAGACAATACGAATCCGTTTTCGTCCAGATCGGTCAGAAAATATCCGATCAGTTTTCACCCCTACATGCTGGGGACGAGGGACATCTTCGGCGAGGTGAGCGTGCTGAGCGACCGATCGCAGAGCGCCATGCTGTTGAGGCTGAAGCAAGCCACGCTCAAGGAGGCCATGCAGAGCAAGCCCAAGGACGGCGTTGTCATCATCAGGAACTTCCTAAAGGTGACGCATGGTTCAGACTTCACGCTTCGGCAATTTTGTTGCATCACATGTAAGCTAGAGCTGCAGTTGATTATTGCTTCTTTGTGATATGTTGCGTACGTTGGGAAAAAATGTGGCAACCTGTTTTTTTATACGTTGCGACCTATTGAAAATAATGTTTTAACACATTGAAAAGAATGTTGTATACTGTTTTTTGAGATGTTGCGCCATGTTGAAAAAAATATTGCAGATGTAGAAAAAAATATTGCATATTGTTCACGGTGATGTTGCAATATTTTTCAACGCGTTTTTTTCCAAATTTTTGTTTTGATTCTGAGCTTTTTTGAGATGATGTTCACGATGATGTTTCTTTGAGATGATGTTAACGCGTTTGTTCACGTTGATGTTCTTTGAAATGATGTGTATGAATTTTTTATATGTTGCGCACGTTCTGATTTTTGTTGCGTTTAGCACACAACTATGTTGCACTCGGACGTGTGGCGCTAGCGCTCCGACCGTCCTTTCACAAATTATGTTTTTCACTGGGATACTGCATTATTTATTCCAATTGCAGAGGTTGTCACCTGTCTGATGTCTTGTCCAAACATAGTGCTCAAAATAGAGCTATTGAAGATTTTTTTTACTTACTTCACTCGTCTCTGTGTAACATAGTCAGCTCCTTATAGCACCTAGAATTTGAGCCCTCTCCGTGATTCACGACGATTATCTATCGGTCGCGTGTGCACGCGTGTCCCGCAAATTCCTTCGCCTACGTCGGTCTCGCACGTGTGAACCATTCGATCGCACCAACAACCCTCTCGCGCAGGATCGACGCCTCCCGGTTCCTCCCATCCCTTCCTATAACACCCCAGCTCAACACTGAGCCTGGAATGCTACTAAAATTAAACTAAACATAACTAAACTAAGATCAATTACCGATTTCGGCAGAACCTCCTTTGTATAATTAGCTATACTGAGGTTCCATCAATTGATCATAGCAATTAACACTAAACTTAATATTCAGGTTCATTCAGGCATGCAAGATAATCCAATAATCATAAACAAAACTTGCTATTCTCCTTATTACAAATAAACTGAAACATTTAACCAATCATACGCGAATCTCAAACAGGTTTGCTAATTATTAGAATAAAGACTAAATAGTAGACGCCTTAAGGATGAGTGGTAATGAGTGCATCCAAACATCTACTCCCTCCCATGCATGCCGTTCTTGTCAGTTGTACCTAAAACATATCAAAGCAAGTGTGAGCCCAAAGACTCAAAGAAGTATCAACAAGGTTAAAGCTAAAATCGCGATCATAGCATCAATATTCCAAATAAAACATTTCACTAACCATAAACTTCATGCTTATGTAATGCGTCCATGCAATGCACCTTTTAAACTTTGTCTCTTTTCAGTATTTTATCGGTAATGTGAGGTATACATCCGTCGATGTATACCCTTGCCTATGCACCCTGGCATAGGGACCAAGAGCCTATACTCCACAAGTATAGGGACCTATGCCCATCACCATCATGATGGGGACCTCTTTACTCATTGCCCACATTCTGCGAATGTGGGGACCTCAAGCCCGTCATTTACATGACGGGGACCTCAACAGTTCATACTTGGTCACCAAGTGACCAAGACTCAATCATGCTTTGACATGCATATGCACAATGACATCATCTTCCAAATATATGAACTCAACATGTACATAAAATCATGTAAGCACTAACATCATACACAAGAAGCTTTAACCATAACTTGCATTTACCAAGATATATTGTAATTCATCACATTAACATCCATGCATGGCTATTACTAACAAGATACAATCAATCTCAAACAAACAATCATAATTATTCTACAAGTAGAATACTTGCCTCAACAGATGCGAGAACGGTGGACGCCAAGAGGGCGCCGCCAGGATCACGCTCCCACCGAACATAATGATAACCCAAACTAAGACAAGCATTCGGACCAAAAGCATAAATAAGAACACAATTGAACTCGCTAAACTCCCAAGCGTTTCCAATCTTCCAATTTCTACCGATCGATTTGGTGTTCACTGCAGACAGTCAACTTCTAAAATACATAACTTTCTGCTCAGGAGTCAAAATAAGATGTTCTAATACTTTCTGGAAATATAATTAAATTACCTAAATAAACTTAGTTGGGGAGCCCTTCGATTCTGCAATTTATCGCCCTACCAAGCCAATCTACGTAACATCAATTATCACGTCGGGTTCTCTGGACAGTACACTAAAATTATCATTACTTTTGCTACGAAAGTCCAATTCTTACGTTCTTTAGCTTTCTGGAAAGGTGAGGAAATTACCCATCTTTTTTATTATAACGAGATCCTCTAATTTCGTCTTTAACTAATAGATTAACTCAGATTTCTACAGACTGTCAGGATGTTGACAGATTAACAGGACAGCGGCACTAAACAATTCATAACTTTCTGGCCACTAATCGGATTTGGGCGTTCTTGGCGGACACGGAAAGCTAATGACATAACCCAACTATCTCTAAAAGGTTGGATCCCCAGATTTAGCATCTAAAGACATGAAAACCGTCGTCCAATCTGCTGGACAAAACATGATCTATCGACTGTTGATACTCGATCTACCAAACGAAATCAATTGCAACTAAAACACATCAACCAGCGAGGGAAACTCGATGTTACCCTTGAAGAATCGCAGGAAGATGATGAACTCGCCCCGCGAAGATAATCTTCTCCCCTCACCTTCTTCTTCCTCCTATGGTCGGCAGCGGGCAGCACCTTTGGCTGGCGGCAAGGAGCGGCATCGGAGGAGAGGGGCGTGCTACAGTAGTCGTGCTACAGTGGTGGCGGTACTGTAGCTACAGTGCTTCTAGGTTTCCCCCTTCCTTTTATTGGTGGCCGGCCCCTCATGGGCTTCCTGGGCCAAGGCCCGAGGCCCAAGTTGCCGAAGAACTGCAGAAACCCCCCCTTTTTATGTCTAATTTCTCTTTTGAACGCTTTCTTTCGTAGAATAAATTGGAGTATTACATTAAAACCCTCTCTTTCTCCTGTTCAATCGCTTTGCTAAAAGAAACATTCTCCCGATTTAATTATTCTCTCCCGATTTATTTTTTGGGGTATTACACTTCCCCTCCCTCAACTCCCTCCCGCCGCAATTTCTCTTCCCAATGTCGCCTCCACTTTACCCGCGTCGCCCCCCTCGCTGCCCTCATCCACCTCCTCCTCCTCGGCCGCATCCACGACACCGGATCCCCCTTCCCCGACTCCTCCCCGCTGCCATCTAGCTGCGCCGTCCCCACGCTGGCTTCCTCCCTCTCTTGCCCTTCGCCCTCGTCGCCCCCGCCACTCACCTCCTCCCCGTCGTCAGCTCCTCCTCCCCTTCGCCTGCGCCACCCCACCCCCCCTTCGCCTGCGCCGCCCCTCCCCCGACCACCCAGATTCATTTGTCGCGCTTCCACATAGCCAAAATCGCTTTCCCTTCCTACTGCACCGACAGCGGGCGACGCCTTGCGTTTGCCTTCGCCATCGTGGCCATCACCGCCATCACAAATTCGCCGACACAGGCTAGGGCACGGTCAGAGAGGAGCCTTCCTTTTATGACAGAGATGTACGCGACGTCCTCCACCGGTCTAGCTCCGAAACCTAGCTCACTATATCCTCTGTGCGGGGAGGGCGAAGGCATCGGGGCAATAGCTGAGGGCGTGGGGCGGGGCCTACCGAGGTGAGGGGTGGCGTAAGAGAGAGGAGACGACGGCGAGAGAGGATAGTTGTTGCCTCATCAGCCAAGCCCTGGAGGTCAGTGGTGGCGGACAAAATCCTCAGCGACGACGGTTTCAAGGTTGCTGCTGGTAGACAAGCTCCACCAGGTCGCCTATGTAAGCTCCATCCAGCCTGTCGTCGAGCTCCACCAAATCGTCTCCATGGCTTCACCATCGCCAATCCTCGTGCCTCATAGGCAGAGATGCTGATTGGGAACAAAAGCCGCTAAGGGTGCCAATTTGGTTGACGAAACTCATGGTACATGTCTCCTCTTCCTTTCTTTGATGTACTGCATAAACTTTTTGTCCTACCAATAGTGCATGGTTCCATATAGGTTGTCGAGCATGTCGATGAGGGTGTGGAAGAGTGGAACAACAGGAAGCCTCCAGTGTCAATGCTGGTCTGTTTCAATGCAGATGACCTGAGGAAGCAAGCTGAAGCTTCCAAAGAAAGATTTCGCCAGGTTTCACCCAACTTTCCTACTTTGGTTCTTTTGTAATAGACTAAGACTATACTAATGTTTGCCCAACTCATGATATAGCTATTCTTATCATTGAAATGAACTGCCTTTCGGTAGAAACTTCATTCACCTCTCCTCTGCAGCTCATGTCTTCCAAATCTTCCATGTCTTTTTTTTTGCTATGGTTTGCTTTTCGATCTAGGTGTCATTTCTATCGACAAATGCATTGGATCAACACAGATTCATGTATGCTTCGTTTATTTCTATTTTCGTTACAATACGTTGATTGACACCGTGGTGATTGATCAGTCTTTATGACGACGATTGATGTGTTGTGATTGCATAGCGCTTTTCTTTTACAATGTGTATACATTTTTACCAGTTGTCTCGATGATTGATGTGTTGTGATTGCATAGCACTTTTCTTTTACAGTCTGTATACGATTTCGCCAAGTGTCTCTATCTACATAACCCATCTGTTACCGCATAGCACAGAACATTCCTATTTTTTGTGCCAATCTAAAGTCATGAACTCTGCCTTTGTGGTAGGTTGCCTAAATTACTTCGCCTATTTTAGACGTGCATGTGATAGGAGTTTACTATTTATCCTAACAAAAGAAAGATGCACAATTATTTGCATAACATAACATCTACACACTAAAAGTTGTTAAGGTATGTCCAGGCCTTTTTTTGCCTAATCTAAATTCACGTGCTCGGACTTTTGTGATAAATTGCTTGAATTAGTTCAACTATTCTCAAAACGCAGGTGATAGGAGCTCACTGTTGATCTTAGCAAAAGAAAGATGAAGAATTATTTACATAACAGAACATGTGCACACTGAAAGTTGTAGAGGTATGCCCATACAATTTTTAACATTTGTTGTACTGTTATTTTCATACAGAGTTGTGTTTCACACTATAAAAGTTCCAAAAAATGCTTGCTTACCTACCCTCTCTGTGGTTGTTTTGTCACCCCTTATTTTCTTTTCTTTTTTTACCTTACAGCAATCAGCAAAAGCCAGTGGTTGAAGCCACTCTGGTTTTAGATGCTTAATGACTCCTCTACGAGATCGGCCAAGGTAGTTAGTCCATTGTTTTTCCCTCTCTGGTTACTGCAGTTTCAGTAAGGTTACCTTACATAAATGGACCAGCCAAAAATCATGCCGTTGTGAGTATAGTAGTTTATTGCCACGATATTGTCATAAGGTGTGACTGGATGCCATGGTTACCTTTAGCTATTATGCCATGCATCAACCATTTAGCATTTTGTTCTCCAGACTTGTATGTGCACTCGATCGAAGATGATTATGCTAATATATGTTTCCCACTTAACAATTACAACTATAAGAAGTAGGTAAGGTTGTAATTCATCTAGAACTTCGGTTAAGAATAGTTTCTTTTTTTGCACTTAATTGTTGTACTCTGTAATATGTCAGTACATTAAACAAAGTTTAGCATAGGTTCATTCCTGTTTGGATTTTCTTTGTTATCGGCCTAAAGATGATCAGTTATTTTCCACAAAACCATCACACAACTTCATACGATAAAATACATATAGTCGTTTGTTGGATTAACTGTTTGCTAACGGTATACAAAGACACCACACTAAAATTCTATGAAAAAATGAGTAGGCTAGCAACTGTTGTAGAGGGTATATGCCCAAGAGTGGCTTCTAGCCTTTGCTGATGATTGGTTTCATATGAATGAAAAGTAGCTACATTTTTTCCGCTTACCTAATCATTTATTAGGAAACTCTGGATTTTTACATGTTATTAGCCTGTGTCCTTTTCAGATGCCATTGGTACCGGCTAAAGATTTGCTTAGACTTCATAGTCAAATACTTTGCCTAAAAAGCCGTCTAAAATTTTAGGCTTGTGTATTGTAATCAAT
The DNA here is from genome assembly GCA_036346405.1 of Phyllostachys edulis. Classification (NCBI taxonomy): domain Eukaryota; kingdom Viridiplantae; phylum Streptophyta; class Magnoliopsida; order Poales; family Poaceae; genus Phyllostachys; species Phyllostachys edulis. The sequence goes on along the minus strand of CM070561.1, from coordinate 61,529,693 downwards.
TAGAAAGGTTATTGGTCCCCCAATTAGAAACCTAAATTTGCTGCCTGATCAATATGTGGGTGGTTGATTTTGCAGTATTTATATGTTGGTAATGGCTCTCTGTTTGGTATGGTTAACCATTCTAAAATATCTCGAAAAATACTAATCTTCATGTAGCATATTAAACCATTTGGCTGTTCTTGTATGTTCTTACTCAGCGTGGAGCTACTAATAGTCCGTACAACATGTTTTTTTCTTTTTCTGTACTTTGTATCGATGTAGCTATGCATGTTGCCTTTTTATTGCCTGTTGAATAAAAATGGGAGCAAAATTCTTATCCTCTACAACACACTCACCAAAATCAATTTCATCTTAATGAATGTTCTTTGCTTTCTGTTATCTGCTTGATAGATGTACACGTGCAGTTGTGCTGTGAAGGCTTCAAAATATTAGTTTTGTGCTATGAATACCTAGGTTCTAATTAATACCTTGCTAAAGCATGCTGCACCCTTTGTAGCATATTTTCAGTGCATGCAATGCTTATGATTTTTATGCGATGAGACTTCAACTTTCTTTCTCCTTTGTTGATATCTTTCTGTCCTAAACCATAGGATATTAATATCTTCTAATCTCTACTGAATTGTCGTCCTAACATATTTTCCTTCTGTTGTACAGTTTATGCTGATGGAAGCATATGCTTAGATATCTTATAGGATCAGTGGAGCCCGATATATGATGTAGCTACTATACTTACATCCAACTAGGTACAACAAAATCTTTTATGTATTAGTAGCTCAGGTTATTTGGTCGCAAACATTTTGTATTGTCTGATTGTTGCCTTGTTACGACAACATATATTTTGAGATTAGTACCATGCTTCCAATTTTTTATTTCGGGCATACTTGGGTGACCATTCAATGCTAGGTATATTTTCAGCCACATACTGAACATATCTGAATGGTAATTACGAATTGTTTATTGTGATCGAGTGTAAGTCCAAATGTTCAATACTTCTGAAATGCTTTAGCGAGTTATGAGCGGTAGGAAACCAAGAGCCAGTTGTTTGGACATATAACGGGGGTCAATTACAAATTAATCCATCATCAGTTTTTTTGTAAGTTGAATAAGTTAGTCTATGTTTAAATAGTTAATAGTCATTTTATTATTTGTTAGTCTATGTTTAAATAGTTAATAGTCATTTTATTATTTGTATATACTTTTGGATCTTTAGCTCTCCCTAAGATCTCCACTGTGCTTATTGACTAGGTGGCAAAAATGGCGAGATTGTACTGTGGATAGCCAGTCTAAAGCTTTGCAGGGCAAAACTTTGAATTGATTGCCTCTGCATCTCAATTAAATTGTATTGCCTCAAAACGTCTGCTTAGTGAATGGTCTCTTCTAGAAAGTAGAAACAACTTGGGATGTGTTATTCACAATATGAAAGGTGTGAAGCTTTTCTAAATCACTTAGCAAGCTTGCCCACAAAAATTATGACTAAATCTATTCTTAGGAAAAAAACCAGTTGTAGCAAATGCATCTCTCGACTTATGTTAAGATATCTTAAAAGCTATAAAGCAATCCATTTCACCTTATGGATTGTCAATTTATAATGGTGTGTACATTTTTGTAAGCTTTGTTCCATTATTTGTTCATCTAGCCATTTCATCAGTGAAGATCTCATAGTTTTGCAAACTTTAGCTCCTACTGTGTTCAGCTTTCAATTCTACATAGGTAATATAAAATTTTTCATAGGTTTTAAAATTATGTCTATAGGCGATCACTACTACAAGCACGACGAAAAATGAACATACGGTTTGTTTTGCGAGATCCACAACCAATTGAAGAACAATAATTTCGAAGTGGATATGAAAGCAACTATTTTTTTGTGCCTCTGGATTCATTTCTTTATGCTGAGAACAAGGACTATGATGGTAAGATTATTACTTATATGTCTTGTATTTCGTTATTCGTAGAGTTATGTTAATTTTATGCTACCTGCTGCTACTTGATAGGTTGTAATTGATGTTTTGACGGACAATAGAACTGGTTTTGCGATAGATGACTCTAAGGGACTATTTCTCTAGAATTATTCTTTGTTTACATATAAGATGAGATTTCAAGAATATTTCATTTCATACTCATGCTATAGATATGTGTTCATCTAGTTTGTTGTTTGTTGATTGTATTCATCAATGACAATAACTTTTACCACTTCGTCTTACTCCTAAGCTAATCGATTATGCAAATCAAAAAACGTTTTATGTATATATACATCATGTACGCTATTTGCCAACATAATTATTTGTGTTTAGTTCAAAACACCCTCTACCATGGAAACATGCTGCAAACACCAGCGTGATATAGCGCGCAAGTTTGTCCTAGTAGACTAAACAGTTTAATTACCAAAAAAAAAGGGGAATTTCCTTGTGTTCCAAACAAGGCATACGTGTAAGCAATGGCTGAGCTGGGAATCGAAGGTAGGGAAAACTTCCAAAAGTATATGAGCATAGGTTGTGGCAACTAGAAATATTACATAAAAATATTTCAGTAGAGAATGTAATCATATGTTGATTCAAGTAATATGATAAAATGTACTTTAAGGTAGCAATACATAACAAGATAACAACAAGCTTGCTAAACCCTAAACCTTAGCGACTGCTTCTACTGCTTCTTTTGAGAGGATCTGCTGCTAGTTACACTTTTTTTCTCTCCTCCTCATCTTTTATCTCGGACTTTTTTTACTTTGAACACCAATGGCTGTCTATTTGGATACACGGTGTTTTTAGAGCTTTTAGATAATACCATGGTATTTTAAAAATACCATAGTATCAAAAACTTTGAGTTGTTTGGATACAATAAACTTTGTAGTTGTCTAATACAACAATTTTTTAAAGTTTTTAAAAATCCACTGAAGACCTCTTTTTCAAAAAACTGTGCTCACGCCAAGGCAGTTATGGCTCCCATCGCTGCTTATGCGTCGATTTTTTTCCCTTTGTGCTCTCTCGCAAGGTGGATCCAACTACTGGCCACATCAAGCATCACTGTAGCAAATCTTCACCATGTTTCTTATTGTAAATTCTTAACGATTGGAACATCTAAAGTCTATTTGTACATATGGTTTAATAATTAACCAATAATCTTTCGTACAATTTTTTTAAGGAGGCACACGCTTATGTAAATTAACAAGGTTTGTACTTTAAAGATTTAACATTTCTTAATATCCATAGAACCCTCAAGACGTACATTCCTTTATCAAAAACTTCAATTACCAAACATATCATGATTTTTTTTCTCAAAACTAAAAAAAACACTGCAGTATTTGAAAACACCATGCCTGCAGCCTATTACTAATACGGGTAACATCCAAACAAACCTCAACCTTTCTGCGTGTCCATAAAAACCTGGTTCGGCGACCACTTTTTGATACAAAAGCCAGCACGAGGTATAGGACCTGGGAGCAGTTCAAGGTCGGGAAACATGGAGGCCCAACGAACAGAGATACTCCAATCCTCAAGGACCCAGTCTTCCATGCACCGTATAAACAAAATGCGGCTGTGTCTGGACCCCACCCGCAGTTACACACAGCCCACGGTAGACTAGGCTTGCCTGTGAACACTAGACGCGTGGCCCCGTCCTGCAAGGCCGCATCCGCTCGGTGTCTCGCAAGTCGCGCCAAGATTAGAGAACAACAAGCATACTAGTACTACGAACTGGCTGGATCCACTCGGCCAAGTAAGCCCGTGAGAACAAGATTAGTGAAGCTATATTGTCTTTTTTTCACATGAGAAAAATTCATTGTGCGTTTTTTCTTCTCAGGAACTTGGTTCGTTGCTGCAGCAACGGTCTTGTTCTTGCAAGTTAACAATTTTTATTTTGTGTAAGCAATGTCGTATAAATAATATGGTGATAGATGTAGGGGTGTTTAGCTAGATTTTCAAAGTTAGTGTGTATATATCAGCTACATCATTGTTAAGGAAAGGCTCAATTCTTAGTTATATTGGGCTACCTTATCTGGAACATTGTATGGTTCAAAAAGTCTTTTGCGAGTAGAGACAAGGGGTGTGTGGTCATCCTGTGACCTAGGAATGTAGAGGGAAAAGTTTTGTGATATATATTTATGTATATGTTGGTCTGTAGAGTGTAAGAAAAGTTGCATAACAATAGAAACATACAGTAGGTATTCTGCTTTGTCGGTAATAGGTAGATGTTGTGGTGAAGGTGGTGTATATGCTGTTATCTGCATATGTAAGAGATAATTAGCTACTGAAAACAAGAAGAATGTAGAACTTGTTATAAAATGCTATGCAAGTATAGTAGTGGGAAGCACGCGAAATAAGTGTATTTGGTATGTGTCTGACGATTGTATGTATGTTTTGTGCAAGCTGTAGGATAGTATGATATGTAGATGTTATATTTGGGTGTAAGCATGAAAAGAGTAATAATCGTGTAATATATTGGCTAGGAAAGCTTGGTTAGTTTATACAATATAAGGAACTAAATTAATTACACAAGTGTGTACATCAATTAGGTTTGTGATAGATGTGGTTCGGTAATGATGAAATTAGGATAGAATTACCTGATGAGACAGAGGAATAGTACTAATGTCTGCAGAGGAAGAGACAACCTCAGTTGAGCATGATGTGGTACTTACCGGACTTGAGATTATTGGGATGGAGGCTTGTCTTTCGAGTGCAGCTATGATATGGTTTACTTGATATGTTTTGTTTGCTCCATGGAAACTTCTTTCTGTTACGGTGAAATGCCACGTGAATTTTGTGCATACAACTTGAGCGATGTCTGCAGGTATTTGATCACCTCTTCTGTTTGATCTAAGTATTGCACCAACTTGTTTGCCAACAACACGTTGGCCAACATCTCCAAATAAAATGAATTCAGCTTAAGTTGTTCCGTCTGTAGCAATCACACAAAGCTTATATCCGTATTAAAAAAGAAACATAGTTTATTGTAGATATTGAACCTGTATAGGTAGATATATATATGACGTGATATGTTGGTGTAGTTTTGTGAAGGTATACTATCAGTCTAAACGGCTATGCTTTTGTGAGGAATAAGATAAGTAGGTTATATCACACTACATAATGAGAAGCTAGATAACTTGTCAAGGATAAGAATAGTACATATTTTAATCGTGTATTATTGAGGAGTGTTGTAAAAAATGTTAGGTATCTGTAAATATAAAAACTAACGATACGATAGGTAACAGATTATTGTGTTATCATGCACCTGGGAGTATGTATGGAAATTATAAAGGATATGTAAGTACATAAATGGTGATTTAAGGGCGAAACTATAGATGAGAGGCAAAGCTGAAAACTGGGAATTTGTAATTAAAGGTTTGTAATAGTGATGAAATTGTATGTATGACGATGTACATCTGGCACCTGTTAGATATGTATGATAGAATAATATTGGAAAAAGTGGCATAGACTATGTAGTATAGGTAGTTGTATAAACAAGGCACGTTGGAGAAGGGAAATGTAAGCTGGATATGTAAGTATGCTAATAGTCATATATAGCAGGGATGTGAATAGGGGCAAAATGTGGAATTGTAAATAACTGCTTCAAATGTGTAAGGTATTATTGTGTACAAAACACATCCAGTGTTAGGCTCCAGAAGTGTAGTAAAGTTAGTAAGATAAGGGCTAGGCAGATAGTAATCTCAGGAAAATATTGCCTGACCTATTTTGTATGATCTATAGTAAAACAGATGTGAGCAAAAAAAAGTATTTGTAGATACCGTAATAAGTGTAAAGGTAAGAAATTAAGTAATGTAAACTGAATGTGTAGCTTGAAATATGTGGTGAAGTATATAGTAGGTATGTAAGGAGAAGAACCAGAAATACGTTGGTTTAGCAGCTCTACATAGGCAAGAAGAACATCTGTATGAACCACCATCTAGAACATATTTCCTATTGCATTTGTTGCATGAGAAAAAAAACCATGTCTGTCTAGCACTTAATCGGGAGATGGTCACGATGCACACGAGACCAGAAGACTATAAGAAAATATATGTTACGTAATAAGAGCATTTTTATGAACGGTACATAATGTGATGTCACTAAATATTAGAAGGTAAAAAGACTAATTGGGAAATCGAAATGATTGATATCTATTATTTTCTGAAGTGTTTTTTCAGCAATCTTGGTTGTGATAGCACCGCTGGCTGGAATATGTTCTTGCAAATCGATGTGATATGTCGATTGAAATTGTGACTGTAAGCTGTGTAGGGTGAAAAGTGAAATTGGTTAGTTTGTATTTGTTGTCAGCACATGTCATTAGTCAGAAGATATATGCATACAGGATAATAGGAACAATGAAAGCTGAAAAGTTGAGATATGTAGTTATATACCTAGATCTAATTAGCGAAGTTTCAGGAATATGTGGACAGATGTACTAGTGACAGGCTGCGTTTCCTGTAAGTCCTTCTTCGTCTGTAAGGATGAAGGGAAGAATGTGTTATGTACATAAGCATATAAAATATAGAATGTTAAGGAAACAGTAAGGATCTGTAAAAATTATCTGTAGCTAGCAGAAAGTTGTAGAGAATAATTGCTATTTCTTCTACCTATGAACAAATAAGTGTAGGTGTTAGAGACTACTATGTGTCAATAAGTACGGAGCATGACAGTTACATATTACAGTAAACATTGAACTCAGAACCCAAAAAACGGGAGATTGAAAAGGCAAAGATGAAGCAGCATGGTTTTTTTTTTGTGGTGTGATAGTTGGTGGACGATATATGTACATCTATATATATCATATGACTGATGAGAGTGTAGCTATGAAAGTTACATGAATTGGGGCTTATCTAGAAATACGCAAGAGAGCAAAAGAGACAATAGATAACTGAAGATGTGTGAGAGACTATTCTCTATCAGTAAGTACGTTGCATAGCAGGTATATATTGGCTTAAAAATAGAACACAGAACTTTAAAGAATGGAAGATTGAAAAAGCAAAGATGACTTAGTATGGTGTTTTTTTTTGGTGTTGTAGCTGCTGGGTAGTACATGTATAGTTTATGTATGGTTGTGTAATGTTGAACTGGAGAGTTTTAGTTAGTTTAAATTAGTAAGGAATGAGGAACACATAATATATGTCCAGTGTAGATAATATAATGCAAGCATGTTTGATGACATCGATCATAATTTAACTATAAAAGGTGAACAAATTGGATTGTAGGTTGTGATATTTGTAGGTATTGTAAACTATGCATCTCAAATATGTATGTAAGTAAGGGGTGGTTAGGTTCTTGCTTTGTGTGGGATTGTCTAGATCTAGTAGGGTAGAGAACAGATATATGTTAATGTAATGTCTCTAAACAATTAAAGCTGGTAGCATGAATGCATATGGATGAGTTGCATCGTGGAAATCTGTACGTGGTAGTTTTTTCTGCAAAGTCCTTTTTTTTGCTGCTAGAAAACATGTAGTATATCTATTTGTAAAAGACAAAGGGTAGTCACATAGAAATTAATTGCAGTATTTGACTTTAGTTGATAAAGATGAGGTATAGAGTGCTTTATGTCTTGTAAGTGGTAAATGATGTAGAACTGATTTATATTTGTAGTGTTTCTGCGATAAGTGGCAAAAATAGATGGATGTAAGAAGTGCAAGCTATAGAGTAATAATGAAGGCAAAGTCTGTATAAAAGTAGTTGGCAGTCGTTTACAGGGGACACATGGAAATAAAGAATGTAGATAGTGTAATAGTGGCAAATGCACAGGAAATAGAAGAAAAGTTTTTAGAATTATGAATGTACGGTCGTATCTCTTCATCAGAACACCAACAAAAGGAACAACGACAGGTGATAGACACCACTATGTAAATGCGGGAAAAGTAACTAAATAATAAGAACGGTAGTTCTGGGGCAACCGAAACGACAAAGATGAGGAGAAACGCTAGCTGTACATGGCACTACCAAGCAGCGAGAAGTTAGTATGAATGACATGTAGAACATGAAACGAGTTAAATTGTCAAACGAACCTCAATCTAAGATAGTCATCGGAGGCGAGCGTACGTATGCACACAGGAACGCGGTGGACGGAAAGACTTGGAGTATTATAGTTATACAACAGTATGTAAGATATATGATGCTTGTGATGATCAGAGGCAACCGGAGAAAATACAACAAATGCTTTAGGAGGTAAGAAAGAAGTATGAACCTCAATTTGAGACAGCCATCGTAGGCGAGCACGTATACACCTAGGAACGTGGAGTACGGAAAGACCTAGAGGAGCAAGCAATAAAGTTGTCAGAGCAATTGCTGAACGTGTGATCTGTGCATTGCCTTCTGCAAGAAAACATGAGAAGGCAATTAAAACGAAGCGGCGTGGAGCAACGAAATCAAGACCCGCATGCATTACCTTTTCCTGCATGATCGCTAAATAAAAAAAAGCGAAAAATAAAATCAAGTCTTATGAACGACGAGGGAGCCGGGACCGAACTGCACGGGGGAACCAGGGCCGCGCGCACATGTTCCGGGCGAGCCGGGCCAACGGGTGGCTGAAGGAGGCGCGCAGGGAGCGGCCGTAGGCCGGGCGAGTAGCGGGCGTAGGGAGGCAGTGAGCCGAGCAAGCCGAGCCACAGGAGGCGCTGGTGGCCGGGTCAACGAGGCAGGCAGAGTCAGAGGTGGGCCAGTGCGGCGACATCGGTGGCACAGCGCGAGTGAGCCGAGGCTGAGCCGCACGCGGACCGGGTGAGACGGGCTAGGAGGTGGCGCACGGAGACAAACGGTGTAGGAGGCGCTGGTGTCGCTGGTGGCCGGGTCGACGAGCGACAAGGGAGGCGAGCTGGTGTGGCGGCGACGCACGGAGACAAACGGCGTAGGAGGCGCTGGTGTCGCTGGTGGCCGGGTCGACGAGCGACGAGGGAGGCGAGCTGGTGTGGCGGCGACGCACGGAGACAAACGGCGTAGGAGGCGCTGGTGTCGCTGGTGGCCGGGTCGACGAGCGACAAGGGAGGCGGGCTGGTGCGGCGAGGCCGGCGACGCAGCACGATGGAGGCTGGGCCGAGCTGCAAGCGTGCCGGGCGAGATGGGCCAGGAGGCGGCGCAGGGAGCCAAACGGCGCAAGAGGCACTGGTGTTGCTGGTGGCCGGGTGGACGAGCAACGAGGGAGGCGAGCCGGTGCGGTGACGCCAGCGACGCAACGCAATGGAGCTGGGGCCTAACCAGATCGACGGGGAGAAAAGAGTCGGAAAAAGGGGCAATCACAAGAAAAGTCACTTGATCCAAAAGTTCAGCGTCCTCAATTCTAAAGACGGCATTGTCCAAGATAACAACCTCACCTACGAAATCGTGAGAAAAAAATTCTAAACCAACCGAAAGCTGCAAAAAGACATTTTAGTGCAAGAAAAAAAATGCGGGAGCAGCACTAGCTCTATTGGATGCTAATGAAAAGAAACCTAATAGCAACCTCACCTACCAAATCGTGAGAAAAAAACTTTATAAACCAACCGAAAGATGCAAAAAGAAAAGGAGAGAAGCGATTGAAATCAGAGTGGACGCTAATGAAAAGAAACCTAATAGCTATCTCTATGAGAGCCAAGAGAGAAGCGATTGAAATCAGAGTGGATGCTAATGAAAAGAAACCTGATAGCTATCTCTATGAGAACCAGCGAGCAGGCGAAGGGGATGATGAGATGAAGACGCAGTGAGAACAAGGAGGCTTGTGAAGAAGGCGCCCTCGGGAGGAAAAAAGAGGACGAGGAGCAAGACGTGTCCCGAAGCAATAGTGTAGGCACAAAAACGAAGAAGCAAAAGTTCGCGGCTGGGAGCGCATCGCCCAGACGAATCGAAGGGCCAAGGACGAGTGAAAACCATTGGATGGCACCGAGGAGACAGAGGAATCACAGGCAACAAAAACTGACGAGCGATCGGAGGGCCGCGAACACCAGGCGCGGAAGATCGAACAGCCCCAGAGGAAACCGGGCGACGTGGCCGCCTGTGCTGGCCCAAAAAATGCGCTGAATTACCCGGTAGGATACTAGTAGTTTGATATACTACAGTCCTTTTTTACCAAATAAATATTAGGAGCAACTAGCGCTCCGACGCATGATGGGAGGAGGTTTCTTATCGTACGCTTCGACGTAATATTCGTATACAATGTGTGCAACAAAGTGCACAAATAACAATACAATGCCAAGAAAAAAAGATTGCAAAAAGTCATATTTATCACTGAAAATTGCATGAAACCATCAGTATAGAACCTAGCTGCACTTTAAAACTAGTTCAAATATCCCGATCAAACAAATTTCGATGTTACAACATTGCAACTTTTAAAAATAATAGTGACAACATCTAAAAATAATTGTTGCAACATTTTTGGAAGGGCTGCAAAACAAGGTGGATCATGCAACAACGGAGAAAATGGACCACAACAAAAAAAAACCTTTGGTCGCAAAATTTGACACAACAACATCGCAACAAAAAAACACTCTATGCAACATTTTGAACCAACTATTGCAACAAATTGAGCAAACATTTGCAATAAATTGTACCCGATGTAGCTGGTGTGGTGTCTGGAGATGACGTCCAAGGCCTACTGGTGAATGGACGTCTGAGCGCTAATCTCGTCCAAGTTCAAAAGAAAAAATAGATCTGCAATATTACATCCATTGCAACAAATAAGAAGTCATATTACAACAAATAAAAATACATACTGCAACAAATAACAAGAGTCACTACAACAAATTTCCAAAACATCTGCAACAATCAAACCTCAAAATCTGCAATAGTAAATCTGAACAACGACGGAGCTCACCAAGAAACAGAGGTGGATCTCATGCGAAGTGGCAACAAATCTGACTACTCCTCGGAAGGAGCTCGTCTTCGATGGTTATCTCCGGCCGCCAGAGGCTCACTGGAGCTCCCGCTCATTGGGGGAGGAGGAAGGGGATGGAGGAAGAAGAGGGGAGGAGGGGAGAGAGATATGCGTGGATGAAGAGGAGGGAGGGGGGGCGAAGCTGAGAGGCAAGCCGTGAGGCACTGCTTTTGGGTATATATTTTTTGTGCGCCTGGTGTTGGCATGTTAGGTGTATTGGGAATGGTGGGAATGGTAAGGAAGAAAGTGTCCAGATTCAAACCAAGCATCCGACGTGGAGTGCTTTCTCCGGACGCACGACGCATAGCATTATCCATAAATATTACATGTTAGAGTTCAAGATATGCATTGCAAAGGGTGATAATGGTAGACAAAGGTAGAGTGGAGATTGGAGGGTTTGCCAACCATAATTTGTGGTTACCAAAGTATAGCTGGGCTGCTTGAGTCTGAAAAATGATCAAGTGCTGGAACTCTTATTTGAATTAGTGTCATTGGCTAAAGGGCATCCGACCAAGCTTTGTCCTAGTCGCTTGTTGTCTCAAATATTAGTGAGCTCTTGCATGTTTATATCATGGTATACATGATTACCCCAAATCATTATTTATCGAACGTGGTACATAAATTTTGTACTAGCCAACAACAACAATTATAGTGCCCCTAAGTGCTGAATTTTATTCATTAATGGCTATAATCATTGGTTACACAAGATACAAAATAAGGGGCCATCGCTATAAAACTAGAAGGCATTTACGTGAACCGTTGCATTGGCACATCTTCTGAAAAATGACGGAGATGATTCAATGTTTTTTACATTTCGATGAGCTTGACAATTTTTCTGAGTCTTCTATCAACGCTTGTCAAATACAAAGTCTTTTGAAGATTATATTTGCTCAAAAATAACCGTTGTGTTGGCCCATCTTTAGATGTCAAATCTTGATTCTATCAACACTGTCGTTTTCATTGAACTTTCATTGTAGTTGCTATAATGTGATTTTGTTTTCTTACATTTTAAAAGCTTACTAGATAGAGTAGCGCGCTACGCCTGCCTGTAGAAATATGGCAGACGTCTTGAGTGAGATTTGGTATCAGGATATCTCAATGATATCCATACATTTTTTGGAACAAACATATCACATGTGGGACTCTTATCAAATAACAATCACTCAAATTTCCCCCTTTTTAATATATAACAAGGCTCTAATAATGAAGTTATCTTTATAAATATAAGAAATATAAGCACAAGCGGCATCAAGGGAATGCTTCTTTAGTATCGAAACCTAAATGAACTAACTTTAGTTCCAACAAATAAATGAACAGAAAATAGAATGAGCAGGCAAAACTGACATGTGCCAAGCACATGCTCCAAAAGTAGAACATGTGGTTCAACTATGTCCATTGGCAGTTTGTGGTATATGAGCTAGACGCCGAAAGTGTATTACATTTATTCTCATTTTAAATATATATTTTCAGGAAATCATTAATCAGAAGATTTGGATGCCTACTTGTTGTCCATTGTCTCCAACACAATGTATTATAATTTTGCCAATTTGTATTCCTTTACAGCAAGCACGCAATGCATTCTCCATACTTTCACCACTGCAATTAACTCATCCATGTTAGAAGGCAATGCTGAAAAATTATACAACATCGCTATTATTTCAAAAAAGTGATTGCAAAAACACATTTGAAGGGAGGGATATGATGCGTGGTACTATAAAATTTCATACATGTAACTTGCTTGGTATGCGAGTAGAGTATGAGTATTGAGTATTGAGTATTGTAAAGACACCAATTCATGATGTTCAAGTATCAATACTATAAGGAGTGAAGTATTGGTACAAACAAGAGTAGAGTATGAGTATCCAGATAAAATGGGACATAGGTTCTAGATTGTAGACTCTTTGGACTTGACAAAACTATGTTACAAGAACATGGCGTATACCGAAAGAAGAAGGTTTCTACATGCAAAGACATAAACATAATGCACAATTCTATTCATTATGAATACCCTTTTGCATTCTTAAGTAGCATCTCCAACACATGGATCCAAAAAAGATCTTATATGCCAGGTGTGTGTGTGTACATTTCAAGCACATAACTTTTGTTAATGTTTTGTGCTTCTATGTTGGGTTTGATAATAGCTTTGTTTCAAAGCTTATCTTTGGACAATAGACACCCCACAGGGCTTCTTGCAAAAGTCAACTCCCATATAAACAGATCCTGGACCCCAAACGAATAAGATATGACATGGAGTTCAGCAAAAATAAATGAATAAATACAACAAAAATATCTCTAAATATATAAGCCTAGCAAAAAAAAATCAGAAAAAGACATAGCTCTATGAAATGTAGAAGATCATCGATAATCACGATTAAATCTCTAGAAGTTCCAGTTTTCCAAAAGATGCAGATTTCCTACACATATTAAATCAGACCCTTCAAAATCAAATGTTTGCAGCACATCACAAATTTTCACTTTGTCCCCTTAAAAATTGCCGGTTTGAAGGTATACATGTTTTACGAGCGTATAAAAATAGGTAGCTAATTCCAAGGATCAGCAGTAACAGAATTAATAATTTTGATTCTCCGTCACACCAAGCTTCTGTCGCTACCTAGGATTGTGTGACATCAAAGCCATAAATTTTATCAAAAAGAATTGTAGTGGGGATTAAGTTTTACACCAATCAGATTAAATTATTCTACCTAGTCCCTAGTCACAACAGTTATTCCTGGAGGGGGGGGTGTCAACTATCGATTATTATTTTTTGTTACATTAACTATCATCTGCTAACAAAATATTAGTCAAATGCTCAAACACTATGTAGGACAAATACATGCCAATGGCTTCTGGCATGACAGGCATCCTTGAAATTTTTTACAGGCACCACAAACTTTTGATTATGTAAATTATCCTAGAAATTTCATTTTTTTTCCAAATTAAAGCGCACTAAAAGTACAATTACTTAATAGTTATGGTCATTCTAGAAGAACAAAGACCATAGTGTCGCTGGGAAGTAGTCTAGCGCAAAAAAAAATTAAGTACTGAAGGGACAATTTCAGTAAACACAAGCAACTGTTGCAAATATATATGCTAACTTAATGTCAATTTATCAGCAGTAGGATATGTAGTTAGTGGCGGACCTACCCCGGCAAGTCGGGCGGCCGCCAGGTCTCCCTGCCGTGTGAACCCACCCTCCCGCCTTGCATGTGCCTAGCAGAAAAGGTACTAGATTGGAGTAGGATTGATGCAACAATTTTATTATGGGAACCACACTAATTTAGATATATGCTGATCCGTCTGTCAATTTAGAGGGGTGAAATTGCACTCTTTGATTTCTCATGATATGGTCCAACGATATCAGTGATTTTAGCATGCCGCGTTGGGCGTTGGGCGTGGCCGTGGACCCAGACGCGCCGAATGCAAGCTGCAGCTGACCCAGTTGCAGTCCAAGCCAAATCCCCAATGAAATGCAGATGCACTAGTAACCCTAAATCCCTAATTCTCTAACCATTCCCCATTCATCCAGCTCCAGGCTCCAGTTCATGGGCTGGCACATGCGAGGTCTACAACATGAGAGAGAGGTGGGTGCTATGGCGCGAGCGAGGAAGGGTGTCATGGCAAGGCCGGGCGAACACCGAGGAGCAGACGGGACAGTGAGGCACCGACTAGTGAGGCTCAGCGCAAGGGCTATGACGCAGGAGAGTGCTGAGGCATGACGCAAGAGGAGGCTAAGGCGAAGCGCGTGCATGGGTTGAGACTCGGTGCGGCACGGCAAGCCACCGAGCCAGCACAGTAGGTCAATCCTCGCCCCGGGCCTTCAAAATTCCTGGTTCCGCACTGTATGCAGTGATAGGTAAATATCACTGTAGGTGGCATACATTTCACCATGAATAGCAGTTACAACAGACAGTACATGTGCCGGTCCGAGCATTTTCATCCTCGTAATAGTGGGCCTGGTTGAATAGATGGCAAGGTTAAGGTAGTTGGTGGTGCAACAGAGTGGAGTGCGATTGCACGAAGAAATGGAAAACATTCTACTAGACAAAAAAAGATCGTTTTTTTGCACTTTGTTTAAATAAGTGTTGTACCCGTACATAATTATGCTCTAAAAGGAAACTTATAGCCTACGTTAACGCCAGCAGCTTGTGATTTTTTTCTTCATCTCCTCACCAAGCTTGTCCTTCCCAATGCAAGCCATGTAACTTGTTGCACCAGGAATTTGAAGCATCCACTGAAAAAACAATCATGATTGTATTAAGTCCTGAGCATATGATACACAATCAGGCGCGGCGACCGGGGGGGGGGGTGCCTGTGGTGAAAAAATGTGTAATTTTTTTAAACTATGTATACTTATGAGTAATTGGCACTTGGGCTGGCTAAATTCCAGCAATTCAGCTCAAAAAGTTTTGGAAGTACTAAAATTAAGTGAGATAGAAAGTGGGCGTAGATTAAATCAAGAGATGGGGTTAGCTAGACCCGATGACACTCGTTAGAGTTCTCATTATAGAACTATTTTGCATATTATTGATATGTATTCAACAATCCGCAAAGTACTCATACAGCTTGGAAAAGACCCCTCACAAAAGAATGATTGGCCAAAAATACATGCTATGGTGGGAGCCTTTGAGTCATTTGACTTTGTTTTCAATGCACACTTGATGCTTGTTATACTTGGATACACAGATAAGTTGCCCCAGTCTTTGCAAAAGAGAGACCGAGATATTATTAATGCTATGGTACTTGTTAATTTGGCTAATGATAGAATGCAATGAATGAGGTGTGGTGGGTGGGAAGAATTCCTTCAAGAAAAGGTAACATCATTTTGCACTAAATGTGGCATCAAAGTTCCTAAGCTGGATGGTAGATATGTGCCTTATGGAAGATCATCATGTTTTCACCCAAAACAAACAAATGATGATTATTTTAGAAGGGAAGTGTATCTTGGTATCATTGATAATGTTCTTCAAGAGCTTGACAATCGGTTTGACAAAGTTAATATGGAGTTGCTTGTTTGCATGTCCGCTTTAAATCCTTTGAATTCATTTGCTTCTTATGATAGGGACAAAGTGCTTAGCCTTGCCAACTTTTATCCCAACGATTTTTCAAGCACGGATTTAATGAGACTTTCTTTCCAACTTGGTAACTTCATTGATGATATGCGAAGCGATGATAGATTTAAGGGCCTAAAGAATCTCGGTGAGCTTTCTACTAAGCTCATTGAAACAAGAAAGCATGACATTTATAAGTTAGTGTGCTTACTTCTCAAATTGGTATTGCTCCTTTTATGAATATTGTGTGTATCTATTCAAGAGGCCCAATGAGCAATATATATGGGGAGTACAAAGGGGGTTGCCATATACAGATAATGAAATACAAAAGGAGTCCTATTCTAACACCCCCCTCAAACTTATGGTGGATCACACACACTGAGTTTGGAGAGAAAATACAAATGTTGTGCCCTAGTCTATGGCTTCATGAAGAAGTCAGCAACCTGTAACTCTGATGGCACAAACTGTAAAGCAAGTATTCCCTCCTACACCTGTGAACGAGTGTATGAAGCATCCACACCAATGTGCGTGGTGAGCTCATGCTTCACTGGGTCCCGAGCAATACTGATAGCACTTATACTGTCAGACAAAAGAGTCGTAGGTCCCATCACAGGCACTCCAAAATTTGCAAGTAGCCATCTCAACCAAGTAACCTTTGTCATTATTTGCCATAGCTCTCAACTCGACCTCTGCAGACTCGAAGCGGAATCATAGCCGCTTTTTGTCTTCCGTGCAATTAGGAGGAGCCAAGAAAAACACAAGAAGCGTAAAGAGAACGACGATCGAAGGATCACTAGCCCAGTCGACGGAGTACGCTCAAGTCAGTGAAGTAGAGCTAGGGAAAAACAAATGACGAGAGATAGTCCCACGCAAGTAACGAAGAACACGAAGAAGGTGACTGTGGTGAAAATGGGTAGGACGCGCCATGAACAGACTCAAGATATGAACAACATAAGCAATATCAGGACGAGTGTTCACAAGGTAAACCAAACTCCCACCAAGATAGCGATATCGAGTAGGATCCTCAAGAAGATCACCACTAGTAGCACGAAGCTATAGGGATAGCTCCACAGGAGTCTCAGCGGTGCGAGTGTCAGTCAGACCAAACCGATCAAGAAGATCCTAGACATACTTCTGCTGGGAGAGGTAGTAGCCCTCAGGCATGGAAGAGACCTCAATTCCAAGGAAGTACATAAGAGAACCAAGATCAGTCATCAAAAACTGCTCACTGAGATGCTTCTTCACATACGTGATGAATGAGGAATCAACACCAGTGATGAGCGTATCATCAACATACAGAAGAAGCAGTGTCCTACCCCGAGATGAGATATGAACAAAAAGAGCAAGATTATGGGAACTGACAGTGAAACCGACAGCAGTAATCACTGAGATAAAACGCGCAAACCAAGCATGAGGAGCCTGTTTGAGGCCATAAAGAGCACGACGAAGATGACAGACGTGCCCACCAGGAACAGAATACCTAGGTGGTGGCTGCATGTAGACCTCCTCATGCAAAACACCATTAAGAAAGGTATTCTTAATATCCAGCTGAGAGATAGACCACCGGTGAACAGAAGCAACCGCAACAAGAGTGCGAATAGTGGTCATATAGGCAACAGTGGCAAAAGTCTCGTCGTAGTCACAACCGTACTCCCACTGAAAGCCACGAGCCACAAGACGAGACTTGTAGCGCTCGATCGTACCATCAGACCGGGTCTTAATCTTGTACACCCACTTACACGTGATCGGACGAGCATGCACAGGTGTCGGTACAATATCCCAAGTCTCCGTACGTCGAAGAGCATCAAGCTCCTCTGCCATAGCGAGCTGCCACTTAAAATGAGGAGAAGCCTCACGATAAGAACTAGGCTTAGTGAGAAAGAGAGCATGAGCTATCAGAGCAAATCCAAGACGATCAGGAGGTCGAAGGGATGTCCGGTCACGAAGGGCGTAACGAGGAGCATCGACAGGAGGATCAGATGTGGGTGTCGGCAAGATACCAAGAGAGGAGGCTGTGAAGGATGAGGACGCCTGGAGTAGTGAACACCAGAGTAACGAGATGGTGGTGCTACAGGAACAAGAGACGGTACTGCAGAAGGTAGCACCGGGGGCGAAGGTACAGAAGGAACCACTGAAGACAGACCAGGGGAAGACTGTGATAGTGGAGAGATAGGTGAAGAGTCAGAAAGAGACAACCATGAAATTGACTCAATGGTGGAAACAGGAGGAGCCGAATCTCGATAGAAGAAAGGTCGAGATTCATCAAAGACAACGTCTCGTGAGATCCTGATCCGTCGAGCAGAAGGATCCCAACAACGATAACCCTTATGCTCAGAACTATAACCAAGAAACACGCACTCAACTGACTGGGTCGATAGTTTAGTGCGTTCACGAGGCTGCAGCAGAGCAAAACATGTACATCCAAAACACGGAGGTGAGTGTTGGGGGCTCGAGTAGAGACGCCTATAGGACTAACACCCTTAAGAAGCGGTGGAGGGTCGATATTGTTGAGATATGCAACAGAGAAATAGCCTCGACCCGTAAGCGTGGTGGAATGTGAGAGGCAAGGAGAAGAGTGCAGGCGGCCTCAATCGATGATGGCGATGTTTATGCGCCAAGAACCCCATTTCGAGCATGAGTACCAGGACAAGAAGACTGGTAAAGAGTGCCCTGCTTAGAAAGAAACAGTCTAAAAGCACCATAACAGTACTCACCAGCAGAATCACAGCGAAAAGTACGGATGGGAGAATCAAACTGAGTACGAACCATCATTGCAAAGCTACGATAGATCGCAAGAAACTGGCCATGATTAGATATAGGGAAAATCCATGTAAAACAAGAATAATCATCAATGAAGATCACATAAGATTTATGCCTGCCTTTAGAGATAATAGGTGCAGGTCCCTATACATCTAATGAACTAAATCAAAAGGGCGAGAAGGCAAGGACTCACTAGAATGATAAGGAAGTTGGAGCTGCTTGCCCAGCTTACAACCCTGACAAAACATGGATGTGTCAACAGGAACACATCCAAGAACACCCTGACGAACTAATGAAGAAAGACGAGACCCACACAAGTGACCTAAACGATGATGTCACTGCGCAAAAGCTCCAGCGGTGGTGGCAGCAGTGGCAGTGGATGTAGAGGTGATAGGAGCAACTGAAGTGGATGGAAGGTGGAGACGGTCAAGAATGTAGAGACCCTGACGATCCCTACGGCACCGACCAGTTTCAAGTACCGTCCCTGTCTGTCGGTCCTGGACAAAACAGGTGTGAGAGTCAAAACCAACCCTACAGCCCGAGATTAGTGAGCTAACCCACTGAGAGAAGCTGCATGGTAAGCTGAGGAACATGAAAGCAAAAAAATGTAAAAGTCAATGGACGTAAGAGTGCCATGGCACGGCGTGACAGACAGAGAGTACCGTCGGTACCGCTCGAATCGAGATAGGAAAACAGGAGGTCCTATTGAAGTGAGAGATGTGGAGTCTAGTGTCATGTGGAAAGATGCACGTAATCCGTAACCCAAGAGGTACCTGGAGGAGACATCTGAGCTAGACTAGCAGAACCTGCTGAGCTAAGAGAGAGCTTTGAAGTAGAGTCTGGCGAATCGCTGAAAGCGAGTCACTCGCCGAGAAGATCTGACGATCTTGTTCTGCTCCTCTTGTCGAGGAAGGGCCTCCTACCCTCCTTGGGCGCCCAACTCCACGCGCTTTATTTCTTTTCCGCACCGCACAACGCCGTAGTCGTGCGAAGTTCTGCAATAATTGCACTAAACCCCGGTTGGTGCAAAAGCAGAGCGTAAACAAACACCGAGGAGAGATCAGAGTCGGGCGTAAACCGCTCGGTGTAGTCGAAGAAGAAGGGTAGCAAGTAAATCTGCCGTAACAAATTGTCTTTGCTAACTCGCGCGAAGCTCCTTAGCACGTAAACGCCGAAAGAGCCTCGGATCGCTTCGCCGTGGTGGTGGCCAACAGCTTGAGCCTCGACAGCTCAAACTCGGGCGAAGACGGCAGACGAAATCATAAAGGCAGAGGCGATCACGATCCGCCTTCTGCACTTTATGACACTCCTGGTAGAGCGGAGAAGCCATCTCGTCCAGCTGGCCCCAGAGACTGGCTAGGACTCGGAAGAAGTCGTCAACAGAGGAGTTGTCCTGGCGAAGCGTCTACAACTCACGCTGAAGCGAAAAGAACTGAGCATCGCTGCTCTGCTGGTATCGCTCGCGCAAGTACTCCCAGATCTGACGAGTAGCACGTAGACCAACAATGTCTAGCTAGATAGAGTTGTCAACGTTGACCACCAGGATGGCTCGAACACGGGCCTCATCAGCACACCAACGCTCAAAAGCGTCTATGGCATATTGAAAGGCCTCATCAGCAGCAGCGGTGGCCTCTGCCTCCTTCTTGGCGGCCTCATCTTCTGCAGGAGATGCAAAAGTAGGCTGTCTGAGAGGAGGCTGAACCGGCGACGGCAGACAAGGTCGGGCACCAGTGACATGTCCCCAGAGGCGGAGACCATCGAGCGTGATCTCCATGAGTGAAGACCACAACCTGTAGTTCGTCCCATTAAGTTTTGTTCCCGAGAATAGGATCGCAGCTGATGGAACGGAAGCTATCGGTAGGCAGCGCTGGACGGCGCGGCGACCAAGGCAACGAAGTCTAACAGGCGGTGCTGGACGGCGCGGCGGTTAGATCAATGTTTTTTCTTTCTTTCTTTTTTTTTGTTCGGCTGATTCACACACTAAAAACCGGCCCAAACCAAAACAGCCCAACACAATAGGCAGAGCACATGTGCGGGGGGGAACTAAGGTTCCCTATTGGCGGCGATGGCGGCGGCGATGGGCGACGACGGCGATCCGGGCGGCGATGGCCGATCCGATCCGGCGGTGGCGGGCGGAAGCGGCAAGCGACGAGTTGGGTCTCGGCGGCGTCGTTAGCTCAATGGCGGCGAATGGGCGGCGGCGATCCGACGGCGGCCGATCCGGCAGCGCGGTTGGTGGAAGTCCCAAGCGGTGGCGCGGGTCAGAGGCGGCGCGACTTCAAGCGGCAACAGCAACGGGCATCAGGCGACTGGCTTCTTCTCGGTGGAGGACCAAGCGGCAACGGCGTTGCAGCGGCGGCTTCCTCGACGGGAGAAGAAGGTGGGGGTGGTCGTCGGGCCAGATGCGATGCGGCGAAGGCCCGAGTTGAGCGACAGCGCGTGCGTCGACGTCGAGAACGAATAGCGTCGGGCGGTGGCAACAGAAAGCTAGGTTAGAGCCCGATGCTCTGATACTATGTTATGAATATTGTGTGTATCTATTCAAGAGGTCCAATGGGAAATATATATAGGGAGTACAAAGGAGGTTGCCATATACAGATAATGAAATACAAAAGGAGTCCTATTCTAACAGCTCCTACCGGTGGCAACGGCGAGCGTTGAAAGAGTATTTTTGGTGATGAATCTTGTGAAGAACAAGTTGAGAAATAGTATGAGTGATCAAGTATTGAATGATTGTTTAGTCACCTTTATAGAGCGAGATATCTTCTCGAAGGTTAGTGATGATGATATAATCAAGTGCTTCCAAAGAATAAAATCGCGTCGTGTGGTATTGTGATTTCCATTAACTATTTAGGACTCTTTTATTCATGTAAGATTTTATTTGAACTATTTATATTTCATTATTAACCAATTTCAAACTCTTTTGTGTAATTGTGTTGGACTTGTGAAATTACATATGTGTCATACAAGATTTTTTTCATCCTTGAAGTGAGCACCCCCATTACTAAATTCCTGGCTCCGCCACTGTAAACAATCAGAATTGGTAATAAGCTAACAACTTTAGACTATTATGATTTAGTTTCTTCTAAGTTTACTTGGGCAACCTTGATGGAGTTGTGAGTGGCTCCTCAAAGAATCAAACACAATAAACACAAACAACGAGAAAATAAACCATGAAACAATAATTCACTACATTGACTTCATAAACTAACATAGACCGTGCAGTATTATTACCTCCAGCAATGTATTCAACATTACCCTTGCTAGCCAATTCATCGTACCTAGCAGCATAACACACAAATCCACATTATTTAGTTACTACCAGTCTTCACTGATAAATCTACATTGCTCGTCTATTTCAACTATATTATGTCTTTGTATATTGCAAGTTTACTACTATATAAACACATTCTCTGTTATGACGTCTGAACCAAGCAATTTGGAATTTTGGATATACTAACTTCAAGCCCTGTATATACCTGACCATACAAAATTAAAACCATAACATGCTTTTCTTTCTTCCCATGCCTAATGAGATAGTAGTTAACCTTTGGTTTCTGCTCTCGGTTCACAAGAAGCTGGCAATAGCATTCAATAATGCAAGGGAATTTGTCGGAAGAAAGAAACTTACAACGGCAAGTGCTTTTCCTCTGCGAGAATGGCATTGCCCGGTTTAATATCATACGTAGAACACAAGTCCAGAGAAAAACATGTCAATTAGCTCGTGATAACTACACAGATAATCTGATTCTCCATACATGCAACCAAGAAAGCTTGGCCCAAGCCATTAGAAAAATTCTGACGAAACAACATAACGGCAGATATCATTTTCTGGAACACGTGCTTACAGCTTAGCTTTTTTGCAAATGAAAAGAAATTCAGAAAGGAGACAAACGAATGAGCCTAAATGCGCTGGATGAGAATGATACTATTCTATCTGATCAACTATGCAGTTTGGCATAAGTGTACTGCATATTGTTCGTTCGGCTGCATGTTATGGAGGTTATATATATTCTGTATATTGTTCACAATTGCACAGGTACCACCTCTGAAACTCGCGCTCCAGAGTGCAAGTAAATATGACACAGATGTGATGCCCAACCTCGTATCGTAGCACCCCCAACAAAATTATACCAAAAGGATTGGGAAAAAAATTAGGCACAGTGAGTCTAGAGATGATCAGGTCATAACATTGATTGCCAAAAAAGATAGTCTAGGGATCACAAGGAATAGAAGAGATCGAGGAGTAGCGAATTACTTAGCGATGAAGGCCGCGTCGACGACGGCGGAGATGTGAAGGAGGGGGTTGCCCATCCCTAGGAGGACACCCTCGTAGTTGCTGCTCACCATATTTTCCTCTAGAGCCGAGCCGACGAGTTTCCCTCGCCTCCCTCCTTCTTGGTGTGTATAAGGCTGCTTCCAATGCTCCACCTTGGCTAGTATCTTAAGCATGTCATGTAGACAAATTGATGATGTGACACCATAGTTAATGAGGAGAGATAGTACTCTAGTAACTAATTTGGATACTAGTTTGGGCTCGAAATCTAACGCGTAAAATTTATTATATACTCATGCATGTAATTAAATGAAACAACCTAAGATACTACATAATAAGAAACCTTGCATTGGAAAGATAGTATCCTAACACTCCTCATGCACTAAGAAACTGCACTAAGATATTACCCATTGGGAGCAGCCTAACACAGTGGAAAGGGCTTTGTGAAATCCGGAAGATGGAGGACTGGAGCCGAAACAAGAGCAGCCTTTAAAGCTGCGAAGGTGGTGTCGGCGTTGGATGTCCGAGAAAAGGCCTCCTTGAGCAATTTGGTGAGAGGCGTCGTGACCGAACCATATTCTATGATGAATTTGCGGTAGTAGTTAGTGAGATTTATTAGAGATATATGTATAGTGTGTTATTCTCCATTGTTATGAGAGGTTATTTGTATATGCACCTCCAGTACTTTGTATATATATACTAGCCCATTGGCCTCATATTGAATACAATCGCTATTCATAACGTGGTATCAGAGTAAGGTTAAAGTTATGGTTTCCTCACGTGTTTTCTCACGTGGCCGACGCCGGCCTCCTCACCGCTTGATTGCGAAGCGCCACCGCCCACGCGCCCGTCTTCATTGCCGCTATGCCGTCGTCATTAACGCCCGCGTGTCTCGTCCCCACGCTCCGCTTCGGCCAAGACGAGTTTCGCCTCGCCTCCGCCTCTTCGCGCCAGGCTGCTCGGTCTTCCGCCGCCTCATCGCCGCCGACGCCCGGAGACGCGTCGCCGCCGCCGCCGATCGGGTCGCCGCGCCACCTCCGCCGATCTCGCCGACGGGGAGCTACTTCATAGCGCTGCTGCCGCTGCCGCAAGGGGGAACCCTAGCTCAGTTCCCCCGTGTGCCCTTTGTTCTGCCTTAACGGGCCGAAGGCCGAAGGCCTTTTAGCCAGCTCACCGAGAGAGAAAAAAGGAAAAAAATAAAAAAATCAGTACGTCGTTTTAACCATCGCGCTGTCCAGCGCCGCTTGTTAGACTTCGTTGTCTTGGTCTTCGCGCCGTCCAGCGCCGTCTACCAATGGTCACTGTTTCCGTCCCTCGCTGCCCGGTGATCTTCGATGGTGTTAATTACACCGACTTCGTGTCTCACATGCGCATCCACATGCGTGGTATTCATCTCTGGGGCATCCTCTTTGGCGATGTCACCTGCCCGCCTTGCCCTACTCCTCCGACGGAGTTTCGCTGTCATGGCGCTTCGGCAATTGACAAGGCTCTTCGAGGCCGCCGCTTTGTCGATGATGAGGCTGCCTCTGCGTACCAAGAGGCTCTGGATTCCTACATGGATCGACTGACTGCCTACACTCAGTGGTATGACGACGACGCCGCTGGCCGCTTGTCTTCATCGCCGATGTCGACCTTTCGCCTCTTTTGAGGTTGTGGGACCCCCTTCGGCTTTTCAGATGTGGAATCACCTTCGTCAGCGCTATGAGCCCTCTGGTGATGCCCTCTACCTATCCGTGGTCCGTCAGGAGCACTCTCTTCAGCAGGGTGATGCTACCGTTGACGCTTTTTACACTCGAGCTCTGCTGTTCGGGCGTCACCGACTCTCTCGCGACCGCTTTGGATGTCGCTCTGTCCCGTCTTTGCTGGCCGCCGCGTCTTGACGACAGAGTTTTAGCGTGTCTACGATTTCCTTACTCGCCTTTGTCCTGAGTTCGAGCAGAGGCGTGCCCAGCTCCTTGCACGCCACCCTCGTGTCACTCTCCTGGAGGCTCTTACCGAGATACGTGTAGAGGAGACTCGCCTGAGTGGTGCTGGTCTGATGCCACTCCCCCCCATGCTCGCCGCTTGTCCACCTGCTACACCGACTGCTCCACGCTTTAGAACACTGCCTCCTCCAGCGGCTGCCGCAGGTGGTAGTGGCCACCCTCCATCTGGCGGTGGTCGTCCTCACTGCTCCTATTGCAACAAGGTCGGCCACATTGAGTCCCAGTGCTATAAGAAGTAGTGGCATCTTTCACGCCGTTCTTCTACTAGCACTGGCACTGGTGCTTCCACATCGACGTCTGCATCGACTCCTTCAACAGTTTCTCTCACTGAGCAGGAGATAGCCAGACTTCGACGCCTACTTGCCGCTTCGTGTTCTCCTCGGCGGAGTTCTCGCCATCGACTCTTGCATCGCGAAACCACCCCCTACACAGTCAGGTACCTTCCCGTGGATTCTTGATTTTGGAGCTTCTTTTCACATGACTTCTGATTCTTCCACTCCGTCTTTTATTACACCTCTTGATTCTCCTGTCAGTGTTCTTACTGCTGACGGTACCTCTTTTTCTATCTCTGGTCGAGGACATCTTTGCAACTCATCTTTTCATGTTCCATCTGTTGCTCATGTTCCTCGCTTTACCATGCAGCTTCTTTCTGCTGGGCAGATTACTGACCTTAGTTGTCGGGTCATTCTCGACTCTGATTCTTGTTGTGTTCAGAACCGCCACACGGGAGCTCTGGTTGGTTCTGGCCCTCGGTGCCTTAACTCACAGCATCTCTGGGAGCTTGACTGGCTTCACCTTCCTTCCGCTACCACCGCCGCCTTGATCTCTCGCGCCGCCACTCCATCTACTGGCTCTTTCAGCAAAGAAGGGCATCACCGTCTTGGTCATCTGTGTGGATTTCGTTTGTCGTCTTTAGTTCGTCGTGGCCTTCTGGGGTCTGTCTCAGAAGACGTGTCTTTAGATTGTCAGAGTTGTAAGTTAGGTAAACAGATTCAGCTTCCTTATCCTCATAGTGAGTCAATGTCTCAGCGTCCATTTGATCTTCTTCATTCAGATGTTTGGGGTCCGCTCCTTCGTTTGAAAGGGGTCATCGATATTATATCATATTTATAGATGATTTCTCTCGCCACACTTGGATATATTTCATGTCTTCTCGTAGTGAGGGCTTGTCTATCTATAAACAATTTACCACTATGGTTCGCACACAGTTCTCCACTCCTATTCGTGTCTTTCGTGCTGACTCTGCTGGCGAGTACCTCTCTCGTTACCTGCGCAGCTTCTTTGCTGAGTAGGGCACTCTCGCTCAGTTCTCTTGTCTTGGTACTTATGCTCAGAATGGTGTTGCTGAGCGCAAGCATCGTCACCTCCTTGAGACGGCTCGTGCACTGATGATTGCCGCCTCTATTCCACCTCACTTTTGGGCCGAGGCTATTTCATCGCCACCTATCTCGTCAACATCTAGCCCTCTTACGCTCTTGAGTGCGATCCCTGTTGAGCGTCTCTCGGGTCTTCTTCGACTACTCGCCTTAAATCATTTTTATTGTTTGCTACGTTCTCTTTGCCCTCGAGAACGCACCAAACCGACCGTCACTGTTGAGTGTGTCTTTTCGGGATCTGATCTTCGAGCTTAAGGGCTATCGGTGCTAGGATCCTGTTGGTCGACGGATGCGGATTTCTCGGGATGTGACTTTTGACGAGTCTCGTCCCTTCTACCCACGTCCTGCCTCTCCTTCGACTTTCTATGTGGAGTCTCTGTCTTTTTTGACCTTTCCAGATACACCTATATCTGTCTTGCCCTCGTCCACCCATCCCATTGAGTCTCCACATATTCGTCCTGTGGCCTCTTCGCTGTTGTCGCTGTCTGCTTCGTCTGCTGTGGCTCCTCAGGCTCCTCCCACTACAGTACATTTTTCCCCTCTCTTCTACACTCGTCGACCTCGTATTGAGGATCCTCCAGATGAGCCATCTTCTCCTGATGTTCCATCTTCTCTTGATGCTCTATCTTCCATCTTCTCCTGATGCTCTATCTTCCCCTAATGGGTCATCTTCTCCTCGCTACGCTCTCCGCGATTGCCGGTCGATTCGCCCCCGCCTGCTTTTGGTTTTTTGGTGCGACTACTCATGAGCCCGCTCTCCCACCGGATGTTGTTACTCACCCCGAGTGGCAAGATGCCATGGTCGATGAGATTGCTGCCTCGAGCGCATCTTGGTACTTGGGATCTTCTTCCTTTTCCATCTTACTCTCGCCCCATCACATGTAAGTTGGTCTATAAGATTAATACTGCTCGATGGTTTCTCTTGGCGCTATAAAGGCGATCTTGTTGCTCGTGGCTTCCAAAGAAGAGTATGGTCATGACTACGACGAGACTTTTGCTCCTGTGGCCCACATGACCACTGTCCGCACTCTTCTTTCGGTGGCGTCTGTTCGCCACTGGTCTGTTTCTCAGCTTGATGTCAAGAATGTCTTTCTTAATGGTGAGTTGCGTGAGGAGGTCTACATGCATCCGCCACCTAGGTATTCGGTTCCTGAGGGCATGGTCTGTCACCTTCGTCGCTCTTTCTATGGCCTTAAGCAAGCCCCTCATGCTTGGTTTGAGCGCTTCTCCTCTCCGGGTCTTCCGCCGCTTCTCAGCTAGTGATCATGATCCTGTGCTCTTTGTCCACACTTCGTCTCGTGGTCGAACTCTTCTTCTTCAGTATGTTGATGATATGATCATTGCCGGAGATGATTCTGAGTACATTGCCTTTGTCAAAGCTCGTCTTAGTGAGCAGTTCCTTATGTCGGATCTTGGTCCTCTTCGTTACTTCCTTGGGATTGAGGTTACTTCCACTCCAGATGGTTTCTTTATATCCCAAGAGAAGTATATTAAGGATCTTCTTGATCGCGCCTCTCTCACTGATCAGCGTACTTTTGAGACTCCCATGGAACTCAATGTTCACCTCCGACCCTCTGATGGTGAGCCTCTTTCTGATCCTACTCGCTATCGTCATCTTCTTGGGAGTCCTGTCTACCTTGCTGTTACTCATCCGGATATCACTTATCCAGTCCACATTCTGAGTCAGTTCGTCTCTGCTCCCACTCAGTCCACTGACCACCTTCTTCGAAGTTCTGCGATACCTTCGTGGGACTATCTCTCGCCGTCTCTTCTTTCCACACTCCGGCTCATTCTGACCAGCTTATTCGGATGCTACTTGG
Organism: Phyllostachys edulis; assembly: GCA_036346405.1. Taxonomy (NCBI): domain Eukaryota; kingdom Viridiplantae; phylum Streptophyta; class Magnoliopsida; order Poales; family Poaceae; genus Phyllostachys; species Phyllostachys edulis. The sequence goes on along the minus strand of CM070561.1, from coordinate 61,501,610 downwards.
GCCAGGGATCCCTCTGATCGCCGGTCTATCTCTGCTTACTGTGTTTTTCTTGGTGGTTCTCTCATTGCCTAGAAGACGAAGAAACAAACTGCAGTGTCCCGTTCGAGTGCAGAGGCTAAGTTGCGAGCTATGGCTCTCTTGACAGTAGAGATTACTTGGCTACGGTGGTTACTTGAGGATTTTGGTGTTTCTGTCACTACACCAACTCCTTTCTTGTCAAACAGTACAGGTGCTGTCAATATTGCCCGTGACCCTGTGAAGCATGAGCTCACCAAGCGTATTGGTGTTGATGCTTCCTTCATGAGGCCTTGTGTGCGTGATCAGGTAATTGCTCTTCAGTATGTGCTTTTAGAGCTTCAGATAGCGGCTTTCTTCACGAAGGCCCAGACTCGAGCACAGCACGGCTTCTACCTCTCCAAACTCAGTGTTGTTGATCCAGCATGAGTTTGAGGGGGGGGGTGTTAGAGATATATGTATAGTGTGTTATTCCCCATTGTTATGAGGGGTTATTTGCATATTCACCTCCTGTACTTTGTATATATATGCTGGTCCATTGGCCTCATATTGAATACAATCGCTATTCGTAACAAGATCGAGAAACCCACGAAGCACACAAATGGAGCGGGGTTTTGGCCACGCCTGCACTGCCTCCACTTTGCCGGAATCCATGGCCACGCCTTGGCCGGAGATAATGTGGCCGAGATAGGCCATGGACTCCTTGCCTAAGAGGTACTTGGACTTCTTAAGAGCGAGCTTGTGATGAGGTATGAGTTGGAGGACTGTACGGACTTGTTGAAAATGTTCTGCCCATGACGAACGGTAGACCAAAATATCAAAGAAAACAAGCACAAAACGGCAAGAAAAAGGCTTGAGAATGCCATTCATAAGAGCTTAGAACGTCGCCGGGGCATTGGTGAGGCCGAATGGCATGACCAAGAACTCAAAGTGACCGCGATGTGTACAAAAAACCGACTTCTTAACACCAGGACCGTGCATCAAGACTTGATGATAACCACTGCGCAAATCCAGCTTGGTGAAGAAACAAGCACCATTGAGCTCATCCAAAAGCTCATCAACGATTGAGATAGGAAATTTTCCCTTGACGGTCTTGTCGTTGAGTGCACGATAGTCCACACAAAAGTGCCACGGGTTGTCCTACTTTTTAACAAGCAAAACAGGAGAGGAGAACACCGACATGCTTTCCCGAATAATGCCTTGTGCAAGCATATCATCACACTGCTTCTCAATCTCATCCTTCAAGAGTTGAGGGTAGCGATATGGACGGACTGCCACAGGAACCGCATCCGGAAGGAGATGGATGTGGTGATCATATCGTCGGCGTGGTGGAAATCCCCGGGGTTCCTCGAAGATATTAGGGAATTCGTCGAGGAGGTCGGTTATCAACTCACGACCGGTGAGGGTGTAGATGTGACTGATTGACTGCTGGTCAGCGGTGCATCAAGGCCGGTCCAAGTGACCTGGTGGTTGTCTCGCCAAAACGACATTGTGAGCTTCATGAAATCCCAAAGGATGGGCTCTAGAGTCCGGAGCCACTGAACGCCAAGGACCACATCAAACCCAACGAGTGGAATGATGTAGCAATCAGAGAACAGTTCTTCAGGATCGATAGCAAAGCGGGTGTTGGTGCAAATGCCGGAGTTGGTCACGCGATCCCCGTTCACGACCGTGACGCCCATGCCCTGCTGTGGGGTGTGCGACAAGCCAAGATCTTATCTCTAACTAATTACAGCTTACCTCTATTTGGAAAGCTAAGCTATATGGAAAGCAACTAACTCAATCTCTAACCCAATCTCTCTTAAGGAGGAAACTAATTAAAAGATCTTATCTCTTACTAATTATAGCTTATCTCTTACTAAACATCTAGATCACCTTCTATAGTATTATCCCTTGCCGAATCAAGAGTTTGGCCAGCAGCCGGCAACTCTGCCGTGTGCTGTGCCGCAGACGGCATGGGCTCTGCCGTGGCCTCCTTGCACCAGCGGCGCTAGTAGGTCTTGCCGACAAAGGCGTCCACAACATACTGTACTTGCAATCAAGTGAACTACATTCAGTGTTTGAGAAGAGCATGACGCCATGACCTAATTCAACTAGTTGTAGATGTTTATCACTCCCAACAAATCATATGTGTGGATATCATGGGGATATACTCATGATCTTAGGATGATGAGACAATTGGCAATTGCTTTGAAGTTTTGTCGAAATTAAAGTTTCAACAAAGTGTTAGGATAATCGGTAGTACCGGCAAGTAAGTTGTCATACTACCGCAGAACGGTACGACCGCAAGTTGAATGGCAGTAGTACCACGGTGCGGTCATACCGGGTTGGAGCGGTACGTATTTTCCAGAGAAGTTGTTTTTGGGAATTTTGGGTTTCTCTGAGAAGCGGTACGACCGCAGTGCGGTAGTACCGCTAGTAACATGGCGGTAGTACCGTTTGTGTGGTGTTTGTCGGCCATTTTGGAGTTTTGGCTTTGGGATAGGTCAAGTTCATGAGCTTCAATGCATATGTGTTTCATGATGCATGTTTTGACTAATGTGGATCAAGTTGTGAAGAACTTGTTCTCGGAATCGATTTATTGGTCTATTGCTGTGCAGGTTGCTTGAAGGTCAACGACGGTCAACGGCGAGGATGATCGGGACTAAGCTTAGAGAGCTGAGGTTCAGAACAATCGAGGATGCCGGGTGAGGTCAATGGACATAAGCATGGTGCAGAATGGACAAAGATGACCGAACGGGTAGTTCGGTGTGACGGGTTGGATCAAGCGGTATGGGGGTCGGTGCAAGTGCCATGGAGGTTTTGGTGGAAGCCGGACGGGAGAGACTTGTCAACATGATGAGAACCGTTGATCAACCTACACGTGGCGAAGCAGGCGATTGCTTCACCAAGTTTGGACTCGGTCTTCGAAAAAGGATCGAGAAGGGGTATTTTGGTAATTTCACCTAAATACCGCCTTGATGACCTTTGGCTAAACCGCGGCGTAAGACGACGTAAGGAGAAGCGGTTTAGGTCAAGTAAAGTTGAAGACATCGCTTTAAAATGCTTGCGTGAGTTAAACCTGTTTGTGTGTGGGCTTAACGGGTGCCCAAATTAGAATATTCTCTAGATGCTAACCTCTAGTATAAATAGGAGAGGGTGCTGTTCAGCAGCCCTCAACCCTTGCATATCTTAAACCTAGTTGGTGTCTTAGGGTTTTAGAGAGAAAGATGGAGAGGTTAGGGTTCTAGGGAGTGGATTGATTGTGTGCTCTTAGGTTGAGCTTTGTCCTCCAAGATGGAGTGGCTGTAAACATCTATCTATCTCGAATCAATCCAAATAAGTTTCTCAAAAGATGAGTTTATCCTTGTTCTTGCTCTTCCTCTTTGATGATTTTGTGTTTTTGATGATTCGATGATCTTCCTTTGAGTTCTTGTGTTGATCTTACTTGCTGTGATATGTGAGAGACCATCTAAGATCATCTTGATCATCAATCACCCACAAGCAAATGTTTAGATCATATTTTGGTTTTGACTCGGTTTTTTGGAGCAACCTTCGTTCGAACGAAAAAAGGTCAGAATATTGGCAAGGATCTTCACGTTCGTCGTATGGAATAGGTTCCTGACATCCTTAGGAAGGAGTGTTTCAAGTTTCGTGAAGTTTGGAGTTGCGGATCAAAAGTTACGTCGTTTTGATTTTGTTTTCAGGCTGTTTACTATTCATTCGCATGCGTTTACTGTTCATTGCGGTTTGACCGGCACTGTTCATCCGGTTGTTCCGAATTGCGTTGCGACCGGCACTGTTCATCTAGTACAAATGGTACTGTTTATTAGTGCTGTTCATCCAGCACGTTTTTTTTTGGTGTATTTTTGGTCGTTTCTCTTGGGGTTTGAAGGGGTTTTGGTACAAGTCTTTCACTACGCTTATATATATTGATCTTCGTAGTTTTCATAGCTATTGGAATCAATATCATGTTTGAATCCGATCTACGCGAAAAAAATAGATAGTGCTCCTATTCAACCCCCCTCTAGTCGCCGTTTCGGTCCTACAATACGATATGCAATGTGACCATGTTAGGGGATTCATGTATTATTATCTATATAAAATTCTTAGAGTGGTTTTATTTACACGCATCACTAATATAGCAAGTTTGTTCTTTGTTATGTAGGATGTGCCTTGGAGGCAATTTTTGAAAAGCAAGGCAGTGTGGGCAATGATATATGCTCACTTTTGTGGAAGCTGGGGGCACTACACTTGCTTGTCTTGGCTACCAACATTCTTTAGGTTCTGCACCTTGCATATTTGTCTTGTCAATTTTTTAAAACTTTACGGGTCATTTTTGGATTAATTGTCACTAGTTTGTTTTAATGATTAGTCCATAATGAGTTGGATATATCCATTTCTTCATCTTGTAGTAGTCAACTTTTGGTGCTACTATGGAGACTGAAAGTGCTTAGTTTCATTGACAATCTTTTCAGCCTGTTGACCTTTTATTTGAAGGACTTCCTTGCATCTGTACACATATCCTACATGTTTAGTTCAGTTTTCTAAAAATGAGTTGACTTAAATTAAGATAGGACTAAACAAAATAGGATTTAAACGTTTGCATTTGAATATTCCCAAAACTTCTGGTCAAGTTGAGGTTGGATATTATATATTTACAATGCGATGTTTTGTGTCGTATCTCTCATCTCCATAATTACATTTGTTGTCATGTGCCAATTTATAGCATGCTTTTGTTTTATGCTCTAGAAATCTAGGAAATTGCTGGGAGGAATCTGATCTTTTGCTATTTGTTCAGTACATTATGCCAAATATTTATAGTAATAACCTCCTTTTGTTGTGATTTTTTTCCCTATTCAATCTTACACAGTGAGGAGCTGAACCTGAACTTGACAGAAGCAGCATGGGTATGTACATGCCTTCTTTTCTTAAGAATTATAGTAAAATCCTTCTATTGAGAACCTCGTATCCCTTCTCATTAGGTGATCTCAGTCCGTCCCTATTTCCATTGATGACTATAACTTATACTTCATAATTTCATGAAGAGTTTATGAATTTACATATTTTCTGACATTGCTGTAGGTGTCAGTCCTTCCTCCTCTGGGTTCAATGATCATTACATCTATTGCGGCACCTTTTGCAGACAACTTGATATCAAATGGTGTTGACATCACAAAAGTAAAGCATTGACTTTTTCTTAATTCGCCTTGAATATAAAAATTCTGCTTGTTCTTATCTTCATTGATCTTCCCTTTAGGAGGTAGCTATACGAACCCTCCTAGTGCTCATTTGTAAAGGTTTGAATAGACATCATTGGCAATTGTGAGGAGTGCACACAAAATATGTCGTATCATAATGGGAATTTTCAATTTACTTGTGTAAAGTAAGACACTTGTTGCTGAGCAATTAAAAAAGTGAGTGTATGTTGCTTATTTTTTTTCTGTTGGTAAGAAAAATATGTCAAACAATTGCCTTTTGTGTCACCTGCGACTTCCATGATGCTTTCCTCTGTGGATCTTGGACTACCTCCGTGGGAAATCGTTGCTTTTCTTACAAGTGTTTTGGCACTCTCCAGCTTTGCATTGTCAGGTCATGGTGTTAAGCTTGTCGTCAACTTTCCATTTTGCCATGTTTTCAAGATCCAAATCTAAATATTTTGGTTGATAAACAGGTCTTTATTGCACCCATCAAGATATCTCTCGCAAGGTTACTAAGTCGGTAAGTCGACACTACCCTCCTAGTTACTGACTATTCGCCGACTAGTCGAAAGATACTATTTATATGGTACACGCAACACACACAGTCAACACACAACCAGCACAACACATACACACATCACATCACACCACAGCCATCACACCACACAGCACATCACACCACACAGTCACAGGGAGAGGGAGCAGAGGAGGGTGATGGTGATGGGGAGAGGGAGCAGAGGAGAGCGATGGCGACGACGAAAGGGAGAGGGTGATGGCGATGGGGAGCTCGCCGCCGGCCACATCGAGCTCGCTTCCACCTCCCCGACGCCGGATCCACGTCACCTCCACCTTCGTCGTCGGCAAGCTGGGAGCTTCAGCTCCTGCCGAGGGAGACGAAGGGCGGCGCTGGCTGGGAGTTGCGGCCGAGGGCGACGATCTTCGGCCACATCGAGCTCGCCTCCACCTCCCCGACGTCGGATCCACGTCGCCTCCGTCTCCACCGTCACCGAGCTAGGAGCTTCAGCTCCCGTCGAGGGAGACAAAGGGCGGCGCCGGCTGGGAGCTATGGCCGAGGGCGCCGGCTGGGAGGCGGCGGCGAGCTGGGAACCTGGCAAGTCGAGTCTCTGGACCAAGTCGCCTTTGCTCCACCGACTTGTCGAGTCGACAACGTAATAAGCTTGATCTCTCGTGAACATGCAAGCATTCTCCTGGTAAGGCATGCCATTCCTATGTCTCATCAAATTTTCTTCATTGGTCTTCTAAAAAAGGAACGAAAAAAAGAGCATTCCTTCACTTGAGTGCTTAAAAGGATGACAGACACCACAATACCACATACTCATTATGACTCATATGACTGCTATTTTCGCCTTTTGTTTCTAGTGGATATTGGATCTCTGTTACCCTGTAGCATTTTTATTTTTGTTCATCGAAGTGCATAGCTCTAACGAGTCTGTACAATTCATCAAATTATTGTTGTTTTTTTAAGGCCACAGTGGAAGTTTATATTGTTATTGTCACAAATGGTAGATGTTGCGACTTTTTGCTTTTGCGTTTCAGGGAATCACAAACACCGTAGGCGCTGTGCCTGGAATTGTTGGCATTGCACTTACTGGCTATCTTCTTGATACAACTCATTCTTGGAGTGTATGCAACCATTATAAATCTAATCTATCTTCGACTCTTCGTGGACTATATTTTATATTCTGATTGTTTCTAATTCCCTGTAATTGCTTCTTTTATTTCCAGATATCACTCTTCGCACCTTCTATCTTCTTTTACTTAACTGGTACTGCTGTCTGGTTAGCATTTGCCAGCAGTGAGCCCCAGGAATTTACCAAGTCAGAATTGGAGTCGTGACACGGAGGGTAATTAGTACATAAGGTTCCCGTCGCACAGAAAGGATCATTCAAAAGGAAATTTAGACAGAGTTTAGTCCCTACCCAGCAAATTTATGGAGCTCCTGGGCGCTGAATACATAATGTTCATTTTCAGTGACCCGATAAGAGGATGCCACTCATACATAAAAGTGTAGTCTGTAGATCACATGCCACATAGGCATTTTCCGCCATATATTGTATGGTCCATATTGTATAGGCTTTTCTGTAGTGATTTTTCCAATACGTACTGACACGGATTTTGGAATGGTAGTGTCTGCACCGTTTTCCATTATGGGCAGTTGATTTGGACTTCGCAGTAATGTCCCGTTCTAAAACAGTTACAGGAGATGTAAGTTTGTAGAACAGTACAGATCCCAAAAAAAGTTTGTACAACAGTATGACATCTTTGGCTAACAAAGACAATGGAGTTCATTTTTGTTGGATTTTGATCGCCACTGCAACCATACAATCGCATTTTGATATTAGTAATTTATACTTCGATCCAGAAGGTAGTTACATAACTTTTTATCTTGTTCGGTAACTGCTAGCTAAATGCCTGAGTCTCCACATTCGAATACTTTTTCTGTAGAACGATCTGTAAAGGCCTGTTACCATGCCTATTTTCTTTCTAATCCAATCACCAACGTCCCCACAGTTGACATTCCCCGAAACTCGACATGTGTTTTTCTAGTCTCACCATCGGCATAAATCATGGATTTGGAGTTTTGGACAACAGAATCCATAAGCCAACTGGAGGCTTGAAGCACATCACATGATATTTGCAGTATCAGCATGCCAACGATACAATGGCCGGTTAGGCCTGAGTAACAAGAATTAGATTGAATGCGTAACAGAATCACAGTTCCAATAACAGAACATAGCATTTTACGACTACACGCACAAAGGAGAAAACACAAGATAACAACTTAACATCGAAGTCAATGTTTTCCTACTCTGTGAGACCCAATAACAGAACATAGCATTTTACGACTACATGCACAAAGGAGAAAACACAAGATAACTTAACAACGAAGTCAATGTTTTCCTACTCTGTGAGACCCAACAACCCAAGCCACAAGCTACATAGGTCCCAAACCTGTTCCATCATCTAAACACAACAGACTGAAACAAGCTGAGGAAGGTGGATGCAGGATGCTAGATCATTTCTTCTTCTTGGCAGGCGGCTGGTCCTCATCATCATCGTCCTCCTCGTTGTCGTCATCCTCATCGTCATCTTCTTCACCATCATCATCACCACCATCTTCGTCATCATCATCTTCATCATCGCTACCTCCTTCACCATTCGCCTCAGGGTCATCATCATCAGCATCATCCTCACCCCCTTCATCTCCTGAGAAATCCTCCTCAGCGTCATCATCATCACCACCTTCATCATCCTCATCTTCGTCGTCGTCGTCATCGTCGTCGTCATCCGACCCGCCAGCATCCTTGTTCTCCGGAACAGTTTCGGATTTGATTCTGCCAAGTTGCCTTTAAATGTTGCAACAACAAACCAGTCTTAGAACAATAAATTACAGGAAAAACCTTACAAAATGAAATAAGGAATTTACTTGTAAATTGCTTGCTGGTCCTCATTAATTATATCTGCTCCACCGTTTACAGCTTCCATCTAAGAAAGATTACGGTTGCATCAGCAAAGGCCAACAGGAAAAGAATTAACAAATAAAGAAAGCATTATTCCCATCGCATCACATAAAACAAATGGAAAGATCTCAAACAATTCAATAAGAGAAAATATCTATATAAAACTTATTCAACCGTAATAAAGAATTCATACACCATAGATCAATAAGTAACCCACAAATAAAGCTAGTAGGGGCCAATAGAAAGAACAATTACATAGCCACATTTTATTATTTTGATATAGACACAACATTTAGTTCAAGTGCCGCATTATAGAACTTTACACTAAATTGGTTTGGGGGGCTTCCCTAATAAGCTGCTTCTTGAGAGTTCCAAGTCCATCCTATACTTTCCTAAAAAGTGACAATTATTATGGAGCTTGATAAGACTACTCAAAACCTAACGTACTTTTCCGTACAAAGTCAGGATTAAACGCATCGGGCATTTTGAGAAGAAATACAAATTGAACAATTAGTTTCCAATCATTCGGATGATCAAAATAGTTTCATTTAAGCAGCTTATCTTTATATTGTTCAAATACATTGTCTAGCATCATCAGCTGGTCCATATAACAACGGTGACAGAACAAATGTCACTTACAGGCATGTCCTTTAAAATGGTAACTACTATTCGTTCGGACACCCACCTAGCAGTGCCTAACATACTCGTTTTTAGAATTACAGTACCGATTCACAGGATATGACTGCTCTAGCAAGCGTGGCCAATCAAACAGTCATTGATAAGAAATTAGCATCCGGTGTCCCCAATGTCACTTGGAAACTAGCATTTGCACCAGTGATGTGTCATGAATGGTATAGGTCTGTCGGACGGTCAAGCACGTGTTCCGGTGCCAAAATTTTCAGTTTATCATACTCTACAACTGGCATAATCCACGATGTAATGTTTCTGCTCTGTTTCCCATTGTACTTTCCTATCATTGTACCTTCAACCAAAACTTCCCCAATTCAACCACTCAGATCTGCTCCTTAGATCTATTTGCAAGTTCTAACCCAGGCAAGAAAACGACAAAGTTTCCCCATGACAAATTCCAAAGTCGTCTAAACAACAGATGACATGAGTTTATATATCCAGATCTGCAGACTGAACATACTTAAGAATTTTCAGTCAAAACAGAGAGACAAAATACACCATGTTTCGTCGAGAATTAGCGCCACTAGCAGCAAAATCGCAAGCTTATCCCGGTGAATAAGCATAACACCCAATCCAGCAATCAGACATCAACAATACACAGACACAGGACAGGAACGGATGGTAAAACCACTCACCGCGAGAGCGAGCAGAGCCAGCCACCTCTGCGCGGCATCAGCGACGGCCACCACGGCCGCCGCCGCAGCTATCTTCTCGGTTCCTCGCACCGCCGCCGCCATCTCCGCACCAAACGATTAAAAAAACCAAAAGAAACCAGTAAAGACCCAAACTTCTCGCCAAGAAACGAGGATTCTGAGGCAGAAACGGCCAAATCTGAGCCCGAAACCCTAGAAGGAGGGAGAAGGCGAACCCTACCTCTTGCCTGTGCGCGACGAGTGGAGGGAGGGGTCGAGATGCGGGCGGGCGTGCGCGTAGTTGCAGTGCGTTTCTCGGGACGGGGGCTTTAATAGGGCAGGCGAGAGGATGGGAGCCAGGTTAGGGTTTTGGGCTCGGTCGGTGGTGTGCCGGGTGCTAGGGTTTTGGTGCGGGGCGCGGCTAGCAGGTGGGGCCCGGCGGAAGGTGACAGTGGCGTCCTCCCCTCCTCAAATGGTCGGGGAGGATTTAAAAACAGTAGGAGATGTGGAGGCGGATCCGATTCTGCGTCAAGGCCTCGTAAGTCTAGTGATTAAATCTTGGGCTCACTCAAGTGAAATTTGAGTCGATGATCGGACTGTCGCTATGTGTCGCGCTCCGTGAGTCTAGTGATTCGTGCTGGACTCACTTAAGTGAGCTGAGCTAGTGGCTGGACTGTTTTTACCTTTGGACTTTTCCGGTGGTGGGTTGGGCTGCACACGGACAGTCTCACATTTTTCTTTTCTTTAGAGACAATCTAGAATATGTCACTCAATACAACCACATTCTACATTTTATTATCATGTAAAATGCAATTCGCAATTTGTCATTATGTAAAAAATATAATTATTGTTTTGCTATTTTCGTCATTTCTCCCTGTGTTCCCTTATTCAACCACATGAAATGACCACTCTGCCCCTCTTCTCTTCCTCTCTTCCTCTTTTATTTCTTCCTGTCCTGTTCTGTATCCATCCATTTTCGTGTGGCTGAAAAAGAGGGAAATGGGGAGAAATGACAAAATAATGATGATATTTTCTATGTATAATTGCATTCTATATGAAGTCAAAACGTAGAACACAGTTCTATTAAGTGACATATTCTAGATTGTCCCTTTCTTTACTGTTGGATCGGAAAACAACAACTAAATCTACCAAGCTGACAATAAAATCTTCTTATTAGAGTTCTTTTGCTATTCTGCATACATACAAATCACGGTTAGTTCTGAGTTCGTGGTTCCCTGAAGAATGCTCCTGACTTCACTGTCATGGTTAGATGGTAACAACAAGAAGACAAGTACTCTCACTCACATGGTACCTGTAAATTCAGCTTCATTTCTCTCTTATATGCAGCAATGGCGAGTGCTTCTTCGGGAGAAGGACCAGGCCAATATTGATGGAGCTATGCGGATGGTGAAGACATGGCTACGAGACTTCAGAAGCAGGGGAAAAGGATGAGCAGCTACAGTGTTGGTCCCTGCTTTTTTGGAACTTTGCAATTGTCGATGTGTGATGCTGTGCTATCCTAGCGTTTGTGTGTTTTGAATTCTGGCTGAGGTAGTCTTCGTGTTCGTTTCATGTTGTGCTGGTAAACCTCAGCCTGTCCGGCTAACTTGTTATTAGCTTTCAATTAAAAGCTAGGTGATCCTGTCGTCTAAAAAAATAAATTCAGTTTCAGTTGCACAGGAAACCTATGCAGTGGCATGCGTTTGACCAGCTATAAGAAATAACTTCAAGATGCAATCTCTAAACAAGCTTAATTTGAACGTTTTTTAATCAATATTATAAACTCAGAATGGTCCAGAATATCTGGATCAGTTTGGCAAAAACGCCCAACAAGTTTTTGGCAAATGGCACTTCACGAGTTTTTTTGGTTCATTTAACACGTTTTTGAAGCGAAATAGTAAAAATAGCGGCATAAAACCTACTGTGCACCCAGTCAACAGCAAGACACATGACAACCTCCTAGTCGACAACTGTCGGCTTGCTACACACCCAGATCACGGCAGACCACCTGCCTGCCATTTGACCGCCACTAACTTAGGGATGCCATCTGACTTGCCGCAACGTTTTCGCGCGACAGGGGTACCATTTTTGCCATTTCAGTTTTTGGGGTAATTTTTGTTATTTCACTTCAAAAGGAGGTTAAAGGGCTGTTTGATTTGTTACCTAGATTTACCTTACCAAAATTTAACTATACCTCCAAAATTTGGCCACTGTTTGCTTCATTTCCAAAAATTGGCTAGCCCTTAAAAATTTGGGTAAGGCCTAGGTCATACTTGCCAAATTCTTAGGTGATTCCATGGAGAGCAAATCGTCCGCCCGAAAACTGGTAGGGCTGGTGCTGCATTCCATGATGCGTGGCAAAGGTTGATTGGTTGCATTAAACATGTTTCTGTTAGAATAACATGCTTTAAATGACTATATTTTCTAAACTGTGTATCCGATTTATAATCTGTTTGAACCGTTATATTCCTTGTGATTTAATCAACAAAGACAGACCCATATTAGCTAGATTTTAGTGCAAAAAAGAAAGATGACATGTAGGGCCCACATGCTATACTAACAATTTTGGTAAACGTTGGACATGATTGCAATCCAAACACATCAAGTTTCGGCATTGCCCATAAATTGTTATAGCTACAATCAAAATACCATTCCCCCTAGATTTTGGTATTACTAAAATTTTGGTCTGTCTACCGGCGTCATAACCCAAACAGACCGTCCAGAAGCTCGGCCCCTTCACGTGCCTTCCTCATTTCCAAGACAAGCTGCAAGTCAGATGGCATCCCTGGCAGTAGAAAATGCCAATGGCCCTCTAAACTTGCACTCACAATCCTGCTGTGATGTACCCACAAGTGTAAATGTTGCAGGAGACAGGAGTAACCTTTGGAGTAATGGCTCATTATTGCAGCTACTGAAGAAAATCTCTAGCAGGCCAGAGAACACATGCATGTTCTGTTGCGCAAGTGAGAAGCAATCTGCAACAAGTTCTAATTTCCTGAATAGCTCCAATCTGTTCTCATAATATTCCTGATAGAACAATAAATAAAATTTTGAAACAAAAATTGTTCAACTGAAACAGCCACCGGTTACAATGCCTTCTTTAAAACCTTTTTCTTTCTTTCGAATTTAAATAACAAATTATAAATGTAATCAAATTACAAGCCTAAATGAGTTTACAAAACAGACACGTAGAAAAATACCACAAAACAAAAGGAGGATGCCACCAGTCCTAGACAAAATACCACAAAACAAAAGGAGGTTGCCACCAGTCCATCCTCCAACGATGGATTACCAGCTCACAAACAAATGAAGCTCTAATCCAATAACAAAGCACAGCTTCCTGTGCATGACAAACAAAACAGACCAAAACAAGAACTAGTGTATGCAAATGGCAGAGGGGCTCCAGCCCTGTGCAAAGAATAGGTTTCTATGAATAGCTTCAGAACCGATAAGCAGACTCTTCAACGTGTCAAAAAGGAAACAGAAGAAATCCATGTATTGTATCCCATGCAGTATTTGATCTGCAGGGAGATATGAAGCCAAATTCAGTTATCACAAGGATGATAAACAAATCGATGAACCAATTTAATATACTAAATGGATTAGTATAAGATTAGTCATGAATATCTGACTCAGATGGATGGAAGCACTAGTCTAATGATTGATGAAAATAGAAATTCTAAAGCATTAAACAGGGACACGTTATTTGTCTTGCAATGCTGAAATCTGACCAAGATGAAACTCTGAAGAAGAGCAGTATCAAAGGATCGTTCACTTCAAGTAGTATCAGAGGATCTCACATAGAGCTTCACCTAAAAATGTATTAAGAGCCTATTTGAGAAACTGAGTTTATGCTTAAACTCCCACTAACCCATATAAGCTAGGGAGAGAGCTTGAATCTCTCGATACAATGGTGCTTAAACTTATTTTAAAAATCACATCACAAAGAGTATGTTTGGAGTAGCTTCAGACCACGGTAAATTACTAAATACTTAAGTTCAAGCCCCTCTAAACAGACCATGAAATACTAAACAATGGTATAGCCATTGTTCACATAATATGTTAGGGTTAAACTCTATATAGCAGCAACCTTGTCCGTGTGAAGATCTAATGAATTCATGATATCGTATAATATGTCCATTAAATGCTAAACAAGTTATTGTGGTTCAATATCTTATTAGTAAAATATCTCATCTACCTTGCTTTATCGAGTTGTAAATGACAAATATTTTCATCAAATTTATTTTACAGAATCATCAAGACCAATCAGTGCAAGAAATTGGACTTGTAAATAGCCAGTAGAGCCAAAATCAGATAGATCATACATGCAAAGGTATATAAAAGGTATTTTCCTTTTCATATGCCATCTAAGAACCCATAACACAAGGACAAAACAATGATAATCATTCAACTGCAGAAGTGTGTTAGAAGAACTACATGAGTCCAGAAAAACTGGTGTACTACAAAACATAAACACCATTTTTGTTGCTACATGGACAAATTCAGAACTGTGTATAATATTTTCAACCTTTTTACAATTAGACCAAGGCAGCCTGTGATAACCAGGATAAAAAGACACACACAACCAACAGCCTAGAGTCAATTCGAATTTCTCATGTGCAAATGAAATAAAGTTCTTACACAAATGAATACCTCATGTGCAAAGAAGAGGCATATGGTATTTGTTTGTGCTCACCTAAAAGCGAAAATTGGTGTTCATAACAATGCCCCGAAATAAAATATGCGTCGGAGCAACTTCATGCATACTATATATGCTCCAGTGCAGTATGCAATTGCTGAACTCTCCGCCTAAATAATGGCTCAAGACGGACGGATGGAACACCACGTAGCCACCGTTTAATGTCATACATTTCATTCCAGGCTTGCACAATTTCATCAATCTTGAAGCCCAAACCTAAGAAGCAAAGGGGCTAATCTTAGAAACAAGTGTTCCAATGTTTTTGAGCATTCAATGATATATTTGCAACATAAGATTGGAAAGATCAGCATAGTAAACAAGGTAAATAGCAGCATTTGCAGATCACTGTCTCACAACACTAATGACACCAAAGGCACACTATGAAACTCAACCACAAGCAATTAGTGAATGTCATGTACTCATATGTAATAGTCTAATAGATCAGTTTTTTTTACACATTTTTATTAGAAATTATCTCTAATACTAGAAAAAATATTTAAAAAGATTTAATGACAATAGCAATAATACTAGGTGAACTTCCCTAAAAATATGTCCAAATAATCAGTTTAAGGTTATCAAGAGGATCACCAGCAAATGCAAATTCAGAATATCTACTGTAGAAGGGTTCACAGAGCAAATAGTAAGCACAACAATTTTAATGATCATCTTGCATATTATTTTAGTCTTCTCCAACAAAATCAACAATATAATACCCTCAGGAGAACATGATGAAATAAAAAGGTTAAAAATCTCTTACCATCTTTGGCAGTTTCATTGGCACAATGGTTTTTTGCCAACACAGCAATGTCTATAGCTGAAGCTCCTCCAAGTTTAAACTTTTCAATAGCCGCCATCAGACAATCCTCCCACATTGGAAGGCCTAATTTAAATTCCACAACTGAACGCTCATAGAGTAACATACCCCATAAAGTGTTTATTTGAGACCTCATATAAGAAGCCTGTTCAGCCACATCATCAGTGGATACATCTTTGATATACTCCTCCAAGCCCATCTTCTCTAGCACAATATTTTCCTGGGTAGGTTTGGATCGATTCTTTAGCCGCTGTTCTTCCATTTCCTCCCACATTTCTGTACCCCTCTCCATGTTATCCTCAGCTTTATTGAAGAGTTCCAAGACTTCGGATGAAGGCCACGTGTCCAGATCTGCGTTACTACCAATTGCGTAATACCATGACAGTTTGGCTTGCTCAAACTCCTGGTGTGCAAGTGCAAGAAAACCTTCAAAAAAGTCTGGCTTGGCCTTCACGGCCTCTTCATATCTCCTCCCAGCCTTATTGTACTCTTCCCTTGCCCACTCATATGCTTCCTTCACTTGCTCAAGCACCAATTCCCTTGGAGAGTCTCCTGACAAAAACAACCTCTTCCTGGCTCGAGACATATGAACATTACCCCAGTGAAAAAAAGCAAGTGCTGCCATCTCCTGGAAGTTACCCTCAGCAAGCTGAAACACCTCCTGGGCTTCATCAGTAGTAATCGTGTCCTCAATGGCCTCAGTGTACAGCTTCATACTGACCTCATGGAGGTCCAAATACTCATCAGAGCTGACCCCAGCATGGTTCTTGAAAAGCCGAGCAAATTGCACAATCCAATCATCTATGCAAGTCACCGTGCTCCTTTCCTCATCCTGCCTATTGCTTCTGGTACTTCCATTATCCGAAGTGCTGTTCATATTTCTCTCCAAAGGCCCGCTATTGGCATCATCAATGTAAGGTTCATGCTCCGGGTTGGACTCAGTGACATAGAGCCGAAGTGAGCTCCCTGGCTCAGCCAACTCCTCAGCCCATTTCAGCTCATCCTGGTTGGTGATTGTCACAAGGTCACCCTCCTTGTCCTTGTACTTGACGAGAACAGCCTTCAGCCCGGGGAACTTGCTCCGGACAGCTTCGCGCAGCTGTGCCATGCTGCAGCTCGCCGGCACCTGTGCCCACCGTATGTCCTCACCAAACACAAGCTTCACCTGCCTCGGTGGCTCCTCCACCTCCTTAACGGCTTCCCCTGCCTTCTCCTCCTCCTCCACAGCAGCTGCGGCTGCTTTGGCCGCCGCCTTCCGGCCCCTCTTCTTGCGGGGCTTCTGCTTAGGCGCACCAGCAACCACCTCCTCCGGCGTGGGCATGACCTCCTTGTCATCCAACACAATCCCCTTCTCCTCCATGGCCTTCTTGACCCTGTCGGCCACATCGAGCGCGGTGAGGTTGTTGGGCTCGACGGCGAGCACCTTGTTGACGTCCCGGCACGCGAGGTCGACCCTCCCGAGCGCCTCGAAGCAGCGCGCCCGCTTGAGCAGCGCCTTGCTGTACTTCGGCGAGGCCTCGAGGGCCATGTTGCACTCGTTGATGGCGCGGTAGTGGTCGGGGGGGCTCATCTGCATGTAGCATGCGGCGAGGTTGCTGCGGAGGTAGGCGACGTCCGTGTGGCCCCTGGGGAGCAGCTTGATGGCCTTCTCGTAGTTGAGGAGCGCGCGCTCGTAGTCCCGGCGCTGGAAGAGCTTGTTGCCTTCCTCCTTGAGCTCCTGCGCCATGTCGGTGAAGATGGTCCCGTCGCCGTCGAGGACCTTGGAGCCGGAGCGCTCGAGCGTTGGCTTGCCGCCGTGGTCGCCGGACTTGCCGCCGCCGGAGGCCCTCTTCTTCTTCAACGACGGCTTGCCCATCTCAATTCGTTTGTTCTTGGGCGAATCTTCCAATCCGGTGGAACCAAGGTGGAATTAGCTAAAAATCCCGCCTTTCTCCCCGCAAATCCCCAATTCAAAGCAAGGATTCGAAGCTGCGGCGGCTCTCCTCAAAACCCAAGGAATCCCCAAGAAGGGAGGAGGAGGAGACGAAGAAAGCAAGTCAAAGCTGGAAGGACAAGAACGGAAACAAACAAGGCAAAGACGTGGTCGGAACAGGGAATAATCTCGGGTTGGGAACGGGGGGAATTGCTGGGATGCGTGGAACCAAATAAACGAACAAACTACAGCCGTGCTTCCCCTCTTTCTTTACGCAAGCAACCAAAAGTCCAAAACGAACTGAACAGCAGGACAATATTCTAGCCTTAGCGCGGTGAGCCGGTGAGGCGAGACGCGAGCGTGGCGTGGAACAGGTGCTAAAGAAGAGGAAAGGAAATGGCTAGTATTTTTCGTTGGTTTTTTTGGGGGTTGTTTAGGGCTTGTCTGGGAACCAGGGAAAACAATCCTAGAGAAGGAAATCTTGAGCGGGATTTTAGGTAGCATATGGAATTCCGGTGGAGCTATATCCCCCGGAGGAATTTTTCCCCTGCTCATTTGGAAGAACCAGGGATCCCACCTCACTTTTCTCCCGAAAGTTCCTCCTCCCCTCGTCAGATCCGGCCTCTCCCCCTTCCTCTTCGGCTTTCCACTGGTAATCCACCGCTCCTTGCCGCCACAGTCGGCTAGAGCCACCGCCACCTCCCTCATCAATCACCTCCCTCCATGGCCGCACGGAAGGACAAGGACCTCGCTCGGCCTCCCCATTTCGATTGTTCCTCTCGCTACCAAAGCGACCGACGGCCAAGCAAAACGCCTGAGATAGGAAAGGGAAGAATATCTAGCCCGACTTTGCATCGCGACCTCCGACGGCATCCCGTAACCCCAAGCCCCCAAGAAGCCCTAGTCGCCATCACGGCCACCACCACTCCATCGTCACGGGGTGGCGGTGGCGCTGCCCATGGTGGTCCGCGCCAAGATCCGGAGATCTTCATGCCGACGCCACCCACCACGACGGAGGAAGATTGTCTCGACCGCCGTACGACCAGATCTCGAAGCGGCGACGCTGCCGTTGCCGAGTCCGATAAGGCCAACATGGACGCCGAGACGTTCCACGACGCAAGATCGCCGCGCCGCCGTTTCGCCCTCGCCGCGAAGTCCGTCTCGTTAAGCCTTCTATCGCGCCGCCACGAGTCGAGGAGGTGTCACCGCCATCACCTGTGCCTAGGTGCTCTCAAGGACAGCCCAAAGAGTCCCTCCTCCTTCGGATTCCGACGCCATTGCCGCCGTCTCCTCCCTCGCCGACCGAGCGGCGGCTCGGTGGTCGCTCCGCACTGCGGGCTATGGGGACGAAGGGCATTGCCACGCCACATGCTAAGAAGCTGGCCAAGTAGCACAGGGTGGACCTTGCCAAGGTAATTGGCACCGGCGATGGTGATGTGCGAGGAGAAGCACAACAACAGCGTCGAGAGGTGGTTGTTCTATCGAATCCACTGGAGATCGATTATGATCTCTCTCGCAGATGACGTGGAATCTTTCCTAGCGTCGGGAGGCAATTATTTTTACCCCCGTGGGTTAGGGTGGATTAGCCCGGAATTTTCACTCCCGCCTCTCATCCAAATGCGAGTCTCCATTGGACCAGAGAAAGTTTCCAAACGAGGCCTAATGTGTGTTTGGGGTTGGTTTGTCTGCGGTTACACGGCATCGGGTCGGCGTCGGCGGGCGCGCGAGCGTGTGGTGACCGGTGACATGGACAGCCGAGACGCGGGCGCCGCCATATGGACCAATGCGCTGGACGGATGCGAAAGGAAGGCAAGAAAGAACGGTAGTTGGCGCCGATTATTACATGCCCAAATGGGTCTTCCCGCGTCATGACCTGGTAAAACCAGCGCTAAGCCGCGCGCGACCGCCGCCCCTGTGATTAGGGTTTCTTCCGCTCTTCGTCCCTTGCTTTCGCCTTCACTAGCTGCTTCGGTTAGGCTGGGGCAGGCTGGGCAAGCAAACTTACCGGCATCAGTTGGGCCCGATAAAGCCCATGGGTCAGTTCTTTACGGGTGGCCAATGGTCGGCCGAGATAATGTTTGAGAGCGATGTGCCTTCTCCAACAATCCATACACAATCAGTTGGCCGAGGCTACTGGCTATCGTGATAAGCATATGAACTGCTGCGTTATCATTTCACTTCCATTGACTTTGTGTGCTAGTCAAATTGCTAGACACGAGTAGGATATCGTTTCGAGTCCTCGCTTATATAGTTTTTTTTTAAAAAAGTAACACAGTTTAATTTAATATTATTTTATTTATAGTTTGAAAGTATCTTTAGAATCAAGCAATCAAGCAAAGCCGAACCGAGCTAGAACGAAATCCAATTTCATTAGAAACTGACTCATTTCAATGCTGAACTAATTAATGAGTGTAATTGAAGCAATTTTGAACTGAACTAATGAGCCTCACTAACAAAATTTTTCCCTGCACTAGCCACAAGCTTCCAGACAAACTATGGGTAATCATCGCAGGAGGCCCGTGCTTAGCAAGTTCGTGAGCAACCGAGTTACAAATCCTAGTACAGAACACAGCCTGAACCTCGTCAAAATTCAAGAACATGGTCATTCTTGCTTCCTGGATGATAGCACCATTGGGGCCGTCCTCCAGTTCATCTGCATAACTGCATTGAGGGCGTCACAAAGGTTCAGTGCATCCGTCTCCAAGTTCAGACGAGCAACACCCATATTAGCTAGGGCAGTCAAAGTTTGGATGCGAACAAGCCTCTGCTTCGAAAGCGTCCTGCAGAACTGGGAAATAGCGTGCCGCCGCCATTTGCACTTCTCCTCGACTCGTAACTTACTTGAAACCTGTTCGATACCATGTTTTGGAGTAGTCTGCTCCCCTGTCCCCTCGACCCTCACACCTTCAGCGATGCCGGCCTGCGCTCAACCCCGTGGCAGCGCAGGCTCGGCACCATCGAAGAATGCAGAGCCGACCGCCACACAGCCTGTTGTCTCGGTTCATAGCTTAAGATTCTGTCTGTTAAAGATATTGTTGATATATTTAGTAACTAATCTATTGAATTAATGATACAAAATTGTATATTGTAAAGACGGAACCGAATCAGTTTTGCCGATTCTGTCTTGCCGTGTAAGCTACTGTTCCTCAACTGACAACAATATATAAACAGAGATCAATAGAGCTGAGCGATTGCGCCGGTTCCCAAACCTTGTTCTTCATTGTACTGTGTTATTGTACATGGTATCAAAGCCTGCAGATTCACTGTCCTAGCGCCGAACTCTAGCCATGTCGACTATCTTCTCCACAACCAGTTCATCGTTCTCCTCTAGCTCATCATCCACCAACTCTGGACTGGTTCCAAACCCGTCGTTTAGCCACCTAATCAATGTGAAGCTAACCGGCAAGAACTACCTCATCTGGAAGGCGCAATTCCTGCCGTACTTCTGAGGGCAGCAGCTCCTTGGTTATCTTGCGTCATCACCAATGATCACACAGACTACGGCGGACGGGGCGACACAAGTGCTGAATCCGGCATATCAGGCGTGGCTTCAACAGGATCAGATGGTCTTGAGCGTCATCCTCTCTTCGTTGGTAGAAGATGTGCTAGCACAAGTCCGGCTCCTCAGCTCGGCACGGCGCGCGAAGTTTGGACAACCCTGGAGAAGATGTTCTCCACTCAATCCAGGGCCCGAGTTATGCAAATCCGAATGGAGATGGCCAACTTTCGCAAGAAGGAGATGCCGATGCACGATGTAGGGTCAAAGATAACTGACTAGAGTAGGGTGAATAGATGGTTTTTAAAACTTTTTGATCAAAAACAGATTTTTAGCAAGTAAAGTTATGAAATTCAATTTCACAATTAAAGACCTAAATAATCTAAGTCTTTCTAAGTGCACTACTCTCTCTAGATTAAGCTAAACAACATAATCAAGATACAATATAGCTATATAAATAAATGCACTAAGAGAAGAGTAAAAGAGATAAATCACAATACGGAGACAAACGATGTTTTCCCGTGGTCTCGAAAATTTGTCAGTCTCCACTAATCCACGTTGAGGAAGCTCGAACAAATCAAGCCAGCTCTACACGAGCGCGCCCCTCGATTACTAGAGGTAACTCTTCTCCATTTCGGAAAGGTGAGCTCCAGCCTTTACAATTGCCCGGATCTTCTCACAAGTTTCTTGAGAAGATCACCAATTCACCTTCTTCAATCCGTTTAGGAGGCGGCAACCTCCAAGAGTAATAAACCAACAACGCTTCGCTTGAAGATACTCAAGTGCCACAAGAATCAAACTCAACTCAATACACTTGGAGAAACCTCTACAATCTTTGCAAGATGGAACTTTTGCTCTCAAAGAGTAGAAGAAGAAGCAAAGGGCTCAAGAGTGTTCAATTGAGGTTCTAAAAAGTCTCTTGCTACAGTGGGTGAGGTATTTATAGCCTCCACCCATTTCACTAGCCGTTGGCACACGTACTGTGCAAAAACGGCAAGGCTAGTTAGACCACAGGCACAGGGCCGGTCAGATCGGACTACAGTGTAATGGTAAACTCTACAGTAATCATTGCTAAATAATCTATCTGTTCTGCCAGGTCCGGTCAATCCGCCCACTCAAGGTCCGGTCAGACCAAGTTCAAAAGATTTCCAAACCAGAGGAAACATGCTACTGGAAAAAGTTGACCGCGCTGGTCAGTCCAGGGTTTCGGTCTGACCGGAGAAAGCATTGCAGTTAGTCTGGCATGGAAAATTAAGTAACAAGACCCAAAAACACCATTCTCTGGAAAAAAAAACTAACCGCGTCAATGGCCCGGAGGTCCGGTCAGTCCGGCCCTCCAACAACGGTCAGTTGGGATAGCAGAATAGAGAAGAGTTGAAGCCAAAAAGAGAGTCTTTGGAAAAAGCTGACCGCCCTACTCATACCAGGTCCGGCCGGTCAGCTTATACTTGCGGTCATCCCGCCGGAAATGCTAAACAGAGCTCTCGAAAAAAAGTCGATCAGAAGATGAACCGGGGGTCCGGTTAATCTAGCCCTCCAACTGCGGCCAATCCGGCTAAAAAATAAAGAACATATAAATTGTGGCTGAAAGACCACTAAGAATCCCAAGATTCAACCAAGTGAGTTTGAGCATTGTGGCACACTTTGCTATCAAGCTACTAGCTATTGATCCCTTTTCATAGTACGACTATCTACACTAGCAATCTGACCTTTTATCCTTCACACTCCTAGACCGGTAAAATTATAAAAAGATCATATTCAACTAGATACCTTTGCCTTGAGCTAGACGATGTTGATTTCCAATACTTGAGTGCCTTTAGTGCTTTTTATCTTTATTCGATACTATCTCTTTCAATCACTTGACAAAACAAGTTAGTGTTACGGATTCGTTTGTCGGTATACAGTACAAGCGCCACAATAGAGCAGGATTTAGGAAAGTTTAGATATATAAGGTTAAAGATAGAAAGAGTTAACTTGTATTGGTTTACAATCCGAACTAGTCCTATTAGAACCCGGCTCTTCCAATATTTATAGAGCTGGGGGTTTGTATTCAGGTGGCAAGAAATACAATTATCTTCTTCTAGCAATTTCTGCTTCTTGTCTGATTCTGGCTTCATATATGTATAATCTACGTTCTACTTTGAGAGGTGCTTCGGTACCTAACAATTTGGTATCAGATTCACCGATTCCGCCCACCATGCTGCCCAAGCACGATCCACCGCTCGACGCCTGGCTCGACAGATTGGAGCAAACCCAGTCCGGACTTCTCCAAACCATCACCAACATCCAATCTACCAACGAGCAATGATTTTGTGAGCAGCGGTTAGCTTCTTATCAGCGCTTTGACAACCTAGCCAAGGAGATGCGTCAGATGTTCGAATCCTTGCGTGGATCACCAACTGCTGCATCCACGACTACTCCTATCGAGACAATTCCGGTCGTGCACAACAGAGCAGAGATCCTTCCGCGGCCGATGACTGCAGAGGACGTGCCCTTGGCACCGATCGATACCAGGTTTCCACCACTCAAACGACACGACGCTCCCAGAACGCCAGGAGGCTTCGAGCGATGTTTTCCAGGCGACAAATACGCGGATCACTAGGAATACCAGCCGCACCAGGACACAAACCGTTAGCGCCTGGATCGACTGCTTCTACCATGCCTGGAATTACCGATCTACGATGGCTCGGTGGATCCAATCACATGGCTGACCAAATGTGATCAGTACTTTCATGCTTACCAAACGCCTGAGGATGACAAAGTTTGGATGGCTACGTTTCACCTCTCTTACGTCGCTCACTCCTGGTTCTACCAGCTTGAACGGGATGAAGGCCAGATCCCATGGGCGGTATTCAAGCATTACTGCTCGATGCGCTTTGGCCCAGCGATTCGTACAAACACTCTGGGCGCAATCAAGAACTTGCAGCAGACAGGAACGCTGGCGCAGTAGCAGCAAGACTAATCGGACCTCCTGTGCCATACCACTAGCTTATCTCGCACGCATCAGATCGAGCTCTTCACAGCCAGCCTTGCGGAACCTATTCGCACGGACGTCGAGTTAGAAGGTCCAACTCCTTTGCAACAGGCAATGCATCTTGCGCGCGCATTTGAAAGGATGCACCCTCCTGTAGCAAATCCGACATCGATCAATTGACAGACTCCATCAACTAAAATGGGTGGGCGCGTGTGGCTACCACCCCCCTCCACACTGCTAACACGACCGATGGCTCCATCGCCAACCCCCCAAGTGAACAACCCAGAAACACGGACCAACGTGTTTCGCTGCCTGTCCACGGCCGAGATTGCGGATCGGCGAGAACGGGGCTTATGCTTCAATTGTGACGAACAATTTGCGAGGGGCCATCGATGTAAGCGGCTGTTTTGGCTGGAGCCCAAAGTCGACCACGATGCGGACATCTTTGCGGACGATCAACCATTCGACGCGTCAGAACCGGAGATCTCTTTGCTTGCGGTCGCAGGCATTTGTATTGCACAGACTATGCAACTAAAGGTCCGCATTGGAGCTTTTGAGGGCGTGGCATTATTTGACACTGGGTCAACCCACAATTTCCTCAACAAAGCCTGTGCTTCAGAAATCAACCTATCTATATAGCCACACAGCGGTCTCCAAGTGAAGGTGGCCAACGGTGAGCGGTTAGAATGCGGTGGCATTTGCAAACAGAAGCCAATGACTATTGCCTCATTCGAGTTTGTGGTGGACTTCTACAACATCCCCCTAGCCGGATTTGATGTCATCCTGGGCATGCAATGGCTGAGCACGCTGGGGCCAGTCCTCTGGAATTTCGCTCAGATGCAACTCTCCTATTGGGCAAACAACTGTCGCATTACTTGGATTGGTCTTCAATACCCACCTACGTCGGCAGCCATGCTCCAGGCGGTAGTTGGGGACGATCCCATGGTGACACTGTTAGCGGAATTCAAACATTGGTTCGCTGAATCGTCGGGCCTTTTAGCAGCAACTCTTGAGATCATCAAGCATTGTGCTCTTGCATTGAAGTCTCTTGAGCCCATATACACTCTCTACTACTCATTTGCTTTAAATTCTCATCTTGAGGTAGTTGAGAGAATTCAAGTGCATTGCATCATTAGTTAATCACTTTGGCACTTGATTGTCTTCAAGCGAGTGCTACGATTTGTTACTCTTTGTGCTTGCCGGTACCTAGACGGTTTGGAGAATAAGTTGTGCGGTGATCACTTCAAAGAAGTTTGTGAAGTGACCCGGCAAGGGATTGTGAAGTGGTTGCGTGCTCACCATCTTCGGAGTGGAGAAAGAGCAATGATAGTGATCGAGGATCAAGGCTTAATTCATGGAGCCGGCTTGATTTGTTCAAGCTTCCTCAACGTGGACTAGTGAAGGCCGACAAGTCTTTGATACCACGGGGAAAACTCATTGTCTCCATTGTGGTTTGTTCTTGTCTTTACTCTTTCGCATTTATATTTCTAGCAATTCACTTGTGTAGAATTTCCTAGCTAGAATTGTATCTTGTTTTGACATAAGTGCTTAATTGTCTTAAATAACTTAGTAGTTCATTTGTTCTAGGAAGCTTTGTTAAGGCATTCTTGTTTAATATTGTTAATTAGTTGAAAAGTTTTAAAACCTCCTATTCACCCCCTCTAGTCGGTTATCCTTGATCCTACATCCTCTAGTTAGGCCTTGTTTGGTAGAGCTCCAGATTCTCATTTTCTAGATTCTGCTCCTGATTATCTGAGAATCCACTTCTCTGAGAATCTAGAGCTATCTGTTGAAAGCGTATGGCTAGTAGGTTGGCGCCAAAAACCATATGAGGGAGGATTAGAGACAAATAGACCATGTTACCCCTGGTTGTAATACTTCAATTGTATTTGTGTCTTTCTCCTATGTATTTGTACACAAATTATAGAATTTCCCTCCCAAATTTGTTTAGACCATATGAATGTACATACGTTGTATTTGTATACAATGTCGTGTTACATTGCATTTACACTTCATGATGGAGTACAACTATTGGCAAATAACGATTCGACGCACAACCATTGATTGTGTATAAGCAAATTTTGTATTGTTCACGTTGCGATAGATGAAGCTGGAGATATTGCATTTATATCGTATTAGTGTTCAAATGATAATTAAATGCTATTACATACAAGTATTGAAATGTTAAATGAGTGATAACAAAAGACCACAAAATATCACAAGTAGTGTGTCCATCATCCTGATTGAGCAATTGCACTTGCAAGGTCATCACGAAAACTATCCATGGATGTAACACTCGTTTGCGACGTTGACGCATCCGTTGCATCATGAGAAATGACATATTTGTCATATCTTGATTGTATTGTGGGCACATAATTAGGATCCCGACCGAACCTACGAAAATGCATGTCCGGCGAAGCATGTTCACGTATGAAGTTGTGGATTCCATTGGTTGCTTCAACAATCATCTTTTGCTTGAACATGTGAAAGCTTGGCATCTTAAAAAGAATTCTCCATTTCATCTTCCATACACCAAAGGATCTCTCAATTACGTTACGAACACTCGAGTGCAAATAGTTGAATTTCTCTTTCGACTAGGAGCAACACCTCTCCGAAATTCTGGAACATGGTACCTTTGCCCCTTGTATGGCGCTAAGTGCCCCTGTTTGGATAATCATCATCGACAAGATAATATTTACCTGCAACATAAAATGAAAAAAATTATGTATATCAACATCCAATGCATAAACATTACAAGTAAATAAATTCGTAAATGATACAAAACAAAGAAAGTTACCCTGTGGAGGATGTGGAAAGACTTCTCTGTCTACATCCAATGCATGATAAAGAACACTAGTATCGTGTATAACTCCTTGTTGTCCAACAGATGCGTATGTGAAGCGCATGTCAAAATCATATACCGCCATGACATTCTGTATTGCACTTCCTGATCTACTAATATATCTAATTAAATCTTCTGGGGCAACAGTTGAAATAATATGTGTACCATCGATAGCTTCAATACAGCCTTTGAAATGTGGCCACATCCTTCGATCATTTCTTACTGTACTGTGAACCGTAGAGAAGTTTGGATCCTTTGGCCTCACAAAATCTTTAGACATTCTAACCACACACTGCAAAACCTCGTCAAACTTTTCGCTAATTGTCTCACCGTAATGCTTGAACCGATTCTCAAGGCTCTTGGTTAGATTCACACCACCGCATATGTATAGGAAAAGAGCTAGTGCTTCAATTGAACTTGTATGTGTAGTTGATTTCAAGTCATATGTACTCACCAAAAGATCATGTAGACTGTGAAAGATCGTAGCATTCATATGAAACATGTGGTAACTTTCTCCTAGAGTGTTCAAAGTTTCTCTCACCCAACCCATTCCACTAAGCCGTGAAGTTCTAGGCTCATTCTTATCCAAGTAGGTTGAGTGATAATTCTCTACGATAATTGCAGTAGTAGCGAGGTGACTTGACATGTCTTGTCATAGACACATCATCTGTACGTTACACTCATGTTCCTTATCTGATATATTACTCCCTTCACTATCGCTTTCACAAGACGACATCTGTACATAAACATAAAAAACACAACAACATAAATGACAATTTAAAAATACATGAGTACGCATTAGGTCTAAACGACAGTATATAACTAGTGGAAAAAATGTATTACAATCCAAAAAAGGTCTTACAACCAAAATAGAAATAAATAATAATAAAGGCGAATACAAGACAAACTACTTGTACGAATGTCTCCAGAATAATCCTAACGTTACAATCAAATTTCTATTTGCCATACTTGGCTTCGTACTTCCTTTTGAGCCATTCAAATCGTGCTTCACTAGTGCTCAACAACAAGATATGGCCACCTAGACTTTTGAACTATCAAGTCCAATATGTACATTTGACATCAGAAAATAATGAAAGTTAGCTGGCCTGTACTACTATTTTTTCGAAAAAATATCTCCTAGATAGGCAGTGACACTAAGCAGGTCAGATTTCATAGAACTGCCAAATGTTCTCTCTGCTAGTGCTCTCATTACTCTGAAAAATCATCCCTTGGAACAAAGCTTGGTGAAAAATCATGTATTTCAGGATAGATCAGACACCCAGGTGCATTTGAGGCAGCATTTCACAAGCTAAGGGGAAATGAAACTAATAGGCAACACCTTTGATTGTGTTGTCCCAAGTGATATACTGATATAATAATGGAATAAAGAGTCTTTGCAAGGAATCGAACTATCAATTACAATATTCTGCTCTAAAAAATGATTACACTTTTCTACTCCAACCCTAAATAAATATTTGTGCTGTCTAAATGTACCAGCATGTAAAGTGTTGACATTGTGAAAATGTATCAACAAGATATCGACTAACATGTGCTTCACAAACCTTAGCATTATACAAGGAACAAATTTACGCTGACTAGATTTCTAGTCCGGCCAATACATCTATATTGATGCGTAACAGAATTATCCCTAATTTAGAGCACCATAGCGTGCACAAAATGAGTCATCTCTTAGTAAGAGACTAAGAAATGGCTTTGCCCAGGCCCCAGGGAACAAAAGCCTATGCCTCATGTAGCCAACACCCAGTCTAAACCAAGGCAAATAAACTATAGATCGAACTCTAAACTCTGCACAAATATGTTTCGCATAACAAAGGAAAATGACCTAGAAAATAGAACCCTAAATAAGATAACCACATCCATAACAGTAATCGATGCGAATCAGAGCATCTTTAGTGTACTGAACTGAAACACCCCCAAATTCTGGGACCGTTAAACTCTTCACAACCGCCCAGGATGTGCAGTTGCGAAGTAAGCAGTGTCTCAAGCAAGCTTTTGATTACAACAAAAGTCAACATTTTATTACACAAGGAGAAGGCTTAACAGCCAGTTTTTAACACTTACACGGGCATCCAAGCCCAAATTTAATATAATACAAGACAAAAGAACTTCAAACCACAAGCACGCTTAAGCACGGTCGAGACCTAATAACAGTAGTCGTTGCCATCCGTGGGTCCACCAAAATCCTGTTCAACAAGATCCTCTACATTTTCCCAGGTTTCCTCTGTAGATGATTTAGCAGATTATGCAAGAATGAGTACAACTTCCGTACTCAACAAGCCACATGGAAAGCTAAATAATTACATGCAAGGAGTTCAATGGATGATTAGGGTTTACCTTAACAGGCATATGTGGATGCATTTTGCGGTTAAAGCAGTTTACATTTAAAACAGTAAAACAATAATAAATAATAACATCAGGGGTTTCTTAACAAATCACATACCAACTTAACATCTAAAAAACTCTACTTATGCCTGTGAACTGGAATCACCCATTAACACATCTTCATTAACCGGAAGCACGGTGTATTCGAATACCTTTTTATACACTCTGCAGAGTTGCCCAACTTTACCCACAAGATATCTCATGCTCATATGTCATGCAATATACACGCAACACTTTAGCGCATGCATCGAGTTGAGATAACAAAGCCTTTTCACTGCTCAACCTTTCTATTCTCTACCCAGTAGGTCTATGGACCATACAACCCTAGGGAGACCCCACCGCCCCAAATGGATCTTGCACCCTATGCCGACGGCACCACTGCTTGTGTAGACCAAATGAGTGTCCCTCATCGCCCACTCTGCCCCATTCTCGATATTGTAGATATTCTATTGGAAAAGCAGTGTATTAAGCTAGGGAGTAATGACCACACCTGTGGTTGAGTGGTTTTCTGTGTCTGTTACTGTGGTACAAGGTTCTCGTCCTTACTTGTCTCACAGTGAGGCGATGGACCAACACCACCACGTGGCTGTCCATCCTGCAGGCCTCACCCTTGACCCACTTTTCCACAAGTCTATTGGGTTGTCCAACTTCCTGACACAACCCTCAACTCTCCACTAAAATCATTGGCGAACCGCCAATACTCTCTTTTGATTGATAAACACATTTGTGTGACAAAACTACTTGTATAGACAATATTTTATGTGAACTTGTCAAGGTGAATAACTGAATATGTCCTACAAGTGCTGGGTATTTGTCAAGGTGAATATGGCCTACAAGGGTTGGGTGGGTTTGTATGTAAGATAATAGGATTTATCTAATTATCATGGCATTCAAAAGTATTATTTGAATATTTAAAGTAATTAACATAAATACAATAATAAAAGTAATAATAAATATATGAAATGTGGGTTCAAAATGATCAAAGAATGCAACTTGCCTTCTTACACAAAGTCCTGTTGATACTGGTCTTGTCTGGTGTCTTATGGAGTCTGGTCGTCAAAATCGTGACCTAACGAGAAGCAATACAATAAAATAAACCAAGTAAAATCCGGCTCGACAAGGAATGAGCTGGGAACAACATGCAAGTAAATAAAATAAAAAAGAAACTTAAAGAAAGGTGGTGTGGAGGATAGATATTTATTCGGTGTTTCAATTGGACTGAAAAGAGTTGTGCGATTTGGATCCAAATATAACAAAAATATTGTAAAGAGATAATGAATCCTATAGAAAGGTGAAAAGATTTATTGGGAGCTGGGTTTAGCTGATCGGAGTTAAGAATGTGTTTTCTGAGTTGGAGACGGTCGAAAAGGGTATAAAATGTTAATTTAGGGTTTTGGGCGAAAATTATCAGATGATGAATAGTACTAAGTTACTATTCATGCATGAAAAGATTGGGAACATTAATTTAGGGTTTATTGTTTGTGGTAAATGAACAGTGAATAGGCTGAACAGTAAATGGGTTTTACTGTTTTTGTATAAAAATAAACAGTGTTTTGGTTTTAGGGTGAACAGTAAAAGGAAAATAATGTGTGGTGAATAATGTAAGGCCGAATTTTATGAACAGTAACCGGGCCAAGCCTGTTTTGTTTCACGGCCCAAAGGCCCATGCAGCCCACGTGGCCTGGCCTTTTAGGCCTGAGTGCGCTCGGTTGAAAGGCCTGCGCGCCTCAGCAGCGCTTGCGAGCGGGGCGAAGGGAGCGAGGAGGCCAGTGGCGGAGGAAGGGGGAAGGCGAAGGGGACTGGCGGCGCTTCCACGGTGGTGGTGATCGGCGGCGAAGGGACGCGACGTGGGAAGGCTCCACTGAGGTAAGTCTTCTTACCTCTAGGGTTTTGTGTGGGCTGGGGTTTTTGGGTGGGATTGTGGTGGTGGCGGCTCTTCCACCTTGGCCGGACTTGGGGATGAAGGAGGGTGGGGGAAGGTGTGTGGGAGGAAGAGCGAAGAAGGGGCGGGGGCGGGGGCGGGGCGGAGGTGATGGGAGCAGTGCGGTGGCAACAGGGAGGCGGCGACGTGGTTGGGTGGGCGGGGTTGGGCGGTCTTTGGTGGAGAGGTGGCGATATGGGCGTGCAGCGGCATTGAAGAGGAGGTGAGGTGGAGTTATGGGTGCACGCATAGGCGGCGCCATGGTGTGATGCCCTCACTGGAGGGGGGGGAGCCGGGCGATGGGCGATGGGATGGGAGGCGACGTGGCGTGGCTTGGGGGGCGCCGATTGATGGCAACGAGGAGGCGGGGGGATTTAAGGCGGGCTGAGGCGGCTGACGCCCGGCGTGACAGGGAAAACGGGAATGGTGGCGGCTTGGGCGAAGGCGCCACCGAAGAGGGAAAATGGGATTTGCTGGATTTTGCTAAACTAGGAAGGAAAACGAATTTCAAACCAAAAAACTTCAAAATTTTTGAAATCTGGAATTTTTTGGTTTGTTTCATGAACTGATGTGGATTCAAAGTTATGTCACGTAAGCATTCTAAAAACTGAGCTTGTTTTTCTCCAATGTATTGAACCGATTCCTACTAATAATTGGGACCCACGTTACATTAAAAAATCACAAAATAATAATATCTTCTCTCAACCGCACTCTGTCCTATGTAGTTGTTTAATGATCATATGACTTGTTTAATGCTTTGAATCGACTCTTAAGTAGAGTTCGGTTCCATACATTTTTTTGTTGGAATCGATCCTTTCAATGTATTGAATCGATTCAATACCTTCTCTCTCCTCATTTGAACCGGCTAAAACACAACATTGGAGATGGTCTCATCAGCGCGCGCACACACACATATGTAAAAACATCGATGCGAATTGAAACAGTATGAACCCACAATCGCACATAAATGGACTCGATTCGGATGTAAACAAGATAATCGCGCCTAGAATTTCCGAGATCCGCTCACCTTGGGGTCTCAGCGTGCACAAGCCGAAGCTGTTGTGGAGGGGGAGAAGCGGATCCCGGCTGTAGCGATCAGCGACGTTTCCGATCCAGACCGCGGCGGCGTAGTCGAGGAGAGCACCGGGAGGAGACGAGGAAGCGAGGGGAAAGGCGAAGGGGTACGAGAGCGGGTCACGCGGTGGGATTTCCTGGGGATAGTTGGATGGCATTTGCGGGTAAAAACTTCAAACTTCAAGGGGTATTTTCGTTTCTGCAATGTTGGATTCCCACGAGAATCTGCAGGAAGGCTGCTCCTCATTGCTAGTTTATTTTCAAGACAGCTCCTCGCAAGAATCAGGATTTGGTTGTTTTGAGAAGTTGAGTATTTGGCATAGCTCCACGAGATTCGATTAAGAAGCTTTACCAAATAGGGACTTAGTTTACCCTTTCCTATGCAGAGGGCGAGGTGGGGACGGAGCTCGAGTATATTTGCCGACCTCCTTTCCTAATAAGGTCCGCCCGATTTCAATCTAACGGTAGGAAATCAAACATTCGCGGTCTAGAAAGGGCGGAGAAAACTATTGGGGGCAATTTTACGCTTTGACCCCCCTCTAGTTAGTTTACCCTTTCCTATGGTCCCAAGTTCGATCGCCATGAAAATCTGCGATCCAATTTGCGTCTCCTGTCTGACCGTTAGATGATGGGGGAATTGATACTATGCCTATGTTCGGACGGAGTAGTAAAAATGGGACGGCTTCTCCACTTGCTCCCCAGGTAGTATTTAATTCTACCGTACAATATTTACATAAAAGTCCCTTAAAGTACATTCTATCACACTTTTTTCCGCCCCTTCTCTCCCATCAGATGATCTCTGTATTCATGGCCATGGCGCTGCGCGCCGTGGAGAGGACGCTCGCCGACGTCGTCGAGACGCCGTCTCCTTATTCGCCGTTCTCCTTCGTGGGGTGAACATGGACAGAGGCAAGCCAGTGAGGACACGACGAGGTGCTCGGCGGCGCGAGGGTGAGGCGTTGGCAATGATTAATATGATGAAATGGTCGATTTTCTATTAGGGTGCGTTTGGTTGGTGGGATGAGGTTGAATGGGATGGGATGGTACAGGTAGGATAGGATCGTCCTGGATGAGATGATACAAGTATGGTGTTTGGTTGGTGGGATAGGATGATACATGATTTTGTCTGGTTGGTGGAATAGGATGGTTCTGGTTGGTTCAAAATGATGTTTTGTTTGATGAATGAGGTTGTATTTGGATTGTACTAAACTTTGGGATGTTATGATATGTGGGGCCCGCATGATATTTTTTGCACTAAAATATGCCAAGAGTGGTCTTGTTTTGTTGATTAAATGACAAGGAACACAACGGTTCAATCAGATCGCAAATCGGATACTCGGATTAGGAAATATGGTCATTTGAAGCTCGTAAATCAAACTATTTTTTCTGTGCGCGCCATGGAATTCGAGTGAACGGCGTGGTTCGGGATTTTTTCCTGAACGAGATGATACAACATAAACATGGAATATTCTCATTTCTTGAACCATCTCATCCCGAATGGTTTGGTTCCATTCAACCAACCAAACACCTGAACGAGTTCATTTCCCGTACCGGATGGTTCAAGACCAAATGATTCAACGAACCAAACGCACCCTTAATTCGTCAACCTCGTCAGCATAACGGTGGGTGCGACGAGCATCGACGTCGTTCCGGCCGGGATCGCTCTGGGCAACGTGGTCATCGAGACAGCACGTCGCCGGTCACCTTTATGGACCAGGCAACGTATGCATTGGTGAGGCAGCCCTCGGTGACTCCGTCGCCCAGCTCAAGCCGCTGAAAGAAGCGAGCGGCCGCGGCTTCGGCTTCACGACGGACAAAGAACGCCAAATTTCACGCCGCCGAACGTGACGCCAAGATTTCGAAGGCGTAGTGCCGCTGGCGCCGCCGTCGAACTACCTGGTGGAGGGCGCGGGTTTGCTCTGCCCGGCGATGCTTCCGCGTCCGTCCAAGGGGATATCCGTGCTGGGGCAGCTGGGCGCTGCCACTGATGGACACGCATGTGCTTTACGACCTCGCCGAGAACGTCGTGTCGTTCCAGCCGTTCGACTGTGCCGCGCGCCTTGCTCACCAGGCCACCACGGGGTAACTAAGCGTCTGTTTGGTTGGTGCCCTGGATTTCATGCCTGAGAAAAAATGGTGCCTAGAGGTAGCCTAGAAAGTAGATGATTTTTGTCTGACCAGGCAAACCTGAAGATGAGTTGTTTGGTTGGAAGTCTGTGCCTGGAATTGGTGAATGAAAAATAGACCGTTGGATTGAAGGAATCAAATGTGGATGATCTTGCTCGGCGGTGACTTTCCCAGCGTTTGTTTTGGTGCTGGCGCCCAGCGTGGAAGCAAGCAAGCGGCAAGCAAACCTTCAAGCGCCCCGCCAGCATCAGCGACCGTAGTGAACCAAGCTAGCCCTAAATGCTTCTTCCATGCTCGCCTGCTGATCCGTGTCAGTTTGTATGAACCTCGGCTATGGTTCTGACAGATTTGTTTTGGTAAGTATCCCTTCGGATGGGATTGGGTCAAGGACGTGTGAGTGAAAACATCTAGTCACGATATTGTTACCCTAAGTTTTACGTGCTACGTGTGACAATGGCCCTGTTTGTTTCGGCTTCAGCTTCGGCTTTTCAGTTGAAAAAGCTAGAAGCCGAAACAAACAGGTTGGCTTTTCGAAGCGGTTTTCTCGGAAGCCGCTTTCTACGTACACGTTATGAAGCTCAAAGCCAAAAGCCACCGACGACTAGCTTCCGTGACTTCCCATCACCCTCCTTTCGCATTTGCCCCTCGACTCGCTGGTTATTTACCCGCTTTTTGCCATTCCACAAAACCGACACTCCCACCACCAAGACAAGACCCCCAGACGCGTCTCCTCCTCCCCACGCTCGCCCACCTCCTCCTCCTCCCCTGCACGCCTCCTTCTCCTCTCCCACCCGCTCGCATGCTTCCTCCTCCCCCGGCGCCCTCCTCCTCCTCCCCTCGGTGCCCTCCTCCCCGCCGGTCTCACCCGGATCCAGATCCAGATCTGGATCTGGACCTCCCCCGCGCCGCCGCTTCCTCGGGCTCTCTCCGAGCCGCTGGCGTTCTCCCCCTAGCCACCGGCCTCCTCCATCCTCCCTGGCTCTCTCCTCCCTCGAGCCACCCATCTCCGCGAGCCACCGGCCTCCTCTGGTCCATGGCTGGCCAAGGCCTCCCTCGACCTCCACCTCCTCCGCCATGAGGCGCCTGGCCTGGTGCCTCATGTGGCTCCGCCTCCACGCGTCCCCGGTGTCTCCTCCGATGCCTTCGTGTTCTTGGAGACACGGTGACAGGGGAGGGCAAGGAGGCATGGCGTCGGGCCGTCGACGTCGGCCGAGGCGCCAGGGTTGGCGGGGGTGATGGGCCATGGGGAGCTCGCCATCGCCGGCACGATGTGCGGTTCTTCTTGGCTCGAACCTTTGCTAGAATGTGCAAGAATGAGTCCTGCAAGAAGAGGATATACCCTCGAGTTGATCCTGTATGATTTGTGCTCTATTTCTGACCTTTGCATAGTGTTTGCAGTTGGCAATGGCATTTGGTGATCTGTACTCACTGTTTCCTTGTCTCTTTTGGTGTATTGTAGGTTGTGATTATGTTGGTCATTGATAAAGAAAATGACCGCACCCTCTTAAGCGGTGCAAATTACCCGTTCTCATTTTTTATTTATAGTTGTTCGTATGTATATATTGTACATATTCTTATATGCTTGGTTGATTCTTATCACTAATTTTCTTAATATGGTATTGGGTGGGGTGAGAAGGAAGAAAGGCATACTTCTGTAGAAAGGTATACTTCTGTAGCATGCCAAGTATGGGTACCTGAAAATTTGGGTTTGACTTGTTAGGCATCTAGTAATTATTAGTACACAAGGAAGAACCTCTTAGATATCCATTATTTGTTATTACACGGTAATGTTTTCATTTGATCGTCTAAACCTGGTAAGGTTTGGGTTCAACAAGCTGGTTTGAATTTTGTAAGATTCTAATGGCATCGCTGCTGTTTGTAGCCAGGAGAAAGCTTGGAAGAGGCAGTGAGAAGGGAAACGTGGGAAGAAACTGCGTACACTACATGTATAAACACTCCTTGTTAGATATAAACCTGAGTGATTCCATTCACTTGTCATTTGTTCGACTATTTCAGTGTGCTTGCGATCAGTATCATGCAAGAACTCTGAAAGATTTTGCTCATATTTTAGTTGTGCAATGTTTGCATGACAGTAGTACTTTCAGTTATAATATGCATGCAAATTAATGTAGTTGTCCTGTGAATCTGTGATCTGGTTTGGTTTACAAACATCTGAAAAGATGTGTCTGTAATTTGGTTGTAGGATACATCCAAAAATATATATTTACATTGTTTACCTCATGTAACCCGTTCCACATTTTATGTTATTTTGTTAGGTTCCTGAAGCCAATTTATAGATTCAATGACCTTGTTGTTTTACAAATTATTAGGTTGTTGTTTACAAGTTCAATAATAAATGATGTTTGAAATGCTAATTCTTTTGTTCGCAAGCTGGCCCTGCATTCCAACTGATGTTCTAATGTTTCCTTCTACTGATGAGTGCAGCAAATTTGATAGAAAATAACTAGTATGAATTATGGTTACTTTTGGTATTACTTGTGCTAGGTATTACTTGTTGTTAAATACATTCTTGGTTGTGATGTAGGATATTTATCCATGAATCCATGAAAATGTTGACTTGTCTGCTTGTCCATGGAAATCTAGATTCTCTTGCTTCTAGTTTGCATCACCGAATACTTGATTTTGATGATGACACACATTCATTCATTTGTTAGTACTTGATGTTGTTTCATTAAGACATTAACAGACTTAAACAAAGTGTCTAACACTGCCGATGCCGGTCCCAAGCCCAGAAATAAGTGGAAGGGGCATTAATTGTTTGTAATAATTATTTATGTAATTAATGTTTTGTAATAATTATTTATTGTAATAAATGTTTACTGTAATAATTGTCGTTAAATACGCTAATCCTTGATTCACATGGTGGAGAAATTCGTGCAACATACTTTAATTCAGTGCTTGATCAGTTTTATGACTTGATAAGGTGTATTTGATATCTAGAGGATCAGTAAACTTGCTCAGAAGTAGTTTACAATGACTATGAAGTAACTCTGGATGTCTCAACATCTATAGAAATTTGTTCGGTTACTCTTATTGTAACATTATTGTCAATGTCTCGTCAATTGCATTAATCGTCAAATGTTGTTAAATATTATTAAATGTCGTTAAATATGGTTAAATATCGTTAAATATAGTCAAATGTCATTAAATATTGTTAAATGTCGTCAAATGTCGTTAAATGTCGTTAAATATTGTTAAATGTCGTCAAATATTGTTAAATATCGTTAAATATCGTCAAATGTTGTTAAATATGATCAAATATCGTTAAATATTGTCAAATGTTGTCAAATGCCGTCAAATATCGTTAAATGCCGTCAAATGTTGTCAAATGTCGTCAAATATCATTAAATATTGTTAAATATCGTCGTTAAATGTCGTTAATTACGTTAAACGACATCAAACAAGCCATTACTGTCCTCAGGGGTATTTCAGACATTTCACATCTCGAAAGCTGCAGTCAGCCTACCTAAAATACAGACAGCCAAACACTAAATCAGAGAAGCCTAGCCGTTCAGTCCACAGCCAGAAAAACCTACAGTATAGCCGAAAACCGCTTTTTAGAAAAACACAGCCGAAACAAACATCACCAATATTAATATGAGATGAAGAACATCACCTTGAAAATATACGAACTCGCAATTTTCAAACATGGGCGTCCAATGAATCAGCTCAGGAATCAATTGCGATCGTGATCACAGCATAAAATACGCTAGAACTAGAAGGCCCAGACAAATTATGGGCCTAAAATATGCCAGCCCGGAGGCTATCTGTCTGAACCGTGCATATCATGGCCGGCCTAGATAATACGCCCGAGCGACGTTTCTCGGGCTCGTCCACTTGCACGCGGAGTTATTACCATAGTACTTCTCCGTGACGTGCTGGGACCAATCAACGCCTGCCAAGTCAGACTCCCCACCCTCTCCGACGTGCGGGTCCCAATCCGTCACGGGAACCCAGCACGATTTTACTTCTCCGTTCCTCTCCCATAAACGCGACTAAACAGTGCGAAAAGGAAAAAAAAAGGGGAACTGAACTGAAGTCGCCGGCGCCGCCGCGGCAGGAGCGGGAGCATCAGCAGCGAGTCCCGGCGATCTCGGCGACGCAGAGGGGTAACAGGGCGGGAGGAGAGGCCACAGGATGCATTCGTTCGGGCACCGCGCGAACGCGGTGGCGACGTTCGCGGTGACGATCCTCGCCGCGATGTGCTTCGCAGCCTCCTTCTCCGATCACTTCAACTCCCCCTCCCCCACTGCCTCCGTCAAGGTATCTTCACCTTTAAACCCCTCCTCTCCCCTGCCCTGTACTCGATCCCGGTCGCCTTGCTAGGCTTAATTCGTCTTCGGGAGCGTGGGCTGCTCGATCTGCCTGTAGACTCTAGTTGATTAGCTCGCCCGATCTCTCGCGAATTCATCTGTTGTGCTTATGCGTTCTGTATCGTTTGAACTGCGCAGATCTTGAACATAAACTGGTTCCAGAAAGAGGCCAATGGCAACGACGAGGTGATTGTCTAAATTGGTGAAAACAGCTTGAGATCTCGTTCAGAGACATGTCATGGACTCTTACAATCTCTCGTTCTATGATCTGTTTAGGTTAGCATGACGCTGAACATTTCGGCCGACCTTTCATCTCTGTTCACGTGGAACACAAAACAGGTAACGTGTACTTCTGGTGCCTTATGCCCTTTTCCCTCAATCTCCACTGTTTCTACATTATTACCCAATCAAACAAAGGTGATGACTATTCTAGAAAGTAAGGTGTTAGCTTAAGGTAGAAGGTCTCTACCTTTTTTCCCCTATAAGGAAACGAGGTAAGATAGTGATAGAAGGATCAAGTCAGTTTGCAACCATAGTGAGATAGGCTACACTGAAAAAATGAAAAGGAAGGCAAGTCCTCCGCCGCATGAGAAGTATCTTTAGTGGATGAAATGAAGTGAAATTTTTTCTCTCTATGTTTTGGCAGACCATAATTTACATTTTTATAGTGACTGTGCGGTGTTCCACAATGATCCCGTGGCAAGTAGAATGGAGATTTATTGTCTAAAAATTTGTATATAGTTTTATGATGTTACAGTGCCACTGAAGTTCTAATTCACCTGATCTCTTAATTCTATGCAAAACTTCAGAAGTTTCTATTGCTTCTACCATGCTTAATGTTATTCTCTTGGATGGTTGCAGGTGTTTGTTTTTGTGGCGGCTGAGTATGAGACTCCACAGAATGCCTTGAATCAAGTAAGTTCATTGATGATTATTCTTGTATTGATACTATTATTTCAAATATGTTTATGTGCTTTTCTTCTGTATGGAAAACAAAATGCTGACAATCATATATCAAGCATCACTTTTTGTATAGGAGGAACGAGTATAAAATGTTGACATATTGAACCTTTAAGGTCTGACGTTTGTTATTTAATAAAGATTGCATGCCTGAATTATAGTGCCTCTAGCAAATTGGTACATCCTGTTGAAGAAAACCCACCCAACCACAATAGAACCTAGAGGTTTTGCTTCAGTACACACTGCTACGATGCTTGCACTAGTATCTCACATAATCCTGTGGGCCAGTATGGGTGCTCATGTGATTATCATTTACTACAAGGCTCTGCGACAGCTACCCATAAGGGCATGAATCTTTGACTGGTGATGGTAGCTCAATTTCAGGCAATTGACACATACTTGTGGCTTGCAGTAATGGCACAGAACTGTTTCCTTTGTCTTCTTGTCAACATAGATTAGGAGCACCGGCAGATGCATACGCCAAATGTTTGTTGCTTTGTTTAGTTACAGTAAGAGATTGGTCCAAGCTATATTTGGGGGGTGAGGTGGACATGTTAGTTTCCCCTCCACTTACCTAAGTCGACTGACCACTTTGCAAGACATAAATGCTTGTATTAGATGATCAAATTTCAATTTCGGCCCTGGTTACTGCTAAGCAGCTGTTAGGGTAGTGGTTACTACCAGTTCATCACAAAAGCTCAACAATGGGGGGGTAGTATAAAAACTCAAAATCAATTAAATTCAGCTAAAATTTAGTTTATTTCTCTATCCTCTGTTATGATGCTTCATTTTGAACAGTTTCACTAAATACTGTTGTAATGTGCTCACGCAAACTCATCCTAAATGAAATAAAGTAAGGCACCCAGTTTAACCTATTCTGCTGGTCTGCCTTTTGCCTGCATCGTTGATTTACCATTTCCTTCCGAATTTTTGAACCCTATACATCTTTTTTGACGAGAAACAGTAAGGGAGGCCCCTGAACCCTATACATCTTAGTATGACTTAGTGGAAGACCTGTTATTTTAACCTATTTGAGCCAATGGTATTAATTTCTTGTATCAGCTGGCTGTTGAGTCATTTCCCGTGTCTGCAGCCACTATCTTTTGTAATTCACGTTTTATTATCTTATAATTATGATGGTAATGATGACATTGGGTTTATATCACAGGTTTCCCTTTGGGATGGAATTATACCAGCAAAGGAGCACGCCAAGTTTTTGATCCATACCACCAATAAGTATAGGTTTATTGACCAGGCAAGCACATTACTTTGATTGCATGTTAATTTAGTGCAATTCATCAAATGTGATTACTGTCACTGTGATTTGTCTTTTCGCATTTCGAAGATTTTTATAAGGACTTATGCTTGGAGTAGATCTATGGATCTTTTTGCATGATAATTGTAATGTGTTTATTCTGAAATCTGAATGGATGAAGACTTTTTCCCTTTTCCGCATGTGGTTTTTGAGATAGGGTACTACAATTGGTCCAACACCACGTGAATCATTTTATGTATTTAGTTATCAATGTTTTTTACTCAATAAAAATTCTGAACTACGTAGGCTCTATGATGTTTGAGATAGAGTACAATGATTCGTCCTGAGCATTCAGCATCCATTTGAACCTGACCATCAGCTTTTGGTGGCCACTGCTGCTATCCCTTAACTGCATTAATCTTGCTCGTGTAATATACATCCAATCTTCAAGTTGATGACAAAAATTCTCCCTTCTCATTGTTGGAGAACCATGCCATGTTCTGTTCTTTGATCATTGCATACTTGCTGTAAGTCGCAAACGTTTAACCAATTATTTTGTACGACCACACATTATTCTTCTGAAATTGCATTTTTGTCCCCTTTTTATCTGGATACAGGGAAGCAATCTAAAAGGCAAGGAT
This sequence comes from Phyllostachys edulis, assembly GCA_036346405.1. Taxonomy (NCBI): domain Eukaryota; kingdom Viridiplantae; phylum Streptophyta; class Magnoliopsida; order Poales; family Poaceae; genus Phyllostachys; species Phyllostachys edulis. Next base: position 61,460,159 of record CM070561.1, on the reverse strand, counting down.
TTCAACTTGACAATGCACTGGCATATTATGCCAAAGACCGGCAAGATGCTTGCAGATAAGATAGTCATGATAGGTTATCGGCTCCCCGAGCAGTACAGATAGACCTGAGCAAGCTGATGGACGCTGTGCTATGCAAATGCAATGGTTATTACAGGGAGCAGGCCTGCAAGAAGGTTTAGTAGCAGTGACATAGCTGATGCTGAACTTTTTGTTCTAATCTTAGCCGAACATGTAATCTTATGAGCTTGTATTTTAGCTGAAACCAGGCGAAACAAAGTTACATTGTTGAAGAGATACTCTGCATTTTTCAACTTAGATTCGTCCGTTCAGAAGTTGTGAGAGAGAACTTGATAGAAGCAACTGTCTAGAACCCTTCAATCGAGCCCATGCGCTGCAAAGCACGTTGATTTTCATGTTTGCAGTACCCAATCCATATAGTTGCAAAATAAGTTTTTGTAGTAAAGCATGCCTTTGATTTGGAATGTATTTTGATTTGAGTTGAGTGCCCGACTCAATAGACGACGTCCTCCACCTGGTGGTGTTAAAAACTTAGGGTATGTTTGGTTTGTGATCTTAGGTAGTTATAACAAAATTTTGGTAATGCTAAAATCCATGTAATACTAAAACTGGGAAAAAAAAATGTTTGGATCTTAGTCATACAAATTCATTGACAATACTAAAATTGACGCATTTGGATTATAGCTATTCCAAAATTTGATAAAATTGTGAGTATGATACGTGAGTTTCGTATGACATCTAATTCTTTTGCCTCAAAATATATCAACATGTGTTTTGTTTTGTTGATAAAATGAAAAGGAGCACAACGGTTCAAACGGATCACAAATCAGATACTCGATTTAGAAAATATGATCACTTGAAACTGATTAATCAAACTTTTCTTACTATTAATGCATTGTCCACAGCCAACGAAATTTGGCCAACTGTCCTGGCTCTTCTTGCCGTACCAAATTTTTGGCGATGGAATCGATTGCCGACGCTGTGCCAGCGATTTGATGAGAAATAGTCTGGCACTAGCCAAACTTTCTCGAGCACGCCAAATTTTGGTAAAGATTTAAATGCTAGCTAAATTTTGAAGGCATTATCAAATTTTAGTAAGGTTTTTAATAGCTACAAACTAAACAGCTCCTTAAAATAGGTGTCGTTATGCGAAAAGATCGTTTACATCGCGTGTTCTGTGCAACTCATGACAAAGTAGGTGATGTAATGTGCAATTTACTTTTATTTATTAAAAAAGTTGTTGCAACGAGGCTTAGTACATCTGTAACTGCCACAGCCAGACCGAGCAAGCAAGCAGAGGGTGGCTCCGGTGCTCGTGACCATCCGTAGCGATGACGACGGTGAAAAGATAGAGGCTGTTTGGTTCGGCCATAATGTGTCAAGCTAAAATTTTGATATTGTACTAAAATTTTGATTAGTGTTGGGTCCAGTTCTAATATTTGACGTTATTCTTAAAATTTTGGTAACGCCTATGAATTTCTCGTCAAAACGCTGGCTTTCAGTGGGCGGCCAAAACCAGCACCAAAAAATTGGTTCGGCAGCACGCTAAACACGGGGACACGTGGCAGCGTATGGTTGGCTTTGAATGATGCATTAATTGCAACATAAGTTTGACTAGCAAGTTTTAAATGATCATATTTTCTAAACCGAGTATCCGATTTGTGATCTGTTTAAACCGTTGTGTTCCTCGTCATTTTATCAACAAAATGAGACCCATGTTGACATATTTTGGGGGAAAAAGATATCATGCGGGACCCACGTGTCACTCATAATTTTGGCATGGCTGCAATACAAACACATCAATTTCGGCATTGCCCCGTGAATTGGTATGGCTACGATCCAAACACTATTTTTTTGCCCAGGTTTTGGTATTGCCTAGTGATAAGGATCTAATAATTCTCATTTATTTATCTGTAATTATTATTATAGATATTAACATCTCTATATTAATCTTAAGTATACCCCTTAATATTTATAAGGGAGAGGTCAAGCTATCTGGTCAAAATCGACCCCATGGTCATGAGTCTTCTTACGACCGTGGTATAGTCGTAAGCCTTTTTACGACTATCGAGTAGTCGTAGGATCTTCTACGACTTGGTTGGCTTCGACAATCCTATAATTGATAGGGCTTGTTGATTTGTGGGCCTAATTAATTAGGGAGTATTATGCGCCATGTTTAACACATGTGATACTTAATATATACTGTTATTTTCTGTGAGTAACCGCATGAATTACTTCTGTCTCTGACAACAACTGCCTAATAATGTGGGGGTGCCACGCCCCTAGCGGCAACTTTCATCAAGTGGTTCGTCAATTGGAACATTGGGACGCTTCTTCGTCTGGAAGAATTGCCATATCTTCATACGTTATATAAAGTTGAAGTCAGAATGCAGAAGGAAAAAAGCGCAATCTGGAGTACAAACCTTAGTCTTTCTCTTGATTGTAATCAGCATACTCAATATAGCCAGATAGGAGTAGGGTTGTTATTATCTCTGGAGAAGGCCTGAACCTGTATAAAATTCCCGTGTCATTCTCTGCACGATTTTTATCTAGGAGACCCCTTGAATCAAACAATCATACGTAAAATCGGTTCTAGATCATCGACACCTAGGTTTTGGCATTGCCAAAATTTTGGTATGGCTACCTGGGGTCCCATCTCAGGGGAATTTTTTTATTTAATATTATTTAATAATATTTTAAATTTAACCCATCGCTAACTTTATTTTCAATTATGACCACTTTGGTGACGCCATAACGCGCGGCGTGGCCAAACCGTTCTGTCACGCCACTTACTACGGCGTGACCAAACCTGCCACACAAGCCGTCATGCGCACAGCGTGCCAGTGTGAAGGGCTTGCGTGACCCACCCAATCCTTGTCATGTCAGTACCCACGGTGTGGCAGGAACCTTTGCCACGCCGTATTTAGTGGCGCTAGTAAACTGTGCCGATGTCCTGCCACGTCGCGTCCATTAGCGTGGCAAACCTGCATGTGATGCTCCATGGTGCATTTGATTACCTGCAAATTTGTCAGCTACTCAGATGTATGTTCATGTCATGTGGGCTGATCTATATGTATATCACTGGTATGTACGTCTGAAATTGTATACCTAATTCTAAACATAGCATGGTAATCCCTTCACAAGTTCACTGTCTTCTGTGCCTACATACATTGTATTTAGCATTTGATTTTACATGAAAAATTGGTCAAAAATTGTAAACCTGATTTGAGCTAGCAAGAAATGAATGGTGCTAACTGAATGCCCAACCCTAGGCAGTAGTTCCTTTTTCAAACCTGCGATGTTCCTATTTTGAATTAATAGATGGATGAATAGCCAAGCATATCTCTTTGCATGGATTGGTGGTACTCGTCGTCACTTAGGGGTCAAACACCATTAAGTGGTTTTTTAGAACATGCCTCTTGGACCTATATATTTATGTTGTGCCCTGCCTTTTGTTTGACGCTGTTAAGCATGCCTTGCCATGCTAAGAATTGAATGGAAAATCCGCCCTCCTCTTGATGGGGTGTGTGGGAAAAATCCGTCCTCCTCTTGAAAATATTTTGGTTTAGGGTACGCACATGCGCAGTAGTCACGGTTGTAGTGTTTGCTGAACTGATTCCATTAAAAAAGAGAACGAAATTTGAAACAGACTTTATAATGTAGGTGCGAATTACATGGTGCATATGGTTTGGTTATGTGAATCAGAAACAACAGCATGCACGAATCAACAAACCGAAATACACCTACGATACATATGCACCTTTTTGGAATCGAAAAAAAGTCGATTGGAACGAAGTTAAGTAGTCTTGGCGGCCCATCGCTCCCTTCCCCTCGTTTCCTAACTGCCCGCAACGGTGGTCAATCTCAAAGTCAGCCATGTTCTACGAGACGGGCTGGACGATTGAGTGGTGTTAGGATAACACAACGCAGGGCCAAATTAATAATCAGGATGCAAATTGAACATAACTTACCTCTTCGATCCGGATCGCACCGGCGATCGGGAGCGCTTAGTATGGCTACTGGGTCTTATCGGCAGAGCCTTCCCTGTCTCTATCAAGGCTGGTCGGTAGTACTCAACTTCCTGTTCAGGGGTCCTCCACCACCACCCTACTTTCTTGGGCTCCTTTAGTGCCTTTTCAACAGGGTCGGGTACGTAGGGTTTCCAGCGTTTGAAGGTCTCGTCTCGCAACGCATAGTTCAACATGTACTTCTACTCGATGAACGCCCTACCGTACATGTCTAGGCCATCGATCTATTGGAAGAAGCTGCATCACATCTCTGGTTGCCATTATGTGCAAATGTAGTTAAAGATTTGCGGAATGAAACGTAAGATGTGAAAAATATATGTGTGTGCAAGATTTGCTTATGAGGATGTTCTCGCATGTGTAGTACACCCGGACGGTGGTCGCCAGGTGTGTGGACTGGATGATGTTAGCTGGTTCTTCGCACACACATTGTGGGCATGGAAACTCTGGTGGTACCGGCGCATCCTTCATAGAACAATCCGGGTAGGATTTAGCCCTCTCGGCAAGCCACTTGCACTTCCACAATATCTTCGCGTAAAAGTTGACCGACGAGTCCGACATTTTCTTCCTCTCTATTGTGTGAACCAAGATTTAGTGAAGTGTTGGGTGTGGTGGTGTAGTGTTCGCCTCCAGCTCTCTTCTCCCTCTTTTTATTAGCGTATAGGGTGTAATGCCGAGGGTGGAGGGAGAACAGACCAGGCATCGGTCTGAAAAGTTGGCGTGGCAGAGTGTGTTCATTTATGTCTGAGAATGTAGCATCGCAGTGTGTTATCACTTCGGTCTGAAAAGGTGGCGTGAGAGGGTGTGATCATTTATGCTTGACAAGCTAGCATCGTCATGTGTTGCCTTTACGGTCTGAAAAGGTGGCGAGGTAGAGTACGGTCAATTCGATCTTACAAGGTAGCGTCGCAGTGTGACGTCTTTTTGGTCTACAAAGGTGGCAGTGTGTGGTGTGATAGGGTGCGGGTATATGGAAGCCACGTCATGGTGCATTGACAAATCCAGAGGCGTTGCAAGCGTAGCCACTGATTTTGTTGACAAGTCCTGCCACGCCACCATCCTTGGCGTGACAATACTTCTTTGTCACGCTATGGTAACTGGCATTGTGTAACTGTGTGGCCCCTAATTCTGGGTCTAAGTCCCGTCACGCCGTCACTCTTGGCGTGATAAAGATTACTATTGTCCACCATGGTCGATGGTGTGGCGAATCGTCGCCGCCACACGGTGCGTGGACAAATTGAGAGGCGTTGCAGAACCTGCCCCTATTTCTGGGGCTAAATCCTATCATGCCCCCCCAGCGTGACAGTTTTACTCTGTCACACCCTGGTCACTGGCGTGGCTAACCCAGTTTGTTGGTAGATGAATCAATCATTCTTTCATTCATCCATTCATCCAATTCATGCAATTATTCATCCAATTAATCCAATCATTCATCCAATTAATCATCCATTCATCCATCCATTCATTCAAACAAGCATCCAATTATCCAATCATCCATCCATTCAAACATTTCATTCATTCATGCATGCATTCATTCATCCCATACAAAAAGGTATCGGTACTACACTAAATTACATCACTTGTGCTTACGGATCAGACCTGTGCCCGGTGTGAACTTAGCGGGTGGATGCTTGCTGCGGGTGCCCTCGACCACATTGACGCTGCTAATGTCTGCGCGATCACGATGTTTACGGTGTGGAAGCGTGGCCTGAGTTGGCTGCATCGGGGTTGGTGCACCAACAAGGTTCGAGAGGACCATCTTGTCGGGCAATCTGGCATCCACGTCGTCGTCGTCACCCCGTTCCGCGGTAGTGGATGTCGTTGCACGCGATGAGCCACTCCAAGCCGGGACAGCTTCAACAATATCCCTCGGGACAATGCAATTCGTTTTAGTTGCAATTCGTTTGCATCAGCGGCGAACCATCTACAAGGACAAACAAAAAGAGAATAAGAAATAGCCACACCGAGATACAATTTTTTACTCAAGCAAACTGCATATATCAACATCTTCAACAAGAACATAGCAACACAAGATGTATCAACATCTTCACAAACAAGATATCTCCACAAACAATTGAATGGCACCAAAACATTGTACCAATCTAATTTCACCATAGGAACAAGATGATGCAATTAATTGTACCTATGTAATCTCAAGTAAACTGTACCAACCCAATCTTAAGTAAACTATACCAATCTAATTTCACCATACGAACAAGATGATGCAATTAATTGTACCAATCTAATATCAAGTTAACTGTCGGTCGATTGGTCACGATGGGATGGGCATGCAATGAGCTATATCTTTCAAGTCACCCAACATGTTCGTAGATGCCTCTACACTGGTCTACAATGTGTATTCAAATTAATTAAAGGTATGGCATTGGTATGTGCAAATTGTAGAGAGAAAAAGGTGATATGTATGGGTTCTTGATGTACATATATCTCGAAAAACTCAAGCATGCTTCACTGCTCAACCATAGTTTATATTAATCTCGTAAGAAAAGTTTGTATAAATCAGCCATGCTTTTTACCACACCTAGATAGGCATGGCTAGGTTAGTAAATGAATAGTAACATGCATGCTTCAGCTCGTACTCGTTGAAATCTGTACAAGTACTACACTAACATATATACATGACCAACAGGATGAACAGAGAAAAGAGCGGGTGGGTGAGGGTGAGCATGGTGCAGACAAGCAAATGATAATGCAAGCAAAGTTCAATGCCAATGATACATGTCCATTAGTACTAAATTTGTTATAAGAACACATTAACTAATTTGGTCATAGTTATAATTAAGCAAATACATGTAATTGTTAATCCTTGCGATGTAGGGGGTTATTGCAACACAAGGCATCTCCCAATGGATCAAACCAGACAAAAGAAATGTTCATTAATCCTGCAGGAATCTATCTAGGGAATACATATATTCAGTACATGGAGCAAAATTTAAGGAGGTTGCACCAACATTTGCATGCAGCATTTAGTCGATGCAGTACACGATCACATCATCAATATATGCATATGCGTACCAAGTCAAGCATGCATGCAACAAACAGTCAAACATGCACCGCCCTAATTTCCCAGTTCAAACCCTCAGGCGTAGCGTTGCACTATGACCATATCTGTATCCTGTGGGCACACATTGAAGTTCGCACGCAGCCACATCGTAAGTGCGGTGGACGGCCGATTGTTCCTCACGTCCTCAGCCGGATCGTCCGGTCACACACCAAGCCACTCGCCAACCTGCGTTGTTGATATCTCTAGTCACGGGAAACCCATCTATGGGAAGGCCAAGAACCATAGCTACATCCTGCGGCGTGATGGTCATCTCGCCTGACAGGAGGTATAACGTGTGCGTCTCCGAACGCCATCGGTTCACCAGTGTAGTAAGTGCAGCACCGTCCACGCGAGAAAGCCCGTTGGTGACAATCCGTGCCAAGGGAAGGAAACCAGCATCGCAGACGTACATCACGTACCACTCATCCCAATCCAGAGGGGTGTGGGTTCGAGGACGAAGTGGCTGGATTACCTGCCAAACAAATTTGCATAGACATAAGTGAAGTGCATCACATGGTCAATAAGTTAAATGCATGATCGAACAATGGATCAAGAAATCTCATCACACCCTCGTCAGCTATAAGGTGTGCTTGGTGGTCATTGTCGTACTCCGAGATGAGCAACGCGTACTGAGGCATCCTACAATAGAAGAAAGAATTTTGTTAGTAGACATGAAGTACAAAACAACGGAGTGAACGTACTAAATACACAACAATACTCTTTGCACAATGACAATAGCGGTTACCTCAGGGGTGTAAGACATGTCCTGTTGGATACGAGAGCGGCATCGCCTAACCCTACGCTGCTGGCAATCCTTATTCATGTGCTTTGCCCTGGTGTGGCCGTGGTCATGACACTCTGGGCACCTATTGGTTATGGTGGCATCATCGAAGTCCCCTAACATGTCCTTACCGGCTTGCTGCGAGCGGTCCATATCGTTGTGAAGTTTTTTCCTCTTCCTTCTACCGCGATGCCTGTTCACCATTTCTTTGTCGGGAATGTATTCCTCCCCAACGTAGGGTGGTGTGAAGACCTCCTCTCGGAAATGCATTGGACAGGCAAAGTACCAGATTTTTTTTTGTTTGAGTGTGCGCGCCCCGGTACTACCGCGCCAAGGAGTGGTAGTACCGCCCGCAGGTTCCGAGAGGGGAGGTCTGTCCAGACCTCCCAAGAGATCCTCAAAGACCTCCTGGAGGTCTTGACTGAGTGCACTGAGCTAGTCCCAGGAGTCCAAGCTAACTCGCACTAAACAACATAGGTGTGATCACAGCCACTAGGTCAAACAAAAGATGAAGCAGACAAATTAAACTTTGTATTAAACAAGACCTTATGGTCCAAGCTTGCTTACAGAGGTCTGCCAACTTGGGCTTACAAAACCGACAATGGGAGGACCTCAAAAAGCGAAAACACAAAAGCGCTGGAAGCCATCCGGCAAGCCCACAGGCTGTCGAGTGGAGGATATCCTAGGCAGCCGGGTCGTCAAAGAACTCCTCCTCGAAGAGGTCTGAGCACCCCTGCATCTGATCATCTTCGACCACTGCTTTAACATAGGGCTTACAACCATGAGTACTTTGAATGTACTCAGCAAATTGCAGGGAAACAGATATGCAAATAATATTCATGCATTGGCTTAACAATGAGAGCTGTAGGGTTAGTTGCACAAAGCTAAGTTTGACAGTAAATAACAGGAATAGATTGAAAAGCTCAATTTTTGAAAACAATAATACTTAAGCACCTTTGTTTGAAAAGAGGGGAAGTGAGCACCAACTCACTCTCCAAGTCACTTGGGGGAGGTCTGATGTAACGTCCCGTTTTCTTTAAAGTTTCTTGCCTGGTTTTCAAATAAAAGTAACCATTTGGCTTTATTGAGAATCCAAAGCTTAACCCGACGCCTTGAAATCTGGAGAGTTCAATTGGAATTAATTAAGCCTTAATTAAGTTCTTTGTTGGTGTTCCTTGTCGCTTGAGCCTCTCTGTGTGTCCTCGGTTTGTCTCTTCTCTCTTAACTTCCTTTGTTGGGTCAATCTCTTTGAGATCCGACCTCTCTCTTATCTCCCTTTGTTGAACCTCTCCCTTGCTTGGGGTTTTCTGTCAAGGACCGGCTTGGGTTTGTGTTTCAAAACCTCTTTGTTCCCCAAGCCACGCTTGGTTTTGCTTCTTTGGACCTCCCGTGGACCTCTCCACGCTCTCTTGAACCCCGAGTTCTCTTGGGTGCTCCAGAGCCTCTCTCGACCTCCAGGCGCCCCTTTGGGACCCTCCTAGACCTCCTCGTGGCTATTTGGACCTCCCTTGTGTCCAAATAGACCTCCTCCGTCCCTCAAGGACTTTTTCGTGTCCTTCGGACCTTCTTGGCGTCCTTTAAGACCTCCCCTTGTTGAGATCTAGCCGCTCAGACCTCCCTTGTTGAGATCTAGCCGCTTAGACCTCCCTTGTTGAGATCTAGCCGCTCGAGACCTCCCCTTGTTGAGATCTAGCCGCTCGAGACCTCCCTTGTTGAGATCTAGCCGCTTAGACCTCCCTTGTTGAGATCTATCCGCCTGACCTCCCTTGTTGAGATCTAGCCGCTCAGACCTCCCCTTGTTGAGATCTAGCCGCTCAGACCTCCCTTGTTGAGACCTAGCCGCTCGGACCTCCCTTGTTGAGATCTAGCCGCTCGGACCTCCCTTGTTAGGATCTGGTCATTAGGACCTCCTCTCGGGAGATCTTAGCCGTCTGTGTCCTCCTTAGTTGGATCCAAAGGTTCCGACCTCCTTAGGTCCAAGACCTCCTTAGCGCTTGGACCCATCTTTGACTCTCGTGGTCAGACGCTTGAGGCCTTGCCTTCTTAACCTTAGGACCATCCGATGTGGTTTGATGGCCCGATCCTAAGGGCACCTTAGTTTGGTCCGAACGTTCCTTATCCTTTTTAGGCCGCCTGATTTCAATCGAACGGCTCTGCTTTCTTCTGCGTTTTCCTTGTTTCGGGACCTCCTCCTGGTTGTTTTGCAAAGACCACCTCCTCGGTCCTTGCCTTTGGTCTTTTGTAAGGACCACCTCCTAAATCAGATATCCCTATTGGTCAGACCTCCTCGCACCCTTTGATCTGGACCGCTGAGGTCCTCCTTGAAATCTTGACCCTTAGACCTCCCTTGTGTGTGTCGGCGCCAGACCTCCTTGTGGTGAGCTTTACTGACCTCTTGTCCAGAACCTCCTCTTGAGTCCTTGGACCTCCTATCCAGACCTTCCCTCTCGAGTGTCTTGGACCTCTTGCCCAGACCTCACAAAGTGGTCTTTGGCGGGGATGACCCTTGCGGTGGGGCCACCTCTTTGACTTGTGGTGCACCTTTGATCGGCCCCACTTGCCGGCCCTCTTCACCTTGTAATTATTGCTTTACCTCGAACTCGTGCGCATTTAATAGGTGTCGGGTCACATTAAATCACGATCACATCCGAGGTACTTTATTTCAATTCTTTTAGGGCAAGCTTTGCCCTAGTTGTCCCGATTGCCTACACCTCACCGAAGTTTTTCCTTGTGATGCACACTACCAACTCGGCTATATAAAGCTCAGGCGGGCGACCTTTGTAACTTTGTTGCTCATTTCTTCCTTCCTCGCCTCATCTCGCTCGGTGCTTCCTTGTGCAAGACCTTTTCAGAGCTCTTTGAGGTGTGTTAAGCCTCTTGGTTTCCTTTTTGGCCGAGTTGGTTTGAGTTCCTTTTTGGTTCTTTTGAAGTTCTCTCGGCTTAGTGTGGTTTTGCTTATTTGGTCTTCTTCTTGAACGTAGATCACGAGTTCAAGAGATCTTGGACCCACTTTCTTTGCAGAAGGCTCTCCACCGCTTGACCAAGGCAAGCCACGATCCCCTTTTGATCATCTTGAACCAAGTTTCAGTAAATGTATTTCGGTTTTACTTTATCATGCATGGCTATGTTTATATGAAAATGGTTTAATGTAGTTACTTGCCTACTTGTCGTTATGCCTCCTTTATACCTTGTCTCCATCATGTTGTCATGTTCACCTTGTGAGCCTTAGGGTGGATAATTTAGTTGGTGTTCTTTGTTATTTGCCAACATGGGGGCCGTAGGTCTTATACAGCCTTGCTTAGAAAACGTGGTTCGAACGTATCATGCTTCATCTCTAATAATCTTGACTAATAAATTATGAATTGTGTGGCTGGTGCCATTGTTGAGCAGCTATGGCAGGATGCCTAAGCTGTGTTGACCATGGTGTGAGACCACTTGGTTAAAAATTTGTGCGCCAGGACTGGGTGGTCTTTTGGCATGGGCTTATACAAATTGTTTTGCTGAGGCAAGAAGGCAGGGAGTGAGTAGTGTGTGCTTTGCACACTTGGTTGTGGAAGTCTTGCCTTGGCACAACTAAGGACTTCACTTTGTGTCTGTTGAACTGGGCCAAACAGTGCAACCACAAGATCATTTTATGGGAATGGTCTGGGCTGAATAATTAGCAAAGAGATGGCTTGGGGCTGTTGTGGTTGAGCGTGTGATTCGTTGGCGCAAGAGGGGGCACCCTATAACCCTGTGGATTTCTAGACCCTTTGGAGGGGATTTGAAACCTTAGCAGGCAGCCCAAGTCGGGCTCAAAGCTTTGTAAAGGCCTTGCTGCGCTTTCTAGATTGCTCACCTTAGGAAGTGAGCAAGGGTGACCGGAACCCGGCCCCGCTAGAGAGACCGTGGATTGTGGGTAAGTTGTACACCTCTGCAGAGTAAAAGATCTATTCGAATAGCCAAGTCCTTGGTCATAGACATGCTCAAGTGAAAATGGTGCAAGGGGTAGTTGTTTTGAAAATTTGGTGTCATTTGGGCACTACAATGAGATGCCTTGGCTTTGCCTCAAGAGACCCCGGCCGGCTCTAGAGGGGTTAGGGTTGGCTCGGGTAGTGGTCCGAGGACCTGCCTTGACCTCTTGAGTGGGTGCTCTTGAGTGGTTGTTGGGTGAGGACACAGCCATTGGTGTGACCAGCACCTCCCCATGTATGCGGTTGTGGACGTGAGTGGTGCTCCTCCACTTTTCCAACTTCAATCTATTATGTAGTATGGTTTTACCTTGTCGCTTTTCAATCTATTACTATTTTTATTGTTCAAATCGGCTTTGCGCAAACTAACCATACTGACTCTCCATTGGTAAGTCCTTGCATGAATATTATTGCATCTTTGCTCTCGTGACTTCTTCGAGTACATTCCAAGTACTCATGGCTTAAGCCTGTGTCAAAGCAGATTATGAGGATGATCAAGTGCGTGGCAAGGCTGAGACCTCTCGAGGAGGAGTTCTTCGACGACTAAGCTGCCTAGGACGTCCTCCACCCGACAGCCTGTGGTGCTTGTTGGATGGCTTTTGCATGTTCTGGTGTTTGAGCCCTAGAAGCTCCTTGTTGCCAGTTGTAAGTCCTCGTTGGTGTTGTAAGCCCTCAGTGGTAGACCTCTTGTTAACAAGCTTGGCCATAAGGTCCTATTATATAAAGTTTAATTTGTCTGCTTCATCTTTGTTTGACCTCGTGGTTGTGGTATTGGCTTGTGTTCTTGTGCGGGCTAGCTCTGTTGTCCTGGGACTAGCTCAGATGCACAGGGGCAGGACCACCAGGAGGTCCTTCGGGACTTAGCCTGGGAGGTCCTGCCGGACCTCTCTTAGTGATGTGCCTGGAGGTGCTACCGAGCGGGTGGCGGCCACGACCTCCAGGAGGTCCTCAAGACCTCCTGGGAGGTCAGTGGCGGACCAAGACCTCCAGGAGGTCCGCAAGACCTCCTGGGAGGTCCTGGCAGACCTCGGTTAAGCTCCATGCGGTGCTACCACATCTTTCCGTGGTGACTTCGCAGCGCAAAAAAAAATGGTCCTCCCGGACCTCTTACGATACATCACGAGGTGGGTCGTCACATCTGACCTCTCCCAAGACCTCTCTGGAGCACCAGCTCCAGAGCTCCCAAAGACCACTTGGGGGAGGTCTGGTCACACCCACGACCAGGACCTCTCCCAAGACCTCTCTGGAGCACCAGCTCTAGAACTCCCAAAGACCTCCCTAGGACTCCAAGATCTCCTCTGAGCACCCACTTAGGAGCTCATTGGATCACCCTAGGGTTCACAAGACCTCCACGACCAACCAAGGACATCACAAACACTCGGAGCCACCCAGAGTACCTGCAGACATCCCAAGCCAGCCATGGAACACCAATTTTTGAGAAATCTACCCCTTGCTCCATTTTCACTAGGCATGTCCATGACCAAGGACTTGGCTATTCGAATAGATTGATACTCTGCAAAGGTGTACAACTTTACCCACAATTCACGACCTCCCTAGCGGGGCGGGTTTCCGTCGGAACCCTTACTCACTTCCGATGGTGAGCAGTCTAGAGAGCGCGACAAGGCCTTACAAAGCTTTGTCCTGACCTGACCGCTAAGGTTTCACTATCCTGTAAAAGGAACCTGGCCCCTCTTGCGCCATGCGAATCAGCACGCACCACCACAACAGAACCAGGTCAAGACATCACTAATTATTTGGCCCAAACCATCCCCATAAAATGATCTTGTGGTTGCACTTAGAGGCCCAGATCAACAGAACACAAAGTTAAGTCCTTAATTGCTGCTCAGGCAAGGCTTCCACAACCTAGTGTGCTAAGAGCACCCCCTTTACTGCACGATCACTTGCCCGAGCAAGAAAGCACTTTTGGGTCCACCTAGCCAAAGACCTCCCTAGTCTTGGCACGTAAGATTTTAACAACGTGGTCTCGCACCACAATCAACACAGCTATGGTGTCCCACCATAGTTGCTCAACAGAGGCACCAACCACAGATTCCATAGTTCCATTAGTCAAGTTATTAGAGAAGGACGTGATACCCCCGGTTCTACAAGCAAGACTAAGCATATACCTACGGTCCCATGTTGGCAATACCAAACAATGCCAACTAAAATACCCAACTTAAGGCGTCCAAGAGGATTATGTCAACATGTCGAATACAATTGTTCAAGGAGGCATATTGTCAAGTAGGAGAATAACTACTGCCCCAAATCATTTCTTATAAAAAAAATAGCCATGCATGATTAAGTAAAGCAAAGTACATTTGAGAAGCTAGGCTCAATATGGTCAAAGGTCCATGACTTGCCTTCATTGAGCAGTGGTGAACCTTCAGTAGACACCGCTGGGTCCAAGAACTCCTCCTCAAACGCGGGATCTACACGTTCGCCAAAGAACCAAATAAGCAAGCCAAATCCAAGCAAGGACCTTAAAAGAAGACTTAAAAAGAAAGCTCAAATCAACTCAGCCAAAACCAGAAAGCAAAGGCTCAGCATAGCCTCAGGAGCTCCTTGGGGAGGTCCTGAGCGTGGAGAGAACCAGCGAGAGCAAGGAGATTGGAAATGAGCAAAAAGGTGACAAAGGGAGGCATGCCCAGGTTATTTATAGCCAGAGCTGCTGGAGAGACAGCAAGGGGTAGAGCAAAACGTGTCAATGATCGGTGGTAGCTAGGACAAGGTTAGGACAGGGTAGGTCACCAAAAGAATAAAAAGAAGTACCCCAGATGTGATCAAGATTTAATGTGACACTTGACCATTAAATGCACACAGAGCAAGGCTGACAAGTGGGGCTAGTCAAACTCACGAAAACAGATCAGTCAAAGGGTTGGTCTCAGCCGCAAGGGAGGTCTTTGCAAAAGACTAGGGGTCCTGACCTCTAATGGAGGTCCTACCCACAAGGAGGTCTTGAGGGCAGGAGGTCCAAAAGACACGAGGAGGTCCTGAGAACAGGAGGTCCAAAAGACACGAGGAGGCCCTGAGGACAGGAGATCCAAAAGATCTGCCCACAGTTTACAAGAGGTCCGAGGGTCAAGATCTCTCAAGGGAGATCCTAAGGGTCAGATCTAACAAAGGGGAGGTCTGAACGGTCAGATCTAACAAAGGGGAGGTCTGAGCGGTTAAGATCTCCAAAGGGGAGGTCCTAACTGGAGGTCTGAACGGTTAAGATCTCCAAAGGGAAGGTCCTAATGGTCAGATCTAACAAAGGGGAGGTCTGAGCGATTAAGATCTCCAAAGGGGAGGTCCTAACGGTCAGATCTAACAAAGAAAAGGTCTGAACGGTTAAGATATCCAAAGGAGAGGTCCTAACGGTCAGATCTAACAAAGGGGAGGTCTGAACGGTTGAGATCTCCAAAGGGGAGGTCCTAACGGTCAGATCTAACAAAGGGGAGGTCCAAACAAACAAGAGGGGGGGGGGGTCCTAGAGGACACGGGGAGGTCCTGAAGGACACGGGGAGATCCTGAAGGACACAAGGAGGTCCAAACAAACAAGAGGGAGATCCAGCGTAGGGCAAACTAAGCCTAGCTTAACTCTGCGGAAAACAAAAGGGTTTGAAACACAAACCCGGGCAGAGAACCATGGGGTGATTGTGACCCACACAAAAAGTGGTCAGAACCAAAGATAAATTCAAACAGGGAGGGAGGTCTAAACCTTAAAGAGATTCAAACCAACAAAGGAAATCTAGATTAAAAGAGGTGGAAAGATCCAAACTCAGAGGAGGTCCAAAGAATCTCCAATGAGGTCCTATGAACAGAGGAGGTCCAAAGGACTTAAAAGAGGTCCTATGAACACAGAGGAGGTCCAAAGGACTTAGAAGAGATCCTATGAATACAGAGGAGGTCTAGAGAGAGGGCTAAAACAAAAGGCACTCAGAGCATGCAAAAGAAAGAGAGCTAAAACCAGAGAACCTCAAAAGGACCAGGAACACGAACCAAAAGACTTAGTTGAGGTTTGGTTAGGTCAGGTTAAACTTTCAAATTTCTAAAATCCCAAGTTAAGCTTGAGCAGGCGAATAAACCGAATGGTTCCTTTTAGCTTTGAACACGTCAAGAACTCTTAGGAAGAACGGGATGTTACAGGTGGCTAATGCGAGAGATCAAGGTAAGACTCGAACCTCTTCTCCCAAGTCCTCATTGTGGCTATCTTTGAGAATTCGTCACCAATGAAGGTGTTTGAAAGGTGGCTAACGCCGCGCTTGTGGCATGCGGTGACGATGTGCGAGCATGGCACATGTAGCAAAGTCGGGACCATGCAAGTGCAATCTCCTGCATTTAGGTTCACTCTATGGTTTTGGCCTCCATAACACTCACCCCCTATCGATGTGCCCCCGCTGCCCTGATGGTGTAGATATGCAAAGTCGAATCATATTCGTCCGTCTCTTGGTTGCATGACTCGTCCTTCACTAGAGCCAGGTGTTTGGCAGCAGCCGCACCTCAACGCTCGTCGGCATTGTATGCATCCCTTGCACGGGTCCACCGATGCACAAAGTATGAGTTGGTCCTCCAAAATGAGTACTCCACAATGGCTGATACTGACATAGCATGGATGCCCTTTAGAACGTTGTTGAACAACTTCAAGATGTTTGTGGTCAGCATACCATACCTACATCCACCTTCATCATATTCCTGTGCCCATTTCCTCTTGTGCTGCAAGACCTTATCCAACCACTTATTTCCTCATTGGTTGGTCAACTCCTTCAGCTTTCTCTTGAAGTCCCTCTTCTCCAAACATTTGCACAACAACTTGAACTTTTTTTGTGAGATCTTCCCTACTGCATCGCTTAAAAAAAATTGCCACTAAGTGACGCATACACCACCTATGCAGCACATCTGTGTGTCCATCAAGTTTGCTCTTCACATCGTTCACAATGCTGCGGTGCCTATCCGAGACGATGCAAACCTTCTGTCCAGACCCAACAAGACGTAGACGAACTATATCTATGAACCATTGCTAGCTAGCATTGTTCTCACCCTCTATAAGTGTGAATGCTAGTGGAATTAGCTGATCCTTTGCATCAATACCCACGGCGACAATCAATGCACCATAGTACTTCCCAGTTAAGAATGTGACATCAATTGATAAGACAGGCCTACAATGCTTGAAGGCCTCTTCACATTGCCCAAAAGACCAATACACCCGCCCGAGAACTTGTTTCATAATTCCTTCATCGAGTTCCGTTCGGTTCCCGTGCTAAGGATAAAACTCCATGCCCGGGTTCTTGGCCTGCATAGCGCTTAGGATTCGAGGAAGCATCCTATAAGCCCCCTTCCAATCACCCCCACAGTAACTTCATCGCTATTTGCTTCGCCCTCCATGCTTTTCCGTACTTCACGCAATTCTTAATGAACCCAAATATAGCCTCAGTAAGCGTGGCGATGGTCTACACCAGGGTTGACAACCACAACCCCAGTTATGCGCCTAGCAATGAAATTAGCAGTTATCTGAAGGTGCTCTCTGGACACTCGTGCAGTTCCACAAGAGTGAGGCTGCTTCACATCCATTATTTTCCATTGCTCATCCCTAGTTTTCTACCCCCAGACCTTCCATCCGCACCCCCTTTCGCACCTCACGGTATACCTCTTGTTCACATCGGAGTGTTGTACTACAAACGAATGATGGTGCATCATGGAGTATTCTTGTAGTCAAACCTTCATGTCCTCCATACTTGAAAACAACATGTCCTTATGTATGACGTCATTCTCCGGGTCCGCAATACCATACCTGCTCTTCAACCCATTTGTACAGACAGCATTACCAACCATTATGACATTCTCAAATGCATGCACCGACGGAATCTCACCCATTACACTATGAAGAACCAAACCTTCCTCAGAGGAAAAAAAAAGCGAAGCGGCGCTTTGTTTTCAGTCGAGCTCGAACCTTCGTTAGACTCAATGTCACGGACTGTTCCATCTCGGAACACCTCCTCATCAAGCTCGTTGTTCAGTACATTGCCATTGAAACCAGTCACATTATCACTAAGATGGTGCGACACAGAAATAGACATATATGACAAATCTACCAATGGGGGGTATCGTTGCTAAGACCGACGCCAACGACCTCTTGGGACGGTTGCTCCTCCATTGGGGGCCTTGCGAAAGTTTCACAGCGGATTCAACTTCCTCCGTGGTGCCATTCACCACATCCACATTCTTTCCCATGTCCTCGCCTGCAATGGTCCTCTCCACCGCAACCTCCAATGACTGCACCTGAGATGCGAGTACAATCTCCTTATACGTGTCCCAATCATTGTCGCACGATATTGGCATCAACAAGACGTGCACCTTTGAACCCAGCCTAGCATCATACTGCCCCTCCATTCCGACAACGACCCGGGCTCATCCCATCCAAGGGTCGATAATCCTCGTCACACGAGTTCTAAAGGCCGGTGATTCTCGAAACACAAGTATAGTGACTTCCATGCCAACAAACTCGATATCACTACCTGTTTGGCTAACCGGACCGCCAGTAAAAGCGCGTACAACTTTATCCATCTACATCCGACAATGCGAACAAAATATTGCAAAGTCAATACTATATGCCATAAGTACCAACTACCACACATACTACCGACGAACAACTACGCTTCAAACTAGTACTAACCATTCCATATATGAGTAATGCTGACCGGTATACAATGAACACAAAATTCGTCGACTACTATGCCAAAAGGTCCTACAAGCTGGGAATTGAATTTTGGAACTAAATAGGCTTTTGTTGAAGAAATTTTTTATTTCACATAGGTAAACCAATTACCAAACACTAAGAATGATGTGGTCATCTATATTGACAGGTTGATATATTAGTAGCCACTAACATGACACAAGTTAACACGAGATATAATAGCTAAGGTATAGATAACCAGTAAAAGGGTGGAATATAAGATGATGTTGAGAAACGAGAGATCACAGGGTGCGAATGGATACTGTCAGAGAGACTTGCCTGACAATGGTTCGGCATCGCGTCCATCCGAAGGACCGACAATCAGCAAGCTGCAGCCCGAACGGAACGGCGTCTCTCGCAACGGACGGCTGCATGGCTCCAAAGGTGCAGCCGTGTGATGCAGAATGGATGCTACCCATCTCCACCTGAGAAGTTACAGCTAGGAGGAAGGGCACGTGCATGGCCATGCATGCATGCAATACCTCCTCGTCCATGGCTTGTTGGAAGCAGACGACGACCGCGGCAACCCGAGCGAATAAGGCCAACAAGATTCGTGGACGACGGCCGCAACGCACCGACTACGCCAACCCGGCCGGCCGGCCGACGTGTCAGCCGACAGGAGAAACAACAAGGAGGTAGGTTGATGGCGACAACCGTGGAGGACGCTGCGCCGCCTTGAGGCAACTGCGCCTCGGTGGCGATGGCGACGGCCGGAAGGCCACTACGGCCAAGAGCCATGGCAGCGGCGGCTGCACAGGAACCTTGGGAAACCCTTACCTGGTAATATCCCTTATAAGATATGATAACAAGCTATATGGGCCACTGAGAGCCGGCCCAAGCAAGGGAAGTAATTAGCGGGGAAATTGGAGATTAATCGTTTAGGGAAGGAATATGCAATTATTTGATGTTACAAAATTGAGGGTGTTACACAAACACAAACATTCAAGATCTCAGTATTGTTGGGTACCATGGTGCAAGACTTCCTGGATACTAATCTATCTCTTGTAAATCTTGTGCGCCTCAAACTTAAGAGCTGCGTGAATTGGGAAACCCTCCTTTCACTTTGGGAGCTGCATTTGCTCAAGCACCTTAAGTTGCAGTATCTTTTGAGATTGAGGCACATTGGCAATATATCTGATAGTAATAAGATGAGACATATCTCAGCTTCAGAGGAGAGGAATGAATTTGTCGACAAATGCCTGCCCACTTTTCTTGATACTTGGCAATTGAAGGCTGTACAGAACTTAGTGAATTACCTCTTCTACCTCCTACTGTAACACAATCGAAGATAGATCGTGTTGGGTTAATGACTCTCCCAAGAATTGCTGTGTTACATGACAATGAGCGAAGGGGGGTCACCATCAATGCTCTCTCGTCTCCTTTCACTCCACATCAGGAATTGTGCATTACTGACTTCTTTAGCACAAGGCCTTTTCAAGCAGGAAGAACATTAGCAAGTTCTTGAAGTATTGACAATTGAAGGTTGTGAAAATTTGGAGCATGAGCCATGGAGATTTGCAAGAATGATTTCACTTAGAATCTTGACTATCGAAAAATGTCAGATTTTGGCACTAGCAAGCGAAGGTAAGTAGTATACTTCTACCAATGTCACTTGAGAAGCCCTCTGTTATTCGTTGCGGCGGCCTTGTGCTCCCACTACTTGCATCTCTTCAAGGCCTCAGCAAACTTACCAAGTTGGAGCTATCACATTGTTCATGTCTTGAGTCTCTTCCAGCAGCAACAGTCTTCAAGACTTTGACAGCACTGCAGGAGTTCCGGATACGAGGGTGCGAAAACTTGTCGTCCTTGGGTGACCTCGGAGCAGGGAAAACCTTTTCGTTTTCAGAAAAAATTCGCTAGGGGGCGAAACAGCTGAAATGACCGGAATTTCGGTTGAAAATTTCGGTCAGGTGGTCGTTTCAGCGTTTGAAATTTGGCCAAAATTATTGTTAGGAATAATCAAGTTCAGTCGTTTTGCATGTACGAGTTTCTTAGTGGACAGGTTATTAGGAGTTAGTGCGTGAGTTACATATAGATGATTTACTAGTGTGTAACATTAGAAATTCTCTTAGTGGACAGGTTATTAGGAGATAGTGACGTGAGTTGGTGCGTGAATTATATGCAGGTGATTTACTAGTGTGTGAGTTAGTTTGTGGCAGCCATGTCTGGGTGTGCTTATTTAAGGTCTTGTAATCGGTTTGTATTTGTTGAGTCAAATAGAAAAGAGAGAAGAATAGAAAGAGAAAAGTAGCACTAGGCAGTTGCAGTGCTACGCAAAAATCTTCTGTGTGTTCTTTCTCTCTCTGAGTTTGTCTCTCTCACCCCGTGAAAGTGTGCGTCCACGGGTAGAATTTTCAACAATTGGTATCAGAGCCAGTGTTGTGATGGCGAAGATGACGAGGTCGTTGTCTCCGTTGACGTTGAGGCGTGTCGCCGGTGGCCTAGAGGAGGTGGCCAGTGGCGGCATGCATGTGGCTAGCGGCAACGAGCAGATGGCTCGCGGTAGGCCGTTGGCACGAGTCGTGAAGGAGGAGAGCGTCACGCTCCAGTACCCGTTGTTGACTAATAGCAACTATGCTGCATGGTCAATGAAGATGCAAGTGTACATGGAGGCGCAAGGAGTATGGGATGCCATTGAAGAAGACGACGTCGAGAGGCGCCAAGACAAGAAGGCACTTGCGGCCATCTACCATGGTGTGAGCGAGGAGACCCTTCTTGCTCTCAACAGCAAGAGGACGATGAAGGAGGCATGGGCGACTCTCAAATCCATGTATGTTGGAGTTGAGCGCGTGACGAGGGCCAAGCTCCAAACTGCCAAGAAAGAATTTGACAACCTTCATATGCTCGAAGGTGAGTCAATCGATGCATTTACTATGAGGGTCACCTCGCTCTCGACAAGATGCTAACGCAATGGGAGAGAGGGTTGAAGACTCTTGTGTGGTGGATAAGGTGCTTGGTCTTGACACGAAGTTTACACGATCGCTTGCACTCTCGAGAACCTCAAGGACTTGGATGTGATGTCATCAAGAAATGTTCGGCGGCTAAAGGCGTTCGAGGAGCGCCACATGGTTAGTGAGGAGGAAGGTGAGCATCTGCTGCTCACCCACGCCCAATGGGAGTCCAGGGCCAAGAACAAGGAAGGCGGCTCAGGCTCCGGCAAGAATCGCAAATTCGACAAGGCTAAAGTAAGATGCTACAACTGCAACGACTATAGGCATTTTGCTTCCGAATGCCATAAGAAGGAGGAAAAGGCGCATCTCATGGAGGCGGATGCCAACGATGAACCAACGCTACTGTGAAACCATCTTGATTAGGGAGAGATTGTTAGGAATAATCAAGTTCAGCCGTTTTGCATGCATGAGTTTCTTAGTGGATATGTTATTAGGAGATAGTGGCGTGAGTTAGTACGTGAGTTACATGCAGGTGATTTACTAGTGTGTAACGTTGGAAGTTCTCTTAGTGGACAGGTTATTAGGAGATAGTGGAGTGAGTTAGTGCGTGAGATACATGCAGGTGATTTACTAGTGTGTGAGTTAGTTTGTGGCAGCCACGTCTAGATGTGCTTATTTAAGGTCTTGTAATCGGTTTGTATTTGTTGAGCCAAATAGAAAAGAGAGAAGAATAGAAGGAGAAAAGTAGCACTAGGCAGTTGCAGTGCTACGTAAAGATCTTCTGTGTGTTTTTCCTCTCCGTGAGTTTGTCTCCCTCATACGTGAAAGTGTGCGTCCAAGGGTAGAATTTCCAACAATCATGACAAATTATAGAACAATTTGGCAAAATTGAAACAAACAGGTGGCTGGTTAATGTACTCCCAAATAGCACCGAACATTATTCAGTTATATGTCACCAGGACCATTGGTAAGTGGCCTGTAACTATTTGGACTTGCAGAAATTTCACCTGATTCAACTGGTATGCACTTCAAGATAGCACCAATAATCAAGGCTCGCCCAAAGGTTCTTGACTACCAGATCTCAGAGAGGCACGCGCCATGAGGTCATCCGGGAGGTAGATCTCGCATCGCTAGCTTGTGGGCGGATCGCCAGTGGCGGCACACGGTAGCGAAGGAGACGCGGTCGACGAGGCACTGCAGCTTGACGAGTATAAGGAGGAGAAGCTTAACCAGGAAGGCGACGGAATCGGGCCACCCAGCCGCCGGGGGGGGGAGCGAGAGAGAGACAGGCTATCTCCTTGCTTGGGAATTTTAATTGGGGGCGAGTGTGGGCAAGGCAACAGGGTGGGCCAGCCGGATGAGTAACTTGTGTCGGGCTAGATTCAAACTGAACAAAGTTTTTGAACGAAAGCAGTTTCTCTCGGTTGGCGGCAAACGGACGAAATTTTCGAAATTTCAGCGAAAATTCGCCGAAATTGTTAACCCTGCCTTGGAGCCCTTCCATATGTTAGAGAGCTGGAAATCAGGGACTGCACCAAGCTAGATCATCATAGTTTCCTATATGTGTAATAGTTTACTTAGGGGTTACCAAACACCGCTCCGTAACTGGGTGGTCATAAAGGTAGATTTCGGGTTTACTATGAAATATGTGAAGGAATGTGAGCGATCAAAATGGAATTTGCTCATTCTATATAACGGGAGAGATATCTCTGGGCCTCTCGATGTAGTTGGATTAAGGAAGCGCATGGCCTTGCCGAATGTGTTTGAGGAGTCAATCACAACTGAGTAATCCACTACAAGTTCGAGTGAAGGACCGAGCTATCAAAGGATGGCACGCTTCTCGCCTTGAGTTCGATTTGGTATCGTGAGGCAAAGGGATCGGTACATAAGCACTATATAGATTCGTCCGATATGATCTTATGCATATTTGGGAGTCGCTATGTACTGCTAGAGACTGCTACCGACTTATGGACCGGAAAGGAGTTTTCGGCCCATGGCTGAATATACATGAACCTACAGGGTCATACACTTAACAAGTTGGAATGATAAAGGTCCGGATGATAGTCTCCGAGTGAGATACGATCGCTACTCGTATCGGATAGGGATCCGATTGGAGGCTATATAAAGAGAGACGCGGGGCTGAAGGAGTGATCCCGAGACACAGCCATCAAAAGATTCGAAACCCTAGCCGCCATCTCTCAAAGCCCCTATCGTGCGTGCTGGTGCTAGCACACCGACGCACGACGTTCCATCCTTGGACGTGTGGACTTCGGTAGCGGCGCTGCTACGACTGTGGCGTTGATCGGGTCGATCGCAAGGAGGAGATGATTGACCAGAGGAAAATTGACTACTTCCACTACACCGACGCGCGTTACGTTGAACCGACCACTTCAACTTTACTTCTGCTGCACTACCCGTCTAGTGATCTCTTACTCGCATAGCTTTTTAGTTTACGTGGTAAAAATTTTTAACATACGCTAGTATAGTCTACCAGTATTCCTTTACTGGTGTGGAACATGTGCCAGAGCAATGGCTGTTGCAGAACGGTGCCTCGCTCAAGTCGATAAACATAAACATATGGGGCGCCATGTTCCTGGAATCAATGCCCTCGGGCACGAGAGACCTCCCGTAGGAGCAGTCGGGGTGACGCCCGTCTACAGTCGGTTCCAATCCTCCCTTCTGTGTGGAAACTGGAAGTCTTGCGCTCTGATATTTCACTGAAGAAGCGGTGAACATGTCCTGGAGGTGACAACAGCATCAACACCTGCAAATATACTACTATGTTATCGGCCTGATTCCTCGGAAGCGATGGTACGTGCTATTTTTGTGTTGAGCATACTGAATGTTGTTGCATCCTCTGCAATTGGACTAACCATTTTGCGTTTTGCAGAATCGACTTTGCCTGAAGAATTTCCTATTCTCGTCTTATGGCCGAAGATCAAGTGAAGACGCTCACTGAAGAATTGACGAGAAAATTCTGGCGCCCTATCTTCCTTCTTTCCTTCGAAGTTTCCGGTATATGCTTCAGACAGTCATCCAATTTTACAGAGACAGACATGTCATCTGACAATGCTCATTACTTGTCTGCGCGATCACCGCAGCGCCGGCAGGGACGACACGGCTAATTAAAACGGGAGACGCTGAGCATTGGCGACCGTCACGACACTGCCGACGGCCCAGCCTCCGCCCGTGTTATATTCTGTGTTATACTATGATACCTTTCTTATACGCAACAATCTTTGTATCGGATTAAAGTTTGTGAGATACGATATAAGCGTGCACGATATCAAGAATAAAGTAGATGAATCTCGTAGAGAATCAAGATAACGACAACGAAACAACCACGATGAGAGAAAAAAAATTGGTAAAGCCGACCGCAAATTTCTTAAGCATAACCTCAAAAGAGTACAAAAGATTGTCACTCTCTCACAACCCTCTCCAACCTTTTAAGACTCTTGGATCCTCGGTCTATACAAGAATTTAATGCTAAAGAACAACCTAGTCTAAAATCCTCTCGTGCGCCTTTACTATAGATGAGTTCCATGCTTGGTTGCTTGGGTTTCTACGACCACTCCTTATATCTTTATATAGTGTGTCTAGTCTTCATTCAAAGAATAATAGGAATCTTACTCTAAAAAGAAGCAGGAATTATAACCCTACTAAAATTCATCCAGTAATTCATGCAGTACACCTCTCTAAGTGCTATGAGAATAGGACATGAGTCACCATCAACGGCGTGGGACACGGGTCATAGGCTACCTCCAACGGAAAACACTGTTAAGAAATCGGGCTCAGGCTAGGCAGGCCTGGCCCATAGTGGGCTCCTCTCTCCATCCAGTAGCCTATATAAAGAGGGAGACCACAACAATTGTACTACAGTTTTACAGAAGAGCAATAAAGAGAAGCCAGAAGTCTCATTATATCTCTGTGTTCAATCTACTATTCTGTTATTATGTTCTTGCATTGTTCTTACGATTTTGAGTTTGTCTAAGAGGTAATCGCCGGATTTCGACTCGCCAAATGACAGTTCCTCAACACATTATCAAAGACGACTCGCCTCCGGCTGTCATTTAATTCAAAAGGTAATCGTCAAGAACGACGCTTGTAGATCGAATCGTTTTTCTAGATCGCTTTCAATTCCACAATTGTTGCATTCTAGATTGCTTTATCCTACGGTGCAAATCCGCTCTAATCTACCACGAGATGACTTGAAGTTGTCAGCACAATGTCAATCGATAGATTGCATAAAAGAGTAGATGATGATTACACTGTAGATTGCAAAATTGTTCTAACCCACCGCAAGCCGACTTGAAGTCGCTGGCCAAGCTGATCGGTGATTGCACGAACAGGAATTGCATGAACAGTACAAAAAAAATCAGTTGACGATGGTCGACGCCGCCTCAAGACGGGTCCTCCCGACCTAGAGTCAGACCACCGCTGCCGGCGCCGCCCCCACAAGGGCTCCCCTCCGCACCGCCGCCCAAAGTCGGCGCCACCCACGCCGGCCATGAAGCCAGCATGGCCATGGCAATGCCCGAAGCAAAGAAAAAGAAAAAAAAAAGGAAAAGAGGAAGGGGTGGGTAGCGCCGGCACCGCACGAGTACGCCACGCCGTCGCCGGTCTTGCCCGCCTCCGGCGACGGACCAAGACGACCACGATATCGCCATTGCTAGCTCTAAACGGCTTTCGTCGTGTTGCACCACCACCTCATCGCGCCTTGCGCCATGGCGTGCTTGAAGTTAAGATTTGCCGACGATCGAGTCGCCGATCTTACGAAATAAAAAGAGGAAAATTGCAAAGAGTTCTTGGGAGAGAATGAAACTGCTCTTTATTGCTATGAACTGGCTATTACAGGGGGTGTCCTTGATAAGGCAGTGGACTAATCCTACTTACACTTGAGCATAATGCTTGCTATGTTACAAAATCAGACTTGAAACATGAATCTAATGCTCGATTGTCGTGCTTCAATCTGATGCCGTCTCATCCGCGCTCCATCTTTAAATAACCGTCGAAAAGGTGACAATTGCTTCCTTGAAGAGACGCATGTTGAAAATACCGCTACTGGTCAGAGCGAGGCAATGATTGATAAAGTACCAACCGTTCGGCGATTATGTGTCTATGAGACACTCAACCGTATGGTGGTTGTTGTCAGTGTCTCAGAACCATGAAACGTCGCATGGTATGGAGCAAATATAACATGTGTTCCATTCATCACACGGTAAGGAATATATTTAGAGTTAGATCCGAATGCTAGTCCAAGGCTTCTACGAGCAGTCATCTGGTTGGGGGCTGGGTAGAGGACCTCATCTGGTCAAGATACTTATTATGTAACCTTTGGAATCCTTACAACCACAGGGGTCGTTAGCCTTAGGGGTTACGATCATGAAGACATATGGTCTTTTATTATGTATTAAAGTAATACATAGAGATTTTAATCCTCGTCAGCAGCCTCCACGTACAGCCCCACACCCGCCGGCCGCTTTCAAGACTGGCGCCCTCAGCGCCATGGCTACGCTTGAAGCCGACGGCCTTACTCACAAGACGGTCCGCACGGTCGGCGCCTCTCTGCAGACGCGCCGCTTTGCGCCATAGCGTGCTTAAGCCGGCAGCTTCCAGACGAAGCCAAGGCCTCGGCCAAGACAAGGCACCACCACCTCGGAGCAGGCGTTGGCAGATCTCGCCTCAAGACACCATCACGCTGCCGAACCGCTTCGCGCAGCCGGCCGCCTCGCGGTGTCGGGCGCCATCAGAATGAAGATGCAAGGCCACCATCTACCAAGTGAGAGCAGGAGCCACCGTCGCCTATCGGGAATAGGGTTAGGGAAACCCTAACCCTTGCATCCCCCAACCCCACTTTTGTATGGGCCAATATGGGCCGAGTGAAGGGGCCTCGCCGGAAAAGAATTCTAGGAGAAAGAAAAAAAAGGGGACCGGCCGAGAGAGAGAAAAAAAGGGGGATGAAAGGGAAAATCCCATTTTTTTTTTGCAAAAGGCCCTCGAAATTGCTGAAAATTGTGCGCAGATTTTTCTCAGAACTGAAATTTCGTGTTTTAACCCCTAGAAATTGGAAAATTCACCGAAAAGTCATTTTTCAGCAGAAAAGGGGCTCGGGAATTCAAATTTTTTCTTCATATTTTGAACTTTTGAAGCTTGTTTAACTTTGTTATTATTATTTTTATGTAATTATGTGTTGTATTTACTGTTTTTGATTATCTGTGATTGTTTATATTGCTTTTAATCATCAAAAATAGCAGTAAATCATGAAAAATGCATAGAAAATACGGAAACATTATGAGAATTTTTTCAACCATTTTATGCAAGTTACCAGCAGTAATCTTATGAACTCTTTGCATGAATATGCAGATGACTGACATTACGGACTGAGAGTTCGAAGAGCTGGCCCAGCATGGCCAGAATTACTTGACTTGGGCATGAGATGTCAATATCGTACTGGGAGCCAAGAAACTCCGTGCTGCAATCAAACTTGGTACCTCGAAGGATGCCACTCCAACCACTGAGGAAAATGATCAGACACTTCATTTCCTTAGACACCATCTCTGCCTAATGCTCAAGAACGAGTATATGACGGAGAAGAATGCACTAGCTTTATGGACCACACTAAAGAAGCGGTTCGAGAATCTGAAGTACACCATCCTTCCTCGTACTACGTAATTATGTACTCCACAATAGGTAGGATAGTAAGCGCACGGTGAAGTGTTGGGAACTGGAAGAGAGCCGACCTAACCAATATTTCTGGAACTCGGTGGAGGTAAGCCACCAACGAAAAGTAATGGGTGGAGACATAAATACGTAACCTGAAAAACATTATATATTCTGATCTCGAAACCGCATCAAAGGAAATGCGGGAGGCCCAGAGTCATTAGAGCTTAGAGTAACTATGGGTAAAGTGGTACAAGCCTGCGTAGTGCTAATCAAAATCATGAATTCATGCTTGTCTCCTGGATTGGAGGCTGCGGTAATCCTCTAGGTGTTTATCTTCTTACCGAGTAATAAATAGTCTTTTCAGAATTAAAATTGCAACCTAAATCTTGATGACTATTTTCAGAGAAAGAGAAGAGGTAGAAATATGATAAGGACAAGAGGTAGTCATCAGGTGCATTTTGTTATTACATGCTTGCTGAGTACAGTAGTACTCACTCATGCTATCTCCCCCCTTGCTTAGATCCTAGTCCGACAGGGAGTTATCTCGAGTGGGATGAGGGATTCACATGTACTGAGGAGGTCCTTGGTGGCGAGGATGTTGGTTACGAGGAGCAGGGTGAGGTGGACGCCCTATTCAACTCGTGGGATAAGTAGATTGCTAGAGGAACCTAGCAGGCAAGCGTGGGGAATGTATTACCCCCTTTGTAATTAAATAATTGTATCCAGAACCTTAGCCTTGTGTGGCCTCTGTTGTAATAAAGAGCAGTTTCTATCTTATTGTTTTGCTGTGCTAACTCTGGTAAAGGCTTAGTATTCATTGGAGCAATGTTCTACTGAGTAAACGAATAGTAATCTATATGCCTAAGTGTGATTACCTTGGGGTAATGACACGGGGCGCCACAAGGACATCTTTCAATACCTTCAAGGAAGCAAAGATCTTGGTCTGTTCTATAGAAAGAACCAAGACCTAACTATGACTGGCTATGCAGTTGTTAGGTACCTGTCGGATCCGCATACAGCTAAGTCACAAACAGGCAATGTATTCCTGTGTGGTGAAACTGCAATTTTATGAAATTCGTCTAAGCAAAGTCTCGTATCAACTTCGACGAACCACTCGGAAATTATAGCACTGTACGAGGCCTCGCGAGAATGTTTTTGGCTTCGACGGATGATTCACCACATCTAGCAGTCGTATGGATTGAATACCGCGCAAACCCCTACTATTATCTATGAAGATAATGCAGCTTGTGTTGCACAAGTGCAGATGGGTTATGTGAAGAGTCAACTCACAAATCATATCAACCCCAAGTTCTTCTATGTTCATGAATTGCAAAAGATGGACGAAATTAAAGTATTGCATACTAAGTCATGTGAAAATATTGTCGATTTATTCACTAAGTCACTTTCAGCGTCTAGTTTTGAAAGATGCATACGTGGAATTGGAATGATGAGACTTAGAGAAGTACAGAATTCAGGGGGGAAAACCTTCACGAATTCTTTATTAAAGCTTGATCACAAAGATTGAGTACCCAGAGAATGAATCCTAGAGATTAAATGAAATTAGGTGGATTGTACTCTTTTTCCCTTGACGAGTTTTCCTGAAGTTTCTCGGCTAAGGTTTTTAATGAGACAATTCGTGCAGCACAGTAGAACGTGTTTCATGTACTCTTTCTTTAAATTTTTTTCACTGGGTTTTTATAGAGTTTTGATGAGACATGAACATGATGGATGAGTGTCCAAAGGGGAATGTTAAGAAATCAGGCTCAGGCAGGGCCCATGGTGGGCTCTTTCTCCATCCAGTAGCCTATATAAAGAGGGGGACTGCAACCATTGTACTACAGTTTTACAGAAGAGCAATAAAGAGAAACTATAAGTCCTCTCATATCTCTATGTTTAATCTACTATTATGTTTTTGTGTTCTTGTATTGTTCTTACGATTCCAAATTTATCTACGAGATAATCATTTAAACTGAACTCGTCGGTGACGGTTCCCCAACAAATACAAGTGAAGATGTGCGATCCCAGTTCCCAAACAAGTGCTGTGGTTCGCCTTACGTCCATTACTGCTAGAAACTACTCCAAACCCATATGATTTAAATGTACCCGGCCTGGTCCATGAACGTAAGCCCAAGGTCGCATTCTATTCCTCCACTCCGGCCTCCACGTCGTCGAAAAGTACTCAACATTTGAAAAGCGTATCAACCCAAGTTTTCTTCGTTGCAGTTTGCTTTCATGTGTCACATCTGGACGTGTGAGGTCCTCTTGCTGTAAAACTTTTTTGTTTTTTGAAAGTGGTGCCTGTAATTTTTTTATCAGTTTCTTTCGTACATTAGAAAGGAACTGTGGATCCTTGTTGGTCCTTGGCTCTGATCTTGCGATTGTCTCAAAAACAGCGGGCCTTCCTTTTGATTTTTTTTTTAAATAATCTATTTTTTATTCGGAAATACAGAAATAATACCGCTTAATTTTTTTTTACAGAAATAATCTCTAGTCGCCGACGGTTAGGCGATTTCATCAAGTCGCCGAACCGAAGGCGACATTGAAGGTTTCGAGGCATAGTCGCCATACCGCACGGCGACTTAAGGTCGCCGCCATACCGTATGGCGACATGGTGGCAACTCAACCAAGTCGCCATACGGTATGGCGACTTGGGCGACTATAAAATCATACACATGGCCGAACTGTCGCCATTCCAAATACAAATCGGCAGAGAAAAGAGGAGAGGAGAGAGAGAGAGGAGAAAGAGAGGAAAAAGAGGAGGAGAAGGAAAGAGGAGGGAAGAAAAGGAGAAGAGGAGGGAAGAAGAGGAGCGTGAGGTCGGTAAGTTTTTGATATTACTTTGTATAAGTTTTTTTTCTAAACCATGGTAGGTTAGCAATCAACTTTATGTGTAATGACATATTGTTAGCAAATATCTAGAGATGGCATAATTAGTTAGTAACCATGGTGCGTTAGCAAATGTTGAGAGATAACATGAAGGAAAAATGAGTTAGTAAAAATAAATTTAGTTGTACTATTCTCAAGGTGCTAATTGCGTGATATGTTACTTTTCTAAATGCTAGTTTATAGAATGATAAACATGTCGATAACGCTGTGCATTCGCAAATGCTAGTTTATAGAATGTTAAATACACGATACATGGTTCAAACACGAGGATTATCAAACATGTCAAATTTTAGTTGTCTTGTTATGCGTCTTTGCGCTAATTGCGCATGGGCTAGATGAATGATAACATGTTACTTTTAGAAATGCTAGTTTATAAAATGATAAACATGTCGATAACTCATGCATTCGCAAATACTAGTTTATAGAATGGTAAATACGCGATACATGGTTCCAAACACGAGGATTATCAAACATGTGAAATTTTGTTTTTTTCTCCAAAGCTTCACGATTATAAATACGCATAGTAACGATGATGTAATAAATATCTCGCAATCCATAGCAATCGGTATAGGCGTTAACGTAATATAGCCTTTCAGAGGAAAAATTGTGTCATTGTGTTGGGGCAAAGTGTTTAGGTGGCACTACTGAACATATCAAATATGATTTATTTCCCATTGGAATATAATTTAAATGCGTAAGTAATATGAATGCTTTTAATTTCTTAATTTGCGTGTATGGCTCAAGACCCCGTGGTTCGGATTGGCATTTGATTACGCTAGACCGGTTCGTCGACGCAGCAAAGACCCATGAAGTCCGTCAGTGTGCCGCGATCCGGTTGGCGGGCGTGACGCGGCCGAGTTGGGGGTGGTTCAGAATGCGACACCCGACGGCTTGGAGACTAGACCCACGCTGGTAGAGAGGTTTGTCCGTAAACTTTGTAACTTTTTTTGTGTCAGAGGCGACTTTGTACTTACGTCTTCGTGCTTTGTAGGCTGAGCTGCTCCGGTCTTCTACCGCCAGACGGATGGTTGAGGCCACCGAAGAGGACGGCGGTCTGGTCGCCGACGACGATGGGGAGGTTCAGCCGGTCCGGAGCGGCCACGACGCTTCCCGCTCGACCGTCGCTTCCCGACCGCTGGTGGATCGTTATGCCCGAGACGACACCTTCCACCTCCCTTTCGGAGATGGCCCCGACTCGAGGATGTCGCGATGTCGCTTTGGCTTGCCTATCGCGGAGCGGCCAGATTCTCACGGACGCTGGTGTGGATCGCGCGACGCTCTGTTGCTGTGTTTGTATGCGTTCTTGGGCGGAGGTCCGCACCTCCGTGCCGACTTCTGAGCGACAAGCAGCATGGTGCGCCCGCGGTGGCTTTCGCAGCCCGTAAGTATAGTACCTATTTTCGCTCGGGGTTAGCGATTCATTAAGGCCTAGCCATATGGCGGCTTACTAATTATTCGTTCACAGAGGTCGAGCGGATGGTCCCACGTTTCACCGTCGACTGTGTTTCGCGACACCGAGGCGTGTCTGTTGTGGGCTGCTCGGCTGGATCTTGTTTACCGGCCAGCCCACGGTGACTCGCTGACGCCGCCTGCGGGTACGCGAGGGCCATCGCGACGGCGAGGAGCCGGAGATCGCTTGGGGATCGGCCAGATTGCCGCGACGCATCGCGGCTCGCAGGCGAGCGCGTCTTTGTCGGACGAAGCTCAAGATCTATCCTCACAGTGTTGCCCCCATCGCCGCAATTGTGGTCGTTCGAAGCGCTTTCTGGACGCCCATGCCGATAGACTCAGATCAGACGGCGCGGACATGTACCATGGTGACGCGGACATGTCAGGAAAGACATGCAAATGCGGCACTTCATGCGCCAACCCACGCACTTCTATTGCTCAAGATTAGTACATACATGCAAAGCTAAGACCGAGAAGGCTGGCCGACACGGTCTTCGTAATGGGCAACACGGAGCATCGATTCGACGTGATCCTCCGAGACAGAGCCGGATTCGAACGGCTCGGCCTCTTGTTACCCATGAGGTATGCCTTGGAGACCATGTGAATGAACCTAGTCAAGACATGCAACAAGCTAAAGCTTCTTCACAAGCCATGCTCTCATGTTCTCGCCAAGGTGGGACGATCCGCATGGACCCATTTAACTTTGTATCCGAGTACTTCATGAAGGAAAAGGTTCAAGCAGGTGTGGTGCGGCGAGCTAAGAGGCTTCAGGTTGTCTGTAACTTCTCCACATTGGATATTGCAAATAGGACTTGGGTTCCAGATCTAGACCTATTGAGAGGGGGAAGGGCTGTCGGCAGAGTCGTCGATTCTAACGATATGGACGAAGGGGAAGCCTTGGCCAAGTAGGTAGACGCTAGAGCCTGGCCGCCGCCAGAAGGGCTTGTCGTCGAACTTGCAAAGGCGCCTCACGACACGAGGAACTTGTATTACATTTCCTACTCTGTTGTAACTTGTAGTTCATCTAACTTTGGTTCTTGTAAGCAAATGCCGAACTAATTGTGTCGTAATTGTACTTTGGTTCTTGTAAGCAACTACCCAACCGCTAGTATGTTTTATCTTAATTCTATCGGATAATATGGAATAGCTTGGTTTTGTAACTCGCTCATACATTGCATATTTCTTCGATGCATATAACTTAAAGCACGCGACACATCAATACAACATGTCAACTCAATAAAAGGCAACCGCAATAACGCGCCCACCATTTCGTTACATGCTTTAGGAGATTGAACATAAGGCAACCCACATAGAGTGTTCTCCGGTGGGCGTCCTTATTACGTAAGGTTTCGAGACGTGTACTTACATCCATCATACAATCGCAGGACATGGACGACTTCGACATACCAGCCCGACATGTACAAATCCGCGACAAAGGCAAGGAAAGGCTCATGCGGTGAACCCGCGCCACAACAGATCCGGCCGCCCGCCAGAATCCGATCCACGACGTTAGTTATGAAGAAGTTAAATCCTTCTTACGATTCTCATTATACGGTGCACTTACATCATCGAATCGCAGGATATGGACGACTTCGACATACCAGCCCGACGTGGACAGTCCCGCGACAAGGGGAAGGGGAAGGCCGGCGAGGAGTTCAACGCCGAGCTAGCAAGAAAGGAAAAATGGCCCCGGTCCACGCAGAGGTCAGTCATTACGTAGTAGTACCCGTCATACCCTCTTGTTTTTATTATCCCCTAAAGGCATGTATACTTATATGGTCCGGATGCTTCATCATGGTGTACCGTAGTAGTAGCGAGGATGACTAAAGCAATTACCCGAACCATCATGCCATGTCACTACGTAATGTGCTTCGTCGCATGACTTTAATGTACTTCTCGCCCGTGTCTCCGCTAAGCCATGAAAGCAAGCCTATATTATTTCAGATTCAATATCACTTACCTATCTACTTACCATTCATTACTATCTGAATCGTCCTCACAAAATTCTCAGTAAATTTGACGACTACAACAATATACTGATTTATCACAAAATGTTATTGCGAGTCCGACATATTTCGTACCCTTCATATTCTACTTAAAATAAGAGCAGACCAACCAACGTTGTCACCACACTTTTATCTTTACAAAAATAACATCATATAATACGATTTGCTAAATACAATACCTACAAAATGTAATATCTATTTTAACACAATTGTTCCAATTGGGTTTACATAATTGTGAGTTTAGAGCTTAAATCGCCCACTTGGTTGGGCGATTTTAACTAAGTCGCCTTGGTTGGGCGACTTGCACTAATGTCGCACATCCGCTTGGCGACTATACCTATGAGGCTCTAGTCGCCCAATGGGACGACGACTAGAGATTATTTCTGTAAAAAAAAATTAAGCGGTATTATTTCTGTATTTTCGAATAAAAAATAGATTATTTACAAAAAAAATTCCCTTCCTTTTAGTTTTGCATCCTGATAGCTGAAACACTGCTGTAAATTCCAAACCATTTACGCAGAATTTTCCATATGGACTGACTGCTAGACCACGCGAAGAAACACCAAATGAAAAGGTGAAAGGGATTAACGCTAGCTTTTTAAGTTTTATTAACGCTATCTTTTTAAGTTTTAACCCTTTCTTTCCTGGACATTGCGAGACCTTACACAATACGGCGCAATTACACTCGCGCATGCTACATTGACCAACGCATCAAAGCTATCTTTCTTCGGTACACTAGACCTGTGACTAACTCACGAATTCATGCTCGACAGGAAGAGAAGAAGAAAAGTCGCTGCTAAACGTGCTCTTTGATATTTCCAAGAAAATGCAACCTCGTAAAACTTTCCAAAACCTCTCCACCAACCTGGAACGGACTCGATCGGCCGGCCAACGTAAGTTAAGAGGGACTAGGAGCGGTCCAACCGGTGCGGCATCCAATCGGGTTTTTACCAAAAGATTCGCGTAAACTAGAGCTCCATTGCCACCAACTATGTACGTCGTGTGTTATTCTAGCAAGTTAAGGACGGAGAGTTCGCACCGAATATATGCGATGGAATACACTCATTACGATAGTAGAGATATTTTTCATGCTGTACACGGTGTCAAATTTTACCGGGTGGACGAGCTGAGAGCCTGAGACTGACCGGGGATCAGCGCGCGCGTAGCTTTCCGCCTTCCGGCCGGCGGACGTGCACGTACGTACGTTGAATCGTCAGTCGTTCTTGACTTCTTGCATGCATGCTGGCTGCTGGATTGGACGGTGTGAATCGCGCGATAGTCCTGGGAGCCGGGCCGGGCGTGCTTTTCTGGGCCGAGGCCCGGCCAGCACAGCAGTACAGCACGCCGCAAGCATGGCACGACATGACATGTATGATCGGGCTGTGCTGGGCCTAAGAATCGGCACGTCGAGCAGCACGGTATGACCCGCTCCAATGGGCCGTGCATGGCCCAAAAAGCCCGATGCAGCTCAGCATAGCCCAACGGAGCATGTGACACGCGACGCGGCAGTTGACACCTCACCTCGCTGATGTTGTCGTGGTCGTCGTCGTTGTGGCCATCGAGGAGAGGGGAGGAAGACCGTTGTTGTGGCCCATCGTTGACTGGTCAGATCTAGGAGAGGGGAAGGGGACATCCGCCATCGTCGTAGCGGGCTTTGCGGTCGTTGCTGCTCAGATCTGGGAGAGAGGAGAGGGAAAGGGCGAGCATACAGGGAGCTGTCGTGCGGTCCATGGCTATCGCCGACAGGAGAGGGGGAGATCGAGCTGCGGCGGAGGGAGGGGAGGGAGATAGAGTTACCTCATTGATGTCACCGTCGTTGTGCCGCCACCGTCGTTTTTGAGATTTTTTATACTCTTTCGATGAAACAACTAACGAGTTATCCGATGTTTACTACCCTACCTCACACTTAGTGATCGATTATATTTGGTTAATTGTGGAGTTATTTGCTAGATATAGACATGATGCACTTTTAGGCCCTATTGTTGCACCGATGGAGGTAAAATTTCTCAAATATTTTGGTTCTATATCACATCTCTATTGTTTTGCTACCGCTTTTTATCCACACAAGAAGTTGGATAGATTGAAAACTGCTATGGAGGGAATAGGTGAGGCACTCGATCTAGATTTCTCCACCACTTTCAACCATGTGAAAGATGAGCTATTTAGAGTACTCAACTTATACTACAAAAAGAATGGCGCCAGCGAGATGGAGTCGTATACTTCGAAGCAAGCGGTGCAACCATCTAAAGGAAGCGTGACGGCCCACTTGTTGAAGAGGATGAAGGACAAGGAATCCAGTTCTTCGTCATCTCAATCGTCCATGACCACATGGTGGAATCCAAATGCAGAACTGAACTGCTACCTCCCCCACAACTTTGCAGCCACCGATCCCACTCTTTCGGGCGATAATGTCAAACTCCTCGAACGGTGGAGGGACAACCATCGCATATTTCCCGTGATGTGCCATTTCGCATGGGATGTCCTAGTCGTTCCAGTGTCAACTCTCTCTTCTGAGGTGACATTCAGCATAGTTGAGGAGAATAATTGAAGAAAGAAGTTTGTCCCTTACATCCTAGACAGTAGAAGCAATCACTTGCCTCAAGTATTGGCATAAAGTAGACGAGCCACAACAACATCAATTGGAGGAACCTAAGATCGTGCATGCGTTAGCTGATCTCAATATCGAGTAGCTGATATGTATGCATGAATGCAGTTATTGTACTTTTTTCTTACAGGGGAACCTCACACTGGGGTGTAAGGTTTTTAACGAGTCAGTAATAATGTATATGTAAAATATCAAAGAAATTTTACTCCCCCCAAATATTTTAAGTGTTCATAATGTATCTGTAAAATATCAATATCAAGCTTGCCGCCGTCGGTCTCGTACAATATTACCCAAACAAAAAACTGACAGAATGCAATAAACTGGAAAGCAATTTGCAATAACATGGAAGGAATATGCAATAGAAAAGTGCTAGCCTTTTTCTACTAAATGCAAGTTTTGTGAAATGATTTCAAATCGATGTAGTAGGATTGATGCTTTCCCAAGACAAATGCAGTAACACAAAGGAGAAAATGAAGTAAAACTCCATGTACTTCATGGATGTAGTAACACAAAGGAGTAAATACAATAAAACTCCATGTACCGCCTGAGGCCAGCGGCGACGAGCTCAAATCCAGCGTGTGGTGGGGCTGGGCGGTGTCAGGGAAGAAGGTCCCCTCCTCTAATCATAGGTAGTCTAAATGCAATTAATAGGCTAGTTCTCCACTTGATTATTTGACTTTGTTGTTGCCTTCTCTATTTCCAGAACAACACACAACACAACACCTCCTAATCTCCCAGAACCAGTTGAACACGCACGCACGCACTTTATTTTCCCCTCTTCTCCATCCCTAGGCACCAGATCCGTCCGCCCCTACCTCGATTCCCTCCGTCACCCTCCTTCCCATGGCATAGAAAAGCGTGGCAGTGGTAAGCGCAACAGCGACGCCAGCCATGGCTACGGCGGGAAAGCGCAGCATTGACTGTAGGATCAAGGATAACCAACTAGAGGGGGGGGGTGGTGAATAGGTGGTTTTTAAAACTTTAGGCTAATTTTTTTTAGCAAGCAAAGTTATGAAATTCAATTTCACGATTCAAAGACTAAAATAATCTAAGTCTTTCTAAGTGCACTACTATCTCTAGATTAAGCTAAACAACCTAATCAAGATACACTATTGCTATATAAATAAATGCACTAATGAGAGGAGCAAAAAGAGTAAACCACAATATGAAGACAACCAATGTTTTTCAGTGGTCTCGGAGACTTGCCGGTCTCCACTAATGCACGTTAAGGAAGCTTGAATAAATCAAGCCGGCTCCATATGAGCGTGTCCCTCGATCACTAGAGGTAGCTCTTCTCTCCTCTGGAAAGGTGAGTTCTAACCTTTACAAATGCCCGAGTCTTCTCACAAACTTCTTGAGAAGATCACCGAATCATCTTCTCTAAGCCGTCTAGGAGGTGGCAACGTCCAAGAGTAATAAACCAATGATTCTTCGCTTGAAGATGCACAAGTGCCACAAATATCAAACTCAACTCGATGCACTTGAAAAACCTCTACAACCTTTGCAAAGATGAAATTTATGCTCTCAAGGAGTTGATGGAATGGCATAGGGCTTAAGAGTATTCAATGAGGTTCTTAAAGTCTCTCTTGCTACAGTGGGTGAGGTATTTATAGCCTCCACCTACTTTTCTAGCCGTTGGCACTCGAGACTATGCAAAATAGCAAGTTTGATCAGTCCGCAGGCACAAGGCCGGTCAGTTTGGACTTCAGTAAAATGGCAACTTCCACTGTAATTAATGCTACAAAAACTATTCATTATGCTAGGTCCAGTCAGTTTGCCCACCGAAGATCTGGTTAGACCGGGTTCAAAGAATTCCAAATCCAACGATACATGCTATCGAAAGTCGATCGCTCTATGTCGACGGGGATCCGGCCTCGTCTGGGAAACAATGGCGGTCAGTAGCAAGACCCAAAAACACTCTTCTCTGGAAAAAGCTAACCGCGTCAATCGACCTAGAGGTCCAGTCAGTCTGGCCTTCCAACTGCGGTCAGTTCGGATAGCAAATTAGAGAAAAGGTGAAGCAAAAAAGAGAGTATCTGGAAAAAGCTGACCACGCGACTTAGATCGGGGTCCGGTCAGTCAAGACTTACACCTACAGTCAGTCCGGACTTACACATGCGGTCAATCCGCCCAATAGAATTGCAAAATAGGAGTCTCTCGAAAAAGCCGATCATGAGTTGATCCAGGTTCGTCACCCAAATTTTGGTTGTGGTCACTTCGGCCAAGCAAATAAAGAATGTAGGAATTGTGGCCAAACAATCACAAAGAAATCCAAGATTCATCCAAATGAGTTTGAGCATTTGTGGCACACTTTGCTATCAAGCTACTAGTCATTGATCCCTCTTCATAGTACGGCTACCTACACTAGCAATCCAGTCTTTTATCCTTCATACTCCTAGACTGGTAAAACTATGAAAAGATCATATTCGACTAGATACCTTTGCCTTGAGCTAGATGATGTTGATATCCGATACTTGAGAACCTTTTGTGCTTCTTTCTTTTAATTAGAGGATAACCTTTTTAATCACTTGATAAAGCAGGTTAGTTCATAATACATGGTTGTCTTTAATTACCAAAACACTAAAATGATGCATAGATTCTTCAATCTCCCCCTTTTTGGTAATTGACGACAACCTTAACCATGGAGATATAATGAAATGACTTGAATATACAACAAGTACAAAACAAGGTGTGTATTCTAGGATATGAATTAGATAGCATATGACGTGTCATGTCACCGTGGCTCACCACGGTTCGCGGCCTATCTTGCCCGTGCCAGCATCACGACACGACCCGCCTCCCAGGCAAGGTAGTTAGGATCGCGATCCAAGTCTTAAAGTCTTACGACTCTACGAACCCACGACAGCCTGTCGATCCAAGTCTTACTACCGATCCGATCCTACTCAAGGTAGGTAGGATCGCGATCCTACTCTTAGAGTCTTACGGTTCTCTGAACCCACAACAAACTGCCGATCCAAATCTCCTTGTCGATCCTACTCAGAGAGACTTAGGGCAATTTTTTTAGAGGCCGGGCTTTTTGATATTTTATTTTAGAGCAAAATTTGTTGATATTAATTTCGAGAATGAAACTATAAATAAACAAGGAGCATGCAAAATATTGTATCAAGGTGGTAATGCTAGTACAAATATCTATATTATGGCATGAGCAATCTTGAGCTTGATAATGATAAGCTATTTTTATTCCCGGAGTATGTCTAGCTACTTTTAAGGAACATGCAAGTGGTAAACCATATAACAATCATACAAACTTATAGTATAGATGTTAAATATGTGTATTTTACAAACCAGAGAATCGCCGATTCTACGATTCGATACTACGATTCGATCCTACCGGAGGCAAATCGATCCGACTCGGGATCTCGACTCTGACTACCTTGCTCCCAGGTCTATCGCGACGCACTTAGGGTGTGTTTGGTTGCCCACATCAACTTGGCTCGCACCACTGGATGCAACGTTTCGGTTGTTTGGTTGCCTGCATCCTACGCCAGGCTAGGCTCATCTCATGCAAATTTTCCTCTCGGGCCAGGCCCGAGGGAAAACATAGAGAACGACCTTTGCCGCCAAGCCAGGTTGAGCGGATGCAGCGCGTGCGGCTCTGAGGCACCGATGAAATGCACTCGTGCGTGCATGACCTAGCATTAGCATTACAACTGGCCGCCCTCACTCCATGCTTTAGTGTTGGCCGCCCTCACTCCATGCTTTAGTGTTCCTCATCCTCGCTGCTCTCCCTCACTTCGGTGGAGCTCGTTGGATCGACCTTACTCTCGCCTCCCCTCACGGCTCGCTCCTCTTCCTCCTCTCGTCTTCCTCACAATCTTCTCTACTGCATTCCCCTCCCCATAGCTCGATTTGAGCCCATGTGGGCGCCGCGCCCACCTCGTTGTTCCCATAAATCCGACAAGCTCCAACCACTCCCTTGTGCGTGCACATCATGCTGCCAACCGCCAGGATAAAAAAACCCCAACCAATTTTGGTTTTCGTCCACGGGAGCTCGCGCCACGGTCTTCTTCTCCAACTCTAGCTCGATGAGTCATTCCTCAATTACTCTCTATCAGAGCATTGCCTCACCTCCCTCTTCCTTCCCCCACCACCAGCTCTGGCTCCCCCTCCCCGTAGCGCCACCACCATAACGAACTCGCCGCGCTGCCTCAGGCTCACGCTACCAGCCTTCCTCGACCACTCCTTGCCTCCACCAACCGGTTCGGTGAGCTTCCCTTGTCTCTCTAGTGTGCTCGCCTCCTTCCCCCCTCTCCCCTCTGACGCCACCGCCACTTCTTCCTCCCCTGGTTTCGGTCGTCGCGTATTGTCACCTGATCGCCGCCGTCCACCTCCAGCCGCGACAAAACCTCCAATGGGACCGCCTCCCCTGGGCATTCCATTTTTGCCCTCACTGGTTACCATTGTCGTCTCCATCGCCGGCACCGAGCCCGCCACCGTGCCTCGCTTGCCCTCCCCTATTCTCCTCTATTATGTGCTCTCTCTCTCTCTCTCTGATAGATGTGAGGGACTGACCATGGGGCCCATGATCCAGTGCCCACACTGTAACATTTGATTAGGAGGATTGTTAGTAGTTTGCAACTGACAGTGGGCTCTCCTCGAAATTATAGAAATTGGATTGTTAGTGTTTAGATAAGAGCGTTTCTATAATTTTGCAATACATGATTTGAATCAAATCTGTACTAAGATGATAAATAATTAAGGAATTCCTTATCAAATTGAAGCATTATGCCAAATAGTAATTAATTGAAATACATCATTTGAATCAAGTTACTTAGCAAATGAGTATTCTAACAAGGGGTATTCTCACTACTCACTAGAAGAGGTGAGCACTCTTTGCCACATGCCGGCAACCAAACAACCCAACATTGCATGTGTAACATCCCAGTTTTCAGAGCTTCTTAAAAATTTTCAAATAAAAATAATCATTTAGTTTTGTTGAATTGCTAAAACTTAACTTGGAGATTTTTGAAATTAAAAGCAATTTAATATGAATTAATCAAACTTCAACTAATTCAAAATTTGGTTTATTTTGAGTTTATTGGAGTTCTCTGGTATTTGAAGTCCCTTCTCTCTATTTGTTCTGAATTCCCGTCGGCCTGTTCCTTTCGACCAGCCTCTTGGTTTAGACCACTCTCTTGGTTTCGACCATCCACTTAGTCTCCACCATCGCCTCATTGTTGACCGCCTCTCGTTGTCAACCACCTTTTGGTTTCAACCAGCCTTTCGGTCTCGACCAGCCCTTCGGTCTCGACTAGCCCTTCGGTATCGACCAACTCTTCGGTCTCGACTAGCCCTTCGGTTTCGACCGCCCTCTTGATGTCGACGACCCTCTCGGTTTCGACCAGCCACTCGGTTTCGACCAGCCCCGCTTGTCTCCTCCCCACCTGCTCCCGTCTCCCCCCATGTCGTGTCACGGTCGTCGCAAGAGTCCTCACGTGTTAAATGTTGTCACCTTCGCCGCGCTCGTTCCCCCTCTTGACCCCTCCCCTACCTGCTCCATCCCCTTCCTCAACTGTCGGCCGTGCACCCAAGCCGTGCCGCCACGAATCCTGCTGCTCTGTCTTGTCGCCCGATCCTCCTCCTTCCTCTATAAATGGAACACCAGGGAGTCCTTTGCCTCCTCTTGTTTTCCTCTCAACTCTCCTCTCTCTCTCTCTCTCTCTCTCTCTCTCTCTCTCGCCCTTGTTTCGTCGTGCTCCCTTCCTTTT
Source organism: Phyllostachys edulis (assembly GCA_036346405.1). Classification (NCBI taxonomy): domain Eukaryota; kingdom Viridiplantae; phylum Streptophyta; class Magnoliopsida; order Poales; family Poaceae; genus Phyllostachys; species Phyllostachys edulis. The sequence goes on along the minus strand of CM070561.1, from coordinate 61,417,383 downwards.
CTCCGAAGCTTCGCCGGTTCGCCGGAGCCCCATGCGTGGCCTACCCGATGCGCACCTCCTCGGTGCCACCTCGCCCACCCGCCTGCGTCAGCGCTCACGTGGTAGCCAGTGCAGCCCCCTCCTCTTCTACTTGCGTCAATTTGTACCCTAGAGCTCCTTGAAGCAATCATCTTGCTCAATTTTAGTTTTGTTTCATATGAGCCGCCGCATTTCCTCTTCTCCTTTAGTCCCGGCCGACCCCTTCATCACCGTCCTTCCTCGCGTTTGACCAGATCCCGTGCCATCTTCAACCTCCTCGCCGCCGAAGAGTTCACTGGAGCGCCCGTGCAGTCTTCGATCGTCTGGCCGCCGCTCTTTTCGCCACCTCTGGTCTTTGTCGCTGGCCATCTACCGACCTTCTCTGACCTTCCTTTTTACTCTGGTGAGCTCCTTGAGCCATGTTCTCTCTCTTGTTCTTTCGACTACGTTGAGTAGTCGAATCCTTCTTTCGACCACGCCGAGTAGTCGAACCTCCTTCCGACCAGTCGAATCTCTTTCGACCAGGTAGTCCTGCTCCTTCCTACTAGTCGAACCTCTTTCGACCAGGTAGTTGAACCTCCTTCTGATTAGTCGAACCCATTTTGATTAGGTAGTGGAACCTCCTTCTGACCAGTCGAACCTCCTGCGGCCAGGTAGTCAAACCTCCTTTGGTCCTCCCGACCACCTATAGTCAAACCTCCTTTCGAGGGCTCGTTCTCCTTCGTTCGAGCTCTAATTCGAGTGATTCAACTTTCTAATTCATCTAAATTCAGTATCTTTCTTTTGGTTCTAGTTTGGTAATTTCTAGATTTTATTTGGAGTTATTTTATTTATTTGGCTCTTTTCGCATGTATAGATTCCGACGTTTCCAAAGAGTTCTTGGACCGGACGACCTCGACCGAAGCATCCCAACTCTTCAACGAAGGTAAGTCATAGACCTTTGATCATGTCATATCCAGTTTATAAAATTATATTGTTTCATATAAACATGCATGGCTAGTTGTATAAAAATGGTTTCAGGAATAGTTAAATACCTACTCGACAGTATGACTCATTGAATAATTGTGATCGACATGTTGACATGTACCCTTGGACACCTTAGGTCGGGTAATCTTAGTTGGACATTATTGTAATACCAACATGGGTGCATATAATGCTTAGTCATGCTTTAGTTATGCAATGGCCTCTCGATCACATTATTCAATGATGATAAATTTGACTTAATGATATAAGTAATTGTGGCACAACCACTATTTTTAAAATTTGTTGTGCTATGGCAAGGGTTGCCATTTGGTCGGGTTGAACAAAAAACGATTTATGCTCGGACGAGTGGTCGGTGGCAAAGGTGGGTGCGGGAAGCACATTGGGATGCGGAAAGTCTCGCCTGAGCAACCACTAAGGACTTAGTTTTGTGCGCTATTGATCTGAGTCTTACCGTGCAACCACAAGTCTATTTATGGGATGGACCTGGCCAACTAATTAGCAATGTTTTGAGTCGGTTCTGTTTGGGTTGATGAGCTGCACAAGAGGGGGCCTAGCATGATGAATCCTTAGCGAGCAGAATCGGGTCAAAACAGAGCTTTGTAAAGGCCTTGTGATAATCTCTTAGTCACACAACTCGGAAGTGTGTGGGCGGACAGTATAGGACGATTATCTCTTATGGGTCAAGCTGTACAACCTCTGTAGAGTGTAAAACTATTCGAATAGCCATGTTCCTGGTTATAGACAATGCCTAGTGATTTCACACGGGGGGTAAATTTTCTCAAAAATGTTGTATTGGATGGCTACGAGTTGTTTGGGAAGTGAACAGGGTTTTCACGAGTTGTTTGGGAAGTGGACATGGTGTTCACGAGTTGTTTCAATGAAACTTGATTACTTATGTATTAATCGTTGAAATTGTGCTTTACAATCTATTTACTGTATTTATAGTCAATATTGCTTTATGCAAAATAGCCATAAAGCTATCATTGTCAAGCCTTGCATGAATACTATTGGCATACTATTCCCTACGACTTGCTGAGTATTTTATGTACTCCCGACTTTGCACCCTTTGTTGATCAGTCACTGAAGAAGACCCACGGAGCACCGAGTTCTATAAAGAGGAGTACTTTGAAGATTACGTGAACTAGGTCACGTCCTCCACTCAATTGCCTGTGGGCAGGTCGTATGGCCTCTACGAGTTGTTTGGTTTCCGCTGCAAGTGACTCTGTTGTCGCCGAGCCCTACGTGGCAGACTCTGTAAAGCTGGACCATAAGGTCCTTTCACTACTACATACAACCTCATCACAGACGGTTCGGAACCGTCATCACAGACGATTTTTGAACCGTCTGAATTTGTACGTCTGTGATAACGTCGGTTATCACAGACGGTTCAAAAACCGTCTGTGATACGTCATAACGCAGATGATTTTTTGTTGAAACCGTTTGTGAAGGCATGGTATCACAGACAGTTTCTATTAAAAACCGTCTGTGATACGTAGCATATCACAGATATCACAGACGGTTTCTAAATAGAACCGTCTGTGATATGCTACGTATCACATATGGTTTTTAATGGAAACCGTCTGTGATAGCACCTTCACAGACGGTTTCAACACAAAACCGTCTGTGATAGCTCATTACCCTAACTACTTTTTTTTTGATTTTTGGCTAGCCTCAGGAATTGCTAGCCATGCCCTCTGAAAATAAGCACGCAGAAAACAGATACATCACAGATAATCAATTGTTGACAACTCAAAGTGATCATTACTCGAAATAAATTACAAAAGAATTTGTTCAAGTATTCTCGCTATAATTACAATTGGATTACAATTGAATCAATTGTTTGCATGTGGTTGAGAGGTGTCGACGGGGTGAAACTTTGGGTTGGCGACGGAGTGAAAGTCTCCGTTGGGGTTAATGATAATGATTTGCTCCATATGATGGCAAACGTAGAATACACATAGCTCATCATTTTTTTGCTGGCGGCACTCCAAAAATAAAATTACATATATAGGTATAGTCAGTTCGAGACACATTATTAGGAAGTATGATATAGCATTATTGTGTTGTAGCGCGTACCGAAAATTGCATCCTGTCCCCCCTTGTATAGTCCTCCCCCATCAACATAGGCGATGAACGAACTATATGATTCCAAAAAGTTATCCTCGGTCATTTCAAACGAAGAAAGACTACAATAGAGTTATGTATGGAGAAAATGAGCATACCTGTCGAGTATTTCTATCAGAATGCTGAAGTCGTGCTGTTTGCTGATTAGGGAATCAAGGTATATTACCTTGTTCCACTTTGGTATAATGACTAAAAGGATCCAGTGGTACCTACTCATGTATGTCGTTATAGTCATTAAACCTAAATTCGTGCTGCGTATAAAGTACAAATGAAATTTATATAGCAAGTAGTGAAGCACTTACCCTTGGTTGTAGGGCACCAGTATGTAGTCCTTATTGTCTTGACGAAGCAATCCCGCCGTTATGTATTTCTCGATGAAGGATGCGTCTATTTCGATGGTTTGCATAGAGGCCACGTGTGGGTCGAGGAAACCCATCGGTTCGGACCATTCCTCGGCTTTTTTCATCATGTATCTGTACATAAGCAATGAGTTGTGATATTTATCGGTATTACGTGAATGTAGAACCTGATTGTACACAATTACAGTGTCCAACATCGTAGAAGCGAGGCATCGAGGGCAATGAGGTTGAATAGGTCATATAAGTCGCTGAAGCCCACGACGAAGTGGCCCGGCCCATTGAAGAAATGCTAATCCTTGTATCTGATGGTGATTCCAGTATCACACCCCTTCTTTTCGGTCTTCTGCATGGACCAGAGATGCAAAGCCTAACAACCTAATCCAGCGCGGGTTAATACTGTGTCGGAGCACGACGGTTTTCCGATGGAGTATTTCGAGGGATTAGGAGGTGTCTTAATGTTCATCGATTTCGATTTGGCCTCAACGACTTGCCCGCTACACGTCTTCCTGCGAGACGACTCGAGAACTGATACAGCGACACGCTTTTCTTGTTCCTTTGGTGTCTTCTCCACGGGAACCGATGAGATGGCCTTCTGAGGCGAAGGATGAGGTGGAGTCATTGAGGGTCCCGTTGGAGAGGAATGGTCGTGTCGAGATCGCGGCACTGCTAGCTCCAGGGCGATGTCCTTCTTGGGCCACTGGATAAAAGTGTGGTTGGCATCTCCTAGTGTTTTGATGTCTTCGTTCAGGCGAATCTCCAGCGAGATGGCCATGAAATTGTCATGTACTATGTCCACCTGGACCCTGGCGTAATCCTGCACCAGCTGGGCACCGTGCTGCACTGTCCATTCCTAGCATGGATACGCCATCCCCCGCCCAGCCTCAATAGAAATAGACCAAACCATTCTCACTTGGATCTTGCAGGGCGTCGGCTCCTACAAAACGATACACAATTAGCTAAGGCATCCTATAGGTCTATCTTTGGAGTATTCTAGAGATGTACATTATCTTGATGTCGTCAATAGGTAATTGGACATCATCATGTTTAGAATTATACGTGGACGCGACGCTACTCCGATGTCGAGGAGGACTGGCTCTCAAAATAACGGGGGCGGCTTGCGACTAGTTCAGGAGTTGATTCATTTGATCCTGCAATTGTGTTATCTGTCCTTGAAATTTTACAGTAAGCATCTGTACCAACCGGTCCTCGTGCTCGGCCTTGGATCTCTTCCAACTCCTATACGTGTCGTAGTCGCCTCGGAATCCATAACTCCAAGATACGGTAACCCCAAGGCCTCGCGTGCGACCCGGGTGCTCCTTGTTTCCCAGGGCCGTAGATAGCATATACTTCTCCCTGTCTGCTTGGAAGGAGCCTTAGGAAGTTTTGGTAGTCAATTCATGCTGCAAGAGGTCATCATGTTATTATAGACACTATGAAGTTATGGACTTATTAACGATTAGGTAGTTCGATATATTTACCAGACGTTGGGACACTTCCTGGTCCGCCTGATTTGTGAAAGAGATGCTGCCCGAAGATGAGACTTTTGCCCTCATTTTAACTAGCTTAGGGCACGCGGGTCTATGATATCAGGAAATTGCCCAGTTGCGTTCTCGTCCTCCGCCGCCCATTCCGCTGATTTACCCGCGTACCCAGCGGTGCCGAGTCTGTGGGGGTGAGTGTTTCGTGCCTGGAGAGCTTTGTACGCCGCACTTTGCTCCTTAAATTTAGCCGTCGTCTTCATCCATACAAACTCGTCCCATATATCCCGCGACAAGAATGGAAACTTCGCGAAGGGTGTCCGACCCGTGTTCACTTACTTCATGACAAGGTTGCTCTTGAAGGTCCTCCACGCGTGACACATCACGAGCAACGCATGCCGTTCCACGCGTGCCTGGTCTGTTTCTGGGATAGTGAACGAGGCTGAAAGTTTTATCCACAGTGCACCTTTCTCTATGTTTGTCAGAGACTTCCATTTTGGTGTGGTGATGGGGATCCGTTCCCATGCAAATATCTCGTAGATGGTCCGGAATCTCGCCGCTGATCTCTGGGAACTCAGAGGGACCATAATGTCACTGACCTCCGTGATGATCAATTGGCCCGCAGACAATTTCGATTTCCCTCTCCCATCTCGCTTACGTATTGCTATCGTTGGACATCCAGACGCATTCGGCGACGTTGGTAACGGCGGCGAAGACGGTGCCTCTGCCATCTTGCTTATTTGCTATTTATCTATATAAGTGCGATATTAGCAAATAATCATAATTAATTCCAGCATAAATATGAAACAATAAAGTATTAATCCAACAACATTTAAATGACCAAATTAACATAATCAAATACAAATCATTCAAGTCATTTAAATTGATTGAAATGCTAAACATATACCACATGTATATGATTGAAATTAGCACAGAGCACAAAAATTTGAAATTAATATGAGCTCTTATATGGCGAGTTGCACAAGAAACAAACTTGGCCATCTCAGCACTAAGGTCTATTCTTTTCGTAAATTGGATAAGAACATTAAAATTCAGATTTTGAGCTCTATCCAAAGCTTAACTAGACTGACATAACAATCACATGTATAAGAAAGTTCAAAATGATACTATCCGTCAACCATAGATCATCAAGAACCATCAATATCCACTTCTAAATACAATTTGACAGCAGCAGGCAAACTGGTGATTACTATGACAGCAACAAGCAATTTTGTAGAGCTCAAAATTGAACTAGTAATTCTACCAATTTCAGAATTAAACCATTCCAATTACAGAGCAATATTAAGCCCACAAATTCACTTTGATATATCTCACAGACCCCATCAATATCCAGGGACCAAACCCTAACCATGCATCTGACTGACCTAGCACAATATCATAAATCCACAGTGGAGGGAGCAGAGGATATGTTCTCCCCATTCATCTCATATCACACATTAATCTCAAATACAACATTCACAGTCGAGGATTAACCTTCGCAGTGCAAGGAGGAGGCCGGTGCAGAGGAGGAGGCCGGTGTAGAGGAGGACGACGAGGGGGAGGAGGCCGGTGCATGGGAGGAGGCTGACAGGGGGAGGAGGACAGCGCGGGGAGGAGGTCGGCAGAGGGAGGACACCGACATGGGGAGGAGGCCGCGCGTCGAGGCAGAGCAGCGTCGTCGATGTTGGGGGCAGTGGCGTTGAGGTCGAAGGTGGCGGTGTCGGAGCTTAAGGGGAGGTGAACGGGCAAGCCCTAGAGGAGGCGAACGAGCGCGTGAGAGCTTAAGGGGCTAAGTGCACTGAGAAGATGAACGGGCGAGCCCTAGGGGTCCTTATAAAGGTATATCACAGACGGTTCTATCATGGATCACATACGGTTCTATTATGGAACCGTCTGCGATAAGTAATCACAGACGGTTCCATAATAGAATCGTCTGTGATAGCCTCACATCTGTAATTTTCCGTAACTACAACATTTCCCTCATCTTGTTGCTGTGTATGTTCACTTCAAATTCAGACAACACAGCCTACTGAAACTGCTCCCAATTATGCCATACATTTGCTGATTATTCTCCAAATACATAGTTGCAGCTGCTACTCGAAATCCTTCAGGGATTTGATACATGGCAAACAACTCCAAATAATTTGATTGAAAATTAATTTATCCACTGACAATTCATTTGACTTCAAAAATTCATATCTAATTCAACTCAACTCCAAATCAAGTGAAACTAATTTTGATACTCCACATTACAATGAACGTCCACATTGACATCAATATCAAAGATGACAAGTCCATAACACATTAACACATGACAATTCCACGTTGACATCAAAATATATGAGAGATTACAAGTCCATAACACATGATGTTATGGAATAAATTAATTACAATGGAGTAAATTCTTAATTAAAATATAGCCCGTCATGATGATCAACGCGCATATAGCTAGCTTCCACACTGGGTTCTTCCTCGAGCCTGATGCCGTCTCTGAAAGGTGCAACTCGTCAAATTGATTGTACTCTTCCTCATCCACGACATTCTCAACTCCGAGAATCCTTCTTTTTCCATGAAGAATTACGTGGTGGTTCTTATTTGTCAGGTCTGTTACATAAAAAACTTGAACAACTTGATTAGCGAGTGCGAATGGTTCGTCCTTGTATCCAACACATTTGAGGTCCACAATGGTGACGCCATACTTGTCGACCTTCACACCTTGCGGAAGTTTAACCCAATGGCATCGAAATAGGGGGATCTTAAAAAGTACGTAGTCGAGCTCCCAAATCTCCTATATGAACCCATAGTAGGAGTTCAACCCACGTGCCCCAGCGGTATTGAATTGCTCATGAATCACATCTATGCGGACACCGTTATTCTGGATTGTGCTCTTCCTATTCTGAGCTGCCGTATAAAATGTGTAACCATTTATGTAGTATCCTTGCCATATCACAATTGTAAATTGTGGCTCTTTTGCCAACCATAGTAGCGTATCATCACTTGATGACCTCCCAGTGATTCGCACCTTTAACCATTCGTTGAACCGATGGTTGTGCTCTCTCGTAATCCAAACCTCCGACCGGTCTGGATTCTGTTGGCGTACCATGTCTTTGTGCTCGTCGATGTACAGGGACACTTGGGTCATGTGTTGTAAGACCATGAAATGGGCTTGAACATACGTATCCAGATCAGGAGTGATTGATTTCCTTCCGATGGTCCCGATACCATCTAGTCTCCCCTCATGATGAGATAGAGGCACACTTATCGGTTCCACTTGAGCCATGTAGTCGACGCAGAACCCAAAGACCACTTCAGTTGCATAACCTTCGATGATGCTGCCCTCCAGTCGAGATCGATTCCGTACATAGGACTTGAGAATTCCCATGTACCTCTCGAACGGGTACATATGACGTAGGAACACAGGCCTGCATATCTTTATCTCTTTCACAAGGTGAACAATGAGATAGATCATGATATCGAAAAATAATGGAGGAAAATACATCTCAAGATGACATAGAGTCGTCACCACCTCGGCCTGCAGAGCATCTAGTCCTTGGGGATCGATGACCTACTGAGCAATTGAGTTAAAGAAATAACACAGCCTCAAGATTGCCAGTTGGACCTTGTTCGGCAAGATACTCCTAATTGCAACAAGAAGCATTTGTGTCATCAGCACATGACAATCATGAGACTTCATACCAATTAATTTCAAATCTTCCATAGAAACAAGTTTCTTAATGTTAGCGGAGTAACCAGACGGGACTTTCATACCATACAAGCTCTAGCACAGTTTATTTCTCTCAGCCTTGGACATAGTGTAGCAAGCTGGGGGGAAGGTACGTTCGTCCTTTATCGGTCTCTTTTGGTGCTAACTTGGTTCTTATGTTCATATCAACCAAGTCACGCCTTGAGTTAACACCATCATTTGTTTTGCCACTAATGTTTAGTAAGAGACCAATCAAGCTATCACATACATTCTTCTCCACGTGCATGACGTCGATGCAGTGGCGAACTTCTAAGTGCTCCCAATAAGGCAAGTCCCAAAAAATTGACCGCTTCTTCTAGATGTTCTTCTGACGGGTTCTTAATTTACGTCCCTTCCCAAGCACAACATCGATATCGTAAACCATATCATAGACCTCTTTCCCTCTAAAAGCCCTTGGAGCTAAACCGTGCTCCTTATTTCCGTCGAATTGTTTCTTCATCTTGCGGTATGGGTGAATCCTGGGAAGGAACCTACGGTGGCGATATATAACAGCTTTTCTGCGAGTTGTTCACCATACACTCTCCGTACCATCTAAGCGGTCTTGAATGAGCTTTGACTCCTTTTGTATTTGGCTTACATGTTACCAAGGGCAGAAAAATCATTGATGGTGCAGAACAACATAGCGCGTAAAGTGAAGTTCTCTCGTTTGTATGCATCCCATGCCTGTACCCTTTCGTTCCACAGTGTCACAAGATCTTCCAACAATGGTGCTAGGTACACATCAATATCATTCCCAGGTTGCTTCGGTCCTTGGATAAGTAGTGACATCAAAATGTACTTTCGCTTCATACACAGCTAAGGAGGAAGGTTGTACATACATAGATTCACGGGCCAGGTGCTATGTCGGATACTCATGTTACTGAAAGGATTCATTGCATCTGTACTCAACCCTAACCTTATGTTCCTCGGTTCCGCACCGAACTCTTCGAAACTCCGATCGAAGTTTCTCCACTGGGCAGAATCAGCAGGGTGTCTTAGCTTTCCATCTCTCTTACGCTCCTCTGAGTGCCAACGCAATAATCTTGCCTCCTTTGGGTTTGCAAATAAACGCTTCAAACGTGGGATCATAGGCAGATACCACAACATCTTAGCAGGAGATCCTTGCTCCACCTTAGCAGTATTCTTATGCTTGTATCGGGATGCTTTGCACACGGAACATACATGCATGTCTGCATACTCTTTACGGTAGAGGATACAATCGTTCGGACATGCATGTATTCTTTCTACTTCCATTCCCAATGGACAAAGAACCTTCTTTGCTTGGTAGGTGGTGCTGGGCAACACGTTTCCCTTCGAAAGAATATCCGTTAGGAGACCTAACAACATCGTGAAACTCTTATCGGACCAACCATTGCTTGTCTTTAATTTCAGCAGTTCAAGCACGGTTGACAACCCTGTGTATTCCGGCTTGCAGCTAGGGAACAAAGGTCTCACCGAGTCCTCTATTAAGCCATCGAATTTACAAAACTCTCTCTCACTGCAATTCTCTTCTGCATCGCGTAGCATTTGATCCAGATTGTCATCGTGCGACCTATCCTAATCAAAAGCACAGTCCACATCCGACATATCGTTGACTTTCTCGGCGATGCCGTCATTATTAACTTCTTGTGTAATCTGCTCTTCACCGTGACTGGTCCAACATGTATACCCTTTTTTGAAATATCTTCGAATCAAGTGCGCTCTGATCTGCGCTGGGTTGTTAAATATCTTTAGATTACCGCAATCAATGCATGGACAGTACATAAATTTTATCCCCTTCTTCAACATATCCTGCTTGGCGGCTCTTCTAAAAGCAACTACGCCATTAATATACTCTTGACTCACACGGCTCTCACTGTACATCCAGTTTCGGTCCATCTATACGCATGTAACAAATCAGTGTCAAATTACATTAATAAACAGTAAGTACAAACTCTTCTTAATTATTGACCAAACATACTTAATTAAATTGCTTAACGATATAGCCTAGAGCAAATATAAAGGGTTAAAGATCGTTACCCTCGGTGCTCACGACGAAAATACCAAATATCCCGCGAGATTCCTCTCCTTCTCCTTCTCCTTCTCCTTCTCCTCCGATCCCTTCCTCCTCCCCTTCTCCTCCTCTCTTTAGCTTTCTCCTTTCCTTCTCCTCTCTCAGGTGGCACAATGGGAGAGGAGGCAGCGGGGTGGAGGAGGCGCTAGGGGCAGGGGTCCCGACCTTCTCCTCTCTAAGCTGGCGCAATGGGGGAGGAGCAGCAGGGTGGAGGAGCGGGGCAGGGAGGTGGCGCATGGGGGAGGAGCAGCGGATCTGTGGAGCCAGCGGCAGGGGTTGTGTTGGATGTTTGTAAAGCCAGAATTATCATAGACGGTTCTTAATAAGAACCGTCTGTGATTAGCTAGACTATCACAGACGGTTTGTAATAGGAACCGTATGTGAATTATCACAGACGGTTCCAGTTATAAACCGTCTGTGATAGATACGTATCACAGACGGTTTCTGTGGAACCGTCTATGATAGGTACGTATCACAGACGGTTTCTGTGGAACCTTCTGTGATAAGAATAATACAAACGGTTTCGAATAAACCGTCTGTGATGATGCGTCTTCTGTAGCCTGTTTTGTAGTAGTGTTTTACTGTTAAGTAATAATAATTTGCCTACTTCTTTAGCTGCTTTGTTGTATGGATATGATTTCATCTATGTTGCAAATGTGTGAACTAGCTACTGATCATGACACTAGTTCAGAATATACAGATGATCCCAAAGTTGCATATCCAGAGTCCCAACAGCATGCATACATGCATTTACTCTCCTATTGCAGTCAACCAAACAATAACTCAGCATCGCCTGATCCAATAGAAATAGATAACCAAAAAACCTACTATTATACCTACTCAGCCTAACTATTTTAAGCCTATATGATCCGTACAAATCAGACTAGACACACGCAAGCAAACAAACACACCCTTATCGGTCAGCGTTTCCAACTTCTCTCACGCATGCGAAGTGCTTGTTTTGATCGATCTCCTGGTCACGGTGCACGGAAGAGTAAAAGTTGGCTCTCGATCCCCTTTTCTTTTCCCCCCGGCGTTAGCGCTTGCAGTCCTACTTGACAACGACTGTCTTTGTTTTCGCGGTCAAGTCGCCAGGAAAGAACACTTCAAAGTGTGCGGTGTTTTACTTTAAACGATCGATCGATCGATCGAACTGCTGAGACTGACTGGGATCGAGTTGCCAGGTTAGAACGAAGAAATTCAGGAAAATTCAGTCGCGTCGTAACTCTCCGACCGGTGATCTGCCTCCGCCGACGTGAATGTTGAATTGTTAGAGCATCTACAATAATTTATTTCTTAATTTGTTACTAAAAAGAGAGAGAGTACTCAATCTAATAAAAAGAAACAAGCATTCCAATAGATTATTTCTTAAGCTTGTATCTAAAACTTTAATTGCTACAAATGTGTATGATTCTTGATGATCAACAATGGGGTACAACTTTATGGTCTATATGTTTTGGCTCATTTATCATATCAACCGTGAGGGAAGTCAAGAAGACGGGCTGTACAAGATCCGGTAGATTTTTGTTGGTAAGCAGTGGGACCTACAAAATAAGTGTTTAGGTAACAACTAAACCTCCAATAGGGTTTTTTGTTGTTTCTTATGTCTTGGTATTAACAATCTGATAGTTTCTTCATATAGAAACAACTTCACTTTTTTTCCTCATCTTCTCTCTTCCACATCATCTAAAAGCTGATGTGGCAAAGTAACAGTTAAGGTGGATTGTTGTAGATGCTCTTAGTAGTACCATGCTGCTGCGCGTTGGTTGGTGTGAGTTAGCCGCCGCACATCAGTTTCAGTGTACTGGTCGTCATACAAATATTTTTATTAGAGGCTAGAAATTTCCTAATAGGCTTAAAGAAGAACCCACCCTAGAAGGGCACCCGCGCTGAACTCCCTCGAATACAGACGGCAGGACCCTAGAAGCCCCGTGCCAACTGAGCACCCACTCAGTTCTCTGCAGGATCTCAGGATACATCGATGAATCTTTCGTGTTGCGTCTCAGCCATGAATTATTTTAGCTTCTTTTTTCGTTGTCGCCGTCCTTTGGGGGTGCGTAGTTGCTATTGCCAGTTTGCCACTGCGGCCGATAGACTGCAAACCATCTTGGGGTTTTCGATTGAGATTTTGACGCTTCAGATTAAAACTCCAATTAGAAGAAACTTTTTTTGTCCCTATCTTTTCCAGAGTGTCCGATCCATACCATCGTTACTTGATTCATTGATCCAACGGTATGTATGCGCTAACCCGTTATTATCTATGTAATGTATTCTATAGATCGCAGCTCAACTCATATTTTCACAAAAGCCAAAGGAAAAGTACAGCACGGTATATTTATGATTTATGTTTTCTTTCGCACTGTATCTATCAAATCTGTGTGTGTTGAACAAAACATACGTGTGTGTTGAACAAAACACACACATCTAAATCCAATGCCAACATGCTCGCACAATAATATATGCTACTGACTGTGAGCACGCCACGCACTGTACTCACGCCACGTACTGTACTTGGTGGGTCCCACAACATGTTCATGCACACTTGTTAAAGTTTTGAAACAAGCAGTGTGTTTATGATGGTCCGAGCGCCAGTGTCGTACACCCAAACTCTAATATGGTCATGTGCTAGACACAGCAAAAATGAAAAATGTGTGCAACATTTTTTCTCTCCAATGGATGCAATATTTTTTTCAATAGTCACAACAAAAAGAACTGGAGGATGAAACATATCGAAACAAAAAGAAAACATCCGGAGAACTCGTGCAAAGAGGAGGTGGTGAGTCAAAGATGCAAACATCTCAGATGCAGAAAAACAGAGGTTGGTTTTGTAACATTTTTTTTCTAATAGGCGCAATTTTTTTTCAACGATCGTAACATTTTTTTTTCAACGGTCGCAACATATCAAAGAAGCTCAAAGAAGTAACAGCCAGACACTGCAACAAATTTTTCAATGAGGCACAACATTGATGCGATCACCATGCAACAAAAAATGTCTTGTGCAACAAAATTTATCCCCACGATTTGCACACAAACACAACACAAATCCCACTGCAACAAATTTGTAACCTAATTGCAACATGCTATAACATCGCATTGCAACAAATAAAAATAATTAGTGCAACAATTTGGAACTTGCTGCAATAAAACAAGAATATCAATTCCTCCTTAGCGGCAACGGCACGGCAGCATACTCCGACGGCACCGGGCTCGCCACGCTGGAGTCGGACAGGATGTGCGGCTCCTTGAGGCGCTGCACCCATGGAGCCCTCACCGAAGTAGGCTGCTGCGGAGGTGACGACGGCTGGTGGTGCTAAGGGAGCGGCGTGGGGGCGGGAGGGAGGAGGGCACGGTGGTGGATGGGGCGAGCAGCGTGGGCACGAGCGCGGTCGACGTGGAGATGGTGAGGAGGACGAGGGACAGTGTGGTGGGAGACGGTGAGGGAGGGGTGGCCCTGGGCGAAGTGGGAGAGCGCGATAGCGGTGTCGCGGAGGTAGTCGGGGTGGGCGAAGGCGAGCAGCTGCCGCGCCATGACGGCGTCCTTCATGTGGCCACACCGCTCCTTGCAGTGTCGCACCGTGTCCTCCTGCTCCACCTTGGACGCCGCGCAACCCATCACCAGGCAGCAGACCGGCTTACCTCTGCTTTGCTCCTTCGACTCGATCTGAGGAATGGCTGGGTTTCTTCTCTCTCACTCTCTCCTCTTCTTCCCCATTCCATTGATGAGAGAGGAGTCCTTGAGTGGGAGTGAGCTGCCTGTCCGCCTGCCTAGTGCAGTTGATTTTAGCGGAATGGGGATGAGTTGAGAAGAAGCTATAAGGCAACTTTTTTCTTTTCTTCGTGTGGGTGGTGGGATTTTTCTTTCCTTCGCGCAGGGCATGGCCCTGGGTGGCCGGGTAAAGTGTCCAGAGCGAGCGAAAACGCTCGGACATAAGGGTCAAAGCATTTGCCTTGTGCCAAATAATCGTGTCTTTGTATGTTCAATCATCACATACAATAAGCTTCTACATCTAGTTAGAGAGACAATTCTACTATGGCAACAAGAGCAAAACAGTGGGACAAATATGAATTGATTAGTGTATGAAATTCAATAACAAAAGTTTAGAATTATGCTATTGACTATAAGTGAAAAGTTAACCATATGCATGCATGCAGTAGATACTCCATGGATAGTATCGTGCTCGAATTCTTAGAGCACAGAAAAGATAAGCTCAACCGCACTGCACATATTAATTTGTAGACGGCTTGTCATGTGCCTTCTCATCCCACATATCTAGCTCCCTATTATGCCTAGAAATGGAGGCTTCCCCCGTCGCCAGCAACTACACCGGTGAGCTTCTTGCATCTTCCCCATGCTCATGCTTCCCCTGTTCTTCCCTCTCTCCCCCTCCAACGGCACCGTTCCCTCCTCCTTCCTCGCGACCGGCCACCACGCCCTGCCATCAGGTAGGGCCAGTGTCGGCCGGGCCACAACGTCACCCCCTTGGCACCCTCCCCCTTGCTCGAGCCGCCTCTGCGTCTCCTCTGTTCCTTGCTCTGCTCTAGTGTTTCGGCAGCCTCTTGGGTGCTTGTGTTGAGTAGCCCTGGTTGTGGTGGCCAACCAATTACAGGAGTGATTGGTCCCTGTTCCTGTGCATGTTAATGTTATTGCTTACTCAGGATTTGTAGATACAACACATTGCCGAAAAAAAGAGTTCATGTAGCTTATTGTGCATAATTGGGAATGTGTTTGGTAGTGTAGTATGTATTTGTCAAAGCTTCAAAGGGGAATTAGCTTACTCTGAGCTTACTTGTGCCTGCTTTTCTTCAGGAAGTACGGTTCTAGCTTGTTCTGTGGAATGCTTGGTGGATGTTTATGTGGTACTATTGATGAAGTTGGCTTATGCTTAAATCACTACTACAGAAAAGGTCTTCACAGATGGTTCAAAAACGTCATTACAGACAGTTTTCAGAGCCGTCTGAGTTTATGGGTCAGTGATGACATGAGGTCATCATGCAGCGATTTGGAACCGCTCGTGATACATGCTATCACGCACAATTATTAACTTCGTAATAAATGCATGATATATGACTATCACCAGACGGTTTGTATGCAGAATTATGCTGTGATAAATGTCTATCACGAGCGGTTCTAAACACGAACTATCTGTGATCCTTGTCTATCACAGAGCGGTTCATGTTTAGAATAAATACATGATATATATATATATATATATATATATATATATATATATATATATATATATATATATATATATATATATATATATATATATCCCTAGCTACTTTCCGGGGGGGGTCGTCGTGAGGGAGGATGACACAGCTGCCACGGGCAACCTCTCATCGAGCTTGCAAGTTCAAGAGGTACGGCTGCAAGAGAAAGCGTGTGGACATACAATTACTTGGATGTCGTCGGATAAAAGTGGCTTCATGCATCAGCAACCAACCATTCCTTGATGTCAAGTCCAATTACCTATCGACGACATGCAGGTAATTGTATGTCCACGCGCTCTCCTTACAGCCGTACTTCTTGAACTTGTAGGCTGGATGAGAGGTTGCCCGTGACAGCTGTCTCATCCTCCTTACGACCCACCGAAAGGGATGGGGACTACAAACGATATATATAATATATATATGAAGTCGATTTTTAAGGCACAAGCAGCCACTGCTTGGAGGTTTTATAGAAAAGAGATCAGGAATAGAATGGTAGGACGTGTACGTACCTGGGACGCAAGGGAGGAGAACTTGACCAGCATGGACACGGTTACAAATTAGCCTAACCTTTACAAATCTGAAAAGTTAATTGCAGCCAAGCCCCATCCGAACCACATCGATCCCATGTAAGCCAACCAAGCACAAAGAACCGGCATCAATAACCCTCAGTACCCATCAGAGAGCATTAACCAAACCCACCATTTTGCCCAATTCATTTTTGTCAATCTGAACCCACAGCACGAACTAATTAAGATGCACAGAATGCACATACACCAATAGCCCTCAGTTTACATCACAGAGCAAGGGAACTATTAATATGAACTAATTATCAATTCAATTTCAGCATAAGACTATTAACATCATTACATCACATAGCAAGGGGACTATTAATATGAACTAATTATCAATTCAATTTCAGCATAAGACTATTAACATCATTGAGTAGTCAGCAAGACAACAAGACCAAGGGTGTCCAAACCCACCACACTAGTAGTAGCCCTCGGCATCCATCGCAGAGCACTAGCCATTTTCATCACAGAGCAAGGGAGTAGAGGCAGAGAGGAGTAAGGTAGGGTGATACCTCGATCTGGCGCAACCACGGTGGTGACCCCACCACCAAAGACAACCTCATCCATCTCCTTCACCTTGCATAAATCACACAAACATCAGGACACAACTTAAGGCTCAAGCATAAAAATCAAACTCAACAAAAGACATTAAGCTAACAAAGTGGAGAATAGAGGGAGGATGGAGAAAGCAAAGCCAAGGGGGCCAGGGACCGAGTACATGAGGTCAAGCAGGAGAACCAAGCCATAGACGCGGGCATGCAGTAGGTGTAGGTGGCGGTGCAGTGGATTGGGTGGCGGCGTTACTGTAGTTGTGGCACAACCCTGATACTATATAAGACACTCCTATCGTACGAGTGTCTTGTGCAGTGCAGAGTGGTGTCACAACCAGCGGCGACGAGAAGAAAGGCGGCGACGGCGTCGAGGTGGAGAGGGGAACGGACGAGAGTAAGTGCACTGGGGAGTGACGAGTTAGGGCGGGCGCAAACCCTAGCGGCGCTGGGGAGTGACGAGTTAGGGCGGGCGCAAACCTTAGCGGCCGGCTGGGCTCCTACTAATAAAGAGACTTATCACATACGATTATATTATGGAACCGTCAATGATAGTTATCATAGACAATTCCATAATAGAACCGTCCGTGATATGTCCCATATCACAGACGGTTCTATTATGGAACTATCTGTGAAATGATTTTTCTCAAGTATATTATCTTGTATATACACTTACATGACATTTAGAAATTACATGTTTATATGTCAATTTTGTCATTTAAATATTGCTAAACATTTGCTTTAACTACACACCCACACACATATATCACAGATCGGATATATATAATTAATTAATTTGTTCCACTAAACCGTCTCTGGGGTGTGTGTGTGTGTGTATAGTAATAATTCAACATATAATTAATATAGTAACTTCACCTCCAAACTAGATTTTTTTTTTCATTTTGGAATTTTCATATGGCCAAACAGCGTGGCTAGTCGCTTCTTACAAAGATTAAAAAAAAAACTAGAAACCTATAAATAAACAAAGTTTTTCTAGTGGCGGAGGTAGGCTGCTATCTCCATCTTCAATACTTCATAGGCGACGGCGGCGGCGTCGAACGGTTCGTGATCGAACAAAGCCTGAAATGCGTCCACCCGTTGACACACTCGATCGAGTGTCTCCCGAAGACCCTTGGACTGTTGAACCAAGAAGAATTGAGCTCACAGGCTCTCTTCCCTTGCTTGAGGGGTCTTGGCCTGGTTGACTCGGTTGCCCACCGCCTCGATTAAGCAGTCCAAGTGACGGCAAGCCTCCTGGAGACGTGCAACGTCATTGTGGAGGACCACGTTGATGACGCAGTAAACTCGGCGAAAGTAGGAGATCACCTGAAAGACGCGGCGGAGGAGGATGTCAAGACGACGGAAGGTGGTTGTCACCTACTCCGACAAATTCTCAGACAGAAAAGTGAAGACACTGTTGAAACACTGTTCTTCCGCAGCAACCGCCAGCATACAACAAGAGAGATGCTCGTACAATACGGCCGGGTAGGCCATTAATGACGGCGATAAGGAAATAGAAGGGGCAACCATTTCTGTTTTTTTATAAGTACTAGAGTTATATGTGGGGATGATAATCATCTTCGATGGTGGATGATCCTTTTTATAAAACAATGAATAAATTCGGAGCGTGAGACAAAGAGACGCATCGGGGAGCCGAAGCGGCATTGATGCGACGAAGAGCGCGATCGATCGACGCATTTAAGAAAAAGCGATCATCGAGCTTCAACCGAGCAGTAGCAATATTATCACGAGCGGTTATAACAAAGAACCGTCGTGATATGTAGTAATATCACGAGCGGTTATTGTTAAGAACCGTGCGTGAGGTTTCCTGACGGTTGTTTGTTGAAAACCGTCGTGATATGTAAATAATATCGAGCGGTTATTCTTAATAACCGTTTGTGATACTTCATAGACGGCTTTAGTTATGAACCGTCTGTGATATTACCTCTTCACAGATGGTTTTTAGCGCATCCAGTAACACAGACGGTCTCTAAACCAAAACCGCTGCAGTGATTGCATATATCTGAGCGGTTTTGGTCAACCGTCTGTGATGAGGCGTCTAGTATTAGCCTTTTTGTAGTAGTGAATGGTACTGCTCTCTGCAATTGCTTTTTTTTTTATAAAAGGAATGTATTCATGTCTTATTGATATTTTAGGATGCAGTCATGTTGGTTCTGAATTACAGATTCATGTAATTTTCATATTCTATGTTGTGCTCCATGAGTTAGCAGCCAACAGTTTTCGTGTGCTCTTTTTATATAGCTTTTGTCTGCTAGGACCAACGAGTTATCTAAATGGACGAGATACTAATTTTATACATTTATACGATCATTAGTGGAATAGTGTTTTTCTCACAAAAATTATCACCCTTTGAAAACTTTAATTTGGTAGAAATACCGATTCCAAGAATAAACCTAAAAATTATTCTTGTTTCTGCCAGAATTTGTTGAAATACCGATTCTCTAGAATTCCAAGAACAAACAGAGAATTCTAAGAACAAAAATAAACCGATTCCAAGAATAAATATGAAAATTAATCTTGTTTCTGTCATAGCTACAATTCCAGCTGCATATAGAGAATACAAGTATGTGAATATGACACACCAGAATTCAGAAATTGGAATACGTACTAGTTGCCCTGGTTGTCCTTATTTGTTCTATAGCTTTGCTCTACACTCTAAAAAATTTACTTTCTTCTTTCTCAGTCACTGAATTGTTGAACATAGTTGGTTCTTATAAAGCTCAGAAGAAGATTAATGTATATGACACTAATTTCAAAATCTGATCTACCACAAATCTGCAATTGACCAGAATTCTCATTGTCATAAAGCTCAACAGACGATTATTTTATTTTGTGTTTTATCCACTCATACTCAATGTGTTTTATCTCACACTTAGGTCGTGGTGAAATCAGGGTTATATAAGCAAAAAAAAAACTTTACCACAGTTTCAA
This sequence comes from Phyllostachys edulis, assembly GCA_036346405.1. NCBI lineage: Eukaryota > Viridiplantae > Streptophyta > Magnoliopsida > Poales > Poaceae > Phyllostachys > Phyllostachys edulis. Next base: position 61,397,345 of record CM070561.1, on the reverse strand, counting down.
TTAATCCCATTTATGGAGTCTATATATGATACAAAACCAATAACAGAACCTTTTCATCACTAAAAACCCTCAGTGGTGCTGGAGTAAATACAAAATAATATATGCAAAATAGGGGAGATAAAAAAAATGCAGTATAATAGAGAACCAGGTTATGACAATTAACAGACAGAAAATGCAGATATTTCAATTTCTGAATTCTGATGTATCATATTCACATACTTTTATTCTCTTGGAATTATATGTTTGTTTCGGCCAAAAGTCGAAATATCGATTCCAAGAATAAACATGAAAATTCTAGAAAACCAATTTTGGCGTTCTATGTTTGTTTGATGGTTGATTAGTGAATAATCACCAAACATTTTTTTTACCAGATATCACAGTGAAAGGTTCTCAAAGTGTATCAATACAAATACTGATCGTCCATGGTGACATGTTTGGTTGGTTTCTTCATAGGTACATAAAACTACATATAAAGAAGGTCTAAATAAAAAGGAAGCGAAATACAAAGAGAAAAAGGCAGTTAAAAAATACAGTAGTTCTTATTTATTCTTCTAATTGATTGCAATTAAACTTGACTCAATCTTTTTTAAAATATTTAGCCAAAAAAAGATCTTGATATGATCGTGTGACTTCACAAATCGAGATTCTCTATTCTATATATTTAAAATATATAGAGGTATAATACATAAAATAAATACAAATATAGTATTATCGTATGATAATGAGAATCCAAATCTGACGTATTTATAGAAAAGTCTTTATTCATTGCGAAAGAATAAACGGAAAAAAATATGAATCACAATTCTACTATAAATCAATCAAAAAATATTAAGAATCTTAATGGTACTATATGCCAAAGGAAGAAATCATTAATGGTCTATAACTGAAATGCTACCACGACTAAATATGGTTACAACCAGCGAAAATTCAAACATGCCAGAAAACTGCATGTTGCAGCCATCACACCACAAACATAGTCCAATAAAAGATTGATAACTTATGTTTTCCAAAAGTAAAATTGTTAAGTCAAAATGAAGAGTTCTAACACACCGTATTTTCACAAAATAATATAACAACACTGTTTCTTTGTGATATCGAAATGCAACTATAGCAGCCAGAAACAAGAAAAGGAATCAATGCTAAGCAGCTGGTTAATTAACGAAAAAAAAGATACCAATCTATACCAAAAAAAAAGATTCCATGCCATCCGTACAAATTCAAATAAGCGTCTATAGTATAACCACGCTGCAATCTACGACGCGGCGTAGCGTGCAGTTTCATCGTAGTATATATCTTTTAGGCCTAAACAATTAGGAGACGTGCGAGAGTGAGGATACTGAGACGTGGCTGATAAAGCTGGGTTGCACTTTTAAACTGAGTATCCGATTTAAAATCTATTTAAACTATTGCGGTCCATATAAGTGCCACAGTTTCAGTTTGCCGCCACATAATACTGACCAATATTCTGTCCAACGTACGTCCGTGCAGTCCAAAATCCAAAGCAAATGGTAAATTGGCGACATATATGCATCGCCTAATTTTCCACCACATAATTCGAAGTTCAAACTCGACTCAACCCAGCCTAGCACTTTCCACAGTGACAAAGTTACATTGCAACCAGTACGTATCTTCAACATGGGCACACGCCTCCATAAGTACGCCATCGCGATCGATCTCACACCTACTATATATATAATTAAGCACAGCCTTGCACCTCCTCACCTTCGCGGCTTCGCACACAAACACAGCGTACGTCCTGATCGATCTTCCCGTACGTGCTGCCTAAGTACAGATCAGGTATATATCTATAGGTTGCTACTTAAGCAGTTAAGCTTAGCTAACCCATGGATAGCTTGCCTAAGCGCGATGCTAACTACGTTCCTCTGAGCCCCATCACCTTCCTGCCGAGGGCCGCGTCCGTCTACGCCGACCGCACCTCCGTCGTGTACGGCAACACCAGCTTCACATGGCGGCAGACGTACCAGCGCTGCTGCCGCCTCGCCGCCGCGCTCCAGGCGCTCAACGTCTCCAAGAACGACGTCGTGAGCACCTAAACAACTGCCGATCAGACTAAATTACGTTGATGGCTCGATCTGTCACCCTGCACGTCACGTGTTTTTGTCACTATTTAACTTTTTTTGTATGTTATGTGTAGGTGTCAGTCCTTGCGCCAAACACGCCGGCGCTGTACGAGATGCACTTCGCCGTGCCGATGGCCGGCGCCGTGCTCAACGCCATCAACACCCGCCTGGACGCGGCCAACGTGGCCACCATCGTCAAGCACGCCGAGCCCAAGGTGCTCTTCGTCGACAACCAGTGCATCCGCGTCGCCACGGAGGCGCTTAAGGGCATCATGGATCAGGCGGCTGGCGGGGGCGGCAGCAGCAGCGCGGCCCGGACCTTGCCGCTGCTTGTCGTCATCGACGACATCGACAAGCCGACGGGCGCGCGCGTGGGCGAGCTCGAGTACGAGCAGCTGGTGGCTCGGGGCGACCCGGCGCGGTACCCGCCCCGCCCGGTCGAGGACGAGTGGGACGCCATCGCGCTCAACTACACCTCCGGCACGACGTCGGCGCCCAAGGGCGTCGTGTACAGCCACCGCGGCGCGTACCTGAGCACCATGGGACTGCTGCTCCAGTGGGGCGTCGGCAGCGAGCCCGTCTACCTGTGGTCGCTCCCCATGTTCCACTGCAATGGGTGGACCTTCACGTGGGGCGTAGCGGCGCGCGGGGGCGCCAATGTCTGCATCCGTGCACCGACCGCCAACGACATGTACGCCGCCTTCGCTGCCCATGGCATCACCCACATGTGCGCGGCGCCGGTGCTGTTCAACATCCTTCTGGAGGCCTGCCGAGATCCGCTGCCCCGCCCCGTCGAGGTGCTCACCGGCGGCGCGCCGCCACCCGCAGCGCTCCTCCATCGCGTCGAGCAGCTCGGCTTCCACGTCACGCACGCCTACGGCATGACGGAGGCCACCGGCGCGGCCATGGTCTGCGAGTGGAGCGAGCAGTGGGACAACCTGCCTCCTCCCGAGCGCGCGCGCCTCAAGGCCCGGCAGGGCGTGAGTGCGCTCTCGCTCGCGGACGCCGACGTGAAGGACCTCAAGACCATGCAGAGCGTTCCCCACGACGGCGCCACCCTCGGCGAGATCGTGCTCCGCGGCAGCAACGTCATGAAGGGCTACTTCAAGAACACCGGCGCCACGGCTGACGCGTTCCGTGGCGGGTGGTTCCTGACGGGCGACGTGGGCGTGGTCCACCCGGACGGGTACGTGGAGATCAAGGACCGGTCCAAGGACGTGATCATCTCCGGCGGCGAGAACATCAGCAGCGTGGAGGTGGAGGCGGCTCTGTACCAGCACCCGGCTGTGCGGGAGGCGGCGGCAGTGGCCATGCCGCACCCGCACTGGGGGGAGACGCCGTGCGCGTTCGTGGCGCTGAAGCGGGAGTTCTCCGGCGCCGGCGAGGTGAGCGAGGAGGAGATGGTGTCGTTCTGCCGGAACAGGATGGCGCACTTCATGGTGCCGAGGAAGGTTGTCTTCGTCGACGAGCTGCCCAAGAACTCCACCGGCAAGGTGCAGAAGCTTGTGCTGCGCGAGAGGGCGCGCGGGCTCAGGCTCAGGGCCCCCGACAAGAGGAGGCCCGGCCCGGCCCGGGCCTCCTCGTTGACTGCAGGAGCCAGGCTTTGAATTCTCGATGAGGTGGCCTGGAGGCATACGTGGCAGGGTCCTAGTGGCCTCCGGGGAATAAGGAAATAAAAGACGATAGATCGTATGTTCGTTAGTTTGTCCAAGTGCAATGCTTGCCGTTTTATTTCGATTTCGATGTTGTGGAAGCGTACCAGCTCGATCGAAATGGCATAAACAACACAGAACGAAGTGAAAAACCCTTCTACTCTATACGTACAGATCAGGTTAGCGTATAATCAAGAGGAGATTGCTGCCCTGCTTGATTTCACAGGGAGATGATACGTTAGTGGCCTCTTCCTTGGCGAAAGAGCATTGGATCCTGCATGTTTTACGTCGTTTTCCATCGTACATTTCAACTTCTTCCTGGTGCAAAAATATATATGTAGAAAACAGATATTGCACCCCGTTTGGCTCTTGGCTATGTAACTGTGGAATTGGAATTCAATTTCAAGAATGTACCTAGAATTGAATTATTAATTCCAAAGCCAATTCCAAGAGACATGATAGACCTAGAAGAAATTATTAACTTACACCCTGCCATTTATCTGGAATTAACTCTACAAAATTAAGTAAAACTTCAACATTTGTAATTTCAACCTTGCGTCGAGTGAAATTTATTGGAAATGATTCACTGTGTAGAGAATCTAATTTGTGCACATTGATGGGCCTAGGTGCACAGGTGGTCCCCACAGCCTTGGAGAGAATAGTTCGTACAAGTTCAATATTTGAAATTTCAATATCGTGTTCATATTATATTTTTTTTTCACGAAATTGTTTGAAATTTGTCGGAGATGATTTGACATGTAGAGAAGCTACTTTGTGCACATTGGTGGACCTAAGTGCACAAGTGGGTCCCACAGTCTTGTAGAATTTCAAATGACACACAAACAAACAAAATGGATTTTGCATTGGCTTGAATCAAATTCAAATTCAACAAGAGTAAGATTTGCAATCCAATTGAATAATTAAATTAAATTCTAGGCAGCCAAACCGGGTGCTGTATGATTTCATTTCACTGAGAGTACTGGTACATGTGGAGCAGGAGAATCTAGAGTAAAGAAAAACACTAGAAAAGGACAATTTGTACCACGATAAAATCGAAAACCTTCTTGCCGCCCACGATCAAATCGACAGCACGCTGAGCGCATGCCTATTTCTTTACTCCGTTTTCACTCGGAACGAGTTCCTTACAAGTTAAAGCTTCCAAAAAAAGAATGATAACCCGTAAAAAAAATAACAAATTAGATGTTTGGTGCAGATATTTTTTTTTATATTTTGCCAAAAAAATAAATTTTATTTATGTTGATGATCTAATATCGATCGTAAGAATGAATGTTTGGGGCTTCCCTTGAGTTAGATCTACGCAGAAAGAGATACAAGAATTTAGAATTTTAGATAGATTCAGGCATTATCCTGAGAGAATAATAACTCTACTCATGTATTGTTGTATTGACTATGCTTTTACAACCCGGAAGAAATCACTAGAACAAGGGCTTAATGACTTTTATTTGTTGTCTCCGACGCTCTGTCTTGATGTCCACTGACTGTAGCCCTTATATAGTGCGTGAAGGGGTAACAGTTATTCTATGCTAAGAGGCGTCTTAATGCTTGATGAAATACGCACGTTGATGGTAGTTATTGTCAGAGAGACTACACCCTACATCGCCTTGCAGTTATGTCAAAGACATAAGCTTAATACGTGCAGTTATCCCAGAGAATAATAGTGTATATTAGCTACTGTGTATTAAACATGACGCTTAAGAGTTCCTACTTGATTGGGCCCACATGTCTGTAGATTTTATCGACTATAGGGTGGTTGTAGTTGACCTGGTCGTAGTAAGCTTTACGACCATAATGTGGTCGTAGTAAGGCTTACGACCATGAAGTGGTCGTAGGAGATTTTACGACCATATAGAGTGGTCGTAGAATAATTTACGACCATTCAGTTAAGCTTTTCCCTTATGAATAATAAATGGTATACTTATGAACAATATGAATGTATTGCTATATATAATAACAATTACAGATAAACAAGTCCATTAATTGATAATTATTAAATCCTTGTCATCTAGCCCCCAACTTCAAGTGAAAATAACTTACTTGAAAAGGAAGTCGTAGAATAGTGGCCGGAAGTAGAGACTTTCTGACTGGTATTTCATTTGACCAGAAATTAACTTAGTCAAGAAGGTAATTTTACTTGAGTTAAAAAGACAGAACCGCTTTTCCGAACGGACATATTAAAGAATACCAACCGACTCTGTCAAATCTGTCCATTGGAATGGTTCCCAAAGGGGTGGCAACTCTTGAGTTCCCATGATCTTTAACTCAGACCTAGGGCTATAAAAATCTACCACATGTGTGACTTAGGTTTTTTTTTTACTTTCCCCATTTGCTTCAACTACTCCTAAGCTCTTGTTCTCTCTACCGCCAACCAAGTCGCAATCACTCTCCAAACTTTTCTAAATCCAAATCAAACTCACGCGGAAGAGATGGCCGGAACCATTTCCAAGTGGGAGAAATCGGAGATGGATATAGAGAAGATGATTGCTCTAGTCGTAGCCGAGAATATCCCAAGATGAGCTTTGGTGAAGTGGCACAATGCTGATGGTCAGTATTGGCCCTCGGGTGAGGAGAACATCATTCTAGTATTTCAGACATACTATGAACGTGGTTTTCGACTGCTCGTCCACCTTTTCTTGATGCTCGTACTCTTAGCATTTTGAGGTGGAATTGTTCAACTTGGTTCCCAATTCCATCACAATGCTGAGTGTATTCGTTTACCTATGCGAAGCCTATATGGGAATCCTTCCAGATTTGGATCTCTTCTGGTATTACTACGGAATGAGTAGGCACAGTGGAATCACAAGTAGCTGCGGCCTGAAGCTCCAGGACGAAAAGTTGAGGGAGTATATTCAGATGTTCACCCGATTGTTGTGGCCAGGTTGGAAGAAGATGTGGTTATACTGGACTATATCCAAGGAGGATAACATCTTCTTCACGGGAAGCCTACAGAGAATAGTTCATCTTGGGACTCGACTCCAAGCGATCTCTACCGGATTACCCCCGATATTCAAGCCATCAAAGACTTGAGAGAAGAGGGATTAACCGGATGGCACGTGGTGAAGGATTTCATCACACGCCGCATTAGTCTTCTGAAGAATCGAGTACATCCTATGTGGATGTATTCGGGAACTATTGACCCTACCAGGGATTATGAAAGAGGTAAAGTAATAATCAACCTAGCTCTTTTCTTTGTTAATATTGAGCATAATTGTTGATTATATCTTTGTAATTGTAGGTCTCTCACAAAAAAATGGCATTCGAGTCAAGCTTGTTTGTAAGAAAGCTCCTACGCCTACATTAGGAGTTCCTCGAATCCTAGCGGTCGTAACCAAAGAAGAAAGGAGTGAACGCCTAAAGGTAATCAAAAGTTGATATTGTCTTTAGGGTTCGGTAGTCGTAAATTTCGACCATTGAGTAATATTCATTTTCTGACTTTTGCAGACAGTAGGTATGACAGACCATTAAGACGACCAAGAGGTTGAATTGAGGGATGTTAAAGAGGGGTCAGAGAAAGACAGAGTTCCTCTAGCTAAAAGATGTCGCCTTGTGAAGACTGTTGATAAGAATGGTGGAGGTTCAAGTTCCGCCCTTCCTTCGACCACCACCATTAGGCAATTCTTTGCAAACATGATCGTTGCAGAGAAAAGAGGTGTGGTCGAAGAATTTAAGCACAAAGCCCCCAAGACTAAGGTACCTTTCTATTATGAAAACAAAATATTTTTAGTTTCTGTTTCTCATAGCTTTGTCAAGCAACTAGAAAAGGAGAACTGAAAAAGTTTATGTCTTTTGTGAAGACTACTTTTGTAACAGCAGAGCCTATGGTCAAGGCGAGCGCTGTCCCTCAGGTAGTCGAAACAAGTTCTGACCATTAAGTGGGGTAAGCAGCTCAGGGAGCATTAGCTCTCAATCAAGACCTACGACCAGACGTTGTCGTAGCGGTCCCAACCCCTCAACAAGGCATTCCACCAGACGTGGTCAAAGAAGCATCAGCCTCTCAAGCTCGTGGTGCTGAAAGCCTTCCAGAGGTTGAAGGTGCCACAAGAATTGAGGTGGCCGAAGAGAAGAAGAAAAAGAAGTCTTCCTTAGGGAAGGTTACTTCTGGATTCAAAATTATATCCAGGAATCCAAGGTATGTAAAACTAAAAGCTTAGAAATAACATTTACCTTTTAGTTCTACAATTTGACATATCTCCCTTTCTCCTTATGGCTTTAGTCTTGCTTCTCCAACTCCCAGGGATGCTTTTATTGAGAGGCTCGCAATTGTCTCATCTACAGCCGTGGGAGTAATGGTTTCTCCTACGGTCGTAGAAATGGTAGCGGAGGTGGTTTCCAAATCAACTCTTGTCCCTGTGGTGGCGATGGAGGAGGTTATTACCGTTGAAGCAGCCACGATCACTGAGGTGGTCGTAAAAGTAGAGGCATAGATGGCAAAAGATCTGGATGCTATGGCGATCGAGTCGGTTATTGAGAATATCAATAATTGTACAAAGGACTTGGTCCTACGATCACCAGAAGGAACTGGTCAAAATGGAGGAAAAACCTCTGACCGTTATGTCGGAAAGGAGGTTGTAGAGGATGTACCTCTGGGTCCTCAAGGAGGAGTCGCTTATTTTGCCAACAACAACGACGACAAAGAAGAAGACTTCTTCGATCTCTTCCCCAAGTTCTTTGGTCCACCAACTATCGGATCTTCCTCATTTAGATCTCGTGACCGAGTACCACACCCTAAGGATATTCCAAATAGGGGACATATCTTTGAGAATATGGTGGGATCAAGTCAATGGTCTTTATAAACTTCAAGATTTCAAGATGGTGCATGCCAATTTTGCTCGGTCAGCTATTAGTGAAAGTACACGATGCCAAATATTTTCATATTTGATTTTTTTTCCTTTTTATCATTGTCTTTTTTTATTCAGAGAGCTCTCAAACAAGTCACCACCGTTAGTTAATACCACAGGCAACTTGTACTGCTAAAAAAGCAACAGGCTGAACTCTGCGAACTAGCAGTGAGATCGTAAGTTATTGTTATGAGGAGTCTTATTTGTTACGACCACTCGTTCAATACTCATGTCTACTTTAACCTTTGCAGGTCTAAAAGTGACAAAAGAACCTTGATATCTGCACTTGACTATGTAAAAGCCAAGGCGCAAAGGTTAAGGGACGAAAAAGAAGACCTGCTGAAGAACCTTTAGGAGGCAAATTCTGCAGCTTGCAAACTGCATAATAAAATAAACAGTAAGTTTTTCACTTAAAACTATTCATTTCAATGATTTTCTTGTCTTTCTCTAACTCTTTTTCTTTGCTTTAGAAAAAGGGGTCGATATTGGCAAGCTCAAAACCGAGGTTGATTCAAAGACGTTGGTGATTAACGAGCTCACCCATATTGCCAAAGAAAAAGACAAGAGTTTAAAGAATTGGGAGGAGCAATGCGCAAAGGATGTTGCCTCTCATGATGATGAGATCAAGAAGTTCATTCTCGTTTAGTAGGTAAGAATAATTTTACCTACGACCAGTTTTATTTACTAGTCTTTCAGAAGTGTTTTTTCTGACTAGTTATACTATATTTTCAGAGCAAGCAGTCGAAATAAAATAACTTCGGGAAGCTTCAACTTGCAGTCAAGAGAAAATCAAGGCTACGAAGATCAATCTTCAAGACAACATTTCACTCCTTAATAATGTGCTTGGTGGACTCGGTGCTAAGGAGGCCACTTCTCTTAAAGACACCGCGGTCGACCATACGAGCACTATTGGATAGCAAGTTGGAACTCTTCAGGAGTTAATAACAACTCTAAAGACTAACCAAGCTGACTCGATTAGAGAGGCGGTCGAAAGTGCAGTAAGTTATGCCTTGGCAAAACTTAAGACTCATCAACCAATCAAAGCTGACTTCGACTGCTCTGAAGCAGAGGCAGCACAACTGATTGAAGAAATATAACCGGTCGGCAAGAAGGTCACGGAGGAGATGCAAATCGGATCTCCTTCATTAGAGTAGTTTGTAATAGGACATGTAATTGCAAATACAATTTCCTGTCTATGAATATAAATCTTCATTTTTATGCAAATTATCTTTTCGAGTAGTTAGTAGCTCATAAGACAATAAAAAGAAATGAGGATTGAACCTTTAAGACTAAGAATTAAAGTCATATTAATAACTTTATCCTAGCCCCAGACTATTTTCTTAGTTTAATTACATAATTTAAGTAAATAGCGAAAAATGGTTTGCTTAATCAAGTCGTTCGATCTTTGTTGTCGATATCAATTGCCATGTACTGGTAGCAAGAGTTAGAAACAGATCGACGCTAGGAAATTCCTTCTAGTGGGCAGGACCACATGCAGAGAGAAAAGACTTTGACTAGATGATGTTACTTTCTCCGACCATATTAATCAAATCGAAGGCATCAACATTAATCGAATAAACTATAGGAGTGCGCTTAAAAAAATTCGTTTGACCTTCTTTATTAAACTCGATTGTCATGTACTGGTAGCAAGAGTTAGAAACAGCTCGACACTAGGAAGTTCCTTTTAGTGGGCAGGACCACGTGCAGAGAGGAAAGACTTCGACTAGGTGGTGTTACTTGCTTCGACCAGGCTAATCGAATCGAGCGTATTTAGAGTAGTCGAACAAACTATAAAAACTCAACTCACTTAGAGCACTCTTCGTAAAAATGAAGAAATAAACTAAGTTATTGATTCAAAAAGAGCTTGCTGTAAATTATTTCGACCACATTTTGTTGAACTTAGTTCCTTTGTGTTGGCAGCAAAAGTTAGTAACCGATCGATGCTAGGAAGTTCCTTATAGTGGGCATGACCACGTGCAGAGAGGAAAGATTTGGACTAGATGATGCTACGTTCCCTTAACCAGTGTAAAGAAATACAAATGTTTAAAAAGTGACCGAAAAATCATTGAAGCATTGCTCAATGTAAGACAATAAAGATTAGAGAAAGCATAAACTTTATTGATAATGTAAGAGGTTACACATAGAACTTGCGCAGTTGATCAGTATTCCATGAGTTAGAAAGAATCCTGCCGCCTTCCATTGCTGTGTAAGGACCTTCCTACTTTAGAAAAAGTTTGTTTCGGTTAGACTGGGATTGAATCTTTTTCAATACCAAGTCACATACAGTAAGGCTGCAAGGTTGGACCTTACGATTTTAGTATTTGTGTAGGGTCTGTTGGTAAACCACCGAATGGATTAAAGATTAATTCCTCTTTTCTTCGAGCAGGTTGATGTCATTTGCTCAAAGTTGTTCTTGGTCAGGGTTGTTGTAATTTTTGATCCTTGTCGACCACATTTTTAGTTCAGGTGGAAGCATGGCTTCAACACCCAAAACTCAGAAAAATAATGTTTCACCTGTAGCCCGACTAGCAGTCGTGCGAATAGCCCATAATACTGAGGGTAATTCTTTTACCCAAGCCCCCGAGCGCTTTATTAGCTGGTCGAAAAGTCGAGTTTTAATTCCCTACATAATTTGACCATTCGCCCTTTTGACTGCCCCATTGCTTTAGGGATGGGCGACAGAGGCATAACATACTTTGGTACCCAATTCTTCACAAAATTCTTGAAATTTTGCGATCCAAAATTATGTACCATTGCCTGTAATGATTCCACTTGGAACTCCAAATCGAGTAATTACATTTTTCATCACAAATTTCTTGGCTACTGCTACTAAATATATGAGGGCCAATGGCAGTGGGATGGCAAGAAAATAAATCTCAGGTGCGTATTTCTTGGATCAAGTTCAGTGCTTGAAGTTTTCTTCCTCTTCTTCACTGTTGTTTTAACGAAAAGATTGATTTGGTGCTTCTTTGAGCTTCTTTGATATGTTGCGACCGTTAAAAAAATGTTATGACCATTGAACAAAAATGTTGCGCTCATTGAAAAAAAATGTTGCATCCTGTTTTTTTATATGTTATGACCTGTTGAAAAATGTTGCGACCGCCGAAAAAATAATATTGCATTCTGTTTCTTGATATGTTCCATCACGTTCTTCATTTTTGTTGACCGTGATGTTGTAAGATGAGCTTTTTAACGCGTCCTTTTCCAAATGTTTGTTTTGATTCTGAGGTTTCTTATTTGCGTCCTTTTCCAAATGTTTGTTTTGATTATGAGATTTTTTGAGATATCATCTTTTTTTGAAATGTTGTATGGGTGTGTTTGGTTGCCTGTTTTTGGTTGGCTCGCACCCACTCATACAAGCGCCAGCTCGTTTGGTTACCTGCATCACCGCGCCAGCCAGGCTCCACGCGTGCAAAAATCTCTCGCGAGCCAGGCCGTGAAGAAGCAACGTGAGCTCTCTCGTGAGCTGGCAGCAGCGTGCAAAAGCCGCCCTCGCGTGCTAGCTAGGGTTACCTCCCCTCCAGTTGCTCGCCACCGATTCATGACCTCCTCCCTCTCCCCTCCGTGGTGGCCAGGTACCTCGGGCTCCTCCCGCTTGCTCTCCTCCTCCGGGCTCGCCCTCGGTGGCCAGGCACCCTCGGGCTCCTCCTAGCTGCTCTCCTCCTCCAGGCGCAAGGCCGCAATCCTCGCTACTCTCACTGCTCTCGCCGACAGAGGTAAGACCGGTGGACGGTGCTCAATGAGTTACCACTTGTTGCCCGCCCAGTGCCCCTCTCCTCTTATTCCTCCCCCTCTCCCTTATTGTGCCTAGATCTATACTTGTTGCATGCTGGAATGACTGGATCTGGAATTATTTTTAGTTGATTCGAACCTTGTTAGTTCTTGATGTACTTTCTGAGGATGGTATGCTAGTGGAGCGTTCTTGATCTGCATACATGTTTAATATGAAGCATGAAATATTTGTGTAGTTGATCTGGAATGCTGTTATGCCACTGGATACTTCATCTGCATACTTGATTTGCACTTTCTTCGATTGATACTAATTTGTGTAGTTGATCCGTACCCTTGTTAATCATTACACCATTGTTAGTCATTTTCGGAACCAAACAACATAACAGTGAATATGAAGCATTCTTGTTTACACCATTGTTAGTCATTTTTTGGGAACCAAACAGCATACTTGATCTTGTTAGGCATTCCTGGTAATTTGCATTCTTGATGTGCATACTTGTTTAATATGAAGCATCCTTAGGATGTGGCAGCCGTGGTAAACATGCATAACTGATATCAAGGTGTAGGACCGGAAAGGCGACTAGAGGGGGGGGGGTGAATAGACGCTTTCTCTATTTTTCACCTCGATCGAACTCAACACTACTTTCACTCCAATAGCTATAAATGCTATGAAGATCGTATCTGAGCACAATGGATAACTGTGTTGAATCCAATCAAACCCCGACACAAAAGACTAAAACCACCTCAAAACTGCAAGCACAAAAACAAACTAGTGGATGAAATCCATCACAGGATTTTTCTTCAAGAGGCTACATAATTTGTCGCATAAATACTACAGACTCAGTCGCAACCCGCATAAGAAAAAGGCCAAGACAGCGATCAATACAACCGCTTCTTTCCTAGCAGACGCTCAGCAATTAAGACCATAAACTCAATCGGATCATTGATGGCAACCAGCAATTAACATCTAGACCTCAAGCAATAAACAAGTAATAACTCAATTCAAAAGCTGTGTGTTTCACAAACCAATGGGACAAGAAAAAGTTGGCAGCCAAACAATAAACAGGGACTTGGTTTTTGGGCGCACAGGCCGACAAGACCTCTTTCTCCAGGAACTGGCCGCCGTCCAGATATTTGTGACTCAACAGGCACAGCAATAAACTATTCTGCCGATTCCTTCGGACTTTAGTATGCCGCCGCCACAAATCTCAGTTTCTCCGGAGAAGCAGGCCAAGGCAAACACAAGCTGCCGCCACGTGTAGGTTGATCAACGGCTCCATGTCATCAAGTCTCTCCCGTCCGGATCCCACCGGCACCACTGAGCACTTGCAACGACTCCCGCGCCGCTTGATCCAACCAGCTGCACCGAACTGCCCGTTCGGTCATCCTTGTCCATTCTGCGCCACGCTTGAGTCACATGACCTCACCCGGCATCCATGATCGTTCTGGACCTCAGCTCTCCAAGCGTAGTCCCGATCCTCCTCGCCGTTGACCGTCATTGACCTGCAAGCCACCTGCATAGCAATAGACAAGCAAACACGAAACCGGGAACAAGTTCTTTACAACTTGACCCACGTTAGCCAAAACATGCAATATGCAACACATATGCATTAACAAACATGGATATGACCTATCCCAAAAACAACTCACCACATAAATCAACATTCAGCACAAAAGCCGGTCAGACCACCACTGACCTGACAGATCTGAAACTTTGTCGAAAACGCATGAAACTTCAAACCAAAAGTCACATTGCCAATTGTTTCATCATCCTAAGATCATGGGCATATCCCCATGATATCCACAATCTCCCCCTTGATGAACACATTGGCAATCTCTCAGAAAATGTAAGTTTGTGGTTTGAAAAGAAAAATACTCGCAGTTTTAGCACAAAGGCACAACTTGGTCCAAATGCAAGAAAAAGCAATGGAAAAGACCAAGCTGGCTTCAGAATAGCATAAACAAGTGAGATACAGCAAAAGAAAGCACAAAAGCTTTCAAATCCAGAGAATCGACAAAAATCTCACTTAAGGTCCATATGAAAGAAAGAATAATTGTTCTATTTGACCTTAGATCATTGTGAGTTTTCAAGATTTGCAATTCAAAATCAGAAAAGACAATAAGATCAAAAGAATGCAATATGAATGCATGAATGCTCCCCCTCACTATGATCATCTTTTTCAATTTCCATTTCTACCCCTTACAAAACTACTCCCCCATAACCAAAAAGCTCTTTATTAATATTACATTTTCGCTATATCTTCTCCCCCTTTGACAATGGATTCATCAAGGAATCATCCCTTCCTCTCATCCAGAGATGACAAAAAGCACAAGAAAGGAAGAAGCAAAAGAAAGAGCATGCATGAAATGCAATAGGGTGGCTTCATTTTTGTTTTGATTTTTCAATTTTTAGTAAAAGAAGCTTTGGAGATTACTCAATTGAACAGGCTAGCATTTCTACCATTACTCAAGATACAACAAGCCTGACAAAGCTAGCAAGATCATGTTAAGACATATATAGCAAAGCTAGGCTAATGAGCTCAATATATATCACATGTTGTTGGATTAAATTAAGCAATGCATCAAAATTAGCAAGTTCAACAACAGTTATCCTAAAGTGATAATGGCCATACCAAAATGTCATTGTGAGATCCAGAAGCTAGCAAGGACCATCTTAGAGACAAAAAGTCATGAAATGAATCATTTAGCTCAATTTTTGTCAAAAGCCCAAATTTTCAACTATTTTCATTTGCAATGAATATTCAAGTTGATAAAAGGTCTATCTTAGTAAAGAAGATCCTGGACTAGGAGCCATCCACAATCTCTTCCTAAGCTTCAACCACATTTGACAAATTGCATTTTTAGCCATGTGCTAGATCTCAAGCCTCACTACGACCATCCCAAGCAACAAAAGTTTAAAAGAGTGGTCTAGGTCATCCAAAACTCCCCCTGAGTTCATGCCTAGTACAATGGCAAGCCGTCTCATAAGAAAGAATTGGTGAGATCAGTTTTTTCGCACAAAAGAGATCATTTTTCATTTTGCACAAGGGCTGTTTTAGATTCTCTAAAGAACTGAAAGCTCAAAGATGTTCAATTCTAGATTCCAGAGCTAACAAAACAATTTTGACAGGGCCAATGTCACAAAAGGATCACTAATTGTGCAACTAGCTAAAAGATCCACAAATTGCTATTTTCAGTTCAAGTTATATTAAAAGTTCTAGCTCATTTAGCAAAGACATTGCTGCACATGTAAAAGCATAATAATTCTAGCAAGTCAAAGAACTAGATACGATCTTGAGCATGATTTGAATTACTAAAGCTCAAGTGGGTAATAAGCAAAGCTTCAACAATTAAAAGAAAGAAGCGGTAAAGCTTATATTACAAGTATCTTTTTGTGATTTTTATATGTATGTAATATGATACAATGAGATGCACAAAAGACATAAAAGCCTAAAAGGTTCACAAAAGAACTAAGAAATCTCCGAAAAGAACCAACTCCCCCTCAAACCAACCCATAGGGATGAATTATCCCTAACTTGCTTCTCAAGGTGGCAAACCTTGTTGGGTCTAAAAAGATTTGAGGGAAAATCTGCCAATCTGCCTTGGACTCCACAAAAACTAGCACAAAAACTTCAAACACCACAAGATCTCTAGGGACAGCAACTCAAAAAGCTAGGGAGCGAAACACCAACACTAAAAAGTTTACAGGCAACTCAAAAACCTGCTAACACTAGTGATTGGGAGACAAGCTCGACCTAGGCTGTGAGAAGAATGCATCCTAGCAACCATGGGATAAGAAGAGTGCCTAGAAAAGACACGTGCTAGAACAGAGCCTCCTATTTACCCTGAACACAACAAGCCCAACACCTGACACAAAACAGATGCTATGCAAGGTAGACTAGGGATACCATACATAAAAGTAAGGTATAGAAGCTCGAACCTGAGTCCCACTTCTTGGCAGTGAGATGTAGTCATGATGGATGAAGATCCAATCCTTAAAGCTTCAAAAGGTAGTTGCGCTCACCCATCATCCTCATCTCAAATTCCTTCGTCTCCGAGAAGTGATAGTCATCATTGAAGACACAAATGAAGAAGAACCAACAGCTGGAGTCTTTGACCACTTGTTTGACCACATGTTCTTCTTCTCAACTGAAAAGACTACACAAAAGAGACAGAAAAGTCTATGCCTTGGTACTGGGTTAGTGAAACATTGTCTAAAGAAACAGTACCAAGACACATGACTAGCAAGGATAGCAAAAGATGATCCAAAGCTCATAACAGCGTATAATCAACAACTAAGAGCATGCGCATGAAGATAAACAAACAATTACAGCACATGCTATCCAAGACATGACAAAGCTCAAACTATCCTTAATCCACAATAAGGCATAGGAGCAAGCAAACAAGCACATAGCATATCACCCATCATATATACAGTCGAAAGTAAAGCATGCTAGTGAAAGCTATGGCAAAAACTCATGCATCCACAATTAACAATAAGGCACAATAACCATGTAAGCATAAAGCATTTTAGAACAAATCAAGAACAATGTATGCTAACATGGATATCAAGTGAACATGTGGATACATACAGCAAAAATCAACACGAGCAAGATAATAAGGGTACAAGACAGCACAAGCTCATGAAGACAAGACCAAGCTCATATACCCATGGAAATTAAGAACAACAATGAGATTCATGGATATACAAGCAAGATAAAGGAAAAGTCATGATGACAGGATATCAAAGGATTAACACATGCCAATAAGGTACAAGTGAGCACAAAGCAAGCACAACATGCCAAGTATGTATAATCACGAAAGTAAATGCATGAAGATATAAGAAGCTCACCAAACATGTGAAAGCACCAGTCATGAAAGCACATGCCTCTTGGAGGCCATCGTTGAGGTGGAGAACCATTAAGTTTCTCGATCATGTAATGAAGCAAAAGATCAGAATCCTTTAAGTCCATGTTCTCCAACTCGCGTTCTTGGTACCTACACATGAGAAAGACAAGGTGTCCGAGTCTTGGGTCCCGAAGGGTTAGAGAGTAAATGCTTGGGAACCCAAACCTTGGACACACCACCACCAGAGGCAGTCGAACCATTATGTGAGTTAGCATGATGCAAATGATAGTCCATGCAAGAAGATCCAATCTCATCCTTGAAGGCACGCCGCGAGTGGACAGCTCGATGAGAAAAAAGAGGTTCAACTCTAGGAAAACGGCAATGGCCTTGCTTAAAAGCACCAAAATGAGAACCAAAAGAAGCATCAAAAGAACTCACACAACCTCGCCGTGGGTGAGTACCTCGATGAACAAAACGAGGTCCACCACTTGGAAGACAACGGAAATCCTGCCTCGGGGCAGCTCGTGGACCAAAACCAAAACTATGCAAACCATGTCCACGGTGCTGTCCGACACCACTAGAAAAGGTGTCAAAGAAGCCATCAACAAATCGAGTCTTCGTGCTTGGCTCTTTAGTGTGCATGTCATGAGAAATACTATGCCCACTAGGAGACTTAGAAGCATGAGCTCGACGCATCTGTTTTGCACGCCGGAAACAAAAGTCAACATGATGTCCATTCTTCCCACAAAAAGAGCAATGGTGTAAAGGTCTACTAGTAGACACGGTCCGAGAGGACAAAGCACCATTATGGCTCAAAGAAGAAGTCCTGGAAGAACTAGCATCATGACTCGTCCTCGTATCGACACTAGACCCACACATGCCATGAGAAAGGCTATGTGTGTTCCTAGAAATACTGACAGCGACTTGACGCTCATGTTTCAAACGGCGAAAGCAAAACCCAAGAGTGTGTCCATTCTTTTTACAAAATGTGCAATGGTACTTCTCTTTTGAAGATTTAGTACCATTTGAGAAAGAAGCACATTTGTCTTTTGAAATCTGTTGGACAACACAAGAAGAGTCCGAAAGAGTCGAACTCACCAAAGAAGAGCTATCCAAAGCGATGCCACAAAAACCAACATCAAGTGACTCACGTTTAGCACAAAAAGACTCCAACTCCGAATGCAAAGATGCAAGAGAAATCTTAAAAACATCAATCTCGGAGTGAAGGCAAATACAAGAGTCACATGACTTGGCGCTCATATCATCGCGCAAAGGCTCAATCTCGCTCTTCAAAGAAATGCAAGATGTGCAAGAAATTAATGATGCTTTCGAATTAAGCATACACTTCAAAGCATCAATTTCAGTTTCTAAACAAGCACAATTCTTGCAAGAGACTAAACCATCCTTAAACAATTTTTCATATTCAAAGCACATGCTACAAGGCCTAGTTTCAATTTCAATAATCTCAGCCCTAGCATTCTCTAATTGCTCAAGGTGAAAGGAATTAGTCAATTTAAGCTTCTCAAAATCAGCAAGTATGCCTACACAAGAATCACAATTATTTCTAGCCATAGAACTAAGATTGCCTATTTCTAACTTAGCATTGTCAAGTTCATGATGTAAGGCAATACAAGAATCACAAGGCATAGAAACATTTGATTTCAAATTTTCATTTTCAGATTTTAGGCATGCAAAAGAGTTATTCAAGTTCTCCATGTCTACAAGCAATGAATCATAAGCATTCATGGAGGTTTTCAATTCAGAGAGCTCATGAGACAAATCACCTTTCTCTTTTTCTAACATTTTGACTTTCTTCCTAAGAGCAAGCAGTTTAAGATCATATGAATATAAGACATTAATAAGTTTTTCTTTGCTCACGTTGCTTAGCTCAAGTAGGGGATCGTCCTCATAAGAGTCATCACTATCATCAAAAAGCTCATCATCAGAATCCTCTCCATCATGTTCATCCTCAAAAGCTGTTGTGCATATGTCACTGGGTTTCTTCTCCTCAGGCTCTAAAAGTGACTCATCCCTGAAACTAGAACAATCAAAACAAAAGGATTCGCCACAAATATCACAGGAGAAATCCTCCTCCATCGCCATTAGACTTATCATACATTCAAATATTTTGTTACGGCCAATACCATTGGTAAAAGAACCACGACAAGATGCAAGGAAACGCTCACAAGTCCTCATATCTGTCGCCATGCTCAAAGATCAGAAAAGATCACAAAAGAGCAAACTTGGCTCTGATACCAATTGTAGGACCGGAAAGGCGACTAGAGGGGGGGGGGTGAATAGACGCTTTCTCTATTTTTCACCTCGATCGAACTCAACACTACTTTCACTCCAATAGCTATAAAAGCTATGAAGATCTGTATACAGGCACAGCGGATAACCTGTGTTGAATCTAATCAAACCCCGACACAAAAGACTAAAACCACCTCAAAACTGCAAGCACAAAAACAAACTAGTGGATGAAATCCATCACAGGATTTTTCTTCAAGAGGCTACATAATTTGTCGATAAATACTACGAGACTCGATGCATAACCCGCATAAGAAAAAGGCCAAGACAGCGATCAATACAACCGCTTCTTTCCTAGCAGACCTTCGACAATTAAGACCATAAACTCAATCGGATCATTGATGGCAACTTGACAATTAACATCTAGACCTCAAGCAATAAACAAGTAATAACTCAATTCAAAAAGCGTGTGTTTCACAAACCAATGGGACAAGAAAAAGTTGGCAGCCAAACAATAAACAGGGACTTGGTTTTTGGGCGCACAGGCCGACAAGACCTCTTTCTCCAGGAACTGGCCGCCGTCCAGATATTTGTGACTCAACGCACAAACAATAAACTATTCTCGCCGATTCCCGGACTTTAGTATCTGCCGCCACAAATCTCGGTTTCTCCGGAGAAGCGTGCCAAGGCAAACACAAGTCCGCCGCCAGGATCTCTATTCTCTCTGGCGCACTCCAGAGGCCGCCGCTAGCAACAAAGAAACAAGCGGATCCATAAATGCAACATTAATACTGTGAACTCATCCTCTTACAAGCAAGAAACAGAAATGAAAAGGAAAGAAACAGCAGCCGCCGGCAATATTGCAATTTTTACGGGCATAGCAGATTAGGCCGCCGCCACAAGCTTCTACACGCGCAAGATTTCCGGCAGCACAGTCCGCTCCCAAGGTCTTCAGTTTTTGCGGACAGGATTTTACTGTCAAGACCACTGGCCGGTCATCAAGAACACCGGATTTTCCGGAAGCAGCCGGTGAGCAAAAAGTAAATCCAGCGACAAATCAAAAGGACACGCAGGAGCTGCAATCAATCAATAAAAAAAAACTTCCGTTTCAGGCGGCACAGGTCGGCAAGTAAAAAGCAGTCAAGAACCGGCCACCAAGAGATCTACAAGTGCCGCAACATTTTTTTCTGGAGCTACAGGGTGATCAGCAAACAAAAGACAGTCAAAGCAACAAGGAAAACCTCACAGGCCGAGCGATTCCAAAAAACAAGCCACCAGAGAAACTCCAGAAAATGGAGGGACACGCACGCACAAGATGAACATCCGCCGCCACTGATCTGATGTGATTTCCAACAGGCGTCGCCTCAGAGGCTCCCAAAGCACCCAGGGGATAAACAGATCACTGCCTAGATTTTTGTGTCTACAGGCGCTCTAGATTGGGGGCGCCGCCACCAGTTCTCTCCAATTTTCCAAAAGCAGCCCCCACCAGAATATTCCATCTCCAAAATCCTTATATAGGGTAATCCTAACCCTAAAACCCTAATGGGCTTCTGTTAGGGCCCAACAACAACGGAACACACACGCACGCAAATTAAAGCGTCGTCTTCATCGTCGATTGATCTAAACCGCCTCACCATGCGCCGACCCGCACCGCGGCTTAGTCAAAAGGTCACCAAGGCGGTATTTGGTAAAATTACCAAAATACCCCTTCTCGATCTTTCTCCAAAAGACCGAGTCCACAGATCGTGAAGCATTCCCATGCTTCGCCACGTGTAGGTTGATCAACGGCTCCATGTCGTCAAGTCTCTCCCGTCCGGATCCCACCGGCACCACTGAGCACTTGCAACGACTCCCGCGCCGCTTGATCCAACCAGCTGCACCGAACTGCCCGTTCGGTCATCCTTGTCCATTCTGCGCCACGCTTGAGTCACATGACCTCACCCGGCATCCATGATCGTTCTGGACCTCAGCTCTCCAAGCGTAGTCCCGATCCTCCTCGCCGTTGACCGTCATTGACCTGCAAGCCACCTGCATAGCAATAGACAAGCAAACACGAAACCGGGAACAAGTTCTTCACAACTTGACCCACGTTAGCCAAAACATGCAATATGCAACACATATGCATTAACAAACATGGATATGACCTATCCCAAAAACAACTCACCACATAAATCAACATTCAGCACAAAAGCCGGTCAGACCACCGCTGACCTGACAGATCTGAAACTTTGTCGAAAACGCGTGAAACTTCAAACCAAAAGTCACATTGCCAATTGTTTCATCATCCTAAGATCATGGGCATATCCCCATGATATCCACACAAGGTTTCTGTATTTGGTTCGTAGATGGATGACTTGGCGCGTAAACGACAACTCCTAATTGTGAGGGGTGCTGGTCTAGTTGCTGCCCTGTGTGCTTACATGCTTGCCATAGTTAGAAGAGCTAGTGCTAGACAGTCCACTCCTGTGATTATGTATGGTCCTATGGTAGAAAGGGACATAGCTCGGCAATCGAACCTCCAATGGATCTACAATTCGGATGACACACATTGTTTAGAGCAGCTTAGAATGAGGAGGGCCCCCTTTTTCCATCTCTGTAATTTGTTTCGTACAAGACAGCTGCTCCGAGACATCATTAATACCTGTGTTGAGGAACAAGTGGCCATGTTTCTCCTTGTTGTTGGCCACAACCATAGGTTTAGGGCTTTGCTGACCAACATTTAGGAGATCCATTGAGACCATTAGCGGTACTTTCACGATGTTACATTTCTTTGTTGGGGAGTTATGAACGAGATGATTCGACCACCCTCCACTTGAAATCCCCACTAAAATCCAAACAAATAGGAGGTTCAATCCCTATTTCAAGGTAACAATATGCTTACTCAACTTGTAGAGAGGTTTGAGTGGCCTAAATTGCTTCCATGTATGTTAGGATCAAGATCGGTGCAATTGATGGAACCCATGTGCTCACAAGGGTTCCTACAAAGTCTCGGCTGACCTTGAGGGTAGGAAGGGCACTACTACCCAGAATGTCATGGCTGCTGTTGACTTTGATCTTAAGTTTACTTATGTCCTTATTGGTTGGGAAGGGTCAGCCCATGATGCTCTCATACTTGATGATGCATTGGAGAGGGACGATGGCCTAAAGGTCCCCTAAGGTATACTAGATAATTATGTAGAAGTTTATGTTGGTTAAAATTTTGTCACACTTATGGTAGTAATGTTTATGATTATCTTATCATTTGGTAGGCAAATACTACCTTGTGGATGCGGGCTATGCTGCTCGACCTGGCTTCCTTCCACCATACCGAGCCACTCGGTACCACTTGAGAGAGTATGGTGGAAGGAATTACCCTCAGAGTGAGAGGGAGTTGTTCGACCTACGACACTCTTCTCTTAGGGTTTCGATTGAAAGGGCCTTCGGCACATTCAAGAATCGGTTCAAGATTGTTTACAATAAACCTTTCCACCCATTCAAGACCCAAGTCAAGTTAGTTCTTGCACTTGCTATCCTACACAATTGGATCCTTCAATATGGAATGGACGAGTGTGTCCCACCGGAGTCCACGTGGGATGCGAACCCTATCGATGAGGAAGGACACAACGACATTGCACAAGATAATAGGGCATGGGCTCAGATGAGGGATGACTTGGCTAGGGAGATGTGGCAGAATAGGGGGTCCTCTCGTGTGTGATGGTGTTGCACTTTGTCATTTCTACGTTGTCATTTGCACTTTGTCATTTGCATTAACTGAGACTATTGGTTGCAATGGTGATGATTTCCGTATTACCTCCATCATTGTATATGTTCTCCAGCATTGTATCTGATTCCTACTTTTATTATTATGTGTGCTAACTTGGTCCTTGTTGTACTAAAGGGGATGGCTGACTTGGGTGATGATTTGGGGGGAAACAATGGGTGGGGGTAGGCATGCTCTTATTTGGACATCTGCAATGTCTAGCTTCATGCTTCGACTTTGGTTGAGCTTATAGGGCAAGGTGTTAAGACCGATAAGGGGTTCAAAGAGGTCCACCTAAACCAGGTTGCTAGGACTTTGACTGAGGACACGGGTGTTGAGGTCAGTGGAACCCAGGTCTACAACCATCTTCGCAAGTGGCGTGCAAAGTGGGTGAAGATTACTAGACTTAGAGACATTAGCAGGTCACTTTGGGATGACAACCAATGCATGATAGTGCTTGATGAAGAGCACTATAAGGGATACATCAAGGTTTGTTGTTGTCAATACTTGCTTGCTTGTCTCTAACACTAACATCTAACCTCCAATCCAACTTATAATCTTATAGGACCACCCCAAGGATGTAGACTACCTCAATGTCCCGCTGGAGAACTATGTTCAGATGGCCACTATCTTTGGTTCAGGACAAGCCATAGGGAGGTATACCATGGCCTCCAGTGAAGCTCTAGGGGTTCCCTCCGAGCTTTCTGAGACCTCCTTCAACAAAGGTATCAAAACTGAAACTGAAGGTGTGTCATTTGGTGATGGGCTGGGAGGTGCTAGTCTTCTTCTTTGGTGTTGGAGGTGCTCTTGGTGCTAGTCTTTGCATCTTGGCATGGGAGGTCTTTGGTGGTCTTTGAATTTAGTGGGAAAGAGGCCTCCATTTCGGTGGGAAGAGGAAGAGAACTCCCCTTGTGACCGAGGAGGAAGGCTGTGATCTTGAACAACATGTCGATCTTTGTCGTGAGATGGCGGTGCCATCAAGTACACCGTGCATGCCGAGTGTCATCTGACAGTATAATCTTGTCATGGATCTCCAAGGCTTTGATGAGGAAGCTTGTTGGGTGTTCTTACCTACTTGACCAACAACAAAGCTCTAAGCCTGATTTTTATCCAAATGAGTGAGCCTAGGCGTGCGATGTGGGTTAGTTCTTACCTAGCCACTCACACCTCCAACTAATCCTAACTAACTATTTGTGGATGACAAACATCCTAGAGGTGGTGCTTTAAAACCCCTCCAATTGTGTAATTACACCTCCAACTAATACTTATGTTGTACACTCTTGCTTCATATTGTCATTTGGATTCCAAAAATTGTTGTCATGTGCTATATTGATTACTAGCAATCTGGATGTATTAGTGCATGTTTGTGCTGAAATTCTGGAGCTGACTTAACCATACACTAGTTTTTCTAAAGACTTGAACTGATGACCACTATTGGTGTTTCTCTCTGAATGTTTCCATGTCTGAATGAACCTGTAACCTGTAATTCTTGCTGATTTGCAAGTTCAAACTCAAGGTCAAGAAGTGCTACAATTCTGGAAGTGGTAGTGGGAAGTGCTACAATTCTGGAAGTGCTATCAACAAGTTTTTGTAGATGTATATGGATCTGACAATGTATATGGACATGTTTTTGGAATGTGAATCAACATGTTTTTGTAGATGTATATGGATCTGACAATGTATATGGACATGTTTTTGGAATGTGAATCCACATGTTTTTGTAGATGTATCTGGATCTGACAATGTATATGGACATGTTTTTGGAATGTGAATCAACATGTTTTTGTAGATGTATATGGATCTGACAATGTATATGGACATGTTTTTGGAATGTGAATCAACTTGTTTTTCTAGATGTATATGGATCTGACAATGTTTCCGGACATGTTTTTGGAATCAAAGATTATCTACAACTCATTTTGAAGCTTTAAACAAAAATGGAAATAAAAACTTGTGATAATCTTCTGGGAACAATTTATTCAAATATTACATCATTTATATTGAATTAAAATGATTTTTCCCAAATTTTTGGAACTCATTTGGACCCACAGAAAATTCAAACTCAAATCAATAACCTAAGTTGGGTTTGAAATTAATTTAAACAATTAAATATTGAACAGTGGGTTTTCAAATTTTATTTGAGTTCTATACCATCCCAGGAACATCTCTGTTTAATTTCATAATTTTTAGAATTTTATTACTATATTTAAAGCCTTAGTCAAACTCATGGCTTCTCGGTCAAATCTGGAATTCAAAAACCAAAACCTTTGTTACTCAGGCTCGACTCGTAGGAACCAAATCCACGCGGTCAGCCCAACCCACTTGAGTCGAGGCGCGTGCGTGCCTTTGTCACATCGACAGTGGGCCCAGCGTGTAAACCAGCTCCGTGGCCGTTTCAACAGAATCGTTGTGCCGTTAGATTCAAGATCGGCGACCGCGCGGAGTGAGCGTTCGGACCACTCCGATCGTCCACGGCGTGAACCATCCATCACTTGATCAGCGGCCGAGATCGCGGGAGCGTTCGGACCGTCTGAACGCCCCTTGATCTCGACCCTCCATCTCAAGATCCACGGCCCGTCCTTTTCCATGTCTTGAACTTGAATCGTTGTGCACCGTTAGATTCAAGATCGGTGACCAGCCGGAGTGAGCGTTAGGACCACTCTAATCGTCCCGCGTCTTTGTGAGCCGTCCATCACTTGATCAACGGCCTAGATCGCGGGAGCGTTGGACCGTCTGAGCGTCCCTTGATCTCGACCCTCCATCTCAAGATCGGCGGCCCGTCCTTTTCCATGTCTTGAACTTGAATCGTTGTGCCGTTAGATTCAAGATCGGCGACACAATGAAGTGAGCGTTCGGACCACTTGATCTCAACCCTCCATCTCAAGATCGACTACCACGTTCCATTTGAGCGTTCGATTTGTGAATAGTTCCAAATCAATCTCAACCGTCGATCTTGATCCAACCGATTGTTGCCATTTCGTGAGCACAAGTTCTTTGTCGTTGGCGTCGTGGGCCGTCCGATTTCTAATCAGCGGCCAAGGTTTTGCCACGTCCTTTTCCTCTCGGTTAATTCTGGTTTTAATTCCCGGTAGGTTTATTTATCAACTGAAAATTGTATTTAACTTCAAAAATTCATAACTAATTCATGTTAAATCATTTTCGGTTGATTCCAATTTTGTTAATTCGGTTTTAATTAAACTTTAATCTAAAAATGTTTTTAAGCCTAATTTTGCTACGAGAAAATTGTTGTATTACATTTAATTTCAAATTAGCTTTATTCATTACATCAAAAATTCCCTTTAACTTTAAAAATGCATAAGTAATTCATTTTAAGTCCTTTTTGGGTGGAATAAAATTTGATAATTCTGTTTTGAGCTAAATTGTTTTCTAAAAATGGTTTTAAGCTTAGTTTTGCTCCAGAAAAATATGAGAATGGATTTAATTCCTGTTTAGGTTTATTTTGTGCATTAAAAATTCATTTAACTTGGAAAATACATAAGTAATTCTCTGTAACCCCTTTTTGAGTAATACCAACTTTGTTGGCTTCCTCTATTAATGAACTTGCTGGTAAAATAGGTTCATGTCTTTGAAAATTCATAGAAAATGCATCCTAACTCCAAATGAGATGAATCCAAATCTATGACTTGGTAAGGTGTACTTGATATCTAGAGGATTAGTGAAATTTGCTCAGAAGTACTTTACAATGATTATGAAGTAACTCTGGATGTCTCAACATCTATAGAAATTTGTTCGGTTACTCTTATTGTAACCTTATTGTCAATGCCTCGTCAATATCGTTAAATGTCGTCAAATGTCGTAAAATATTGTTAAATGTCGTTAAATAACGTCAAATGTCGTCAAATATTGTAAAATATCGTTAAATATTGTTAAATGCCGTTAAATATCGTCAAATATTGTTAAATGTCGTCAAATGTCATCAAATATCGTTAAATGTCATCAAATATCGTTAAATGTTGTTAAATATTGTTAAATGTCGTCAAATGTTGTTAAATATTGTTAAATGTCGTTAAATATCGTCAAATATTGTTAAATGCCGTCAAATGTCATCAAATATCGTTAAATATCGTCAAATATCGTTAAATGTTGTTAAATATTGTTAAATATCGTCAAATGTTGTTAAATATTGATAAATATCGTAAAATATCGTCAAATGTTGTCAAATGTTGTCAAATATCGTTAAATATTGTTAAATATCGTTAAATATATTGTTTGTAATAACACAGTCCTTAGCTAGTTTTTCATCCTACTAACACATACTACTACAGGGGCATTCTTACCTCCCAACACAAGAGGTGATCACACACTCTTACATGCAGGCAACCAAACAACCCAAATTTGCATCCAGTCATGCGTCCACTTCGATCGACCAACCAAATAACATCTCAAAGACAAATGACCCAACAAAAAAAAACCAACCAAACGGCCCTCTTGCATCCGCTCGGCTGGCTAGCCCTAGCCGGATGAGCGTCTGAGACAAAGCTAGGGATATGCAGGCAACCAAACACACCCTATATGAATCTTTGATACGTTGCAACAAGTGAAAAAAAATATTGCAGTTGTGTGGAGAGAAGAGTTCGGTGCTAACGTTCGGACATACGGTTGGAGCGCTAGTCGCGCCCCTACAACAGTATGCTGAAGTGTGATGGACTGATCCTCCCAAAAAGAGAGCATGAAAATGGCAAGAGTGATATATGAGATGGGCCCCGCAGTCATTTTAACGGGCCTAATAAGGAGTATTCGTATGTAATGGACTAGTCCAACTTATTCGGCCATCAACTGGACTCTTTTATATCCCACACTAGCCCATGAAAAACGATGTTTATTAATTTCCTTGGGCCATAATCAAGTAGGAAGCCGTGCTTATATATATGGGCTGGCTAAACCTTAGTGGAGGCCCACTTTCTTGAACTCGTAGGCCAGAGAAAGGAATTAATTTGGCGTTCGCCATCGGTAGGCGTACATGCGCGTACGTGCGTGCGTCGGGGTGTGAGAGATCCTTCATCTGAAACTAAAATTGGAGCAAAACTTTCACTTACAAGCAACAAAACTCCCTAGAGTATCATGCTAGGTGTCATCAAATTTCTGCAAACCTTCACCTTGCGGATCTTATCGCAATAATCTGTACAAGACAATGGACCATCAAAGAAACCGCCAATAATTAATGACGAAACGAACCGGCGGCACAGCAACAATTGCCAGGATAGAACATGGGCTAGCGCCGAGAGACAGTCGATGTGCGGAACGGAATCGAGGCGAGTTGCAATCGTCAAGTTGAGGCTAAAGTATCTCGGTAGTCGGTACGATTCCTTTTGTGTACGTAGCAAAATTTCGAATCTTTGGTACACTTCTCCGTGTGCACAGCAAAATCCGCCGAATTGAATTTTTTGACGACTGCTCCTCGCGTTTTGATGCGTGTTGGTCGGCTACAACTTGCGATCTCCTTTTTTTTCCCCTCTCTTTCCTCGGAACCGATGCTTCTCTTAGGAATTTGATGCCGACTGGACTGCTGGTTCTTCGACTTTTATGGATGCAGTCCACGACTTGCGACGCGCGGACGAATTTGCTTCGGATTCGACAAGCTTCGCTTCGGACTCGAAGACGCAGGCCGAGGTGCCGAGTCGCCAAATCGTCGACGCGACGGTGGTACGTCACAATGTCGTCGGGGTGTCGCCTCCAAGAGTCGGCTCCTCGCAGGGGCAGCAGCTGGATTTTGGAACTGAGCTCTGATATTTTTTGTTATAAAAATAGCGTGAACAAAAGAAGGAAAGACGCGGATTTTACACGAAAACCTCCTACGAGAAAAAAATACGGGCGCACGAAGACGAGGAGAAATTACAAGCACGAGGAACTTCGGAGTATCTGACCGTGTGACTATAGGGGTACATATATAGACTATGGAATAAGAGTCTCTAACAGAGAAGGAAATCGAGTTAGAGTCTATTGCGCCACTCGACGCCACGTTTGGCGCTAGTCAGCCCATGTGGCGTGTCCGGCACAAACACGATGATGAAATCAGATCACACTTTAACAATCTCCATCTTGAGACAAATTTGCTCCTGTGGCCGAAATATCAAATCTCTTCCAAATAAGTATTCATCAATAGACCTTGTGTCTTGAAAGTCCATAGGATTAATCTCATAGAGTAAGACTAGAACAACCTTATCCAAACGTTTCCCATGAAGCAAAATTGAGCAAACCGCCAGCAAGTCCAAACACACATCTAACAAAGCAGATAAACAAATCTAGATCTTTAATAATTCATAACCCCAATAAAGTCTGAGTCTGTGCAACTAATATTCTGAAACAAATGCTCAATCATAAAACTGCATAAGCCAAAACATCACCTGTGGTCACTACTACAGAAAAGGCCTTTACAGACGGTTCAAAAACGCCATCACAGACGGTTCCGTGAGCCGTCTGAGTTTATGGGTCAGTAATGCTAATGGTCATCACAGACGGTTCTCGAACAAATCATGTAATACATACTATCACGCATTTGCAGATGCAACCGTGCGTGATAATCGACTACCAGGCGATGCAGTAGATAAAACCGCTGCGTGATAGTGGACTACCACAGATGGTGCGTAGAT
The DNA here is from genome assembly GCA_036346405.1 of Phyllostachys edulis. Lineage (NCBI taxonomy): Eukaryota > Viridiplantae > Streptophyta > Magnoliopsida > Poales > Poaceae > Phyllostachys > Phyllostachys edulis. Next base: position 61,367,579 of record CM070561.1, on the reverse strand, counting down.
AAAACCGTCGTGATATTCGACTACCACAGCACGGTCCGTAGATAAACGTGCGTGATAGTCGACTACCGACGACGGTCGTAGATAAAACCGTCGTGATATTTCGACTACCACAGACGGTTCGTAGATAAAACCGTGCGTGATATAGACTACCACGAGACGGTGCGTATATGAAACCGTCGTGATAGTCCACTATCACGAGCGGTTTCATATCTGATCGCAAATGGTGTAGTCATCTATCACGAGCGGTTTCATCTACTGCATCGTCGTGGTAGTCGACTATCACGACGGTTTCATCTATGCATCGTCTGTGGTAGTCTTTGCATTGCTTAATCTATTTACATTTATTGGCTAGCCTCAGAAATGCTAGCCATGCCCTCTCAAACAAGCACATCCAATTCTCATTCATTTGAAGCACATCAAAATTGCATTCATTTAGAAACAAGCACACATCCAATTCACAAATCAATTAACTAAAATTAACCATTAATGTACATTAATTTACACACATGTACCATTATGTTCAATCTATCTCAATCAAGTTCAATCTGCTACACTGTGGAAACTCCCATTTGGATTTATGACCTGTCTGTTCAGGAATGCCGCAAGGTGTGATCGAATTTTTATGAGCTCGCTCTGTTCCAACGCAGTTTCAGCGATGTTTGCAACCTGTCGATATGAAGGTTAAATTCGGGCTTATATAAATTGGTAAGTATATATGAAATAATTGTTGAAAGATTGACAAACCTGAGGATCATTGGTGATCGCGGAACCGACGAGTAGTTGCATGTTGTGGCAAACATAGTATCCACAGACGTTGCGGCCCGGCGGCTGCTGGTGGCACTGCAAAAATAGAATTGGTTAGTTCAAGAGGCATTGCTACGAAGTGTTATATAGGATTAATGTGTACTAGCTAGCAAGTACCGGGAATGTTTGATCATGTTGCAGCGTCCTTCCCTTGATATTCCATCCTCTAGCATGTAACACGTCGAACACCCTACGTGACTCCAAGAAGTTAGCCTTAGCCATTGCAAAGGAAGGAAAGACTACAATAGAGTTTCTATGGAGGAAATGTGTTTACCTGATGATTAAACTCCGGATAGCTGTGAAGTTGTGACTGGCCCTCTGTAGGGAATCTAGGTATATTACGTATTTCCGTTTTGGTATAATTACAATTAGAATCCAATGGAACCTACGGGTATGTCGGCATGGTCATTAAACCTAAGTTCGTGTTGCTTATAAAGTACAAATCAACATTAAGTATAGCCAGAGTGCAACACTACTTACTTACGGTTGTAGGGCAAAAGTATGAATTCCTTGTTGCGGTGAGCCATGAAAAAATCTATAACGTAATTCTCGATTTAATGTTGCATTCGCCGTGATGCTTTGCTCGGAGACAACGTGTGGGTCGAGGAAACCTACCGGTGATTTCCTTCTTCGGCTTCACAGATCATGTATCTATTATACAAAAGCTAGGAGTTATATATAACATTTATCGATATTACGAACATTGACCGTGATTGTACACACTTACGATTGTCGAAGATCGTATGATTGAGGCGTCGAGCTCGCCGAGGTTGAAGAGACAGAACAAGTCGTCGAAGGTCACCGTGAAGACGGCGTCTTGATACACGTGGTTAAAATGATGCTCCTTGAACTTGACGGTGACACCCGAGCATCGTTGATCAACCGCTTGTTGGGTATTCCATGTACCATGCATGCAATTCGTGCAATCCGGTCCTAGGGTAGGGTCGTCTAACTTCTCGAGCAACGGCTCGCTGGCTTGTATTTCCGCCAGCGGCAAGAAGGGATATCAGAGAAGACTCGATCGTCTTCGATTTGCCCTTGCCCCTTTGCCTCGCTTTGTATAGGTCGACTTCACAAGAGTCGATCGAGCACGAGGTGTAGATGCATGTGATGGCGGGCCCTTGCCATGTCGGTCGCGAGTAGCCGGTGCGATCAAGTCCGTGGACTTGATGCCGTTCTGCAGACATTCCGTGAAGTTGACACCGAGCAGTAGCTCGGCGGATGTCCTCCTTGGGCCTTTGGATGAATGTTCCAACGGCTTGCCCTAGAGTCATGACCTCATCGTTTGGGGAATTTTCAGCGGGGACGGCCTCGAAATTGGCACAAACACCGCCCACATTCACTTTTGCGAAACCGGAGTTAGATTTGCACCGTGCACCAAAGCTCCGACATGGATGGATACACCGCCCCAAGCAAACATCTAGGGCAACAGAGACATATCTCACTTGGAGCTTGCGCCGTAGCCACCCACGTACATAGCGGTACAAAATTAGCTACTCCAACAAAGCTTATGAATGGATTGAGCATTCCGGAGATAATAATTATTACCCGGATGTCATCGACGGAAAATCTGTCATCACCTATTGTGGTAGGGTTAGGGTTGGACGTGACTACTCGGATGTTTGGGGGCTAGCTAGCGGTATAGTAGGGGCGGGGGCTTCCAACCGACTTGGCATTTGCAATCCCTAATCCTTTCCTCAAAAGTCTCTTGTTGCTTTTGCTCGAACGCATACGAATCCTTTCCTCAAAGGATTGGTGACTTTTCACCGACCTCGCTCGATTTTTTCGGTGAGCTCATCTCGAGGATGCACGAAGATCCTCTCGTAGCTTTGCATCGTGCTCGGCTTTGGCTCTCCTCCTACTCCGCACGATCCTCGTCGCTTGGAACCATTGTTCCCATGTAACAAAAACACCGGCGCTTTGTCGTGCGATCAGGATGCTCTTTGCTTCCTAGGGCCGCAGAGAGTATATCTTTCTCCCTATCTGCTGGAATGAGCCTTGGGAAGATTGTGCACTCGGCGTTATCGCAATATAGCCCGACATGTCATTTCACTTCCTATGAAGTTATGGAGTAATTACAAACTAGGTAGTTCGATATCTTACAAAGCGTTGGGACACTTCACGGTCTTCGGGTTTGGAAAGTACACTTCCCGAGGCGAATAGCTAACTCGCAAATAACCACCGTCGGTAGCGCACATCGGTGATCTCGGAAATAGCAGGAGAGATTCAAACCGCTTTTCGCTGTTCTGATCCCTCCATATCGGGCTTTACCCGCATACCAGTGATGCCGCCGAGTGCGTGGGGTGCTTGTTTTTGCTCGAGGGCCGTAGCGCCGCGACTTTCACTCTTAAATTCATCTGTCGTCTTCTTCGCCACAAACTCGGCCCAGGACTCTTCCAACAATAGATACTTGTGGAAGGGCGGCTTCAGATCCTTCTCCACGTAGTTCTTGACAAGCGTGCTCTTGAAGTTCTTCCACGCTTTGCACGCTTGTAGCAACGCGTGTCGTCAAGACGGAGTCCGTGAGTTCTCTGGGATCTCGAACGATGCAAGAATTTCCGTCAGCACAGCAGTTTTCAATGGTCCGGGCACCACCTTCCACGAATCGTAGGTGATCTTGACCCGTTCCCGTGCAACTATTCCGACCATTCTCCGGAATGCGGCCGCTGCTCGGCGAGGATTGATAGGGTCCCGGTGATCGACCTCCGTGATGGTAAATCGCCCGTGGGCCTTTTCGATATTCCTCTTCTTCTACGCGGTTGGATATTGTTCCAGAGGATGGTGCATCATCGAGACACATGGCTACCGACTCGTAATGAGCGGAAGACATCTTCACAAGAAATAGAACATCATGTGAACAAATGAAATCAAAGATAAAGCTAAGATTTAACATTTTGATATTGCTATCGATGTAGAGTAAGCAATCCAATTAGAGCTCAAGTACAAACCCGATTATCAAAACAATTTCAAGACAAGACTATTATCATCACAGAGCATTCATCTCAAGCCCAACACACCACATTGCAATGTATTCGATGAGCGATATCAAAACAAATACCATATGAATAACTCGACTAGAACAAATACAAATTCCTAAAACAAGTACAATTATCATGAAGGACCATAACAGATTATTGATAGAAATAGTTAGGGAAAGGGGCATGGGGTCGATCGGTAACTTCGGCATTGGTTACCTTTGGGCGCCGAGGAGAAGGACGAGCAGGAGCAAGATCGAGCAAAGCAGGCGGCGTCGAAGGGGAGGCGCGTCGGGCTCGGGAGGAGGAGGAGGCGGGCTCGGCGGGTCAGGAGGAGGAGGCTCGGCGGGCTCGGGGAGGCGCACGGCCGGAGGAGGAGGCGGCGTCGACGGGATCGGGGGAGGAGTAGCGCCGGGCTCGAGGAGGCGGCGTCGAGGACGGTGGCGACGGGCTCGGGGGAGGAGGGAGCGAGAGGAGTTGAGAAACTTAATCGTTTGAGAGTGGCGGGCGCGGCAAACCCTAGCTAGAGTCCGAATGTAAATAGGGATGGACATCACAGACGGTTCTAAATTAGAACCGTCTGTGATACACACTATCACAGCCGGTTCTAACTTAGAACCGTCTGTGATATGTGATGTATCACAGACGGTTTTAATAAACAACCGTCTGTGATATTGATGAATCACAGACGGTTTTAATAAACAACCGTCTGTGATATGTGATTTATCACAGACGGTTCTAATTTAGAACCGTCTGTGATAGTGTGTAGCACAGACGGTTCTAAGTTAGAACCGTCTGTGATATATGATGTATCACAGACGGTGTTAATAAACAACCGTCTGTGATATACATGTAGCACAGACGGATTTGATAAACAACCGTCTGTGATACACATGTGAGACGGTCTGTAGTTCAAACCGTCTGTGATATTATTTTGTATTGGTTAATATCTAGATCGTTCTGTTTATTGGCTAGCCTCAGGAAATGCTAGCCATGCCCTCTGAAACAAGCAGAAAAGACAACAAGTACATGTATATACATCCAATTCACATTCATTTGAGAAACAATCACATCCATTTCACAGTACAAATCAATTAATTAACTCAAATGAACTAAAATTAACCATGATCATCAGAATGTATATAGTACATATACACACATTGTTCAATTAATCTTTAAAAATTAGCCCTTCATGATGATCGACGCGTATGTAGCTAGTTTCGTCATGTTCTTCTTCCTCGACCCTTATGCCGTTTCCGAAAGGAGGCAACTCGTCAAATTGATTGTATTCTTCCTCGTCCATTACATTCTCAACTCCGACAATCCTCCTTTTTCCATGAAGAACTACGTGGCGCTTCTTATTTGCCGGGTCGGTAACATAGAAGACTTGAACAACTTGGTTAGCCAGTACGAACGGTTCGTCTTTGTATCCGACACGTTCGAGGTCCACGGTAGTGACGCCGTACTTGTCGACCTTCACCTGTGGGAGATGGACCCAACGGCACCGAAATAGGGGGATCTTGAAAAGCACGTAGTCGATGCAGTGGCGAACTTCTAAATCAAGCTGTCACATACATTCTTTTCTACATGCATGACGTCGATGCAGTGGCGAACTTCTAGGTGCTCCCAATAAGGTAAGTCCCAAAATATTGATCTCTTCTTCCACATGTTCTTCTTACTTGTCCTCGATTTACATCCCTTTCCAAGCACAATATCTAAATCCTTAACCATATCATAGACCTCTTTTCCGCTTAAATACCTTGGAGCTGAATTGTCCTCCTTCTCTCCGTCAATTGTTTCTTCATCCTGCGGTATGGGTGAGCCCTCCGAAGGAACCTACGATGACGCATGTACACGGTTTTTGCGAGTGATTGACCACACACTCTGGGTATCATCTAAGCGGTGAGTACGTGCTTTGGCCCTTTTGTACTCGCCCGACAGATTAGCAAGGGCGGGATAATCATTTATGGTGCGAACAACAAGGAACGTAAAGTGAAGTTCTCTCGTTGTACGCATCCCATATTGCACCCTTCAATCCACGGTATTTTTAGATCTTCCATCAATGGTGCTAGGTACACATCAATATCATTCCCGGGTTGCTTCGCCCTTGGATAAGTATCGACAACAAAATATACTTCCGCTTCATACACAACCAAGGAGGAAGGTTGTAGATACTGAGCGCCACGGGCCAAGTGCTATGTCATTGCTCATATTACCGAAAGGATTCATTCCATCTGTACTCAATCCAAACCTTATATTCCTCGGTTCCGCACCAAGTCGCAAACCTCCTATCGATGTTTCTCCACCGGGCGGAATCGGCAGGTGTCTTAACTTTCCGTCATTCTTACGCTCCTCTCGAGTGCCAATCTGTAGCTTTTGCATTCTTTGGGTTCGCAAAAACCGCTTCAAACGGGGAATTACAGAAGATACCACGCCACCTTAGCAGAGGTCCTTTCTTCACCTCGATTCCTCGTCGTCATCCGATTGCTTCTTACGCTTGTATCGGGATCGTTGCACACGGACATACATGCATGTTTGTATACTCGTTACGGTAGAGGATACTGATCGTTCGGACATGCATGTATTCTTTCTACTTCCATTCCCAATGGACAAAGAACCTTTTGGCTTTGCGGTGGTTTTGGGCAACTCATTTCCCTCCGGAAGCATGTCCGCTAAGAGACCTAATGACTGCGTGAAACTCTTGTCGGACCAACCGTTGCTTGCCTTCAATTTCAGCAGTTTAAGCACGGATGACAACCTTGTGTATTCCGACTTGCGGCGGGAACAAAGGTTTCTCCGAGTCCTCCATCACGCATACGAATTGAACATACTCCTCTCATCACGGTTCCTTCGCATCATGAAGCATCTCGATCTAGATTGTCATCGTGCGACCTATCCGAATCGGAACCACAATCGACATTCGCGGCATATCGTTGACTTCTGTATAATATGCATATCGTTGACTTCTGTATAATATGCTCTTCATCGTGGATCGGTCCAACATGTATAACCCTTTTGAAACCCCTTGAATCAAGTGTGCTTCGATCTGCGCTCGGTTGTTAAACATCTTGATTCTCGCGATCAATGCATGGACAATACATATATTCCGCCCCTTATTCAACATATCCTCCTCGGGCTCTTGTAAAAGCAGACACGCCATTAATGTACTCTTCACTCACACGGTTCTCGGTGTACATCCGACCGGTCCATCACACGGTTCGTATTGAAAACCACGAAATAAATAAAAGGGTGATGACTTTCAAAGCATATTTTCCGAGGCTTAATTATGATTTTTTTCATTTTTACATTTTTGGATTTTATTAACTTACATGTGGGCCCTACTTGTCGCTGACTCATTTTTATTTCATGATTTTATTTATAAAATCTATGGCGATCCCACATGTCATAGACTCGTTAGTTTATTAACTAAATGATTAAAAACAAGAGGATTAATTAATTTGAAGCTCAAAGCTGGGCTTAGGGGTGACATCGCATTGCTATATAGTCGTGGCTCTCGGCCCTAAGGTCTCGCCGAGGCGAACCGAAGCGACGATGTCCCATGGGCGCTGAAACTAGCGATTTGGCGTGCGCTCAAACTACTCAAATTAAAGGATGCTTATGCTTCAAGATCTCACCTCGATCACGAGGAAGGTGTCAATGAAAGTCGGGGAAGGTCCAAGGCGCGGTTTGGGTCGTCGATCGGTGAATGAGGAGGCGGCGGCAAGCTCCTCGGCGACAATATACAACCGAAATGGACCAGCCGGCTCGGTGAGGTGAGGCGATGTACTCAAACCGCACGCAGGCAGCGATGGACCTATCGTAGCGCCTAGAGATATGGAGATCAAGAAGACTATATCTGTTTTTGGCCGGGAGGCGGAGCTATATATATCGTCGTGGTGAGTTAATTATCACGACGGTTTTAACAAAACCCGCTCGTGATATTGGGCAATATCACAGACGGTTCATGTTTGGAACCGTCGTGAAGTATCACCAAGACGGTTCTAAAACAAACCGTTTGTGATATTGTGTAATATCACAGACGGTTCATGTTTGGAACCGTATGTGAAGTATCACAGACGGTTCCAAACATGAACCGTCTGTGATATGACATCTTCACAGACGGTTTTTAGCGCGGAGAATAACACAGACGGTGGGTAACAAAAATAAATGCGAGATTGTGTTTATCTGAGCGGTTTCGATGAACCGTCTGTGATCAGGTGTCCAGTATTAGCATTTCTGTAGTAGTGGGTGCTGGATAGATAGCGAATAACTCATCTCATGGATATTTGACATGCTCCACCTGGAACACAAAAGTGGACAACAATGCTCGCTGAAAGGGCAACTTGCATACGTGACCATCACGTGTATCAAACTGTGGACTTCAAAGGTAATTGAAATCCATAATACGGTCAAAACTGATCCTATAAAACTGTCCAGATGAATAGAACTCTTGTGTCGTCAATTATTAGAAACTGCACTAGACGCCTCATATCGAGCTAAGACTATGGAAGAAACGTTATAGAGAGTAATTTTGGACGTAACAAATGAAAGATTTTTTTAATAAAAAAAAACGTACCAATGAAACATGTTTGCAGTAAAAATTTGGGCCATGTAAAACTTCTGCAAGTTTTGAGTTGAAATGCAGACCACAGAATGTAAAAGCAGACTACAGAATGCATGCATGATGTTTAATTTCCAGCTGGACGATATATCTCGGCCGTAGAAGGATCGATCATGATGAACCAATCAGCGCAGGGGTGAGAAGCGTGGAAGCATCATCCGCACGAGCAGTTTCCTCTTGTTCGGAGACAAGTGGAATCACATCTGTGCTTGGATGCTGAACCTGCTGCATGCATCGTCTAGATTCTAGACCTTGGATTCTGCAGTCAAACCATCCATGATTTCCTTCTGTGCATGCATGTCGCCAAATATCGATCAATTCCATCTCCATTGCATGCTACACTAACTAGTATAGTAACTAGCATATATTCTCTTTCGTAAAGCGGAAGAGATAGCTGGCCAGGAGGTCCATGTCGGCATTTTTGCAAAAAGTTCCCTGAGGTTTCTAAAATCTTCCATGTCAAGGCCCCACTCCGTTTTTGCAAAAACAACCCCTGTGATTCTCGGAATCGTGTTGAGGTCCATCAATCCACTCTACAGCCACAGGGTAGTGTGTTTATCATCCTAGTACTCCTAATACAATAACACTTGCTTCAAAAAGATAATACAGAAATATGCATGACCATGTCACAACTTTTCGCCAGATGTTTATTTACCTTGTGTATGAACACAAATTACTCATATAGTGGCACATTTGAGTCACTTCTTGTCTTCTGAGACTGGGTGTCTCCCAAGGGTGAAGAGTCTTTGGCTAAATTGATATGTTTTTGATTTGTAATAGCAAAAGTAGCCATCGCTCGTACGAATTTGCAAAAATGGTACCACGGTAAGCCTCTACTGTGCTCCTAGTACGTGGAAGCCACCTGACGTGCTCCCAGTCCACGGCAGGAACGTGTCTGTCCACGGTGCACACGTACGCATGCCATCCTGCCACGGACTAGAAGCGTGATAGGGGACACGTGTCGCTTGACTAGCCTACTGCGGTGCCAATTTTGTCATTTCGAATGCGTAGAATACTATATTTAATTTGCTATTTCGTTTCAAAAAGAGGTTAAATTAGCCAAAAACTCCAAGGGTGAACTATGTCTCACGATTGGAGTAATTCCCTCGAGGGACTAATTGAGCCTAGATAGATACACACGAGGGGAAATACATGTTGAAGGATAAGCAGTTAGATAGACCACCTTTTCTCAATTAATAGCTTAACCTTTTTGCGGGGGGATAGCTTAACATTTTATGTGAACAAAAACTGATTGGTGTATGACACTCAGCATTTTCCAAAAATAATCGATTAACTTAGATTAAGGTGCTATTTGAGTACACTTGATCGATGGACGAAGATGCCGGCCGGCTGGCCGGGAATCGAAGGGAATCCACGGTGGCACGTGGGGATAGGCGGGCAAGGACAAGGCTCGCGGGCCCGTGCTGCGTGTGCACGCAGGAGTCGCTCTTTCCTTTTCGCGCCAATCGAAGCTGGGAAAGGAGTGAGCATGTGAGCCCAAGCGGTTAAGTCCAAGCGAGACAACAAGAAGAACATCCCGTCCTGCTGGGCAATCTCATGGCAGCTCCCCGACCTTTTTGAGCGCAAAAAAGGTACCTTTCTTTAGCTCCCCTCCGTCCACTATCGATCCCCTACTCCTATCTTCTTCCTTGCACTCATTTATTGCGAGCTGTCTCCTAAGTGTACCCCTTTTGATATTCTTTCCCCCTTTTTTGAACATATGAAGTACTACTTTAGCTGATTCTTTTCTTTGAAGTGTTGGATGTATTCAAATGCCTGTATTCAAAATTTTAACTGAGAATACATGATAGTTTTTTTTGTGTGTGTATGTATGTATGTATGTATGTTTGTGGTTGTAGATTTGGATAAGCGCGTCGTAGGGTAAAGAAACATTGAGCGTGACAAGATATGAATTATTATAACACCGAGATGGTACTAGATTTGAATTATTATAACACTGAGATGGTACTAGATTGACGTACATGTCAATTTATAGGACTATTGAATTATTATAACACCGAGATGGTACTAGATTTGAATTATTATAACACCGAGATGGTACTAGATTGACGTACATGTCAATTTATAGGACTATTGACAGAGAAGTTTCAGCAAAATGTTGGTTGTTGGTCTAAGCTATGTTTCTGAATAAACTCAGTATCTTTTGAGCTGCATTACTGTTGAGTGTTGACACCTCTTGATTTTATCTTGGTACATATGATGCTTAATGTCCACGTCAAATATATATGAACTTCTTTATCATGGCTCGCATGACATTGAAGCAAGATAGTTTATGTGTATACTCTGATAGAAGTATGTGTAAATCATGACAAACAAAAATAAAATGCATGACTTTGAAAAGACATTATGCCACAAGAGATGCATCATTTTGCGGTAGAGAATTAACACACTTCAAGACTCAAATTCCCTTGGGCTTTCATGAATTAATATTTAGGACACTTTTTTATTGGGTGTGCTTAGCAATTCGTAGAACTTATTGATGAGGACATGTACATCTTTTTGGTGGGAGAAAGCGGAGGAGAGGGGGAAAGTTGTAATTGATTAGACTTTGGTGGTCCTTTTCATATTTTGAGTCATCTTGGGCTTCTTCTCCCAGCATCACCAAGGCTCAATCATCACTCCCATTCGACCCTTTTCCCATTTATTATTTAATAAGTACTTGATCTTGTTTCGATTGTTCTCTGCGCTTAGCCTTTTGGAGCATTAATATGAAAAAAACTTGGAGATGGTCACTATGTGTTTTGACCGCAGAGGTTCCATCCGTACATGCACTGGAGAAGCTGCTTGAAATTAAGAGAAGAACCATCGATCATGCTTGCATGCATGCATGGTGCATGCCTCAATATTCCCCAAAATATAGTCCCTCGAGTATTACATATGATTACACCACGAATGTGAATATGACGGAGCTTTGCAGCACGTAGATTAGTAGGAGTGTTATAAGTTCGTGATTTTCCCATAATTTGCTCCCAAAAAAAGTTTGTCCAATTAACCATCCTTTTCTAATTTTGACTACCAGTACAAAGATGTTTTTTAGAGTTATACAAAGTTGTTTTTGGCAACATCAAAATAATACTCTCCACATATATATTAGAATATTTACCATCAAATATACTTTAATGTGCTATTTTTTATATATTTTAATTGATATATTTTGATAGAATTAGTAGTCAAATTTGCGGACTGTGATAAGTAGTCAACACTGGGTATGAAAACCTCGTCTCTGACATGTTCGTACATATCTTTTAAAAGAACATCTTCGGTATATACATGCTTGCTTTTGAGTTGAAAAGCTCTTATATAACCTAGTACAATCAAGTCCTTGCGACACATGTATTGTTAAATGAAGTATATGGTATAATATATCTTGCATCGAATGCATGAGCCGTACGTGTTTGGAAATCAGAAACAGCCAACTTTGGTGTGGGAGCTAAGAAACATACTAGTACTATATATATGCATCCTGGTAATGAACACATATATATCATTCAGGAAAGAAGAGGATAAACCACTTTGTTACTTCATGATTGAAGTAGCTCCGAATCTGGTATGCCGCCATGCATGTAGATCTGCTGGCCCATGTATATACCCATGTGCACATGCATCCAGCATGCACATGTTATTGCCGAGTCACTCTACTGTAACCGGCAAAGCCCATGTAGCCTGGTCTCACATGTACTGACCTCTCTGATCTCTGACCCCAGCATGGCATTGCATTGCATGCATGCATTCCAATTGATTAACCAGTGATGGGATGCCATATCGACCATGCATGCATGTGTGGATATTTTAATTTGAGCTCGCATATCTAGGAACCATGCAGCGGCAGAGCTGGGCTGGGGCATTTTGGGCAAATGACTCGAGGTGTAGATCAAAAACTCATATAATTTTTTTAAAAAAATCAGTAAAATACGACTTTAACCAAAATCAGTCTGACCAGTCCAAGACTTGAGCCGTCCGTGGTCAGCTCCGCCCTGAACACATGGACAAGACGTCGGGATGTACCGGCCGGGAGTGGGTCAGGTGCATTGCCGCAGCATGCATATGTGCTCGCCTGTGATCGATGAGCGTCCCAAATAACATATATATAATTGGTTACTGGTTTGGAGCTAGCGAGGTATCATTAGGCTGGTCCCAATGGGTGATTTCTTACTACAGTTTCTTATTGCATGAAAAGCATTTAGATACCATCTTTCCAATGCATGGTATCTTAGAGTGTGGTATCCTAGGCCTTTGATATAGAGTATTTACTAGTATTTTTACCTAGGATACTGTGTATGAGTGGTATCTAAATAAGATATCAGTCTGCTCTCTCTCTTCCTTAATTACAGTGTCACATCAGATTTTTACCTATGTGACAGCCTTAAGAAACTTGCTAAGGTGGAGCATTGGGACCAGCCTTAGGACAGCTCATGCATGCAGGATGCCTCCGCCCAATAGCCGTCAAACTAGTTCTGATACTTCTCCATGTTCCATGTTTTTTGCTAGTGCATGTTTATATGGACACACAAAGCCCTAAAACCCATCCAATATATCTTCCTCTCTCGTGAATAGCATCGCCGACGTCACAGATATGCATGCATGCAGCCTGCCGGTGTCAGGGACGGACCCTTGGGTTCCCGCGCGTAACACCCACACCTATTACCGACGTAGCTACATACTACGTTTATCATGCACGAGCTTGTCTTATATTAGCTTTGTTCTATGAGCACCCTTAAATTTTAGTCCGAGGAGTATCGCCACTGGCGGTGCCAACTATGGAAGGCATACAACGTACGTGTACGTGCGTTGCTGATAAAGGTATGAAACGTATAAACTTGCATGATTAGTACGAACAGGTGCAAATTGCAAAGTAATTAACATGCATGCAAGATAATATATATGCGTACATATGGATGGGCAGCTCGGTTATTAACTGGCTATAGCTAGCTAGGTACAAAACCAAAGGAGCCGAATCCGGAAAAAGGGGGTCAGTCAGTACGTCGGCATCTGAAGACAATCGAAATCCAAGGCCCTACACAAGTTTACGCTATTGTGCGCGTACGTACCATGTCACTATGTCACAACAGTCGGCCGTGTTTGCGCCTTTACACGGGCACGCCGTACATGCCTGAATAGCAAAGCTGGCCCGGCCGGCCATGAAAAACGAGCACGAATATCCTTGATTATCACCACGACGGCAGAACGGACCGACTGATCTGATGCTTCACTTTGTGGCTGCCGCTGCACACATCGGCCGCGGCCGTACAATCAAAGATCGATCGATATGCCATGGATCCACAAGGATCATGTCTTCTTAAAGCTCTAGCATAGTAGATTTAGCCCCCTTTTTTCCTTTTGGGATTGAGCAGGATCTACATGAGGTGGTTGAAAAGGAAACGTTGTCGTTACAGCTGATTTACTACGTCTGATCAGAGGTAGGTTGGTAGCTAGCTCTAGATATACAGGAGAGGAAGAAGCGTGACATCGATCGATCGATCGATCCGATGGCTGGATGGATGGATGGGGTGGGCAGCTGCCGCGGGCTGCAGCGCAGGGGCGCGGCAATGGCGGCAGGCAGGTAGGCAGGACGGGAAAGGTGCCTTGTCACTGTCGTCCTGTCCCCGTTGGACGCTGCTGGCACGAACGCTGTCGTCCTTGGATTCTCTCCGCCCTGCTGTGCTGGCTCCACGCACGGCCGGCCGGTTCGATCCATGCATCATATCTGTGCGCCTCCGCCCTCCGGCCACCGCGTGCAGAGTGTGCACATTCAAATGAAAGCGCGCACTGAGTCGTTTGGCCATGGCGTCAATTAGCTGGTGGACAATATGCGGGTGTTGGAAAACTGTGAGGAGTTTCTATTTTCTAGCTAGCACTTGAATTAATGCAAGGCGGCCAACAGTCGCATAGCCCAACGGTATATGACCATATCTCTCTCGATGATAACTAGTTCAATCTCCACAAGCTCCTGCAACGCTAGCTAAGTACATCGCACTTAATTTGAAGTGGACGGTTGCGATGTTCTTAGCCGCGGTAGGTGGCGCAAGGATGTACTACCTTTCGGAATTCGGACGCTGGCAAGCACATTAATGAGAGGCGTACTTGAGTTGTTATTGCAACGAGGATGATAGTACGGGGTCGAGTGATGCAGGTACGATCATTCCTAAAACTGATCCATACTTAAATCCAAACAAGGGATGTACGTAGTTGTACCTGTATACGAATTGATGTCCCTGCGCAGATTTTTTTTAAATAATATTAATTTAAAAGATAATTAAAAAAATAGCCGATTTTTTTTTTCACAAAATAGATCACTGTCGCTGTTCCAACTGCGTGTCGCTATTTCAACTGCCGATTTGTATTGAAGAGTGTGCAAATCGCCAGTTGAAATGGCGACAGGGTTTAGCAATATATATCCTAAAATTCGGTGAAAAAGTCATTTTAATTTTAGAAAAAATAGAAGAGAGAGAGAGAGAGAGAGAGAGAGAGAGAGAGAGAGAGAGAGAGGTTCCTAGAGATTTGCTTAAGCCCCGCTTGCCTTAGCAGAGGAGAGAAAGACAGAGCAGTAGATCTGGTCGCCCATTTTGCAGGTAAATATTCTTGCCACTTTGTACATAAATTCGAAACATTGTAGGTTAGTAAATAAAAATAGCGGCATATAATTCAACGGATTAGATAATTTTAGCTATATTATTTTTGATGTAGTACATCATTTTTGTTGTGTATAGTTTAGTTCATCGTATGGATATTATTTATGCTGCAGTACTCAAATGATTTAGAATAAATCCGCAAAAATACTAAGAAAAATTTGTAGGTTTTTATTTTTACACGGTAAATATTTTGTTAATACCAAAAATACTTTTTAAACTATAAAAATAGCAAGGCACCTCTAAAAATTCTATAAAAAAATCCAGAGTAGGTACATAGGGTATGTAGAGCTGAATTAAAATATTGTGAACTTAATTTTTATTTCCATTTGTACACAGTAAATATTTTATAAATACTGGAGTCACTTTTTAAACAAAGAAAATAGCAGGATACCTATTAAAAATCAATAAAAATAGCAGAGTAGCTAAATAGGGTATGTAGAGCTTAATCAAAATAATCTCAACTTAATTTTGCTTTCCATTTGTGCAAGGTAAATATTTTGTTAATGCCGAAAGTACTTTTTAAACTAGAAAAATAGCAAGACACCTCTAAAAATTATAAAAAAAATCCAGAGTTGCTACATAAGGTATGTAGAGCTGAACTAAAACATTGTGAACCTAATTTTTGTTTCTATTTATACACGATAAATATGTTGTAAATGCTGGAGACACTTTTCAAACAAGGAAAGCAATAAGATACCTGTAAAAAATATATAAAAATTGCAGAGTAGCTAAATAGGGTATATATGTAGAGCATAATCAAAATAATCTCAACTTAATTTTGGTTTCCATTTGTGCACGGTAAACATTTTGTTAATGCCAAAAATACTTTTTAAACAAAGAAAATAACAAGACACCTCTAAAAATTGTAAAAAAAAATCTAGAGTTGCTACATTGGGTATGTAGAGTTGAACTAAAACATTGTGAACCTAATTTTTGTTTCCATTTGTACACGGTAAATATTTTGTAAATGTTGGAGACACTTTCCAAACAAGTAAAGTAGCAAAATACCTATTAAAAAACTATAAAAATTGTAGAGTAGCTAAATAGGGTATGTATAGCTTAATCAAATTAATCCCAACTTAATTTTGGTTTTCATTTGCGCACGGTAAATATTCTATTAATGTCGGTTCTTATTACTTTTTTTTTGTATATGTTTCGTAGTATTTACGATGTATGCACTGAATTTTCAAGTATGACGGACCTAGGAGACGCTGTGTAGTGGCTATACGAGTTGCTTGACCTGGTCATTGATGCGCATCACCGTAGCCGCCTCAGTACCATCCTCCCCGAGGACGGCTAGGCAGCGATTGAGCTTGGCGCATTGCGGTTGCTCACGCCCATGGGGGCATGGAGAGTGGACCCACGTTGGGTTCCAAGGTACATGTAGTTGTGACCTTCGTGTACTCAATTGTAGTCTAACTACTTTGGGTGGACTCACGTTTGTTCTTAATCCTATCGACGCAGGTTGAGAGCGGCAGACCTCCTTAGCTTCCACTAGCGAGGATGCTAGAGGCGACGTGGGAGTACGATCAGGACTGCGAGGACGATGGTCATACATCGAGGTGCTTTCCATATGACTGGTGCCTCCTGACGGTACTGGTTGACTAGTGGAGGCCGGATACGCACATGTTTCACCTCCCGTGCGGGGAGATGGTGCCGATGCTTTAGGATGTGACCTTCCTAACTGTATTGCCCTACACGGGCTTCCCCCTGGCAGCGCACAACATCCCGACCACGTGGCGCAAGGAGTTCCTCGCGAGGTTCCCGGGGGTGCTGTGTAACGCTCGACCAAGGGGTCACCCGAGAGGTCCTCCAGGATCTCTCCGAAAGTCCATCAGGACCTCCCAGGAGGTCTGGTAGGACCACTCAAGGGGATCTCCAGGACCAACCAGGAGGTTCGGTAGGACCTCTGGAGGTCTGGAGATCAGACCCGAAGGTGTCCCAAGGTGAGCGTGGGGGGGTGTGAGGCACAGGGAGATCACAACAGCCACGAGCCAACTCAGGAGAGGTCGAAGGACCAATCCTGAGGAGGTCGTGAGACCTGAGGTGGCCCAAGTCCTCCCACGATCAGTCCCGAGGGAGGTCGTGGAGGGCTGGGATCACCCCAATGACCTCCCACGACCAGACCCGAGGGTGGTCGTGGTGGTCAGGGATCACCCCATGCTCACCCGTGTGAACCGAGCTAGTCCCAAGGATCAATAGCTATCTCTTCACAGCATACAACAGTGGTAACATACACTTCAACGAGAGCTTTATTAATATCAACAAAGTTGTTTACAAAGGAGAGGCACACAAGCCAACAAACCAAAACACAGCGGAAGATAAACAATAGGCCACCCAATACACCACAGGCAATCGGCTGGAGGGCGCATCCTAGTCGTCTAGGACCATTTGGTCCACTGCACAGATCACCTCAAGGCTTTCTTTCCTTGCTCAAAACAGTTATCAAACAAGAGTGAGCACAACAACCGTGCTCGCAAGTCACACCCATGGATTAACAGATTGAGATGCATAATGGTTATCTCAACGGAGGGCATAATATGGTTGATTTGCACAACGCCAAGTTTCTTTCAATGAAATATACTAAGTTCCAAGGCAGGTAATCTTATAATTAGAATTCATTTTCTCAAATCAATTTTACAGTTGGATAACATTCATCATCAAGTGGTGAAGGATACCCTCCCGTCACATGGCTCCCCGCCAGAACCCATGGGATAGAAATCCCAACAAAAAATAGTTTGTCAAATCTTTTTAAAACAAAAACAACATCTAACTAAGAGCAGCATTGCCAGCAAGTCCTTGACCGCGGACTTAGCTATTCGAATAGATTTTCACTCTACAGAGGTGTACAGCTTTACCCACATGACATGATTTCTCCAGTTTGTTTGGCATTCGTCAATGCCACCTCACACTTCCTTTGGTGAGAGGTCTAGAGCTCATGACAAGGCATTTAGAATGCATTGTTCCACCGCAGTCCCCTATCGCTAAGGTTTCGCCCCCTGTGGATAGAAACCCACAGAGTTCATGGCCCCCTCTTGCGCTAGTGGGAATGCATGTACGTAGGTCATGAAGGACCACCCAACTCAACCATATGGACAACTACAGTGGAACTTTGCAAATTAATTAGTCAGGTCCTGCCCATATAGGACATGTGGTTGCACAGTGAGGCATGACAAAATACACTCAAAGATCGGTCCTTAATTGACTAGGATGATTGCCACAGAACCCTTGAGCCTCAACTCTACCCAAGTTGAGCTCGTGCATGGACATGCACCAACCAAGCAACCCATTTGCCCTAGTCTAAACCAATTTTCCATTTGTTTGCTTTTTTATAAACCTTTTTACAAAACTCCATGACAACCCAATGTCATGGATCAAAACATTTGATACATTGTTCTTTGGCAGTGAAATCTCCCAAAACAAGAATCGATCTAGGCTTGGCTAAGCATCAAGTTTTGCAATATCTCTAGTCCATACTATTGTATCTACTAGGTTTTCATCTAGGGTATCAAGGGTGACAGGACAATAGCAAGTTTGGCTGTACAAAAGATTGCAGGAATATCTAAGAGCTTAAAAATAGGGATTAAATTATTTGAATCCAAATATGCATGCAATATTTAGTTGAAACCAACATAATAAACTTAAATTACTAGGTTCAACATGATCAAGGGCATGACTTGCCATGCTCACTGACTTGAGAGTCTCCCTCTTCAGTGCACTCAAATTCCTTGGAGTCTTCACAATCTACACGGGGAAAAAGCAAACTCAAACAATGACCACATAAAGAACCCAAAGAGCTCCAAAAGAACCTCAAAACTCAATCCAACAAAAGAACACTACACTTAAAAACATGTTCTTTGAGAGAAGTCCCAACTCACAGGGAGGTGGTCCAACGAGGGTGGTCTTTGCAAAAGAGTCCAAAAGGGTGGTCCTTGCGAAGAACCAAAGAGGTGGTCTTTGCAAAGACCGAAGGAGTGACCTTGGCGCAGGGACCAGGGAGGTAGTCCTGCACGAAGACTACATAGGTCCCGAAAAAGGTATTGAGGAGGTGGTATTGAGGAAGATGAAACGGCTTCAACTGTGGTTGTATGAATCAAGAAAAGAAAAACAAAGCACCAATGCTCACCAAAGGATGGAGGAAGGAGGGGAGGTCGTGGGATGGCCGTGGCGGTTGAGGCCGGTGCAACCGCCCCGGTGGAACCTTCAACGGCGAGGACGCATCGCTGGGGGTCCCTGGCGAAGTTCTTGGTAACAAGGTCTCATCACAGAGCAACTAAGCAAAATCCAAAACGCTAAGTATGGAAAAAGGTGATGAGGCAGGACCACTCGGGCTAATTATAGCCTAAGTAGGCAAGAAGACACTGGAAACATACGTGTCAAGGGCATGTAGAAAGATAGGTCAAGGGTAGATGATGGATAGGATAGGGTACGACCAAGCTTAGTGAAAAGATAATAAAATAATGTTTGCTGTGAAGGAAGGGAGCAAGGGAAGAAATCAAGGTGCCACACAATGTGACCACATTCAGTGTATGAGCCACGTATATGGCTGCATTTAATGCGACGCAATATGCATTAAATACACAAGGTACTTATGTGGTAGAGATGACAAAGAATAACAAAGCTGGCAAGTGGGACCTATCAAACTTGGGGACAGCTTGGTCAAAAGGAAGTGGTCACAGCCAAAGGGAAGGTCATGGCCGGACAAAGGAGGTCGTGACCTATTAGGGAGGTCTTATAAGGAGGTCCAAAGGACTAAGAGGTTCAAGGGACAGGGAGGTCTTGACGGCCAGATCCAAAAAGAGGAGGTCCTAACGGTCAGATCCTCAGAGGGGAGGTCCTGATGGTCAGATCCTCAGAGGGGAGGTCCTAACGGCTAAGATCTCCAAAGGGGAGGTCTTAATGGTCAAGATCTAATCAAGGGAGGTCCTGACGGCTAAGATGAAGGACCAAGGAGCTCCTTTGGGACCCGGAGAGGTCCAAAAGAACACAGGAAGGGGCAGAGGGATACAGGGAGATTCAAATGAACACCAGGGAGGTTCAAATGAATATAAAAGGGATTCTAATGAACACAGGAGGTCCAAAGGAACACACGGAGAGTTTAGGTGAACACATGAGGTCTACATGAACAAGAGGGAAGTTCAAGGGGACACAGGGAGGCCCAGATGAACTAAAGGAAGGTTCAAATGGACACATGATGGTCAAAATGAACACGAGAGAGGTCTAGGCACAAAGGAGTGTCCAAGCAAGGGGGAGGTCTGGACATAAAAGAAATGCCCAGGCAGCAAGAAGATTTAAACCTTAAAGAGATTCAAACTAACAAAGAGGTGATCTGGACTAAAGGAAATTCAAACCAAAGATATGAGGGGAGGTCCAGAGGGGTCAAGTAAGGTTTGGTCGAGAAGGAAAGATCTGGACATGGGCAAAGGTCCAACTCAAGGGGAATTTGGACATAAGGGCATGTCCAGACAGAAGGGAGGTCTGGACATAAGGAAATGCCCAAACAAGAGGAAAGGCCTGAACTAGAGAGAAACCAGAGAGGAGGTCTAGAGAGAGGGTCTAGACCCGGGGAGGTCTAAACCACAAAGGAAGGTCTAAACCTCAGGGGAGGTCCGAACCACCAAAAAGAGATTAAGAGAGAGATCCTGACCCAAAGGATGGTCTGGACCAGGAGGGTGGCCTGGACATAGAGGAATTCCAAAAGGCAAAGGAAGGTTCGAGTAGACAAGGAAAGGAGAACAGCTCCAGAGGCCAATCAAGAGGGAAGTCTAGAGAGAAAGGGCTGAGCCAAGGGAAGAGCAGAACAAGCTGAGGTGAGAGATTTCAACACAAGAGCTCTAAGAGCTCCAAAGAACCAAACTTTATGATTAGTTGAAGTTTAGCTTAGTCATTTTAAACACTCCAAATTCTAAAAACTCAGGTTAAGCTTTTGAAACTGTAACAAAACCGAATGGTTCTTTTTATTTTAAAAATTCAGAAAGGCTTAGAGAAACCAGGATGTTATATGCTGCCGCCCAACACCTGCTATAGGGAGTTCAGCAGCACCCACAGGCTATCGCTGAAGTAGATCTACCTATTCTACGTAAGGTTTTGTAACTCTTGTCCTTCTGCTTCAATTGCTTTGTGCAACTTAGTGATGTGTCTCTGTCTTCTTCCAGCCAGAGCGTATGGCAAAGGACGCACCTGAGTACATGGTGAGGAGGCACTTCGAGGCCTACTTACTGTGGCTGTTCGGGCGGGTGATGTTGCTAGTGTCCCACAACACAACATCGATAAGCACATGATTTGGTACGCACGCGCGTTGGTGGACTTGGAGGTGGAGGCGATCCAGCCAAATGCCTGAGGCCCGGCGGTGCGGTGTGCGACACACCACGTCCTGTGCGACGTGACCCACCAGGTTTGGGACAAGTCCATCCTCTTCAGATGCCCGCTGCTTCTTCAGCTGTGGTCCTTCGAGCGTTTCCAGATCAGACGACCACATCTAGACCTAGGAGCCTACGCCATCGCCATGTACGCTGGCGACGATGACGTGGACCCACCGACCATAGGTACGGTGCGGTGTCGTCAACGGGTAATTTTTTTGACCGTTTATTCTTTTTCATAACATAATTCTATTTCTTGTGCTAAGTTTTCGTTGTTCTATTTCACAAGTCATCTTCACTCCGATCACTATGCACACGTCTTGTCGGACTACGTTGCGATATTCAGTTAGTTGATGGATGACTGTGTCATCTAGACACCGTACACTCCCGATAGAGTGTACGCACGTGCATCCCGAGGCCTGTCAAGCCTGTGCACGCGAGACCAAGTGGAGGAGCTTGGTGCATGATGTCTTCATGGAGGAGTACCACGTGCACTGGGTGATGTGCTAGTTTGGTCTGTGACAGGAGGTCCTAGTCCCCTGGGTGCAGCGGTTGCGCCAAACGTCCATGGGCAATTTTGTATTTTATTTCTATCGTACCATTTGCCTTACATACTTATGAAATAATCGTTTTGCCTACCATAGGTACACTAGGAAGGGAGTACCTGCTATGACATCCTGGGTGGACAAGATGCTCCCTTAGATTCAGGGCTGGCTCCACGCCTTGGAAGACGTCGTTCAGGAGGATGCTCCCTACAACCTCAGAACGTACGAGGAGTACATTGAGTGCTACTCCAGTCGGACGAGGGTTCACTACGTCAGGGTCGTGGATGACCCACCATGCAATGAAGCCGTGACGTCCGACACATACCCCACCCAGCTAGACTCTGCATTCCATCGTGTGGCACGTATTGAACGGTTCATACATCTTATTTGCTTTTCGCAAGTTTTTGGTTTCTCTTGTTAATTATGTGTACAAGTCAATCTACAATGGGAGATGCACGAGTTGGTGACCTCCGTGCGTCGTATCACGCTCGGGGAGCGCATCAGTATGACGGCGCAGGAGATTAGAGAGGTCATGGACCAGTTCGTTAAGAAGACAAGGTGAGATATCCAGTAGGCGTCTTACCGTAGGCCGAGGGAGGTGGTGGACCCACCTATGTGTGGATCGGGGGTTAGCCACGGTTCGTCACGCCCCACGGCTCCTCAGTCAGACGTGGCGGGTGGGTCCTCGTGGTACCGTGCTGGGAGTACCTTGGCATAGTTCGCAGGTCAGCATGAAACACTCACGTCTGGTTGTTTATTTCAAACTCCACTAGTTACTAACGGCAATTTTCTCTGATAGGTTGTGTGTTCCTCCCATACATGGGGCAGGAGTATGCAGAGTGGTCCGCTACCTTCGTGCGACGGAGTATGTCTATCTTGTTTGCATGCACAATATACTATTTCATTATTTTTGCCATGTTTAAATGCATAACGTTCTACTCATAGCTCGTACACCCCTTTGGGACGAGCAGTCACGCTCCAAGGACTTCAATTTTAACAAGAGTGACGGTGGCCCTTCGCATGGAGAGAGTAGCCAGGTCTCCGTGTGGGCTTGACAACTCCACGGTGCACTCAGAGCGAGCCAGCTGACGCAACACCTTCTCGTGACACCCCCTTAGATTACTCATGTCGGTAGGGGTGCTTCGGCCGCCTGAGCCTTTGACCTTCTAGTACCAGTGCCCGCAGCTGCCTTGAACGAGGCCGGGAGCCACATATGGGGTATGCCCCAAGAGGGCCCGCGAGTAGATATTTGTTCTTGTAAATATCAGTCATGTCATGTAAATATAAATTTATGTACAGCTTACATTATGCTAGTCTAGTGTTTCGGTATTGTTTGTTCTTGTGTGTATAGGTAACCATGTGAGAGAGTCAGCATCGCGACACCCCACACAACCCTACTTCTAGTCTTTACACTCTACTCTTGCAAAGTGAGATGACTGCACACTGCGATGCTACCGTTTCAGACCGCACTCTGACACGCCACCTTTTCAGACCGCACCTGGTCACGCCACACACTACCACTTTTGCTGACCAAGATGACAACACACTGCGACGCTACCTTTTTAGGCCGAAAAGACCACACCCCGCCACACCACATTTTTAGACCGAAAAGATCGCACCCTGTCATGCCACACGCTGCCACTTTTGTAGACCAAGATGACAACACACTGTGATGCTACCTTTTCAGAACGAAAAGATCACACCATGCCACGCCACCTTATCAGATAGAAAAGAACGCTCCATGACATGCCACACACTGCCACTTTTGTAGACCAAGATAACAATACACTGCAACGCTACCTTTTCAGACCGAAAAGACCACACTCTGCCACACCACCCTTTTAAACCGAAAAGACCCCTTATAAAAGGAAAAGAAGAAAATTGGAGAAGAAGAGAGCTGGAGGAGAACACTACACCACCACACCTAATATTTCACCAAAGCTTGGTTCACACAACAGAGAAGAAGGAGACGTTGGACTCGACAACGAACTTTTACGCGAAGATGCTGCAGAAGCGCAAGTGGCTTGCCGAGTGGGCTAAACCCTACCCGGATCGTTCTATGAAGGATGCACCAGTACCATTGGAGTTCCCACTCCCAGAATGTGTGTGTGAAGAACCGGCTAAGATCATCTAGTCTACACACCCGGCGATGGCGGTCTGAGCGTACTACACATGCGGGAACGTCCTCGTAAGCAAATCTTACACACACATAGATTTTTCACACCTTACGTTCCATTCAAAAAAAATCCCTAACTACATCTATGTATAATGGTAGCCAGAGATGCGATACAACTTCTTTCAATGGATCGATGGCCTGGACATGTACGATAGGGCGTGCATCGAGTAGAAGTACATGTTGATGTAGGCGATGAGAGCCGAGACCTTCAAACGTTAGAACCTTACGTACCTGATCCTACTGAAAAGGCACCAGAGGAGCCCAGGAAAGTAGGGTGGTGGTGGTGGACCCTCGATCAAGAAGCTGACTATGACCTGGTAGAGCACGCGACGCACAAGGGGATGCTTCTTGCTAGTAGAGCGATGACCGTCCTAGCGCTCCTCGTTGTCCGGGCGTAGTCCAGATCAAAGAGGTAAGTTATGTTCAGTTTGCATCCTGATTATTAATTTGACCATACACTATGCAATCCTAACATCATTTATTCGTCCAGCCCGTATCACAGAATATGTCTGACTTCGAGACTGGCCACCGCCGCGGGTAATCCAAAGACAAAGGGAAGGGACTGATGGGTTGCCAGGACTAATCGATTTAATTTCAATCAACCTTTTTTCATATTCAAAAAGGTGTGCATGTATCGTAGGTGTATTTCGGTTTGTTGATTTGTGCATGTTGGCATTTCTAATGTACGTAACCAAACCCAGCGTGCCATGTAATTCACAACTAAATTATGTTGTCTTTCAAACTTAAATCTTTTTTCCTAAATATTTCGACTATTAAATATTATGTAATCATTTCCCAAATGAATCGGTTCCACGGACAATACAATCAGAACAACAAAGCACATGGCAACCCTAAACCCAAATATTTTTTTTATTTCGCTCCGAAGGGGGGGGGATGTTTCTGTTATTGCACCGCCGAACTCGTGTTCTAAATTGCGTCATCGATCTCGCATTCTCTACTTCATATTTCATTATCTTTTCAATTTCGGATTCCGAACTATGCAGGCATTTCATGGTATTATCAAAAAACTTTGTGAAATGCACTAAATCTTTAGGCTGAATTCTCTACACATAAATTTTAAAAAAATTAAATATAGGACCATGCTGTCATTCCTATTGACGACAGTATCCTTGTCGCCAATTGAACTGGCGAAATTGTCATGTCGTCAGTTCAATTGGCGACAGGAAACTCTCTGCACTATTCTATTTGGCGACATGGATATTGTCGCCAATTGGAATGGTGACAGGAGAATTTTGACATTCCAAATGGCAATACTGATATATTTTTTCTAAAAAAATCGACTATTTTTTGTAATTATCTTTTAAATTAATAATATTTTTTTTAAAATCTCCCCACACACACGAGTGCATACTTTTGACAACTCATGTTTTCGAGTCTACCAAATCAACAACGGCGATGCTTATGGATATCTTCTGATCAATCGATGAGTATACCTTGGACGTAAGGCACGACGAGTAGACTAGTGGTATACGGTACTACTAGTAGTCTCTTTGGTTACATGCATGACAGATAGAGCGAAAATGTAGAGTGCGAGAAATTAGAATACAGTCAAAAGAAAATCTACGATGTCCTAAAACATGGACTTTTCTATCTGCACGCTGCTACATATGATTGCTCAACTTAGTTACTATCAATCAAGTGGTAGTCAGCGCTTCCTGTAATCTATATATACATGAAGGACTCTCTAGCCTGCTGAAAAGTGCCTGCTGAAAGTAAAAGATCGACATATTATAGAAGATAATTAACCTTGATTGAACCAATCTTAAATATTAATTGGTACAATTGTTTACACATGTTGGTAGCTGGTAGTTGTGGTTTCTTTGTTCCCATGATAAGCCCACCATCCGCACTTGCCATGTAGGAAAATGTCATCTACGCAGATTAATTGATTTTTTGAGAAAGCTTTCTAGCCATATCGACGCTACTCATAATATAAATTCGTCAACAGTTTATACAATCGAAAAGTTTACGTCTGATGGAGAATATTTTTTAAGCTAGAAACTGATCTTCACTCTACGTGCCCCTCCAATCTTCCTCAAAGTCAACATGTCTCCCATACACTCCAATCCCACTAATGGGCGTGGCACATGTAAGCATACTTTCCCATGCATATCAGTGCATCCATTTTATCTAAAGGGGTTGTCTAGGCATTAATTAGTTGCCTGATTTTTTCATTAAAAAAGTCTGTTTTCAATGGTTAAGATTGCTCCAAGATTTGTGCAACCATCCAACCCTAAAACAATCTTATCCTTTTCCTCTCCCTTTCCAGTTCCAGTTCCACTTCGACCGCCACCACCTCCCTCTCCAGCGAGGCTCCTTCTTAACTAGCCCATCAAAGGCTAAATATCACCGCCACTGCCTCCTTCCCATCCTCCTACAACACCAATATGCAAACACCCTACCTCCATTGCACCAACGGCCTCTCAATCTACGCCAACATCGCGGCCTTGGTCACCACAAACCCTCGTAGTGTCGTCGTTGGCACATCTTTTATTGTGTGCCACCGCCTCCTCTTCAATTGCCCCCTCTACCTTTGTGTGGCCACCACCCATTTGTCATCGTCGTCAATCCGCCACCTTTGTGTAACTAATAGTCACAGTATTGATGTTCTCATGATAAGCCCACCATTTGCACTTGTCATGTTGGAAAATTTCCATCTTCGTCGTTTAATTGATTATTTGTGAACGCTTTCCAGTCATATTGACGTTGCTCATAATACAAAGTCATCAACAGTTTAGTTGGTTGACAAGTGTTACGTCTGATGGAGAATACTTTTTTTTAATGTAGATGGAGGATATAATTCAAAGTATACGTACGTCCGATACTCTGATCCCACCAATTCAGGGTGTGGCACATGTAAGCATACGTTTCCCATGCATATATCAACACATCCATTTTCTCTAAGGGGTTGTCTATTGCATAGTTGCCTAAAATTTTCTTAAGTTTTGGTTAATTTGTCCGGCCATTGGATCTAGATCCAACCATCCCTATCCCCTCCCCTATTTCATATAAACCACACACCCACCCACCCACCTAGCCCTAATCCCCACACACCCACCCACCTAACCCTAATCCCCACCCACCCTCACCCGCCTCCGCCCCTCCCCCAGGCCTGCTGGCCATCACCTCGGCTTCGATAGCGCCCACCTCTTTCTCTTCTCTGCCTTCTCCACCTCCTTTGGCGTTCCTTGTCGTCACCTTCAGCACAGCCCCTTGATATAGCAAAAAAGGGGGGCATTTGGTGTCCAACTCAATTGGAGGCGGCCACTGGCTTCGTAGGATTATGATGCACGATGCCTACAATCAGTGGCATCACTGGAGCACTTGGCCTCACTGGAGATGAAGAATAAGGTGGCGACACATGAATCTCCACATCGATCCAAGGGTTTGCAAAATCACTTTAAACTTAAGGAAATTTTAGGTGATAGTGCATTAGCAAATCTGTTTATCTAAAGGGGTTGTCTAGCCATTAATTAAGAATTAATTAGTGCCTGATTTCCTAAAAAAACAATCTTTTCAATGGTTAAGATTGCTCCAAGATTCGCACAACCATCAAACCCTAAAACAATCTTCACATCTCCCTTTCCACTTCCACTTCGACTGCCGCCACCTCCCCCCTCCAACGAGGCTCCTTTTTAACTAGGATAATCCTTGGAAGCATACGTCCAACGGGAATAAAAAAATTCGGACGCTTGCTCCTAACGTCACTCGTCCTATAGCCTTCCCACGACCGCACCCATGCATGCTCCAATCTAGTCTTGCGTCACGGTACGGTGGGCGAGTGTGTGTGTGCAAGATCCAAAGTATTACCCTTACAATTGTTGTGCGAACCCAATTACTAGTACAAAGTAGTCTTTTCCTTTGCACAAAACAAAATTAGGCTATCTATTCAAGACCCGTTTTCGGACATCAAATGCATGCTCATTCGCTAGCAAAGATGTACGCTGACACTTCCGTATGCTTAGGATGCAATTAATTAGCTAGTATTCACAAACAAAGCAGAACTAAGTCACGTATATAGATAAGGTTAGAACGACTGGCTCGCGTAAAAAATACTTTTAGCTAAACGTGTATTTGAATAATACGCTTTTAATGCCATAAGAATGTACAACACTTACAAAACTTTGATTGGACTTTCTCGAGATGTATTCTGACTACATGTTTTTTGACAAATATAATGGCACAAATCTCAAGGCTAATCTACTGATGGGCAGTAAAATTGACTTATAACTAGGAAAAAAATGTTGCAACCTTATCCTAGGATGTTGCAACCGTTGTCCGGGGATGTTGCAACCGTTGTCCGGTGGTGTTGCAACTATTTTCCTAGGATGTTGCAACTGTTGTTCGGGGATGTTACAATGTTGTCTAGGGATGTTGCAACCATTGTTCGATAATGTTACAACCATTATCCGGGGATGTTGCAACCATTGTCCTAGGATGTTGCAACCGTTGTTAGGTGATGTTGCAACTATTTTCCTAGGATGTTGCAACCGTTGTTCGGGGATGTTGCAACCGTTGTCCGGGGATGTTGCAACTGTTGTCCGGGGATGTTGCAACCATTGTCCTAGCATGTTGCAACCGTTGTCCGGAGATGTTGCAACCATTGTCCTAGGATGTTGCAACCGTTGTCCGGAGATGTTGCAACCGTTGCTCGGAGATAAACCAATGGTTTAATTTCTCTCTCTAATTAAGGAGCCTTTGACTAGCTACCCTCTCCGTGATGGAAGACGATACGTGTCGGCATATGTCCTATAAAACATTTTGTCAGCAAATTGATTTGAGCATCACCGGCCATTACTCGTATCAACAAAAAAAAAATCAAATGATGATTGAGTGACGCGACTAAAACACCCGGCCTTACAAGCCACACAAACCATTATCGTAGTCGCAAACGCTTGTGCATTAGTTAGCTGGGCTAATCTACTGGGGGCGTACGGCAGAAATGTTTTAATCGGACGTCCGACTGGAAGTTGCGCCCTTTTAACTAGCCCACCAAAGGCTTTTACATCACCGTTGTCGCCTACTTCCCATCCTTCTACATTGTTGATATGTTGTCATTGTGCCTCCACTACACCTACCGCCTCTCAATCTCCACCGGCATCTCCACCTTGGCCACCATAGACCCACACAGTCTCTTCGTTGACACGTCTTCCGTTGTGTGCCACTGCCTCGTCTTCAATTGCCCCCTCCACCAGTGGCGGAGACAACGCCTCTAGCTCGGCAATCGCCTGCTTTCTTGGCTCGCTTAGGCGTGGTCGCTAGGCCGTAGTTGGCGGATGGGTTGTCGGGTCTTTGGATTGCCAGGCTTTCTTATTCCCAGCCCTAACAGCCAATTGCCAACCCTAACTCAGATGAGCAATGGCGGCGTTCTGCTGCAAAGACAAGAAGAAGACGAGAGGCGCCCGGCGGCCCGGCAGCAGCAAGCACGAAGCGGTGGCGGCGGCGGCGGCGGCTGCTTTGCAGCAGCTAGGTGAGCACCGAGAAATCATCTTCTTCTGTTTTCTTCACATCATTCCCCAATCCTCATTTCCTCCCACTCTATCTCTCCCATTTGCTTCTTCTTTCTTGGTTCTCTGCTCTGCCGAGCTCCCGTGGCGTGACCCGCCACCAGCTCCTCGCTTGCCGCCTCGGCTGTTATTGTCTTGCCACTGGGTCCCTCAAGGCCCGTGGCTCCACCTTGCCGCCTCCGCCATTGCCGTGATCCATCGGCGCTCACCGCGTCTCGACCGCGGTCCCTGCGCGCACGGCGCCCTCGGCTTTATTCGGCCGCTTGCTATGCCCATGTTGATACATGGGGAACAATTGATGTACTGGTAAATAACACAGGTACTGCTAGATGGAATTTTACCTTGTTGCATTGTTCCAATTTGTTTTACTTTCAAGAGTTGAAATACCAAACTGATATCAGGGATCACGTGGGACACGTTATTGATGAGAATGAAGAAATCACAGTGGCAAGATGTAATTGACCTGAAATCCTGAATCTTACAGGTGTGTTCCTTTGTACGCAGGTACTTCTTTTCTCGATTCTCCCATTTTGCTACTTCAATTATGCTATGTTATCCATCTTACTGCAACATGTTCTTTTCAGTCTGCCACAAAAGTAATGATGAAGAAGAAAAAGGTATGAAATATTTTTCTTCATCAGATTGATCTTCGATGATTGATTTATATTGTTTGCATATTTTTTCACAATGTGTACTAACCCCTCATTTTAATACCACCATGCAGGGAAGAATTATCAACGTAGCATCAATTGTTGGTCTTTTACTGGTAATGTTGGCCAAGCTGATTACAGTGTTGCCAAGGCTGGGGTTATTGGGTTCACAAAAAGCAGTTGCTGTGAATACGCAGCGAAATATTAATGTGAGCATATAATTCTATTTATTAGTTCAAAACTATTAGGTATTCACCAAATTGTCAAACGCGTTTTGGATATTTCTATTCAGTGAATGCTATTGCTCTCGGGTTTATTGCATCGATATGACCACGAACTTGGAGAAGAGCTTGAGAAGAAAATTCGACAACCTGTTCCTATAGGTATGCATTTACTTGTGCATTGGCATCATGAACTGTAATAAAAAAAATCAAGAGGAGTAATCAAGTATGTTTTGTAGTGTCTAATTTAGTTACAGCCAATATTTATGCTTAGGTTACTTTGACCTGTTAGATCAATCTTATATCTAGTGACTAGGTGAGAATCTATATAAGGAGGCATACGTTATTCACGAGTGAAGTAATAATGAAGTAAAGCATTCCCTCTAAAGTCTCCTTCTCTCATCTCCCTATTGATCTATCGCCTAACTCTGATTCTACCAATGATCTAAAGATCATTACACGCACCCAGGGGCGGAGCCAGTGGCCCTCCAGCCCGGGCACTTGTCCGGCCTTTGCTCAGTGCCTTCTTCGGGTTCCAACGTGATAACGCGCGCAACCAGCGGGAGCACCTGGTGCTCCTCCTGGCCAACGCGCAGATGCGGCTCTCCTCCGCCGACTTCTCCAACGCGCTCAAGCCCCGCATCGCGCTCCCTCCGCAAGAAGCTCCTCCGCAACTACACCTCGTGGTGCGGCTTCCTCGGCCGCCCCAACGTGTACATTCCTGACGCCGACCCGCGCGCCGATCTGCTCTTTGCGGCCTACGGTGGTTGGGACTTGGGAGACGAGCGAGTGGCCGTGGACTCGTGACGTGACCGTAGCCGTGGGCTTGCCCAGGCTTCGAAAAATTTCTGGCTCCGCCACTACCCTCCACCTTTGTGTGGCCACAGCCCATTCGTCAATGTCAATCCACCACCTCCCATCGTTGGATCTATTGCTCGCTGTAACAAACATCCTTGTCGCCTTGCATGGCACCTTGTTGTCCTCGTTGATCCCCGGCAACGCCGCCGTACTGCCAGTCATAGGGTCCTGCCTTGCTACACTGGTCCGCTACCACTCACCTTGATTCGATGGTTGGTGGCTTAGGTGGGTGAACTTCAAAACCCCATCTGGAGCACAAATCAAAAGGTATGATATCATAGCACAATTTTCTTTTCTTCTTTGTGGAATAAACAAGCGAGTGATTTTTTCTTGCAAATCCCTTCCTTTAGTTTGTATGTGCACAGATTTTCGTAGATACTCCCTCCGTTCTTAAATACATGATGTTTGATCAAGCGTGCAGTCAAACTTATCTAACTTTAACTAATAATATATGAAAAACTATTTAGATTGATCATGAGTGAATAGTATCATTAGATTTGTGATAATAAATATTTTCATAATATAATAATTTTGTAATTTTTTACTAACAAAATTATATAAAAAGTAATGGTCAAAGTTATATAAGTTTGACTGTACATTTGATCAAACGTCATGTATTTAAGAACGGAGGGAGTAGAATGTATTGATGAATTAATCATATTCTCTAGGTAATACATCATCCCTGTGATTGAATCATGGTTTCGATGCCACCTAACCTCCCAAGTCCGACAAAGATAGGATGAAACATATTATTTTGTGTATTGTATTAGTATCGAATGGACAACACCAACAACTAAAGCAGAGCCGGCTTAAGAATGATTTATTTATCTGGTATAGATGCAAGATGCATTCCCTAGATTGGATTAATAACAGTTCCCTTCCTACCAGAAACGAGAAAGAATGTACTACTATCTACGTAAGCAAATTGCCAATATATTGTTTTCTGCTACCTAGCTAGCTATAGCTCCTCTTGCGAATAATCTACTGCTACTCTGTTAGGGCATGTACATGTTACAGACAGCTGCTGTCTGTAGTAACTCTCGATGTTACCTATAGACAGTATTACAAATAGCTCATATAATGAGTTGCGATGATACAGTCGGATACAGGATTGTAGATAACATACAATCTTTTAATGATTTCCTTGGTTCTAGTGATACAGTCGGCTACAGGATTGTAGACAATATATTTCTCTCTTTTTATTCTCTCTCATCCATATCAGTTTAAATCTTATATAGCAGAAGCTATAAACAACTGGTATAAACCCATCGTATATGACCTTAGTCGTTGTCAGATTTGATCGGGAGGTAATAGTAGTATCCAATTTTCAAACATTTGCAAATAAATGCTAGCTAGTGCTTTTCGAGAGTGTCATGTACACACGCACATCTGTACATGCTAGGATAGTACCTTTGCAGTGATTTGTTTACTTGTTCCTGTGATGAGCATGTTGGAGGCAGCTGTGAGAAGACTGTTATTCATACTATAGCCTCGTGACAGGGAGCTGGTATAAATTACACGTTGCTCATTTTTTACGGTCCATGGTTTGTCCTTTGCGTGCAAAATCGACAGCCGTATAGTTCCAGTTTTCGGCGTACCCTCGTCGCGATCTGAATTTTTTTATTTAATCTTTATTTAATTATATTTTAAAGTTAACCTCACGTGAACTTTATTTCTAATTCTGACCCCTTTGATCACGCCACCTCCTATAGCGCGGCAAACTCATTTTGTCACGCCACCCATAACAGCGTGGCCAAAGCTGACATACAAGCCCTCGTGCCAGCGTGGAGGGCTTACGTGTCAATAGTCACGCCAACACGCATGCTGTGACAATGGCCTTTGGCACGCCAACACGCGTGGCGTGACAGTGGCGCCTTAAAGCTTTGGACCTAGGCACCTCTTTATTTCTCCCCATCGCCCCCAAGTCCCTTGGGACCTCTAAGCTCCCCATCTTCTCCTGCCGCCGACCATCCTCCATCCCGTTCCTCCCGCCGCCGGCCCCTGCTCCTTGTGTCGGACGTCCTCCCACCGCCGGCCCTCCTCCCACTGCCGGGCCTCGTCCTCCCCCTGACGGCTGCCGTCTCCCCCGCTGGCTCTCCTCCATGCGCCGCCCTCCTCCAGCCGCCGGCCCTCCTCCCTCCGGCGGGCGTGGTCCCCGTTGGTTTCTATTCTTTGGCACAATTTATTGTAAATGCAGGATCTTTTTGTTCAAAAGGATCATTCTAGCAAATTTATTTACCATTAATCTACGGATGCTCTTCATGTCTAAACTCACAAGCTTATGACTCACACAAATTCCCAAAACAACAGACTTTATGCCAGATATCGGACTATAGGAATATGTTCTTTGTTACTTTTTTTCCCTTTAGAATTCTATTGGACAAATTGATTAATCCATGCTTCAGCTCCTCTTTGTTATGGAAGCCATATGTCTAGGAGCAATCCCTATTTGAGTACGGCTTTCCTAGAAATTATGTGCATTTTACATGCTTGTTTCTTGCAAAAATGTAGAACAAAACCTTTGTTGAACTGAAAATCCTTTGTAGTTATGTAATTTCATTTATGAAAAGACGCGTAGATGATTACTTTCTCCGATGCCTTTTCCTTAACAGTGAATTGCACAAATATTAAAGCACTAATCAATGGTGGATTGTGGCTATACTGTTGGATTTTGGAGGGCCAATTTGGTAATTTCTCAATTAGAGAAAAGGAGAAAATGGTTGTGGATATGCAATATCATACTTTAAAATTAACCCCATTGAACTTGTTAAAACAATAGGAAATCTGTTGTTCATACTTTAAAATTAAACCCAGTGAACTTGTTAAAACTTTTAATTTTTCTAGACTTTTAGTTGTTGTTCTTCTTATGTACTTGAATTTATTTATGTGGACTTCTTATGGTTGTATGATTGTAATAGTTTGAATTAAGTTGTTAGCACTTGACACTTACATTATGCTTTGTTACGGTACATTGTCATCTTTGCTTAACGGTTCTTTACAATTCATAATCTTGTTCGATCAATAGCTCTATTCTATGTAAATAGGTCATGTGGGGCAGTGATTTTAGGTCGGACCGATCTGCCCTAAGCCCATCCCTAGTTAGACACACGTACCCGAAATGGTTATTAGGATATAGATGCCTTGTGGCCATGTTATTGGGTGGCATGGAACATTTGTGATGTCCTGACAGCTACATGGCGTGTAGAATTCACAGTGAGTTTCGACATTATCTCTAGAAGTCTGAAACATGATGTTCTGGTTAGAAACAATTGAGCCAATTAAAGAAATCAGATATAGGTTGAAGGCAAAAAAATGTGACTTGTCTCCTTTCTGCATATAAGATTTCCCGAACGAGTGGTTCGTGGCACTCCGAGCATGTAGCTCTGGCGTACCCAGGAGCGAAGTCCTGGGCGTACTCAGGATTGAGCCATGAGCGGTCCTAAACACGTGGTTTGGGCGGTCTCGAGAACGGGATCTCGAGCGTACCTGGGCACGTGTATCCTAGCTAGTGTAGGTCGCACTCAGAGGAAAACTCTGAGCGGTCCCAAACATGTGGTTTGGATGATCTCGAGAATGAGATCTCGAGCGTGACTGAGCACGAGAGACTTAGATAGTGTAGGATTTGGATCTTTTTATATCTCATTGTTTCTTGGTGTTATTCGGCCACTGTGTATGGCCTAACACACCTCAATAAAGCGTTAGTCTCTGCCAGAGAAATATGAGAGTTACAGATCACAATTGCCCCCCAATCAAAAATTAAACAACCCGAAAACTTCATTTAACAAGATGAACTATTCCATGATTATTGTAAACCATCATGCTAGTCTATGTAACTACGACATAGTACTGACACAGTACAAAACTACAATAAAGCTATTATTAACCATTACCTTCAAACTGCTAGCATGTCCACTGAAAACGCAGGTTTTGTTTTGTACAATGTTGATTGTGATATTTTATTGGCTGTAGATGGACAAAGTTGTACGTGTATTTACTGATGGGACGATTAGCCAAACGGGTAGTTCTATCGACTTTGGTGGCATGGAAGCAACCGTTCTTTTGTTTCGCGAATCACCAGACTTTCAAACTCTTGTGACAAGGATTAAGTCGACCTTTGGATGGGATGAGCCGGGGGTCGTTGTCATAATGCAGGGGCGATATGACGTGGGGCTGGGTTCTAAGGTGAGCGCCTTGTTGGTGCGAATATTGTCCGCCAATGATTGGGACATGTACAAGGATATTGTGCTCGCATCTCAGGTCCGGTTGTTGGAGGTGGCGGTGGAGAGGACAATAGTTGTTGAGGATTTGCCAGACAATTTGGATGTGGTGAATGAAAACACGGAGGAACTAGACCCTACTCTCCATCTTTCACGAGGCCCCATAATGGAGGACCAACCTTCTGAAGAGTTCGTTAGCGTCAGTCCTACCAACCATGCCCCCTGTCGGTGGATTTGCCCGTATCTTCCCCACAACGTGTTATTGACCTTGTGACCAGTTTCAATGGCACTGTAATAAACAATGAGCTTGAGGAGGAGTTGTTTCGCGATGGAACAACCCATGTAGTGGAGTCTGACGAAGGATGGAGCTTGATTGAAAACGAGGCTCCCACACCGCTTTTCTCCTCAAAGGAAGGTAGGGTTCTTCGTAGTGTAATGGGTGAGGCCCCGTCGGTGCATGCATTCGATGATGTCAGTATGGCTCATAAGGCGGTTTGTGCTAAAGGGTTGAAGAGCAGGAATGGCATTGCGGACCCGGAGAATGACATAATACGGAAGAACATGTTGTTTCCAACCATAGAGGACATGCAGTTTTGGCTGCAAGAATACTTAGTGCGGCACCATCGTTCATTCATAGTGCAACACTCTGATGTGAATAAAAGGTACACCATGAGGTGCGAAAGGGGGTGCGGGTGGAAGGTATGGGGCCGCAAAACAAAGGATAAGCAATGGAAAATAGCGAATGTGAAGCAGCCTCACTCTTGTGGGACAGCACAAGTGTCCGGGGAGCACCTCCAGGCGACCGCAAATTTTATTGCTAGGCGTATTAGCGCGGTTGTAGCTGTCGAACCTAATGTGACAGTCGCCACCCTCATCGAGGTTATCTTCGAGTTCATTAAGTACCGTGTGAAGTACGGGAAAGCATGGAGGACAAAGTAGAGAGCGATGCAGTTATTGTGGGGTGATTGGAAGGATGCTTATGGTTTGCTTCCTCAAATCTTAACCGCTATGCAGGCCAAGAATCCGGACATGGAGTTTTGTCCTTGGCACGGCAACCGAATGGAACTCAATGGAGGGGTTATGAAACATGTCCTTGGGAGAGTGTATTGGTCATTTGGGCAATGTATAGAGGCCTTCAAACATTGCAGGCATGTCTTATCTGTTGACGTCACATTTCTGACGGGGAAGTACTATGGTGCCTTGATGCTCACCATGGGTATTGATGTGGAGGACCAGCTGATTCTATTAGCATTCGTATTGACAGATGGTGAGACCAATGCAAGCTGCAAATGGTTCCTGGATATAGTTTGTCTACGCCTTGTTGGGCCTGGACAACAGGTTTGCATCGTCTCGGACAGGCAGCGCGGCATTCTGAACGATGTGAAGAGCAGACTTGATGGACATCCAGATGTGCTACATAAGTGGTGCATGCGCCATTTAACTGCCAATTTCTTTAAGCAATGCAGTAGGGAAGATATCACCAAAAAGTTCAAGCTGTTGTACGGATGCTTGGAGAAGAGGGAATTTGAGGTCAAGTTGATGGAGTTGAGGGGACTGACCAACGAACTAGGTAACTTGTGGTTGGACGAGGTCTTGCAGCAGATAGCGAAGTAGGCACAGGATTACGATGAAGATGGCTGTCGGTATGGAATGATGACAACAAACATCTCGGAGGTGTTCAATAATGTTATTAAGGGCATCCGTGCGATGCTAGTATCTGCTATCTTGGAGTACTCATTTCGAAAGACCAACGCGTACTTTGTGGATCGGTGGACCCGAGCAAGGGATGCATACAACGCCGGCCAGCTTTGGGGTGCGACTGCTGCCAAGCACCTTGCTATCGCGGAGGCCGAGTCATGCAATCAGGAGGCAGAGGAATACGATCCCACTTCGCATGTATACGCCGTCAGGGCAGCCGGGAGCACATCGATAGGGGGCGAGCGTTATGGTGGCGGAACCATAGAGTGAACCTGACTGTAGGATATTGTGCTTGCATGGTCCCAACGTTGCTACATGTCCCATGCTCTCACGTCATCACCGCCTGTTGCGTGCGCGGTGTAAGTCACCTTACCTTCATTGCGCTAGAATTCTCGAAGCTAGCCACGATGCGTACTTGGGAGAAGAGATTCGAGCCTTACCTTGATCCCTCAGATGGGCCACCGTACATAGGGGAGTGTAACATCCCAAAGTTATGTTACCAAAATAAAAATAAATAAAGGTATTATTTTATTGGATTTCCTGAAATTTCAAAGAGTTTTATTGCTTTTCTTGAATTTCTGAAGTTTTAAAAGTCAAAATTAAAATTTATTGAAGTCTTTGAAGTTTTATTTGATTTAGATTGAAAAGAAAATTTAATTAATTTATGGAATTTTCTCGAATTTTAAAAGCTTTTCCCTAATTATTTTAAAGCCAAATTAAATTATGTGCAAAAACTATTACCAATTTTAAGTTGGAAACATTTTATTTAAGTCCAAAATAACTCTAGGAATTTCTCTGAATTTTTCTAGAATTTTTGGATTTTATTTGCTATTTTCTAAAGCCTATTTGAATTACTGGAATTATTTAAACTACTAAATCAAAGTAAATCCTCAAACAGTGTTTGGGCCGACTCTCCTCAGCCCAATCCATCTTCTCCATGTGCACACGACCCACACAGCCCGCTCCACCCGCGCGCCCAGGCCTCTCACTCACGCTCTCACTGACACGCGGGGCCCGCGTGTCAGCCTCACCTTTCCTTCCACGCGCTCCACATCAGATCTTGTGGACCGTTGGATCAAAGCTGGACGGTCCGATCAAGATGCGCCTTCGGACGGTCCGAACATCCGAGCCCTTGTGGACCATCCGATTGAAAATGAGCAGCCGATCTTGATGAAGGTTCGGACGGACCGAACGTCCCAACGAGTGTGGACCGCTCGATCTAAATTGGATGGTCAGATCTTGTTTTCGCTTTCAGACGGTCCGAACGTCTCATTCAATGTAGACCGTTCGATCTGAATCTAATGGATTATTTGCACCCGTTACTTTCCTATTCTATTTCTTTCGCTGACGGGTGGGGTCGCTATCTATAGTGCCGTCATCCCCGTCCTTTCTTCCTCCTCGCGCCGCCGCCATTGTCGTCCTCACCGAAGCTCATAACTTCGCCCGTTACTTCCCCTTTTCACACGCATTTGATGCCATTGATACCCACGTTCATGGACACACTCAAGGCACCTGTTTCTTCCTCCTTAAACCCTCTTTATTCCTTCTTTACCATGCCGCCGCGCCGGCATGAAACGGCCACGCACGTCCCCACCGCCTCAGTGACCCCCAAGCCCTATGAAAGGGAGCACCGGGACCGCCTCCCTCCACACACCTTAATGCCATCACTCCTCGCCATCCTCTCGCTCTCTAGCGCTCTAATTTTGAGCTTCACCGCCGGCGACCAACGGAGCTTCAACCGCCGAATTCACCACCGTCAAGCCCTCTCCGGCCTCATCGTCCACGCCTTCGTCATCGCCGCACCTCCGCGAAGCCAGTGCACGCACTCACACGATTCGAGGACCGCCAGCGCAAGTACTTCACCGGAGCCCTAAAACCACCGCCGCCAAATCTCATCGCCGACGACCAAATCACATCGCCCCTTTGCTCCAAGGTACCGCACCAGAATGCTCATCACTCCCTCTCTCTTTTGCGATCATTCACGCGTCTTGCCGTGGCGTAGAACGCCGGCGAGCTCGTCGCAGCATCGCCATCGGTTTCGGGATTACGTGGCTAGTCCACGTCGGTGCCACCGCGATGCCACCTCAGCTCCAGATCTGACGTAGCGCCTACGTGGCGCCACATCAACCTCAGTGCCCGCAACAGCCCTCACCCCGTTTACTATTGCGTGCACTAGGTTCACCATGAACCTTTGACCAAGTGTGGACCCGGTCCATTGACCATCGGGCCCACCTGTTAGTGACCCATTCAATTTTTTCCTTTGGAAGAATAATTCTATTAATTGTGAAAAATCCTTTTATTCATCATTTTATGTGATTTCCAAACTTCCAAGGGTTCGTTCTCCTTCATACGAACTCCGATTTCGTCGATTCAAATTTCTAAATTCATATGAATTCAAGATCTAGCTAAATAAACCAAAATTATTTAATTTGGAGTTCATTTTAATCTTTATTTGAATTTTTGTTTGAATTTATCTTATTTTCGCATATAGATTTCGACGACTTCGGAGAGTCAGTTTTCGACGTCGTTTGAGAGCAACTAATTGAGCAAGGCAAGTTACATCTTTGATCATATTTGAACCCATTATTTAAAATTATTTAAATTATATTTAAATTATTACTGCAAGCTTATTGATATTCAGTAATTTAAAACCCTGTTTTAAATTTATAGTTATTCCTAATTCCTTTGTACATCTAAATTTTGACATTGAACGGACATACCTTGACACCTTAGATGAAAATCTAGTTTATGCGATAGTATGAACTAGAATATTTTGAGAAAAATTATGCTTAGCGATGCTTAGACCCAAAATTACTCAATTTGGGAACTTTCAGCCAAAAATCAAATATTGTTTAAAAATCTATGGCATTGGTTTGTCATGGAAGATTTTTGCAAATGATTTTGAAAAGCAAAAGTTAAAGTTGGTTTGTACTTGGGCGAAATGGATGGTTGGTGGGTGCAGGTTTATGCACGGCTCAACCTGGTTAGGGTTAAGGCCTAGGGTTTTTATTGGAAGTCGCCCAAGTCAGTTAAGGACCGGCCTGAGAGCCGTTTTTGCTAAAATCCACCGTACTACCACATGTCTCGAGTGGGCGGGACCTGGCTAACTAATTGCAACGTTTCACCGTGGTTGTGCCATCCGGTTGCGTGGGCGCTTATTGTGACCTGCTTTTATCCCCACCTGGCGCAAGAGGGGGCTTCCAGAGGATGGACAGTCCAATGGAAACGAAATCTTAGCGAGGTAGGACTATGATGGGATGAAGCATTGTGAAGGCCTTAACACGTGCTCTAAACTGCTTACCTAAGGTAGTGAGCGGTGGTATCGACGGATGCCAAACAAACTAGAGAATTCATATCATGTGGGTAAAGCTGTACAACCTCTGTAGAGTGTCAAACTATTTGAATAGCCGTGTCCACGGTCATGGACATGTTTAGCATTTGCCACTCAAAGTTAGACTTTGATTTTACTTTCAAAAGACTTTATCAAATGGTTTATGCAAATGGGAAATTTGGGTAGGAAGCCATGTGATAGGAGGGTATCCTTCACCATTCTTGTGTGAATGTTATCTGACTATAAAGCTTGAGAATTTATAAAATGAATTTTAGTTATAGAATAACTTTTTTGGAACTTAGTACAAGTATTTAAAGAAAACATTGCTTTATGCAAATTTAACCAATAAGCATTCCTTTGTTATACCCATGCATGCATTAACTCTGTTATTGGGTGTAACTTGCGAGCGCGGAAGTTGTGCTCATCCTTACTTCATGCAAATAAATTTCAGAGGAGAAGGACTTCGCTTTCGATGTGGATCTCGACGACTAGGCCGCTACCCCAGTCAATTGCCTGTGGCAGATCAGCTAGACTCCACTACTTCTTCGTCTTCCACTCTGTTTGTTTATTGTTGGCTTGTAAGCCTTTGTTGTAATAAACTCTGTTGATTATTAATAAAGTTATGTGATTTATGGATGTTACCATATCTGTTTACTGTGTGAACAAGCTACTGATCATGGGACTAGTTCAGAAATACACAGAGGATTTGGGGTGTTAATCCCGGGTCCGACAGGGAGGAATACATTCCTGATACAGTAATGATGAACAAGCGACGCGGTCGAAGGAAGAGGAAGAGGTTTCGTAATGACATGGACCTCTCACAGCAAGGCGGTAAGGACATGTACTCTCTAGGGGACTTCAACGACGCGGGCAGCACCAATAGGTGCTCGGAGTGTCACGAGCACGGACACACCAGGGCAAAGCACGTGAGTAGGGATTCCCAGCCGCTCAGGGTCAGGCGGCGGCGCACACGTGTCGCCCCCTGCTTGAGGTATCCAATGCTGTTGTTCCGTAAAAATGGTTGTTCTTTACATATATAGTACTTTCATTTGCATTTCATATATTGTTTTGAACGTCACGTGTATGTACTAAAAATATTTTCCTGTAATGCAGGATGCCACAGCACCCATAGTACACGCGCACCGCATAGCCGATGAGGGCATGGTGAGACTTATTGATATATTTTTCGGTCATCTCTTCCAACTTGTTGACTATGTGCTCATTTCACTCATTCATTT
The DNA here is from genome assembly GCA_036346405.1 of Phyllostachys edulis. Classification (NCBI taxonomy): domain Eukaryota; kingdom Viridiplantae; phylum Streptophyta; class Magnoliopsida; order Poales; family Poaceae; genus Phyllostachys; species Phyllostachys edulis. The sequence continues at coordinate 61,325,708 of CM070561.1, read as the reverse complement.
CCATTTCTCTCATACAGGTACTCTAGACGCTTCGCCCTTGCATCCACACCTCTTTGCATTGGGATGAGCGGTACGAGCTACACGTCCACCAGACCGGTTTACTTGCTTTGGTGCAGACAGTCATCAACGAGCTCCCATGTATGGACGGTACTGCGCTTACCGCACTGGTGGACCGATGGCGCACGGAGACCCACACCTTCCACCTGCCGTCAGGCGAGATGATCATCACGCTCCAGGACGTCGCCATGATTATCGACATCCCCATAGATGGAAATCCAGTAGCTTGGGACATCAACAGTGTGGGTTGGCGAGACCGGGTGGGAGAGTGGCTTGGAGTTCGACTGGAGGACCCGCCTGCTGACTCAAGCGACAACCGGCCATCCGCGGTGCTTGTGTCCTAGCTGCACGCGTACTTCAATGTGTGCCCGCCGAACGCAGATGTGGAGATAGTGGGGCGCTTCGCACGGGCAGGATTTGGTATCTTCTCAGCTCCTTCTTGTTCCTAGACGGTATCGGCAACGATGTCTCCTGGATTTACTTGCCACCTTTAGCAAATTTAGCGACTGCAGGGACCTACAGTTGGGGTCTTGCGACACTGGCATGTCTGTACCGGCATTTGTGCGACGCGTGCCGATCAAGGAGTACGAATGACAACTTGGGTGGATGCGCATACCCCCTACAAGTTTGGATGTGGGAGCGCTTGCCCATGGGTCGGCCCACTCATGCTCCCTTGCAGGTAACCATTTATTTCATTCGTCATAGATGTCGCCTTCCACCAAAAATGCAATTGAAATCTATCTCCTTGCAGGCATGGTCCCTAGTCGACCCTACGTCTGGACCGATGGTAGCCTACCTTTGGAGCTCCATCGTTGCACCTACTAGGCATCCTAGGTCATGGTACATCGTTTATACAAATGAGCTCGATGTCATCACGCAAGACCAGGTACATACCTCATAAGTTAGTTTGCTTGCTGCTGCCTTTGAACAATGATCTCATCACTACCGTCTTATACATCTGGTGCAGGTCACGTGGTTGCCATACACCCGCGACGAGGTCATCGAAATGGAGCTAAACCCGATGTGCGAGCAGGACATCGCCTTGTGGATGACGCTCTCACCGCTGATCTTCTTCCATGCGGTGGAGTACCACTTGCCCCATCGGGTGATGCGGCAGTTTGGGAAGCTTCAGGCCACAACGCCAATGGTGTTCTCGACAGATCTGAATCTTCACGGGTAAGGTTACCTACCACCATTCCTTTGCAGCTTCCGTAGTGATTTTAATGCTAACTATTAGATTCTAGATGCGCAGAATGAACCAAAGGCGAAGGTACCGCCACACCGATTGGGGTGCCTATCACCATGCGTACTTGTTGGAGTAGGAAGACCAGGCCAATCGGTCCAGGGACGCGCCGCTGGTCCATCAGAAGGCTTAGTTCGTTCGCTACCTCTAGTGGCTCCACGGCGTTGCGCGCCTCCAGCTTAGACCGGCTATGACCGATGCGGCCATAGGGGAGGGGCACTCGTCTGATGAGGATATCGTGGACAATTACGATGAGTTCACATGAACGGGCACGTAGTCGGAGAGGCCCCCCCCATCAACGCCTATTACGTGAGTACATTTAATCCCGCTACTATTATGCGAACTCGGGGTGAGCAAACTAATTTACTCCTTTTAATCGCAAGTCATACAGCTAACACGCATAACCAATGAGGCCGGTGAGGCCCTTAGGCTACCCGAGGGTTCGGAGGGGAGCTACCAGGGCTTGAGGGATTTTGCTGAGGTAACATTTAATTCCTTTTGTACTGCAATTTACAACACTTCAATATATTTTTGTTGGTTAACCTTGTAGATGATTCGCCGCCGATGCTGGTGATTGGCCGCAAAAATGAACTGCGCGGCGGTGGCGGAAGAAGTCGTGCAACTTGCCCCGGCTTGGAGTGGCTCCTCGCGTGCTACAACATCGGGAGCGTCGACATCCACTTTGGCCACACAAGACGAGGATGCAGAGGACGACGAGGAGGGCGGCGAGGATGAGGACGGGGGCGACGACAAGGAGGACAACAAGGACGGTGAGGAGGATATCGATGCAATTCTTCTAGATGAGATGGTCCTCGAAGACCTTGTTGGTGCACCGTCCCCCATGTAGCCAACTCAGGCCATGCCTCCGCGCTGTAAACGACGTGATCGCGCGGACATTAGTTTGGTAAATGTCGTGGAGGGCATGCGAGGTCAGCACCCAGCAGCGAGGTTTACACCGGGGTCGGGTGCGCGCTGAAAGCGCAAGTGATGAGATGAATGGGTATATGCATGTTTGTACAGTTCATATTGAATGAAACTTTCTATGGCTATGTTCGAATGAAATGATTGTATGGAATGAAATTTCTGAGTTGATGGATTTTGAATGTTGAATGAAATGAGATGACTGATGGATGATTCTTATTGCATGAATTGTTGTTTGAATGAAATCAATATAACTATTCTTAATGCATGAAATGTTGATTGAATGAAGTCAATTTGGATGATTGCACTCGAGTATCTATTGGTACTGTCACACCTTTAGTAGTGGCGTGACAAGGCAGTCCTGTCACGTCAGGATAAATGGTGTGACAGGACTTAGCACCAGATCGCTGGTCTCTTTTTGCAACGCCTCTGGAATGGCAAGCAATTTGGCATGGCAGTATGGTTTTGCCACGCCTTTAGTAGTGGCGTGACAAGGCAGTCCTGTCACACCAGGATAAATGGTGTGACAGGACTTAGCACCAGATCACTGGCCTTTTTTTCGCAACGTCTCTGGAACGTCAAGCAATTTGGTGTGGTAGTATGTTTGTGCCACGCCGTGAATAGTGGCATGACAAAGCAGTTGTGCCACACTATTTGATATGGTGTGACAAAGCAGACTGATCGACCATGCCTCTGTTGGGACCATCCAAACATCAATTTTGGGTTGATCGGACCGTCCAAAGATTTGCTCGCGGTAACATACAGTCTAAGGCTTTAGGGTTTACTGTTTGAGGTTTTTGGGTTAAGTGTTTTAGGTTATGGGGTTTACGGTTTACGGTAATAGGTTTTGGGGTTGGTTAAGGTTTAGGGTTTTAGGTTTCAGGGTTTAGGTTTAGGATTTAGGGTTTTAGGTTTTATGGTTTAGGGTATAGGTTCAGGTTCAGGTTTAGGAGACACTATTACTGTAATTTATTAATTTTTCTCCTATCCCTTCCTCCTTTTTTCCTAGCACCACGACCACCTCTATATATAGGTTCGATCAATAACTCCATTCTATGTAAATAGGTCATGTGGGGTGGCTCGACAGCTTTATTTTAGGTGTTAGGGTTGGTTTTGGAATAGGATAGGGTTTTAGGGTTTAGGGTTTTAGGTTCAAGTTTACGTTTATGTTTAGGTTAGGGTTTAGGCTTTTAGGCTTTAGGTTTAGGTTTAGGTTAAGGGTTTAGGGTTTTAGGGTTTAGGGTTTAGATTTAGGTTTAGGGTTTACAGCTTAGGTTTAGGGTTTAGGCTTTTCAGATCGACTTCACAACCCTGACCGCCTCGTCAGGTTTTCAGATCGACATGACAATACTATACCTCCTTAGCTTTTTAGACCAAACAGAGACACTACAACACAAAAGCCCTATATAGACGCCTATTTTATGGGTTAAAGACGTTTTCAATCATCTTTATAGCGTCATAGAGTCGTTTTTGTAAAGCGTCTCCCCACGTACCGTGTCAAAGATCGTATAGATGTATTGTTATGCGCGTCTATAGTGATATGAGTCGTTTAGATTGCATCTCTACAAGCTTGGAGACACTTTCATATTTGCATTTCCATATTGTCTCTACTCTCCCTAGTGACGCTTTATTGCGTACCAAGAAACATAGATACGCATTCATAGACGTATTTAGATTGAGCTAGAGACATCCATTTTTATTTTGTTTTGTAGAAATATTTTATTGCTAGTTAAACTACAATGATTCAGATGATATAGTATCACATATTTTCATAAGAAGTTTCAGATCTTTGGTAAAGCCATTTCAAATGTAGAATTACATTGTCGATATATAAAAACCCGAAGAAAAAAATATAGACAAATTGCTATGATTGAATCGAGTTAACAACTGAATCTAGCATCCACATACAAAGGTGTAAACACACCAAAAATTTTTCCTACAAATCCTACATCTGCCGACGACCTTCAGCTTCTCAGACCAAGGTAACATTGCCTTTGTGCTCTGGAGAACAATGATGGAATCTTTCCAGCTCTGGAGGATGCTAGAATTTATAAAGACCTCAATTTTGAATATCAAGTTCCCTTTCTCCATGTCTTCCGTCATTTCAAGGTACTCTGCTGCACATCTTTGCTACAACAACATTGTGGGGACTAAGGCTGACAACCATTCCATAGCAGAATTTTGCGCATATTTCGAACGTTTTTGCTCCCCCAGGAAAGCCATCTATGTGGACCTCATCTGTCCCATCCTTAGTGGCCTTAAGAACTAGCCTTTGAAGCTTGCTGCTCTTGGACAGAAGGGGAAACTGCATATGACAATCAAATCAAACATAAATTGTCAGTCATGTTTGTCAATCAGATATTGCTCTGGATATGAGTTATCACCAGCAAGAGAATAGAAACATCTATAGGCAATACATATTCAAAACATCCACAAGATTCAGACATTGAAGTTTTTTTTTCTTAAAAAAGGAAGATTCAGCATTTATGATTGGACTATTCACATTCAGTCCCACAGTACCAAAAACTTTTTGGAAATGATAAACCTATAACTATGATGTCAAGGTATTCTTTACTTCAGTAGTGTTTTCAGTTGAACGATTGTCACTGAAGCAGTCTGATACTTTTAGCAGAGCTTAAAGAGCTATTTCACACCCTAGTAAACTAACTGCGAAAGGATACTAGCAAGAGATCAAGTACAGAAGTACTCCATGCAGATTGGTATTTTCTTAATTCAGCAGCTTTTCATATAACACAATCCACTTTCATCAAGCAATAAACGGCCCTTGCAACCAAATAAATATGTTATAAGGTCACAATAATTTTTAATAATTGCAAATGAATACTAATTGTGCCAAACATTATTGATATGCCAGTGAAAAAAAATTAAATGTGAAACAGTATCTAGTAGATTGGAAAGAGATAGCCCACTTTTACCACCCGCAGACATGGTTAAAGGTATTGCTGGAATTGCAAGAACCTGAATTAGCAAACATCATATCATTAATATCAAATTATCAATCCAAAGTTCCAACCCTGATGTTAGTATCTATATGGAAAAAGTCTATAGCATACATAGTAGTGGATCAAAGGTGGACCAATTTATGTTAAGAGTTCATAAATAGGGAAATAGACAAAGAAACTCGTGACATCGCTTGAAACTGACTTGCTAGGAAAGAAGCCATAACATCAAAATCGAGATCAAAGGTTGATAATTTCATAATATACCTCCAATCCTGCATAAACAAGTACAAACAAAGCATATCCAGTAGGGCCATAGCCTGTCCATGTAAAGTGATATCACAATTTATCCAAAAATCCAAAGAAGGGCCTTTACTTGAAAAATTCCATAATAATCAAACAAGAAGCTGTGTAGATATGCAAATGGTTAGTTCTGCAGATATGCAAATGATTTCTATTGTACGGCAAGCAGAAACTAGTACCCCATATCATATCTACACCACCTCATACTCAGCAGAATCAAAACTAAAATGTTTTCTTGTTGTTGTTTGTTAACTATATGGGCACACATAACTAAAAAAGATTCAGAAAAACAAAACAAGATTAAGGACAAGAGGACCCTACACACCCAAAGCATAGCAATCTCTCTTTATATCACTTGTTCATGATCTTGTTTCTTCCAGACTTATGTATCCCTAAAACAATGATGGAATCTTTCCAGCATTCACCTTTTAGTTACAGTATGTGTGTGTTGTGCACGTACAGTTTATGTTTGTGTGTAAACCAAGTTCTCGCTGATGTCATCCATCCATTTAAAAGTTTAAATCTCAAATCGTATACTTGCATTTTAGTTTTCCATGATTAGCATATGTAACTTGCTTTTTGACAGTTCTGTGTTCAATATTAAAAATATATCTCATTGTGTATAAATAAATACACCATTTTCAAATTTAAATTACTCTATTTGGTTATGTAAGCATAACTTTTGTTTTCTTAATACGAAAAAAAATACAATTATATAGTCAATCGTCCCTTGAAAGGATTTCAAGAATAGATTAGATCACCCTATTGGCTTGCAAGACAATAGATGTCTACATCCACCTCTATGAGAACTTTGGAATATCAGGATATCATGCATTTTATATAGACGTGTCTCTTATTCATCCTCCAACATGTCATCCCTAAATGGGAAGCTTTGATAACCGCTGCTGCAAAGCATAGTCCATTATAGCCCTACAAGCGAAAGCTACGTAATTTGCTAAACTGGTAACACAATCTTTACTGCTAATTGCACTATCAATATTGCTAAGATTCAATTGTCAAAGAAAATGGGTTGTCCCTAATCGGTATGCTTGTAATCTAGTATTTGTCTTTGAGCTGGCTATCTAGCTTTCAAGCAAGTAAGATAGATGTAGGAAGAAAAGTTGTAATTGGAAAGGCATAATATGATAATGCTTTTTTGATTCATTCATAAAAATGGTGATATCACGAGAATTAACTATGTGAAAAGCCATAAATTCTATCACATTTCTAGTCTTAAAAAAACCCATCAAATTCTTTCACATATTGCCAAGGAAACACGTAGGAGAATTTGCATTGGAATATAAAAAAGTACCACATACAGGAACAGGGGTTCTTCAAGCATGGGTCTTGAAAGGAATATGTTAGGGAACATACCTAGCAACCAAAGATGTCCAAGTTTGTACTCAGAACCCAAAATATTCTGTAAAAACAACACAATGTGAATAGTTAACTTACGACTTCGAGCACATGAAGCACTACAGATTGGCACTCTGCCAGTAAATGGCATGCATGATGCAAAACTCTAAAGCACAAAGAAATTATGTACTAAAAACAACATGATAATCCGATTTGGTTAAAGTTGATGCCATCGATAAGTCACTCATATCTGCATAAACCAAAAGCTAGCATTTATCTTATGCCAGCTAAGCAACCTTTAAACTAAGATCTAACACAAAATGAGTAGTCACAGTGCATAGCAGAATATGACACCCTATGTATCTGTCCATAGAAGTGGATCGAAAGCACATGGTGGTGTTGCTCCCTGAATATATATAATAATGTACCAAAACACAAAGTAAATAATATAAAATAAAATAATGAACTTTGTAGTTCATAGACACATTTTTCATGGTTCATATATACACATAAAACATAGGCATGTCTGTAAAAAAACTGAACATAGCCATACATGTGCTGGAGACCTAGAGTAGATCCAGAGCATGCATTCCCTACTGATACTTGCAAGACACATCACACAACTGAATTACAATATGAAATATTTCCTAGCATTTCCAAATTCTAACACAAAACTGGCATTGTACTTTTAGTTACCTGAATGTGTTCCTAGAAGTATCGACATTAAAAGCATAACTCAGGCCTGCGGGTAATTATTGAGATAAATCAAATTAAAGTTACTATTCATGAAAAAGTGAAGCAAAGCTGTAAGTAAAGATCATTAAGGCAAATAACACCTGGGATCCATCCGGCCTAACACAATGGGCAACTTCCATAGTATTCAGATTTTAGGAATACGTAAGAAGCAAAGCTATGAGTAGTGAGCACCTGGCTAGTCAAGCAAAGGCAATGGCATGGCGAGAACAGTGTTGAGGAGCAGTAGCTCATCTCTTGAAGAAAACTATATTGGCAAATTAGCCATCTAGACATAATGGAAATAGATTAGACATCCACACAAAGCAGAACCAAATTAAGAAGCCACAAGCAAACTAACCTGAGAGACACTAGCCTTCATCCAGAGGTAGGCATCCTAATAGCGGCATCATCGGCGATCCGACGAGGCTGATCGATCGGATCTAGCCATAAAAAAGAAATGCGAAAAAGAGGTGAGAAGAAAGAGGAAAAAAAGAGGTGCAGCAAGGCTAGAGGACGAACCTTTGTAGGGGAATACCAGTCGCAGATATGGCAGCGACGGCGAAGCAACCACGCAGGGGGCGCTGGGCTTTAAGGAGGCGGTGGGGGTGACACTGGGCGGAGTCGCGGAGAGGAGGCGAGGTTCCGGGCGAAGAGGAGGCGAGGCAGTGGGGGGTGGCGTTGGGCAGAGAGGAGGCGGTTGGGGCGGCACTGGGCGGAGTCACGGAGAGGAGGCGAGGCGGTAGGGGGTGGCGCTGGGCAGAGAGGAGGCGGTGGGGGGCAGCACTAGGCGGAGAGGAGAGGATTGCTCGCTCGGGGGAACGGCCGAAGTCTGGGGAGGGGAAGAGACCAAAGTCTGGGAGGTGTTAGGGGGCGGCGACGAGGAGGTGGTGGTGGCGGCGAGGAGATGGTGGAAGAGGCTGTAGGGAGGTGAGAGGACGACAAGATTTGAGTGGAGGGGTGATGCTAACTGCTGAGTTAAGTGGGATTAGTGTTTGCTAAATGGGTTAGGCTCTAAATGTTGGGACGTATTCTAAACGTCTCGAGAAACGTCTTTATGTACTATCTGATTCTAGGTGTAGAGATGCAATAAAAGCATCTAAATAAAAACGTCTCTAGTAGACTATTTTGTTGTAGTGACATGACTCTGCAAAGAAAGACGTGACAACACTCTGCCTCGCCAAATTTTTCGCATCAAAAGACAAAGACTCGCAAAGCAAGACATGACTTTCTTCGCAGCAAGACGTGACCCGATGACTTCTCTCGCAAAGTAAGATGATAACATCTCGCCCTTTTTCGATTGAAAAGACAAAGACTCCTCATAAAGCAAGACATGACTTCTCTCTACAAAGCAGGACGTGACCCGATGACTTCTCTCTGCAAAGTAAGACGTGACAACACTTTGCCTCACTAGCTTTTCAGATCGACATGACAACACTGTGACGACCCACCCTGTGATGCACCATAGGAGGTCCGGGAGGACCCCTTTTTTTTCACTATCAAGGAGCCACCACAAGGAGGAGCGATAGCACCGCATGGTGCAATACCGAGGAGGTTCTACAGACCTCCCAGAGGTCTTGAGGACCTCCCTGGAGGTCTTGGCTCGCCACCGACCTCCCAGAGGTCAAGCAGACCTCCGGAGGTCTTGGTCGCCACCCACTCTGGCTGCGCCTCCGTGTACATCACTAGAGAGGTCCGACAGACCTCCCAAAGAAGTCCCAGAGGACCTCTCGGTGGTCTGTCCTGCAACCGAGCTAGTCCTGTGACAACAGAGCTAGCTCACACAAGAACACAAGCCAATATCACAACCACGAGGTCAACAAAGATGAAGCAGGCAAAAATAAACTTAATATATAACAGGACCTTAAGGTCAAGCTTGTTAACAAGAGGTTTGCCATAGGGGCTTACAAAACCAACGATGACTTACAACTGGCAACAAGGAACTCTAGGGCTCAAACACCAAAACACGCAAAAGCCATCCAACAAGCACCACAGGCTGTCGGGTGGAGGACGCCCTAGGTAGCTTAGTCGTCAAGAACTCCTCCTCTAAGAGGTCTCAGACCGCCTCGCACTTGATCATCCTCATAATCATGGACCGGGGCTTAAGCCATGAGTACTTGGAATGTACTCAAAGAAGTCACAGAGAGCAAAGATGCAATAATAATCATGCAAGGGTTTACCAATTGAGGGTCAGATGGTTAGTTTGCGCAAAGCCGATTTAAACAATAATAATAGTAATGATTGAAAAGCAAAGAAGGTAAAATCATAGTACATAATACTTTTGATGTTTAAAAGGTGGAGTGAGCACCAACTCACACCACAACCAAAATGAAGGAGTTCCGGCCACACCCGTGACTGTGTCCTTACCCAAAACCCACTCCAGAGCACCCACTCCAGAGGTCCAAACCAACCCCCGACCACTACCCGAGCCAACCTTGATCCCTCCGAGCCGCCAAGGTCTCTTCGAGGCAAAGCCAAGGCATCTCGCGGAAGTGTCCAAAGGGCACAAGCTTTTGAAACAGCTACCCCTTGCACCATTTCATCGAAAGCATGTCCATGACCAAGGACTTGGCTATTCGAATAGATTTTACACTCGCAGAGGTGTACAACTTTACCCACAATTCACGATCTCTAGCAGCGGGTTCCGGCCACCCTTGCTCACTTCCTAAGGTGAGCAGCCTAGAGAGCACAAGAAGGCCTTTACCAAGCTTTGAACCGACTGGCCGCCCGCTAAGGTTTCGTAATCCCTCCAAAGGGTCTAGAAACCACAAGCTTATGGGTGCCCCTCTTGCGCCAACTAATCACACGCCAACCACAACAGCCCCAAGCCATCTCATTGCTAATTATTCAGCCCAAACCATTCCCATAAAATGATCTTGTGGTTGCCTTTGTTTGGCCCAGCCGACAGACACAAAGTGAAGTCCTTAATTGTGCTAAGGCAAGACTTCCACAAACCCAAACTGCATAGCACCCACTACTCACTCCCTACCTTCTTGCCTCAAAGAAACCATTTGTACTAACCAATGCGAAAAGACCACCCAGTCTTGGCACAACAGTTTTTAACCAAGTGATCTTACACCACAGTCAACATAGCTTAGGCGTCCTGCCATAGCTGCTCAACAGTGGCACCAACCACACATTTCATAAGTCATTAGTCAAGATTATTAGAGATGAAGCATGATATGACCGAACCACGATTCTAAGCAAGGCTATAAAGACCTACGGCCCCCATGTTGGCAAATAACAAAGAACACCAACTAAATATCCACCCTAAGGCTCACAAGGTGAACATGACAATATGATGGAGACAAGGTATGAAGGAGGCATAACAGCAAGTAGGCAAGTAACTACAGCCCAAACCATTTTCTTATAAACATAGCCATGCATGATAAAGTAAAACCGAAATACATTTGCAAAACCAGTTCAAGATGATCAAAAGGAGGTCTGTGGCTTGCCTTGGTCAAGTAGTGGAGAGCCTTCAAGAGAGAGAGTCGGGTCAAAGATCTCCTCAATCTCGTGATCTACACGCTCGAAGAAAACCAAATAAGCAAAACCACACTAAGCCAAAGAACTTCAAAAGAACCGTAAAGGACTCAAACCAACTCAAACCAAAAGGAAACTAAGAGGCTTAACATGTACCTCAAAGAGTTCCCTGGGAAGGTTTTGTGCAAGGAAGAACCGAGCAGAGGAGGCAAGTGAAGGAAGGAATGAGCAAAAGGTTACAAAGGCTCGCCTCCCTGTGCTATATATAGCCAGAGTTGGTAGTGTGCACCACAAGGAAAACTCAAAGGACATGTAGGCAACGGACAACTAGGGCAGTGGCTTGCCCTAAAAGAATTAAAATAAAGTACTCACATGTGATTGCATTTAATGTGACCCGACACCTATTAAATGCGCATGAGTTCTCGAGGCAAGAGCAATAATTACAAGGTGGTGAGAGGTGGTAAGTGGGGCTACCAAAAGGGTGCACCACTAGTCAAAGAGGTGGCCCCACCGCAAGGGTCATCCCCGCCAAAGACCACTATGAGGTCCTGGGCGAGAAGCCCAAGACACTCAGAGGGGGAGGTCCTGGACAGGAGGTCCAAGGACTCAAGAGGAGGTCCTGGATAAGAGGTCCTCAAAGCTCACAACGAGGAGGTCCTGGCACTCAAATCTGCATAAGGGAGGTCTTAGGGTCAAGATCTCAAAGGGGAGGACCTCAACAGTCCAGATCAAAGGGTGCAGGGGAGGTCCCGACGAGTAGATCTCCAAAAGGAGATCTAACACCAAGATCTCAAAGGGGAGGACCTCAACGGTCCAGATCAAAGGGTGCAGGGAGGTCCCGATTTAACAGAATATTCAAGGTTAGGAGGGTGGTCTTTACAAAAGACCAAAGAAGGAACAAGGAGGTGGTCTTTGCAAAACAACCAGAAGAGGTCCCGAAACAAAGGAAAACGCGAAGAAAGCAAAGCCGCTCGATTGAATCGGCAGCCCAAAAGGATAGGAACGTCGACCATCCAAACGCTACTCGCGATTGAGCCATCGATCAAGATCGAAGGGTGCAAAACAAAGGGCCGTTCGGACCGAGCGTAATGCATCAATCGACTAGGCCGTCTCGATTTGAATCGGACGGCTAGGAGAGAAAGGGACGTTCGACCAAGCTAACGTGTTCTTAGGATCGGGCCATCCTAACAAAGACGGACGGTCCTAAGGTAATGAGGGCAAAGCCTTAAGCGACATGTACCACAAGAATCAAAGATGGGTCCAAGCGCTAAGGAGGTCTTGGACCTAAGGAGGTCTGAACCTTGATCCAACTAAGGAAGGACCGGATGGCTAAGATCTCCAGAGAGGAGGTCCTAATGGCCAGATCCTAACAAGGGGAGGTCTGAGCGGCTAGATCTCAACAGGGGGAGGTCTGAGCGGCTAGATCTCAACAAGGGGAGGTCTCGAGTGGCTAGATCTCAAAGAAGGGAGGTCTCGAGCGGCTAGATCTCAAGAAGGGGAGGTCTCGAGCGGCTAGATCTCAGAAGGGAGGTCTGAGCGGCTAGATCTCAACAAGGGGGAGGTCTGAGCGGCTAGATCTCAACAAGGGGAGGTCTGAGCGGCTAGATCTCAACAAGGGGAGGTCTTAGAGGACGCTGAGGAGGTCCACAGGACAAGGGAAGGTCCAAGGGGACCAGGGGAGGTCTATTTGAACGCTAGGAAGGTCCAAATAGATCAGAGGAGGTCTCAGGAGGGCACTGGGAGGTCTAGAGAAACTCTAGAGCGCCCAAGAGAACCTGTGAGTTCCTAGAGAGCGTGGAGAGGTCCACAGGGAGGTCCAAAGAAACAAAACCAAGCGTGGCTTGGAGGGCCCAAAGAGGTTTTGAAACACAAACCCGAGCTGGGTCCTTAACAGAAAGAAAAGAAAACCCCAAGCAAGGGAGAGGTTCGAACAGAGGAGAGATAAGAGAGAGACCTAGATCTCAAAGAGATTCAAACCAACAAAGGAAGTTAAGAGAGAAGAGACAAACCAGGGGCACACAGAGAGGCTTCGGAGAACCAACAAATTCCAAGGGCAAAGAAAGACACCACAGAGAGCCACAACCAAAGAAGGAACACCCACAATGAGCTTAGTTAAGGTTGATTAATTCCAGCTTGAACTCTCCAGATTTCAAAATCTCAAAGTTGCTTTGGATTCTCAATAAAGCCAAATGGTTACTTTTATTTTGAAAACTTGGTAAGAACTTTAAGGAAAACGGGACGTTACAAACACTCTACCTCCTCAGCTTTTTAGACTGAAAAGACATGACTCTGCATGAAATTAACCACACCATACCCACCGTGTGGCTTATAAAAGAAGGTGGAAGATATTTGGGAGAGAACACTACACAACCAAACCCAGCACTACACCAAAGCTTGCTTCACTATGTCGGGATGGACAAGATGCAGAAGAAGTAATGGGACGAGATCCGCGAACAAGCAAGGGCTGCTGGGAGGCGGGACGACCAAGTAAGGGCTGCTACGGCTCGGGTTCGGCAAGAGGAGCTTGCCAAGATGGCGGCTCTCTGCAATGACACCCCCCGTAGCGGCAACCCTTACCAGAACGTTCCAACCGAGCGTTCGCCGCAACACCCGCCAGAGGGGGAGACGTCGCTCCTCTATTGGTGCAGGGCCCAATGCAAGTTCTTCAAATCCAAGCAATGGCTAAGCCTGAGCATGCGTTACTGGGGTTGCGCGAACTACTCCTGTGACTATCCCGACCGCCGTTGGGATACGAGTAGCTATTGACAGCCGGTAAGGACCAGTTATAGTGTGTTCCCCTACTATTTCTCTTTCAAAGTATGCACTAACAACCTCTCCCATCTACCCGTAGTCTCTGGATCCGCTATATGGCAACCACAAGTGGATCAACCAGGAGATCGACCCACATGACCAGTGGACTCTCGACTACAAGGAGTGGGATATCAAAAGGGCCCGCGAGATCCGGGAGGAGGAGCGCTGCAACGACGAGCACAACGAGCATATCCATCGAGAGGAGAAAGCTCATCTCGAGGCGTGTAGGTGCAGGGAGCACGAGGCTCGCGAGAGGGAGTGCGAGAAAAAAAGGAAAATGGCGGCCAAGGCCAAATAGGCTAGAGAGGAGTTCAACGCCGAGCTCGCAAGGAAGGGAAAATAGCCCCGGTCCACGTAGTAGGTCGGGCCATTTTGTACTAGTCCCCTGAAGGTCGAATTTATTTTCATTCCAAAAAGGCGCATATGTACCATAAGAGTACTTCGGTTTGTTGCATCATGCATGATGTTGTTTCTTATGCACGTAACCAAACCCTGTGCGCCGTGTTATCCCCAGCTTTATTATAAAGTCTATATTAATTCGTAACTTCAAATCTCATCGTCTTTTCACATTCAATTCTTCGCGTAGCAAGGCATCCAACAACATGAAAAAAAAACGAGTTCTGGAAGTGTGCACGAAATGGTCTACGACCACAAAGTGATGAAGGGTACCACCTATCATTCCAGTAGGATGTCTACACATCTTTCATCAGTGGTACTGTTTACCATATGTCCATACTTGTGCCTCATGTTGTACCACATAGTCCACATATTAGTCATTTTTTCCAGGATGCAATATGTATCACTTCTGGGACACGGCCTAGAAATATTGTGTGGGTGTTTATGACAGATATATACGCTGAAGTGTCAAACGTTATCAATCCACAAAAATATTATCGGTCCATATATGTATTTATTCTCAGTTAAAAGGATGGTGTTATATTTGGTTCACACATAGATTCTCTATTTTTAAGTCGAGATGTGACTGAAGACTGCGGCTTCGAGAACTTAGGCTTGAATGAATTCTTAGGGCATTTGAACTTCTTGGAAACGGGCCTCTGAAAAGACCCACCTCCACCAAAACTCCTCTTTTGACTACTACCAAGACCATCAGAACCACAAGACCTCCAAATACTCTACAACTCCTCACCGAAATAAGATCTCAATCTCCATGCCCTCGCTCGTTTCTACCAGGGAGCTAAAATCACGCAACTCCAAAAGCCCCCAACACATGACGGTACTCAGGTTTGAGCCCCCTGTGAAACCTCTTTGCCTTCTCCACGTCATTCGTGGCCACAGCTGGAACGAAGCGAATTTGGTTATTAAAACCCGTTTCATATTCTAACACCGACATCTTGCCCTGCTTGTAATTGTTTAAAGAAACCTCCATCCTCTCCACAAAGGAATCCAGATAAAACTTCCTCCCGAACTGCTCAACAAACATCTCCCAAGTAGCCTGTCCATGGGCAGCGGTCCAAGCTGATAGGACACCTTCCCACCAGATATCCGCTTGACCCTTCAGTCAGAAGGCCACAAACTGAGCCCCCAACTCTAATGTCATCCCCAGTGCTCCAAAGTGCCTCTCCATATGACGCAACCAGTTAGCAGCATCAACTGGTGTGCCCATCCCATCAAAGGTATCCAACCTCAGAGCGTTCCATTGATGGAGCCCCATAGAAACAACAAAACAGAGGAGTTATAGGAGCAAAGAAGCAGAACACTACCGAAAATGCTGGGGTTGAGTCTGGCTCCCCTGAACCTCCCCATGCTGAACCACTGAAGCAACTTCTTCTTCTAACCCCGCATGATTACCTTCCCCACCATGATTCCTAAACCTCTAAGTGTGGTGTTGCTTGGCCCGACCGCACTGCCGACCACGGCCACGGCCTCTACCCCTTGCCATTGCTAAACACCACAAACAAGAACAATCATACGTTAAGCACAACGATCAAGTATCAACTCAATCACAGGAACAACTATAATATTCAACGAAAGTGTATATGCAATGTAATAACCCAAATCCCACCTATTGTGCATAGTATGTCAAGATTAATAATTCAAGTACCACGGACCTACAGCCCGCTCTAATACCAACTGTAACACCCCAACCCAACATGAGCCTGAAATGCTACTAAAATAACAAGGTAACAATTTAAAATCTAAGACAATACACTAAATTTCGGCAGAACCTCCTTTGTACAGTTAAGCATACAAGAGGTTCTAACAAAATTCAATAACATATTCAAATATTTCAAACGTCCAACTTAATTCATAATCATAAAAACTTCCATGATACGCTAACCAACTCTATTACAAAGCAACAGATGCATAAAGACATAACCAACAAAAGTCATCTTGGCAGTTTGCTCAATTATTAATTCATAGTCCAAAATTAATCATTCATGAGTGGTTCGTGGTAGTGTGCAACAGATCTTATTACTAGCCCTTCCCATGCATGACGTCCGCGTAAGAGGTACCTAAAAATATAAACAAACAGCAAGTGTGAGTCCATGACTCAGCAAAGTACAATTAATACAGTAATTCGATATACAACTTTGTCACAATCATTCCATCACACTTATTCATATCAAATCAGCTCATATGCTTATGCAATGCAAATGCCACAGATGCACCTTTTCTTTTCTCTTTGAATTTACCGGTAATGCGGAGTATGCATCCGTCGATGCATACCCATGCCTGTGCCTTCTAGCACAGGGACCATAAGCCCACACTCCACAAGTGTGGGGACCTCAAGCCCGTCTAATACATGACGGGGACCTCAAAAACAATACTTGGCCACCACATGGCGAAGTCTCAAGGATAATAACATGATGCATATGAGTCCATTCATTTATCCAACATAAGCATGTAATGACCAACAGTGACATTCATGAGTAAAGAACATAATCATAAAACAAAGAATTCACAGTTAACAACCCTAAAGCAGACGGGCACTACAGACTGCCAGAAATCAATCTAATACCGACATTGCCAAAACGCAAGACTACACGACTAATCAAACGGGACTGAGGGTTACCCTTGGAGAATCTGCTAAAGAACGCGAGAACCACCACGTGATCCCTCTCCCTTCCCTTTTCCCTTCTCCCCCTTCCTTCTTCTTCCTTCTTCTTGGTCGGCTACCACAATGGAGATCTCCTTCTTCCTCCAATTGGCCGGCAGCAAGGAGCTTCACCAGGGGAGGAGGCACTGCTGAAGATGCTAGACATGGATGGAGGGAGGCGCAGGATGTGATGGAAGTGGCAGCCAAGGGGTAGGGGAAAGGGGAGATGGCGGCCAAGGGGGAAAAGGGGGTGGCGCCCTAGGGTTTGGCCCTCCCTTGTGGTCGCCCCCCCACTTTGGGCCCAACATGCTGTGGGCCGGGAGCCCATAGCCCAGGTTGTCCAGACTTTGCAAAAATCCCCCTCTAAACTTCTGTTAAATCCATTTTCTAATTGGCTCTCTTCCCTAAATTCTTTCTTCCTCTTAAATAAATTTTGGGGTATTACACAAAAATACAAATGAATTACCAAGTGCAAGAAGTCTTGGGCATATCTATCTCGGAGTCAAACTCTGAGATATCAACAAGAACAAGGCACTTGCGTGTCCCATAATTGGGATCCTTGTGTGGTAGTTCTATATTAGAACGCAATCTTGTGTGATGTGCCACCCCTAAAAATCATGTAAAATAAATTGATCATCCCCATTTCATGTCCACAATTAATGCAAAAGATTTGTTCCCAAAATATTTCTGATTTCGCCAGAAGATATGCTCCTTCCTTTCTCCCCAACAGTCACAAAGCCACCCCAATGGTCATAAATCATCGTCTCGACTTCCCTACCAACATCTTCCAAACAGAAGTTTTCTCTCGTTTTGCTCTTCTCTCTCTCTCTCTCTACCACCATCAGTACTATTCGTTCTATAGGTTGACAAACCAAAAAATTATGCCATTGAAATCGAACAAGCCAACCACAGGTGAGGATCCATTAAAAGAGTGTATTGAAGTTTATAGTAAAGATAACAACCAAAATGAGGAAAGGAACGAGGGGAAATCCGAAGAGGTAGAGGAACATGCCCTCGCTCTAGACACTCCTCTATAGGCACCTCATATGTGGTAATCTCACTCAGTTTTTGTGACATACTTCTTTGGTATGTTGACATGAAAAATGGATAGTTCTTAAGGTGCTAGTGGAGAGAGAGTAGAGGTGAAAGCTTGTGTTTGGAAGAATGTTGATAGGGTAAGCAAAGGAGGATATATTTTGCAACAATGTCTATGAATCAATGAAAATTGATTTGGAGGGACAAGATAGTTGTGCACTAAGTTTCGAACATCACATGTTGAGTTATGACTGAAATGTTTCCAAGCCATGCTAGATTACTCCAATATCCACTTTTCATTGACTTTTTCGGTATCTTACATATTGACATTAACAATCTTATTTTAGAAATATCTAAGAAAATGCAAAAAAATACCGAGAGTACCATGAATGCAAGAAGTCTTTGGCATATCTATCTAAGAGTTAAACTCTGAGAGATCAACAATATAAAGGCACCTGCGTGTCCCACGCTTGGGATACTTGTTTGGTAGTTCTATATTAGAATGTGATCTTGTGTGATGTGCCAATCCTAAAAATCGCATAAAACACTTTGATCATCCTTATTCCGTGTCCATAATCAATGCAAAATATTTGCTCCAAAAATATTTCCGATTTTTCTAGAAGATGTACTCTCTCTTCCTTTCTCCTCAACGGTGGAAAAGCCACCCTCTCGTTCCTATAAAACCTCGTCTTGGCTTCTTATCAACATCTTCCAAATAGAAGTTTTTCCTCTGTCCCCTTCTCTCTCTCCCTCTATCACCATTAGCGTTATTTGTCTATAGGTTAACGAACCGAAGAATAATGTCATTGAAATCGAACGAGCTAACCATAGGTGAGGATCCATTAAAAGAGTGTATTGAAGTTGATAGTAAAGATAACAACCGTAATGAGGAAAGTGGCGAGGAGAAATCCGAAGGGGTATAGGAATATGCCATGCTCAAGACACTCCTCTATTGACACCTCATATGTGGTCATCTCACTCGGTTTATGTGACATACTTCTTTCGTATGCCAATTCGAAAAAGAATAGTTCTTATTGTGCTAGCGGAGAGAGAGTTCAAGTGAAAGTACCATGAGTGCAATAAGTCTTGGGTTTATCTATCTCTGAGTCAAACTCTGAGATATAAACAAAAACAAGGTGCTTGCGTGCCCCACGCTTGGGGTCCTTATATGGTAGTACTATATTAGAATGTGTGATCTTGAGTGATGTGCCACTTCTAAACATCGCGTAAAATGCTTCGAACATCCTTATTATGTGTCCACAACTAATGCAAAAGATTTGCTACCAAAATATTTCTGATTTTTCCAAAAGATATGCTCCCTCTTCCTTTCTCCCGAGGGGCCACAAAACCACCCCAATGGTCATAAAGCCACACTCTTGTTCCTAAAAATTTTCTCTCTCTACTCTCTCTCTTTCTCTCTCTACCACCATTAGCGCTATATGTTCTATAGGTTGACAAAACGAAAAATTATGTCATAGAAATCGAACGAGCTAACCACATGTGAGAAGCAAATAAAGGAGCTGTAATGAAGTTGATAGTAAAGATAACAACGATAATGAGGAAATGGACAAGGAGAAATCCAAAGTGGTATAGGAACATGCCCTATTCAAAACACCTCTATTGCCACCTCATATGTAGTCATCTCGCTTGATTTATGTGACATACTTCTTCCATATGTGGACCCAAAAAAGAATAGTTCTTATTGTGCTAGTGGAGAGAGAACAGAGGTGAAAGTATCATGAGTGCAGCAAGTCTCGGGCTTATCTATCTGTGAGTCAAACTCCGAGATATCAATAAGAACAAGGTGCTTGCGTGCCCCAGACTTGGATCCTTGTATGGTAGTTCCATATTAGAATGTGTGATCTTGTGTGATGTGTCACTTCTAAAAATCGCTTAAAATGCTTTGATCATCCTTATTCCGTGTCCATAATTAATTCAAAAGATTTGGTCCCAAAATATTTTTGATTTGTTTGAAGATACGCTCCCTCTTCCTTTCTCCCCAGCAGTCACAAAGCCACCCCAATTGTCATAAAGCCACCGTCTTGTTACTATAAAACCTCGTCTCGGCTTTCCCTATAAACATATTCCAAACATAAGTTTTCTCTCTGCCTTCCCTCTCCCTCTCCCTCTCTCTCTACCACAATTAGCGCTATTTGTACTATTGGTTGACAAAATGAAAAATTATGTCATAGAAATCGAACAAGCTAACCACAGGTGAGCAGCAAATAAAGGAGTGTAATGAAGTGGATAGTAAAGATAACAACAATCATGAGGAAAGGGATGAGGAGAAATCTGAAGGGGTATAGGAACATGCCTTGCTCAAGACGCTCCTCTATTGGCACCTCATATGTGGTCTTCTCAATCGGTTTTTGTGGCATACTTCTTCGGTATGTCGACCCGAAAAATAGTAGTTCTTATTGTGCTAGTGGAGAGAGGGTAGACGTGAAAGTTTCATGAGTGCAATAAGTCTTGGGCTTATCTATCTCTGAGTCAAACTCCGAGATATCTATAAGAACAAGGTGCTTGCTTGTCGCCCACTTGGGAACCTTGTATGGTAGTTCTATATTAGAATGTGTGATCTTGTGTGATGTGCCACTTCTAAAAATCACGTAAAATGCTTTGATCATCTTTATTTCGTGTCCACAATTAATGCAAATGATTTGCTACCAAAATATTTCCAATTTTGCCAGAAGATACAATCGCCTTTCCATTCTCCCCAACGATCACAAAGCCACCCCAATGATCACCAAGCCACCCTCTTGTTCCTATAAAACCTCATCTTGGCTTCGCCTATCATCGTCTTCTAAACAAAAGTTTTATCTCTCTCTCTCTCTCTCTCTCTCTCTACCACCATTATCTCTATTTGTTCTATAAGTTGAAAAAACAAAAAAATTATGTCAAAGAAATCGAACGAGTGAACAAAAGATGAGGAGCCATTAAAAGAGTGTACTGGAGTTGATAGTAAAGATAACAATCGTGATGAGGACATAGATGAGGAGAAATCCGAAGAGGTAAAGGAATAAGTCCAGCTCAAGACACTCATCTTTTGACACCTCAAATGTTGTAATCTTGCTCGGTTTGTACGACATACTTCTTTGGTATGTCAACCCAAAAATGAATAGTTTTTATGAGGCTTGTGGGGAGATGCAGAGGTGAAGTACCATGAGTGCAAGAAGTCTTGGGTTTATCTATCTCAGAGTCAAACTTTGAGATATTAACAAGAACAAGGTGCTTATGTGTCCCACGCTCGGGGTCATTGTATGGTAGTTATATATTGGAATGTGTGATCTTGTGTGATGTGCCACTTCTAAAAATCGTGTAAAATGCTTTGATCGTCCTTATTCCGTATCCACAATTAATGCAAATGACTTGCACCCAAAATAATTCTGATTTTTCCTGTACATACGCTCCCTCTTCCTTTCTCCCCAACGGTCACAAAGCCAAGCCACGCTCTCATTCCTGCAAAACCTCGTCTCGGCCTCTCCTATCAACATGCTTCAAACAAAAGTTTTCTCCTCTCTCTCTCTATACACACACACGCGCGCGTGCGACCATTAGCGCTATTTGTTCTATAGGTTGACAAACCGAAGAATGATGCCATTGAAATAGAACTAGCTAACTATATGTGAGGAGCCAATAAAAGAGTGTATTGAGATTGATAGTAAAGATAATAACCATAATGAGAAAAGGGACGATGAGAAATCTAAAGAGGTAAAGGAACATGCCCTGCTCAAGGCACTCATCTATTGGCACTTCATATCTGGTAATCTCACTCGACTTCTATGACATACTTCTTTGGTATGTCGACTCAAAAATGAATAGTTATTATGATCCTAGTGGAGAGAGAGCAAAGTTGAAGTACCATGAGTGCAAGAAGTCTTGGGCATGCCTATCTCTGAGTCAAACTCTAAGATATCAACAAGAACAAGGTGCTTGTGTGTCCCACGCTTGGGATCCTTGTATGAAAGTTCTATATTAGAAAGTGTGATCTTGTGTGATGTGCCACTTCCAAAATAATGTAAAATGCTTTGATCATCCTTGTTCCAAGTCCACAATTAATGCAAAGATTTTCTCCCAAAACATTTCTGTTTTTGTGTAGATATGCTCCCTCTTCCTTTCTCCCCAGCGGTCACAAAGCCAACCTCTTGTTCCTATAAAACCTCTTCTCGGCTTCCCCTACCAACATCTTTGAAACAAAAGTTTCCTCTCTGCTCTCTCTCTCTCATATATATATATATATATAGACACAACCATTGGCGCTATTTGTTCTATAGGTTGAGAAACCAAAAAATGATGTCATTTAAATCGAAACGAGCTAACCACAGGCGAGGAGCCAATAAAAGAGTGTATTGAATTTGATAGTAAAGATAACAGCCATAATGAGGAAAGGGGTGAGGAGAAATTCGAATAGGTAAAGGAACATGCCCTGCTCAAGACACTCCTCTGTTGGCACCTCATATGTGGTCGTCTTGCTTGGTTTCTGTGCCATACTTCATTGGTATGTCAATTGCAAAAAGAATAGTTCTTATGGTGCTAGTAGAGAGAGAGAGTAGCGGTGAAAGTACCACAAGTGCTACATGTCTTGGGCTTATCTATCTCTGAGTCAAACTCCGAGATATCAACAAGAACATGGTGCTTGTGTGTCGCACGCTTGGGATCCTTGTATGGTAGCTCTATATTAGAATGTGTGATCTTGTGTGATGTGACACTTCTAAAAATCATGTAAAATTCTTTGATCATCCTTATTCCAACACCACAATTAATGCAAAAGATTTGTTCATAAAATATTTCTGTTTTTGCCTGTAGGTATGCTCCCTCTTCCTTTCTCCCCAACGATCACAAAGCCACCCTCTTGTTCCCATAAAACCTCATCACACCTTCCCCTGTCAACATCTTCCGAACAAAAAATTCTCCCCCTCTTCTCTATCTATCTCTACCACCTTTAGCGCTATTTTTTCTATAGGTTGACAAACCAAAAAATGATGTCATTGAAATCGAATGAGCTAACCACAGGTTATGAGCCCTTAAAAGAGTGTATTGAAGTTGATTGTAAAGATAAAAACCGTAATGAAGGAAAGTGACGAGGAGAAATCCGAAGGGGTATACTCCTGTATTGGTACCTCACATGTGCTCATCTCGCTTGGTTTATGTAACATACATCTTTGGTATGTCAATCCAAAAAAAATAATAGTTCTTATTATGCTAGTGGAGAGAGAGCAGAGGCGAAAGTACCATGAGTGCAACAATTCTTGGGCTTATCTATCTCTAAGTCAAACTTCAAGATATCAACAAGAACAAGGTGCTTGCGTGCCCCATGCTTGGGATCCTTGTATGATAGTTCCATTTTAGAATTGTGTGATATGCCACTTCTAAAAATGGCTTAAAATGCTTCGATCATGCTTATTCCATGTCCACAATTAATGCAAAATATTTGCTACCAAAACATTTCCGATTTTTCAAAAAAGACACGCTACCACTTTATTTCTCCCCAGCGGCCACAAAGCCACCCCAACAGTCACAAAGCCACACTCTTGTTCATATAAAACCTTGTCTCAACTCTCCCTATCAACATCTTCCAAACATAAATTTTCTCTCTTCTCACTCTCTCTACCACCATTAGTGTTGGTTGTTCTATAAGTTTACAAAACAAAAAATTATGCCAGAGAAATGGAACAAGCTAACCACATGTGAGAAGCAAATAAAGGAGTGTAATGAAGTTGATAGTAAAGATAACAACGATAATTAGGAAATGGACGAGGAGAAATCGGAAGGGGTATAGGAACATGCCCAGCTCAAGACACTCTTCTCTTGGTACCTCATATGTGGTCATCTCGCTCGGTTTTTGTGACATACTTCTTTGGTATGTGGACCCAAAAAGGAATAGTTCTTATTGTGCTAGTGGAGAGAGAGCAGAGGTAAAAGTACCATCCCCTACAATACCGATCATTACTCCTGTTGGATTAGAAAATCAAACTGGTTTATCCGTATCTTGTTCTTTCTCTTTGGGGGTGGGCCATCAGTATCAAAATTGTCGTTCTTTAGTTCATTGTCGAATTTTCTTTAATTTCGGCCATAAGGCAAAAATCTGTTTCGAGAAAATCGGAGACTTATTTGGAAGGTTGTTTTACCGAGCAATAGAACTGGGCTGGCCTGGGAAAATCTCAATAATTGCCCCACTAGGGACTTTGCGCCTTCCTTCGAGGCTTGTACTACTTCTTCGCCACTCCCCATTCCTTCTTCTCCACTTTTGGCTCTCAATCCTCCTCTTCTCCAGCTTCGTCCCTCATAGCCTCGATATCGATGTTGGTGGTAATATTAGTTTGTAGTGGGCTGACTAGTGGAACTAGATATTCCAGTGAATCAAATTGCTCAAGCTCATGAAAAGATTAGAGACTACATTCAGAATGTGCTCAGGGTACATGTGCTCAGTTTCTCTCCGCACCCTCTTGGCCTTGGTCTCTTTCAGTTCAACCTTAAGAAGTGATACTACTATTTTTGGGAATCACCATAAACTCGACAATCTACACACACTTAGATTTCAGAAGCATGATGAAGGCATTAACTAGAGAACTTCGGTTTTTACAAGAATTGTTTGGGTAATGATGCTAGGGTTCCCCCTAGATTATCTCCATGTTCATTATGTAGCACAAGTAGTTTCCTCTTATTTAAAGTTCTTACATTGCCATGACAATGATCGTATCAAGGGTAGAGTTCTTGTCAAAGTTCTCATTCGGGATATAGATGTTGTCCCCCACCGATTAGTTATTAAGATGGGGAATCCTAATGGTGGACAAGGGCTCTCCTAGACTGTTCATGTTTTTGTTCTAAACACAGATTTCCCATATATTTTCCCTATTGAAGAGGAACCATGGTTTCAGGCAAACCATAATCAAGTCAATGAGCAAGATCATGAACTAGCTTCACCAGTCTTTGATCTTCCTCCACAGGATCAATACCCAGTTTGGGACAATTGGGTCAACCAAGCAAATAATGCAGCTAATTGGGGACATAATGTGGCCCTGGTTGTTGCTGAGCAGGCCCAACAACATCAGATTTCTCATTTCTACTCTCAGGAGTCTTCATCCAAAAATTCTTCAGTTAATTTTATGCCTGCTCCAGGAAATGATTTAGTCATTGAGTTGCCAGAAATACAAGGGCTAGCATTGCTTGAGGAGTTAGTGCATGGGCCAGAACCTTCACCTTCAATGATTGTAGAGAATATTTACTATGGCATATTTCAGGAGAAGTCTCGGCTCCTCATAATCTACAAGTCAGTCCAAGAATTATTTTCTTTACCACCTCTTCCCATTCAACCAGAGCCAATTTTGTCTTCTCCAAAAAAGGAAGAGATCACTGGTCATTGACTCTGGAGCTCATCCCATTGAGCTAACAAGAATTATTCCAGAAGTATCCCCCTGCAAAAAAAAAAGTGGCTAGAAATTGGTCTTCCCCGAGGCATAGTCAGGGCTAGAAAAAAGTGGTTGAAGACTTGAACTTAGTCCCATATAAGCCTATCGTCTCTCTTTTTATGATTCACCTCTTGGCACGAGAGGACATTCAAAACCCTGACAATGGAGGCCCAGTGACAGTAGCACAAGTGAAGACACCTCAAGGTTTGAGCACCTCAATCTCTTCTCACAATGGTCTTCCTCCTTTGCCCCCCGAAGAAGAAAAGGGGAAGGAAAATGCATACTCCAATTGTTGACACAGATCTTAGGAGAGTTTCTCGACCCAATGTCCCGAAGAACGGTTATCAACATTGTCAGTTTTCTAGCACTTCGAGATGAAGAAAATCAAATCCAGCCATGAATGTGATGACAGTTGTTCCTGTCTTGGTTGTTGCTTCAAGCTCTCTTAATGCTAATATCTTTGCTCAGCAACGAGATTCACCTTTAGGTGTTTCTTCCTCTTTTGATTCGGTGTCTTTTAAGCTAGCACCGGAATTAACAATCCCAATGATGCAGCCAATGGGACAAGGATGTGAGATGCCCTTGGAGGACATCGTTACCAAGAAGCTCCTACAGAATCCTCAAGATACAGAAATGCCCAATGACGAGTAGCTACCAGTGTCGTGGGGTTGATGGTTGTCGGATTTTGTTTCTAGATGGTGGGGATGATTTTAGCCTTCTTCTGTTCCTTGTGAAACAATGAGCACTATTGGTCGGTTTAGAACTTGGTACTTGATGTGTTTTGGTTCTTTTATTGTAAACATGATGCTTGTGTGGTGGTCATACTGGTTGACTTTGTCTTATTATTCTGAGGTTCTCGAGCTTCTTTGCTTCTAATTTCTAATCTTCCATCCCTAGCTAGATTTGTGCATAAATTTGGTTTCTAGCATGTTCATATTTCTTCCTAGTACTATTTTGCAAATTAGGTCTCTTATTTACCTTATTGGGTTTTAATGGCAAGCACAAAAAAAGAACTAGAATGTGTTGTGTTGGAATATAAGGGGCATAAATTCTAAAGACAAATGGTATGCTTTGAGAGAGAATTGAGGAAAGTGCTTATTTGGTCATCTGTCTACAAGAAACTAAAAGAAGCCATTTTGATCACTCATACATCAAAGGCTTCACCCCTAAACGCTATGACAAGTTTGCTTTTATTGCCTCTGTTAGTCGATCTGGTGCTATCATTGTGATTTGGAATAGTTCAATATTCGAAGGTACAGTCATAGAGCAACAGAGCTTCTCTATTAGGATATCCTTTGCCTCTAAGCATTCAGCAGACTTTTAGAGTCTGATTACCATTTATGGGCCATGTGTTGGGCCGGCTAGAGATGATTTTGTACCTTGGCTTATTGCTCTCCAAATTCCTCCAGATGAAAATTGGTTACTTCTAGGAAACTTCAATTTTTTATAGATCTCTCGAGAACAGAAATCGACTAGGTGGTAATATGAATGACATCTTACTATTCAATTCGATCATCAGCAGTTAGGATTAGTGGAGTTGCCAATAAAAGGAAGGAATTATACTTAGAGTATTATGCAAGAAGATCCACTACTTCAACAACTTGATTGGTTTTTTTACCTCTAACAAAATTGTACCTTATCTTACCCGAAAACTTTGGTGCGACCTCTTGCAACATATACTTTGGATCATATTCCTTGTGTGGTTTCAATAGAGACAAAAATTCCTAAGACAAACATATTTCGGTTTGAGAATTATTGGATAGAACACCCAGGTTTTTTGTTAGTGGTCACTACCTTTAGGGAAACACCTTGTAAAGCTACAAACAGTGCAATTCGAGTAACTGCCAAATTGAAAAGACTCGGGAAGGCTCTCAAAATTTGGAGTAACAGACTTTCACACCTCACCACTTTAGTCAGCAATTGCAACATTTGATAAATATAATGGATGGACTTGAAGAACAAAGACCCTTAAGTAGACCAGAATGGAATTTCAGCATTATCATCAAATGACATATTCTGCGATTACTATGTTACAAACAACTTTATTGGAAAAAAAAGATGTAATATCTGGTGGGTGAAGTTTGGTGACATGAATACTAAAAAAATTCATGCTATAGCAACAGAGCAAATATGGAAGGAATAATATTGCAATTCTTATAGCTCGAGATGGCAAAATTTTGCACGATCATAATGAAAAGGCAGTTGTTATCTGGCAAACTTTCAAGGGCCGAATGCTTGTCAATTCAAACCCCACTATGCACTTTAATCAAGATAATCTGATTGAGAGAGCAAGTAATCCAGATTTAGTTGGTGATCCTTTCTTGACCACGAAAATTGGGGGCATCATCAAAACAATTCCTTCGGAAAAATCTCCTAGATCGGATGGATTCAATGGCCTTTTCATTAAGAAGTGTTGGCACATAATTTCAAGGGATGTCCTTATGTTCCATGATGATTTTAGTAGGGTTGTCATTAGCTTGCAAAGTTTGAATTCTTTGTACATTACTCTAGTGCCTAAGAAGCCTACTCCAGAAACAATCAATGACTTCAGACCAATCTCTTTGCTCAACTCAAATCTTAAAATTCTTACTAAAATGATGGCGGATAGACTGTAGAAAGTGACAATTGGTTTGGTGCATGAGAGTCAGTACAGTTTCATCGAGACTAGAGCCATTCAAGATTGTCTAACTTGGGCTTTTGAATACTTACATCAATGTCATCCCTCGAAAAGGGAAATAATTATTCTTAAGCTCGACTTTGAAAAATCTTTTGACACAGTGGAACATAGTGACATTCTTCGAATGTTTGAGAAAAATGATTTAGTGATATCTGGATTCATTGGGTTGAAGAAAATTTAATTTTTGGCTCATCCTCAATGTTACTAAATGGAGTTCCTGGTAAACAATTTCACTATAAGAGAGGAGTAATACGAGGAGACCCTTTATCACAACTTAATGAAGATGTAATAATCCTTAATTAATTGTTTATCTGTAATTGCTATTATAGATAGTCATATCTTCATATTACTCTCAAGTATACCCCTTATTGTTCGTAAGGGAGAAGCTTAAGTGAGTGGTAGTAAGCCTTCCTACGACTGCCTTGTGGTCGTAGGGCCTTCTACAACCAGGTCTACTACGACCACCCTATAATCGATAAAATCTACAGACATGTGGGCCCAATTGATTATGGACTCTTATACACTGCGTTCAATATACAGAGCAGTTAGTATACGCAATTATTCTCTGGAATAATTACACGAATGATGCCCCTATCCTTGATGTAATTGCCAGACGACGTGGGATGTAGTTTCCTCTAACAATAACTACCATCAATGTGTGCATTTCATCTGACGAAGAGGCGCCTCTTGGCATGGAGTAACTGTCACCCCTTCATGTGCTATATAAGGGCTGCAGTCAGTGGACAGAGAAAGGGATGATTGGGATTAGTTGTAACAGATCATTGAGCTTTAGTATGAGTGATTTCTTCTTGATTGTAACAAGCATACTAAATACAAGAACACAAGAGTAGGGTTGTTATTCTCCAAAGAGAAGGTCTGAACCTGTATAAATCCCTGTGTATTTTTCTGTGTGGATCTATTTCATAGGAAGCCCCCCAAAGAATCATTCATTCGTAAGATCGATACTAAAACATCGACAGTTGGTGCCATCCGTGGGGATCTTCTAGTTCTTCCTTTTCGATAAGTTTTCTTCGTTTTTTCTACTCTGATGCTTTGGTAGGAGAGTGGAACGAGGAGAACTGTTTTGATTTGACAGACTACGCAGAACTCGACATGGATGCCTACTACGAGCACGAGTAGAGCATTTTTTTTTCTTGCGATGGTAATGCTACCTCCAAGGATCTTTCACCAAATCCAGGAGACCATGCCACAGACAAGGTGGATGAGGGATCTTTCTCCCCCCACAACGTTATTCCTGAATGAGGAGCCAAATTCCTCAAGGGGTAAGGGTCTATCTGACTAAGGTCAGGATTGCACCAAGGTGGGTGCAGAACATGATAAGGGCTCCCCTTCTGAATGTTCAACCCCACCTGAGGGCATCCGATCTAGCACAATAAATCCTGGAATCTATCATTCCGGGACTCAACCAACATTTAGTGACCGTTATCCTTTGGTTACCCCCACGTGGGGAGACATCGAGCCCACTTCTCATGCAGGTTCGACCACACTATCGCAGGGTTCACCTCGACTGGAGATGGTTATAACTCGGAATTCCCCTTCCTGGAGGGGATGGCTGCAAGTCGCAAGACGTTGTCTCTCGACCACTCCTCGAGCTAGGAGGACTTAGGCGTGAGTTCGGATAATAGCATCTAGGAGGTCTTTGTCTTCCCCTCAGATCCTAATCTCTCTCTTCAAGAGACAGGACTAGGGATGCTCCCCATCACACACACACTTCGGGCTCTCGTGGTGATGGTGAGGACACCTCCGGCGATGAACAGGATCACCACGTTCATGAGCATGGCCGAAATCCTAGAAATGATCACACTCCACTGAGGCATCCTTCGGCAGACCCAGATGTGGATGATCATGAGATCATTCGAAGGAGAAGAATTGTAGCCCAGAGAGCTTTACCTGGGCGCATCTAATACCAGTCAGAGGAAGCTCATGAACTTCAGCGGATAAATAACCTGATCGAAAACCCAATTCAAGAGCTTAGACAAGCGTCACGCTACGACCTCTTTGCTAGAGAGATCGCACGAAGACTTCGGGATACAATGGTTAGGCTTGAGCAAACTCGACGACACCATTCTGGAAGTCATACCATAACTACTCCGTCAAACGCCAGTCGTTTGAATGACTCTCCTCATAGAGAACATCAAGGCATTAGGTCTGCTCGTTCTCCTAACAACAACTCCAATCGGAGGAGAGTCCATCGAGCAACCGATGATCAACAAGTTCCTACGGGAAGTGGTCGTTCACCACTTGTCCCAAGGAATCTGCAGGAGCAGATGGAATACAAGGAGTATTACCCTCGTAGGGATGAAACCTATGATAGGCCACATCCACCCGCCTCTGTGTATCGTCATGTACGATCATCTAGTGACATCAACCCTTCTTTCTCGCCAAGAAGGCGTCATGACATTATTACTAGATGCCGAGCATTTTTATCCAACCTTCAAGCAGTTCGCCGGCCACCACGATTTCGACCAACGAATATGGAGAAATTTGATGGATCACAAAATCCCAATGAGTTTCTTCAAATATACACCACTGCCATTCGAGCAGTAGGAGGAGGGGAGCATGTCATGGCCAACTACCTTCCCACTATGCTTGAAGGATCCACTCGATTGTGGTTGTTAAATCTGTCACAGGAGTCGATCTATTCATGGTAGCACCTTTGTGATCTGTTGCTGGCTAACTTCTAGGGTACTCAAAACTTCCGTGGACAGGAGGACGACCTGCATCGAATGCGACAGAACTCTCATGAAACCAGACGTTAGTTTATCAGACGCTTCAGTCAGGTTCGCAACTTGATTCCTGAAGTTTCTGACTCTTCTGTCATCAGAGCATTTAAATAGAGAGTCCATAGTCAAAGAATCACAGAGGATATTGCTTTAAATCCTTCTGCTACCGTCGTTGAGCTTTTTGAGATGGTCGATCGCTATGCAACTGCTCCAGAAGCAGTCGAGTGGAATCATACCATCAATCGAAATGATAAAGGCACTCAAGAAGCAGGCGAAAGTACCAAGAAGAAGGACAAGAAGGCCAAGAAACCCAAGAGTAAGACTAAAGGCAAAAAGCCTCAAGTCAAAAACTCTAAAGAGGTCTTGGCCGTAAGCAATAAGGAGCCTCAGAGTTCCAAACCATACTCCGACCAGTGCAAAGGCAAATGCCCCGAATGAAAGAATGACGAGCCTAGGTGGTGTCCTTTCCACAAAAAGGAAAGACACGATCTTTACAAATGCTAAGTTTTTCAGCGAAAAATCGAAGATTACTACACTGACAAAGGACCACTCCCTATGCTCGAAGAGGTAGGACAAGCGAGTGATCGAAAGCAGTCGGACGATGATGAGGAGATGCCATTTCAGGATCCAGAACACACCATCGATCACATCTATGGAGGGTCTTCAGCATTCGAGTCAAAACGATAGATCAAAGATGTCAAGCGTGAGGAAAAATCCATTGACCCTCCTCTTGTCAATAAAGTACCCAAGTGGTCGGAAGTCACCATCTCTTTTGAGAAGGGTGACTGTCTGATCCTTCCTACTCAAACTGGTTGGTTTCCAATCATGGTCAACCCACCATCAATAACTGTCGAGTAAATCGTGTGTTAGTTGATGGTGAAAGTTTATTGAACATACTCTTCACGAGTACCTTGGACGAAATGCAAGTTCCCAGGACAAAGGTAAAATCGGTATGATACTCATTTCATGGGATCATACCGGGGTCTTGGCCAAACCAATTGGTCAAGTATCTCTTCCTGTAACGTTTGGTTCTCCAAACAATTTCAGGACAGAGAAAATATCTTCCAATGTGGTCAATTTCGACACGACATACAGTGTCATACTCGGACGACCAACTCTGGCACGATTCCTAATGATAGCTCATTATGGTTATCAATGTCTTAACATGCCAGGTACCAAAGGAGTAATCACAACCCGCTATGATAAAAAGATGGTGCTCACATGTAACATCCCAAAGTTCTGTTACCAAAATAAAAATTAAAAAAGTTATTATTTTATTGGATTTCCTGAAATTTAAAGAGTTGTATCGCTTTTCTGGAATTTCCTAAGTTTTAAAAGTCAAAAATAAAATTTATTGAAGTCTTTGAAGTTTGCTTGGGTTTAATTTGAAAATTAAAATTTTAATTAATTTCTAGAATTTTTTGGAATTTTTTAAAAGCTTTTCCCTAATTATTTTAAAGCCAAAATAAATTTAATTGCCAAATCTATTACCAATTATAAGCTAGAAATAATTTTATAAAGTCCAAAATAACTCTAGGAATTTCTGTGAAGTTTTCTAGAATTTTTGGATTTTATTTGCTATTTTCTATGACCCTTTTGATTTAATCGGTTTATTTAAATTAGAAAAGCATTAAAAATCCCAAAACCCTTATTGGGCTGAATCATTTTCGTGAGCGCGGCCCATTTCTGCTTTGAGCCCGTTCCGCGCGGTCGCTCCCGACCGTCCGATTAAAATCGGACAGCCAACACGCTCCCGCGCCTCACCCTCTCCTCTCTCCTTCCTCACTGTCACGTGGGCCCCGCCTGTCAGCCACCCTTCTCTCAACGACGCGTGGGCCTGCCATCTCCTTCTTCTCCCCCCCTTTTCTTCTTCCTCGCGCAAGCCCGCACGCTGCCGCCATGGAAGCCGTGAAAAACTCGAGAAATCCCGTGATTTTCTCCCCCTGATCTCGCGTCTTCAAGCGCATTCAAATCCTCATGCGCTTCCGCGTCCAATTCCGGTCATCACCCCAATTATTGCATGCGAAATCGCCGGATCGTTCCATCACCGTCGTAGAACCCGCGCTGAGAATCTCCTCCTCCAGCCACGCCCACGCCCTATAAATAGGAGCATCGAGAGTGTCTCTCTCGCTCATCCCAACGCCCCACAACCCCAAGCCTCTCCCCTCCTCCTCCACACAAATTTCGGAGTTCACCGCTGGACATCGAAGCGTGCTTCTTCTTCGATTCCAGTGACCACAAGGCCTCATCATCGACTGCGACCACCTAATCGGCATTGCAACTCCACGTTCTCGCCCGTGCGCACACTGGTTTCATCGGAGAGCCACCCGAACGCTGCCGCCTTGTTGACCCCATTTCGCCGCCGCCAATCTCCTTCACCGCTGGCCTTTCCTACACGCCCCCAAGCATTTGAGGTGAGCATCCGACTCAGTGTGACCCACTCGTCCTCCTGGTACCATCGCCGGAGGCCAGCTCGTCGCCGTTCGCCGGTTCCATTGGGACCCGAGCGCCACCCCTGTCCGGCGCCAATGTGGCGCCACGTCTCCTCCATGTCAGCGCCACCGTGGCGTATTTGCATGCGTGGCTGCCATGTGGAGCACGCGTGTCGCTGACGTGGCATACTCTTTTAATCGAAAAGAATCTGGGCAATGATGTTAGCGTGACGCAATAACTCGGGTTTTCCTTTGGAAGAATAAATCCAATAATTTTGAAAAATCCCAAATTCATCATTTCATGTGATTTTTAAAACTTCCCGGGGTTTGTTCTCCTTCATACAAACTCCGATTTCATCTATTCAAATTTCTAAATTCATATAAATTCAAGATCTAGCTAACTAAACTAAAATTATTTAATTTGGAGTTCATTTTAATTCTATTTTGAATTTTGTTTGAATTTGGCTTAATTTCGCGTATAGATTTCGACGACTTCGAAGAGTCAGATTTCAACGCTGTTTGAGAGCACCTAATTGAGCAAGGCAAGTTACATCTTTGATCATATTTGGACCCATTATTTCAAATTATTTGAATTCTGTTTTAAATTATAATTGCATGCTTATTTATATTCAGTAATTTAAATTCATGTTTTAAATTTAAAGTTATGCCTAAATCCTTTGTATGGCCAAAGTTGATATTTGAATCGAATATATTGTCACCTTAGATAAAACCTAGTTGATACAATAGTATGAACTAGGATCATTTGAAAATATTATGCAAAGACTTGCTTAGACCAAAAATGTTTGATTTGGAGAATTTCAGCCAAAAATCAAATGTTGTTTAAATTGTATCCATAATATTGGTGTGTTATGGAAGTTTATAAATGACTTTGAAAGATGAAATAAAATGATGGTTTGTACTTGGGCGAAATGGTTGTTTGGATGGTGCATGTTGATGCATGGGATCGAGTCATTTCTTTGATCGCGGCCCATGGGTTTTGTGGAAAGTCGCCCAAGTCAGTTAAGAACCAGCCTTTGAGCGTTCCTTACTACATCTTACCGTACTACCACATGTCTTGTGTGGGCAGGACCTGGCTAACTAATTTGCAACATTCTATCGTGCTCGTGCCATCCGGTTGCATGGGTGTCTATTATGACCTACTTTTATGTATTCCCACCTGGCGCAAGAGGTGGCTTAAATCCGGTGGATGGTTAGTCCAAAGGAAGTAAAACCATAGCTAGGTGAGACTACGTTGGGATGGTGCATTGTAAAGGCCTTGTGATAATCTCTTAGTCGCACACCTTCGGAACTGTGTCAGACGAGCATTGCAAGTTGATTATCTCTTGTGGATAAAGCTGTACAACCTGTGCAGAGTGTAAAACTATTCGAATAGTCGTGTCCACAGTCATGGACATGCTAATCAAGCCACTCAAAGTTAGACTTTCGTTTTGATTTCAAAATCATTTGACACAAATGATTTTGGATTTTTATGCAATTGGGAAATTGGGCAGGAAGCCATGTGATAGGAGGGTATCCTTTACCATTCTTGTGTGAATGTTATCTGACTATAAAATTGAGAATTTATAAAATAAATTTTAGTTATAGAATAACTGCTTTGGAACTTAGTACAAGTATTTAAAGAAAATACTGCTTTATGCAAATTCAACCAATAAGCCTTCCTTTGTTATATCCTTGCATGCATTATAATCTGTTATTGGGTGTAACTTGTGAGCACGGAAGTTATGCTCACCCTTGCTTAATGCAAATAAATTTCAGAGGAGAAGGACTTTGCTACCGGTGTGGATCTCGACGACTAGGCCGCTACCCTAGTCGATTGCTTGTGGCAGATCAGCTAGACTCCACTACTTCTTCGTGTTCCGATGTGTTCTTTACTGTTGGCTTGTAAGCCCCTTTTGTAATAAACTCTATTGATTATTAATAAAGTTGTGCGATTTATAGATGTTACCATAGCTGTTTACTGTGTGAACTAGTTACTGATCATGGGACTAGTTCAGAAATACACAAAGGATTTGAGGGGTTACTCCTGGGTCCGACATCACATGCAACCGCAAGTCCCTCGAGATGGTGGGCCAAATACCTACTTGAGAAGTAAGAAAAGGGCAACCTTCGACCAAGCAGTCGATGCCTAAAGTTGCCCCAAAGCCGAACAGTCAAATCAAAGAGGTTCCACTGAATGAAGAGGAACCTTCGAAGGCCGTTCGCATCGGAGTCACTTCCGATCCTACATAGGAAAATGCCCTCGTCACCTTCCTCCACACAAACGCAGATGTCTTCGCGTGGCAAGCATCCGACATGTCCGGAGTCCCCAGGGAGGTGATTGAGCACAGGCTAACTCTACGGCCTAATAAGAAACCTGTAAAACAAAAGTTACGGAGATTCGCTCCTGATCACTAAGATGCCATCAGATCTGAATTGGACAAGCTACTTAAAGCAGACTTTATAAGAGAAGTTGATCACCCAGAGTTGTTGGCTAACTCTGTAATGGTTAGAAAGTCCAAAAGATGATTTTCCACTTTCTCATATTGATCAATTGGTCAATTCAACTGCTGGTTGTGAAATATTAAGTTTTCTAGATGCATACTCTGGTTATCATCAGATAAGTATGTGCCTAGATGATGAAGAAAAGACCGCATTTATTACACCTTTCATAATATTTTGCTATGTCAAAATGTTGTTTGGTTTAAAAAATGCTAGCGCTTCTTTTCAACGCTTGATGCAAATGACTTTTTCTACTCAACTAGGCCGAAATTTGGAAGGCTATGTTGATGATCTAGTCGTAAAAAGTATCAAGCGCCTTAATCATATTTCCGACCTGCAAGAAACATTCGACAACATCATAAAACACCATTTGAAACTCAATCTTGAGAAGTGTGTGTTTGGAGTCTCTTCGAGAAAGTTACTTGGATTCCTTGTTTCTACGCGAGGAATCAAAGCAAACCTTGAAAAGATAAGAGTTGCTGAACAAATGCACCCTAAAACCACGAAGAAAGAAGTCCAGAGACTCACAGAGTGCATGTCAGCTTTAAGTCGTTTCATCGCTCGATTGGGAGAAAAATGACTTCCTTTCTTTAAGCTTCTAATAAAACATGAGGGTTTCGAATGGTTAGAGGAGGCAAACAATGCCTTCGAGGATGTCAAGAGGCATCTTACGAGTGCTCTTGTTCTGGTTTCTCCGAAATCAAAAGAGATGCTCCTAATATATCTACCTGCTACACCATAAGCAGTGAGCGCAGTACTAGTTGTAGATCGTGAAAACGTCCAACGACCAGTTTACTACGTCAATAAAGTTTTGCACGGGCCTAAGGAGTGATACCCTTTGGTGCAAAAGCTTCTCTATGTCCTCCTTATGTCTTTGAGGAAATTGAGGCATTATTTTCAGACGCACAAGATAATTGCGTTGTCTGAGTTTCCCTAGGAGAGGTCCTCCAAAACAGGGAAGTAGCGGGACGCATGGCAGAATGATCGGTTGAACTTGGGGAGTTAGATCTCCATTTCATGTCCCGAATGGCCATTAAATCACAGATCTTGGCAGACTTTGTCGCCAAATAGACAAATCTTGAACCTGTTCAGGATCCCCGGTACTATTCTCATGACTAGTGGACGATGTACTTTGATGGGTCACTTACGCTAAGTGACTAAGGGGCTAGGGTGGTCCTGGAATCTCCTACAAGGAAACCTTAAAGTATGCTATTCAGTTAAACTTTTCTGCTACTAATAATGTAGCAGAATACAAAGATTTATTGGT
The DNA here is from genome assembly GCA_036346405.1 of Phyllostachys edulis. Lineage (NCBI taxonomy): Eukaryota > Viridiplantae > Streptophyta > Magnoliopsida > Poales > Poaceae > Phyllostachys > Phyllostachys edulis. The sequence continues at coordinate 61,288,721 of CM070561.1, read as the reverse complement.
TGGCATACGAGCCGCAAAAGCGCTCGGGATTCGACGATAGCTCGTGAGAGGAGACTTTCAACTAGTTGTGAATTAGATCGGTAAAGTGTATCAATGCTCCAATACGACTATGTCTCGGTACTTATCGGAAGTCAGGAAGCTTGAAAAGCATTTCTTCGAATTCGAGTTATAATATATCCCTCGAAAGGATAATTTTCTCGCTGACTAGTTAGCTCGAATGGCTTCTTCCTGATCACAAGTACCAAAAGGAGTTTTCTTGAAACAGCTCCAAAAGCCATCCCTGGTCGAAACACCAGAGACATCTCCTGTTGAGATAGCCTCCCTAGAATACGAGGATACTTGGATGAACCCCGTCTATGAGTATCTTCAGAAGGGCACAGTGCCCAATGACGATCTTGAAGCTGATCGTTTATCTCGTAAGGCCAAAATGTATACTTTGTTCAAGGAGTTCTCTACAAACGAGGAACTCAAGGGATTCTTATGCGAGGCATACCGCAGAAAGAAGGATTACAACTCCTTCTACAAATACATGGAGAAATCTGTGGAACTCATGTTTCCTACAGAGCACTGGTCAAAAAAGCCTTTCAACAAGGTTTCTACAAACCAACAGCCCTCCATGATGCAAAAGAGCTTGTTAAGAAATGTGTACAATGGCAGTTTCATAGTATGCAGATACACCAACCGTCTCAAGCATTACAAACCATACATCTTTCTTGGTGTAACACCCCCAAAGTTTTGTTACTAAAATAAATTAATAAAATTATTATTTTATTTGATTTTCTAAAATTTAAAAGAGTTTTATTGCTTTTCTTGAATTTCCTAAGCTCTAAAGGTCAAAAAATAAGATTTATTGAGTTTACTAGATTGTTATCGGATTTAAAGTTAAAAATAAAATTTTACTTATTTCTTGAATTTTTGGAGTTTAAAAGGTTTTTCTATTTCCCGTAATGAAAAATAATTTATGTGTAGAAATAAATGCCAACTTTAAGTTAGAAATAATTTTATTAAGTTCAAAAATAACAACCCAATTTTCAGGCCTTTTTGAAAGTTTAAAATAAAATAAACCATTTGAATTTTATTTAAAGCTTAACTTGAATTTTCAAATAAATGAAAAACATTTTAAGTGATTGAAATAAATTTCAATTAAATCCAAAATTATTTTATTCGATCTATTCATGCTTCAAGGATTTTTATGAAATTTTCTTAAATTTTTTGATTATATTTTATTTTTCTCTTTTCTTTTATTTTTTCTCCTTTTCTTTTCCATTTCTCTTTTCTCTTTCTTATTTCTCGGTTTTTCTTCCTCCCGAGCACATCGCCTTGCCCATGCCACCACGATTGCTAACCCACACGTCAGCGCCAGCCTGCCCGTGCGCCACGCGGCACCCTCACTACTACAGGACTAACATATAGCAACATAGGTATGTGTTGCTGTATGTATGAAAAAGTGTTGCTGTTGATTCTAACAACACAAATATTAAGTGTTGTTATAGGTGGCGTTGCTAGGATAAGCTTGTGCAACACAAATTAAATGTTGTTATACATAAGAATATGTGTTGCTGACATATAGGGCTTGCAACACATTTCTCTATTTATAACAACACATATGGCACATATTTCAACAAACATTGGATAGCAACACATGTTTGTTATCAGCAACACATTTTTATGGTCAGTTGCATATTTGTAGCAAATTCAACAACATAATGAAATAATAGTTATTTTTGCAATTTATGGAAGTACACAAACTATTATCTCAATACTTTTCATTCAAGGTTTGAGAATTTAAAAATTATACAACTCAATATGAGAACACCGAAAAGATATATTGCATTGCACATGGAAATAAATAAAGGTATTGCCATTCACATCATTCTATACATCAACTGGAGTTTGTTGAAAATGCTAAACATGATAACAAGTCTAAATTGAGTCCTAAAAAGCCAAACAAAAGTATCGCTAGCTAATCTTCATGAAGTCTCTTCTTTGTCTTGATGAGTTGGTGAGGAATAGATCCAAATAGAAAATTCAACCATTAACCTTTTCAACTCAGATGGACAACAATAAATTGTAGGGGTATAAGTATGTATGATATAGAGATAACTCATTGAAAGTAAAGCAAGCCAAGACAAACATACAAAAGTTGAAGGCCAAGCTATCGCTTTTTCCTTTTGCATCACCGATTGTCTTGTAGTGGTGCCATGGCCTTACCAAAGACCTCATTTTCTTCATTTGGAAAAGTAATACGCTTCCAAAATTGATTACCAAGCTTAACACCATCAACTTCGTGATCTCGATCACGGACTTAACAAAGTTGCATATGCCATGTGCTCTTTGTTTGGATATTTGGCTAACTTCAAGATTACTATTGTACAAACCTATATTGACATGCAAACGCAATTAAGATAAGAAAAGGAAATAGTTGTAGTAGCTTAATCAGAACACTTCTATTATGCTTTCATACCGTCATTGCAGCAGGACGTGCCTTTTTTGAACTCGCACGGCGTGGGATCTTGTTTTGAGTAACCTGTTCTTGCGCCTTGTTCTTTGTGAACTATAGTGTTCGAGGAAGACACATTAATTAGGCTATTTTGCAATAAGTACAAACTTTGCCTTCACGATCACAAAGTGTTACATGCACATAAATAGTTTGAGCATAATTTATCTAGATCCAAAATAGAGTAACTAGTTTCAAAAGATGCATGGAACAACGATAATTAAATCAATGGTGGAAAGAAACTCAACACATAAAATATGTTAAAATTTAATTACTTCCTAACAAGCTAAAAGAACAAAAAATATTAATGGTTCAACCTCTTTGTTGGTAACCTCATGGTTCAGTGTTCAATAGCCACTATACTAGATGCACAAGTTATCAAAAGTCATCTCACATGACACGTGCCAAGGGCACATTAAGCCAGTTCTAACTATCTATGGTTATAATACTAATAATCATATTCTAAAAATATTGAATATACCTAAATGACATTAGATACTCAAAGAGCTAGATATTGAAAGCTCTAACAAATGAATAAATTAAGTGAAGTCAATAAAAAGTGCATTGAGATCTCTAAGTATCCTTATCATAATATGATAACACCAATCTATTTTACATACTAAAATCTTGTAGTCGTAATAAGAATAAATTAAGTATCCGTATCATAATATGATAACACCAATCTATTTTACATACCAAAATATGCTTTTATTTGAGTAACACTCCAAGAAATGCGCTCTCCTCTAGATTCTTTAACCACTTGCTCCAAGAGAGCGCTTGCTGCGATATGTGCTCCTGCTGATTGACCCATCAAGTAGATCCTGCAGGTTGGTGATAAATTAGTTTATTAATGTAGTGAAAGCTAAAAAGTGCCTAAACCTTGTAGTGCACTTAAAAGACAACATGTATAATCACAGCCTACTCAAACTGCACTATTGGCTCATAGGGCACAACATAAACAGAACTTAAGGTAGGACAAGAGAATTGATTTTGCCATCTCACTGAAGAATGCTTACTGCAAAACTTAAATACATGATAAACTAATTCACTATATAACACTCGTTCTAACACTCAAAGCCCATTTCTTTGCCTCGGTTGATCTTTGACCTGGAAATGAGCAGACAATGCACCCCTTAAAACCAAGATAAGAAGGAAAATAAGACAACCATAATTGAGGTGTCATTCAATAGTACAAGGTATAGTACATAGTACGGCATAATTTCTTACTCACTGCATCAGATGGTCATAAAATCATGGGAAAAGGAACCATTGACAATACCAATGTAAAAAAGGCAAGCATATCACTCCATGCATACTTTTGTTTAATGGACAACTAAATGCAAATATTCAGAGCTAAACAAGCAATTGTAATTGACAGAGCAATGCAATCGTAGTCTATATCAAACCTTTTAGATGGCGCACAAACATCAAGAAGCAAGAAGGGGTCTCGCCTAACATTCTCCCTCAGGAGACTAGTCTTAGAGACCTCACGAACTAAATCACCCAACTCGCAAGGAGTGGCGGTATAGAAAGCGATGCTTCTCTCGATCTGCATTCACAAAGGTGCTTCTAGTGCTAGGGAAGAAAGAAATGGAATTATCTTAATAAACTTGGTTTAAATCTATTTTATGAAAGTAATCGCCAAGTCGATTGCATAAGATGAAATTCCTCATCAAAAGTTGTTCTTTTGCTTCAAGAGAGTAGCTAAAGTATAATATTCACTCAAGTTTGGCAATAAAAGCTGGAACAATGCATAAAGATGACATGGACTTAACAATGAACAAGCAAAACAATGGCATAAGAAAGACAAACCTCAAGGCAAACATAAGAAGACAAAGATACGCTGATTGTGAAACCGCCGAAAGATAAAGATATTGTCGCAAATAATGCACGAGGGTCTGCGTAGTGAAAATTATAAGTGCTTCAAAAGACACCAATGAAATTACCAAGATATGGTATGAAGATATATTCGTAAAAGTACCTCTTCACTTCCAATAAAGTTTGGGTTTCTCTTTGATGGCATTGCACTGGATTTGACAATCCTATTAATCCGTAGCTCGTCTCGACATTTTTCTCCTTCATAAATAACCTCTATCTCTCCTTTTAAGTAGGAAAGTGATTCAATGTCCACACCATTCGCCCAACATAAAGGAATATGGGCATTTAGAAGCTAGCATTGTGCGCAGCTTTATAATTACTAGAATAAGAACATTATGTAGCAAAATAAGATAAACCAATGTAAAACACCGCTCAACATTGAACTGTGGTTCATTCAAAAACATAAAAGTCTATAATCAGTATCCCAATTCATTCACTATAACACAGATGAGGAAGTTACTCGATCATGGTGCTATGTACCAGACCACAACCTTTAAGTTCTTCATTGTTCAACAGATAAATTGTAAGGGTAGTGTGTCAATGGTCCAACGCAAAGTGAAACAATAAGCGAGATCGAATGGTCACCAATGATTACACAAAGGCCTAGTAAGTATATCGCACCAAGAAAAACACCAAATGTTGTATCCCTTGTGGTAGAGAAGCTTAGGACAATCGTATTCTCCAAAGAATTTTACTTTACATGATAGCTTATGGTTTTGTAAGCGTACCACTTCAATCAACCATGTATCATTCCAACCAAATTACTTCTTGAGCAATCTCAAGACATCACCAACGAGATGTAGTGAGCTAGTCTGTAAGAGAAGAAGTACAACAAATCGACAGGTGTCCTACATCATGGAATAGCAGCATCAAAGGAACATAAAACAACCGCACACACATGAGTACAATAGTACATAACAAAAATGATAGGTGTTCCAGATCATGGAATAGCATAACCAAATATAAAACAAACACACTTACACATGCACGGACATTGAAGGGATCAAAGAATACATGACAAAAATAACGACGATGAAGTAAATGAATCAATGATACCTACAACATATATGTGATAATTTTTTTAAGCAAACTATATGGGATAAACTGACAATTAATTTTGCAATGTCCATGAGACAAGAGCTAGTAATGAATGGATGAAATATTCACCAACGACATTTTAGTATATAGTATCGCTATGAAACATTAGAGAGAACATTGTCAAGTATAGCCTAAGCTTTCACCGAAATGAGGTAGATTGGTTTTGTTGAGCAGCTTCCTTAACCACTTAATTGCCAATGGAAGAGATTCAAAACTAAACTTGCCCCACTTGAGTTTGCACCATTTAGACTGCATCATCCCAATTCAAGTCCATATATCATCTTCAACTCAATGGACTTACTTGTTTCAACAAGAAAACACATGCTAACAATAAAACACAATTTTGATGGTTAATTGCAATTAAAATTAGAACAACCTTTATTGCTATGAAGTAGGCTTTCCCACACCCTTTGAAGTGACAATTGCCATGACAAATCAATTTGCTCACGGTCTGAAGGTGGTGATACATGGGAACCAAGCTTGTTGTATTGCGATTGGTTTGGCACAAATAAGGCCCAGTCAAAGTGGAGCCCTAAGCAAAATGAGTACTCGTCATTACGAAAGAGCAATAAAAGCGTCCATTCAACTCAGAATACAAATATATCAATCTTGAAAAGTGAGCAAAAAAAATGAATTATGCTAGTAAGTAGTAACTTCACACATTCCTCAACCTATTGGCAACTCAACAATGCAAGGAAAAGAAACATAAGACAGTACATGGCATGCAAATGAACAATTGTTCTAGTACAATCTTGTTTTTTCCATACATGTTGAGTAACTACAAATGAAATCATTATATGGCTCAAAATCTTCAACACAAAGAACAAGGAGTTTGATTGACATAACATTTTGGGCACATGTATCTAAAAGATGTGGAAGCAATCTCGAGGATCTCTTACGGACATGCAATTGAACAGAGAATCAGATCTCATAAGAAAGAAAGAACAACGATTAAAACGAGAGAGGGAAAGAAACTCCCCCATTCAAATATTAATTTAACCAAAAAGACTGCAATGCATACCTTCCTAGAATTGCTGCCGCTATAAGGCTGCTCCAAATAACCTGGTCGAATTCCATCCTTCTTTGTAACATGGGAAAACCACCTTGCACACATTTCCATACTTTCTAGGCTATGTGCCCCGTCCAAATAGAAAACTAAGGAATAATTGATATCCTTGTATTCTGAGTTCACCTGTGGATCTGGAACAATCTGTGCTCGATCTTGCAAACAAGCACTAGACAGTCCTTTGATGAACTGATCTGGCAAGGAACCCTGCACATGGCACACGGCAGCGAGGACTAGGCCGAGGAGGCTCATGCATGCGGCGACGGGCACAGGAGGTGGTAGCGACGGGCAAGGGGCCAGGCGCGGGGGTGGGCCAGCGGCAGCTAGGCCGGGCCAAGCTGGTGGTGGTCGAAGGCACAACGCGGGAGGAACCAGGGGCACGGGGGTACGCACGCGCGAGCGGTGGCAGGCCAACTTGCCGAGAGGAGGCGGAGGGCCAAGGGCAATGGGGGGAGGAGGGGCGGCCAGGGAGGAGGGCAACAGGGGAGGAGGGGTGGCACTGGGGGGCAGCCGGGGAGGAGGCGAGGCAGGGGAGGATGGGGCGGCCAGGGAGGAGGGCAACGGGGGGAGTGGCGCTGGGAGGAGAGGCGGCTGAGGAGGGTGGCGCTGGGAGGAAGGCGCCGTCGGGAGGAGGGGAGGCGCGGGGAGGGGCGCTGGGAGGAGGGCGGCACAGGGAGGAAGGCGCTGTCGGGAGGAGCAGGCGCAGGGAGGTTTTTTTGGGAGGGGATAAGGGCGAGGCGGGGCTGATTTTTTCACCTTTCGCGCCTAATGTCTTTCACCAGTGGATAACGCGATTAATTTTTTCACCTCCCGCCCAAAGCTTTATCCGGTAGTTAAGTTGATCTTGTTGACTTTTTATAGGACAGATGTATTGTAACTAACATAAAAACATTATCGGCAGATAAGTTGTTCTAGACAGTAATTATTGCCAGAAGATAATAGGACCCGCAATCTCTTAGACATTGCCGGCACATGTTTTGCCACTCATCCTATTTTTTTTGGGCAGTTAATTGCCCTTAATTCTATGCCATGGTGTGGTGTTTGCAATAATGAAAAAACAAACTTTGCGTAATTATTTTACAAGTAATTCAAGTAGCACTCCTCTAACCGATGAGAGCGCAACTCAACCAAAGGAGCCTCGATTAGAATTTAATTCGGATGAAATTATTGGCTCAGCTTTTACATAGTTGAGGGCAAAAACCAAGATTCTTTCGTCATCTCTAGACCTCTAGAGGTTAAAGTGGACATGAGTATTGAATGAGTGGTCAATATATATATATAAAAGACTACTCATAGAAAATACTTATGATCCTACTACCAGTTGGCAGAGCTCAGCCGGTTGCTACTTCAGCAATGCAAATTGCATGTGGTATTCACCAACGGTGGCAACTTGCTCGAGAGCTCTCTGAACAAAGGAGGACAGTGAGAAAAAGGAAAAATCTAAACATGGAAATCTTTGGTGTTGAGTACCTACACTGGTGGTTGACCAAGAAAATTTGGCATACACAAACACATAATCTTGTAGTTCATCAAATCTGTCGACTTGATCCCACCAAATTTTTTGAAGACACTCGTCATAAAAAATATGACCCCGCCTATTTAGAATAACCTTAGGGTGTGATACTTCGTCACGAGACTTGAATGAAGAACATCTGATGATTAGTGGACCGAAGAACTCAGGGAAGAGGTCGAAGAAGTCTTCGTCTTCTTGTTTTTCTTTGTTGTTGTCAGCAACAAAGACAACTCCTCCTTGAGGACCAGGAGGGACGTCTTCTACGACTTCCTTCCCAGCACAACGGTCAAAGGTTCCTCCTCCATCTTGATCGGATGCTTCTGGTGATCGTAGGACCAAGTCCCTCGTTCGATTATTGACATCCTCAATAACCGGCTCGATCACCATAGTAATAGGATCTTCTGCCGCCTTTGCCTCTACGACCACCCAGTGATCATAGCTGCTTCAGCGACAGCAACTTCCTACATTGCCACCACAGGGACAGGGGTTGATTCCTCGACCACCTCCGTTGCTGTCTCTACGACCGTATGAGAAGCTATTGCCTCCACGGTTGTAGGTAACGCAACAACGGGCCTCTCGATAAAAGCATCCTTGGGGGCTAGAGAAGTAGGACTAAAACCAAAAGGAGAAAAAAAAACATGTCAAATTGTAGAAATAAAAGGTAAATGCTATTTTTATGCTTTTGATTTTACAAACCTTGGTTTTCTGGACACAATTTTGAATCCAAAAGAAACCTTCCCCAAGGAATATTTCTTTTTCTTCTTCTCTTCGACCACCTCAATTTCTGTGACACCTATAGCCTTCGAAAGGCTTTCAGTGTCACAAGTCTGAGAAGCTGAGGCTTCTTCGACCACGTCTGATCGAACATTTTGTTGCAGAATTGGGATCTCTACGACCATGTCTGGTCGTAGATCTCGATCGAGAGCCACTGCTCCCTGAGCTGCTTGCCCCTCTTGATGGTCAAAACTTGTTTCGACCACTTGAGGGACAGCACACCCCTCAGCCATAAGCTCTGCTGTTGCAGAGGTATCCTTCATAAAAGATGCAAAACTTTTCCAATTCTCTTTTTCTAATTGCTTGACAAAGCCATGAGAAGCAAAAACTGAATACGTCTTGTTATCATAATAGAAAGGTACCTTGGCCTTAGGGGCTTTAGCTCTTCGACCACACTCCTTTTCTCTACAGCGATCACGTCTGCAAAGAATTGCCTGATGGGAGTGGTCGAAGGAGGGGCAGAGCTTGAGCCCTCACCCATCTTACCAGCAGCCTTCACTAGGTGATGCCTTTCAACCAGAGGAACTCTGTCTTCCTCTGACTCTTTTTCGACAGCCCTCAATTCGACCTCTCGGTCATCTTGACGATCTGCCATGCCTACATTCTGCAAAAGTCAGAAAATGAATATTACTCAGTGTTCAAATCTTACGACTGCTAAACCCTAAAGACGATATCAATAACCTTTAGGTGTTCACTCCTTTCTTCTAAGGACATGGCCGCTAGAATTTGAGGAGCTCCGAACATGGGCGAGGGAGCCTTCTCACATATGAGTTTGACATGAGCGTCAATTTCTTTCTGTGGGAGGTCTGCGAGCACAAAGATATAATCAACAATAACACTCAAAATTTCTAAAAAAGAGTAAAGTTGATTATTTCTTTACCTCCTTCGTAGTCCCTGGTCGGGTCATTAGTCCCTGAGTACGTCCACATTGGGTGTACTCGATCCTTTAGAGGACTGATGCATCGTGTGATGAAGTCCCTCACTACGTGCCATCTGGTCAGCCCCTCTTCTTTCAAGTCTTTGATGGCTTGAAAGTAAGGGGAGATCCGGTCAAGGTCGCTCGAAGTCAAGTCCCAGGATGCACTCTTCTCTGTGGGCTTCCCCACGAAGAAGAGGTTGTCTTCCTTGGACACTCTCCAATAGATGAAAATGCAGCTACCTGTGATTCTACTGTGCTTACTCATTCCGTAGTAGTACCAGAACAGATCTAAATCTACGAGGATTCCTAGATAAGCCTCGCACAGGTAGACGAAAATGCCCAGTATTGTGATGGAATTAGGAACTAAGTTCACCAATTCCACCCCCAAAATGCTGGAGTACAATCTTGAGGAAGGGATGAACGGGCAATCGAAAGCCACATTCGCAATATGACTGTAATACTGGAATCGTGCCCTCCTCACCCGAGGGCTAATGATGTCCCTCAGCATTGGTCCACTTCACATGAGCTCGCTTCGGGATCTTCTCAGCCACGACTAGGGCCGTTATCTTCTCCGTATCCATCTCCAATTTCTCGCACTTAGAGATGATTTCGGTCATCTTTTTCGAGTGGGTTTGATTTGGATTTGGAAGAGTTTGGAGAAGGATTACGACTTGGATGGCGGCGGAGAGAACAAGAGCTCAGGAGCAGTTGAAGCAAATAGGGAAAGTAAAAAACCCTAAGTTGTGCACATGATAAAATTTTATAGCCGCGGGTCTGGGTTAAAGATCATGGGAACTCAACAGTTGCCACCCCTTCGAGAACGGCTCCAGCGGACAGATTTGTGAGAGGTGGTTGGTATCTGTCCATTCAGGAAAAGCAATTTTGTCTTTTCAACTCAAGTAAAATTACCTTTTGACCAAGTCAATTTCTGGTCAAATGAAATGCCAGTCGGAAAGACTTCGTTTCCGACCACTATTCTACGACCTCCTTTCCAAGCAAGTTCTTTTCACTTGAAGTTAGGGGGCCAGATGGTGAGGATATAATAATCCTCAATTAACTGTTTATTTGTAATTGCTATTATAGACAGTAATATCTTCATATTACTCTCAAGTATACCCCTTATTGTTCATAAGAGAGAAGCTTAAGTGAGTGGTCGTAAGCCTTCCTATGACCACCCTATGGTCGTATGCCTTTCTACGACCACTCCATAGTCGTAAGTCTTTCTACGACCACCTTGTGGTCGTAGGACCTTCTACGACCAGGTCTACTATGGCCACCCTACAATCGATAAAGACTAAGGCTCCTGGGTGCCTAGGCACCAACATCATGAACTGTTCGATACACGTGTATGATTAATGCAAAATTTGGATTATGGGTACGAAAATGGTTTATACTCCTGATATATTTATGGCAAGTCAGTTTTGAACTCAGTTCAAACTAGTTTGAACTAATTTTGATTTTGGTGCAACTAGAGTGATTATATACCATGAAAGTAGCTCAAACTAGTTAGATTGAAGATGAATTTAAATTTTTTTGGAGTTTGACATCTCAAATACACTTTTTTATATGTATGTGAAGATACCAACGTGAAACTTTGCGAATCTCAAAGCACATCAACGGGTATTGATTTGGGTGCCTAGGCTACATACGTACATACATATGTATGTATGTATGTATGTATGTGTGTGTGTGTGTGTGTACACATATACATATATGTATATATGTATTGTAACACCTTGACATAGCAAAAGCCTAAGATATCACCTACATCTATTAACACTACAAGCTTCTACATCAAATTCAAGTATTACTACTTTCTAGACGTCACGATTTAAACATTCGACAAAGGTAATCACAAATTTCAGCAAGCTAGTTAATCATAATTCAATTATAATTCGGTATAGATAATTATCAAAGGCATTATAGATAAATTTCACTTAAGGGAGAACATCAACTAGCAACAATATCAACCACGAGGAGCTAAGGAAACCACAACGTATTCAATTATTACAATTCCAGAATGAATGAATCATGAGTGGAGTGAAGTGCTTTTCAAGAGCAAAATTTCCATGTTCTACTTTCTCCCCCAAAGTAAGTTGTCATTAACGTTCACCTAAAATAATAGATAAACAAGCGTGAGTCCAAGGCTCAGCAAGTACAAATTAACACATATGAAACTTTAAAGCATTGACAGATCATTCTCATCATCTCAAGAACATATGTAAATATCATGAGTGCAATGCGAATCATGCACATGTCTCCACTTCTGCATATACCGGTATAGCTAAGTGTAACACCCATCGGGGTTCACTCGCCCGCATTATCAAATGCGAGGATCTAGTGCCTGTCCTATTTCATACGGGGATCTCATTGTCCATATCTCAAATATAGGGATCTCTTTGAAATGAAATGAAATGGAATGAATGACTTCCATATTTTCCATTATGCATCATCAATTAACGAAAGCATATAATTAACTAGAAATATTCATGCTTCACATGAGTACAATAACAACATTCATTTAGCCAAATTTCACCACCAAACATCCAATTTACTATAAAATGTACTTGCCCCAACCGTGTTATGGGTGACGACGAGTAGAGGGCTTTAACCCCGGTTTCACACCACCACCTGGCATTCGTAAAATATACTAAGAATACCATCCAAAAGCACACCACATTGCAATAAAACTAAATAGACAAATCTGCTCCTAATCGTAACCCAAAAACGATATCGTTCCTTCCCAAACACCATTCTGTCTAAAACAGAATAGTCACCTTAGAAGAATCATACCTTCGATCTATAGTTCCAAAATCATGAACTCAAACTTTCTGGAATCTACACACATATACCCACAATTTCTTAGGTAATCAAAAGTTCAGATTATTTCGTCTAAACCATTGTTTTTAACTCCAAAGACAGATTTGTCATCTTCGGTAATATCGACTTAGAAATTCCATAAATTTTAATTGATTCATCCAAAAACAGTGATCTAAGAAATTATGGAATACCTACTAAATTATCTACAATAATCTAGTTGGTCAGATTCCTTAATTTGATCTTTATCTAATTTTAAAATACAGATTACCACAACTGCCAGAATCTAACAGACATTCTGGACAGCAAGATTGAATTAATCATAACTCTTAGTAGGTTTATCCAAAAATTTTATTATTAGACGTTCTAGAAAGATTAAGGAAATATATACTATAATCATGTTGGTCAACTTCTCAGATTAGGTCATTAGCTATTTTTAATATATCAATTACTACGACTGCTAGAACATGACAGAAAATTCTGGACAGCAGTAGTGTAAAAATTATATCTTCCAAATTACTCGTCCGATCAACATGACCAAATACTCTACAGAAATATAATGAATTCAACTACAAATATCTAGGAGGCGACATCCTCAGATTTCGTACTGAAATTATCTGAATCTACAGCGCAATACGAACAACAGAATACCCGATCTGCTACGCAAATCCTCCCAACTAGCTAACGTGCTAAACAAAACAAGGGAGATATGTTCATTACCCTTGGAACCACGTAGATGAACAATGAAATACCCAGGGTAACACTTTCCTTCTTCCTTCTTCTTCTTCCTTCCTCTCCTTCCACTATTACAGAAAAGGTCTTCACAGACGGTTCAAAAACATCATCACAGATGGTTTCGTGTGTCGTCTGAGTTTATGGGTCAGTAATGATATGAGATCATCACAGATGGTTTTTTAACTGTCTATGATGCATACTATCACAGACAGTTATTAACTCAGAACTATTTGTGACAGTTCACTATCACAAACGGTTTGTAAATAAAACCATCTGTGATAGGTTACTAGCATAGATGGTTTGTAGATGAAACCGCCTGTGAGAGCTGATGTATCACAGACGGTTTATCCTAAGGATCCATCTGTGATATTCTTTTGTATTGCTAAATCTATTTCTATTTATTGGCTAGCCTCAAGAAATGCTAGCCATGCCCTCTGAAACAAGCTGAAACACAACAACTACTTGTATACATCCAATTCACATTCATTTTAGAAACAAGTACAACCATTTCACAAAGCAATTAACTAAAATTAACAATTCATGTATATTTACACACATGTACCATTAAGTTCATTCTTATCCCAATCAAGTTCAATCTACATTGTGGAACTTCCCATCTGGATTTATGACCTCACGGTTCAAGAATGACACAAACTGTCCTCGAATGTTTATGAGCTAACCCTGTTCCAACACAGTTGTATCGATGTATTGGTTTATGACTATGTTTCACGAGTCATAGATATGGAGATATCAAACCAATAATATGGACACATGTTAGAGAACATAGTGTTGGATAAGACCCACCTTGAGACACTGTTGAGATTGTTATGATTTCGTATGTCATCAGTTGGTCTCAAGTAATGATGATGTATAATCCTTAGACCTGAGATTAGCATGGTTTCCTACATGTGTAATAGCACTTTTAGGCCGGGGTTGCCAAACACTACACTGTAACTAGGTAGTTATAAAGATAGCTTTCGGGTAAGCTATGAAACATGGGGAGGGATGTGACTGGTCGGATATGGGATTTGCCTCTCCTAACATAACAGGAGAGATGTCTCTGGGTCCCTCGTTGTGGTTGAATAAAGAAAGTGAATGGCCATGCCACTAGTGGTCGAAGTGTCGACCATATAAAGTTATTCGACACTTGATCGAGAAAGTATTGAGCAATCCATGTATGACATAATCTCACCTAGAGTTCAACCAGATGTCGTGGGGCAAAGGGATAATACACAAACAGGTCGTACGGCTGATATCTGTTCTCCACTCCTGGAAGACTTCTTGGGTGGTCGTGGAAGACCTCCGGGTGGTCCTAGAAGACCTCTGGCGGTCATGGAAGACCTCCGGGTGGTCCTGGAAGACCTCCTAGGTGGTCCTGGAGAGAACATAATCACCAACTAGTCGTAAGGAGTTACGAGCTGTTCGTAAGTGATAAAGACCTGGTCATAGATCATATTGCATTAAGGTTCGTCCGATATATTTTATGTGTGTTCGGGAATCGTTATGTGCTCCTAGGTACCGCTAACGACTCATGGTTGGAAAGGGTTTCCAAATCACAACCGATCACACATGAACCTATAGGGTCACACACTTAACAAGTTGGAACAAACTAGTACAGATACGATTCGTCAAACGTGTTTAGATAGGATCCATCACAAGCACTATATAAGGAGATGCTTGAGGCTAAGGGAATGAGTGCGAGAAAAATAGACAAGACATACGAAAGTCGTGAGTTGAGTTGTTGCTCTAAAACCCTAGCCGCCATCTTCTTGAGAGAGCCTTCTGTGCGACTTGGTGCTAGCACACCGGCGTACGGTGTTCCTGCCCTGGACGTGTAGATACCATAGAGGCGCAGCACTACTGCGGTAGCTGTTGCGCTTAAGGATGATCCGTGACTTTGGCGAGGAAGTAGATTGGTTTCTGGAGGAGACGATCGACTACGGTGGAAGATCGTCTACGACCACTTCACCGACACACTTTTCATTGGACCAGGCTGCCCCAACTCTTCTTCCCCTGCACTGCGTGTCTGGTGGTAACGATCTATGATCATTTACTTGCTTGGCATCCTGGTTTACTTAGTAGAATTTTTGAATTGTTGCTAGCGTAGCCTACCCGTATCCCAACAGTGGTATCAGAGCTCATCCTACATCGTTTTTGATCTAGATCGGTCGCATATACTAGATATGTGGTAGTAGTAGATTGAATCTATTATTGGTTTGGTCTGATAACCTAGATCGGTTCACATGGATGGAACGATCTAGGCACTGGTCGATAAAATCGATCGAGTTTCGGTAGTAGTAGATGGGTTTTGCGAAGAGGTATAAGTTAAGAGCACCAGATGATTTACTCGACTTGTTTTTTACTGCCTTGCATGATACTCTTACCGGTCGGAATTCCGCCATCGGAGTGTGCCGCAGTGCGTGGTCATATCAAGACAGTGATCAGATTGGTTCGGAATAGGGTTAATATGATTGATCCGATGATTTCCAAGGCTCGGTTACGTGAATAAGATTCAGGTCTCGGGAAAATTTTCCGAGAACACTACCCTCATTCAGCGAGGGGCACTGCCCCTTCGATCCCCGCCCGCTAACCGGCTAGCAGGACCACTATGGTCGTAGCCGCATTGTATAATAGTATGTGTTCATGTCGCCCGATAGAATTGGATTCTATGCATAACTCGTTTTTCAGGGATTGATGTGAATAGTATGGCCCATTGTGTATGTGATGCATGAATGGATTTCACATGGCCTGCGTGTCACGCTGTGTGATAGCCATCGAGCTACATATTATTATATAACGGTCGGTGAACCGACATGTGATGCTTGATATTATCGTCTGTAATTCATTACTAGCTTTTAGGAGTAATTGCTTAGTAGATGAATGTGGACAGAGATTTCAATCATGATGGTCGAAGGACAAGAAGCATGGTGATGGAGATCGTCATGATTAGGGCTATACTATTTCACAGTTTAATTTGCTTATCTATGAATGTTTATTCCTGTTATGCTATTTGATCATGGTTTATCATTAGATGCTTATAACATGGTAGAATTAAAAATCCCTCACATAATATTAAGTTAAATTGATGCCCTCCCAAATTTGTTGCACCATCCAAAGTCATGTGTTTTTAATGGTGGGTCTTGTCAAAGCAGAGTACCATTAATTCTCCTTGACTAGGTGGGTTTGTGTCAGACACTTACACGCTGAGCATTACTTTAACTTGACAAGGTCATCATAACGGTTGTGGACCTTGGGGCATAGGGTTGGGTACCAGAGCATAGAGATGCTGCTCAACAACAAGAGTCATATAGAGATATGATTAGCAAAGGGTTGCTTACCAATTTCAGTAATCTTCTAGCAGTGATGCCAAAGCTCACTAGTAGAGGCTCAGCATGCCGGGCTCGGGGAAGGAGGCGTGCCGGGCTCGAGGAGGAGGCGGCCCCGAGGACGGCAGTGACGGGCTCGGGGGAGGTGTCCTGCCGGGCTCGAGGAGGAGATGACGTCGAGGATGACGGCGACGAGCTCGAGGGAGGAGTAGCGCTGGGCTCGAGGAGGAGACGGCGCTGAGGATGGTGGCGACGGGATCAGGGGAGGAGGGAGATTTAAGAAACTTAATCGTTTGAGTGGGCGAAGCGGGCAAACCCTAGAGTCCGAATATAAATAGGGTTGGACATCACAGATGGTTCTAAAGTAGAACCGTTTGTGATAAATAATATCACAAACGGTTCTAATAAATAACCGTCTATGATAGATTGTGTATCACAGACGGTTCTAATAAATAACCTTCTGTGATAGATTGTATATCACAGACGGTTCCAATAAATAACCATATGTGATAGATTGCGTATCACAGACAGTTTGTAGATGAAACCATCTGTAATATATTGTCACAGACGGTTTGTAGATGAAATCGGCTGTGATATTCTTTTGTATTGGTAAATCTTTTTCTGTTTATTGGCAAGCCTCAGGAAATGCTAGCCATGCCCTCTGAAATAAACAGAAACGCAACATGTATACATCCAATTCACATTCATTTCGGAAACAAGCACATCCATTTCACAGTAAAAATCAATTAACTCAAATAAACTAAAATTAACCATTCAGAACACATATACACACATTGTTCAATCTTTAAAAATTAGCCATTCATGATTTCGACATGTATGTAGCTAGTTTCATCATGTTGTTCTTCCTCAATCCTTATGCCGTTTCCGAAAGGAGGCAACTCGCTAAATTGATTGTATTCTTCCTTGTCCACTACATTCTCAACTCCGATAATCCTCATTTTTCTATGAAGAACTACGTGGCGCTTCTTATATGTCTGATCGGTTTCATAAAAGACTTGAACAACTTCGTTTGCAAGTACAAATGGTTCATGTTTGTATCCAACATGTTCGAGGTTCACGGTGGTGACGCCGTACTTGTCGACCTTCACCTGTGGAAGATGGATCCAATGGCACCGAACCAAGAGGATCTTGAATAGCACGTAGTCGAGCTCCCACATCTCCTCTATGAGCCCATAGTAGGAGCTCATCAGCCCATCGGTACTAAACGCATCTATGCGGACACTGCTATTCTGGTTAGTGCTCTTTATATCCTGAGCCTGTGTATAGAATATGTATCTATTTATGTCGTATCCTTGCCATGTCACAACTATAAATGTTGGCCCTTTTGCTAACCATGTCAGCATATCACTTGACAAGCTCCTAGCGAGTCGCTCCTTCAACCATTGGTTGAAGCCGATCACAGTTGTCTCGTGATCCATACATTCGCCGCTCAAGATCGCATTGTCAAGCACGCCCTTGGCTTGGTCGATATATGGGGACACTTCAGTCATGTCTTGTAAGACCGTGAAATAGGCTTGAGCATATGCATCCATATCTGAAGTGATTGCTTTCCTTCCGACGGTCCCGATACCCTCGAGCCTCCCATCATAGCGAGATCGAGGCACACCTGTCGGTTCGACATGAGCCATGTAATTGACGTTGAACTCAATGACCTCTTCGGTTGCATAACCTTTGACGATTCTGCCCTCCGGCCGAGATTGATTGCATACATAGGACTTGAGAATTCCCATGAACCTCTCGAACGGGTACATGCTACGTAGCAATATGGATCCACACATCTTTATCTCCCTCACAATGTGAACAATGAGATGGACCATGATATCGAAAAATGATGGAGGAAAATACATCTCAAGATGACATAAAGTCGTCACCACCTTGTCCTGCAGAGCACCTAGTCCTTCGGGATCGACGATCTTCTGAGCAATTGTGTTAAAGAAATAACACAGCCTCATGATTGTCTCTCGGACCTTGATCGGCAAAATACTTATAATTGCAACACAGAGCATTTGTGTCATCAGCACATGACAATGATGAGACTTTATGCCAATTAACTTCAAATCTTCCATCGAAACAAGTTTCTTCATGTTGGCGGAGTAACCGGACGGAACTTTCAGACCATGCAAACACTGGCACAGTTCAGTTCTCTCGGCCTTGGATAGAGTGTAACAAGCAGGGGGAAGGTACGTTCAACCTTTATCGGTCTTTATCGGTGCTAACTCAGATCAGATGTCCATATCAACCAAGTCAAGTTGTGCGTTGACACCATCCTTTGTTTTATCACGAATGTTCAGTAAGAGTCCAATCAAGCTGTCACATACATTCTTCTTGATGTGCATGACGTTGATGCAGTGGCGAACTTCTAGGTGCTCCCAATAAGGTAAGTCCCAAAATATTGATCTCTTCTTCCAGATATTCTTCTCACGGGTCCTCGATTTACGTCCCTTTTTGAGGACAACATATAAATCCTTAACCATATCATAAACCTCTTTTCTGCTTAAATGCCTTGGAGCTGACATGTCCTCCTTCTCTCCGTCGAATTATTTCTTCATCCTGCGGTATGGGTGAGCCCTCCAAAGGAACCTACGGTGACGCATGTACACGGTTTTGCGCGAGTGCTTCAGCCACATACTCTCGGTATCATCTAAGAAGTGAGTACATGCTTTGGCCCCTTTTGTACTTTGGCCCGACAAGTTAGCAAGGGCAAGATAATCATTTATGGTGCAGAACAACAACGAGCGTAAAGTGAAGTTCTCTCGTTTGTACACATCTCATACCTGTACCCCTTCGATCCATAATATTTTTAGATCTTCCATCAATGGTTCTAGGTACACATCAATATCATTCCTTGGTTGCTTCGGCCCTTGGATAAGTATCGACAGCAAAAAATACTTCCGCTTCATACACAACCAAAGAGGAAGGTTGTAAATATAGAGTTACGGGCCAAGTGCAATGTCGGTTGCTCATGTTACCGAAAGGATTCATTCCATCTGTACTCAATCCAAACCTTATATTCCTCGGTTCCACGCCGAAGTCTACAAACCTCCTATCGATGTTTCTCCCCTAGATGGAATCAGTAGGGTGTCTTAGCTTTCTATCCTGCTTACGCTCCTCCGTGTGCCAACGCAGCAGTTTTGCCTCCTTTGGGTCTACAAAAAACCGCTTCAAATGGAGAATTACAGGAAGATACCACACCACCTTAGCAAGAGGTCCTTTCTTCACCTCGATTCCCTCGTTGTCATATGATTGATCCTTACGCTTGTATCGGGATGCGTTGCACACCGGACATACATGCATGTTTGCGTACTCTTTATGGTAGAGGATACAATCGTTCGGACATGCATGTATTTTTTCTACTTCCAATCCCAATGGACAAAGAATATTCTTGGCTCTGTAGGTGGTTTTGGGCAACTCGTTTTCATCCAGAAGCATTTCCGCTAAGAGGCCTGACAACATCATGAAACTCTTGTCGGACCAACCGTTGCTTGCCTTCAATTTTAGCAGTTCAAGCACAAATGACAACCTTGTGTATTCCGACTTGCAGCTCAGGAACAAAGGCTTATCCGAGTCCTCCATCAAGCCCTCGAATTTACCAAACTCTCTCTCACTATTGTTCGCTTCCGCATCGTGAAGCATCTAATCCAGATTGTCATCGTGCAGCCTATCTGAATCGGAACTACAATCGATATCATCCAGCAGCATATCATTGACTTCGTCGGCAATGTTGTTATTACTACCTTCCTGTATAATTTGCTCTTCACCATGACTGGTCCAACGTGTATACCCCTTTTTGAAACCCCTTCGAATCAAGTGTGCTTGGATCGAGCTTGGTTCTTAAACATCTTGATTCTCGCAATAATGCATAGACAATATATATATATATATATATATATATATATATATATATATATATATATATATATATATATATATATATATATATATATATATATATCTATATTCGCCTTATTCAACATATCCTCCTTTGTAGCTCTTGTAAAAGCAGACACGCCATTAATGTACTCTTCACTCACACAGTTCTTAGCGTACATCTAGCTTCGGTCCATCACACGGTTCGTATTGAAAACCCTGGAAATAAATAAAATGTTGACTTTGAAAGCATATTTTCTGAGGCTTACGCTTTTCAATAGAGAAAGCGTATTTTTGTCTCAACTAAAGTTTGTTTTTCTTTAGATTTTATTAACTTACATGTGGGCCCTACTTGTTAGTGACTCATTTTTTATTTCATAATTTTATTTATAAAATCTATGGCAGTCCCACATGTCATAGACTCATTAGTTTATTAACTAAATGATTACAAACAGTAGGATTTAAAGCTCAAATTGGGCTCAGGGTGCCATCGCATTGCTGATGGTCATGGCTCGGGGACCTAAGGTCGCCTGGGGTGAGCCGACAGTGATGTCCCGTGGTGGCGCCATGGGCTTCACTAGCGATTTCGGCATAAACACCCCAAACTACTCAAATTAAAGGATGCTTATGCTCAAGTAGCTCACCTCAATCACGAGGAAGGTGTCAATGAAGTCAGAGAAGGTCCAAGGCGACTAGTCGAAGTCGGGGAAGGTCCAAAGCGGCTGGTCGTTTGTGAACAAAGATAGCGGCGGCAAGCTCCTCGGTGACAGGTCGTCTCGGTGAAAATAAACAGAAACAAAGCACATGCATAGCTTTAGGGGGACACATAGGTAGGGAAATCGACCTTAGTGGGGTCGATGGCAGCGGCGGTGACAGAGAGGTCCACGGTGACAGCTCAGCATGGGCGACAACAGCTGAAATGGACCACACGAGCAGGCTCAGTGAGGTGAGCCGATACTCAAACCGGACACGGAGTGGCGATGGACTTACCGGGCTTGGAGATCTCCTACGGCTACCGTAGCACCAGAGATAGAGAAGAAGACTCTGTTCAGGAGCTACACTGCACCGGATGAGCAGTAAGTGAGCAAAATGGTGCACCGTCTGTGATGAGTTTATTATCACAAACGGTTTTTGTTAAAACCGTCTGTGATATGTAGAAATATCACAGATGGTTATTATTAAGAACCGTCTGTGACACTTCACAGACGGTTTTCATCATTAATCGTCTATGATATTACCTCTTCACATATGGCTTTCAGCGTAGCCAGTAACACAGACAGTCTCTAAACCAAAAACGTCTGTGATTATATGTAATACAGACAGTTTTGGTCAATTGTCTGTGATGAGGTATCCAATATTATCCTTTTTGTAGTAGTGTTCCTTTCTCCTCTCC
This sequence comes from Phyllostachys edulis, assembly GCA_036346405.1. Lineage (NCBI taxonomy): Eukaryota > Viridiplantae > Streptophyta > Magnoliopsida > Poales > Poaceae > Phyllostachys > Phyllostachys edulis. The sequence continues at coordinate 61,266,817 of CM070561.1, read as the reverse complement.
TCCATGTTGATCTCCTCCTCCTCTTGGCAAAGAAAGACTAGCAAAGAGGGAAGGGGTGCATAAAGAATCGCACACTATAGTATGGCGGTCTTTGCAGTAGCGAGGACGACAGCAGTACTATAGGGTGTTAGGGTTTGGTTGTTCCCTCCCCCCCCCTTGCCTTCTAGTGGGTAGTCATGGGCCTTGGGCCACAATGACCGGTTTTCTCCCCACTTGAAAAATGGGTTGGCGACCCATTTCTTTCCCAAAATTCTAAAATTTTCTTTCTAATTCTATTTAATTTGAGTACTAATCACTTATTTGTTTTATGTTTAAACGGGATATTACATGTATATATGTATATATGTCTATACATACATATGTGTGTGTGTGTGTGTGTGTATATATATATATATGTCTGTGTGTGTGTGTACACAAATACACACACACACACGAAAGCTATATTCAGCTCGTGTCTTTGAATAACTATTCTCAAGACGTGGGGCAGACCTAGGCCGTCTTCTTGCAACACTGGCGACCATGCTTCCCACATGCTACTCGCGGTTAGCCAACGCCCCGCTTCCCGCTCAACATCGATAGTAAAACCCTCATGCGCGTGTCCAAAACGGCAGTAAACGCTCATGTGCGCGTTAAAACTTCGGTAAAAAAACCTCGCACGCACCAACAGCCTACCTCCCGCTCGAGATAATGGCAATAAACCCCTCACGTGCACGTCAAAATGGCAGTAAAAAAACTCATGCGCGGCAGCACCCCCCCTGGTTCGACATCGATAGTAAAACTTGCGCGCGCGCATTGAATAAAGCCGTAAAAAATGTTATTCGGTAAAAATGATTGTGCGTCACCACGTGCCGTTATATAAACTGTTTTACTGCCATTATAGTGAGGAAGAGAGGACCATAGAATTTGGTTTGCTGGTTTTACTACGGGAAAATGACATTATGAACTGTTTTACCGGTCCAATAAAATGTATCGTTTACCGTAAGTGATACCTACTATTACTTCAAAAAGGCATGTCGTGTTACTGTTGTAACAAGTTTGTGCTTTATATTTTTTTTGTAGTTACTGGAAGATTGAAAAAGACATTACTGTAAAATGTAACACCTATTACTATTTGATAACATGTATTTACAATCTGTTATGCAAAAGTTCTTTTCCGGTAATCATACATTTTACTGTAAAGTGTAACACCTATTATAGTAAGTTACAAATGTATTTACTCGATATTAGTCATAAGCAGAAAAAAAAACTACTTCGGTTTGCTAAACGTCCCTATACTTCTCTGGTGCTTCATGGAGGGGCTTCACATTGTTGCCCTTGTGGAACAACAAATAGAACATCATTCGGGCCATGTACTCATTCCCCTTCTCTTATATACCCATGGTAAGAAAAAAATCCGCGTGTGAGACGCTATACATCTATAAAAAAAATATCGTGTGTTGTGGGTGGTGGGAAATTCTTATCGTCTCTGTCGATGTTGCCAACGTCCCAGAACTCCAAGTACTTCATAACGAAGAAAGCACAATCAATCTCTAGGACTCGCTTCAAAGATCGCCATGTTGGCACCATCTAGTCTTCGCGATAGGCTCAGAGGGTCAGCGACAGCGAGGATGATCCTCTTCCTCACTAGGTCATGATGGTCCGTTACTTTTGTGCCCTTCTGCTTGTAATCGTTGGAGTGCAGCACTTCCACGCGCTTCTGCGCTATGTTGAAGCAGTAAATGGACCAGTGATGATTGTATAAAAACCCATAAAAACATTACTTATTAGCTTTATTGTAATGAAAAAAATGTAACTTACTGGAGCATGAAAGATAATTTACTAGATACACATTGGACAGACAGTAAATTACTTACCAGTGTTACACGTGTGATTTCTACCGCCGCCATGTGCTCTTTCAAAGATGTTCATGGCCTGCATTCCTCGTTGTATCGCTTTCGATTTTACGCTCCTCTACATTTAGCGGTTTACGAAGCAGACGAAACACATTAGAGTAAAACTTACCAAGGGCGACGAGTAAATTTACTGCCACACGAGTGACTATTTACTGTAAAAAAGAGGCTTTGCAACAAAAACATCTTACCGACAGTTTGATGGGAAGGAACGCCCTGTACCGATTGCTTTGTGGCCTCAGGTCAGCGTCGTCTTGGCGCAAAGACTTGATAAACTGAGAGATGAACATGTCTTCAGACATCTGTCTCTCCTTGAATGAGTCTACCATGTCTTTTCTAGTGGCATTTATGAATCTGTCACTGGACTTGAGCAGAGCAAGGCTGCAGTAAGATTGTCGTGCATGTTAGTAGTAAAACATAAGAGAACCCTTGGTAAAAACAAAAGTGGAAGCTCAATAAAACAAAAAGTTGGTCGATCCAGTAAACTCTCTAATGGCGGTGTGGTAACAAAAGATACACGTATCGGTAAAATGTGTGGCGATATTCTCCCTACCCTTTGAGGCTCTCGTCGTTGCATATCAGCTGCCTCACCTCCATGGTCGTGGCCACGGGCACTTTCGGTCGCCTTTCATACTGCTTGAATGGTGACACCAGCTTGCTGGGAGCTTTTGTCATCCTCTTCCCCAACACACCGGCGTCGCTATGGGCTGGGGGACCTCTCTTACCTACAATTGTCTTTGTCGGCCTGGGATCGACGAATTTTATCTTGAGCGTTGGCTTCGCAGCAGCATCCTGCTGAAAATAGATGCGTGTCTCTTATTTTACTATCATGTGTCCAACAAATTACTATATATTTCACACATATTATTGTCAGTGGCCCTCCAGTATGTACCTTCGGCACGCTGACGCTAGCCATTTTAGCTTCCTTTACTTTGCTCGCGGCCGTAGGGTCCTCCTCTACATCCTTTACTGGTGGAGGCCCCTCTAGTGCGATGATTTCGGTCTCCTTTACTAGCACCTGCAAAAAGGAATAAAAACTGGAACGTGTTATTGTCAAAAATAAGTCAAATTACTTCTTTCCCCTTCGTGTTTTACTTTGTCGTTTCCTCTCTGTGCTCCTTTACTGTCGGCGACTCCGACGGGACGTCGATGGATCCCTCATTTAATGTCTTCTGTGATAAAAAAAAGAAATCAGATATGGATTACTATAAGAACGGCCAACATTACTTGACCATGCATATGTGTTAAACTGCATTCGGTACCTCGGTTTCGTCCAGGTTGCTGGGTAGTGACTCGTGGCCCGCCGCAACCATCGGTATGATTAGGGCCTGTGTTGTGTATGCGACGGGGTGTAACCCTGGGATCGTATCGACTTCGATCAAGTCTATTATGTTGTCGATGGTTGACTCGACGCTGCCTACACGAGAATAATGCACTTAATCAGAAAATTACCGTGTGTTGCTTTAATGATTACTATGTTGAGAAAAACACAATTGATGCGTGCGCCTTGCTCGCTCTATTATGTTTGCTTTATCAGTTTACTATGTATAATGTATCTATTTACTGCTCATGTTACAATGTTTTACTGTGATGCGGTACATACCTTGAGGTTCGTCACCCTCTCCATCTTCTTTTGTCAGATGGAACAACGACGATGCTGGGACGTAGATGAAACCTCCTAGATGCACCAAGGGCCGATGAAGCTAGTGCCGGCGCCGTTGCCGTCGGGGTGGCGAGCTCAAGTGTCCTCCTCACCTGGCCTGCGACAGAATAAATACGCTGAATCAGTAAATTTGTGTGTGCTGCTTTAATGATTACTATATTATGAACACAAAATTACTACATTCAACTTACTCGCTCTCTTGTGTTCCCTTTGTATGTTTACTATGTTTGTTGTTGTTTACTATGTGTATTGTGTCTATTTGCTGCATATATTAGAATGTTTTACTATTATGCGGTGCATACCTTGAGATCCATCACCCTCCACCTCTTCTTGGGTCAGATGGAATAGCGACGACACTGGGATGTAGATGGTACCTCCTAGATGCACCGGGGAGGCGATCTTTGATCTTTGCCTTTATCATGGCGATCGGGTGGCGAGCTCAAGCTGGCGTTTGTGTTGCAGGCGATTCTGTACATGTTGGGACGGGGGCTGTAGTCTCCAAAGCTGGGACGAACGGCTATGCTGCTGCCCGAATGACATTATCGATGGGCGTGGGGGCTGCCGTGACCTAGACCGACGACGGTGACGCTGCTGCGGATGGTATTGCGGTCTCATCCTGTGCCAGCTTCGCAGAAGAGTCCGGGAACACCGCGTGTGTCTACGTGGGGGTTGTGCCCACGCGCTCCGACGCATGCGCCTTCTTGCCGCTCCTTGCCTTTTTCGCCTCGCCTGTGCGGGACACTGATCTGGACGCATCTGCCATCCCGAGCAGCTTCCTGATGACATTGACTACCTTCGTCGGCGTTGTCATGATTTTATGTTGCGCCCTCTATATCTGCGCCCTGGCCTTCTCTGTCTGCCTCATCGCCCTCCTGGCCTCGTCGTTGAACTTCTCCAGTGCCTCCATCGCCAGGTACCGCTTCCCCTTACCCAACGATCCAACAGCGTCGTCGAGAAGCGCGCACAGGCTCGAGAAATGCCCCATGACGGGTTGTGTGGGTAACTCCGGTGGGTGTGGCATTACTGTCGCCCCATGCCAGTAACAGGCCCCCTCCCTCCTCCTAAACTGGCCAGTCAAATGGCACGAATGAATTACTATTGTACATTAATCACATTACTGAAATAAACATCGTATTTTACTGCTTACAGACAAACATCAGTAACTCATGATGAGCTTGTCGAACGTGTCGACACCATCCGGTGCCTTCGTCCTGTCAACCATGACTATCTTGTCAACCAGAGTGGGCGTGAAGTATGCGACGCGCGGATTTTTGACGGTGTCGATGTTGTGGACGCACCTCTGGTTGTCGAGGTAGTACATCTGACACGTACAATTTACTGCTTGTTAAAATACGTATTACTAAATGTTGTTCATGTTTTTACTACATGCGATATGTGCGGACACTATTACTGGTTAGTGTTCATTTTACTGAAGTTGAAACATATTGTTATTGTGTGTGGTAGACTACGTTTTGTGTGTGATAAAAATTACTGATGTGTGCGATATATTTTACTGGAAACTAAGGTTAATAATTACTATGATCCTGCTCTACACATTTTACTACTTATTGATGTGTAAAATACTAAATGCAACGAATAAGATTACTAAGTAACTTACAAGCACGAAGGCGACGCATCCGCTCATAGACTTGGTGGTGATGTCCTTCTTCTTGTTCCAGTTGCGGACGGACTCCCGAAGGTCGTCAACGATGGTCTTGCACCAGTTGATGCTTGCTAATTTGTCCATTTGCTTCGTCATCATAGTACCCTTCCCAGTTATGTTGATGTTGGTTGTCGGGAAAAGGCGCTTCCTAAAGACGATGAGGAAGAAATACCTCATCGTGAGAGCGTTTGTGCCTCCAGTCTTAATCCACATGATCATCGTCAATACCTTGATGTTTGAGCTATGGTGTACCCCCAGCAGACGCTTCAACTTGGCCAGCTCTGAGGTCCCTACGACTGGGTCACCATCGGTGCATCGCTGCCACCGCAAGGGATCCCGAGGACGTACTTAACGGCATGAGGCATGATTGGGATGCTCTTTCCGCCACTGGTGCTGATGACCATCTCGACTGGGTCAATCCTATCTATTAGGAAACACAACATATCCCTCCTCTCCAAACCCTCGAGGTTGAACTTCAGCAGACCGTCGAACCCCGTCCTCTTGACCTCATTCCCTTGCTCTATCATCAGCTCGCCGATGGTTGTGACGACAAGTGCAGGAGCGCACCTGATGCACGTCGTCCAAGGTCCCTTCCTACCATCGCACGAAGTCTGCATTCGATGTAACAACATTTTACTGATGATATGTTTACTAATTACTGTAGGCGTGACTCGTGTTTACTGTTGATGGGGAAAAAGATAATAATCTATAATATTATCGAATTACTGTAACAAATGTTGCACGTTTACTGCTATATGTGCATAAACGTACCGTTGCAATCTCATGGGCGGTCCCATCGTGTGGCGACAGCGCAACGACATCCTCTGTCGCGGGCACCACTGCCTTCCTCTTCTTGCTCTGCTATTTCTTCCAAGAAACACCCGCGCGATCGTCTGCGATAGATGCCACAGATGCGACCTTTGCTCTTGAGGCAATGGGTTTAGGTTGGGAGGGGTCGTAGTAAATCTCCAATGTCGATTGGCTTCCGTCGATGGTGATCTTCCTCACCTTGGAGGGTGCATCGTCGTTGTCCTCATTTTATTGCCTGGATCGGGGATATAAAAAAAGTGAAGAAGATAAACAAAAAAGTGGATCATACGAATTATTGTATGTGAGGAGTTGTTTTACATAAAATATGGATATGAAAAACTATCCCAAAAAAATGCTCCCAAAAAACATGGAGGAAGAAATCACTCCAGTATAGTGAGAAATTATGAAAAATTAGGGGTGAATTACTGTGCGGAACCGTAGAAAACCCTACTTCGTGAGATAGGAAGCAATCCAAAACAAAAGAAACAGCAGTATTCCCTAACCTTTGGGTGCGGGTGGGTCGGAGGGTGCTAAAAACGAAGATCACCTCTGCTCCTGAATATGCGGGCTGGTATAGCTCACTAGGGACCTTGCTTTTTTCATTCCTTTGAGGGTTGAGTGCGCCACCAGAAAGAAAAAATACAATTTGCTGTAGTGTGGGGAAACGGCACGGATGATGCGGCCCTCACGCACCAAATATATGCGGTTTCCATGACCGTTCAAAAAAACCTAAGCGGTTATAACTTATATGAAGAAAATGCTGGTACCAATTATTACATATTACGTTGATATTACTGCCTCATACTTTTACTGCAATGGTTTAATGCGTTTACTATATGGTGCTAGTAACGTTACTATTACGCTTCTGGTTTTCTTAATTACTATATGACCGACTAGGTTTACTAAGTTGTGAGTACATTTTTATTGTCAACGTTGCGAGTGAGCGGAAGGTTCTCTTTAGCGTTGACCAAATGATGCCTCAAGCGAATCAATGCCACTTCAACTCCGGATGCGTCTCTTCGTCTCACACACCGACGTTACTCCTTGTTTTATAAGAATGATCATCCACCACCAGAAGATGGATTATCACGTCGCTCTACTCTCTTTTGCGCCCTCCATCAACAAACTAGATGAGTTAAAAAAAAATGGCTCCCTACTCTTCTCCCCTGACGCCAGTGTCGATGGCCTACCTAGCCATTCTCTACGAGCACCTCTCCGGCTGTGAGCTAGCAGATGCTGCGAAGGGGCACTGTACTAACAGTGTCAACCTCCTCTGTCAGACGTTATGCTGAGGCACGGGTTGGCAACATTCCACCGTCTAGACGTCCTCCTCTACTGCGTCTTCCGTGTCGTCTCCAGCTTCCTGCGAGCTAACCTCGCCATCGACGTGGTCCTCCAGAACGATGTTGCACGTCTCCTGGAGGATTACTGTCACTTCAACTGCTTCATCGAGGCGCCGAACGACCGAGTCTACCTTGTCAAGACCCCTCGAGCAAGGGAAGAAAGCCTATGGGCATAATTCGACTTGATTAGAGGGTCTTTGGGCGACACTCGAATGGGCGTGTCAGCGGGTGGACATATTTCGGGCTTCGTTCACTCATCTCAAACCATCCGATGCCGACAACATCACCTACGAAGTTTTGAAGACTGAGATAGAAGGCTACCTCTACCACTACAAAAACTTTAATCATTTAGGTTTCTACTTTTTTTAATCTTTGTAAGAAGCGACTTACCACGCTGTTTACCCATATATAAATACAAAAATCAAAAACCCAGTTGAATTTGTATTTTCTGTCTACGATGAAACCGTTTACTGTGTGGCATGTTTTATATTATTGCCTTCACGATATATTTGGTTTGAATTTGTGTTTACCATCTACGGTAAAAACCGTTTACTGTCTACGATGAAACCGTTTACTATTCTACAAATGCATGTTTACTTCATTGGACCTACTCGGTACCCACGATGCAATTACCTTACAAGATAACTAGGGTTTACTACCACGACACTAACTTTTTACTGAAAAAAAAGAAATTGCAAAAAAGCGGTGGTAAAAAAGGGAAGCCGATTACTGTGTACGACGTTAAGTTTTACTAACTGACGTAGGAGCTCACAAAAAAATGTGTTCCCCCGAAACATGCAGTAAAAGGGATACGCATATTATTGTTACGACAACTGATATTTACCGTCGGATCGAGGCCCTCGTAGGCATGGACGTTTCTGGGCCGCCTCTGTAGTTGGTGGGCCGACCGTATGGGATTGCACGTGCGCGTGTCACACCTAGCCTGGATTGTGCGATAGATAGTAAACTTGATCAACATATGAAGTAATTAGGTTAGAACAGTATGAGAATCACCGGTTAGTATGCAGATGGGGTCCTTGCCATCCATGCATACCTGGACTGTCACTCAAAGGATGTTGCCTTCTCATTACGGAGAAGAGAGACGCCGAACATGGTGTTCTACAAATGATGGTTGGAGCCCACAAATATAGCCAGAGGCATCTCGTACTGGTTCATTCTGTAGGTAGTGTCGAACGTGACAACGTCTCCGAAGTCAGCGTATTCCGTGCAGCAGCTCGCGTGGCTACAGAAGACGTTTTTCACAATGCTGTTATCATCCACCTGTATGTCATAGTAGAACTTGTCGTTCTGCAACCGACACTCCTTGAAGAAAGCCAGCAGCTTGTTCGCATCGTCGGCGTGATCAGCGCGCGTATTCGCAACCTTCCTAGGATAGTCAGTACAATATATGGTAACTAACATTAAATATACACAAACATGGCAATAAAAATGAGACTAAGAGGATAACAGTAAGTCGACGCGGTCACAACAGTAATGACGTGAATAAGAAAATGACGGTAATTCATCACGATTACACAAGACAATGATGGAACACAGTAAAAACCTATTTTCTAGGTCACACGCGGTTAATGGTATGTTATGTTGTTCCCCGCACATCTTCGACAAAACGTTCATCATAGCGTTGCGAGGGACCCTGCTGGCCTGCATGGTGTCAACGAGCTCCATCAACGAGGGATCAAAGTTATTGTGTGACTACATGAACGCGACCAAGGACAGCGTCCTACCGAGTGGATGGTTGTGCTCCAACACAACCCGCTTGATGCATACAGAGCCATCTTTCGGGCTCTTATGCAGCTTCAGGAACGCCCTGCACCCAATCCTCTTGGAGGTGTTGCTACGTTCACGCTCCTTCTCCGGCATGTAGAAGTCGTGTTTCCCCTCTAGAGTGCAACAAAACTCTTTGATCGTATTCCTACTCCTGTTCATTCTAACACCAAAACCAGCATGTCACGTGTACCGATAGTAGAATTGGTAAGGAACACCCCCATTATCGAACTTCATGTAGACATAGGGCACCATATGATCGGGGACGTCCTCGTCCTGACATCAGTAAAACATAGTTAACACAATAATATACAACAGAAAACAAGTAAATGATACTAGATAGAATAGTAAATTATTGAAACAGTGTAAACACAGTAAATGGACATCATACTGGTAGTAAAAACACGCTCAAAGACCCGTAAAGCACACATACGTGAGTGTACATCCGATCGGCGTCAGGTGTCCTCATCTCGCTTGGAGAAACAACGGGGGGTGGCATGAGGACCGAGCTATGGAGGAGAGGATCCTGGTTATCTGGGGAAGGCTTACAGCCAAGGGCACAACGTTTACTGGTGGCGTAGCCATCTACAGAGAGAAACCTAGGTCATCCGCCATTTTGCCAGGCACTACAGTAAACGAGGGGGGAATCTACATGCGCTGGAGGAAGATCTGACCGACACTGGCGATGGAGAACGAGCATTGCCCAACGGGGTACCTCCGCACCCGCAGGGGGCATCCAGTAGTCATTATCGATGTGATTCATCGGAAGGGGGACACTAGGGGTGGCGTGGGTTTGGAACCGCAATGATCAGGGCGAACGTGGATGGAGGGGTGGGAGCGGGTGGATTTTATGATCGGTTACATGGGGATCGCCCGCCTTTTTTATGAGTCAAGTAAAACACTTTTTATGGGAGCAGTAATTACATATGTATGCAAGGGCAGTAACAATTCATGACATTTACAGTAATACATATCATAACAAACAGTAAACCACGTCGCATACAGTAAACGGACGAATGGACAATAAACAATGAGTGAGTCGGCAGTAAAAATAGGTCGGGGGTACGTATGTGCCTACCGGTAGTTATTGTCAGTTTGTCACCACTGTACTAGTTTTTTTTTCTGAGAGTAACTTTACCGTCAACCACCATCTGATCTATGGTGTATCAGTGGTTTGGTTTTATCGTGGATTCTAGCAGTAACAGTTTTTTTACTGGCAATATGGGTGACGCGCGTTCCTCTTTTACCGTCGATTTCACTGCTAATCGCTTTAGTATGGGGTGACGTGCGTTCCTATTTTACACGCAGAATAGCTATTCAGCGTGCGAGAGCTATTCCTCTACACACACACACACACAACCATTAGCGCTATTTGTTCTATAGGTTAACAAAAAGAAAAACGGTATCATTAAAATCGAATGACCTAACCATGGGTGAGGAGCCAATAAAAGAGTGTATTGAAGTTGGTAGTAAAGATAACAACCATAATGAGGAAAGTGACGGGGAGAAATCCAAAGAGGTAAAGGAACATGCCCTACTCGAGACACTCCTCTATTGACACCTCATATGTGGTAATCTTGCTCGGTCTTTGTGACATACTTCTTTGGTATGTTCACCCGAAAATGAATAGTAATTATGATGCTAGTGGAGATAGAGCAGATGAGAAATACCATGAGTGCAAGAAGTCTTGGGCTTAACTTTCTCTGAGTCAAACTCTGAGATATCAACAAGAACAAGGTGCTTACGTGTCGCACGCTTCGGATCCGCACGCTTCGGATCCTTATATGATAGTTCTATATTAGAATGTGTGATCTTGTGTGATGCGTTAGTTCTCAAAATAGTGTAAAATGCTTCGATCATCCTTATTTTGTGAGCACAATTAATGCAAAAGATTTGCTCCCAAAATATTTCTGATTTTTCCAAAAGATATGCTCCCTCTTCCTTTCTCCCCACTGGCCACAAAAGTCATCCCAACGATTACAAAGCCATTCTCTTGTTCCTATAAAACCTCGTTTCGTCTCACTACTACAGAAAATGTTATCACAGATAGTTCAAAAACGTCATCACAGATGGTTTTGTGAGCCGTCTGAGTTTATGGGTCAGTAATGACATGAGGCCATCACATACGATTTTTGAACTGTCTGTGATGCAGACTATCACAAACGATTGTTAACTCAGAACCGTCTGTGATAGTTAACTAGCACAGACGGTTTGTAGATGAAACCGTCTGTGATGATCTCTTCTCTATAAAGTCTCCAAGCAGTGGTGCTTGTGCCTTTAAAACCAGCTATATATATATATATATATATATATATATATATATATATATATATATATATATATATATATATATATATATATATATATATATATATATAGAGAGAGAGAGAGAGTTTGTAGTCCCATGTTAGGCTAACTCGAGGCCTGAATTTAGCTAGCTAGCTCGCTCCTTGGCCATTCATCCTAAACGTGCAGGTGAACCACGGCTTACTTCATCGAACCTGACACACTGGAGTGTGTGATTTGCTTCATACCAATCCTCCAAGTGCTTGTAGAATCCTCCTAAACCACGGCCTCAGAAGTAACAGCATTAGAACTGAAATTGAAGTTATTAATTACAAGCATGTAATTGTCTTTAAACCCAACAAGAACACCAAGCAACTTGAGTTCTGATTTATATGTAAGGATGGCCTCATCGTAGAACTTGACATCAAGGAATGGTTGGTTGCTGATACATGATGTCACTTCCTAGTCGGAATACCTATATGTCCATGCCACTTTCTGAACAGAGCAACGTCCAATTACCTATCGACGACATCCAGGTAATTGGATGTACAGGCGCTCTCCTGGTAGCCATGCTTCTTGAACTTGCAGGCTCGATGAAGTAGGTCGTGGTTTCTATCTCATCCTCTTCATGCTGCGTGCGCAACCCCCCGAAAAAAAATCATGCTTCATTGTGGGCTTGGTTGCTTAGGCGTACTCGTCGCCGCACATCAGAAACAGTAAAATTGAAGACAAAGGGACTTTAACAAAAGACCAAATATATCCTTTTTACGTCATAGATGATTAAAAAGGTTCAGTGATCCTATCTTAGCCTTCAAATATTCGTTAGCCTTCTCATCGGCTTCAATGGTGGCGGGATCAGCGACTGTCTGATCAAATGCCTTCACATGCTTTCTTGCATGCTCGATTCGCGCTTGTAGCCACGTACAGACTCCATAACCAAGTCCATGATAGCCCAGAGGCCATCAACCCTGGTCTCCTCCGTCTTGGCGTGTCGACCCGCTCTCCTACCACCCGGATGTCGTCCTCGACTCTCCGGGTTGCATCCTCGGTGCGGACCAACTAATTCCAAAGGATGATCTCCATGATGAGGTTTACTCGCCGGATGCCGAAGACCCTCGCATTGGTCCATTGGAGGAGGAGCTCCAGTTGACAAACGACGGCCGCTATGGTCTCCAGTAGATCGAAGGGTCTAGGACGGATGACATTGCGAACGAAAGGCGTGTCCGCAACTTCCAGGTTGCGACCAGAGAGGTGCTAGTAGACAAGCACAATGTAGGCCAATACAGCCAGCACGAGAGGGGAAGCCATTTGGAGTTTGTGAAGAAAGGGGATCAAGGAGCTGGTTCGTGAGAAATCCCTTTCAGAAACGGATGTCTATTTATAAAACAAGTACTAAAGCGCAGGAGACGAAGAGATACATTGGGAGCCATAGCGACATTGTTGCGTTTAAACGAGGTCAGGGGCGCTCGGGTGGGGAGAGGAACGGCCGAGAGCAAGCTGGCGCTGGGGAGGGGAATGGTTCTACTAATAAAGGGGTATCACAGATGGTTCTATTATGGGACCATCTGTGATACATAATTACCAAAGATATTTCTAATTAAAAACCGTTTGATACATAATTACCAAAGACATTTCTAATTAAAAACCTCTATGACATCTGCAACTATCACAGACGGTTCTTAACAAGAACCGTCGGTGAATTATCACAGACAGTTCTAATTACAAACCGTCTATGACAATTACATATCAAAGACGGTTCTAGTCATCGCTACATATCACAGATTGTTATTATGAACAACCGTCTGTGATAATTATAACACAGGCGGTCCACAGGAACCGTCTGTGATGAGGCGTCCAGTATGGCATGTTTTGTAGTAGTGACATATGACACATAAACATGTAATACTTGTTTTTCACTGGTCAGTAATGTCGTCATATTATTACACCAAGACCGTTTACGTATATAGAAGACAATAAATACAAATTCAACCGGTTTTTTTGCTTTGATTTTTGTATTTACATATGGCCAAATAGCGCGACCAGTTGCTTCTTACAAAGATTAAAAAAAGTAGAAACCTAAGTAATCAAAGTTTTTCTAGTGGCGGGGGTAGCATGCTATCTCTGTCTTCAAAACTTCGTAGGTGATGTCGTCACCATCGGACGGTTCGTGATCATCAGTGAACGAAGCCCGAAATACGCCCACCCGCTGACGCTCTCGTTCGAGTGTCTTCCAAAGACCCTCTGACTATTGAATTAAGAAGAATTGAGCCCATAGGCTCTCTTCCCTTGCTTGAGGGGTCTCGGCAAGGTTGACTCGATCATCCGCCACCTCGATTAAGTCAAAGCGATGGCAAACCTCTTGGAGACGTGCAACGTCATTGTGGAGGACCAAGTCGATGATGAGGTTAGCTCGCCGGAAGTGGGAGACCACCCAGAAGATGTAGCGGAGGAGGATGTCAAGATGATGAAAGGTGGCCATCACCTGCTCCGACAAATCCTCGGACAGAGGAGGGAGGACACTGTTGGCACAGTGTCCTTCCGCAGCATCCGCTAGAGTACGGCCGGAGAGGTGCTCGTATAGTATGGCGACAAGGAAACAAAAGAGGGAGCTATTTCTGCTTTAGAGTATAGAGTGATGCGGAGATGATCATCTTCGATGGCGTATGATCCTTTTTTTTATAAAACAAGGAATAAATTTGGCACGTGAGACGAAGAGACACATCGCGCGGGAGCCGAAACATTGAACATATCACAGACGGTTTTTGATACAAACCATCTGTGATGAGTTAATTACAAACGGTTCTGAAAAAGAACCGTCTATGATATTACTAAATATCACATACGGTTTTTTTTTCTAAAAACCGTCTGTGATATTACTAAATATCACATACGGTTTTTTTTTCTAAAAACCGTCTGTGATACTAGACAGGCGGTGTTTATTACAAACCGTTTGTGATAATTAACTCATCACAGACGATTTTTAGCGTTGCCAGTAACACAGACGGTTGCTAAACCAAAACCGTCTGTGATTGTATTTAATAATGACGGTTTTGGTCAACCGTCTGTGATGAGGCGTCCAATATTAGCCTTTTTGTAGTAGTGGTTTCCCCTATCAACATCTTCCAAACAAAATTTATGTCTCTGCTCTCCCTCTTTCTCTCTTTCTCCCACCATTAGCGCTATTTGTTCTATTGGTTGACAAACCGAAAAATTATGTCATAGAAATCGAACGAGCTAACCACAAGTGCCACAAGTGATGAGCAAATAGAGGAGTGTATTGGAGTTGACAGTAAAGATAACAACAATAATGAGGAAGGGGCGAGGAGAAATCCGAAGGGGTAGATGAACATTCATCTAGACGGACAAGAAGATAGTTGTGCGTTGTGCATTCTCAAACACTATAAGAGAAATAAGTTTGCATGCGTGTTTAAGGTGTGTGTGTGTTTTCCGATCATCACATGTTGAGTTATGATTGGAATGTTAGCTAACCATGCTAGATTACACCAGTATCGATATTTCTTTGATTTTTGGGTCACCGGCATTTCTTTGATTTTTGGATATCTTACGTGTTGACATTAAGGCTATTTCTATTAGGCAGTATTTTAGTATATTTTCTTTAGTGTATGAGGAGTGTTAGGATACTATCTTCCTAATACATGGTTTTTTATGGTGTAGTATCTTAGACTGTTTCATTTAATTACATGCATGATCTTTACTAGTATTAGAGCATTGTGGATATTTTGTGGCATGTACTAAAGCAATACATACATGATCTTCTCAATGCACACTCTAGGAAGCCGGCACTTTGTCGAAGTCTTAGGAGGCTTTTTAGAGTGTATTTTATCGGGCACTTTCGGCAAAGGCGGTCTTCCGAAAGTGCCAAATAAAATACACTCGGCAAAAAAAACACTCGACAAAGATAGCTTTGCCGAGTGCCTTTTCGGCACTTTCGGCAAAGATGTATTTTCTTAGAGTGCTATTTTCGACTGCGGCAAAATCGTCTTTCTTAGAGTGCTTTTTGGCACTCGGCAAAGATGTATTTTGCGAGTGCCATTTTAACTTTTCGGCAAAATCGTCCTTGCCGAGTGCCTTTGTTTTGGCACTTTCGGCAAAGAGGCATTTTGCGTGTGCATTTTTTGGCCCTCGGCAAATCATTTTTCAAAGCAATTTTGAGGCCCTAAATGAATTCAAATGAAAAACTTTTCAACTACAAAGTTGTATAACTTCTCAAGATCTACAAAGTTTATTTTGGTCATTTCTTCATTTGACAAAGCGACAATAACGTTGTTCATAAAATCTACATCTCTCTCATATCTCTCATATTAGTTTCATGAAAGTAGAAGAGATATATAAGATTGTGAACAATGTTACTACCACTATGTCGGATGAACAAATGACCAAAATAAACTTTGTAGATCTTGAGAAGTTATGAAATTTTGTAGTTGGCAAAATTTTGATTTGAAATCATCTTGTCATGCAAAAACGACGTTTGAATTTGAAAATTTTAAAATTTGAATTTTTCAAAATACCTCGGATGGAAAAACTTCCTAAATGAAAATTGTAGATCTCCAAAAGTTATGAAACTATGTAGTTGACAACTTTTGATTTGAAATCATCTTATCATGCAAAACTACGTTTGAATCTCTCAAATTTGAAATTCGAATTTTTCAAACGACCTCGGATGGAAAAACTTCCTAAATGAAAATTGTAGATCTCGAAAAGTTATGAAACTTTGTAGTTGACCACTTTTGATTTGAATTCGTTTAGGGCCTCAAACAAGCAAGTTACTCTCGGTTTAGTATAATATATGATAATAGATAACGGAATCTAGACACAAGTGACGGTGTAGTGCAGTGGTAGAGCAGCAGAACGCGCGAGAGGTCGTGAGTTCGAATCCGCCGGACGCGTTAGCCGCGAATTTTCATAAAAAATGCGTGACTTGATGGAGACAGGCGTGATGACTTGGTGGTGGTGGCCTCACGAAAAAAAAATTGCTATTATTTTTGGGTTTTTCGCATTTTCATTTTGCGAGTGTAAATCTTTCTTAGAGTGCTTTTAAATGACACTCGGCAAAGGCTTCTTCTTGGATTAATTTTTTGCCGAAAGTGCCCTTTCTTAGAGTCGGCACTCTAACAAAGCCTTTGCCGAGTGTATTTGGGCTTTCTTAGAGTCATGAGCACTCGGCAAAAGAGAGGTGTCGATGAGTGGCGGGATCGATCACAATAAATTTTATGTATTGTATTTGAGATGAACCGATTATCAGATTAGATACTAGAATATCCTCTCTCTTCATTAACTATGGTGCCACATCATCATTTTACTACATGCGGGCTTAAGATCTGGTAGGGATGAAATCTTGGGAGCGACTAACAATCCTATTTTAGAAATATCAAAAAAAAATTAAAAAAAACACGAAAAGTACCATGAGTGCAAGATGTCTATGGCGTATCTATCTCGGACTCAAAACTCCGAGATATCAGCGAAAGACGCTTGCGTGTCTCACGCTTGGGATTCTTGTACGGTACATGTGATCTTGTGTAATTAACCATGTCGTCCACCTTCATGTGGCGACGACATAGCTTCTGTGGCCGTTCGATCCGAGTACGACGTGTTGGATTAGCTCGTGCGAGAAATTGAGGGCCATAGATGTTCTCTCAACAAATTAGATATTCTCGTCTACATAGATATATTCAATCTGTCCAAAGATTGATCCGATAGCGTGCCCAACGGCACATTACAACCCATTGGCATGTGAGACAAGCGTATTAAATTAGTTTGTGTGAGAATTTGAGGGCCATATAATTTCTCATGATATATATATATATATATATATATATATATATATATATATATATATTCTGATCTTCTGGTCTATCTAGATTAAAGTCGTCCAAAGATTGATCCAAGTGTGCCCATGACACCTACATTACTGTAGCCCCTTACCGTTGTCATGTGACAGAAGAGGATATGATTCCCCATCCATGCATGCACACGAACATCTTGCGTAAGATCCATGATTCCCTATCCGCGCGCCTCATGACCACACCCAAAAAACGCCAGTAAAATACACACATAAGCCGCGCATATGTGGGAATGGCGCAGCTTCCGTGGACGCTCTATCCAAGTCCGACGTATTGAGTTAGCTCGTGGACTGAGGGCCTAACATCTCTCGCGTACGGTAAATTCAGATTCTCTTGTCTACCTGGATTCGACCCGTCCAAAAATTGATCCGATAGCTCGGAGCGTGCCCAATGGCACATTACTATGCCCATTATCATTGACATGTGACAAAAGAGGATACGATATTCCCTATCCATGCGTACATCCCGTGTGATTCACGACCACACCAAAAAAAAGCTAGCAAATACACGCATGTAAGTGTATACGCCACACAGATAACCGCACAGCCAAGACGAGGCCTGGGTGCATGAAAGGTGTGAGTGTGTGACCCAACCACGGAAAGGAATTCTCTGAGGAAGAGTCTCATCGTGAGGCCTCTTCTCTGGATTGTTGGATCAGGGATGGTGAGGAGAATGGACGGAGATGGGGAAGAGGCTTACCCATAGAATTTATTTTCCCCAGCCACACGCCAATTCCTAAAGTTCAAGGCATTCGGACGCCGCGCCAACCATTGGATCAGTGAACCAACGGCGTAGATTAACCCACGCGTATGCATCAAGATAGACACATAGGAATCTGTTTTTTTTCCTTTTCTGCGGGAGAGAGAGGGATGTGCGACCTGCGGGTCTCGTGGACCCTACACCCCCGTGTGGGCCACGTGAACCCTCCACACGTTCTCTGTTGTGTCGTTCAAAAGGCACGAACGGCACGACAGTGTGGGCCATTGGATTCCGATTGGAGGCTCTGGATCAACATGTACGATATTTTTGGGGGATCTCAATTTCTCGCGAGGAAATCAGATTTTCTTTTCCATTTCAATCATAGCCATCCATAGCTTGATCTTGTGGTTGAGGGGGACCGAACGGCAGCTCTCTGCCTCTCTCTCTCTCTCTCTCTCCTGTGGAGAGGCCATATATTGGCGAGAGCCAGCCAGCGCTTGCAACCACTCCCACCAGTACTATTCCCCGGCCGGGAGATATCCTAAACTCCAAAGCGGGGAGAGTTCAGAAGAGGCGAAAGGGAAAGCAACAAGCGGGTAGGGTTCCCGGCCCTGGTTAGTGTTTGCTAGCTTCCCACATAAATTCCTTGCCTTTTCCTTGAATCATGCATCTTATTTTAATCCATTTGCTCGCTTGGTTTGTTCCTCCTGTTGTTTTAAGGGTTTGGTTGGGTCAGTCATCTCCTCCGATTCCAATCTGCCTTTCCCCAACCTTTCGTTCTTTCCTTCTTTCACTCTCTCTCTCGTTTGAGCCATTTCTCTCCGGCCTCTTCTCCAAGCTTGGCACGGTGCATGCTTCTCCTCTTTTTGATTCCTTCCTTGTGTGCGCGTGTGAGTGCAACCTGCTTGTCATCTCCCTCGCTTTGTTCTTTTGCACAAGTCTGGGGGTTGAGTTTGGTTTGGTTTGTCCTGTGGCATATATGGCATATACGCAGATCCGTTGCTAGCTTACTGCTAAATATTGGTCATATTTATCTCTCTCTCACACAGCTTTTTCCCCCTCTCTTGCTTGCTCCTCTTGTCCTTTAGATCAGATCGTTCAGAAGAGGCCGGAAGGGAGGCAGATAGATACACAGTGCCATGTCGCCTCTCTGTGACTTGGACTGGTCGGTGAAGCCCACTCTCACCTGAAGCCAACAAAGAAGGTAGCTGTAGCGCTGGTATCTGTTGTTTTGCGGCGATGGCGGCCGCCTCGTCCGCACCCTTCTTTGGGCTCGGCGACACGCAGATGCAGCCACAGCCTTCTAATTCTCTGCAGCCAAACTCCGCACCTGCTCCCGCCGCCGCGCCTGCGCCGAAGAAGAAGAGGAACCAGCCGGGCAATCCAAGCAAGTCCCCTCTTTCATATCAATAACCCTAGATAACGATTCCATTCCATCAAGTACTTGATGAGCTTGTTTGTTCAATCGGATAATTAATTATTTCTTGATTGCTGTTTGATGTGCCGTGCAGATCCAGATGCGGAGGTGATCGCGCTGTCGCCGCGGACGCTGATGGCGACGAACCGGTTCGTGTGCGAGGTGTGCAACAAGGGGTTCCAGCGTGAGCAGAACCTGCAGCTGCACCGGCGCGGCCACAACCTGCCGTGGAAGCTGAAGCAGAAGAACCCCAAGGAGACGCGGCGCCGCGTGTACCTCTGCCCGGAGCCGACCTGCGTCCACCACGACCCGTCCCGCGCGCTCGGCGACCTGACGGGGATCAAGAAGCACTACTGCCGCAAGCACGGCGAGAAGAAGTGGAAGTGCGACAAGTGCTCCAAGCGCTACGCCGTGCAGTCCGACTGGAAGGCGCACTCCAAGACCTGCGGCACCCGCGAGTACCGCTGCGACTGCGGCACCCTCTTCTCCAGGTCCGTTCCGAATTTCCAATTAATTCTTGAGAAAAAAAGATCTAGGAAGTATGATTCTTTCCCAAAAAAATTAGGAAATTGTTTGTTTTGGGGTGTACGCACGGCATGATTGGGTCATGATGAAATCTTTGATCAGGAGGTGACTTGATGGGTCGTATGTGTGTGTTAGGGTTAGGTTTGTTACTAGCTAGCAAAGGGAGCGTGTGTGCGCGCGCGTGTAGCTTTGGTTGAATTGGATTCCTTGGAGAGAGATAGGGATCGTACGTGTGTGTGTGTGGAAGGGGAGAGAACAGCTACTCACACGTGAATCGCTCTTGTCGGGAGGGGACTGGAGATATGCACACAGACACAGGCAACACACCTCCTGACATGGTCATTTGAGGGGCGGTTCCTCCTTTTTCACCTCGAAATCCACGCCTCTCCCTCTCTCTGCATCCCCACCTGTTCACGTGATGACATGCCTCTCGCAAGCGCGCGGCCACGTCCAACCATGGCAACAGCAGGTTTCCTTGCTTCTCATGTGATGCATGGCAACTGGCAAGTACTACTGCTGAGCATGCACTGCTAGCTAGCATTGCTTTAACCCATCCGATTAACCCTTTGCACCTCTCATTTGTTTTACTACATGTCAATAATTAGCCACCACAAGCCTCCAGAATTGCTGCATGTGCTAGCTGTATTTGTCTTATGTTACTCTTGATAGCTAGCAGATATGGTATAGATAGTATCTTTAGAATGGTAGTATCACATCACTTGGGCTAATTCAACTCCTTTGTGTAATTTTTGCATTTATTTGGTTTGCCAGCTAGTCTCTGTACAATTTACAGCTTGTAGATTTGATCAAATGTTTTTGCAGTGAAATAAATGAGTGGTCAATTGCGTGCACACCCTCTTGCCATAGAGTTTGTTCACACTGGTAGTGAGTTGTTGCTTCTGTAATTAGTTAGTGCATTTAAGTGTATTGGATTCACTAATTAAATAACACGTGTGAGATCCTTCCACTCCATAAATAAGTAGACATCAATAAAATCCACATTACTTGTTTTAATTTTTACACACCCGACATGCTGTATGTAGTAGTATGGTTTTCAATAAATGGATTAGCAATGCTGATTAATATGATATGCATGCATAGGACTGCTGGATTAATTTGCGCATCAATCTCATTGAAATTTGTTTTATTATTCATAAACACGTGTATAATATCTATTTAACTAATTTAAATTACACCCTAGAAAATTGAGGAAAATGTATATAACTGTTCGTCAAAATATATATAGCTTCATTGCTCAAGCTAGCTGGATCACACTAAATATTATAGCACCATATATACATGACTAGTACAATATATATGAACTCGTTCTATAATTTTTTTAGACTAAATTGTTCTTTAATTTGCTTACTATTCATATGTTATGAAATAATTTAGCCTTTTTCATGTATGTACTAAGCAGAAGGGACAGCTTCATCACCCACCGCGCGTTCTGCGACGCGCTGGCTCAAGAGAGCGCGCGGATGCCGCCCATCGGCGCCGGCCTATACGGCAGCTCTGGCAACATGACCCTTGGGTTCTCCGGCATGGCACCCCAAATGTCTGGCTTCCCAGAGCAAGCCGGCCAGTCCTCGGCATCGGCCTCCCAGTTCGAGCACATCATGCCGTCGTCCTCGGGGCCCTCCATGTTTCGCTCACAGGCGTCCTCCTCCTCGTTCTACCTCGGCGGCGCCGCTCATCCCACCGCCCAGGACTTCCCCGAGGACGGCCAATCCCAGGTCGGCCAGGGCTCGCTTCTCCACGGCAAACCGGCAGCCTTCCACAGCCTAATGCAACTCCCCGAGCAGCACCAGCCGAGCAGCAACGGTAACCTCCTGAACCTTGGCTTCTTCTCAGGCAACAGCGGCGGCACGACTGGCGGCCAGGACGCGCGCCTTGTCTTCCGAGATCAATTCAACAGCAATACTGGAAACGGCAGCGGCGGCAATAGCACTGCCGATCAGGGCAGCATCGTCACGTCCGGCAGCCTCGTCAGCAATCACCTAGGTGGCGCCGGCGCCGGCTTCCCTTCCCTGTACAACCCGTCTGAATCGGCTCGACCGCCGCAGATGTCGGCGACGGCGCTCTTGCAGAAGGCGGCTCAGATGGGTGCAACGACGAGCAGCCACAACGTAGGTGGTGGTGCGAGCTCGCTGTTTCGTGGCCCGGGGATTAGGGCTGGGGAAGGGCTGGCGAACGAAAGGCAGTTCCAGAACCTCATCATGAACTCGCTGGCGAGCGGGAGCGGTGGCGCGGCGGCGTTCGGAGGCAGCTTCTCCGGCGCCACAGGGTTCGGGAGCGTCGACGACGGCAAGTTGAGCACGAGGGACTTCCTCGGCGTCAGCGGCGCGGTTCAAGGCATGAGCGGCTCAGGGGCAATGGGGCCACCCCGGCATGGCGCCGCCGGGCTCCACATAGGCTCGCTGGACCCGGCCGAGATGAAGTAATCACAGTACAACAAACCAAACAATAACATGCAAGAAGTGAATGATGTTTCATCACAGCAAGAGATCAAGAAGCTAAGGGATTAAGAATCAAAAGAGAGCATTAGAACGAGGTTTCTGGAGTAGTCAAGATCTGTGTGTTGCTTCATTCATGTTAATTGCTGTGTTCTTGTGGGCAGTACTGTACTTAGTTTATAGCTAGGGCTGAAACTGGAAGCAATAGCACCCGGTGAGGCCTGCAGAACTTTAATTTTGTTATTGGTACAATTGGTAGTAATGTTTTCATGTACTTTTGGCTGCAAACGGGGTCGGTCTCCCTTGATGTGGAGTATCATGTGAAGGCCGGACCAGACCAGAATTTAAGATGGATTTGGAGTTTTATTGCTTGTTTGGTGCATACGTGCATGCTGCACTGGCTGGATCTCTGTGCCGTGTTTGTTGTTGCTGACTATATTTCATGTTGGTTTCTTCTCTGGGTGGTGCTGCTTTCAAAGTTGAAAGGCCTGCTCGAGCAAAAGTATGCATTAATTGTGGGCTTTGATCAGTCAGGACTCAGGCCAGACAGCACAGGACAGAACAGGAAACTACAAACAGATCGACCAAAGCACGCATCCCACTGCCTAATACGGCTGCTTGCTCCCGTAATTATTCCCCTTACCTTCTTGACTTCGCTGTCTATCTGCAACAATTCTGCACTGTTCTGAGCTTATGCTATGCATCTCTCTCTGTCACACACACACTCTCTCTCTCTCATGTTCAAGCACACACGATAGGAGCACACATATTTAGGGATGGATTGACATATACATATGTAGGCACACGAAAAGGTAGCTACGACACATTTGGAAGTAGCTAAATGCTACAGAACAAGGGTGAAGGTTTGTCCACGTGAAGAGAGAGAGAGATGATAGAGGCCTCAGAAAGAGAGACGGGTGCATGCAAGTCTGTGCAGGGTCCAGAACTAGCCAGGTCTGTGTGTACCGTGTAGTTACATACAGCGGCTTTCACAGCAAGTGTTGTGGTAACTAGCTGGGTATATATAAGATGGTCTGTCTACATATATAGAATTTGACCGTTTTCTCTATAAAAAACTCACACATTTTGAAAGTTTAATTACAACTCCATTATATATAAATTATAGTGAATTATTTATGTAATTTTAGTTCTTTGTCACTGTAATTATTCTTGAAAGTCTTAATAACTCATATTTCCATCACATGATTCAAAATCTCATATGTACTTTGAGAGGTTAAACAAAAAACAAAGATAGAAAAAAAATCGGTAATACTATATAACTTTCGACAGTCTTTTGAACACAAAACTATCACTTTTCTGTTCGTTAGATGTACTATAAGATTCGTGTTTTTGATGTGATGTAAGAAAAAATCATAATAGTTGAATTTTTATTAGTCCGATATGCTTTGATATTTGCACTTTTTCTTATCTGATGAATTGGATCTGAATTTATTATGATTTTTTATTCGAAACATAACGGGTTCAGTATATTGTCGTATTTTATTGGTATATAATTTTATTTTTTTTGTCTTTGTTTTTGCTCAACCTCTCAAGGTACATGTAAAGAATATAACGGGTTCACCATATTACCGTATTTTGTTGGTTTTTTTTTGTCTGTCTACACATAATTCGACTATTTTGTCCCTAAAAAACTGTCACATTCTGAAAGTTCATTTACAACTCTATTATACATAAATTACAGTAAACTATTTATGTAATTTTGGTTCTTGGTCACTGTAATTATTCTTGAAAGTCTTAATAACTCATATTTCCGTCACATGATTCAAAATCTCACATGTACTTTGAGAGGTTGAGCAAGAACAAAGATAGAAAAAAATATACCAACAAAATACGGCAATGTGGTGAACCCGTTATGTTCTTCACATGTACCTTGAGAGGTTGAGCAAAAACAAAGACAAAAAATAAAATTATATACCAACAAAATACGGCAATGTAGTGAACCCATTATGCTCCGAATAAAAAATCATAATAAATTCAGACCCAATTCATCAGATGGGAAAAAGTGCAAATCTCTAATCATATTGGACAAATGAAAATTCAACTATTATGATTTTTTTTCTTACATCATATCAAAAACACAAATCTTATAGCACATCTAACAGAAAGAAAAGTGTCAGTTTTGGGTTCAAAAAATTGTCGGAAGTTATATAGCATTACCATATATAGATGTACATTATTGTACGTGGCTTCAATTTAGCTAGCTTACGCATTTGTGCATGCATTATTGTAGACTAGTAGCCAGCTGCACCCTTGGGTGCGCGAGACATGTGGGGCCTCGGCTTGTGAGTCACGCCCATGCGTGGGACCCACGCGTGGAGAGAACAGCGAAGTCTCATGAGCGTGGCTCGCGCGCCAGACGCGTTCGCCCGAAATCGGGCGGCGAGGAAGGTAAGCGCGTGAATCCGTGACTAAAAAAAATCGGACGACGTGGTCTAGCTCTTTGCGTCTCAAACATCCCTTCGTTTATACCGGAGGATATATGTAAACCGTTGCAGGTACAGAAGAAGATAGGTCTAATTAACTAATTAAGCGATCGATTGCACGTCTACATCTAACATTTAGGGAACAAAATGTATCACTAAATCGAGATGAATACACTTGTTTAAACATGAAATTAAAACACAACACGCAACAGCAGATTTGGAGGGTAGTGTGGGTAGCTGGAAAGTAACCTTAACAATGGTAGTTTTCTCCCTAATTAATTATTCCCTCAGTTTCTTTGATTCTAACTTTCAAATTTTATTCCAAAATACTCGTCATTCTATAATTTTGAGACAACTTGTAACTATTTTTTTCTTTACATACCTCAACCATTCATTATTTCTAAGGTTATTTACTACTATGGATTAGAGTAACACACCATCCAAGAACAATAAACTAATGAAGGAGTACAATTCGGCCATTTCTACGCATGCCTTGGTTGAAGTGCAAAATCAGCCGTCTATTCAGGAACGGAGTGAGTAGTTTTATGTTTGTACTCCTACTAGCTGGTTTGACATTGTTCTTTTCGATTGAAGTGCGTTGTGCTTTCCTCATTTCTTTTCGATTATCTATGCAAGGTCCATATCTATCGAGAAGTCAAGTTCACACAAATACGAATTCAGAAAATTAGCAGAAGTGCAGAACCCATGTACAATGTTAGGAGGTTATAATTATTGAGTCGCAAGATAGACTACGATAGTTACAAATTAAAATTTTCTACCATATAAACCAGAAAGCCAAGCAAGTAGATGATCACAGATCGTTACCACCAGACGCGCAGAGCAGCGGAAAAAGGGTTGGAGCACCCTGGTCCAACGTAGAGCACGTCGATGTAGTGGTCGTAGTCGATCGTCCAGTGTCCTCACGAGTCGATCGTCTCCTCCAGCAACGTCTGTAGTTTCTTGTGAAGATCGCGGATCGTTCTCAAGCGCAACAATCGCAGTAGCGTCTCTACGGTATCCACACGTCCAGAGAAGGAACAACCGTACGTCGGTGTACTAGCACCAAGTCGCACGGCAGAGCTCTCAGGAATATGGCGGCTAGGGTTTCGGTGGTGATTCACGCGTACCTCCCAACAGCCTCATGTATCTCCTTATATAGTGCTCGTGACGGATCCTATCCGAACACGTTTGACGAATCGTATTCGTACTGGTTTGTTCCAACCCGTTAAGTGTGTGACCCTGTAGGTTCATGCGTAATCAGTTGTGACTCGGAAATCCTTTCCGATTGTAGGACCGGAAAGGCGACTAGAGGGGGGGTGAATAGGCACTTTCTCTATTTTTCATCTCGATCGAACTCAACACTACTTTTACTCCAATAGCTATAAAAGCTATGAAGATCGGTATACAGGCACAGCGGATCCTGTGTTGAGTCTGATCAAACCCCGAAGTCAAAAGACAACCAAAACTGCTGATCAACTATAGAACCTGTGATCCCATGAATTAGCAGAGGCCAGCCCTTGTTAAATCTGCTTTTTCAACTGGCTACAAGCCGCTGCAGCTCAAGTCTCTCTAGGAGGATAGGGCGCTCATATTTTCCAGGGCAGCCGCAATCACAGCAAGGGGAAAACAAACTAACCCACACGAGAAGGCAGCTCAAATAAAATATTCAATTCAGATCGAGATAACACGCAAAAGCCAAAAGACTGCAATCAACTCAAAGCTACAAACGCGCCGCCCAAAAGACTGATTTCACGGGCAGCCAAGCAAGAACGGCAAAACAAAAACTTGAGACACTGGATCTCCATTTTTTTCTATCTAAGCCGCCTCTCCATATCTCGTAATCCTGTGTAGAACCAGAGGCCGATCCAGCGCAAGCATTGTGGGTTCCTATTTTCTCTGAGCGGAGCAATGCCCGAGCTCATCTACACAACCTGGATTAACTCGGCAAATAATCAGGAACATACAGCTGCCGGCACTGTTCTTGCACATCCGAATCAATCAACCAAGCCGACAAGCACACAGAGGAAAAGATGCAGCCCAAGCATTAAACAAATAGATTCGATCACAGTGGAGTCAATCAGTCTAAACACTAGACTAAAAACTGCAGCCACCAAAAACCGACAGGAGAGTGAGGCACCGCCACAACAAAGAAAGTGCTGCACAGGGCACAAGATTTCTTGGTGCCTTGCCGCCTCTGAGCTCTGCAATTTCTCGGTAGGAACAAAAGCGACCAAGAAAAAGATTGCACAAAGACCTGAATGATTACGCAAGAACCAAAAGGACGGCCAAAGCTCCGATTTTTTTAGATCTCTGGTGCGCCGATATTAGGGGGGCAAACACGCATCAAGATGAGGTAGCCAAAAAAAAAAACTAAATCAAACACAGTAGCACACAGCTCCTCTGCCGAATAGATAAATCCCTCAAGATTGAAGTGGAGACAAAGACGACGAGATTTGTTTTTCCTAGCCTTTCCAACCGGCTCTCCTGTTCTTGCAGGTGACCTGGTAAGTGTACCGCTAAGGATTTCTCAGAGAAGCCGCTAATTTCTCCAGGCGCTCGCACACAGGGCTCTACAAGCACGCCAGTCAAGACCGACTGCTATTTCTATCGGGAGCACAGAGGCCGAATCAAGAACACAGCTGGCAAAACGTGAGGAGATAAAACATCACTCGAACACAAATCATTTGGCGATCAAAGATCGAACCATGGGTCGGATCAATGAGCATTCAAGGCAATAAAATAAACACCGGTGAAAAAATCAATCCCAAACAAAGAAAAAGACAAGATCAACTCATTGTACCATCAAATCATCAATACACTTGATTTTTTTCAAACAAAGTTGCGAGGAACACAGTGGGCATACAAGCGAGAGGCCGCCAAGCTCTTCAATATTTCGGGATTTACGGAGGGCGCGCCACCCACTCTAAAACGCCCACTTTTTTTTTTCTGACCCTATTCAACAATGACCTGGTACATTTTTCTCGTGACCCCAAATGACCCATCTAGAGTTCCTTTTATAGGGCAACAACAAACCCTAAAAAACCTTCTAGATAATTTACCCTAATGGGCTTCCGTTAGGGCCCAACAACAACGGAACACATACGTACGCAAATTAAAGCGCCGTCTTTATCGTCGATTGATCCAAACCGCTTCACCATGCGCCGACCCGCGCCGCGGCTTAGTCAAAAGGTCACCAAGGCGGTATTTGGTAAAATTACCAAAATACCCCTTCTCGATCATTTCCAAAAGACCGAGTCCACAGATCATGAAGCAATCACCTGCTTCGCCACGTGTAGGTTGATCAACGGCTCCATGTCGTCAAGTCTCTACCGTCCGGATCCCACCGCACCACCGAGCACTTAGCGACTCGCGCCGCTTGATCCAACCCGATCGACCAACCGCCTGATTCGGTCATCCTCGTCCATTCTGCGCCATGCTTGAGTCACGACCTCACCGGCATCCTTGATCGTTTCGGACCTCGGCTCTCCAAGCTTAGTCCCGATCCTCCTCGCCGTTGACCGTCATTGACACCGCAAGCCACCAGACCGCAATAGACAAGCAAACACGAATCCGGAACAAGTTCTTCACAACTTGACCCACGTTAGCCAAAACATGCAATATGCAACACATATGCATTAACAAATATGGATATGACCTATCCCAAAAATAAATCACCACTTATATCAACATTGACACAAAAGTTGGTCGGACCTTGTTGACTGACAGATCTGAAACTTTGTCGAAAACACATGAAACTTCAAACCAAAAGCCACATTGCCAATTGTTTCATCATCCTAATATCATGGGCATATCCCCATGATATTCACAATCTCCCCCTTGATGAACACATTGGCAATCTCTCAGAAAATGTAAGTATATGGTTTGAAAAGTAAAATACTCATGATTTTTAGCACAAAGGCACAACAGTCCATTTGCAAGAAAAAGCAATGGAAATGACCAAGCTAGCTTCGAATAGCAGCGGCAAGTGAGATCTGAAAGAAAGCAAGAAAGCTTCCAATTCCAGAGAATCGACAAAAATCTCACTTAAGGTCCATATGAAAGAACAATTGTTCTATTTGACCTTAGATCATTGTGAGTCTACAAGAATTGCAATTCAAATTCAGAAAAGGCAATAAGACCAAAAGAATGCAATATGAATGCTCACCCTCACTATGATCATCATTTTTCAAATTCTCCATTTCTCCCCCTTACAAAACTTCTCCCCCATAACCAACAAGCTCTTTATTAACATTACATTTTCGCTATATCTTCTCCCCCTTTGACAATGGATTCATCAAGGAATCATCCCTTCCTCTCATCCAGATATGACAAATGCACAAGCAGGGAAGAAGCAAAAGAAAGAGCATGCATGAAGTGCAATGGGGTGGCTTCATTTTTATTTTGATTTTTCAATTTTTAGGTAAAAGAAGCTTTGAAGATTACTCAATTGAACAGGCTAGCATTTTTACCATTACTCAAGATACAACAAGCCTGACAAAACTAGCAAGATCATGTTAAGACATATATAGCAAAGCTAGGCTAATGAGCTCAATATATCACATGTTGTTGGGTAAAATTAAGCAACGCTTCAAAATTAGCAAGTTCAACAACAATTATCCTAACGTGATAATGGCCTTGCCAGAATGTCAATGTGAGATCCAGAAGCTAGCAAAGACCATCTTAGAGACAAAAGTTCTAAATTGAATCATTTAGCTCAATTTTTGTCAAAAGCCCAAATTTCAACTATTTTCATTTTCAATGAATATTCAAGTTGATAAAAGGTCTATCTTAGTAAAGAAGATCCTGGACTAGGAGCCATCCATAACCTCTTCCTAAGCTTCAACCAATTTTGACAATTTGCATTTTTAGCCAAGTGCTAGATCTCAAGCCTCACTGCGACCATCCCAAGCAACAAAAGCTTAAAAGAGTGGTCTAGGTCATCCAAAACTCCCCCTGAGTTCATGCCTAGTACAATGGCAAGCCGTCTCATGAGAAAGAATTGGTGAGATCAGTTTTTTCGCACAAAAGAGATCATTTTTCATTTTGCACAAGGGCTCTTTTAGATTCTTTAAAGGAACAAAAGGCTCAAAGATGTACAATACTAGATTCCAGAGCTAACAAAGCAATTTTGACAGGGCCAATGTCACAAAAGGATCACTAATTGTGCAACTAGCTAAAAGATCCACAAATTGCTATTTTCAGTTCAGGTTATTTAAAAGTTCTAGCTCATATAGCAAAGACATTGCTGCACATGTGAAAGCATGATAATTCTAGCAAGTCAAAGAACTAGACACAATCTTGAGCAAGAATTGAAATACTAAAGCTCAATAGGGTAATAAGCAAAGCTTCAACAATTTAAAAGAAAGAAGCGGTAAAGCTTATATAACAATGCATCTTTTTGGATTTTTCATATGTATGCAATATGATACAATGAGATGCACAAAAGATGTAAAAGCCTAAAAGGATCACAAGGATCAAAAAGATCCAAAGAAGATACCACTTGAAGAAGGTATCAGAAAAGATCCACAAAAGTTCAAATGAACAAGGAAAGTTCAGATGAATAGAAAAGGTTCAGAAAAGAACTAAGAAAGTTTCGAAAAGAACCAACTCCCCCTCAAACCAACCCATAGGGATAAATTATCCCTAACTTGCTTCTCAAGGTGGCAAACCTTGTTGGGTCAAAAAGCTTTGAGGGGAGACCTGCCAAAAGTGCTATGGACTCCACAAAAACTAGCACAAGGACTTCAAACACCACACGATCTCTAGGGAAAGCAACTCGAAAAGCTAGGGAGCGAAACACCAACACTAAAAAGCTTACAGGCAACTCAAAAACCTGCTAACACTAGTGATTGGGAGACAAGCTCGACCTAGGCTGTGAGAAGAATGCATCCTAGAAAATCATGGGATAAGACGAGTGCCTAGAAAAGACACGTGCTAGAACAGAGCCTCCTATCTACCCTGAACCCAACAAACCCAAATGCTATGCAAGGTAGACTAGGGATACCATACACAAAAGTAAGGTATAGAAGCTCAAACTTGAGTCACACTGCTTGGCAGCGAGATGTAGTCATGATGAATGAAGATCCAATCCTTGAAGCTTCAGAAAGTAGTTGCGCTCACCCATCATCCTCATCTCAAATTCCTTCGTCTCCGAGAAGTGATAGTCATCATTGAAGGCACAAATGAAGAAGAACCAATAGCTTGAAATCATGAATCACATGTTCTTCTTCTCAACTGAAAAGACTACACCAAAGAGACAGAAAAGTCTATGCCTTGGTACTGGGTTAGTGAAATATTATCTAAAGAAACAGTACCAAGACACATGACTAGCAAGGATAGCAAAAGATGATCCAAAGCTCATAACAGCGTATAATCAACAACTATGAGCATGAGCATGAAGATAAACAAACAATTACAGCACATGCTATCCAAGACATGACAAAGCTCAAACTATCCTTAATCCACAATAAGGCATAGGAGCAAGCAAACAAGCTCATAGCAAATCACCCATCATATACACAGTCAAAAGCAAGGCATGCTAGTAAAAGCTATGGCAAAACTCATGCATCCACATTTAACAGTAAGGGACAATAACCATGTAAGCATAAAGCAAATTATAGAACAAATCATGGAAAAATGTATGCTAACATGGATATCAAGTGAACATGTAGATACACAAGGCAAAAGTCAACAAGAGCAAGGTAAATCATATACAGATAGCACAGGCTCAAGAAGACAAGACCAAGCACATACACCCATAAAAATTAAGAACAACAAAATGATACATGGATATACAAGCAAGGTAAAGGCATGGTGAAAAATATCAAGGGAATGACACATGCCAATAAGGAACAAGTGAGCACAAAGCAAGCACAACAAGCCATGTTTGAATAATCATGAAGATAAGGGCATGAAGGTATATGATTGCTCACAAAAACATGTGAAAGCACCAATCATGAAAGCACATGCCTCTTGAAGGCCATCATTGGAGTGGAGAACCATCAAGTGTCTCAATCATGTGATGAAGCAAAAGATTAGAATCCTTTAAGTCCATGTTCTCCAACCCGCGTTCTCGGTACCTACACATGAGAAAGGCAAGGTGTCCGAGTCTTGGGTCCCGAAGGGTTAGAGAGCAAATGCTTGGGAACCCAAACC
Source organism: Phyllostachys edulis (assembly GCA_036346405.1). Lineage (NCBI taxonomy): Eukaryota > Viridiplantae > Streptophyta > Magnoliopsida > Poales > Poaceae > Phyllostachys > Phyllostachys edulis. The sequence continues at coordinate 61,234,821 of CM070561.1, read as the reverse complement.
TTGGACACACCACCACCAGAAGCAGTCGAAACATTATGTGAGTTAGCATGATGCAAATGATGGTCCATGCAAAAAGATCCAATATCAACCTTGAAGGCATGCCGCGAGTGGACAACTCGATGAGGAAAACGAGGTCCATCTCTAGGAAAGCGGCAATGGCCTTGCTTGAAAGCACCAAGATGAGAACCAACAGAAGCATCAAAAGAACTCACACAACCTCGCCGTGGGTGAGTTCCTCGATGAACAAAACGAGGTCCACCTCTTGGACAACGGCGGAAATCCTGCCTCGGGGCAGCTCGTGGACCAAAACCAAAACTATGCAAATCATGTCCACGGCGCTGTCCGACACCACTAGAAAAGGTGTCAAAGAAACCATCAACAAATCGAGTCTTCGTGCTTGGCTCTTTAGTGTGCATGTCATGAGAAAGACTATGCCCACTAGGAGACTTAGAAGCATGAGCTCGACGCATCTGTTTTGCACGCTGGAAACAAAAATCTACATGATGTCCATTCTTCCCACAAAATGAGCAATGGTGTAAAGGTCTACTAGTAGACACGGTCCGAGAGGACGAAGCACCATTAATCGCTCAAAGAAGAAGTCTGGAAGAACTAGCATCATGACTCGTCCTCGTATCGACACTAGACCCACACATGCCATGAGAAAGGTGTGTGTGTTCCTAGAGTCTGACGACGCACTCGGCAGCTCATGTTTCAAGCGGTGAAAGCAAAACTCAAGAGTGTGTCCATTCTTTTTACAAAATGTGCAATGGTACTTCTCTTTTGAAGATTTAGTACCATTTGAGAAAGAAGCACATTTGTCTTTTGAAATCCGTTGGACAACACAAGAAGAGTCCGTAAGAGTCGAACTCACCAAAGAAGAGCTATCCAAAGCGATGCCACAAAAACCAACATCAAGTGACTCACATTTAGCACAAAAAGACTCCAACTCCGAATGCAAAGATGCAAGAAAGATCTTAAAAACATCAACCTCGGAGTGAAGGCAAATACAAGAGTCACAAGATTTGGCGCTCATATCATCGCGCAAAGACTCAACCTCGCTCTTCAATGAAATGCAAGATGTGCAAGAAATTAATGATGCTTTCGAATTAAGCATGCAGTTCAAGGCATCAATTTCAGTTTGTAAACAAGCACAATTCTTGCAAGAGACTAAACCATCCTTAAGCAATTTTTCATGTTCTAAGCACATTCTACAAGGCCTAGCTTCAATTTCAATAATCTCAGCCCTAGCATTTTCTAATTGCTCAAGATGCATGGAATTAGTCAATTTAATCTTCTCAATTTCAGCAAGCATGCCTACACAAGAATCACAATTATTTCTAGCCATAGATCTAAGATTGCCTATTTCTAACTTAGCATTGTCAAGTTCATGATGTAAGGCAATACAAGAATCACATGGCATAGAAGCATTTAATCTCAATATTTTATTTTCAGATTTTAGGCATGCAAAAGAGTTATCTAGGTTCTCCATGTCTACAAGCAATGAATCATAAGCATTCATGGAGGTTTTCAATTCGGAGAGCTCATGAGACAAATCATTCTTTTATCTTTTTAGCAATTTCATTTTCTTCCTAAGAGTATGCAATTTGTATTCATATGAAATCAAGCCATCAATGAGTTTTTCTTTGCTCACCTTGTTTAGCTTGAGTAGGGGATCATCCTCATAAGAGTCATCATGATCATCAAAAGGCTCAACATCATTCTCATCCTCGATCACTGCTGCACATACGTCACTAGGCTTCTTCTCCTCGGGCTCTAAAAGTGACTCATCCCTGAAACTAGGACAATCAAAACAAAAGGATTTACCACAGATATCACAGGAGACTTCCTCCTCCATCGCCATTAGACTTATCATGCATTCAAATATTTTGTTACGGCCAACACCATTGGTAAAGGAACCACGACAAGATGCAAGGAAACGCTCACAAGTCCTCACACTAGTCGCCATGCTCAAAGATCAATTAAGATCACAAAAGAGCAAACTTGGCTCTGATACCAATTGTAGGACCGGAAAGGCGACTAGAGGGGGGGTGAATAGGCACTTTCTCTATTTTTCACCTCGATCGAACTCAACACTACTTTTACTCCAATAGCTATAAAAGCTATGAAGATCGGTATACAGGCACAGCGGATCCTGTGTTGAGTCTGATCAAACCCCGAAGTCAAAAGACAACCAAAACTGCTGATCAACTATAGAACCTGTGATCCCATGAATTAGCAGAGGCCAGCCCTTGTTAAATCTGCTTTTTCAACTGGCTACAAGCCGCTGCAGCTCAAGTCTCTCTGGGAGGACAGGGCGCTCATATTTTCCAGGGCAGCCGCAATCACAGCAAGGGGAAAACAAACTAATCCACACGAGAAGGCAGCTCAAATAAAATATTCAATTCAGATCGAGATAACACGCAAAAGCCAAAAGACTGCAATCAACTCAAAGCTACAAACGCACCGCCCAAAAGACTGATTTCACGGGCAGCCAAGCAAGAACGGCAAAACAAAAACTTGAGACACTGGATCTCCATTTTTTTTCTATCTAAGCCGCCTCTCCATATCTCGTAATCCTGTGTAGAACCAGAGGCCGATCCAACTGCAAGCCGCTGTGGGTTCCTATTTTCTACGGGCAGAGCAGCCGCCGCCCGAGCTCATCTACACAACCTGGATTAACTCAGCAAATAATCAGGAACATACTGCTCTCAAGCCTTTGTTCTTGCACATCCGAATCAATCAACCAAGCCGACAAGCACACAGAGGAAAAGATGCAGCCCAAGCATTAAACAAATAGATTCGATCACAATTGGAGTCAATCGGTCTAAACACTAGACTAAAAGCTGCGACCACCAAAACCCGACAGAGAGTGAGGCACCGCCACAACAAAGAAAGTCTTGCCGCAGGCACAAGATTTCTTGGTCTCTTGACCGCCTCTGAGCTCTGCAATTTCTCGGTAGGAACAAAGCGACCAAGAAAAAGATTGCCTGACCTGAGATTGCACGCAAGAACCAAAAGGACGACCAAAGCTCACGATTTTTTAGATCTCTGTAGCGCCAATTTTAGGGGGCAAACACGCATCAAGATGAGGTAGCCAAAAAAACTAAATCAAACACAAGTAGCACAGCTCCTCTGTAGAATAGATCAATCCCTCAAGATTGAAGTGGAGACAAAGACGCATACAGATTTGTTTTTCCTAGCCTTTCCTGACTATGGCTCTCTGTTCTTGCAGTGTAGACCTGTTGCCGCTAAGGATTTCTCTGAGAAGCCGCTAATTTCTCGGCGCTTTCGCTACAGGGCTCTACAAGCACTTGATCAAGACCATTGCTATTTCTGCTCGAGAACACAGAGGCGAATCAAGAACACAGCTGGCAAAACGTGAGGAGATAAAACATCACTCGAACACAAATCGCTGGCAGTCAAGACTGAACCATGGGTCGGATCAATGAGCATTCAAGGCAATAAAATAAACACCCAGCTGAAAAAATCAATCCCAAACAGCAAAAAGACAAGATCAACTCATTGTACCATCAAATCATCAATACACTTGATTTTTTTCAAACAAAATTGCGGGAACACAGTGGGCATACAAGCAGAGGCCGCCAAGCTCTTCAATATTTCGGGATTTACGGAGGCGCCGCCACCCAAACTCTAAAACGCCCTAATTTTTTTTTTTCTTTCTGACCCTATTCATGGCCTGCCGTTTTTCTCAGCGACCCCAAATGACCCATCTAGAGTTCCTTTTATAGGGCAACAACAAACCCTAAAAACCTTCTAGATAATTTACCTAATGGGCTTCCGTTAGGGCCCAACAACAACGGAACACATCGTGACATAAATTAAAGCGCCGTCTTTATCGTCGATTGATCCAAACCGCTTCACCATCGCCGAGCCAGCGGCGCTTAGTCAAAAAGGTCACCAAAGGCGGTATTTGGTAAAATTACCAAAATACCCTTCTCGATCATTTCAAAAGACCGAGTCCACAGATCATGAAGCAATCACCGCTTCGCCACGTGTAGGTTGATCAACGGCTCCATGTCGTCAAGTCTCTGCCGTCCGGATCCCACCGCTGCGAGCACTTACAAGCGACTCGCCGCTTGATCCAACCGATCGCCGAACCGCCTGTTCGGTCATCCTCGTCCATTCTGCGCCATGCTTGAGTCACCGACCTCACCGGCATCCTTGATCGTTCGGACCTCGGCTCTCCAAGCTTAGTCCCGATCCTCCTCGCCGTTGACCGTCATTGACACGCAGCCAGCCACTGACTTGCAATAGACAAGCAAACACGAATCAGGGAACAAGTTCTTCACAACTTGACCCACGTTAGCCAAAACATGCAATATGCAACACATATGCATTAACAAATATGGATATGACCTATCCCAAAACAAATCACCACTTATATCAACATTGGCACAAAAAGTGGTCGGGCCTTGTTGACCGACAGATCTGAAACTTTGTCGAAAACACATGAAACTTCAAACCAAAAGCCACATTGCCAATTGTTTCAGCATCCTAATATCATGGGCATATCCCCATGATATTCACACCGATCACGAGTCGTAGCGGCTCCTAGCAGAACATAGCGATTCCCGAATACACACAAATTATATCGGACGAACCTTGATACAATATGATCTATGATCAGGTCCTCATCACTTACGACCAGGTCCTATCTCTATACGACCAGTTCGTATTTGGTCACGACCAGTTCGTAAGTCCTTACGACCAGGTTTCGACCACTCTGTGATTACGTTCGACCGGTCTTGCCGACTTGTATCTCCATACGACCGATCAGAAGCTGTTGAACTAAGCGACCTACTCGTGTGTACTCCCTTTGCCTCACGATGTCTGGTTGAACTCCAGGTGAGATGTTGTGTTATCCATGGACTGTTCAATACTTTCTCAATCAGGTGTCGGATAAGTTCACGTGGTCGAACACTTCGACAACTAGTAGCATGGCCATGCACTTTCTTTATCCGATCAACGAGGGCCGAGACATCTCTCTGTTATGTTAGGAGGGCAAATCCATATCCGACCAGTTACATTCCTCTGAATGTTTCATAGCATACCCGAAAGCTACATTTATAACTACTCGATTCTGAGTAGCGTTTGCAACCCTAAGAGTGCTATTACACATGTAGAAAACCATGTTGATCTCAGGTCTAAGGATTATACATCATCATTGCTTGAGACCAACTAACGATACATAGAATCAGAACAATCTCAATAGTGTCTCAAGGTGGGTCTAATCCAACACCATGTTCTCTAACATGCGTCTATATTATTGGTTTGATATCTCTATATCCATGACCTGTGAAACATAGTCATCAACCAATACATATGCTAGTATATTCATATGTGTCCTCATATGTTTCAGGCCGAGGAATATAAGAATAATTATCGCAGAAATATAGAGTTTCACAATCAAGTCACATACTTGATAATCAATATTAACAATATTATTCTAGGAACAAGATAACATATTATCCAATATAATGAACATAATGAAATATAATCATCTCTACGATTGCCTCTAGGGCATATTTCCAAGAATAATTGAGTCGTCTATGAGTACCTCAGCATGCGGATGGTGGGGACAAGGTGTTTTCTGGCTTACACACAGATAATACAAATTTACTGTTTTTATTTTGTCTGAAGAGTATTCTTCAAATTTTTATCTGAAGGGTGCACAAAAAATTCTCATTAACATACCTCTCCTTTCACTACTACAGAAAGGTCATCACAGACGGTTCTAAACCATCATCACAGACGGTTTCTGAACCGTTTGACTTTATGTGTCTGTGATAATGACGGTTATCCTGAGCGGTTTTTGAGCGTCGGTTTTACGGTATAAAGCGTATGTGAAGACCAACTATCACGAGCGGTTATATGTACCAACCTATGCGTGATTAGATACATAACACGGCGGTTAGTAAAATAACCGTCGTGATATCATAAATATCACGAGATGGTTTTAGTACTAGCCGCCTGTGATATCGACATATCCTGAGCGGTTGTTGGTGGTAGCCGTCTATGATTGGATATGTATTACGAGCGATGTTAGCGGTAGTCACTACTACAAAAAGGCTATCTTGGGCGCCTCATCACGAGCGGTTGACCAAAACCATCGGTATTACATTCAATCACGAGCGGTTTTGGTTTAGAGGCCGCTCGTACTCTTGGCTGCGCTAAAAACCGTCGTGAAGAGGCAATATCACGAGCGGTTCATGTTGAAAACCGTCGTGAAGTATCGCGAGCGGTTACAACAAGAACCGTCGTGATATTATCGATATCGAGCGGTTTAAAACACAACCGTCGTGAAGTATCATAGGCGGTTACGAACAAGAACCGCTCGTGATATTAATTAGTATCACAAGCGGTTCTTAAAAATAACCGTGCGTGATAATATCGCTCAGCGTGAGTTTCTTCATCGCCGTCGCGCTCGTTCGTCGCCATCGCCCGGCTCCCGTCGTCTCTTCATCGCATTGATCCGCTTCGGCTCCCCGATCGTCTCTTCATCTCACGCTCGAATTTATTCTTTGTTTTATAAAAGGATCATCGCCATCCAAAATGATCATCCCCACATACTTATAAAAAAGCGAAATGGTCTGCCTCTTCCTTGTCGCCGCAGCGATGGCCTTCTGGGCGCCTTGTCTGAGCACCTCTCTCGGTGTAAGTTGAGCCGTCTTTGCGGAAGAATACTATTTGATCAACAAGTGTCTTCACTCCTCTGCTGCTTGAGAATTTGCGGGAAGCGGTGGCGGCCACCTTCCGCCGTCTTGACATCCTCCTCCGCCGTGTCTTCGGGTGATCTCCCACTTTCGGCGAGTTTATCGCGTCATCGGCGTAGTCCTCCAAAATAACATTGCACGTCTCCGGGAGGCTTGCCGTCACTTGGGCGTGTGTAATCGAGGGCGGCCAAGTCGACGGGCAGAGACCCTCAAGCAAGGGAAGAGAGCCTATGGGCTCAATTCTTCTTAGTTCAACGATCTGAGGTCTTGGGAGACACTTTCGAGCAGCAGCGTCAGCGGGTGGGCGCATTTGAGCTTCGTCACGATGATCGAGAACCGTCCGATCTTGACACTGTCGCTTATGAAGTATTACAGAGATGGAGATAGCACCTACCTTCGCCACTAGAAAAACCTTGTTTAATTATAGGTTTACGCTTTTTAATATAAACATGTAATTTCTTCATGTCATGTAAGTGTATATACTTGAGAAAAAACCATTTCACGAGAGCGGTTCCATTATGGAACCGTCGTGATATGGGATATATCACAGACGGTTCCATAATGGAACCGTTTGTGATATGTACCATATCACTAACGGTTCTATTACGGAACCGTCGTGATATGTCCATATCACAAGCGGTTCTATTATGAAACCGTCGTGATAATTATCACCGACGGTTCCATAATAGAACCGTCTCGATAAATCTCTTTATAAGTAGGAGCTAGCCGACTTGCCGCTAGGGTTTGCGCTCTAACAAATCACTCCCAGCCGCCTTACTCTCGTCCGCTTCCTCCGTCCGCCGCCGACGCCGCCATTCTTCCGTCGCCGACGGTTGTGGCATCTGGTGACACCGCAAAAGACACTCAGACGATAAGAGTGTCTTTTTCGGCGTCACCACAGTTATAACTTCTGATGACGCCAAACTCTCGTCACTCGGACTCGCCGCTAGGGTTTGCGCGCCCTAACTCCGTTCCTCCCACCTCGCCGCCGCTCGACCGTCGCCGTCGCCGCCCGAAACCCTTTGCGCCCGCTAGGGTCTCTGGCGAGGCTTTGCTTTCCCCATCCTCCTCTATTCTCCTCTAGATCTGTTAGCTTAATGTCTTTTGTTGAGTTTGATTTTTATGCATGAGCCTTAAGTTGTGTCTTGATGTTTGTGTGATTTATGCAAGGTAAAGGAAATGGATGAGGGTTGTCTTTGGTGGTGGGGTCGCCATCGTGGTTCTTGTTGTACTAAGGTCCCTCTCTGTCTCTACCCTCCTTGCTCTGTGATGAAAATGGCTAGCTAGTGCTCTGCGATGGATCCGAGGGCTACTCTTGGTGTGGTGGGTTTGGACACCCTTGGTCTTGTTCTCTTCGATGAAGCGCTCAATGATGTTAATAGTCTTATCTTTGAAATTGAATTGATAATTAGTTCATATTAATAGTCCCCTTGCTCTGTGATGTAATGATGTAAATAGTCTTATGCTGAAATTGAATTGATAATTAGTTCATATTAATAGTCCTCTTGCTGTGTGATGTAATGATGTCAATAGTCTTATCTGAAATTGAATTGATAATTAGTTCATATTAATAGTCCCCTTGCTCGTGATGTAATGATGTAAATAGTCTTATGCTGAAATTGAATTGATAATTAGTTCATATTAATAGTCCTCTTGTTTGTGTGATGTAATGATGTCAATAGTCTTATGCTGAAATTGAATTGATAATTAGTTCATATTAATAGTCCCTTGCTCTGTGATGTAATGGTGTCAATAGTCTTATGCTGAAATTGAATTGATAATTAGTTCATATTAATAGTCCCTTGTTCATGCGGTCAAGTTCTCCTACCTCTTGCGTGCAGTCGTCCTACCATTCCATTCATAATCTCTTCTCTATAAAGTCTCCAAGCAATGGTGCTTGTGCCATTAAAACCGGCATCATATATATATATATATATATATATATATATATATATATATATGATCCTCGACCACTTTAGGAAATTAGTCACATGACATAAGAAGAATGAGGCGGTATCCACGGGCAACCTCATTGAGCCTGTAAGTTTAAAAAGTATGGATGCAAAGAGGCGTTAGGACATCCAATTACAGAATTGGGCGTCGCTATGTTCGAAAGTGGCGTTTATGTGCAACTTCTCCATTAGGAAGTAGCATCATGTATTAGCAACCAACAATTCTTGAGCATGTAATTGTCTTTAAACCCAACAAGAACACCAAGCAACAAGTTGAGAATTCTTTTGAAATATGAGAATGGTTGCAGTGTGGCTACCGCCTCATCCTTCTCATGTCATCAAATGGACGATCCCCCAAAGTGGCCGAGAGATCACTTAACAATATATATATATATATATATATATATGATGCCGGATTTAATGGTACAAGTACCACCGCTGGGCCTTTATAGAGAAAATCATCATGAGCGGTTCCGTACCACAAACCGTGCGTGATATGTACTTATCATAGGCGGTTTGTGGTGAAACAAATGCGTGATATGTGCTTATCACGAGCGGTTTGTGGATGAAACCGTCTGTGATATTACTCATCGCAGACGGTTTGAACCACAAACCGCTGCGTGAAAGTATACATCACAGATGGTTCAAAACCGTGCGTGATGACCTCATGTCATCATCGACCCATAAACTCGAGGCGGCTCACGAAACCGTGCGTGATGGCGTTTTGAACCGCTCGTGAAAGCCTTTTCTGTAGTAGTGGTCGTCTGTGATTGTATAAATATCACATACTGTTGTTAGTAGTGGCTGTCTATGATTGTATATATATCGTAGTCGGTTAGTAAAAACAGACGTATGTGATTTTCGACATATCACAGACGGTTTATTGGTGGTAGCCGTCTGTGATTGGTTACATATCATAGATGGTTTGTTGGTGGTAGTTGTCTGTGATTGGATACATATCACAGACAGTTTTTTTGTGGTGACCGTCTATGATGGTATGCATTCACAGACGGTTTTTTGGTTTTTCGGCTAGCCTCGGGTAATGCTAGCCATGTCCTTTGAAAACAAGCAAGCAGAAAACTGATATATCACAATTGATTTGATATAGAACAACTCAAAGTGATTTAAAAACTCAATATCAATTACAAAATGATTTGAATTACAACTCAAAGTGAATTACAATAAATCAGTGTCGCCGGGGTGAAACTCTCCATTCTAGTGAATGATCTCCCCTGTGATGAAGTTGGCGAATTGTCCTCGAACGTCCGTGAGTAAGTCTAGATGGTAGGCACTTTCTTCGATTGTCATGCCATGTCATGTCACTAGCAAGAGTAAAGTAGTAAGCATATATATTTAAATTCATAATTATATAGGATTGACTGACAAACCTCTAAATCTTTCGTTTTAACACTCATGATTTCCAGCATATGACGACAAACGTAGAATGCACATACGTTGTGTTATAGTAGTTGCTGGTGGCACTGCAAAAATAGAAGTGTGATATAGGATATATATGTATAGTCAGTTCAAGATGCCAGGTTACGAAGTGTGATATAGGATTATTGTGTTGTGGCGGGTACCAAAAATTGCGTCTTGTGTCACAGTGTAGCACTTTGTTCCTTGTGTGTTCCTCCCCTGGCAACATAGGCGCTAAAAGACCTACGTGATTCCAAAAAGTTATCCTCAGACATTTCAAACGAAGGAAGACTACAATAGAGTTACGTATGGAGGAAATGAGCATACTTGTCGAGTAATTTTTGCACAATAGTGAAGTCATAGTTTTTGTCGACTAGGGAATCAAGGTATATTACCTTGTTCCACTTTGGTACAATGACTAAAAGGATCCAGTGGAACCTATGAGTATGTCGCTATAGTCGTTAAACCTAAGTTCGTGTTGCGTATAAAGAACAAATGAAATTTGTATAGCAAGTCACTAAGTACTTAACCCTGGTTGTAGGGCACCAATATGTAGTCCTTGTCGTGGTGAATAAGCAATCCCCTCGTTATGTACTTCTCGACGTAGGATGCGTCTTGGGTAATGCATTGCTCAGAGATCAACTGTGGGTTGAGGAAACCCACCGGTTGTCATGATCGTCGGGCTTCTTGCATCATGTATCTATACATAAGCAATGAGTTATAATATTTATCGGTATTGCATGAATGTAGAACTTGATTGTACACACTTACAGTGTCCAGCATCGTAGAAGTGAGGCGTCGGGGGCGTCGAGGTTGAATAGATAAAATAAGTCTTTAAAGCCCACGATGAAGTAGCCCGCCTTGTGGAGGAAATGGTTCTCCGTGTAGCTGATGGTGAATCCAGTAGGCTGGTCTTCCCTCACCTCGTCGGTCTGCCGCATGTACCAAGCATGCAAAGTCCTACAAGCCAAACTAGCGTGGCATAATATTGTGTCAGAGACCAATGACATTCCGAGGGAGTACGTGCCGGGCTTGTGAGGCGTCTTAATCTTCTTCGATTTGTCCTTAGCGCCTCGCGTGCTATTTGTCTTCCTGGAAGACGACTCGACACGCTTTTCTTGTTTCTTGGGCACCGTCTCCACGATAGCCGATGTGGAGGCCTTCTGAAGCGGTGGTTGAGATGGAGTCATTGAGGGTACTATTGGAGAGGCATGGTCGTCGTGTGGAGATTGCGGCACTGTAGGGTTAAGGGCGATGTTCCTCTTGGGCCACTGGACATAAGTGTGCAAGGCATCTCCTAGTGTTATGATCTCTTCGTTTGGGTGCTTCTCCAGCAGGACGACCATCAAATTATCATGTACCATATCCACCTGGACCTTGGTGTAACCTTACGCCAGCTAGGCACCGTGCACCACTATCCCTTCCTGGCATGGATACACCATCCCCCGCTCAGCCTCAACAGAAATAGACCCAACCAGCCTCATTTGGAGTCTATAGGGCGTGGGCACCTACAAAATGATACACGATTAGCTAAGGTATCCTATAGGTCTATCTTTGGAGTCTTCCAGAGATGTACATTACCTGGATGACGTCGATAGGTAATTGGATGTCACCACACCAAGTTTACAAAGTGCAGGCGTGGACGCGACGCTACTTCGATGTTGAGGGGGACTGGCTCCCAAAATCACGGGGGCGGCTTGCGACTGGTTGATGAGTTGATTCATTTGTTCCTGCAATGATGCTATCTGTCCTTGAAATTGTGCACTAATATCCTCTTTCAATTGTTCCTCGTGTTCGCCCTTGGATCTCTTCCTAATTCTATACACCACAGAGTCGTGTGGGAATCCATGCCTCCAAGGTACGTAAACCCCAAGGCCTCGCGTACGACCTGGGTGCTCCTTATTTCCCAGGGCTGTGGATAGTATATCATTCTCCCTTACTGCTTCGAAGGAGACTAGGGAAGATTGGGTACTCAATGTTTACTGCAAGAGGCCATCATGTTATTTTAGACCCTACGAAGTTATGGACTTATTAACAACAAGGTAGTTCGACATATCTTACCAAGCGTTAGGACACTTCCTCGTCTGTCGGGTTTGTGAAATAGATGGCGCCCGACGACGTAATTGTGGCCCTCCCTCTTAACCAATTTCGGGTGTGCTCGTCTGTGATCTCAGCAAATGGCGGAGAGACCTACGACTAGATTGCCACATCGTCCTCACTCATCCATCCCTGGATTTTCCCCGCATACCCAGCAGTACCGAGTCTGTGGGGGTGAATGTTTTGTGCCTAGATAGCCTTGTGCGCCGCACTTTGCTACTGAAATTCATCCTTCATCTTCATCCGATGACACAAAACGATACTTCGTGCAGGGCGTCCGATCCTTGTTCATGTACTCTGTGACAAGCTTGCCCTTGAAGTTCTTCCAAGCATGTCCCATCGAGAGGAACGCCTGCCGTCGCATGAGTTCGGAGACTTCTGCTGGGATATCGAACGACGTTGTAATTTCAGTCCAAAGCTATGCTTTCTCTACGGCCGTCAGATCCTTCCATTTCTATGTGGTGATGGGAACTTGTTCCCTTCCAAGTACACCACAGGTGGTCCAGAATGCTGCCGCTGCTTTCTCGGGAAGCAGAGGGACCCTAGTGGTACTGACGACCGTGATGGTCATTCGACCCATAGGCATTTTCGATATTCCTCTGGCATGTTGCTTAGGTACCACTTTCCTCGGAGATCCAAACGCATTCGGCGACATCCATGACGGCAGTGAAGATAGTGTGGTTGCCATCTCTCTTACTTGCTATCTCGCAAGATTAACAAATCAGTATTGCATCAATAAATGATATTGCTGCAAGATCAACAAATCAGTACTGCATCGATCAGGATAAAATGCTCAAAACATAGAACTTCACAACAAAATAAATTATCAATTGAGAGTTCACTGTCAATATTTCAATTGAACCAACTACACAATATTTCAATTGACAGGAATATAAACAATGGCAGAACAATAATCATAGTGAACAGAAGCTACCAACAGAATGGATGAAAATGACCAGACAGCATCAACATACTGAAACAGAGGGATTTGATGAGCATGAATAACATGACACAATATTAGAGAATCCAAAGCGGTGAGCTCGTACCTCCAACAACATTACTAAGCAATATCTCCCAATGCTAGAGTAAATCAAATCAACACAATTTGAAACTTCTACTAACACAATCCAAAGCGGTGAGCTCGTACCTTGACGGGAGGCGTGGACGAAGAGGAAGTCGAGGACGGGGGAGCGAGGCGTCGTCGAGGTCGGGGGTCGCAGAGGGAGGACACCGACGCGGGGATGACGGCGGCGTAGGGGAAGAGTACGACGTGGGGACGATGAAGCGGAGAGAGGAGGCTCGGGGATGACAGCGGTGTAGGGAGGACGACGGCGCGGATTTGTCGCTTTGGAGAATTGACTGCGGATTTGTTGATTTTATAAACTTTATTTTGTTGCATGATGCATGATAGTGTTTATGGGTGTGAGTGAGCTAATGGATGGTCAAGTTGGAGAACTTGTGCCAAGAATTGGTTTCCTTGATCTGTGCATGTGCAGGTTAGGTGTTGAGGACGAATCACGGTCGATGACGGGATTGACTCAGACTAGGATGGGGAATCTGAGGTCTTGGAAGTCGTGGATGTCAAGAAGTGGTTTGGATCGCACTGGAGCGTGTGGAGATCAAGGGGTGCATGATGGAAGCTACGGGATGGAGTTTTGGAGGCTTATCGCATGGAGTTTTTGGAAAGATAGTTTTGGAAGGAGTTCCAAAACTGGTTGTTTTGATATAGAGTCCGTATTGGTGTCATGTTGGGCGTGAATAGGACTCTAGCTTACAAGAAGAGGCGAGAGGTGCACTTTGTGGGTGTGCTGATTTTAGGGTTTTTGACGATAGCTTGTTACATTGTTTTGCTATGGTTTAGATGTCCTTTGTTTTGGGGCTTTGAGGGGTGATTGCTGAAAGCCTTGTAGACACAAATCAAGAGTGATATATAAAGTTCAGATTTGTTCAACTTTGGTTCTCGATTTGTTGATCTTCTTTGTCTTTGAGGTGATACTTCTTTGTGAAGTTTTTCAAGTCATCCAAAGAGGTTGCTGGAGTTCTTGATAACAAAAAGAAGTTGGAATTAGGGGGTCTATTCGCTGCAATCATTCAACCCCCCCCCTCTGATTGCCATTACGATCCTACAATTGGTATCAGAGCAAGGTTGCAATGGCATCAGATCGAGATCGATTCTCAGGTAAGCCACCGTATTTCGATGGATCTGACTACATCTATTGGAAGACAAGAATGGAGGTTTTTCTGCAAGCTCAAGGTAATGTCATCTGGCAGAAAGTTGAAAATCCTTATGAAGTGCCTGCTGTGATTACTAACAATAATACTGCTGATGTTGAAGCAAATGCTAAGGCTAGAAATATTTTGTTGCAAGGTTTAAGTAGGAACGAGTTTGTTAGAATTGCTAATGTAAAATCTGCTAACAAAATTTGGACAACTCTTACTGATTATCATGAAGGTTCAAAATCTGTTAAAGGTGTTCGTCAAAATCAATTCAAAAAGGAATATTCTAAGTTTGAGATGAAACCGGGAGAATTTGTAGATGCACTTTTGATCGCTTCAATAAAATCATTAGTGATTTGCAATCATTGATGTGATTTATTCCGATTCGACAATGCTAGGCAGATTTTGAATGCTTTGGATATGTCATTTGGGAGGTCCTAGTCACTACAATCAATCACTCTGTTAATATGGAAACACTCACATTAAATGATCTTTATTCCAAGATGAAAACACATGAGATTGATATTTTGGCGAGAATAAACAAGTCAAATTCTTTGGGTTTAGTGACTAACCAAGCGACAGTTTATCAAGTTCTTCTAGTTTCTCTTTATGCCTTTGAGTTCAATTTAGGATGAACAATTGGAGGAGATCCCGGAAGAACAACTTGTCCTCTTCTCAAATAGGGTGACTAAAGCAATTAACAATGTCGGATCAAGGAGAAGAGGAGGACCAATTAGATGCTTTGAATGTGGTGAGCCAAACCACATTAAGGTGAACATCCCCAAAGCGAGAGGTAAAGAAGCTAAGGATGACAAAGCATCATTTCGGCGTTCAAAATTCAAATTTGATTCAAGCAAGAAACAAAATTATCGAAGGGTCATTAACAAGGTGCTTTCGACTCTTGAGGAGATTGGGTTAAGTGATGTTGATTGACGGCAATGATAATGAGGATGATCACAAGAAGGCAAAAGAGGTTGATTTCACGAGGATGTGCTTTATGGCAAGTAGTGAAGAAATTAATGATAATGATGATCTCTGATGACCACGATGAGGTAAAGCCCTCTTATCTTTGATTTATCACGTCTTTGTCTTTGAAATTAACAAATGAGCTTAGAAAATACAAAAAGAAAGTGAAGAAACATGATCTTGTTGTTGATAGCTTGAATTCGAAATTGATAGACTTAAAAGTTGCTATTCACGATGATCAATCATGTCAAGTATTGCATTCGAATTGAAAGTTGCTAGATCATTACATGCTGAATTTGAAAAAGCTGAAACTTGCTCATGATTCATGTGATGATAAATGATACTTGCACATCTGAAATTAAAAAGCTGAAGTCTAGTTCAATTTGTTTAGAAACAAGTCTTGTGAATGCTCAAAATAAGACTTGTTCAAATTGTGAGCTGCTAGAAGCTAGATTAAAGTCATCTCGAGATTCTATACAACAAATGCTTTACCATGAGACACTTTCTTGCACAAATTGTCCTAAACTCACAACTGAAATTGATGCTTTGACTAGACAATTAAGTGAGTTTGTGAAAAAAGAAAAGATGGCTCAGTCTGTTGCTTCTAAGAAAATCTTGAATGGTTTTGTTAAGTGCACAATCTGTCCTAAATTGACTAAAGAAAATGAGTACCTTAAAGACACTTTGGAGAGGTTTACTTTTGGCAAGAAAAATCTGAACATGATTCTAGACAGATCAAAGCGAGTACTAAAAGTCAAGGTCTAGGATTTAATTCTGCTGAGCATGCCAAGAATCATCCTCCCAAAATTCTTAAGCTTCTAGAACCTGGAAAATTCGAAATTGAATCTGAACCTAAACATGTTGTGTTTAAATCTGCTGGTTTTGCAAAGGATCCTTCTCTCAAAGTGAGTATTGTAAAAAGAAAAACTGCAATCTCTCATTTAGATAAATATCAATGTACTCTTTGTGGAAAAGAAGGACACTTGGTTGATTCTTTTGAAAAGCTAAGAAAGAAAAGAGAGATAGGCTAAGAAAAGCTTTTCAAGCTCCTTTTGTTTCCACTAAACAAAGCTGCTGCAGTTTAGGAGTTTTTGTACAATCGACCAACAATATACTCAAAAGCGAAATGATTTTGTTTCTCCTACTCGGCGTGTGTCACAAGATTGGGTTCCTAAATCATGCCTTACTAACTTGATCTTGTGAGACCGATAACTTCTTCAATGTAGGTACGGCAGTTGAGGAAGGGGAACATTTGGCTAGTTGATTCAGGATGTTCAAGACACATGACAGGTGATTCAAAATGGTTCTCCTCCCTCACTAAGGCATCCAATGATGAATTGATTACTTTTGGGGATGCTTCAACTGAAATTGTGATGGCAAAAGGTACTGTGCGCGTAAATGACAAGTTCATTCTCAAAGATGTTGCCTTGGTAAGTAAATTGAAGTAAAATCTGCTTTCTGTTTCTCAACTGATTGAAGAAAATCTTGAGGTAAGCTTTAAGAAACATGCTTGCAGGGTTTTAGATGCCTCTGGAGATCTTGTCTTTAATATCACTTTCGGTTAGGAGAGTTTTTAAAGCTGATTTCAATCATTCATTTTCACCTAATGTTAGATGTTTGGTAGCCGATTTTAGAGATCTGTTCTTTTGGCATCGTAGACTAGGACATATTGGTTTTGATCATCTTGTTGAATTAGTGGAACCGATCTCATTAGGGACCTAGAAATTGAAAAGTGAGAAAGATTTGGTTTGTTCTCCTGTCGACATGGTAAGATGGTTCTTTGCTCCACATTTTCCTATTTCCGTAATCATCACAGATGGCCGGGACAATTGTTGCATATGGACACGGTAGGTCCCTCAAGAGTTCAATCTGTTGGTGGTAAGTGGTATATTCTTGTGATTGTTGATGATTACTCTAGGTACTCTTGGGTGTATTTTATGGTGTCTAAGGATGAAGCTTTTGGTTATTTCAAAGATCTATTTCTCAGATTGAATAATGAATTAAATGGTCTTTGTGAAAGTAATAAGAAGTGATAATGGTCTTGAGTTTAAGAATTCCTTATTTGCTTCCTTTTGCTCTGAACAAGGTTTGGAACATCAATTTTCCTCTCCTTGTGTTCCTCAACAGAATGGTGTAGTTGAGAGGAAAAATAGAACCTTGGTTGAGATAGCGAGGACCATGCTTGATGAACATGCCACTCCTAAGAAGTATTGGGCGAGAGGCAATCTCAAGCGCTTGTCATGTCTCAAAGCAGTATTTTTGAGAGCCTCTTTGCACAAGACTTCTTATGAGCTGAGATTTGGCAAAAGGCCCAATGTTTCTCACTTCAGAAGTTTTGGTTGCAAATGTTTTATTCTTAAACATGGTAATCTGGACAAATTTGAATCTAGATCAAGTGATGGTATTTTTCTTGGATATCCTCTTCACTCTCGTGGCTATCAGTGCTTAATCTTGAAACAAACAAAATTATTGAGACTTGTGAGGTTACTTTCGATGAGGTGGGTCCTGTTCTAGAACCGACATTTCGAGTACACAAGTTAGAAGTCTGAAAGCATATTTCTTGATGAAGAAGATGATCTTGATTTAGGTAATGATCTTTCTCCCATACCATCAACTCTGAAGATCATGCTCCTACTATCGTTGTTGCGCCACCCTCGGAAGATGTTCAAAATGTTGAAGCTAGTTCGAACCTTACGCACCATTGAGAATTCAGCGAGTTCATCCTCCGTAAGCGATGATTGGTGACATTCATGAAAGGGTAACACGTTCTAAATTTACTTCTCGACTCACATGCTCATTACGCTTTTGTTGCCTCTTTCGAGCCCGATGATGTAAGTCACGCTTTATCGATGAGTCTTGGATCAATGCCATGCATGAAGAATTAGAAAACTTTGAGCGAAACAAAGTCTGGACCTTAGTTGAACCTCCTCATGGACATAATGTAATTGGAACTAAATGGGTTTTTAAAAATAAACAAAGTGAGGATGGTGTTGTTGTTAAAAATAAGGCTAGACTTGTTGCTCAAGGATTTTCTCGGTGGAGGTCTTGATTTTGGTGAAACTTTTGCCCTTGTAGCAGGACTTGAAGCAATTAGAATTCTTTTAGCCTTTCTTTGCATCTAAAGGATTCAAATTGTTTCAAATGGATGTTAAAAGTGCTTTTCTAAATGGCTACATTGAGGAAGAAGTTTATATTAAGCAACCACCTGGTTTTGAAAATCCTAAGTTTCCTAATCATGTCTACAAACTCTCAAAAGCTTTGTATGGTTTGAAGCAAGCTCCTCGAGCTTGGTATGAGAGGCTTAAACTGTTTTTGCTAAAAAATGACTTTCAAATGGGCAAGGTAGACAAAACTCTTTTCACTTTTAAACATGGCAATGATCTATTACTTGTTGATTTATGTAGATGATATCATCTTTGGGGGCTCCTCTCATGCTTTGGTTTCCAAGTTTTCAGATACTATGAGCGGGGAGTTCGAGATGAGTATAATGGGGGAGTTAACTTACTTCTTAGGATTGCAAGTAAAAGCAGACCAAGCAAGGCAATTTCATTCATCAAACCAAGTATACTAAAGACTTGCTTAGGCGTTTCGACATGGCAACTGCAAGCCCATCTCTACACCAATGGGATCAACAAGCTGTTCTTGACCCGGATGAAGAAGGTGAGGCGGTGGATCAAAAGAATATAGGAGTATGATTGGATCTCTACTCTATTTGATCGCTTCAAGGCCGGATATACACTTTCTTTGTATGCTTATGCGCTCGATTTCAAGCTTCACCTCGTGCATCTCACCGACAGGCTGTGAAAAGAATTCTCAGGTATCTCCAATCAACCTTAGAATTTGGTCTTTTCTATGCATCTTCATCCTGTCTTACTTTGCGTGCATATTCGGATAGTGATTTTGCGGGGTGTAGGATTTATAGAAAAAGCACATCTGGCACATGTCACTTTTTAGGCACATCTTTAGTGTCTTGGTCTTCACGAAAACAATCTTCTGTTGCTCAATCAAGCTACGCCAAGTGAGTATGTTCTTCTTCTTTGCTAGTTGCTCTCAAGTCCTTTGGATTTCTTCTACTCTTAGAGATTTTGGTTTAGAATTGGGTACTGTTCCACTTTATTGTGACAACACTAGTGCTATTCACATTGCTAAAAATCCAGTGCAACATTCTAGAACCAAACACATTGATATCAGATTTCACTTTCTCAGAGATCATGTTGAAAAAGGTGATATTGTTCTCCACTTTGTTGAGACTGATTTTCAGTTTGTTGATATTTTCACTAAGCCACTAGATACTTCTCGTTTTGTTCGTTTGCGGAGTGAACTGGGTGTTGTTCATCCTATGGGCTTATTTTGAGGGGGAGCTGTTTTGTCAAAATTTCAGAAGCTTTAATTATTCATTAAGTCCCAGCCATTGAAATCAAAAGAGTAGTAGAGCTTCCTTTATCATATTTATTCATGTGCTATGTAGCCTTGATCTTGACTAGTTTAATAAACTTGCTACATAAAGAACTAAAGCTTGACATGGCTGAAATTTTTGACTAGCTTAATTATTGGTATGACTTTGTGTTGGTTATTGAAAAGGATAAGCTTGTTTGTGAGTCTTATTTTAAGTCTTGGATTTGAAGCAACAATGTCTCTCATTTCAATCCTCTGTTGCTCACTCAATTTGGCATGTCATAAAAGATAAAGGGTTGAGCAAAAGAATATGAAAAGATGTGTGCTTCAAGCATGCCATACATAGCTGTGTATCAAAACAGAAAAAAAGGGTACATAACAGTACTCACATGAAAAGACGTGTGCTTCAAGCATGCCATGCATAGTTTTGTGTCTTTGCAATAAAAAAATGTACAAAAAGTGCTTAAATCAAAAGAAGTATGCTTCAAGCATGCCACCCTGGAAAAGAAGTATGCTACAAGCATGCCACATGCAAATGAAAATTGAAAGTAAAGCAAGAGGATCTTTCATGAGACTGTAGCTCATCTAGATTTAAAGTTTGTCTCACTGTTTTGCTTTCACTTTTTGGTGACTTCTCTTTGTGGTCTTATAATCTTTTTAGTCATTGTGTGATATGCTTGTCATGAATCTAAATTGATTTATCATTCTGAAATACTTGTCTAGATATTAATCTGTGGTATATGCATTTATATGATCTTGATTAGCTCTACTCACCAAATTGGCTTGGTCAATCCATTAAATAGATTTTCATAAAGCTTCTGGACTTTTACTCTTCCTGCTCCTTCTCTTTCTGCTCTTGATGATCACATTGCCAAAGGGGGAGAAAACTGAGAGAAAATCTGCAAAAAATTGATTTTCTAGTGTTAAAGGAAGTCTTTCAGCTGTAGCTCACTTTGCTTGGCAGTTTTGACTCTTTGTCACTTCCTTTCACTCACTCATCTTTGTTTATTGAAAGTATTGTTAATGTAGTCATCAAGGGGGAGATTGTAAGACCAAGAGGTTTTTGGTCATGATATTTGATGATGAACACATTGACAATAAGCTAGACTTAGTCTCAGTTCTTAATGATGGATACATTGTCTCTGGAACTTGTTTGTGCTCTTCAAGCTGTCTTGCATTTGAGTTACATCGATTCCGCTGAAAATCGTTCTTGTCGGGATTATCGGTAATCAGAAGCTTTGTACATGCTTGGAACTACCGAAATGCAGTATGATGCATGGTGTCTGTGGTAGTACCGCAGGTCTTGTTAGATCGATCTGGAGCGCCCACGTGGTAAAAGGGCTTTGTTACGAAGTTTTTGAGCTTTTTGTGTTTGCGGTATCTGGCGTTGTTTTCACGAAACTACGCTTGGCGGTAGTATCATGAGTAGTTCTGTAGTACCGCAAGTCATTTTCTCTAGTGCGTTTTGCTAGGTTCGTTAGATTTTGATCTAACGGTGATTTTGAGATGAGCGTTGCACCGTCGAACTCCTCAAGGAATGTGAGCCTTTGATCTGAAATCTAACTACCGTTATTGATGTAACGTTCGGACCGTCCGAGATGAAAGCATTGTGAGCCGTTGATTTGAGATCGATTTAATAAAATCATCTCGGACTTGCTCTGAGACTCTTAAGATCTAACTACCGTGAAGCGCGGTCCGTCGGCCCATGAATCTGGAGCATCCACGTGTCAAAGGCGTTGTTACGAGGTCTTTGCGGATGTTTGTGGAGCGGTAGTACCTGAGTGGGTTTGCAGTGTAGTACCGCGACTTGGTTTTTCGAAGAGAACTTCGGACAGTCATTGTTAAGTCAAATTCGGTTGTTCCGAGTCGAGAGCAGAACCATCGCAGACGATAATACCGCAAAGTTGGTTGGCGGTAGTACCAAGAAGCAGTAATACCGCAAGGGCGCGGTATGGATTTTCCGAAGCAATGTTTTTGGAAGTTTTGGGAGATCTTGAGATTTCCCGATGAGCGGTAGTTCCGCAGTGTTTTGAGTGGTACGACCGCGTGTGCGGTAGTCTGGGATGCATAATGACGGTAATCTGATTGTACTCTAGAAAGTTGTCGCTTTGGAGAATTGATCATGGATTTGTTGATTTTATAAGCTTTATTTTGTTGCATGATGCATGATAGTGTTTATGGGTGTGAGTGAGCTAATGGATGGTCAAGTTGGAGAACTTGTGCCAAGAATTGGTTTCCTTGATCTGTGCATGTGCGGGTTAGGTGTTGAGGGCGAATCACGGTCGATGGCGGATTGACTCGGACTAGGATGGGGAATCTGAGGTCTTGGAAGTCGTGGATGTCAAGAAGTAGTTTGGATCGACCGAGCACGTGTAGATCAAGGGGTGCATCTTTGGAAGCTACGGGATGGAGTCTTGGAGGCTTATGGCATGGAGTTTTTGGAAAAGACAGTTTTGGAAGGAGTTCCAAAAGCTGGTTGTTTTGAGATAGAGTCCGTATTGGTGTCATGTTGGGCGTGAATAGGACTCTAGCCTATAAGAAGAGGCAGAGGGTGCACTTTGTGGGTGTCTGATTTTAGGGTTTTTGACGATAGCTTGTTCTCTTTGTTTTGCTATGGTTTAGAGATCATTTGTTTTGGGGCTTTGAGGGGTGATTCTTTGAAAGCCTTGTAGACACAAATCAAGAGTGATATATAAATTTCAGATTCGTTCATCTTTGGTTCTCGATTTGTTGATCTTGCTGTGCGCCTGAGGTGATACTTGCTGTGAAGTTTTTTCAAGTCATCCAAAAAGGTTGTTGGAGTTCTTGATAACAAAAAGAAGTTGGAATTAGGGGGTCTATTCGCTGCAATCATTCAACCCCCCCCCCCTTCTGATTGCCATTACGATCCTACACCATGCCCTCTGAAAACAAAATGCAGATACAATCACAGATGGAATAATTTCTTAATTAGTGAATCCATTACAATGGAATAATTCCTTAATTATATGTTGAGTTTCTTAATTACAACGGAATAATTTTCCAAATAGGTGTCACCATGTGGGATCATTCCACTTGCTATTTCGTTTTAAAAAATAGCCCTTCACGATGATCGACGCGCATATAGCTAGCTTCCTCACTGGGTTCTTCCTCGAGCCTGATGCCATCTCCAAAAGGAGGAAACTCGTCAAATTGATTGTACTCTTCCTCATCCACAATATTCTCAACTCTGACAATCTTTCTTTTTCCATGAAAAACTACGTGGCGGTTCTTATTTGCCGGGTCCTTTACATAAAAAACTTGAACAGCTTGCTTAGCTAGTACGAATGGTTCGTTTTTATATCTGACACATTCGAGGTCTACAGTAGTGATGTCGTACTTGGCGACCTTCACACCCTGTGGAAGTTTGACCCATTGGCACCGAAACAGGGGGGTCTTGAAAAGTACATAGCCGAGCTCCCAAATCTCCTCTACGAACCCATAGTAGGAGCTCAACTTAGTGGTATTGACCTGCTCGTGAAACGCATCCATGCAGACACCACTGTTCTGGACTGTGCTCTTCCTATCCTAAGTTGTCTTATAAAATGTGTACCCACTTATGTCGTATCCTTGCCAAGTCACAATTGTAAATTTTGGCCCTTTTGCCAACCATGGCAGCATATCATCACTTGATGATGGCCTCCTAGTGAATTGCACCTTTAACTATGCGTTGAACCAGCGGTTGTGCTCTCTCGTGATCCAAACCTCCGACCGGCCTGGATTTTGTTGGTGTACCATGTCTTTGTGCTCGTCGATGTACGGGGACATTTGGGTCATGTGTTGCAAGACCATGAAATGGGCTTGAGCGTACGCGTCGAAATCGGAAGTGATTGCTTTCCTTCCGATGGTCCCGATACCCTCCAGCCTCCCCTCATGACGAGATAGAGGCACACCTATCAGTTCCACCTGAGCCATGTAGTCGATGCAGAACTCAATGACCTCTTCAGTTGCATAACCTTCGATGTTGCATAACCTTCGATGATGCTGCCCTCCGGCCAAGATTGATTCCATACATAGGACTTGAGAATTCCCATGTACCTCTCGAACGGGTACAAATGACGTAGGAACACAGGGCTGCATATCCTTATCTCTTTCACAAGGTGAACAATGAGATGGACCATGATATCAAAAAATGACGGAGAGAATGACATAGAGTCTTCACCACCTCGGCCTGCAGAGCATCTAGTCTTTCAGGATCGATGACCTTCTGAACAATTGAGTTAAAGAAATAATACAGCCTCATGATTGCCACTCGGATCTTGTTGGGCAAAATAATTCTAATTGCAACAGGAAGCATTTGTGTCATCAGCCCACGACAATCATGAGACTTCATACCAATTAATTTCAAATCTTCCATAGAAACAAGTATCTTCATTCTAGCGGATTAACCGGACAGAACTTTCACACCACGTAAGCTCTAGCACAGTTCCTTTCTCTCAGCCTTGGACATAGTATAGCAAGCTGGGGGAAGGTACATTTGTCCTTTATTGGTCTCTTTGGGTGCTAACTCAGTCCTTATATTCATATCAATCAAGTCACGCCGTGCGTTGACATCATTCTTTGTTTTGTCACGAATGTTCAGTAAGAGACCAATCGAGCTATCACACACATTCTTCTCCACGTGCATGATGTCGATGCAGATGAACTTCTAAGCGCTCCCAATAAGGTAAGTCCCAAAAAATTGATCGCTTCTTCCAGATGTTCTTCTGACGAGTCCTCAATTTACGTCTTTTTCCAAGCACAATATCGATATCCTTGACCATATCACAGACCTCTTTCCCCTAAAATCCTTTGGAGATAAATCGTCCTTCTTATTTTCATTGAATTATTTCTTCATCTTGCGGTATGGGTGATACCTGGGAAGGAACCTACAGTGACGAATGTACACAATTTTGCGCGAGTTGTTTAGCCACACACTCTCGGTATCATGTAAGCAGTGCGAACATGCTTTGGCTCCTTTTGTACTGAACCCCGACAGGTTACCAAGGGTAGAAAAATCATTGATGGTGCAGAACAACATGGCACGTAAAGTGAAGTTCTCTCGTTTGTACACATCACATACCTGTATCCCTTCGTTCCACAGTGTCACAAGACCTTCCAGCAATGGTGCTAGGTACACATCAATATCGTTCTCAGATTGTTTCGGCCCTTGGATAAGTAGTGACATCAAAATGTACTTTCGCTTCATACACAGCCAAGGAGGAAGGTTATACATACATAGATTCACGGGCCAGGTGCTATGTCGGATGCTCATATTACCGAAAGGATTCATTCCATCTGTACTCAACCCAAACCTTATATTCCTCAATTCCGCACGGAAGTCTTCGAAGCTCCTATCAAAGTTTCTCCACTGGGCAGAATCAGCAGGGTGTCTTATCTTTTCATCTTTCTTACGCTCCTCCGAGTGCCAACGTAGTAATCTTGCCTCCTTTCGGTTCGTAAATAAACGCTTTAAACGGGGAATTATATGCAGATACCACAACACCTTAGCAGGAGGTCCTTACTCCACCTCGATGTCCTCGCCATCATCGGAGTGATTCTTACGCTTGTATCGGGATGCTTTGCACACCGAACATACATACATGTCTGCATACTCTTTACGGTAGATGATACAATCATTCGAGCATGCATGTATTATTTCTAATTCCATTCCCAATGGACAAAGAACCTTCTTGGCTTGGTAGGTGGTTCTGGGCAACACGTTTCCCTCAGGAAGGATGTCTGCTAGGAGACCTAGTAACGCTGTGAAAATCTTGTCGGACCAACTATTGCTTGCCTTCAATTTCAACAGCTCAAGCACGGATGACAACCTTGTGTATTCCGGCTTGCAGCCCGGGAACAAAGGTTTCCCCGAGTCCTCCATTAAGCCCTCAAATCTACCAAACTCTCTCTTACTATAGTCCCCTTCTGCATCGCGTAGAATCTTATCCAGATCATCATCGTGCAACCTACCCTCATCGAAAGCACAGTCCACATCTGGCATATCGTTGTCTCCCTCGACGATGTTACTACCTTCTGGTATAATCTGCTCTTCACTGTGACTGGTCCAACATGTATACTCATTTTTGAAACCCCTTCGAATCAAGTGCTCTTCGATCTGCGCTGGGTTAGTAAACATCTTCAGATTATCGCAATCAATGCATGGACAATATATAAATTTTATCCCCTTCTTCAACATATCCTGCTCGGTAGCTCTTTTAAAGTAGACACGATATCAATGTACTCTTCACTCACACGGTTCTCAACGTACAACCAGCTTCGGTCCATCTGCGCTACGCATGTAACAAATTAGATTAATGCACGTAACTACTCTTCCTATTGACCAAACATACTACAAATTGAATAGCGATTAACCCAGGGAAAATATAAATTTAAGGATTACAGATCGTTACCCTTAGAGCTCACCACAAAGATCCCAAATATCCCGTGAGATCTCTTCCTATTGACCAACCTCTTCTTCTTCCTCCTTTCCTTTTCCTCCCTTCCTCCTTCATTTGACATAGTTAGAACTGAGGCACACTATGATGTAAACAGTATTATTTTACACAATACAGGACAAGTGAATGTATATATATACATGCTGCTCATTGTTCTATTGTAAATCTTAACTGCCAATAACCTCCTTGGATGATAAACCTAGCTATCATGTATCTCTCTAGATTATGATGCATATAATTAGAAGCAAATACTAACCTTAGATCACCAAGAATAAATAGATCTACAAACACACTTGCAAATCTACAGTATTTAATTCTTTCACCAAACACCCCAGAGCCGGCCGCCTCCTTCAAAGCAGCCCAATATCAGAGACAGATCTCACTATAGACAGATCTGTCTAGAATTGGGACGACGAGATATTTAATTGTGCATATCACATACCGTTCTAAAAGAAAACTGACTGTGATACGTATCACAGACAGTTTTAAATAACCACCGTCTGTAATAATAGACCTCACACGGTTCTTTTTAAGAACCTTCATAGACGGTTCTATTTAAAAATGTTTGTGAAATTATCATAGACAGTTCTTAACAAAAATCATTTATAAAATTCAGAGACCTCACTGACAGCCTCTGAATTATCACAGGCGGTATTTATCTGATCGTTCCCTCAGATCTAGATCTATCTGTAGTGAGAAATGTCTCTGATATATATGCGACTGCTTTGAAGGAGACGACCGGCTCTGGGGCGTGTTTGGTGAAAGAAATACCGTAGATTTTTAAGTGTGCTTGTAGATCTGCTATTTGTTCTTGGTGATCAAAGGTTAGTATTCCTTTATCTCTGATGCGGCTGCATAATCTTTTTTTCGGGGGTCGTCCACGCAGAATGAGGAGGATGAGACAGCAGCCACGGTATACTTCATCGAGCTTGCAAGTTCAAGAAGCGTGGCTGCCAGGAGAGCGCATGAGGAGGCTATTTCGCTAGCATTCCTCCAGACACAACTGCAGGGATCAAATGTGCCGCACAACATGTAGAATCCTCCTCCTCATGCTGCATGAGCACATCCGAGGCCTGCAGTTGTGTCTGGAGGAATGCCAGCGAAATAGCCTCCTCATGTGCTCTATTGGCAGCCATGCTTCTTGAACTTGCAGGCTCGATGAGGATGGTCATATCTGCTGTCTCATCCTCCTCATGCTGCGTGGATGAACCTCTGAAAAAACACTTATCAGAGACGGTTCTTGTTAATAACCATCTGTGATATATATGTATCACAAACAGTTTTAAATAACCACCGTCTATGATAATCGTAGGCCTCGCACGGTTCTTGTGAAGAACCTTCACAAACCGTTCTAGTTCAGAACTGTCTGTCATACGTAGCACAGACGGTTTTAAATAACCACCGTCTGTGATAATCGTAGGCCTCACACGGTTCTTGTGAAGAACCTTCACAGACCGTTCTAGTTAAGAACCGTCTGTGATACGTATCACAGATGGTTATTAACAAGAATCGTCTATGTCATGTCTCTGAATTATCACAGACGGTATTTATTTAAAACCATCTATGATATGCGCCATTAAATATCTGGTCGTCCCCTCAGATCTAGATCTATCTGTAGTGAGAAATGTCTCTGATATATATGTGGCTGCTTTGAAGGAGGCGGCCAGCTCTATGGCACGTTTGGTGAAAGAAATACTGTAGATTTTCAAGTATGCTTGTATTGCTATTTGTTCTTGGTGATCTAAGATTAGTATTCTTTTGTCTCTGATGCGACTGCTTTGAAGAAGATGGCGAGTACGGCTAAGAAAGCAACCAAGCCCACCACGAAGCATGATCTTATTTTCGGTTGTCGTCCATACAACATGAGGTGATGAGACGGTACCCACGGCCTACTTCATCGAAGCTGACACACTCTCCTTGCAACCATGCTTCTTGAACTCGCAGGGGCTGGTCATACCGTGATTGTATTCATTAGCATTCTCTGGCTGGTCGGTATGACCAGCCCCTGCGAGTTCAAGAAGCATGGTTGCCAGGAGAGTGTTTGTTCGATGAGGTTGGCCGTGGCTGCTGTCTCATCCTCTTCATGTTGCCTGGACGATCCCCTGAAAAAAATCATGCTTCGTGGTGGACATGGTTGCTTTCTTAGACGTACTCGTCGTCTTCTTGAAAACAATCATGCTTATCAGAGACGGTTCTTATTAATAACTGTCTGTGATACATATCACAGACGGTTCTAATTTACAACCATGTGTGATACATAAACATTTCACAAACGGTTCCAATCACAAACTGTCGGTGATACATATCACAGATGGTTATATTTAAAAAAAATGTCTGTGAAGTATTCATTATCACATACGGTTCTTGTTAATAACCGTCTGTGATAATTATATATCACAGACGGTTTTTGTCAGACCCCCGGGCATGGAATACCCGTGGATCTTATGTGTATACTGTGCTAGTCCCAGGATTAAAAGCTAGCACACACATTCACATCGTTTGGCATCATTTCCACACAATCACATACTAAAGTAAAGCAAAATGGTGTAATCTACTTAAGCTATTACAATAGTTATTACAACAATGGCCCACCGGCCAAATAAAAGCAGTTATCAGAGTAAACAAAATAAATAGCAGCGGAAGACATAGTAGTAGTAGCAAAAGTCTAGCGGTGTGCCCATCCGATCCCGCAAGCAGCCGACAAGGAACAAGGCCTAAGTAGACCCGTCACCGAACCTCTCAGTGCCAGGTGCAAGAAACTCATCGTCTGGCATCGGATCATCTGCAAATTCTAAACCAACAACAATAGCAAGATTGAGTACTTGTGTACTCAGCAAGACTTGTAGTGTATCGCAAAATTTATATTAGATGCAAGGCTGTCAAATGTATGGCTCTACTCTACAAGTTCTTTTGCTCAAAGCCAAGTTTATTTGCAATATTCATAAGTAATAATTTGCAACGGTATTTGAAAGAGCGGTTTAAGGAAAAGTAAGTACAGACAGTAAATAAAGTAACTGAATAAGTAACAACAAACACTCACAACCCTACCCGGTTGTAAGCAAAAATATAATCAAGTTTTGCCATTGAAATGGCACTAACAAGTTCATGTTCAACCATAGACATGGCAATACTGCTATGGAAATAGCAAATCAGTCAGAGAATGACAATCGGCTATAGACATAGCAACAAAACTATAGACATGGCAGTTAACTCAACAAAGTAAAACCCCATGTCATTATCTCGATCATTTGTATCAAAACAGTTTTGAAAAGCAAAGCTACCGCCATACTAGCCGCACTAAGCATGCTCATGACCGCGAGCGCAGCTATTCGAATAGTTTTTCACTCTACAGAGGTATACAACTTTACCCATAGTACGCGATACTCCAGTTGCCTAGAATATCTCTAGTTTGTTCGGCATCCATCGATGCCACTACTCACTATCGAAGGTAAGCAGTCTAGATTTCACGATGTGATCTTGAGCAATATATTAGTTTCTTTTTGGAAAAATCCACAAAAACTCCCACATAAGTCCTACTAAGTGCTTAGGCGTGCTACACCGCGCTCGACCTTGGAATATACGATGTTTGGCCATGGTTTGTAGAGTGCCTAATATGGCACAATGTAATTTCGTATGTATTGTATGGAACATGAGTAGGGTTAACAAAGTATTAGATGGATTAGAAATCACTCTATGTTCAGTAGTCGTATTTGGCAAGCTCGATACCGACATCGTACACAAATCATCTATGTTGAGATATGTCTGATAGACTTTGTAAAACAGCTTAAAACATTAAGAAAAGTGTTTTAAGTAATAGGTTGGTGGAAATAGCAAATATGTATTAATTTGGAGAACAAAATCAAAGTACAACACAAAAAAGAAGCTAAATGTCCTAGTTATGTATACCTGTAAGAAAAGGTGTAATAAAAGAGATGACATCCAATGAAGAAAACAATGAAACATATAGTAAACAAGATATAAAAATAATAAAAAAGGCTATGTCTCAAACCTGAGTCTAGATGTTGCATGGTGGACAGCGTTCCAGCCCGGTGATAGCCCAACATCATTCTCTCTTTTTATCCTTCAGGTGTAATATATTGTATTCAATAAATAGACGCGCAAATTCTCAAGAATGAACATCCAAAGAAGCTATCCTTTATTTTAAAAAAATGCCCTATTTATGTATACCTACATAAAGATATAATTGAAGATCTTTTGGTTTATCTGTAAACTAACCTCAGGACTATCTGTCAGCAAGTAGCATCGGCACACATGTGTATATAAGATTTTTATAGCCAAAAGGTAAAAAAAAAGATGATACAATGTATTTTCAAATGAGTAAATAATCGGGTTTACTTTGAGATCTATATTTCAAATGACATGATACAATGTATTTTCACGAATTTCATTGTGCAGCATCAATGAAAGAGCAATATTCGAAAGCGGAAAGCACAGGCCAATGGAATACCTATGTTGGATAAAGAGAGTTGGAATGGATGGATTGAGTTCCTGACAATTATATAACTGAATGGGTTTAGCTACACAAGTAAAACTTAGCTAATGTGCATTACTACAATATTGCACAAAAGGAGAATTCATTAGCAAATGTTAGAAAACCTCAACACAAAGTAAATAGCTAGTGAAAAGGTAAAGATATGTATTATCTCCGCAACATATATGTAATTGCATCGATTTAGGAATTGTTTAGATTTTAACATGACATTGATGAATAACATAAATATTCTCTTTAATTGTCTCTAACTGATTGACCTTAGCACCTTACAAATGCACTAAGTGCATATGTGTACAATAGCACTTATTGTGAGTGTCAATAGATGGTGTCTGATGAGGCTTGCTAAGCTGTTTATGCATTTGCCAGATGGAACTAAAGCAGCAGAAATCAAAAGTACATGTTGAAGAAATGGAACGATGAGAGGATGACAAATGGACACCCTACTATCAGCAAAGAGTCCCCTTGGCGTTGCATTACTGAAACATTGATATGTCTTGCACTCTGGTTATCATCGAACAAGATCACTAAGTACAAGTCGATAAGAACTTCACATTCCAATGAACGGGGAGGAAGACAAACAGTGAAGGAAATCCATGAGCATTTAGTGCGATCGAATCCCACCTATAAAAAAAACTGAATATTTGTCACCCAGTACACTACAGCAGCACACAACAGCAAAAATGAAAGCATACAAATTATACCTGAATAGCTTGGAATTCCACTTTCCCAGAATTTGTAACTTGAGTCTCTACATCTCATAGTTTTAACTGCGTCCATTTAACTTCCAAAGGAAGTGGGCCCACATGTCATTGAGGGAGAGGGAGAGGGAGAGGGAGGGAGAGAAAATGGAGTTAGCAGACAGTACAGCCATGGGGGGCGCAGGGCGGCAAGGCTATCGGCGGCGAGCGACGGCCGGAGAGGCGACGGGGACCAGTAAAATAGGACGCCGGGGAGGGGAAAAGGCCCAAGGAGGTGGCGTCGCGGCTAGAGCGGCGGCGAAGCGATCGGGTATAGCGGCCGAACGGAGGCGACAGCGGCCGGACAGAGGGGACAGGAAAAGGAGGTGAGCACGGGCACGAGGGAGGCACAAAGAAGCCTACCGTGCGTTCTGTGGAGGCGGAGAAGCTCCGGAGCGGGCCGGCGACGTGAGGCAAGGGCGGCGCTGGGAGGCTCGCGGTGGTGGCGGTCTAGGGTGGCAGGGAGTCTTGGCCGGCGGTTAGGGGAGGTCGAGGATGTCTAGGTGGTGCTCCAGCTAGGAGTAATCGACCCGAGGGGCGCCGAGTAGGACATGGCGGCGGTGGAGCTCAAATCAGCCGGATCTGGCGACGGTGGCATGGCAGAGAGGGAGAGCAGCAGCTGTTGGAGGCGAAGTGGAGGGGGCCGGGGCGGTCGGCAAGAAGTGGAAGTGGGCAAGGCAAGGTGGAGTGGAGGGAGGGAGGAGGAGGAGGTGGAGTAAGCGATCACGAGTTTTCCACCCGACTGACGGCGAGGAGAAAGCGATTTACGGGAAGGAATGGGAAGAATCGCGAGACATGCGATCTTTGGGCCTTAATCAGTCCACTAAGCGCGATCGGACGGCGACGAAACTGCTCTCCCCCATGCGATCCCGTGCGTCCGGACACCGATCGGACGGGCAAAAAAATTTCGACGACGTGGCCACTACGAGAGGCCGGCTAGCAACTCCCCTATAATAAGAGTAGATATATGTCTTTTCAATTTGCCCCACGTATCTCATTTTTGTTTACTTTGCACCCCTAAGTTAAGTTGTCCTACAAGTATTGAAGTCACTTATCATACATCACAGTGTAGAAACTAATGGTGATCCCAAATGGAGCATTTAACTAAGATACACTTTTTTTCCAAGAGATGAATACACAATTTAATCGCTCCAACATTTGCAACAACACATCCACCCACGCTGCAGTATTTAGATAGCTGCATCTTATGTACATAAACGATCCTCAATTCACAATAGCCATATCAATCCTATTTTCTCATTTTTCTCTCCTCTGTTGGCCACCTGCATGACGTCGACGACAAGTCGATATGAACCTGATGGCGTCTTGGCGTCTTGACGTGTCTGCTGACCGATTCCGTCGTTCTCTTGCCAAGTTTTAGCCCACCTTGTCGAATTTTTTACTGTTCTGGCCCTGTAGCAACTTTTAATTTCAAAAATAGCCCTCATTCATCATAATTTTCAAAAATGGCATCTGAGCAGTGCTCGCCATGGCCATCGGCGGCAGTAACCCGCCTCGCCTTGGCGCGGCGAACACCTTACCGACCCGGGCGGCGCTGAGCCACCCCCCCCACACGGATGGGGCGGTGACTACCTATATGGTGGCCGCGGAGGTGCTGAGAGAGAGGAAGAAAAGAAAAGAAAAAAGGAAAATCCGAAAAATTTAAAAAAATCCGAAATTTCAAGAAAATTACATAAAAATCCTTGGAACATGAATATATTTAATAAAAATATTTTTGAATTTAATTGAAGTTTATTTTATTCATTTAAAATGTTTTTCACTTTTTGGAATGTGTGAATTTTGGAGTGGTAGCTAATTTGTCGGCAAATGCCACGTACGACGACAAACTATCTGTCGGCAAAAGTTTAGCGACAGATATTCAGCAGTCGGAAGAAGTCCTACCGGCAACTACCTTTGCCGACAGATATATTATTGCCGACAGATAGTCTGACCACTAAATTGAAGAATTGCTAACATACCAAAATTTTCCCGATAGACACAATTTTGTCGATGATAGACTTTTTTACCGATAGATGATAGGATTGCCGACTGGTAGTGCGACGATAAATACTACAGTTACTGACAGATAGTTTGACGCAAACCTTTGCCCACATTACAAAAAGGATTTAAATATTTAAATAATCCATTGTCGTACATGCAATCACATCATACAACACCTTGTAACCAACAATTTCGCGAAGACCATCAATTCCAAAAGCACATGCTCATGATAGAAGTAGTTTCTTAAACATGGTACATCCACGAACTAAAGGAGAATTCTTGTCGCAATGCATTGCAAAACTACACAAACAATTTTAGTTACGCAACCTTCAGCAAAGTGTGCTAAGAAGTAAGAATTCCATCTAACAAATATCGCCAAACCAAACTATGCTGCATGGTGCCAAATAAACAAAAGGCTACCACTCCAAAATTTCATAATTTTTTGAACTCATTTTCTATATTTTAAAATTCCTACAAATAGTGTCGAAACCCTAATCGGCTTAAACCTAAACTCTAGTGCATCCCGGCACCTAAATTCACATGCATGCTTGTGTGAATTTGCCATAATTTTATTTGTTTAGAATTTAATTCTGGA
This sequence comes from Phyllostachys edulis, assembly GCA_036346405.1. Lineage (NCBI taxonomy): Eukaryota > Viridiplantae > Streptophyta > Magnoliopsida > Poales > Poaceae > Phyllostachys > Phyllostachys edulis. The sequence continues at coordinate 61,200,743 of CM070561.1, read as the reverse complement.
AAGTGAAAAACATTTTAAATGAATAAAATAAACTTCAATTAAATTCAAAAATATTTTATTAAATATATTCATGTTCCAAGGATTTTTATGTAATTTTCTTGAAATTTCGGATTTTTTTTTAAATTTTCCGGATCTTTTCTTTTTTTCTTTTCTTTTCTTTTCTTTTCTTCCTCTCTCCTATTTTCTCTCTCCCGCACCTACATGCCACCATACTTTGTCAAATGCTTCGTGATGCGTAAGTAGGATGATTATCAAGTCCTTAAGAGAAACCATATTTATATTTTTGCAGAACTACGGGTAATCATGTTTTTGCATCTTGAGGTGCATATAGTGGGAGAAATTTTACGGTACATTCTACTAGTAGTATATGGTGGTAGTATAAATTAAATCTAACCATTGATTTGTTAAGTTTATAATGAAGTTTTCTTTGTATTTATAATTTTATTCGTGATGGTATTATGAACTTTTCCAACTAGGGTTGAAAATATTACTATTGTGTAATGTGATCTCACCGTCAATTACAATTCTACATACTGGATTCTACTACCCATACTACGGTGTAGTATAAATAAATCATAATTAATATGAATCATTGGATAAAAAGAATGGGCGTTAAAGTATTAAATTGAGTATACCATAAAACATTTTAAATGAATAAAATAAACTTCAATTAAATTCAAAAATATTTTATTAAATATATTCATGTTCCAAGGATTTTTATGTAATTTTCTTGAAATTTCGGATTTTTTAAATTTTCCTGATTTTTCCTTTTTTTCTTTTTTTTTTTCTTTTCTTTTCTTTTCTTCCTCTCTCCTATTTTCTCTCTCCCGCACCTACCATGGCCACCATATGGGCAGTCACCCGCCCCATCCCGTCGAGGCGGTGGTTCTGGCCGGTCGGGCAGTCCTCAAGGCCGGTGAGAAGCGAGTTACTGCTACTGGTGGTCATGGCAGAGCCTGCTCAGAGGCTATTTTTGAAAATTATGACGAATGAGAGCTAATTTTGAAATTAAAAGTTGCTCTGAGGCCAAAACAAGAAAAATCACTCTTGGGTTCGGCTCTTTGCCGAGTGCCTCGAGCACTCGGCAAAGGCTCCTTTGCACCTCGGCAAAAGCTTTGCCGAGTCGACACTCAACAAAGGGCACTCGGAAAAAAATTATCTAAGAAGCGACCTTTGCCGAGTGCCTTTTGTCGGGCACTCGGTAAAGGCTTTGCCGAAAGTGCCAAGTCAAGACTTCGGCAAAGAAAAGGCCTGATACGGCGCCAAATTTCGTTGTGGCAGCTTTTTGCCGAGTGCCAACCCTACCAAGAGACTCGGAAAGATTTTTAATTTTTTTGAAAATTTCTTTGCCGAGAGTCGGATGGTCGGCACTCGGCAAAGTTTTTACAATTTTTTTTGAAAAATCTTTTTTAGAGTCTTTGCCGAAAGTGCAACACTTTCGACAAATGACCCCTACTTAGAAGTGCCATGGTCATGGCACTTTCGGCAAAGCCGAAAACCGGGCTTTCGGTTACCATATTCAGCTTTTGCCGAAAGTGCCATGACCATGGCATTCTAAGAAAAAGTCCTTGCCGAGTGTTGCACTCGGCAAAGTGACCCAAAACTGCGTTTTTATTTATTTTTACATTCCATCACGACAAACAAATCCATCCAAACATATATCACATCCATCACATATATATCTCATCCATCACATATTTATCACATCCATCACATATATATCTCATCCATCACATATATAACAATAAGTGCTCAAGTCCATCCAAACAAATCCACAAGTTCATCACAATGACAAGTGCATCACAAGTAACTACCATTCATCTCGAAGGTGGCCCTTCGCGATTGTGGTGAAGGAAAAGCTGCATCATTCGGAGGCGCATGAGGTGGATTATTCGAACCCGCCGATTGAGGCTGCACAAAGGAGAAGAGATTGCATGTGAGACAAGATTACATTAGATACCTAATCTAGGAAGGTAGAGGTCATACAAGCAAAGCACAAGTGAAAGCAAAAAACTTTCATACTCACAGGAGTAGCTGCAGCTGCAGGACGCGGAGGCGGAGGTGGAGCCAACAGCCCAGCTGGCACAGCGAAGCCCGTATGTTGCCCAAGACTTTGTAGGAACTCCGTAATGTCCGCCAGCCTCTGCGTCTGGGCCTGCCGCTCGGCCTGCTCGGCCTCCAGCTGGGCCGACATCCTCTGCTGCTCGGCCTCCATCCTCTGCTGCTCGGCCTCCAGCTCCTAACGTTGCCTCATTTCTTGTTCGGTAATGGACTGCAATATTTCACCCAATGTTTGAAGAATGCAAAGCTAATAAAGGTGTGTAAAGATCAATGTACGACGAGTAAAACAGAATAACCTCGAGTCGTCGACCGGTCTTTGTCGGTGATGGTCCGCTGCGGGCGATGGTAGGGCTCTCGCTCGTGCTCGTGCTCGGATCTGGAGAGAGATGGAGTAGAGGCCGTGTCGATGAGGCCGCCGCCAAGCCGTAACCGCCCATGCTTCTTGCCTTGTCCCACCCTCATGACGATCTCTCCATCAATGTCCCGGTGCTCGGATCATGCTCGCCCATGGGTCGACCTTGCCGCCGGCGATGTACTCACCGACGCTTGGTGTGGACGCGGGTTCGTGTCGCCGGGCGGGTCCTCCAGTTGAAGGAGACGTCGGACGTCGCCTTGCCCTTGTGGGCCATACACCATGCCCGAAGTCCGAGCAAGGTGGCCACTATGTGACGCCGATCGCGAGAAAGACAAAGAAGATAATTAGAAATCAGCGAATTGAGCGTCACAATAGATAAATGAATTCGTGTACCCATGCTTGTTTGTATGCGGAGAGGTGCGTCGCCTTTGATGGTGTCTTGGACCTTGCATCATCAAACGACGGTCCGGGCATCACTTGTGCATCTGGAGATACTCTGCGTGAACCACTTGTCCACGATCATCGCCCAAAGACTCGGGATACGATTGGCACCACCAGGAATCATCTACACGTCATCAAGTATTTGACATATAAGAAGATCAAATTAAACGTACTTAATCTCAAAACGAATCAATATTAATGTTCTTCATCTACCTCAAGGTACTGGTCCCGGGTCAGCGTCATGTTTCTTGCGTCTTTCTTGGTGACCTTCTCTCCAAGCTTCGACCCGTGGTAGGTTACGATGGCTGGATGCGCACTCGTGATGCATGTCGGTGATGAGTTTTTACGTGCTTTGGTAGCCACGGTCATACGGCCTCAAATCCCTCACCGCATCTGAAATAAGTCTGCATACAAACGCGATGTATCCATTCATTATTTCAAGAAAAGTCCAATGAATGCGATGTATTGAGCAATGTTGTGCGAGGAAGACTTACCCAAAACTCCGCCTTCACCCGCGCCGCCTTGTTGGGGTTCTCCGATCGGGGCAAGGCGTAGTGGTCAAACGAGTAGGCCGCTCCGTCTTCCGGCGACGTGACAATGCCGGGTAGTGTTGCTCGCCTGAAGACCCAGATGCCATTGGCGGGCGCGGCGCTACCACCGACACAACCACCCGGTTCTGCACAAGTGATTAAGAAAAATTATTAGTTTCTTTTTTTCAACATATCATATGAGTAGTGGTGACAACATGTAAAGTTACTTACTTTTGCCCTTGAGGCGAATCATTTGGCGTCGGTCGGGATCACGAGAACTCGAGGGTGGCTCGGGACCTCGCAAGTAGACACTCGAAGAGGAAGAGGAGGAAGCGGAACCCGTGCCTACCGCCTCCTCGTCGCCCTCGTCGCGCCTCCTCCTCGCCTGTCTGCCGAACCAGCTCCTCGGCCAACTCGCCCACAGGCGCCACCTCCTCCTCCTCCTCCTCCTCCTCCTCCTCCTCCAAAGACGTCCTCACTTGGCGTGGGAGGAGACGGCCCTCTGCGGCGGCGGTCCTCCTCCTCCTCTGTCAAACCCTCCACCTCCTCCTCCCATGAAGGCGTGGTCTCTGTAAAGCGAGGACACGTCCCACGACGGCCGCCCGCCATCTTTGTTCACTCACCGCAATTAAAAAGAATAAGCAAGACGTAATTAGAAATAGATGCAAAATGAACAAAACATAATTACAAAAACATAGTAATACATGTATTAGAAATAGATGCAAAATGAACAAAACATAATTATAAAAAATATAGTATTACATGTATTAGAAATAATCTTCATGATTGGGATTAGTGGATCATAGGTCTCGTCATCACTATCAACATTGTCCAAATCATCAACACTATCCGAAGGAGGAATGTTGTCTTCATTGTCATTGCCTAAACGTAATCGCCAAGCATTTGTAAGTCCTTCACGATCGCACCTCATCTCCGGCGTCCTCGTCATCAACCCTTTCATTGTCTACTTCCATTCCTATCGCTTTGTTAAGTCTATCTCAAACCTCCCTTGTAGCCCCTCTTCTTGAAAGAACTCTCCATCATATGTGTTTGGGTTGAAGTTGTAATCTTCATCGCTTGGGGACAGTAGTTTACCGTGTGGCGATACCTTGTGCACAATAGCCCAACCCTTAAGATGCTCTTTGTCTTGGCACGCAGATGGCGATAATAAACCTCGACGGCCTGTTGAGCCACAATGTAGACATCTTTTCCTGGATAAGCGGAATCTGTCGAATCTCGACTAGCCCAAGCTTAGGGGTTCGTCTCGTTACTCGTGATGAAACCCGTGGCATTTGAATATGACAGATTAAGAGGTTTGGAACCATAAAATAGAAGTTCGTAGATTTCTTCAATTCTTCCATAATAGTCGAGGCCATCGATGTCAGGCGTAAAAACTCATTGTTTGTGGTTTTTCGATTGGGCGACTCGTCGTAAGCTTGTCGGTGAAAACGATATCCATTCACGTCATAACCGTAAATGACTTGACCCTAACGACACAGCCGTTTGCAACCTGTCTCAACTCGTCACTTATAGACGCATCGGTTTGGGCCTGCAAGCTCAAGCAGGATAGATCGTTATATTATTCGAACGTACGATCAACTTGGAATGTCGAACTAAGTACGAGCTAAATTGACAAGACCTTCGTTTGAACCAAGAAATGAAATCGGGCTCCTCTGGTCCCGCACCTGTGAAAGAAGGGTATCGGTTTCTGGGTAGGATCCCTTGATTCATGCCAGATTGACGAAGAAATTCCTGCACTAACGAGAAACAAGGGGGTTGGACGAAGAAACAAGGAGTGACGGCGTATTGAAACAAGTTCGTTGAGAACTTACCCAATGAACGGCTGCACCTCGACAAGGTTGGTGAACACATATAGCATGATACTGCGCCACTCTTCATTTTTCAATTGCTTAGTGGTCGATGCACTTGCGCTTCCGAGTTGCCCTTGGAAAAGGCTGAGGTTCGATTCATTTTCGCCAGCATTGTAACGAGGGGGTGGATTATAAACGCTAGGAAGGTTCTCAGTGTAGTATTTCTCTGTGAAGTTTGACACCTCCTCCAGAATGTATGCCTCTGCAATGGAAGCCTCAATTTTGGCTTTATTTCTACATTTTTTGCGAAGAGTCTTCAGACATCTCTCGATTGATAGCACCAACGGCTCTGCACGGCCCCCATACGCGTGCCTCATACGGAGGTGCACAATCAAATGTTTGATCGCCAAGAAAAAGCCGGTGGAAAGATCTTTCCAACTTACAGAGCAACACGGTGCCACTTTTTGAAGTCATCAATGACGGTCCGAGATAGCTCCTTGGCACAAAGTGGCGGAAGAAATAGCTCAACTCGCCAAAGACTTGCGGACATGCTCGAGGACATAGCCTCGAACCATCGCCGAAGAAGCCGCCAATCCATATGTGGTAGTCATGACTCTTCATCCAGTTGATTCGCAGAGTGCCTAAGTTCACTCCCTCTTGATTCGCCAGATACCCATCGAGGAACATTAGCGTCTGGATCCATTCAAGTACTTCCTCCTTTGGTCCTTTTTCAAGACGAATTCGCCTTAGGCCTTCTCCATGTCTTGCCGCGACTAGGAGGTCAGATCTCTTGATTTGGTCTATCGCATAACGCTGCGAGTCCACTCTAGCCTTAGGGTTGTCCTTAGACTTTTCAGTGTCCATGAGTGTTGCCCAAAGTGCCTCGGCGACATTCTTTTCAGTGTGCATTACATCAATGTTATGTGGCAGAAGAAGGTCATCGAAATAGGGGAGCCTCGTCAAGCCCGACTTATGAGTCCACATATGTTGCTCACCATATCCCACAAAACCACCTTCTTGATTGGGCACGAGAGCATCTATGTGAGCATGAACCTCGGCACCAGTCATCATCCGCGGTGCATGGTGCATCACTCACGACACCTTTCAGAAAGTTCTTGATGTCTTGTCGAATGGATGGTCAAGAGGGAGGAATTGACGATGTCTGTCGAACGACGAGTACTTGCCACCCTTGTGCAACCAAATGAACCTCACACCTTCCTTGCATATTGGGCATGGGAACTTCCCGTGAACACACCAGGCGCAGAATAACCCATACGCCAGGAAGTCATGCAGGGAGTAGTGGTACCAAACGTGCATTTTGAAGCTTGTCTTTGTAGCTCGGTCGTATGTCCATACCCCTTCGTCCCAAGCACGGACCAATTCATCAAACACGGGCTCCATGAACACACCCATATTACTCCCCGGGTGTTCAGGAATTATCAACGACAAGAATACGTTATGTCGTTGAAAGGAGACGCCGGGGGGGAGATTGAGGGGGATAACGAACACGGGCCAACATGTGTATGGGGCAGCCATCAGTCCATAAGGATTGAACCCATCTGTTGCCAGCGCGACACGTACATTGCGAGCCTCATCCGCTTCTCACGATGTTTGTCATCAAAGCGGGTCCATGCTTCACCATCGGATGGATGTACCATCTTGTCGATTGTACCGCTTTGCCATTTTTGTGCCATGTCATCATTTCATGGATTCCTCGGTCATGTATAGCCGTTGGATCCTCGGAGGAACGGAAGGTACCGAGGATTTTCACGGGATCGAAGTCGCCTCTTCCGCCATCACGAGTCTACCTCCTGTACACCGGAGGATTTACACTTTGGACAGTGCTTTGCATCCTTGTGTTCTTTCCAAAATAGGACGCACCCCTTCGAACAAGCATGTATCTGCTCATACGGCATCTTAAATGCACGAAGGAGTTTCTGTGACTCGTACATGCTCTTTGGCAGAATGTGGCCCTCCGGAAGCAAGGTGCCAATCACGGCCAACATCTTATCGAAGCCTTCTCGACTCAGGTTTAACTCGGACTTCAACCCCATTAAGCGTCCAATGGCATCCAGTTGAGACACCGTTGACCGATCGTGAAGGGGTTTCTGTGCCGAGTCCATCATGTCGTAGAACGCCTGTGCGGCTGCCTCCATCTCCTCCTTCTCACGTCCCTCATCGAACTGTCCTTGGTGAAAGTCATCTAACATGTCTGCTACCCCGGCATCAGCATCATAAGCCTCGACGCGTGGTCTCACCACCTCCTCTCTCATACGATGGGCTTCACCATGGTGGACCCACGGGTGTAGTCCGCAGAATCCATTCTTCAAAAGATGTTTACCCATGTCCACCTTGTTTACCCTTCTCCTGTTTCCACATTTGTTTGCAGGACACAAAACTAGACAATGTCCTTTAGCGACTTTGCCAAATGCAGTTCAAGAAAGCATCGGTCTTGTTCATCCATTCCGTGGTGTAATCACTCGACTTCTCGCCCGTGTACATCCACTCACGGTCCTCCATCCTCTAACATATATAGCGGCGAGTAATATAAACATCAATTGCATCTACACGACGCTCCTACTATCTAATAGGTGAGGATAGGTCCTAATCTCATCGCGAGATCCGTAGATGAGGTTAGTTTCCATGCTCTACTCTATTCGAGACATAATTTAAGAAGCATTTCTCATTGTTCTCCAAATACACGTCCTGCCAGGGAGAGTGTGTATCCGGAGAACAACAGGGAGATGATGCCGAAACTCTGTCTCGGATCGGAGCAGACCATGGAAACTAACCCCACCTACGCATCCGCGGGCTGTCCAAAAAACGTGGACAATTCGAAACAGATACGGTTTTAGATATGGAAATATCTGCATATTTCCAACCGTATCTCTTTCGAACGGGAGACGCCTAACTGGGTTACGTGATCTACGCACCATGATACGGAAAGAGGGTTATACCTAGGTGGCGGTGGTGGAGTCAGCTAAGCGGGCCGTGGCGGGTTGGTGCAAGGGCGAGGCGACGCGCAGTGCAGCAGACTGCAGGCGAGGAAGGCGATCGGGTCGCTGAGGTACTCGGCGCCGCCCGACCGGGCTCTTCTCTCGCAAAAAAAGAAACATAAAACAATATTTAGCAACATTTAACAACAAATTTCTATAGATGTTGAGGCATCCAAAGTTACTTCATAGTCATTGTAAACATTTCAATTAACATTTCAAAGATTTGCGGATTTGCTTGTGAAATGTGAACACAAAGAATTATCGATATCGAAGTAACTCAAAGGTGATGAAAATTGATGGTTAATTCATAGTTAGCTTGTCAAGAAATAATTGATGGACCAATTTATTGAAATTTGAGGGGCGTAATTTATAAAGCCTCTGCAACTGATTCATCCATCCCGATCCAACGCACCACATGGAAAACTTACATCATTACACATGAACACAAGTCCGCATGAGATATTTTCCATATTTTTATTTATTCATTGTTTTTAAGTCCTATTAATTGAATATGTGTTAGTATCATGTTCGATCTTGGAGTATGTTTGCCTTGTTTGTACTAACATGTATGAAATGATGTACTTTAGAAGGACATGTCTTATTCTTTTATTCCAGGTTGCTTAGTGTCATTTTCAAGCTATTATCTTTAATCATGTCCTTTGTCAGATATACGATGTGAGCGTAAACTAATATATGTTAGAGAATGCCACCCTTATATATTTTTGTGGTCCAATACGACATGAAATAAAACTTTAATCACTAGAAGGGTGAACCATACAAAGAGGTTGCAAATCTTGGATGACGAAGGTAAGAACAATATGCGTAATCCAATGTGCTAATATTAACATATGATTCCATTTCAATAAACCCTCATGCAAGACTATTTTTCGTGCAAATTGTGATTGTGTATTAAAATTAACCTGAAGAAGGAAAGCCAAAATGGCAAACATGCATAAAAACTACAAAGGAATAGCAAGGCCATCACGAGATTTAGGTAGCAAGACAATATCTCGAGATTGCCACTAAACTAAAGCTCGTACATGTCATGGCATACGATTTGGTGTAGGGTTCATAGGCATGACAAATTGTTCTTCGCTTAGCGATCGCTGATGTAATCTTCTTATTAAATAAACCTTTTGCACCTAGCTTCTTTTAAAAACCCATCTCAAAAGTAGGGGCCAAGAGAAAGTTGGGTAAAAGGGTGACAGGCCAATTCGACGGTGGGAAGGAGCATTTCGAGACATATCATTCTTTGGAGGGGTAGCAAATGCCCTCGTCTTTTGCTCGAGACAATAGTGTACTCCATCTTAGTCCAAATGGTTGTACTACTCACACCAAAAGGAGCATGCGTTGTGCTACTAAAGTTTTGATCTCTTGTGCTCTCTTTTACTTGAATCATATAGCCCATCTCAGTACACTAGAGGCTTCGCCTTATGGCATCGAACACTAATAATTTGAACAATTAAAACCCCGACATGCTCTCGGTGCGGGTCATGAACTCCATTATTTGCTAGATAACCAAATGCTAAGCTTGTCAACAAGCACCAATGAATTCTTGAAAGACTATGTTCGCTATCCGTAACTATATGGATATTGTTGGAGTATAACTCGAAATGTTCACGTCAGCCAAAGATACACCAATGTATTCTTGAAAGGTTATGTGCGGCTATCTAAGTAACTTTCAATATTGTCAAGTATATATAACCTGAAATGCCTACCATATTAGCAAGGATTTAGGATAAGGCGAAGGATAGGTTACACTTCTCCTCTACCTAATATTCAAGATATATTTGAGAAGTTTTGTCGTGAGATTCAGATACCCAAGAGTGGACCATATTCGATTCATGTCGTTTTTTTTCTACCCAAAAACATTCGAATTTCATATATGAAAACTAAAACCATTGATCACATAAGTCAAGAGACCTAATGGTAATCACTCCAACATATATACTACAAAGGCATGATATGATCGGTAACAATTTAATAATGGATCAAGAATCAAAGCCCTAAATAAAGATCCTCGATGAACCTCACTAGTGAGTAGTGACTAGTTCTTGACAATCTGGGCGGTGCCTCATCACCACTCTTATCACCATGGCGTCAGGCGCCTGGAGCGCCAAGAGAAGAAGGAGGAGACGGAGGCGGTGTTGGCGTGAATGTACCTTCGGATCAAGGAAGGAGGTGAGGGCGGGCGCCGTGGAGGCCGGATCTCGCCGGGTGGAGGCGGAGGAGGCGCCGCAGGGAACGGGAGGTCGCGCGTGGAGGTTGGATCTGCTCGGGTGGAGGCCGGAGGAGGCGCCCAGGGAACCGGAGGGCAACCGGCAAGCGAGGGAGGGCAACGGACGGGCGAGAGGCGGCATGGAGGCGAAGCGCGGCGTGGAGCGACGGCGAACAGGATGCGCCGCTAGGTTTACGGGCTTGGCGGACGGCGGCGGCGCGGAGGCGCGGCGCGCTGGCTGGAAATGGGCAAGGGCGGCGGCGGGTGGCATGCTAATGCGGGGATGTGTGGCTGTGGCTTGCGGGCGGCATGCGGCGGCTGGGCGGCGTGGCACGCAGCGCAAGCGGGGCGGCGCGGATACTGACCTCACACTACACTCAATAACATGACGTTCACGAAATTGTTATATAAGTATCCCGATGGAGATGTCTGGTTTGAAAGCATCGACGTGACAACGTGTATTTAAACCTTCTCAAATTTTTATCTGACCTCCACATATGATATCATGACATCTCCACAAGTTTCATAATTTTCAGACTTTGTTTGCTTTTTATAGAATTTAAAAACACTTTAGCAAGAAGTTCACGGTCATGTTTCACAACAAGATGTTCAAATTTCGGTCCGCTCTGATCTGGCCTCACACTACACTCAATAACATGACTATCATTTTTGAATCATTAAATTCCATTATTCGATGCACGTGCAGCTCAAATTTGCATTTTCCAAATAATTATAGTAAATGAAATAAATTAACTATATATAACAAAAGCCACAAAATGTACCAAATTCTTACATAGAGTACTGCATCAGAGGAGGGTGCACAAAAAATTTGGAGGCCAAAAAAAAACAATTTGCCGAGTGCGAGCACTAAGACTCGCAAAGGTGTCTTTGCCGAAGCGCCGGCTGCTCGCACTCGCAAAGATTTATTTTGCCGAAAGTGCCAAACGGCCGGGCTTCGGCAAAATTTGACGGCAAGGAGCCGTGACCTCACCGCCTTTGCAGAGTGCCTCCTTTGCGAGTGCGGCACTTAAGAAAAGCTTGTTTTGTTATTTTACCGAGTGTTATTATTTGCCGAGTGCATTTCTTTACCGAGTCGCGCACTCGGCAAAATAGCTCTTTGCCGAGTGCCCGATACTTGACACTCGGCAAATATTTTTGTACTCGGCAAAGAAGCTGAGTCCAGTAGTGAATTCCACCTTGTCGTCGGTTTTCAACCCTTCTCTTTCCTCTTCCTGACGACTGTTGCGTCCACCTCCGATCGAATCTTGGAAAGAAGAGCGAAAGAGAGAGGCCTCTGGTCTCTGGCCGTCTGACTGCTCGGTCGCGAGCCAGCGAGCAGCGATTCAGACGGCGCGTCGCAGACGACGACGCGCGCAGCGCTTCTTCAGCTTGTTCGGTAAACTCAACGATAGGGAGCTTTCCTGTGGAGTTTTCTACTGTTCCGGCATTCTTGCACCGCAGCTCCCCTGCATGGACAGGCTACCGTAGGAATCTGCTGCCTGTATCGGCACCGGGTAAACATATGTGTGCATGATGGGCTCCACTGCTGTCTAGTACCGCATGCTGCATGCGTACGTGCATGGGTTTAGTGAGATGACCTTCTTGTCCTTGTATCTAGTTCATTGTCAAGTCCCTCTCGTTTAACATACGGAGACGTACCGCATGCTCGGCGTGGATGCAAATACGACGTATCCACTTTCCCCTTTCTCCTGCCAACTTTCTTCGATCTGCAGCCTTTGCATGCATGCAAAGCTCGCTAAACAGATCTGCGCACTCGTCCTCGGCTGCAATCGATCGATGCTTTGTTAAAAGCCCTGGGACAAAAAGAACTGCTTTTTCTCGGAATTATTGGTGGCGGCATGCACGGCGTCCAATCCGAGTCTTCAGATCCCATCTGTTGTTCAACCCATCGTCCATCCCCTCAAAATAACACAAAATCTTGCCCATCCCACATATGCTTCTGAAAAGGGGAATTCCGATCCGTATGCTGCGCCACACAGTGCCGGCCGCCCCGCGCGCCGGGGCTAGCTAGCTTTCAACGCCTACTTTACCCCGCCGTCCTTGCCGCTTACTACAGCTAGCTGCCTACCGAACGATCTTACATGTCACATGCGGTGGAGCGAGGCGTCTGTTTCGTTATGCGGCTGGCACGGCTCGGCGCGCGGTGTTATGGTGTAATATGCGCGCGCATCGCGCATCAACCACACATGGGCCTTGTCTTTGGCATTGGCCCGGCGCTGTTGGCGCCTTGCGCCGGGAAGCATATCGATCGGCGTATGAGGGGATTAGTTGGTACGGTCTCGCGTGCTCTTGCTAGCTTGGCTGTCCGTCTCTGAGAGCCTCGCTATCGATCCTTCCCAGGGGTGATGGGGTTGTTGGCTTGCTCACAGGATCGAATCTGTGTCGTCCTTGAGATCAGATTAAATATTCGGAATGATATGCTAATGTACTTCAGAGTCGATGTTGGGTCGTTGATTGATGGTACATCTTTCAAAATGACGATGATCTGACTGATCACACTAATGCACGTTGATGCTGTGAGAGTTATTTTTTTTAATCGATAATATATCATCCACTTATATGTCTTTCGAGTGTATGCCCTTATTCTCGATGTAATTCACAATATACCCTCTACTTGATAGATTCTTGATTAAATACCTCGTTTATAATATTTTATTAATATCTTGCACTTTCCCGTTTTAGCCACACGAAATGACCAAGATGCCCTCGTCCGAGTCTTGAACCCGTGCTCTCATCTCCTCCCCAGTCTTGAGCAGCTCCCACGCCATCTGCCTTGCCACCGGTGAGCACCCGCTTTGTATCAAGAAGAACTTCATCACCGCCCTTGACGCATCACGCCGCCTCCACGACTTGCCTATCCTCGATTTGTGGCAAGACATCGCCCACAAAGACGGACATCATCGCTTGCCGCATGCACCCATCCCGCCCTTCATCATCTTGGACAACGCCGCCGGGATCGCCGCCTCCGCCTTCACGCATATTACGGCGCGCCCATCGACGCAGCTGACGGCGATCTCAAGCACGCGGAGGGCCTGGCGGGGGGGACCCTCGTCCATGGCCAACATGCACACGGCCGTCGGGACGATGCTCAGCCGAACCATCTCGGAGCATGTGAGCGCATGCGCCGCGTCCCAGTGACAGCCGCAAGGCAGGAGAGGTTGACCTCCATGACTTGCTTGTCCATGCTACCCTTCTCGTCGACAGGGGCCGGTGAGACGGATTAGCTCGAGGACCAATTCCTCCGCCTCGGCGACCGTTGCATTCACGTCTGGCGTCAGACACGGAGCAATGCCTCCAGAAATTTCGTCGTGTCGTCAGGCCTCGGCCCGCCCCGCCTCGCAACACATGTGCCAGGGACACAACCTACACTACTACACAAAAGTTCATCACAGACGGTTCGGAACCATCATCACAAACAGTTTTTGAACTGTCTGAATTTGTATGTCCATGATAATATGCGTTATCACGAGCGGTTTTAAGCCGCTCGTGATAGAAACAACACGACGGTTCTTAGTGGAAATCGCTCGTGAAGGGCTACTATCACGCAGCGGTTTTCACTAAGAACCGCTCAGGATATATAAGATATCACGACGGTTCTATTTACTAACCGTGCGTGATATCCGACATATCACAGATAGAACCGTCGGTGATATCTTACATATCACAGACGGTTCTTGGTGGAAACCGTCTGTGATAGTAGCCCTTCACAGACGTTTCCTGGTGGAAACCGTCTATGATAGTAGGCCTTCGTAGACGGTTTATACAAAAAACCGTCTGTGATAGTTCGTCATACCAAACTAATTTTTTTCTGATTTTTTGCTAGCATTAGGAATTGCTAGCCATGCCCTCTGAAAACAAGCAAGCAGAAAACAGATAGATGACAGATGAATCAATTGTTGACAACTCAAAGTGATCATTTACAACTTAAAATCAATTACAAAAGAATATGTTCAAGTATTGTCGCTGGAGTTACAATTGAATTACAACTACTCGAAGTGAATTACAATTGAATCAATTGTTTGAAGGTCGTTCAGCGGTGTTGACAGAGTGAAACTCTCCACCGGCGTTAATGATCTCCATCTTGATGAAGCCGTAGAGCGCTCCTTGAACCTTCGATATCTCGGTTATATCGAATGAATTTAAATCAAGTATCATGCCCTGTCGCTAGCAGGAGTAAAGTAGTAAGCATATATAGTTAAATTTATAATTAGAAAATAATTATTGTGAGATTGACAAACCTCTCGATCATTCGTCTTAGCACCCATGATTTGTTGCATATGACGGCAAACGTAGAATGCACATAGGTGATCTTGTTTTTGCTGGTGGCACTGCAAAAATAGAATTACATATATGTATAGTCAATTCGAGAGACATTATTACGAAGTATGATATAGGATTATTGTGTTGTAGCTCGTATCGGAAATCCTTCTTTTTCCATGAAGAACTACGTGGCGGTTCTTATTTACCAGGTCCGTTACATAAAAAAAACTTGAACAACTTGCTTAGCGAGTACGAATGGTTCGTCCTTGTATCCGACACGTTTGAGGTCTACAATAGTGACGTCATACTTGTCGACCTTCACACCTTGCGGAAGTTTAATCCAATGGTATCGAAACAGGGGGATCTTGAAAAATACGTAGTCGAGCTCCCAAATCTCCTCCACCAATCCATAGTAGGAGTTCAACCCACGTGGCCCGACGGTATTAAACTGCTTGTGAAACGCATCTATGCAGACACCGCTGTTCTGGATTGTGCTCTTCCTATCCTAAGTTGTCGTGTAAAATGTGTACACATTTATATCGTATCCTTGCCATGTCACAATTGTAAATTTTGGCCATTTTGCCAACCATAGCAGTGTATCATCACTAGATGACCTCCCAGTGAATCGCACCTTTAACCATTCGTTGAACCGACAGTTGTGCTCTCTTGTGATCCAAACCTCCGACTGGTCTAGATTCTGTTGGCGTACTATATCTTTGTGCTCGTCGATGTACGGAGACATCTGGGTCATGTGTTGCAAGACCGTGAAATAGGCTTAAGCGTACGTATATAGATCAGGAGTCATTGATTTCCTTCCGATGGTCCTGATACCCTCCAGTCTCCACTCATGGCGAGATAGAGGCACACCTATCGGTTCCACCTGAGCCATGTAGTCAACGCAGAACTCAATGACCTATTCGGTTGCATAACCTTCGATGATGCTGCCCTCTGGTCGAGATCGATTCTGTACGTAGGACTTGAGAATTCCCATGTACCTCTTGAATGGGTACATATGATGTAGGAACACAGGCCGCATATCTTTATCTCTTTCACAAGGTGAACAATGAGATAGACCATTATATCAAAAAATGACGGAGGGAAATACATCTCAAGATGACATAGAGTCATCACCACCTCGGCCTGTAGAGCATCTAGTCCTTCGGGATCGATGACCTTCTGAGCAATTGAGTTAAATAAATAACACAGCCACAAGATTGCCACTCGAACCTTGTTTAGCAAGATACTCCTAATTACAACATGAAGTATTTGTGTCATCAGCACATGACAATAATGAGACTTCATACCAATTAATTTCAAATCTTCTATAGAAACAAGTTTCTTAATGCTGGCGGAGTAACCGGACAGAACTTTCACACCATGCAAGCTCTAGCACATTTCATTTCTCTTGGGCTTGGACAGAGTGTAGCAAGCTGTGGGAAGGTACGTTCGTCCTTTATCTATCTCTTTGGGTGCTAACTCGGTCCTTATGTTCATATCAACCAAGTCATGTTGTGCGTTAACACCATCCTTTGTTTTGCCACTAATGTTCAGTAAGAGACCAATCAAACTATCACATACATTCTTCTCCACGTGCATGACGTCAGTGCAGTGGTGAATTTCTAAGTGCTCCCAATAAGGCAAGTCTCAACAAAAACTAACCGCTTCTTCTAGATGTTCTTCTGACGGGTCCTTAATTTACATCCCTTCCCAAGCACAACATCGATATCCTTAACCATATCATAGACCTCTTTCCCTCTAAAAGCCCTTGGAGCTGAACCGTCCTCCTTATTTCCGTCAAATTATTTCTTCATCTTGCGGTATGGGTGATACTTGGGAAGGAACCTACGGTGACACATATACACAGTTTTGCACGAGTTGTTCAACCATACACTCTCTGTACCATCTAAGCAGTGCGGACAGACTTTGGCTCCTTTTGTATTGAACCCCGACAGGTTATCAAGGGCAGAAAAATCATTGATAGTGTAGAACAACATGGTGCACAAAGTGAAGTTCTCTCGTTTGTACGCATCCCATACTTATACCTCTTCGTTCCACAGTGTCACAAGATCTTCCAGCAATGGTGTTAGGTACACATCAATATCATTCTCGGGTTGCTTCGGCCCTTGGATAAGTAGTGACATCAAAATGTACTTCCGCTTCATACACAACCAAGGAGGAAGGTTGTACATACATAGATTCACGGCCAGTGCTATGTCACCGCTCATGTTATCGAAAGGATTCATTCCATCAGATTCAACCCTAACCTTATGTTCCTCGGTTCCACACCGAACTCTTCGAAGATCCGATCGAAGTTTCTCCACTAGGTAGAATTAGTAAGGTGTCTTAGCTTTCCATCTTTCTTACGCTCCTCCGAGTGCCAACGCAGCAATCTTGCCTCCTTTCGGTTTGCAAATAAACGCTTCAAACGTGAGATCATAGACAGATACCACAATATCTTAGCAGGAGATCCTTACTTCACCTTAACAGTATTCTTACGCTTGTATCAGGATACTTTGCACACGGGACATACATGCATGTCTACATACTCTTTACGGTAGATGATACAATCGTTTAGACATACATGTATTCTGTCTACTTCCATTCCCAATGGACAAATAACCTTCTTTGCTTGATAGGTGGTTCTGGGCAACACGTTTTCCTCCGGAAGGATGCCCACTAGGAGACCTAACAACGCCGTGAAACTCTTGTCGGACCAACCATTGCTTGCCTTCAATTTCAGCAGTTCAAGCACGGTTGACAACCTTATGTATTCCGGCTTGCATCTAGGGAACAAAGGTTTCCCCGAGTCCTCCATTAAGCCCTTGAATTTACAAAACTCTCTCTCACTGTAGTTCCCTTCTGTATAGCGTAGCATCTGATCCAGATTGTCATCGTGCGACCTATCCTCATCAAAAAGAACAGTACACATCCGGCATATCGTTGACTTCCTCGGCGATGTCGTCATTATTAACTTCATGTATAATCTACTTTTCACCGTAACTGGTCCAACATGTATACCATTTTTTAAAACCACTTCGAATCAAGTGCACTTCGATCTGCGTCAGGTTGTTAAACATCTTCATATTACCGCAATCAATGTATGGACAGTACATAAATTTTATCCCCTTCTTTAACATATCTTGCTCAGTGGCTCTTCTAAAAGCAAACACGCCATTAATGTACTCTTCACTCACACGGTTCTCACCGTACATCCAGTTTCAGTCCATCTACACTACACATGTAACAAATTAGTGTCAAATTAGATTAATAAA
Source organism: Phyllostachys edulis (assembly GCA_036346405.1). Taxonomy (NCBI): domain Eukaryota; kingdom Viridiplantae; phylum Streptophyta; class Magnoliopsida; order Poales; family Poaceae; genus Phyllostachys; species Phyllostachys edulis. The sequence goes on along the minus strand of CM070561.1, from coordinate 61,182,778 downwards.
CCGCAAGTACGTACTCTTCCTATTGACCAAACATACTTAAATTGATTAGCGATTAACCTAGAGCAAATATAAAGAGTTATAGATCGTTACCCTCGGAGCTCACGACGAAAATACCAAGTATCCCGTGAGATTCCTCACCTTCTCCTCCTCCCTTCCTCCTCTCCTTCTCCTCCCTTCCTCCTCTATTTAGCTTCCTCCTTCCCTTCTCCTTTCTAAGGTGGCGCAATGGGGGAGGAGGCAGCAGGGTGGCGCAAGGGAGTGGAGGTGCTAGGGGCAGGGGGTCTGTCGAGATCGGATATTTATAATGAGAATATCACGGACGGTTCTTATTAAGAACCATCTGTGATAAGCTCCTCATCACATGCGGTTTATAACTAGAACCGTCTCATCACAGACAGTGAGACGGTTCTAGTTATAAACCGCCTGTGATGAGGAGATTATCACAGACGGTCCTTATTAAGAACCGTCTGTGAATGATCACAGATGGTTCTAGTTATAAATCGTCTGTGATAGTTACATATCACAGACGGTTCCTTTGGAACCATCTGTGATAAGTATAACACAAATGGTTCGAAAGGAACCGTCTATGATGAGGCGTCATGTATAGCTTGTTTTGTAGTAGTGCTAGGATGCGGCGTCGGCAGCGAGGGCCACAACGAACCACTTCTTGTTGTCCTCCTCAATGCAGTCGGACACAGCAAGCATGACAAGCACCCGCACGACCTCCTCGACGGACTCGACGGCAGCATCTGCCTCCCTCCGACTGAGCACAGATGCCACAGTCTCGTCGGAGAGGAAGGCGACGAGTTTGTGTAGCACCGGCAGAGATGAGCGCACGGGTTCAAGACTCGGGTGAGGGCATCCCAACCATTTCACGTGGCCAAAACGGGAAAACACATGATATTAATAAAATATTGTAAACGGGGTATTTAATTAAGAATCCATCTAAGTAGAGGGTATATTATCAATTACATCGGGGATGAGGGTATATACTTGAAAGCCATATAAGTGGAGGTTATATTATCAATTTCTTTTTTAGGTAAGGGTTGATCGATTCCTTTTTTTACTAGAGAATTGCATGGCCTAGCTTTCATATACCTTAGAACATTTCATAGCGAAGTTTTCTTATGGGTACTCTCGGTTTTCCCGGTAGCCTCACTTGGCTGAGGGAATAATAAGGGTATGTTTGGTTGTTTTCTAAACTTTGCCACATTTTTGTGCCACAAGTATGGCAAGCTATAATTTTTGTAGCGATCAAAACGGACGCAACACTTGGGGCACAATTTGGCTAGGTGATCTATTAGATTATTAAAGATGGTGGGATTGCCGCAAGCCGAGTGAGGCCACGTCGCCCGCGTTTCTGGCCTGTCCGATCGCTAGGTCTCACGCGGCTCACGCCCTTCAATCAGGACGTCGGCACTAGCTTTGTTTCCTGCTCGTCCGAAGCACTCGAGCAGTCCAGCGATTTCTCCTGTCCCCTCTCGATTCTTCTCGCCCTTCCCCTCAATCAGCTTCTCTTCTCAATAGACGCCACTGCTTGCTCCTCTCCTCTCGCTTGCGCATCACCGTCGCCCCTCGCGCGCGCCGCCCCCGGACGACTCCTCCCTTTCACCAGCACCGTTCCTACCACGTCCACCTCCCCTTCCACCCGTGAAGCCTCCGTCGGGCACGTCCTCTCCTTCGCAGGATTAGGCCATGAAGAAACGGGAGCGCCGGGTGGCCAAGAGGCAGTGCCGCCGCGACGATGGCAAGGGCGCCATCAAGCGGCCCGAGGAGTTCGTTAGGGAGTTTCGCAACAAGGAGCTCGACTTCCTGTGGATGAGGACCCGCCTCAAGGTCCGCAAGCTGCCGCCCATCAAGAGCCTCAGCTCCAAGCTGCTCTTTGCGATTTGCATCCCTGAGTCAGTACTCGATACTCAATAGTAGTAGGATGCAAAGTTTGTGCCTTTTTTATCCTTGCAGAGTTTATTTCTCTGCCTGGTGATGGTGTTTGACAATTCCTAACATGGTTTGGTGTGTGTAATTACAGCACTATCGACTTGCATCCACACATCAGAAAGATTCCGTGTTCCTGAAGGCCACTGGGGCAACTCTGAAGAGGCTTCTTGTTGTAGAACCGTTTGTAACTTATGGGTAACTGAATGCAAACATTCTTCTCCATTGTAGTATTTTTTTAAAAAAAACGTGATTTAGCGTTTTCTTAATTTGTAGTTTGTGCTGTTCAAATTTTGTTTACTGTTGTGTAACAATAGGTTCCCGAATTTGAAGAATGTGAAGGAGCTTATTTACAAGAAGGGTCGTGGATTCTTGGACAAGGAGCCTTTCCCTCTTAGCAGCAATGATCTAATTGAGAAGGTGTAATTTTGTAACGTCTTCGAAAGATCGAGGTTAAGGGTAGTAGTAAATATGTTTACCACAGTCCATTCACTGCACAATAAGTTGGTGGAATATTAGTAAGGCATAGCTTCAGATATGTCAGTCAGTTTTATGATATCTTGTCCACTTCCACCAAAATAATTTATTCTGCAGGAATTAACATTATATGAAACTTGAATTCCCTATGTCTCCAAATTTAACACACTACGACGCTTCAGTTTGGATAATCATCAGTGGTGAACGAGCTTCCAGTGTAAATGAATGCTGCTATAGGGAAAATTAATCGAAATGCTTAATTTATCTAGATCGTTGACCAGTGCATGCAATGTCATTGACTACTTACTCTGTTTTTCCTACTTGGAAATTGGCTGATGCTTTGGTCAATGACATGACTACATTTTAAGATCAATACCATATAGCTGGTTCTTTCCTAAATGTGCAGCTGCTATCCACCATACTGGCAGGTAACACAGTTAACAATTTTCTCACAGTACCTAAGTATTTGATCCACAAATTTGCATGTTCTTCGCCGCTTCTACAAAAGTTCTCATGTTTCATTGCATCTACAATAGTGGGTCTCTGACTCCAAAGACTATCTCATTGAATTCCTCAGTGATAACAACAAATGCTACATATCCATATTCATCCCTGTCTTTCTGCCACTTAGATTGAACATATTTATACTGTTTGATCACTCTAGCATTGCCATGTTGTGAATGTTATACGAGCTTTTTCACATCATTTATGAAACAGCTCATGGTCTAGGGTGCTAGGCAAAGATTCAATAGAAATAAGCCTTCTGTTCCACTTGGAACTTAATCTTTTATTTTAGAATAAAACATGTTGTTTCAATTTGAGTAACTCTTTTATTTTAGAATAAAACATTTTGTATCAATTTGTGTAACTCGTATCGCTAGCAATAACATCTATTCTTTCAAATAAATGGCAGTTCTTCAACATCATATTACCCTTGATCTGAAAGAATATTTGCACTCGCGACTCATATGTAAATAAGGAATTTGGATACTTACATTGTTGTAGACACTAAAATTCTTGTGCTTTTAAAAAGCAGCTGGTATTACCTTTTGTGCATTTTGATATCTTTTGAATAACAAGATATGGAAGCAGTTCAGAGCCTTGAATCAAACAACATTCATCTCTGTTTCCAGCAAGAAGTATCATGCGTGCAATTTTGTGTGTGTGTGTGTGTGTGTGTGTGTGTGTGTGTGTGTGTGTGTGTGTGTGTGTGTGTGTGTGTGTGTGTGTGTGTGTGTGTCTGCTAGATTCCACACTTTCATGTTGATTGTAAAATTATCTCATTAGTTACTTTTGGATGATGTTCACTGTTCTGACCAATCTCTTCATGCAGTAGTATGTCCTTTCTTGTTGGACCAGGTTCTACTAGGCAGAGAGGGTACATCGTTAGGAGTGGCGCCCGAGCCCCTACAAAGACAACATCTAATTCCAGATACAGACGACGCCTCAAGCATTAACAACGCTGCAGATGTGCTAGCTATCAAATCAGCATTATCACCTGAAATTAAAGCTCAAGCAACCATAATTGCTGATAGACTTTCTTCTGAGGTGTGTTTTTCAATGGCACCCTACAATTGTTGTAATAAGAATGCCATAGTTATTTTCGTTTATTAAAGCTAAAATCTTTACTATTTTTTCACATTACTATCGTCCCAGGATGGGATTGGAGAAGCCCTCAGGATCTTGAAGGAAAAAGTGTTGCCTCAAAATAAAATTTGAGCAATAAGAACCGGAGGATATATTGAGCAGCACCAAATACATGTAAAATTACTTATATTAAGGTTGGAATTTTGTGTTTGTTCCCACATTGATCTCTATGTTGTATGAAACGCTACTTGCAATTCATGTCCCAGAGCACTGAAAAACAACTTGGGTTATTATTTTCTTGATTAGAAATGGAATGATAATACAGTGAAGAGCTAGCACACTATCACAACTACTTTCTGGCAGTATGGTAGGTGGTAATCACAGCAACCAATATACAACATTCATTTCTTTTAAAGTTTAAATGTTTCCATTTTGTAGTACACCAACTTCTACCCTTTTAGTTTAATGTGAAAAATAGAATTAGCTCATTAGAGAGATTAAAATCGTTGTGTGTTTCTTTGTGAGTACAAGCACACAATTTTTCTTCTCAATTTCCCTAATTCTGTTAGTAGCACTGAATCAATCCAGTCCATTCACATCAGTTGTGTGTTTCTTTGTGAGTACAAGCACACAATTTTTCTTCTCAGTTGTGTTATTTTCTCATTCTCCTAATCTTTATGCACTTTGTTTGTTGGGCTATGGTGCTTAGTTGCCACAGTAGTGCGTGTAGCCTGTGTTGGGTCCTTTGGAAGCCACATGTGGCTAGCCTGAGTCACGAGTCGATGGGTCATTCCCCTTACCATGTATGTCGCATCAATTAGGTTGTTTTAAGTCAAAGTTAGATAATGCGGCTCTTAACTCAAATTCGCAGCGTCTCCGGCTAATGCGGTAGTTGTTTGCTTGTAGATATAGCATTAAAGATGGATGACCGTGCTCAACGTGCCATCTCTGCGCAACTTCAAGTAATAATTCTTCTAACATTTCCATTTTTATGTTAGTACTATTGCTGCATATCCGTGATTTACCATTTGAAATGATTGCTTTAGCTAGAGCATAACTTGTATGCTATGGTCTTGCATTTGTGCCCATATCCAACGACAAGAGGGAAAGCTCAGAAAATGTGCTGGCTGGATTTCTGTTATGTGTGACCTTCCTGTTTCATAAGTTTTCAGATCGAAGATGTATTGAATATCAGTTCTAGCCAACAGGTGGTGCTTCTTAATTGTATGAAATGTTACAGGATAAATTCATTTTGCTGATTGCAGCATCTTTTTGCCTTAGTTCAACCGAGTTAGATTTGTTCATTCAAAGTCTTTGCTTAGAGATGCTATGTTAGCCAGTTTTCTCGTGGGCCTTGAAAACAAAGCGAATCATATGAGTCTTGATCAACTTTGTCCTCACATTGTTACACTTTTTTCCTTTTATTTTGACAAAAAATAGTTCAGTCTTCTCCTATTAGTCTGCTGTCATACAGAACCAAGTTAGATATAGTGCTTTGTGTTTTAGCTATATTTTACCTACATTAGTTCGGTGTATTTTAACTTGATAAGTTCGGTATTTCTGTGTTGGTTTTCGTAACTGTCCTGCATACGTTTGTAGCTCCTCATGCGCTAAGCTGATTGCCCTAACGACGTGACCTGCTTGTATATATATTTGTAATTGTAGTGTGTATAGGTATGAAAGAATTGGTGTGACCATGGAACTAGAGAGTCTCAAAGAAAACTATAACTACAAGTTCCACTGATCGATTAACATGCTGTCTAATATTTATGAAACATCATATGCACATATCATTTTTTAACTATGCGGCTGTATCTTCTGATTGAATTGGGTGCTCATATATGCTAATGAAGTTTGAATGGGTTCCTGTAGGATTAAAATATTGTGGTTTTTCCTCCTTATATGCACAATGTTGTTCAATTTGTAATAGGTTTGCAGCCGATTAGATATCCTACATCTCTATTTGTAATTGTAGTGTGTATAGGTATGAAAGAATTGGTGCGACCATGGAACTAGCGAGTCTCAAATAAAACTATAACTACAAGTTCCACTGATCGATTAACATGCTGTCTAATATACATGAAAGATCATATGCACATATCATTTTTTAACTATGCGACTGTATCTTCTGATTGAATTGGGTGCTCACATATGCTAATGCAGTTTCGATGGAGTTTGGATGGCTTGCTGTAGCATTAAAATATTCTGGTTTTTCCTCCTTATATCCACATTGTTGTTCAATTTGTAATAAGTTTGCAGCCGAATATATATCCTACATCTCTAATTGCTTTTAGCTTCTTTCCATGATTCCGAAAACGAGTTGATGTGGATCCTACAAACTAGACTGGCTTTGCTGGGAACCGTCCAGTTACAAGGTTAGCGCGTTGTACTTACTTTTGCATACCGTTCAGATTTCCGTATGATGTAGGGTTAATGGATTTTTTTGTGCTCCTGTTCTGTCCGCTAATTGACTGCAGTGCTTGCGAACCAACCCACACGTGCTCCCCCGTTAATCATCATGTAGGAGATTCAAATAGTTGTCATTTTGCTCCAAGCAGTCCTGGTCTTTTCTCTAACCTTTCACTATGTTCGAATGCAAAAGAAAACAAAACGTTAAGTTTGCTATGCTCTGATAAATACGAAGCTATTTCTGTCAAATTCACGGTTAATAGAGTTTTGTGTGCTACTATTTTGTCAGATAATTGACTGCAGCACTTGTGAACCAACCCACACGTGCTCCCCTGTTAATAATCAGGTAGGTGATTGAAATTGTTTTCGTTTTGTTCCAAGCAGTGTTGTTCTTTTCTCTAAAAGTTCCTACTATGTTTAAATGCAAAAGGAAAAAAAATGTCTACTCGATACGCTCTGATAGATGCAAAGCTTTTACTGTTGCATTATTATTCTTGCGTGGTATGAATTGTTACATGGAAAGCATCGCAGATTTTTATCTATGCAACTGTATCATCTTATTGAATTGAGTGCTCTTCTATATTACTGCAATCTGAATAGGCAGTTGCAAGATCAGAATATTCTTGCTTCCTATTTGAAACATCATATAACATTTTAATCTATAAAATTGTATCTTCTGGTTGAATTTACTGCTCTCATATGCTAACACACTTTTAGTGGACTACTATAAAATTTGTTTTTTCCCCTCCTTTTATGCACAAACCTATACAATTTATATTCGGTTTACAGTCGCAATATTATTCTATGTCTCTAATTGCTTTTAGTCCATTTCCATGATTCAGAAAAACAGGTTGTTGCAACTCCTAAAAAACAAGCTGGCTTTCCTAGGAACCGTCTGGTTAGTAATCTGTAGAGGTACCTCTTCTATTCCCAAATAGCAATTAGTACAAAAGGTCCAGCACGCCAATTTGCTCTAAAAAAATTCTCCTCCACTTACTATTTTGCTCTTAAGAGGGTTATCCTCGACTAGCTATGTATTTATTTGAACTGGTTATAAAATTTTATGCACCACGTATGGCACATTTGCTCTTTGAATGAGTATTTATCCTAGAAATATCGTCAAACAAGGATATGATTAGTCCAACTGTTAAGACAATGTTTCCATATTTCTAACTTTGTATAAGCAAATGAAATATTATTATTTTTCCCTACTTAACTTGCATAGAAAAGTGCAAGCTTACTGTTCTAATGATCTATTATACTTTATAGTTCTATATTTGTTTCTAAGCGATTTTTTGAGGTTATGAAATGTGGTCAGGGAGAGCCTAGGTTAGGGTTCTGGGATTGATGTCGACCTAGACAAGGTCTACACGTTGCCCAGGGAGATCGCCATGAGGAAGATTGAGAAGCATGCCGCTAATGGGATTGGCAATGCGTGCTACTTGCATCTGTACTAGGCATGGAATCTATATAGTGATGTCTTACACTATCGGGTTTCTGTTTGTATTCTCTAAATAATGCTTCAGACCTAACCAAAGTGATGTGCCCTTAAATGATGTATGATTGTATTAATATAGAGCTTTTTCACAAGGTATTACAGGCCTGTGGATTTTTATGCATACAACATATATGCTTTTACATCCTTTTTCATTTTCTTTTATAAGAACACCAAATATGTACTTTGTTCTTCCCAATGTTGCAATTTTTTTCCTTTTCTTTAGTACAATGGACATGCTATATACTTGTGAAACTATGAAACGTTTTTTCCCCTCAATTCAAGATACAATTTTTTGTCATTTTTTCCTTCCTAATTTCATATGTGCTAAAAACTATAACCTGTCAGGTTACATGATGTGCGAGCCTATTGCATCTGCTCAATCATATATTCATGTATTCGCATGAGTGTAAGAGGAACTACATGCAAAGGACCAATACCTTAGAAGTGAGGTATGTTTTCGTGTTATCTAGAACTTTTCCTCTCATATTTTACAGTTTTATCAATTGTCATCGGCTATGTCGTAAAATATATTTACTTGCATTGTATTCCTTTAATGGTGAAAATACGTTTTATAATTACATCTAAGAAGTTCATTGGTTATTTACCTGACTAGATTTAGATAGTAGTTATGAATTTTAACTACCTGTGCTACTTGGCTTTATACTAGACATGAAATTTATATAGTAATGTACTACACTATCACACTACTATTTCTATTATTTAAAAACACTATATATGTAAAGATCTAACTATATTGCGTAGTCAATCGACCTGGCCCTGATATCACGAGTCAACATATACATATAGCTACCGTAAAAAAAAAAGGATTTTCCCATGCTATAATGCTGGCAACCGCAGTGCGACGGAGCGCGCAAAAACTTCTAATGGATTCTACGACAGGTAGGGTAAAGAGCTAAAAAAGTGTGATACACCACAATTATGGCTCGTAACCAAATGTTTGCATTGGAAAGTCCAACTTGGCTAGTTTGTCACAGATTCTATACTTGTGATGTACTCTCCACGTTAGCTCGTCGTATGGGTTCGTTCGTCATATTTTTTTAGAGGAATGTGGGCTCGTCAGTTGTGACTTGCGTGAGGCCCGTTCTACTGGAGCAGTAGTTGGCCCAGCATCCCTAATTTGTTTGGGCTTTGTCGTATTGTCGATCGACGACTGTGGTGCCAGTCTGCCAGCCAACTAGACGGGCTAAAGATAGACGGGCTAAGATAGTCTTAATTTTTTTTGGGTCAAAATTGGATTCACACGACGGCCCAATACTGCATCACTCGGCACATTGACACACTGCTATTTCAGGCAACCTTCCGTTACAGTGTACGGCCTTAAAACCCACCACCACCATCCTCGTCGCCGCGGTCGTCGTCCATGGCGGCCTCCGTCCGAGGCCTCCCGCTCTCGCCGCCACTCGCTTCCTCCTGCGCATCTGCGCGCCGCCTCGCCTCGTCCCCGCGGAGGCGTAGCTGCCGCCGCGTCTCCGGAGTCCGCGCGGCGACGGCGGCGGAGGGTTCTCCGCGGCCGCCGGAGCCCGTCGAGGTGGTCGGCGTCGGGAGCCGGAAGGACGCCGTCATCGACTTCTGCTTGGGCTCCCGCACCCTCTCCTCCACCCCGATTCGCTTCTGGTACCTCACTGGAACCCTCGCTTAGCAACTCTAGGCCGCAGTAGTTTCGGCCTCCGTGCCGCAGCGCAATGTAGTTCGGGAAGTTGTGGTTTGTAATTCTATCTGGAAGCAATGCCGGTGTTAATGTAGTGTGTGGCTTCGGTTTCCGCTAGTGGAATTTTTAAGTGTGGAATCGTCGAATCAAACCCTTTTTGCGTTCTCCCCCAATACTGCCTCGACTGTAGAAATCATCCTGTTAGATCGTAACGTTTGCAATTTACTTTCAATGTAGTGTTTTGGTTCCTTGGTAGTGGCATACAGCATACTACGAGCCTGTCTGTTGTGATGGTGGTGGTTTTGTTAGCACAATGCATGCAGCACAAAATTTGTCATAATGTGTAGATCCTTGTGTCTGTCTAATATATTAGTTATTTGCTGTGGGGAGTAGAAGCTTTTTTGTACATGAGATTTTTTTTAGAGAGACATGCATATGAGATTGACTTTGTTAGAGCTTTTGTTTTGCCGTGCAAAACCAATTCTTTGGCCACAGATGCTAACTTTTTCCTTCAGAGGAAATTGTAAGTAAAATGCCCTAGTGAACTATTGCCAAGGCCATTTGCTATCACAATGTTAGACACTATTTAGGTTAGTGTGATGATGCATTGGTTACTCCATGTAAAAGTCTCTAGGAGTTGAAGCTGTTTTGCATTCTGACTTGCTTTTTTTTTGTGAGTTTGTTTTAACCAAATGGTATAGCTTCCTTATCCGCAAGAAAACATAAAAAAATCCAACTGGGGTGTGGAGGGAAATCATCAAGGTGGATCTTGCAGTTCCTCTGCATTAATTCAGTTAGTTCTAGACTTGTAGTTATTTGCTAGTGTTAGAGAGCATGGTTATTAAGGCGATATGGCGAGGCGAGGCGAGGCGCCTCACTACCGCCACACCACCTTAGCGCCTAAGGTGCGCGGCGAGGCGACGCCATACACACATCCTAACATGGTATGGCAGCAAATTTAATGAGCAAGTTAGGAACACTAACATACCTTGATGGTCTCCTCCCATGCATCCCTTGTTAATATTCTCTCCTCTGTGCTCTTGCCCCATCCAGCAGCAAACTGCCATGCAGCAAAAGCAACTATTAGCACTTAGCAAACTGAAAATGGGATAGCACGTTGGCATCACAGATTGACAGCAATAAGGGAGAATAGAGCATATGGGAGAACAGAGCTACTAACAGAGCTAGCAGACTAGCGACACATGGGAGAACAAAGCTAGCAGACTAGCAGAGTACTAGAGGAGGAGGAGAGCTGACCTGTGGATTGAGGAAGCTTCCTGCTGAGGGGATCGGTGGCTCCGAAGGGGATGGCGGCAATGGTGGCTCCGGAGGGGATAGGTGGCTCGGCGGCTCTGATGGGGGTTGAAGTAGATGCAGCGGCTCCAGAGGGGATGCGGCGGTTCAGCGGGGGTTGAAGCAAATGCAGTGGGTCCAGAGGGGATTGTCACAGCTCTGTTGGCGGCTATCGGACAGAAGAGGCGGGGTTGATTGCAGGACATTAGAAGATGGCGCGAAGGAGCATATGGGCCAGTTGGGCCGTGAAGATTGGTTAAGTTATCTTGGCCAATATTGGTTTCGTAGCGTATAAGTTAACTGAGTGTAATCGAGTAGAGAACAAGATAGACAAAGTATCTTTTTCTGTTATCCTGTCTCCCTCCTGTCTCTTTCGTTCTCTTTCGTTCTCCTTCTGTTCTTCCCCCAAAATGTATCTCTGAATGGTAACCTGATTGAATCGAAGAGATTTAGATTCTCAAATGGAGTGCATTTGCATCGTGTATGACATATGGTATCAGAGCTAGCTCGGTCGTGGAAAAATCCTTGAAATCTCTTGGCCTTGACTGGTAAAATTCCACGGTGAAGGGTGGCGATTGTTGTAAGTCCTAATCCGGGTTCGGTCGGTTCGGAGAAGGGTTCACCACGGCGTCGGCTAAGCAGAGTGTGCCGGTGAGTCAGGTAGTGTCGGCGATGGAGGGATTTGAGGTGAGAGTGATGAAACAGTTGGAAATGCTAAATGTGTTGAGAGAGAAAGTGGAAGTAATTGATTCGGTGAAGGCGAGGCTAGAGGAGTTGGGATCAAGGTTCGAGCAGCAAGTGGAAAGGCTGGATCAGGTCCAAACCAAGGTGAACCTGTCGATGACATCGCTTGGGGAGGTACATCAAGAACAGGTTCAAGTGTCACGGGCCTTGAAGGAGGTGGCGCCATCGCAATCTCTGATGTTATTGGGGAATGGAGTGCTTGGGGCTCCACTGGATGGGGTGCGATCGAACCAGTGACCACCGCCTCCCCCACCACCACCACCTCTGCTGCGGGCGGCTCAGCTAGCACCAATGAGGAATGTAGGAGAAGCAACTCGGTTGAATGAAGAAGTGAATCCGAGGCGAAGTTGGATGCCCAAGATGGACTTCCCGAAGTTTGATGGCACTGATGTGCGCATTTGGTTAGACAAATGTTAATCGTTCTTTGTTGTATACCACATACCTGACAATTTCAGAGTGACCGCGGCTACTCTGAACATGGTGGATAGTGCTGCGCATTGGTATCACGCATACGAACTCACAACGACATACATTGGATGGGAGCAACCCAGTCAAGTGGTTATGAAGGAGTTTGAAGTCAACACTCATCGTAACAAGACAATGGAACTACTCATGCTCTGACAAAAAGGGACAGTAGATGATTACAAGAAGAAATTCGAGCAATTGGTGTATCATATTAGGTTGTTTGACAATGCACTTAGTGATACAATGTTGGTTACACAGTTCACCTTAGGACTGAAAGAGGAGCTTAAAGCTGCAGTTGAGATTCAAATTCCTGAGACTGTTAGTCAAGCCGCTGCTTATGCCCTGGTGCAAGAAGGGGTCCTGGAGAGAACAAAAAGAGGAGCTCACCGGGGGGGAGGGAATGGATTGTGTTATGGGTGTGGGGAGAAATACACTCCTCAGCATGATTGTCCAAGAAAGCGACATGTCCAATTGCAAGCCATGGAGATGGAGAGCAGCAATGAGGTGCTAACAGATGAGGTTTTGGATCTTCTTGTGACCACTGAGGGACCGGAAGATGAAGGCATGCACATTTCTTTGAATGCTTTAACAGGTGAATCTCACCCAAAAACATTGAGGTTGAGAGCCTTGGTAGGCAATCAAGTAATGCTTATGTTGTTGGATTCAGGGAGTTCACATAGTTTTGTGAGTAGTAATTTAGTATAGAGACTAGGAAGTAAACAAATACAATTTCCTGTTCCATTACCGTTTTGGTGGCTAATGGAGATTTACTTCAATGCACAAGTGAGGTGCTCAATTTTGCTTGGTAGATACAAGGCTATAAATTCCAACATGATATGAAGGTTCTGGAACTTGGGGGTTATGATGCAGTGTTGGGCATGGATTGGTTGGAAGGATGGGGGAGATGATATGCCATTGGGCTCACAAATGGGTGAAATTCCAATATCAAGGCAAACTTATTCAGTTACAAGGAGTCACAGACATGCCTTCCTATGAGTTACAAGAATTGTCAGGAGAATCCTTGGCAAAATGGTACAGAGGGAATGAGATTTGGGCGATGGCTATTCTGGAACTAGTAACTAACCGTTCTTCCAATGAATTACCTACTAAAGTGCAAGCCATGTTGCAACAATACAGTGATGTGTTCAAAGAACCAACTCACCTACCTCCTCATCGAGTGTTTGACCACACAATCCCACTTCAACCTGACACTACTCCTGTCAACAGCAGACCCTCCAGGTATTCTCCCTTACAGAAGAGTGAGATTGAAAACCAAGTAACCGAAATGATAGTCTGGACTAGTAACTCCAAGCATGAGCCCTTTTGCATCGCCTGTTCAGTTTGTTCGAAAAAAGGATAGTAGATGGAGGTTTTGTGTTGATTATAGAAAATTAAATGCCTTCACAGTTAGGAATAAGCTCCCTATACCTGTAGTGGATGAGCTAGCTGGAACAACAATCTTTTCCAAATTGGATTTAAAGGCTGGCTATCATCAAATAAGAATGGTGGAACAAGATGAGTACAAGACTGCTTTTAAAACATACCATGGGCAATTTCAATTTCGGGTTATGCCATTCGGGCTAACTAATGCTCTAGCCACTTTTCAATGTTTGATGAACTCTATCTTTGCTGGGTATACAAGGAAGTTCGTTTGATTTTCATGGATGGCATTTTGGTTTATAGCAAAACTCTGGATCAACATGTGAAGCATCTCACTGTAGTATTTCAAGTGTTGCAGCAGCATCAGCTCTATGTTAAGAGGAGTAAGTGCTCTTTTGCTCAAAGCCAACTAGAGTACTTAGGCCATATTATTTCAGAACAAGGTGTAGCCACTGATCTTGAGAAGACCAAAGCAATGTTGCAGTGGCCTATCCCTACTTCTGTCCCTGAATTGAGAGGTTTTCTAGGCCTAACAGGATACTATAGGAAGTTTGTGCAAGGTTATGGCATTTTGGCCAAGCCCCTTACCATGTTGTTGCAAAAGAAAATGTTCCAGTGGAGCACAACAGCCCAGACATCATTTGAAGCCTTGAAACAGGCCATGAGCAACACTCCAGTTCTAGTCTTACCAGATTTTGACAAGCCATTTTGCATTGAGACAGACGCCTGTGATTCTGGCATTGGAGCGGTGTTAATCTAAGATGGGCATCCAGTAGCATACCTTAGCAAGGCTTTGGGAGTTAATAATCAGAAGTTATCCATTTACGAAAAAGAGTTCTTAGCTATCATGTTAGCTGTGGAAAAATGGAGGCAATACCTATTGAGGGGACCTTTTGTTATTAAAACAGATCACAAGGCACTATGTCACTTGGAGGATCAAGTGCTTACATCTAAATTACAAAAGAAAGCAATGACCAAACTAGTTGGATTACAGTTCAAATTTCAATACAAAAAAGGTATGGATAACAAAGCCGCTGATGCTTTATCTAGGGTTGGACATGTCTTTTCTCTGCAAGCAGTCTCCATGGCCTATGTGGATCCAAGAGATCCTCAATTCCTATGCTATGGATAGTAGAGCTCAGCAGCTACTGACCCAATTAGTAGTCTCTCAACCAGACGAAGAAGGGTATAGTCTACATGACGGACTCATTAGACACCATGGGAAAATCTGGATAGGAGCTAACACAGGATTGCAGACTAAGATTATACAGGCGTTTCATGCAACCCCTATGGGTGGTCATTCGGGCATTCAGGCCACTTATCAGTGAGTGAAGAAGATATTTCAGTGGGGGGTCTCAAGCAAGCTGTTCATAATTTTGTTCAGCAGCGTGCGGCTTGTCAGCAGGCTAAACATGAGCAGTGCAAATTGCCAGGTTTACTGAATCCCCTTTCTATTCCAGACAATGCATGGCAGGATATCACAATGGATTTCATTAAGGGGCTGCCCAAGTCAGAGGGTTACAATGTGATTCTGGTCGTGGTGGATGGACTCACCAAGTATTCACATTTTATTCCTTTGCGACATCCCTTCATTGCTAACATAGTGGCTAGAGCCTTCTTGCAGAACATTGTGAAACTGCATGGAGTCCCTCATTCCATGGTATCTGACTGGGACAAGATTTTCACCAGTATATTCTGGTAGGAATTGTTCAAGCTATGGGACAAAAAGCTACAAATGTCCACGGTTTATCATCCTCAAACTGACAGACAAAGCGAACGGGTAAATCAATGTTTAGAGATGTATCTTCGTTGTGCAGTCCAAGTGACACCAACTAAATGGTTTCAATGGCTGGCATTGGCAGAGTTTTGGTACAATACAAATTATCGTACTGCCCTGGGGTGTTCTCCTTACAAAGCCTTGTATGGCACTGAACCGAACTATGGACAGTTCCCTCCTCTGTCGACATTAGCACCAATCCAAATTTGAACAACATTCTTTGGAACGACAATACTTGACTGACCATCTCAAACAATATTTAGCTAAGGCTCGCCATGCATGAAGCACATGGCTGACAAGGGCCGGACACCTTGAGAGTTTGCAGTCGGTAAACAAGTTTATCTTAAGTTGCAACCTTACATCCAATCTTCGGTTGTCAATGGACCATATCCCAAATTGTCTTTCAAGTATTTTGGACCTTACAAGATTGTATGTATAGGTCAGGTCTTATTGCCATAAACCGCAACTTCTCAAGGCGTGTTGGTTCATCCAGTTTTTCATGTGTCCCAGTTGAAACAACATGTTTCAGATCATTCACCAGTCTATGCTTCGTTACCGATTCCTGTCGAGTTGACTGTTGAAGGAGTAGCGCCTGAGGAAATTCTGGACAACAGATTGGTTAAGAAAGGAAATGCAGCGCATCTTCACGTATTGATCAAGTGGTCTTCGATTCCAGCGTCTTCAGCAACTTGGGAGGACTATGATATTTTGTGTGAGCGTTTTTCATTAGCTGCAGCTTGGGGACAAGCTGGCACTCAAGGGCGCGGCAATGTCACAGCTCTGTTGGCAGCTATCGGACAGAAGAGGCGGGGTTGATGGCAGGACATTAGAAGATGGTGCGAAGGAGCATATGGGCCAGTTGGGCCGTGAAGATTGGTTAAGTTATCTGGGCCAGTATCGGTTTCGTAGCGTATAAGTTAACTGAGTGTAATCGAGTAGAGAACAAGATAGACAAAGTATCTTTTTTTGTTATCCTGTCTCCCTCCTGTCTCTTTCGTTCTCCTTCCGTTCTTCCCCCAAAATGTATCTCCGAATGGTAACCTGATTAAATCGAAGAGATTTAGATTCTCAAATGGAGTGCATTTGCATCGTGTATGATAGGGATGCGGCGGCTCGACGGGGGTTGAAGCAGATGCGGCGGCTCTGGAGGAGGCGGTTAGGGCACAAACCACGAAGACAAGCACCTCTCTCTCTCTCTCTCTCTGCTTTTTGAGCCCGCAAGCTTATGGCGCCCGACTAATGGCATGACGACGACACACAGCACTGAGGCGACGCCACGAGGACGCCTTGGCCATAAGACGCCGTACGCTTACATGGCGAGTCGACGGCTGTGGCGTCCATCCTTGACCGCCTCGACGCTTAGGCGACGCCAAAGCGACGACATGGCAACGCCTTAATAACCCATGTTAGAGAGTTAAATGTATAATTATGTCTGCTAAGATAAACCCTTTTTATTGCTTTATGTTAAGTAGAAGCCGAATATGATATCAATGTTTGAGATGGCACACCTGTGTGCCATTTTAAGTACTTTGTACCTTACCCCCATATTCTTTTCTTTAGAAATTCTGACTTGCACAGAATTTTATTTCAGGACCGTACATGTGATGGATAATTCTAAAGTACAGCTAATACAAAGAAGTCATGGAGCAGGTATCAAACCTTTCTAAGCCTGCATTTCTTGGCACGATTGTTGATTCTACAGTATCAAAATGTACACCTTTTTCTTGTCTCTGTCCTCTCTATCCTATTTTTCAATGAAGATGACAGTTCTCTATTTTCAGACACCGTGGTCAGAGACTTGGAACCTCCCTTATCTCTTCATCCGTGCCCACCGGCGGTTATTCTTGTTTGTACACTTCTCATCTTTCTGTTTGATACGATTTATTGTATTCATATTTTTTTGACAGTAGAGTATCAAGTATGCATCAGTTGCTCTATTGATATTGCCTACTGGACTATCTTTCTTTTTAACGGGATCTATTGCACTATCTGACTTATTACTGTGTTGAATAATGTATTATAGTGTTTCTAGTTCTGACCGGTGGCCATTTGTATGAAACAAACAATTGACAAGTTCAGATAAACCCGTGTCCCCTGCTTTTAAAATAATAATATAAAAAAATCTGCCTGTGTCCCTGCTATTCCTGTTGCGTTGGATACCTACATAATAACAAGGTCAGGACAAGAAAAGATACGTAGCTTGGCTTAACATTAACAATCCAACTATCCAGTCCAGCACATGTTTCATGTTTTCATTTGTCTGAGAGAAATGTCATGGTTCGTGAGTCAGCTCTTGGTGTCAGTGTCGCTTCAAGATCGTAATTTGCCCCAAAGATGATAACACCCCAGGGCTAGATCCAGAAATCTTACTTATAGGGGATTCTGAGTGAACTTACCATGTACTGTGCAATGATAGTGCCCACGTATTTCTAACAAAAATTCTAGAGGGAAGCACTTCTAACAAATACCGGAATGTTAAGACTTTTGTGTAAAATTTCAAGGACTTTGATCAAACTTTTTGGAATCAGAGGATCACCTGTGTCTTTGTGGCGCTAATGTAGGTTTGCCTCTGGAACACACCACACAATAAGTTAACATGCAATTTTTGACACAATATCTTACTTTGATTTTGTCAGCTAGCTAAGACTGATATGTGATCTTCTATCTTACAATGATTGCATTCTGTAGGTTGCAAGTGCAGGACAGGATGCTGATCAAATTGCTGCACTGGAGCTTCTAAGTGCTGTCAAATCTGCTGATAAACTGGCTGCGTCAATATTTTTGAAGCCCTTTTGTTTTGAGGGACAAAGACGGCAAGTAGAGGTGGAGTGCTTCTGTAATAATTTTTCCTTCATTTTCTTGAACTGTGAATTTCTGCCTACAGCCTGCTTAAAAAGTGCTCAAGTCTAAGATTTATTGTTCATTTGGTGTTTGTAGATGCGTTTATCATTAACTATTGTATTGCTTGGTTCTGCAGGCATCTGATTTGATTGCTAAACTTCAAATGTGCTCAAACTTTCACATTGGTAATCCATTCTCTGATCTACTTTTTACATCATGCGTTAGCACTGTTACATCGGAGATGAAGTAAACAGACGGCGCACAAGGAGGATTTTCACTTCTTTCTATTTGAGCTTTAATGATCTTTGTTTTCTTTGGATCTTGATATACTACTCGTCACACCTTTTTGCTCCTGGATAGAATCAGGGTACAAGTAGGTAGACATATTTGAGCTCGTTAGGCTCTTTTATTGATGTCCCTGTATAAGCCTCATGATTCAGAAAAGGTGAGGGATATAAAAGTCTCTTATTTCCAAAACAAACAAACAAGCTGAGGGAGCATGACCTTTTGGTTCATGAACTTCTCAAGTGTTATTGGGCTCTAAATTTCTGGACCCTCCAACCAAACTTTGAAAGGATAACGGACGAAAAAAAGGATAATGCTTGGACTACAATTTAATAGCACTTGCTGATTTGTATAGGATATGCAGTCTAGGATGGAATCAGGAGCGAAGCCGGGCCCCGGGCTGCCGGGGCCTAGGCCCGGCAAAGCTTTTCTACACCAAGCAAATCCTAGGCTTTTGGGCCTTTATTTCCTTGGCAGCCCAGCCCGCCAACTTCTCATGGGCCAGCCCACCAGTGACTACCCCTCACACACACCAATGGAGGAAATGCATTGCAACACATTGCTAAAAGTTCTAGTTGTTGGTGTTGCAATATTTGAACCAAGGACCTCAATCTTGAACCTAACGAATCCACAAACCCACAAACCATCTCCCACGGTCCAACCATCCTACTACTTTGCACATGTGAGGTGAAATCAAAACTTATTTAGTTATAGAAGTCAAATATTACCGCATACACCTATAATAAAAAGTTTATATGGATGCCCTTGTTAAGAGTATTGTATATTCTCTATTCTCTCTCTCGCTCTTCCCATGTGGCCCATGTAGTCCATGAGGCCTATGTAATAATATCTATATATACTCTCTCAATTAATGAATAAGTTGCATAGATGTGAATAGCAAAACTACTCTCCAATTATTCTAATATGGTATCAGAGCAATTCAACCCTAACCCTAGCCCTGTTACCTAATCCTATCGCCACCGTCTTCTGCTAGCGACGTCCTTTGCTTGGGTTGGCGGGCCTGAGTCGCTCCAGCGCCGTCGCCTCCCCGCTTCCTCCTCGCCGATCCATCCTAGATCCGGCCTCTGCTCCCGCCTCGTCTCTTTCCGTTGTCCTCGTCGCGGATTTTCAGCTCCTGAGCCGCTCCAGTGTCGCCGCCTTGTCTCCTTCCGCCGCCTCCCTGCTTCCTCCTTGCCGATCCATCCTGGATCCGACGCCTAGAGACCACGGATCTGTTCTTCGAGCGCTCCTTCTGCCGTCCTCTTTGCGGATCTTCAGCGCCAGCGCCTCGTCTCCACCACAGATCCTCTGCTCCTGCCTCGTCTTCTTCGGCTGGGATCTAGCGTGATCTCCTCTGCTCGACGACGGGATCCAGCACGCTGGCCATTGCTGCTTCGTCGCCAACGCCGGCGTCGGCCTCCTCTGCTTCGTCATCAACGCTGACCTCCTCTGCTTCGTCGCCAAGGGTCTGCTCCAGTGGGATCTAGCTTGACCTCCTCTACTTCGGTAACCTCATCATGTATTGTTGTTGTTGGTACCATCATGTGCTGCTGCTGTGAACACGACAATACCACGACTATTGTTGATGCATTGATGCTCTGTCGTGCTTAGTATTGTCGTGTGGTTGTGGTCCATCAAGATGGCAAAATCTGACTCAATGTTTGGGGGTAGTTCATCCCTTGTGTTCACGGACATCAAGCTGGGTTGAATTATTGAGCATGGGTCTTCTTAGTCAAGGCTACCCTTGGGGGTTATGGTTTGGCCTCTCATCTGACTGACAATCCTCCTGATCCGAAGATAGTCGATGTTGAGGCAGTTAAGACTTGGTAGAAAGAGGATGGTCGTGTCATGACTGGCATTGTTCTGAATGTTGATGTTTCTGTGAGGATGAGTTTTGAGTATCATACTTTAGCCAAGCAGATGTGGACATACTTTGAGAAGAGATGTGTCCAGTCAAGTGATGCTCTTCGCTTCACATTGCTCAAGAACCTTCATAGTATTCAGCAGCAGCAGGATCAATCAGTGGAGGAGTATTATAGTGATTTCACTCATATCACTGGCCCTCTAGAGTCTATGACACCGAAAGCTGCTACTGCTTGCTAGTCTTGTGTTGCCAAAGATGAGTATGCTTAGTAGATGCTCATGTATCAGTTTGTGATAGGGCTTCGATTAGAGTTTGAGCCTGTTCGTACTCAGTTACTCAACTATTCAACTCCACCGACCTTGACTGAGGTGCTCTCTAGTTGATTGCAGAGGAGATTCGTCTTCATTCGCTTATGCCTACAGCAGTCTGGATCTACCAAAGCTACACCTACAGGAGTGCTGGTATGTTCTCATTGCAAGAAGATTGGTCATCTTGTTGACAAGTGCTTCAAGTTACATCTAGATCAGCTTGTTGATTATTGTGCTTCAAGTTACATCTAGATTAGCTTATTGATTATCGTGCTTCAAGTTACATCTAGATCAGCTTGTTGATTATTGTGCTTCAAGTTACATCTAGATCAGCTTGTTGATTATTGTGCTTCAAGTTACATCTAGATCAGCTTGTTGATTATCGTGCTAGACATTCATTTGATCGTCATCGTGGAGCACCTACTAGGCCTCCGAGAGCACTTACTAGAGCAGTCACTGCTGCAACATCCACATCTACTGTGACTTCTGGATCAGTGTCTGCTATGACCTCAGTTGCACCTTCTACTCCTAGCGTTGCTCATCCTTGGGTTCTGGATTCGAGTGCCTCTTTTCATGTCACATCGGACAGCTCTCAGCTTGTTGCTCGTAGGCCCGTGACTAATGCTGCATATGTTCACACTGCTGATGGCACACCTTGCTCTATTACTCATCACGGCATCCTCTACATCTCGCTTCTCTGTTCCTGATGTGTTTTTGTTCCTCAGCTATCTATGAACCTTCTTTATGTTGTTCAACTCACTGATATGAACTGTTTCATTGGATCTGATAATTCTTCTTGTTTCATTCAGGATCGTCAGAGCAGAAGAGTGATTGGCTCTGGCCATTGCCGTAGAGGCTCTCCTAGTCTCTATGTCTTGGACACCTTACATCTTTCTTCCACTAGTACGTCGAAGGCTTTAGTGTCTTCTGCTATGTCATCATCTCATACTCCTATTGGTTCTTCCTTCAGCAAGTGGCATTATAGACTTGGTCATTTCTGTGGAGCTCACCTCACCACTCTTGTTCACCAGGGTTCCTTAGGTCATGTCATTGTTGAGTCTAGTTTTCATTGTACCGGTTGTAAGCTAGGGAAACAGCTACAACTTCCATATTCCAGTAGTACCTCTCAGTCGTCTTGTCTTTTTGATTTGGTGCATTCAGATGTATAGGGACTCTCATTTTGCTTCGAAGGGTGGTCATAGTTATTATGTCATATTTGTCGATGATCACTCTTGATATACTTGGATCTATTTTATGATACATTGCTCTCAGTTGAATTTCATTTATCAATCTTTTGGTAAGATGGTTCATACACAGTTTTCTTCTTCCATTCGTGTTTTTTGTTCTGAGTATGGGGGAGAGTATCTTTCATCAGCTTTTTGTCGGTTCCTTTCTTCTGAGGGTACTTTTCCTCAGCTCTCGTGTCCTGATGCTTATGCTTAGAATGGTGTTGCTGAGCGCAAACACCGTCACATCATTGAGACTGCTCGTACTCTTCTCATCTCCTCCTTTGTTCCCTCACTTCTGGGGGAAGCGGTCGGTCTATCTCATCAACTGTCAGCCCTCTTCCAAGCTTCAGGGCAAGTGTCCTGGTGAGATCCTGTATATAACACCTCCTCGTTATGCTCATCTTCATGTCTTTGGTTTTGTCTGCTATGTCCTAGCACCTCGTGAGCGCACAAAGCTGAGCGCTCAGTCGGTTGAGTGTGTCTTCCTGGGTTATAGTCATGAGCATAAGGGCTATCGTTGCTATCATCCCTCAGCACGTCGCTTTCACATCTCTCGTGATGTGACCTTTGATGAAGGTCGACCCTTCTTTTATCATCATTCTACACATCCCACTCCTTCTACAGACTCCATTTCCTTTTTGTGTCCACCTTCCATTCGTTCACCAGATTTGTCTTATCTAGATACACCTTCACCAGTTTCACCTTCTAGTGTGTCTCCTCCACCAACTCCAGCAGTTTATGATACTTCCACTTTTCTCTTTCACTATAGTCACCGACAGAGAGTTCTTTCTAATCCTCAGTCCTCCTCTCCTCCACTTGACCCTCTGGCCAGTACCACCGACTCTTACGATCGTTCTACTACGTCACGGTATGCTCTACGTGATCGTTCTTCTATTCAGGCACTAGAAAGATGGATTTTTTCTTGTGCATGTGCAGTAGCTGAGCCGAGTACCTATCAAGAGGTTGCCAATATACCTGAGTGGCATTTGGCTATGACAGAGTAGCTCACAACATTAGAGTGTACATGCACTTAGGATCTTGTTCCGCTATCATCTGGAGTTGTTCCTATTACTTGCAAATGGGTGTACAAAGTAAAGAACAAGTCAGATGGTTCAGTAGAGCGATACAAGGCTCGTCTTGTTGCTGTTATGAATATTGTGTGTATATTCAAGAAGGTGCAATGGGCAATATATATAGGGATGTACAAGGGGGGTTTCCATATACAGATAAGGAAATACAAGAGTCCTATTCTAACATCCCCCCTCAAACTCATGGTGGATCACACACATTGAGTTTGGAGAGAAAATACAAATGTTGTGCCCTAGTCTGTAGCTTCGTGAAGAAGTCAGCAACCTGTAACTCTGATGGCACAAACTGTAAGGCAAGTACTCCCTCCTGCACCTGTGAGCGAGTGTATGAAGTATCCATACCAATGTGCTTGGTGAGCTCATACTTCACTGGGTCCTGGGCAATACTGATAGCACCTGTACTGTCAGAAAAAAGAGTTGTAGATCCCATCACAGGCACTCTAAAATCTGCAAGTAGCTACGTCAACCAAGTAACCTTTGCTGTCACTGCTGCCATAGCTCTCAACTTAGCCTCTGCACTTGAACGGGAAACTGCAGTTTGCTTCTTAGTCTTCCAGGCAATCAGGGAGGAGTCAAGAAGAATACAGTAAGCAGAAAGAGAACGACGATCAGAAGGATCACTAGCCCAGGTCGCATCGGAGTACGCCAAAAGACAATTTATGATGTCCGATTTGGGATCATTGAGCTATTTTCTGGGATTGAGGTTCATTCTGATAGTGATAGCTACTATCTCTCTTAGCATCGTTACGTTCAGGATCAACTTGCTTGCTCTGGTATGACTGATACACGCAATTTTGCCACACCCATGGAGCTCCACCTACAGCTTCGACCTACAGACGGTGTACCACTGATAGATCCTTCTCGCTATCGTTAGCTTGTTGGGAGCCTTGTTTATCTCACTGTCACCAGGGCATACATTGCTCATGCTGTTCATGTGCTTAGCCAGTTTATCAGTGCTCCCACCTCAGTCCACTATGGTCATGTTCTTCGTGTACTGAGATATTTGAGGGGGACTCCGTCCGGACGTCTATTCTATACCAGTTCGAGTTAGATTCAGCTCCACGTTTACTCTGACTCCACTTGGGCGAGTGATCCTGTTGATCGTCGATGTATCACTGGCTACTGTATCTCTCCTGGTACTTCGCTCATTGCCTAGAAGTCCAAGAAGCAGACTGCAGTGTCACGCTCTAGTGCAGAGGTTGAGCTTCGAGCTCTTGCCGGTACCACCTTAGAGATCATTTGGCTTCGATGGCTCCTGATTGATCTCGGTGTTCATTGTGACAATCCTACACATCTCTTTTGTGACAATACAAGTGTCATTCAAATTGCTAGTGATCCAGTCAAGCATGAGCTGACAAAGCACATTGGTGTTGATGCATCCTTCATACGATCTCATTGTCAGCAATCGACCATCTCCCTCAAGTATGTTCCCTCAGAGCTTTAAGTTGCGGATTCTTTCACTAAAGCTCAGACTCGAGAGCATCATCGTTTCATCTACTCAAACTCAGTGCATGCTTCATCTACAGCTCAAACTCAGCATCTCCATTCCTTGGATGCTATAGTAGTATAGTAGTATGGTGTAATATAGTTCTGTAATATGTTGACTGTTTCTTGTGGTACTGGAGGTAACGATGATCAGTTTCATTTACTTTTATTGATCTATTTTGGAATCCTATGATGTAGTTATGTTTGTTTGTACTTTGTAGTGCAATTTAGCACCACATCTACTACATTTCAATATGCTGTCATTAATCACAGAACAAATGACATGTAGTTAAATATGCATTTCTTCCACCCCAGTTATTGAAGCTGATTCGCTGCTTGAGACGGAAGTGGAAACCCTTGCTGAAGCTTTGGAAAGTGCCAATAATGCTGTCCTGTCAACTATTAGCATGATATCTATCATGATGTCTGTGAGTCTTAAATTCTTATGTGTTGTGTTTGTATCTAAAATATTATATTTTACTGTTCTAATCCTGTACGTCTTGACATTTCAGGGCATTAATCAGATGTTCTGGAGTTCCCTTAATGCACAAATTAAGGAAGTTGATCCTGAGGAAGTAGGCAAAGTAATCTATTGATGCTTACTACTGAGTTGTATGACCTGCACATGAGTTTTTTTTCCCGGGTTCTTACAGTGTAGAACTCTTAACAGCTACTCAAAAGCTATGGGGAAGCTAGAGTTGGATTTGGTGCTGGTTATAACATCCAGTCAGCAATTAAGCAGGCTGTCCTCCACTGTCCATTTCTTCGTGGTGGCATAAAGGTGCATATGATTGTCTATTTAAACCACAAATTGTTTAATCCTCATGCACTCTTTGTACCAAGAGTAAATGTTGGTATCCTCAGTTCCTCACAAAGAAGAAAGCACCTATGCAGAAAGTCACTATCTATTGCACATTTATACCCCTGCAAAAGTTGTATAACCAAGGAAGTTCGACCCATGACATGTTGAGATTCACGCTAATCTGCACAGCATTCTTACCTATACCTATTTTGTTATTAAATGTAGGTTATTGAGATATTCACTTTTTTTTAACCTGCACAGCTGCCGATT
Source organism: Phyllostachys edulis (assembly GCA_036346405.1). Taxonomy (NCBI): domain Eukaryota; kingdom Viridiplantae; phylum Streptophyta; class Magnoliopsida; order Poales; family Poaceae; genus Phyllostachys; species Phyllostachys edulis. The sequence goes on along the minus strand of CM070561.1, from coordinate 61,157,372 downwards.
TACCAAATAAACCTAAAAGGGGTTCAGTTATAAACAGCATAACCAGATAGTCTAGCGGTGTTATTGCTCCTTCCATGTTGAAGGAAACAAGCAACAGTGTTGCAGCAGGTTTTAACTGCTAAACACAAGAAACATACCCATAAATACAGCAAAAAGCAAGATCCCAGACGCATATCCTTGAAGGTTCATGACAGTTTCTCTTTCACTAGCAGTTGTTTCTTGAGATATTCACATATGCATGTGACATAGTAAGCCTATAGAAAAATCATTAAGAATCCTTTTGACTGGCATTGATTCCAAATTTTAAATACTAGCTCTAGGTCAGATACTTAAATATTCCACAATGCCTGGTAGGTATGGTTTCTTCATTAGAAGTTTAAGAGTAAGGTTGAACATAATTGTTTAACTGAGCACCTTCATCTTCTTTCGGCACAATTGAGTTCTGTAATTTCTTTTGGCTATGATGTTGGAAGTTCTGTATGCGAGAATATGATAGCATTAGTAACTTCAGATTTTTCGCAACTTTATCTTCATGTCCTAGGTCTAGTTTATACTGTCGAGTGGGCAGATTTTTTTCAAATTCAAGATTTGGTAGCAGATAGAATCAGTTAATAAAGAGGTGCTGCTTGCCATAAGCTATGAAGGCTCCACATTGTTTTGTACTTAAGTACTGTTTTATCTCTTACGGTACTGTTCATGTTGGCAGTTGGTGTACATAATGATAACAATAAATATGCTGAACAAACAGCTCATCTCCTTGTTCACATTTACAATCTTACTTTGCAATAGTTAATTTATCCCAATCATGCAGGAACCGGTTGTTCGAGCTCTATCACTTTAGAATGATTAGGACTATGCATTATTTGTATTTGTTATGCACTTATCCTCCTTGTAACTTTAATGGGTTTCTATAGTAGGAAAACCCATTCCTGCTCATGATGTAATCTATTTGTGCAACCATTTCCCTGCTCATGATGTAATCTATTTGTGCAACCATGTTCTGTTTTTACAGCACTTATCTGTGTATACATTATTTTCATGTAGGACTTGAACAATGTGGTTTTTCTCTCCCTTACAAGTTCTCGGGTATTGGCTGAGAGTGACATGATCTCTACTCTACACATCTTTCGCCGAGTTACTGGGTTCACCAAAGATATTATATTTTCTAGAAATTCTGAACCTGATTTAGAGCCAAAACTGATAGTAGTTTCTCTTCTAACTGTTCGGTAAGGCCTTGCATGGCACATGGAGACCTGATTGAGAAAATTCAAATTATTGTTTTGCTGACTTTTAATGCCTCGTTTATTCATCATATCTAATAGTCTCACTACTTGAGCATGTGTACAATTGAACTATACTATTACTACTTGTCATAACTTTCTAATGGAAATAGAAATAGCAATCTGAACATGTGAGCTCAAAGTAAACAAACCACAGTTAATTATTTTTAATCAATCATTTTTGTATCAAACTAGGAGCACCCCTTGAATTTCTTATCCTCTCTATGTCATAGTTAGCACCCCTTCCCTTTCAACTTCTAATCATGTTCTTAGTACGAAGTGGCCTGGTATATGTGCTAGGTAATAGATAGTAGATACTTCTAATTGATTCATGGATTGTGTCCTTTAGCTTTTTCATAATTAGGGTCACTATTTTGGTCCAGCCTTTTATTATTATCAGTGAGGTCCATTATGATTCAGAAGCTTACTGTACAAACATTGTGTAGTATCTGGTTCTCTTTCCAGTTTTGGTGGTTAAAAGGATGCCTTTCTATCTTTTCTTGGAGAAGGACCTTCAGAAACAGGGCTTTCTATTTCCATTGTTTCCTTGAATGGGGACACCTTTGAGAGAACCATTGAAATTTGTGTAGTATCTTTTTTCATAGGGTGTACTTGTTTCTAGACTGAGAGGGACAAAATTTGAGTAGTATGGTTGCATTTCTTTTTTTACTCATACTGCTATATGTTCTTCTTATGATCTGAATTACAGTTCTCTATATGGTGTTCATTTAAACAAGTGTATGTCTGTTAAGTCTAAAGCTTATGGACTATCACTCTGCATTATGGACGATGTAGGTTTTCCATTAGATTAGATCATATCAGACTATTATACATAGAAAGTCAAACAAGTTACAACTTCTGCTGTTGTTGTGCCTTGCTCACCAGCTGGTGCGGATATTAGTGGATGATAAATGTGCTTAATGTTTGTTTCCAGAAACAGCCGTGATGAAAACACTGCATCGGTAAAGGAGGGGTTTCTTTCGAGCTTGGCTTTGCATTTTCCTTTTATATCATCTCTTATGGGAGGAGATATTCCAGAGTTTAAACAAGCTTGGTCGAAGCATTCATTTAATCATCTGCCTGACAATGTATTGAGTTCGGCGGAACAAGGATTGTCACAACTTTCCAATGCTTTTACTGATGTTGCTGAAGAAATAGAAAATGTGAAATCTGAGAGGTAATATACATACCAGTCTTCTTTTTCCCAGGAGATATTTCCCCTTTTTTAATTTAGTTTTACGTTATTACGAACCAATCAATGTTCATTGCATTTTTTTCTTAGAGAATGTAATAAAGGAAATGGGAGAATGCAGCCAGAGTTCCAGGAAGCTAATTTTGAATCTGATGGAGAAATTAGCATATATGATGGCAGAGGTAAAATTGCTCCCCCATCCTCCCCCCACGTGCGTGCGCACCCCGTTTTGGTGGATTATTTAACTTCATACTTCATTGGCAGAGGATTCAAGTTCACAGCAGGAGCGTAATTTCTGGAGCAACGCCCCTGGTTTTGGCATTGCACAATTGTGGGCTAAAGAGCGTACAACAGATGGAAGCAGCCAAAACAAAGAGCTCGATATTATCACTCTGCCTGTTGGTGTAAAATCTCCTGAAGTTCAGTATGATCATTCTCCAAGTACACAGTCTGAAACTCCTAATGCTACCTATAGCACGTCAATAGCTACTGGACATGCTGCCTTTGGAGTATTGCTTTCTGATGTTGGTTTGGAGAAAGTGATGGAGATATGTAGTTCTGCAGCGGCATTTCTGAAGGGTAGAACAGATAAATCTCGAAAACGTGGCTCCATTGCCAGCCGGGCTGCATTGATGCTCGTTAGTCTCTCTCTCTCTCAAATGGGCTTTCCATTTAAGCCATTTGTGCACTGTGAAGCTAGACTGGCAAGGGCATTTGTGCTACAACTTGGTTATTTTATTTGGTTCATGAGGTGTTCAGCAACCTGATGTCTTCTTTTTCGGCCGTGTTTATGTGATAAAATCTCAATTCGAAACCAATACACTAAACTTCTTTTTAACTTGTCTTTGGAAATGTTGTCCATCTGTAAGGAAAAAACTTTTCATTTTCAGCCCAATCTGGGGTGCAGTTGTGTCTTAGCTAGGAGTAGGACTGTGCATGGTTTAATATTTTGGTAGATAGTGTGCAAGAGCCTTATAGTGTGCAAGAGCCTTAACATCTATGGACTGTGCTTCCCATTCTAAATTCATCTGCATGCTTGCGTTGCTGTATGATAACTGTAATCTATTATATTCCTTGTAGGATGCAGAAAGAGAGCCAGAAAAGACATGGAGCCCCATAGTTGAAATACAGTTCGGAGGAGGAACTTACAGAGGGAGATGCCAAGAAGGTGTCCCTGAAGGAAAGGTGAAACTCTTAACTCTTTAAAGTACTTGCTCTTCCAGTTGGCTTGACACGAAGTGTAACTTTTTAAACAATCTTATTTTGTTAATCATTACAGGGGCGTTTAACCTACAGTGATGGGAGCTTTTATGATGGACTCTGGAGGTATGGCAAGAGATCCGGTTTGGGGACGCTTTATTACAGCAAAGGTGATGTATTTCATGGAACATGGAGGGACGACCTTATTCATGGAAAGGTATGGCACACTTGGTTACTATCTTGTACATGGCAATTATGAAATGGTCACATTAGAAATGACCTCCATCTCTACTAAAAAAAGATTAGGTCAAGCACCCTCTTTTTTATGTTAGATTATGGTGATTGTCATCTCATGTCCTATGTGATTATTCTCATTGTTATTTTATGATAAATATCTTATTCAGATCGTAAGAACCTATCAGCATACTTTGATCAAATACAGCCGTGTCAATCTGGATATTGGAGATATATTTGCTACCAAGAATCTATAATTGCTTTCAATTTCATTTGCATAGCTATTCTTTGTGTGTGCATTTTTTTCCTTCCGTTTTCAAGTACCAAAATTCTGTCTCAAGGCTCATTCAAATGCCTCCAAATTTTGATTTTGATTACTTACTATAACTAAACATGTGCTCAGTGCTATACTATTCAAACTGCTGTTTTACTTCTTGCTGCTCAGTTCGATAAGGTGACTAGATGTACCACTTTGGCTGTCATGAGGTATTAATATGCATTATGCTGGGTGAAGTTTACAATTCTGTGTTGATTGATTTTGCTCCTTCATTTAAACATTAATTCAGTTGCCAAGAGAACACTTAGGTTTATACTTTTTCCCTTGAAACTAAAAATTTATGCTCCACCGTGTAATTTCTGATGCCTGTTCTCTCTCCTATCCCGTGTTCGTCTCGCCTGCCTTCCTTTGTGTACTTCCTCTTGTTTTCAGCTACATAAATAAATGTACAGTTTGACTGGACTATGAAGACAAAATGAAATAGAAAACAAGGATTGTCTGTTATGCAGTTGATAATTAATTTTTGTGCCTATTCATTGCTCATTACCATATGCTTATTGGTTGTTATCTTCAGGATTTGTTTATTATGCATTTTTCATGTTAAAGACATTTATCTTTATTGTGAAATATCCAGCCATAAAATATCAAAGCACCGCTTACACCTATCCAAGATGCAAATTTGAGTTTTTTGTTCTCCTTTAAAGTTACTTGGTAAAGATCTAATGGCAACATCTGGTATGACATTAAATTTTGAACAAGTATTTTGCGTGTTGGATTGAATATTGCCGCCCTCTTTCACGTTCCTTGTGAAGTTCTGAGTTTTTTCCCTTTTCTTTAGGGTTGGTACTATTTTCACAGTGGTGACCGTTGGTTTGCGAACTTTTGGAAGGGGAAAGCTAATGGTGAGGGGCGATTTTATTCGAAGGATGGGAGCATCTTCTTTGGCCATTTTCAAAATGGATGGCGCCAGGGGGAGAGCCTGTTGATTGATGCAAATGGATCAAGGTGGCTCTCGTCTTTTTTCCGTTTAAATGTGCTCCAAAAAGAGTTTATCTGCATTTTCTTTTGAACAAGGGAATTAACTTTAATATGGATTGTGGCCCTACAGGTGGCTTGATGTTTGGGATGAGGGTCTACTTATCAGCCGGACTAAATTGGAAAAATAGGGTTCTGATCTAACTGATTTTTCTGGACGTTGTTGGCAAAGTCTTGCTGCTCAGAAGCTGGAGGACTGCGTTTCCAAATTGTAAATGCTTCAAGACAGTCTGGTATGAGCTTCCGTTACACTGAATCGCTTCTATATTGATTGATTCATAGACTTTAGCCGCTTCTAATTTAACTATACAAACAATGCTCCTTGTGCATATCCAAAATATTACTTTAGTCTTGCCCAATCGTAAATAGGTGTGGCTGTTGGTAGCGCTGTTGAAGTGTTTATGGTTACTTTTCCAAAGCTGTGCACTGTATTGATTGCTGGATACACCCCTGGAAGGCTGAAAGTATGGGAGAAGGCTTTCTTCAATCTTCATACTGCTGATGTTCAAAGTAGGGAACAGCATCATAAGCACAACTGCACCAAACAAGAAGTACGTTTGATTAATTTCCTTGATAGCTGCTAGATATTTTCTTCTCTGGTTAGGCCAGCTCTCATGGCCCTGTCTACACATTTCCAATGGAATGCGTGAGTTTCCACAAAAGTGGGCCACAGCGACCTCTGCCCTTTTTTTTTTCTGTTTCCCGTCAATATCACCTGTACATAGTGTTTCTATGACGCTGTGGATCTTACTCTATATTTATTCCCACAAGGTTCAATCAGTAGGTGCCCAATAATTTAAAGACTACTGCAGAAACTAATACGAAAAGATGGAACGACATGAGGTCAAAGAGAAGTTATCCATGGGGTGGATATAGTGCTTAGTGTCTGTTTCAATTTGAGCAGTCGATTCTACGCTTGGATGACCGGATTGTCACAGGTGGGATTGTCAAATTCTTCACTAGTGGACTACATATGCTTTTTTTTTGTTAATGGTCCAGATGAATGAAATCCGTTGATACCTAGCAGGATTTGGAGAAGTCTGGGCGTTTCAATGAGCATAAGTGATTGCTTCATCAAGTAATTTACAGTTCCTAATGCCTACCCTACTGTACAAGTGTATCAGTACAGAAAATGACACTTGCTCTCTTAGGTTTAAGTAAAAGGAAACTTTTGAAGGATGATCAAGTTTATTCTGAGCCCAAGTGTTACTGGCCTTCTTGGTTAGATCGTGTCAGCACCTACCAGATTCCGTCACTTATTTGCTGTGATGTTTGAATATGCAAAAGAAGGTTGGGTTCTTGTCGAATTTCCGAGATATGCCTCTTCTCTGGGGACTAGCGTCAAGTGATTCTAGGTCTCTCTTGCATGCTATTGCGTCCTGAAGTCGATTGATTGCTATATCATGTTGGATGCAAGATGTTACAGGATAGAAGTCAGAAAACAACTTGCCAACCGTGAGCCTATGGACATGCGCTCTGTTCCCCCGACCCAACAATGCGGTGACTCACCTAGGGGTGAAAACAGGCTGGATACAGGCGGATATTATAAGTATTATATGTATTCCCCCCCCGAATCTAGAGTGTCTCTAGAGCTAGACACGGGCAAGCCAGATACAAATATGAATTCGGGTTATTCAGAATACAGACATGGGCGGATTCATGATAGAATCGGGTTGGAAATGGATAAAAATAGGCGGTTAGTATGCACATATAGAAAAGAACTAATGTTGAACCAAATCACCGTTGCTTCAACTATTTAACATGAGTCAATACATAATTATCACACTATCACATGACATAATATTAGTCGCTTCAACTATTCAACATGAGGACATACACAACCGAAGATGTTCAACTAGTGTGTAGGATCAAAACAGAACTCTGGCTAGAACAAAAAGAAACTAGGGGAAAGATTGTTTCATAATTACCAGAAATGCAGGCTACTAAAATACAAAAACACCTATGCACACCTTAGGCTTCGCACCCTAGTCGCTAGGTGCAACAAATTGAGCTCACCTTTTTTTTCTTCTTTTCCTCTCCTCCCATACCAATCTATTTCTTGATCTACACATAGGGGTAGTAAAGTGAGCTCGTTTTTATACTTTTCTCCTCCTATGCCTCTCCTTCCCATCTCAGGCACTAAGGGTCGGGTCTCCACCTCCTCACCACACCACCACATTCATATCGCCAACCATGTGCTCTCACCAAATCGCCTTGGCACCAAACACCACCTCTTTCACGTGGTCCAGGCCCCACCGCCTCTGGCGTAGAGCAGATCTGGTGAGGCGGTCGATGGCTATGACCCCAGTTGGCCAACGGCTGCACGGCTAGAGAGGCGACGAGGTAGGTGGCTCGGTTTGTGATTCTGTGCTGTAGACTAATGTCATATTGTTTTGTGTGCGTGTGTGCTGTGTGCAGCTAGGGTATTACTAAGAGCGATGCTTAGATGAGTTGGCGGCCAGCTGTTGCCAGATATTCGGTATAAAATACGGGATAGTGTCTGGGGAAATACAAGAAATGACCAGATCCGGCGGATAGCATCTACTCTGAATCCGATCCCAGATCCGGATTTAACTATCTTGTTTCTGTCCTGGATCCGGCCAGATAGTCAACTTGCATCCCGATTCGGTCCCGACTGGATCAAGCGGAAAATATCCGTCTGGATTTCACCTCTACTCACACCTCCATGGTTCAATGGCATTTTCTGCCGGTGTATACCGGTTGAAATTAGAGGCTATGCCGATCTGCAATGCATACTACCAAGGTTTACACCCATACACAAGCAGTTCTTGCGGTAAATGAAACTCTCGTGTCTCCCGCGCGCCTTGGTTCTAATCAGTTGACTTGCAGCTAAATCAGTTGATTTAAAAAAAACCGGACTTTTTGTGGAATCGTGGTTGCTTCACTCGTGGGCTGTGGCTGATGATCCAGACCTGCGTCAACGCACCCGTTCATCACTTCATCCGTTCATCGTGCTTACTGATTCCGTTTAAACAAATGACACGTGGATTGGCTGAATGAATGGTGCACTATAATGCGACCATCCAATAGCAAGGTGACGCGTGCACCTTTTGTTGTTTCGGTGGATAAATTGTTGCGAGCAAATGTCAGCTTGCTATTGGACTAGCCTCTTTTTTAATAAAAAAAATCTCATACTAGTAGAGCCACATTTTTTACAATGGTCCATCTATTCTAGAGGTGGCCAGATGGCCGTGGCAGTCGGATCGCCCTGAGGCACGACACTGTTGGTCTAGCTCAGGTATGATACGGCCCACACTATTCATGAGTCGGACCGACAAGGTACGAATGCCTGTGCCATGCTTGGGCTGCCCCTCTGGCACGATGGGCTGGCCCGACACGGTACGAACAATGTCGGGCCATGTCAGGCACGGCATGAGCCTAACACGACCCATGTGGCTTGCGTACGAAGAGGCCAAGAGAGGGAGTCGGGACAAGAGGAGGAGGGCGGGGCGGCGCCGGCACGGAGGAAGAAGGGGTTGGAGTGGAGAAAGGAGGAGGAAAGGAAGAGGAGGGCGAGGCGGCGCCGGCGGCTGGCGCAGAGGGGGGAGAAGGTGGCGGGGCACACAGGCAGAGGGCGGAGGGAGGAGAACTAGAGAAGGCAGTTGGAGGCGAAGCGTGCACGGGCGCGGCGACGAGGAGGAGAGGAGGGCGAGGCGGTGCCGGCGACTGGCGCGGAGAGAGGAGGGGGCGGCGGGACGGAGGAAGAAGGGAGGAGAGGCAAGGTAGCCAACTCGAGAAGGGAGGGAGCTGGGAGGAGAAGGCCAAAGGGTGGGGTTTGGCTGGTGGGGGATTGGGCGAGACCAGAGAGGGAGAGACAGGGGTGGGGTGGGCCACAGGGCACGATGGGTTGGGGCCGTGAAATTCGCTTTCGTTAGGCGCGTTTTGGCGATGGACCGTGTTTCGGCGCGACAAGACGCAAAACTGCTTAGCCCTAATGTTCGGTTTTTTTTTTTTTTGAAAATCTGACAATTTTTTTGACCGTTTGAGACTTTAAAAATAGCAAAAAAAAAAAAAAATCCTGAAATTTTTTCTATAAACAGCCACCATACCCTCCCCCTCATGCAGCACCCATTCATTCCTCAATCTCTTTTTCAAATTATGTTGTGCAAATTCAAATTCGTTGTGACATAATTTGGCAAAATTCAAAAAATTGAGCCAAATTTTGAAAAATTCAATTTCCGACAACTAGTCAACAAAAGAGGTACAATACTATTTTTTTCATAATTTTATTGTTATTATTTGTTATGCTAAGATGAAAGTAATAATAGTGTTAGTTTCGATTTTGCAGTTTTCGTATGAAAAATTACGATAGCTTTGCTCTTAGTGATTACGGACTTTCACCGGAGGAAGTTGCATCCATGGAGACTGCGGCTGCCTCAAACCAACCGCAGTTGTTAGCGGAAGGGTAAGGCGGAGTTCTGTCATCAAGCTCCACGGCAGCATCTTCATCAGCGACCACCGGAGCAAAGAGGTCGAGGCTGGCTACATGAGGAGTGTGGAAGAATTTTGACAGGACAACCAAGTCAGACGCATAGAAAAATGAGGTACCATATGCTATTTGCAAAATTTATTGCAATGAACTGTCTGCAAGGTCTACAGGTAGAATGGGGCACTTGCTTAAACATACTACAAGATGTAAGGCCAAGCAAGGATTATTGATGAGGCAGACATAGTTGCAGTACAACCCCGACGGTACGGTACGTAACTGGGACTACGATCCTAAGGTGGCTCGTCAATCTCTCTATTGTTTAATTGCTTCTGAGGATTTACCGTTAGGCTTTGGGGAGTCTATTGCTTTCTAAACTTACATTAGGACTGCATATTATCCTAGATTTTCTACTGTTTCTAGACAGACAATAACTAGGGATCTAGTAAAATACTACAATGAACGTTGTAATAAAATAAAGGAACTATTTAGTACGTGCACATTTTCGGTGACCCTGACCTCGGACATGTGGAGTAGTCGGGCTAGGGAGGATTATCTTAGTGTAGTTTCCCATTATGTTAATGACACAGTAATGGAGAAAAAATTATTGGTTTCAAATTAATTGATGTAGCATACACAGGTGAGAATACTGCAGACTGTATTATCAAAGTCGTTGAAGACTTTGGTCTTACAGATAGAATATTCTCAATTACTTTAGACAATGCCGCTACGAACTCCAGGGCCATGGAATTTTTTACTCTGGTGTTAAGTATATACGTCGATTCCTTCTTGCTACATCAGCGATGCGCATGTCATCTTATTAACCTTATAGTCAAATGCAGTTTAAAGGGCTTGAATCCGTATATTAAAACTTTTCGCGATGCGATATCTTACTTGAATAATTTTAACATAAGAATAGCAGCATATACGAACTTCTGCATGGCGATGGGTGTACATCCAAGAAAGTTCGGTTTGGATATACCGGTAAGATGGAACTCTACTTACCTAATGCTTAAGAGTCTTTTACCATATAAGAGCATTTTTTCTGTTTTTATTCAAACGCACTATCAAAGCACAGACGGTAGTATATTATTGATTGAGCAACATTGGTTCGTTGCTGAGAAGATACTACGGTTTTTAGAAAAAAAAAATGAGGTCATTGTTGTTTTGTCCGCTGTCTACTATCCAACATCTCCTATTGTTGTGCGTAGTATTTTACAGATTACTACTCAATTGAAAATTTATGAAAATGACTCAGTTTGATGCGAGGCTATTGTTGCTACGAAAACTAAATACCTTAAATATTGGAGAGAAATCCCTTTCCTATATGTATTTGCATTTATTTTAGATCCTAGAGGTAAAATCGAAGCATTTGCTAATGTTTTTTATCTTCTTAGTGATGCTATAGGGCTAAAGTATTCTAACTAGAAATTCGTTCTCAATTACACGAGGTTTACCAAAGGTATGAAAATAAGTTCTGAGGAGTCCGCTTGCAACGACCTCCAATAGCTCCCACCTCAGATAGCAAGACAAATATGTGGTGCACGATCTTTGGTGACTCTTCCTCCAGGTCTAGGTCTTCTTCTACAACGTGACCCTAAGGAATGGAGAACTATCTACCTATCTGGACAGCGATACGGTGGATTTAAACTCAAAAGGCTTTGAAATTTTGCAATGGCGGCAAGCCCATAAGTTAGCATATCTCGTGCTATCCATACTTGCACGTGATGTGTTAACTGTTCATGTCTCGATAGTTTCTTCTGAGTCTGCTTTCAGTCTTTCTGGAAGAATATTGGAGGAGAGGAGAACACGTCTCGCAAGTGAGATGGTGAAGATTCTTCTAACTGTGAATGACTGGGAACAAGCTGATTCACGAATACAACACTCTGTGGAAAATCCAGAGTTGTCAGAGTTGTTTGAAAATCTGTACCTAGATAACGACACGTAGAACAAGGATGTATGTAGAGCTATAGGTTGTACTCCTTTTCCTTTGCCAAGGTTTTCTTATGTTGAGTTTTTTACTTGGCAAATGTTTTAACAAGGCTGCCATTTGAACATTAATAAAACTTTTTTATTATATTTTCAATATGCTTGTCTCATGTTTTACAATTTTTATGTTTATTTCTGAATTCTACGTCTTGTTCTAATTTTTTTTTAGGCTTAATAGGCTGAGTGGGCTACAACAGGTCGTCGGGCTAAATGTACTCGGACCGATACGACATGACAGGCCTTTTGGCCGTGTCTAGGCCGTCTCCCCAGCATATGGGCCAGCACGGCACAGACGCACAACCCATCTGTTTCGTAGGCCAAAATAGACCGTACCGAGATGGGCCTGATCAACCTATACCCATGCCACGCCGCCCATTTAGCCACCACTAATATGTTCCATCTCGGCTAGGTGCGGTTCTGCATAGCATAAACCACTAAAACCACCCTATCATGCATGCTTTGGAAAGTTGCCGTCCCACTCACGTTATCCTGGCGCCGAGTGGAAAAGAAAGGCGATCGATCCGTGTCACCGTCCCGCCGTCCAAGTGGAGACCGGTACGTGGAAAAGCGCGCCTCCAAACAACTGGTCGCTCCTCTCGCTCGCTCACGTACCGTGCGCGTGGTGCCAGACGTGCGCGCCGCACGACGCGCGCGGCGCGGGGGGTCCCCGCCCCGGCGATGGTTGCGCGCGGCGCGGTTGGGCGGTGGTCGTCCTTCCCGTCCGACGCGGACTCCAGTACGCTCGCTCCTGCGTGCGTTACGTAGGAGCTAGCCCCGCGACGCCAGCGGCGCCAACTAGCTACAGCGGAAACGCAACAACGGGCACCATCAGCAGATGGGATCACCAATCATGCATGGGGGAAGTAATGGCGAACGAACAACAGGTGAGTGACACTGACGTCGCTCACTGGGCCGACCGGCCGGCCAGCCACCCAGAAACGAGCGGGCGGCACGAGGGCCCACCAGGTGCTCCTCGTCCCTCTCGCTCCGTTCCCACATGCCGACAGGCGGCCCACGCGCGGAGACCACGACCTCAGGTCGCGCCCACCACGTGCCCCTCCGGTACGCTGGGTACCGGCCTCCATCTGCCCGTGGGCGCTCCACGTATCCCGTCCGGCTGGACGTGGGTTGGTGACAGGCGGCTCCCGGCTGGGGATAGGTGGTCGTTGGGATACATGAATCCATCCTTGAATTGATCATGGATCGGGGGTGCATGGCATGATGTTAACTGATGCTAGTACATGAATCTCTACAATCCTTGAATACCGAAATTTGTGGTTTATTCGGTATACGGTATCCTGTGGTAAGAATTTTTTTGGTATTCAATATTTGGTGTACGGTATGGTTTTCATGCCCCAGAAACCAAATGAGCCGAAATATTAGTAACCATCACTCCCTTAGTCCCTACCGAAGCCCATAGGCTATCCCAAGGCCCATTCGTGCCACCTCATCCCTCCTAAGTCATAACCTAGTAAGCCTAACCCTAGGTCTCCTTACTCCTTACTCCCGTGCACTTGACCCCGCCATCGTTGCCCGTCCTATTCATGCCACCACCGCCCGCTCCCTACTCGACCGACCCCATCTCAATAGTCAACACTCGGCACGGGCGCACAGCCGTTCCCCAATCCCCACAATGTGTGAGCCGGCGACTCGGCGGGTTCTCCTTGTCCTGCTTCTACTAGCCAACAGCCTGCCAGCGCTAGTTGCCCAAGGCGCTAGGCCGCCGCCGCGAGACACCACCAAGAGACGACAGCAAACCGGCGAGGCGGGCGACGCTGCGACGCCGCAACGGGTGGCGATGGCGGACGACTGTAGGTTCAAGCGCCGCCACGCCAAGCCAGGTAAGGATTGCCTCCCGATCTCGGTTCAATCACTTTGATGTGTCACCGAGTGGCAAGGGCTGCCTCTGCGACCTCCCCTTACTCTACCGCGTCCTTCTCCTCCCAGTCCTCTCCACCGCCTCCGCCATCCTCCGCATCTCCCTCCTCCCCCATTCCTCCCCGCTACAATTCGATGATCACTTCTCAAAAACTGAAATATTTTTTACCGAATAAACCGAATCGACTTAGGCGAATAAACCGAATGCCCACCCCTAAGTACAACAACCGAGCTTTTCCATGCAATTTGTCTTGTTGGAAATGGAAGACACTCTTGCCTTCTGCCTGTTAGTGGGCAGTGGTGTCCAAAGTTTCTGCCATCTTCACTTCTATTCCTCCCACCAAGGGCAGAGCTAGGGACGGCCCAAGCCTCAAGCTAGATCAGTTGTTTTTAGATCGGATTTGTATTTTTGGTGATTTACCAAGACAATCTTTATGAGTTTTTGATCATAGGGCTCAGACCATTGCCCAAGCGGTCCAATGCCTAGGCCCACCCTACGTCCCATAGAACAATACAGCCGAGCCCATCCTGGGTTCCCTGCAGTGGTGGAGCCAGAAATTTAGCAATGGTGGTGCACACTTTAAGGATGAAAAAAAATCTTGTATGACACATAAGTAATTTCATAAATCCAACACAATTACACAAAATAGTTCGAAATTAGTTAATAGTGCAATACAAATAGTTCAAATAAAATCTTACATGAATAAAAGAGTCCTAAATAGCTAATGAAAATCACAGTACCACATGACACGATCTCATTCCTTGGAAACACTTGATTATATCATCATCACTAACCTTCGAGAAGATATCTTGCTCTATAAAGATGACTAAACAATCATTCAATTCTTGATCGTCCATACTATTTCTCAACTTGTTTTTCACAAGATTCATCGTCGAAAATACTCTTTCAACGCTCGCCGTTGCCACCGGTAAAAGCAATACCAATTTGAGAAACAAGTACACCAACTTGTAAATGTCATGCTTCTTTGTTTCAACAAGCTTAGTAGAAAGCTCACCAAGATTCTTCAGACCCTTAAATCTATCATCGCTTCGCATATCATCAATGAAGTTATCAAGTTGGAAAGAATGTCTTATTAAATCTATGCTTGAAAAATCTTATACTACCCACATGCTTGTCAACTGAGTCATACCTATTCCAATTTCTAAATCCTCCTTTAGCAAAACTATCGCCTCCCACAAATTTCTCCTTGAACAAATAATAGACAAAGCAAAATGCAGCATCCTTCTCGACACTATATTCAATCCAATTGTACTTATCAAACCAACTAACATTGAAGCGGCACCTTTTACCTGATATTTCCCTTACAGGAAAATCATGTTGGCAAGGGCCTTTAAGAATAAATCATCTTCGAACCGCATCTTGATCATTGATAGCATAGCTCGTGATAGGTATTCTTTTGCTGGGATCATGTGGAAGAAGCTCAACATCATAACCCAATTCATTACTGTCATTGCCGGTTGCTTGTGATTCACTTTGCGGTTGGTGTTCAGATTGAGATGGTGCATTCACAAATGGAATTGAAGAAGCCACAACCAAAGCCAATTCATTTATATTTCTACTTGCTTCAGTTCCTCCTCCTCCTTGAGTTTGAGTAGTTTCTACTTCAATAGATTTTGGCTTGACTGCCTTGCCATTTCGAAAGAAAGAAATAATATCTCTATTCCTTTTCATTTCAAGAATTTAATTTGCCCTAGCCCTATATATACAAATCATAGAAAACATTCAATTTTGCAATCCCTAATTGGCTAAACACCCAATTCAGAGTTGGCCTACATATACAAATGGGGATGTTGATTTATTACCTTCGGCTTCGCAATCCGTGTCCCAGCCCTACGCCTGACGACGCTACTTTGGGATAGCTTGGCATCTGGGCAGGCTCGCCTCTCTTCTGCTGACGACCTTGAGCTGTCTTGAGTCTTCTTCTTGCCGGGCGCCCATTAGTATGATGGATGAATTATTCTTACAACATACACCAACTTGTAAATGTCATGCTTTTGAGAGGTGAGAGCTCAAAGAATAAAGATTTGAAATTTGAGATAGAGAGTTGAGGGCGTAATTGGTGGGCCACTGGGTAGTTTGGGTTGAAAGATCACATGATGACTATTAGGTTTCAGCCTTCAGAACTTAGCCAATTGGCCTGAACGTCTGATTGTTATTTACTAGTTGTGCATTACATAGTAATAATCTATCCGCCGCCCATGGTCCCTGGCTAAGGGGTAGCCTTGGTCTTGGAAGAAAACCTCCCGGTCAACATGCCACGCGGCCTCACGACTCCACATTACAAAAGGCCGCCACGGAGTAGCGAGTGCGAGCACTGATGCATGAGAAGAGCCATCACTCGTCGGGAATCGCGAGTTGGAGCTTCCTGGGTTGTTAATTGTTGAAACCAGCGGCCACCTGCCACAGAAGAGAGAGAATCTAAACAAAAGCTCGATCGTTTTGTGCTGCACTACTGATCGTTTAGTGCGGCCACCTGCCTTATACTAACCTAACCTGCGCCAAGCGGGAGCACGCGCGCGCGAGTCGGCTGTTTTTCGCGTTTCAGACCAGCTCTGCCTGCAGCAAACCAAGGTCCGTTTCTTGCTTCACTCTGTCCTCTTGCCTTTGGCCTGTGCTCCGCCGATCACTGCCTGTAATAACACCATATAGGCTATAAATACCACCAGCTTCTGATTTCATTAGCGCCATCCGCCCGTCCATTGTGGCCGATCTCTCCGAGGACGTTCTCGCCGTGCGTCGGCCATGCTATCCACCAACCGCGCGGTGAAGTCGCCGGTGTGCTCTCAGCGGCAGCACGGCCGGTTCTTGGACGTGCCGAGACACACGGTGACGTTCTTGGCCAAAGACGGGAGGCGAGGCAGCCTGGCGCCGTGCTCCGTGCGCGCCGGTTCCAACCCCATTGACTGCCTCGAAGTCGAGCCGTGGAGCGGCCTCGCGCCCGCGCCAGCGCTGCCGAGCCTGGTCGCGGCCCTGGCGCCAGGGGACGCGCTGGCTGTGCCGTCCGAGCAGAGGGTGCACGAAGTCGTGCTGAAACAGGCGGCGCTCGCGGCGGCGCCTCGGACGCCGAGGGCGGTACAGCTCGCCGAGCGGGAGCGGGTGGCCGGCGGGCTGGAGGCGGCCTTCGATCGTTGCGGCGAGGTTTGCAAGGAGTACGCCAAGACATTCTACTTGGGTAAGCGAGACAAACATTTTCTACGAGTCCTTTTTGTTGATTTGACTACTCCACCGGCTTATGTTTTTGATAATGTTCATGGACAGCCTTAACTTTGTTCGAGGTACATGTGTACTAGCGTGATTTGCGTTTTATTTATCTCACCGGTAGTGCTGTTGTCGCCAACTCGCCACTGCGAGACGAAAGCAAAAGACGATAGTACCAGTAATATTCTTTGCATAAGCGCCAATTATCCAACACCCATTTCCCATTTGTTCCCATGGTATGATAGTAGGTGGTAGTATATAGTGTACTTGCTCTGTGCAAGTATTTGATCATTGTAAAATGATAGCGTGTTCATCACGGTAAAAATGACTTCGCGTGAATATGATATATGATTATAAAGTGATGACGTGTCAGGGGTATAGACTCAGATGCAACAGTAGTAGACCATACTACTTTGTCAGTAGTTTTGATCACCACATCACATGCTTACCGAGCAGTCAGGTTCCTTATTCATTCAAGTTCAACGACGCATGCATGTGTAAGTTGTGACCGTTGTTTTCTTGCAGCGACGCAGCTGATGACCCCGGAGAGGAGAAAGGCAATCTGGGCAATATACGGTAAGCCCCGCAGCCTCTGTACATCGATGTATGCGAGCTGTGCCTGTAATTCGTAGCCTTCTGTTTGTGTCCTTCGAACCTCGCAGTCGTCGCAGCGCAGGTTCCTTTCATTTTCCACACCGGCAAACGACAGGGCACAAGACATGTAGCAGCAATGCATGGTACATGCTGATGTTATCCAAATCCAATGCCTACCATGACATGCAACATGTTCATTTTACCATCACCCGGTTGCGTATTGTGGCTAATTAACACTGTAAATTTTAGCTTGTGTTCATTATAATCAACAGGAGATGGCACCAGGGGCCAACCCTCCGGGAAGGGTGGGCACTTGGCCATGCTTCGACCTAGCTAACCCCTAGACCCCATGGAGTCACCTGTCCCATGGATTGATGATCCATGGTTGTTTCGCCTATAAGCGGTAGCAGTTCTGGAGGTTGAAGATGACTGCAGCGACGATTTGGCCGCACTCATGGGCCTGTGCAGCACGCGAAGAGTTGTGATTTCATTTTGGCCGCCTACTAAGCACATATGGGCAGTGTGATGTGGGATGTGGCATGTGCAAGTCGAGTTATTCTTTGCATATGGGCCGAATTATTTGCGTAAGTTGATAAGTGTGTTGTGCGCTTCAACTCCTCCCATTCCCATCGCTCCTAATCTCGTGCGACGTCGTGAGTGGACTCTAGGCGTCAACAGCCAGGAGCAGTTTGACGAGCAACGGCAAGGCAGCAGCGACTGACGGTGCAAGGCATATGTAGTCGCACGCCGGAGTTGGGCTTGGGAGGAGCGGAGGAGGCGGCGGCGTGCAAGCCCTATGTTGTTGCGCATGCGCCTCTGGGAGCGGCGCCGCCGTGGCCAAGCGTCTAAGGCTAAATCCCCGGTCCACACACATTGAAACTTGTCCGCCCTAGATTTCTTTTTTTCTGGCTCCGTCACTGGATGGCACTGATCATTAGTGTGATCCCACGCATGTTCAGTGTGGTGCAGGAGAACGGACGAGCTCGTGGATGGCCCGAACGCCTCCCACATCTCGGCCTTGGCGTTGGACCGATGGGAATCGAGGCTTGAGGACATCTTCGCCAGGCGCCCGTACGACATGCTCGACGCCGCCCTGTCCGACACCGTCAGCAGGTTCCCCGTCGACATCCAGGCATGTCCATGCATGGACTTGTCAAAATCACATCTCTAATTATTATGCGCTTTTTGTATGAACAATATTTTTTGTCCTGCTGCGTGCAGCCGTTCAGGGACATGATTGAGGGGATGCGCATGGACCTGAAGAAGTCCCGGTACAGGAGCTTCGACGAGCTCTACCTATACTGCTACTACGTCGCCGGAACCGTCGGGCTGATGACGGTGCCAGTGATGGGCATCTCGCCGGACTCCAAGGCGAAGACCGAGATAGTCTACAAGGGGGCGCTGGCTCTGGGCCTTGCAAACCAGCTCACCAACATACTCAGGGACGTCGGGGAGGAGTAAGTATTGATAAATCCTATCGTTCGTGTTGTTTCAGATGTCACTGTAATTTCTGATGTCAGTATCATTATGTGTTGTGTTGCTTGTTAACAGTGTAAGAAGGGGCAGGATCTATCTCCCGCAGGACGAGCTCGAGATGGCCGGCCTCTCTGAAGATGACATCTTCAACGGCCGTGTCACCGACAAATGGAGAAGCTTCATGAAAGGTCAGATCACCAGAGCAAGAGCGTTCTTCCGACAGGCTGAAGAAGGCGCGACCGAGCTCAATCAAGAGAGCCGATGGCCAGTGAGACATGACTATCTTTGTTTGATCATTTTTCAGTGTCACGCAACATCGTTTCAGATTAACAACATGTAAAATTAAGTCGATGACTGAATTGCTGTTGCAGGTTTGGGCTTCTCTACTTCTGTACCGGCAAATTCTTGACGAAATCGAGGCGAACGATTACAACAACTTCACCAAGAGGGCCTATGTTCCTAAGGCAAAGAAGCTGTTGGCATTGCCCAAGGCTTACTGCAGATCACTGATGCTTCCCTCTTCTCAGAAGTACTACTCCAGCCTAACAGAGTGTGGTGGACACTAGGTCAGCCTGACTTAGTCGCAGGGTTACGTACTCCTAACACAGAGTGGTGGACACTAGGTCAGCCTGACTTAGTCGCAGGGTTACGTACACAGCACTATAGCAGTGATGTACAGTACAAATTTCTGATCAGGCCATATGATCTGCGTGTGGTATTGTTGTTAGAACCTAGTACTAGTCAAGTTTTGCCATATACAAAGTACTTCAAATATGTATACTAAAAGGTGTAGCGTAAAAGTGAAATAAAACAGAGAAGTACTGCAAATGCATCATGCTTTCTTGTTTAGGTAGGTAGGTGTCTTGCATCATGCTTTCACTCATTGCTTCAACTAGTAAGCTAGCTAGCTACTGAAAGTAGCAACTGATCTATAATTCTATATGAAATACTATCCTTAGCAGCATAAGAGTTAAAATAAGAGTTTTGAATAGAAGTACAGAGAGCATCCTCTGCTATTGCAATGATCATAACATGAGCTCACCAAAATATTGAACTGTATTACCTAATTAGCTAGAGTGACTAGCTGGATGATGCAGGTGCTCTCACCCTAAAATATCGGAACAGAAAGCCATGTTAATTAGGGTGTTGGAAATTGATGGTGGTGTTCTATTCATCTGTTATACACTTACTGTAATCTGAGCATATGGAAACGAAACACCCCTTATACATAGTAGTAGTAGTGTAGAGCTAGTCATTAACCCGTAGTACATGAGCGGTGGCTATATCATAGTCCATATATCTGTAAGATTAACAAGGGGGAGATGAATAACCATAATTTAGAAGTCAGAATAAATTGACAATTGAGCTTGTTAGAACTTGCCTGAGTAGTCACTAGTATTGCTTCCTGTTTGTAACTTTAGGTGCTTACTCTTTCGTTTCTGTTGGTAGCCTAAGCTTCCCGTGCTCTGACTTGTTTTAAGAGCTTGTGCTGGGAGTAGTGTATTCTAATGTGTCGCTCTTGTTACTCTCTTCCTTTTTCCTTCTTAATACAAAGACGTGCAAATCTTTTGCGTGTTCTTGAAAAAAAAAGCTTGTTATAATTGTCTTTTGTCATCAAAACGCCAGCTTACAAGTTGCATGAGCTCAGATGAACCTTCCAAAGCTCGCGTGCTTCTTTCTCTCAAGTTTTTATTAGTTTATTCAATGGAGAGTGAGAGAAAGTAGCCGGAGGAAGCGGATGGGCTAATGCAGATAAGCACGTACATTAGCTTCTTCTCTCTACCATCCAATCCAAAACGAAACCAGGTGCGCTACAGGGAATCTCACTGCGCGCTGTTCACTCAGACTGAAATCGCGCCGTGCTTATCTGCAGATGATGCAATTGTACTTCTCCGAAAAGGAACTGGAAATTATATATTTTTTTGTGTGGTTGATAGCAACCGAGTCTTTTGCCCGTCCTTTTTTTTCTTCTGAAATTGTGCTAGGAGCTCTAGCTTTCAGTTAAGAGAGTAGCATGCTCTGCTAACCGAGCAAGCGCACGGTCCCTTTGCCCGTCCTCTTCAAACAATATAATATACATTATCTGAGATACGAAGGGCACTGGCTGTACGTGATTAGAATGTACACCGTGCACCACCACTATGTCGTCGGCCCGACATAGTTCAAGGACCGAAGAATATGGGACAGGAAGGAAGCTTATATGTGTGCAGCACTGGTAATACGTAGTTAGGAAGGAAGCAGCAGACAACAGAGATGATTTTTAGTCCTTGTTGACGAAATATTTTACAGAAGAGAACCTTTGGAAGGGGCGGCTCACACTTGATATGCTTCCGCAGCTCCGATTGCATGTTAAAGACAGCCGCAAAACGTTCGTGTCCGCACATCGCAAGATGTTGGTGGGAATTGGGATTTGGGAGAGGAACATGTGCTGGTATGAGAATGTCTAGTGGTGCGACTGTTTATTAAAAAAAACAAGCATAGGAATCACCCTCATTCACTTGGTAACCATTTCTGGGATTTCATGGTCTCACCACAAATTTTGTGAGATGTTTGCGGGACAAATCGATACCACGCGTATATGCACCTGTATGCGCTATTGTGGCCGTTTATTGTGCTTCGAGATTCGTGTGCTTCTCTCTCACCGCGATTTTTGCAAAACAACCGTCCTGCAGTTTCGTATAATCGTATTCAAGAAACCCCTCTCCCTCGTCCTCTCTCCTGATCTCCTCTCCTCCCCTCGCCGCCCGCCCACACCGTTCCCCAGCCCGTCCCGTCTCTCACTCGCCCCTCGCTCCACGGCGGATGGTTCCTCGCAGTTTCGCCGCTTTGGCGCGCGGTTTGGCACCGCGCTGGGCTGCACGCTGCCGCGCCTCCAGCCTTAGTTACACACCGCAAGCCCAAGTCCCACCCGCACAGAACCAGGCGCGCTTCGATGTTCCGCGCGAAGCCGTCATTAATGTTAACCAACGCATACAATCATACATTGCACGGGGCGAGCGTGTGAATTCTCGTTAATCCAATCACGATGTCATCCGTGAACCGTGGGTAGAAAAAGGAAACAGTTTATGTGCTTATTGTCGAGCCTAAGTTGAACAGCGTTGAGTATTCGAACAGTAATCGAAACCCCCAGCGGAATAAGGCCAGAATTTTGGCCGTTCTCCGCCATGGGCATCATCAAGCTTACATGGGAGAAAGGAAAGACCTTGGATCCTCATAACTGGACTCTTTATAGACCCAACAAAAGCTTTACATAAACATTTACAAACACTCGAATCCTCCGGGAAATAACGTCGAACACATGGTGCGCACCCACTTGGTCTCCACCCCAGCACAAAAGGGGGCAACTTAATTCCCTTTTCGCTAATCTTATCGCAGACGAATACACACTTAAAACAGCACATCGGGGGATAAATCAAGCATATCAGCGCTGATTTTTTTTGTTCTAATGCTTCTTGGAGTTGATATAGTCCTCGAGGGCTTCCATTTGCTCCTTCGTCGGCGGCTGCTCGTTGTTCTTGATGGACCGGTGCACGTCGTACGTCGTCGCCCCGAAGAACACAAGCCTACCAAACATACACACATACAGAACACCGCATCATGTTATTGCCGAGGAAAATTGACACGAGAAACACGGCAACGTCTGACGGTGTGTACCCTGCGGCGAACAGAGCGACCTGCCTCGGGAAGACGTGCTTGCCGAACAGCTTCATTCTACCTTCTGCCTGTGTTGCTAGCTACAGCCTGTGCGGGCTTCTCGATGAACATGGCAACGATTATTTGAAGCCCATGGGCAGAGCTGAACCTGAGATGGTGGGCTCAATTCAAATTATGGGCCTACTCTAAGTTAGCCCGTTTCTATTCCAGGTAATTTACCTTTTAATCATACGCAGCTGCTGCCTCAAAAAAAAAAAATCATATGCTGCTGCTGTGTCTTAACCGGATGCAGCTTCCCTTGTTGCTGTAGTTGTGTTCCCATGATCCCATCTGTTCCTTCTACGTGGCACACATCCATTTCTTTTCCTTTTACTGGCTGCCCCCACCTTTCTTCAACGAGTAGCACGTCTTAATTTCTCGCAGTGTCTTCCTCGCGGTGTCTCTAGTCTTCATCGCAGTGGTCACCACCAGACTATGTTCGGCTTGCTCATCGCATTCTGGTCGCGTGGCACCGTCGACGACCTTCTGTTGTGCGATTGAACGCCAATAGACACAACCTCGCCGAGCAGGGACGGAGCTGGGCCTCGGGCCTCTCGGGTCATGGCCCGAGGCCCAGCAGCAAAATCTCATGTGAGGTGACTGAAAATTGCCATGTAAATTCCGATTTAGACTAGACTTGGCTGGGCCGGCTCGAGGCCAGGCCCAGTGCTGGCTACGCCCCTGTCGCCGAGTGCAACTCTGAGACGAAATCGAAACTCGAAGTATTGCTCATGGTAACAAACAGAAAATGTCGAGCTTCGTGCTAGTAAGAAGTCGGCAATGACAGAGCTAGCTTGTGGCAGTACTACAAAAAGGCCTCTTTACGGCCTCAAGCAAGTTTCTCGTTTTTGTTTTGATCGTTTCTCTTCTGTTGTCACTGTGGCTGGTTTCTCTGCTAGTACTTATGATTCCCCTCTCTTTATTCACACTTCACCTTGTGGTCGGACGATTCTCCTTTTATATGTTGATGATATGATCATTACTGAAGATGATTCTCAGTACATCACCTTTGTAAAGGAGCGTCTTAATGAGCAGTTTCTCATGTCTGATCTCGGTCCTCTTCGCTACTTTCTTTGGATTGAGATTATTTCTACACCTAAGGGCTTCTATCTGTCCTAAGAAAGGTATATTCAGGATCTTCTTGATCGTGCTTCTCTTACTGATCAGCACATCTCTGAGACTCCTATGGAGCTTAATATTCATCTTCGGCCCACTGATAGTGAGCCTCTTGCTGATTCTACGTGCTATCGTCACCTTGTTGGGAGTCTTGGTTATCTGGGTGTCACTCGTCCTGATATTTCGTACCTTGTGCATATCTTGAGTCAATTTGTTTCTGCTCCCACTCGGCTTCACTATAGTCATATTCTTTGTGTTCTACGATTTTTTCGTGGAATCATCACTCGACGTCTGTTTTTCCCTCGCTCCAGCTCTTTACAGCTCCAAACATATTCTGATGCCACCTGAGCTAGTGATCACTCTTATCGTCGGTCTCTCTCTGCTTATTGTGTTTTTTTGTGGTTCTCTCATTGCTTGGAAGACTAAGAAGCAGACAACAGTTTTTCGTTCGAGTGCTGAGACTGAGTTGCGAGTTATAGCTGTGTTGACTGCGGAGGTTACTTGGCTATAGTGATTACTTGAGGATTTTGATGTTTCTGTTTCAGCACCCACTCCTCTTTCGTCTGACAGTATAGGGCTATTAGCATTGTTATAAATCTGGTGAAACATGAGCTTACAAAGCATATTGATATTGATGCTTCCTACATGCGGATACAGGTACAGGACTAGATTGTTGCTCTTCAGTATGTACCTTCAGAACTCCAGATGACAGACTTCTTCACAAAGGCGTAAACTAGAGCTCGGCACAACTTCTATCTCTCCAAACTTAATGTTGTTGATCCACCATAAGTTTGAAAGAGGTGTTAGATGTATATGTATTTTCCCCGTTGTATAAGGGGTTACTTATATATATGCTATATCTGCATTTATATATATATTGACCAATTGGCCTCATAATGAATACAAGCGCTATTCATAACAGAGATTACCTTTGTTGGTCTACTTTCTGCATATAGTCATGGGGGTTTATTAGAAGCTGGACGGTGTTACTTTCAAGCCATGGGATGTGTTTACAATGCCAAGTGTGAAGTTGAGCATTATGCTTGCATGGTTGATCTGCTAGGTCGCCGTGGTCATCTCGCAAAAGCTGTTGATCTAATAAAATATATGCCAATGAAGCCTGACGTTGTGGTTTGGGGCGCATTACTGGGAGCCTGCAGGATCCATGGGAATGTGGAGATCGGCAAACAAGTGATCAAACAACTGCTCGAGCTGGAGGGAATCAGTGGAGCTTGTTTGTCCTAATTTCGAACTTGTTATATGAAACTCACCAGTTGGAAGACATGAAAAAGCTCAGGAAGCTAATGAGAGGGTGTGGAATGCAAAAGGATATGGGCGTTAGTTCAATTGAAGTAAACAACAACATCCATGAATTTGGAGTAGAAGACACTAGACATGAAAGCTCAAACGAGATATATGCAGCAGTTGATCAGTTGTCATATCATTTGGTCTCTCTGCATGTCTTGGCTGTGCAACCAGAAGAACTAATTGCAGAAGAGTGAAACAATCTATTTAGGACTCCTCCCATAGTCAATCAGAAGCTGATGTTATAGAGGCTGGCATATACAAAATGAAGATAGATGCCGCGCATTAGCTGCACAGGCTAATGTTCATCGTCAAGCAGCTTGTCTGTTGAAGCCTGAAGGTAGGTCATGGTGAAGAACCACATCCCTGAAAAGTGCATTCAGGTTCATTTGAATTTTGAACCGTGGATTAAATAATTGTAGGCATTTAATTTAAGATGCACCTTTCATTTGCATGGAAAATACTGCAGAGGACTACATATTCTTTGTCCTTTGACATAAATCTTCACATAGCCTGCTAAGTGGTTCAGTTTCAGGCTTTCTGCAGATATCATCGTTCACTCGGCAATCCACTCAACCAACTGTACAGATAGTTTGGTGAGCGGCATTACATCTACATCACTCAGTAGTCGGCTAGTCGCTGCCTTTGCTGTGAAGTTTCAACAATATCTCGAGAAACTAAAGCTCTGAAATAGTCTATTCATCAGATTGGCAGGACCGCAGAGGAGCATTTGGATTGTCAGCCGGTATGGAGCCAAACTATTAACTTCTCTGGAGATTGAATTGTCTACTTACTGTTAGAGATATATGTATAGTGTGTTATTCCCCATTATTATGAAGGGTTATTTACATATTCATCATCTGTATTTTGTATATATATATTGACCCATTGGTCTCATATTGAATATAAGCGCTATTCATAACATGGTATCAGAGCAAACCTAGGGTTTGTTTCGCTTCGCTTGTCACCCCGCCGCCACCGCCGCTCGGATCTGACGGCGTCGCCTCTTGTTGTCATCTTCGACGACTCCCGATCGGATCCTCAGCTGCTGCGCTGCCTCCGGTCTCCAGACGCTCCACCTCGGCTGCGTCATCTGGTCTCCAGACGTTCCACCTCTCCTGATCGTCGCCGCAGCCGAGCGCTGCACATCGCCGATCGCCCGAGCCCGACGCTTCCCGTCTCGCCGACCGTCGGCGTTGCTCAGGATTCTTCGCTCGGGGCCGCCCGAGACCTTCTTCGTCCAGGAGCCGCTCGGTCGTTGTTGCCGCGACCACCGGCACTTTTTGGCTCCGAGGACTCTCTCGCCGTCGACGCCTTACTCATCCGCTGGCTTGCTGCCGCGGGTTATCGCGCTATCGCCGCGCTTATCGCCGCCGCCTCCGTCGGGAGTACCACCGGCATCCTCCGCAGAAACGAGGCGCCTCATAAAGCTCTTCGCCGCCGCCGCTGGCGTCCTCCTGCGCCGTCGCGGCTACCGCCGCCACCATCTCTCTCATGTTGACCGAGCCGCCCGGACGTCGCCGTGCCGCCGCCACGGGTCGTCGTCGCATGCATCAGCCGCTAGGGAACCCTAGTTCCCCGTCTTGCTGATTTCATTGGGCCGAGCGACGCCGTAAGTAAGTAAGGAAAGAAAGAAAAAAAAGTCGATCTAACCGCCAGTCGGTAGCCGCCTCTCGATGGCTTCGATTACGAGTGGTGTCTTTGGTGCGATGCCACTCCTCCGTGCTCACCGCTCGTCCACCTAATACACCGATTGCTCCACGCTTGAAAGACATCGCCTCCTCCGTGGCCGCCACGGTGGTGGTGGCCGCCCTCCATCTGGCGGTGGCCGTCCTCATCGCTTCCTATGCGACAAGGTCGGCCACATTGAGTCGATGCTATAAGAAGCGGCGGCATCGTTCACGCCGTTCTTCTACTAGCATCGCACTAGTGCTTCTACATCGACGTCTGCAGATCGACTCCTTGAAGAGTTTCTCTCATCGAGCGAGAGATAGCGGACTTCGACGCCGCTTGCCGCTTCGAGTTCTCCTCGGCAGTTCTGCGGTTTCTACATCGACATCGCGATCGACTCCTTCAGCAGATTTCTCTCCTTTGGCGAGATAGCCAGACTTCGACGCCGCTTGCCGCTTGAGTTCTCTCTCAGTTCTCGGTTACGCTCACATCGACTCTTGGGCACTACTGAAACCACCACCTCTGATCGAGCACCTCCCGTGGATTCTTGATTCGGAGCATCTTTTCACATGACTTCGATTCTTCCACTCTGTCCTTCATTACACCTCTTGATTCTCATGTCGGTGTTCTTCTGCGATGGTACCTCTCTTCGTCTCGGTCGAGGACCTCTTCGCAACTCATCTTTTCATGTTCCTTACATTGCTCATGTTCCTCGTCTTACCATCTGACTTCTTTCTGCTGGGCAGATTATTGATCTTGGTTGTCGGGTCATTCTCGACTCGACTCTTGTTGTGTTGGGACCGTCACACGGAGCTCTGGTTGGTTTTAGCCCTCGGCGCCTTGACTCACTGGCGTCTCTGGGAGCTTGGTAGCTTCACCTTCCTTCCACGCCACCGTCATTGCCGGTCTCTCGCTTACGCTACTCGCGTCACCGGCTCTTTCCAAAGAATGGCATCACCGTCTTGGCCATCTGTGTGGATCTCGTTTGTCGTCTTTAGTTCGTCGTGGCCTTCTGGGGTCTGTCTCAGGAGACGTGTCTTTAGATTGTCGGTGTAAGTTAGGCAAGCAGATTGACTTCCTTATCCTTATAGTGAGTCGGTGTCTCGGCGTTTTTTGATCTTGTTCATTCAGATGTTTGGGGTCGGCTCCTTCGTTTCGAAAGGAGGTCATCGATATTATATCATATTTATAGATGATTTCTCTCGCCACACTTGGATATATTTCATGTCTTCTCGTAGTGAGGCCTTGTCTATCTATAAACAATTTGCCACTATGGTTCGCACACAGTTCTCCACTCCTATTCGTGTCTTTCGTGCTGACTCTGCTGGCGAGTACCTCTCTCGTTACCTGCGCAGCTTCCTTGCTAAGCAGGGCACTTTCGCTCAGTTCTCTTGTCCTGGTGCTCATGCTCAGAATGGTGTCGCTGAGCGCAAGCATCGTCACCTCCTTGAGTCGGCTCGTGCACTAATGATTGCCGCCTCTACTCCACCTTACTTTTGGGCTGAGGTTATTTCCACTGCCACCTATCTCGTCAACATCCAAACCTCTTACGCTCTTGAGTGCGATCCTGTTGAGCATCTCTCGTGGTCTTCTTCGACTACTCGTCTTCGTCTGTTTTGATGCGTTTGCTATGTTCTCCTCGCCCTCGAGAACGCACCAAATTGACCGCTTCGATTGTTGAGTGTGCCTTTACGGGATCTGATCACGAGCACAAGGGCTACCGGTGCTAGGATCCTGTTGGTCGACGGATGCGGATTTCTCGGGATGTGACTTTGTTTTTCTTGTTCTTTTAGCTGACCATCAGTTCGATTGTGCCGTGATGATGGAGAGTCAAACGTATTTGCACTTTTGTTTAAAGGAAAAACCAACTTTTATAGAAAGCTAATAAAGAGTTCTTACATCCAAACCACAGCCACAATTCACTGGGGTTACCAGTTTGCAAATGGCGACTAAGCAAAAATTACAGACCCAAACCACATCCCAGAGCACTAGATCAAAGATCACATCTAATACAGTCCAGAAGACCCCTAGGACAAAAAGCTAACTTGCATGCAACCCACAGAAACACTTCAACCAGTCCTCAGCCAGTCTAATCACCCGATCCAGATCTTCCCTATCATCTTCTTTCATCACGATGCGCCACTTCTGCAAATAAGATACATATTTGAAAATAGCTTCAATTGGATGCTTAGGGAAATCCTTTGCAATCGCCATTCTATTTCTGGTTTTCCAAGGCGTCCAAGCTACAGTTGCAAAACTAAATAAGCAAACGTGAATATTGTTAGCACCCCTACCACCTAGCCAATTTTGATGAAAATCATAAGAGATTCTGGGACCTTATCCCACATCAGGATCTCTTTCATATAAACCCAAACAAATCTGGCTAAGACACAATTAAAAAGGATATGGTCAGTGTTCTCCAGAACTCCACAAAAATACAATTTTCACCCTCTTTCCACTTCATGATACTCAACTGAGCTGCAGTTTGAAGCCTGTCCTAGAAAGCAAGCCAGAGAAAAACTTTCACTTCTAAAGGAATTATACTCTTCCACAGATTTAGATTTCTCTGAGGAATGATCCCCCGAAGGACCAATGATGGTACAAAGATTTGTATTTGCACTTTTACACTCTACAAGCCCTAATATTTTTTAGTACAAAGAAATGTTTGATCGAACAATTGCAAGATGGGATCCATGATCACATTTATCAGCTCGTGACGCTTGTCACATGTTTTCTTATTGGTGCAGAGTGTTACATGGTACAGCAGTTAAACGGGGGCCTGCACTTCGCCGCTTGCCGGTTGAACGTAATAAAGGAGTGCCCATGTGTTGTGCTTTGGCAGTAAAGCGCCGAATCGTTATGAGTTGCCATCGGCGCCACGCGCACATTATTGGCCATGGACTCGAGGGTGCCCACATCTCCCCAACAGATCTTGGTTAACAGCTTACAACTGTCCATTAGTTCACAAGCATGTTGCTATCTTTTTCTTGTCATGCTGTTGCAAGGTGTAAGATGATGCTTTAGTTCTGGATAAAGGGGATAGATGCTTTTGGAACCTGCTCTGTTTTTCTGAGTTCTAATGTTGAATACCATCTTCTTTTGAATGCATTCTACTAGTAACTGTCGGTTCTCGCTTAATTGTGAGCAGCATAATGGCACTTGGTCTTAATTCACAACTGGTATTACCTTCCCTGCGAGACCTAAAAAAAAGATAAGACCGGGTACCAACCGGAATGATCAAGATTCCTGCTTACTCCTTTTCAAGGATAAACTACTACGGTGGTTCAGAAAAGAGAGAGAGAGACTCTGGAGTAAACTATTAGACAGATCTGCACTGAAACGTATCCTGTATTATTGCATTGTAATGTCACGGGGATCAGTACCATGACATTGCGTATGAGCCGTCAGATTGAAAACGAAAGGCTTAGATTGAGACACGTACTGTTCGAAAACACGGAAACAAAATCTTGAAGAAAACATTGACATCACGCATCTGTTTATGAAATCTTGTAAGAAGATCGCTGTAGTTTATCGATCTGAGCCGTTCTTTTCGGATCCAACGGCTCAAATCTACTTAATGTCATGGTGAGACATTCCAATTGGAACGTCAGATGATGCCAATCCGATCTGCACTAGCGTACAATTTGCACGAGTGGCTGATCTGTCCTTCAGACTCCTCTCCTCTCTTTCACCCCTAAATTCGGGTATCCTAACATCTTTTCCGATCATGGCACTTGCAGTATGAGGCTATGAGCACAATTGCTCACTGAACAAAAGGGAACAAAAGAAGCCTACAAGTAAACCCTCACCTGCAGATAGCAACTGTTTTGTGACATGGTAAATTTCTTAGACATGTCAGAATGCCTCCCCAAGGACACAAGCCGAGCATGAAACAATTTGACACCCGTACGGTACCCACAACATCCGAAAGCCAACAGCTGAATCTATACAGCCTGCAAGTGCAAGATTGCGATAATTTAGTCACAATGTTCATGCTCGACGCCTTAAAAGAAACCCAAGGCCTCGCTGGAGCTGTACCAACCAAATGGAGTGATGATACTACTACAATCACCGAGACAAGATTGTAATAGTTGTACCATCGAAAGGGATTTGACAACCAGCCCACATTAAAAAGGTGTACAAGTCCAGCAAAGCTGGTTAGTTTAGCTCTGGTCCTCTGGACAAGAGCAATCGACAAGAACAATGGGTCATTAGCTAAAAGCATATAGGGTGGTGGTCACATATTCTTGGCATTTTGAAAATAGTTGTAACTTGACAAGTCGGCACTAAAATACAGATGCACGGAATAGGAGTCTGATCAGTATCACAAAATGATCACATCTTCTATCAACCAAGCAGAAAAAACACGAGTATGAATAGTCACAGCAATCACTACAAGCAATGGAATGGCTGTACTAAGCTGCGTGGCTGCTCAGAGAAACAACAAATCACAATCAGTGCAGAGAGACGATGCCAATTACAAGTAATAGAGAGGGAGGGTACGCGGTAATTAGAGGCGCAGCACGGCCATGGATTTCAGCCTGCAAGACATGGCGTCGACCTCCGCGGCTACGTTTTTTCGGGCAACCCGGCTCCACTTCTGCTCGGTGTCAGAAACCCGGCACGCCGTCACGAAGTCAAGGACCTTGCCGAAAATCTTGAACATCTCCACGGCGTAGATCCTGTCCTGGCCGACGGCGAACGCCGCGTTGGGATCCATCGGCGCGTCCGGGTGCCCGGACGCCTCGTTCCACTGGAGCGAGCCGAAGTCAAGCTCGAACAGCTTCCGCACCACCTTCTCCCTCCGGTTCACCGGCCCGTCGCGGTCGCACCACGAGACGCAGAGCATGAACAGCCGAGACGTGCAGCACACCAGCGTCGGCGCATAGTCGCGGAGCCGCGGGGGCGGGCGGGACGTCTGGATGACCACCCAGAAGCCCTTGTCGAGATGGTACGCGACAAGCGTGTCGGACTCGCAGTAGACGTAGAACATCTGGCCGCAGACGGCGCCGGAGCACGCCAGCCCGACGTCGGTGGGGAACCCGGCAATTTCAACCCACTTGTCTGTCACCGGATCGTAGATCTCCCCGGACACCAGTGGCTCGTCCCACAACCCACGGCCACCGACGGCGATAAGGGCGAGCCTTGGCTGTGCTCGCTTCTCCTCTTGTTTGGCAACCTTGTCGTGAGACGGAGCGAGGCCAATGGAATCAGTGTCCTCATTCAGCGCGTCCCGAAGCCGGAGGCGGCGGAGCGAAAGCCGGTGCGGGTCCTCGTACACCGCGGAGGTGCCTCCCAGCCGAAACTTGCCGCCGGCATTGGCGTGCCGGACATGCTTCTCGGCACGGGCGTGGAGAATGCTGCGGCTGACGGACATCTCAAACACCCCCAGCACCGGCCGAGACCGCGCGTTCCGCATCGGGGCCGCCTTCCGCCACGCGCCCGTGAGAGGGCTGTACACCAAGACTCCCTTGTGCGTCTTGGTCTTCACGGAGCCGGCATCCAAGCCTCCGGACCGGCCACCAACGACGTAGAGCTCGTCCTCAACGCCGGCGATGGAGAACAAGAACCTGCCTTTCAGCCCGCCCGTCCCAATCCGGCGCCACCGGTGCGCGGCTACGTCGAGCGCGTGCACGGCCGTGGCGGCAGCGGCGCCCCAGCCGTCTCCCTCGACCCCGAAGAGGAACAGCCACGTCGTCCGGTGCGGCCCCTCGCGGCGCATCCGCAGGAACTGCGGCGCGACGGTGATGTCCCTCCACCGCTTGCACACGCACCGCGCGGCCATGAGCGAGGCCAGCGGGAGCCGGCACAGCACCATCTCCATCACGTCGTCCGGGAGCACCGACAGGGACGCCGCCTCCTCCGCTACCACCACATCATCGCCAGCTCCCGACGGCCGGTGGTGCGCGGTGGCGGCCCCCTTCTTCCACGAGAAGCACTGGAGCGCGGACGGGACGGACTGCTCCTCCTGCTCCTCGTCGTCGTCGTCCACCGGCGAGCGTCGACCCGGGGCGGCGGCGGGGTCCATCTCGTCGCAGGCGCAGACGCGGCATCCACCGGCGCCGAGAGGCAGCCTGAGGCAGCTCCTCCTCCGGCGGCGGCCGCGCCGCTTGGTAATGTCGGGGGCATTGGGCGGCTCGGCGCGCAGCAAGGAGGAGAGGCTGTTGCTGCCAGATCTCTGGAGAGCTCTCGGCATGACAGAGCAAAAGGGGCAAGGCAAACGCCGCTGTTAGGTGGAGATGAAGTGGTGCGTCCAGGCGAGGGTCGGGGTGTGGAGGTGTAGGAGGATGCCGCGGAGGAGGGTGAGGATTAGCTTGGCGAGGGAGTAGATAGAGAGCATCGCGCCGGGGAGGGGAGGCGATGTGGGATTATGTGGGGGAGAGGAGGAGCCCGGAGGTGGTTGGACTCGGTGTAGGAGTTGGGGAAAGGGACGGGGGGATTGATGGATAGGAGGACTGGAAGAGTCGAGTCGAGTCGTTGGAGAAACGGCCCCGGCGAACTGATGGGGTGCGTCCGAGTAAAATGGACGCGGTGGTCGGCGCGATTCACGGGGTTTTGGGATGGCAACGGGCGCAGCTCGGCTGGGCAGGCCGGCGTGTGCGTGACAGTGACGGTGCGGGCGCTTGATCTAGCGCGGCGCGTGTGCAGTTACTACGCATGGGCATGGGAGCAGGGTGTCCATCGGATGTGAATTATCCTTCGGTTACATATTCGATAAGGTACGAATATAGTTTAGATATTTTTATTCTTTAAATAACTTCTTCTCTATTCGTATTTATATAAAAAATATGAATATGAATATGATATAAACTTTGGTGATCCGAATGTTATTTTATCTCGCACTATTTATATTTGTATTTGGTAAAACAACATACATATTTTATTACAGTATGACTAATTAGTTGGATGAATATTTTAGTTTAATATGAATTCATATTTTTAGATGAAATAGATAAACTAGAATGATTAAGTGTGCTATGTACGAGGATAAAGTATCATAAATATCTTGTCATTACGTAAGTTAAGAGGATATTCGAATTTGATCAAATTGAGTAGGTATTCAATTCGTAATCATATTCCTTACAATATTCGATTCGTGTTCGATCCGTTGACACTGCCGAAAGTTGTAACAAGTTCGATGTCAAGTGACATGTTTGACTATTCAGGTGATTGATTTAGAGTAACAGGCTCAGAACCATTATGAACATTCCAAGAGAACCTTCGAAAATGATCCCAATAGACTTATGGATAGTATGATTAGTAGAGTTCGTGTTTTCTCTTCTTATATCTGCTTAGCGAGTCCTTGTTCTCTTTAGGACCTGTGATAGTTCACACACACAAAACAAACAAACAAACAAACAAACAAAACGGGATGTGCTTTCACTCTATTTTCTCAGTAGCCATCACTGAAAGGAAAATAGTGCTTTGAATTTTTTAAGTTTACAATTTTAGCAGCATTCTGTACTACATGTATCTCGATAACAGTTGAGACTTATAAGGGCATATACAATGGTATAGACAGCTGCTGTCTATAATAACTCTCCATGTCACTTGTAGACAGCACTAAAGACAGTTCATACAATGGTACAGACGGCTGCTGTCTTTTTAGTTGTCTTTATAGAACACACAATCTTTAATGCTTTTCTTGTTCTTGTGCTATAGTCGACTACAGGATTGTAGACAGCTTCTTTCTCTCTCTTTATTCTCTTTCATCCACGTCAGCAAAAATCCTATATGGCAATGGCTATAAACGGCTGACATAAGCCCATTATACATGCTCTAATGGGCATGCTTCAACGCTGACATGATCTTGAATTAAGAGTTAGTTTGGAAAATTCTTTATTGTGATAGTCTGGTTTTTTTTTCTCATAGAAAACTACTCCTTTCTAAGGTACGGAGTAAACATTTTGCTTAACTAATCCATTAACATTGATCATGAAACAAGCTTGTAAAGTATTATAGTTGTTCTTCACTATATAACACTGAATAACTTCGGATCTTCACAATATACTACTGGTGTCTCACTGATATATGGGCCCTGAACCCACATGTAAGCCTCACAATGAGTGACATACTGTGAATCATGTAATTATTTAGTGGTATATTGTGAAATTTCTCTTGTTCCAACTGTTGGAAATACGAACAATATTTTAATCCCATATTTTATTATGAGGCAAAGATCACATAAAATCAGATATGTATAAAGCAAAACTAACAACAGACAACTCATTATACTTCTAGATATACACAATAATAGGATTAAAATAGAATAGTTTGGTCGCACAACCAACTTATAGTCGGACTTGATGAAGAACAGGAAATAACGCAGACTCGAAGATGAAATAGTGAAGCGAGCGATCACGCAGATGCGCTGCTCAGAAACCTTATTGCCGTCCCGTGCAGGTGAACTTTGCGACAATGGTTCAGAGATACCCGCTTACCCTCCTTCTCGGTGCACGCCAAAGAGAAGGGATGATTTAGTTTGACGGCACAACTCTCTAGCACAATTGAACAGAGAGGAAGAAGAAAATGAAAGTGAATCAATCGATGTCAGGTCTGAACGTCTCCAAATCTTGTAAAGGTTGAGATAATTACTCTCTAGTAACTGTATAATAAATCACATATTAAACCACTAGTAACTGCTAATTCAAAACCAATTAATGGTAATTAAGCAATATTTATCGGTTCCTGATTACACACTGGTCTACATATTCAATCAATGTATTTCGACCACACTAGTCTATAGACCCGACCTATGTTTTTCGACTATTGTTGTGTTTCGATCACACTGGTCTATGGATCCGACCAATGTTTTTCGACCACTTTATTTCGACTACACTGGTCTATCAATCCGACCAATGTTTTTAGACCATTGTGTTTCGACTATAGTGTTTCGACCATACTGGTCTAACCAATCTAAAAGGAGAGAGAGAGATGCACGGTTAGCAAAAGAAAGGTTGACTAGGTTCACAACATGTTCATGTTCGCATATCTCAAGTCACAAGTCACGTGATTGTCACGCGAATATACGCACGCATGTGCGTACGTGTGTGTGTGATTTAAGTTATAGTCCTCCTCATGTCACCTAATGTTATGTGTCACATGCTTTAAGGGGTGGCAAAGACTACTTTATAAATTGCTCTTCCACCACTTGGCTAGATAATATGGAACTAAACAATGCATGCTTTGGAATTTCATAAATGAATAAACCTTTACACTTATAGACCCAATTCTAACAATCCCCCACCAATTCTAAGACAAGCAGCAAAAACGATGACAAGGATATTGTGCTGAAGTGTTGTTAATATACCAGTCTTTTAGTATAAGTCTCGTACAGGGTTGAACTCGTATCTAGAATAACAAGATTCATCTTCTCATAACTGATGAATGGACTAAGCCTTGAATTTATAGCTTTTTGTGATTAGATTTCACTTGAAATCTCAATTGATACTAAACTGTCAAAGAACTATGCCTAAACGAAGCATTATTTGTTCATGCTCCCAATTCTAACACCAACAAGTCATCTTTGTCAACAGTCTCGTGGGATGCTTACCATTACTAACCTGTACTTCATCAACCTGTTAATAGTTTTACATTTCACTCACATCTCTGTGAATTATTGATACCAGTTGAAAACTTATGCGATGCTTTAGCAGGTTTCTTTTCGCATTAAGCATGCATGCATTCTTGATAGTCATAAATGCTCCATAATTTGATAAATCGTATCCAGCAGATTAAGCTCTAACTTCATTATTGTACTTTGCATAATCTGCCTTGGCCTAATGTTGCGAGGAAGGCTTACCAGCTGGCTTCTTATGGCGAAGTTTGTTGTGAGGAAAAGTAGCTCAGTTCATGCCAAGCAGCCAGTAATGGATTATAGTCTGGAAGTAGAATTTTGTAGTTTTGATGTTTGTTTTGTTACAAGGAAAAATAGAAGTATGCTGGTTTTGTTACACTTTATTTTCACATGAAAGAAGGGCAGTGACACAGTTGCTGAATTCTTATCTTGGCTATACAGGCCAATTTCCCAAATATTTCAGCGAAACTTACTTTCAGGTGATATCAATAGTTAGTTCTAAATTTTCTTACACAATCATCATATCTGAAATTCATTTCCAATGGCAAAGCTCTAATACTTTATTTATAAGAGAATTAAAGGCTGATAATCCACGATGGGAAGACTGAGGGGATGTTTGGGACAGCTTCGTCTTTTTGCCCGAAAATGCCGAAAGCCGTCCCAAGCGGGAGGCTTTTCCCACTGGCTTTCTTGGAAACTGGAAGCCGTGTTATACATGA
This sequence comes from Phyllostachys edulis, assembly GCA_036346405.1. Lineage (NCBI taxonomy): Eukaryota > Viridiplantae > Streptophyta > Magnoliopsida > Poales > Poaceae > Phyllostachys > Phyllostachys edulis. The sequence goes on along the minus strand of CM070561.1, from coordinate 61,120,469 downwards.
AAAAACCGAAAGCAAAAAGTCACCACAGGGCAGCTTCCTACCACCCCTCTTCCAACTTTGCTCCTCAAATTCACGAGTTATTACCCGCTTTTGCCATGCAATAAAATCCCACCCGACCAAACCCTATCCCTAACCCCTGCGGTCCCGAGCCCCTGCCACCCTCCCCCTCCTCCCCGCCAGCGCCACCCCTCCCTTCTCCTCCCAAAGCGGCCGAGCCCCTCCTCCTCCTCCCAAGCCAGCCCCCACCTCCTCCCGCGTCGGCGTCGCCGCCCCTCCTCCTCCCCACTCGTCACCACCCCTTCTCCTCCACACGCGGCACCACCCCTCCTCTTGTGCTGCCCCTCCTCCTACCGGATCTGCATGCTGGCCTCGACCTCGAGCCATGGAGCAAGCGACCCCTCCAGTGGCAACGGTCGGCGTCACGACCACCATCGACCTCTCCTCGGCAGCCACTGACCTCGGCCGGGTACACCTCTTGCCCTACGGCATCAGGCACAACAACGGCGCCGCCGTCTCTGACTACTTCAAGCCTAGGGAGATAGGTCCGTGCGTTTCTTCACGGCCATCTCGCCTCAAAGATCTGACCTCTTTTTTGTCTGTTTGGTTGAGGATTTGGTGGGGTGTGTTCAGGTGTGGAGGTGGAAGGGGTAAGGGTGGTGGAGGCATTCTTCCGCGGGAGGAAGCTGCAAGACGCCACCGTTGCGCTCCCGGATGGCCATCGAGGTGAGTTTCTTGGATATGGTGTTCTCTAATGTGAGAACCCTGACAAATCTAATTAAGTTACGCAACGCTAAACAGTATTGCACAATAAAATAAACTAATCAACACAATAATTATGTAACACCCTGGCTATTTGGAAGCCAAGATGTCACTTAAATACTCTAACATACAGCCACATTGCGGAAGAATCTGAAAGATATGACATCTAAAGGCATAAATAAAGCAACCCAACATGGAGAAGGTGTCCTTCCTTCACCATTTAAACGTACTTATTACAGTTCATCAATAATAAGTGAAAGATAGAACTAATTTATAATGTTGAACTTGAATAGGATGCTGTGATTGAGTAGTGCGTGTCTACTCCCTCCCAAAAGAGCCAACATCAGTGATTACCTAAAAAAACAACGCAAGAATGAGTCCAAGACTCAGCAAGTATAGTGAATAAATGGAACATACCACAAACGTTAACAAGTCAACATCATTGAACCATATGAAGAAATCACGGAACGAGTATTTGAATGAATGGAATGAATGAAGTGTATGGAATGGAGGGACTACACACATGCATATACCGGTATTGCTAGTGACACACCCGTCGGTGTTCACTTAAGCCCACATCTTAACAAAAATACGAGGATCCAAGTCCCGTATGAAGAACATTTCATACGGGTGTCCCAAAACGCCCACATTGGAATGGTGGGTCTTACGTGCCCATCCTGGAATTGATGGGTCTTTTTAATCCACTCTCGTGGATGTATCATGAATAATGAATGCATGGAATGGAATATGTATATTGAAAAGACATGCTCTCTACTCATGGAGATAACACACATATGGAAGAATCATGAACTTAAATATTATCATCTCCAATCATGGATTCAATACATATGAAAGACCATAGACAACCCAACTTCTCTTGAATCATAAGAACTCACAGTATAATTATAAAAGCATTCATCAATCACAATCACAAGATAAGCAGTGTACTTGTCTTCCGCGATGCGACGCGTTAGCAGGCAATGGTGGTACTCATAAACCCGAAGCTTCACCGTCTAAACAAACAAATAAATAACTGAAATAAGGATATGATGAACACGACAATACTGATTAACGTTCTGCGATGCTTCCCCGGCGATTCAAAATCTAACTAGAAACCCTAAATTGAAAACCAACGCATTCAGCCATAAACTGCCTCTGGACAGCAGCACGGTAATTAACATAACTCATGATCTGGAACTCAAAAAGAGGTGAGCCCAGTTTCTATGGATTCTTAACTGACAAATATACAATACTCTAGTTGACAAGATAATCCAATTCGGCCAAATTAGTACGCTAACAGACAGATGAACTTTCAGCACAGAAACTGTCTAACAGAATAAACAGCAGCACTAAAACGATCATAACTTTTAATCTATAACTCCGAATTGATCATTCTTTAACAATCTGGAAAGGTTATCAAATTACCTATAATAACCTAGTTGGGGAAAACCCATATTCCTCCAATTATATTTTCATATTTTACGAAATAGCAAAACAGATTATTCGCGTCAGGAATCTGGACAGCAGATACTAAATCTATCATATCTTTTGACTCGAACGTCGGAATCAAGTGAACTCAGCGGCCACAGAAACTTCAGAACAAGACCCAGATATCTCTAGGAGATCAAATCCTCTGATTCGGCCTCTAAGACATCAAACAGCCCGCGCAACATACTGGACAGATTCGATCTTACTGCAGAACGACTTTGATCCAAACGATTCTAATCGGTTTCAACTCTACGATTAATCATAAGACGACAAACAATGCTCGTTACCCTTGGAGCACCCAGGAAGATGAAGGATGAACCATGGTGGCGCCCCCGCCGTCTTGATCAGCAACCTAGCAAGGCTCCAATCAAATCTTGGCGGAGGTCGAGAGCGGAAGGATTGGCACCACGGGCAGCTCGAGGAGATGGGGCGAGCACCGGATCTTAGGCGGCAGCAAGGGAGGTGGAGGAGGCGGCTCCTACTAGATGGTGGCGCAAGAGGGAGGGAGGAGGTGGCGGCTAGGAGGGGGAGGAGAGGAAAAAAGTGGGGTGCTAGGGTTTCCCCCTTTTATTTGGCCGGCCACTAATGGGCCATGGGCCCCACGATCGCCCTCCCTTTGGGCTGCAAGGATGCCCCCTTGGCCGTGGGGCCCTCTCGAACTGCTTGGCCAAAGGCCCGAGCCCAAATCTGGAAGAACAGATTTAAACGTCGGAAATTTTCTCTTTTAAAATTCAAATTGAATGAATTCTTTCTAAACGAAAACGGAGTATTACAAATTACCAACGAATTGGACACAAAATAAACTCAAATTTCATCGTCATTGCCAACTCAAATTTATGAAACTGAAAATTTCGACTAAACTAAAACAATGTAATCAATAATCGGCACTAAATAAAGTTCACCTAAATAAAAACAAAACATAAGCTCAGTTGTTATCGAACGCATGACCAAACAATTTCATATAAAAATATATTATCAAGAATTCATGTCAAGCGAAATTAGAACATTAAATTACAAGAATCCATCTCTAGAAATTATAGTATGAATATTGCAAAGAAATAAAATTATTTTCTTTGAAGCAAGAATTGCAATGTGGTGCACCTTGAGTTACATTCTCCTATGTTAATTCTTTAATAATTCCCAATTGTACAAATTGCAAAAAAAATTGAGAAAGTAACATGTTTGTCGTAGATACAAATGCATTAATTAATTATGTAATATTTTTTATTATAATAATTGTTTGTTGTGATTATTTATGTAATAATTATTTGTTGTAATAATTAATTATTGCAATAATTATTATTGTATTTATGTAATAATTGTTTATTGTAATAATTATTGTTTATTGCATTAATTGTGGTATATTGCATCCATTGTGGTATCTTACGTTAATTGTAGTCAACTGTGTTAATTGTGGTAGTCGTTCTTAATTGCAGTTAATTACGTTAATTGTAGTCAATTGCGTTAGTTGTGGTTAATTATTGTTAATTGTTGTTAAATATCGTTATTTGCCGTCAATTGCATTAATTGCCATTAAATGGCATCAAACAAGCCATTACTTGCTTCAGGGGCATTTTGGACATTCCCCATCTCAGAAGCTGCAATTAACCTACCTAAAAGTCAGACAGCCAAACACCAAACCTCTTTAGCCCAGCCGTTCAACCCTACAGCCCAGCCGGAAGCCACTTTTCAGAAAAGCTATAGCCATGCCAAACAGGCCCTGAAATTACTGGCCTGAGCGACCTCTGGAACAACATATCAAGGGTTTGAATGAAGCCTTACACTGCAATTGACCAACATTGTACTGTATGTAGCTGCCAAATTGCTTGGCAACAATGGTTGGTTGTTTTGTTGTGTCAGTCAACTGCAGTTGTTTATGAACCAAAATGTGGTGGAGATCTGCAATTTTTTTAAAAATAATACATTTTAAAAAGAATTACATAAATAAATAGTCAAAAAAATACAAACTAGACCCTGTCGCCGAGAGCTGTCGCCAATTCAATTGTCAACAGGAACTTCTCCAGTGGCATGTGCCCCCTCTAGACAAGAGCAATTAAGGGATTTAGTCTCTGTCGCCAATTAAACGATTCGGTGGGTGCAGGAGGCCACCGAGAGCGGATTTTTTTATTAGTTGGGCATTTGCCCTGAGAATCTGTACCGTTATGTGCTGCTATGAGATTTGTGCCATGGATGGTGAGGTGGAAATTTTTCGGGTGTTTGGGATGGCTTCGGCTTCGGCTTTTCGCTTGAAAAATCTGGAAGCCGTCCCAAACGGTGGGCTTTTTTGACTGGCTTTCTTGGAAGTTGGCAGCTACCTTACACATGAAAAAGTCGAAAGCCGAAAGCCGCTGTGGGGTAGCTTTCCACAGCTTCCCACCACCCCCTTCCGAATTTGCCCCTAAACTTGTATGGTATTTATCCGCTTTTGCCATTCAACAAAAACACCACCCGCCGCCTGACCCTACTTTGCCTCCTCCTCCCTCCTCCTCACGAGCTTTGCCCGCCTCCCTGCTTCCCACGCGCGCACCACCCTCCTCCTCCCTCCTCCGGCGACGCCGCCCTTCTCCTCCCTCCTCCGCCCGCGCCATCCTCCTCTGTCCACGTCACCGCCTCCCTCCTCCTCCCTCGGCCCTGGCCAGATCTAGATCTGGAGCCTCCGCTCGCCTCCGGCCCCCTCCCTTGACCCCATTGCCGGCCTCCGGCCTCAGCCCCGCTTTAGCTAATGTAAGTAATACCGATCTAACATCATGTTAGTTCCTCTATCTTCTATTTGTCTATATTTTGCATTTGTGCGTCATGCAATTCTAAATTGTAATGTCTTCAATGCTTTATGAACGCCTAATAGGCAAATATTTTGTCACAATTACATTGGACTCTATGTTTTCTTCTGAGTCTATAGTACAAGAAGGTCACCTTGTTCATCCGGCCCCCCTATATTTATTTTCTGGCTCCACGACTGACTATATACAAATGGGTTGAGGTCCAACAAACCGATGTCAGGATCATATTTCCCGAAGGTCGGCCGTCGGGAAAAAGCACTTGGGATTGTTTTGTCGGGTAAAAACTAGTTTCCGAGAGTTACAATCGGGAGACAGACATTTGTCGTTTGTTCGAATTTACACTCGGAAAAAATTCAAAACTCGTGAGAAAATTTCCATTACGGTTTTAGCCACCGTAACGGTCTTAATGGCAAGTTGTACATTCAGCTCATGTCATGTTACAAAATCAGCAACGTAGTGTAGTCTTTGGAGCAAAAGCTACTACTGTGTAAGCCTTCAATGTTGTGATGATACTGTATAAAATACTGCAACCAAGTCCTACACGGCCACTTCGCAGTTCACAACGCTATAGTTTGAGGTCTCAAGAACACAATACTCTCACATAGTGAAGACTAAAGAAGCTTACTTGCCTACTTCTAAGTAGTGCAAGTATTCAACGACATTACATTGCCTACTTCTAAGCAGTCCACTAGGGGCACCAGAAAAGGGTCATCCTTTTCTTTAGATCTAGCAAATAGGGCACAGATCTAGGGAATTAGTTGATATACACACCTACTTTGTATACTGAATAAATTAATTACGCACAGATCTAGGGAATGGGGAGTAGGAGAGGTTGTACCTGGGGAGTAGGATGGAGGCGTTGGCTACTGTGGCGGCGGTAAACAACGAGAGGAGGCGATGGAAGAGGAGGATGGGGGCATCGAGTACGATGGCAGTAGACGACGAGACCAACGGTGGAAGAGGAGTGGGACGGTGGCGGTGGGTGCGACGGCGGCAGACAAAGAGGCCGGCGATGTCGACTGCTGTGGTGGCGCCGATTTGAGTGGATCTGATACAGCGGGCGCAGCATTGGATGAGACGGCGGCGGAGGAGGAGCAGGACGACGACGACAGACGAGGAGGCGGCGCCGATTTGAGTGGATGAGACAGTTGCGGAGGCGGTGGAGGAGGAGACAGTTGCGGCGGAGGCAGTGGAACGGTGAGGGAGGAGGAGGACGACGAGAAGGCGTCGTCGGCGCCGGCAGATCTATAGCAGCGCCTAGGCCAGTGGAGGAGGTGGCTGCAGTGGAGGCGGAGGAGAAGAGGAGAGGAGAGGAGGGTGGGGCGCAGGGAGTGACTGCAATGGGTAGGGTTAAGACTTGGACGGTGCCTGCTTCGACGCACAACGGAAACTTAGCGCGGTAGGGGAAAAAAATTAGCGGTGATTACTTTGCTACCGAGTACCAGTAGTCTCCCGAGTGTACAAAGCAACATGCACTCGGGACATTATTTGACCCCATTTAGACCGCATGCCTATCACGTTTTCAAGTGAGTAATACTAGTTGCCGTCTCCATCTCCCGAGTGTACGAGAAAACACTCGGGGACGTTATTTCTACTAAGTGATGCCTTCTCGTCTCGAGTGCCCTCTGCCACACTCAGGATCTTTCCGAGTGTTTCCTTAATGACACTCGGTAAATATATAGGCACCTGGGAAATAAGCAGTTTCTAGTAGTGGACCTCTGGTACCTGGAACATATGCATACCAACATGAACCCATGAAGGGCATAGCTAATATGAAGGGTACCAGATAGAAAAATATCCACCATAAAACATCCATCGTTGGATTATTGCACTTAATTCCATAATCGCCAATTCACCATAAAACTATGAATTTTTTGCCGATACGGCCGATTTGGAACCCGTATTTGCAGTTTTGACCATCGTGAACCCGTATTTGCACAAATAGCAACGCTAGCAAGATAGCAACTGCGGCGCCAGTATTGCCGTAAAGGGTGCGTTGTGCCCTCAAGGCTGGCCCTTTATTGCCACCTCACACCGGCCCCGCCACCTCAAGCTGACCACCTCACCTCGACCCGCCACACACCACACGGTGGTGGCGATGGTGCTCGTAAGGCTAGCCAATTAGTCGACCAAGTTAGTTAGGGTTAGGGGGATTAGGTTAGTTAGGTAATGAGTTATGGTATAAAATTTGAAAGAATTTTAAAACATAGCAAATGAGTCCCAAAAATTATGAAATATTTTGTGGAGCCTCCTGACACCGCGTATTTGCTTATGTAAATTTTTTATAATTATATTCGTTCATAATTTTTATCGCTATTTCGTATAAGTGTCCTGTTCGGAAAAATCAATAAATGTAGAAAATAAGCTCCAAAAATTATGAATTTTATTTTGAAGGCTCCTCACGCAGTGGACTTAATTGTGTAATATTTTGGCAATTTATATGTGTTCTGATATTATCTCAAAAATTTAGGATTTAGGTTACGAAAATTTTGATTTTAGGTTTCGGAAATTAGGGTTTCATGATTTCATGTGACTTGGAATGTATAAAAAAAACTGTATTACAACTCTATCGGAGATATCGATATACAATATGGCGCTGGAATACACACATAACAACCAAAATACGCGTACAAATATAGTAAAACAAAATCACATAACACGCGATACTATATAGCTCACTCGTTTGAGTCACTACTCTTTGCCTACTGCGGTTGTGTCCGCATGCACGGCCTTGTTTTGCGCCGAGCATGCCCCGTGGAATACGTCCACTGGTCCGGAGAATGTGTGTCAGTTCGGAGGGGGTACGGAGACCGTTGAGGCGGAGGTGGACCAGTATACTGACTCTGGAGCAAAGTCTGGTAGGCGTACATGTCATCGTGATGAGCCATGCCAACCTCAGGGACACCTCCGAGGAATTCATCCACGACGGAGGCTAGAAAACCACTCTGAGGGAACGATGCCTGCAACTCCGGTTGTGCAAATGAGCTCTGGCCTTGGACGTACGGGGTTCCTGCGTACCCAGAGGAGCTCTGGCCTGGAATGAATCGTGGGGGTACCGAACCCAGAGGACATCTGCCCTTGAACGTGCGGTGGGGCAGCGAACCCGAGGAACTACGCCTGCGTCGCTAGAAACCCTAGTCGCCATTATGCATGCCCTAGCGTTGTGTACTACTCTGGTCTGGGTGGGAGGCCAGATCCTCGTCATCGGTCGGCGTGGTCGCCGTCACCCCACGGCCGTCACCCTACGCACATCAAGGTCGCAAGACGGAACGATGTTAGTACAAATAAATACTTTGAACGTAAACTAAGAACCACGTACCTCCCGTACGTGCAATGCAGATAACCGAGAGGGAGCACCAGTTTGTGTACCTGGTCCAGACGACATAAGTGATTGATCCCGACGGACCTACGGCAAGAGAACGACATGATGTTAGAGGAACGTAAGGCATAACCAAAAAAAAACTAAACGTAAATTTGTACATAGCGACTTACCTCCGTGGCGACCTGGCTTGCGGATGACCGACAGGGAACGCTACGACGCCTGCCAGACTCGCTAGGTCGTGGTAACCTAGCGGGTGAGCACACCCCCCTGGCTTCGTGCCCAATGCGCAAGACGTCGTCCCTCGAACGACCGCAGCTCAAGTTCTTTATTATCTTCTTCATCTCCGCCGATATGTGCTTCAAATTTTTTTTATATACCGCCGGGGTTCTATCTAGGTTGCGGAGGGTGTCGTCCAATGCGCTCTGGACGCGCAGTGCCCGCTCCAACTGTAGTGACATACGTAACATGTTCATTAACAAAAAGTACGAATGTCATCAATGAAAATGCGAACCAGAGGTTGTAAGTGTCGTACGGTGTCGTCATGTCGCGAAGCGCTATGACGGTCGTACGTGCGGCGGAGGCTCTTGTGGTGTGTTTGCTCTGTCACCTCCTCCGGGCGCTCTGAAGGAGGAATGGTGAGTCTTGCGTGCGTTCGTGGCACGTACCACTCCATGTACGCACCGTACGACTCAAGGTCATAAGGACGCAACTCATGCCAGACATCCACGTGCGCCCTGTTCATCCATGTCGTAATCCACTACTGCTGGTGCATTCGCCAGTCCTGAATATGCCCACCCGCCCTCGATTGCCTGTATTTCCGGAAAGATTAATGTTAGAAAAGAAGACTTAAGGACTGCAAACAGTATTCTGATGAAGTTTGACTCACAGGTGTACGGCTCGCTCCAGGAGCCTACCGTTCGGGGGAGGGGGGCACCAACTGGTACCGACCAAACTGTCGCATTACGCGCTGCGGCGCGTGAGGCTCCACCATATGTGAGAACACCAGGTGGCAGGTGGTTGTCCACAGTAATGCGTCAATTACGCATTGCATAGACAGCCCATACGGCGCTACCGCGAGCAGGAAATTAGGATACCATGGACACCAGATGATGTCGCTCTCGTGCAACGACTCGAACTCGTTGTGGTACAAGGAGTAGCACCTCGCCGGTCTTCTGCTGGCCCAGCACAGACGGGCAGCAGTCCACCGTAAGCCCATGGTGGGCGCGTCTATGTTGTCATGTGGGAGAGGGTACGGGTGCGCCGCTATCTCGATGGTCGGTACGCCTAACAGGAAGTGCTCCCAACTCCACAGTGCAGAACACGCGAGGCATTTACCAGATTGGTACCAATATTGCCACGCATGAAGCGTCACATAACCCCCGGTATGTGGCACAAAGGACGGCTAATCCCCAACTGTATTGCTCCATCGGCTCCAAGTCAACCAAAGACTCAGCGACGCGGATGAAGCCAGGTTCAAAAAATCGCCCTTTGTAGTTGGAAACAGGACCTAACCAAAGAGCTAGAGAAGGTAAGCAACGAGGTGCGTCCTAACGACCTCGTCAGGTGCACCCTGCAGGCATTCGCTGAACTGCCTCAGCCAAGCTCACGTGCACCCTCTGGGAGAGGTTGGCCAAACCGCTACTCTAGCCTGGCCTTCCAGTCCGCACTCGGAGGGCCCAGAACAAGCGGCACACCCCGGATCGGGAGGCCGGTCAAGAACGAGACCTCCTGCAGGGTGATCATCATCTCACCCCATCGAAAGTGGAAAATGTGCGTCTCAGGCCTCCACCTGTCGACAAGTGCGGACAGCAAGCTGCCATCTAGGGTGAACCGGCGTCCGACGGAGACCATCCTCGCAAAGGGCAACAAGCCTGTGTCTCGGAGGATTGAGACATAGCGATCGTCCAGCGCCCAGCAGTCCCTCCTCGCCCGAAGCGCCAGGGGTGGAGGGCCATCCGCGTCAGCGGTGAGCCATAGCTTGCATCGGTGGTCCTCATCGTAGAATTGTTCTAGTATCTCCGGTAGAGACATGGACTTGCAACACATGGAATAGAGGGAACATTAGTGAGAAGGTGGCTAATGAACATAAAATATTGTAAATGAATTGCAGAGTAGTTTTCCTGGGGTGATAAGCTAGGTGTTCTTCGATGAATGCATTTCTTATTATTTGATTTCGCTTTACGACCAAATTACACTACAAATTAATGTACACTACTTAATTAATTAATTACTACTAATTATTTTGTAACTAATAAACACTGTAAATAACGTACACTAATTAATTAATTAATTACTACTACCTGCGAATGACGGCGGTTAATAACGTTGAAATGTCCACAAAAATATAATCGACAGAGCAAGAGAGCGAGTGAGCGCGAAATGAAATGAATGAGCGGAAGAGCGAGCGAGCGAGCGACTGCGATATGAAATGAACTAGTGGAAGAGCGAGCGAGCGACTTCCATCCTTCTAGGAACATATGGACGATAACATCATTCTTTGCTTATCTTATCGAAAGTTCCATTGTTTTAGAAAATGCTTGTGAACTGCTAGAAGCCTTTCTACACAATTTTGTGGATTGTCAAGTGGATAAAATCAACAAAGCTCCCGCATCACATGCACAGGTCATATAGAGGTGTACTTGATAAATGATTAAAAGCGAATTTCTAAATAAATCACTAGTGCAACCAAACATAAATATAGTACTCAAAACTCTTGAACAAAGGATCACTGGTTAGGTTTGTAAAAAATTATCACATGTAACTCGATCAAATAGAACACTTTTTGTTTATTTATTGGTTTAGTGTGGATGATGTTCTTTAATATTGTATTGTATGACAGACTAGATAAGGTTGTGCATAAACCAACCAAGGGAAATACGTGGCATGCACATCATATAACGATGTCCGTAACCTCCGACTCGTGTGCGTTTCGAAGGCTACGGTACATCGTTATATGATCTGCACGCCACACATTTCCCTCGGTTGATTCATACACAACCTTATCTAGCATGTCGTACAATACCGATCATCCACGACAAACTGATAATTTGACAAAGAGTGTCCTATTTAACGATGTGTGCTACTAGTCTCCGTGGTGCCATAGCGAGTGCCCCTTGTCTCGGGGCTGCCCATGGTGGCGGTGAGTGTAGAAGTTGGCGTTTCTGTAACAATCCCGCTTAGAAGTTTGCCGAAGAGTACATAACTGGGTACCATAGAATTTTGCGCCGTACATAACAAACAAGGCGGAAAAACATTACATTACTAATTACAACTAATTAATTACCACTAAACTAATTCATTACTAGTTAACTAACTAATTATGACTAATTAATTACCCCTAAACCATCTAATTATGAATAGCTGACTAAGACTGACTAATTACGACTATAGTAATAACGGCAAAAGCATAACACAAATTACCTGCCCTTCGGAGGAAGTAATCAATCAGCCCTTTGGGAGAAGTAACAATCAAGGCCGAGCGCCGAGCAACGAGAAGCAACAAAACAGTTAACCTCCCAATAAAATTAATTATGTTACGTTCTCTGAGAACACGTTCTCTGAGTTCTCAGCGACGAGCGCAAGAACGAGAATCGAAACACAATTGAGATGAGCGAAGAGCGAGTGCTAGAGTTCGGTATTTATAGCCGAGTGAGAAGGAGTTGTGGCGTTGGCGCCGAGAATTCCGTAAGCATTGACGCCGGAATTTCTAGACGAGGCGACAGATGTGCGGAGGAGGAAGGAGGTGTCGACGATCGAATCGCCGATCTGACGAAAATAAACGAGGAAAATGACGTGGAATATCCTGGAATGGAATGGGGGTCGCTCTTTATTGATATGAGCTGGATTTACAAGATGTGGCTAAGTACTACCTGAATTACCTTGAATGGAGGAATGTAATCGGGCAATCGGACTTAGAATATGAGTCTAAGGTGATTATCTAGCTTCTAATTCCACCGCTTAGGCTTCGTGCATATCTTTGCCTTGGCCTTGTTTTGTGTGTCGCCTATCGTCTCCTTCTTGTCTCTGTTGTTGTCTCTTGTGCTTCACCTTTAAATAACTTCGAAGAGGTGGCGATTACTCTGGAGAAGACGTCCTGGTGAAGCATTACGACCGGAGTGAGCGGTAGAAAGTTAGCAATGTGCTAACTTCCTTACGATTGCTTGTGAAAAGCTTAACCGTAGGGTGGTTAATAGTCGATGTTTGAGGTTGTACCATCGCATGGTTTGGAGCATTATAACACGTGTTCCATTCATCATACGATAAGAAATACCGATTCGATAATTTTCTGGCGGTTATCACGGTGGGGATTAGGCACAAAGCCTCATCAGGCCGTGGTACCCGATAAGTAACCTTCGGAATACTAACGACTGTGGAGGTCGTCGGTCTTAGGGTTACGACCATGAAAACGTATGGTCTTTTATTATATATTAAAATAATACATAGATGTTTTAATCCTCGTCTACTAGCCCCGAACTTTAAATGAGCTGGTCGTGTATATACCTTTTCCGATGAAATCGTATCGAGGCGAACCCATTTAATGTAAGTGGTATCTGAAAGTGGTCTATGTTCACTTTAAAGTTGAGAACTTGCCTTGGGAAGCGAAGAGTTCCTCTGTCGTTTGAACAAAAAAGCTTTTTGTCGGTTGGACTTTGTAGAAATCCTTGAAAGTATCGGAAGGTTATAAGATCTCCTCTCATTTGGGCTCTTAGAATTTTTATGCTTCGAGAATCCCCTTCGATCCTTTAGCTTCTCGCCAAGAAATCCTCCGAGTCTTTTCTGTTCTTCCGACCACAAAGTCTCCAACTTTTGCTACTCATTCTTGAGGATTTTCGCCATGTCGAGCAGATTACAAAGTGGTTGCCTTGAATTGGGCAAGAAAAAACTTCGAGGCCTTGAAGAAGATGGGAATGCTCCCAGATAGGAATCGATTAATTGGAGACCCGCGATCGTAGAGCATTTTCCGAGCCGTGAAGATGGCGAAATCCTGTTTTCTTGCCTACATCGAATGTGAAATTTGAGACTATCGGTACACAAATTCCTCCTCCGCGTTCTTGAACATTACGGTGGAATTGGTGAATTGGCCCCAAATTCGATCGCAAATATTAGTATTTTTGCATATTTGTGCGAGGCATACCAGGAATACAACCGAACTTGAAGCTCTTTAGTTATTTCTACCGCATGGTGATGGGAAAATCTGCGGCAAAATCTGAGGCAGCTCTGGGGAATGCACATTGCGTCTTCATGTGGGAAGGCCGATGAGTACATCTTCATGTCTGTGAAATCTTCGTGGTCATCATGGAAAAAGTCTTGGTTTTACATGACTAAGTTCTGACCGAAGTCGTGCTACTCGAGGCACTTGAAGGAGATGAATCCTCGAGGTAATAGAACATTTTGGAGTCATATATGTACGAAAATTTTTTAGATAAAGGATTTCTTCACCTAATCAAATTTGTTCTTTGATTTAGGTGGATAAGCTCAAGGCCCATGAGAATGTAGCTGCGGAGGCTGAGAACTCAGAGTGGTCGTGCACGACCTTACGGTTATTCTTGAAACAAGCGATCTGGAGATTGAAGAAACCACTCCTCAGGCCGGATAGTCGGGAATGTGGACCTTGACGAACCGGGTGAGGACATAGCTTCCGACATCTTGTTGGAGGATGTGAGGTTCAACAACCCCTTTGGTCGAGAACCAACAAAATTGGAGAAGAAGAAAAGGAAGGCTAGCGGCAGATTTCTCTCTGGTGCGTTTGAGTCAAATCCGGAAATTAACAAGGTATGTACAAATGAAAGTGATTGTATAAGTATGTATCTTTAATAATTCCTTGATGATTTGATATTTTGAACTCCCCATCTTCGGTTTGCATAGGTCTTACGGTGTTAGGTCATTTCAGGCTGTGTTCTTCCGAGGACACTGCACTGTGGAAGTTCAGGCAGAGCACTTCTCGGGACAAAGTTCTGAGGAAGTAGTGGTCGAAGAAGCCCCGGCGGTGACAAGCAACTTGGTGAGTTGGATCCTTTGGTGATTGAAACCCTTACGTGGAGGTAGATGCCTCGAGAGGTCTCAACAGTTCCGATCATCTGGCGATAACCCTTCCCAACCTAACAAGTTCCTTTTAGCCCCGATTCGCCGAGGATAAGGAGCTTGATGAGGCGTGGCGAAAGTATCGGATACTCGACTCAAGATGCACCCCGATTTGATTTTTTCGGTTATAATGACCGAGCAATTCGGGTAAGTATTCTCGACCGGTTACATAACTCTTTTTACAAAGTTTATAAGGAACTTAAGAAAGAGAATGCTAATTGTGTAGCATTTGGTCGAGAACTTTCTTTGTGATCGGAGGCCCGACCCAATGAGTTAAGGACTTGGAGCAAAAGCACTCAGAGTTGGAAAGTAAGAACTTTTCCTTTTAAACTTCGTTTCTTCTTCAATACTTTGCTCCTCTACAATTATTCTCCTTATCGCATTCGATAGATCTAGAGAAAATAAAAGAGGAGGTTGTGGTGAGAAAGCCAAGGCGACTTTTCTTGAAGAAGAAATAAAAGCTAAGGACCGATCATTTGCTAAAGCAAGTTCACTTTAAGGACCAGGTTGATCATTGAAACAACGACCAAATATGAAACACTTAGCAAAACAAATAAAGGTAATATGTTGTAAACTTGATTTTCCCTTCAATGATGCTTGTGTTCATTAAGCGATTTGTTTTTGCAGAGCAAGCGCAAATGCTAAGCAGAGTAAAAACTACGAAATTTGAAGCGGGATAAGGAGGCGCTCTTGCTCAAAATATTGATGAAAAGATTCATACTTTGAACAAGATGATCTTTGATTTGGGATCGAGGATCAAGCGTGCCTATCTTAAGAGATCCAATAGAAAATGAACTATTTGGGTCAACTTCTAGGGATCTTAAAGTTACGGTCAAAACTACTCGGACGAATTATGCGTGCCCTAAAAGCAGTGTTGCAAGTGGAGTTAGTTTTGCTTTGGCAAAGCGAAAGCTTAAACCCTCCATTGATCTCCAAGCTGTTAAAGATGACTTCAATCGCCCACTGAGGAGGCGACCAAGTTCATGGAAGAACTCGGGCCACTCGGAGATATAGTTGTAGAGGAGATGGAGGTCGAATCTCCGACAAGCGATGAGTTAGGCAGGAATATTTCTTAGAGTAGGTTCTGCAAGTGTAAAAATATTTGAATATCTATGAAAACTTACCTTTTATGTCATTGACAAAGCTTTTGTTTATCTGTTTGACTTTTTAAAATTCTCGTTTATTTCCTAGCCCCATCGCTTGATAGTAGAAGAGCGTTCTTGTACAAGCGGTGAGCCAAAAAGAGAATAAAAAGAGGTCATAACCATGTATGTGAGTTTTTGAAGGTATGTTTGGACATGTAAGACAAAAGCGATCGTTGCGATACTAGGAAATCAAATGTGGTCGGGACAGTATGATTTCGACTAGTTATAGATCTTTGTTTGTCATAATGGAAATACCAATCAAAAACACTATATATGGTGGGAAAAAGACTTTGTCAAACTTGACATAAGAAGAAATGCAAATATGTATGCAACAAATTATAAGTGAACTTTGTTTATATCTATTGTCCCATAATCTGGTGGAACTAATGCTAAGACACGAAGGCATCGACACATTTCTTGAAAGCGTGTTCAAATTACGTATCCGGTTGGTAGCGAGGATCGTGAAGAAAAGAACCGTCGCTAGGAAGCTCCTTCGATTAGGCGGGGACCACGTCGCGAAAAAGGAGAGACTTGACTAGGAGGCTTTCAGTGTCCGACCGATGAGCTGACAAGAATAGACCGAGAATCGTGAAATAATGAAGCATAATCTTCAAAATCGTAAGCATATCATTCATGAGATAGGTAGTTGTGTGGTGCTCTGATTACTCATTTTCTTAAAAAAAAAAGAGTGTAGTCGCGCGTGGGAATCATTTGAAAAAAATGCTCACGACTAGGACCATAGAGTATCGAGATCCTTATAAAGGATATCGGAGAAAAATGTCTTCTCAGGCCGGACTAACAATAATAAGCGACGAGAATGTAGATGTATATATATAAGCAAGGTTGCACTTCTTAATTAATTAATGAATTTAATGAAATTGAAATTGAAAGAAATGAAAGAATGAAAATTAAACATAGAACTTACGCAATTGATCGATGTTCCAAGAATTTGACAAAATTTGCCCATCAGACATAGCCAACAGTCACGGAACACAGGTCGGGTTACTTCGACCACGGTGTAAGGACCTTCCCATTTAGGAGAAAGTTTATTGCGATTTGTTTGGCTCAATTTTTTCGAGAACGGATCACCTCTGAAAAAGGTCTGCGGTCGCACCTTACGACTATGGTACCTTCGCATGGCTTGTTGGTAGCTAGCCGATCGTACTAGGGCTTGGTTTAAATCGTTCTTCAAGGAAATCGGCGTCGTCGAAGTCGTCGTTCATTACGATCATTTTCGTCAAAGCGATCGATTCGGCGAGCCAATTTTGAGTTACGGAGGAAGCATGGCTTCCGGCACCATAAACCAAAAAGAATGGAGTTTCACGGTCGCACGGTGGTTGTGGTTCGAATGGCCCATAACACGGAGGAAGTTCTTTAACCAAGCGCTGACCGTTTGATTAAGCGGTGAATACTCGGCGTTTGATCCCCGCATAAGGATACCATTAGCCCGCTCAAGCGCTCCGTTGCTCTGCGGATGTGCAATGAAGCAAAATGAATTTTGACACTAAGTTCATCGCATAACTCACGGAATTGTTGGCTGAGAGGCGGGAACCATTATGCGTGATGATCTGTTGGGTACACCAAATCGCGTGATCACATTTTTCAAGAGAAATCTCTTAGCGGCCTCGGTTGTTATTTTAACAAGCGGCTCGGCTTCAATCCATTTTGTAAGCGTGTCAATCATGGCGAAAGGAATTGAAGCCCGGGTGCTCTTAGGAAAGGTCCCGAATGTCTAGTCCCAGGTTGCAAAAGGCCAAGAAAGAGGAATTGTTTGTAAGGCTTGTCTTTGGTGATGTACTTATCGACTATGAAACCGACATTGTACACACTTCGTCACAAGCTCTTTTGCATCATGAAGGCGGTTGCGATAATAGCCTTCTTAGGAAGGCTTTACTGACCGTGGTTACAGAGGAATGGTGTGCTCCTGAGCGCCTTCATGGATTTGGTTAGCAATCTAATGCCATCCGTTTGAGATATGCATCTCATCAACACTCCATGAGATCCTCGTTTATACAAGATACGTTCGATTAGAGTGTATGATTTGGCTTTTCGTGCTATCTGATCGGCCTCTACATCATCTTCTGGAATTGTGTCATCTTTGAAGATAATTGTAGATCGATGTCATCCGATCTCTCTAGTGATCGTGGTGATACGCCAACCGTCAGCGACACGTGGAGCATCCATGTTTCCTTGATTAGTTTGTTCAACTTGCAAAGAATCATGTATGTTCTCGGAAGGCTCAACTACTGAGGGTGAATTGAGTTGCTCGAGAAAAACTCAGGCGGAGACGGCCGACCTCGTGGAGGCCATCCGTGCTAACCAGTGCGCCAAAAGTTTTCCTTTCTAGGAATATGTTGGATCTGAAAACCGAAGAAGTGCTTTTCAAGTTTTCGTACTTCCGCGAGATAAGATGACATCTTGGTACTCGAGCATTGATACTCTTTCCCACTTGATTCGCTACTAGTTGAGAATCGCCTTTCACTAATGTCTGCGAATCCGAGCGAGCGATTTGCTCGAGTCTGCCGATAAACCTTCATATTACGCCACATTATTGGTGGCGAGAAAAATTCTTGGATGGCGTACTTGATGTGTTCGCGATGAGGGATATCAAGACCACTCCGACCCATGATCCTTGTAACATCAAGGCAAGTAAAATACATTGTCCACTCGTCGTGGTGTTCGTACTCGGGTCCTTGGGTGGGTTCGAGGTTTGTCCATTCGCAATGAATTACGCTATTGCACAGGACTTTATTGTTGTTAAGTGAAATAAAATGGAGATCGAGCGCCCTAGCTCGACCGCCCATTTGGCTATTCGTCCGATGATTCCTGTTTCCAAGCACTTGACCAAGGGATATCCGGTGAGGTACGACCACTTTGTGGGCACGAAAGTAGTGCCTTAGCTTTCTTGAAGACATAAGGAGGCCATAGAGCAACTTTTGTACTGTGGCTATCTTTCCTTTGGTCCATGTAAGACTTAAACTACGTAATAGACCGGTCGTTGGATATTATTCCTTTCTACAACCGATTACCGCTAAGCGTATGCGTGGTGTTCTTTGCCACGTAAATTAGCAATGTTTCTCCGATCTCGGAGAAACTAAGACCGGTACTCGTAAGGTACTTTTGAGTTCCTCAAAGGCATCGTTTGCCTCTTTAGTCCCTCGAAACTCCCATGTTTAGAAGAAGTTTAAAGAAAGGTAATCCTTTTTCCCTAATCTTGCTATGAACGGCTTATTTGCCATCTGACCCGATTAGTTTTGGACTTCCTTCTTCGTGGTGGGGGCATCAGTCGATGGCGCAATTTTTCTTTGGATTAGCTTCAATACCTCTAGCGAAACTAGGAAACCAGCGGTTTTCAGTGAAACTCGAACACACACTTTTAGGATTTAACTTGAGGTTATGTCTTCTCAAGTTGTTAAAGGTTTCTTGTAAGTCGGGAATGTAGTCGCTTGGCGTTGGTGGTCTTTACGACGGATCGTCAACATAAGCTTCTAGATTCCGGCCGATTTGTGGACTAAAAGTTTTTGCATCAACCTTTGAAAAGTTGCACCGGCATTTTGAGACCAAATGGCATCTTAATATAACGAGAAGTACCATATGGGGTGATGAAGGAAGTTTTCTCCTCATCTTCTTTACACATACTAATCTGGTGGTACCACGAATCGCATCTAAAAACTTAGTAACTTCGCACCCGTAAGTAGAGTCTACTAGTTGATCAATGCGGGGAAGGGAAAGTCATCCTTCGGACAAGCTTTATTAAGATCTGTAAAGTCGATACACATTCGCCATTTCCATTATTTTTCTTAACCATTACAGATTAGCAAGCCCTTTGTGGGTGGTTGACTTCACGAATAAATCCTGCTGGAGAAGCTTGTCAATCTCCATTGGATTGCTTCCTTCCGATCGGTGCAAAAGCGTCGTAGTTTACGCTTGATCGGTTTTTATCGGTGGAGAGCAAGCACGTGCTCGATCACCTCCGGGGACTCGGGCATATCGGACGCTTGCCAAGCAAACACGTCTTGATTTGCTCGGAGGAAGGAGACGAGCGACTCTTCCTATTTAGGGTCGAGTCTTGCCTCGACCGAGAATCTTCTTGGCGGTTGGATCTGGTTGTCTGACCCATGTGACGACTTTATTTGTCGAGAAGCGCTTTTGTCGAGTAGTACCTCCTTGAGTGCAGTCGGATGGTTTGGGCGTCATCTTTGGTTTGAGTGCTTGACACGCATGGGAGAGCGGATTAACCTCTCTGGTGGAAGTTCATCAACCGATTGCAAAGGATTTCGATCGCATCGTAAGCCATTTTCGATCTCCTCGGTGTGATGACTCCTTCGGCCCGGCATTTTCAAACTTTGATAACCGTAATGTGTGGCTATCAAGAATTTTGCTAATCTTTGGTCGTCGAGGATTCCGTTGTATCGGATTCAAGTTTACTACATCAAGCGGGATCTTCTCTGTTCGGAAATTGTCGGGTTTTCCAAAGCGTCACCGGAAGGAAACTTGTCCTATCGGTTTAGCGGTAGAACCGGAACTATGCCATGAAAAGCATATTTCACTGTGTTTCACCTTTGACATGGGGACTGCATTTCTTCTAAAGCTCCTACAAATAATATATTCAAGGAACTACCCCATCCACTAAGACCCGATTAACCCGAGCAATTATTAATAGTTGGTTCAGCGACGATGGGGAACCTACCGGTCGAGTCGATGGGATGGTGCGATCGTCTTTCTTTGAAGAAATTGCGGTGTCCGACCACTTCGAGTGCTTGATTACAGTTGGAGATTCGACGAGGTTGACCTCTGCTCCATGGCCTTGAGATAGCGTCTGGACTCGTATGAAGAAGATCCTCCAAAAATCATGTTGGTGTGTGTTGGGGATCACGGTACTCCATCTCCTCGTCGCCATCCTTGTCCTTTTTGGAGCTCGTTTCTCCATGTTCTGTATTCTTCGAAATGGTCATTTACCCGCATAATAATCCTCCGGTTTCTTTCGCCAGACACGGTCTTGCGAGATCATGCCACTATTTGGTGAAGTGGACACCACTTCTTATTAAATGCAGAATCCTTGGTCGGAACTTTTGCTTTGCTTGACCAAGCATAGTCCTTCTTGCCCTTCTGATCTTGTTTGGAGCAGCGAGGACTTCTTTGTCGTCGGTCTGCGGTTCTTTTTCTTCTTGAGAGACTTCTTGTTCTTTTTCTCTGTTTGTCGGGCCGGTGGGAATCTTGTCTTCCGATCGATGGCTTCACACCACTCGATTGCTTCACTAGCGATGGCATATTTGTCGCCATATTAAAAAGCTCAGCGGTTGTTCTTGGAGGGTTCATTGCTATGTCCTCCGTAAACCGCCGATTCCTTAGACTGTTTTAAAAGCTTTGAATAACAGAGGACTCTGCGACTTGGGTATAGAGTTCTGAAACTGGTGAACCTCTTGATATATTGGCGTAAAGTCTCATCGGATCCTGCCGGATTACGTGGAGATCGTCCTCCTTCGAGCGGTCGACGTACCACTCGAAGTTGGCAATCGAAGATCCGAGTTGTTCCCAAGTATATATGGATCCGGCCAGTAAGTTTAACAACCACGGCCAAGGCGGACCCTTCGAGCACGGTGGGTAAATAGTTGGCCATTACATTCTCATCGCCACCAAGCAGCCACGATAGTGGTGGTATATATTTGGAGAAATTCCAATGGGTTTTGAGTTCCATTGAATTTGTCCAAGTTGGCGGTCGGGCAAGGCTAACCATGACTTGGAGCCCAGCGAGAGAAGGCTCGACAACTCGTGATTGATTCATGGCGTCTTCTCGGGAAGGTGCGGATTATGTCGATGGGAGACCGATCCCTAAGATGGAGCAGCTGGAACTCCGGTGTCGATCCGTCGTGACATTGATATGATGTCACGACCGCCACTAATTCAAGCGATGTCGGAGATCGTTAGGTCCTAGTGGTGGTTCTTCTCGGCTTGATGGGGAGTATCCTCTTGAAATAGCCTTCTCCTCGTGACTCCTTGGTGGAATCGTCGAAGAGGTCTTGGTATCGGCGCTCTCTGGTATGACCATCTTTGTCCCCTCTTGAGGAGGAGGCGTTGGGGCCGAAGTCCTAGTCGACTTCTGAACCCTCTCATTCTCGTCGCTTCCGTTATTTGCATAGTGCATTGGAGAATTTCGGATACGACCTACGAGTTGTACAAAACTAGGCGTTCTGCTAGAGCAGATCGGAATTATTTAACATGTTTTGAATCGTCATAAGTTTTGTCTGATTCTGAGAAGGTCTCGGGTGGTTCATCTTGGTCGTGGGTGTACGCTGTCTCGAACCTTCCCGACAACCGGTTGTTGATCTGTCGGTCACTCTGGGTGGGGCGGTGCAAAGCGAGTTAAGCGATTGGCGTCGATTAGTTCCGTTGCCTCCGGAAGTTGGTGCTTGGCGGCGGATCATCTCTAACAACACGTGATGGCGTGGTAGAGAGTGTAGGACCGTGTAGGGCATCTTGATCTTCATCTCCGATCGCGTTGACCTCGTGCTTCCGGCATTGATCTTCCGATGAGCTTCCGCCGTAACTAATGGAGAGCTCGTCGCTTACGCGAAATTTTCCACGATGGAGATCGGTCGGAGATGAGCACTTCACGAGGTCTTCTCGGCTGATCAGATGAGCTGCCGATCGATATCTTTGAGTGTGATCATCCCACATGGCCTCGACCGATGGAGGTTTTATCGACCGTTACGGTGACGGTTGACTCTGGAATTGCGAAGAAGGAGAGTATCTTTTCACCATGATTTCATCAATGGTATATAGTTTTCGGGTGATGAGGTGAAACTTCTTCACTGTTTCGCGATTCGAAAAGGCGGGCTTGAGAGATCCTCGGCATTCCGAGGCTGGTCGGGCGGCGGTTCTCTGGTTGCGCCACGGTAGTGGCGGCGCATCTTCATCCATCCGTCGACCTCGCTAACGTCGGCGACGTGCGAGCGGCGTGAGGAGGATGACTCGCCATTTTCTTCCATAGCGGATACATCCTTCCATGTCGAGGTTGGCGTAGTCGCCGTCGAACGATTTTCCTCATCCCAAACTCGGGCATAGTCGCATGAGCGATTGCGAGTTTTTGGCGAGATTTTCTTGCGAAAAAAAATTTCTTGAAACTTCGCCTTCTTCCCCACGGACGGCGCCCGTTGTCGACGATCGAATCGCCGATCTTACGAAAATAAGCGAGGAAAATGGCGTGGAATATCACGGAATGGAATGGGGTCGCTCTTTATTGATATGAACTAGATTTACAAGATGTGGCTAAGTACTACCTGAATTACCTTGAATGGAGGAATGTTTAGCAAGCAATCGGACTTAGAATATGAGTCTAAAGGTGATTATCTAACTTCTAATTCCACCGCTTAGGCTTCGTGCATATCTTTGCCTTGGCCTTGTTTTGTGTGTCGCCTATCGTCTCCTTCTTGTCTCTGTTGTTGTCTCTTGTGCTTCACCTTTAAATAACTTCAGAAGAGGTGGCGATTACTCTGGAGAAGGCGTCCTGGTGAAGCGTTACGTTGGTCGGAGCGGTAGAGAAGTTAGCAATGTGCTAACTTCCTTGCGTTGCTTGTGAAAAGCTTACCGTAGGGTGGTTAATAGTCGATGTCTCGAGGTTGTACCATCGCATGGTTTGGAGCGTATAACACGTGTTCCATTCATCATACGATAAGAAATACCCGATTCGATAATTTTCTGGCGGTTATACGGTGAGGATTAGGCACAAAGCCTCATCAGGCTGTGGTACCCATTAAGTAACCTCTGGAATACTAACGACCGGGGAGGTCGTCGGTCTTAGGGGTTACGACCATGAAAACGTATGGTCTTTTATTATATATTAAAATAATACATAGATGTTTTAATCCTCGTTAGGAGGGGCGATGGGAAAGATGGTCACCATGAGGTTTTTAATTCTCATGAAACGATCCGGGTGCGTGGCGAGTGGTGTGCGGAGAGGGGGGAGGAGGGCGCGAGTCGGGAGGTGTTTTGGCTAACCTAACCTAACTAACTAATTAACCCCATTTGTTTTGGTGGCGCGATGGTGGCCATCGCCCAAATGACACTAAACTAAATTAACAAAGACTATCCTATTTGATCGAGTATATTTGTATTCATATTTTATTTTGCTATATTTGTACGCGTATTTTGGTTGCTACGTGTGTTCTCCAGTGCCATATTGTATATCGACTCTCGTAATTACGCCTCGAAAAAGTACCATT
This sequence comes from Phyllostachys edulis, assembly GCA_036346405.1. NCBI lineage: Eukaryota > Viridiplantae > Streptophyta > Magnoliopsida > Poales > Poaceae > Phyllostachys > Phyllostachys edulis. The sequence continues at coordinate 61,096,672 of CM070561.1, read as the reverse complement.
TAAGTTCAAAATTCCTTGAAGTACTGCATACATCTACAACCCACCAAATCTCTATCCCAAGCTCCTGAGGGCATATACAATGGTACAGACAACGGGTATCTATATTAGCAATCCATGTCACCGACAGCACTAAAGACGACTCATATAATGAATTGTCTATTAAGTTGTCTATATGAGATCCCACAATCTTTTAGTTTTTATTTGGAAAAAATATTTGTTATAGACAACAACTCATACAATGGTGTTTTGTGTTGTCTATAAGGGTTTTATAGACTGTCTGTTACATGTTAGACGGCTTCATTCTCTCTTCTTGTTCTCTCTCATCCACGTCATTAAAAATCTTACGTGACAAAGATTATAGACTGCTGATGTCACTTATTGTACATGCCTTTAGGGCATGTACAGTGGTACAGACAGCTATTGTCTGTACTTGTACTCCATGTCATCTATAGATAGCTCTAAAAACACCCTCTACAATGGGTTGTCTATTTAGTTGTCTATATAGAACCCCACAATTGCATGAAACATGAATTTTTTTTATCAACACTAAATTATATCTTTGTGGTCTATCTTGTTGCTTTTTGCCACAACTTAAACACACTTGCATGAACAATAATATGGACATATTACGCAAGAATAATATTATTATATATAAAGGGATTAGTTCTCACACATTAGGCAAAGAGCGAATTGCATGTACCACCCATATAGAATAAAACATGTTCGAAGTTTTATTATGAGTGAAATATATAAAATATGATAAATACAATCGCACTAAATTGAATTTGTAGGAACAAGTACATATCGAAATTGTGTACTAATAGAAGAAAAATATTACATAATAAAATTATCGAAACTAGACATAATGATTTTACTTATTCCCAAAGTTGTTCCAAATATCTTGAACTAAATCACTCTTGAGTTGTGTATGTGTTGGTAGAAGCGAATAGACGAATTCCTTCAGAGTATACGTCCATGAAGCAAATGTTAGGGCCATTGTTGACTTAGGTGGTAGAGCGAAAGATGTCCACGAGTCTCGTTTAAGTCCAAAGGCGATAACCATTTCTCGTTAGTCTTCAACAATCATATTATGAAGAATGATGCAAGCTTCCATGATTTTCCCCACAATGACCGTCTCCATAACCGTCTTTGGGACGCCGCACGATATTAAAACGAGATTGCAATACCCCAAATGCCCTCTCAACATCTTTCCTAACTCCTTCTTGATGTCGTGCAAACAATTTGTCCTTCTCATGCGAGGGAGGTATAGTCTTCACAAAGACGGCCCATGCAGGTAAATCCCATCGGCTAGGTAGTAACCCTTGTCATCTTGTGTCCCATTGACGATGAAGCGCACTTGTGGAGCTTCCTTTCAACTCTTCAATGAACAACGGTGGTGATTAAGCACATTGATGTCATTATTTGACCCAATGACACCAAAAAAGCATGCCATATTCGAAGGTCATGCGAAGCAACAGCTTCAAAGTATCATAGTAGGGACACCATGATCACCGGGTGAATTGGCCCCTCCATGCAAGCTGGACATTTCTCCCCTTTGCCAATGCATACGATCAATGCTCCCTAACATGCCGGGAAGCCACGAGACTCACCGATTTGAAGCAAGCGCTCCACTTCGTCACTTGTGGGGTGTCGCAAGTACTCTCCACCAAACATGTCAATCACCCCTTGCTTGAACTTGCCCAAACACTCCAATGCGGTGCTAGGGCGATCATTAGTACCTCATCAAGTTGGTCGGCGGGGGTGCCATACGCTAACATACCAATTGCAAATTGTACTTACTGCGATGGTGAGAGTCGATCTATTAGTGGCATCTGCCCTATAAGTGAAATAGGGATCCCACTCTTGAAGGGCACTTACAATTCGTTGGAATAGGGGTCTTCTCATTCGATAAATGTGCAACTTGTTGAGGACTACAACTTGTGATCCTTTAACTTCAAAGGTTAGTTACAGACCATGTTCAAATGTGCATGAAAATAAATCAAATGATAAATGACAAGAGCTCATTAAAACAACAAAACATGAACACTAGGGACTCGGATCGACATCACACCATGATCGAATATGACATCTTGAACACTTCTCCGTTTTTAATCCGATCCGGCAATCACATTATCCCTGCTTGAATCGGAATATCATATGTAAGGCGCATTTCATTAAGTTGACAAGAAAGCATAAGATCTTCTTGATCGTTGCCAAATAATCTCTCTCATGGTCTTAAGTGCCTTCACATGCTCATTCTTCATTTCGTCTGTCATCCCAATTGTATCTTGCATAATCATCGCTCTATACGTTTTCATCATTTCAGACTCTCTCTCAAGCTTTTGGCCTCCATGTTGTCCTTTCTTTAGTTAGCGAGAGCTTTTTGATTCAAGCTTCTCGGCGGAGAGATGTTGTTGCAGTTCTAGCATCCCGGTACGATTGTTTTTTGCTTCGGCTTGGGCAGCTATATACTTGTCGAGCACTTCCATATCTGCTGTAGCGGCCTTCGACTTTCCTTTGCCATTACGTTCGGCCTTGGCTGCTTTTGTACCCTTTGGGCGCGGGATATCTTCGATATCTATAGGGGTCGACGTATGCTCACCTGCCTCCCCCTGCCCGACATCTTTCTCTTCTTCTCTCTCTCGAGCCACTCATTGTATGTCACCCACTTAATTTGGTCTCGGACTGACCTTCCAACAATTGATGAGACAAGCTGCCCCATTTTATAGTCGCCTCATAGAATGCATGGGCCTTGTCCGTCAAGCTGGTCATCGGATTGCCCACTAGCATAAATGTTGGAGGCCTTGTTCCAAAACATTGAAACCGGTAGACTAGCTTGTTAATACTATGCCAGCGGTCCTTGGCTTGCCGCTAGTCTTCTCCGATTTTTGGAGTGGTCTTTGTTGTAGACACTAGTAACATCTCCCCAATATCGATCATTCTTCTTGTTATTCCCATTGATTGGGTCATTTGAGTTATTTAACCAAGAGCTCATCTACATTGTGATCAAAGAAGATTAGGCGATGTGTACATTCGAAGATCTCAAAAATTACTTGGGGAGTCACGCGTATTACCATTTAACACATATAAAAGTACATAAGAAACTTACCAATCTTAGGTCCTCCTCTTTTGTCCATGCAATAAACTTGTCGGTCCTAATTTCTCCATCGCCGCCGCCATCGTCAACATTGATGGGTGGTGGGATTGCAAACCGGATAGTGATGGAATCCTTTGGCGTACCGATGGCGTGTTGCCATGAATGGAGCATAGTGTGAAGGACCCCCAATAAAATTGAAGTTTTGTGACATGGGCGACTGATTAGGGACCTGATGTGGAAGGGGTAAACTTGATGGATTTTGGAAATAGCTTAGGAAACCACCTGGCGGACGAGGATCCTCCCCCCTGCAAAAGAATGAAATACATCATTATCTTTGAACTTTCTCTTCCTCTTCCTAGCTAGTCTCGATACTACACTTGGTCTATATCCATTTAAATGTTTTGGACAAATTTGGTGATTTATCATGACAGATTATAGAACTAGTAAAAAATAAAGCTGGGAGATCGGTCGATTACATCATTAATATTAGTATATAACCGAATATAAACAATGAACACCAAGTGGACAAATGTAAAAAATCGCTCGATACCATGATGGATTATTTGTAAGCGATTGTAGATTAAGCATAAATCCAATAATCATCCCACCTTAATAATAATATCTAAAGCATAATTCCAACAAATAATTGACCAAAACAATACACAAGCATGTGAATCCTCCATGTCAATTAAGTATGATAATATGCTTAAGACAATAGATAGAAACAGCACAATTCTCAAAATTTAGTGAAGTTGAGGTTGCTCTCAGAATAGAGTTTGCAGAAGACTTTAATCTCTACCTTTTCAACACTTAGTCTATACTCTTCCTTAAATAATTATGATAAGAGTTTCTAATCTTGAGCTCTAAACACCCTTTACTAAAGCTGTTAAAAATTACCTAAGCTGTTAAAGATCACAAAGAAAGACTTCGAGATTGACGGTATATCAAAAGATAACTGAAGGAAATCTAGACGATTAACAGTACAAAGATCACTCTCTGATAATAACTGACCAAGATACACAGGATCAGATATAAACCCAAAAAGGGCTAACAGAGTAATCTGGCTGTAAGTAATAGATCAATTTAAATCAACAGATTTAAGACAATTATATACCTCTTGAACAACAGAATAACTGGAGTCTAATAACAGCAGGTCTAATAGACAGAAGCAAGAACTCAATAGAGCTCAAGTTAGAACTAATTATCATAATCAAATTCAGTATATGACTATCTTCATCATAGAGCATCAACAGAATCCACAGGTTAACATGCAATATCTCCAGAACTAGTTGAATCGGTGGTACTCAAAACTTTCTCTTCCTCTTCCTAGCTAGGCGATACTACAACTAATTCTAAAGCATTGAACATTATCTTTGAACTTTCTCTTCAAAGGAAACTACATGTTCTACCAAAGGGAAGTAATAAGAACAAACCGTGCAGTGTTGTGGATCCGAGGTTGGGGATGAGTACACGTATACCGACCACCTGCTTGTCCCCATCACTCACATGCGGCGATGCATAAGACCCACCCCCGTGTCGATCGTGAGGCATCTTCGGTTGCTCACATGTGACCAAAGCCTGCTGCATGGAGATGATGGGGATGCTGAGGATTGGACGAGGCACGCGTTGTGGAGAAGAAGGGTGTGGAGAAGAGGTTGATCCCTTCTCTTTGCAAGGGTCGTCGTGAGGAGAAATCGGCCGTGAAGGCGAGAAAGGAGAAGGCAAAGCGTGGAGAAGATTATGGGCGAGGCGGGCGTGGCGAAGAAATTCTTGCTACAGGGGTGGAGGGAAAAAAGCGAGAGAAAGGGGAAGGCCTTGAGGGAAGGCGGGGGAAAAAGCGCGAGGAGAGCAAGCGGGGGAAATAGCGCGAGAGAAGGGCGGTGGGGAGGAAGGAAAATAGCGCCGAGAGGCGGCAAGGGAGGAAGGGGAAAACAAGCTGTGGCGATTGGGAGCGGCGAATCCACCGGGAGAAGAACATGCGCTGGCGGGGATCTGACGTCGATAGCAAGCGGATTTTTTGGAGCGAAGCCGTCTACTGCATGCTAGACGACCCTTCTCTCTCTCTCTTCTCTTTCCTCCAACTCATCAAAAAATCTAGGTGGCACCTCTTATAGATAGCTGATGTCATCCCACTGTACATGCCTTTATAGCGCCTAGAATACCTGGCCTCTCCGCGTTTTGCGGCTATTTTCTACCGGTTGCGCATCGACAGCTAGCTCGCGGTTTTCACTAACGCAGCACTTCCTTCACGCAGCACCGCGCATGTCAGCCGTCTAATTGGGCCTGCGGGCGATGGAGCGCTCCCAGTCATGAGGTGACGCATTCTATCGTCTGCTCGCAGGGTCCTGTCTCGTCCCCTCCCTCGGCTCCCTCGTCGTCGCCATTCGTCTTCACAGCGCCGCCCCCCCCTCACTGCCCGCGCCCGCTCTGCCCCCGCCTCCTCCTCCCCTTCGGATGCGTCGTCCTCGCAGCCCAATTCCGCCGCGCCCCTCCTCCCTTTCGCCCGCGCCGCCCGCTTCATCCCCTTCACCCGCGCCGACCCCATCGCTCCCCTCCTCTCCTTCCGCCGCGCCAATGACATCGGCTCCTCCTCCCCCAATTCCTCCCCACCGCCAACTGCTTGCCCCCCATGCTAGTTTCCTCCCCCCGGCCTCCCCCCTCTTTCCTATGACCGGCTATGTCATCCTCCGACTCAGATGATCACCTGTGCAGCCGACAAAGCTCCGGTGAGATTAGAATCCCAATTTTCTTCTGATCCCCCCTTTCCCGTCATTCCTCCTTGCACATCTTCCTCTCTCTCTCACTCACACACAAACACACATCTTTATATGTACTAATTTACTCTCCTTTTTTTAATTACATGTGCATATTCAGGTTACCATCAATTATTGCCCAATCATCTTTTTATTTCAGGGGTTTTTCTGTTGTTCCTTCATTCCCAGCTCGATGCTGCTGCCATCCCTTAGCTAAGTCGCTCTCGGTCATCTCCTCTGCAGCCACACATTAGACTTTATGTGTACTGATTTGCTTTCCTTTTTTAAAATTGCGTGCGTGTGTTCCGGTTATCATCGATCGTCACCCAGTCATCTTTTAATTTTATGGACTATTTTTGTTGTTCCTTCATTCCCAAATCGATGCTGCTGCCGTTTCATTCCCAAATCGATGCTGCTGCCGTTCCTCAGCTAAGTTTCTCTCGAGCATCTCCTCTTCCTATCTATGCAGTGGATTAGCAGTAATGCATTTTTACTTTATGATAGTTTTAGTTGCTATAGGTTAAACACTCTTTTTCCATGTATGCTCATATACACTAATTTGAAAAATGTTATCATCAGTGCAGCAATCATCAGAGGTCAAAGTGTTTTGCATGTTCCAAACTTAGTTGACTCATTTCATTTATGTTACCAATTTGATATCAGGTTCGTCCTTTCTTATAGCCAATTGGAAATCGGGTACCCAAAAAAAGCAGCTTAATTCATATGTAGTAACTGATTTTTGTGTTGTGGTAATTAAACACTGCAAAACATTTAAAGAGTTCTCATTCCAGCAAAAGGAAGAGTAGCCTGTAAGTATTGTCTAGAGCTTTCTCTTTTTCTGTAAAATAGCGAACTGCTGATGTTGGTTTTGCCCCTATTTTGTGCACAACTGCTGCTTGCCTGTCAATGGTACACACCGAATATTGTCTTTTCCCATGATACCTATTTTCTATTTTGGCCTTCCTCATAATTTGCTTGAATCCATGCAGTATGTGTGCATGCAGTAATCCAACACATTATTGAACTTTTGTCTTCCGTCACTCACATGTTTCTAGAAGAGCTTATTGATATCAAATTGCACCAACTTTTCATAGCTTTTTCTTATCAGATCATCTGATCGTGTATATTGCCTTGTGGCAGTAAGGTACTACTCTCTTCCAAAGGATTAATACTAGAAACTGTTGTTCAGTGAGTCATTAGCTCAGCTAAGTAACTAATAGCTTTGTATCCATGCAGTTATTGGTGTTCAAATCACAGGTGGGCATAGTTGGTGTGAATGTCTGTGGTGACAGGGAGCCACAATTATGTGGCATTTAATCTTAGGTCACATCACGAATTTCCTGCATGTTATGCAATATACCATGATGTGTGCCCCCTATAAAATTTCCCTGATAGAGTGGTTGTCTAATTTCAATTCAGGTTCAGATGTCCTATTCTTATAAGATTGACATAAGATAGTAGTGTTATTCCTGTTAAGAAGGCCTTTTTTAGCTCTCTTCATCTAAAAGCTAGGATTACTCAAGAGTCAGGACCTAAGTAAGATGATGGTGTCTCAGCTGTGAACGTCATTGTTCCTGTAAATTTGTTATTCTATGCACACTGTTGAAAATTGTTAAGCTTGTTCAGTAGTTTTAAAGCGCACAATCATTTTTTGTTTTGAGCTGGCAGATTTTTTACGCAAACAGTGCTAAAGCTACATGCTAAATTGCTTGCTAGGCTGCTTTTGTATGCCTGTATCAACTTTAACTTTCACCAGAGTTTAGTTAAAAAGGACGAAACTTTGGTTTTCTGCCTCTGTTCACTGCATCCTGATTTAGGATACTATTTTGTTGGTTTTTGTATGAGTGGTTTGCACTTTTTAGAGTGTTGGATTCATAGGGCTCGAAAATATGGCCTCCCATATTGCAAGAAAACTAATGATGGCTAGATATAAAGTGACGGTTCATGATATGTAAGCCCTTCTTGCCAAATTTTATTTTCCCAGTCAAAAGGTTATTATTTTTCCTTGCTCGCAATTGGCCTGTTTATTAAGGATATATGAAGGACTCATTATCTCAGTCTAATTCAATGCTCTTTGGTTGCCATTAGGTTATTATTATACCATCCAATAAGCATTGAATGTATGATATCAGCAATGAAATGATGGATTTCCTACTAAATATACTCTACTTGAAGTGTCGGCGTCATGCGATGTCATAATTACAATGCTATCTTCATTTGCCCATGTAAGTTGGTTACAGTCATGAAGCCCCTTCCTTTTTAGTTCATTCCACCACCTAGATCGTGATATGAATAGGCCCCGTCCTTTCCTTCTCTTTTTTGGTGTTGGTAGGATATGTAGTTTTGAGATTGTTGACAATTATACCTGACCAGATGTACCCAACATGCTTAGTTTTATCACGACTGACCACTCATAATGCTTTAGATAGCTTCGAGTAGATATGGAAGAGAATTTTGCAACCATTGACTGAAAAAGATAGGAGAAAACATTTGTTGTTGTTATATCCGGTCAAACGTGAGACATTTCTTTTGCACTGCAATCATTCTTGAGTATTGCATTCTAGTCAATGATCATTAAGAAATGAGAATAATCGTTGTGGCCATACAAGAATTAAGACATTTATATGTTGTCGATGATCTAGTGTCGATTTTACGAATGAATATTCGGGGGTCTCCTAAAATTAGAACCATACAGAGAATGACGCATGGATTTTAGACAGGTTCAGGCCTTCTCCAAGGAGAATAACAACCATACTCCTGTGTTCTTGTATTGACTATCTGGATTGCAATCAAGGAGCAGAATTATGTGTAATGTCTTCTCTTGATTGATCCTCTCCTTCTGTCTGCTGACTTTAGCTTTTATATAGCGCATGAAGTGATGGCAGTTTCTCCAGTCCAAGAGACGCCTCGTCGCTTGGTGTAACCCGCACGTTGATGAAAGTTATTATCAGGATTATGATACCACCGCGTCATCTGGCAGTTATCGTCAGAGACAAAGATGTAATGCAGTTATTTCGGAGAATAACAACGTATATTAACTGCCCTGTGTCGTAAAGACAACGCATAAGATTCCCTGATTAATTAGGCCCACATGTCTATAGCCTTTATCAATTACAAGGTGATCGTAGGAAGGCTTACGACCACATGGTGGTCGTGGTCGTAACCAGGCTTACGATCACAAGATGGTCGTAGAAATGCTTACGACCATAATATGGTCGTAGAAAGACTTACGACTATAGGGTGATCATAGAAAGACTTATGACCATGGGGTGATCATAGAAAGTCTTACGGCCACCCAGCTTGGTTTCTCTCTTATTATCATTAAGGGGTATGTTTAAGAGTAGTATAATGATATTGTTATCTATAATGAGAATTACAGATAAATAAATAATTGAGGATTATTACATCCTCGTTATATGTCTTCTGGTGTAAAAACATTAATTCAGACCGGATGTTTTCCTAATTTTATCTGGACCATTTTTTTAATAAAAAAATGGGGTTTGTTCACGGCTCATTAAAGGCCTTGATTTATCTCAATCATGGGAAAAAAAGAGAAACAAGAATATCATCATATCAACTTTACAATTCATGTTTAGAGAGAAACATATTCGTCCTCATCATGTTTCAAGAAATGCATGTGAAAGTACATTGTGCCAGATTAAACGCACTACAAAACATGGCCAACAAGAATTCTTGGCTCCCCGTTCCGCCCGTACTCAGAGTACCGTGCAAATGTAGCCCCACCCGTAAGCGTGTACGGACAATCTCCGTGGTTTCGTCTGCTGCTCCACGCCGGACCACGCGTTTGGGCTGCCTAGTCCTGCTAAAAGTTTTACGGATTTCGTGATTTGTAAGGTGCAGTTTCTATTCCCTTAAGAGTCTTTTTTTACTAACTTTCACTTAATTCTTATTAAAGAAATAATCCAATCATGCTTCACTAATTAAGGATTCATCCTCATATAATCACCTTTTAGTCCCATAATTATCCTCGCCACCCTTTGAAGTACATGAGTTCACGATATGGACGGTACAAGCTGTAACCATATAGTCCAAATCATGTTCAGTAGCTTTTTTGCAGATGTTTTCTGGCTACAGCGAATCCACTTGTTGGCTTGCTGCCATGCAAACTAAAGGATAAAAAGATTATGATGATTGCAAATTATTTTTCTACAAGTTCGCTCATAACTCTTGCAGTTTCATATACACAAAGTATAGAAGGGGCAGCCAAAATGATGGCCCACTGCCCAATGGCGGTTATTGCCTATTTTGTTAACTTTTCTGCAAGCTTCAGCAATGTTGTACTCTATTCTGTCGGTACATACAAAAGCGCACTTGCATCCTTTTTTTCTTCTTCTTCTTCATAACAAGCATGCACGTATCTAATTTGATTATGTATATCTATCTATCTTTAATATGCATGCTTGATGATGTACATAAAACAGGAACAAATGAGATTATTAGAAGACAAAAGGAAAAAGAGAACATAGGAAGGGCCGCACCATAAGCTGCTTGTGGATTAAATCTGATGCCTAGCAGATTAGGCATGACACCAACAGGCCTCACTGGTGGCATTTCCACTCTAGATACTTCAGATGAAGGTTCTTCCTGTGTGTGTGTGGACAGACGACGAATGAAAGTAAGCTGCCTTCTAGGGAAAAAGAAAATTGATAAGTTCAAGCTAACGAAAATTACCTTACTACATGTCCATAATTGCATTTGCAGGTCCAAACTTTATTTTGTCTTCCTGAAATTGCTCCGGAACTCCGAGATGAGTTCCCACCATCATCGTCACCAGTGATGTTGAACCCCCTACTCGGTACAGTAGCCCAGAAGGAAAGAAACATAAGATATAGATCTTGTTTTAGCGTAAGACGGTCCGTATTTAATTGAGTGTATCGTAAAAAAGTTCTTAACTAAATAACTCTCTGTGAAGCATAGACAAGTATATAGATGAAAAGGAAATTACCGAGTAAGTATTAGAAGACGAGTACGTCTTTGCCGCTCCAGGATGATGCATCTACTGCCGCAGTGCACGCTGATGCAGCCTCCATGACGTGGAACACGCTATATTCAATTGCAGTCCTACGCAACACACTGGAGGGACTCAGATTCTGCGGTGAAGGCAAATGACACGGATCAGCTGATCGCTGACAGCAGCTACCAGTTTGCTGCACAAATCACTAAAAGCTGCATGTGACTTTTTGCATTGTTGAGAAGCAGTGGTGAATCTAGGATAAGAATAGAGGGAGAGTTGAGGTTATAGCACAACATAAATATATCAAAACTACATTTACTGGTCTTTTGCTATTACAATATCAAATTCATACATAAATAGGAAGGAACAAATTGAAAATGTACAATACAATAAATTTAGTACCTCACTAATGGATAATGTGTCCCCAAATGTTCATAAATATGTGAGTACCGATTTGTAGATGAGAAATATCAAATTTAGTGATATAATATTAAATTGTGAATATTCATAAACATTAAAAATGAAATGAAAACATACCACTAAGTCACTAAATTTGATTACGACGCAATTTCACTTTACGAGTTTTCATGTTTTAAAAGCGTTGAATGATTCTTTTATTACCAAGGCTTCTAAATATTTCTCGCTCAGTGTAGCACACCATCAAGTCATTGAGCCATTCATCTGATACCTTGTTGCACAAATTTGTTTTAATAATCTTCATTGCTGAGAAAATTCTTTCAACTGATGCCGTTGCCACTAAAAGGATCAGCTCGATGAGGCGATACACCAATGCGAAAGTTATATTTTTTTTCCTGATTTCAACCATCTTTTGAGCAATCTTTGCAAGATCACGGTATTCATGAAATTCAATACTTCTTCTAACATTGTGAATGAATGTTTGAAGCTGATTTCTTAACAACAAATAGTCAACTATGGTGAAATCTACAGTATAAATCTCAGCAAGGCGAACTAGCTTTTGCATATCAAACTTAGAGAAGGAGTTGCTTAGATCAAGACAAGACATGCATACCAATAACTCTGAAAAAAGTTCATTGAAACGATGATCCATCTCTGTCATAATGGCATCAAGAGCAACATTGAAAATTAAATATCAATACGACAATAGTGAAAGAGAGTAACCTTATGCTTCCGACGTGCAGATTTACCTTTTACTCGATGTGATCATCCATACTTGGCACATCAATATCATTTGACTCACAAAAGCTTTTTACTGTGTTGAACAATGGCTCCCACCCATTGTCCCTCATGTATTGCAAGCGCGTTTTCACATCCACAGTTAAACCCATAGCTTCAATAATATCTTGATCCCTTCTTTGCAAAGAAAATGATAACTCAGGTGTAATGCTCAACAAGTCTATCAAGAAATGCATGGTGAATACAAATTCAAAGCTCTCCATCTTTTGTATCAAACCTGCTGCTCCACCATGACCTGAAGGATATGCTGCATCTTTACATGTAATCTCTTAACACCACAAGCATTGACTCCCACATTTCATATATACGAAGCAATGTTTTAAGATATGAGCCCCATCTAGTATCTCCAGGTCTAGCTAGGCTAGTTGCCTGATTCAAGCCTGTTCCTGTTGAAAGCGCACCATTCTCCAATTTCTCCAATAAGACTTCTTGATACTTTTCCATCAAAGCATCATTTCTTTTGCAAGATGCACTCACAATGGTCACTATCAAAGGAATATAGTTGAAGAAATCAGCAATAGCACCGCTACAATTTGCGACAGTGACAACCACTAACTACAACTGGTGGGCGAAACAATGGACATAGAAAGCATACGGATTCTCATCCCGTATTAATCTTTGCAAGCCATTAAATTCCCATCTCATATTTGAAGCTCCATCATAACCCTGTCCACGTAGCCTAGAAATAGGTAGATCAATCTTAGCAAGCACACAAACCAAAGCTTCCTTCAATGCAACAGATGTACACAAAGTGACATGCTCAACACCAATAAACATTTTCATGATCGTCCCTTCTTTATTTACAAACTGACGATGATCTAATAATCCTCATTTAATTATTTATCTGTAATTCTTATTATGGATAATAATACCATCATATGGTTCTTGAGTATACCCCTTAATGTTCATAAGGGAGTAGTTGGAGTCGTAAGTCCTTCCACGACTACCACATAGTCGTAAGTTCTTCTACGACCACCCCATAATCGTAAGTCCTTCTATGACTACCTCATAGTTGTAAGTTCTTCTACGACCACCCTTATAGTCGTAAGTCCTTCCACGACTACCTCATGGTCGTAAGTTCTTCTACGACTACCTCATAGTCGTAAGCTTTTCTGCGACCACCATGTAGTTGTAAGTCCTTCTACGACCAGGACAGCTACGACTACCCTATAATTGATGGAGCTGGCAGACAAGTAGGTCCAATTGATTAGGGAATCTAAGCCGTTAGTACACACTGTTATTCTTTGGAATATTTGCACGCAATACTCCTCTGTCTCTAACGATTACTGCCAGGCGACCGGGGGGGGGGTTACTACTCTAACAGTAACTGCCATCAACGTGCTCATTATATGAAATAATGAGGCGCCTCTTAGCCTGGAGAAACGACCACCTCTTTGGACACTATATAAAGGATACAGTCAGTTGCGGAGAAAAAGGAAAAGAGAAGACGCAATCAGGAGCACAAGACATTAGACTTTAGTCTTTCTCTTAACCTGTAACTAGCATACTCAATATAGCCACACAAGAGTAGGGTTGTTATTCTCTCCAGAGAAGGTCTGAACCAATATAAAATTCCTGTGTCTTTCTCTCTACGTGATCAATCCTAGAGACCCCCTGAATCAAACAATCATACATAAGATCGGTTCTAAAACACCGACACAAACCTACATAATATGAATTTTACCATGTTAAAACAAAACCACAATGCACAAATCATAAATGATACGACTAAAAATATTATATGTACAACTAACCTCACAATCACGAACATCTACTCCTTTATTGATGAATCACGGGACTCATCAATAAGCTCTGCGAAGTTCCTATCTCCAATCTCATCCTTAATCACCTGTATGACCTCCTGTGCACAACATTTCACGAGTTCCTTCTGTATATCTAGACAAAGCATCAAACAATTGCCACCACCCTTAAATTCAAAAGCCTCCTTCACACTCGCCTTTTTATCTATGTGCCAATCCACCATCTCTCTAAAATTTCCCTTGTTCATGGAAGTAGAAGATTCGTTGTGTCCACGAAAAGCTTCACCTTGCTAAATGAGATATCATGCACAATCGAAAGAAGCAGTCAAACGAATCTTGTATGCAATTTCAGACTCCTTGCTATAAGTATTTAATTTATGATCTACACTTGCTCTTTGATTCTGAAAATCTTCACAATCTAGCATTGCAATGTTGTGGACACTAGTAGATCCACCAACATGTTGATTGAAAGATTCCATAGCACATCTCTAATTCACATACCCAAATTTTGTGAAGACATCCCTCCCAAAGTAAGTGGGGTGTGACGGTTTCTTAAAAAGAAAGCAATAGAAACTAAAGGAGGCATCCTTTTTCACACTATATTCTAACCAATCGAACTTCTTATACCATGATTCTTGAAAGAATCTTGAAATTGAACCTTGCGATTTTTTTTTTTTGAAAAATCATGACCAATTGGTTGAGTTGGACCCTTCAACAAATATGCTCTCCTAACTTGATATCTAATCTCATTAGGATAATCTTCAATTGGTTTGCGACATGCTGGATCGACAATAATATCATCTGGATTAAATTCATGCTGAACCTTTTTTTTTTTTGCTTCAGTTCTGCTTTCTATGGTTGGAGGGTTACTGCTCGTTGCATTATTTGAGAAATATTTGTGCAAAGTTCACTTCTCCATTTTTGTAAATATAAGAATAACTAAACAACAACCAGTCAACCACTAATTAAATAAATTGGCTAATTAGCTAATGCCTACTATCAATTAAACAACAATTTGCATCAATACAATAATCATAAATTGGAGTTTCACTCATTCACAGATTCATTCACTACCTCACTGGCTCACCCAATCAAGTCACCCTCACCTCAGTCCTCACAGTCACCGCCTCACCCAGTCAATAAAACAGGACAGCTGCACAGGCACAACACAAGCCGCACACGGCACAACAAAAAAAATGAGGATTCATTCCCATTTCACTGCCTGCCTCACCTCGTTCGGCGTTCGCTCCTCTCCGATGTGACAATGCGGTGATGCGCAATGTCGCCACCCGCCAGGTGCCACCTCCCCCTCCGCTTCGTGCGTGGGCCACCGCGCTGAGTCGCCTCCGGGCTTTGGCCTCCCCCTCCCCACCGAATGGTCGACCGCCTCCCCCTTCGCCGCGTCGGGCTGCCGAGTCAACGTGACGGTGAGTCTCTCTCCGACTCGGTCTCTCCTTTGCTCCAACTTTCCCAGAGGCTAGAGACCTTATCTGTTGAGTGTTGATTTGTTAGGCATTTGGTCGCTTTCCTTTGCTCCTATTTGCTCAGAACTTTGTTCCTCTTTCTCATGTTCTAGCTCTGATTTGGGCCAGAATTCACCACTGATTTGGGCCGGCTGGGGCGCTGGGCCTTAGCCCTTAAGCTGCTCTTCTTCAACCTCTGGGCTAGGTCTTCTTCAACCTCCGCGCCTCAGTCTCAGTGGGTACTGTCTGGATACTAGGGGTACAGTGGTGGAAGGAGGGGGTCCTTGAGCACCCACAAGCACCTACGGTAGATTCGTCCTTGTTGAGCAGCACCATCAACAGTGCACACAAATAGATGTTTCATTTCAATACGCAAACTGGAAATGAATCGTTGTTTGATTGACGGAAGTACCAGAAATAGTCTAAGTACGTCACGTTATGTCTAATAAGTGTGATTTAAAAGGAATAGTAGTTTCCTTTCCTAAAGCGTGTATGTATAGTAGGTGTAATGTTCGTGTATGTAGCCATTTGCACCATAGGAATAATCAGTCAAACATATGTATCTAACCAGACCCTATGCGCCATGTAATTCAGACCTTCATAGTCATGTCAAATGTTTATGCCGAGCTTACAATCTCATCTTCCTTGCTCCATTCTCGTCTCACTCAAACCGAAGCTTATAATATATTTTGCCAAATTTTGGGTTATTTGTGTAAAAACTTAAAAGGGTGAACATCCATGTAAAATGATTAAAACATGATTTATTTACAAACAATTTCCGTCAACAAACTCCAACTTTTTTACCACTAACAATTATTCATAAACAGCTCTTCCAACCATTTAATTTTGTAAAATTAGATATAAATTTATTTAAATTATTTTATAAAAATTAGTCTATCATCATTGGGCGAACACACGAGCGAGGGCGATCGTTGCCCTTTTGGCCCAACAAGCGTGTTCGCAGCTTGGCCTCGATCGTGCCACCAGCTCGCGTTTGAGACATGTGGCAGCCCAAGACATCCGTTGCATTTTCGTCACGCGACTAGGCCTCACATGTCAGCTAATCGATGGGCCACCGAGCGATTAAGTATAGTCGTGTGGTGGCCTAACGATTGTGGGTTATTTTTGTAAAAATATTAAAACATGGTTTCTTTGTGTAATTGTTTTAATAAATGGTTTATTTTGAAAAACAATTCCCGCCATCTCAGGCGTCATGTGGTTTTGCCAATCTCCTGTGAGCCTGTGACCCCTTTTCTGAAGAATACGTCATTCTTGATGCCCAGTGCACTGCTCCCATTTTTGTTCGCCTCTATGTTTTTCAGCATGTCGAGGCATGCTCAACGATGGCATGCACTACGCCTGCATCTTCCTCCTCCTTGGAGAATGCACACAGCACACCCCATGAAGTGTGCTAGCCTTTTCAGATTGCTCACCGGCTGTCGTAGCATCTCCTCGTACCTGAGGAGCAACACGTTCCCAGGCCTCCTCTGGCTCTCCTCCCAGTACTCGAGGACATGGCTCCACTGCGGGCTACCGACGCATCGGCCCTCGCAGAACAACTCGAACGCCTCCTCGGACGTGAACGGCTGGGAGACGACTCCCAGAGTTGCCGCCATCTTCTTGGTGAAGAACCACGAGAAGAGTAACGTGTCCTTGGGGTCCCTGCGGATGTACACGAGTCGACACCCCGATTCCCCATGACGGAAAAAATGTTGAAACATGGGTAAGCTACGCTAGTATAAATTCAAAAATATACCGTATAAACAAGGAATATTTGCAAGTAATAGATCACGAGATTACCACTAGATGCACAAACTCATAGTGGAAGTAGAGTCGATGTAGCGTGTTGGTGCGGTGGTAGTTGTACTAGCCGCACGTCTCCTCCTCCTGCTCCTTGTGATCGTCACGATTAGCGGATCGTCCTAGTACTGATGTTTCACATCAATACCTTTGAGGTATCCACACGTACGGGACAAGAACATCACGCGCTGGAGTGCAAGCGGCGGCGGCGACGTGATATTGGATGAGGAAGGTGTGACTGCTAGGGTTTTGAGAATTCCAAAAACCACTTTAACCCTATGCCACCACCCTCTATATATAGGCATCCATGATGTGTCTCGAACTTTGAGGCTCATTAGGAACTTGTGGCCCATAAGAATTCGGATCACCATCGAAATTAAATCCTAACCCTTTAAGCGTGCGACCCTATATGTTCACGTATACTTGGACATGGCCCGAATACTCCTATTCGTCCACTAATTAGTAGCAGCCCCTAGTAAGACATGCCGACTCCCAAGTATATGTAAAGATTATATGAGACGAACCTAAACAAAACTTATATGCATTTCTTTTTACCTCACGATATCGATCAAACTCAAGACGAGTACGAACCATCCTTGTTGGTTAGCTTGGCCACTCTTTCTCGATTACGTGACTCAAATTCCCCGACTACGGTTAACTCTTTAACTCTGCGAGTAGCATGGTCATTCATTTCTGGAATCCAATCACTCGAGAGACCTAGAAATATCCCTCCTTTTACATAGAGGGGTAAATCCTCTCTTGATCGACCATGTCTCGTTACATGTATCATGACAAAATCCGAAAGCTACCTTTATAACTACCTAGTTATGGAGTAGCGTTTGGCAACCCCTAAGTGAGCCATTACACATCTCGAGTACGTGTGATGACCTCAAGTCTAAGGATATAGCATACGCATTGTAAATCAGAGCAACTGATAACATGTAAGAAAACAACATTCTCGTAGTGTCTTATGGTGGATCGTTTGAACCCTATGTTCGCTAACATGTGTCCATATAGAGCTTCACAATCAAGTCACATGATCATCAACTAATACATATACTAGTCTATTCATATGTGCCATCATATGTTTCCGACTAAGGAACGTTTAAGAATAATCATCACAGAAATATAGAGTTTCACAATCAAATCACATACTTGATAATAAATATTAACAATATTATTCTAGGAACAAGATAATATATTATCCAATAAATTATGAACATAACGAAATATAATCATCTCTATATAATTACTTATAGGACATCTCTAACAAAAAATTCAGTAAGAGAGGGTTTGGGGAAACCGTCCCCCATCCACTGTTCATCTCTCCCTTCCGGTGATCCAGGGCCAAGGGAGGGCCTCACGCCCTCCTCCAGAGAATTTGCTTTCCCCCATGATGCGCTCGGGGAGTAGGGAGTACGGCAGGTGGGTGGAGAGCACACGCGGAGAAGGGAGCGCCTGAAAAGCATCCATAGAGATGTTGTTATAGTCAGTGAGCACTGAGCTCAGCTCGAGGAACTTGACGCAGTCATGGGGGTCGAAATGGCGAAGCGGATGGGCACCGTCGAATGGCGAGTGCGTCGCCCGATTCACCGTCGCGAAGGCGAGGGCCTTGAGCCTGGTGGTGCCGGACTTGAGGGAGCTGGCGAGCAAGATGTCGGTTGGCGGTTGGCCTCGACTGGAAGCAGGTGTGGACGGCTGCGATGCCCGGCAGGACATTGTCGGGCATCCAGAAGCCGCCGTACTGGCGCAGCGGGGACGGTGGCAACCGCGTCTCGAGGGGGAGCGAAGGGACGAATTCGGCTATGTTGGCGGGCGACGTGGTGGGCTGAGGCGCCGTCGCCGATGCTGTCGCAAGGCTGCCATCGGCCGCGTGATCCGTATGTGTCGTCCTGTCTCCTGGGCCGCAAGTGTTGAGCGTGCTATGTTGCCGAACCGAGATATGAACAAGAGTAGTTGGTGGATTGCAATCACGCTTAAAAGCTTTGCAGCCGAATGAGTAGGTGCCGTTAAGGTCATGAGTGTGCTCTGCGCAATCCGATGGGAGAAGTGGAGAACGACTCCCTAGTGGCCTAGTCCCTAGCAATGCATTATGATTTATGCATGCGTCCACGTCCATCATAACTTCGATCGCAAGGTGGAAAATGGACCAATAATTCCCTGTAGACAACTGATGAATGTAGTAGGTGATGCTCCCTTTCCTTGTAAATACCAAGTGACATTTTTGAATTTTTTATAATTCGATGTACATTTTTATCACTGATTAAAGTTCATAATACTACTACGTTAGTTCGTAAAAATAGAAAATTTTATAATATTACTATCTGTATTTATTGTACTATTTTTGTGTAACCATACTTAATATTTCTCTCTCTAGGTTTTTTTTTGAAACTAGCTGAATTTCCTATGCAACTATAGGCTAGATACTACAATACATATGTTTTTTTATTTGAAATAGACTTGTATTCGTTAAAAACTCTAACTCTAATGCTTATGATTGAAAATAGAATTGTAACTATGAATAATCCGTTATAATTTGGATCCGCCAAGATAAGCGGTGCAGATCTTTCATTTTTTCTCCAATTAATGTTGGAATTTCTAGCTAGCCTCTAAGAGCAAGCGTGGTGACTTCTTTTTCTTTATTTTAATAAAATAAAAGATATCGCTTGTGCATTTTAGAATAGTGAGAGTCAGTTGGTGCCTATACGTTTTAGAACAGATAGAGTCGATCGTATGTCTGGAACACAGACAACCTACAACAGATCTGGTATCACGTTTTAAATTAGGCCCAGTCTAGGTGGGTTGGGACGAAATAGAAACTCTCCTACCTCGAGAGAGATGGTTGGAGTTGAAAAAAAGAGATACAAATGGTTGGAAATGGCATTAATGGTCAATGTTAGAGTATATATTATGTACCTACTTAGCTCATCTAAACTGTATAGAAGATTTAGTTAGTTTAGTAGTCAGTTTAGATCAGAACTGAACTGTGTTCTGTTTTAGTTTGTGTTTGTAGTGTATTGCTTCGGCATGGCTACTGTTCACCATCCAGCAATGCATATATATGCAATATACAGAGCACACATCAGGGTGTGTGGTTGCGCAATACTCTGTCTTCCTTCCTCCTCTTTTCACAAGGTATCAGAGCCTCTCTGATTCAATCCACGACACACCACCATGACTAGCTCCTCAGCAAGCAATTCTTTTTCGCTTGTGCCTTCGTCCAACTAGGTAGGACTACTGCTGACCCCTTCGTTCAGTCACCTAATCAATCTAAAGCTGATGCGGAGAACTATCTCTTATGGAAGCTGCAATTCATGCCTTACCTCCGTCAGCAAGCAACTTCTTGGATACATTGATGGCACAAGTTCCTACCCGGAGAAAGTCATCACTCAAACAATCGATGTAGGGCAAGTCACTGCTTGTAATTAGGCATATCTCATCTAGCTACAACATGACCAGCTGCTGCTGGCCGCCCTCCTTTCCTCACTATCGCCGGAGGTGCTCTCACAAGTTCTGCTACTCAATACCTCAGCAGAGGTATGGACAGCATTAGAACGAATGTTTGCAACGCATTCATCTGCGCGGGTGGTACAAATCCGCATTCAGCTAGCCAACATGAAGAAACATGATCTGTCAGCAACAGACTATTTCGGCAAGGTGAAAAACCTGACCGACACCATGGCGTCCATAGGACATACACTCCGAGATGGGGAGATTGTATCCTATCTTCCGGTCGGGCTTGGAGAGGACTATGACTCACTTGTGACATCTATGACAACACATCCCGAGTTAGTTTCACTCAATGAGTTCTATGCTCATCTTCTGAGCTTTGATTTGCGCGTGGAGCAGCACAATGTCGGGTTACACCTTGAAGGTGCCTCGGCTAATCTGGCGGCCAAAAACAAGATGCATGGCCACAAGAACACCTACCGTGGTAACATGCCTTCATATCGCGATGACAAAGGAGGCTACACCAACTTCAACAACAATGTCAATAGCTACAACAACAACAGTGGTAACAATCAACCTCGCAATTCTGGAGGAAATCGTCCCACCTGTCAGGTATGTGGCAAGATTGGTCATATGGCTCTCAAATGCTATCACAGATTCGACCATGCCTACCAGCCTGAAGAGAAGCAGCATGTTGCGGCTTTTGCATCTGCTACCTCGTATGGTGTTGACATGAATTGATACACCAAAACAAGTGCAACAGATCACATTACCAGTGATCTCGATTGCCTAACCATGCCAGAACGGTACACTGGTTGTGATCAAGTCCAAACAGCAGGCGGTACATGTATGTCTATCCACCATATTGGTCATTCTCATATCCACACTCCTAACAAAACTCTGAATCTCAAGAATGTTCTTAATGTTCCACATGCTAGCAAAAACCTTCTTTCAGTTCATTGTTTTTCCAAAGACAATGATGTGTTTCTTGAGTTTCAACCTGATCAATTTTTTTTTGTTAAGGATCGAACAACATAGAATCACCTTCTGCATAGCAGATGTGAGAATGGGCTCTATCCCATCGCACCCAAGAAGGTCTTCCTTGTTGTCACACCATCCCAAGAGCAATGGCATAGCCAACTTGGTCGCCCATCATCTTCTGTTCTTCAACAAGTTCTTCAATCCAATCAAATTTCAATTTCCACAAATAAATATGCAACTTCAGTTTGTGATGCTTGCCAATTAGCTAATAGTCATCAATTTCCCTTCTCTAGGTCTAATAATATGTCCTCAAACCCACTAGAGCTTGTTCACTATGATGTTTGGGGACTTGTTGTAACTTTTGTTAGTGGCTTTCGATATTATGTAAGCTTCATTGATGATATTATGTAAGCTTCATTGATGATTCAAACTGATTGGGGTGGTGAGATATACATGTATCTATCCTCTCAAACATAAACAGTAAAAGTCAATCGATGTTGTCGGGTTAGCTCTACTTAAACAATTGTGTTCACACTGATTACAACTTCCTTCGGGTGTTTGGGTGTGCTTGGCCTAACCTCCTCTTGTGGAATGACATTTGAACAAGAAAATCATCTCTTTTCAAACTGATTGGGGTGGTTAGAATCGCCAATTTTATTGAATTAATAAAAATTACATCATTTCTTTCTAAACTTCAATTAAATAAAACTTGTGCTATTTGGCTTCTTTGTGTTCCAAGGAATAGGCATACAACATCTCCTCGATTTTTAGGATTTTCTTTAATATCCTTTCCTCATACACATCAATCGCGAGACAATCATCGTTTCCATTTGGCGCCCGAACAAGTCACCGGCCGAAGTTCACGTACTCCGTTTCAAACTGAAAATTTCAAAATTCCAATGAAAAGCGAGCCGTTTGCGCTCACGCGTTCGTTTTGATCTCCTCTTCCAATCCCCTGATTTGGTTTTCTCCGAATCAATCTAGTTTCGTCGCAATCTGCACATTGTTGAAGTCGGGTTAGCTCTATTGGCACAATCATGTGTTCCCATGAAATGTTGGGATGAGGCCTTTGTTTCCCTCTTTTAGATTCAAGTTTCATCCACCGTGCGCTGAGAATCGACTTAATCGATCGTCCTTCTCCGGCCAATTACTCCGCAACCGTTGATCCCCGCCTTCAACTCCACCACCCCAAGTAAAGTGATCAAGGCCGCCGTGGTCGCCGTTCACCGTCGCTACTCGCATAGAGCCGAATCTTGATGTCAGGACCGCGTCATCAATTGCCCTATTCATCTGTACACTGTTCATGTCTGTTTACATCCATACGTGAGTTGCTTCGTTTCAATTTCTCTCTGTTGTACAGAAGTAGATGGTATCCCCTGTCGCCAATGCCATCACCTTGCGCCATGACCAGCCGGCCGCCTCCCTGTCTTCCCTGTTGATTTGTTCTCCCGGTGGTAATTCTTTCCTCTGTTCTTTTCTTCGTTCTGTTGATACAATGTGTCTTATTCTTTGGTTCCTTTCTCTATTAACTCATCTCTAATCCTTGCATCATGAACCGGCTATTAGCTCTATTCTCGGTTGACGTCAGCTCAATGGAGTTGTTTGGGTAACCATGCGCAAGAACCGCCGATGATTCCGCTCTTTGTTCTCTGTTTGAGGTTGAGGCACGTTTTGTTCAATGGTTGTTGTCAACAGAGTGTTGATCCTCTCTCTACACATGGGCCCCATGTGTAATTCTCTTGTTCTATCTCTCCTAATGAGTGGTTCCCACTTGTCATCCAACCAAGCAGGTCCATATATACAAATATCTTTTCCTTACATGTAGACCCCACATATCATCCACCCAATTAGAAACCCTAATTATTTCTCTCTCTTACATGCGGTCCCGCATGTCAGCCAACCCTTGATCAAACCCTAGTTCATGAGCTCGGTCCACCGTGGACTAGCATATCTCTGTGGACTTGGTCTATAGACTAGTGGCCCACATGTCAACCCTAATCTTATTTTCGGGAATTAATTTAATTCTTGAAAATCCTTTATCTTATTGGTCCCACATGTCGCTTTTTTGCCTTATTTCTAGAATTATTTTAATTCTGATCGATCCCACCTATCATCCACTCATCCTTTTTCCATAATTTCCGAAATCATTTAATTGAGGAATATGCTGTGGGTCCCAATGGTCTCTCTCTCTCTCTCTCTCTCTCTCTCTCTCTTTATCTTGTTCTCTCTCCAGCACCTTGGCCCACATGTCATCCATTGAGTTCATCCCTCTCTCACTTACCAGTGGACCCTACTTGTAAGTATCCAATTCTTTTATTTATTTTAATCCGAAAGAATATTCTTCGAATATTCTTTTCTCTATCAATTTCATCATTTCATGTGGTCTTCCAAAGCTCATATCCTTTGAATCCGAACTCCGATTGAGTTCATTCAAATTCCTAAATTCACCTCAATTCAATATCTATTTATCGGGATTATTATTTAACTTTTGGAGTTTGTTTGTTCTCTGTTAGTTATTTATTTGGTTTATTTGCTTGTTGTAGTAGACGTTGATATCTGCGAAGCGCCGATTAAAGTTAAATAAGAGTTGGAACCTTTTCTTGATCCAAACTATGTGTCTTTCTAGGATCACCCTAGTTGATATTTAGTTGGATCATCATCACGAATCATTTGTCATGTAGATTGCTGATTAAGTGCTTACACAAACCAACCAACTGGGTGGGAAATGATTTAGGCGAGGCAAGTGGTGGATCTTGTGTGATATGATCTATATGTCCCGTGATGTCACCTTTGATGAGCATTCATAGTAAGATTTCCAGAAATGCTTTGCCAAAAGCCACTAATTATATCTAATTCCATGGACAATTGGTTCTTCCTCCATGGACATCCACTATGTGCTAAAATTGTCTGTGTGCGTCTTTGTGAAATAAATTGTTAAATTATGATTATCTATTTGTTTTACTTGCTTTTCAATCTATTATTTGTATTCAATTGCAAATGTTGCATTTCATAAAATCGTAATGCCATTCCTTGGAATAAGCCTACATGTATAATTGTTTTATGACTTATAGTACGATGTGTACTCACGCTTGCTTTCTTCACCATCCTTGCCTTTTGAAAAATGGTCAATTAGGACTTCATTGAATAATATTTATTATTGATCGATGTTTATTGTATTTGCTTATTTATTAGTTATCTTTGATGGAATTTACTATGCCTCATCTGGACTAACATTGTTTTTGGGTCCCGACACTATATGTCCCGTGATGTCACCTTTGATGAGCCTCGAATCTAATTCCCTTTGGTTCCTCCTCCACTTCAATAACAATATTATTGATTCGTTAGTCATCAGACAAGGTTGAGTAGCGTCTCGGGCCTCATACGACCGATGGCAACAATAGCAATAGCATACGACACTCGCAAGCGTGCCTTGGTAGCTGTGCTCTCACCATCCTCATACCAGTAAGCTATGACCATCAAAGAATGGAAGGCAACCATGGATGATGAGTTCTTTGTGCTCCAGCAAAACAAGACATGGTGACTTGTTGAGCATCGCCAGGCATCAACCTCATCGACTACAAATGGGTTTTCTGGTTGAAAAAGAATGTTGACGACACTATCGAACGGCATAAAGCTCGCCTTGTTGCCAAGGGATTCAAGCAAAGGTACGACATTGACTATGAAGACACCTTTTCTCCTGTCGTTAAGCTAGCTTCCATTCGCACCTTTTCTCCTGTCATTAAGCTAGCTTCCATTCGCCTCATTTTGTCCATTGCAATTTCCCGTGGTTGGAACTTAAGGCAAGCAGATGTGAAAAATACATTTCTACATGGTGACCTGGAAGAGGAGGCGTATATGGGCCAACCCCAGGTTATGGGCACTCCCAATTGCCTCTATCATGTTTGCAAGCTTAACAAGATCGTGTATCGCTTGAAACAAGCGCCGTGTGCATGGTTCTCCAAGCTCAGCTCTAAGCTTCAAGAGATTGGTTTCACACTATCACAGGCAGACACATCACTGTTCATTTACAATCATGGTGGCACAGTCGTGTTTGTTCTCATCTATGTCGATGACTTTATCATAGTCAGCTCTAGCTCCCAAAGTACTAATGACCTGCTCCCGCAATTGAACATGGCATTTGCTATCAAGGATCTCGGTTAACTGCACTACTTCCTTGGTATTGAAGTTGTCACTGATGGAACATGGGTTTAGCTCTTACAGTGTAAGTACATTGATGAGCTTCTTCAACTGTGCCAACATGATCGACTGTCGCCTAGTCTCCACTCCCATGTCCACCACAGACAAGCTTTCCAAAGAAGATGGCACCCCCTTGAATGATCGTGATGCAGTACAGAAGCATTGTGGGTGGACTACAGTACCTCACTATCACTCGACCCGACATCGCTTTTGCGTAAACAAAGTCTACCAATTCCTCCATGCACCTTCTGATTCTCATTGGACTGCTGTCAAATGGATTCTTCGATATCTGAAGTTTTCCCATGCTGCTGGTCTGAAAATCCACAAGTCCTCATCAATGGTCCTCAACGCATTCACTAACACGGACTAGGCGGGTTGTGTGGATGATCGACGCTCTACCAATGGTTTTGTTGTGTTCTTCCGGCCTAATTTGGTCTCCTAGAGCTCGCGCAAACAGGCAGCCGTACCTCGGTCCAGCACAGAGGCGGAGTATAAGGCTATGGCAAATGCAACAGTTGAGCTCACTTGGTTGCAGTCACTTTTGCTCGAACTTGGTGTATTCCAACCTCGGCCACCTGTGCTTTGGTGTGACAATCTTGGGGCTACCTACTTGTCAGCAAACCCAATCTTTCATGCCTGCACTAAGCATATCGAAATTGATTTCCATTTTGTTCGGGAACGGGTGTCACGCTCAGCTCTGGATATTCGCTTCATTGGATCTCAAGATCAGATTGCAAATGCCCTCACCAAACCTCTACCGTAGTGGCAGTTCGAGATTCTTCGATACAATCTTAACGTGGTTCTACCCGGTTAAGATTGAGGGAGGGAGTATATATTCTGCACCTACTTAGTGCATCTAAACTGCATAGAAGATTTAGTTAGTTCAGTAGTCGGTTCAGATCAGAACTGAACTGTGTTCTATTTTCGTTTATGTTTGTAACCTATTGCTTCGGCATGGCTACTGTTCACCATCCGGCAATGCATATATATGCAATATACAGAGCACACATCAGGGTGTGTGGTTGCGCAATACTGTCTTCCTTCCTCTTCTTTTCACAGTCAATTGTGTTTGGGCAAGAAGGGAAAAGGAAACTTCATAAAGTTGGGAGAGGATTCATCTTCAGAGAAACAGCTTACTACCAATTGAATAAGATAGGACGATAGTCGGAAACCATGGGCGGATCCGCCGCTAGCTAGGGCAGCCGGTGCTCACACCGGCTACGGCTGCTGCCTGCTGGAACCTTAGAAGGATGCCCTACGGCCACCGGCCCCAAGGACAGATAGGTGTAGTGCGCTCCGGCAATTCGGGCATCAGTTTGAGCACAAGGAGCACCGGCTTGCCTAAGCTAGGTCCTATTACGTCCGCCACTGGTCGGCATAGTACACCAACACCAGTGGCATCTGAATTGTCAATCACGACAATGTATAAGATGCGCCGGTGACATGTGAATAGTGCAGCTAACCGTGCAAGTCAGTTGGGCGTGTATATAGAGGGCATATCTCATACACATGGATGTATTGATAAACATATGGACATGGCACCTGCCGTGAGCAGATTTGAAGAAAAAGGTGGCATCACCTGCTATACTCTACGACTGGTGCTACATGCACGGCAATTCATTCGACACAGATGGCATGGTGTCAGCTCCAAGTGGAAGGGCGAGGCCCTGCAACAACGCATCTAGCTAGCAGACCCGCGGTACGTACTGGCGGCCGGCCGGTCGGCCGGAGTGCATGTCAGATGCGGGAGTGGCGGTCTCAAGGTTGGCAATCTGTCGAAGTGTCGAGTGGCACACAGTAGAGTTTGAGATTGTGCAAGGCTTGCTGAGGGATATATTGTGGTGTAGGGTACGTGTGAGGGATTCGACATGGCTGGAAATGGTGTTTTTGCAAGACTAAATTAAGGGGGAAATGGCATGAAAATGCATTAACAAAGAAGCACGACTTTATTTCAAGTTTTGCAGTAAAAGGTACATTATAACATGTTATAGTAGGGCATACCATGATATATACTCCCTCCGTTCTTTTTTACTTGACTTCCTAAAATCCGTGTGGTCAACTTTTTAAAGTTTGGCTACTAATAGATTTAAAACTATCTAGATTGACTATATAAAAATTATATCATTAGATTTGTCATTAAAAATACTATCATAATATTATAATTTTATTACTACATCTTAATGTAAAGTTATAAAAAGTAACAGTTAAAGTCGCATCTCAAAAACCGCAAAAAGTCAAAAACATCAAGTAAAAAAGAACGAAGGGAGTATTACATAGTACTACTTCGACAATTGACAGTTAATAATGGAAATGTAAGAGGAACTCGCTTTCTTTCAGTCCCTTCGGCCAAACGCTGACGATTCACGAGTGTGAAAAGTGGCAGCCAACATTAGCGATTAATTGATGCATGCATGTTTCCTAGCCGTGCTCCACATTGCTGTTCTGCAATACCCGTGATTAGTGGCTCACAGGGAGTTGGCAAAGATAAATCCAGATCCTTGCAATGCGTCGTCAACAATCTTGTCCAGCCTCTCCGCCATCTCTGGCGACATGTGATTGCTCCAATCCCCAATCACTCCTTTCCGGAAGTAGGAATCAGTCTTGAAGCCTGCATTAGTACACCCATTTTGGTTAACCTTCACGTTCTTCGGCTTGTCCATGCTGCAAAGCTCCACGATCCCATGCACCATCCCTCCCTCCCTCCTCCTCGGAAAATTCACGCCCCATGAACTTTGCCATCTTCCTCGGGTTAATCACAGGCTCACGTAGCATCTCCTCGTAACTGAGGAACAACACCTTCTCGGGGAATTTTTTTTAAAAATAATCTATTTTTTATTTGAAATTATAGAAGTAATACTACCTTATTTTTTTTCAGAAAAAATCATCAATCGCCGTACCGTTGGACGACTTACACCTAGTCGCCCAACCATTGAGTGACTGGACATAGTCGTCCAACCACAGAGCGTCAAGCGTTAGAGTTGCCTGGTAGTTGAGCGATTTTACTAAGTCGCCCAACCACTGGACGATTTTAAGTAGTACCTCTGCTATTTAATAAATCCGATTGAAATAATTATGTTGGAATAAATGTTATATTTTGTAGGTATTACATTTTGGAAATCCTGTTGTAGGATGTTATTTTTTTAGAACTAAAAGGGTGGTGACAAGGTTGGTTGGTCTATTTATGATTTTTGCAGAATCTAAAGGGTACGAAATTTGTGAGACTCGCAATAATATTTTGTGATCGTCGTATGTTGTTCTAGTACGCTAAATTTCTGTAGAATTTTGCGAGGACGATAGAGGTAACAATGATTCGAAAGTACGAAGGTAAATGATATTGCGATGTGCCAGGAAATTCATACACGGTGAAATTTGGAGAAATGGTGCAACGATAACAATACGACATTTGATCCGACAAAAGGTTACATGGCAAGTAGGCTAACGAAGCAATGACAGTACACGCATGCCTTTAGAGAATTAGAAATACATGGGACATATGGACGAAGAGGGTCGGACTACTGTGTGGATCGATGTCATTTGCCCTTCCTTGCGAGCTCGGCATTGTACTCCTCGCCGGCCGCCAATTTCCTCTTTTTCTCACGCTCCCTCTCACGAGCCTCGCACTCCCCGCGCCTGCACGCCTTTAGATGGGCCTGCGTCTCCCGCCGGATACGCTGGTTGTGCTCTTCGGTGCAGCGCTTCTCCTCCCTCCTCTCGTGGTCCCTGTTGGTATCCCACTCATCGCAATCGAGAGTCCACTGGTCATGTGGATGGATCTCTAGATCGATCCACTTGTGATAGCCACATAACATAGCGGATCCGGGGACTGCGGGTAGATGGGAGAGGTTGTTAGTGCGGACTTTGAAAGATAAATGGTAGGGGAACATACTGCTACCTGTCCTTACCAACTGCCGATAGCATCTCGTGTCCCAACAGTGATCGGGATGGTCGCTGGAGTAGTTCGCGCAACCCCAGTAACGCATGCCCAGGCTTAGCCGGTGCTTGGACTTGAAAAACTTGCATCTGTCCCTGCACCAACAAAGGGGCGGCGTCTCCCCCTCGGGTGGGTGGTGTGGCGAATGCTCGGTTGGGATGTTGTGGTAGGGGTGGCTACTATGAGGGGCGACGTCATTGCGAGGAGGTGGCCTCTTGGCATGCTCCCTTTGTTCCTCCTGGGCCACATACTCCCTTTGTATTTCGCAGACCTCCTCCCAATGCTTGTCCATCTGAGCGAGATTGTATTGAAGTCTGGATGCAGGAGAACCCGACGTGGAAGGGGTAGTACTTATATGCCGAGCCGGCGTTGCGTACGCGACTGAATTGTAATTCAATTGAAGGAAATTCGCGTCCCCGAGGCATCGGCCCTAAGGAGATTCGTTGAGTCATGTCGTTCTGAAAAGCTGACTTGTCGGGTCACATCGTCCTTAAAAGCTAACTCGTCGGGTCACGTCATCCTGAAAGGCTGCCTCCTCGGGTCACGTCGTCCTGAAAGGCTGCCTCATCGGGTCACGTCGTCCTGAAAAGCTGCCTCGTCGGGTCACGTCCTGCTTTGTAGAGAGTGGTCACTTTCTGCTTTGTAGAGAGTGGTCACGTCATGCTTTACAGAGAGTGGTCACGTGGTGTGCTGCCGGGTGATGTCACGCCGTGCATTGCAATTAAGACGAGAGATTGACACTTCAAATAAAGTTAAATTTTGTAATTACGATACAATTAGTTTCATAGTGCTTATAACAAGCAAAGTACTGACTGAAGTACAAGTTACAACATGCTGAAGTACAAGTTGGTGTTCCTACATGTCGGCAGGTGCCTTGCAAGTTCTCGTAGTGTGGCCTTCCTGGCGGCAGCGCCCGCAATGTCTACCCATCGCTCCAGCTTCCCCTTCGTCCATATCGTTCCTAATACGACGACTCTGCCGACGGCCCTTCCTCCCTTCAGCAGGTTTAGATCCGGAATCTAAGTCCTCTGTGCAATATCTAACGTGACGAATTTGGCCACAACCCTGAAGCCTCTTAGCTCGCCACACCACGCCTGCTGCACCCTCTCCTTCATGAAGTACTATGATATGAAGTCCGATGGGTCCATGTGGATGGTGCCATACGCAACGAGGACATGAGAGCATGGCTTGTGAAGGAGCTTTAGCTTGTTGCATGTGCAGCTAGGTTCATTCACATGGTTTCCAAGGTATACCTCGTGTGTAACAAGAGATCGAGCCGTTCCAAATCCGGCTCTGTCTCGAAGGACCACGTCGAATCGATGCTCCGTATTGCTCATTATGAAGACCGTGTGCGACTAAGCATTCTCGGTCTTGGCCTGCATGTACGCTATAATCTTCGAGCAGTCTACCAGCATGGGCCGTCCGAGAGAGAAACGCTCGAGTGACCACAGCTGCAGCAGGAGGGGGCAGCCTGTGAGGATAGATGTCGGCTTCATCCTATAACACGCATTGCACATGCCGCGGTATGTCGCGGCAAGTACGGCTGAT
Source organism: Phyllostachys edulis (assembly GCA_036346405.1). Classification (NCBI taxonomy): domain Eukaryota; kingdom Viridiplantae; phylum Streptophyta; class Magnoliopsida; order Poales; family Poaceae; genus Phyllostachys; species Phyllostachys edulis. Next base: position 61,065,502 of record CM070561.1, on the reverse strand, counting down.
CCCTAGCTAATCTGCAGCTCCTCACCGTTGGCGATGGCCCTCGTGTACCCCACGAGACGGGCGTCGACGGAGTCACCGTGGCTGCTGGTAAATAGTACCCAGCCGAAGAGCCATAGTAGGTACGCCTCGAGGTGCCGCGACACCTAGTTGGCGGTGGGCTGCGGGACCATCCGCTCGACCTACGCACAAACGAATAATTAGTAAGCCCGTCATATGGCTAGGGTAGTGCATCACTAAACATGGAAAATAGGTAGCACACGTACCCGGAACTGCAAAAGCCACCGCAGGGGTGGGCCATGCCGCTGTCGCTCCGAGAAGTCATAGTACGGTGGCACGGCCTCCACTGCAAGAACCCTCTAAAACCTGCCCAGCAGGGCGTCGCGCCAGTTGACAGGTGCGTCCAGCGGGAATGCAGGGACTCCCGTGATAGGTAGGCCGAGCAGCATCGCGACATCCTGCAGAGTAGGGGCCATCTCCCCGAATGGGAGGTGGAAGGTGCACATCTTGGGCCGCCACCGGTCCACCAGGGCTGTCAGGAGTGACCAGTCGAATGGGAATCGTCGTAACCGCTCTGGACCGGCCTGGACCTCCCCGTTGTCCTTGACTGAAGCGCTGTCCTCTTCGTTGGCCTCCACCATCCGCGCGAGAGGTAGAAGGCTGGCACGGCTCAACCTGCAAAGCACGAAGAAGTAACTACATAGCGAGCATATGACACAAAACAAGTGGCACAGCTTGCGGACAAACCTGTCTACCTAGCGTGGGTCCAATCTCCAAACCCGTTGGGGTGTCTGCGTACAAACCACCCCCAAGTCAGCCGCGTCATCCCCGCGAACTAGATGCGGGACACGACGGCTCACGCGGTGTTGCGCGTTGACCAACTGGTCCAGCAGACTGAAATGCCAGTTCAAACCACCAGGGTCATGAGCCATACCTGCAAATCAAGAAATTAAAAGCATTAATATTAATTGAGAATTTAAATTATATTCGAATGGCAAATAAATCATATTTGGTTTGTTCTTAGTGGCACCAAAACACTTTGCTCGAACATATTAGTAATAAATATACAATTTCATGAAACCCAAGTGGTAAACACGCAATTTTCCCTACAAAAAGCTATATTACGTTAACACATGTACAGGCTGCTATGGATTGCGAAATACTTAAAACATCATCGTTAATATGCATATTTATAATGGGTGAAGCTTTCAGGGAAAAAAAATCAAAATTTCACATGTTTTGGGATCCTATGAGTTTGGAACCATGTATCTGTGATTTTTGTCTTAGTATTTTATAATTCCTTAATACAACCAAAACTATAAATAAAATGTTATCAATTCTTTATTATGCTAATAAATACATGCATTTAACATTCTATAAACTAGCATTTGTGAATGCACGGGTTATCGACATGTTTATATAATAGAAAAATAACACCTTATCGTTCATCAAGGCCGAGCGCAATTAGCGCAGAACGCGAAATAGTACAACTGAATTAATTTTCACCGACAAATTTTTCCTCCATACGAACTTCCAAACTAATTGTATTAATCATGCTATCTCCAAACTAAGATTTTTTAAATTAACCTACTGTTATTTCATTTGCTAACAATATGTCATACACATGATGTTGCTTGCTAACCTACCATGGTTTCAAAAATACACACATACAAAATAATGCTAGAAACTCACTGTCGTCGTCATCGATGTGAACAAACTTTTTTTTCCTCCTCTCCCTCTCCTCTCTTTCCCTCTCTTTCCCTCTCTCGCTCCTCTCTTTCTCTTCTTTCTTCTGCTCTCGGCCGTCGCTCTCTCAAATGGTGATTTGTTCACGGTACGGCGGCCACAAGAAGACATAAGCACCCCAAGTCGCCCAACGGTTGGGCAACTAGAGTCCAGCGCTGGACTAACAGGTGTCCTAGTCGCTCCATCGTACGACGACTAGAACCGAGTCGCCCATCCGTTCGGCAACTAGGAGGCGAACAGTCCAGTCGCTTCACTATTAAGCGACTTGGACATCTGTTGCTCACCCGTTGGGCGACTAGCCCAAGTCGCCCAACCGTGGAGCGAGACGTGATTATTTCTGACAAAAAAAATTAAGTGGTATTATTTATGTAATTCTGAATAAAAAATAGATTATTAAAAAAAATTCCCTTCTCGGGTCTCCTCCGGCTCTGCTCCCAATACTGGAGGACATGTAGCCATTGTGGGCCACTAGAGGAGATGCCCTGGCAGAACAGCTTGAATGCCTCTTGTAGCTCTTTGCTGCGGGACACTAAGGTTATTATATAAATATTATTCGTAGTTTGGGAGAGAAACACTTTAAAATAACATTCATACCCCTCTCTTCTTATCCATTCCCCTCCTCTGCCCTGGTCGAGCTCACCGACATTCCCCAACAGTGCGCCCAACTATTTGCCACCTTCGTCGAAGCTGTCGCCGCCGATCTCCCTCCGGACGACTGTCTGCACGTCCGACCGCTTCACCAAGTGCGCCATGATCCAATGATGATGAGGTAGGGCGGTGGGACTCCGGTGATGATTCAAGCACGATGTGTTCCCATATTATCTGGCTTCATTTTTGTGGATGGGATGTGATGGGGGCAGCTGTAGTTGCCAGAACATTGAGGGCTAGGGGTGGCGGCCGTGGAGAAAAGGAATGGAGCCGGCGGTGAGCTCCAGCGATTCCCCGGCAAGGAAGGACGGTGCAAGAGTACGGTGAAGGTTCGGGGAAGCCTCTAGTGGTGGTTTCTTAGCCTGGGCGCGACGAGGAGGGCCAGCGATGATGATAGCCATGGTCGCGCAGAGGGTGTCGACGTTGGGATGCTAGGGTGATGGGACGAGTTGGGGGAGTACAGGAGGAGGTTTAGGAGGTGGAGACCACCATGGTGATGCATACGGCTCAGTGCGGGAAGGCTTAGAGCGGTGAAAACATGTTTGAGGTGACGCAGCCAGAACACGAGCATGGTGGTGGCGACGGACCTCGACGACAGTGGTTCTCGCGACGAGGAGGACGAAGAGAGGGACCAACGGGGTGCACAGTGCTCAGGATGAACTATGTGTGACTAAGGATACAGTTGAGTGATGCCTTGCCCACTACCCTCTCTGTCGTCTGATGCCCTCCTTAAATAGTGTCGAAGGGGTGGTAGTTGGCGCCTGTGAAAGGATGCTTCGTCGATTCTAGCCATCCACACGTGTGGAGCGGTTGTTGTGCAGTTATTGTCAAAGACAGAGGGTGAGGACGTGCAGTTATGTCAGGGAGATAAGGGCGCACACTTCCTTGATCGACCACATGTAGTCAGTTACGGTAGACATGCTACCCTGTCGGAGGGTTCAGACCCACATGTCTGACCGTGGACACCTTCGACCAGAGGATGGTCGATGCCTAGGATGGTCTGAGTATATTCTCCCCGACCAGAGGGTACTCGTGAGCTATTTGACTAAATCTTGTTTCGACGGCTACTATAGACAATAAGCCATTAATTATGGATTACTTAATCCTTGTCAGTATTGCATGGTAGTCTATATTGAAAAAGAACTGGCTAGCATGGAAGTTCTGATGAGATTACAAACTTCTACTATCTTCTTGCTAGTCATAGGGGGTGTTTGGAACGACCGTGGCTTTCCTAAAAAAACGACTTCTAGTCGTCTTTGCAGGTTGAGCAATTGCAAGGGTTGAGCAGTTGCAATGAAGAGATTTGGTGTTTGGCTATCTGACTTTTACGTACACTGGCTGCAACTTTCAAGATGGGAAATGTCTGAAATGCCCCTGAGGACAGTAATAGCTTGTTTGATGTCGTTTAATGCAATTAACAACATTTAATGACAATTGACGATTATTAACGACGACTAATAAACATTTATTACAACAAATATTTATTAAAAACAATTATTATAATGAATTTGACGACAACTAACGGTAGTTAACGACAAGTGACGATAACTAACGACATTTGACGACAACTAACGATAGTCAATGACAAGTGATGATAACTAACGACAAATTGACCGCAATTAATGTAATTAACGACAAACAATTATTACAGAAATAATTGCAATAAATAATCACAATAAATAATTATTGAGTGCATAATTAATACAACAAACAAATAATAAAATAAATAGTTATTACAAAATATTGTTATAGTGAATAATTAATACAACCAATTATTACATAAATAAATACAATAATAATTATGGCAATAAATAATTGTTACAACAAATAATTATTTAACAACGATATGTTGTTTGTTTATTACAAACTTTGAATGATTCATGCCCCTCCACTTTTTCCCGGGCTTGGGACCCAAAGCAGCAGATGTTAGACACCCCTACCCTCACATGTACCCCAAAAATAAAGAAGTAACAAAGAAAAAAGAGCAACCATTAAGAAGCAAAGATATACCAAAAATGATACAAATTACTAAAGCAATTTGACCTAAGCATCTTAATATGCTCAATAGATGGAACATGAAAACATACAAAATCAAATATTGCTCAGATTTAGAATGTTTCGAGTTGCACAAGATGCAATCTTGGCCTGCATGACACTTCTGTCAAAATTTTAATAAAAAATTGAATATGACAATCAATTGAGGTATATTAGGCCTTGAGCTAAAAATAAAATCTTGCTTGTCTAATCATTCACTTCATGCAAATCATCAATTCAAAGTCTACTGATAACAGACAATTGTAACAATTGACAAGAGGATATTACAATGACCAAAAAATCATCACAATGAACTAAAGATAGTAGCTAAATGAATCACAGTGATTAGAATGAGCCAAATGAAGCAACCAAATGAAACACAGTGAATCACAATGGACAGCTACTAAAGACCCAATCAATCACATGTATAGAACAAGCATGCATTGCATGACTCAATAACAAACAAGTAATCTTTTAGCTTAAGACCAGATTATAATCCATTGTCGTATTCAACCTCAATTTGACATCAATACATCATTGAGCATTAATCCGAGCCCACAACATCACTAACCAATATATCCCTATGCTAGTATCAACCAAATCAATAACAATTTGAGACTTGTTCATAAAAAGTCTTGGAGCTCTGACCTAGTCTACACTTCAATAACCAAATGCATGGTCAAACCAGCTAACAGGCCATGCCAATTGTCAGTAATCAAATTTCTAACCAAGCTAGCAACGTACCAGGAATGCTTATTTGGATAGGCAAATGCAATGTCATTTACACCACCAGCATGTGCATCAATCTAGATAAGAAAGCAAATGATAATCAAATTTAGGAAACATGGTAGTCAATTATACACAAGACATTGAACAACAAGCAGATGGCAAGAACTAAGAACATGCAGTAACATAACAGTGGTCAAGAAAGAGGTAGCTGGGCCAGCACAGGGTAGAGGGAGGAGGAGGTTGCTGGGGAGGAGGTGGCCGTCGCGGGGTAGAGGGAGAAGGAGGTAGCCGGGGAGTATGAGAGAAGGAGGTTGCTGGGGAGGAGCTGGCCACCATGGGGTAGAGGGAGAAGGAGGTAGCGGGGGAGGAGGTGGGCAGCGCAGGGTAGAGGGAGAAGGAGGTAGTCAGGAGGAGGTGGGATAGAGGGAGGAGGTGGCCGGAGAGGAGATGGCCGTCGTGGGGGGAGAGTGAGCTCTAGATCTAGATCTGGGCGACGCCAGCACGGGGGAGGAGGTAGCTGGGCCGGCGGTGGCCGCCAGGGGAGGAGGAGGTGGGCAGGCGGGTGGGAGGGGGAGGAGGAGGAGGTGGGCGGGCGGGCGAGTGGGGGAGGATGTAACCAAACAGGCAGGCGGGGGAGGCAGTCAGCAGGGGTTATATGTGATGGCAATCGGTGGGTAATTACCCCCGAACTCCGGGGGTAATTTGGGGACGGAGGCTGCGGGAAACCGCGAAAGCGCCCCGCGGACGGCTTCGGGCTTCCGCACGTTTAGACACAAAGCGGCTTCAACCAAAAGAGGCTGTGAAAAGCTAGCCGTTTGGGACGGCTTCTGGCTTTTCCGGACGAAAGCCGGAAGCTGAAGCTGTCCGAAACCAGTTTAAATTATTAGACACCTTTTGTGTTTCCAAACATATGTAGCATTGCTTAGTAATTTAGACCATGATATGTTGGATATAAGTACAAACAAGTAGCTTTCTTTCGCATCGCCCAACATATGTTACTATGCGTTGTTATCGATGCTACATTGTCATCTAATTGGCCTCCCTATGCCTAAATCCTAATGCCAAAATCCTGGCTTCGTCCTTCATTGGGTAAAAGGCAGAGATAAGTATATGTAAAATAACTAAACTACATACATATACAAGAGTCACTGAGTCACCCTCATATACCATTAGTTTTCACACTCATACTTGCTGCCAATTCACTTGACACATTAAATTATGCAAACCCCACTAGTATTCATGTTGTTTCCTTTGGCCGCATATACATTTGCTTCCCCCCTCCCCCAAGAAGCACGACTTCATTCCGAGTTTTGTATTGCAATACATTAATGGAAGATTTACCCCTCCACCCGGAGGTTGGCAAAGGTCTCTCACTGGTCCGCTGGGTGGGAGCTCATCCTGAGGCTTTTGACCACTATATCATCGACATATGCTTCGATGTTGCGGCCGAGTTGGGTAGCCAAGACCTTTGCGATGAGCCTAGTGAAAGTTGTCCCGACGTTTTTGAGGTGAGCAGTACAACATTGTCCTCATTGAACGACTAAGGTGAGTAGCACGACATTGTCTTCATCTCCGTCATCGTTGTCTTAGCTCTTCGCTTTCTCGTGGGTCAGTGTCTTCTTCTAAGACATATCGGTACCATTGCACTATTTCGTTGTCCTCTTCGACACCATTCGTACTATTCTCGTTATAACTTTTATTTTTATTCACAATTTTAGTTTTTTTATTGGAGTTCATATACAAATCAAATTGCTAATTTTATTTAATTTATTCCAAATTTGAGTTATTTAGGGATTTTACTTTGGAATTCGTGTGGAAATCAAGTTGCAAATCTTCCAAGGTATTTGGTTTCTATACAAATTCCAAGGTAAAATACTTAAATATTTTAATTAGGAATTCATATGGAAATACAATTGGTTATTTTATTTTATTTTTTATTCCAAATTTTGGTTTTATAGTAGTTGACAGACCCACCATGATCAACAGTGTATATCTTTCTCTTTTTTTCTCCGATTAATGTTGGAATTTATATATCTTGATAGCAAATGTGGTGGATTCTTTTGTATCTCTTCCGAGACCATTTGTGATATCCCCATTATAACTTTTATTTTTATTCAACATTTCAGTTATTTTTATTATAGTTCATATACAAATCAAATTGCTAAATTTATTGAATTTATTCCAAAGTTTTGTTATTTAGGATTTTGCTTTAGAATTGTATGGAAATAAATTGCAAATTTATTTTATTTTATTCTAATTTCATTTATTTTTTCTTGTAATTCGTATGTGATTCCAATTGCTTTTTTCTTTTTCTTTTTTATTCCAAATTATAGTTATGACGAGGATCTAATAATTCTCAATTAATGTGAATTATTATCTATAATATTTGTTATGGATAGTGCTATTCTTAATATGGTTGTAAATGCTTATTACAACCAGGGAAGACTACGACCACTTCGGGTCACGACCACTATATGGTCGTAAGATTTACTACGACCAGGTAGTCGATAAAACCTACATACATGTGGTACTAAATACACGTGTTGTTTGTCTCTGACATAACCGAACATAGTTCTCTTTGTCTCTGGCGTAACCGCAACCAACATGTGCAATCGGCCAACCGTCAAGGCGCATCCTACCACACAGCAACTGTCACCCCTTCGAAAGCTATATAAGGGGTAACGTCGGTGGATGAAGGGAACGACAACAGATTGTTAAAAACCATAGAAGTCATTAGTCTTAGTTTCGGTGGCTTAATTCCTCTTGTAAATACATTCAATACAAGAACACAGGAGTAGGGTTGTTATTCTCTCTTGAGAAGGCCTGAACCTGTCTAAAAAAACTCCCTTGTGTCCTCTTGTATAATCTCGATCATAGTGTCCCCGACATTTATTCCATAAGATAGATATTAAAACATCGACTAGTTATTTAGGGATTTTATTTTGGTATTCATATTGAAACCAAATTGCTGTTTATTTCAATTTCAATTATTTTTTGTTGGATTTTGTTTACAAATCAAATTGTCAATTATTGTTTAATTTTTATTTCAAATTATAATTATTGAATTCATATCAAAATCAAATTGCTAATTTTATTTTATTTTTTATTCCTAATCTCTATTTTTGTTGGATTCCATATACAAATCTAATTGCCATGTTTTGTTATTTTATTCGAATTATAATTATTTAGGATTTTACTTAGGAATTAGTTTAGAAATCAAATTGTTAGTTTTATTTTATTTTTTATTCTGAATTTCAGTTTTATTGTAGTTAACATGGACTCTTTTACTTAGTAATTAGTATAGAAATCAAATTGCTATTTTTTATTCAAAATTTAAGTTTTATTGTACTTGATATTTACTCTTTCTTTTAATCTGACCGTTATAATTTAGACCCACCATGGTTGATGGTGTATATCTTTTTCTTTTTCCACTTATTAATATGGGAATTTTTAGCCCTCGAGTGAACATGCCAAATCTAATTGTGAATTATTGTTTAGTTTTTATTTAGAATTATAATTATTGTAATCCATATCAAAATCACTTTACTAATTTTATTTTACTTTTTATTTCGGATCTTTATTGTTTGTTCGATTTCTTATAGAAATCTAATTGCCAATTTTTGTTATTTTTATTCGAATTATAATTATTTGGGGATTTTTACTTAGGAATTTGTATGGCAATCAAATTGCTAGTTTTATTTTATTTTTATTCCGAAATTTAATTTTATTGTACTTGACATTGACTCTTTTACTTAGTAATTTGTATGGACATCAAATTGCTACTTTTACTATATTTTATTCCAAATTTTATTTTTATTGTACTAGAGATGGACTGTTTCTTTTAATCTAGACCATTATAATCTGTATCTACCACGATCGACGATGTATATCTTTTTTTTCACCGATTAATGTGAGAATTTCTAGCCTTAGAGAGCGAACGTGATGATTTCTTTTAACTCTGCTTTAATAAGATAATAATAGATTGATAGATTTGTACTTAAAATAGTACAAATTAAATGGACAAAAATTTCTAGGATACAGAAAGAATCGCATGTCCTATATATACGGCATAAATTTTCTGTGCTACAGGTAGCATACACGAACAAGTCTCACTTCGATCGATTCTTTCGAGTGGCGTATCGTATTTTTACCCTTTCCTTGCTTTCCCTAAGCTGAAATGCTGAATCATTACGAATCACAGAACTGATCGTCTTCACTCCTTGCTTTCCCTAAGCTGAAATGCTTCAGGACAGAATGGACATGAAGATCGTCGACCATGTCGTGAGTGCAATCGCAGCAATCAGGTACGTCCACAGAAAGATTACAGAGCATTCCTCCTGGCCAACATCAAATAGCTGAGCCATGGTTCCTGAATTGGAGTACAAAGACGCATGGTGAGCCTTGTTGGAAACAGAAGCAGACACCTCTGGAAAGAAGTTGCCGTACAGGTTTTGTTGGAATTTCAGTACTTACCAATGTTCATTGCAGGAGGTAGAGCGAATTGCATCATTAGCACATAGCGGTACAATGGGTCGTGAGGCAAGAACCCTACTCCATATGCCGCATGAACCACGGCGATTCCGATCAGTGGGAGGATCACGTAGCGTATGCAGACGATTGCGATGATCACCACACGCTTGAGGACCGACTTCCGTAGCCCTGCATGCATATTCAGAGTAAGTTCAGGAAAAATGTTTTGGACGACATGCTTAACTGCTAATGATCTCATCTAAATAGTGATATATAGATCGGTAAAACCCCACCTTGTGTCAGGTTTCCACCTAGGATAAGGATGATGCAAGGTATTGTGCCATTGCTGCAAAAGAAACAAACCTAGAGTGAGACTGAATGAACACTGCAAATATGTTATTGCAGGTAGACAGAAGTCAGTAAATACTGACCCCATTAGTTGGAGGGAATCCTGGATGACTCTGAGAGGGGCACCATCTCCGATGACTAGCGATTTCAACCATGGCACTAGGCCAACAACAAATCCAATCATCTGGCACAAGGTAACACCAAATTTAGTCCAATCTTTTTGAACGGAACAAATTTAGTCCAATCATGTGCCATTGTGAAGTGGGGTGTGAAAGTTGACATGATAAAATGTTGTAACTAGTTAGGCAGAAACATACTGCAGATACAGTTGGTGGTGCCATCAGCTCCTCAATAACCTGGTGGACGGTTTCCTTCAGATTTGTCCAGAAGCCTTTGTTAGCAATCTCGCTCTCGCAGGACAGAAGTGGAGCTTCCTGCATTTCTGACAAGTCAGTTTGTGTGAAGATGTCAACGGAACGAACCAACAATGTATACCATGGACAATTCTGAACTTACAATTTGGTTCTCATCCTTGTGTTCAGCAGGTTTAACTGACGTCGGGAGAGGCGCTTCTTCATCAGCGTAGGCAGCTTCAATATCTGCTTTGGCTTGCTCTGCGTCTTGCGCAGAATGCTCTTCGTCGCTGTCGGCAGGGCACTGAATACTTTTCGACTGCATCTTGTGATACAGTTTACCTGACTTCTGCATGAGGCTGTACGTATGCGTCCATATGAACAGGGCACCAAGCTGCAGACACGGAGTAAAATAGTTCTATCAACGTCAGAGAGCAGATAACTAACTAGCTTAATCCTTCAGGCAATGTGATCTAGCAAATTTTGCTTACAGCCATGGACAATGATGAGTAGGAGAGTCCACGTGAGCGGCAACGGCTCTGATCTTTTCCAAACGGGTTGCCATCTTCGTCGCAGACAGCTGGAACAATGATCAAGAGCAAGTTGCCGAGATTTCCTGCATTTGTCGGTTTAGGACACTGTTAATATCAGCATCAGCAAAGTATGAAGGAAAATGAAACATGCAATCCACTGGGGAAACTGAACCTGCTGAGCAGAAGGCAATGATCAAGCCTCGGAAATGTTGTGGCGGTTTCAAGATCTTACATGCTATCCAACCTAGAATGCTACCAGCCAAGAATGTGATTGCTATATTAACTGGCATAAACCACCTGTATGTTACAAAGCTTGTGTTAATGCCCTTGAGTTGAGTTACCAACGAACGAAACTGCAGATAGATATTCTATACTCTGCCATATATTAATACTGTTTACTGGATATATCCTCTGAGCAAAAAGTCTGGTTATGTAAGATTGTTTACTAGTCAGATAAGTATGTCTCTTCAAACAAAAACTCTTTAAAATTTAGAGAAGTCTAACTGAGACGTTCTGTCAATTCTGGCAGTCAGAATGTCAAGTGAAATTTGAGCTGACTTGTAGTAACTTTATTTGCATTGTGGCATTCGTCTGAACTCTGAAAATCTGATGATTCTACTCACCAAGAAATTACATCCGAAAGCGTGACCGTCTTCGCCAGGCTAGCAAACATCAGAGAAGGGATGAAGACAGTAAAAACAACCTGTCAGAAATTTCAGTGGGATTAGGCATAACGATAGCAAGCTAAGGGGGCAAATGTTCTGTGCTAATGAAAGCTCACCTTGTTCATATCCCTTAGAGCGCTTGCCGTCAGAACTTTGCTGTAACCAGAGGCAAGGAAAGCTCCAATGACACCTATGAGTAGGACCTGGACGATGGGCATAGAAGCCACTAGAAGCAATGACAAGAAGGCCATCTTTCCCTGATGTAGGATTAAGCTTTCCTTTTGGTACGCCTACTTAGTCCGTTGTTGATCTGCTTTCTGTACGATGTCAATGATGATTTCCAGACGTCTTCTGATTATCTGAGAAGAGATGGTTCAAATTCTGTACAGGCTTTTCCACCCTGCTAAGATAATTAAACAACGAATATGAGTGTTCAAAGAAACCTGAAAGAGAACAGACAATAGCTAGTACTGTGAGAATTGCATAAGAAGTTCAGGGAAATGAGTGATTGAACGGTACAAATGTACAGTTATTAGCTTTGTTAATGGGTAGCAATACATCAGCTTTTGCTAATGAAATCTTTCATAATTTCGAAAAAAAAAATGCTTCCTGCTTTCTAGCATATGCGGGAAAAGCTAGTTTAAATTTGAAAAGGACAGCTCCTCATTGCGTGCATTGTTTTGTCAACATACAAGAGGTGAAGGCGTGAAGTACTTGCGCGCCTAGCCGCCTAGCAAGTAATAATGAGAAAACAAGTCAGTACTAACGGACACAAGTTCTCCTTTCGAAATTATTGCAACAGAAAAATAAAAGAGGGAGCTTAATTATCAGGGAAAAAAAATGTCCATACAAACTATGAAGAGGCATAGAAGTTTGTATGTACTTCGTTCATGAGAGTAGCCTAATTATATACACTATTCCTAATCACTTTTAAAGGCGGCATAGAAGTTAAATGTATGCAATCATTTTAGCAGGAACCTAAGAATAATCTATCAATTTTGCAGCTGTATAAGAACAAGAAGTTCCAAACAAAACGGGTATGCAAATATAAACTTCCATTGCCCCAAAATGCTTTATCCAGAAGTAGGAACCAGCCTTAATTTAACTCAGCAGAACCACAGAACAGAAAATGGGGGAAAAGAAAACGGAAAGAAGCCTAATTCAGTTCCCAAAAAAAACCTAATTCAAAGCCAGCTTTTATCGCCGTAACTTGTCAGAGCAGTTACCAGAAACTGCACCCTCGGCAGCTAGCAACATCATGCAACTCAAAATTATCATCTCATATTGCCTCAATCTTTTCGAAGAAGCAGAAGAACACAAATCCTAACGAATGCAATTCCATAAAAACGCAAAGCACGATCACTAGCACTGCAGAGGGCAGACTACAGAGGTCCATGTTTTGTTCTGACGAGGACTGCTCCGAAACATATACCCTGGATCTCCATATGCCAACCAAAGCCCCCAAAATAGAGATACTAACCACGAAACAAAAGTTTATTTTTAGACCAACCATGAAACAGAAGTTGTGTATATGCGGAAGCTGACCTGCCGAAGAATGTGCAGACGGCGGAGAAGAGAGCAAGGATCCACCGGAATTTGCACTTGGCGTTGGGACTTTGGGAGGGAGGAGACGGGGAGAGCCTTGGGGCTTGGCCCTCTATATACAAGGGTGAGTTTAAAATGCAGCCGCGGCGAGAATTTTTTTATTAATTAATTTTTTAAAAATTTTATTTTAAAGTGATGGTGTGAAAAAAAAGTTAAAATTGAAAATAAAGTACGTCAAGAGTTAACTTTAAAATAAAATTTAAAAAAGATTAATTAATAAAAAAAAAGTTCCCGCGGCGAAGAGTGGGGCTGGGGCCTGGGAGATGCTACCTGCACCGCATCCACCCGGGCGCCAACGCAGGTGCATCCACCTGGGCGCCAACGCAGCAACGCCATCACCCCTGTGTCCGTCTTGCTGCTGCCATCTCCTTGATTGTTACTACTACTGATTCTACAGCCGTTCAACGCTTCGCTACTTCCTTCCTAATTCCGTGCGCTTGTCGCTAGCTAATCGCCACGAGCCTAATTGCTTCCATCGTTCCACGACGTGGAGCTCTATGGGTATTAGCAGTGACATCCTGATGCATTTTCACTTAGCAATTTTTTTAAGGGATCTACATCGGCTTCGTCTAGCCCTCTTATGTGAAAGCATTTGATTTACGCCTGGAATCCTAGTTCAATGTACAAAAATTGGACTCAAACTCGCCTTTGGAGAAGAATTCAACTCAGATTCGTACTCTGCATGCGTAACGTACTCTGCGTGTGTATGTACTTCTGTGTGCTTACCTTTTAGACATTGGCACGGTCTCCAATATCCAACTTTAACTATTACTTTTCATATGATTATGTTAGTAAGAATTACAAAATTATTATATTATAGAAATATTTATCATGACAAATCTAATGATATTAATCTGTCATGACCAATCTAAATAATATTTCATATATTATTAGTCAAAGTTAGAAAAGTTTGACTACACGTTTTCTAAAACGCCATATATTTTCAAACGGATGGAGTACATATTTACATGTCAGCCATGTGTATCTCCAAATTGAAATTTCTTACATGCATGCGGATTGTGACACAGATAGCTCTGGAATCAAATCTCACTTGATCACCTCGCCCAAAAACACCTACTTGATCCCTCGCACAAAAAATAAAAACTACTTTATCAACAACCAATATTATGTGCTACAGTACTAGTCATCGTGTACTGTAATAACTCCAACCTAAAAGTATTGTTCTAGAAAAACCAACCTAATGTTAGTACATCTGAATTGGAAAATTGGCCATACCCATATGAGTAACCCAGCCATCAGCATGATATATATGTTAGCAAGAAAATTGCCGTTCCCTCTATTGGCTGAGTGATGCATATATATGTGTCTAGCACGTTCATGTAAATTTTGAGGTAAAATGATCAATACTGAATGACACTGAAATGGATATAGGATAGTCAAAGCACAAATGCCAGTTTCCATCAAACTTTTCTCATCTGGGTGAACTAGTTATACACTTCCGTTCAGAGCCTAATTGTCTCTTCAGATCGAAGTAGTGTTCAGTCAAAGCCCTAAGCAACTCTGATTGATTATGGCCCTGTTTGGGGCCTTAAAGCCAGCTCCTCGCGGCCGCCGCCCCCGATGCTATCGACCACGTCGTCCGGCCAGCCAGGCCGCAGCCGCTGTCTAATCCCTCCCCGTCCCAAATTTGTTGTTAGTGATCGATATTGATATTGCCTTTCAATCTTTGTTAGTGCATTTGGATCAATGAATTAGTTGTATGCATTTTTCGGACTGTAGATTCGTGAGTTCATGCGTGTTGGATGCATCATGCATCCATATGTGGTCATGTGTTCATGTGTATCTAATCTGGAGTTAATTACGTGATTTCTTATTGCCGATTCATGAGTTCAATTACAAACAATTGGCAAATCATTTCCTCCGATTGATGTACTGGTTAGGGGATCGGAGAGGAAGCTGCAGCTCATGAATTCTTTTCTATACAACATTGTTCTTTATTTATCTGGATGAGTACTAGTAGCATTATTTGATTTCTTGGATGTGTACTAGTAGCCTTGATATGTTCCTTACTGCTTTGAAATCATGGCTAGCTCGTACATGTTTTCATTTTGCAATGCATGTAATGGATACCATCACGAGAATAACAGATTCACCGTTGCTATTTGTCCTGGCAGCGGACCTACTGCAAATGAGGATTTTCCTATAATACAATATGCAGATGATACACTTAGGCCATATTTATTTAGGCTTTTTATTTGTCTTATAAGAAAAAAAAACACCTAAGCCTAAACAAATGGGTGACTTTTTTTATCCAGTTTATAAAAAGCTTAAGCCATTTTAAGTCTAAAAACCATAAGCCAAGGAGATATGCTTTTTTTGGCTTTTGTGGAATAGAATATCTATTTACAACTGAAGTTCACTGAAATTACCCACGAAATGCCATTGTATATAAGGGCAAATCATTTAGTTTTTTCTCTCTTCCTTCCCCCTCTCCACCCCCTTTCCCTTCGGTTCCCGTAGACGCCGCCTCCTCCTCCCTCGCCGCCCGCCGCTCCTCCCTCCCAATGCCACCGCCTTGTTTCCTTGGTAGTCTACAATTTCTTTCACAATTAGATATGTCATTCAACAATCTACAAGGTGAAATCCCAAGATATGGAGTCTTCGCAAATGCCACCGCCCTCGCATTGGTCGGAAACAATAACCTTTGTGAAGGAGTTTCGGAGCTCCACTTGCCTCCATGTCCTGTTGTTGTGCCTTCCAGGAGGAGGAGACTATCTCACTCATTGAATTTCTTGTGTGCTTTCCATGGGTAAGGGGTGCATGATATTTTCCAGGGATCTCCTGAGAGAATGTGGGAACCAAATGAGATGCGCATCAACAAGATTGTGTTCATAAGCAGGAATCTCTATGGAGAAGAACTGGAGAAGGCCTTCAAGGATTGCCTTCTGAAGAAATAAGACAGACTAGAGCTTCTCCGTTTTTGTTACACATGGGATGGATCTCCAGCTTCACGATTTTGAGCTTTGCGGCTGTAGAACTTATCCTTCAAATCGAATTGTGATTGAATTGAGATGAAATGCGAGATGTATAGAATGGATAATACCCTTGTAACCTTGCCAATTGCTATCATTTGCAATCACAATGGTCATTGGTATTATTGTACTGTGATGTTACGCACTATGTTGCACTGTAACCTATAGAGATTTATAAGACTGATTTGAGGAATCGCATGGTACACTACTATTGTATTATGCAGTGGGGTTTATTTTCCAAGATTATGCTTCCTTTCTAATATGTTTACAAATACTGAATAAATGCATGCATGGATGAGCGATATCTTGCTATGAATAGGTTGTCTATTATACTCCGATCTTCTTAGATATACATCTCCGATGTCGAGATTTGCAATTTATTTGAATAGGCTATGGTACACACACGCATGCTTGTACGAGCGGAATCTATTTTTTTTCATATGTACACTAGTACGTATCATCATATTTTCGAATCTCATGCAAAAATAAGTTTAAATATATGCTTTAAAAGGTTCTTTAAACCTTCAAGGGCAATTTAGACTTTCACCCGTATCCGACCCGTTTTCACCCCTAATAATGAAGTATATTACTACCTACAGAGGAATTTCAATGCAACAATAGGGGCTAGAAACTCGGCTATATTTTGGTTGGATATTTGGAATCTTAACATATATTATCTTATATTTCCATCCCTATACATATTTGCAAAGTACAAGGAATGCTCAATGGAGCAATTTCTGCAAAATCCAGATATCAGGCACCAATTCAACCTACCGTTATCTATGGAAGCTTTTGAGGAGTACAAGCAATAGATAGAGGATATCAAGAGATTCTTTCCTATAAATAATTGCTCAGATGTTTGGACTTGTATTTGGGGTATGTGTTACTATTCATCACAAAAGTTTTATAAGTATTCCTTCAATGCTCATGATCCACGGAAGGCCTTCAAATGGATTTGGCGAAGCAAGTGTGTGATGAAACTCAAACTATTTGCATGGCTGCTCCTTATGGATAGGCATAATACCAAGGACATGCTACAGTGAAGACATTATATTGTGCATGATGATCAATATTGTGTTCTTTGCCAAGATAGAGAAGAGGAAACAATAAACTACCTAGTCTTTGACTGTAGCTTTATCACCTCGTGTTGGAACATAATTAGAATAAATTGGGATATTACAGATGACATTCAGCTATAGGTCGAAAGACCAAGAAGGACTTTCAACTCAATGTTCTATATGGAAATTTTCATAATTGCGGCATGGCATATTTGGAGGCAGCGAAATGACCAGATCTTTGAGAGTATCGTGCCAAGTGTTTCAAATTGGAAGGTCATTTTCAAGAACGAGCTAACTTTGCATGTGCATCGAGTTAGAGAACAACATAGAATTTTAATATTTGATTGGCTAGACTCATTATGTTAATTGGTTTTCTCCCCTAAGGGGTTGTAACATATTTTGTACATAAATATTTGTTCTTATATATTTATACCGTAGGGGACGCATGTACCGTTCACTATCGAAAAAAAAGAATACGAGATTCATCAAGTTGGCAACAAATGTAGATGTATGTGTCCATTTGCGTATTTGTATGTGAGATTATGTAAGGCTCATTGAGAACCCGATGACAAACTATAATTGTGATGTTTTTTCTCCTATGATAACAACGAAATAGCAATAAATGATAGAACGCTTGAAATTTTACATATACATTGTTGTTTTCAATATTTCTGGAAAATCTCAAAATAAATGTATTTTATTTCTTAAAAAAAACTAAAAAAAATCTTATTTACGCTAAATCAATACACACAGATGCATTCAAAACCCTAAAGGGTATTTCAGATATTTGAACCTTCATCCACAGCGAAAGCAAACAACTAGACCCCAAAAAGTCAAACTGCCAAATAGCCTCTCATAAATAGCTACAACTGCTTTTCACTCCAGAAAGTCAAAGTAGTTTTTGAGAAAAGCTAGAGCTCCCTAAACAAGCTTGTCGATGTTTTAATATCGAACTTATGAAATAAATGCTAGGGGGGTCCTTGTTCCAGACTACACAAGATGAGACATAGGGATTTAGATAGGTTCAGACCTTCTCCTGGGAGAATAACAACCCTAATCCTGTATTCTTGTATTGATTGTGGTTACAACAAGAGAGAATTCCCCGAAGGCTAGAACTAATGACTCATGTCTGCCTTGTTGCTTTTGTCGCCTCTTTTGCTTTGTCCACCGGCGTTACTCCTTATATAGCGTCTGAGGGGCTGGCAGTTGCGCATGTCAAGAGATGCCTCAATGGTTGATGAATTGCGCACATTGATGGCAGTTATTGTCAGAGAGATTACTCCCCAACGTTCGCCTTGCGGTTATGCCAGAGACAGAGATCAATACGTGCAGTTATACTAGAGAATAATGGTATATATTCACTACTGTGTGTAATTAAACACAGTGTATAAGGTCTCTAGTAGATTGAGTCAACATGTCTGTGGTCTTTATCAACCATAGGGTGGTCGTGATTGACCTGATTGTAGTAAAGCTTACGACTATAATGTGATCGTAGTAGAACTTACGATCAGTAGATGGTCGTAGAAGATCTTATGACCACAAGATGGTAATAGAATGATTTACGACTATGTAGGGTGGTTATAAAATAGCTTACGACCACTAGGTAATTATAATCTACTTTATTATTGATGATGAGGGGCATCTCTGAAGGTTTTATGAAGAAATTATTATCTATAATGAATATTACAGATAAATAGTTTAACTAATTGAGGATCACTAGATCCTATACATAATAGTTGCATGTTAACCAGATTGTGTGCAAATAAACAAGTACGCAATAATAGGGCTCCAGTGTACGAATCATGTTGAGCTTTTCTCTTTTGTTTTCTGAAGTCCATTCCTACTCGGCAAAAGGAAATGAAACTACTAATCAGCTCGGGCTGTCCTTCTCGAAGTGAACATGTTTGTCTATTCCAGTATCTTCCAGCATTTTTTTCTTGGTTCTGATCACTCCCGATTCAGTGACAGTGATGAGTATAATTAAATAAATGAAAAGTAAACATTGAGGGGAACATGTATGGAGGACATTGCAAGCACACGAAATTCCTTCCCCAGTTCCCCACCCTATGGGGAATATCTTTCTTACAAATACAACTGGGATTCACTTATCGCCGCTTTTATAAATTTCGACTTCATGTGATTTGAGGGGCGCATGGACAGATACTTTTTCATGTGAGCTAGAAATTAAGCATCCGAGTTAGGAGTTATGTCCTGTTTGAAAAAGTTTTAATTGTCTTCGGCTTCCGAAAAACCGGAAGCTCTCTCAAACAGACTAGTTTGGTAGCTTACATGGTAATCTAAAGCCAAGACAGAGCCGAAAGCCGAAAGCCGAAAGTCAAAAAAAACAACTTTTGATAAAAGCTACAGTTCCCAAACATAGCCTTATATGCATATATCGCCCATCACAGCAGCCAGGGAAGTAGTAAATAATTGTGCAGCGGTGCATTATTCTCTGGCCATGGTCGCTGCCACTAGGAATCTTACATGCAAAAAGAGTGCGTCAATGCACAGCTATGCAGACGTACACTTCAGAATTAATTTACACTGATAATGTTGTGCAAGTTCTGGCCGCGGAGATCACATCAACTCCACAGTTGAAAGCTGGGCATGGTCATTCCGCGTATTTGATTGGAGCCACGGATACGCACAGATGAGTTAGAGCCCCATGTACACGTAGTCCAAGTCGATCGCTACATTTCTGGACGAGGCTGACGTTGCAGCAGCAAGCCAGCAATAATGCAAGGAGAATATGATACAAGTGCACCGATGTGACACTATTCGCACATCACATGATTCACATACTCAAGTACCGGCAGAAACTACGCATTCGTTACCGCGGGGGGGCGGCGGTCAGGTCCAGGGACCAAGCACGTGACGGAATTACGCCCTTTGGGGCTGCTGATCTTGACACGGTCTGCCGGGCAGGAAGAAGGCAAAACGTCCCAAACTTTCGGGCCCAGCATTCGCGGATGCACCGTTCGTGCATGTCAATTCGGACAATTCTTCCTACGACGCGTGCTCACTGCAGTCGGCATGACATGCCTCGGCCTGAAAATTGGGCCCTCCAATCATTGACTGTCTCTGTCTTCTGTTGAGTCAGCCATGACGACTGCCCGTCTGTTTTATACTACTCTCCTTATAGCGTCTTGGAATGAGGATCTCCTCACGTTTCCTCAAAATTTTCTTCCAATCGGGCGACGACGTGTGCCGTCCAGTCCACCAGCGCGCACCTGGGCGGATCGGATCGTGACGCACACCCTTCCCCATGCCATAGCCCTAGTAACCTAGCTCTCGCTCCCGCATCGCCGTCGCGCTCGCGCGCCAACCCTCCCTTCGCCCCCACCACCCACCTCATCTCCTTCTCTCACGCCGCCCCACTGTCCCCTCCTTCCCTTCCGCCCTCACCGCCCCCACCTCCCCTTCGCTTGCGCCAACCTCGCAGCTCCTCCTCCCTTTGCCGCGACCGCCCGCGCCGCCTCCAGAGCGCCTTCGTCGTGGGAAACAGGCTGCGCCACCTGCAGCTCCCGTCATTTGCTCGCCTCGGCCACTCCCCGTCGCCGACAACTACGCAGATGAGCTCCTTGCATTTTCCTCATGCTCATGCTTCCTCTATTCTTCCCCCTCTCCCGCTCCAATGCCTCCGTCCCTCCTCCTTCCTCGCGGCCAACCGCCACGCCCCGCCACTAACTCGGGCCAGCGTCGACTGAGCTGCAATGGCGCCCCACTGGCCCCCTCTCCCTCCCAGCAATACATTTTGTCCATCCTTGCCCGCTAGCGTCGAGCCTTGCCCGAGCCACCTCTGCGCCTCCTCTGTTCCTTGCCTTGTTTTCTTCCCTCTGTGTTTTCTCTCTATGACTGAAGTAGGGGTCCACCTGTAAGTAGCTAGCTAGCAGTAGTGTAGTGTAAATGAGTCACTGATAGTAGGACCCACATGTAAGTTGATTTGTGAGTATTTGTGGAGACAAAGCCAGGCAATCAGATGATTAATTAAGTACAATTCAGTTAGTGGGATGATTAGTAATTACATAAAACCCTAGCCCATAGCAATTGGCTTCGTTGGTTCCTGTAAATTAGGTGATTGTCTATTTTTCCTTACGCAGCTATGTTTACCGGCTCATATCATTTTTTTTTCTGAGACAGTGTTTGTTGATCTAGAAATAGAATGACTAATGTATGTGTGTTGTTTTTTCCCTGGCCAGGGAGAGAGCTAAAATTTGCCATGGTAGGTACGGCATGAAGACAACTCATACAACAACAACGAACAACTAATTCTAAAAAAAGAGTAAATTTGAACCAAATTATTCAAACATAAAGCAAAGGTTACCAAATTGTCATCACTCAATAGTTTTCCGTGTGTCGATAACTAAATAGCCTTATTGTGCAAACTGGTTATTATACTTTTTTTCCTCTCTTCATATGGGTACTATCATTTTCTATATAGTTTTTCTGTTAGAAAAATCAATCTGCATCCTTGGAGTTGATTTGTGTGCAGTGGTGCGGATCATGATGCAATAGCATAGGAGTGATGACGAAAAATGGGTGTGAACCCAATTCCGTGTCATTAGAGACAAGTTAATTAATTTTATGAGAAAATGAGACAAAGAGAATCGAGGATTGTAGGTACATTACTTCCAGAATTCGTACATTTACATAAAAATTCTGTTAATTACATCTCTTGCGAGAAAACCCCTGATTAAGAATTCCAACATAAAGATTACAACAAATTACAGTATATAAACATTACAAAATATAAAAGAAAAATTCTTTTGGAATTCATTGATGGATATTTGTTCGGAGGTATTTTAATTGTATTTATTTTATTATTATTATTTTTCAGCGTGACATAGTATTCATTTTTGAGAACCTATGCACATAGTTTATTTTATTTCATAATTTTATTTTTTATGTTTTACTCCGCCTTGTATTACTACTAGCAGTGTATAGTGCTCGCCAATATTGAGCGCTTGCATGTAGTGTAACCGAAGCAAAGGTTGTTTTTAATGTCTATATTACTACTAGCATGATACATATTCTGTGCATGTAGCGTACATGAGACACATAGTTTATTCCTTTTTGTCACGTCTGTATTACTACTTATAACATGGTATTCATGAATAAAGAACCCGTGTACTACTACTTATAACATGGTATTCACAAATAAAGAACCCGTGTGCAAAGTGTAAACGAGATGGAAATTATTTATCTCTCGGGGAGGTTTAATTTGATTGATAATTTTGTAAATAGTGCGGCATAGTGTTCATTTTATAGAAACTATGCATGCAGTATGATTAATGCACATTATATATTGTATATTTTTTTATATTTTACTCCCACATGTATTACTACGTATAGTGCTAAATGTTAAATGTAAGTGTAAGCAGAGGATGCTTTTAATGTTTGCATTACTACTAGCGTGACATAGATTTTGTGCAAATAGCGTAATAGAGCCACGTGATTTATTCAATTTTGTTACCACCCTTTAGCTCATGACATGGTATTCACTATTCACGAATACGGCGGTCAGGTCCAGGGACCAAGCACGTGACGGAATTACGCCCTTTGGACTCTGCTGATCTTGACACGGTCTGCCGGCAAGAAGGCAAAAGGTGCCAAACTTTTCGGCCCAGCATTCGCGGATGCACCGTTCGTGCATGTCAATTCGGACAAGTCTTCCTACCATGCGTGCTCATTGCAGTCGGCATGGCATGCCTCTACCAGCAAATTGGGCCCTCCAATCATTGACTGTACATGTCTCTTCTGTTGAGTCAGCCATGACGACTGCCCGTCTGTTTTATATTAATCTCCTTATGGCGTTGGGAATGGCGCTCTCCCTGCGTTTCCGGCGATTTTCTTCCAACCGCGCGGCAGCGTGTGCCATCCAGTCCACCAGCGCGCACCTAGGCATTGAGGCCATGGGAGGCCATCGGATCGCACGGATCGGATCGCGACACACGTCCTTCCCTAGGCCATAGCTCTAGGCCGTTGTTGCGCCAGACGCCCCCGCCGCCCACCTCATCTCCCTTGCCCGTCGCCCCTTGTCCCTCTTTCCTTCCGCCAACTTCGCGCCGCCCTTGTAGCTCCTCCTCCCTTTGACTCTCTTGATCTTGACACCGTCTCAAGAAGAAGGCAAAGGTGCCAAACTTTTCGCCCAAGATTCGGATGCACCGCTCGTGCATGTCAATTCGGACAAGTCTTCCTACCATGCGTGCTCATTGCGATCGGCATGGCATGCCTCTACCAAAGAAATTGGGCCCTCCAATCATTGATGTACATGTCTCTTCCATGAGTCACCATGACGACGCCCGTCTGCTTTATATTAATCTCCTTATGGCGTTGGGAATGGCTCCTCGCTTCGGCGATTTTTTTCCAACCACGGCAGCAGGTGCCATCCAGTCCACCAGCGCTCACCTAGGCATTGAGGCCATGGGAGGCCATCGGATCGCACGGATCGGATCGCGACACACGTCCTTCCCTAGGCCATAGCCCTAGCCGTCTCAACTTTCGCTCCCGTTGTTGCGCTCGCACGCCGCCCCCGCCGCCCACCTCATCTCCCTTGCCGTCGCCTCCCCTTGTCCCTCTTTCCCTTCTTCCCCCTACCTCCCTTCGCCTGCAGGCCGCCTTTGTAGCTCCTCCTCCCCTTGCTGCCAAGAGCCCTGCTGCCTCCAAGGTGCCGTCGTCATGGGAAACAGTCAGCCGCAGGGCATGGCTCCGTCGCCGGCTCACCTCAGCCACTCCCCATCATCGACAACTACGCAGGTGAGCTCCTTGCATTTTCCTCATGCCCATGCTTCCCCTATTCTTCCCCCTCTCCCGCTCCAATGCTGTCATCCCTCCTCCTTCCCATGGTGGACCGTCACGCCCGCCACTAACTCGGCCAATGTCGCCGAGCCAAGGCGGCCTCTCTCGCCCTCTCTCCTCCGGCAATCCATTTTGTGCATTCTCACCCGCCACCATCGACCCCTTTGCCGGCGTCGAGCCTTGCCTGAGCCGCCTCTGTTCCTTGCCTTGCTTTCTTCCCTCTCTATTTTCTCTCAGTGACTGAAGTAGCGGTCCACCTGTAAGTAGCTAGCTAGCAGTAGTGTAGTGTAAATGAGCCACTGATAGTAGGACCCACAGGTGAAAGCATCTAGGCCCCTAAAAATTGTTTTGGTAATTAATGATAATATGTGAATATAGGATTAACGGTTTATTGAGTATTTACAAGGTTAAGTCCCATTGGTAAGTTTGATGACTTGAAGATGCATGCTAAAGGACAACATAAAATCTACATAGCTCAAAGACAAGGTACAAGTAGTCTAAGATTCTTTCGTGTTTTACCGGTATTAGGAGAAATGGTTAGAAGACCGGATCATAGGTTAAATGCCGTACTATTAAGAGGGATCGTGACTAGTAGCTTGATAGGTTGTTCTTGTTAAAATTGGATCAATTTAGGATCATGCATATATTTGAATTTGCTTTGGAAAGCCAACTATGAAATTGTCAGATCAATCGGTAATACCGGAGTATACATGGCGGAACTACCGCATAGCGGTATAACCGTATTTTCTTTGGCGGTACTACCGGTGGACATTCGGACTGTCCGAACGCAATTCAATCGTGCGGTTAAGACCTGTGGTTGAATGGCCAAACGAATCTGAGCCGTCCACGTAATCAGTTCGATCAGGCTAAGCTGATATGGTCGCTCAGCGGTACGACCGGCTCGTGGTGCGGTATTACCGCAACCCGGTCGTTCCGTTATTTAGTTGGCGGTATGTAAAAAACAGAGAGACACTATTTTTGGTTCGGTGCCTCACCCTGGGAACGGTAGTTCCAGGCTTTACTTGGCAGTACAACCACATCGCGATATGACCGCATGTTCAGCGGAACTACCGCCCCTCGGTTGTTCCGTTTTGTAGATGGCAATATGTAATTTCCAGAGAAGCGACTTTTCGGCTTGAGTTGAAAACTCTACGAACGGTAGTATCACTGCATTGTGCGGTATGACCGGGCCAAGCGGTAGTACCGCAGCTTGGTTGGCGGTAGTACCGCGCCGCGGTTTAAACGGTTACGTCAGAGGGAGTTAATGCCTCTGTTATAGCCGTTACGGAGCGGTTGGTGGAGTGCGGTAGTACCGCCGGTACATGGCGGTGGTACCACAAAACGTGAAAGTTGGGGATTTCCTCCCTAACGTTTATATTTGCTAAGGACATAATGCTAGACCACATTTAACATCTTTAGAGCCTTGAGCATTCTCTCAACTACTCATATATACTTGTGAATTTATTGTGAGGTAGTTGATCCCAAATTCAAGTGCATTCATTCTTATATTGATCATTTGCACTTGAGTGCCGTCAAGCAAAGATCATTGGTCTGTCACTCTTGGTGTTTTGCCAAACACCTAGACGGCTTGGTGGAGGTTGCACGGTGATCTCTTCAAGAAGATTGTGAAGATGCTCGGTGCCAAGATTGTGGGTGGCTTGGTGTTCGCCATCTCTGGAGCGGAGGAAGAACAACCACTAGTGATCGAGGGAATGCTTAATTTGTGGAGCCGACTTGATTCGTTCAAGCTTCCTCAACGTGGACTAGTGAAGACCGGCAAGTCTTCGATACCACGGGAAAATATCGTTGTCTCTATTGTGGTTATTTCTAGTCTTGTCAGTGTTTTAGAACCGATCTTACGTAAAGATTGTTTGATTCGGGGGGTCTCCTAGAATGGAATCACGCAGAGAGATTGACACGGGTATTTTTATACAGGTTCAGGCCTTCTCCAAAGAGAATAACAACTCTACTCCTGCGTGTGTATGGTATTGAGTGTATTTCATACAATCATGAGAAAAGACTAAGGCTATTACAGAAGATAATGTCTAATTGTCTTCCTGATTGCTTGTTGTCCCCTTCGATCGCCCCCTTTCCCTCTCTGATCGCTGCCTTTATATAGTCATGAAGGAATAGTCGTTTTCCCCTAGTGAAGAGGCAGCTTATCAAATCCGAAGAAGCGCATGTTTGCAGAATCATCGGAGTGGTAACCCCTTCACGCCGCTGGCGATTATGTCGAGATAATGGGGTATTGCGTGCTATTACTTCAGAGAGTAATGTAACAGATATCGATCGCTTGATTCCTTAATCAATTGGACCCACTCGTCAGAGGTTTTATTGATCATAAGGTAGTCGTGGTGACACGGTTGTAGAAGAGCTTACGACTATAAGGTAGTCGATAATAACTTATATTTGGATAGTGACCGTAGAAGAATTTACGACCATAAGGTAGTCGTAGCAAGACTTACGACTATGGGGGTGGTCGAGAAGAACTTACGACCACCTAGTAGGCTTCTCTTGTAAATATAAGGGTATACCTAGGGACCACATGACATCATATTTACCCATAATAAGAATTATAGATAAAAGATAAAATGAGGATTATTAGATCCTCGCCATCTAGCCCCGACTTCAAGTGAAAATAACTTACTTGGTTAAGAAGTCGTAGATGGCCCTATGACCACGAGAAGGTTGTGCAAATATGGTCGAAGGAAAAACTCTTCGACATTTGTACATTACTTTGACCAGAAATATACTTGGTCAAAAAGATTGCTTACGACTACCAGATAGTCATAGAAAACTTTTTCGACCATGAAGTAGTCGTAGTATGGTGATCGGAAGTAAAACTTATATTTTATTTGGCCAGAAAGACTTGGCCAAGCAAGTAATTTTGCTTGAGGTGTAAAAACAAACCTAATTTTCTTGGGCAGACAAACTTAGAGAATCGCAACCGTCTCTTATATGTCTGTTTGTTGGAGCGGTTCCCAAAACGGTGGCAACCCTTGGATTTCTACCCCTTCAGCCCAAGCATACGGTTATAAATACTTACCGGGGGGTGAGACTTGGGTTTCTACTTTTCCCCAAATCGCTCTCGCTGTTTATCGAGTTCTTGCCTTCTCCGCCGTCAACCCAATCGTGCCTTCTCCTAAGATCTTCCTTAATCCAAAACCTCCCCTTTCTGAGAGAGATGACTGGGACAGTTTCTGAGTGGGCCAAGTCGGAGATGGATGCGGTGAAGATTCAAGCCTTGGTCGATGCCGGGAAGATTCCAGAGAAGGTTCTTGTGAAATGGATTGCGGCGGTTGGACAGCATTGGCTGTCGGGGGAGATTGGATAAATCCCCGTCTTCCAGGCATATTGTGAGTGTGGCCTTCGATTGCCTGCTCACCCCTTTCTCACACTCGTACTCGAGCACTTTGGGGTGGAATTAGTGAACCTCGGTCCTAATTTCATCACTATGCTAAGTCTATTTGTGTATCTGTGTGAGGCATACCTGGGAATTCCAGCGGACCTCGAGCCCTTTCAATATTTCTATAGAATGGCTCGACAATCTAGGATTGCTAGGAATTGTGGTCTGAAGCTCCATGACGGGAAGTCGAGGGAGTATATTCAGATGTTTACCCGGTCTTCGTGGCCGAGATGGAGGAAGAGGTGGTTTTACTAGAAAATCACACAAGATGACAGCCTTACTTTCGCGGGGAAGGCTACCGAAAAGAATTCTTCCTGGGATTCGTCTCCCAAGGATCTTGGTCGAATTACTCCCTACATTCAAGCCATCAAGGACTTGAAAGAGGAGGGACTGACTGGATGGCATGTGGTGAAGGATTTCATCACACGTCGCATTAGCCCTTTGAAGAAACTAGTACCTCATATGTGGAGGTACACGGGTCCAAAAGACCTGACCAGGGACTACGAGGCGGGTAAGTGAATCTTCGACTTAGCTCTCGGTTTGGTCTTTCTCAAAGTGGTCTAATGAATGCCTTATCTGTTTGCACAGAACTTTCACAAACAGAGATCGACATTCGGGTCAATCTTGTTTATGAGAAATCTCCGCCACTTGGAGGGGCGGTTCCTTAAATCCTTGCGGTTTTATCCGCGGAAGAGAAAATGGAGCGTCTAAAGGTAATCAAGGATTGATTTTTTCCTTAGGACTTTAGAGTCGTAGAAAGACCTACAACTGGTTGTTTGTCGTAGAAAAACTTACGACTTTGTAGTAATCGTAGAAAAACTTACGATCAAGGGAATATCGTAGAAAAAACATACGACTAGGTAGTGATCGTAGAAAACCTTACAATCAAGGAAATGTTGTAGAAAAAATTATGACTTAATACTGGTCGTAGAAAATCTTACGATGGTCGAAGAATACCTTCTTTTTTTCTACGTAAAGTAGGCATGGAAAACCGTTAGGACGACCAAGAGGTCGAACTAATAACCATCGCCGCAGGGATGACAGTGGAAAAAAAGAAAAGCTCCTCCGTCTAAGAAACGTCGACTCGTGAAAGTCACCGACAAGGGAAGGGTAGGCTCAAGTTCTTTTATTTCGACCAGATCTTCTGCAAAATCTGCTGCAGACACGGCTGCAACTGAAGCCAGGGAGGTCGAAGCTGCTGAAGCTGAAGTGATCGAAGCGGTCGAACCTCTTAAGCGTAAAGCCCGCAAGGCCAAGGTACCCTTCTATTATGACAAGGAAACTTTCGCAGTTTCTGCCTCTCCTAGTTTTGTTAAGCAACTAGAAAAGGAGAACTGGAAGGACTTTATGTCTTTTGTGAAGGACAATGCTGATCCAGCAGAACCTACGGTTGAGGGTAGCACTACTCTTGGAGTGGTCGAGACTAGTCTCGGTCATCCGGAAAGTCAGGAGACCAGAGAGATGGCTCCTGTTCAAAATTCACGACCAGACGTGGTCGTGGCCGAGCCCATTCTTCAACTTGAACTCCGACCAAACGTGGTCGTAGAAAAAAAGCCGAAGAAATCTTCCGTTGGGAAGATGACTCCTAAGTTCCTGGTTAGGTCCAGGGTGCAGAGGTATGTGAAAAAAGACTAAAATATAAGAATATCATTTACCTTTTGCTTTTCACAATTTAACGTGCTTTCCTTTTGTTGCTCTTAGCCCGACTCCTTCAAATTTTCGAGGATGCTTCTATTGAGAAGCCCATTGTCGCTTCTCTAGCGGATGGAGAGACGACAATAGGAGTAATCGAAGGATCATCTAATACTCGAGTGGCAGAGGAAATCGTGGCTTCTGAAGTGGTTGCTACAACCACTGAGGTAGTTGCTACGACCGCTAAGGTGGTCGTGGAGACAACAGAGGCAGCGGTAGAAGCCTTTGGCCAAGGTGGTGATGTACCTGACCACCGTGCCGGGAAGGAAATCGTTCGAGACGATCTCCGGTCTTCAAGAGAAGTGCGCAGCTGAAATTAGAAGACGAGGAGTACTTCAACTTCTGTGCTGATTTCTTTGGGCCTGCTTCCGTCGTGGGGTCTTCTGCTTTTAGATCTCGCGATCGAGTCCCTCATCCCAAAGATATTCCCAACAAAGGGGAAACTTTTGATAACGAGCGTCTCGAGAAGGTTTGGTGGGATCAAGTCACGAAGATAGATAAGCTGAAGAGTCCAGCGATGGTTTTCTCGATGTTTGCTCGAACGACCATGAATGTAAGTATTTAAGGATACTTATATGTGTGGCCTTTCCTTACTTCTTATTGTCTTTCTTTTTGTAGAAAGCTCTGGAACAAATTGCCACTGTTGGTGAATATCACCGACAACTTATAGAGCTACGACAGGAAAAAGCGGAACTCTGCGAACAAGCAGAGAGGTGGTAAGTCACTGTTATTCGTAGTCGTTTTTTTTCATTTGACCACTTATACAATGCTTATAGGGTTTGTCGTGGAAAAACTCACGACTAGGTACTAGTCGTAGAAAGACTTATGACTAGTTAGATAGTGCTCATGTCTAGTTTTAACCTTTATAGGTTAAATAGTGACGAAAAGACCTTGGCTGACTCGCTCGATTATGAAAAAGACGAGACGAGAAAGATAAGGGAAGAGAAAGAAGACCTCTTGAAGAAGCTTCAGGAGGGTAACTCTGCAATTCGAAAATTGTAGGGACAGATAAACAGTAAGTGCTGAATTTAAGACAACATTTTTCTTTTAACACCACCAACCAGCTCATAATTAACACCCCCAAAGTACTTAGTCAAGAGAGGTCCCATATCCCTCTTGCGTGGTTAGCACGCAAATGCGCTTGGCTTAGTGACACAAGTAACTCGGTCCTTGGGGACTTAGGCACCATTCCATTCACACCCAACAGATCACACCAACATCCATTGTGCCCAAGTCATGAAACAATTTTATTTTCAGTTTTCAGTTTTTGACTTTACAAAGTAACAAAGCACAAGGTGCTGAGCATAATGATAATAATAATTTTGTGTGATCACAATTATTGACTAAGTTGATAACCGCCTAATTCTACCGGTAGCTAAGAATTTCTAAGCATGACGCTGTAAAGACAATAAAAGAGCATAATTAAATCACCGGACTCTAATTCACTAGCGATATTAATAACTTATGTTCTGTGGCAAGGGATAACAATTTAAGGGCAACCATGCAATAGAAATAGCTACCTCTAATCAGGAAAATTACTTTGACACAAAAGCATGCATACATACAATTTGTAAACAAAATATTAGACTTGAAAGTAATAGGACATTTATGATCAAACTGCTTGCCTTACTGAGGATGATTATCTTGCTGCAGAGGGTCACTCATGCAATCAATAATTTCGTTCAAACCTAGCGAAAGAAATCGAAGGCACAATAAGAACGAATAACACCGAAAAGACTCAAAAATTCAAAGTCATCCAAAAATCATGAAAAATTCACAGAAGGTTGAGCATGATTTTAGATGAATTTATCAATAAGAATAAATTTATTTGGATGTTTTATGCAAAAGTTAAGACAGTTTGAATGTCAGTTTTCAGAAAATCCAATTTAATTGTCACCGGTTACTGTTCATCCAAAATAATTATTTTGGTGAAAATTTCCAGAGCAGTGGCGTTCTTGAAATTTTTATGGTAGGAAGAGCACCACATGAGATGAACAATGGAATTTGATTCACCTCATTTGGAGCTAAGATGAATTTTCTATGATTTTTCAAAGTTATGAAAGTAGTACACAAGTTACGTGCAAAATAAGATTTTCAGTAATAGTATCATGCTCACAACCTATTTTACAATAAACTACACTAACAGAGGATTCTAACAAAATTAAGTTTACTCTTTTTGGAGTTACAGAGAAATACTTATGCATTTTTGAAGTTAAAACAATTTTTAGTGCAACAATAATACTAAACCTAAAGTAATTTTGCCAAAAGTGATTTCTGGAATAGTAACAAGGTTCAATCTACTCTTACATTAAAGTACATTCAAAAATGCAACTAACAAAATTTGAATCATCAATTTTGGAGCTAAAATGAATTACTTATGCAATTTTGAAGTTTAACCAATTTTTCAGTTCACAAATAAAGCATTTCGGAAATTATATAAACATACAATACTTTTTATACCCAGGCCAAGCTAGCCACGGTCACTGACCAGTGGGACCTAATGAATAGTGCCATTTTCTATTTTCCAGTTTAATATCCGAATCGGCCTAACATGTGGGGTCCACATGTCATACACTGGGCTCACGGAACAGTGCATGAACTCTTGGTCCACGGCCAGTCTACGAGTCTATAATCACAAGACTTAAACCCCGAGCCCACTGTCGGCCGACATTAACCCATTTAAACCCGAATCTACATAGGATCCGCGCTTAAGACCGTTATTTAACTCTAATCATTTGCTACTGATCTTTGGTCGGACGCGCGCCACGCGAAGGCCATGCGCATGAAGCTTCTTGCTGCTCATTGGCGAACCAGCTAGATAGCGGCGGGTGAATGGTCAAAATGGAACGCCATGACTATAAGACCCGACAAAGACCGGTGGCGAGACGATGGTGGTTCCGACGTGGCGGCGTGGCGTGCTATAGCGGCATGGTATATGAACATGGCACATCGCGAAACGAGATGCCCGCAGAAACTACCGCCCGCATGAGCAACAAGGGGCTCTGTGGACTTATCGATGACCCGGAGGTGGAGAGGTCGCCGAGTCGAGCCATGACGAAGAACAATGCATGCATGGCGATGGTGCTACCGAGGAGGAGAGATCGTGGGCAAAGGTGAGAGCAAATAGATGTTGGACCTGCTCAAGTGACCCTAGTAGATGGTGAAAATGAAGGCAATCGGGAAATGCCTTACCGGATCGGCGCCGGAGAAGAAAAGGGTGCTCACGGCCGTGAAAGGGGAAAAACCAAATTCCTTGAGCTCCTACGACCGAAATGCAAAATTGGCTGAGGGGTTCTCCTCCTAAGACCAAAAGGTGCATGGTGACACACTTAAGGGAGAGGGAAACTCACCGGAGACCAAGATGGCACGGCGGTGGCCTCGGGTGCGAGCTCTGGAGCAGCGGGGAGCACGTCTCACTTCCTCGAGCTACACAAGGAGACAAGGGTTCAACCGGCGCACAAAGGAGCGGTGAAGGAAGAGGAAGAAGGGGAGACCACGCGGAGGAGGCTCACCTTCGAGTTGAGCTCAAACCAGCGCCTTCCTCCTCAGCCACCGAGAGGAGGAATGGCTTCCAACGGGCGAGAGAGGGGTATTATCCCCAGGCGACGACGGAAAAGGGAGCGGCGTCACCCGACGAAGCTAAGGATTGGCCGAGAGGGGCGGTGGACTCACGGTGTTGCTGCGTGTTGACGAATGCGGCAGAGCGGCGCGACGACGTGGCGCGAGACTTCTGCGCGAGCGCCAGCGCGAGGTTGACGGTTACCGACGGTGGGGCAAGCGCCAAGAACACGCCATGAGAGCGAGATCGCGCGGAAGGGATCGAGGCGGGCCGTTGGATCGAGATCCAACGGTCGACGTCTTGCGAGCGATTTTAACTTTGGCCGAAACGGCTGCATGCGATGCGTGGGTTTAGATGACTCGGTCAAGCCAATTATTTGGGGAATTTTTAGAGATAGCTCCGAAGCCCCAAAAATTCTGAAATTTTTATGGAAGCTTGCTGGATCAGAGAACATCCTTGTGTAATTTGTCCAGAAATTTTTATGCACTGCATTGTTCTCTATAAAATTCACAAGCTGCTGCCCTAGGGGTTTGACCAGAGTTCAAACTGGTTTGACTAGCTCTTTTGAAATAGCAAATAAAATCTAAAAATTATGAAATTTTTCAAAGAGGTTACTAGGATGATCTAGATGATAGAAAAAATATTTCCAGAGGATTATCACAAGACTTGATCATGGAGTTTTTAAGGACAACAACTTCCATCAATAGAAACATTGATCTTAGCAAATAGGAAATCCTAGGGGGAAATTTCTAGAAAATTTCAAATGACATCATGAGGCATCAAAAGTTTTAATTTATCCTCATTTTATTCAATTTGAAACACACACCATTGTTTGGGATGTTACAGGAAACTTTGATGCAGTGAGAGGGCATGCTTGAAATATCATTAACAACATCATGCATGCGAGAAAATTTGATGTGGTGGATGTCATTATTAGGGGCATAGCTAATTCAAAGAATGATAGGGTCAAAAGATTTACTATGCTCCCTACATCATGGCTTTGATACTTAGCAAGATTGAGTATCAGGGAGGATTGGACTCTCCTCATAAGGCATACAAACCTCGAGAAGGTCCTCCTGTTCATACTGAGACAGATACTGCTGCTATTGCTCATGAGGATGCTCCTACAGAAGGTCTACTTGCACAGATTCTCCAAAATCAACAGATGATTCTCAACACCTTGCAAGAGCTCAGGGAGACTCAAGGGGAGATAAAGACAGCGCAGATAGAATTTCAGAATGAGACTCACAATAGGCTAGTTGCCCTGTTAAATAGTGTTGAGTCCATGGAGCAGATTTCGACTACTCCTCAGCGCTACACTCGTCGTCCTCCTCCACCTCAAGGGGCTTCTACTTCCTCTGCTCTAGCTGTTCCTCCTTTGGCCCCAGCTACAACTCATTTGGCCCCAGCTACATCTCCTTTGGCCCTAGCTCCAGTTCCTTAGGACTCAGCTACTCAGGCTCCAGCTCCTCAGGACCCAGCTACTGTTCCTCCTCAGGACCCAGCTGTTTGATTTATTTTTGGTACTTTGATGCCAAAGGGGGAGAAGCAAGAAGAGAAGCATAGGAGAAAGATTTAGGGGGAGCAAGACTTTTGTTATATTATCATACTCTATGTGCTTATATGTTATTACTATTGATAAACTTATGTGCTTGTAACAGTTTATCTATGTTGCTTATCTTGTTGAACTTGTTGGTTAATGTTATGCTTATAATATTCTCTTGCAATGCAATATCTATTACGGTCATTTTACAATATTGCATTTTCCTCAAGTTCCAACAAGCAAAAGAAAATCCGCCAAAATTTCAAAAATCTCTACATGTGCTTGCAAAAAATTTCTATCATTTATATGCACATGTTTAGGGGAGGGGGGCTTTCTTTAAATTGGCTTTAACAAGAAAATAATTCTCAAAACTCTTTCGAGCACATTGCAAGAATTATTTTGTTGTTAAGTCATCAAAAGATTATACACTCGTTTCACAATAAATAGTATATTCAAATCAATCTTTCTTACATATTAGTTGTGTTGTCATCAATTACCAAAAAGGGGGAGATTGAAAGCATCTAGGCCCCTAAAAATTGTTTTGGTAATTAATGATAATATATGAATATGGGATTAACGGTTTATTGAGTATTTACAAGGTTAAGTCCCATTGGTGAGTTTAATGACTTGAAGATGCATGCTAAACATGAAGATCTACATGGCTCAAAGACAAGGTACAAGTAGTCTAGAATCCTTTCGTGTTTTATCGGTCTTAGGAGAAATTGTTGAAAGACCGGATTATAGGTTAAATACCGTACTATTAAGAGGGATCGTGACTAGTAGCTTGATAGCTTGTTCTTGTGAAAATTAAATCAATTTAGGATCATGCATGTATTTGAATTTGCTTTGGAAAGCCAACTGTGAAATTGTCAGATCAATCGATAGTACCGGAGTATACATGGCGGAACTATCACAGAGCGGTATGACCGCATTTTCTTTGGCGGTACTACCGGTGGACATTCGGACCGTCTGAACGCAATCCAATCGTGCGGTTAAGACCTGTGGTCCGAACGACCAAATGAATCTGAGCCGTCCACGTAATCAGTCCGATCGGGCTAAGCTGGTTTGGTCGCTCAGTGGTACGACCGGCTCGTGGTGCGGTATTACCGCAACCTGGTCATTCCGCTATTTAGTTGGCGGTACGTAAAAAATAGAGAGACACCATTTTTGGTTCGGTGCCTCACCTTGGGAACGGTAGTTCCAGGCTTTACTTGGCAGTACGACCGCATCGCGATATGACCGCATGTTCAGCAGAACTACCGCCCCTCGGTTGTTCCGTTTTGTAGATGGCAATATGTAATTTCTAGAGAAGCGACTTTTCGGCTTGAGTTGAAAACCCTATGAACGGTAGTACCACTGCATTGTGCGGTATGACCGGGCCAAGCGGTAGTACCGCAGCTTGGTTGGTGGTAGTACCACGCCACGGTTTAAACGGTTATGTTAGAGGGAGTTAATGCCTCTGTTATAGCCATTACGGAGCGGAGTGCGGTAGTACCGCCTGGTACATGGCGGTAGTACCACAAAACGCTGAAAGTTGGGGATTTTCTCCCCAACAGTTATATTTGTTTGTAGGGGGTATAAGGGGCTGTTTGGTCTCGATCCTGGCGTGAAGTTGCCTGGCTGGGCCCATCCCTGGACGTTGTCGGTTTATTGTGTGGTATCATTCCTGCAACAAGGTGCCAGGCCAACGGGCTGCCAGCTTCAGGCGAAGAAAACCACCGCCTGGGACCAGCTGCCTAGGAGGCAGCTCTCCATCCACTGTTCGTTGCTTTGATCCAATGGTCTATTTTTCATTCATCAATTCCAGGCACAAGTTTCCAACCAAACAACTCATCTTTAGATTTGTCTGGCCAGGCAAAAAATCATCTACTTTTCAGGCTACCTCCAGGCACTACTTTTTCTCAAGCATGGAATCCAGGTCACCAACCAAACAAGCCCTAAATACCCCTCCACCTGCTCAAGGACAGAATGCTAGACCACATTTAACATCCTTAGAGCCTTGAGCATTTTCTCAACTACTCATATACACTTATGCATTCATTGTGAGGTAGTTGAGCCCAAATTCAAGTGCATTCATTCTTAGATTGATCCTTTGCACTTGAGTGTCGTCAAGCGAAGATCATTGGTTTGTTACTCTTGGTGTTTTGCCAAACACCTAAACGGCTTGGCGGAAGTTGCACAGTGATCTCTTCAAGAAGATTGTGAAGAGGCACGGTGCCAAGATTGTGAGTGGCTTGGTGTTCGCTATCTCCGGAGCGGAGGAAGAACAACCACTAGTGATCGAGAGAATGCTTAATTCATGGAGCCGGCTTGATTCGTTCAAGCTTCCTCAATGTGGACTAGTGAAGACCAGCAAGTCTTCGATACCACGGGAAAACATCGTTGTCTCTATTGTGGTTATTTCTAATCTTTACTTTCCGCATTTACAATTCTAGCATTTATCTTGTGTTGAATTGCTTAGCTAGAATTGTATCTAGTTTAGACTTAGTTCATAATTGGCTTAATTTGTTAAATATTCAAAAAGTTTAAAAACCTCCTATTCACCCCCCTCCTCTAGTCGGTTATCCTTGATCCTACATGTTTAAAAAGGTTTTGTCCGTTGAACTTTGGGTAGTTTCCCGATTGAAGTTAAAGATCTGAAGCTATAAAATCCACATTATTGGGCTTTAGAGCTTTTACGCTTACAGATCTTCTTTCAACCCCCTTCAGTTCCTTGCCAAGAAAACCTTTCTGACCTCTTGCTGTCTTTTCGACCTCAAAGCCTCCTTTGACCACTTCTCATCCCTTTGAGAAATTTCACCATGTCGGAGCAAATCACAAAGTGGGTGGCTTTGGATCTAAGTGAGAAGAAGCTTGAGGCGCTGGAGAAGATCGGAATGCTCCCAGATAGGAATCGATCAAGTGGAGGTCGGTGGAGAGCACTTTCGAGAGCCAAGATGGGAAATCCAGTTTTCCTCGCCTACATCGAGTGCGGGCTAAGGGTGTCAGTGCACAAATTCCTCCCCCGCATTCTGTAGTACTATGGGGTGGAGTTGGTGAATTTGGCCCCGAACTCCATCGCCAACATTAGAATCTTCGCCTACCTGTGTGAGGCGTACCTGGGAATGCGACCAAGCTTGAAGCTCTTCAGGTATTTCTATCGGATGGTGATGTCAGAAAGATCTACGGTGGCTCCTGGTGAATGCATGCTGCGCCTTCACGACGGGAAGGCCGACGAGTACATCCTAATGTATTCGAAGTCCTCGTGCTTGTCATGGAAAAAAGAACTGGTTTTACATGGCGGTCATGAAGGACGACGGCCTCTACTTCGCCGGAATCAGGGCGAACGAGAATCCCATGTGGAGGGGGGCCGTGGAGAAGACAGAGATGGTCGGAAGATGCGTGGATGCCATTCGAGATCTAAGGATCAAGGGCTTGACTCCCTGGCATGTGGTGAGAGATTTCACCATACGCCGAATCAGTTCTCTGAAACTCCGAACCCAATCTCTGCTTTGGTTCATTGGTCGTGATGAAGCAATCACGGACTCATGAGATGGTAAGTCTTTGAAGAAGCTCCGACCAATATAGTTTATTAACTGATTATCGTACAACCTTGAAATCTCTTTCGTTTTTTCAAGCCCTCTCTCCTAAGGAAATCAGAGAGCGGATCAAAATGATCTATGCTGGGGAGCCTAGCGAGAAGGCTGCATTTACCAGCATATTGGCAATAGTCTCTGCTAAAGAGAGACTAACGAGACTTAAGGTAGATAATCAATTGTCCTTTATCTTGTATACATATATCCCCCGATCAGTTTATTGATCTTGCTCTAATTTTATAGGCGGTCGGACTGAAATTCATACAATCCGGTGAGGATCATAATCCTAGCGTGGTTCCGACCAATTCCTGCCCAGAGACATTGGAAGAAGATGATTCTCCCGAGGTAATAGAGCATTTGAAAGAATATATATATATATATATATATATATATATATATATATATATATATATATATATATAGGAAAAATACTTTCTACTCAGGTGTAGTTACTCCCACTTTTGATATACCATAAAAGAACTTGACATACTTCTTTATCACTTTGTATACTCATATACTAATTATAAGATACTCCAATGTATATATATATATATATATATAAAAGGAGTATGTGTATGTCTAAAAATGTGTGTGTGTGTGTATACTACACACACACTCTTGTGTGTGTGTGAGATACTTTAATAGTAATATACCCAGAGTAGGAAAAACACTATATATATATATATATATATATATATATATATATATATATATATATATATATATATATATATATATATATATATATATATATATATATATATATATATGTATGTATGTATGTATGTATGTATGTATGTATGTATATATATATATGTATATATATATATATATATATATATATATATATATGTATATATGTGTGTGTGTGTGTATAGAAAATTTCATCACCTAACCAAACTTGTATTTTTGATTTAGGTGGAAAAGATGTATGAAGGTATGTAGATATATATGTGTGTATATATGTGTGAAGTTGTAGACCCAGTTTTTGATTTAGGTGGGTCATTCGCAGAGACCTAACCCCAGTGGGTTATTCTTGAAATAAGCGATCCGGAGGTTGACAAAATCACACCTCTCAGGCAGATGGTCGGGATGCTATCCTTGACCAACTGGTCGAGAATATCGCTTCCGACCTCATGTTGGAGGATGTGAGGGGTTTAACCAACCCTACCAAATTTCAGAGTCGGTGAAATTGGTTGAGAAGAAGAGGAAGGTCATGCACGAATTTATCCCCACCGCGTTTCAAGGTCAAAACCAAAAAATCAACTAGGTATGTACAAATGAAAGAGTCGTATGAGTGCATACCTTTAATAGTTTTGATGATTTGGAGTTTTGAGCTTCCTTTCTTCGTTTTGTACAGATCTTCTAGTGTTTCGGTCGTTTCCGACCAGAATGTTCCTGAGGTCCAGGCACCTGAGGAAGTCCCCGTCCAAAGCACTTCTCAGGACAAGGTTCTTGAGGATAAAGTGGTCGAGGAAGCCCCCGAGCACGTGTCGGTGCCAGTGGTCATTCAGGAACCATTGGTGATTCTAACTCCTTCTGTGGAGGTAGATGCTCTTGAAGGCCCTCAACAGGTCTCGACCCCTGTTGATAATCCCTCTCAACCTAACAAGTTCCCTTTTTGCCTCCGATTTATCGAGGATAAGGAGCTTGACGAGGTATGGGGAAGAATATCGGACCATCAAGCCAAGATAAGTCTAATACCATTTTTGCCGATTATAATAACGTGGCAATTCGGGTAAGTATCTATGACCAGTTTCACAGCTTCTAATTAAAAGTTTTATAGAAAACTTAAAGAAGAATGCTATTTTTGTAGCACATGGTCGAGAATTTTGCTGTGGTTGGAGGACCGACCCAACGAATAAAGGACCTGGAGCAAAAACACTCCAAATTAGAAAGTAAGAACTTTCTCCTTAACCTTTCTTCTTCTTCAATACTTTGTTCTTCTTTTGTTTAATTATTCTCCCTTATCATATTCGATATATTTGGAGAAAATAAAAGAAAAGGTCGTGGCTGATAAAGCCAAAATAACCCAGCTTGAAGAAGAATGTCAAGCTAAGGACCGGTCGATCGTGGATGCGACGACCAGACATGAGACTCTTTAGAAGAAGATTGAAGGTAATTGGTCGTAGACATGACTTATTAACCTCATCTAATCATGTTTACTTACTACTTGTCTTACTCGTGTAGAGCAAACACAAGCGGTTAATAAAGCAAAGAAGGCAGCTCTTGTGCAAAGTCGTGATGAAAAGATCCATGCGCTTAACAAGATGATCTTTGATATGGGATCAGGATCAAGCATGCCTGTCTTAAGAGATCTAACAGAGAAAATGAACTATCTGGGCCAACTTCTAGAAGATCTCAATGGCCTGCTCAAGACTACTCGAGAGAACTATACTCAGATTATGAAAGAAGGCGTGGCCAGTGGAGTTAGTTTTGCATTGGCAAAACTGAAAGCTTTTGACCCCTCGATCGATCTCCAAACAGTTGAAGAAGACTTCAACTGCCTGCTTGATGAGGCGACCAAGTTTCTCAAAGAACTAAGGCCTCTTGGAGACAAGGTTGCAGAGAAAATGGAAGTCAGATCTCCATCAAACAGTAATTAGTCTAGAGACATTCTGGAGTAGGACATTGTAATATAAGAATTATGAAATGTATAAAACTTACCTTTTTGCCATCAACAAGTCTTTTGTTTATCCTTTTGACTTTTAAAGTACTCATATATTCCCTAACCCCCGACAGATTTATAGTAGAAGAACATTACTATATAAGCAGTAAGCCAAGAAAGGAGAACTTGAAGTCTCATCCATTCTTTTTGCGTTGAAGGCATATACTGATTATATGATAAAACTGATCGTAGTAATATTAGAAAATCAATTTGGTCGGAACCAGTGTATGATTTCGACTAGTTGTAGATCAGTTTTGTAATAATCGGAATACCAAACAAAGCAGTATATGGTCGGAAGAAAAGACTTGCTTTGATGAAAAAAGAAATTATGCAAAAAATGTATGCAATGGATGATATGTAATCTTATTCATATATATAGTATCCAAAACTTGTCGAAAGAACTACTAAGAACTGAAGACATGAAATACACTTTGCGAAACGTGCTCAGGCTCAAGTCCGACTAGCAGCGAGGATCGTAAGAAAAGGACTGTCGCTAGGAAGCTCATTCTAGTGGGCAGGACCACGTGCGAAAAAAAGAGAGACTTTGACTAGGAGGCTTTCCGTGTCCCGACTAGTAGCCAAACGAGAGTAGAACATAATCTTGAAATGAGGAAATGTAATCTTCATAATCTCAAGCATATGAGTCACTACATGAAGTTATTATTATTATGCTCTGGTTACTCGTATATTTCTTTATGAAAAGAGTTTGGTCATGCGTGGGAATCATTCAGGGAATGATCACGGCTAGGACCTATACAGCGTGTGACTTAGAAGCCGTTGCCAAAGAGTAACAGAGATCCTTGGAAAGGATGTCGGAGAGAAAGTTGTCTTTCTCTAACCAGTGTAAATATCAATAGTAGATGACCAGAGTATAGGTACATATATATAAGCAATATCACTTATCAAAATAAATAAAGGAATGACTAATCTTTATTAAAATGAAAAGAATTGAATGAATAATTAAACATAGAACTTACGCAATTGATCAATGTTCCAAGAATTAGACAAAACTTGTCCGTCAGACATGGCTAGTCATACAGAATCTGGTCGGGTGACTTCGATCATAGTGTAAGGACCTTCCCACTTAGGAGAAAGCTTGTTGTGATTTGCTTGGTTCTGAATTTTTCTGAGAACCAGATCACCTACAGCGAGGCTGCGAGGTTGTACCTTACGACTATGGTACCTTCGCATGGCTTGTTGGTAGACAGCTGATCATACCAGGGCTTGATTTCGTCGTTCTTCAAGGAGATTGATGTCGTCAAGTCGTCGTTCATTCCGATCGTTTTCATTGAAACAATCAGTTCGAGCAGAGCCAAGCTTTAGTTCTGGAGAAAGCATGGCTTCAGCACCATAAACTAAGAAAAATGGTGTTTCACCGGTCGCACGACTGGTCGTGGTTCGAAAGGCCCATAATACATAAGGGAGTTCTTAAACCCAAGCTCCTGACCGTTTGATTAACTGGTTGAACACTCGGCATTTGATCCCCTGCATGATGATACCATTGACTCGCTCAACTGCTCCGTTGCTCTGCGGATGGGCAACAGAAGCAAAATGTATTTTGATGCCAAGTTCCTCGCAGAATTCTTGGAATTGACCGCTTGAGAACTGAGCACCGTTGTCTATGATTATACGACTGGGTACACCAAATCGTGTGATCACATTTTTTGTGAGAAACCTTTGAGCGGCCTCAGTTGATGTTTTAACAACAGGATCGGCTTCGATCCATTTTGTGAACGTGTCAATCATGACAAAAAGGAATTCGAAGCCCCCGGGTGCTCTTGGTAAAGGTCTCAGAATGTCCAGTCCCTAGGTTGCAAAAGGCCAAGAAAGAGGAATTGTTTGCAAAGCTTGTGCCGACTGATGTACTTGTCGGCTATGAAACTAACATTGTACGCACTTTATCACGAGCTCTTTTGCATCATGAAGGGTAGTTGGCCAGTAGTATCCTTGCCTAAAGGCTTTACCGACCAGTGTTCTGTAGGAATGATGTGCTCCATAAACTCCTTCATGGATTTCAGTTAGCAATTTAATGCCATCCGTTTGAGATATGCATCTCATCAACACTCCGTGAGATCCTCGTTTATACAAGGTACTTCCGATCAGAGTGTATGATTTGGCTTTTCATGCTATACGATCAGCCTCTACATCATCTTCTGGAATTATGTCATGCTGAAGATAATTGTAGATCTATGTCATCCAATCTCTACCCTGATCATGACAGCGCCAACCGTCAACGACGTGTGGAGCATTCATGTTCTTACGATCGGTTTGTATGACCTGTAAAGAAGCATATATGTTCTCGGAAAGCTCGACTACCGAGGGTGAATCAAATTACTCGAGAAAAACTCCGAGCGGAACGGTTGACCTCGTGGAGGCCATCCGTGCCAACTGGTCTGCCAGAAAGTTTTCCTTTCTAGGAATATGTTGGATCTGGAAACCAAAGAAGTGCTTTTCGAGTTTCCGTACTTCCGCCAGATAAGATGACATCTTAGTACTCGAGCATTGATACTCTTTCCCAACTTGATTCGCTACTAGTTGAGAATCGCCTTTCACTAGTAATATGCGAATCTTGAGCGAACGAGTTGCTCGGAGTCCTGCCAGTAAACCTCCATATTCTGCCACATTTTTTGTAGCAGGAAAATTTAACTCGATAGGCGTACTTGATGTGTTCGCTAGTAGGGGATATCAAGACAACTCCAGCCCCCGAGCCTTTGAGCATCAAGGAACTGTCAAAGTACATTATCCACTCGTCGTGGTGTTCATACTCGGGCCCTTGGGTGGGTTCAGGGTTTGTCCATTCGGCAATGAATTCTGCTATTGCCTGGGACTTGATTGTTGTTCGTGAGATGAAATGGGGGTCGAACGCCCCTAGCTCAACCATCCATTTTGCTATTCGTCCTGATGATTCCCTATTTCCAAGGACTTGACTAAGGGGATATCCAGTTGGTACGACCACTTTGTGGGCCTAAAAGTATTGCCTTAGTTTCCTTGAAGCCATAAGGACACCATAAAGCAACTTTTCTACATGTGGGTATCTTTTCTTTGGTCCATGTAAGACTTCACTTACGTAATACACTGATTGTTGGACGTTGTCACGTTCTACGACCAGTACACCACTAACTGTCTGTGGCGTTGCAGCCACGTAAATTAGCAATGTTTCTCCCAATCTCGGAGAAACTAAGACCAGGGGACTTGTAAGGTACTTCTTAAGGTTTTCAAAGGCATCGTTTGCCTCCTTAGTCTACTCGAAACTTCTATGTTTCTGGAGAAGCTTAAATAAAGGTAATCCTTTTCCCCCTAACCGTGCTATGAAACGACTTAACGTTGCCATACTGACCGCTTAGTTTCGGACTTCTTTCTTCATGGTGGGAGGGCGATCAGTCGATGGCCGATATTTTCTTGGGTTTGCTTGATGCCTCTGGCGAAACTAGAAACCGAGCGACTTTCAATGAAACTCCAAAAACACACTTTTCCAAATTCAACTTGAGGTTATGCCTTCTCAAGTTGTTGAAAGTCTCTTGCAGGTCGGGAATGTGATCACCAGCGTTGATGCTCTTTACGACCAGATCATCAACGTAGGCTTCTAGATTTTGACCTATCTGTGGATTAAAGGTTTTCTGCATCAACCTTTGAAAAGTCGCACTAGCATTTTTTAGACCAAATGGCATCTTAACATAGCAGTAAGTGTCGTATGGGGTGATGAAGGAAGTTTTCTCTTCATCTTCTTTACTCATATTAATCTGGTGGTACCTGAATACGCATATAAAAAACTTAATAACTCACACCCGAAAGTTGAGTCTACAAGTTGGTCAATGCGTGGAAGGGGAAAATCATCCTTCGGACAAGCTTTATTAAGATCAGTAAAGTCAATACGTATTCGCCAATTTCTATTGTTTTTCCTAACCATTACAGGATTGGCGAGCCACTGAGGGTGGTCGACTTCACAAATGAATCCAGCCTTGAGGAGCTTGTTAATCTCCGACTAGATTGCCTCCTTCCGATCAAGTGCAAAACGCTACAACTTTTGCTTGACCGGTTTCTTGTCAGGCTGGAGAGCTAGCCTGTGCTCGATCACCTCCTGAGGGACTCCGGGCATGTTGAACACCTGCCAGGCGAATATGTCTTGATTT
This sequence comes from Phyllostachys edulis, assembly GCA_036346405.1. Classification (NCBI taxonomy): domain Eukaryota; kingdom Viridiplantae; phylum Streptophyta; class Magnoliopsida; order Poales; family Poaceae; genus Phyllostachys; species Phyllostachys edulis. The sequence continues at coordinate 61,020,952 of CM070561.1, read as the reverse complement.
GCTCGGAGGAAGGAGACGAGCGACTCTTCCTATTTGGGGTCGAGTCTTGCCCCGACCAGAATCTTTCGGGTAGATGAGTCAGTGTTTCCTGACCTAGGTGGCAACTTGGCGCTTTTCGGAGAAGTGCCTTTGTCGAGCGGTACATCTTTTGTCTGGTCGGAAGGCTTTGGTGTTATCTTTGGCCTCGAGTGCTTGACCTACACGGTAGATGGATTAGCCTCTCTGGTCGAAAGTTCATCGACCAGCTCTAAGGATTTCCAATCACATGCGTAAGCCATTTTCTGATCTCCTCGAACCATGATGACTCCTTTTGGTCCCGGCATTTTCAAACTTTGATAACTGTAATGCGTGGCTATCAAGAATTTTGCTAAAGCCGGACGACCAAGGATCTCATTGTATGCGAATTCAAAATCCACCACATCAAATGGAACCCTTTCTGTTCGAAAGTTGTCAGGTCTTCCGAACGTAACCGGTAGGGAAATTTGTCCTATTGGTTTGGCGGTAGAACCAGGAACTATGCCGTGGAAGGTATATTTCCTAGGTTTCACCTTTGACTTGGGAACTTCCATTTCTTCTAATGCTCCCGCAAATAAAATATTTAAAGAACTACCTCCATCTATTAAGACTCAATTAACTCTACAGTTATTAATAGTAGGCTCAACGACAATTGGAAACCTACATGGTCGAGTCGAAGGGATGGGGCAGTCTTCTTTGCTGAAGGAGATTACAATGTTTGACCATCTTGATGGCTTGATGATGGTCGGAGGCTCGACAAGGTTGACCTCCCGTTCCATGGCCTTTAGATGACGCCTTGATTCATACGAAGAAGACCCACCAAAGATCATGTTGACCGTATGTTGAGGCTCCTGGTACTCCATTTCTTCGCTTCCATCTTTGTCCTTCTTGGAACTCGTCTTACCGAGTTCCTGTATTGCGGGGAGTGGACCTTTACCTGTATAGTAATCTTCCAACTTCTTTTTCCAGACTCGACAGGTGCGCAAGTCATGCCCTGCCTGCTGGTGAAGTGGACACCACTTCTTGTTTTTCTTATATCCTTCGGTCGGAGCTTTTGTTTTGCCTTGACCGGTATAGTCTTTCTTACCCTTTGTAAACTTTTCAGAAATCATTAGGACTTCCTTATCGTCGGGTCTGCAATTTTTCTTCTTCTTGAGAGCCTTCTTATTCTTCTTCTCTGGTTTGTCCAAGCCAGGTTGAGGGATTTTATCCTTCCAATCGATGGCCTCACACCATTCAACAGCTTCGCTAGCGACTGCATATTTGTCGGTCATATTGAAAAGTTCGATGGTTGTCTTTGGAGGGTGCATTGCTATGTCCTCCGTGAACCGTCGATTCCTTAGACCTGCTTTGAAAGCTTGGATGATAGATGATTCTGCGACCTTCGGTATTGAATTACGAACCTGGCTAAATCTTTTAATGTACTGACAGAGAGTCTCATTGGATCCTTGCCGGATTCGGTGAAGGTCATCCTCCTTTCCAGGGTGGTCGTACGTGCCTTGGAAATTTGCAATCAAAAGGTCACAAAGTTGCTCCCAAGTGTAGATCGATCCGACCGGTAGGTTAAGCAACCACGACTGGGCAGACCCTTCATGTATTGTGGGTAGATAATTTGCCATCACATTCTCATCACCACCAGCAGCTCTAATGGCGGTGGTATAGATTTGGAGAAATTCCAATGGGTTCTGAGTCCTATTGAACTTGTCCAGGTTGGCCGGTCGGAACCTGTTTGGCCAGCGTATAGCTTGGAGCCCTACAGAAAAGGCTCGACAACCTGTAATCGATTCACGACACCTTCTTTAGAAAGGTGCCGGATTGTAATCGGTCGGAGACCGGTTCCTAAGATTGGAACATTGGAGTTCCGGGTACCGATCCAGTCGTAGACATTGGTATGATGTCTTCGACCACCTACTTGATTTAGACGATGTCGGAGATCGTCTGGTCCAAGCGGTTGCTCTTCTCGACGAGGTGAGGGAGTGGCTGCTTGAAATAGCCTTCTCCCCTCATGACTCCTTGGTCGGAATCGTCGAGGAGACCTTGGTATCGTTTATTACCCAATATGACCATGCTGCCCTCTGCTGAGGGAGAAACGTTGGAATGAAGTCATGGTTTGACGTCCTAAATTCCTTTGTTCCCGGTATGCTTTCGTTCGTTGCATGGTCTGCTGAAGAATCTCTGATATTTGGCCTATGAGTTGTACAAAACCTAGGGTCTCTATTAGAGTAGGGTTAGAATTATTCAAAATATCCTGAACACGTTGCAGGTTTTATACTATTACCGAAGGTCTCGGAGGATTCATGCTGGTAGTAGGTGTTTGAAGATCTGAACCTTCCCCCGACCTCCTGGTTTGTTCCGTCTGATCAGCTATTTTTGGTGGGGTAGAGCCAGGCGAGTTAACTGATGGATGTCTATCGGTTCTGTTACCTCTGGTATTTGGTGCTTGATGGCCCGTAACATTTCTACCAGTATGTGGTGGCGTGGCAGAGAGTGTAGGACTGTGCAAGGCATCTTGATTTGTATCTCCGATCGCATTGACCTCGTGCCTCCAGCAGCGATCTTCTTACGAGCTTCCATCACAACTAATGGAGAGCCTTCCAATGCTTCTGCTAGGAGTTTTCACGATGGAGAGCGGTCGAAGATGAGCACCTTTTGAGGTCTTCGTGGTGGGCTCAGCCTGATGCAGCGGATTACCGATCGTATGCTGAGTCTTATCATCCCCACTTGGCCTACGACCAGTGAGGGTTTCATCGACACCGTTACCCGATGTCGGTTGGCCCCTGGAATCACCAGAAGTCGTAAGTGAGTACCTTTCAACCATGATTTCATCAAGAGTATAGTGATTCTCGAGTTGTGGTGCTGAATTTTCGTCACCTTTTTTGCCGGCCGAAAAGACTGGGCTTGGAGAGGTCTTTGGACATTTCAAACTGGTTGGAATGGCTAGTTCCTCTGAAAGTGCCACTTGTCGTAGTGGTGTATTCTCATCCATCCGGTCGATTTCGCTGATGTCGGTGACTTGCGAATCGGCGGAGGATGAGAATACGAGGAATGTGCGAATCAGCGGAGGATGAGAATACGAGGATGAGAATACTTGGAGTAGTCCTCCAAGTCAAACCAGTTCTCCTCGTCCCAAACTCCTGCCATAGCCGCATGTGCGATTACGAGGAATGGGCGAGAATTTGATGAGCAAAGAGTTTCTTCAGGAAACTTGTGTCTTCTTCCCCACGGATGGCACCAGCTGTCGACGATCGAGTTGCTGATCTTACGATATAAAATAGAGGAAAATGACACAGATCTCCTGGGAGATAATGGGGCTGTTCTTTATTGATATGAACTAGATTTACAGGGGTGCCTATGACCCGACTAGGGACTAATCCTAACTACACTGAGTATGATGCTTGCTATGCTAATCAATCAGACTTAAAGCATGAGTCTAAGGTTGATTGCGTTGCTCTTAATCTGATGTTGTTGTCTTGATTGTCTCAGATCGCCCTTTTGTCTTCTACGCTCCACCCTTAAATAACTTCTGAAGAGGTGGCAGTTACTCCTGGAGAAGGCGTCCCTTGTGAAGTGTCGTGACTGGTCGGAGCGAGGTGGCAGTTGATAATGTATCAACTGCTCTGCGGTTGAGTGTCTGTGAGACACTCAACCGTATTATGGTTGTTGTCAGTGTCTTAGGATTATGTAGCGTCGCATGGTATGAAATATACAACACATGTTCCATTCATCACATGGTAAAGAATATACCTGGAGTCATATCCAGATACCAGTTCATAGCTTTTCCGAGTAGCTACCTGGTTGGAGACTAGGTACAAGACCTTGTCTGACTAGGGTACCCATTATGTAACCTCTGGAATCCTCACGACCAGTGAGGTTGTTAGCCTTAGGAATTACTACCATGAAGACGTATGATCTTTTATTATGTATTAAAGTAATACCTAGAGGTTTTAATCCTCGTCACATCTCTTGTGAGAAAACCCTTGATTAAGAATTTCAACATAAAGATTACAACAAATTACAGCATATAACCATTACAAAATATAAAAAGAAAAGGTATTTTGGAGTTCACTGATGGATACTTATTCGGGGGTATTTAATTGTATTCATTTTATTATTATTATTTAGCGCGACATTATATTCATTTTTAGAGAACCTATGCAGATAGTTTATTTTATTTCATAATTTTATTTTTATGTTTTACTCCGCCTTGTATTACTACTATCATTGCATAGTGCTCACCAATATTGAGCGCTTGCATGTATCGTAACCAAAGAAAATGTTGTTTTCAATGTCTATGTTACTACAAGCATGATACATATTTTGTGCATGTAGCGTAAATGAGACACATAGTTTATTCCTTTTTGTCACGTCCGTATTACTACTTATGACATGGTATTCACAAATAAAGAATCCATGTGCAAAGTGTAAACGAGACGGAAATTATTTATCTATCGGGGGAGGTTTAATTTGATTGATATTATTTTAAATAGCATGGCATAGTATTCATTTTATAGAAACTATGCACCGAGCTTGATTAATGCACACTGTATATATTTTTTATATTTTACTCCCACCTGTATTACTACTAACATTGCATAGTGCTCGTAAATGTTGAGCGCTTGCATGTAGCGTAACCAAAGTGGAGGTTGTTTTTAATGTTTGTATTACTACTAGCGTGACATAGATTTGGTGCACATAGCGTAATGGAGACATGTGATTTATTCAATTTTGTTACGATCCTGTTATCGCTCATGACATGGTATTCATGAATATGGAACCCATATGTGAAGCGTAAACAAGACGAATATTATTTATTTCACAATTTCATTTTTTACCTAGACTACAAAATCGTAACATGGTACTCACTAATATGGAGCCCATGTGCATAATGTAATCAGGTATAATTTATTATTTGTTTAGTCCATGTTACTACTCATGACATGATATTCACGAATATGAAGCCCATGTGCGAGCGCAACCGAGACGATAGTTGTTTTATATCTTTATATTATTTTCACCCGGACTACTAAATCATGGCATGGTACTTATTAATACAGAGCCCATGTGCAGAATGTAATTGGGTATAATTTATTATGTGTTTGGTCCGTGTTACTACCCATGACATGGTATTCGCGAATATGGAACCCATGTGCGAGAGTAACCGGAGTATGATGTTTTGTTATTTAGCAATTTTCCTCCGCACATTATTTTTTCAGCATACACCGCTCATGATCCATATCCACTTTAAGGGACCGAACCTAAGAAATAGAGTCTTCTTTCTTCTCACCCTTGGCTTGTATCCATGCGTAGGGACTAAGCCAAAGAAACAAGGTTTTGAGCCTTCGTTCTTAGCTTGTATCCACTAACGGGACCGAACCAAGGAGATGTGGTCTTCATACCCAACCATGATCCATATCCATACGTAGGGACCGAACCTAAGAAACAGGGATTTGAGCCCTCGTTCTTGGTTTGTATCTACTAACGAGACCGAACCCAAGGGGGCAAAAACCAAAAAAAAAAAAGGAAGAGGGGAGGAGGAAGAGAGCTCCTTGGTTCATATCGCGATGACCGAACCTAAGGGCAAGGGCAGTCCCTCTTAAGTTCATGGGTGTTCACCTGAACACCCATTAATTTTTGCAAAAAAAAAATCTGCAGCATAGTATACGTATTACATATATAATAAAATATACTCTTAATTGGTCCAATCAGACCACAACTTCCTCTCTGCTCATCAAACCAAATCTTTCTCCGGCACCCCACAACCTCAAACTAGCCCATGTGATGGACGGCCCATGGTCACAAGCCCTTCGGCCTTTGCCCTTTAGGCATTGGATCATTCGGCCGAGCCACAACAAGGTCATTCCCCTTCATCTCTCTCTCTCTCTCTCTCTCTCTCTCTCTCTTTCTCTGTAACCGTAACAATCAACATACAACAGCCGACTCTCACATCTCTCCCTCTTTCTCGATAGCACAACCACGACAATGCAAATGCAATAGCAAGTCAGAGGTCGGAGGAGCAAGGTCGGCCGCCAGTCGCCGAATAGTCCATTACCATTGGGCCGCCGAGCGGCGGAGTAGGACGGGGCGACCGTCGAGTGAGGAGGGCCACCGGGGAGCCCTATGGGCCCGTAGCTAGCGGCGATGACACAGTGGCTCCCGACAAGAAGGCTTACCCAAATTCTCAGCAATGCAAATGTGGGTTCAATCCGAATTACTAGATCCTCAATTCCCAAACCAGCAAAGAACAAACCCAAATGCCCAAATTAGGAATTTTGTTTGTGTTAGTTTGAATTGTGATTAGTAAATCTTGTCTTTTTGTGAAATGTAGATCTTAGAGCTTCAAAAAAAGATGAAGAAGTGGTTTGTCGATTTAAAAGGCATGAATGAAAATCGAGTTAAATTGTAATTTTTCTTAATTATTTTGTAATTTTACTAATTTTTTTAGATGTTGTCATTAGTACGAATAATTTGTACTTTGATTATTGTGCATATTTATGTTTTACATTGAACAATATTTTTATAACTTCGAACACCCATTCTGAAAATTCTAGGCCCGCCACTACCTAAGGGCGAAGAGAGGAAGCGAACATCTCACCTTCTTTGCACGGCTTGGCTGCTCTCTCTTTCTCTTCTCTCAAGTGTTTGCTGAAAATTTCCTCCTCTTCTCTCTCAAATGTTTCCCTAAAAAAAAGTGTTTTGCCAAAAGTTCTCTCTTCTTCAACCATTCACTCCTATTTATAGAGCAAGGATGAGAGGTGGTTTCTTGAAAGGAAGTTATAGCAACTCCTCTTTTTGATTTTCTTTTCTTTGCTTTTTTTTTTTTGTTTTGCTGGAGTTCAGCGTTGCAGCCATATGCACGACGCGGGGGGTAATCAGTTTTGGGAACCTGTTTGCATGCAGCAAGGAGACGTGGGAATAATCCTTTTCTTTTGTTAGTGGTTGCATGCCGTTATGTTCATACGTGACGCCTGCTTGCATGCAGCAAGGAGACGTGGGAAAAAAAAATCAATTTAATGACTCCTGCTTGCATGCAGCAAGGGCGTGAGGCAAATGCATCTTGATGATGGGTTAGTGGGTTAATTAATGGATGGGTTAGTGGGTTAATCAACAAGAAAAGCATATTAAATATTGGACCATGCATGCATGCAGTCCGGACAAGCATGTACTGTGCTATTTTCTTTGATTGACAGATGGGTCCAGTCAAGTGTTTAGCTGATGAAGCTCCTGATTCATGCATGCATTGATGCATGCACACGATCAAGTAGGATGATTAAGGGCCATGTCAATTACTATTAATTAATTAATTAATTAATTAGAGTAGTGCTTAAATCTTGCAAGTATGCAACCACTTCCATTACAACCTGGGCTGTGTGCATCCTTGATGCAGAGGCCAGGAGAGATTTCTTCTCTTCCATTATCTAAAAAAAACTTCCTTTACAACCTGGGAGAGGTGCCATCAGTGGCGGAGCCAGGATTTCAATAAACCTCGGGCCCAAAACTAAGAAGCAATCCCACAATCCAACTATAGCTACTGTTCACGGTAAATCAACCATTGCAAAACTGAGCATCCGAAGCGACAAATTTGCCAAGAAACTACCAAATAGACGCTACAACACCCTAATCGAATCCGCAGCCACAAGCTTCGTATCGCAATCTCTCCCACAAACACAGAGAACGTGGGGAAGTAGAATATGAAGTCGCGAAATGTACCGCTGCCATTGAGAAAGGAGGTCTTGAGGGAATGAGGGCGGTCCAACGGAAGCCGACGCTGAAGCCGTGGCGGTGCCCTAATGACCTTTGGGCGGGGTAGGCGATGAGGCCGGCAGGGGCTGAGGGCATGACGTCTTGCAGTCTTCTTGTTGGCTGACTGAGGCGCTAGCCGCTGGGGCCCTAGGGGGGAGGGTGGCGCTGGGTGGTGGCTGGTGGAGCCGTGGAGACTGGAGAGGAGTCAGGGGGCGGGGGCGGCACCGGCCTCCAGGCTCTGGCCTCCGGGTGAGGACTGAGGAGAGGAGACAGTGGGGGCGGCGTTGGGCAGAGAGGAGGTGAGGGGGGCGGCCAGCCGTGGAGAGGAGAGGAACTGAGGTCTGGGAAGGGGAAGAGACCGAAGGCGGCTAGGGCAAACACTTGGCGCTGGCCGCTAGACCCTGTCATTCACGCAGCGCTCCGCTGGGCCGGTTTGGAAGTTGGGCTGGCCGGCTGGAGATAGCCTCGGGCCGGCCAGTAAACCTAGGGCCTAGCCACTCTGTGCTAAAATTTTTTATGCCTACTAAAAAATACCACTAGTATTTTCTCTGGGTGCCATAGCAAACTTTGGCTGTCATACGAGCCTTTATCATTTTTTGTTAAAAAGAGTAATTATTTCCTCCATGCATGCAATTAGACTTGGTCATCATTTACTTGTTAATCCGTTAATCAGCAAGAAAATTATTTTAATCAATGGACCATGCATGCATGCTCATTTTTTCTTAATAATAAGAAAAAGATTTAATTCCTACATACATGCAGTCACACATGATTCATTTTCTCTGCGCCATGAGAGAGATGTTACCCATGCATTAATTTGTCTCGCATACGGGTCCTGCTGGTTACCCTTAATGGTAGTTAATTAGAAGAATCTTAATCTATGCACGCAGAGCTTTGACCATGTAGCTAGTTGGGCGTCACTCTTGTGTGACGTAAGTGGGTAGGGGTGTAAGTGGGGCGGGCCACTTTGCTAAGCCGCGAGCTCGCCCGTAAAATAAACCCACTGAAATCGGCCCGTTTGTTTTGCTTTGCTTAGTATGAATATTGAGGAGCACTATACGTGGGTAGCAGCCCACCCCACTTGCACCACTATATGTGGGTAGCAGGTCCCTCTTGTTTTGCTTTGCTTAGTATGAGTATCGAGGAGCTGAACCAGATGTGGGCTCCTTGGTATGTTTTATCTCTAATAATGATTATTTTATTAGAAAGCACTTAATCCATCCATGTATGCATGTGATAAAATTTCACTAAACAACCGTGGCACGATATTAAACATAATTCAATATTTAGGTACACTGACATCTTATTGCCGGTGGAATATTGACCATTGGACTACTTCCTGATCCATGTATGTCATGACGATTTTTACTTAAGAAAATTACTTCATAATTTTCAGTTGCTTTATGCTGTAATGGATTTTAGCCGTTAGTATAATTTATTTACTTGATATATTTTTTTACATAATTATTTATTCATATTCTAAATTTTGGGCAAAATCGGTGTCAACAAGTCGGTATGTTATATTTACAGTAAATAATTTAGGAATATGAAAGTAATTTCGGGACCTACATGATAGATTTTGGTGATCCATTCAAAAAGCATCACATGATTTGCAGGTACATATGTGTGCTTTCATCATTAATTTTCTCATATTATACTTTGGAATGATCTATTTTTATATCCCACTGTCCATAAATGTGTGCAGGTACAGAAACTAGCCTCATGTTCCATGGTCCACAATTACTACTCCATCTGGTGTCTTCGTTATATGTATGCTTGTGGGCTACATAATATATGTGTTAGAATAGGTGTTAGAATAGGAACTCTTTTATATTTCTTTATCTGCCTTTTGTATTGCCTTATCTGTATATGGCATGCATCCTTGTACATCCTATATATATTGCCCATTTGGCCCTTCAATATACACACAATATTCATAATATGGTATCAGAGCAAATGTTAGGGTTATGGTTACTGTAGCCGCCGCCGCCGCCGCCTCCTCCTAGCCTCTACTCGCCTCCGCTGCCCGCGGGAGGAGCTATCTCCGCTCCCAGGGGCGGCCACATTAGTTGTAGGTTTTCATTGTAGAAGCAGCAGAAGCCTCGATTTGGATCTAGATCCGTCACAGAAACTAGCAACCATCTTCTCTCTCGGCCGCCGCCTGTCATGATCCGATCTGGATCACCTCGAGCTCCTACTCGTGCGAGGGTCGGAGCTGAGAAGTGCCCATGTTGCCACCGCCGCCACAGGAGCCGTTCTCCTCGACCCCGACTCGGATCTGCACTGCCCCGACCGACCTCCATGCGCACCTCCCCGCCCGGATCTCCCGACGTCCTCTGCTAGCTCTCGATCTCCCCCATGGCCTCCCACCTCGACTGTTGCTGCCGATGGGCAGGTCTTACGCGCGGGTCTCGTCGAGGCCACGCCCTACCGCCTCCAAGGCGAAGCCCGCGAGGCTCTCCTCCCCGCGCCGCCTCCCTCCTTTGCTTTGGCGCAGCGAGGCCTCCGACATGAGCCATGGTGTCGCGGTGGCGGGTGGACGTGGAAGGAGAGAAGAGAGGAGGGGATCTGCTGTGTATTGCCGCTGTCAGTGGAGAGGAACAAAGAGTGCAGTACTGCTATCGGTGGATGGAGGGCGCAGTGCGCTGGTGTTGCTTCAAGTTGGATGAGGAAAGGAAAGCAACAAATCGCTTACTAGGAGCACATGCAAGGTCGTGCTCTGTCAGAAATATCTCTCCTCACACGTTTGGTTCGGGATTGTTTGTGGTTGTGGTGGCATCCGGTTACATGTTGCTGCTGCTAGTTATCCTTAGGTTTTTTGTGTCGTTTTCTTCCGTTGCGTCCATCCAAGTCTGTACCACTCAATCTTTGAGTTCGTCCACAAATTTATTATCAGTCATAGAAGCATAGGAATTGCCTTATGCATGGCAACAGCCGCCTCTCCCGCTCTTCTTTCTGAGCCGTGTGCAAATCGTAGAAGTCGTTATGATGCCACCGCTTTCTTAGCCGCTGCCCCGAGCTTCTAAGGCCGCCGCGCTTCTTTTGCACCACCACCGTCTTGGGCTTCGATCTGCGCTGTCATGCTTCCACCTATTCCTATTTGGTTTGATTTGACAGCTCTCTCCATGTCGGTTTTATCATCTTCTTCGTCGTGTTGCCGCGATCGACTTTCTCAGCCCCTGCACCTTGTACTTTATGGGTTGTTGCACGACCCCGGATGGGAGGAGATCTTTTGATACTCGATATATTTTCTTTTATATTTCCTTATCTGCCTTTTGTATTGCCTTATCTGTATGTGGCATGCACCTTTGTACACCCTATATATATTGCCCATTGGGTCTCTTCAATATACACACAATATTCATAACAATATGCTGCTTGGAGTCACTATGTTAGTGTTAAGGAAGATTGTCGGAAAATGGAATAACTGAAACAATCGGCAGAAGCCGCTGATATTGCTAAATCTCAGGTCCAATTCAGTTGTAAGTTATTTGATGTTGAAATATTACAAGTTTTATGATCTAAAAAAATTTTGTTTGTCAATGGCGGTTCCTTGCAACTGTTTCTCATGAGATCAGAACACCTTTGAACGATGTGCTACGTGATTTTTAAATCTTACTACACATTCCAGCTTATTGTTTATGTAACTCCTTTCTAACGAGGAAAATGGGATGGTTTATGCTTTTCCTATTTTTGTAGGAATGTTTGATATGGTATTAGACACGAAAAAAACAACCCAGAAAAAAAAGCATATTAGTGTTTACTTAATACACTAAAGTTCAAAGCCATCATAGGCTTACAATGTGTTCCTGATTGCTCTGTGTTTACCTTATCACAGTTCGCAGAACGGGGACACATTTTTGGGCAAGTTCACCTACGGGAGCACTGAAATCTTACAACGGAAGCAAAAGTTGAACCAGCAGAGCATGGCGTGAATGGACATAAAGATGAGACAAGTGCTATATCGTCAAGTGTGTCTCACAACAGTTTAAGTGGTTTTGAGGCTACTGATAGTAGAAATAACTGGGAAAACTTCATGCATTTGCTTTCTTGTGAGATGTCGTATGAAAGTGAATATGATAAAGTTGTAAGATCGAGGAGGCCGACTAGAGGGGGGGTGAATAGGCGTTTTAAAATTCCTTTGGCTAAAACCGATTTCTAATGCGGAAGCTAATACAAATACGGTTTTGCACAATTAAAGTCTAAATCAACTAGGTTCACCTAAGTGCACCAACAATACAAGTCTATTGATATATATAACAATTAAGCAAATGACTTGTAAGCTATTCAATTCTAGCAATGGTGAATAGCACAAAGAACTATTGCAATCATACACAATGGATAAGCAATTTAATAAAAGGTATATAAATTGCACAATGTAAAGCAAGCATTCATACACAATGGATATAAGTGCAATAGTGAGACACAAGAGATCAAACCACAATTGACACGGCGATGATTTACCGTGGTGATCGAAGACTTGCGGTCTCCCTAATCCACGTTGAGGAAACCCAAACCAATTGGGCGGCTCCACGAATTAAGCCTTCCTCAGAGGTATCAACACCTCGCTCCACTAGGGTTGCTCTTACTCCACTCCGGAGATGGCGAGCACCAAGCCACTCACAAACAAGGGCCTTCTCACAAGCTTCACTTGAGAAGATCACGGACCACGACGCCTCCACGCCGTCCAGGTGTCGGCAAACACCAAGAGTAACAAGCCAAGCCCTTGCTTGACTCTCACCACGTGCAACGAATGCACAAGCTCAAGTGGATACAAAATCCACCTCTAGATGCAACACATGCAACTAGAGACCTCTCTCCTTGCTCACAAGGTGCAACACATGCACAATTGAGAGGAGAACCTTACACTAGCTCAAGAGGGTGAAATGGGATGCCAAAGGTTGCCTCTCAACCGCCAAGGGGTATTTATAGGCCCTACACAAAAAACTAGCCGTTGGGAGAGGCAAACAGCCAAAACTAGTCGTTATGACCTCGGGCGGTCGTACCGCACTCACAAGGGGCGGTACAACCGTTTCTGGGCGGTCGTACCTTTCTTTACACTGCGGTCGTACCGCAGTTCAAAATCAGCACAGACGACACTCGGTAAAAAGGTCATAACTTTTGACTCCGATGTCGGAATTGAGTGATCTTGGACTCTATGGAAAGCTTATTCAGTGGGCTACACAACCCACCTATTTGATTTGATCTCAAACACATTTTATCAAATCAAAAAGCACAACTCCAAGAGCCACTACCATGGTCTAAGTCCAAAGAAATAGCAACATGCAATCTTAGACCATGCCAAGGGTAAATACATGAATCCCAACAATTTGCAAAACACATTTGCAAACTTAGATCATGCCACAAGGAGTAGGTACATGGACTTCAACCATTTGCAAAACACATTTGCAAAGTATAGTCTCATGCTACAAAGATTAAATACATGAGCATCGACTATTTGCAAAACACATTTGCAAATAATAGCATCATGCCATGGTGAGCTAGAGCAAGTGAGATTGAGCTATCAACACATGATGAGACTCAAGCTACTAAACAAGACCCCTCTTAATAGTACGGCAACCTATACTAGCAATCCGGTCTTCCAACCAAACACCAAGACCGGTAAAAGACTAGGAACACATCCTTAGCCCTAGCTAGTCATACCTTTGCCTTGAGCATCTTCTTGAAGGTTGATGATGCACATCTTCACTTCAAGTCCGGGTCATCGTCTTGACATGCATCAATCCATGATGCATCCTTTACTTGACCTCAATCAACACATGATGAGTCTTCTCTTGACTTGATGATCAACTCATCATCATCTCTTCTTCGAGATCTTGATATGCATCAACACATGATACATCCTCTTCTTGAACCTTGACTTGATGACGATCAACTCATGATGCCATCCGAAGTCTCCATTACCCTGGAACATAACCTATTCATCCAACTCATGGAAAATGTTAGTCCCATAATGATTAACATCAATTATCAAGATATAAGCTTACGGAATGCCATATAAAAATCGGAATGACCAAGAAGACGCATCGCGTTCCCAAAAGCGAACGTCCGATTTGATTGAGATTCGAGCGATTTACACTTGTTCTTTTTATTCAACCGCCTCACAAATTTAGGAACGAAAGTAGGTCAATATACGACCGATTTCCATGAAAGGAACAGAGGTGCGCTTCTTGATCGTTCGCTTGAGCACTTAGTTGGTTGTTCCTTCAAAATCTTGGTACTACCGCCAAGTAAAATCGGTCACATCAAGACTAAGTGATGCGACGACTTAATTATAACTTGGTACTACCGATTTTGGATGAAGCACTTAATACTTTCAAATTCAATTTCAAGTTTAAATTCAAATGCATGCATGATTCAAAAGTGATCCAAAGGGCACAAGAACATGCTATCAAGCTACTAGCCATGATCCTCTATTGTCATGCATTTCATTACCTTATCGCCATCCATAAACGGGACTAAGCCTTTAAACATCTTAGCACACATGTTAGTCCCACAACACAGTTGCAAATAATTGAATGTAGATAGGTATGAGTATATAAGCACTACACAAGTTGTATATACTCATATGAATATATATAACTACACAAGTTATATATAATCAAAGGATATATGAGCACACATGTCTCATATACACACATGAATATATTAACTTCACAAGTTATGTTATATTCAAGGATATGTGAGTACACATGAACTACACAAGTTATGTTATACTCACATATAAGTATATTTAGACTACACAAGTCTTATATACTCACATGAATATATTAACTATGCAAGTTAAATATATTCAAAGGATATGTTTCAAAGTAAAGATCCCAAATATGTGTGGAAACAGGAATATGGATCAATACTAATGAAACCTCAAAATATAGAATGAACTCCCCCTATATGTGTGCATACATGAATATGTAGTGGAAACATATGCACATATTTAGGTTAATCTTTTGGTGGGTTCAACCTATATTTTGGATCCAAGGAATGCAATAATATATAAGAACTATGAAGTCGAATGCATACCTCTTTTGTTCTTTATATCCAAACGAGACTAATCATGAGATAAGGCAAATAGAAGAGTTAGTCTCACAAATAGATTTATCATTATAAATGCATACTGTTTGGATTTTCCTTTTGTTTATCAATGAATTGGATTTGTCATTAATCACATGCATGCCTTCATGGTTTTCACCTTTATATCCAAATAAGACTACACAATATGTATATCAATGAAAGTGTTAGTTCCACAATTAGATTTGTCATTAATCACCAAAACTCCATTAACACATAATGGCAGGTCTAGATCCTTCAATCTCCCCCTTTTTGGTGATTGATGACAAATCCTTTATAAATGAGAACATTTGGATATAAATCAACATAGGATAAGAAATGAAGCTTATTTGACTATTTGCATGCATTGAAATGACAAGAGAATCTTGATAAACTCCACTTTTGGCACCACAAGATTCTCCCCTTGATTCTCCCCTTTTAGGCAACACAAGAGATCAAGAGAATAACAAATAAAGCTCATACAAATTAACATCCAAATGTAGCTCATACAAATTCTCCCCTTTGGCATTAAGCACCAAAACAGAAACAAATCTTAAGCAAAAGGAGAGTCTTTGCAAAACTTATGAGCTAGGCAATAAAACTCATTTTATTTTGAGCAAATAAGCATACTCCCCTTTTGGCATAAAACAACAAAAATCCACAATAAAACGAAGCCATAAGGGAGTCTTTTTAAATTGGTTTTCCCATATAATAGATTACCCATTTTAAAAATCAAAACATTTTTCATTAATACTTTTTCAAAACCTTTTAGGAAAACTCCCCCTTACACAAAGGTTCCTCTTGAAGACATTCCTTTTACACGCAAAGGTTCTTCTCATTGACAATACTCCTTTGACACACAAAGAGTTTTCTTCGTCCAATCCATATATTTGCTTTTGGCGCACAACAGCTTTTTCCGTCCATTTCATATCTCTCTCTCTGTCATCCTATTGAAATATGTCCATCCAAAACTCTTGATGACTTTAACCTCTTCCATTTGATCTTTGATTTTCATCCAAAAACTCTCTCTTTTGACATTAGGCACAAAAGCATTCTCCCCCAATGTCTTTATGTGTATCCACTTGTAAGATAATCCTTATACATCACTTTGTAGATACCATGAGTCGACAATACCACTTGTTGGTAATACATGTAGATATCACTTGTAAATCCACATGTTGATACCACTTGTAGAGAACATGCGTCGACAAGACTGTCTTCAAGGTGCTTGAACTTCTCTTGCAAGGATTTTCAAAGGAAGCATCCAAAGAGAAGAGAGAAATAGAGAATTCACTTGAGAGAAAAGATGATAACCAAGAATAATTAATTCCATTTGTAGACACTTGGTACCACTTGGAGAGAAGATTACTTGAAGAGAGATACCACTTGAAAAGATATATCTTGAATCGGAGGTATCGGAGAGAGCTTGGTTTGAAAAGAATTGGTCGGCAAGGAATGAAATAGATACCACTTGTAGGTGGGTACTAGAAGATACCACTTGAAGGATATCACAAGAAAAGATAAGATGATATCAATTGAAGAATACCACTTATAAAAACAAGTAATATGAATTCCATGCCGAGATCAAGTTGATCAAAAGGTGCTACCACTTGAATAATTGCACTTGCAATCAAGGACAATTAGTAGTGAGTAGCTTGCAAGGATAACAAGGATTAATCTTGACATGAGGGAGGCAGTCAAAAAGATTTAGAATTGAATAGAATTGAAATGGAATCAATTGACTGCAAAAACAGCAAAATCGGTACAACCGCAGTTCAATTGCCGATCATACCATTCTTGATTAAATCTTGCAGGTGCAAAAGGCGGTCGTATGAAAATCGGTTGTACCGCGCGAATAACTCCGGTCGTTCCGATTTTCCTGGAGCTTCGGGAATAGATCAAGGAATAGGAAATTTTGCAAATGATCCTTTGTTTTAATGTTCAAGCAAATATTTCTAGGATCATTATGCATTAGATTGGAGATATAAACTTCAATGAATATAGTTTTTATGAATTAGTCTTTTGATTTTCGCAATAAAGCTCATTTTTGAGAAACTTCTCCAAAAGAACCAAATTTGAGCAAATGAAGAAATTAAGGCATCAAATTTCATGTATGAGTTATAAATACCATTATGGACCTTTTCATGTGAATAGTTTTGGTTCATATGGCAAAACTCACTTAAGTGCTAGAAAGTGACCTTTTAGGTCAAGCTTGGATTTTGGATGAATTTCAAAATCAAATAACTTTTGATAGGTTGGCCTTTTGGAAATATTTTAAATACCAAAATTGTTTAGAATAGCCAACTCTATGTTTTTCCTTTTGGGACAAATGTCAAATTCCTTTTAGAATAGATTTTACACAAAAATCTAGTTTTGGTCAAAAACAAGTTTCTAAGATCTAGAATTTTGGGTAGAAACTCATTTTCATTTAAAATAGGTTTTTCTTGAACCAAAACCTTTGCAAAACATTTGAATAACATTTGTATACATTTTGCAACTAGTTTTTCAAAGGATATACTAATAGTTTTAAAATTTTGACTTTTGGCTAAATGGCTCAATTTTGAAAAACATTGCTAGCACCTAATTAATTCGGGCACACTTAGGGATGTGATATACATGACTATGATTTAGCACTCCCCCTTAATGTGCCACTTCTATCTTGCTCAAGATTTTAATAAACAAGTTTTAGCACAAGAGCAAGAACACCCTTTTAAGATTATTCATGAATGCAACCTACACAAGGCATAAGGGCTAGATACTTCAATGTAAATACTTGTTACCGAGATAGCATTGGTTTATGATATAAATTTATCTTCCTCAAGCTTGGCTCCATATTTTGTATATGATGGAATCCACCTCTTCATGAGTGAGCCAAACCTCCAATGCTTCTCCAAGTACCTATTTATCAATTAAGCATCTTTTGGTACCCAAACTCGGTTGGGTCCTTGAATGTTAGTCACAATAGATTTGGGCACCCAAATGGCCCTAACAATAAGCTTTGGTGAACTAACCATTCTAGCAAACACATTGCCATACTTATCCTTCCTAAGCAAATAATCATTATTATAAATAGTTGGCTTAAGAGTGATACCTTTGGGACATTCCTTACTAAAATGTCCTTTTTCCCGGCAATTGTAGCAAGTTGGACTTTTGCTTCCCCTACTTGTCTTCTTATCTTGCTCAACACCGGTTTGCCTCTTCTTTGATGACATTGACTTGTCATCCATTTGATTTGGGCACATCGAGGCAATGTGACCATTCTTCTTGCATCCAAAGCACTTGATATTGTTGAATTGTTTTCCTCTTTGCTTTGTTTTGCTCTTCACCTTCTTCTTGGTGACGAAATCAAGTCCTCCCTTGTCATTTTTCTTATTAGGGCACACGGAAGAAATGTGACCCTTCTCATGACAATTAAGGCACTTAATATTCTTCGTGTGTCTTGCATTGTGCCTCATCTTGCTATTCTCCTTCTTCTTCTTGGGAGTGAAGCCAATTCCACTCTTATCTTGCAAGCACTTTTGCTTGCTCAATATTTCATCAAGAGTGGCCTTCCCTTTATAGCTTCTTTCCAAGTCAATTGTCAATTTCTTGACTTGGGCCTTAAGCTCATTATTTTCTTCTACAAGGTTAGTCTCAACAAGCATAGAAGAAATAGGAGCATCTACTTGAGAGCAACAAGGCATATCAAGCAAATCATCACAAGATGTGGATATACTAACTTTAGATGAATTGCATGAGATAGGAGCAATACAAGGCAAATCATCTAATAGATCACATGTAATCCCTATATCCACTTTAGAGCTAGTATAACTTTTAAGAAGGAGGGTTTTATGTTCATTCTTTAAAACATTATAATCATTTTGAAGTGAGACATACTCATTCTTTAAAACCTTGAATTTAGATTTCTCCTTTCCTAAATAATCATTTAGTTCTTCTAGCATATCTAACAACTCATCATATGAAGGTTCATTATTATCGTTTACCTCCTTTTTACCTTTAGCCATAAAGCAATGAGGCGATGTTGATGGAGTTGATATGTCATCATTGTCGGAGCTAGAAGTTGATGTGAAGGGGCTTGTAGACTCTTCATCGTCGGAGTTAGAGATTGAGCATTCTTCTCCCGACGTCCACTCTTGTATGCAATCCTCATTAGTTGAAATGGACCTTTCATAATATTCTTGAAGATAGGTCCACATCTTATGAACATTTTGAGATCACATACAACATCAAACACATCTACACTCAAAGCACTAAATAAAGCGTTAGTTGCTTGAGCGTCGAGATGTAAGCATTTCTCTTCCTCATTTGTTGGAGCATGTTGATCCAATGGAGGAGAAAAGCCAACATCTACAATCCGCCAAATATTTAGGCCCATGGCCTTGAAATAACATGACATGCGGATTTTCCAATGAGCATAATTTGTGCCATCAAATTTAGGTGCTTCACCTAGGTGCACTCTATCCCTAGTCGCCATCCTTTACTCTCTAGACGGTTAAGTCTAATAAATGAGAGACCAAGCTCTGATACCACTTGTAAGATCGAGGAGGCCGACTAGAGGGGGGGTGAATAGGCGTTTTAAAATTCCTTTGGCTAAAACCGATTTCTAATGCGGAAGCTAATACAAATACGGTTTTGCACAATTAAAGCCTAAATCAACTAGGTTCACCTAAGTGCACCAACAATACAAGTCTATTGATATATATAACAATTAAGCAAATGACTTGTAAGCTATTCAATTCTAGCAATGGTGAATAGCACAAAGAACTATTGCAATCATACACAATGGATAAGCAATTTAATAAAAGGTATATAAATTGCACAATGTAAAGCAAGCATTCATACACAATGGATATAAGTGCAATAGTGAGACACAAGAGATCAAACCACAATTGACACGGCGATGATTTACCGTGGTGATCGAAGACTTGCCGGTCTCCCCTAATCCACGTTGAGGGAAACCCAAACCAATTGGGCCGGCTCCACGAATTAAGCCTTCCTCCGAGGTATCAACACCTCGCTCCACTAGGGTTGCTCTTACTCCACTCCGGAGATGGCGAGCACCAAGCCACTCACAAACACCGGGCCTTCTCACAAGCTTCACTTGAGAAGATCACCGGACCACGACGCCTCCACGCCGTCTAGGTGTCGGCAAACACCAAGAGTAACAAGCCAAGCCCCTTGCTTGACTCTCACCACGTGCAACGAATGCACAAGCTCAAGTGGATACAAAATCCACCTCTAGATGCAACACATGCAACTAGAGACCTCTCTCCTTGCTCACAAGGTGCAACACATGCACAATTGAGAGGAGAACCTTACACTAGCTCAAGAGGGTGAAATGGGATGCCAAAGGTTGCCTCTCAACCGGCCAAGGGGGTATTTATAGGCCCTACACAAAAAACTAGCCGTTGGGAGACGAAACAGCCAAAAACTAGCCGTTACAGCCTCGGGCGGTCGTACCGCACTCACAAGGGGCGGTACAACCGTTTCTGGGCGGTCGTACCTTTCTTTACACTGCGGTCGTACCGCAGTTCAAAATCAGCACAGACGACACTCGGTAAAAAGGTCATAACTTTTGACTCCGATGTCGGAATTGAGTGATCTTGGACTCTATGGAAAGCTTATTCAGTGGGCTACACAACCCACCTATTTGATTTGATCTCAAACACATTTTATCAAATCAAAAAGCACAACTCCAAGAGCCACTACCATGGTCTAAGTCCAAAGAAATAGCAACATGCAATCTTAGACCATGCCAAGGGTAAATACATGAATCCCAACAATTTGCAAAACACATTTGCAAACTTAGATCATGCCACAAGGAGTAGGTACATGGACTTCAACCATTTGCAAAACACATTTGCAAAGTATAGTCTCATGCTACAAAGATTAAATACATGAGCATCGACTATTTGCAAAACACATTTGCAAATAATAGCATCATGCCATGGTGAGCTAGAGCAAGTGAGATTGAGCTATCAACACATGATGAGACTCAAGCTACTAGACAAGACCCCTCTTAATAGTACGGCAACCTATACTAGCAATCCGGTCTTCCAACCAAACACCAAGACCGGTAAAAGACTAGGAACACATCCTTAGCCCTAGCTAGTCATACCTTTGCCTTGAGCATCTTCTTGAAGGTTGATGATGCACATCTTCACTTCAAGTCCGGGTCATCGTCTTGACATGCATCAATCCATGATGCATCCTTTACTTGACCTCAATCAACACATGATGAGTCTTCTCTTGACTTGATGATCAACTCATCATCATCTCTTCTTCGAGATCTTGATATGCATCAACACATGATACATCCTCTTCTTGAACCTTGACTTGATGACGATCAACTCATGATGCCATCCGAAGTCTCCATTACCCTGGAACATAACCTATTCATCCAACTCATGGAAAATGTTAGTCCCATAATGATTAACATCAATTATCAAGATATAAGCGTTCTGGAATTTTTGTACTGCCATATAAAAATCGGAATGACCAAGAAGTCGATACGACTGCTCCCAAAAGCGAACGTCCGATTTCCAGATTGAGATTCTGAGCAGATTTACACTTGTTCTGTTTTTATTCAACCGCCTCACAAATTTAGGAACGACCGCACTACGGTACGACCGTAGGTCACGAGCGGTACGACCGATTTCCATGAAAGGAACAGAGGCAATTTGCAACGCTTCTATTTTTATTGAACCGCCAACTAAAATGCGGAATGACCGCAATCTTGATACGACCGCTCAAGGGAGTCGTTGCCCGCTTTGAGCACTTAGTTGGTCGTTCCTTCAAAATCTTGGTACTACCGCCAAGTAAAGTCGGTCACATCAAGACTAAGCGGTACGACCGCAATTATAACTGCGGTACTACCGATTTTGGACAGAAGCACTTAATACTTTCAAATTCAATTTCAAGTTTAAATTCAAATGCATGCATGATTCAAAAGTGATCCAAAGGGCACAAGAACATGCTATCAAGCTACTAGCCATGATCCCTCTATTGTCATGCATTTCATTACCTTGTCGCCATCCATAAACTGGGACTAAGCCTTTAAACATCTTAGCACACATGTTAGTCCCACAACACAGTTGCAAATAATTGAATGTAGATAGGTATGAGTATATAAGCACTACACAAGTTGTATATACTCATATGAATATATATAACTACACAAGTTATATATAATCAAAGGATATATGAGCACACATGTCTCATATACACACATGAATATATTAACTTCACAAGTTATGTTATATTCAAGGATATGTGAGTACACATGAACTACACAAGTTATGTTATACTCACATATAAGTATATTTAGACTACACAAGTCTTATATACTCACATGAATATATTAACTATGCAAGTTAAATATATTCAAAGGATATGTTTCAAAGTAAAGATCCCAAATATGTGTGGAAACAGGAATATGGATCAATACTAATGAAACCTCAAAATATAGAATGAACTCCCCCTATATGTGTGCATACATGAATATGTAGTGGAAACATATGCACATATTTAGGTTAATCTTTTGGTGGGTTCAACCTATATTTTGGATCCAAGGAATGCAATAATATATAAGAACTATGAAGTCGAATGCATACCTCTTTTGTTCTTTATATCCAAACGAGACTAATCATGAGATAAGGCAAATAGAAGAGTTAGTCTCACAAATAGATTTATCATTATAAATGCATACTGTTTGGATTTTCCTTTTGTTTATCCAATGAATTGGATTTGTCATTAATCACATGCATGCCTTCATGGTTTTCACCTTTATATCCAAATAAGACTACACAATATGTATATCAATGAAAGTGTTAGTTCCACAATTAGATTTGTCATTAATCACCAAAACTCCATTAACACATAATGGCGGTCTAGATCCTTCAAAAGTGCCTCTTGTAGTGAGTGTGGAAGATACAGGGATAGGCAGCCATTACATGCCCAAGGCCGGGTCTTCACACCTTTCATGCAGGCTGACAAGTCGACTTCTAGAAACTATGGTGGGAGTGGAATTGGACTGAGCATCAACCAATGTCTTGTTGATGTAATGGGTGGTCAGATAAACTTTGTCATTTGACCCCATGTCAGGAGCACATTCATATTCACTGCGGTTCTCCAAAGATGTGAGAGAAATGCTATTAGTGACAGTAAGCCTGCTCTGTTGCACCCTCTACCATCCAGTTTTAAGGGTTTATTTGCACTATTGGTCGATAAAAGACCGGTAAGAGAAATTGTAACTATGTATCATTTGCAAAGGCTGGAAATTGCCTCTTGTCGGTGTTTTACTATCGATCTTACGAATGAATATTAGAGGCCTCCTAGAACTAGAACCACGCAGAGAATGACACAGAGATTTATACAGGTTCAAGCCTTCTCTGGAGAGAATAACAACTCTACTCATGTGTTACTGTATTGAGTGTGCTGATTACAATCAAGAGGAATACTAAAGCCTAATGTCTTTTGCTCCAATTTGCCTCTCTCCTCTGTCTACTGACTTCATCCTTTATATAGCGCATGAAGAGGTGGCGGTTTTTTCTAAGCCAAGAGACGTTCCAACATTCCAAATGATGAACGGTTGGTGGAGGTTACTATCAGAGAGATAACACCCCCACATTGTCAGACAGTTATTGTCAGAGACAGAGATATAATACGTGCGGTTATTCATAGAGAATAACAGCGTATATTAACTACTTCATATGTTAAACACGGCGTACAAGACAACCTAACCGACTAAGCCCATATGTCTGTAGGCTCCATTGATTATAGGGTAGTCGTAACCGACTAGGTTGTGGAGAGACTTACGACCACGAGGTGCTCATAGAGAAGGCTCACAACCATAAACGGGTCTAGAAAAGCTTACGACTAGAGACTGGTCGTAGAAAGACTTAAGACCAGGGGTGGTCATAGTAAGACTTACGAACACTTGGTTAAGCTTCTCCTTTATGAATAGTAAGTGTTATACTTGCGAGTAATACAAAGATATTGCTATCTATAATGAGAATTACAAATAAATAATTAATTGAGGATTATTAGATCCTCATCATCTAGCCCTCCAACTTCAAGTGAAAATAACTTACTTGGTACAGGAGTCGTAGAATGGTGGTCGAAAGTATAGCCTTTCCGACTGATATTTCATTTGACTAGAAATTGACTTGGTCAAGAAGGTAATTTTACTTGAGTTGTATAGACATAATTGGTTTTCCCGAACAGACAAATTAAAGAATCCCAATCGACTCTCACAGACCTGTCTGTTGATGCGGTTCCCGAAGAGGTGGCAACTGTTGAGTTCCCACGATCTCTAACTCAAGTATGCGGCTATAAAAATCTGTCGTGGGCGTGCTTTAGGGTTTTTTACTTTCCACATTTGCTTCAACTGTTCCTCGAGCCCTTGTTCTCTCCGCCACCAACCAAATCGTACGCTTTCTCAAAACATTTCCAAATCCAAATCAACCTCACTTAGAGAAGATGGCCGGAACCGCTTCCAAGTGGGCGATATCAAAGATGGACACGACAAATATGAAAGCTTTGGTCGCCGCTGAGAAGATCCCGAAGATGGCCTACGTGAAGTGAACTGATGCTACTGGGTAGCATTAGCCCTCGGGTGAAGAAGGCACCACTCCAGTATTTCAAACGTATTGTGAATGTGGATTTCGATTGTCCGCTCACCCTTTTCTTACAATTGTACTTGTACACTTTGGGGTGGAATTAGTCAATCTTGTTCCCAATTCCATCACAATGTTAAGTGTATTCGTGTACTTGTACGAAGCCTACCTGGGGATTCAACCAGACTTAGAGCCCTTTCAGTACTACTACGGGATGAGCAGGTGGCCAGAATTGCAGGCAACTATGGTCTGAAGCTCCACGACGGGAAGTCGAAGGAGTACATTCAGATGTTTACCCGGTCGTCATGGCTGGGATGGAAGAAGAGGTGGTTCTACTGGACGACGACTAATGACGACAGCCTCTTCTTCGTAGGGAAAGCTACTAAGAAGAGTTCCTCTTGGGATTCAATTCCTAGCAACCTCGACCAGATCGCTCTCTTCATTCAAGCCATAAAAGACTTCAGAGAAAAGGGGCTTACCGGATGGCACGTGGTGAGAGATTTCATCGCACGCCGCATCAGTCCTTTGAAGAACCGAGCACATGCCATATGGATATACTCAGGGGATTAAAGATTCAATCAGAGATTTCGAGGAAGGTAAATAATCTTTCAACCCAACTCTTTTTTATTAATTTTGAGCTTGATTGTTGAGTAGTTCCTTTACCATTGTAGACCTCTCACAAAAAGAGATTGACGCCCGAGTCAAACTTATTTGTGAGAAAGCTCTAGCACCCACGTTGATAGGGGTTCTTTAAATTTTGGCAGTTGTGTCCGCAAAGGAAAGGAAAGAACGCCTGAAGGTAATCAAGAGTTTGATTTCTTCTTTAGGATTTCGTGGTCGTAGATTTCAACCATCGAGTGATGTTCTTTTTCTATTTATTACAGAAAGTAGGCATGGCAGACCATCAAGACAACCAAGAGGTCGAATCGAAGACTGTCGAAATGGGACCAGAGGAAGACAAAGTTCCTCCAGCCAAAAGGCGTCGCCTTATGAAGGCCGCCAACAAGCAAGGTGAAGGCTCAAGCTCTGCTCCTCCTCCGACCAGCCCCATCAAGAAATTCTTTGCAGACATGATCGCTGCAGAGAAAAGAGGGGCGATCGAAGTGCTTGCTCAAAAAGCCCCCAAGACCAAGTTACTATTCTACTATGACAACAAGACTTTTTCAATTTCTGCCTCTCATAGCTTTGTTAAGCAACTAGAAAAGGAGAACTGGAAGAGTTTTGTGTCTTTTATGAAGGATATTGCTACATCAGCAGAGCCCATGGTTGAGGTAGGCACTGTCCCTCACATGGTCGAAACACGTTCCGATCACCAAAAAGGGTAGGAAGCTTCGGGAGCTTTAGCTCTCATTCAAGGCCTACGACCAAACATGGTCGTAGATGTCCCAAACCCTCAACAAGATCTTCAACCAGACGTGGCTGAAGAAGACCTGACCTCT
The DNA here is from genome assembly GCA_036346405.1 of Phyllostachys edulis. Lineage (NCBI taxonomy): Eukaryota > Viridiplantae > Streptophyta > Magnoliopsida > Poales > Poaceae > Phyllostachys > Phyllostachys edulis. The sequence goes on along the minus strand of CM070561.1, from coordinate 60,995,070 downwards.
CAATCTCGTGGCACCAAAAGCCTCCCAAGGGCTGGAAGTGTCGCGAGGATTGAGGCAGTCAACGAGAAGAAGAGAAAGTGATCTTCCTTAAGGAAGGTTTCTTCTGGATTGACGATTAAATCCAGAAAGCCAAGGTATGCAAAAATCAAAACCATAAGGATAACATTTACCTTTTGTTTTTACAACTTGACATCTTTTCTCTTTTCTACAGTTTTAGTCTTGCTTCTCTAGTCCCCAAGGATGCTTCTATTGAGAGGCCTGCTGCCATTTCTCCTATAGTCGTAGAGACAATAATTATTTCTCCTACAATTGAAGAGACAATAGTGGAGGTGGTCGAGGGATCGACCATTGTTCCTGTGGTGGAGAAAGTCGTTGATGCTAAAGCAATTGCTATCACCGAAGTGGTCATAGAAGTAGAGGCGAACACGACGGATGATCCGGTCGCTACGATGATCGAGCCAGTTATTGAGGATATCAATAATCGGACAATAGACTTGGTCCTTCGATCACCAGAAGCCTCCAGTCAAGATGGGGGAGGAACCTCCGCTCGCCGCGCTGGGAAGGGAATCATTAAGGACGTTCTTCTTGGTTCTTAAGGAGAAGTTGCTAATGCCAGCAACGAAGAAGAAGAAGAAGAAGACTCCTTCGACTTCTTCTCCGAGTTCTTTGGCCCACCATCCATCGTGGGGTCTTCTTCATTCAGATCTCGTGAACTAGTCCCACACCCTAAGGGTATTCCTAATAGGGGGAATATTTTTGATGACTAGCGTTTTCAAAAAATATGGTAGAACCAAGAGATCGATGAACTTAAAGATTCCCAGATGGTGTACGCCAATTTTGCTCGATCAACCATTAATATAAGTACCTAACGTCAAATATTTACATATTTGGTATTTTCTTAATTCTCACTGTCATTCTTCATTCAGAAAGCTTTGGAACAAGTTGTCACTGTTGGTGAATACTACAAAAACTTGTCTTTGTTAAAGATGACAAAAAATTGAACTCTCTGAGCGGTGAGATGGTAAGTCACTATCACATGTAGTCTTTTGTCTTTCTACTACTTGTCCAGTTCTCATGTCTATTTTAACCTTTGCAGGTTTAAAAGTGACGAAAAGACCTTGACCGATGCACTCGACTACGAAAAAGTCGAGGCGCATAGGCTAAAGGAAGAAAAAAGATTTGCTGAAGAAGCTTCAGGAGGCAAATTCTACAACTTGTGAGTTGTAGATTGAAATAAACAAGAAGTTCTGAACTTAAGACTGTTCATAATAATGACTTTCTTTTCTTTTTCTAACTCTCTTTTCTTTTTAGAAAAAGCGGTCGAACTGGGTAAGCTCAAAACCGAGGTCAAATCAAAGGCATTGTTTGTCAATGAGCTATCCCGTATCGGCAAAGAAAAAGACCAGAGGATACAGTCATAAGAAGAGCAGTGTGCAAAGAATGCTGCTTCCCACGACGATGAAGTCAAGAAGCTTGACTCTCGATTAGTAGGCAAGCAACTCTTTATCTATGACTAGTTATATTAACTAGTCTTTAAGAGGTATTGTTCTAACTAATCTTACTCCATTTGCAGAGCAAGCAGTCAAAATAAAGTGACTCTAAGAAGTTTCGATTCGTAGTAAGGAGGAGATGAAGTCAATGAAGATCAACCTTCAAGACAACATTTTCCTCCTGAACAATGTACTCAGAGGGCTTGGTGCTAAGGAGGTCACTCCTCTTAAAGACACCATAATCGCCCATACAAGTGCATTTGGAGAACAAGTCGAAACTTTAGAGGAGTTGGTAGCCACTCTGAAGACCAACCAAGCTGACTCTATAAGAAAGGTGGTCAAAAGTGCAGTAAGTTATGTCTTAGCAAAACTTAAGGCACATGACCGTAATCTCAATCTTCAACCAATCGAAACCGACTTCGACTGCCCTGAGGCAGAGGCAGTACGGCTGATAGAAGAAGTGCAACTGGTCAGCAGGATGGTCACGGAGGAGATGCAGATTGGATCTCCTTCGTTAGAGTAGTTTGTAATAGGGAACTTGTAAAGACAAACTTTTGTTTATGAATATAAACTTTATTTCTCCTGCAAATTATCTTATCGAGTAGTTAGTAACTCATAAGACTAAGAATTGAAGTCATATTAATAACTTTGTCCTAGCCCCGACTATTTGCTTAGTTTATTTATATAAACTAAGTAAATAGTGTAAAAAAGGGTTTGTTTTAAAAAGGTTTGTCCGACTGTAGTTGTCAATCTCGATTATCATGTATTGGTTGCAAGAGTCAATAACAGATTGACACTAGAAAGTTCCTTCTACTGGGCAGGAGCACATGTAGAGAGGAAAGACTTCGACTAGTGGAGTTACATTCTCCAACCATATTAATCAAATCAAGAGCATCAACATGAGTTGGAAAAACGATCAGAGTGTCTTAAAAATTCATTCGAATTTTGTAGCGAACTCAATGGTTTTATGCTAGTAGCAAGAGTTACAAACAGTACTACACTATGATGTTCCTTCTAGTGGGCAGGACCACATGCAGAGAGAAAAGCCTTCGACTAGGTGTCGTTTCTTTCTTCAACTAGTTTAAACTAATTGAGTTTACCAAAAGGAGTCGAACGAACTATAAAAGCACACTCCACTTAGAGAATTTTTCAAAAAGAATGAAGAAATAAACTAAGTCAAAAAAGAACTTGCTTGAAATTATTTCGACCAGATTTTGTTGAACCTAGTTTCTTTGTATTGGTAGCAAAAGTTAGGAATGAGTCAACACTAGAAAGTTCCTTCTAGTGGGCAAGACCACGTGTAGAGAGGAAAGACTTCGACTAGGTGATGTTACCTTTCTTCGACTAGTGTAATGAAAACCAAGTGTTAAAAAATGATCAAAAAATCATCAAAACGCTGCTCAATGTAAGACAATAAAGATTGAAAATAGTTGAAACTTTATTGAGAAAGTAAGAAGTTACACATAAAACTTGTGTAATTAGTCGATATTCTAAGAATTAGAGAGGACTCGGCCATCTTCCATTGCTAGTTGTATCGAACCTGGTCGCGTAACTTCAACCATTGCGTAAGGACCTTCCCACTTGGGGGAAAATTTATTCCGAGTAGACTAGGATTGAATCTTTTTCAATAACAAGTCACCTATAGCAAGGCTGTGAGGTTGGACCTTACAATTATAATATTTGCGCAAGACTTGTTGATAGACCGTTGAACGGATTAAGGCTTGATTCCTCTTCTCTTCAAGTATGTTGATGTCATCTGCTCGAAGTTGTTCTTGGTTAGAGTCATTGAAATTTTGGACCCTTGCCGACTGAATCTTTAGTTCTGGGGAAAGCGTGACTTCAGCTCCAAAAACTAGAAAAAAGGGGGTTCACCTATAGCCCGGCTAGCAGTCGTGCGAACTACCCATAATACTGAGGGTAATTCTTGTACCCAAGCCCCCAAGCGCTTTATAAGTTGGTCGAAGACTCGAGTTTTGATTCCCTGTGTAATTTGGCTATTCGCTTTTTCGACTGCCCCATTGCTTTGTGGGTGGGTGACAGAGGCATAACACAACTTGGTACCCAATTCTTCACAAAATTCTTGAAATTTTGCGCTCGAAAATTATTTACCGTTGTTTGTAATTATTCAACTTGGCACACCAAATCGAGTAATCACGCTTCTCATCGTGAACCTTTTAGTTGCTTCCATTGTTATCCCGGTCATTGGTTCGGCTTCAATCCATTTCGTGAATGTATCAATAGCCACAAAAAGGAACTCATAACCTCCTGGTGCTTTTGGGAATGGTCCTAGGATATCGAGACCCCAAATCGTAAAAGGCCAAGAAAGTGGTATAGTTTGCAAACCTGAGCTGGTTGATGTATTTGCCTACTATGAAACTGGCATTGTACACACTTTTTAACCAACTCTTTGGCATCATGAAGGGCAGTTGGCTAGTAAAAACCTTGTCGAAAGGCTTTTCCAACCAGCGTTTTGTAAGAAGCATAAGTTCCACAGATGCCCCCATGTATGTCGTGAAGGAGATTTAATCCTTCTCTCTGCGATATGCATCGCATGAGAACCCCTTGAGTACCAATTTTGTAGAGGACTTCTTTGACCAAAGTATACATTTTGGTCTTACGGGATAAACGATCTGTCTCGAGATCTTCATTAGGTACTGTACCCTTCTGAAGATACTCGTAGATGGGATACATCCAGGTATCCTCGTATTCTAGAGAGGTTGTCTCAACAGGAGATGTTTCTAGTGTTTTGACCAGAGATGACTTCTGGAGTTGTTCCAAGAAGACTCCTTTTGGTACTTGTGATTGGGGAGAAGCCATTCAAGCTAACTCGTCAGTGAGAAAATTATCCTTTCGAGTGATATATTGTACCTCGAAACCAAAAAAATACTTTTCAAGCTTTCTAACTTCCGATAAGTACCAAAAGATGGTTGGATTAGAGCACTGGTACACTTTTCTGACCTGATTCATGACTAGTTAAGAGTCTCCTCTCACGTGTAGTCGTCGAATCTCGAGCGCTTTTGTTGCTCGTATGCTAGCCAACAAACATTCGTATTCTGCCACGTTATTAGTGGTAGAAAAGTTTAATTGAATAACATACTTTAAGGTCTCTTTCGTAGGAGATTACAGGACCACCCCAGCCTCCGAGCCACATAGCGTAAGTGACCCATCAAAGTACACCATCCACTAGTCGTGGAAATTGTACCGGGGATCCTGAACAGGTTTAGGATTTGTCTATTCAGTGACAAAGTCTACCAAGATCTAGGATTTAATAGTCGTTCAAGACACGAAATGGAGGTCGAACTCACAAAGTTCAACTGACAATTTTGCCATGCGTCCCGCTACTTCCCTGTTCTAGAGGACCTCTCCTGAGGGAAACTCAGACGGCACAATTATCTTGTGTGCCTGAAAATAATGCCTCAGCTTCCTCGGAGACATGAGGAGGGCATATAAAAGTTTTTGGACCTAAAGGTATCGCTTCCTAGGCCCGTGCAAAATTTCACTTACGTAGTAAACTGGTCATTGAACATTCTCACATTCGGCAACCAGTACTGCGCTCAATGTCTGTGGCATGGCAGCTAGATATGTTAAGATCGTCTCTTCTAATTCTGGAGAAACCAAAACAGGAGCACTCGTAAGATACCTCTTGACATCTTCAAATGTATTGTTTGCCTCTTCCGACCACTCGAAACCTCATGTTTCCTTAGAAGTTTGAAGAAAGGAAGTCATTTTTCTCCGTCATGTGATGAAATGACTTAATGCCGCCATGCATCTTGTGAGTTTCTGGACTTCTTTATTCATGGTCAGAGGGCGCATTTATTCAACGGCCTTTATCTTTTCAGGATTTGCTTCGATTCCTTGTGTAGAGACAAGGAATACAAGTAATTTTCCTAACGAGACTCCAAACACACACTTCTTAGGATTGAGTTTCAAATGGTGTTTTCTGAGGTTGTCGAATGTTTCTTGTAGATCGAAAATATGATTAAGTCATTTGATGCTTTTTACTACTACATCGTTAACACAGGCTTCTAAATTTCGGCCTAGTTAAAGTGAAAAAGTTGTTTGCATCAAGCGTTGAAAAGAAGCGCCAGCATTTTTAGACCAAATGGTATTTTGACATAACAAAATATTCCAGAATATGCATCTAGAAAACTTAATGTTTCACAACCAGCAGTAGTGTCAACCAACTAATCAATACGAGGAAGAGGAAAGTCATCTTTTGGACAAGCTTTATTGAGATCGGTAAAGTCTACACACATACGCCACTTACCATTAAACTTTCGAAGCATTACAGGGTTAGCCAACCACTCTGGGTGGTCGACTTCTTTTATGAAGCTTGCTTTAAGTGGCTTGTCCAATTCTGATCTAATAGCATCTTGTCGATCAGGTGCAAATCTCTATAATTTTTGTTTTACGAGTTTCTTGTCAGGCCGTAAAGCTAGCCTGTGCTCGATCACCTCCCTAGGGACTCCAGGCATGTCGGATGCTTACCACGCGAAGACATCTGCGTTAGCCCGGAGGAAGGTGACGATGGTGTCTTCCTATTTAGGGTCAGAAGTATCCCCAATACGAACAGTCTTTGAAGGCTCCTCTGGATCAAGTGTAACTTCTTTGACTTGATCGTTCGACTTTGGTGCAGCTTTAGGCTTCGACTGCTTGGTCGAAGGCTGACTCTTGTTTGCTTCTCTAGTTGGTATCTTGCCAACCATCTCGAGGGATTTGCGGTTGCATGTAAGCGCCATTTTTTATCACAGCAGACTGTGATCACTCCTTTGAGACCTGGCATCTTAAGACATTGATAACCATAATGAGCAGCCATTAGAAATCGTGCCAAAGTTGGTCGTCCGAGTATGACATTGTATGCCATATCGAAATCAACCACATCAAAATAGATTTTTTTCGTCTTGAAATTGTTTGGAGAACCAAATGTTACAGGAAGATAAACTTGACCAATTGGTTTGGCCGAAGACCCCGGTACGATCCCATGGAAAGAGTATCGTATTGGTTTTACCTTGGTTCTATGTACTTGCATCTCATCCAGGGCGCTCGTAAACAAAATATTTAATGAACTATCACCATCAACTAATACTCGATTTACTCGACAGTTGTTGATAGTGGGCTCGACCATGATCGAAAACTGACCTGATTGAGTAGAAGGGATCGGACAATCACCCCTCTTGAAAGATATGATAACTTCCGACCACTTCGGCAATTTATTGACAAAAGGAGAGTCGATAAAGTTTACCTCACGTTCGACAACCTTAAGCTGTCTTTTTGACTCACACGCTGGAGATCCTCTGTATATATGATCGACTGTGTGCTTTGGATCCTGAAACGACATCTCATCATCGTCGTTCGACTGCTTTCGACCACTTGTCTGTCCTACCTCCTCGAGTGTAGAAAGAGGTCCATTGCCGGTGTAATAGTCTTCGAGCTTTCGTTGGAAAACTTGGCAATTGTGAAGGTCATGCCCTTCCTTTTTATGGAAAGGACACTACCTAGACTTATCATTCTTACGTTCGTGGCGTTTGCCCTTGCCCCGATCGGAGTATGATTTGAAACTTCGAGGCTCCTTATCGCTTATGGCCAAGACTTTCTTGGAACAGTTGGCTTGAGGCTTTTAGCCTTTGGTCTTGTTCTTGGATTTATTGGCCTTTTATCCTTCTTTTTTCTACTTTCACCTGCTTCTTGAGGATTTTTATCGTCTCGATCGATGGTTTTGTTCCACTCATTGCTTGACGATCAATGATATCGATCGGCCATCAAAAAAGCTTCGACGATGGAGAAGGATTTAAAATGATATCCTCGGTGATCCTTCTACTGCGGATTCCCCACTTAAATGCTCTGATAACAGAATAATCATAAACTTCAAGTATGGAATTGTGAACCTGACTGAAATGCCTGATGAACTAGCGTAGTGTCTCGTGGTCATTCTGTCTCATCTTGTGCAGGTCGTCCTTCTTCATGGGACGATTGTAGGTGCCCTAAAAATTGGCCAGTAGTAGAGGTGTTGCCACAAATAGATCGACTCTAGTAGTTGATTTAACAACCACGACTGAGCGGATCCTTCGAGAACAGTAGGAAGGAAATTTGCCATGATGTGCTCTTCTCCTCCTTCTGCTCGAATAGCAGTCGTGTAGATCTGAAGAAATAAGATGGGATTCTGTAACCCATCAAACTTCCCCATGTTCCATTGGTCGAAATCGGCTGCAAATAAGCGCTCAAGATCGTGAGAAAGTCTGACATCTGGTAATAACATCATCACGCCTTTTTTGCGGGAAAGAAGGGTTGATGTCACCAGGTGATCGTACACGACGATACCCAGTTGTAGGCGGACCCGACCTATGATAGGTCTCAGTCCTATGAGGTTAATACTCCTCATATTCCACCTGCTGCTGCAGATTTCGGGGTTGGAGTGGTAAACGATCACCTTGCCTGAGATTTTATCGATCATCAGATGTTCGAAGAACTCTTCTCTGACTAGAGTTATGGTTAGGGGAGTGATACGACCTTTCATCATGCCGATCTCCATGAGGTGAGTTATTCGAACGATTGGTGTTCAATGTAGTCGTCCCGATACGACTTCAAGAATGATGTCGACGAGGTTGCTCAAGTCTAGCCATCGTGCTCCAAAGCCTTCGTGCGATCTCTTCAGTAAAGAGGTCGTAACCTAGCACTCATCCATGTTCTTGAGTTGGGTTCTCAAGCTTGTTATTTATATGTTGAAGTTCTTGAGCTTCCTTTGACGGATATTGAATGCGCCTAGGCAAAGTTCTCTGGGTTACAATTCTTCTCCTCTAGATAGTTTCAGGACCATCCACATCTGAGGTTGCTTGAGTTCGCCTCAGTGGAGAGTGGTCATTTCTAGGATTTCTCCCATGCTCATGAAGGTGTTGATCCTGTTCATCACTGGAGGCGTCCTCGCCATCACCACGAGAGCTCGCAATGTGTGAGCGAGGGGGAGCAACCTCAGTCCTACCTCTAGGAGAGTGACTAGTATCTGAGGGGAGGACGAAGACCTCCTGGATATGATCTCTACTTGCGCCTGAGGCCTCCTAGCTTGAGGAGTAGTCGAACGACAATGTCTCGTGACTTGGAGCAAGTCTCTCCAAGAAGGGGAATTCTGGGTTATAACCGTCTCCATCCGTAGGTGAGTCCTACGAGGGTATGGTCGAATCTGTAGGAAAAACGTGCTCGACCACATCCTTTGCGGGGTAACCGAAGAGTAACGATCACCAGATGCTGATGGAGTCTCGGAACGAAGCTAACTTCTAGGACTTGCCGTACCAGGTCAGACGGACTCGAACATTTGGAGGGGAACCCTCGCTATGCTCTGTGCCCGCCTTGGTGCAGTCCTAATCATGGTCGAGTGGACCCTTGCTCTCTGAGGAATCTGGTCCCTCATTTGGGCATAATGTTGTGGGGAAAAAGGATCCCTCCTTAACTCTGTCTCTAGTATGGTCTCCCGGATCTGGTGAAAGATCTCTGGAGGTGGCAATACCATCAGACGAAATAATATTCTGCTCATATTCATAGTAGGCATCCTTGTCAAGTCCTGCGTAGTCGGCTAAGTCGAACCAATTCTCCCCGTTCCACCCTCCTGCCATGGAAGCATCAGAGTTCAGAAAATCAAGAGAACTTGTTGAAAAGGAATCACCGAAAACTCCCCACAGCCGACACCAGCTGTCGATGTTTTACTATTGATCTCACGAATGAATATTGGGGGTCTTCTAGAATTAGAACCACGCAGAGGATGATACAGGGATTTACATATAACACCCCCACGTTGCCAGGCAGTTATTGTCAGAGACAGAGATATAATACGTGCGGTTATTCACAGAGAATAACAACGTATATTAACTACTCCATGTGTTGAACACGGCACACAAGACTCCCTAACCGACTGGGCCCACATGTCTGTGGACTCCATCGATTATAGGGTAGTCGTAACCGACCAGGTTGTGGAGAGACTTACGACCACGAGGTGCTCGTAGAGAAGGCTCACAACCAGAGACGGGTCATAGAAAAGCTTATGACTAGAGACTGGTTGTAGAAATATTTACAACTAGGGTGTGGTCGTAATAAGACTTACGACCACTTGGTTAAGCTTCTCCCTTATGAACAGTTAGGGATATACTTGCGAGTAATATAAAGATATTACTATCTATAATGATTATTACGGATAAATAATTAATTTAGGATTATTAGATCCTCGTCACCTTTGAAGCTATAGATTCCATTGAGCTAACACTTGGTGTGTTGTCTGGGCGAAATGGGAGTTCGCTAACCAGGTACTTCTCTCAGTTACATGCTCTATAAAATTAGAAATCATGAAGTGAGTAAGTTACCATCTTTAGAAAATAGGAAAGTGAAGCATGCTTGCATACTTACAAGCATATAATTTCTTTCGCAAAGATGTTTGCTCTCCAAGAATTTGGTTGCAAAATGGTTGCATTACAACAATATTGATTGCGTTAAAGTATTACTACTTGGTCCATCGTAGCTATGATTATTTGGTAGAATGCACTGTAATTGAGGTCCATGTGATGTCCTATTTGTTTGGGTCCGAGATCTGTTTATATGGGAGTTGACTCTTGCAAGAAGCTATGTGGGTGTCTATTGTCTGAAGGTAGGCTTTGAAACAAAGTTATTATCAAACCCAACACACAAGCACAATACATTAATAGGAGTTATGTGTTTGAAATGTACACACACCTGGCATATAAGCCCTTTTTTGGATCCTTGTGTGCTTGCTATAAAGAAATAAAGAGTGGCAAAATTCTAATTGTGTTGGATACAATGGACAACAAGTACACATTCAGATCTTCTGATTAATGATTTCCTTTAAAATATATTTAAAATGACAATAGATGTAATACACTTTCTGCGTCTACCTCATACACCACAAATTTCTCATGGATATAACTGAACGACATGTTATACTTTTGGACCCAATGCTTGGCACATGTCAGTTTTGCCCGCTCATTCTATTTCCTGTTCATTTATTTGTTGGAACTAAAGTTAGCTCATTTAGATTTTTGTAGTAACGAAACATTCCCTTGATGTCGCTTGTGCTTATATTTCTTATGTTTATAAAGATGACTTCATTGTTAGAGCCTTGTTATATATTAAAGGGGGGGGGTGAGTGCTGATTATTTGATGGAGTTCCAAATGTGATATGTTTGTCCAAAAAATTATCTAGATATCATTTGAGGTATCCTGATACCAAATCTCGCTAAAGACGTGTGACCTATTTCTAACTAAACTATTTCATAGTATCTGAGTAATGGACGTTATATTATTTGCATGGATATGAAATGAGTAATGGACGTTATATTATTTGCATGGATATGAAATGAGAATTGTCGGATGACGGGGAATTCTACGAATTTCAGAGTATTGACCTTCGGTCGAGAGAGAGTTGCCCAGTGCGTGAGAATTGGAGTGTTCATGCCTCACAAGTATGACTACCTGGCCATACCCCATCCCATGAGGTTTTAAAGATGCGGGTCTATAATTTGCAAAGTTTTGTAATAATTCCATTAAAAAAAACTCAATTGATTCTGTCTTGGTACCTATAACTCAACTGATTCCATTAGAAAACTCAACTAAGTCGGTCATACCAATCTATTAAAAAAACATCTTTTCTGCTCCAAACAAATTTGTTCTGTACAATTCAATTAAATGTCTATCCTACAACAGCGCTGAAATCTACAGTTTAGTGCACAATTTCATCCTGGTACTTTATATTGCCTCATTTGGTCATGGCAGCTGATAGCTAGTGACAGTATGACTCGAGGTGTCGGCTTGACTTGCTGGCCCGGGCTGGTAAATCAAGTATGGCGGCTGCGATCTGATAGCACCTGATTGGCTCTGCTTCTCCTTGATGCAGCAGCCTCATTAGCAGGGGCGGATCTAGGAAAGGCTATCAGGGTGTACAGGACACCGGGTTCAAAATTATTTTCTATAGATATACCTCATATATGAACAGCACTGGACACCTCTTAGCCCAAATGAGAGATACCGGACACCTGGTCATTTTTATTCTGGATCCGCCCTGCTCATTGGTAGGATGGTCAAATCAGACAGATAAAAATCATAACAGTACCCAAGTCAATCCACACGATCGTTTCGTCGCAAAACACCATCAACATGGTGGTGTTCGATGTTCCTTTGTTCTTTATCTACGTAGTTGTTCCCGTTGTGACATTCGTTAATGTGCTAATGCACATGTTTTCGTAAACTCGCAGTTTTGCTTTTCCGTAAACTCGGCACATATAACACATGTCATATATTGTTGACTTTTCGCCACCGATTTTTTGTCCATCAAAGTTTAATTCTGATGTAAATAAAACCTTCTTGTTTGAATGCACATATATCTATAAACAAAATCCTAGTAAAGTATCGAAGTAACCCACAACCTCACGGTTCGCGTGAAGGCAATACACCATTTCCCACTTAGGCCTTGTTTGGCAACGTCGGGATCGCTCGAGATCAACCGGGGAACTTCCCGGCGGGGATAGACTTCCCGACCGAGCCTTCTGCGCTGCTTGGACGACGTTGGAATCGAAAAACCCATCGCGTTCCAACCCAATCCACGGAGGAATCTAAACACTCGCCCGTCGCATGGTTCTTCTCCCGTCGCGTGCGCTCGTGACTGGCGAGTCCTCTCCTCCGAATGGCGCCGCCTCCCTCTCTCTCTCCCGCCTCAGCTACACGCACATGCCTCCTCCACCTCTCGCCGCCCACCTCCGCCACCTCCTCCTCCTCTCGTCGCCCTCCTCCTTCGTTCGAGCCCCAACCCCCACCCGCTGCCTCTTCTTCCCTCGCGTCATGGCCTCCACCGCCATCGCGCAGGTAGGTGAGCAACGCGACGACCAGACTTAACTCTTACTTCGTGTAGTGACGCTTGTGGCGTTGTTATTGATGCTTGTTGCGCTGGCATGGGATTTTGGGGGCGGCGGGGGCGTCAAGCCGCGGGTGGTGTGGCGGCGGCAGAGTACAAGGAGGTGCTGGGGCGGCTCTCATCGCTCATCACGCAGAAGGTGCGGGTGCACAGCGGCAACCGAGGCAACCAGTGGGACCTCATGGCGCACTACCTCCAGGTCCATTTCCTCCTCATGCTCCGCTTGTAAATTGTGTAATAGCCTATTCTAGGATTAGTTGTTTCATTCGGGTGGATTTGGTTGTTACTGTAATAGATTCTGGAGCTGGAGGAGCCGATCGCGCGCATGAAGGTGATTCACGTTGCAGGGACCAAAGGAAAGGTAAGCTAACTAGTAAATCCAATTAGATGTTGTGTGATTTCTACTGTGATAAAGAAATTTTAGAGTTGTAAGGCAAAACTGTATCATTATCGACTTATCAGGATAGGAGCATTGTATTCGTGCATTACCTCCGTACCAAGATTAGCACGATTGGTTTAGTGAAACAAAATTCTGTACTGTCTACAAATAAAGATCGATGTTGAGGCTTGAAAGTAACTTCAGGGGGAATTCTGACACATGCTTAGAGTAATCACATTACAAATTAAGGTGCCATTGTATTCACATACTCGACGCAAATTAGTAACAAGTGCAATACAAAACCTGAAAGGAACTGATCGTCTTGCCCTATTGTTAGGCAGTTTGTGAAGAGAAAAATGAGAAACGTATATGCAGGGTTTTTAGACAAGAAACATATGCTAGCTCTTGAAGTGGACCTTGTGTCCCTGTCTTAGCATGACTAGCTTGTAGCTTGGCAATGTGGAGCAAGGTAGCTCACCAGTTTACCTCAAAGCCATGCATATACATGAGGAAGACATCCAGGAAAAGGAAATGGGGCTGCAATAATAAGCTGCTATGCTCTCCATGATTGCGTTGTCACATCCTTAGTATTTGGTTTAATATCATACTGCTTTCGTATCTTAACTGATTTTGTTATCTTTCAAAATTTGACTGCTCAGTATAGTTGCTTTCCCTCCTCCAACAAAGAATTTGGTTTAGTACCATACTGTTTTCATATCTTGAGTTTAGGATTTGTTATGCTCAGTATAGTATGCTCAGTATAGTATGCTCGTTAGCTACAGGATTTAGTATGCCACTCATTTTGTTATATTTCAAAATTCTTCTACAGGAAAACATTGAATGCAAAGCTTGATGATTCACTGATCGAAGAGGAGTTCCTGAATTGAAATTATAGTTTGAGATATTAGATGAGCAATCTTTCTTGTACGAGACAATCTGTAATATAAAATACTTTGATTTTGTGATGATATCGGCCAGACTGTTGGTATTTGTTCTAAGCTGCAACATAGTGCTAGTGGACTGAACACCTAGAATGGTGATCATTTTGGAACTGAAAGTGCAATTTGAGATAGATGTTGATCAAGATTTTGGTATTTGTTTACCCATATCCAAGCAATTTGATTGCACTGTAGATGACATTTTGATTTGACATTTTAATATTTTTTAAAAATTTATAATCTGTGTTTTTTAATTTTTTGAAATTTCTAGACCTTTTATTCTGAATTTTTATGATTTTTTTTTGAATTTTTTGGACTGTTTGTGAAAAATTTCTGATATTTTTTGAATTTTCTGTTTTGGTTTTGGAAATTTTCATGAATTGTTACAATTTTTTAATGTTATTTTGGAATTTTCTATATTCTTTTTTTGCTTTCAGATTTTTCAATATATGCAATCCCTACTGATTCAACTATTTGCCCAAACAAATCAAGGGATTAGATCTAAGGTGGGAGGGGATTAGATCCAAGTTGGAAGGGGGTTGGGTGGAGGGAGAGGGATTCACCTAATCCCCCCTTGGATTGTTTCTCCTATGGATAGATTTCCCCACTAGCCAAACAAGGTCTTAAAGTTTGTTTGGATAAGGAGGGATTAGAACTAATCCCTTCGGATTAGAAGAGATTTTTGTTCAAATTCCCAGTCAATGTATACAAACAAGTACTAAACGTACTTTGGCGGTGGCATACAATCAGAATGGTCCTTGGACCCCATGGAACGATCTGTCCCATAAAATACAATTGGTCCATCGGGTTGCGCTTCTGTAACATACTCCCTCTGTTACCCAATAGATGAGGCTTAAGTATTTTGCACTTCAACCAAGTTGCGTGTAGAAATGACCAAATCACCCCTTTCATTAGCTCATTTATGAATTTTTAAAAAAATATATATTTTTTAACAAAACTAGGTAGTCACCACAAAAAAATTACAAAAATATATCTATGTCGCCAGTTCATCTGGCGACAGACTCCTGTCGCTAGTTTAACTGGTGACAGGAACTTAGAAATTTTTAAATATAGAAAATGTGCTCAATAAATTACAAAAAATTTCGTGGAGCCTCCTGATATAGTGTAACTTCTTGTGTAATTTTTCCATAATTTTATCTATTTTTACTTGTTCTCCAAAATTCATTTAATTATACTATTTGTAGGAATTTGTAAATATACCAAATAAGGTCTAAAAATTAGAAAAGCTTTTGTCAACTCTACTTACATAGTGTCCTTGATTATGTAATTTTCTATAATTTTATATATCCCAAAATTATCTCTAACATTAAGGGTTTACACAATCAAGTACACTTTATCTAAACCAAAATTCAGAATTTTAGAGACAATTTTGAAACATATAAAATTATGAAAAATTACACAATCAATTAAACTATGTAAGGAGTGTTTACAAAAAATTTCATAATTGTTTGATCTCATTTGGTATATTTACAAATTTCTACAAACAGTATCATTAAATGAATTTTGGAGAACAACTCAGAATGGATAAAATTATTGAAAAACTACACAAGAAAGTACGCTATGTCTAGAGGCTCTATAAAAAAATTTCATAATTTTTTGAGCTCATTTTCTATATTAAAATATTCCTAGGTTTCTATTGTCAATTCAACTAGCGACAAGAACCTCCCCCCACTGTTCAAGGTCATCTGGTGACAGAAGTCCGTCGTCAGATGAATTGACAACAGAGACCTATTTTTGTAATTTTTTAGGATGACTACCTAGTTTTGTAAAAAAAATTATTTCAAAAAAAATCTTCTCGCTTATTGCTCTTGGATGGTGTGTGTCACTATAATCTACAGTAATAAATAACATTGGGAATAATGAATGGTATGGGTATGCAAAGGAGAAACAGTTAAAAGTTATCTCAAAATTGTTGAATGATATATATTTAGAAACAAAATTTGAAAGCTAGAATGACATGTATTCAGGAACTAGGGGTAAAAACGGAACAGGTATTTCCCGCCCTATTCGGAGCCGAATCCGGGTGGGACCAAATTCAGAAGGCATTTTAATAACCGACCGGATCTGGGACGGGATCTGTATAGTTGAATCCAGATTCGAGATAGATCTGGGCGAGGCAATATCCAAGCAAATCGGAGGAATGGCCCGGATATCGGAGGTTTCTTAGTCGGATATCCGACAAACAAGTCCTCTGAAATCTTAATGTTGGCCCAACACAGCCCATCTAATTCCCTTGACCCTAACCCGAGTGAGTAGTGACTTCTTGACTCGGCAAGACATGCTCCTCCTCCTCGCCTTCGCATCAAGTCATCCTTCTCCGCCCATTGTCAGTATCCTCTCCCACATACATCCCTCCACACCGACACCGTCCCCTCTCGGTATTCTCATCCAGGTCGTTAGTGTGGGAGCCGAAGGAGTCGACGAGGTTGGTGAAGAAGCGGAGAAAGACAGGGAGGAAGCAGCCGTGGACGAGGGCGTCGAGCGTGTTGACAGCCATGAGGAGATAGTCGAGGCCATTGGCGAAGAGGAAGAGGTCACGGGCACCGGTTGGGAGGGCTTCTCGTCAAAGGAGGAGGGCTTGGCATTGGGAGGCAACTGCTTTGTCTCGAGTGGCGCCGTTGGAGGAGGAGGGCTAGATGTGGTATTATTGGTGATGGTCGCTAGTGCTGGTGGTGTGGATTGTTCTACTTCATGGTGTGGTGTTGCTGCTTGTGGGTCCAAGAAGTGGGGGACTAGGAGGTGGAAGGCCTCAAGCTCAGGGCGGGCCCACTCGTCGGCGGCATTCAATGGTTTGGTACTTATGTTATTATTGTGGACAGTGGTGTTGATAACTTGATATTATGGTTATGTACTCATAGTGTTTGATCTAACATATATTACTCTGTGTATGCGTGCACTATCTGACTATTTTTACCGGTTTTTGACCTGAATCCAGTCAGTGCCTGTATCCCAAATAACCTGAATTTATATCTATATTTGGTTTATCCGTGTCCAATTTCGAGTCAAAAAATATATAGATCAAAATACTAGAAGAGCGCTATCCGGCAGAGCCGTTTTCACCGCTGACGAAAGGAGCAGGCCCTGTTCTCTAAAGAAACGAAACGAGTTGTCGTTGGGCTGCCGATCTGTCCCCTCGATCCTCGTAAATGGTGGAGAATCCGAGAGGGGGTACGACTCATTGGGCCACAAAAAGGCCTCCTATCACTCGCCCCCACCTAGTCTGCCTTCACTCAGAATGCGATCTGCCAAGAGAAATATAGGCCTGACATATAGGCCATTAGCTACGTGTAACTGGTGCAGAGCCCGTGGTCTGGGTGGGCCTCAGCAATCTGAATTCTGAACTCGGAAGCAACAAGATCGCAATTTCCACCCGTACGTACCTGATCTGAACATGACTTTGACTTCGACTCGTCCTCTAATCCTCCATTTACAGCACGCTGAATCGTTGTACAGTTCACAGCGCCTCTGCTCCGGCACAAAACACAAAAACAACCGTCCACGCAATCTTCTATTGCAGACAGGTTGTGCCGTCCATAAACGCATGGGCATGCAGAAATTCATAGGCGGCATCGATCTTACGCACGAATAATGAGAACCTTTCTTGAGTTAAACTATACAGAAAAAGATATCAGAATTTTATAGAGGTTCATGTCTTATCCTAGTAGAATAATAACCATACTCATATGTTATTGTATTGACTATGTTTTATAGCAAGAAAAAAATCAATAGAACTATGGTTTAATAACTTCTGCCGGTTGATCGTGTCTCTGTTGTCGTTGTTCCTTTGCTTACCTCTCTCCTTATATAGCACGTGAAGGAGTGGCAGTTGTCCTATACCAAGAGACGTCTCACCGCTTGATGAAATGCACACGTTCTATGACGGTTATTATCAGAGATTAACTCTCCCACGTCGCCTTGCAATTATGTTAGAGAAAAGGCTTAACACGTGTAGTTATCCCGAGAATAACAACGCATATTAACTACTATGTGTATTAAACATAGCGTATAAGCGTCCCTAGTCAATTGGACCCACATGTCTATAGGCTTTGTTGATTATAAGGTGGTCGTAGTTGACTTGGTCCTAGTAAAGCTTACAACCATGAAGTGATCACAGTAAGGCTTACGATCATGAGGTGGTCGTAGGAAATCTTACAACCACTAGGTGTCGTAGAAATACTTACAACCGTATAGGGTGGTCGTAGAATGGTTTATGAGTTACGACCACTCGACTAAGCTTCTCCCTTAATAATGATAAGAGGCATCCTTATGAATAACATGAAGATATTGCTATCTATAATAACAATTAAAGATAAATAATTTAATTAATTGAGGATTATTAGATCCTTGTCAGGAATCGTGCCAGAATTGGTCGACCGAGTATGGCATTGTATGCCGTGTCGAAATCGATGACATCAAAAGAGATTTTCTCTTTTCTGAAATTGTTTGGTGAACCAAACGTTACAGGAAGAGAAACTTCAACAATAGGTTTGGTCGAAGATCCCAGTATGATCCCATGAAATGAGTATCGTACAGGCTTGATCTTTGTCCTGGTAACTTGCATCTCGTCCAGGGCACTCGTAAAGAGTATATTCAGCGAACTTCCACCATCAACTAACACACGATTGACTCAGCAGTTGTTGATGGTGGGCTCGACCACGATCGGAAAATAACCAGGTCAAGTAGAACGGATCGGACAGTCACCTCTCTCGAAAGAGATGGTGATTTCTGACCACTTCAGTACTTTATTGACAAGAAGAGGGTCGATGAAATTTACCTCATGTTCGACAGCTTTGAGCTGTCGTTTTAACTCATATGCCGAATGGATCGATGGTGTGTTTTGGATCTTGAAACGACATCTCCTCATCATCATCATCCGACTAATTTCAACCACTCGTCTACCCCACCTCTTCAAGTATAGGAAGCGGTCCTTTACCGATGTAGTAATCCTCAAGTTTCAGCTGGAAAACTCGGTATTTGCGAAGGTCGTGTCCTTCCTTTATGTAGAAAGAACACCACCTAGGCTTGTCGTTCTTCCTTTCAGGGTGCTTACATTTGCTCCGATCGGGATATGGTTTCGAGCTCCGAGACTCCTTGTCGCTCACGGCTAAGACCACCTTAGAGATTTTGAATTGAAGCTTTTAGTCGTTAGCTTTGCTCTTGGATTTCCTAGCATTTTTATTTTTCATCTTGTTGCCTTCGCCCACTCCTTGAGTGTCTTTATCGTCATGATCAATCGTGCGATTCCACTCGACCGCTTCTGCAGCAGTTGCATAGCGATCGCCCATTTCGAAGAGCTCGACGATGGTAACTGGAGGATTTAAAGTGATATCCTCTGTGATCCTCCGATTGCAGGCTCCCTGCTTGAATGCTCTGATGACAGAAGAGTCGGAAACTTTAGGAATTAAATTGCGAATCTGACTGAAACGTCTGATAAATTATCGCAAGGTCTCGTGAGAATCCTGACGTATCATGTTCAGATCGTCCTCCTTTCCTGGGCGGTTGTAAGCGCCCTGGAAATTGGCTAGTAGTAGGACACAGATGTGCTGCCATGAATAGGTCAACTCTTGTGGCTGATTTAATAGCCACAACCGAACAGATCCTTCGAGCACAGTAGGAAAGTAATTGGCCATGACATGCTTTCTTCCTCCTGCTGCTCAAACAATAGCTATACAGATTTGAAGAAACTCGATAGGATTTTGTGACCCATCAAACTTCTGCATGTTCACTGGTCAGAACCTTGGTGGCCAGCGAACCGCTCAAAGGTCAGGCAAAAACGTCCGACATCCGATAATAATATCATAACGCCTTCTTTGCGGGAAAGAAGGACTAGCGTCACTAGGCAATCATACTCGACGATACCCTGTGGTAAGTGGACCTAACCTATCATAGGTCTCAGCCCTACGAGGGTAATACTCCTCGTATTCCATTTGCCGGTGCAGATTTGTCGGAAGAAGTGATGAATGACCACTTCCCCTAAGAGTTTGTCGATCACCACTTGTTCGAAGGACTCTTCTCTGACTAGAGTCGTGGTTTGGAGATCGACCAAACCGGTTGTCTTGTCGTTCTCCATGAGGAAAATCATCTGAACGACCGGTATTCGACGGAGTTGTCCTGGTATGACTACTGGAACGATGTCGTCGATTCCACTCAAGCCTGACCATCGTGTCCCAAAGTCTTCATGTGATCTCTTGAGCAAAGAGGTCGTAGCCTAGCGCTTGTCCAAGCTCTTGAATCGGGTTTTCAATCAGGTCATTGATTCGTTAAAGTTCTTGAGTTTCCTCTGATTGGTATTTGATACGCCCAAGTAAAGACCTCTGGGTAGCAATTCTTCTTCTCCAAATGGTTTCAGGATCATCAACATCTGAGTCAGTCAGAGCATGCCTCAGTGGAGAGCGATCATTTCTAGAGTTTCGACTACACTCATGAAGGTGGAGATGGGAAGCATCTCCAACCCTTCCTCTTGGAGAGAGATTTGGATCTGAGGGGAGGACAAAGACCTCTTGGGTGCTATTATCTCCACTTGCGTCTGAGTCCTCCTGACTCGAGAAGTAGTCGAAAGAACGTCTCACAACTTGGAGCAATCCCTCCAAGAAGGGGAATTCTGGGTTATAACCGTCTCCAACTGAAGGTGAACCCTACGGGTGTGTGGTCGAATCCGCAGGTAAAGCAGGCTCGACAATGCACCTCATGGGGGTAACCGAAGGGTGACAGTTATCAGGTGTTGGTTGAGTTCTGGAATTATGGATTCCAGGACTTGTTGTGTTAGATCGGATGGCCTCAGATGGGCTTAATTATTTATAGGGGGGACCCTCGCCGTGCTCTGTACTCGCCGTGGTGCAATCCTGACCCTAGTTGAATGGACTCCAGTGTAGGATCAAGGATGACCGACTAGAGGGGGTGAATAGTAGATTTCTAAAAATCTTGTGCTCCAGTTAACAATTTCAACAAGAAAGGTCTAATTAAATATTTCTAGTACAATTCAAGAGATATATTCGAGGTTTTCACTAAGACACCCCAAGGTTATGTCAATACTAAATATAATTCTAGCTAAGCAATTCTACACAAATAAGATCTAGAAATGTAAATACAGAATAGTAAAGATAAGAGAGAAAACCGCAAAGAAGACAATCAATGTTTTTCCCGTGGTATCAAAGACTTGCCAGTCTTCACTAGTCCACGTTGAGGTAAGCCCAAACGAATTGGACCAGCTCCACAAATTGAGCCTAATGAACCTCGATTTCACTAGGATTGCTCTTCCTCCACTCCGGAGATGGTGAGCATCGAACCACTCACAAATGTTGCCATGCCTCTTCACAATCTTCTTGAAGAGGTCACTGCACAAACTTCCTCCAAGCCGTCTAGGTGCGGCAAGCACCAAGAGTAACAAATCACTGCCCTTACTTGAAGGTTATCATGTGCCCAAAGATCAACTAATGATGCAAATGTACTCGAATGCTCTCAACTACCTCAAAATGTGAAATATGAGCAAGTGAGTAGAGGATAGTGCACCAATAGCTCAAATTTATTCAATGTGGTCAAGGGTTCCGAGCTTGGTGCTAGTGAGGGGGTATTTATAGCCCACAACCACAAATTCGACCGTTTGAAGCAAATCCCAAAAAGATTCAGCAGGTGCGGTACTACCGCCATTGATCGGCTGATACTACTAGACCTACTGTTTAACGGTCATCTGTTGTTCATTTAATACTTCTGAACTAGCCGTTACAGTCTGGTGCGGTACTACTACGCTCACATGGTCCGGTACTACCTCCCGGCTCAATCAGAACTGCCGATTTTCAGGGGAGGAAAACTCCTAAAAATATGCTATCTAGAATTTACATACCACAAACTAGGAATCGGTCCTACCGCTCCTCAGGTGCGGTCATACCGTTTTATACTGAAACTTTCCCAATGCTGATGCAAATGCAATGCATGACTCTTAGTTGATCAATATGGCACAAGATAAATCCTCAAGCTACTAACCAGGATCTCTCTTTATAGTACGGCATCTAGCCTATAAATACGGTCTTTCCACCAAACACCGAGACCAATAAAAACTATAAAATGGTCCTTAGGCTACACAATACCTTTGCCTTGAGCCATGGCAATCCTTTGTTGTCTTTGCATTGCCATTTTCATGTTGTCATCCATAATCCGGGACTAAACCTTTAAGATATCTTAGCATACATGTTAGTCCATTAATACATTATTGTCATTAACTACCAAAATCATTTTTAGGGGTCTAGATGCTTTCACCCCACGCTTTGAGGAGTTTGGTTCCTCATTTAGGCGTAATGTCGTGGGGGGAGAGGTCCCTCACCAACCTTGTATGTGGCACGATCTCCTAGGTCTGGTGAAAGACCCCTAGAAATGGCATTGCCATCGGATGAAATGATGCTATGCTCGTACTCGTAGTAGACATCCATGTCAAGTTCTACGTAGTTTATCAAATCGAATCAATTCTCCTCATTCCACTCTCCTGCTATGAAAGCATCAGAGTTAAAAATGGAGATAATTTGTCAAAGAGGAAAGGTGTCGACGATCAAGTCGTCGATCTTACGAAATAATATAAGGAAAATGGCTGAGAGTTGTTGGAGGAGAACAAGGTTGCTCTTTATTGCAATAAACTGGTGTTTATAGGGGTGCCTTAGGCAAGGCGACAGACTAGCCCTAATTACACTGAGTATATTGCTTGAAGGAAGTGAGTAGAGTGATATTGAATCACTTGCCTACTCCTTCGACTTGCTTCAGTTGTTCTTCAATTATCTTCCAATTGGTTGTCCTTTTTGCCGTTCATCATCCACCCTTAAATACCTAGCGAAGGGGTGTCAGTTATTCCTGAAGAAGACACCTTTTGGAAGTGACGTGTCTGGTCGGAGAGGCATTTGTTGTCAGTAAAACACCAACTGATCGCCGGTTGGTGTCAACGGGAGACGAAACTGTGTAGTAGTTATTGTTAGTGACTCAAGGCTGAAAAGCGTCGTGTGATTTGGAGCAAATAAGGTATGTGTTCCATTCATCACACGGAAGAAATATACTTGGAATCTGATCCAAGTACCAGCTCAAAGATTCTACGAGCAATTAACAAGTCAAGTAATAGGTATAGGACCTCTCCGACCAGGGTACTCGTAGAGCAACCTCTGGGATTCTTATGACCATGGGGATCTTAACCACGAGGGTTATAACCACAAGGACCATGTAGTCTTTAATTAGTATTTAGGAATTTAATCCTCGTCAGCTACCCCTCGAACTTTTAAGTGGATTTGTAATGTGAACTTTCTCTGATGGAATCTATATCGGGAAAACCTTTGTTTAATGGCGAGAGTAACGAGGTGGTTTGTATTCACTTTTAAGTTGAGGAACTGTCTGGGGAACCGAAAGGATTTGTGTCTATTGGGGTTCGAGTAACACCTTTTTGCACTTAAAGAAAAACCCTTATAAAATCCCCGTTGTGCGCGTTTTAGGGATTTTTTGCTGTCAAAATCACCTTCAATTTCCTTTCATCTTCTTGCCACAAAAAACAACAATGTCATATCCCATCTCCAACTGGTTGCCTTCAGAGATGAGCAAAAAAAACTTGAAGTTATGAAGAAGAGCGGGATGCTTCCCGACAAGGCTTTGATCTCTTGGAGATCAACGGTCGAGGAGCACTTTTCGAGTGGAAACGAAGGAGAAATCCCCTTCCTTCTTGTATATGTTGAGTACGGGTTTAGATTACCAGTGCACCCGTTCCTCTCCCAATTCGATCGCTAACCTTAGTATTTTCATCTACCTCTGCAAAAGCATACCTAGGGATTCCACCAGATCTGGAGGTCCTTAGGTATTTCTACAAGATGACAAGGTCGAGAAAATCGACGACGTCACCTGGGGAGTGTAGTCAGTTGGGGACCTATTCCTTGGGTTGGCATACCGAGTGTCTGGTGTCCCAATTCGATAGTGGAAGTTGGTATAACGCCTCCTACTACCTGCCTGATTTAGGTGATGTGAAAGATCACCTAAACTAAGCAACCGCTCCACTTGACGAAGGGGAGGAGTGTCTTCATAGAAGAGTCGTCTTCCCTCGTGACTCCTTTGTCGGAATCGCTGAGGAGGTCTAGATGCTGGATAGCCTCCAGTCTGACCAAGCTGACCCCTATTAAGGGAGGAACGCAGGGATGAAGTCAAAGTATGACTCTGTGAGTTCATTTGTTCTCTGTATATTTCTGTACGTTGCATGGTCTACTGAAGGATCTCCGACATCTGCCCTGTAATTCGTACATACCCTGGGATCTCTGCCAGAGTAGGATCCGGGTTATTTAAAATATTATGAACTCGTTGCAGGTTCTAAATTGTTACCGAGGGTCTTGAAGGATTCCTGTTGGTAGAAGGTGTTCGATGACTTGAATTTCCTTCCGACCCTCTTGCTTGTCCCGTTCGACCCATCATACGCAGTGGGGTAGAAACAGGTGAATTAACCGATTGGCGTCCACCAGTTCTATTGCCTCCTCCATCTCGGGCTGGTGCTTGAGTCTCTACACCATTTCCACCTACGGGTGCTGATAGGTTACGCTGTAAAGGATCGTGCACGGCATATTGATCGGTATTACCGATTGCATTAACCTCGTGCCTCCAACAGCAGTCTCCCGATGAGCTCCCATCGTAACTAAGGAAGAGCCTTCAACTGCTTTGGCAAGGAGCATCCACGACATGGAACGGTTTAAGATTACCACCTCCAGTAGGCTTTGTGGTGGACTCATCCTGATCTGGCGGATTCCCGATCGTATGCTGAGTTTTATCATCTTCACGGCTTTCAGCGGTGGCAATTTATTGACAGATTTGCGAATGTCGATCGACCCTCGAAATATCTAGGGCCGTTGGCAAACATTGATTAGCCATATGCGTATTGAGAGTACCTTGACCCTCTAATTGCGTGCGAGTTTTTCTTTTGCCGTTGTTCTTGATCGAAAAAAAGCGGGCCCTCTGAGGCGTTCGGACATTCTGAACCGGTTGGAACAAACGATTCCTCTAGGAATGCCACTGATAGGGGCGGTGAATCTTATTCTATTCGGTCGATCTCGCTGGCCTTAGCAAGCAGAGAGCCTATGACGGAAGAGGATGATGACGATATCGCGTCGTGTTTCATGGTGCGGATGCATACGTCCATGTCGAGTTCAGAATAATCCGCCAAGTCGAACCAGTTCTCCTCATCCCATGTTCCTGCCATGATCGCATAAGTGACAACGGAACAAAAGGAAAGTGAATGAGATTGCTGAGTGAAGAATCTTCCCCACGGACGGCGCCAACTATGACGATCAAGTCGCCGATCTTACGAAATAAGATGAGGAAAATGGCTGAGAGTTCTTGGAGGAGAATGGGGTTGCTCTTTATTGCAATAAATAGGTGTTTACAAGGGTGTCTTAGGCAAGGCGACAGACTAACCCTAATTACACCGAGTATGTTGCTTGAAGAAAGTGAGTAATCTATAGTGATATTGAACCACTTGTCTACTCCTTCGACTTGCTTCAGTTGTTCTTCAATTGTCTTCCAATTGGTTGTCCCTTTTGTTGTTCGTCATCCACCCTTAAATACCTAGCGAAGAGGCACCAGTTATTCCTGAAGAAGACACCTTTTTAGAAGTGATGCGTCTGGTCGGGGTGATAGTTGTTGTCAATAAAACACCAACTGATCGCCGGTTGGTGCCAACGGGAGACAAAACTGTGTAGTAGTTATTGTCGGTGACTCAGGGCAGAAAAGCGTCATATGGTTTGGAGCAAATAAGGCACGTGTTCCATTCATCACACGGAAGGGATATACTTGGAATTTGATCCAAGTACCAGCTCAAAGATTTTATGAGCACCAGGGTACTCGTAGAGCAACCTCTGGGATTCTTACGACCACGGGGGTTATAATCACAAGGACCATGTAGTCTTTAATTAGTATTTAGGAATTTAATCCTCGCCAAAAGGAGAAATCTGATTCTGATCCCCACAGACGGCGCCAACTGTCGATGGTTTAGTATCAATCTTACGAATGAATATTGGGGACTTTTCTTGAGTTAAACCACACAGAAAAAGACACAGAGATTTTATACAGGTTCAGACTTTTTCCTGAGAGAATAATAACAATACTCATGTGTTGCTGTATTTTCCATGCTTTACAACAGGGAAGAAATCACTGGAACTAGGGTTTAATGACTTTTATTTGTTGATTGTGTCTCTATTGTCGTTGTTCCTTTGCTTGCCTCTCCTTATATAGCGCGTGAATGAGTGACAGTTGTCCCATACTAAGAGGCATCTCACTGTTTGATGAAATGCGCGTGTTCTGTGATGGTTATTGTCAGAGACTAACCCTCCCACGTCGCCTTGCAGTTATGTCAGAGACAGATGCTTAATACGTGCCATTATCCCAAGAATAATAGCACATATTAACTATTGTGTGTATTAAACACAACGCACAAGCATCCCTAGTTGCTTGGGCCCATATGTTTGTAGGCTTTGTTGACTGTAGGGTTGTCGGAGTTGACCTGGTCGTAGTGTAGTAAAGCTTACGAACATGAAGTGATCATAGTAAGGCTTACGATCATGAAGTGATCGTAGAAAATCTTACGACCACTAGGTAGTCGTATAAGTACTTACGACCATGTAGGGTGATCGTAGAATGGTTTACGACCACTCGACTAAACTTCTCCTTATTAATGATAAGGGGTATCCTTCGAATAACATAAAGATATTAGCGTCGTCAGGGGCGTGCCCACCGGCCCACTGACATAAGCGGCACAGGGGAACCCGAAGGGCTCGGCGCCAAGCGGCCGACTCAAAGGCAGTCCGACGGAGGTCTCGGGGTGGCCAGGCCCGGCGACATCTCCGGGAGGCCGAGGCGGCCGACAGAAAGGTCTCAGGACCAGGCCCCAGCTGACTGCCGGGAGGCTCCGCGGTCAACCATGAGGAAGCTCCAGAAGGCTCGGGGATCCCAGGGCCCAGAGGGAAACACCAAGAGCACCGCCAAGGGACCCCATGCTCCTCAGAAGGGGGTCTCCGAAGGGTCCTCGTAACCAACAACGAGGACGCAGCAAGGATGGATCGGGATCACCGCCCGGGTGAGCTAAGTCTAGGAGGGTCCACCGTGCGCCAGGGCTACTCCTAAGCTGGAAAACACCCCTGCTACCCCTATGAGTGGCGTACTTTTGTAGGGGTGAGAGTGTAATTCCATGTACCCGGCCGGAAGGGCTATAAATAGCCTCCTTCCCCCACCATGTAAAGGGAGAGATTTTCTGAGGAATAAAGCACAAACCCACTTCAACATCTCTAGTCCGAACCTCCCACTCGGGACCCCTCGGCCCCTCATCCCGAAGCTAGGGGTCCCCCCTTTATTTGCTGTCTGGTTCTTTTTCACTACGACAGTTGGTGCCATCCATAGGGTTCGGCAAGAAAGTCAGAGGACTCGAAGCATCAGATGGACCCCTGCAGGGCCGCGTCTAAAGTTTCATGACAAAGCGGCGGTAATGGCTACTTGACCCTAACCTGTAGGGGCCAGAGAAGCAAGGCGTCTGCGGCAGCGTGACCATCGCAGCGGACCATGGAGGAGAAGCAAACAACTCCCGCCGCGGTGACATCATCGGGGTGATGTCTTGCCCTGCGAGGCATCCTCCCCAACCCCCAACCTCCAGGCCAGCCGCGGGCTGGCGATAACAAGAGGCCTCTGAGGCCCTCTAGCGAGTGCTTTCGACTGCGGCTGACCAGCCGAGGCTGGACTTCGATCGCGGCACCACCACGGATCTTCGTGGCGGCCGCCCGCATAAACCCTTGCCGGGAGATCCCAACTCCCAGTTGAGCCGAAATGGAAGCAACCTGGCGAAAGATTTCAAGATCTTGGGACGTTCGCCTTCGCGGCCGCACCGACCAGTGGGAATTCGCCGGGTCTCTGGCGCAATGATCGAAGCAGCGGGAAGGTGACACGCGAAAGCAAAAGCATCTCGCTTCGCCCCAAAAGGCGTTGCTACGACATGGTTTTACCATACCCCGGTCATGATATCGCTGGGGCGACTCGCGACCTAGTGCGCAACAATTTCGAGCAACCTTCGTTGGTAGAAGGATCTTGAGGGCACTGTTACATGATCGAGCGGGCCGGGCGAATCCTCAAGTTTCTTTAGGAAGTTCGCGGAGGTCAAGTGCCAGGTCAAGGGAGTCAACGAGATTACTATTATCAATGCGGCAACATGCGGGCTGCAGAAGGGCCTGCTATCAGAAAGGCTTGCCCGCAAGCCCATCTCCACTGTCACCGAGCTCTTCGACAAAATGGAGGAATACGCCCGGGCGGAGGAGGACAGTAGTAGGAGGGCGGAGGTGAGGGCGGCAGTCAGACACCGCGATGGCATCGAAGGAGCCATGTCATACTGCGACCTCCACGGCAACTATTCGCATACGACCGCGGATTGCCGCACTATCGCCGCCATGCACGATTACATCAACCGCCGCCAATAGCCAGCCGAACGCGAGGACACTAGGGGCTCCGGCAACCAACTGCCCACCCCGCCGCCAAGACCGCGTATTGAGGGAGGCCATGGTGAGCCGCGGCAGCGGATCATAAGCATGATATCGGGAGGATCCTCACTCGGTCTCACATCCAAGCGGCAGCGCCGCGCCTACGCCCGGCAAATTCACCACGTTGTGGCATAGCTAGGCGGGCGCCCGTTCTGTTGAAGTACCCATCACTTTTCGGCGGGAGGGCGCCAGGCATCTACTTCCCCCACCAAGACCCCCTCGTTGTTTCCTCCACTATCGCGGACTTCGAGGTCAGGCGCATCCTTGTTGACGGCGGAAGCTCCACGGATCTCTTGTTCGCAGACGCCTTCAACAAAATGATGATTCCAAAGGACCGCCTGTCACCTCGGGCATACCCTCGTGAAGCCGGGGAGGCCGTGGCGACTTTGGGCCAAATTGACCCTAGCCATCACATTTGGTGAAGGCTGCGCCTGGCACGCAAACCGTCATCTTCGGCGTGGTTGCATGCGTGCAGATCCTAACGCCATTCTAGAGCCGAGCCCGTGAATGCCTTGGCGTTGATCGCTCATCACAACTACATATGCATGAAGATCCCCGCCGCAGGGGGCGTCATCACTGTGCGAGGTGACCAGGACCTCGCTAGGCAAACCGAGCTAGCAATATATCCTTTCACCCAGTGCATTCACGCAGTCGAAGCTCGCACAACCACCTCGCCGGACGAACCCTCCGGCAAGTGGGCCCCGAGGGCCAAACTGGAGGGACAACTGCAAAGGGTCCCCCTGAGGGACATAGCTCCGGAGAAGGCACTCGCCCTCAGGGCAGAGCTTGCAACTCAGGAACGCAGTGCCATCCTCGAAGTGCTCCACGGCAACTCCGATATCTTCGCATGGAGCCCGGAGGACATACCAGGCGTGGCCCAGGAGACTATAGAGCATCGCCTCGCTCGTCGAAGCGAAGCCATCCCCAAAAAGCAAAAGATGCGCCGTATGACGCCGGAGCGCCTAGAAGCCGCAAAGACTGAAATAGCAAAGCTGTTGAAAGCGAGGGTCATTCAAGAAGTCAAAACATTCAGAGTGGCTGGCCAACCCGGTCCTTGTCCAGAAAAGCATGGGCAAGTGGCACATGTGTGTCGACTTCACCGACCTCAACAAGGCATCCCCCAAAGACGACTTCCCACTGCCTCGCATCGACCAGTTGGTGGACGCCACCTCATTTTTGCGCCCGATGAGCTTCCTCGATTCGTACTCCTGGTATCATCAAATCTTCATGGCCAAGGAGGACGAGGCAAAGACTACCTTCATCACCCCCGTTGGGGCGTATTGTTTAAAATCGCATGCCCTTTGGCCTCAAACCTTGGAGCTACCTTTACGACTCGCCGCCAAGGTCTTTGGCGGACCCGGCTAGGCGCAATGTTGAGAGCCTCGTCGGCGACATTGTGGTTAAAAAGCAAGATCGCCTCCTCCCGCGGAGGACCTTGAGAGACATTCGCTAACCTCCGGGAGGAATCAAGCTAAATCAGGAAAAATCGCCGGGGTTAAAGGCGGGCAAGTTGTTGGGGTTCCTTGTCTCGGAGAGAGGCATCGAGGCCAACCGAAAAATTCGGGCCATCCGAGAAATGGAACCGCCCGTGGCCTTGCTGAAGTGCAAAAGTGACAGGTGCGCCTCGCGACCCTCGGCCGATTCTTGTCCGTTCGGTAGGCGAGCCCTACCCTTCTTCAAAACTCTCCAGAGCGCAGGCAGTTCATTTGGTGAAGGCTTCGCCAAAGCACATTCGAAGATCTCAAGAGGTACCTAAACCAGCTCCCAAGCCTAACTAACGACTGAAGCCACAGGCGCGTCTCCTCTGTACCTCTCGCCGCCTCCTCGGCCCGTCGGTGCCAGTCTGGTCCAAGAGGATGGTGGCCAGCGCCCCATATATTATGTCTCCGAAGCACTCCAGGGGGCAAAAGTCCGGTACACAGAGTTGGAGAAACTCGCCTACACCCTGCTGATAGCCTCGCGCAAGCTCCGGCATTACTTCTGGCTGCGCCATCGTCATCTGAGCATCCTACCCCAGGCGCTCATGCTCTGCAATAAGGATCGTCCGGGCGCATCCATGAAATGGGCGCGAGCTAAGCGCCGCTGATATCACCTTCGCATTTCATACCGCCATCAAGTCTGATCCCTCGCGGATTTAAATCGCCGAGTGGACTCCCCAGACCGAGGGTCACCTCCCGGAACCCGCCGAGGCACCATAGGCCGTCCATACAAAAGGGTCTGGGTGCGGCGGGAGCAGAAGCGGCTGGCCATACTAAGCGCTTCTGCTTTGGGCCTCCGTCTCGACTTGAATCTGAGGCCTTCTTCTTTGGGCCTCTACAAAGCCAAAGCCCTCGGAGCCAAGCGCGTCATAGTGAAGAGCGACTCCCGCCTCATGGCGGGCCACTTCGACAAAAGCTTCGTCACCAGAGACCTCGAAATGGCCCGGTACTTGGCAGCCGCGCGGGCCACGGCAAAGCACTTCCTCGGCATCACCGTGCAAGCCATTCCAAGAAGCGCCAACGAGGTGGCAGACAAGCTGGCAAAAGCTGCAAGCTCCGGCGACCGCCCTCAACCGGAAGTCTTTTACGTGGTGCTCCGCGCTCCGTCGATACTCCGGAGAACAAGGGCCTTCGGCGAGCACAAGGGGTGGACCGGAAGCGATTGATCATCGACAATGAGACAAAATTTGTCGCCCCATACTACTCATCGTCGAGGCGGACTGGCGCAAGCCGATCGCTAGTTACCTCCAAGGCGGAGAACCCGAAGACCCAGCTGAAGCAAGAAGGCTCAGGCATCGCTCCCGGAATTACCGCATCATCAACGGCGAACTCCATAAAGCAGGCGTCTGCACCCCCCTCCTCCGATGCATATCACGCCAAGAGGGGAAGGACATACTAAAGGAAATCCATGAGGGGGACTGCGGAGCGCACCAAGCCCACCGGAGCATCGCGGCAAGGGCTTTCGCCAAGAACTGTCTTGACCAGCCGCCCTCCGGGATGCCGGGACCTCGTCGGCATTGCGGGGGTTGCGGTGGGCGGCAACAACCGAAAAGCACCAGCGATACCCCTCGGCCACCCCCTGTTTGGCCTTTCGCGCGGTGGGAGCTCGACATCATCGGCCCCTTCCCGACGGCAAGAGGCGGCCTTCGTTTCGCCTTCGTTGCCATCGAATACTTCTCCAAGTGGGTGGAGGCGGAGCCTGTCGCCAAAATAATGGCTGCAGCGGCTCAGCGCTTCGCATGGAGAAACATCATCTGCAGGTACGGGATGCCGCGCGACGTCATCACCGACAACGGCACCTAGTTCGACTCCGCAACCTTCAAGACATTCTGCCAAGGCCTCGGCATCACCATCTGTTTCGCGTCGGTGGGCCACCCAGAGTCCAACGACGCGGTAGAGCGGGCCAATGGCAACCTTTTGGCGGGCCTCACCAAGCGCCTGGTAGGGTTGCCAAGGGGGCTCTGGCCTGAAGAGCTTCAGAAGGCCCTATGGGCACTCCGCACCACACCAACCAGGGCCACCGGCTTCT
This sequence comes from Phyllostachys edulis, assembly GCA_036346405.1. Classification (NCBI taxonomy): domain Eukaryota; kingdom Viridiplantae; phylum Streptophyta; class Magnoliopsida; order Poales; family Poaceae; genus Phyllostachys; species Phyllostachys edulis. The sequence goes on along the minus strand of CM070561.1, from coordinate 60,963,316 downwards.
CTCTGTTCAAACTGCTGTTCGGAGACGAAGCAATGACCCCCGGGGAGCTCACCGCGAGGTCCCTCCGAGCGACGCAGGATATCGATCCCGATAGCCGAGAAGTCTCCCTCGACCTAGTAGAAGAAAGCCGCGTCGAAGCCATCGCAACTATGGCGAAGTATGCGGAGGGAGTGGCAAAAACATATAACAAGAAAGTGAGGCCCCGCCCCCTCGCACCTGGCGACATGGTCCTTAAGCGGGTCGCCAACCCCTCCACAGTCAGCAAGCTCGAGTCCAAATGGGAAGGGTCGTATATCATCACCGGGGAACACGAGGGCGCACACTACATCGCCACCACTGGAGGGACAACAGTGAGCCATACACGGAACACCAAGAGCCTCATGATTCTACCCCTAGAAAGTTTTAGATTACTGTACCTGCAATGCATTGCGCTGGACAACACCCCCTCGTCGGCTAAACCTCGGAGGGGCATGTATAGGCACATGTACTTTTGCAAACTTTGTGCGACCATAGTGAATGAAGTACGCGAACACCCCACAAGCAAAGGAACTAAAAACATCGCGCATGGCCTTCGGCCCCGGTGCACACCGACGCCCTCCGCGGGCGCCAATGTATACACTAAAAAAACCGCGCATGGCCTTGGCCGGTGCACTGCAAGCGCCCTCATGGGCGCCGGTGTAAAACTAGAACACACGCATGGCCTTCGGCCCGGTGCACCAAGCGCCCTCACGCGGGTGCCAGTGTAAAAACTAAAAACACCATGCATGGCCTTCAGCCCTGGTGCACACCGACGCCCTCCGCGTGCGCTAGTGTATAAACTAAAAATACCGCGCATGGCCTTCGGCCCTGGTGCACACCGATGCCCTCCGCGGGCGCCAATGTGAAAACTAGAAACACCGCGTTCTCTCGAATTCTTGGAACATCGACCAGTTACGCAAGTTTTATATGTAACTAACCATTCAGACAATAAAGATTCAGGTTCTTTCTACCTCTATTGTCTTATTTTTTGAGTAGTGCTTTCATAATCTTTCGACTACATTCCAAACACCCGGTTTTCTTTACACTGGTCGAAAAGAAGGTAACATCACCTAGTTGAAGTCTCTCCTTTCAACTTGCGTGGTCACGCCCACTAGAAGGAACTTCATAGTGTCGACTCGTTACTCACTTTTTTGTCAATACAAAGAGCTCGGGTTCTTTTTGGTGAAATATTTTTAAAGCTGACTCTTTTCCCATTAGATTATTTCTTGATTATTTTGAAAAGTATTCTAAGCGAGTGCACTTTCTTAGATTTATTCAACGCCTTGATTGTATTCGATCCGTCTCAACTAAGTCGGAGGAAGAAACACATCTAGTCGAAGTCTCTCCTCTCTGCACGTGGTTCTGCCCACTAGAAGGAACTTCCTAGCATTGTTTAATTTCCTACTTTTGCTACCAGGTCAGACTTATCGAGTCCACCAAGGAAGGGCGAACGAATTTTTTGAAGTCCTCTAGACGTTTGCTTAACTCAAGTTGCTGTTCTCGATTTAATTAATCTAGTCGGAGATGGTAACATCACCTAGTCGAAGACTTTCCTCTCTGCATGTGGTCCTGCCCACTAGAAGGAACTTCCTAGTGTTGATTAGTTCCCACTTTTTCGACCAGTGCATGACAATCATGACCAAAAACTACAAGTTAACCAAACATCTCTGTTTTCATAAACCCTTTTTAACACTATTTACTTAGTTTGTCTAAACAAACTAAGCAAATAGTCGGGGGCTAGGATAAAGTTATTAACCTGACTTCAATTCTTAGTCTTTCTTTCGTTAATTATCTTTTGAGTTACTAACTACTCGACAAGATGGTTTGCAGGAAACAAGATGGATTACATAATACATCAACAAAAGCTTGTTTTTCACAGGTTTTTTATAAACTACTCTGAAGAGGGAGAGCCCACTCGCATCTCCTCCGAAACCTTCCTGCCAATGGCTTGCATTTCTTCTATAAGACGACTTGCTTCTGCCTCAAGGCAGTCGAAGTTGACTTTAATTGGCTGTACATTAAGGTTGGGGTCACGAGCTTTAAGCTTTGCCAATGCATAGCTTACTGCACATTCGACCGCCTCCTTGATTGACTCAGCTTGGTTGGCCTTCAGAGTGGTCACCAATTCTTGCAAAGTCCCGACTTGTTCCCCAATAGTACTTATCTGAGCAGTTATTGTATCATCTTGAGGAGTTTTTCCCTCACTACATAGCTCACCAAGTATATTGTTCAGGAGCATGATGTTGTCTTGAAGATTAATCTTCATCGACTTCATCTCCTGTTGGTTACGAGTCGAAGCCTCGCGGAGTTGTTTATTTTCGACCACTTGCTCTGGAAGGAATAAGACTGGTCAAGCAAAAATAAACTCCTAGAGGAGAAAACAAAAGTAATCACAGGTAAAAGAATTCCTCACCTACTAATCGAGAATCTAACTTCTTGATTTCTTCATTATGAGAAGCAATGGTCTCAGCATGCCGCTTCTCCCATAATTTGATGTCCTTTGCATTTTCCCTAGCAATACGGACAGTCTCTTCAAGGATCATGGATTTTTCCTGATCCCTAGTTTCGAGCCTTCCCAATTCGAGCTCAATTTCTTTAAAAAAAATAGGAGTTAGAAAAGGGAAAGAACTCGTAAAGAACTACAGGTAAAGAATTGCTTACCTGCTCGGTGAGATCTCAGCCTCTCAATTTCTTGATCTTTATCTTTGGCTATACGAGAAATCTCGTGAATAACCAAAGTTTTATCTTTGACTTCATTTTGAAGCTTTCTCATGTCATCTTCTTTTTCTGAAAAGAAGCAAGAGTTAGGTAAATATAAACAACATAAGCAGTCTTAAGTTCAGCACTTATTGTTTAGCTTTTCCTGCATCTTTACAGTTGCAGAGTCAGCCTCTTGAAGCTTCTTCAAGAGGTCTCCAACCTTTTCCCCTAGTTTTCTCGGCTCCTCTTGTTCATAATCGAGTGAGTCGAACAGGGTCTTTTCGTCGCTATTTAACCTGTAAAGGTTAAAAGTAGATATGAACACTATTTAACTAGTCGTAAGTCTTTCTACGACTAGCACCTAGTCGTGAGTTTTTCCACGACAAGTCTCATAAGCACTGTATAAGTAGTCAAACTCTAAAATGACTACGAATAACAGTAACTTACCACCTCTCTGCCTGTTCGCAGAGTTCCGCTTTTTCCTGTCGTAGCTCTATGAGTTGTCGGTGATATTCACCAATAGTGGCAATTTGTTCCAGATCTTTCTGCAAAAAGAAAGATACTGAGAAGCAAGGGAAGGCCACGTATATAAGTATCTTTAAATACTTACATTCATGGTCGACCGAGCAAACATCGAGTAAACTAACGATGGATTCTTCAGCCCGTCTATCTTCGCGACTTGATCCCCACCAAACCTTCTCAAGATGCTCATTGTCAAAAGTTTTCCCTCTATTGGGAATATCTTTGGGATGAGGGACTCGATCGCGAGATCTAAAAGTTGAAGACCCTACGATGGAAGCAGGCCCAAAGAAATCAGCACAGAAGTTGAAATATTCCTCGTCTTGATTACTCAGAATTTCTCTTTGGGTACTGGGAGGAACGTCTTCAACGATTTCCTTTCTAGCACGGTGGTCAAGTACATCACCACCTTGGCCAGAGGCTTCTACGGCTGCCTCTGCTGTCTCCACGACTACCTCAATGGTCGTAGCTACTACCTCAGTAGTTGTGGTAACCACTTCAGGAGCCACGACTTCCTCCACTACCCGGGCTGTGGATGATCCTTCGACCACTTCCGCTGTCATCTCTCCAATCGCTGGAGAGGCGGCAACGGGCTTCTCGATAGAAGCGTCCTCGGGGGCTGAAGGAGTCGGGCTAAAATCAACAAAAGGAAAGCAAGTTAGGTTGTGAAAAGCAAAAAGGTAAATGTTGTTCTTACACTTTAGTTCATTTCACATACCTCTGCATCCTAGACCTGACCAGGAACTTAGGAGTTATCTTCCCGACGGAAGATTTCTTCGACTTCTTTTCTACGACTACGTCTGGTCGGAGTTCAAGTTGAAGAATAAGCTCAGCCACGACCACGTCTGGTCGTGGATCTTGAACAGGAACCATCTCTCTGGTCTCCTGACTTTCCAGATGGCCAAGATCAGTCTCGACCACTCCAAGAGCAGCGCTACCCTCAATTGTAAGCTCTGCTGGATCAGCATTATCCTTCACAAAAGACATAAAGTCCTTCCAGTTCTCCTTTTCTAGTTGCTTGACAAAACTAGGAGTGGCAGAAACTGTGAAAGTTTTCTTGTCATAATAAAAAGGTACCTTGGCCTTGTGGGCTTTGCGCCTAAGAGGTTCTTCGGCCTCCTCAGCTTCAGCTGCTTCAACCTCGGCTTCTGTTATAGCCGTGTCCTTGGCCTTGCGGGCTTTACACCTAAGAGGTTCTTCGGCCTCCTCAGCTTCAGCTGTTTCAACCTCGGCTTCTGTCGCAACCGTGTGTGTCGCAGACTTTGCCAAGGACCTAGTCGAAATAAAGGAACTTGAGCTTGCTCCTCCCTTGTCGGCAACTTTCGTGAGTCGACGCTTTTTAGTCGGAGGAGCTGAGCCCTTGTCCATTATCATCCCTACGCCGATGGTTATCAGTTCGACCTCTTCGTCGTCCTGACGGTTTTCCATACCTACTTTCTGTAAAGAAAAATAGAAAAAGAAGAATCACTGACCGGTCGTAAGATTTTCTACGACATTTCCTTGATCGTAAGATTTTCTACGACCTTTACCTAATCGTAAGTTCTTTCTATGACTATGAAGTCCTAAGGATAGAATCAACTTTTGATTACCTTTAGGCGCTCCATCTTTTCCTCTACGGATAAAACCGCAAGGATTTGAGGAACTGCCACTCTGAGTGGCGGAGACTTCTCACAAACGAGTTTGACTTGAACGTCAATCTCTACCTGTGAAAGATCTGTGTAAAATAGATAAAGATATTCATTAGACAATTTTGAAGAAGATCAAACCGAGAGTTAAGTCGAAAAACTACTTACCCTCCTCGTAGTCCCTGGTCGGGTCTTTTGGCCCCGTGTACCTCCACATAGGAGGTACTCGTTTCTTCAAAGGGCTAATTCGACGTATGATGAAATCCTTCACCACATGCCATCCGGTTAACCCCTCTTCTCTCAAGTCCTTTATGGCTTGAATATAGGGGGCAATTTGCTGATATCCTTGGGAGTCGAATCCCATGAAGATTTCTTTTCGGTAGCCTTCCCCTCGAAAGTAAGGCTGTCTTCTGGGGTGATTTTCCAGTAAAACCACATCTTCCTCCATCCCGGCCACAAAGATCTAATAAACATCTGAATATAATCCTTCGACTTCCCGTCATGGAGCTTCAGACCGCAACTTCCAGCTATTCCAGTTTGTCGAGCCATTCCATAGAAATATTGAAAGAGCTCAAGGTCCGCTGGAATTCCCAGGTATGCCTCACATAGATACACAAATACACTTAGCATTGTGATGTAATTAGGACCGAGGTTCACCAATTCCACCCCAAAATTCTCGAGTACAAGTGTGAGAAAGGGGTGAGTAGGCAATCGAAGGCCACACTCACAATATGCCTGGAAGAAGGGGATTTGCTCAGTCTCCCCCGACGGCCAATGCTGTCCAGACGCCGAAAACCACTTCACGAGAATTTTCTCTGGAATCTTCCCGGCATCGACCAGGGCTTGAATCTTCACCGCATCCATCTCCGACTCAGCCCACTCAAAAACTCTCCCAGCCATTTCTCTCAGAAAAGGGAGATTTTCGATTGAGTTGGTGGCGGAGAAGACAAGAACTCGATGAACAGCGGGAGCGATTTGGGGAAAAGTATAAATCTAAGTTTTACCCCTGGTAAGTATTTATAACCGTGTGCCTTGGGTTGAAGGCGTGGCATTCCAAAGGTTGCCACCGCTTCGGGAACCGCTCCAATGGACAAACTTGTGGGAGTTGTTTGCGATTCTCTAACTTGTCCGTTCAAGAAAATCAGGTTCGTTTTTACACCTCAAGCGAAATTACTTTCTTGGTCAGATCTTTTTGACCAAATGAAATATTAATCGGAAAGGTTTTTCTTTCGATCACCATACTACGACCACCTCGTGATCGTAGGAGTTTTCTATGGTTATTTGATAGTCGTAAGCAACCTTCTTGACCAAGCATATTTCTGGTCAAAGTAGTACATAAATATCGAAGAGTTTTTCCTTCGACCATCTTCCTCTGACCTCTCGTGGTCAGTAAGACCATCTATAACTCCTTCACCAAGTAAGTTACTTTCACTTGAAGTGGGGGCTAGATGGCGAGGATCTAATAATCCTCATTTTATCTTTTATCTATAATTCTTATTATAAGTAAATATGGCGTCATGTGGTCCCCGGGTATACCCTTAAATTTACAAGGAGAAGCCTACTAGGTTGTCGTAAGTTCTTCTACGACCACCCCCATAGTCGTAAGTCTTGCTACGACTACCTTATGGTCGTAAGTTCTTCTACGATCACTACCCAGTCGTAAGATATTCTACGATTACCTCATAGTCGTAAGTCTTGCTACGACTATCTTATGGTCGTAAGTTCTTCTACGATCACTACCCAGTCATAAGATATTCTACGATTACCTCATAGTCGTAAGTTTTGCTACGACTATCTTATGGTCGTAAGTTCTTCTACGACCAGGTTAGCTATGACCACCTTATGATCAATAAAGCCTACAGGCAAGTGGGTCCAATTGATTAAGGAATCCAAACAGTCAATATACGCTGTTATTATACGAAATAATAACATGCAATACCCCATTATCTCGATAAGTAATCGCGCTAGGCGTGAAGGAGTTACCGTACCGATGATTACTCGCAATGTGCGCCTCATTCTTTGGATTTGATGAGGCGTCTCTTCAGCAAGGGAAAACGGCTATTCCTTCACGACTATATAAAGGCAATGGTCAGAGAGGAAAAGGAGAGGGCAATCGAGGCGTACATACACGCTATCGAGGGCTATCAGGAAGACAAGAACCATCATCTGTAATAGTCTGAGTTTTTCTCCTGATTGTTCATAATACACTCAATACCATACACACACAGGAGTAGGGTTGTTATTCTCTCCAAAGAAGGCCTGAACCTGTATAAAAATACCCGTGTCAATCTCTCTGCGTGATTCTATTCTAGGAGACCCCCCGAATCAAACAATCTTTACGTAAAATCGGTTCTAAAACACCGACAGTTGGCGCCGACCGTGGGGATCTTCCGGTAATCTCTTGTCAACATACTCTCTTTTTTCCAAATCTCATGCACTCATGGCAGGAGAATGGAACGAGGAGAACTGGTTTGACTTGGCAGATTACGCAGACGTCGACATAGATGCCGGTTTCGATTACGAGCCGAGTATCGACTCATCCGATGGTATTGCTGCCTCCGGGGATCTTCCCGCAGATCCAGGAGACAATGCCGCTGATGGAGTTGAGGAGGGATCCCTATCCCCCACAACAGTACGTCCGACGGAGGAATCAACCCTCTCAAAGGACAAGGGTCAATCCGACCAGGACTACACCTAGGTGGACTCACAACACGACGAGAGTTTTTCCTCCAAGTGTCCGAGTCCTCCTAAGGCGGTCCGACTTGGTGAGACAAGTTCTGGAAGCCACAATTCCAGGACTTCACCAGCATCTGGTGATCCTCTCTCTCCGAATAACGCTAGAGAGAGCGGGATCAAGCATGTTTTTCCTGCAAATTCGACCATCTCTCTGCAGATCACACTGCGAATGGAACTAAGTTATAACTCGAGTTCCCCACGGAGGGATTGCTCCAAGTCGCCAGATGGTCTCTCGACTACTCCTCAAGCGGGGAGGCCTCGGCGCAAGTGAGAATCATCACGGAGGTCTTCGTCCATCCTCGGATCAAGGTCACTCTTCTAGAGACCGAGCTAGGGACACTCCTCAAGATCACGCTGCGCGCTCCTCGTGACAATGGCAAGGGCACCACCGATGGCGGACAGGACCAACACCTTCATGAACACGAGGGAAATCCTCGACATACTCACACTCCATTGAGGCAGTCTCAAGAGTCTGACATGGAAGATCTTGAGGCTATTTGACGAAAGAAGATTGCAGCCCAGAAGAATTTGCCTAGGCGCATCCAATATCAATCAGAGGAAGCTCAAGAACTCCAGCACATCAATGACTTGCTCGAGAATCCGACTCGAGAACTCGTCCGAGCGCTAGGATACGATCTCTTCGTCGAAGAGATCGCACAAAGGCTTCAGTCCACGATGGCAAGACTGGAAGCACCTCACCGACATCATTTAGGAAGTCGTAGCAATCGACTTCTTGACTACTGACCGATCAAACATATCACCATGGAGAAATCAACGCAACAGTAAGTCGCATCGATCTCCTACTCGGAGAAATGTCTTTCGAACAACTGATGATCAACAAACCCCTCGGAGAGGTGATCGCTCACCATTCCGGCATGGAAACCTGCAGCAGCAGATGAACTACGAGGAGTATTCCCCTTGTAGTACCGAGACCTATTACAGGTCAAGTCAACCTGTTACTGGGTACCATTGAGTACGACCACCTGATGATATCAACCCTTCTTTTCTGCAAAGGAGGCGCCAAGAAGTTATTATTGGATGTCGGGCATTTTCACGATCTCGAGCGTTATTTGGCCACCTCGTTTTTCGACCGATTGAACATGGAAAAGTTTGATGGATCCCAAAATCCCATCAATTCCTTCAAATCTATACAATAGCTATCCGAAGCGGCGGGGAGGAGGAGAACATGTAATGGCAAATTACCTTCCAAGCGTGTTCGAAGGGTGCGCTTTCGATCACGGTTATTGAACCAACCACTCGAGACGATCTATTCTTGGCAACACCTCTGCGACCTTCTCTTGGCGAACTTCCAAGGCACCTACAATCGCCTTGGGAAGGAGGACGACTTGCACCGGATGAGACAGAACGACAACGAGACCTTGCGCCAATTCATCAAGCGCTTTAGTCAGGTTCATAATTCAATTCCGGAAGTTTCTGACTCATCTGTCATCAGGGCTTTCAAGCAAGGAGTCCGTAGTAGAAGGATAACAGAAGATATTGCTTTAAATCCTCCTACCACCGTCACCGAACTCTTTGAGATGGCCGATCGGTATGCGACGCCTCTGAGGCGGTCGAGTGGAACAACACAATCGATCGAGAAGACAATACCTCTCGAGAGCCAAGCGACATTGGTAAGAAGAAAGATAAGAAAGCAAAAAAAGTCCAAGAACAAGGCGAATGGTCAAAAACTCCAAGCCAGCGGTTCCAAGGATGTTTTGTCTGTAAATGATAAAGAGCCACGCACCTCCAAGCCGCACTCCAACCGAGGCAAAGGTAAGCGCTCCGATCGGAAAAATGACATGCCTAGGTGGTGTCCTTTCCATAAAAAGGAAGGACATGACCTTCGCAACTGCCGGGTTTTTCAACGAAAGCTTGAAGACTACTACAACGGCAAAGGACCACTTCCTACTCTCGAGCAGGTAGGACAAACGAGTGGTCATAAGTCGTCAGACGACGACGAGGATATGTCGTTCCAGGATCCGCAGCATACTGTCGAACACATCTACGGGGGATCATTGGCATACGAATCAAAGCGATAGCTTAAAGCTGCCGAACGTGAGGTAAACTCCATAGATCCACCTCTCGTCAATAAATTACCGAAGTGGTCGGAAGTCACCATCTCCTTTGAGAAGGGTGACTGCCCGATTCCTTCGACTCGACCAGGTCGGTATCCGATCGTGGTCGAACCCACCATCAACAATTGTCGGGTCAATCGAGTTTTGGTTAATGGTGGCAGCTCGTTAAACATCTTGTTTACGAGTGCCCTGGACGAGATGCAAGTACCCAGGACTAAGGTAAGACCGGTACGATACTCTTTCCATGGGATCGTACCGGGATCTTCAGCCAAACCAATTGGCCAAGTCTCTCTTCCTTTAACATTTGGTTCACCAAGTAATTTCAGGACAGAGAAAATCTCCTTTGATGTGGTCGATTTCGATACGGCATATAACGCCATACTCGGACGACCAACTTTGGCAAAATTCTTAATGGCTACTCATTACTGGTATCAATGTATTTAGATGCCAAGTCCCAAAGGAGTAATCACAATTCATTGTGACAAGAAGATGGCGCACACCTGCGACCGTCGATCCCTCGAGATGGTTGGACAAATACCTACACGAGAAGAAAGTCGATCACCGACCGACAAGTTGAAGCTTAAAAAGTCTGCACCAAAGCCGAACGACAAGGTCAAAGAGGTTCCTCCGGGACGCAGGGAGCCCTCAAGATCGTTCGCATGGGGGATACTTCCGACCCCAAGTAGGAAGACGCCCTCATCACCTTCCTCCGAGCTAACGCAGATGTCTTCGCGTGGCAAGCATCCGACATGCCCGGAGTCCCCAGGGAGGTGATCGAGCACAGGCTAGCTTTATGGCCTGACAAAGTACCCGTAAAACAAAGATTACAGAGATTTGCCCCTGATCGACGAGATGCTATCAAATCAGAATTGGATAAGCTACTTAAAGCAGGCTTTATAAGAGAGGTCAACCACCCAGAATGGTTGGCCTCCCCCTCGTAACAAACAAAGGTAGGGCTCCCCGGAGCCCTATCTAAAAAAGTAGGGGGACGGCGCGAGGCTTCGCCTCCCCCTCGTAACAAACAAAGGTAGGGCTCCCCGGAGCCCTATCTAAAAAAGTAGGGGGACGGCGCGAGGCTTCGCCTCCCCTTCGTAACAAACAAAGGTAGGGCTCCCCGAAGCCCTATCTAAAAAAGTAGGGGGACGGCGCGAGGCTTCGCCTCCCCCTCGTAACAAACAAAGGTAGGGCTCCCTGGAGCCCTATCTAAAAAAGTAGGGGACGGTCATGAGGCTTCCTCCCCTTATAACAAACAAAGGTAGGGCTCCCCGGAGCCCTATCTAAAAAAGTAGGGGGACGGCGCGAGGCTTCGCCTCCCCCTCATAACAAACAAGGGAAGGAAAAAGTGTGGGGGATGGCACGGGCTCTCACCTCCCCCTCGCAAAGAAAAGAAAAGAAAAACAAAACAAACAGTGACCAAAAACACAACACAGCAGCGCAAGGCCGCGGCTCTGACGAGCACACCGGCAATGTACAATCACAACATCTTTGTTAAAGCTCAGCACAACGTATACATCTCATCACGCCGCAACACTTACAACACACACGGAAAACAGTACACGCAAATTACATCTACACATGATGCGTGCATCGAGCATCGCGCCGCCGGGACAAAGTCCCACCTCCTCGCGGTCGCCCAAGCCAGCTCCTCGTCCGACGCCTCGAGGGCAACCAGGTCCGCGTACTGCCTCCGCATGACCACATCCTCGGGCGTGTCTGACGAACTGGTCGAGGCTTCCGCAGAGGAGGGCACCAGGGGCCCCGCAACCGCAACAACAGCCCCCCGGCGCTCCCAGAAGGCCCGTATCTCCTCCCGCGCTTTCATGGCCTCCCGCGCGCGGAAGCGGAAGAACGCTCACATAGAGCCAGCTGGATTGGCCTTCTTTCACCGCTGCCACTTTGCGCCATGACAGATCGTGCTCTGGTAGCAAATCTTCAAAAGCCACTTGTGCAGAACCTCGCGCTCATCCTTCTGAGCTCGGGTAGCAACGGTAGTTTTGAACGGCTGCCCCATGGGCGGCCGAGGGCCTCTCCCCACCGCACTCTTAAACAAGCATCGCTCCCCCTGTGCAGACCACAATGCGCAACTTAAGATAACCAACCAAGCTTGGGACAAACCGCACGGTCAAACCAAAAGTTTTTTCCATTCAAACTCCAACTGGTCATTACATAAGCAGAAGGTATAAAAAAAGTGTTTTGCTTCCCCAGAGCCCAAAAAAAAAAGAGAGACAGAGAAGTAGAAGCGGGCCAAACTACAAATGCCGAACTCTATGCTACCCTAAGAGTTTGAGCCGCTTCTGGTAAGCGAAGGGTCACACCTTGTCTCCGCGAAGGGACCCCCACTTGCCACCCCCGTGGGCCTCAGCTGGTTCGGCCACCAGAGACTTGCCTTTGGACTTCCTCGCCTGCAGTTCCCGGAAGGACTTGGCCGCGTCATCATGACCACGCAACGCCTAGTAGTCCTCCTGTAGGATCGTAATGGCAATCAGAAGGGGGGTTGAATGATTGAAGCAATTTAACAACCGAAACCAAATTTCAGCAAGAACCTCTTCTCAGCCGCACAGCAAGTAGGGCTGGAAATAAGCCGAGCCGAGCTCACCCAGGCTTGGTCTGAACTGTGGCTCGGCTCGGCTCGGCTCGTTTGAAAAACGAGCTCGGGGGATGGCTCGGCTCGGCTCGGGAAAAAGCTCGAGCCGGCTCGAAAAGCTCAAACGAGCCCGTCACCCCCCAAGCCCAGCATTCATTCACAGATCCATCAATCTACAAAAATTTGCATTCATTCACCAGAGTCCTCGCAATTCACCAATCACCACATTCACCAACCAAATCATTCACAGGAATCAGATGAATCGGGTGAGAGACAAGAGTCACAAGAGGATGCGGTATGCGGATCTAGAACGGAGGCGGCAAAGGGCGTGGGAGGCGGCGGTGGGCGTCGGAGGCGGCAAGGGCGCTGGGCGTCCAGGAGGCGGCGGCGAGGGGCGGCGGGAGGCGGTGGCGCTGGGCAGCTCCGGAGGCGGCGGCGAGGCGTGGGAGGCGGTGGCGTCGAGCGACTCCGGAGGCGACGGGAGGGGCGAGGACGGCGTCGCCGAGACGGCGTGGTCGGAGACTTCTGAGGCGGCGGCGTGGTCGGAGCTTCTGAGGCGGCGGCGAGGGCGGCAGACTTGAGCTTGAGTGGCGGACGCTTGAGCTGTCGGTCCAAGACGGCGCTTGAGCTATCGAGCGGCGTCTTGGCCGCCTGGTGGATGAAGGGCGGTGGATCACTGGATTGGATCTGGATCGGGAGGGAGAGGAAGCGTGAGGACTGAGGAGTCTTGACTCTTGAGAAGAGGACTGAGGCGTAGGGTTAAGGGGGATGGCCGGACAGGGTTGGTTCGTGAATGGGCTACCCTACATGGGCCTTCGTGGGCCGAGCCAAACGAGCCGCTCGAGCGGCTCGCGAGCCAGCTCGAGCTCGGCTCGTTTTGTTTGCGAGCTAGAGAGGAGGCTCGGCTCGGCTCGAAAATTCACGAGCTCGAGCCAAGCCGAGCCGTGACGAGCCCGAACCGAGCCGCGAGCCTCGAGCTATTTTTCCAGCCCTAACAGCAAGAAGACCAAATCAAAGACAGAGATTGAACGAATCTAATCTTTATATCTCAGTGTTGATTTGTGTCTACAAAGTGCTCAACAAGCACCCCTTAAAGTCCTAATTCGAAGGACCTCTAAACCATAGCACAAGACAGCAAGAAGGCTACAGCAAATACCTCAACTTAAAATCGTGACTCAAAATCACGACCTCCAATCTCAAACCCCTACAGTTGGCTCCTAACCCTCCTCTATTTATACCCTAGAGTCCTATCCATGTCCAACACGACACCAACACGGACTCTATCTCAAAACGACCAGATTTGAAACTCCTTCCAAATCAATCTTTCCAAAAACGATCTTTTCCACACCGTAAGCCTCCAGGAGTCCATCCCGTAGCTTCAGCGTGATTCACCTTTGACCTCCACGTGCTCCAACGCGATCCAAATCACCACGTGACATCCACAACTTCTAAGACCTCAGATCTCCCCATCCTAGTCCGAGTCAAACTCCGTCACCGACCGTGATTCGTCCTTACGCCCATCTTGCACATGCAAAGACCAAAGAAACCCAATTCTTGGCACAAGTTCTCCAACTTGACCATCCATTAGCATACACACACCCATAAACACTATCATGCAACATGCAAGACATTATCATCATCAAATCAACCAATTACAGAATCAAATTCTCAAGGCGTCAAATTTCCAGAGTACAAACAGAACTACCTCCATTCTAGCTCCGGTACTACCGCACCTGCGGTTGTGCCGCTTAAAACACTGAAAACATACCGCCCGACAAATTTATCCGAAAGTCTCCAAAAACAGCTCTCTGGAAATTCCATACCGTTCACAAACGGTCTTACCGACTAACGGTACTACCGCCATTAAGAGCGCCAGATACCGACCAATGTTGAACCGCTTCAAGAATTCGGTTCATCCGATTTTGACTTAACAGTACCTGTCAGAACCCCCCTCTCTCTGAAAAACCTATCACGATACTACCGTCATCCATGGCGTGGTCATACCGCTCAGCAAGAAATCCAATGTCCAAAAAACAAGCGTTCTGGTTTTTCCATACCGCCAAAAACACAACGGTACTACGGATGTGCGGTACTACCGCAAATTCCAAATGGTATTACCGATTCCTAGAGACAACAGAAACTTCCCTAGAACAAGCATTCTGTAAAAACCATACCGCTCTCAAACGGTATTACTGTCATGCGGTACTACCTCTGTTCAACAAGCGGTACTACCGATCTGAGGTCGTTCCGCACCAAGTCATGGTACTACCGTTTTTCACTTGAACTCAAAACTCTCGAAAACATCTCTTCTGGAAATTCCATACCGCAACCTTGCGGTCATACCTTTGTGCGGTACTACCGCCGTTCAAACTACGGTATTACCTTCCTACGATCGTACCGTCTCACAGCTGCGATACTACCGTATTTCAAGAAAATCCAAAAGCGAAATCCATACCGCCAGCAACTGCGCGGTTGTTCCTCTCAGCGGTAGTTCCGCGGTCACAAGGCCGGTACTACCGCAAAGCCTGACAAAAACTGATATTCGACAGAAAACAACAAAACTCAACAGTAGTCAGCAACTAAGATCACAAGCAAGTTCCAGAGACAATGTATTCAACTTCAAACACCAAGACTAAGTCTTCATTATTGGCAATGTATTCATCATCAAATATCATGACCAAAAATATCTTGGTCTAACAATCTCCCCCTTGATGAATACATTGACAACACTTCCAAAAATTCAGAAATGGGTGTGAGCAACAGAAAGTGTCAAAGTTGCAAAAACTGTTCAAAAACTGCCAAGCAACAAAACAGCAGCCTGCCAAGCAACAAAACAGCAGCTGAAACCTTCCTTTAACACAAGAAAATCAAATTTCTTGCAAATAACTCAGTTTCTCCCCCTTTGGCAATGTGATCATCAAGAGCTTCAAATTTCGAAAAAAGAGAAGCAAGAAGTGTAAAAGTCCAGAAGCTTTATGCAAATCTATTTAATGGATTAACCAAGCCAATTTGGTGAGTAGAGCTAACAAGATCATATAAATGCATATACCACAGAGCAATATCTAGACAAGTATTTCAAAGTGATAAATCAATTTAGATTCATGACAAGCATTTACAATGACTAAAAAGATTATAAGACCACAAATAGAAGTCATCAAAAGTGAAAGCCAAGCAGTGAGACCAACTTTAAAAAGCTGGATGAGCTACTGGTCTCATGAATCATCCTTTTGCTTCACTTTCAATTTTATGTGCATGTGGCATGCTTGGAGCATACATCTTTTCCAAGGTGGCATGCTTGAAGCATACTTCTTTTGATGAAGCACTTTTGTGCATTTTTATTTCAAAACACATAGTGGGTATGGCATGCTTGAAGCATACTTCTTGTCAGTTGAGCACTGTTATGTACCCCTTTTTGTTATTGTGATACACAGCTATGTATGGCATGCTTGAAGCACACATCTTTGTATATTCCTTTTCTCAACCCTTTTATCTTTTATAACATGCCAAATTGAGTGAGCAACATAGGATTGAAGTGAGAGACATTTTGCTTCAAATCCAAGATTTAAAATAAGACTCACAAACAAGCTTATCCTCCGTCTTCGTGCGCTTTTTTCGGTGATTTGGATCTTATCAAACATCGGGTAACATCATAAATCGGTAGCTCGCGTGAGCATCATCGTCTGCACGCAAGAAACACCCCGGCAATATGTTAGCAATAGCAGCAAAGAGGCGGACGGAGGAAGATGCCACGGCACAGCCACGAACCTTCAGGGCATTCGCCTCGACACTCTGGATCATGTCCCTTATAGCCATCTTTTTGAAAAGATCCGACAGGAGCGGCGAGTGAACAAAGCTTCCTGCCGCCTCGCACACCTTGGCGACGCCGGGGCTCACCGCGAAGTCCTCCTGGGACAAGGGTGTTGCGTCCACACGATCGACGACCGTGGCCGCAGGCGTCGGCGGGCGCGGGGTCCTGGACCCCATAGAACCAGTGGTGGCATCCTTCGGCGCGCCACCGCCATCATGCTCGGGCTCTTCGTCACCTTCCCTCCCTGCGGCATCATCCGCCTCTGCACAGCCACGCGAACGTTAGACGGGCACAATCGCGCGCACGGAGCAGTCCTCGTACCTTGCGGTGACGGTGGAGCGGTAGGGTCGTCTCACGGCAATGTCGGTAGCGCCCAGTGGTGAGCGGGTGTCGAGGCCACCTCAAATCTCGGCGTACGCGTGCGACGGGGTTCTTCACCAGAAGACTCGCCAATGACGAGGTCCGTCAAGTCGATCACGCCCGTCGCTTTCGCCACCCCCGCCACGTCACGCCCTACGGCACCCTCCAAGGCGCCTTTGTCGGTAGAATCATTGCGATCGTCCGACGAAGAGCTGCTAGAACTCGACGAACCCTCGGCCTGTGGGCTACAAATGCGCCGCTTAGTGGCGGTCGCGTCCTCCACAACCGGAGGGGCGGACGCTGCGTATGGACCAAGCAGCCAACCGCACTGCCGCATCGCCCCGCCCACTAGTCTCAGCGGTGTGGGCGCGTTTTTCTTCCGAGTGTCCGGGTCTAGGTGCTCGAAAAGGCGAATAGACAGGGCGTACGCCCGGTTGAGCCGGCAGTCCCACACCACCGTCACGCGCTTCGAGTGCTCTTCGCCAGTATACGGCCCCAGGAGCACCTCCGCCGCGCAAGCTGCCTCCGTAATGGCCACAACTACAAAAGCGCGTCAGCAGCTCACTAATCATAACTTAGGCGGAAGACCAAAAGCACTAATGAAGAGACGACACGCAACGGAGAGGCGAACACGCCACCCATACCTTCGCGCCCCTTCATAGTAAGGACCGAGCGCCCGGACTTTGATCTCCCGATCTCCACACTCTAGTCCCGGGCCAAAGGCCAAATCCCGAACGCACAAAACTCTTCTACAAGGTCCCGGGTGGAGAGCCGCTTCGTCACGTCCAGCAAAAGCTGGAGGAGAGCCTCCTCCCGAGCCGTAGGGTCGATTTCAGGGCTGGCAATAAGTCTTATCGGCCTGCCCCGAGATTGCAAACCGTCTTCCGGAGGCGACTTGTGGTAAAACCACCGCCGAGTCCAATTGTGTCCCAATGATTCTGCATCACTGGGTAGGCAGTACATCGTACACCGCCCATACGAAAGTTTATCTTTGCCAAAATTCAGCGTCTCGCCGGTACTCTTCTTCTTCTTTGGCTGGCAGCGCCTGTCATGAAGCCGAGCAACAACCACCCCTCGCCATGGCCCCTGACCACCGCGAGATCCACTCGAAGACTCCCAGCTTGACAATGAAGTTCGGCGTCAGCTGCACCAGTTCCACCCCGAACAGCCCAAGCACATCTTTCACAAAGGGAACACAAGGCAAGCGGAGGCCCGCGTCGAAGAAGGCGACGAAGACAACCGCCTCGTCGCCTCGAGGAGTCGGAGTAATCTTTGAACCAGGGGTGCAGACCTTCTCGAGACTCTCCACCTTACCCTCGTCAACGAGGGTACCGAGCACGAGGTCGGTCACGAGAGACTTCCCCAATTCACTAGTGTATGACACCTCCCCAGCGTTGTCCCTGCCACGCTTCGACATAAGCGAAGCCTCGGAAGATGCCCTCGCAGCAAAGGCAAACCACCGCAATTCCAGCAAGGCGCGACGCAAAGGAGAGCTGGCAAGAAGAGAAATGGGCGGTTCTGAAGGGGGGCGCCACATATTTATAAGCGGCGCGGTCCACAGGCAGATCGAGCCGCAGGCTACTCGCGCCCACGGCAACCGGTGAGCGAAACACCGGGACATTTACGCCAAGACAACTCCAAGGGTCGCCGTGGAATTCCAGCGAGCATCTGTGGCGCCATCATGGCGCCAAAGAACTCCACGCAGCCGCCGCCGCCCGCGACACCAACCCAGAGTGCGAGACTCCACCGACAAAACACTGCCAAACCTCATCAAAACGCCGCCAAGCGGAGGGGCGGTGTGTTCGACCCTTCGGAGAAGCAGCGGTTTTGACCATGGCAAGCAGGACCTCGACCACGAGGGCTTGTCGAGGGCGCCCACCGCCCCACGGCATAGGTAGCGCTTTTGGGGAACCCCAGAAGGGCTCGGCGACGCGGCAGGCCGGCTCCGAAGACGGTCCCGACGGAGGGTCTCCAAGGTGGCCCGAGGCCCCCGGCGACATCTCTGGAGGCCGGGCTGCGGCCCGACGAGGGTCTCTGAGGACCCGAGGCCCCGGCGACACCGAGAGGCTCCGCAGTAATCCATGAGGAAGCTCAAGGCTCAGGGGATCCTCGAGGGCCCAGAGGAAACACCAAGGCACCGCCAAGGGACCCGCATGCTCCTCCGAAGGCGTCTCGAAGGGTCCTCGTAATCAAAGAACGAGGACGCGAGAAGGATGGACCGGATCACCACCCGGGTGAGCTAAGTCTAGGAGGGTCCACTGCACCTGTGGCTACTCCTATTTGGAAAACACGCTGCTACCCCTATGAGTGGCGACTTTTGTAGGGGTGAAAGTGTAATTCCATGTACCGTGGGAAGGGCTATAAATAGTCTCCTTCCCCACCATGTAAAGGAGAGATTTTACGAGGAATAAAGCACAAACCCACTTCAAAGATCTCTAGTCCGAACCTCCGCTCGGGACCCTCTACCGTCTCCGAAGCTAGGGTCCCCTTTATTTGCTGTCTGGTTCTTTTTCACTACGATAATTGCTATATATAATAACAATTACAGATAAACAACTTAATTAATTAAGGATTATTAGATATCTTCACATCTAGAGGTGTTCAAACGCCGGGCCTCAAACAGACAAGCCCAAGCCCAGTCTGGCCCCGCCCGAAATCATTTTTATTTAAAAACATTATTTTAATATTTTTTAGAATAAAAAATATTTAATTCTGTTGCAGAATTAAATAAATAGTTTTTTTTTGTTTTTTTAATCCCATTTCTCGGATTTTCGGACCGGTGACTGAGTCCCAAGCCCAACCAAAATGGCTCGGGCTCAGGCCCGTGAACACCTTTTGTCCCATCGGAACAGAAACGCTCCAACGCCGGCAAGACAGTGGAAAAGCACCAGCTTCACTATCTCCAACAACTAGCGTCTAGCCAAGGTGGCCGCCATCATTTTGACCACCGAGGCAATGGAAGAGCAGGACGCGCCACCAACTCTCCGATCAAGTGTTCCTTGACCTCTCACGCTCCGTACCTGCATTTACTCTGGCCCATGCCAGCCACGTCCTTCAAAGATAAAAGAGAAAACTTTTGTTAAGGGAGCAATCACCAATCAGCGAGCCGGCCAATCACCCCCTCAATCAACTGACTGTTGACCACTGGGAAACCGAAGAAGAGTATACAATCTTATCCTGCGCTTTGGCTGAGTAGGCAACTAAGTCTAAGGCAAGTGCACCCTCGCACTTTATTCCGTCCTTTGCCCTTTGCCATCTAGATTGCGATCTGGAGTTGATAACTGACCGACCGAGGGAAAGAAACGTGATCAAATGAATGGCGGGCGAGGCGAGTGAGGTGGTAAAGGGGGTCGCGCAACTTGGGCGGCCGTTTTGATTTGAGCTGCTGAGCTGGCTTGGCGTTGGGGTCGCCACTCCCACTCGGAATCAAATTCTATAGAAGGGCCTCACCCTCCTCTACCATCCGCCCCTCGACACTGTTTATAGAAGGACGGCAAAATCAAGAGGTCTTCGCTGAGGTGTTTGAACGTACGACGCGCTCGGTGGGCGGGGTGGCGAATGGGCGCCGGCGCTGTTGCTCTCGGATCACTCCCACTACGCATCGTGAGTGAGGGTTTTAGGCCGCGCCGAGCACGTGTTGGCGCCCAATTTGCGCCGTGACGTGCGCCATTCTTTACGCCAAAAAATGCTTTCGATGCCGGATTCTTTGTTGCTCCAATGAACCTCCCCAGACGTGTGATATAGCCTGTCATGGATCGAGTAAAATACTAGTGCTTGTGTCGTGTGTGGCTGGGAGAAATCGAGAATTCAAGACATGCATTGAATCTAGACAAGTTGCATTATTCTCTTCCCTACAAGCACATCGTACGCAGTAGAAGGGTGCCATGGAATTGATCGCAGAAGATCTAGATCCAATTTTTCCACAACATTTCCTCAAAGGTTAGTACAGTAGTGCTGCCTATGCCTTGTACTTGTGCTTTGACATGTATCTGACGTGGCGCATGACCCTACACATGGGTCTGGTCGGTCTCAAGTTACGTGGGCGAGTACTATTCTTCTTCCTCTTCGTCTCTTGAGCGTTTTGTTTTTAGCATTTGACCATGCAATCACGTGCTCCCCTTTTTCAGAACTACTACATACGGCTTTCATGCTCATTTCCACGTCTGTTTCTGTCACAATGTCCGTCCAATACGCACACTGTGCTTGCGAGCTAGCAAGGTACTAGCTACATCATATGTCGAGTGGACGTTAGAGTTGTTGCCTGCATAAATTTCGATCGATCGCACCTAATTTAGAAAATGACATGTACCCAGTTGTAGCTAAAAGAAAAGGAGCCTAAAGAAATAGAGAAGCACTGAGACCAAGCCACAAAAAATCCATGAAGAATCGTTGGAAAGTGACACTCCACTTATGGGCTTAATTACGAATTACCCCTATCCTGCACCTTCGCCATCTCATCACACTATAAAAACGCTGCCCCGGCGCCCAGCTCTTGCCTGCTTCAATTCACTAGCTCCCACTACATACACTGACCTAAACTGGCCCCTCCTTTGCACAGTGGCCTCCTGTCCCACTTAGAATGCGTCACTTGCAATCCGTCGAGCACCTGGCTGCGATAGCCACGCCGCCTCCGGCGTCCGCCGGTGGCGTTCACACGGACACGTTCCTCATCCTCGCCGCCGTGCTCTGCTTCCTGCTCTGCGTCGTCGGGCTCGCCGTCGTCGCGCGGTGCTCGCGGCTGTGCAACCCCTCGGCCTTCTCCGTCGAGGAGGAGCCCGCGGAGGCAATGCCGCCGGCGACGTGCAAGGGGCTCAAGAAGAAGGCGCTGCAGTCTCTGCCGACCGTGTCGTTCGAGGAGGAGAAGGGGGGGCAGGGGGAGGAGCGGCCGGAGTGCGCCATCTGCCTCGCCGAGTTCGCGCGCGGCGACGAGGTCCGCGTGCTGCCGCCGTGCGGCCACGCCTTCCACGCGGCGTGCGTCGACGTGTGGCTCCTGTCCAGCTCGACGTGCCCCTCCTGCCGCCGCGCCCTCGTGGTGGCGGCAGCGGCGCCGGCAGCCACGGACCCTCCGCCGTGCTGTGCCGACGCAGCGCAGGCCTCGGCCCAGGCAGAGGCCACCGCCGCCGGCCAGCGCGGCGGTTGCCGGACGTCGGTACCGTAGGCCGGTTGTTCATTCCTTGGGTTCTCGTTACAGAGAAACCCACATACGTGTACATATACACGTAGTCACGTACATACGTGTTCCTTAATTTCCTTGTGTGCTACAATGCAACTGTACAGTATGCGACGGTGCATCACTTTTTGCGTGTGTATGTAACATTTTGATCTGTGAATACATGTACAGCTTAGCTCTTGTTACAATTTGTTAGTTTCTCGCGATGTGTACGTACGCATACTCCCTGGCTTCTGCTTCGTGGTTACTGATGTATGTTACTAAAACACACTTCAGAAAAGGAGCATCAGAGGTGTGTGTCGCTTTTGTGTAGTGGAAGTGGAGCGATCGATCACGGCGACGGCGTGCCGGTCGTGTCACTCGCGTCACATCGTGGCCGGCATGGTGTCATGGGATATTTCAGGCACTATTTGCCAAGTTAGGCCGTGATGTACATGTACGCACGCACGAACGCGCGTACGGACATGACTGTGAGCAGCTCTCGATTCGACAAGGCAACAACCTCACGTCTTTGTGACAGTACGTACTTCCCGTACACGTCGCGTGGCCATCGTTGTTTCCTCCAAGGCCGCTGGTTCAGTCGTACTGGCCGGGAGATTTTACATGCATGGTTAATTGAACCGTGGAACTGATGATTGGCCAAGGTAAATAATGTCCTTGTCCATTGGCGCGATCATGCTGACATAGTGAATTGCTACCGGCTTGCTAAAATCACGAGGCAACACGTGTTACCGTCTGTTGCCTTGATCGCAATCCTTTCGATTACTGGGTGTGACGGAGACGGGTAAAATCGTGATGAAGAAGAACTCTGGCGAACGGGAAGAAAAGTCGCATCTAGGAGACCGGTCTAATCTTCAGAATAGACGCCCATCCTCGCGCGTGCTCTGCTTGTAACGTATACTGCTCTCCATCCATCTTTAGATAACTGCCGCATTATTACGCGGATGACCGAACTTTTCAAAGACCCTTTGTATACATCCATGCATAATTTTGCTTATGTTTGATTTACCATCAATTTTTGCCTTACTGAGAAAAGTGAAAAGATGAAACGCTCAGTTAGGATTGGCGACTGCAACGCGTAGCCCACGAGCCCATTCCCAGCCCATAAGGCCACAATGCACAGACCACGTTCCACTTCCACCTCCATCCCCCGAAAACCAAACTCCCTTGAGTGGGGAGAAGTTGCAAAATCGTGGAAGAAACATTTTTGTTGCTACTCAGTGTTTGTACAACAGCAATCCCTGATACTGAATATGGACATTGGATATACATAGCCGTATAGGACATACGTTGGTAAATGTTTACTTTCGATCAATTAGGCTTGATATGGACATACTGAATATGGACATTGAATAAGTGCAGACACACCATCGTTTTCAAATTGAAACATATGCTGTGGAGATTGTTGTATTTCTCATACTCAACTTGGGAGATTCAAATGGCATCTCCTATGTTCTCTTGAACTTTTTTAGTCCTATCAACCAATATCAGAAATATACAACTGAATATATTATTTCTTTATAACAACAGAAGGTATCTCTATGTGTACAGGATAGCACCAAATCTTATCTCCACTATACTGGTTGTTTAACAGCGCCCCCCCCCCCCTCAATCACAGCTGGCAGATACCAGATTGAGATTGTGTCGATGCTTCATAAATCTTAGTTTGGCCAAAGCTTTGGTGAATATATCTGCGATCTGATCTTCAGAAGAAATAAACCAAACATCTAGAGCTTTGATTGCAATTCTTTCTCTGACAAAGTGGAAATCAACCTCTATATGCTTAGTTCACTCATGGAGCAAAGGATTTGCAGATAAGTAGGTTGCCCCTAAATTGTCACACCAGAGTACATGTGTTTTTGACTGGAAAATATGCAATTCTTTCATCAATGACTGAACCCAAATGAGCTTAGCTGTAGCATTGGCAATTGCTTTATATTCAGCCTCTGTGCTTGATCGTGAGATAGGCGGTTGCTTTCTAGAACTCCAAGAAACGAGATTGGATCCAAGATATACCGCGAAGCCACTAGTTGATCTTCGATCGTCAGGGGACCCGACCCAGTTTGCATCTGTGAATACACTAAGCATATTTGAGTGTGACTACTGAATTTTCAGTCCAACATCTAGTGTAGACTATATATGGGTTAGAATTCGCTTTCACTGCAGCCAGTGCACATCGGTGGGTATCTGTAAAAGATGACACACCTTGTTTACTGCAAAGGCTATATCTGGCCGAGTTAGGGTGAGATATTGTAATGCACCAACTGTGCTTCTGTATAGAAAAGTTTCATACTCCTTGAGCTGTACTCCTTCTTCTCTTGACAGTTTCTCTGACGAGACCATGGGAGTCGTGATTGGTTTACCTGACTGCATATTAGTCTTCTGAAGAAGATCCATTATATACTTCTGTTGAGTGAGTGTAACTCCATTCTTTCTGAAATTAGTTTCATTGCCCAGGAAATAGCTGAGATTACCCAAGTCCTTGATTGCAAACTCACTCTCAATCTTCTGAATAAGAATTTCAGTGGCCTTTTCAGAGGAACTGACTATGATGATATCGTCTACGTACAGAAGCATGTACATCACAATTTCTGACCTGCTGAATATGAACAAGGAGGTATTAGTCTTGGAGGACACAAATCCAAGCTCGTGCAGTTTTGTTCTTAGTCGTGAGTACCATGCTCTAGCCTCTAGGCACCTGTTTCAGTTCATAGAGGGCCTTATTGAGTTTGCAGACATACTTTGGCTGCTCTGGATCCTCGTATCCAGGGGTTGACGCATATAAACTTCTTCCTCAAGAACGTCATGCAAGAAGGCATTCTCCACATCTATTTGTCGCATGTTCCAACCACGTTAGACAACAATTGACATGACCAGTCTGATAGTTGCCGATTTCACCACCGAACTGAAGGTATCAGCGTAGTCGATGCATATCGTTGCTTAAACCCCTTTGCAACCAATCTGTCCTTGTACCTGTCTATAGTGCCGCCAGCTCTCCCTTTGCAACCAATCTGTCCTTGTACCTGTCTATAGTGCCGCCAGCTCTCTGCTTGAGTTTAAACACCCATTTGCAGTCGATCAGATTACGGCCATAGCTTGGTGGAACTAGATGCCACATCTTATTCTTCAGGAGTGCTTTATATTCACTATCCATTGTTGCTTTCCACTCTGGCTGCTCCAAGGCTTGATGACCTATTCACAGGCGACCCAGCCCAAGCCCAGTCTGTCTCGGGCCGGGCTTGGGACTCGATTCCCGACCCAAAAGCCCGATAAATGTAATAAAAAAATAAAAAACTATTTTTTAAATTATAGAAATGAATTAAATATTACTTTTTTATTATGAAAGGATTAAAAAATATATTTAAATCGAAAAATCAATTTTTGGGCCAAGCCGGGCCTAGCTCGGGCCTACCCGTTTGAGACTCGACTTTTCAAGCCCAGCCCGGCCCGGCGTTTGAATAGGTATACACAAGTGGGAGACCTCCCGAAGGCATGGCCCAAGGAGGTGATACCTAGTGGCGTGGGGTTGCGTTGAGGTGGAGCATTGTAAAGGTCTTGTGACAGTCATCTTAATCGCACACCTATGAAAGTGTGTCAAGACGGATATTATAAGTTGATTGTCTCTTAGGGATAAAGTGTATGAACTTTGTAGAGTGAAAAAACTACCTCGAAAGCCGTGCCCACGGTCATGGGCGGTACCGTGAATTTGCTTGAAGTAACTTTCATATTTTATAAAACAATTTGTGGGTGATATGAGAGGATAGGTTGGAGTCCAGAGAGTTGAGATGACCTGGTTGAGGACCAGTGATAAGTGCGGGATGTGACCCGAGAAAGAACATGAACATTGGGTGGATGGATTCACTTGGTGGTATAGGAGGTTGGAGCCTCCACTAGTAATTAACAACAAAACTCAATTTGATAAAACTTGTATTGGTTGGAAATGCTAGGTCTTAGGACTTGTTTACTAAATATACTAATTCAAACTTAGCTTTGTGCAATAAAAAAGAACCATGAACCTTCTTGTGTTTAGCCTTGCAAATACACTAATTGCATTCTGTGTGTTGGCTCACGAGTACAGTGGTGTACTCATGCTCGCTTAATATATTCTTTTAGTCAGTAAGCATAAAAGAAGAAGGTTATGTGGGCACTTATGAACATTCATCAAGACTGGAGATCAATAAGGCCAAGAACTAGGTTGCGAGCCCCAGTCGATTGCATGTGGGTATATCGTGAGGGTTCCACATCGCACACTTTTATTCTACTTCCGCTGTTGATTCTTTAAAGGTATTTGGCTTCGTCGGTCAATTTTGAAAGAAAACGCCATAAGATATATTTGCGCTTTGTTTATTATAATACAATAGCTTTACGTTTTCATGATATGTGTTTGATATCCAATGATGTAATTGTGTGCACTAGCTACTGATCTAGAGACTAGTACTGTGAACACATAAGATTCCAAATTTGAAATTTGGGTCTGACAAATGACGTCAAACTTGTTGATCACAATCTGAAAGATACTTCTCGCCGTCATACTGCACTAGGGACTGAGGAATCAAAGACCCTAAGCATTCCACCACCAACTCCAACAGAGGAAGGAGTTCTCTGCACACAAGGAATGCCTTATCTGGGGCAAGCAAGTAAAAATACAACCAGCCTAGCAAGTCAGATGACACCCAACAACCTTATTGCCCTGGGGAGTGTGTTGGAACAAACCGAAGAACACACGCGGGAAGTCGATAGAAGCACTCACGGCTGATCCACACGCACACGCAAGCAATCACGTAGAACTTGTTCTTTGGATGAAGCACACCCTCACCCAGTCACCCTGGAAGCAAAACACATACGCACTAGATAAAACACACGAGCGCTCGAGAATTTGGGTGCTGCACACAAGTAGCTTTTCTATTTCTTTTCTTCTTCTGACTCACATGGCTTGACGCTTTTATTCACCCCTATTACAAGCAACTAGTGCTAGCTATATAGACAGCCATACAGACTTTAACTCGGACTCAGCTGCAGCTTCTACGACTCGAACTCAGCTGCAACTTCTATGTATCCTACCCAAACTCAATCTTTCCTAATCTTGTACAAGATTAAAATCCCAACAACCACTTTCTAATCTTGTAACAAGATTAAAAAAACTAGTAATCACTCCATCTTGATCATCTCGATCTTCTCACGCATTTGAACTTCCAAGTCTTCCTCTTTTACTTGCGCTCCCATGCCCGTTCCTTCCTAGGCCGGTACTGTCCTACTACCTGCGCTTGCTCCAGCCTGAGCGATGCACAAACCAACGCTTACCGCGCCTCGCACCGGTGCTAAACTCGTCCTTCCTTGCATGCCCACCTAGGCTGGGGCACCTGCTCCCACGGCCGTCTGGGCTTCGCCATTACCTGAGCCTCTCGCCCCTCTCTCTTGGACCAAGTCTGCCTGCTTTCCCACGTATATCTCAGCTAAGGCCACACCGCCTCTAACTTCTGCGTCAAATTCGTGTGTGTCGCGCCCTTCATGCACGTGGGACTCATCGCCCCCTGCAGCGCCATGTGCACCTTGCTGCGCACCGTCTGGACCTCTCGAGGCTCCGCGTGCTGCGCTTTCTGCGCCAATTGCGTGCCACCCCTGGGTCCCACCATGTTCTGGTTCAATACCCAAGTTCCACTCTGGCTCCTCAAAACTGTCCTTCAGACAAACCGGCTTACAAGTTTTCAGAGAAATTTTGTACAACCGAATCGGGATTTTTTTTTCACCTTCATCAACATATCTTTATTTTTGTCATAGACATACAAGAACTCATCCTAGAGCTCCACCCTACACCCTCATTCCGCCATCTACTCGAGACTGAGTATGTTATTGTACAAACTCGATATAAAATAAATTTCAAGCAGCATCGTCTGATCGTCGTTCTTGCATTGCAGCAGCATCGTTCCTTTGCCTTTTATCTACACTGTGGATCCGTCGCCAAACTTGATTTTGCCTGATACCTTCTCATCAAGCTCATGGAATATAGAGCGATCTCCCTTCATGTGATTGCTTGCTCCATTGTCCAAGTACCACAAATCAATGTGATCGTGGCTACCTCCCTCTGTGCGTAGTTTAGGAACTATGTTCTCCTTGTTCAACATCACCATGACCGGCGCCTCTTTGACATATAAGGATAGAAGCAGGGTAGGCCCGTCGTCTTCACTGGCTCGGGTGAGGTTTACCTCCTCGTTCTTCTTCTTGTTTCGGCAATCCGAAGCGTAATGCCTGTACTTATCGTAGTTGAAGCACTTTATGTAGGCTGCGACACTCCGACGCGTAGTGACCGAATTCTTCACATTCAAAACACTTGATATGTGACTTATCACGGGATCTGTCACCGCCGCCTTGCCTAGTCCAGTCTCCACGTCCTCCTCTACCGCCTCAGCCATCACCAGATTTCTAGCTTTGTGTTGATAATGCCTCCCATTGTGCTCTAGAGAGCATCAGTTGTTCACCTTCTTCTTTGCGATGTCGTCTCTCCTTCAAACTTTCTTCGAATGTCCACAGACGCCCTAGTGCCTCAGTCAAGGACATAGATGACACATCTCCCTATTGTTCGATTGTGTCGATTATTGGGAGGGACTTGTCAGGAGCGGCACAAAACAATTTTTCTACAACGACTGTGTCCTTTAGTTCTGTCCCAAGGGAACGGATTTCACCCACTATGCTAGTGAGTTTCTGGGAGAATTCAACAATATTTTCGAAATCCTCCATGATCAAACGATCAAATTGTTGTTTCAACACATGTACCCTTGCCTTCTTGACACGATCTTCGCCAACTCGCATATCTCGAATAGCCTCACATGCTTCCTTTGCTGATTCTTTGTCTACAATTGCCGTCATTACATCATCTGGCATAGCTTGGGAGATTATAGTCAAAGCACTTTGATCCTTTTCTTCTTCGACTAGAGTCTCTCCTTCTATTGCCACTCATACATCAAGAGCACGTAAGATAATCTTCATCTTTATAGCCCATAATCCATGATTACTATCATTAAGTAACGGGTGCTGAATTGGTATAGAAACTCCTTTTGATATGAATTTTCCTTTTAATGATGACTCTACTGCAGCCGCTTCTTCTTTTAGCTGCAGTCCCTCCTTCGGTAATTGATCACCAGCCATCGCCACCAAATAACAAAGCTCTGATAGCAAATGTTGGAACAAACCGAGGAACACACACGGGAAGCCGATAGAAGCACTCACGGCTGATCCGCACGCACACGCAAGCAATCATGTAGAACTTGTTCTTTGGATGAAGCACACCCTCACACAGTCACCTTGGAAGCAAAACACATACGCACTAGATAAAACACACGAGCGCTCGGGAATTTGGGTGCTGCACACAAGCAGCTTTTCTATTGCTTTTCTTCTTCTGACTCACATGGCTTGATGCTTTTATTCACCCCTGTTGCAAGCAACTAGTGCTAGCTATATAGATAGCCATACAAACTTTAACTTAGACTCGGCTGCAGCTTCTACGACTCGGACTCGACTGTAGCCAGTGGCGGAACCAACCCCGGGGCAAGTCGGGGCGGCTGCCCCGAGTCTCCCGGGCGGAACCCCCCTGTTGATTAACAAGCACATGTGCAAGACCAAAATCAGGTAGCCATTAGCTTTGCATTAGCATTATGCCGGTCGAAGGCAGCCTACACTGAATTTTGCTGGTCAAAGTAATATTGCTACTAGCTACAGACAAGAACAGCTTATAACGAGGGATCATATCAACACCATTTGCTACACGTTTTGTTTATCCTCTATCGTTCATATGACTTGAACGATAGAGGATAAACACCAAGGCTAGCTCAGCTTTTACACGAAAGGCCTGCAGTGACACGGGCTGAGGCCGCGGGCGGGCACTAAGGCGTGGCCGTGCGGGGGCTGCGGCACGGCGTAAGGGCTACAACCTACAGCGCGAGGGTGGCAACTTGCAGCGTGGGCGTGGGCGAGCGCCGAGGCTGCGGCGGGCGGGGGCTGAGGAGTAGCGCGGGGCTAAGGTTGTGGTGCGGTGTGGGGATGGCGAGGCTGAGGCGACAGGGGCTGTGGCAATGGTGCAGCGCGGGGTGGGGGCTAAGGCGTGGCTCGGGCAGGGGTTGAGACTTGACGCGGCGCGGCGAGCCACCGAGCCAGCACAGCAGGTCAGCCCTTGTCTCGGGTCTCCTAAATTCCTGGTTCCGCCACTGGCTGCAGCTTCTATGTATCCTTGCTAAACTCAATCTTTCCTAATCTTGTACAAGATTAAAATCCCAACAGAGTGTGCAAGCAAAACTCTCAACCACTGCATCACCAGGAGAGGAAGATAATTTTCTGCTTGGTCTGACACAAAGAATTAGGGCAGCAAATAGGACTCTACCTGCCAGGAAAGAATCCTCTCTAGTGCCCTTGCTGCCCCAACCCCACTGTATTATGGGCAAGGAGGCAACAACACAACCAACTTAACAAGGCAGATGGCACCCAACAATCGGTACAATATACACCAAAGCATACCGCTGTTCTGAAGCATGGAGCATGGTAGAACCCTTGTTAGACCAAATGTGCCTTGACTTGCTCTTGTATGGACTGGTTATGTAAGGCTATCGGTGGGTAAGTGCTTGCCCTCAGAATTAGGAAGGCATTTTTGGCTTCACCAGTGTTAGACCATGTGGCTAGGTCTAGTATATTTTAGTTGATGAATAATTGACAATATTGGGTACTGATATTATTTGAGACGTGTGGTGTGTGTGGACTAATGTCGGTCAAGTTGGAAAGAACTTGTGCCGGGAAAATATGTTGTTTTGGTCTTTGCATGTGCAGGGTAACTCGGAGGCGATCGTGGTTTACGGCGGTGACCGAGAGATGGCTTGGTGCGAAGTCACGGTCCAGAGGGTCGAGGATGCTGGAGGAGACGGTCGGGCTCGAGTTAGGGCACGTGGAGATCAAAGATAGATGATGCGTGTTGGAGCTATGGAGATGCAGTCCGGAGGCTACGACATGTGATAATTTTGGGGTGTCCAAAATTGGAAAGCTGAGAGTTGTATTAGGTGACCATATGTATAAGGTTGTGTATTGGGTCTAGTACTTGGATGGAATTAGGATTGGAGTCCGAAGCGGTTTTTGAGTCCTAGGGATATACATGATATAAGACCAGGGCTGGTTGTGGCAGGAGGGTACGGCTCAGAAAAAAATAGGCTTGCGGCAGTTAGGGTGGTACAGAGAAAACATATTGCAGGGACGTCGACTGCCTATTTTCTCTGTGTGTGTGAACTAGGGGCGGCGGTCGGAGTCCTTGAAAAGTGGACAGGCCCACGCCGTCGGTGCTTAATCTGGCACGCGCATAAGTGTTGGTGGGTCGAAAGCCTGGTTGCCCGTGGAGAATGCTCGATGACTGTTGGGAGTCCTTGATTGAATACAAAATTGCATGAGGCATTGATTGCTAGTGTATTTGTGGTTCTTATGCTACCGTGCTTTTGCTTTGTTGATTACGTGAGGAGTCGCTTGCTGCAGGAAGTTTTGGTCCTAGGTGGCGGCGACTTGATTGAGGGCTTGCACGGCTACACAGAAAGCTGATTCTGGCGATTCTTTCTCGGTGCGAAAAATATTCTACAATCATTCACCCCCCTCTGATTGTCATTAACGATCCTACAAGTGGTATCAGAGCCAAGTTGCTATGGCGTCAGAGAGGTATGTGAATCGTCCCCCATGCTAGATGGTACTGATTTCGCTTTTTGGAAGTGTCGTATGCAAGCATATATTGAGGCTCAAGGTAGTGATGTATGGAATAAGGTTTCTAGTCCTTATGTGGTTCCTGCTACTGTTACTAATTTAAATAAAGCAGATGTTGTTCTAAATACTCAAGCTCGTAACTTGTTGTTTCAAGGAATCTCTCGCAAAGAATTTCATCGTGTAGCTTATATTACTTCTGCTCACTTAATATGAAAGACTCTTTGTGATTATCATGAGGGAACTACTAAAATTAAGAAAGTACGTAAAAATCCTTATCAAAAATAGTATTCTGATTTTGCTATGAAACCTGGTGAATCTATTGATGATCTTTTTGCTCGTTTTGAAAAGATACTGAGTAGTTTGTGTGGTGTTGGTGTTATTCCAACTGATGAAGATAATGCAACT
Organism: Phyllostachys edulis; assembly: GCA_036346405.1. Lineage (NCBI taxonomy): Eukaryota > Viridiplantae > Streptophyta > Magnoliopsida > Poales > Poaceae > Phyllostachys > Phyllostachys edulis. The sequence continues at coordinate 60,931,596 of CM070561.1, read as the reverse complement.
AAGATATTGAGATCTTTAGGTTCTGAGTGGTTGATGGTTGTCACAACTATAAATCAAACCATCGATCTAGATACTTTAACCATGGATGATCTTTACTCTAGATTGAAAACCTATGAGATGGAAGCTGTGCCATCTAAGATTGATAAATCTTCATCTTTAGCTCTTATGACTAACCCCATGCAAGCTGTTTCTTTGAGTTCTTGTCTTGTGTCTGCTTTGTCTTTTTTTAGATGAACAGTTAGAGGAGATTCCAGAAGAGTAGCTTGTACTCATCTCCAACAGAGTGACCAAGACAATTAACAACATCAGAACAAGACGGAGAGGAGGTCCTATCAGATGCTATGAATGTGGTGAGCTAAATTACATAAAGATGAATTGTCCCAAACTGAGGAGTAAGGAGGTCAAAGATGACAAAGTACCAACTCGTCGCTCTAAATTCAAGATTGATCCCAGCAAGAAGCACAACTATCGAGGGCGTCCACAAGGTACTCTCAAAGACTAAATGAGATTGATTTGAGTGATGTTGATTCGGAAGCGATGATGAGGACAACGACAAGAAGGAAAAGGAGGTGGACTTCACAGGATGTGTTTTATGGCAAGCGGTGAGGAGCTTAACAATGATGATCTTTACAAAGGATCCCGATGAGGTAAAACCCTCTTATCTGATTTATCTCGTGATGTGCTTAGGTTGTGAGATGAGCTCAAAAAGTATAAAAAGAAAATAAAGAAACATGATCTTGTTGTTGAGAACTTAAATTCTGAAATTGATAGACTTAAAGCTTCTATTCCTGATGATGAATCTTGTGAGTCTTGTCAAGTTTTATTTTATGAATTGGAGACTGCTAGGTCAATACATACTAAATTTGATGAGTTAAGACTAGCACATGACTCTTGTGATGAAAAGTTAAAACTTGCATATGATGAAATTGAAAAGCTCAAATCTAGTTCTACTTGTTTAGAGTCAAGTATGTCAAATGCTCAAACTAAAACTTGCTCTAAATGTGAATTGCTAGAAGTTAGACTCAATACTTCTCAAGAAACAATCCAACAGATGCTTTATCATGAGACACTCTCTTGCACTAATTGTCCTAAGCTTAGCATAGAAATAGAAGCTTTGACTAGACAACTAAATGAGTTTGCTGAGAAAGAAAGATTGGCTCAGTCTAGTGCTTCTAAGAAAACTGTGAATGAATCTGTTAATTGCACAACTTGTTCTACTTTAACTAAAGAAAATGAGTATCTTAAGGACACTTTAGAGAGATTTTCTTTTGGCAAGAAAATTTTGAACATGATCCTAGACAAATCAAAAGTGAGTGTTAAAAATCAAGGTCTAGGATTTAATTTTATTGAGCATGCCAAGAATCATCCTCCTAAGGTTGTTAAGCTTCTTGAATCTGGAAAATTTGAGGTAAAATCTGAACCAAAACAAACTGTGTTTAAATCTGCTGGTTTTGTGCAAAGTTCTTCTGCTAATGCTGTAGGTGCTACCTTATCTGTTCAAAAGAAATCTAATTATGTTAAATATAATTGCACCTATTGTGGTAGAGATGGGCACATGCATGAATTTTGCTTTAGACGTGTTAAGAAAGAGAAAAAGGATAGATTGAATGCATTAAAACAAAATCGTGTAACCTCTTTTGTTGTTCCTAGAACTAATGCGAAAGCTAGGTTTTTAGATGTAGGACCGGAAAGGCGACTAGAGGGGGGGGTGAATAGACGCTTTTTGTATTTTTCAAAAACCCCGAAGGACAAGTCTACAAACTCAAAGAAGAAATCAGTTTACAAAGCAAAGCAGGCCAGCAGCAAACCAAAGAAATCGCCGCCGCAGACTAAGATTTTCAGGACAACAGTGCCTCAATTGAAGAACCCGCACCAAAAGCAGATACACAAAAACTAATCCATCATGACAGCAATCAATACATCCGGATTTTCCTGTGATCTCAAGGGCGCCGCCACCATTTTTCTCTGCGGACTTATGAGCAATTAAATCAACAATTTATCAGCGAATCTCCAAGCCGCACTGTCTCTGGCAATCCAACAACAAAACGAGCAGAGAGAAAAACTAGCACATCAATGGAGATAGTTCACGGGCGCTCTGATAAATTCCAGCCGGACAAAGACTAATCCAAACACAAATCACGGGCGCCTCCACTGATCCGGTTGTGATGGCAACCAAGCAATAAAAAGAACTAATCAAAACTGCAAAGAAATCAAGAAAAGCTCAGGAACTAGATCTCTACACGCGCCGCCACAATCCTCCAGAAACTTCAGTTTTTGCGGGCGAATCACAGTTAGAGACCGGCAAAACAGATCCAAAAACACTCGCACGCACAGAGCAGCAGAGCAATCAAAGTAATAAACAAAGATTTGCAAGAAGCTGACAATCAAATCAAAGTCTCGGTCAAACATGCAGGGAGCAAAACGAGATTACAGGCCGCCAGAATTTTAGGAGCTGGCTGCCTGATTTTTCAGAACAAACACGGGGTAAAAGCACCAACTTCCTGATCTACAGGGCAGTCAAAATCAACTCAAGGGAATAGACTAAAGGGAGCTCTCAACAACCGCCGACAAGATCCAGAATTTTAGATTTTGCTGGCCGCCGCCAGGAACCTAATTTCTGCACAGAGAAAAGCACTAGAAAACAGGAACCGCACTCTATCAGATCTTGAGCCCGGCGCCGCCCAACACAAGCACTCAGAGAGGAAAGGCAATCGGCAATCAGAAATCAACCAAAAAGGAAGAACGAAGAACAGAGAGCACAGAGAGCATGAACAGAAGAAAACTTCAGATTTCTATTCATTGAATCAAGAGCGAAATACAAAGAGATACGTCCCCATACGCATGGACATTCGAACAAGGAAGATTACAAGTTCCTCAATCCATCCTCTCTCCCCATCTCAAGAACACACACACTGCTCTCAACAACTCACCAACTAAAGCCTCTTTTGACCCTAGCAAACCCTAACTATCTCCCAAAGCCCACCAATACAAGCAGCCACTCACTCCTATTTATAGCCCTTGGCTAATGGGTCTCCAACCCGTTCGCTGCTAAATCCAACGGAGCTCGCTCCCGCCAGTGACCTTGCGAAATTCCGTTTCGCCCCTCGCACCTTCCGAAGCTTCCGCTTCTTCGCCTCAAGACGCCGCAACCACCTCGAGTCCACGTCGTCTTCGACACATCCCGACCGTTCGACCTCGGCCACACTGCACCTAGTCCGGTCCACCGTGTCTCGCCACGACTCCACCCGATGTCCCGCAATCCACGCATAAGAAACACATCAAATAGCACCGCCGATACATGAAAGCGTAAATACCAACATACTTACCATGACAAAATCCAAACTTGTCGAATCAAGGAATATGCATCCTAATCCCATACGACCAAGTTTGACCAAACCGACCGAGCCTCAAGCACCACGCAACGACATGGTCCAAACCACCCAAACCAAACTCGACTTCCTAAACCTATGTCAATTACTCATCACACACACGGGACGACCTCCACATGGTCTCTCAATCTCCCCCTTGATGAGTATATTGACAAACTCCGAAAAAGCGCAAAGATGAGTTTGAGTTTGAAGAATCCAACATGGTCCAAAGAAGAAGAGTGAAACTAATGACCATGTCGACAGAAGGAACACTAGAGCAACAACTAAAAGAGCAAATTGATCTCCAAAGCTCTAAACTGTTCCCAACAGACTTTTTCTTCTCCCCCTTTTGGCAATAAACGCATCAAGATGCAATAGAGAGAATATGACATGTTAATGGATGAAATGGCTGAAATTTGATTATTCTTAGCAGTTAGAGCCATGAGAATTATCCAATATGACCATAATGTAATACACCAAGCCATAACTCAATAAAAAGGCTAGCTAGATCATGACAAGATATGTATAAGCTAGCTAGAACACATAGATGACAATCTGAAAATGAGGTACATTATGTGAGCAAGTCAAGTCATCAATGAGCAAAGTCTAGCTAGAGATATCCAAGGATGATGCAGGCCATGTCAATAAGCTAAGCGGAACTAAGAAGCTTAAATTGAGACCAAATAGAGTGCTATGCTCAAGATTGAAACATTTGTTAAAGTACTTGATACTTTTTGTAGCTTTAAGCACATTGAGCACATAAAACATATTTTCTTTTGAAATTCATGGTGGTTTCCAACCAGATTTTTGTTTTATCATGTGCTAGGTCTCAAGCCTTATGCGACTACTCCAAGCGAGAAGCTTAAGAAGATAGTCTAGGTCACCCAAAACTCCCCCTAAGTTCATGCCAAGTGCAATGGCAAGCCGTCTCATAGGAGAGAATTGGTGAGATCGGTTTTTCGCACAAAAGAGATCTTTTTGCCTTTTAACAAGTTGTACTAACTCATGCATCATCAAGAGACTAAAACAGCTCTTTCTATGGCTCAATATAGATTCATCACTCTACCCGACCTATTTGACATGGCATGAATCATAAAAGGATAGCTCAAGAAGGACTAATCTCGAGTGCTAACAAGACAAGTTTTAGTTTAAGTTGAGCAATTTTAATTAACTTATCATGGCAAAAGCTAGGCTACACATATGAAGTCATGATAAATCTAGCAAATAAGCACAAGTCATGGCAAGGTGTAAAGCATTGTAAACATGTCATAGCGGGATAATAATCAAGGCTCAATGTAGTTATATTACAATGCGAGAATGCTAGAAATGCGTAAGATCCGGCTCCCCTCAACAATAGATGCAACTTTTAGTTCAAGTTGAGTTATGTCAATATTAAGCTCCGTAAGCTCCCAAATGAACTCCCTTGAACCAAAACAATAAATCGAGAAGCGGCAAAGAAAACATAAAAGCAAATCCTTAAAGCATAGATAAGATATAGAGAATACTATGGCTCAGATCGACTCTCATCTACCCCATATGACTCTAGGACTATCAACCGCCCACTTAACACACCTAGGAGCAAACACGCATTCTGCCTACCCGAGGGTGGCCCAACCTCGTTAGAACCTACAAGAAGTGAGTGAGCTCAACCTAGTGAGATAAGTAATGACTAATAAGCAAGATCCTAGAATCACAAGATAAGAGCAGTAAATCTAAACAACTAGACAAAAGAAGCACTCTAATCTATGCTAGGAGGACTAATCCCAAATGCACCCAAAATGCAATGCAACAAAGAAGGAGCAAGAGCATAAATAATATAGTAAAGCAAGAAACCCAAAGCTCCCCTCACTACAAATCCATAAGGACAAACCACCCCAAGCTCTCCCTCTCAAGGTCAAAACCTAGAGCTATCCAAAGGCTTGGTAAAGATGTCACCAAGCTGGCGGTCACTCTCCAAATCGAGCACTATATCACCCTTCTCCACATGGTCTCTAAGGAAGTGATATCGATATCAATATGCTTGGTCCGAGAGTCTTTGCTTGGGTTCTTAGCAATGTTAATAGCGAAGTGTTATCACAAAAGAGTGGAACACTTTCTATAACTAACCCAAAGTCCCGCAGGTCGGGCCATCCAAAGTATCTGGCTGCAAAGAATCGGCGGCGAAGAACATACTCGACCTCTGCGGTGGATCAGGTAACACCGGACCGCTTCCTAGAAGACCAAGAACGAGAGAAGTGCCAATGAATTGACAGTGCGGAAGTGCTTTTCCTATCTATCCTACTGACCAAAGAAAGTCTGCGTCCGAGTAGGCTCTAAGGAAAAGACAGATGAGGAAGAGTACCAGATACCATAGTCAATGGTAGCTCAAGGTATCAAGAATGCGCTTCATCACCTGGCGGTGAGATACGCGAGGAGAAGCTCGAATCGAGCACACGCATACACGGAGAAGTGTATGTCCGGTCTCGAGGCAAATGAGGTACAAGAGGGAGCCAATCATGCCGCGATACTCCTTCGATCAACTCGCTCGCCATCCTCATCTCGGGTCAAGATAGGTCAGTAAAGCCATCGGTGTGGACACCGGCTTACCATCACTCATATCAAATCGTCTCAGAGGTCACGAGTGTACTTGCCCCGATGCAAGAAAGTACCTCCCGAGTCCGCTTGATCTCGAAGCCAAGGAAGAAGCTCAACTCGCCCATCATGCTCATCTCAAACTCGAGCTCATAACATCGGAGAACCGAGAAACAAGAGTATGAGATGAGCCACCAAAGATGATATCATCCACATAAATCGACGAGTAGAAAGTCATTACCATGCTCGCGAATGAACAAGGTCTTGTCTACCTTACCCATCTCAAAACCATGACTCAACAGATAGAACTTAAGCCTCTCATACCAAGCTCTAGGGGCTGCTTAAGTCCATACAAGGCTTTAGAGAGCTTGTAGACATGGTGTGGGAATTTGGGGTTCTCAAACCGGAGGTCGTCTAACATAGACCTCTTCCTCAATAAACCCATTGAGGAAGGCACTCTTGACATCCATCTGGTAAAGCTTGAAACCCTTAGAAGTCTGCAAGGCAAGCGTAATTCTAATGGCCTCAAGTCTAGCAACAGGGCAAAGGTCTCTCAAAATCCAGACCTCAACTCAGGAGAACCCCGAGCTACCAATTTAGCCTTGTTTCAATGACTACCCCTTCCTCACTCTGCTTGTTTTTGAACACCCACTTAGTCCCAATAACATTGTGACCTCGAGGGGCTCGACAAGTTTACTGCACCTTGTTTCTCTCAAAGTTTTCCAACTCCTCATGCATGGCATTGACCCAAGACTCATCGAAAGAGCATGATCAACATCCTTGGGCTCAAAGGAAGCAATGAAAGCGAGAATGGAGACAGAAAAGAGAAGTGCAGATTTTGAGCGCAGTGACACGCTCAAAAAGATCTCCAATGATCTCGCTCTCAAGGATGCCTTCTCTGGATATGACGGGAGGTCCTGGATGAGAAGAAGAAGTGGCCTCTACCTCGTGTGCAGACGAGGCAGAACAGAGCCACTAGCTCCGGAGGAAACGGAAGGCAGGTCGATCACCTTGAGGTGCCGTGGAAGAAGGCATCTCAAGGGAGGAAGAGGAGCTGGATCGTAAACAACCATCGTCTCCTCGCCCTCATCATCCACAAAGATGGTCTCGATCGCTCTAAAGAACTCGAGATATCCGCCTAGTCCCGGACCGCCTCGTCAAAGGTCACCTCACGTGTTTCTACCATTTTGCTAGACTCGCAGCCTGCACTTATAAGTTCGCGAAGAAGTCGAGTAGCCTAGAAAGATACCATCACAGAACGTGACTCGAACTTGTCTAGGTTCCCTGACTTGAAAAAAGCACTTGCAACCAAACACACGAAAATGAGAGACATTGGGCTTTTACCGTATCTCACCATAAGAAGTGCTGCAAGTGTGCCCTAAGAAATACTCGATTTGAGACATGGCACGCAGTAGCTATAGCCTCACCCAAAACTTCCGGTGTAGAGTACTCATCAAGCATCGTCCCGCCATCTCGACTAAGGTACGGTTCTTCCTCTCCACAACGCCATTTTGTTGAGGAACGATGGAGAAGAGAACGGTGCTCTACACTGCCTCACCACGAAACTCTCAAAGTAGGAATTCTTGAACTCCGTGCCATTGTCATCATGGATCGCTCGAAGGCACCCGGAGCTCAACAGAAAGCCTACTGAAAGAGACCTCGAAAATGTGTAAATGTCTCATCCTTCGAGGCTAAGAAAACACCCAAGAATACCTCGAGAAGTCATCGACCACAACAAGAACATACCACTTCCTCCCGCCGATCAAGACTCGAGCCGGGTCCAACTGTGTCCATGTGGAGCAAATGTGTCCGGCATCGGTCATAGTAATCGTGGACCGGAGGATGAGAAGCGGCAACCATCTTGCCGCGTGCCGGCATGGAGTGCAAACAAGATCTTTGACCATCTTGAGTTTCGCGGACCACTTAATGAGATCATGGCCGCTTAACTCGGGTCAAATGGTCAAATCCAATATGACCAAGTCTCCTATGCCGTAAAGAGAGATCGCGGGACTCGTAGCAACCAAACACCGAGAGGATCGCGGAAGACTCAGAGAAATCAGCACGAAAGATCCTCCCATAACGAGAAATCCCATAAACCGGACTACCAAGAGTCAAGAATTTTGCAATTGTTTTTCTTAAAGCTCACCTCGAAACCGCTATCCAGAAGCCGAGAAACCGAAAGCGATTGTACCGCAGCTTACTAACCAAGGCAACATCCTTAAGAATAAAAGAAGCATTAATACGACAAGATTTTGGCGATGACGCGCCTGCACGAAGCGCCTCCAAGGTGATCGCCTCATCACCGAGCGCGGGCTAGGAAGAGAACCAACGGAGTCTCCGGTCATATGACGAGAACAACCGAGTCTACAAGCCAAACCTTCTCCTTCCCTACCCGCTAACCCGAGTCAAACAGAGTAAAGTCTCAAGATCGATAAATCAACAAATGATTTTGGCACCCAATATCGAGTAACACGCCGAAAGCGATGAAGTAGTCAAGCCCGATCGACCTCTATCTACCCTACGCTCTCTGTCACTCACAGCAGAAGGTCTAAGAGCAGATCCGAAAGCGTTCGAGTCCGATCGCTACGGCGAGCGAAGTCGAGCACCGCAACAGATCGAACACGCCATGGTAGCTATCTCGATGGGGAAAACGAGATCTACCCTCAGACGGCGGAAGTCACGATCGAAAGCAAAGATGAGGACGAAAACCGTAAAACTCGAAAACCAAGTCCTCGATCGTCGCACAAACCCATCGAAGAAACAAGCCTAGACCTCGTGTTGGTCTTAGGTGCACTCAAGGTCCGGGGCCGACCGAATGCGCCTAAGAGACTCAACATGGTCTCTACGCGATCTTGGCGCTACCAAGCACCGACGATCGTGGTGTCCATCCTCGACCGAAGGTGCGGTGATACTTCACCTTCCGAGAGGTAGAAGCAAGATGTGAAATTACCTCATCTGTCGAATCCCTCGACATAGCCCGCCGACTTGAAATGGACTTTCTCGGTCCCTGGCTCGCCTCGATCACACACGTGCTATGGGTCCGAGCACGGCAGTGGATGCTTCCTCATGTCCTCAAGGAAGTCATATCCTAGACCCCGATTAAATCTGCAGATCTTAGATTGGTCTAGAATAAGATTGAGCTTCTTCTTGCCTCCTACAAATCTCTCGAGAGTGTTCATAAGGCATCGACACTCGAAAGAGAGAGGTGCAAGAAGAGCAGGGGAAGAAGAGACAGCAGAAGGTAAGGAGCAAAGAAGAAGAACCAAAGAACAGAGGGAAGAATGGCTTGTGCACGCACACCGACTCAAGGGACAGATCCCATCGCTAGCCGCTTGGTTCACGTTGCTAAGCTGCCTCATCCTTACCCCGGGCTTCTCCCCTTCTCCACAATCATATTGCAAGCACAAAGTGACTTCTCTAGAAGGTCCTTAGTTAGCTTCACACATTTCTCATCCAAAGCAATCAAGTCGATTTTAGTTTGTTACACTTAATGCATGGTGAGCTAACAGGTCCTTAGAAGCAAACTTAGTCATCTTCCTTTCATGATCAATCATATCTTGAAACTGTTTGGAGACGACCTCAAGTTCAAGTAGCTTAACTTAGGACAGCTCAAGCATGAAACAATCGGCTCAAGTAAAGAAGCTTGTAGTTCACAATTTTATGATCCGCCTGCTTTAAGTTCATCTTCAAGTTATTGCAATTTTCACAAGACTCTAGCGAGATCAAGAAGCATGGCATAAGATCCTCTAGCAAAGAATGTCCTTACCCTCACATGAGGTGGGAGAAGTAGTCTCATCAAGAATAAGTAGGGTAATGACCATCCTACTCAACTCTAACTCGACAAGCGGACTAACATTCTCCACCTTAACACTATCAAGTTCGGAGGACACACTATCATGTGAGGTCCTTAACTTCTCCATATCAACCAAAGAAAGCGAGCATGTATCACAATCATCACTAGAAGGGCGATGTAAGAGCAATAATCTCTAGTGACACTATCTATTTCCTTCTCTAACTCAAAGACACCTAGCCTTAGCTTTAGCATGAAAACCTCCTAGCTTAAGAAAAGCATGATTAAGCTGCTCAGAGGTGGGATCTACCTCGTCCGAAGTCGGAGTACGTTCATTGTCGCCGAAGTTCGCCCCGAGGGCCATGAAGCACATGCCGAGAAGTCGTCGCCGCCATCCTTGGGCTCTTGGTCACCCGTCCCGTCATCGCCGCTCCATCCTTCCACCTCGCCGAGGTCGAGGTCGCCAAAGCGCGAGGACGCTGGAAGAGCTTTGGCTTTGCCAAAGTTGCGAACTTCTTCTTCTTTGGGCGCCCGAGCTGGAGGCTTCTTGTTGCGGTACTTGTCGGTGTAGTCGTTTTGCCCGAACCGCCGTAGTCGTTTTGCCCTTCTCCGGCTTAGGCTTTTGTTCGGATGTGGTTGGGGCCACCACACTCGAAGCAAATCACGTGTCCTCCTTTTTCTGTCCCTCCTCCTCTTGTAAGCATGAGAAAACTTCCGAGCTAGGAGGGCTACCTCATCCTCGAGCAGCTCTAACCGATCATCGATACGCCACAGAGAGCAAGCAAGGAGAAACCACACAACGAATCAAGAAGAGAACCGTGGTTTAATCGATCGGTGACTAGGCCATCGATCGTGACTTCGACTTTCGAGACAATGTCAATCTCGTGAGTCTTGAGACGCGAGTGGCGCATCAAGAGTCAAGGTCGAGAGGTCTGTGGTGTCCTTGATGGTAGTCACTTTCATCTCCCACACGCCGCAGATCGAGTGTCAGAAGTATATCGACGAGCGTTGTCCGAGTCGGGTATGTGAGACCGACCGCCGGAGGTTGCTCAAGATCTTGTGAAAACGTCTGAAGCACTCATCTAGGGACTCACCAAAGAAGCATCTCAAATTTGTTGTATTCTCGTTTGAACCGGTCTCGTTGCACTGCCTTGATCTGGGTGGTGCCCTCATGGTATGCGCCGAGGGTCACCCGGATGTCGAGGCGGACGACAGTGAGATATGCGTCAAACTCGCCACGACTCAAACCCCGGATGATGATGTTCCTTGCCTTTGCATTTGCCTCAACATCAGCCATGTTCCCGACATTGATGTTCTCATCGGCAGAACAAATAATCGAACCTTGACCTTTCGCCAGATGGCATACCCCGGCCGGATGTATGTCTCCATTCGCTCTTCCGAAGGGTAATCGATGCCATCGAAAACAGGCGTTTGGTCGAGTACTTGTCCATCGCCACGCTCTTGAGACCGGTTAAGATCTATTGAAAAGAGCTAACCGCTCGATACCAATTGTAGGACCGGAAAGGCGACTAGAGGGGGTGAATAGACGCTTTTGTATTTTTCAAAAAACTCAAGGACAAGTCTACAAACTCAAAGAAGAAATCAGTTTATAAAGCAAAGCAAAGCAAAGAAGAAACCAAAGAAATCGCCGCCGCAGACTAAGATTTTAGGACAACAAGGCCTCAATTGAAGAACCGCACCAAAAGCGAGATACACAAAAACTAATCCATCATGACAAAGAATCAATACATCCGGATTTTCCCGTGATCTCAAGGGCGCCGCCACCATTTTTCTCTGCGGACTTATGAGCAATTAAATCAACAATTTATCGTGAATCTCCAAGCCCGACCTCTCGCAATCCAACAACAAAACGAAAGCAGAGAGAAAAACTAGCACATCAATGGAGATAGTTCACGGGCGCTCGATAAATTCGGTAGGACAAAGACTAATCCAAACACAAATCACGGGCGCCCATCGATCCGGCCAGATGGCAACCAAGCAATAAAAGAACTAATCAAAGCGCAAAGAAATCAAGAAAAGCTCAGAACTAGATCTCTACACGCCGCCACAATCCTCCGAAACTTCAGTTTTTAGGCGAATCACATTAGAGACCAGAAAACAGATCCAAAAACACTCGCACGCACAGAGCAGCAGAGCAATCAAAGTAATAAACAAAGATTTGCAAGAAGCTGACAATCAAATCAAAGTCTCGGTCAAACATGCAGGGAGCAAAACGAGATTACAGGCCGCCAGAATTTTAGGAGCTGGCTGCCTGATTTTTCAGAACAAACACGGGGTAAAAGCACCAACTTCCTGATCTACAGGGCAGTCAAAATCAACTCAAGGGAATAGACTAAAGGGAGCTCTCAACAACCGCCGACAAGATCCAGAATTTTAGATTTTCTTTGGCCGCCAGAACCTAATTCTCGCATGAGAAAAGCACTAGAAAACAGGAACCGCACTCTATCAGATCTTGAGCCCGGCGCCGCCCAACACAAGCACTCAGAGAGGAAAGGCAATCGGCAATCAGAAATCAACCAAAAAGGAAGAACGAAGAACAGAGAGCACAGAGAGCATGAACAGAAGAAAACTTCAGATTTCTATTCATTGAATCAAGAGCGAAATACAAAGAGATACGTCCCCATACGCATGGACATTCGAACAAGGAAGATTACAAGTTCCTCAATCCATCCTCTCTCCCCATCTCAAGAACACACACACTGCTCTCAACAACTCACCAACTAAAGCCTCTTTTGACCCTAGCAAACCCTAACTATCTCCCAAAGCCCACCAATACAAGCAGCCACTCACTCCTATTTATAGCCCTTGGCTAATGGGTCTCCAACCCGTTACCGCTAAATCCAACGGAGAGCCGCTCCCGCTTGTGCAATTTTGCGAATTTCCGTTCGCCCCGCACCTTCCGAAGCTTCCGCTTCGTCTCAAGACGCCCGCAACCACCTCGAGTCCACGCTGTCTTCGACACATCCCGACCGTTCGACCTCGGCCCACTGCACCTAGTCCGTCCACCGTGTCTCGCCACGACTCCACCCGATGTCCTGCGCAATACACGCATAAGAAACACATCAAATAGCACCGCCGATACATGAAAGCGTAAATACCAACATACTTACCATGACAAAATCCAAACTTGTCGAATCAAGGAATATGCATCCTAATCCCATACGACCAAGTTTGACCAAACCGACTGAGCCTGTTGCACCACGCAACGACATGGTCCAAACCACCCAAACCAAACTCGACTTCCTAAACCTATGTCAATTACTCATCACACACACGGGACGACCTCCACATGGTCTCTCATTAGAGAACTTTTATGATGATTTTAAATCTGGTTCACATGCTGGTTTAGGTTATAATTCAAATAATTTTCGTTCAGCATTGCCTGCATTTCAAGGAGCAATTAGACAGGCCTCTTTTTGGCGTTCTGATCACTCACGCACACATGTTTCTTGTTCTAGTTTTGTTGCTCTGTTCGTCAGCGTATCTCGATCTTGGGTACCTAAATCCTTACTCACTAACCTTGATGCTAAGATCCGACGATTGTTCATGCTTTGTAGACTCGTCGCAAGCGAAAGGAGAACATATGGTTTATTGACTCCGGTTGCTCTCGCCATATGGCTAGAGACTCACGATGGTTCTCCTCCCTCACTCATGCCACCGGTGATGAAATGATCACTTTTGGGGACAATGCTCAAGGACAAGTTCTTGCAAAAGGTACTGTGCGCGTCAACGACAAGTTCATTTTAAAAGATGTGGCCCTTGTCAGTAAGTTGAGCTATAATTTGCTTTCCGTTTCACAGTTGATAGATGATAATCTTGAGGTAAGCTTTAAAAAGCATTCTTGTTGCATTTTAGATTCATCCGGCGATCTAGTGTGCAAAATTATTCGAGTTGGTCGTTTGTTTAAGGGTGACTTTTCTTTTTCATCATCTTCTGATCTTAGGTGTCTTGTTTCATCTGTTTCTAAAGATTTATTTCACTGGCACCGTAGATTAGGTCATATTAGTTTTGATCATCTTGCTTGTATCAGTAATATGAATCTTGTTAGAGGATTACCCAATCTTAAAATTGATAGATCTATGGATTTTGTTTGTTCACCCTGTCATCACGGTAAGATGGTTTCTGCATCACATCCTCCACTCACACTTGTTATGACTGATGCACCTGGTCAGTTGTTGTACATGGACACTGTAGGGTCTGCTAGAGCTCAGTCAGCTGGAGGTAAATGGTATGTTCTTGTTATTGTTGATGATTACTCTAGATACTCTTGGGTCTTTTTCATGGCATCTAAGGACGAAGTTTTTGGTCACTTTAGAGAGCTTGTCCTTAGACTTGCCACTGAACTCCCAAGGGCACTTAGAGCAATTAGAAGTGACAATGGAACTGAATTCAAGAACACATTATTTGCTTTTTTTGTCTTGAGAAAGGTTTAGATCATCAATTCTCTTGGTCGTGTGCCAATGAGCGGTGTTGTAGAACGTAAAAATAGAACTTTGGTTGAGATGGCTAGAACGATGTTAAATGAACATGCTACACCTAGGAAGTATTGGGCTGAAGCTATTTCTACTGCTTGTTATATTTTTAATAGAGTATTTTTGCGAGCTAAATTGCATAAGACTTCCTATGAACTTCGTTTTGGTCATTCTCCTAAGATTTCTCATTTGAGGGTGTTTGGTTGTCGATGTTTTATTCTTAAACATAGAAATCTTGATAAATTCGAATCTAGATCCTCAAATGGTATTTTTCTTGGATATGCAGCTCACATTCGAGGTTATCGTGTACTCAACTTAGAAACTAACAAAATTGCTGAGACCTGCGAAGTTACTTTTGATGAGGCTAGTCCTGGTACTAAACCCGACAATGCAGTATCTGATTAAATGCGTTTTGAAGACATCTTCTATGACTCTGAAGACGATGAAAGGGTAACCCCGATTCACACTACATCACACGTATCTACACCAATGGAGTCTACAACTAGTGGCTCTGCTCCTACCTCCAATAAGGTAGAGGCCACTACTGCTACACCTATGTCACCACCGACTCCACAGGCTCCTTTGCATATTCAACGACGTCATCCTCCTGAACAAATGATTGGTGAGTTAGATGAGAGAGTTCTTCGTAACAGGTATAACTCCGATGCTTCATATGCTCATGCTGCTTTTGTTTCTTCGTTTGAACCCCAAGATGTAAGTCACGCTTTATCTGATGAGACTTGGATTAATGCCATGCATGAAGAATTAGAAAATTTTGAGCGTAATAAAGTCTGGACATTAGTATCACCTCCTCATGGTCATAATATCATTGGAACCAAATGGATTTTTAAGAATAAACAAAGTGAGGATGGTGTTGTTGTTCGAAATAAGGCAAGACTTGTGGCTCAGGGTTATACCCAGGTGGAAGGTCTTGACTTTTATGAAACTTTTGCACTTGTGGCCCGTTTGGAAGCCATTAGAATCATTTTAGCTTTTGCGGCTTCTAAAGGTTTCAGGTTGTATCAAATGGATGTTAAGAGTGCCTTCCTTAATGGCTATATTGAGAAAGAAGTCTATGTAAGACAACCAGCTGGTTTTGAAAATCCTAAATTTCCTGATCATGTCTACAAACTATCCAAAGCTTTGTATGGTTTAAAACAAGCTCCAAGAGTATGGTACGAAAGACTTAAATTATATTTGCTTAAAAATGACTTTCAAATGGGCAAGGTAGATAAAATTTTGTTTACACTCAAGCATGGCAATGATCTTTTACTTGTTCAGATCTATGTGGATGATATCATCTTTGGTGGTTCTTCTCATGCTCTTGTTTCCAAGTTTTCAGATACTATGAGCAGGGAATTTGAGATGAGCATGATGGGAGAACTCACGTTCTTCCTAGGCTTCCAGATCAAGCAATCAAAGCAGGGTACTTTTGTTCATCAAACTAAATACACCAAGGATCTCCTTCGTCGCTTTGACATGGGAACAAGCAAACCAGCCTCTACACCAATGGGATCCACTGCAGTGTTAGACCTTGACGAGGATGAAGACCCTGTTGATCAAAAAGAGTAGAGAAGCATGATTGGTTCACTTTTGTATCTCACTGCTTCAAGTCCAGACATTCATTTTGCTGTATGTCTGTGTGCTCGCTTTCAAGCTTCCCCACGTACTTCACAATCAAGCGGTTAAAAGAATTTTCGGTATCTTGAGTCAACTTTAGACTTTGGTTTATGATATTCTTCTTCATCATGCCTTACCCTTAGAGCTTACTCAGATGCTGATTTTGGGGGTTATAGAATTGATAGGAAGAGTACTTCTGGCACATGTCACTTTTTAGGCACATCTCTTGTGTCATGGGCTTCTAGAAAACAATTATCTGTTGCTCTTTCCACAACCGATTTGAATATGTAGTCTCTTTGCTTCTTGTTGCTCTCAATTGCTTTGGATGATTTCTACTCTTAAGGATTTTGGCTTAAATCTGAATAGTGTTCCTCTTTTCTGTGATAACACTAGTGCTATTTCTATTGCTAAAAATCCTGTGCAACATTCAAGAACTAATCACATTGATATTCGGTATCATTTTCTTAGAGACCATGTGGAAAAGGGAGATGTTGTTTTGCATTTTATTAATACAGAGTCTCAAGTTGCTGATATTTTTACAAAACCACTTGATTCTGCTAGGTTTGCCTTTTTTGCGAAGTGAATTGGGTGTGTTGCATCCTATGAGCTTATTCTAAGGGGGGGTTTGGATTTAAAAGTTCAGAAGCTTTGATTATTATTCTTGTCAAACAAATTCATCAAGTCCAAGCCATTGAAATCAACTGAGTTGTAGAGCTTTCTTTATCATATTTATTCATGTGTTGTGTAGCTTTGATCTTGACTGGTTATAATTAATTTACTACATTTAGAACTAAAGCATGACATGGCTGAACACTTTGACTAGATTGATTGTTGTTATCACTTGGAGATGTCCATGGAAAAGGATGAGCTTGTTTGTGAGTCTTTTTAAATCTTGGATTTGCAGCAAGTATGTTTCTCATTGCAATCCTGTTATGCTCACTCAATTTGGCATGTTAGATAAAAAAAATAAAGGGTTGAGAAAAGAAAAATGAAAAGATGTATGCTTCAAGCATGCCATACATAGCTATGTATCTTCAAAAGGAAAAATATGCACACAAAAGTGCTAAAAGGAAAAGAAGTATGCTTCAAGCATGCCACCCTTGAAAAGAAGTATGCTCCA
Organism: Phyllostachys edulis; assembly: GCA_036346405.1. Classification (NCBI taxonomy): domain Eukaryota; kingdom Viridiplantae; phylum Streptophyta; class Magnoliopsida; order Poales; family Poaceae; genus Phyllostachys; species Phyllostachys edulis. The sequence continues at coordinate 60,914,634 of CM070561.1, read as the reverse complement.
AGCATGCCACATGCAAATAAGAATTGAACGTGAAGCAATAGGGTGCTATATGAGACTGCTAGCTCATCTAGATTTAACTTGTGTCTCACTGTTAGGCTCTCACTTTTCTTGGTGATATCTTTTTGTGGTGCTTATGATCGGTTTAGTCATTGTTTGAGATGTCTGTCATGAATTTAAATTGCATAATCATTCTAAAAGACTTGTTTTTGACTTTGCTATATGGTATATGACTTTATATGATCTAGATAGCTCTACTCATAAAAATGGCTTGGTTAATTTACTAAATCAATGCGAAGTGACTTGGATAATCTACAAAGCTTCTTGATTCTTACTCTCCTTGCTCCCTTGTTTTAGAATTATTCCTTCTCTGAAGTTCTTGATGATTCCATTGCCAAAGGGGGAGAAAAATAGGAGAATTTGGAAACAATGGAGAAATTTGCTTCAATTTGCTTTTGCTTCCCTTGTGTTGAGGGGGAGTTTTTCAGCTCCTTGTGTTGAGGGGGAGTGTTTCAGCTGTGGTTTTGAAGTTTGCTTTGCAGCTTTGAAACTTTCTTTTTGCAAATTTCTTTTCTTTCAAAATTCAACTCACAATTTTGAAGTATTGTCAATGTATTCATCAAGGAGGAGATTGTTAGACCATGTGGCTAGGTCTAGTATATTTTAGTTGATGAATAATTGACAATATTGGGTACTGATATTATTTGAGACGTGTGGTGTGTGTGGACTAATGTCGGTCAAGTTGGAAAGAACATGTGCCGGAAAAATATGTTGTTTTGGTCTTTGCATGTGCAGGGTAACTCGGAGGCGATCGTGGTCTACAGTGGTGACCGGGAGATGGCTTGGTGCGAAGTCACGGTCCAGAGGGTCGAGGATGCTGGAGGAGACGGTCGGGCTCGAGTTAGGGCGCGTGGAGATCAAAGATAGATGATGCGTGTTGGAGCTATGGAGATGCGGTCCGGAGGCTACGACATGTGATAATTTTGGGGTGTCCAAAATTGGAAAGCTGAGAGTTGTATTAGGTGATCATACGTATAAGGTTACGTATTGGGTCTAGTACTTGGATGGAATTAGGATTGGAGTCCGAAGCGGTTTTTGAGTCCTAGGGATATACATGATATAAGACCAGGGCTGGTTGTGGCAGGAGGGTACGGCTCGGAAAAAATAGGCTTGCGGTAGTTAGGGCGGTACAGAGAAAATAGATTGCAGGGACGTCGACTGCCTATTTTCTCTGTGTGCGTGACCTAGGGGCGGCGGCCGGAGTCCTTGAAAAGTGGACAGGCCCACACCGTCGGTGCTTAATCTGGAACACGCATAAGTGTTGGCGGGTCGAAAGCCTGGTTGCCCGTGGAGAATGCTCAATGACTGTTGGGAGTCCTTGATTGAATACAAAATTGCATGAGGCATTGATTGCTAGTGTATTTGTGGTTCTTGTGCTGCCGTGCTTTTGCTTTTGGGTTGATTACATGAGGAGTCGCTTGCTGCAGGAAGTTTTGGTCCTAGGTGGCGGCGACTTGATTGAGGGCTTGCACGGCTACACAGAAAGCTGATTCTGACGATTCTTTCTCGGTGCGAAAAATATTCTACAATCATTCACCCCCCTTCTGATTATCATTAACGATCCTACAACCACCATCTGGCTCATGATGTGGTATGTGGAACCAGCTAATATTTGTTCTATGATACAATGATATTATGTAAACCTAATAACCTATCTATCTATTTAATTTGAGAACATAGTTAACTTATATTTGGCTATTATTTGGCTATTATTTTTGTTTCTTCCTATACTTTCTTAACACTGCAGTTTGATTGAAAATTGACTGATTCTGAAACACAAGGTTCGCAGGGAACTTTTGAGCCCTTTCTGGCAGCCTGAATACTAACTTGGAGTCAAGCTTGCTGCTTGCCGATTAGAGTTCAGAAGAATGTTGCAAAAAGGAGTGCTGAAGGAGGCAGAATATTCAGTGTGGGAAGCTTCACAGAATGGCAGTCATTGATCTGCCTACCTCTTTTGATGTAACAAGTGTTGTTTTACTATGTGCTGTGTACTGCTACTGTCCTAGTAAGGAAGGACGGGCTCAGCTGTGGTTGTGGTCGTGATCGTGGACGCAAAGAACTGCTGGTTATCAGGAACCAGCATGCAGGCGCAGCTGAGCCCGGTGGTTCAACTTGATCTCTTTCCCTTCCTTCTCTTCTTTGTTTTCTTCTTTTGAGATGATCTTGCCTTTTCATTTCTGTGGAAATCGGGTCTTGGCAAAGCAATGAAAATTGTGCCATCTTTTCCTTTTATAACCCATTACAACGTCCTGACCCAACTATAGCCCATCAGACGGCCCAGGGAGATATCCTGTGCCGTGTCCTACCACGCTCACTGACATGTGGGCCATACTACTAGGGTTTTAGTCCCTCTCGTTTTCTCAACTCCCAGAGGGAAGGCCCGCAGCCTCACTACGTGGTCCATCTCCGGTCCAGTCTCCAAAAACACGGGAGCGAACGAAAGAAAAGAACCTGCGCGAGAAGCCGTCCTCGTTGCCTTCTTTCCCCTCCCGCTTCCGATCCGCGCGGCGCAAATGGGCGAAATGGAGGGCGCGAAGATGGCGAAGAGTGGAGGAGGTGGAGGGGGAGGGATGAGGCTGTTCTCGCCGGAGTACTACGCGCTATGCGCCGGCGGCGGGATGCTGGCCGCCGGCGCCACACACCTCGCCATCACCCCGCTCGACGTCCTCAAGGTCAACATGCAGGTACGACGGTGGTCTGAAATGGCTTGCGATCTTGCAGGGAAATTTTGGTGCGTTTGGTAATTAGGATTGTAGCTAGTGAGAGGGAGAAATAGTTCTTGACTACAGTTGTTCTTTCTTTGTGCTACATTAAGCCGATGCCCAGTTGAATTATAGCGTGGTTGGTGTGTGCTTGCTCTGGGGTCTTCTAATCTTGTCTGTGCAAGTGGGGATTCTACTTGTAGGAATGATCTCGTGTACGCCCCAACGTTGAGCGTAATAGGTTATATATGGGTCATATAAGCTTTTGAGTTCCTTGCTCAAATGTTCTTGTAGAGAATTCTTTTAGCTCATTTCAGCATCAAGAACTTGATAACGACTAAATAAATAGAATCAGAAGCAGTGTGTTTGGCTTTTGAAACGAACAAAAAAAAATGGTTGGAATTGATGACATGTTCCTTATTTGTATACTTGTAATGGAGATATATCCACTAGAACTTATCATCACTAATTAATAAATTATCCATAAAGGTGTCTTTGATTTTATAATTCTTTTTGTTCTTTCTTTGTCAGGTGAATCCCATGAAGTATAACAGTATTTTTTCAGGACTGAACGTTCTTGTAAAAGAAGAGGGTGCTTCGTCGCTTTGGAGAGGTTGGGGAGGAAAATTTTTTGGCTACGGTGTTCAGGGTGGCTGCAAGTTTGGTCTCTACGAGTATTTCAAGAAGACATATTCTGATGTGCTAGTGGACAGAAATAAGAGCACCATTTACTTTCTTAGCAGTGCCTCTGCTCAAATCATAGCTGATGTTGCCCTCTGCCCCTTTGAATCGGTGAAAGTCCGTGTGCAGACACAGCCCATGTTTGCTAAAGGCTTGGTTGATGGCTTTCCAAGGGTGTATGCCACTGAAGGCTTGTCTGGGTAAGCTTCCTTGAGTAAGATATTACATATTCTTAGCTTCATTAGATGCACTAATGGTATGCCTGGATATATCCCTAGTCTTCCTACCTGTAAGGAAAGTATATTTCTTGTTTATTGCAGCTTTTACAGGGGCCTTTTACCTCTTTGGGGACGGAATCTTCCATGTAATACCCCCCCCCCCCCGCTTCATATATGCTTTGTTATCAAAATGTTTATGGGTCATTTAAAGTAACTTATGAGATAATTTCATCAGTTATTACTTTATTTTGCACCTAGAAGGTCGATCTGGTTAAATATATGATATAAGCATGTTTTTCCCCCCCAAAAATGGCTTCAGCTATGTAGTATAAGAATGAGTTTGATTCCCGCTTGGCTTCACTGTTTTTTATCAGAGTGAATTAAAAGGTACTTGTTACTTGAACAAAAAAAAACTCTAGGAATTTTTTTTAATGAAAACCGGCAGGAGGGTTGCCCGTTATATTAATAGAGGAGAAGCGGAACGAATCCGCACAGAGTTAAAGGAAACAAGGTCTAATTACAAGGAACTAAAACACTCCAAAGATTTAACCCCCGCAAGGTACCAAGCTCTTCCCTCCTCCTTTATCTTAGCTAGAAGATCTAGAGGCGCTGTTGCTCTGTTGTTGAAGATTCTCGTATTTCGCTCCTTCCAAAGTTCCCAAGAGATTAAGATCATGATCGTCGTCCTAGTCTTCCTTTGAAAACTCTAGGAATTAATTGTGAGAGGAAAACACTGGCTGCATTGATATCTGTATTGTCCACCTTTTGTCTTGTGGGGATCATGTTCTTTCTGCTCAGAGAACTAGGAACTTTTAAATTAGCACCCACAAGACCACAAGCAGTCTATGTTTCTGATATTTGTAAAGTTATCTCTCTGCTATATTTGAACCCTTTCCCCAACTTTCCCTTAAGTTTGTCAGCTCATTAACATGACTTTTGGTTTCAAAACATGGAATCTTTTTATCAGTTCAGGTTTATCTTATCCCCATGTTTTGTTCTTCGTGCAGTTTCTATGCTAATGTTTTCGACATTTGAGCATACTGTGGACTTCCTATATCAAAGAGTCATCCAAATGAAAAAGGAGGATTGTTCAACAGTGCAGCAGCTTGGTGCTACTTGTCTAGCTGGCTATATCTCTGGTGCTGTTGGTACTGTTGTTTCAAATCCGGCAGATAACATTGTCTCATCTCTGTACAACAAAAAAGCTAAGAATATCATACATGTAAGCATAGAACTGTACCTTTCTAGCTTAGGAATGAATTAATTTCAAGTCTCACCATCCCATTGATCTAGATCTAATTATCAGATCTTACTCTTTCAGGCTGTGAAAAGCATTGGATTTCGTGGTCTGTTCACAAGAAGCCTACCTATTCGGATCACCCTTGTTGGACCCGTCATAACCATGCAATGGTTCGTCTATGATACAATTAAGATATTGACCGGATTGTAAGTATGCAGTTTAATTGCTCAAGGATGTTCTTGGTTATTATTTATTCAATGAACGTGGTCTAAAACTGTTGAAAGTGTTATGAATATTGTGTGTATATTGAAGAAACTCAATGGGCAATATATATAGGAGTACAAGAGGTGTATGCCATATACAGATAAGGCAATGCAAAAGGATTCCTATCTCTATCTCTAACATATCTCTAATAGAAAGCTCTTATCTAGACACTGGGTTTTCAACTGTAGAATGCTGATCTATTTCATGGAGTACACCAAGCTTGATAACACACTATGTAATCATAGAATTGCCTAGTTATCTTGTAGAGAGGAGCACAAGCATAGGTGAAAAAAATCATGGCAGTGGTATTAAAATTAGGAAAAAGTTCACTTTACTCCCCGAAAGTTTCGTGTTTGACTGGTTAACCTCCTGGAGTTTTATTTGGACTATTTAACCCTCTGAAGTTTCAATATCAGATCACTTCACCCCCTGAGGACGGTTTTGAGAGTGGTTTCACCACTGTGGCAGCCACATCATCTGGTTTCGCCACTGTGGCAGTGACTTCATTTCTCAATTTTGCAAAGAAGCCCCTCCAGTTTTGCTACATTATCCTGTCCTCTTCCTCCTCTTGCTCTGTACATAGAGAATTTAGGCAGCAACGGAGGCTAGATAGGAGAACTGCAAAGGAGGGGTGGCAAGGTCCCGGGAATGGGAAAAATGGATTACTTGAGACGACGCGGATCATATGGTGGTGTTGGTTCGGGGAGTGGGGCAGCGAGGAGGTGCCGGTGACAGGTGGCAAGGGGAAGCTCTCAAGGATCCAAAACCCGTTTCCGATGGAAATCCCGTTGCTGGCTGGAAAAAAAACCGGCCTGTTACCGGATTTCTTGGAAAAAATTCGGATGAAATTCGCTTGAATTTGCTTAAAAACTAGACGGAATTTGAAAATTGGAATTTGAATTTGCTAAACCGGGTTCCGTTCCCGGTCCCCACCGGTAAGACCCGTTACCGCCGGTAACCGGCCGGTTTTTTTCCCCTGGAAGCTCTGGTATAAGTTAATTGGACGGAAGCTCCTTGTAGACGACGAACGGCGACTGCGAAACTCGAATGGAGGCGAGGGAGAAGAAACTCGATTACCGACCCCTGTGAGGAAAATAATCAAATTAATATAGGGGTTTGGATGAGAAGATGGTGGAACACAAAGTGACGCAAACGAACGTCCAGGTAGCTCACCGATTTGAGAGCTCAAGCTTCGGTGCCCGGCGGTAATGGCGGCTTTGTTCGACCATGGCTTGGGGCTTCACATGGGTGGGTAGGTGGGCCGATGTCCTCATTGTGCCCAACTTGCACGCACTTTGCAACACTCTACTCGTCATGCCGAACCTGCATGAGTTGCGCGAGCGCTATCCTCATCGCACAGGCTCCACTTGTCGTGCGCACGCACACTCTGCTCGCCGTGCCGCACTCTCTGCTCGCCGTGCCGCACAAGCTCTGCCTGCATGCGTTGACCGCGCGTGCATTCACCGCAATGGCCACTTTGCCTTTTCCCATGCCCTCTCCTCCTCAGGCGACAAACACCCCTCTAAGGCGTCGCCTCTGCAAGCGTCTGTTGGGAGAGAGATGATGATGAAGTACGCCCATGTGTGATGCCATGTGGCAAAACCGGATGATGCGGCTACCATTGTGGCAAAACCACTCTCAAAACTGTCCTTAGGGGGTGAAGTAATCCGGTATTGGAATTTCAGGGGGTTAAATGGACCAAACAAAACTTTAGGGGGTTAACTAGACAATCGCGAAACTGCAGGGGAGTAAAGTTGACTTTTTCCTTAAAATTATAACAAGATGAATGTGTTTAAATGAAGAAATTGAATGTAATATAATAAAGATTGTAGGCAGATGTTTATTTTTCGTACATATGAACACTGTGTTTTCTAGTTCGTTTAGCCATGTCACAATCATGAAGACAAAGAAATCCATGTTGCCTTCATACAACTGTTATTTCAATGGTACTGTGTTGAGTGGTGCTTCCAATGTCCACTGATGCTAAAATTGTTCTGAAGCCTTCTCTTGTGGAAATTGTGAGCACAGGCATTTTTATCTATGCATTTGACTCTGTAGATAATAACAAACAAAGAATTCACTGTTTTCCTTGTAGTTTTCGTAACTGGTACTTATGTGGCACTGCCTTGGCTTTACAAAAAAAAAAAAATTGCGATTGTCTTTGCAATGGTGTTTTGACTTTACATCTACGATGCACGGGTACGAGATACCGGTACGCCGGTGCGGGTACGGCGATACGGCATTTCTCAAAAAACTCCGGTACACTAGTACGGTAGTATATATATAATAAAAGTATATATATTAGGCAAAACAGACGTATAATAGAGAAAAGAAAAATAATAGATGAGAGATAGACCACTACTCACTAAGCCCACAACCCTACTCAGGCCCAAAAGCCCATGTAAGAAATTCACTCGTACTAATAGCACCCGGCTGCTCCCTACTCCCCATCTTTCTCAAGCCGCCGCCGCCGCCGCCATCTACTCCTGCTCGCCTCCGTCGCCCGACGGGCCGCCGCCGCCCAGATCTGCGCCGTAGTTGCTCGGTTTGCATACCAGGTTCTGCAGGCGTCCGGCCCGCCTCCTCGCCTCGATCGCGCCCGCCGCCGGATCTCTGCCGTCGTTACTCAGTAGCCACGCCTCCGTCGCCGCCAGATCTGCGCCACCTTCACCCGGATGCCTCCCGACCGCATCAAACCGCGACCCGAGCCGTGCAGTGCTGCACGGCATATCTGACCGTGTCGCGTCTGTGACCCATGAGCCGTCTCAAGCATCGAGCTTTACATTAATAGTTAATGCCTATCTATGTCAAAATTTACATGAAAACATAATATTTCATTTTGTATGTGTAGATTCCTGGTAGATTTCTTGTGTATTGTTGTGATGGGTGTCGATCTGTCTATTTCAGGCCAACGAGTGGAGGGCTTCCTCGTGAACTGGAGGAAGTTAACATATAATCTGACTAGATTTCCAAAAGTTAATTGATACATTTTGGGTACCACACTGAAGCATTTTGCACACGGTTCTGACTGATTATGGGAAGAGTATGATTGATATTTTCAGGGAACAACCAACTGAACCAAATACATCACGTACAAGATTTCTGCAATTGCGTATGAATGATATCTATCTCACATTGTACGTTCTACACACATCTTAAACAACCAATAAACTTCGGCACCCCTCAAGGTACAGCCGTTTTGGCCAGGTGGTGTTTCTGTTGTATTCAGGACGCTTTGTACTAGCTCCATTTTGAAGATTGTTGTATGAGAAAATGCACTTCTATCATGTATAAACACGATCTCCCGCTGTAAATAATCTTTTGAAGACTGAAATCTTAAAATTTTGTGCCATGTTACTTTTCTTGATTTTTTTTATCAAATGGTTGATTCTTCTTGAAGGGATTCATCTTACAATTACATGGTAGTTGTCTGCAGCTGCAATGGTAATAGTTTCCTTACAGCTCACAAGTAGCTTTACGGTATTTTTGGACCAAACCTTCGCTCGCTCACTGCAACAGCAATATTCTTGATCCAGTACATGAATACTTACAATATTGACAAAAGGAAAAAAAACAAATAAGATGTAGAAGAAAGACAGTCCCATTTTCTTATTACAATGATAGGAATCAGATAAATTACAATCTTGAGTTTTAAAAAGGGCGCCATAAAAGACGCTATTCTGAAACCTGGAATGGAAATCTTCAGCTGAAGGGAGGTCTCCCAGCGGTAGATACTACTACGGGATCCTCACATCCGGGTTGCGCATCGGCTTGAGCCACATGTCAGCCATCACCCTCGACGACATGCTCCACAGCGCGTCGTGCCCGGCCTTTGCCGGTGCCGCCCGCCCCTTCCTGCCGGCCTTGCCCAGCCCGTACGCGACAAGCCAGTGCATCGCCGCGAACCGCTGCTTTTCGCCGTCCCACACGTTACGCCGGTCGGCGGACCTCAACCGCAGGCCGCCGACGTGCATGTTCGCCACCTTGAACCTCGGCTCGTCGTCCTCGCCACCACCGGCTCGTCCGGCCTGGATGATCACGATGGACGGCGCGCCGACCGCCTCGTACCGGCGCAAGGGATCCCTCAGCTGCACCACCACCAGCATGGTCACCGCGTCCGCGCCAATGCTGGCGCTCGCCCACTCCTCCGGTGGCACGGCGGTGTCCAGGAGGTGCCCGGCGCCCGGCTTCTCGTTGACGGGGACGTCGAATGGGGCCTGCTCGTCGGCCATGTCGGCCTGGACCCTGAGCGCCTCGATGGTCATCGTCTCTATCTTCTGCAGCGAGAACGCCAGGATCTCGTCGACGGTGACTGGTGCCTCCCGGGCGTTCCAGATGCCGGTGGCGATCCCCTCCTTGCGCCCATCGCTCATCGCCGCGGACATTGTCCGGAGCAAAGAGACGGACTGAGCCGCGCTGGAGCTCGCGCCGAGCTCCTTGCTGCTCGCGCTGATGATCGCCGACGCCATGCCCTCGAAGGCGATCTGCTCTGCTGTCTTGCCGACCACATCTTCCGCGGCAATGAGCACGCCCAGCTTTGCGAACAGGGCTTCGCACCCGCCTGCGCACAGCCGCTGGAACACCTCGGCGCCGCCGCCGGGAAGCTTCTGGTCGCGGAGAATGAACGGCTTGGACAGCTGCATGGCGAGCTTGGGGAGCTCCTTCCTCGCCACCGGGATGTCGAACGGGTTCATCGCGGCCAAGTAGCCGCCGTCCCGGGTTTGCACGATGGGGCCGAGCCCCTTGCCGAGGTCAGAGATGTAGCAGGACGCGTCGGCGCCAGAGCCCCGCTTCGCGCTGGACTTGAGCGACGACACCTGAGGAGCGGCCGATGACATGGCGGTCGCGTCCTTGTCCTCTCCCTGCTCCAGCAGCTGCAAGAACTCTCTGGTTACTTCCTCCTCCTCGGCGTCCAGCCCTGCCGCCTTGTCCTCCTGCGGCTCCGCCGACTTGGCGGCCGCGTCCGGCACGTCGCCGAGCATCACTGACTCTAGGGCCTTGATCTGGTTGGTGATCGCCTCGAGCTCGTTGAGTCGCCAAGTGTGCGCGCTGTCGTGCACTACCTCCTTGACCACCTCGTCGCCGGCTGCCGACGAAGCTTTCTCCTCCTTCTCCTCCTCCTCCTCCTCCTCCTTGGCTTCTGGCTTGGCGTCCTCTTCTTCTTTCGTTTCATCCTTCTCTTCTTGCCCCTCCACGCCTTTGTCGACGACGTCGAACTCCGGGAACTCCGAGTCATCGGCTTTCTCCTCCGGCTCAGGCTCCTGCTCTTTCTGCTGCTCGGAGTTGACCTGCTCCTGTTTGGCCTCGGGCACTGGACTGGGCTCGTCGAGCTTGAAGTCATCAATGCCCCTCAAGTCCGGGGACGGCGAGCCCTTCGTCAGCGTCAGTGACGGCTCCGATCGCGTCACCTTCGGGCTCGTGATGCTAAACGACGACTTGCTCTGCTTCCGTGCAAACAAAGATGAGGACGAGGACGAGGAGCTTGTCTTGCTGGCTGGCTGGCTGTACAGACCGACGACGCCCCCGTCCTCCATGATCTGGAACGCCAGCTTGACGACGACCTCGCCGCCCTTCGCCTTCCCGGCGAGCGGGAACGTCATGTCCCATTGCCGGACGCGCTCCCCTTGCTGGCTCTTGTCCGTGGACTCCTTCACGAGAAGGCTCAAATCCACGGCGCTCCGGCCAAAGTCGAGCTCCGGAGCGTCCACGGCGACTGCAGATAGGAGGAACGGCCGGGGCTCGAACTTGAGCAGCTTACCCGTGCCGGCGCCGCCGCTGCAGTAGAGATGGCACCGGACGAAGAGCGTCTCCTCGAAGTCGGCCGCGCCCTGCTGCACGCGTGACGGCATGGTCTGCACGGCGCCATCGCGCGTCTCCTTCTTGCGCACTGCCACCGCGAGGCGCAGCCCATTCATGGACGGCGGCAGGCCCTGCGCCGCCACCACCTCCACCGAGAAGAGACAACCCAGCCGGTTCATGCCGATGCGCGACAGCGCGCGTATCGGCTTCCAGCCCCATATCCCCTTCTTCTCGCCGCTCGCGGCCGGCGCCGTGGTCGCCGCAGCGAAGCTCTGGCTCTTGGACGGCGCCGCGCCCACGCGGCGGGGCCCCGCGTCGTCGTCGTTCTCGTTCTTGTCCGGCTTAGGCCTTGATCGGAACGGCGACAACGACATGCGCCGGGACCGCGGGCGCGCCTCGGCCCGCACGGCATCGGCGCCACCGCCATTGGCATCACCGGCCGAGCGAGGGAGCACGAGGGAGGCGTGGCGGCGGTTGGTGTGCGCCTGGTACAGTGTGTGGCTGAGCGCGTCGAGCACCTCGAGGGTTTGCTCGTTGGACTTGCCGTCGTCGGCCATGGCTGAAGCTGCAGTAGTGCCCGACCTCACGGGCAGCTAGCTAAGCTAGTAGTGGCTCGTGAAGAAGCAAGTAAAGGCCGTGGCGAACAGAGTAGATAAGAGAGGAGAGGACGGGGATGGTGAAGTGTATGGCGTGGGACGGGAGGGCGCTGATGGCACCATGGCTGGCGACAGTTTTGGCGCGAATTGGAGGGAGCGAATGGAGGAGGAGAGGAGACGGGCAGCTTGTGGTGTTCTTGCGGTCGTTGGTTTGGTGCCAAAGGAGATCTCGGTGGGTACGGATTACCGGAATGGATAATTCGCTTCCCTGCGAATAACACAGCTGAGCTCTAAATGTGTGAATGATATGTGGCAGTCCACGTGGCTCACCGGATTAACAGACGTGGCCACTGACGTCGTTTTGATTCGTGGTCCAAGAAACTCATGGCAGGACAAGACAATCATGAAATCCAATGATAAGTCTACAGCTTACAGACAGTATGCCAGTTCCAATCAACATCAAACATAGTGTCGTAGGGCGGCCCACCGGTCCCACGGCACAGGTAACACCCTGAAGGACCCGCTGAGCTTCGGGGTGCCCCGCAGGTGATCACGACGAAGGGTCTTCGGAGGAGCCCCCGAAAGTCCCGGAGACGCTTCCGGAGGCTCCGAGGGCGAACCCGAAGGCAGCCCGCGAGGGTGCTCCGAAGGCTCCGGGGGGATCCCCGAGGCCTCCGAGGTGATCCCCGAAGTCCCAAAGAAGAAGGATCAAGGCACACCCAGGGGCTCCAAGAGCCCTCCTCAGTGAGCTCGGGACCTCGTCACCGCCAACGGGGGCGCAACGAAGGTGGACCGGGTTCACCACCCGGGTAGGCCAGATCCAGGAAGGTCCACCACGCGCCCAGGCCTACGCCTAGACTAGGAAACCCCCCTACTACCCCTACGATTAATGTACTTCTTTAGGGGCACGGGTGTAATTTCATGTACCAAGCGGGAAAGGCTATAAATAGCCTTCCTCCTTCACCATGTAAAGAGAGGACAAAAAAAACACTTCTGGCAATAAACACAAGCACATTTCTAGTCCGGAACCCCTCCTCACTCGGGACCCTTCGGCCCCTCGCTCCGAAGCCAGGGGTCCCCCTTTACTTACTGTCTAGTCTTTTTTACCACGAGAGTTGGCGCCGTCCGTGGGGTTCGACGAGAAAGTCACGAGACGAGGCATGTAGATGGCCTCGCAGGTCGTGATCCAAAGTTTCCACGGCGGCGGCAAGAAGCAAACAATGCCCCCAACACACCGAGGGCCAAAACAGTAAGTCGTCATGGCGGCGGCAGAATTGCCACGGACGCGGAAGAAGAAGCAAATAACTCCACACATGGTGGCATCATCGGAGGCGACGCCCAACCCACCAAAGCATCCCTTCCTAACCCCCAACCTCCGGTCCCAACCCCCGGGACCACAGGAGTAACGCAGCAGGCTTACGAGGCCCTCCAGCGGGAGCTGGCCGATCTCCGGCGGGAGATGCTCAGCCTGCGGCAACCCGCGGGAGATGGCCTCACAACAACGGTACCACCGGCGGACCCTTCCGGAGCGGCCGCCACCCCGCGGGCAAACCCCTTGCTCCGGGGGGACCCCAATTCCCCGCTGAGCGTAGGGCTGGAAGCGGCGCGCTGGCCCAAAGACTTCAAGATGCCAGACGTCACCCCCTTCGAAGGCAGCACCGACCCCACAGAATTCCTCCGAGTCTACGAAACGGCCATAGAGGCCACCGGGGGGGACGACACCACGAAGGCAAAAGGCATTTCGCTTGCCCTCAAGGGTGTCGCCCTCACATGGTTCTTCACCATACTCCCCCGGTCCGTGTACACCTGGGAGCAGTTGCGTGACCTGGTGCGCAACAACTTCCAAGGAAACTATGTCGAGCCGAAGGACGCGGGACACTTGTTTGCGGTGAAGCAAGCCCCAAGCGAATCCCTCCGCAGTTTCTTCAGGAAGTTTGCGGAGGTCAAATGCTAGGTCAAAGGCGTCAACGAGACTACGGTAATCAACGCGGCAACCTGCGGGCTACAGAAGGGCACGCTATCTGAAAGACTAGCCCGCAAGCCCATTTCCACCGTCGCCGAACTCTTCGACAAAATGGAGGAGTATGCCCGAGCAGAGGAGGACAACAACAGGAGGGCGGAGGGGGCAAGCACCACCACACCCCAAAAACCTTCGACCGGGCCGGAGCAAACTGCAACGACCAACTCCAAACCGCACGGTAACTACCGCCCGAAGGGTCGCGGAGTCTACCATGTAGACGCGGCCCAAAACCAAGAAGGTACAAAAAACGGCAGCCGAGGAGGTTACGGCCGAGGGAGGCCGCGGACGCATGCTACGGGCGCCAACCGGACGCCGGGGCAAGACAGAAGAGTCACGCCATATCTGCGACCTCCACGCCGAAAGTGCTCGATACGATCCATGATCGCCGCACCATCGCGGCCATGAACGACTACATCAACCGCCGTCAGCAACCAACAGAGTGCGAGGGCGCTAGGGGCTCCGGCAATCAGTTTCCCGGCCCGCCTCCGAGGCCGCGAATTGAAGGAGGCCATGACGAACCGCGTCAGTGGGTCATAAGCATGATAACGGGGGGTCCTCGCTCGGCCTAAAATCCAAGAGGCAACACCACGCCTACTACGCTCGGCAAATCCACCACGTCGTGGCATGGCCTATGCACGGGCCACCCCGATACGCCGAGGTGCCCATCACCTTCGGCCCCGGGGACGCTCAGGGCATCCACTTCCCACACCAAGACCCCCTCGTCATTTCCGCCACCATTGCGGACTTCGAAGTCAAACGCATCCTAGTGGACGGTGGAAGTTCCACCGACCTCCTGTTCGCAGATGCCTTCGACAAAATGATGATTCCAAGGGACCGCCTGTCGCCTCCGGGCATACCCCTCGTAGGCTTCGGAGGAAAACCAGTGACGGCTTTAGGACAAATCGACCTGGCCATCACGTTCGGTAGCGGCCCCGCCTCGCGCACAGAAACTATCACCTTCGACGTAGTCCACATGCCGTACCAGTATAACGCCATTCTGGGCCGAGCAACGTTGAACGCCTTCGGTGCGGTCGCCCATCACAACTACATATGCATGAAGATCCCTGCCCCGGGGGGCGTCATCACCGTGCGGGGTGACCAAGATCTCGCAAGGCAAACCGAGCTGGCGATCGATCCCTTCGCCCGGCATGTTCACACAGTCGGAGCAAGTGCAGTCACCCCGCCAGAACCCTCCGGCAAGTGGGCCTCGAGGGCCAAACCGAGGACAATTGCAAAAAGTTGCCTTGGAGGACGCATCCCCGGAAAAGACGATTGCCTTGGGGGCGGACCTTCCCACGCGAGAGCGCGACACCATCCTCAGCGTGCTGCGGGCCAACTCCGACATCTTTGCGTGGGGCCCAGAAGACATACCAGGCGTGGCCCGTGAGACTATGGAACATCGCCTCGCTCTCCGAAGTGAAGCAACCCCCAAGAAACAGAAGTTGCGCCGCATGACGCCGGAACGGTTACAGGCCGCTAAGGCTGAAATAGCGAAGCTGCTAAAAGCGGGGGTTGTCAGAGAAATCAAACACTCGGAGTGGCTGGCAAATCCGGTCCTGGTCCAGAAGAGCACGGGCAAGTGGCGCATGTGTGTTGACTTCACTGACCTCAACAAGGCATCCCCCAAAGATGACTTCCCGCTACCGCGCATAGACCAGTTGGTGGACGCCACCTCCGGCTGCGAATTGATGAGTTTCCTCGACGCCTACTCCGGGTACCATCAAATCTTCATGGCCAAGGAGGACGAAGCGAAGACGGCCTTCATAACCCCAATTGGAACGTTCTGCTTCCGCAGAATGCCCTTCGGCCTCAAAAACGCCAGAGCTACTTTCACACGGCTCATAACCAAAGTGCTGGCGGAGCAGTTGGGGCGCAACGTCGACGACATCGTGGTGAAAAGAAAGATAGCCTCCTCTCACGCAAAAGATCTCCGGGAGACATTTGGCAACCTCCGGAGGGAGGGAATCAAGCTAAACCCCGACAAATGTGCCTTCGGGGTCAAGGCCAGCAAGCTATTGGGATTCCTCGTCTCCGAAAGGGGCATCGAGGCCAACCCAGAGAAAATTCGGGCCATCCAGGAAATGGAGGCGCCCCGCACCGCGCGAGAAGTACAAAGGTTGACGGGCCACCTCATTGCCCTTAGTCGGTTCTTGTCCCGATCGGCTGAGCGAGCTCTGCCCTTCTTTAAAACACTTCGGGGCGCGGAGCCGTTTCGCTGGACCGAAGCCTGCCAGAGCGCATTTCAAGACCTCAAGAGGTACCTGAACCAGCTCCCAAGCTTAACCAGCCCGAAGCCCCAGGCGCAGCTCCTCTTGTACCTCGCCGCCTCCTCAGCAGCGGTCAACGCTGTCCTCGTACAAGAAGATGACGGCCAGCGCCCTATATACTACGTTTCCGAGGCGCTTCAGGGGGCGAAGGTTCGCTACACGGAATTAGAAAAGCTCGCATACGCCCTACTCATGGCCTCGCGCAAGCTCCGGCATTACTTCTTGGCGCATCCCATCGTCGTACCAACATCCTACCCCTTGGCGCTCATGCTTCGCAACAAAGATGCATCCGACGCATTGGCAAGTGGGCGGCGGAGCTGGCACCCTTCGATATTACCTTCGCACCAAGACCGCCATCAAATCCCAATCCTGGCGGACTTCGCGCGAATGGACCCCAGGCCGATGGCCACCTCGCGAAACAAGCAGAGACGCGTGGACCGCCCACATGGGACGGATCTGGCTGGTGGCGGTAGTAGGCGCCATCTTGGTCGCGCCAGATGGCGGAGTTCGTCAGACGCAGACGCCTTAACTTCCCCACAACAAACAATGCTTCGGAATATGAGGCCTTGCTGCTGGGCCTCCGCAAAGCCAAGGCCCTAGGCGCCAAGCGCGTCATAGTCAAGAGCGACTCTCGCCTCATGGCGGGCCACTTCGACAAAAGCTTCGTCACCAGGGACCCCCGAAATGGCTCGGTACTTGAAGGCCGCACGAGTCGCGGCGAATCACTTCCTCGGCATCACCGTGCAAGCAATCCCGCGGGGCAACAATGAAGCAGAAGACCAGCTCGCGAAGGCGGCAAGCTCCGGAGACCACCCACAGCCAGAGGTCTTCTATGAGGTACTGCGCACTCCCTCGGTGCTGCCAGAGGATCCTTGTGCCCCGCCGGAAGCACAAGGGGCTGGGCTCGAAATAGCCAACCAGGCACTGGGAAAAGGGGCTGCGCGTCCTATACTGCTCATCGACGAGGCAGATTGGCGTGGGCCGATCATCGCCTACCTCCAAGGCGGAGAACCCGAAGACTCACCGGAGGCAAGAAGACTCAAACATCGCTCCCGAAATTACCGCATCGTAAACGGCGAGCTGTACAAGGGAGGCGTGTGTACCCCCTTTCTCCGTTGCATATTGCACCAGGAAGGGAGGGACCTGCTGAAGCACATCCATGAGGGAGACTGTGGAGGCACCAGGCCCCCCCCCAGAGCATTGTCGCAAGGGCTTTCCGCCAAGGCTTTATTATTGGCCAATCGTGACTCAGACGCCCAGACCTCGTTCGGCATTGCCAAAGGCGCCCGATGGGCAGCCACAATTTGAAGGCGTCGGCGATACCCTCCAAGCCGCTACCCCGTCGGCCTTTCAGCGTGGGGGCTTGACATCATCGGCCCCTTCCTGACGGCAAGGGGCAGCCTCCGTTTTGCCTTCGTCGCCATCGAATACTTCTCCAGATGGGTGGAGGCGGAGCCCGTCGCCAAAATCACGGCCGCGGCGGCACAACGATTTGCATGGAGGAACATCATCTGCAGATACGGAGTGCCACGAGACATTGTCACCGATAACGGCACCCAGTTTGACTCCACGGCCTTTAAGGTGTTTTGCCAGGGCCTCGGCATCACAATACGCTTCGCGTCCGTAGGCCACCCCGAGGCCAATGGGGGGCGATCGGCGCAACGGCAACCTGATTGCGGGCCTCAACAAACGCCTCGTGGGATTGCCAAGGGGACTCTGGCCAGAGGAGCTTCAGAAGGCATTGTGGGCACTCCGCACAACACCTACTCGAGCCACGGGCTTCTCCCCATTCAAGCTACTATTTGGAGATGAAGCAATGACCCCCGGGGAGCTCACCGCAAGATCCCTACGAGCAACACAAGACATCGACCCCGCCAATCGCGAAGTCTCCCTTAACCTCCTAGAAGAAAGCCGCGTCGAAGCAATCTCAACTATGGCAAGGTATGCGGACGGAGTGGCGAGATCATACAACAAGAAAGTGAGGCCCCGCCCCCTCGCACCTGGCGACATGGTCCTCAAGCGAGTCGTCAACCCGTCCGCAGTCGGCAAGCTCGAGTCCAAATGGAAGGGGTCATACATCATCACCAAGAGCACGAGGGTCGGCACACACTACATCGCCACCCCGGAGGGGCAACAGCTCGGCCACACATGGAACACCAAGAGCCTCCGCAGGTTCTACCCCTAGAAGGATTTTTTTTGGTACATTGTAGAAAAACCCCATTGCTTCGGACAATACCCCAAACCCAAATTGGTGGGACCTCGAGGCATGCACAAACACATGTACTTTTGGAACTTTTTGTAACTACATAACGGGCAAAGCGGGCAAACACTTCACTAGCACCACAACTAAAGCCACCACACATGGCCTTCGGCCCCGGTGCACACCGACGCCCTCCGCAGGCGCGAGTGTATAAACTAAAGCCACCACGCAGGCCTTCGCCCCGTGCACACCGCCCCCGCAGCGCGAGTGTATAAACTAAAGCCACCGCGCATGGCCTTCGGCCCCGGTGCACACCGACACCCTTCGTAGGCGCGAGTGTATAAACTAAAGCCACCGCGCAGGGCCTTCGGCCTCGGTGCACACCGACGCCCTCCGCAGGCGCGAGTGTATAAGCTAAAGCCACCACGCATGGCCTTCGGCACCGGTACACACCGACGCCCTCCGCAGGCGCGAGTGTATGAACTAGAGCCACCGCACATGGCCTTTGGCCCGGTGCACACCGACGCTCTCCGCAGGCGCGAGTGTATAAACTAAAGCCACCACGCGCGGCCATCGGCACTGGCGCACAACGGCGTCCTCCGCAAGGGCCCAAGGACATCGGGCGCATCATTAGCCCCGCGCAAGCATTGCGGGACATCGCACAAATAACGATTAGCGACGGCACAAAAGCGACCGGCGTGGAACGCCCATCGAACGAACCACGCCAGAAGACGATCACGCCAGGCCGCCTCCCCAAACAAAGGTTAGGCTCCCTGAGCCCCATCTAAAAGGATGGGGGACGCGAGGCTTCGCCTCCCGAAACAAAAAGTTTAGGGCCCGGGAGCCCCATCTAAAAAGGATGGGGGCGTGGCAGGCCGCCTCCCGAATCAAAAGTTTAGGGCTCCCCAAAGCCCTATCTAAAAAGGATGGGGGACGGCGCGAGGCTTCGCCTCCCCCAAATCAAAAAAGGTTAGGGCTCCCCGGAGCCCTATCTAAAAAGGATGGGGGACGGCGCGAGGCTTCGCCTCCCCCGAAACAAAAAAGGTTAAGACTCCCCAGAGCCCTATCTAAAAAGGATGGGGGATGGCACGAGGTTTTGTCTCCCCCGAATCAAAAAGTTTAGGGCTCCCCAGAGCCCTATCTAAAAAGGATGGGGGACGGCGCGAGGCTTCGCCTCCCCCGAATCAAAAAGTTTAGGGCTCCCCAGAGCCCTATCTAAAAAGGATGGGGACGACGCGAGGCCTCGCCTCCCCCGAATCAAAAAGTTTAGGGCTCCCAGAGCCCTATCTAAAAAGGATGGGGGACGGCGCGAGGCTTCGCCTCCCCCGAAGCTTAAGAACCACCCAAAACAAAAAATAGCGGAGATGGCACAATACAATCACATCGCTGTTATTAAAGAAAACTCAGCACAGTATACACCTCATCACGTTACACCACGAACAACACACGAAAGAACAGTCGGCACAAATTACTCATACCACGGCATACACAAAGCGTCGGTATCTGCACTGTGGGACAAAGTACCACCTCCTCAGACGTCGCCTAAGCAAGCAGTTCCTCATCCGACGCTCCAGCAGCCACCAGATCGGCGTATTGCCTCCGCACAACCACGTCCTCGGGAGTGTCCGACGAGCTTGTCGAAGCCTCCCCAGACGCGGAGGGCACGGGGGTCCCCACTCGTGCGGCCGCCCCTGCTGCGCCTAAAAGGCCCGTGATCTCTTCCCAAGACCTTTGGGTTTCCCGCTTCGAACGCGAAAAATATTTTCATAGAACAGTTTCGGATTGGCCTTCTTCCATCGCTGCCACTTCGCGTGGCAGATGGTGTTTCAGCAACAAATCCTCAAAGGCCACTTGTGTAGAATCTCGCGCTCCTCCTTCGGAGGTCGGGTGGCGCAGAAGTTACGAACCGGCGCCCATGGGTGGTCGAGGACCCCTCCCACAAGACATTTAAACAAGCATCGCTCCTGCATGCACTACAATGTGCGACTTAAGACAAGCAACCCAAGTAGGCGATAAAACCACATGGCCAACTCAAAAGTTTTCTCATTTAACGCCAACAGGTCATTACACGAGTAAAACCCACATCAAGAAGAAAAAAAAGTGTTTTCGCCTTCCCGAAGTCCAAAAAGCACAGAGAAGCAGAGGTAGTCAAACTACAAGACTGAACCCTACGCTACCCTAAGAGTTTGAGCCGCTCCGGGCAAGCGGAGGGTCACACCTTGTCTCTGCGAAGGGACCCCCGCTTGCCACCTTCGTCTGCTGGCTGTTCTCGACCAGGAGACTTCCCTTGGCCTTCCTCTTTGCATTTCGGAAGGACTTGGTCGATCTCGTGTCCGCAAGAACATCCAAGAGTCCTCCGTATGACCTTGCTGGCCTTGCGCGTCCGGCGTTCCACACCCGCCAACTCCTCGGCAGTGGCCACGACAACCGAGCGGGTGGCAAGGGCATCTATATGCGCACACCCCGCTTTGTCCAGGGACGCCAAGGCCTCACACCAGCCGCCAGCAAGAATGGTTCCCTATACGGCCGTCACGCAACACACACACCTTCGCAACGCCACCACGCAGTTGATGTCCGTCTCAAGCCAGTCGGTGAGTCCTCGGGAGGAGGCACCGCCGAAGGCAAGGCCACAAAGATCCTCCAAAGATTCCAACGACTCGAAAGCGGCAGCCCCCATAGTCATCGACAACTCACGCTCCACTGCGATTTCCTCCTCGAGGAACACCCACGCCTTTTGCGAGACCTCGAGCTCGGACCGAAGCCCCGACACCTGCTCCTTCAGGGTCTTTACCCTCACCTCGAGGGAGTCACACTTGCCACTTAGGGCCTCGTTCTTCGAATGCTCCTTTTCGACCTCTCGTTGGATCTTGCCGAAGCACTCGTGTGACATCATCATTTAGCACCCGGGCGAGCATCATTGTCTGCATGCAAATAACGCCTCAGTAATGGGCCCGCGGTAACAAGAAAAGAAGACAAAAGTCGCAGGACAGCCGCAAACATTCATGGCATTCGCCTCCATGCTCTCGATCATGTCCCTTATAGCCATCTTTTTGAAGAGACCCGACAGGAGCGATGAGTGAGCAAAATTCCCCACCGCCTCACACACCTTCGCGACGCAGGGGCTTACCGCGAAGTCTTCACGAGACAAGGGGGCCGCGTCCACGCGGTCCGTGGCTACCGCCGCAAGCGTCGCGAGGTGCGGAGCTCTGGACCCCACAGAACCAGTGGTGGCCTCTTTCGACACATCGCCCCCATCACATCCAGGCTCTCCCCAACCAACCCTCTCAGCATCATCCGCCCCTACAAGGCGCCACAGGTATTAGGCATGCGACAACAATCGCGAAAACGGACTAGCGCTCGTACCTTGCGGCAGCCGTGGAGCGGCAGGCTCGGCCACAACAACGTCATCGCGACCTGGAGTGGGCGGGGTGCCCAGAGCCACCTCCAGGTCCGCGGCGTATACATGCGACGGAGTCTCTTCCGAAGAAGACTCGCCAATGACGAGGTCCGTCAAGTCAATTATGCCCGTCGCCTTCGACACCTCCGCTACGGCGCGCCCCACGGTACCCTCCAATGCGCCTTTGTCGGCTGAATCACTATGCTCGCTCGACGAAGAACCGCTGGAGCTCGAAGACCCCCTAGGTTCCGTGACGACCGCTTGCCGCTTGGCTGGTCAATCTGCACCTTTCGTACCCTCGGAGGCCGGCGCTTTACACACGGCGGCGGCGCCAGCCGCAAGACGGCTGAATCGTCCCGCCCATCGGCCTCAGCCGACGCGAAGCGTTCCTCCTCTCGGCATCCGGATCCGGACACGGAGAGGCGAACCGACGAGCGACGCCATTGAGTCGACGATACAAGACCATCACCACGCTTCAATGTTTTCGCCAAGATATCTGCCCTCAGAGCACCTCACATGAAAGCCACCTCGCTGATGGCCACAACTGCGCAAGCGGACCACCAGTACATAAGTCACAAGTCGAGCAGAAAGCAAAAAGCAGCAGTGAACAAGAAAGCAACAGAGGCGCGGGGTCAGTATCCGTACCTTCGCGCCCCTTCACAGTAAGAGTCGAGCGCCCGGACTTTGGCGCCCCGATCTCCACGCTCCAATTATGGGTCAAGGGCCAGATCCCGAAGGCGCAGAACTCTTCCACCAGATCCCGAGTGGAGAACCGTCACACGCCCAAAGAAAAGTTGGAGGAGGGCCTCCCCGCTTGAGAGGATCGACGGATCGGGCGACAAGTCTTATGGGCCCACCCCGGGACTACAAACCATCCTCCGGTGGTGACTTGTGGTATAACCATCAGATCCCATCCCGGTTCCAGCACGCCGAGTAGGCAGTACATCGCACACCTGCTCAAGGGTCGAAATTCACGCCGCCAAACTTCAATTGCCTCACCATCGCTTCTTCTTCGGTTGGTCGCTGATCGTCGTGGAGATGGGCGACGATCGCCCACCGCTTGCAAGACCGGCAGCTCACAAAGATCCACTCGAAGACCCCCAACTTGACGATGGAATTCGGTGTCAGCTGCGCCAATTCCACCTCGCATAATCAAGCACGCCCTGATAAGGGCGACGCAGGCAAACGGAGGCTCAGATGAAGAAGGCGACGAAGACAACCGCTTCGTCACCTCGAGGCGTCGGAGTAGTTTCCGCTCCGGGCGCGCGGACCCTCTCAAGACTCTCCAACTTGCCCTCTTCAACAAGGGTACCGAGTACAAGGTTGGTCACGAGGGACTTCCCCAGTTCGCTCGTATAGGTCACCTCCCCGGCACCATCTCTAGCACGCTTCAACATGATCGAAGCCACAGCGAGCACATCAGCGCAAGCACGGAATGAAAGGAAGGAAAACCGGGATGGGGTGGTTCTGAAGGGGGGTGCCACATATTTATAGGCCAGCGCAACTCATGGGCGGGATCCGAAGCGCCGTGAACCACTCCACGCGCGCCCACGCACCCGTAAACAAGGCACGACAGTCATTTACTACAAGACAGAACCCAAGAAGCCGCGAAAAAGAATCCCAACAAAGACAAAGCAATAGCGCCATTATGGCACCCAACAACTCGTTCCCGGCGCCCAACGTAAGGCCTTCGCCAACCCTTCCAAATCACGCTTTGCTAAGCCCGAGGGTGTGCCTCAGACCTTCGGAAGAAACGCGGCATGTTTCACCATGGCGGCAGACCTCGATCGCGAGGGCTTGTCGAGGGCGCCCACCGCCCCACGCAAGACAGCAAAGACTTCAAGGACCCACGAGCCTGTGGTGCCCGCAGTGATCACGACGAAGGGTCTTCGGAGGAGCCCCCGAAGGCGCTTCCGTAGGCTCCGAGGGCGAACCCGAAGGCAGCCCGCAAGGGTGCTTCGAAGGCTCTGAGGGAATCCCCGAGGCCTCCGAGGTGATCCCCAAGTCCCAAAGAAGAAGGATCAAAGGCACTCGAGGGGCCAAAGAGCCTCCCAGGTGAGCTCCGTGACCTCGTCACCGCTAATGAAGGCAAGAACGAAGGTGGACTGGGTTCACCACCCGGATAGGCCAGGTCCAGGAAGGTCCACCACGCGCCCAGGCCTACGCCTAGACTAGGAAACCCCCCTGCTACCCCTACGATTAATGTACTTCTTTAGGGGCACGGGTGTAATTTCATGTACCAAGCGTGAAAGACTATAAACAGCCTTCCTCTTTCACCATGTAAAGAGAGGACAAAAAAAAACACTCCTGGCAATAAACACAAGCATATTTTTAGTCCGGAACCCCTCCTCACTCGGGACCTTTCGGCCCCTCGCTCCGAAGCCAAGGGTCCCTCTTTACTTATTGTCTGGTCTTTTTTACCAGGACACATAGCATATACAGATATGCTCTATATGCTGCAACCTTGCTGGATCGTAGTTGCTAGCTACATACATGCGCTGATGTGCAGGACTGCAGTTGCAGCTTTTAAACTGAAGAAATATCAACCTAAAAACCTGGAAGTTGATAAAACAAGACCAACACAAGGCTTGGCAGTTACAGATTTATTATCCCAATCATCCCATCAATTAGTGTACACGAACAACATATGTGTCTATTCTCTGTTTTGTCCCAAAAAAAAACCTTTTGATACATAGCAGTGGTGGAGAATCTGGAGATGCTCAAGTAGATGCACATGTAGAAGGCTGACACAAGATTTCAGTCCATGTGCCAGCTATTATTTGGACTTCTCTTGCTCTTCGTGGCTGCTTTCACCGCTTGTTGCCGCAAACCCCCGTCTTTCATCCGCAGATGCAGTGATGACCGGCATCCAGATATCAGCAGTGCTACTCAGAAGAGATTTCACCTCTGGATCTGACGCCATGGCAGAAGATATCATCTTGTCGACATTCTCGAGCCTTGCTGACAGTTTGTCCAACTCTGCAGCTATCTCTAACTAAAGAGAGTGTTGAACAAAGGCTAATGAGTAATGAGACAATAAATCATAGGTTCAAGGAAAGGGAAACAGTTAGATGTGACGTGGGTGTTGTAGTTACCTCGTCAAGATGCCTGGGTGTCTGCTCTGGTACCTTAGTGACTTCTAGGCCTAGTGCTTCAATCTTAGCACGCAATTCTACTTCTTCCTGATTGCTCATGGACTCCACCTACATATTTTTGCAATTAAATACCCATTAGTTTACTGTGATTCAATCATCAAGCGACAAGTGCCCTCTTATCATAAATTAAGAGAAATATTCTTGAATAGTAAAAACTCAGAAATATCCTTTTAACAAAAGATATGTGTTATGAATAGCGTTTGTATTCGTTACGAGGCCAATGGACCAATATATATATAAGTACATGCATGACATATATGCAGATAACTTCTTATATAACAGGAAAATACACAGATAGTAATACACATCTAACACCCCCTCAAACTTATGGTGGATCAACAACATGAAGTTTCAAGAAATAAAAGCTGTGACAGGCTCTGATCTGTGCCTTTGTGAAGAAGTCTGCCAACTGAAACTCTGAAGGCACATACTGAGAGCAACAACCTGGTTCTGCACCTGTATCCGCATGTAAGAAGCATCAACACCAATATACTTTGTAAGCTCATGTTTCACTAGATCTTTAGCAATGCTAATAGCCTCTGTACTATCAGACAAAAGAGGAGTAGGTACAGAAACAGAAACACCAAAATCTTCAGGTAACCATCGTAGTTAAGTAACCTCCGCAGTCAATAAAGCTATAGCTCGCAACTCAGCCTCAGCACTAGAACGAGAAACTGATGTCTGCTTCTTAGTCTTCCAAGCAATAAGAGAACCACCAAGAAAAACACAATAGGCAGAGAGAGATCGGCGATCAGAGTGATTACTAGCCCAGGTGGCATCAGAATATGTCTAGAGCTGTAAAGAGCTGGAGCGAGGGAAAAAGAGACAACGAGTGATGGTTACACAAAAATATCGTAGAACACGAAGAAGATGGCTATAGTGGAGCTGAGCGGGAGTAGAAACAAACTGACTCAAGATATGCACAGGGTACAAAATGTCAGCTCGTCAGTGAGAAAATCCCAAAGACACTAACCACGCATGTGAAGACACATGTGCTAAAACCAGTCTCGATAATTGAGACCATTGAAATCCACTAGACAACGAGGAACAAAAACAGTTTCCGAGGACGACATTTTTTCTTTTCTTTTTCATTTTTTCATTTTTTCTTTTCTGGCCGAGTTGGCTCATGCTAAAATGTCCTTCGGCCTGCAAAGGCCTATGAAGAGAAAACACGAAGGGGCATGCATGGGGGGACTAGGGTTCCCACTTGGCGGCGGCGGCGGTGGGCGGCAGAGACGGCGTGCTCGACCGCTTGCCGTCCTGCCTGCACCTGCAGCGGATGAGGGCGTCGCGGACTAGTGCGGAGACATGGGGGCGGACTCACGGCGGAAGACGAGGTGACGCTAGGCGAGGAAGACGAAGCGATGCCAGGCGAGGAAGACCGGCAGAAGACAAGGCGACGCCAGGTGAGGAAGACGGCACCAATCGACCGAGTGGCAGAGAAGAAGCATCGGCCTCGGCAGTCTCGCAGGGAAGATGAAGGCGAGGATCTGCGTCGGCGGCGGCACTCCGGAGTTAGGAAAAGAGCTCGGGAGCACGAGGAGAAGCAAAGCAGAGGCAACAGGGGCAGCAGCGACAACCGGCGGATGAGGAGGCTGGCGTCGGTCATGTGAGAAAACCCTAAACCTAGCTTAGCTCTGATACCATGTTATGAATAGCGCTTGTATTCATTATGAGACCAATAGACCAATATATATACAAGTACAGGTATGACATATATGCAGATAACCTCTTATACAACAGAAAAAATACACAGGTACTAATACACATCTAACAATAAGGCAGCAAAATAAGAGCCTTCATATGATGAAGGCCCAATATGCCAAAGATAGAATCAACGAAATATACAAATTCTGACATGGCCATGGTAACAAAACAATATACGTTAACATGCTATGCAAATATGTAGGATACAGCAAGAAACAGGACAGTAAATAAATAGGAGAACCGAGGTAAAACATACTCCAAACCATCATCGTACAAAAAATAAAAAATTTAATAATGTTATTACGGAGAGGGCTAACATGCAATTAATCCCGTCTGCCATATCTCACAAAACTGAAACCTAGCTTTAACCTTGTTTGAACCTTCTTAAGGAAATTGCATGGCATTAGCAAGGAATATGGCAGCGGTAATCCAGCAGTAACCACCGCACCACTCCACTAGAAACAGCACCAAGATCATACTTTGAACAGATGAACATGTAATTAGCAGGTTACCCACATCAACCACAAACTAGTCGTCATGTAGCAAAGAAGTATGCCCTTCTTTTCTTAATCATACTCCAATGCTAATTCATGTCCTTCAAGCTACGTGGCTGAGGTACTATCTATCGCCACAGCCAATTGGCACCACCGAGATACCGATGGCACCTGATTGTCCAAGCCTAGTGAATAACACCACCCAATAACTTAACCATTAGCAGATTTCGGCTGGTGGAAACAATTAGGTTAGTTGTTCGTTCCCCTAATACAGAAACGGAAACGAAAAACTCTCGAACGACGAGACAAATTGATGCCCCGGATCAGCGGGATTACAGGGGCGGTATCACGAATCTCCCCCAAATCGGCGGCAAGGAACCGACAGATCGGGACGGTGGAGGTGTGTGTACCTGCTGGAGAAGGTCGGAGAGGAGCTGGAACAGCTGCGCGTCCGGCTTCGCCTCCTCCGCCATCAAGACTTGCCTGCTTTGCTCTCTAAAGCTTCGATTTTTCGATGGGAATTCTTCTGCCCGCAGCTGTTGGCTTTCTTCGTCGCTGTTCTCGCGTGCTGCAGCGGTTGGCTTGGCACCCCGTGATTCGTTTATAAGGCGTGAGGTGTCAGTGCCTCAGAGCTTTGGACTGAATTCTAGTTGGGCCACCCAGATTAACGACCATACTATCAACCGCTACGACGATTCCGATATGTATACCCACTACGCAAGGCCGAACTTGTTTTGTGGGCCTTTAGTCTTGCCTCCGGGCCGCAGGCCGCGGCACGGCACGGTCTCGGCGGCGCACGGTGCTTGCCCACGCCGCGCGGCCGCAACTTGAGCCAGCCGCCCATGGACGCGCACGGTGCGGATGTCCGGTCGCGCCCACGGCTCGACACGTCCACCCGCCTGGACGTGATCGAACGGGTGGGTGGTCGGTGGTGCCGAGGTCTCGAGGGGTTTGTGCACACGCGCACGGCCGGCGCCACGGGCTGGCTTCAGTTGGGTTGTGCGCGTGCATTGCTCGTGAGGAGGACCGGGCGGACGAGCGTCGAGCCCGGGCGAGACGTGACGGACGGCTGGGTTGGTTCGCGCGCGAGAGGAAACGAGCCCGGGCACGCGCGGAAGCTGCCATCGCGTTGCCTAGTAGGCACGAATTTTTTGACCACGGGTCAGAAAGAATGTGATGACCGGCTGATCGAGGGGGGCGTCTAAGGATTCTTTTGTTTGACTCACCGGTGAACGTGCTCCTGTTTTCTGTGTTTCTTCTTTGTTGTTTAAGTCAAAACCAAAGTTCGTGCAGTTTAGTTTTTTTTTTCCTTTTCGTATGATCGAATCGCACTATGTGTTATATAAGACCTTCCGTTTATCAACGGCTGTGATCTGGATCTTTGTTTTGCAAATTGATTGACAACTTTTTCATAAGTCAAACTTATGTGGCGTCCTAGTTAGCGATTCTTCTTCTACCTTTTTTAAGACAAGGTAGATAAATTTTTGTTGTTTAGTATTAATAACTTCACGAGAACGTGGTTGTCACAGCTAGATACATTACCTCCTGGAGCGAGATTCGTAAAAGATGAACCGCCTTAGCTAGAGTTATGAGTTGATTCGCGGCATTCAAAGTAAATACATCGAATAAGCATCTTTTATACGACAGGTGGGGGTTAATTAACACTTTTTTTTCATAAACTTAACTTACATGGAGTTCCAGCTGGCAACTCATACAGTTATTAGCTAGAATGGTAATTAATCATTGTTGTTACTAGTAATAACTTACTTCACTTCACTTAGCTAGAGTTATGAGTTGATTCGCGGCATCAATCCTCTTCCAACTAGACTTAGGCCCTGTTTGGTACAACTTCTGCTCCCAGCTTCTCAATCGATTCTCGTGGAGCCGTACCAAACACTCTGATTCTCAAAACCACTTGATTCTGATTCTCGCGGGGAGCTGTCCAAAAAATGAACTAGCGAGGAGAAGCGGTCTTTCCGTAGATTCTTGTGAGAATCCACCTTACAGAAAATAAAATACCACTTGAAGTTCAAATAATTTACCCGCAAATTGCCCTCGAACTACCCCCAAAGAATTCCACCGAGCGACACCCCCCTGGGCGTACCCCTTCACCTTTCCATCGCGTCTCTTCCCCTCCCGCTGCTCTTGCTCGCGACAAGGCGATTCCGCCTCCGGCCCCCGTCTGGCGCCCTGCTTGTCCTCGACTGCGCCCTTTCCGGCCTACGCGTGCGCCCCCGGTGGTCTTCGACAGCGCCGTCGCAGGTCCTGGAGTGCGCCGCCGCTAGCACGCGAGATCCGCCCACCCCGGAAACCCTAGAGGTCCTTTGGTTCGCCGCCTTCTTCACCGCCGCTGTAGTTTCGAGCACCACCGGCGGCTTCGTGAAGGTAAGGTCGCTATCATCCGCCCCCGTGTCCTCCCTACTCCTTTGTCTCCTTTCTCTCGCCGCCGCCCTAGGGTGGATCGATTTGTTGCTTTCTTCTGTTTGAAATGTGTAGACTCTCTTGTATATTTCTTTGAATCTGTGAATGTAGTACGAAAAAATTGTATCTGTTAATCTATGAATGTGTACGAAACATATCTGTGAATCTGTGATGAATATGTGTTGAATCCAAATTGTGTGTTTATCTCTATTTTCAGGTGTTTGATCTGGGAGTGGTTGCTATGCAAATCATGTGTTCTTGACTGTCAAAGATGGATATTAATTGTTGCAAAATGAGATATTACAATTCATATGAATCCCTCTTGGCAATGTGCATTTGTGAATGTTTGCCTCCCTATTTTTTTCATGCATCTGTGAATGTTTGGCAATGTGCTTTGCTTTGCCGGTACCTTGAACTACTTGACATTATATGTGAATGTTTGATTTGCCATTATCTTGAACTACCAGACAGTATATGTGAAATGCCAATGTGCTTTGCTTGATAGTGTTTGTGCATGTTTGCTTTGCTTTGCTTTGCCAGTATATGTGAAATGCCGATGTTCTATGCCTGATAGCTTTGCTAGTATCTTGATTTAATAGGGTCAATTCTTCATATTGTTCATCATCTTGAATTCTTGCTAGTTTTGGGATGAATATTGTCATTTGTGATCTTAATGTAGAAATTAGTAGTTTTTTTAATGTCAGTATTGAACTTCAGATCGTGTTCCCTAATATTATCAATTAACTGCAAGATAGAATATATGTGAAATTTTGTTTTATTGTCTCTTGTGAAATTTTGATTTAATTAGTCAATTGCAATTAAATGCAAAATGATTATTCCTTGCTGTTTTTGATATGATCAGTCAAATGTTTGGTTCTCTGATGCTTCTGTGATTGATGATTTTCTTTGTTTGGTATCATTTACAAATTATTTACTTGTAATGTTCATGCATTGAATGTTGATATACATGAATTTTCCGTCTTATGTTGCAGGTAAATATTATCTTGTCGATGCCGGTTATTTGAACAGGCCTGGGTACTTAGCGCCATACAAGGGCCAAATGTATCATGTTCTAGAATTTCGGAGAGGTGTTGCTCCTAGTGAAAGAGAAATTCAACCATTTGCACTCGAGTGTTCACAACGTAATTGAGAGGTCCTTTGGTGTATGGAAGATTAAATGGAGAATTCTTCTTAAGATGCCGAGCTTTCCCATGTCTAAGCAAAAGATGGTTGTTGCAGCAACAATGGGAAGCCACAACTTCATACGTGAACATGCTTCGCCGGACATGCATTTTCGTAGGTTCGATCGGGATCCTAATTATGTGCCCACAATACCATCAAGATATGTCAAATATGTCATTTCTCAAGATGCATCAGATGCGTCAACATCGCAAACAAGTGCTACATCCATGGATAGTTTCTGTGATGACCTTGCAAGTACAATTGCTTATTTATGATGATGGACACACTACTTGTGAATTTCTGTGGTCTTTTGTTATGACTTATTTATCATTTCAATATTTGTACGTAATATTATTTAATTATCATTTGAACACTTATACGATATGAATGCGATATCTCCAGCCTTATCTATCGCAGCGAGAACAGTACAAAATTTGCTTACACACAGTTGTAATCCATCATGAAGTGTAAATGCAATACAACATGTCATTGTGTATATATACAACGTATATACACTCACATGGTCTAAACAAATTTAGTGGAAAAAATTCTATAATTTGTGTACAAATACATAGGAGAAAGACACAAATACAATTGAATTATTATAACAGGGGTAACATGGTCTATTTGTCTTTAATCCCCCTCATATGGTTTTGGGAGCTAACCTACCAGCCAAACGCTTTTAACAGACAGCTCCAGATTCTCAGAGAATCAAGAACAGAATCTGAAAAATGAGAATCTGGAGCTCTACCAAACAGGACCTTAGATTCGGTCTGTATATTCCTTCTTGGTTCCACTCTTACCTCGCTGGTTGAACCACAGGAAAGAGAACTAGAAACATGAAGTAATTACTCTGTTAAACATTCTCAAACACAGATCGGTAGGAGGAAGCAGAAAGGCCAAGTGAAGCAAGTCAAACCCATGGTTGTGCTCATGCCGCAGCTGAAAATTTTGATAGGCGAGGAACAACCTCACCTCGGGAGGCGTTGAACGACTGATCGCACGGAGGTCTGATCCGGTGCGAGAAGGTAGGGGCATGCGTCGTCGGCAGCTAGGCGTTCCTCTGTTTTTTTCGTCTTTCCCCCTTCCTGAGGAAATAGCTCGATGGAGAAGATGGTTAATTCTGGGTTCCTTCGAGGGAAAATTAGCTCAGTGACATCGCGTTAGAGCGTAATTGAAGAAACGACATTTCGTTCGTGACGCACTGAAAAATAATATTGCGAATACCAAAAAATTAGACGAATGACATCACCGCTAGTTACTTCCGTTTTCAGAATTTTTTAAATATAGAAACTGAGCTCAAAAAATTATCACTTTTTTTTTGTGGAGCCTCCCGGCACAGTTTAATTGCTTGTGTATTTTTTTAAAAACTTTATAAGTTATGATTTTGTCTCTAAAATTCATTGAAGTATATTATTTGTAGGAATTTTCTAATATAGAAAATGAGGTCCAAACATTATAAAAGCTTTTTCAGGCTCCTTACACAGTGGGCTTGATTGTGTAATTTTTTCAGAATTTTACAAAATCAAGTAAAGAAATTTCATAATGTTCACTGTGTGAGGAGTCTAATATTTTATAATGTAAGACCATTATAAAATTGTATTAATTAATTTTGTAAAAATTCTAGAAAACTTACACAATCAAGTCAACTATGCAAGAAGCCCGAAAAAAAATTCATAATGTTTGGACCTCATTTTCTATATTAGAAAATTCCTAGAAACAATATACTTAAATGGATTTTAGAGATACAATCAAAACGTATAAAGTTTTGAAAAAAAAAATACACAAACAATTAAACTGTTTTAGGAGGCTCCACAAAATAAATGATAATTTTTTGAGCTCAGTTTCTATATTTAAAATTTTTTGGAAACGGAAGTAACTGGCGGCGATGTCATTCGTCTAATTTTTTTTGTTCGCGGTGTTATTTTTCAATGCGTCACGAACGGATTGTCATTCCTCCGATTACGCTCTAACGCGATGTCACTTAGCTAATTTCCCCTATTTCAATCTTACTCGTTCGTTCCAAACGAAGGGTCGAGGTTGAACAACGACAGAGTGTCCTAGATACAGCAAACAGCAGGGGATACGATTCCGAACATACCCAACTCAAACCCAAAGCATTGTTATAAAACCCAGACCGAACGAATAGGTAGTTGAACCGGAAAAACATGGATCCAGAGGCTTTACCAGGCCGAGCCTCAGAAGACCGGAGATGCAATTGACCCGAAAAAACCCGATCGACCCAGTCAGGTTTTCATCAATTCGGACGGTTTTACTTGACTCGGCCGGGTTTTGCTCATGAGGACAATTTCTAATAAACCTTTCAAATGAAAGAGTTTTTTAAGACAAAACTGAAAGGCATATTCATACTTTAGGTGCTGACAGGTTTTAGTAAGAATCCCCTTGTGAAATTGGCGGCTACACATAAATAATTTCTATCTTTCTCGCTATCACCCCGATTGGCGGCTCTCCTCTCCATTCTTTGCTTAGCTTCACCTTCATCAGCAAGATATGATGCATTTCTCTACTTGCTTGTCTCTGCTCTCTAGTCTTTGTTAAGATGTAAGCGTTAGATTTTTGCCGTTCTATTTTCTAATCAAAGTAATATATAGTTAGATCTAATAAATATAGGGAGAGATGTAAGTTGGCAATTCATGTATTATGCCAAACATGTAGTGCATCCGGATGTGGAGGAGAAGAATTGGAGTATAGCTAAACATATCCATTCAAAGAAGAAAAATAGACTAGAACACAATTGTTTGAATCATCTCGTTATTCGTGAGTCTATGATGTCCCTTGTGACTGCCTTAATTTGTTATTGAGAATTCAGATTCTTTAAAAAAAAATTGTGTAACATTGATTTTCTTCCCCTATTTTTTGTGTGATGTGTGTATATATATATTAAATTAAAAAACATACGATCGGACTGTTGATCT
This sequence comes from Phyllostachys edulis, assembly GCA_036346405.1. Lineage (NCBI taxonomy): Eukaryota > Viridiplantae > Streptophyta > Magnoliopsida > Poales > Poaceae > Phyllostachys > Phyllostachys edulis. The sequence goes on along the minus strand of CM070561.1, from coordinate 60,881,298 downwards.
ACCGATCCGATCATCGGGCGGTCGATAACCATCCGAGTTTTATAACTATGACGTAAAGGCGTCTAATCAACGGTGGCACAACCCGTGCACGCAACGCAACCGCTCCTACCCCATCCCACGCAATCCCGACCGTCCGTACCCCGGAACTCCCGATCCAGCCGTCCACCCCTTACCCACCTCCATTTATATACCCTCGTACCCCTCCTCCCCCGCAGCTTCCCAGGCTGCCCCGCCTCTCCTCCCCTCCTTCTCCCCCAATTCGGATCAAACAAATTTCGTTAAATAATCTCTAAAAACTCGCAGCGAACGGAATCGAAGAGATTAAAACGAAACGTTTCGATCCCATTGTTGGGGCTCAGATAATCGTGTGATTTTTGGGCTGTTTGGGTCCTAATTTAGGGTTAGGGTTTCGGATCTGGACGATTAGCCCCAAATCCACCCATGAACGACCAGTTGATGCGACCTCCGGCGCCGCCGCTGCCGTACCATGTGTGGGTGGCGCCGGCTCCGCCTCCACCAGCGATGGAGCCGCCGGTGGGGTTCGTCCGGGGGATGCCGGTGGGGTTCGTCCGGGGGATGCCGGCGAGGCCGGCGTGGAAGCGGGCGGCGCGGCCGGGGTGGAAACGGAAGGCACCAGCGGGGGCGAGGTGGGGCGGCGCGGCGGCGCCGCGCAACACGACGTCTTACCTGATCCGGGCCAAGCGGGCTGGGGGCGTGGCGTCGCTGGTGTCGCCGTGCCCCGTCACGCCGGCCGTGCTGCCGACGCCGCGACTGTCGCCGGCGCGGGAGGTGCTGGTGGAGATGGCAAAGGAGGCCTGGGGCGTTGACGGGTATGGGTCCATGAAGGGTCTAATCCGCCTCCGCTCCCAGGCCGCCGATGCCGGGGTACCCCCTGGGGAGGACTCCGGCTCCGGCGAGAGCGACGTGGAGGAGCACGTCGAGGTGGAGCGCCGCCTGGACCACGACCTCAGCCGCTTCGAGATGGTGCAGCTCCCGGCCGCGGCCGCCGACGGCGAGGACGAAGACGACGACTACGAGGCGGACGAAGCGCGAACGGCGAGGCTGGAGGAGAACCTGACCCTGCGGGGGCGGCTCTACCTGGTGGAGCGCGACATGGCCGACCTCCGCTGCCGTCTCCTTGCCGTCGAGACGCTCTGCCGGGACCGCCACCGCGACGGCTGCGTCGTGGACGCCGCCGCCGAGGAGGCGGTGGTTTCGGAGAGCGTGGCTGGGGTTGACTTCGCCGGTGCGGTCGACGAGGCGGACACGGCGGACGCCATGAAAGAGTGAAGGAGACATGACCAAGCTTCGTTCGATGTACATAGGTTTCCCGTTTCTCTGTGCAGATGTTGATGTGAAGAGTAGCCAAAAGCAGTTTAGCTTACAATCACTCTTCTTTGCACCCCGTGCTTTATCTCGATTTCTTCCTAGTTTGATGATCTCTTCTAGTAGTAGTTGAATTCCATTGATCTCTTCTAGTAGTAGTTGAATTCCATTTCTTGTTCTTGTAGAATGAACCAATGGATTGGATGATAAAATGGGCAGGCTAAGCACACAAGATGTAGGTGTTCTGCTGCTCTTGTAGATCTATCTACTACTTTCCAGTAATATGTTATTTGTTTGTTACGATTCCGAAATGTTCCGTCCTCATTGCTATTCTGTGTCATGCTCACGGATTGATGAATTTTTAAAAACTAATAAGGGAGGGATTAGAAATTAGACATACGGGTGGAGGCTCCCACCCGTACAGTCCGAAAATGTAAATTTGTGCAAGCGATGGTGCTTTCTGCTTGCGTCAATGATCCGGAATGCCAGGCCCAAGCTGCTGCTCGCAGGTCGCTCTCGGTTCATCAAATCGTCTTTCGTTGTGCTACGTGGATACTGTCGTATTGGAGCGTCCGATTGCAAAATGCAAAACAATAAAATATGATTCAGAAAATCAAAAGTTACATTGTTGCAACATTCTAAATACACAGATGCAACAATCAAAACTCTTGGTTGCAACATCTCTAGACACGGTTGCAACATTCTCGGACAATAGTTACAACATCCTCGGACAACGATTGCAACATCCTTGGACACGGTTGCAATATTCTCGGACAAGGGTTGTAACATCCTCGGACAACGGTTGCAACATCCTCGGACAACGGTTGCAACATCGCCGGACAACGGTTGCAACATCTCCAGACAATGGTTGCAACATTCCCGGACAATGGTTGCAACATGACAAATCAAAATAAAGCATCTAAAAAATACGTTGGAAAACATTGCAACATCGCCGTGAAATGTATACAACATTTTTTTTATAGATGCAACATTTTTTTCTACATATACAACATTTCATCAAAATCCGAAAATCAATAAAAAGGGAGAGAGAATCGGCGTCATCTCCCAATTTGACGCTGGAAAGGATTGTTTCAAGTGGGTTCTCGTCGGATTGTAGCGTCCGACGCTAATGTATCGCTCCGGATGTCCTCATCCTATCATTACCCTTCTCTCTTTGAGTAGATAGGGAACTCAAGACACTTGACACCGTATTCTATCAGTACCTGATGGATCAATAGTTCGGTAATCAAAAGCGATGGTGCTTACTGCTTGCATTAGTGATCTGAAATGCCCGGCCCAGGCTGCTGCTCGCAGGTCGCTCTCGGTTCATCGAATTGTCTTTCGCTGTGTTGCATGGATACTGCCATATTGGAGCGTCCGATTTTTTTCAATATGTCATACGTATGTATCGCATCGTGATCCAAATAATATTATTAATTTAGAAGATAATTAAAAAATAGTCGAAAAAATTTATAAACATAGATACCCAATGCTGTCGCCATATCAAATGGCGACACACACCTATTTATCGTTCGTTGCCTCAATCCAACTGCGTCATTATCGTCACCGCGACAATCGTCGTCACCAGTTGAACTAACGATAAAAAACATTAGGTCCCTGGCGCCAATTCGATCGATTGTTATGCACTTCAAAAAAAAAAGTTAGGGGAAGTCATTTTAATTTTAGAAAAAAGAGAAAAGAGCGGAGAAGAGAGTAGAAGAGACCTAGCGAGCCCCTGTCGCTTGCTATTAAATAAGGCATTTTAACAAACAGATCTAGTCATCCATTTTGCAGGAAAATATTTTTGCAAATTTGTACATAAATTCAAAACCTTGTATGTTAGCAAATAAAAATATCGACATAGAATCGAATGTATTAGATAATTTTAGTTGTATTGCTATTTGATGTAGTATGTCATAACATAATTTTGTTAATGCTGAAAATACTTTTAAAACTAGAAAAATAGGAGGACACCTCTAAAAATAACAAGATATCTATTAAGAATCTGTCAAAATTACAGAGAGGCTAAATATGGTATGTTAATCCTAATTTAATTTTGGCTTCCATTTGTGCACGATAAATAATCTGTTAATGCCGAAAATATCTTTTGAACTAGGAAAGTGGTAAGACACCTTTAAATCTATGTAAGAAATCCAAAATAGGTACATAGGGTATGTAGAGCTGAATTAAAATATTGTGGTCTTTTTTTTATTTCTACTTGTACACGGTAAATATTTTGTAAATGCTGAAGACACTTTCCAAATAAGGAAAGTAGCAGGATACCTATAAAAGATAAATAAAAATTGCAAAGTAACTAAATATGGTATGTAGAGCTTAATTAAAATAATCTCAACTTAATTTTGTTTTCCATTTTTGCACGTCAAATATTCTGTTAATACCGGAAGAACTTTTTAAACTAGAAAATAGCAAGACACCTCAAAAAATTCTATAAGAAATCCAGAGATGTCACATAGTGTATGTAGATGTGAATTAAAAATATTGTGAACTCTTTTATATTTGTACACGGTAAAAATTTCATAGATGTCGAAGACACTTTTTAAACAATGAACGTAGCAAATTACCTATTAAAATTGAATTAATTAGGTATGCAACTTCTTATTAATTTTTGTATATGTTTCGTAGTTTTTACAATATATGCACTGGATTTTTAGGTATGGCAGATCCAGGATACATTGCGTAGTGACCGTACGTGTTGCTTGACCCGGTCATTAACACGCATCATCGTAACCGCCTCAATACCATCCTTCCCTAGGAGGGCGAGGCGACGATTAAGCTCGGCGCACTGTGGCTGCGCACACCCATGAGGGCATGGAGGGTGGACCCATGTTGGGTTCCGAAGTACATGCAGTTGCAAACTTCGTGTACTCAATTGCAAGCTGACTACATTGGGTGGACTAACGTTTGTTTTTAATCTTTTCGACGCGGTTTGAGAAAGGCAGGCCTCCTTCCACACGCGAGGATGGTTGAGGCGATGTGCGCGGGTGGTGGCCGTATGTCCAGGCGTTTTTCGTACGGCCGATGCCTCCTGACGGCGCTGGTTGATCAGTGGAGACCAGAGATACACATGTTTCACCTCCCGTGCGAGGAGACAACGCCGACACTTCTGAACGTGACCTTCCTGACCACATCCCAGCCACGTGGCACACAGAGTTCCTTGCAAGATTCCAGGGGGTGCTGCCGCCCAATAACGGCTACAAGTGTTCAGTAGCACCCATAGGCCATCGCGTGGTACATATTGAACGGTCTGTACATATTATTTGCTATGCAAGTTTTCAGTTCCTAACTTTTTAATTACGTGTGCAGATCGATCTACATTGGGAGATGCACACGTTGGCGACCTCCATGCGTCGTATGACGCTTGGGGAGCACTTCAGCATGACGGCGTAGAAGATCAGAGGGGTCATAGACTAGTTTGTCGAGAAGACGAAACGAGGCATCGAGCTGGCGTCCTACCATAGGCCGAGGGAGGTGGTGGACCCACCTGTGCGTGGATGGGGGTGAGCCATGGTGCGTCACCCAAACGTGGTGGGCAGGTCCTCGTGGCACCGCGGCCGACTACCTTTAGCGATTCGCAGTCAAGATAACATACTCGCGTTTGGTTGTTTATTTCGAACTCCACTAGACACTAACGACAATTTTCTCTAGGAGGTCCTGGGTACCACCCGTACACACGGCACGAGTACACAGAGCCGTTTGCTACCTTCGTGCACTGAGGTATGTCTGTCTTGTGTTACACGCATGCACAATGTATTATCTTGGTATGTCTGCCATGTTTACATACATAACTTACTGTTTCACAGCTCATACACCCCTTTGGGAGGAGTAGCTGGTGTTTCGCGAGGAGTCATGCTCCGGGGACTATGATTTCGACCTGAGTGACGGGGGGCCTTCGTGCATCAAGAGAAGCTGTGTCTCGATGGGGCTTACAACAAGACGATCGCCCCGAGCAACCCAATGACGCAGATCCTCTCATGACACTCCCTGTGCTACTCAAGACTGTAGGGTTCCTCAGTCACCTGAGCCTTTGACCTACTCTTACCAGCACCAGTAGCTGCCCCGACAGAGGCCAGGAGCCACACGTAGGTTACGCCCCAAGAGGGCCCGTGAGTAGATACTTGTTGTTGTAAATATCAGCCATGCCATGTAAAAATAAATTTTTGTACAACTTACATTATAGTAGTGTCATGTTCCAATACTATTTGTTCTTTTGTGCATGGGTAACCACGTGAGGGAGCCAGCATCGCGATGCCCCTCCGTTTTGGACCTTAAGGACCGCACCAGGTCACGCCACATGCTACCACTTTTGTAGACCAAGATGACAACATACTTTGATGCTGCCTTTTCGCACTGAAAAGACCACACTCCGTCACGCCCCCTTATCAGACCGAAAAGACGGCACCTGGTCACACCACACACTGCCACTTGTGCAGACCAAGGTGACACACACACTTCGATGCTACCTTATCACACCAAAAAGACCACACTCTGTCACGCCCCCTTTTAAGGCCGAAAAGACCGCACCCTGTCACGCCACACGCTAGAACTTTTCAGATCGAGTTGACAACACACTGCGACACTACCTTATCATACTGACAAGACCACACTATACCAAACTACCTTTCCAGACCGAAAAGACCACACTCCTCCACGCCCCTTTTCATGCCGAAAAGATCGCACCCTATCACACAACACGATGCAACTTTTGTATATCGAGTTGACAACACACTACAATGCTACCTTATCAGACCGACAAGGCCACACTATGTTATACCACTTTTTCAGACCAAAAAGACCATACTCCGCCACGCTCCCTTTTCCGACCGAAATAGCCCATTGTAAAAGGAGGGAGAAGAGAATTGGAGGAGAAGAGAGCTGCAGGATAACACTACACCACCACACCCAACACTTCACCAAATCTCGGTTCACACAACTATGAGAAATGAAATGTCAGACTCATCGGCGAACTTCTACGTGAAGATCTTGTGGAAGCACAAGTGGCTTGCAGAGAGGGCTAAACTCTATCTAGATTGTTCTACGAAGGATGCGTCGGTACCACCGGAGTTCCCACATTCGCAATGTGTGTGCAAAGAACCGGCTAAGATCATCCAGTCCACACACCCGGCAACGGCCGCCTAGGCTTACTACACGTGCGGTCATCACCTCGTAAGTGAATCTTGCACACACGTAGATTTTCCACATCTTACGTTCTATTCCACAAATCCCTAACTACATCCACGTATAATGGCTTGGCAGCCGGAGATGCGATGCAACTTCTTCCAATGGATCGATGGACCGAACATGTACGATATGGCCTTCATCGAGCAGAAGTACACACTGGACTATGCGATGCGAGCTGAGACCTTCAAACGCTGGAAACCCTACATACCTAACCTGACTTGAAAGCCACCGGAGGAGCCTAGGAGAGCAGGGTGGTGGTGGAGGACCCCCGGACAGGAAGCTGAGTACGATCGGGCTGAGCGCGTGGCACAGAAGGGGGAAGACTCCTGCTAGTGAGACTGACGGTCGTCCTAGCACTCCCCGTCGCTCGAGCGCAGTCCGGATCGAAAAGGTAAGTTATGTTCAGTTTGCATCTTGAATATTAACTTGGCTCTACATGTGCTATTCTAACATCATTTAATCGTCCAACCTGTCTCACAGAACATGGCTGACTTCGGGACTGACCAACGCTGCGGACAATCTAGAGACAAGGGAAAGGGACCGATGGGCCGCCAAGACTGATCGATTTCATTCGAATCAACCTTTTTTTGGATTCCAAAAAGGCGCACATGTATCGTAGATGTATTTCAGTTTGCTCATTCGTGCATGTTGTTGTTTCTAATGTACGTAACCGAACCGTGCGCACCATGTATTTCGTAATTAAATTATGAAGTCTTTCGAACTTAAATCTCTTTTCCCAGATATTTTGACTATTACATATTACGCAATCTTTTTCTGAAGGAATCGGTTCCACGAATAATGCAATCGGGACAACGTGTATGGCAACCCGAAACCCAAATATTTTTTTTCATTTCGCACCGAAGGAGGCTATGTGTGTTATTACGCTGCCGAACTCGTATTCTCTACTTCACATTTCGTTATCTTCTCCTATTTCGAATTATGGTCTACGCGAACACTTCAAGGTATTACAAAAAAAAAACTTTGTGAAATACACTAATCTTTAGGCAGAATTCTCTAGACAGGAATTAAAAAATTAAATACAGGACTCTGTCGCCAATTGAACTGGTAAAATTGTCCTGTCGCCAATTGACCTGGCGACAAAAACCTCTCCGCACTGTTCCAATTAACGACATGATTCCTGTCATCAATTGGAATGACGATAGAAGTCTGTCATCATTTCAAACGGCGACAGATACCTATATTTGTAAAAGAAAATTTAACTATTTATTTTTGTAATTATCTTTAAAATTAATATTATTTTTTAAAACAATTCACAGATTGATTGGTGATTGGTATTAGAAGACGGTGGCTACGATCAGACCGATGAATCCAATCCAATCGTAAAACCTTTATTTTTTTTGGTGTGCGTGTGTTTGCGTGTTTGGTATGCCGCTTGTCGAAACGTTGCGTGACCGAGTCCTGTAGGGTGATGCCGTCTTTAATTCCGTTCGGTCTCAGGTCTAGCTAGTCTTGGATTGCTGCTTTTCTGCCCCGTGCGGAGTGGCAGTTTGGGAGTTGGGGGCATGGCTGGGTGGCTGACTCCGAAGAGAATCGGGAGAACTCGTCAGGCTCAGAGCCCAGGCGTTTGGCTTTGGCCCTGCCAAAGTGACGAAAGAATATTGCATCTGGAAAAGCGTGGTTTGAGGAAGATGCTGCAAGCTCTGACCGATCTAGGAGCCTTCCTTCCTTCCTTCCTTCCTTCCTTGCTGCGCTCTCTTTCTTTTCCGATTGGAATTTTCATTTAAAGGAAAAACCTTTGAATATTCCTCTCCCTTTTTTTCCAGCTCTGCCCTTTATATTCGGCGTGAAGATGAGAATTCTTTTTTATTTTGGACCCCTCGGGTGAATCAATTGCAAATCTAGACCTCTTCCTCTCTTTTTTGCAATCGGCCTCCTCCCTACTTCGCTCGGGAGCGCTGAAAGACCTCGGCGTGGCACGGCCACTTCATGTGCATGAGCGGAAGTCACTTATCATCAGCAGCCCGAGCTGAAACTCTTCGTTTCATGGTCGCCGTCCACTCCCGTGGAGATTCGTGCGGAGTAGCCACTTTCCGCACTCCCCGAGCGCGGAAGGAGAGGGAGGGAGGCTAGATTTGCAAAAAAAAAAAAAGAGAAAAGGGTTTAAATTTGCAATTGATTCACCCGAGGGGTCCAAAATAAAAAAAAATTCTGAAGATGATTCTCGTATGTATGATCCGTCCGATGCCAACGCATTCGATGAGAGAGAGGAGAGCACAACCGTGAGGCCGTAGATTTTGCCCCGAAACGAGTTGACCGCCCAGGATGACGGTAGAGTGGCACAAAGTGTGACCAAATAGTTTAGTCCAGAAACACGGTGTACCCAACGAATGAACGAGAAGTCTTAACCCAATGAATGAACGAAATCTCCCAACAATTATACTCCCTCCGTTCGGAATTAGTCGTCGTTTTGGAACAAGCCAACCAAGTTCTTGAAGATATGCTTCGAGCCTCGTGCCTTTAGACTATGGAAAAAGTTATCGCCCTTTGCGTAATTCTCGACAACAATAGCTACCAAGCTAGTCTACGATGTCTCCATTTGAGGCTTTATATGGCGAAAATGTAGAACTCCACCCTTTGGGATGAAGTAGGAGAGCACCAATTCTTCGGACCGAATTAATCAAAGAAGCCGAGAACAAGGTTAAAACAATAAGAGAACGCTTGAAAGTAGCTCAAACCCGATGTAAAAGTTATGCCGACAACCGTCAAGAGAATTGACCTTTGAAATAGGAGATTTTGTTTATCTCAGAGTTACTCCACCTGAGGAGTAAGAAGGTTCCGACTAAAGGAAAACTTGCACCCAGATTGTGGGCCCTTACAAAATTTTGGCAAAGAGAGGTGAAGTCGCTTATCGCTAGAACCGCCAACCTCCTTGTCTCGCAAGACACAACGCCTTTCATGTGTCACAACTAAAGAAGTGTTTCGAGTGCCGTGAAGATCAAACTTTCTCGAAAGTAATCTACAAGAAGACCTTACTTATGTAGAACAACCAATCAAGATTCTAGACGCCGCAGAGCGTGTTACTGTGGAGCAAGATCATCCGATCATATAAAGTCCAAATTGGAGCCACCACCCGTAAAGTGAAGCCACCGGGAACGAGAGGAAGATCTTAAGGCGAGTATCCCTCATCTCCTGTCAAGTCAATCAATCTCTGGGTCGAGATTCCTTTAAGGGGAAGGTTTGTAACAGCCCAAAATTTCAATTTCGAGAGAAAATTTAAAATTTATTTATTTTGTGGAAATTCAAATTTTTAAAACTTTTCCTAATTAGTTAAAGATAAAATAAATTTAACTACAAAATCTATTATCAAGTTTAAGTTGGAAATAATTTTATTAAGTCTAAAATGTCTCTAAGAATTTATGTGAATTTTTCTAGAATTTTTGGATGTTAATTGTTATATTCTAAAGCCTATTTTAAATTTAGTGATTAAATTAAATAGAAAAACAAAAGAAAACTTCTAAAAGATTTAAATAAAGCCTCCGCCCAACTCTCTCACCGCTGCCCACACAACTAACTCATCAACGTGACGATTCGTGACGGACAAAGAAACATGTGACCACGCCACACGCCTTCCAAGCCTCACGATCCGCATCCAACGGCTTGCAGACCTTTCTTCTTCCCCGCCTCCATCTTCCTCAAGGTTCACAAGACCGCCTAGCCGCTTCTTCACTCAAGCCTTACGCCAGACTTTACTACCCTTTTCGCAGGTCAGGCAAGAATCAAACTCGGCTTCGCCGCACTCACTCCTTGCCTTTTCCCTCTTTAACCTCTTTAATTCCTTCGCCACGCCGCCATTGAAGCCACACGACGATCTCGCTCTTATCGACCGCCTGACTTATAAAAGGAGCACCGCGCTCTTGCTCCCTCAATCCAACGCCACCACTCACTCACTCTCGCTTCACCTTGAGGAATTTCCACTACTCCACAGAACAAGGTGGTGTTTAATTGTGTCATCTGTGACATGTTCACCCCTCTTCAGTGGAACCCCAATTACTCCACCAGTTCAGCCGTTCCCCCCTCATTCAATCCTAATCCTAAGTCACAACAGCAACGATAAATTTTTTATTTAATCTTTTTTAAAATTATTTTAAAGTTAATCTCTCGCGAACTTTATTTCCAATTCTGACTCTTTCGGCCACACCACCACGCCACATACCTCGGCGTAACAAAACATGTCACGCAAGCAATCGTCCACCTGCTGTGCAAACGTGGAGGCTTTGTCATGCCTTTATATGTGGCGTGACAGGGCCTAACGTGATTCACTTTTGCATGTGTGATTGTAATTGGTTTTCTAAATTATGAATCGAACTCATAGTTGAATTTAGTTCGGACTTGATTTATGGATTTGGAATCTTAGGATTTGGTGATAAGATGATAACAAATGGACTTCCTTTTGAAAGATAAAAAAAACAATTTAGGCTACAGTGATACATAACATCATGTACATGTAACATTTAGCAATCCATAACTTAAAAATAGATAATCTATCTGTGAACCAAATATACACCATCCTTTTAACTGAGGGTAAATACATATATGGATCGATAATCTTTTTTGTGGATTAATAATCTTTGACACTTCAGCGTATATATCCATCATAAACACCCGCACAATATTTCTAGGCCGTATCCCAAAAGGTAGGCACCCAAAAAAAGACAAATATTAGAACATCGACGATATAGGGCATGGCATATATGTAGGAAAAAAATATAGGGTATGTCATAGAAACGTATTTGGTAGAAGTGATACATATTGCATCCTAAAAAAAAGAACTAATATGTGGACTGTGTGGTACAACATGGGGCACAAGGATGGACATATGGTAGACAGTACCGCTGATGAAAGATGCATAGACATCCTACTGGAATGATAGGTGGTGCTCATTGTCACTTTAGGGTCATATACCATTTCGTGCCTACTCCCAGAACACGTAGTTTTTTTTTTATGTTGTTGGATGTCTTGCTACAGGAAGAATTGAATACGAAAAGACGACGAGATTTGTAGTTGTGAATTAAAATAGACTTTATAATAAAGCTGGGAATTACATGGCGCACAGGGTTTTGTTACGTGGATAAGAAACAACATCTTGCATGATGCAACAAACCAAAGTACTCCTACGATATATATGCGTCTTTTTGTAATAGAAATTAATTCGACCATCGGGGCCGAAATGGCCCGACCTACTGCGTGGACTAGAGCCATTTGCCCTTCCTTGCGAGTTCGGCGTTGAACTCCTCGCCGGCCTCCTTGGCCTTGGCCGCCATTTCTCTCTTTTTCTCGCGAGCCTCGCGCTCCCTACGCCTGCACGCCTTGAGATAAGCTTTCATCTCCCAACGGATATGCCCATTTTGCTCTTCGTTACGGCGCTCCTCCTCCGGAATCTCGCGGATCCTTTTGGCATCCCACTCCTCGTAGTCGAGAGTCCACTGGTCGTGTGGGTGGATCTCTAGGTCGATCCACTTGCGGTAGCCACATAGCGGATCTGGGGAATATGAGTAGATAGGAGAGATTGTTAGTGCGTACTTTGAAAGAGAAATGGTGGAGGAACATATTGTAAATGGTCCTTACCAGCTGCCGATAGTTGCTCATGTCTCAACGGCGGTCGGGGTAGTCACAAGAGTAGTTCGCGCAACACTAGTAACACATGCCTAGGCTTAGGCGTTGCTTGGACTTGAAGAACTTGCATGTGTCACCGCACCAACAGAGGGGCGGCATTTCTCCCTCGGGCGGGTGTTGCGGCGAACGCTTGGTTGGAACGTTCAGGATAGGGTTGTTGCTACGGGGGCGTCATTGCGGGGAGGTGGCCTCCTGGCACGCTCCGCTTGTTCGTCCTGAGTCGCAGCAGCCCTTGTGAGTTCGCGGGTCTCGTCCCATTGCTTCTTCATCTTGTCCCATTGCTTTTTCTGTATCTTGCCCATCCTAGCGTGGTGAAGCAAGCTCTAGTGTAGTGTTGGGTTTAGTTGTATAGTGTTCTCTTCCAGATCTATTCCACCTCCTTTTGAAGTACTCACTGGCTAGAAGCATTGTGATACTGAAATATATCTTCATGTGCATAGAAATGGATCATGTGCTCATTACTAACTACAAGCATTGACTTTATTTTTAATGATTCACTTATATATTGAGATACTAAAAAATATCTTCATGTTTCGCACACGTCAATACAAAATGCATTGCAATTACAGAGAAACATTTGAAAACTGTCTATAGTTTAACTGATGCTCGCTGTCAGGTATGCGTCGCCCCTAGTTTGGAGATTACTTAGTACCCCTAAGACGCATTTACATGACACAAGATTTGTTCAAAATTTCAATACAATCCATACCAGCATTTTCTCTAAAGGATCCACCAAAATTTGGAGAAACAATCTCTAAGCAGAATCTCCCGTTGAACATTAACAACAACAACAACACCAATACATACAAAAAAATAATTAGGGAGAACAAAGAGTAGGTTCTTATCTTCGGCCGGGCGCAGAGGAGGAGAAGGAGATGGCACGGCTAGGCATCCAGGAGAAGGTCGTGCATAGAGGAGGAAGTCGGGCGTGGAGGTGGAGGCAGGGAGCCGAAACAAGCGTAGAGGAGAAGGTGCCCGCGATGGTCAGGTGCGGAGACAAACAAGGGGGAGGCCGAGAGCGGCGTTGGGTGCGGAGGGGGGACAACGGCCGGCGACAGGAGTACAAGCGGCTGCTAGGGTTGGGCACGGGAGAGGAGAGGGCTGAAGAGGGCGAAGACAAGGAAAAATGACAATGGGTTGGGCTGCGTGAGCTAAGTCACAATTGTCACGCCACGAGAGTTAGCATGATAAGCTCCCCTAGTCACGCCATGGGATTTGGCGTGACAACTACCACGCAAGCCTCCACGTTGGCACAGCATGCGGATGAGGACTTGCGTGGCATGTTTGGTCACACCAAGACCTGTGGCGTGACAGAATGTTTTGACCACGCCACGGGTGCTGGCGTGACCAAAGATATCAGAATTGGAAATAAAGTTAACGACAGGTTAACTTTAAAATATTAATAAAAAAGAATTAAATAATAAAAAATTCTAGCAGCGATGACTCCTCAAGGTCAAGGATCGCCTCGAGAGGTGTGTCGAGCAATTTGTATTAACTCATCTTGGAAGCATAACAATGTAGAATTATAACATTTATACTAGTTAGCTTCAATAGAGGCTGTTTAAAAAGGAATAATTCGGAATTTGCTACGGTGAATAGATGGATTTCAGGATTTACGCTCCTATGTGGACTCATATGATCCATCTATCTCATAATGATAAATTATGAAATCCCCCGTTTTAAAAAAAAACGTTGTCTAGAAAACCTAAAACGACGTCTATTTGAGAACGAAAACAAGTATTTGAAATGTTAACTAAAAAAAGAAGAAATTTACACCTGCACAACGAGACGACGTCCTTTCTCCCATACGCGCGGTTAGTCTCTCCCACCTCTCCCAAATTTCTCATCGAGGCACACCAGCATATGGACCCAACCTGACAGGGACAAAGTCTCTCCCGCCATCCTCTGTGACTCGCAAACGCATCCATGCCCCCACTTCTTCCGCAACCACACAAACCGTCGCTGCCCCCACTCCATCTTCACATGCACACCAAAATTTATCGTCGTCCCACTCCTTCCCATCTCGCGCTACGACCTGCCACTTGCGCCCGTCCGGCATTCACTTCGTACCTCAGAGATCCGGACCTCCTCCGACACTCAGTCCGTGGGTTGCAACGGCGGCGTGCACGAAGATGAGGGGATCCGACATTGTAGGAGGAGGCGGCACAGGGAGGTAGCGTCGACGACAGGAGCAGGTAGCAGGGAGGAGAGGCGGCGGGGATGGAAGAAGGCACCGGGAGGGAAGGGAGGAGAGGAGGCGGTGATACCTTGGAGGAGACGTGACGATGCCGAGGAAGTGGGGTGAGGCAGCAACAGCGTACAAGGAAAAGGCTGAGATGAAGGCGTCCTTCCCTCACCGTGTCGCTGTTTCGAGTTCACCGCACCACGTCCTCTTCATCCTAATCCTTCTCTGTGCTGCTGCCGCCTCCTGCTTTGCGCTGGCCAAGCAAGCGTCGCCGCCTCCTCCTCGCTTACCATCACGACGCCGCCGCCGCCTCCTCCCCTGGCCTCCAACCTCTTCGTCGCGATGTGCCTGGCGAGGGCTGCAGAGGTCAATAGCTGTGAGAATCGAGTCGTAGTTGTGGTTCAGGGTAGAAGAAGGTGACCATCGACGCGTGACCCTTTTCCTTGTCAGCTGACAATAGCTGAAAATGAGCAGCACGTCGGAGAAGGAAGTTAATATCAACTTCAGCTTCCAAAGGTAAACAATCTATGAGTTTAAAATTTTAGTTTCTGTGTAGTAGTAGGTAATACACTAGATGAAGTTGATGTTTCTGTTTATATGTTTATGATAAAAATTAATATTTATTATACGGTCTAAGATTCCACACTAGTGAGAAAGAACGAAACGAGGGAGTCGCGCGTTGCGGTTGATACGATCCAACAAATGAGGCGCACGGCGGACGACGCGTGAATGCGACCGCACTGGACTTCCAAGTTCGGCGTTGCCCTTGCGCCGTTGCGGTCTAGGTCCAGTAATGTAAGCGTCTACTTGAACGAATAACCTAACCTGACTCTGATCGGTGGTAGCCCCACAGCCACCTTCCAATTGGTTTGATTAATTCGGTTGTCCATTCGAAAGAGCGTGACGTAGCATATTGACAAAACATGGGCTGCACCTGCACCACATCGTCCCTTTGGATAGAGATCCACTCTTTTTCTTCCTCTTGACAACTGCAGTTTGGCATACGAGGGGTCGTAAACCGAACATTGATAGGGTCACATTTTGCATGCACCAACAAGTTTCGCTGCAGGCTTACATAAATTCAGTCCCATCTTCGTCGCCATAAAAAAAAGAACATATAAAAAACATCTCGAGGAGGGTCAAATTATGCAGGAATACGAAAATTCGCTGCAGGATTCAGATGCAGTGAGGTTGGCCGCAGAATTTGTAGATGCAGTACGCCGGTACCTAGCGATTCATTGTATGAGCTGTTCAAATGTCAGGCCGGGCTAAGGGCCGAAAAAGTTAAATTTCGTATTAAAATGTATTATTCTAATCTTTTTTGGAATAAAAAGTATTATTTAATTCGTTTTTAAGATTAAAATAATATATTTCTATTTTTCAATTATTTTTTCGGAATTTCGGACCGAGCTTCCTTCGAACGCTTCCTTCGAACCGAACTTACAATCCTAGACCCGGCTTGAACATGATCAGGCTCGAGCCGGGCCAGCAGGCCGACCACCGTGAACAGGTCTTATATGTACCCTGCAGGACCGCAGAACACAGTACTCATGGGCAAATTGACACAATAGGCTTTCAAATGGCGTGTCCACGGGTCCAGGATCTAAAATCCCGATCGGTTTTTCTGGGTTTTGCAAGTTCAAATTTTAAATTTCGAATTTTGACTGATTTTTAAGTAAATTTAAGCGAAATTCAACTAGATTTTTCACAAGAAAACCGGTAACCGGACAGTTACCGCCCGGTTTTGTTTACCGGCCACCTAGTGGGATTTCTCCATACCGGCTTTTGGATCCTTGGCCGGGACAACCTCATTCCTAGAACCATACACCCCGTTAATAGATCAGAAAGTACACAGCTGACCTTTTTTTTGTCAGAGGGCAATTTAGTAAGATAACCATTTTATTCTCACTCTTGCCAAACAAGTGTGGTATGTATTCTCTTAACTGAGCTCAAGAAGACTTAAAAGATAGTGGTAGGTTTAAGCAGAGGCCTCGGTTTCCGCAAGCTGCAGCTCTGAAACGTTTGGATCATCCAGCTTCCAGGTACAGTGCTAGAAGATATGCGAGGTGCAAGCTGAGCGTCGAGGCTATTATTCTGTTGTATATTGTGGTGTCGGTCCAAATTGGATAAATGTGAAAAAATGTATCCTTTATTATGACAGTTAAAACTTGCTGCTTGACGAGCATGGCATGGGTTGATAAGTTGATAAGCCACGCCACAGAAACATCCTGATGACTCCAAAGAGTTAGCTTAGAGACGTAGGAAAATAAAGGTCAAGTTACACAAGGGAAATAGAACTTACATGTAGATCTAGCAAGGTCTAAAAAAGTGCTGTAGAGTCAGGCACGATTTGTACGCCTTCCAACTTGAAGAGCGAGTTCAGTGTCTATCTTCAGAGATATATCGAGCGCCTTGACAGAATGCGTTAATGCTCCACTGAAACAAATCAATAAATTGTTGAAATAGTTGTTCAATGATTGGAGCACGGGGACACGGGGTTGTACAGTGATTTGAAAAATAAAGATATTTGAAGATTTGATCATCTGAAATTTCATCTATAAATCAGAGATCAAAACAGCAAACAATACAAGAGCTGCCCATTAAGCCCATGTTAAAAAGTCTCTCTGAAAGGCAAACAACTTTTAGCTCAAACACAAGGCAGTGCAAAATCGCTTTACAAATGAAAATAATTAGTGGATTGTTAATAGAAAGAAGATATTGATACCTTGAAATATAGGTAACTCCTGTTTCTCCAATTTTCTTAACTGTATCGATCGTCACATTTCCAGATGCCTGCAGTTTAAAAAAACTATTACTCACGTTCAGCACCACTCACACAGAAACCAATTGCTTCCAACAAAACAGCATTGCAACTAGCACACGTCATTATACAACCCAAGGTTTGAATACCCGGAACCGGGATGGATCCCGGCCAGCCACCCATACTGGTAACCGGCCGGTTACCGGTCAAATCCGGTTTTTTTCGGATGAAATTCGTTCAAATCTGATTAAAAACCATTCAAAATTTGAAATTTGGATTTGAAAAACCCGCTGGGATCCCGTATCCCGGCACCCCTCCGGTAAGCGGTTACCAGCCGGGATTTCAAACCCTGGTACAACCTATCAATGTAACTCGTCGGTTTATCTCACAAAAAAGGTTATCTGTCAGTTATTGCTAGGAAGTTAACCAAGAAATGAAGTTCTTTGCTTTCTTGTACATCGTATTTATCCTAATTTGAAAAATGAAAGTATACAAGACCAGAATAGAGCAATACCAAGGTACAGTCAAGTTGAACAGATCAACGGAAATAATTGCGAATGCCCACGCTACAAAAACATTTCCAAAGGGGGGGGGGGGGGGGGAGCACTACAGACATGATGGAAATGTTATGTTTTGCAGAGTTTCATACCTCAGTCTCAAATCTACCATTTATGAACTGAACTGCATCTTTGAGCATTGATACATCTATATCCCCGTTTGGAAGAGGGACAACCATATTATCCAACATTATACGGGTTAATGAAGTCTTGTTCCCATTAGCATACTTCAATAAATCTTTAACTTCCTCAAGTGTCCTTGTCTCAACCTGGTTCAGAAAATATATTCAATGTCAAGACTTATGCATGTTGATTTCTCTTTATTTTGTTTTTTTTTTCAAGAACATGGTAAATGCCTTTTCTGCAAGTAAATAGGTAGAGCAAATAAATCACAATGAAGGAAAAAGAGTGAACCACTGGAATATGAGTAAATAATATACACAGAGTTACATCTTTTAGATGGTATTGTAATCACTAAATAGTACCTCGACAGGAAGTGTAAGATTTTCCTTCTCCAAGAACTGATCAACAGATTTCATTGCATTTGTAATGCCTCCAGCAACAGAAATATGATTATCCTTTATCATAACCATGTCAAATAAACCAAGCCTGTGATTCTTTCCACCGCCAATTAGTACCTATATGTGTACCAAGAATGAGCAAAACTGCAACGAAAGGAAGGAGGAGGAAGCCAAAAGTGATGAAATGGCAAAAAGTAATCAAAGCCAAGTATGCTTACTGCCCACTTGTCAACCAGACGTAAACCTGGAGCAGTTTTCCTTGTTTCCAATATGCATGCTGGATGAGCAGCATCAGCCATGGCCTGAATGGAATTAGGGAGCAAAGCCATTATCACATAAGCGACATACAAGCAGGTATAATCATATAAATAAATTGGTCTGGGAGGAGCAAATGACAAGGACATGATCTAGAACAGATAAGAAGGTTTACTGAAATTTCATATCTGATAATCAGCCTTTGCCAATTATCATCAGATCTGAAATTGATATGTGTGCGCGGTACATATCAGGAAAATATGTAAGGGGCACATAGAGTGCTTTTTCAAATATCGTGACATAGCCAGGACCCTAAGGCAAACAAGAAGCAAATTTTGAGTTCATCTGGAAAAAGGAGGGGCGTCCTTAGCTACGAAATAAGGACACAAATCACCTTTGTCATTGTCGCAATTCCACTCATTCTTTGCATGAAATTGAGCACAACCCTTTCAGCAACAATAATGCTCCGAGCACACCCTTAATACAAAGAATGAAAATGGGATCAAGATATTAGATTTACAGAGTTAACACAACTTCAAAATCTAACTACTACCAAATACAACAGTTGTTTAGGCTAACACAACTTCAAAAACTAACTACTACCAAATACAACAGTTGTTTAGGCTCTTTACCATATACTTTGCCAAATTGCAATCCCTTGTGGACATAATTTCCATCATTTTCAAACCATTCAACCTGCAGAGTCGGCCAAGAAAGAACAATAGGTACAGTCAATATCACCTATAATACCTATAGAATCATACCCTGCCAAAACATCAAATGGGGAAACTATGCAATGGAAATACCTTCAACGACGGATCAATTTGGTTAAATATAATATCTGCTAGGCTTATTCCAGCAATGACACCATTCTCCTTGGTAATAAAGGTGGCTTCAGCTTTCATATCGGTTGGTATGGTGGCCAAACAAGACACATCCCCTGAAGGTGTTAACAAACAGTTACAACATTCTCATACTGACATATGTACATCCATAAAAAAACAGACAATAGTTTCAATATCAAAAAATAAGAAACCTCGAACTGCATAGAAACTTGTAAAGAACTCATTTAGCTAATATGGCCCCATTGTCTATACTGTTAGGGTGAGAAGGTTCGTGAGTAGGTTAAGAAGACAGCACATGACATGACTGGATCAAAATTTGGACCCAAGATGAAAGTAAATAAATGGAATATCCAGTACTGCTGGGGAGTGAAGATCATAGAGAACTGGATATAAATTGATCTGATCCATTCTATTTCTTCATTCGCTTTTTCTATGGCAGACAACAACAACAATAACAACTCATCAAGACACTTTATCTCTGAATCCACTTGCAGCAAATTGGACAAGAAAAATGTGGACTTATCTCACAATCAATCAATCTTAGGGTGAGAGACAGTAAGTTATTATCTCGGAGAAAATAAACTAGCTTTTCGTACCAACTCTTAAACGGCGAGGACCGATCCTAGCACTGCCACTGCACTCCCTAAACTGTGAGATATAAGTGCGGTCCGTGAGTCCAATTATGATCACGGCATACTGACAAACACTTCGAAACCAAAGAGGTAGTACGGATGAATGCAACAAGCAAACAAACTTTCCCTCTACACCATTTGAACACTCGAGCAGGTGACACTGGCATAGCTAAGTTAGGTTGCGGCTGTGAAAACCGAATTGCATGGGACGTATACGAACAATCGGCGAGCACTCCGCATCATTTCAGTGATGAAGTATATGAGTACGTACCTCGGTCGCCGGCGTCCTCGGAGAGGGCGAGCGCGATGACGGCTTTGAGATCGTAGGTGGGGTGCGCAGGCGGCGGCACGGGCGACGCGGGCGCCTGCGCCTCGGCGGACATGGAGGCGGCGCGGCGGCGAGTAGGCAGGCGTAGGCGGGTAGGGAGGCACGGGTGGTTGGAGCACGCCGACGAGGAGGAGGGGATGGGGAGGAGGCGTTGGCGGCCGGCGAGGAGGAGGTCGGGGCTGGGCGCGGCCGTGGTGGGAATAGCGGGCATCGCAGCCGGCGGCGGGGTGGGGTCGGGATGGGAGAGGTGTGGAGTGGCAAACACGGTGGAATGGAAGGAGAAAGCTGCCTTTTTGAGTGTGCGCGGCGCGGTGCGCGACAGCGCGTGCCTTTTGTTAGCTGCTGTGCGCCTGAGCATGACGCTGTGATTTAGGGTCTGTTTGGTTTACCATTCACACAATTATACCAAAATTTTGGTAATACTAAAACCCAAGTAATACTAAAATCTGCGTAAAAAATATTATTTGGATCGTAATCATACCAATTCACGGACAATACCAAAATTAGTGTATTTTGATTGTAACCATGCCAGATTTTGCTAAAAATGTGAGTATAACGTGTGGGTCCCGCATAACATATATTCTTTTTTGCTCTAAAATATGTCAACAGTGATCTTGTTTTGTTGATAAAATGACAAAAAAAACACAACGGTTTAAACAAATCACAAATCGGATGCTCAATTTAGAAAATATGATCATTTGAAACTTACTAATCGAACTAACTGTGCTTTTAATGGCCCTATTTACATCCAACGAAATGATATCACCTAGCAAACTCATGGGCTAGTGTCGTGCCGTGTCCCGTATGGCACAGCACCACACCTGGCACCGGCGCGCTTGTCTTTTCGTTAGAAGCTAAGCCCTGTGGTTCATCAAATGCTCAGGTATGGCCGGGACGCTGGTTGAGGCTTGTGCGTTGTGCCGTGGCGGATAGGTGCGGGGATGCTCTGGGTGAGAGGGATCGGCAAGGAACTCATCGGGTGAGGAATGGCGGCGATGGTGGTGAGGGGCGGGTGACGGGGTCGTAGGAGAGGATAAGGCCCTGAGGTAGGCGATGGAGGCGGTGAGGCGCGCGCGGAGGGCGCCGTCGTGGATGGTGGGGATCTTGCGCACCTTGTCGGTGGCACAGCGGAAGACGGCGATGAGGAAGGCGAAGTGGAGAGGGAGGCGGTGGGCAAGTCCGAGAGGGAGAGGTGATCGATGAGGAGACGCTCGGAGGTGTCGCGCTGAGCGAGGAAGGGGCACAACTCTAAGAGGAGCTCAGTGGCGGTGAGCTCGAGGTAGGCAACAGATGATGTCAGCACGGCTACTGGGTGGCAGCAGTGGCGGTGAAGAAGGGGGGAGCCATGGTGCAAGGGGTGGCGAGGTAGAGGAGGTGGAGGTGGCGGCGACTGAGCACGAGTGAAGAAGATGGGATAAGAGATAATAGAAAGAGAGAGTAGAAGAGAAAGGGCGACGTAGGGAATTTTGGACATAATTGGCCCCTAGAGCACCGTAATTTCTAAACTAGCCCCTTTAACTCCAAAATTCCATTTTTAGCTCCTTGTCCTCACCTGCTGCGCCTCCCCACCGTAGCTCCTAGCTGCTGCCAACGTGCACAGCAGCAGCAAGGTGCTACCCTCCCCCACGATAGCACCTTGCTGCTGCTCCCCAGGCCGCCCAAACAGGAGAGAGAGAGAGAGAGAAAAGAAAAGTGAAAAAAAATCATAAAAATCATAAAAATTCAAGATGCTGCGGGGTACCACTCTCGATCATACTTGAACCTTCATAAACTATCGAATGAACGAGAACATCGAATAAAAACGAATACACCGAAAACATCCAAAAATTCAATAGCATCCGAATTGCATGAAATTTATACAGTAGGTAGATTATGATTTTAGATGAATTTAGGCGAAAGAATTATTTCATTTGGATTTAGTATGTGAGAGTTATAGCAGTTTGAGAATAATATTTCTAGAAAATCCCGAAAATTCAATTCGGTTATTGTTCATCCGAAATTATCTTTTTCGCAAAAAAATGTAGAACAGTAGTGGAGATAAGGATTGTAGGGATGGATAGAGAATAAAATCATAAGACCAAAATAACTTAGTTCATCTCATTTGGAGTTCATAACAATTAGTTATGAGCTTTCAAAGTTAAAAGCATTTTCTAGTGTAAAAATAATTCGGTTTTGGATCAATTTTCAAAAACTATATATTTTTTTGGTACACAGACATTTCACAGGTTCCTCTCGGTATAAAAAGTATTTAATGCATTTATAAATACCGAAATGAATTATTGTTGCACTTAAAAATCATTTAATTTCAAAAATGCATAACTATTTCTTTTTAACTCCAAATCCTATGAAACCAATTTTGATAATTTTCATTTTAAGTGGAATTTATTTTGAAATAGGTTTCAAATATGTCTATATATAAAAAACATAGTTTTTGAAAATTAATCCAAAACCATATTATTTTTTTTAATCGAAAATGCTTTTAACTTTGAAAGTTTATAACTAATTGTTATAAACTTCAAATGAGATGAATCAAGTTATTTTGATCTTATGATTTTATTCTCTATCCATCCCTATAATCCCTATCGCCACCACTGTTCTACAATTTTTTTGCGAAAAAGATAATTTCGGATGAACAGTAACCGAATTGAATTTTCAGTATTTTCTAGAAATCTGATTTTCAAACTACTATAACTCTCACATACTAAATCCAAATGAAATAATTCTTTCACCTAAATTCATATAAAATCATAATATACCTACTGTATAAATTTTATGCAATTTGGATGCTATTGAAATTTGGGATGTTTTCGATGTATTTGTTCTTATTCGATGTTCTCGTTATTCGATAGTTTACGAAGGTTTGAGTGCGATCGAGAGTGGTACTCCGCAGCACCTTGAAATTTTCTAATTTTTTTGGTTTTTTTACTTTTCTTTTCTTCCGCTCTATCCTATTTTCTCTCTCTTGGGGCTGTCGAGAGAGAAGAAGACCTTGTCGCTCTTCTCCTTGTCCGCCAGTGGGGAGAGCAACACCTGGTCACGCTAGTGTGTGTTAAAGTGACTTGGTGCTACGGTTGGGAGGCGCAGCAGGTGAGGGCAAGGGGCTAAAAATGAAATTTTGGAGCTAAGAGGCTAGTTTAGGAATTACAGCATTCTAGAAGGCCAATTATATCCAAAATTCCGACGTAGGTGTCACATGCCACGTCTAGCGCCGATATGGATAAAATCTTGTCACGAATGCAAAATCTCATGAAGAGGTTAAGCGACCTGATATGGAAAGATTAGATGTTAAAACCATGTTTTGTAGTTGAGTAGATTAAATAGAGTTTTTTTAAAGTTCGAGACAATAGATTTATGCCATTTCAAAATCGAGGATAAACCCGACGCGCCCATCCTGATTCGTTTTTATCCCGGCGGCCCCATAAACCACCGGTGGCGACCCACCATGGCAACCAATAGCGCGGGCCAACGTGTTGGGCGGCCGACCTCACCCGGTACCCACCCCGCCCCGAGCCGCCGTTCTGCTCTCATCCCCACCCTAGCACCACCAACCCCAGCCTCCCCTCCTCCCTACTAAAACCAACCCACCACGCCACCATGCTCCTCCTCAGATCCCACCACCTCCTCCTCCACCACGCTACCCGCCTCTCCCCGCGCACCCGCCTCCTCCGCCGCGCCGCCGCGCCGCTCCCACGCGCCGCCCGATTCCACCCGCCCCGCATGTCGACCTCCTCCGCCTCCTCCAACTCCAACGCCAGCTCCCCCGCCCCGTCGCCGCCGCCCCCCGTGGTGAGTCTGTGTTCCTCCCCAATATCACTCTATCCGTCCGTATCTGTGCTGCAATCAGGCGGGTAATGGTATTGGTAGGAGCTGAGATGCTTGGGCGGTGCTGCTGTGTCAAGCACCTTGGGCGTTGACTCAAATTCAGGAGCCCTATTAACTGCCAAACGAGGAGGGCTTTCTTTGCAAATCCTAAGCTATAATTTGGGCACCCTCTACGTAGTAAAATTGCGGTGTTTTCTAGTACAATCATCTGCCATGTGTGTGTGATGTGGAGTCCGTTGCACAGCACAGTTATTGTGTTAGCTCCAATAAGCTTTGTAAGGTGAAAGCGTTGATAGTATAGTGCGACTGTGTGAGGGGGTGAGCGAGAGTACTCAGCGTGGAGCTTAGATGCTGCCTTGCGTGCTCAGCCTGCCTTTTTGTTTGGTCAATCAGCTAGTGTCTATCAATTCAAATGCAATAGTGCAGATCGTACTCATTGCTCGAGTTCTGAAGACATGTGCCGAATATACGCTTAATCACGCTAACCGTCCCTTCCACAGGTGCCCAAGTCAAAGATCCGCTTTTGCCCAGCATGTGGAAGTCCGACGAAATTGGCGGTACCAGATGGGGATGAGAAGATGAGGGCTGTTTGTTCGTCTTGTGGAAGAGTTCACTATGAAAACCCCAAAATGGTATGTACTGAATAACAAAATAGGAACAAATGCCATCTTTAGAGTTCAGATAATATGTGCATATATGCACTTAGGATTTATAACTGAGCCACTGCAAATTGCTTGATTCAGATATAGTCTCAACTGCTTTTGAGTTCTGATGTACATACCTGCTCTTTTTTTCATATATTTGTTACATCGTTGCTGAACTACAGAAATACATGTAGCAAATATCGTTTATATATGAATTTGCTTTCGCCTTTTTGTTTTGTCATTAGTCTGTATCATCTTGATAGGTTGTTGGTTGCCTTGTGGAGCACGACAACAAGGTCCTGCTTTGCAGAAGAAAAATTGAACCAGCTTATGGCCTTTGGTAAGCTGCTTTTGACGACTCAATTTATTAGCTGTAAACAGGCTTTCTGATGTTGTTCTGTATCATACTGGAGAACTACACAGTTGTACCATGTTTTGATGTAATTGTCTAAGTTCTTTTTTCTTGTCTACATATATTGTAATCAAAATCAATTTTACATTTACATACATGGTGAAGTATGTACAACGGATATGTAAATATAGTAAACACGCTGACCAAAACCATCTGCCTATACTTTTTAGTATTTACAGTGTGAAACTATTGAATTCTTTATGCTATAATGTTGGTGTTTGTTTTGTTCTTGTTATTTTGTTCTTCAGTTTAGGAATGCTCCTTTTTCTGTTTAACAAACCTCTTGCTGATAGGACTCCAAAAAGTAAAATTGCAGTGTTCCTTTTCCTTTCTATTAATGCAATACTCATTATTCCCGTTTTTCCGATTGCTTTCTGCCACATTCTTCCCTAGTCATTTGCAAAGCATCGCCAAATTTTCCTGTTTCTTTAAAAACACAGTGACTTTGGTGCTGGTCCATCATTCTAATCAAGGTTACATTAACAGGACTCTTCCTGCTGGCTATTTGGAGGTTGGAGAGTCTGCAGCAGAAGGAGCCTCGAGGGAAACATTGGAAGAAGCTTGTGCCGATGTAGAGATACTCTCACCTTTTGCTCAGTTGGATATTCCGCTGATTGGCCAAGTGAGTGAAAAGTAGCCTAGTCAGAGTGTGCATGCTTAACTCCATACACTACTAAGTTGATTCTTCTTGTGTATTGTGATGACATGCAGTAGAGTTACATTATTTTCCGAGCAAGATTGAAGACCCCCAACTTCTCGCCTGGACCTGAGTCGCTAGAATGTGCACTTTTTGCTCTGGATGATATACCTTTCGATTCGCTAGCATTTTCTTCAATCGTCGTCACCTTGAGGATGGTATCCCTCCTTCCTGTTCTCCCTCTGTCTGTGCCATGTTTGCTCTTGCAAGTTCTAGTTTTGACTTTTGACATCATAAGCTTCTGACATGTATACGAACTGTTGCAGTATATTGAAGATGTCAAGTCTGGAAACATCAAATTCCATTATTGCACTATAAACAAAAGGTACTTCACTTCATTGTAGCCTCTGGTCATTGTCATGGTTAATATCCCTGATGGCTATTATAAGTCGCTGCAATCGAGAACCTTGCTCTAGTTTTCTATTTGCTCTCATAATTCACATGCCATCTTTCCACAGTATCATGCATGCAACACTATAGTTGTACCCAGGGGGAAAAAACCGGCCGGTTACCGGCGGTAACCGGTCTTACCGGTGGGGACCGGGGTTTTTCCCAATTTAGCAAATTCAAATTCCAATTTTCAAATTTCGGCTGGTTTTTAAACAAATTCAAACGAACTTCGTCCGGATTTTTCTGGGAAATCCGGTAACCAGCCGGCGACTAGGATTTCCACCGGAAACGGGTTTTGGATCCTTGGTTGTACCCATCGTGTTATCAACTGTTATCAGATTCTTATAGTTATTTTTGTACTTAATTACTTATAGCATAACTTGTGCTACCTGCCTACTTTATATTTGCAGTCTCGGAGCCAGCCCGTCAGATCTTCGCAGTTTCGATATCCATAACCATCTATCTGTGTGAGCTTGGCCAGGCTCGAGACCTGTTGTGATAGATGATGAGATTAATTTCGGCATGCAGCAGTCATAAGACATCGACACAACAATCACATTGATTATGGATTCAACTGGTATCGAGTGTTGACCCTGCATTGGTGCCTTGCATGGCATCTCGCTACAGATTGGGATAGATTGTTAAGTAGGTGCTGGAATTGTAAATGCTTCGATTTCTTGAAGTCTGTTTTTAGCCGTTTAGGAGATGCTGCAATTTCATTTTGTGGGTGGACCAAAGATTGTATCATGGCGTGGTTTAGGTTCTTATGTAGGATTGAGTAATCCTGCTTGGCGTGGGTGGTTTTGATGTGATGTGGACGGCAAGTTATGTTATTTGGTGACAACTGAATCCTGTAGTTGTTTTCTCCCACCGTTGTTGCGATTATTCAGTCACAAAGCGAGTGTATGCATCCTGGCGCAGCCTGCTCCATTTTTATTATGTTCTTCGCCCTACCCATATATGAGTTACTTGCTACCATGCTCTGCGCCTCTAACGAACAGAAGCAAAGCAACTACTAGAAAGTACTAACCACATCGTTCTAGCAATTGTGCAATTTACACACTTCGTAGCATGGTCTACTCTCTTGGTTTCGTGAAACACGGGAAAAGCAGCTGCTAGCCTGCTGGTTCTACTTCAGCCCTTCCTACGCTCTAAGGAAACCGTCCTAAAGTGTAAGACCGACCGTGTTGGACTTGCGGACTGAAATTGCGTGGTTTGTGACTTGACTTTGTGCAGCTACATTCACTAGCGGAACATGGTGCATGGGCATGGCACATCAACCGGCATGGTGACAATAAAACAACTCTTCGGCGAGGCATAAAAAAAAAGCTTGCCACATACCGCGCACGCAAAACTATGGTATCATCTGAGCAAATGAAATATACGTCCGTGGCACAGCACAAAACAGAAGTACAGATGCGCCACGAGGATTACAATTATTCTGTAATGGGCTCACGAGATCCCCACTGCGGAATGCACACGAAAATTACAAGACATTTTAACTCAGCGAAAGAGATCCGGAAGGTTTCTGCAATATGTCCACAGAAAAACTGCATTGCTCAGAGATCCTCCGGACCATTGATATCCTGGAGAAATAACAAAAAACCACGTGTCAGACCGTGCATCACAACACAACGCAGTCGCAATTACAAATTTCTGATTGATTAGAGAGAGGAATAGGAATGTTACCTTGTTCTCAAGCACAACTCCATCTGGAACCTCCAACTTCACTCCAGACTTGGCAGTGATGCTCACCTTGCCCTGCAGATAGCACCAAGGATAAAAAAACCGTTACCGGGACAAATCTCACTCGGCGGCCGGTACCGATTACCGAAAATCCCGAGAAAAAAGGGACAAAATTAAAAATCTAAAATTTGAATTGCGGAGTTTGAAAACCGGTAACCAGACCGGTAACCGGCCGGTTACCGGTAAAACCGGTCAGAAAAACCAGCCGGAATTGACAAATTTTGAATTAGAAAGTATTTAATGAAGTGCATATTTTGCTCATACAATACGTAATCTAGCATATTTAGCTCATATGAAGTTCAAACAGGCCAAAAACAATAATTCAAGCATATTTAGCTCATACAATACGTAATCTAGCACAAAATAGGTCTAAACCAACCTAGGAAGTGATGAGAGAAGTTAAAAATTCAAATTTTCCGTTCGTTACTGTTCACCAGGTCAGAACAAGGAAATCCGGTTACCGATTTTTTTTCCCTGGATAGCACCAACAATGAGTCTGGAGGCACTTTTCAACAACAATTGTCTCTCTCTCAACAAGAGGAAAATACAAAGTGGGACGTGCAGATAAGAGATCAAAATGGACAACTGGCAATTTAGCGCTATATCCATTCACCTTTGATACAGTAACTAAGCACCACAAATGGCATCCAAGGAGAAATAAGAATAATCCAATAAGTTTTACCTTGAGTGTAACTCCAGAGCCAAACCAGACATCACCAGAGACCTTCAAGCTGTCAAGCTCGACAATGCTGGGGATGGATTTAAATCGGGCCAGGAAATTGGCAACCTACAATTATCAAGAAAAAGGAAGTCATGAGTCATGACCGCATTCGACCTTTCACCATTCACTGCTTTCTTCAATATCCATTCTTTATCCTCTAACTGATGAACTTCTCGTAATCGAATGATTAAAATGTCTCAAATGTTTCGAATAAAAACTGCTTTACCTTTTTGAACTCAGGACCAAGCTCAATTGAAGGGTTTGATGGGTTCGCTCTAGCTGGGTTGCGGATGACAAAGCCATCGACCAAGGTATAAAGATCAGACTGTAAAACAAAAATGAGCTCAGCATTAGTCTTATCATGATATCAAACCAACAAAACATGGAGAGGATTTCAGATATACCTGCACAAGCAACAAATCAGATGTAGCCTTCACTGGCAGGAACCTTGAGCGGGGAACGTTAATGCCGATTGCTTTTTCAAAGAACTAGATTAAGGAAGCAATAGCATTAGAGCACAGCATTAAAAAAAATTAAGAAAAAAAGAGCAGCAAAACCTCATGTTTAGAGGAGTGTTTATACCCGTATCGCTGCTCCAGCTGCGGTTTCTAGTTGCAGGACTTTCACACCATCAACTTCCTGTAAACACAAGCTACTTAAGATAAATGTAAATGAAAAGAACAGAACCGAAGATTCACGCAGATGATGTACCTTAGGATTTGGAATGATTTCCATCTTAAGTGCTTCAGCTTCTACCAGCCTCTTGATGGCCTTCAAGTTCACCCACCTGATGCCAAAAGCTGTTAGCGAGGGCCGAAATTCTTTATCGAAGACAGACAGCTTAGGTTTCTTACAAGTTGTTGGTGTTGAATATCTTGAACTTCTCAATTGACTTGAATTCATTCACCTGAACAAATACACAAAAGGAAAGTATTCATCAGCTCTTACTACTCATGACTTGGAACGGTATATTTCAGTAGAGGCATAGGAGGTACTTACATGCTCATCAGGGACTTGGGCAATCTCCAAGAGCTGCATACAATAATATAGAAATTATTTAAAGCTTGATGTCATATATGACTGGAATTAACAGAAACAAGTAACATGGTGATATGTTTTAAATTTAACATTGCAAGTTGCAAGTTACATCATATTCATTCTTTTATGTTACAACCAGCAACAAGTAATTAAGTGCTGACTGCCAAGTTGAGAGCAAACAATCAGTATACCTGAACCCTTCCTTCATAAGAGATGAGGGTACCACCTTTAACATCAGCCAACGTTTTTGGAGTAACCTAGATAAATACAGGAGTTTTGTCATGTATTGTGAAATTCAATAACAAAAGTAGCTATTGTTTAATACCTCCATGCAGTACTCGTTCTGGTTATGGATCAGGTGGTTTAAGATCTCTGTGATGGTTAAGGATTCAATTTCTGACACAGGGCATCAAAACACTAGTAAAAAAGTAAAAGAGAAGAAAATGAAAATGATTAAATTTGATCTCCATATTTGGATACTGATGTCAACTATAGCGCCCAAGTTGTCTGAGTTCGCAACAAAGACATACTCCTTGCCCTGAAAAAAGATGGGGAAATAGCTAAGCACAAGAATATCAAGAAGCAATAAAGAACTCAAGAGATATATCTTTTGTACCTAAAGACGATTTTAGAAGTTGCATACTAATTTCGGTTACCATTTCTTTGGAAAACGACATTTTCAGTTTCTCAATTGTCTTGAGCAACGAGATTAATGTTTTTAGCAAACACTGAAAACTCCATTTACACAAGTATCAAAGACTTTGTCATTGGATCATGGTTTATGAAAAGCATAAGTGTAAATTACACAGATATATAAAAAATGCTACAAATCTACCATGTTTCTTTATTATGGAAAAGAGTTGTTTTTCATGTTATAGACATGTGGGGGAAAATTTAAAAAAAATCATGAGAGCATATGGGAAACATATACCACAATATAAACCATCTAAGTGAGATCTAACTCCAACTGCGTTAAAAAAATCTGGAAACTACAACTATTTGCAACCAATCAACCAATTGTACCAATCCTGCTGCCTACATAAAAGGTTAAGGCACTTTTGCTCACCTGTGACAACAAGGTATCAAGTTTTCCACTGTTATTCAAAGAGGGGAACACATCACCGTGGCCTGGGGGATACCTTCACATTCAAACATCACAATATTTGAATGGTCAGCTTTGAGGAAGTTGAATACGTTAACTATAATTATTTTGAATTATATCTAAAGGCAAATCCAGTATTTGAAATGTATTCATAAAGCAAAATGACCGCCATTCATTGGTATTGCAAGAACATAACTTTAGAATGGTTGGAGAAAACTAACCAGCCATCCTTGTCAGTCTTCCCTTTGCTTGGAAGTGGCAAGAAGTCTTCAGTAACAATGCGGGGATATTGGCTCTGTGGAGAACATATTTCTATTAATTAACACCACTAGTAGTGCAAAAAAACATGATATAATTCATGAAAAAATGAACAAAAGAGCAAATTCATACCTGGTTGAAAGTGTGAATTTCAATGTTGGAGTTGGAGTACTTCTCAACAATCTTCAAAAAGAAAGGCCATTAGCAAGTATGTTAGTCCAAATGTTGAAAAGCTATCTGTAAAATAAAAAAGTAAAGGGAAATATAAACCTTATGTGTATCATCATGAGTGTTGAAAGAGTTCATTAGAAGCAAAGGGACATTGCATCCATACTTCTTGTTCAGGGACTGCAGACAGGTGAAAACTTGTAAGGCACAAACCATTACACATGACATCCAGTCATTGAAGAAAAAGGATCAGTAGAAATTAAGAATACCTCAATTTGAATCACAATAAGGTCAAGAAATGTAAATCCATTGCGAACTTCAATGACAGACCTGCAGGACACAGCGAGCTATTTTATTATTTGCTACAGGTGGTAAAATATAAAATATAGAGCGGAAATATAAGATTCCCAGTCTGCCCAATGTTGACACATTGCATTAAACAGATACTGAAGTAGACCATGTTTTGCATATAATCAATCACAACAACATTTTCAAATGATCAATATTTCATCGCCCCCCTTAGAACAGACTGCGGAAATTAAGTGTAGGATCATGTATAGCAGTGCAAGTTTGCAGAGTCAGAGTATATTAATTAAACGCGCGGAGTGGTTAGTTCTAGAGTGTTCAATGAATCATTGTAGCTCAACAAGCAACAGTGCATTTTCCGGTAAGCTTCATGGTGCCTAAAATACAAATAGAAATGTGAATCTCAAGATCAATGTAAAAAATGGTTTGCTAGATTAAATAAAAACAGTGAGTGGTTAGTTCTAG
Organism: Phyllostachys edulis; assembly: GCA_036346405.1. Taxonomy (NCBI): domain Eukaryota; kingdom Viridiplantae; phylum Streptophyta; class Magnoliopsida; order Poales; family Poaceae; genus Phyllostachys; species Phyllostachys edulis. Next base: position 60,849,286 of record CM070561.1, on the reverse strand, counting down.
TCTTCTAGAGCATCCAATGTAGCTCAACAAGCAACAATGCGTATGCCTGTAAGCTTTATGGTGCCTAAAATACAATTATAAATGTGAATCTCGAGATCAGTGTTTGATGTAGTCAAATCACTAAATAAGAAAAACATAACACAGCTGTAGGGTACCACAAACTGATCAGAGAACCAGTTTAATTGAATTATGTCAAATAATGAAGATATCACAACAAGAATGAACATGCATATCCAATAGCAATTTTACCCATTCATTAGTGCATTTGGAAGCAGAGTAAAAGATCTATATGTATTGGAACCGCAATGCAGCAAGAAAAGGGACAGAAAAATAAGAGTCTCGAAAGCGACAAGAAGAATATTCTATTTTCGTGTCCTTCCAGATAATGAACATTGAGAACTCCACTAACAGATACAAACGGAACAAGCATACCTACAATAGCATATGGAGCTCAAAAAGACAAGTGACAATAAAATCAACACAAATATGGGTAACTCATACTATGCCATAACAGAATATAAGCTATATAATCACATCTGACCAAGCACAATAAGTACCAACTTTGAAACGGTGTTTGCTTATTCATTTGTAGGCGTGAGAAAGACCTAGGTTTATTAAGCCCACGGAACAACCAGAAAACTAACGTACAAAAGTAACATCACTAAAAAGAAGACAGTTGTAATATAATATCACTAGTGCTCTTCGACATCATAAACACAGTAAGCAGGAAGAATATCTAGTTTGTTTTGCAATTCTAGTGTTCTACAACTCTTTACGCACGAATCAAACAATAAACGGCATGATCCACACACACCACAGCTAATTACACTGATAAGATGTTCTGGAGAAGAGTTGCGCTTACTTGGGACCAGTGCAGCCCATGGTCGTCCCGAGCCCTCCGTTGAGCTTGAGCACCACGAGTTTGTCGAGCAGCTTCTTCGTCGCGTCGAGATCTGCACCACATCCACAAGATCCAGTGTTCACACACACACACACTGAACATCGGATCGGATCCAAAACCGCCACACACACACACACCCCTCAGATCATCAAATCGGAACGAGGCACCGTACCTTCGGGAGCCAGCGCGAGGGTGTCGTACGGCACCACCACCTCATCGGTCGGGGTCTGGATCTTACTCCACTCGATCTGCTCCGCCTCCCCGCTGCAAACATCACCAGAACCATAAAAAAGCCGCGCGCAAGTGACAAATCGTCGGAAACAATCATACACAGCGAATCTACAGGATCTACCTGAGGTAGCGCGACACGAGGCTGATGAACCCGGCCTTCTCGTTCTCGCTGCACGGGGAAACCCACACAAACATCAGCAAAATGGGCGGAAACGATCAGCAAGACAGCAACTTAGATCTGGCCAAGGGAGTGCGGGGGCTCGCCTGATCTGGTCGAGCTGGGCGACGGCGGGGCGGAGCTTTTCGATCTTCTCGTCGGCGGCAGCGACGGCGGCGGCCATCTGGCTGGACGATGCGATTCGAGAGGCTTCGAAAGGACGGGAGGAGATGTCAGATGAGAGGAGGGAGTGCGAGCGAAGTCGTTTCCTTATAGCGAACTTTTTGTGTTATTTAAACTATTTTAAAATTCTTATTTTAAAGTTAACCTCCGACCCACTTTATTTTCGGTTCATTTCTTTGATCGGCGTCGCGTGGCGTGACGACAAAACAATGTTGTCACGCCACGAAATAAGTCCCTAAAATGGCACTTTTGGTCATGCCACTGATCTTGACGTGACCAAACAACACTGTCACGCCACGGATGGTGGCGTAACAAGAGTGTGCCCTAGATACGGGCTGACGTGATAGTGTTGTTTTGTCACACCACTATCTGTGGAGTGACCAAAGAAGTCAGAATTAAAAATAAAGTACGCCAGGTTAACTTTAAAATAAAATAAAAAAATTCCCTCATAGCGTATAAGAGCAAATTTTTTATTTTCGGCCCTTGCGATCGTGAATTGAAAAAATGGCTGTCTCTGTATTTACATGTAGCCTCCTTCCAAGGGTGGAGTGTCCGAAGCATGACACATGACCATTTTCATGCTTGTGGACCACGGAAGTTTGGTGGTCAGCGTGGCAATTCTCCTGGCGCGGAACTAGCGGCGACAGCAAAAGGTGATTGGTTCGGGCTCTTTTCGTGCTCGGGGACTACGGAAGGTGGTGGGCCCGAACCCATCCTGCGCTCGGCCACCGCAAGAGGAGGTCTGCCCCCTTATCGTGCTCTGCCACCGCGATAAGTGGCAGCTCATTCCGTGTCGTTTGTCTTGGTCCCGCGTTCGGCCACCTCGCGCTCACTTTCTATGCTCATCGACCGCAGAAAGAGGCATGTATCGGTGTCCGGTACTTTTACGCTCGGGAAGGGACTAGATTTGCAAATACGATGCCAAGAAAGTTATTTTTGTATTTACAAAGGCAACATGGTACCAAATTAAAAAAAAAATCTACAGGGCCGCGGTTCCGCTACTGCGGTACGGAATATGCTGCGGGGGTGACGGCGTTAGGGGCGCCCTGACACGTGATGCGCCTCTAGGTGCGGGCACGCCCGCACCGTCGGCGTCGAGATCGGGAAAGGGACAGCGTGCCCGCACCGTCGGCGTCGAGATCAGGAAAGGGACAGCGTGTCATTAGGTTCATTATTCGCTTTCGGCAACTAATCGTGATTACGCTCACGTTTCGAAGGCAGAGCAGCAAGGAAAATCGAATTTCTGATGCTTGTATTATCGTGGGCTTTATAGTCTAAGTCTGTGTGCTGGCAGAGAAACATCAGGGCATAGCTTTGAGCTACCGTCGATGTGTCTTATGACATGATTAAATAACTAGCAAGATGATTCGCATATTCGCACGGCTAGTTAGATTTGTTAATATCTTTTATATAATATTTGGGATGTGTATATAGGTTTTTTTTTATAACATTTGGAATGATAATAAAATTTCAAAGCCAAAAAACATCCTGAGGAAACATAATCGTGCTATTATTTTTTTACAATATTGATTTGAGCCCGATATATTATATACCCTTATAATATAATATTCAAATACACTTTCATAGGGAAATAGTTGTACTCACACCCTATAAGCTCAACACGGATCCCAAGGTTGCAATCTCTCTAGTAACTGTAAGGCCATGTTTGATAGAGCTACAGATTCTTATTTTTCATATTCTACTTCTGATTATCTAAGGATCCACTTCTCTGAGAATCTGGGGCTGTATGTTGAAAGTGTTTAGCTGATAGGTTAGCTGCAGAAACCATATGAGGGAGAATTAGAGGCAAACAGACCATGTTACCCCTAGTTATAATAATTCAATTGTATTTGCGTCTTTCTCCTATGTATTTTGTACACAAATTATAGAAGTTTTCCCCTAAATTTGTTTAGACAATGTGAATGTATATACGTTGTATCTATACACAATACCAGGTTACATTGTACTTGCATTTCATGATGAATTACAACTGTGTATAAGCAAATTTTGTACTGTTCACGCTGCGATAGATGAAGCTGGAGATATCGCATTCATATCGTATAAGTGTTCAAATGATATTACATACAAGTATTGAAATGATAAATGAGTCATAACAAAAGACCACAAAAATTCACAAGTAGTGTGTCCATCATTCTGAATGAGTAATTACACTTGCAAGGTCATCACGGAAACTATCCATGGATGTAGCACTTGTTTGCGATGTTGACACATCCGATGCATCCTGAGAAATGACATATTTAGCATATCTTGATGGTATTGTGGGCACATAATTAGGATTCCGATCGAACCTACAAAAATGCATGTCCAGCGAAGCATGTTCACGTACGAAGTTGTGGGTTCCCATGGTTGCTGCAACAATCATCTTTTGCTTGGACATAGGAAAGCTCGTCATCTTAAAAAGAATTCTTCATTTCATCTTCCATACACCAAAGGACCTCTCAATTACATTGCGAACACTCGAGTGCAAATGGTTGAATTTCTCTTTCTCACCACTAGGAGCAACACCTCTCCGAAATTATGGAACATGATACCTAATAAGTAATAAAGGAGTGCATTATGTTGAATGAGAAATGCACTGAACTGTACCTTCAACGTTATGTATCAATCACTGTAATGCAATTCAATAGCTATGAAGACCAGCTCAAACACTCAATCAGCAGACCCATTCATAGTTATTAAAATACAAGGACTGAGTGGAAACAGAAAAGGAACACCAATAATGCACGATATTCAGTACGAACAGTACATTAATGGAATCACGAAACAAAATGGTCACCCTGGATGTGAAAAGGAGCCAGTTAGAGCTCCTTTTATCTTGAACATGCCACTCCAATATCGGAAAAGGGGTTAGAGCAAGAACACACTTATCTTAACTCTAAGACTGCATTAAAAATTAGTAGACTATTTTGCGCTTCCTCAAATACTATGATGCATAATGATATACAATCGCACCTCTCTATATAAAAAAATAAAATAATATCGCCTAGCATATGCCCAACTACGCATTAAATCACTACCATGACTTGTATAGCTTGCATTATTTCAATCCCCTTCCAAAAGTTCAACGATCACAACGAAAATTAGAAGTCTGAAATCCTGCTTGCATCTCTAGATCCTAAACTAAGATTTAACAATATCGGGAGAGCTTATTTGAGAAAGAAAGCTTGCTTGCCTGATAACAATTCTACAACTCTATAAAGAATTGTTCCTCCAAAAGAAAACTACAAAGAACTGTTGAACAAACATGGCGTTGGCGGTGAAGCTAATCTAAACTACCAAGGTCTAAAAGCTCTTGAATCATCACATGCAAGAGTTCATATGTTTGATCTATGAAATTTGGTTTTGAGATGACACGAGCATTTGGAATGCATCCCACATGATATCTTCGTGCTCTTGGATGCCAAAGAGAGACAAGGGTGCGACTTGGATGCGAAATATTTGCCGAGTAACTTTAGGTGTTGTTTTGGCACAAAAGTCCTGAAACAACAGAGATGCTTGCACAATCCAAGGAAAAGATCTGAGAGAAATACTACATAACCATCTTTAGACCGACCTTTGGATGCATATATAGCCAAAATCTTATTCCCTCCATAAATTGCAAGGAGCAAGCTTTGCTTTTATCTGATCTTCCATTGGTAGCCAAGATTGCAATTTTAGAGGTAGACATCTCGATCAAACTTAAGAAGACTACAAAAGAGCAATGAATTGTTAGCAAAACAAGATTCAGTTGAATAAACCATCAAGCTCAATTGCTACATTTGTGTATAGCATTGCGCAAGTGCTTTCTGATTAGAACATGTATGTAGTGAGACCTATGCACTACCTTCCGCATAGATATCCCCGCTCCCTAGCAAACGACAAGCAATCTGCCGAATGAGAAATCTGCAGACTTCTTGTCCGAAGTCGGCGAGTGTCTCGAGAAAGCTCGTGCTTCTTGTCCTCCGTATCTTTGAAATCACCTGCGAGTTCAAAGAAATCATACCATGACTTCACTAGCATTCCCATTGATTCGATTCTTGTAGTGTTCTACAACTTTTAGAAGCACGGAAGCAACAAGAACATCTAAATTTGATAGGGGATTGGAGAAAAAGGCGTATACCTTCAGCTTGGAGCCAACGACGCAATACTAGGAACTTCAAAGGGTATTTTTGTTTTGCAAGGTTGGATTCTCATGAGAATCTGCGGGAAGGCTACTTCTCCTTGCTAGTTCATTTTTGAGACAGCTTCTCGCGAGAATTAGAATCAAGTGGTTTTGAGAAGCTGTGTATTTGGTACTGCTCCACGAGATTCAGACGAGAAGCTAGAATCTGGAGCTGTACCAAACATGGCCTAAATACTCTAAATATTTATCAGACAACTAATTAATATAACAACAAAATACTAATTGTCGTATCTCACTCCATTTCTAAATTCGTCTTTTCCAAATCCAATGGGTATGTGAGAAATCTACGGTTTTTTAATCATAGGCCCTATTTGGAACGTTTGAATTTTCCCAATTAGTATGAGAAATTGACTGTTTCATGTGTTCACATGAAACAGTTGTCCTATATTATAGACACCTCGATCTTTAAACAAAATGGACGACTCCTTCTATTTTAGGATTTAATTGTCACTTGTCATTTATAACTAACATCACGCCATAGTAGTTCACGTGAGGTACCGTCTTTTCTATGGCTATAGGTCGAGCTCTGCTTTGATAGCCAACATGTTTGCTTCTTGTAGCTTGATTGTAATACCCCGTTTATTTAAAGAGAATATAGGGAGATCGACGGATTCCATATTTGTTTTGCTAAGAATATGGGACATAGTATGTCTATCATCTTGCAATGTGATTTTCGCGACAGAAACGGTTTCAAATGGAAACCTCGTAACTACAAAGTTGTATATCTTTTTGTATAGTCAAATCTAGAGTCCCCATTGATCTAATTTGGAGTTCTGACGTGTGAGATTTGGAGCCCGCAAGGCAGACTGCACAAAGAATCAGAGTCTGCAACTAAGTCAATTTCCAAAGCAAATTTGGCAATGAAGACAACATTTTTAGAAATTCTCCACAAATAGAAAGTGTAATTATTCCGAGTTAGCTAAATGGGGAAAATCACTAAATTTCGAGTTCAGGAGATAAAGTTATGACCACCGGAATGAACGCTGCACAGAAGGAAAGCGGGAAACGAAAACAGACTCGAATTCAAAGTGTATTTCGAATCAAATTTAATGCCGGTTGTTTCCAACCCTACCACATTCAAGCCATGACCCTCCAACCCATTGGACTTTAAATAGGATCCTAGGGGTGCCTTGTTGCACTCCCAAAACCCTGACCGCCACCCCTTTCCCCCCCCCTGGCTGCGCCTCCTTGGCCTAGCCCATAGCCTGCCGTGGCCACGCCCTACTGCCTAGCCTTGGTGGCTGCCCCTGCTGCCAGCCAGAGGAAGGAAGAAAGGAGAAGGAGGCCAGCAAGAGGGAAAGAAGAGAAGAGGAGAAATTGTGCGGGTTCACATTCATTGTCGATTTTCTTTAGTGGTAACGATCTGGTAGCCTTTAGTTGGCCCTAGATTAGTTGTTGTTCAATTTGAAGATCGTTTGGTTAATGGGAGGTATAATTTTCAGTAAGCTCTAGTTCGTCGAACTGCATTACAAAACCTTACGGGGGAAATAAAGGGCATTTACGTTCAGATTCAGGGTTTTGTCTAGTAGGAAAAATGTGAGGAATTTCGTTAGCTTTCCAGGAAGATCTAAAACACTAAATTTGGAGTTGTGCATGAAAAGATATGGCCTTGAAAAAGCCGCTGTCCAAAAAACAGTCGTCAATGGCAGCTGAGACATAGATGGGCTAATTACACCTAGTAAATGGAGTAATTTAAATATGTACGCACCTCCTGCGCATTTGGTCTGCCCTTTGCACAGAAACCAAAGTCATCAACATTGTTTTTTGTGTCGTTTGATCTCAACAGCTACAGGGAAATGCATTATCCCCTGGCTAGCGTCAGATCAATAATTTTATTTGTCAGCATCGATGCTTACCAATGAATACTAATTCCATGGCTAGTTGTAGACACATACGGAAATATGAACAATGATGTGTTTCTTTTTTATTTCTCTTTTTTTGTGAGAAGAATAATGATGGGTTTTGGACACTCATGGATGGATCAGATTGATTTAGTCCTGCATGCATATGTGTTAGCAAATGGGTGTTGCATACGGAGACTAACCAAATTATGCCAATTGGAGACAGTATATGCAATATGGTAGGATTCGTAGATCATAGCTAGACTTGAAAAATTGCATCCGGGTGGATTTTCATAAAGCTATAGATGGAATATACACCATTATAATTTGGATCCACCACAATCAATGGTATAGATTTTTTTTTTATTTTTACTCTAATTAATGTGGTAATTTCTAGGCCTTGAGAGCGAACACAATGCCTTTTTTATATTGTTTTGATAATGCAAAATAGAACATCTATCCGGTACACCCCACCTTTTAGGTGCTCCCATCCAAATGGCTATGAAATATTTCAAAAATTAATTATATTGATGAAAAACAAATCTATCATGCCACACAAAAAAAATCTAAATTCAATCTACATGTAGAGGAGAAAAAGGATGAATTATATTGGAAATAATATCATAAAATAAAAAGGTGAAAAGGATAAAGATAAAGCTACCATTTACTTGAAAATTTATTATTCTCCTAATATAAGTCACATATTCAATTGAAATTTGCAAGATGATTGATAATATCATGACCTATCTAACCAAATTTTCCTAAAGTTTTTATAACATGTGCACCGTGTTTTGAGTAAGGATGCGTGGGAGCACTCGGAGGGTGGATGCACCTGATACGCCCCTGGTGATCTTTGTATGTCCTTTCTTTGCGAGGAGATCTTTGTATGTCATTAGCATCGTTGTGTGTGGGAGCACTCGGAGGGTGGATGCACCTAAACACCATAATTGGGTGAACTAGCGTGAATAAGATGATCCTAGATGGTATGGTACAACTTGTGTATTTGGTTAGTGGGTTGAGATAATTAAAGATTTTGCTTGTTTGCATGAATGGGATGATACCGGACGGTTCGAGATCATGTCTGGTTCGAGGGATGAAGTTGAATGAGTAAGCACAGAGAGAAGAAAAACAAAAAAGGCAGAGACGGCTCGGTGGCGAGGGCAGCAGTGGCAACAAAATGGGTTCTCGAGAGGACGTGGGGGTATGGGGTAGGGGCGGCGTCGCGGCATGGGTGGCGCTTAGGTGGCCGAGGCACGACGCACGACGGTAGTGGCACACGGGCCGACGGCAACGATAGTGAACCGGTGGCTCAACTGAGAAGATGGTGAGCGCGTGAGCAACTGTGTGGCACGGGAAACCTGCGTGGAGCTATCCATGATGCCGGGGAGGGGCTGAGGCGGCTTGGCGATGGGAGCCCAAGGCGGCGCCGGAGCGGGTGGGGGGAAGAGGGATGTATAGAGATGCTTCGGTAGGAAGGAATTGACCGAATACACACCGTGTGAGGAGGGACGACGAGGCGGCGGTTTTGGCCGAACACGGGGAAGAAGGTGGGGCGTCGGTGCTCTGGTGGGGAAATCCCAAAATTGATTGAGGGAAAACATGGAAGGAGGTCTGGAACACATCGTGACATGGGTTAAGAGGATAGGAGCTCACCGGAGTAGCCAGAACGACGAGGAGGAGGAGGCGGCGTTGCGCGATGTGGACGCCCGAGCCGTGGGGAGGACGAAGCCGGGGCGAAGAGGGGTAGTAGAGGTGCGCACGGGGAGGATGAAGCCGGGGCGGTGCTGGAGGGCTCGACGGTGACGACGGGCAAGCGTCGCGAGGCCAGACACGAGCGCAAGGGGACACGCTCGTCCTTGTACCGTGTGGTTCGTCCGTTTTTTCGAACCGTTCGATACATCATATTGAGGGAATATTATCATAATCTGTATGACCCATCTAGAACAAGTTGGTTTGGTTCACTCAACCAAACACAGGGATGAGAGCATATTCAAGATCATCCCATACATGTATAGCCTTATTCAGCGAACCAAACACACCCTTATACTTTAAAAAAATCGTGTGCTATTTGGGTGCCTTTGCATCTTTATGGACGAACACAATTAATTTCCACATCTTGGAATCTTCTAGGAGAGTTTAGGAGAGTTCCGGGACTATGTCGACGAAGTACTGCTGGTCTGTGCCAAAAAAATAAATTCATGGAAACAACTTTAACATTCATTGCATAGCCCAAACGCTGAGGTAGACATCGTCATGCCGACTAATCATGCTTCTCACCATGTTGCCCAAACTTCCATCACGATGTGGTAAAACCTATTTGGCTTTGGTGGTCTTGCTTGCAATGTATCGCGCGACACGATTGCTGCGAATCGTGACAGTGAGAGAGGATGAACCATGCAGAAGACGGACAGGCAGTGGCCAGGATTTTTTTAACGGCAGAGACTTCCCGTAGTAATTAGCAAACGTTTATGTCCTAATAGGACCCCCTCTATGTTAAATATATGTCCTACCTGTACGTAACAACATTGGTGTGACGCCCTATGCCATTACCTCAGAGGGTAATCATACTTAAGCATACGGATTAATATTCGTCTGTCCGATAGGACACTGCTCCGACGAATATTAAGCCTTACCAGAGTCAACGCAGCAGAACAATAAGATAAAAACTGTACTTTTTATTCAATAGTAATTTACAACTGCAAAATGGGACTACGTCCCTTCGCTTGCCTCCTTGCTCCATCGGTCTTCTATTTGCCCCCCACGCCGAATATGGTGCCCTCTTTGCACTGCTCCTCGTGGTAAGCGTCCTCATCTCCTGTGGTCTCATTGGTACCTGCGTGTCCTTCATCCCACTCGGGATAGTTCCCGGCCGGACTAGAATCTACAAAGGAGAATACTAGCAAAGTTGAGTACAAATGTACTCAGCAAGCATTAATAAACAAAAGATACACTGAATGACTTATCTCTGTTCGTTATCACATTTTCTATATCATCTATTTTCTTAAAATAATAGCTCGTTAAAACATTAAGTGGCAGAGTTTAATACTGAAAACACTACTTGCCACTCGGAGAGAAGATAGATCCCAGTGGTTCCCGTAGACTCCAATCCAGGAGGCTTGCATGAATTCATGATTTTATTTAGCACTGCGCAGGCTTGTACCACTTTACCCATAGCTACTCTGAACTCTCTGTGAACTGGGTCCACCGCATTTCCTTTGATGTGGGTTCAAGATCAGAATACAAAACATTTTCCAAGTTACGTGATTAATTTCTCCATCCATTACTTCCCGTCGGTGCTAACCTCGTTACTCACCGAGTTCTGGTAATGTTGGTTGAGGCAGCTTCTATCCTGCACCCAACACTCCACCTTAGCGTTATAACACCTTGGATCCCCCACTTCTATAGTTCACCTACTGGTCCTGGGTTCCTCTATCACACTCACGCATATTACTTACCTGATGTGGAGAGCATAATTACGTAACTAGGTAGTATTTTCTGCCCGCCGAAACGGAAAAATGGTTGGTACTAAATTTACGGCCTCTAACCGAGTAAGAGTTTTGTTGGTCCTTATATACTAACCATATGTAAAGGGTCCCACCTCTTGCCTCATCTCTTCCCCGCCACGGGCCTCCTTTACCATCCATATAATTCTCTTTATCATACCTCTTTCATCTTTCTCATCTATTTCATATTCATCTCATTTATTCAATTTGATTTTGAGAAATAGTTTTGAGGCAATAAGTATATAATACAACAACATACAATACATTTAATATAACTATATTCATGTTCAAGAGGATAGCTTGCCTTCGTAATTGTAGAAAAGGTCGGCGTCGATGAATCCCTGATCAGCTACTCCGGTTGGCGTGGGTTCGTCCTCTGTAGCAATGCGGCAGCACGAATAATATATAAATACTTAGTTGATTTTGAGTGATATTACGCGTACATAAGTTAGTAGATTCTATTTTGTTAGCATGCTTTAATTTAATAACATTTTTCGGGTCCCCCACTAGGTTAGCACTCCCTTAATTAAGATCGATCTACGGTCTACCGGCTCTATGATCGAGTTTGTCTACACTCGTATTTTATCGCACGAAAATAACACATTATACTACTCCTACGCACAACTAGGTATATTCAATTTTACACCTGCACCAAAATGCCTAATCCATTTCACGCCGATATTGCTCAATTTAATTATCTTACCTAAATTATTTTCTAATGCGACACTTAATTCTTCTAACTTAGCGAGTGTTATCGACGATTAATTCATTTCTAAAGTCTTAGATTAATTTATACGCGCTTTGTTCACTTTTATTCTCTACTGATTGATCTATTGACTTTAATTCGCACGCGGCCTATACTTGATTGATCTTAAAATTTACCTGATATTAATACCTGTTACTAATAGAGCTCAATTTTAAATGGCTAAATCTGTTGCTATTACTTTATACTGGAATTTAATTATACTCTTCCCCTAATTCCTATTTTTACTACCCACCTATCCCCTAATTCCCTATTCCCACTTAATCCCTAATCCCTCTCTACTTCCCCTTCATTTCGCCCGACACACCCCCAGCCCCCCTCATTTCCAATCCTTCCCCAAATTCACTCTTCCCCTCCCCTTTTCCCATGGTGCCATCTCTGGCTCTCATGTGCCATGCCCGGCCACCGGCCGCTGGCTCCCGTCCTACGCCTCCCTGCGCCCTTGGTTCGCTCCCCATCCCCGTGCCTCCTGCACCCTGGTGCAGCCCATCCGAGCTCGCGCCGTCCTCTAGCTCAGCGCTTGGCCTACAGTCAGCTTGGCCTCCTGGCCACCAGCCACCTCGGCTAAGATCCCCCCTTTTCATTCTTTGCTAAATTGATTTTTAGTATTCAAGGTTGAATGAAGTCCTAATGCTAGTTGGTTTTTCATGTATGCATGTTCATGGTGATTGATTGGAGGGGGAGGTGGCTACTGGAGATGGTTTGCTACTGAGGCACACTCCCTGCTACCCCACTATCCCTTTCTCTAATCCCTCCCCACTGCTCTGTGATGTGGATACTTGCTCGATGATGAACACTAGGAGCGATGCTACTGTGGTCTTGTGATATGTATGAATAGACTTATTCAAATGCGGGGCTGGGCTAGGCTTGAAAAGCCCGGTCTAAAATCGGCAGGCCTGAGCTCGGCCCGGCCCAAAAAATTGAATTTCCTATTAAAATGCATCATTTTAATCTTTTTTAGAATAAAAATATATTATTTAATTCATTTTCAGGATTAAAATAATAGATTTCCATTTTTTAAATTGTTTCAAGACAGACTTGCAGTCCCAAGCCCGGCCTAGACATGGTCTGGCTCGAGCCGAGCTGGCAGGCTGGGCCACCCGTGAACAGGTCTATGTGTGAATGGCATGACTTCACATGGGATTCGGCTTTGGGTGGGATGACAGTGATGGATGGGAGTAGTGACTACCTTGCTTTGTTGGGTAGAGCGTATCACCGGCAGTGGAGGTACCGCTGGGCGCGTGGTGGTCGCTGATGGTTCAAAATCGTCGCTGGTGACGTCCACGCTCCTCGGCTTCCCCCTTTTCCCTTGCTCCCTTCCTCCTTCTCTGGGCTTCTTGTGGATGAGAAATGGTGGTGTTGTGGGTTGCCTGCTCTTGGTTGTGAACGTGTGCTGTGAGGAGATGACGCCTTGTGTGGGGGGAATGGCTCTGGGGCTGTGCTGCTTGTGAGGGGAATGAAGTATTGTACCATGGGGAATGGCTCGGCTGTGCTGCTTGTGAGGTGGCAGTGAGGAACAGAGAAGGGAATGCAGAATTGTGCAAGGGGGTTTAGGTCAGGTGTGCTCGTGATATGATCTTGGCCTTATCAATCGCTGTGCTCTCTGGCACACGATGAGGGTTGGATTTGGATATTTTACTAGGTTGTATTGGCTGCGAAGCAAATAAAGTGATGGCGCTGGTTTCGATATACCGAATGATGTTTTACTGAGGGTGGGGTTTAAGCGATGTGCACTGTGGGATAATATTACGATTGAGACTATAATGAAAAGTGGGTGTTGGATTTTAAAGCTGCCGGGTGATGAAACGTATGGAAGTGAAAGGTGCCGATTGACTTTAGCTAGCCTAGGTATCTCGAGGATCAAGGGGCCTGCTAGCTTAAGTTGATATGGGAAACCTACTAAGCTTCGAGGAAATCTGACGACTACTTCTTATATTCTAATACTCACATACATATGCTGCTTTCGGTTGTACTAATCGTTTTCTGTGCTTTTGGCCGTCCATGGAGGTGCGGATCGGGAAGGGTGAAAGATAATTGGATGAAAAGGCAAGGAGGGTTTTTGTGAGATGAATGCAAGAATATTGAATTGTAATTTAATTAACTCTTGTAACTTACCTTGTGATTGGTTGTAAACAATTTTTTTGTAATAGAAGTCGAGTTGTAATATATTACTTTTGCGTTGCAAATGGATTGTTGTAACCTTGTCAAGTTGTAACATTCGCACTAACCTTGATGTATTGACTTATGTAATTAATCCGGAGTTTGAGTTAGTACTATATTTCAGCTTGTAATAGACTTCTTTTTGTGTAAGAATCTCAAATGATAATATTGTTGGAATGTTGTCACACTGTTCATATTGTTAATTGTGTGGATTAAGTTTTTGATGTCCAATTCGAGATTATACTTTGTTCCGGATTAAAGAATTTTAATTACCACTAATTACCGATTACCGTTATTTAGTTTAGCCTAATTGTTCAGCTTCTCACAATCGGATTCTTATGCTCACGTATGGACTCTTTGGACGGCAATTCAAATATGTTTCTTACTTTCCATCCAATAAGTAAATAAATAAGAGTTGTGTATGATGTATAATTGTAAAAATAAATCAATGAATCTACACCGTTATAATCTGGACCCACCACGATCGACAGTGTAGATCTTTCTTATTTTCCTCCAATTAACGCGAAAATTTCTAATCCTTGAGAATGAACGTGATGGCTTATTTCAACTCTGCTTTAATAAGATAATGAATAAATAAATACATTAACACCCCATTTGGCTCTCTATAATTGAATTGAATTTCAAATCCTATTCTAGTAGAATTTGAAATTGATTCCAGCTGATTTCAATTTCGATTTTATGCCCACTTTGCTTAGGTGTCAACGTGCACTTAACTTATTGCATAGTGGTTAGACGAAGCACATGTTTCAACAACTCATGCTCCATTCCAACTAAGTTTTTTTTTGTGTGATGCAAAAGTTAAACTTAGTGTCGTGAGAAAATCCGGTAACACAAGATTGAATCATATTGTAAAGTTGATTATTCTCACCTGAGTTGATGGTTTGATGTGAACAAGTGAGAGCTTCTTCAATCAAGCCTACTCGGTAGTCGGTACTCACCTATATGCGTCATTGTGAGAACACACTTCGAATTCCAGATATCTGAGCACCCTGTTCTCCCCTAGTCTGAACTGCTGAGATTTTTGCCCTTCTCTCTTAGCACTCGGCTCTTATGTCTGCCTGGATCAAATTTGAAGGTGAGAAAATATATGTCATTGCCTGCCAAGATCGGGAAAGTCTAACAAGCCATCGAGCAAATTCATCTTGCTCATGTGTCCACAAGTTGTCCTTTTTGTTTCTAATGCCAAAGACTACTAATGTTGCCATTACTTGTGACATGTCAATGTTGACAAGTATGGAACATGTAGTCCATAGCTTGGATTACTCACTTTTTTTTTGTTTCTTATGCATTCTTCTACACAACCGCAGCAGCATCTGCAACGTGGACCACTGTCGTTAGATAGGATAGGACAAATAACTGCAGCATGGCAAATAGTAAGATGGAGTCATGTGTAGGAAAAATAAATTCTATGAGACGGGGCCTCAAGGGAGGCCCTATGTATCTGTCGTCCATCAGGAGAGAAAGGGGGAAAGGATGAGGAGATCGAACGGTGTAGGGGAGGGGCCTCACCGTGAGGCCCCGTCCCATAGAATTTGCTTCCCATGTGTAGTGCCAGTGGTATGAAAACTGGGCTTTTATGATGTTGTCATGCACATTACATATGAGTTTGTTAATATAGCGGTACAACTAACCTACAAGTAGCTATTTCAGAATTGGAAGGAACTAATCACACATTTCTTTGCACATTAAACAATGCACTAAAGCTCAAAAAGCCTTTTTCTTATAGCTTAAAGCCAACCTTTTGGTTTAATCAACTTATAAGCCCCTTAGCTTTTAAGTCAAACTTTGGTGTTTGGTGATCTGTCTTTTTATAGGATGTTGGCTTATTGAGTTGTGTGTGAAAGATAAAAAGTCTGAATTGCCCTTGAGGGTTTAAAGGAACTCCAAATCTTACAGAAATAATATTTGCCTGTTCAGTCTGTTAGGTCTATTTATCTATTTAATTGTTTATCAAGCTTCAGGAGCATATACAGAATTACAGACAATACTTCAAGAATGAACTTCCAGTGCATCGTGGTATGCCACTCAGATAATAATACAGAAGTTAATTCACAAATTAATGTTAATCTATTATGAAAATCAAAATAATTCAAATTATTATTTCTACCACATTTGTAAAAGTTCTCATCAATAAAAATAATCAGACCTTCTGATATAGTCTAAGACACATCATGTGAAGAGCACATAATTTAGTGCATAGTGCATACTAAGTTATTTAGATACACCCCTAATTCTACATCTGATCTAGAGTTGCTCGCTAAAAGCATATGTGTGAAAAAATAATCAATGGCGAAAAAAATAAGGTACATGGATCAGTGAACCAAATATTGCAATTGTGGCCCAACAAATAAAAGCATCACGTTTGTAATGTATGAATGTGATACACAGTGTAACGTCCCAGTTTTTCTGAGCTTTTTGAAATTTTCAAAATAAAATAACCATTTGGTTTTCTTGAAGTTCTACAGCTTAACTTGATATTTTGGAATTTAAAGTGTTTAAAATGACTAAATCAAACTCCAATTAATTTGAGTTTGTTTGCTTTGAGTTTGTTGGAGTTCTCTGGTGTTAATTTCCCTTTCTCTGTTCATTCCGTTCTCCCCACGCGGCCCAGCTCCACGCCTCCTTATCGTCGCGGACCGTCCGATCTGTGTTGGATAGCCCGATATTGTTGGCACGTTCGGCCAGTCCGAACGTCTAATCCTTTTTGAACCGCCTGATCAAAATCGGACGGCCCTGCTTCGCCGTGTTTCTCTTCGCCCTGCACCTCCCTCTCGTTTGGACCTCCCTTTTGGTTTAGACCTCCCTCTCGGTTTAGACCTCCCTTTTGGTTTAGACCTCCCTCTCGGTTTAGACCTCCCTTTTGGTTTAGACATCCCTCTCAGTTTAGACCTCCCTTTTGGTTTAGTCCCCCATCTTGGTTTAGATCTCCCATTTTGGTAAAGGAAAATCGTCTTTTGGACAAGCTTTATTAATATTAGTAAAGTCTACGCACATACGCCATTTGCCGTTTGACTTTCTAACCATTACAGGATTAGCCAACCACTCTGGGTGGTTGACCTCTCTTATAAAGCACCTTTAAGTAGCTTCTCTAATTTCGATTTAATAGCATCTCGTCGATCGGGGCAAATCTCCGTAATTTTTGTTTTCTGGTACTTTGTCGGTAGTAAAAGCTAGCTTTGTGCTCGATCACCTCCACAGGGACTTGGGCATGTCGGATGCTTGCCACGCCAAGACATCTGCGTTAGCTCGGAGGAAGGCGATAAGGCGTCTTCCTATTTGGGGTCGGAAGTATCCCCGATCTGAGCGATCTTGAGGGCTCCCTGCGTCTAGAGGAACCTCTTTGACTTTGTCGTTCGGCTTTGGTGCGACTTTGAAGCTTCGACTTGCTAGTCGAAGGTGACTTTCTTCTCGAGTTGGTATTTGTCCAACCATCTCGAGGATCGACGATCGCGGTATCGCCATCTTCTTATCACAATGGATTGTGATTACTCCTTTGGGACACGGCATCTTAATACATTGATATCCATAATGAGTAGTCATTAGGAATTTTGCCAAAGTTGGTCGTCCGAGAATGGCGTTATATCTTCAGATCGAAATCGACCACATCAAAGGAGATTTTCTCGTCTGAAATTACTTGGTGAACCAAATGTTAAAGGAAGAAACTTGGCCAATTGGTTTAGCCGAAGATCGATGCGATTCCATGGAGAGAGTATCGTCTGGGTCTTACCTTGGTCTGGATACTTGCATGTCATCCGGGCACTTGTAAACAAAATGTTTAACGGTCGCCACCATCAACCAAAACTCGATTGACCCGACAATTGTTGATGGTGGGTTCGACCACGATTGGGTATCGACTGTCGAGTCGAAGAATCGGCGATCACCCTTCTCGAAAGAGATGGTGACTTCCACCACTTGATAATTTATTGACAAGAGGAGGATATATGGAGTTTACCTCACGTTCGGCAATTTTAAGTCGTCGCTTTGATTCATATGCCGATGATCCCGTGATATGTGTTCGACGGTGTGTTGCGGATCCCGGCGACATCTCCTCCTCGTCATCGATGACTTATGACCACTCGTTTGCCCTACACCGCCGAGAGTGGGAAGTGGTCCTTCTTCGTTGTAGTAGTCTTCAAGCTTTCGTTGGAAGACCCGGCGATTCTTGAAGGTCATGTCCTTCCTTTTTATGGAAAGGGCACCATCTAGGCTTATCATTTTTCCGATCGGGGCGCTTACCTTTGCCTCGGTCGAGTCGCGGCTTGGAGGTGCGTGGCTCTTTATCATTCACGACCAAAACTTCCTTGGAACCGTTGGCTTGGGGTTTTTGACCCTTCGTCTTGTTCTTGGACTTTTTGCTTTCTTATCTTTCTTCTTCTTGATGTCGCTTTGGCTCTCGAGAGGTATTGTCTTCTCGATCTATTGTGTTGTTCCACTCGACCGCCTCGAGGCGATTGCATATCGATCGACCATCTCAAAGAGTTCAACGACAGAAGTAGGAGGATTCAAAGCAATGTCTTCTGTTATCCTTCTGCTGCGGACTCCTTGCTTGAAAGCCCTGATGACAGATGAATCAGAAACTTCAGGAATTGAGTCCACCTGGGTGTGGTCCTGGTCAGGTTGACCCTTGTCCTTTGAGAGGGTAGATCCCTCTCTCGGACGCTCCTCAACTCCACGGCAGACTGTCTCTGGATCGTGGGAAGATCACCGAGGAAGCGGATACCATCGGATGAGTCATCACTCGGCTCAGAATCGAAAGCAAGCATCCATGTCGACGTCTGCGTAATCTGCCAAGTCGAACCAGTTCTCCTCGTTCCATTCTCCTGCCATGAGTGCATGAGATTTGGAAAACAGAGAGAATGTTGACAAGAGATTACCGGAAGATCCCCACGGTCGGCGCCAACTGTCGGTGTTTTAGAACCGAACTTACGTAAAGATTGTTTGATTCGGGGGGTCTCCTAGAATGGAATCACGCAGAGAGATTGACACGGGGATTTTTATACGAGTTCAGCCTTCTAGGAGAGAATAACAACCCTACTCTGTGTGTGTATAGTATTGAGTGTATTCTCAACAATCAGGGGAAAAACTAAGACTATTACAGATAGTGCTTGTATTCCTGATGGCCCGATTGATCCGCCCTTCCTTCTCTGATTGCCGCCTTTTATATAGTACGTGAAGGAGCGGCAGTTTCTCCAGGTGAAGCGGCGCCTCATTACATCCCGTAACGGGCGTACGTTAATAGTAATCACCGGCGTATTAACTCCTTCACGTCGCCTAACAGCAATATACCAGAGATAATGGAGCATTACGTGCTATTACTTCGCAGAGTAATAGCGTATGATGACTGTTTGAATTCCTTAATCAATTGGGCCCACTTGTCTGTAGGTTTAATTGATCATAAGGTGGTCGTAGCTAACCTAGTCGTAGAAGAACTTACGACCATGAGGTAGTCGTAGCAAGACTTACGACTATGGGGTAGTCGTAGCATATCTTACGACTATGGGGGTGGTCGTAGAAGAACTTACGACCATCCAGTAGGCTCTTCCCTTATAACATTAAGGGGTATACTCAGGAACCATATGACGTCATATTTACCTTTAATAAGAAATATAGATAAAAGATAAAGTGAGGATTATTATATCCTCGTCAGAGCCGCTGAAGCTACGCCACCTTCGACCACCTCGCCACTGAAGAGTTCACCAGAGCACCTACGCCGTCCGCGCCGTCCGCGCCGTCCTCCTCTAGTCTTCTCTGGTCTCTCTCTCTCTCTCTCTCTCTCTCTCTCTCTCCTAGTGAGTATCTCCGTGCCTTATTCTCCGTTTTGCTCTCACAACCATGTTGCGTAGTTGTTTCCCTTTTACGACTACGTTGAGTAGTCGTATCCTTTGTTGGACCTCAGGACCTCCTCCCTTGACCTCCTCCTCAGGACCTCCTCTTCATCTATTTCAGTGCATTTTCTTTTGATTCTAGTTTGGTAGTTTTTTGTTTCCATTTGGATTTGTTGTATTTATTTGGCTCTTTTCGCACGTGTAGATTTCGGCTTCTCTGAAGAGTTCTTGGACCCGACGACCTCTACTAAAGAACCTCAGCTCTTCCATGAAAGCAAGTCGTAGACCTTTGATCATGATGAACCTAGTTTGTAAAAAGTATATTGTTTTATATCAACATGCATGCCTATTTGTATAAAATTGGTTTGGGAAATAGCTAAACACCTACTCGACAGTATAACTCCTTGAATACTTGTGATTGATATGTTGACATGTACCTTTGGACAACCATAAGTTGGGTAATCTTATTTGGACCTCTTTATTGTGATACCAACATGGGTACGTATATTGCTTAGACCTGCTGTAGTTATGCGATGTCTCTCGATCACCTGTTTCATAATGATAAATTTGACTAAGAGATTTTGGAATTGTGGCATGTGTTGCCTTGGCATGTGTTGTCTTGGCATGCGTTGCCCTGGCCTGTGTGGCCACTAATATAATTTGCTGTGCCATGACTAGGGTGGTCATTTGGCCGGGTTGAACCCAAAATATTTTATACTCGGGCGAGTGATTGTGCAGTAAAGGGGGTGCTAAAAGCACATTGGGATGTGGTTGTCTCGCCTGAGTAGTCCCTAAGGACTTAACCTTATGCGATTGATCAAGACGCCATGGTGCAACCACAAGTCCATACTGGGGTGGACCTGGCCAACTAATTGGCAATGCTTTGATTCGATTTCGTTTTAGTGGAAGTGTGTAAGACCTGGGATATACACGCACACTTGGCGCAAGAGGGGGTCAGGAAGACGAAACCTTAGCGAGCGGAGCTGAGTCAAAACAGAACCTTGTAAATGCCTTGTGATGTGCTCTAGCCTACTTACCTAAGGTAGTGAGCAGGGGTATCGACGGGTACCAAACAAACTAGAGAGGTCGTGTCTTGTGGGTAAAGCTATACAACCTCTGCAAAGTGTAAATCTATTCGAATAGCCGTGTCCCTAGTTATGGACATGCCTGGTGATTTCACGCAAGGGGTAGATTTTCTCAAAAAAATTTGTTGATCTTGGTTGGTTCCGTGTGGTCTGGGCCGTGACCAGGGTGGTCACGAGAGGTTTGGGAAGTGACCAGGGTGGTCACGAGTTGTTTCAAAAGAATTTGTTTACTTATGTATTAATCTTTCAACTTGTGCTTTGCAATCTACTTATTGTATTTCCAGTCAATATTGCTTTCTGCAAAGTAACCATAAAGACCTCCTTGTTAAGCCTTGCATGAATACTATTTGCATACATTTCCTCTACAGCTTGCTGAGTACATTTAAAGTATTCACGTCTTTGTGCCATCTGGTTGATCAGCAGCCGAAGAAGACCCAGGGAGCTCCGACCTCTTTGAAGAGGAGGTCATCGAAGACCTTGCGTACTAGGACGTCCTCCACTCGATTGCCTATGGGCATGTCGAATGGTCTCCACGTGTTCTTTTGTTTCCGCTGTGAGCTCTTTTGTTGTAGCCCTGTGCGGCAGACCTCTGTAAAAAGCTTGACCATAAGGTCTTTTACTGTTATTATTGTTATTTGTCTGCTTCTTCTATAGTTTGTTGTATGGTTGTGATGACATCGTTGTTGAAACTGTGTGGACCAACTGCTGATCTTGGGACTGGTCCAGTGTGCACAGAGGGTCTCGGGGTTGCTACTCGGGGTCCCAACACACAAGTACAATTGTCCTCTTGCCTAGTCTACTACCGAGCTTTAACCTCTAATAAAATCAACTCCGAAAGCTCCTAGCTGAGCTTTGACGGTCCGAGCATCAAAGGACCTCAGCTCCCCTAACTAGATTGACAAAGCCACTTCTCAACTTCAGTCATCATGTATCTCGCTTGGGGAAATCTCAAAGAGTGTTAATCTTACTACATCATCATGCAGGAACATCTACTCCTTGAGGTCATTGAAGTACGATGCGAGGATCTCAACCGGAGGTAGCAATGCTGATACACCCTTAAACTGTTCAGAGATGCTTGCAACATTAGACTAGCAGTAGAATAATGTCAATGATCTGACATGAAATTATGTGACTTCTAAGATCCATGCTTACCCTGTGTTGCTTGTATTTGTCCCGAGTCGCCATAAAAGATGATCCTTTCCTGTTCAGTTGCAAGTCATGTATGCAAGTAATGCAATCGTTCAACTCAGATGCCTTGTAGCCTGTCACTGATTGTAACTTCTTGCTCTGCGACCACAAAACAAAATTAGTTGCGATTTCATAAGAGATTATATGATTCAAAATGAGTTGCTGGTCAGATGGCAGGGAACAATTGCAAATCTCTGGACAATATTTCCTGTTAACGACAATTGTGGTGTCATCGTCAGCGGAGGCGGCGTCTTCATCCGAGGGGAGGCGTTAGGGGTGTGTGGCGTTGGGGGGGAGGCGGGGAATCGAAGGAAAGGGAAAAGTGGGGAGGAGGAAGGAAGAGAGAGAGAAACCTGAAAGAATTTGCACTTATATACAATAGCATTTTGTGGGTAATTTCAGCGAACTTTAGTGACAAAGGGTTATTTTATTCTGCAAAGGCAAAAAAAAAACACCTCTCTCATGGCTTATGGCTTTTAGGTTTAAAATTACTTATGCTTTTTATAAGCTGGGTGAAAAAGACACTTCTTTGTTTAGACTTAAGCTTTTTTGCTTATAAATCAAAGAACAAGTCTAAACAAATAGGACCAAAGGCACGGCATGTACCGATACATGTTAACAAATATTATAGGGAAAAAGTGAGTGAAAGCGGACGTTGCATTTTTCATAGAACATTCGTACGATTCCTGTGCTCTAAACCGGTTTTTACAAGATCCATGTACTTCATAGACAATCATATGAACTAAAATTTAGCACCAAACCTTATATTAACCCTGTTTGGTATGGCTATGCTCTAAGTTTTTGCAACTCCAACTCCAACTCCAGCTTCACTTTTGGATCCACTCCGATGAAAAGTTGGAGTAATCTGAGTTGGTGTTTGGTTAAAAAAAAAATTGCTCCAGCTCCAGAAATGAGAAGGATTATTGTAAAAAGACTGCACTACCCTTGTTTTGTGACTTGTGACCTTTTTTATTGCTTAACTTATAACAGTTTAATAAGTTGATTTCTGTCGTATTGTGTGCTTTTATTATTATTATTATTGGCCACGTTATGCCCTGTAGTGCCATCTTTTTCGCACACATTCAAAAAATTTACTTGAAAAAAAATTAAATACAACATACAAAGTTCATAATAAAGGTTATAATTCAATGCGTATCTTCTCTAAAAAAAATCAATGAGTGTCATAACAAAAGTCTATAAAAGAGGCAAAGACGTTGGAGATGTCGTTCACAATTCTCCTCATCTTTATTAATCAAAGCTATTGTTCCAAGTCCGAAAACCACTACATCAAATGACAACAATGAAAAGAATAAAACATCTATGGGCAGCTCGCCCAATTCAGCTTCTACAATTCTCTAAGGCTTGCCCGTCTCTCGTACGTTGACATTGATCTATCTCCTTTTGCATAAACCTGTATAGACCTGGAACATATTTTTCTAACGCCTACCATTGTCGAGTGCACAAGCAAGCACTATAAGCACCAAAATGTTATTGTTGTGCTCAGCAGTGGAATATTTAAGAGTTGGTATCACAAACCAGACTATGACCTGCACATAAAGTGAATATACATGAGTAAAAGGTATATTTTAAGGTGAGGATTCCTCTATTTTGAAGGAAATAACATTATTGATTGACTCACAATTGTCTGAGATAAAATTAGCATGAGAAATTGAGATACAATGCTTCTAGGCCTGACAAAACAATACATTTGCCCTTAAGGAACATAAAGAAATTGTTTTTTTTACAAATTCTAGTATTGGAATCAAAGTACTTACAAACTTCATAAACAATTTGCAGCGCATCATATGAAAATTTGTAAGTTTAGCAATTATCTCTTAAGCAAGGTTCAAGAGTCTTAAACTCCACAATATCCGCATATCTGCATTAGAATCTAGAAAGAGTATTTTTTTAAAAAGAAAATTTCCATGGTTGAACAGCCATCTATTTAGAAAGTGTGGATATCATGGGGATATGCTCATGATCTTAGGATGATAGTACAATTGGCAATGGCGTTGAAGGTTTGTCGAATCATGTGTTTTCGGCAAAGTTCAAAGTGCTGTCAGGCAAGTGGCGGTCTGACCGGCCATGAGTGGCGGTCAGACCAGCTTTGGAAGATCGGTCAGACCGGCCATAAAGTGGTGTTGAGTTTTGGAGCTAGGCCAAAAATAGAGGGTGTAGGTAAGAGAGGAGATTCTACTACACTTGGTCTCATATTTTTTGGAGCTTCCAGGCGAAAGTTCTATTGGTTTGAAAATTCCAGTAGGTTTTGGATTTTCAGGAAGGAAATTTGGCTAAGTCCCAGTTGGGCGGTCAGACCGGCCAACAGGTGGTGGTCAGACCGGCTAGGGGGCGGTCAGACCGGCCAAAGTGGCAGTTTGACCAGTTTTGGTTTGTTCATCAGCCAATCAGTGGCGATGAGTGTTTAGTTAGGTCACGTTTATGGGTTTCAGTGCATATGTGTTGCATGATGTATGTTTTGACTAACGTGGGTCAAGTTGTGAAGAACTTGTTCCCGGAATCGATTTCTTTGTCTATTGTTGTGCAGGTGACTTAGAGGTCAGTGACGGTCAACGGCGAGGATGATCGGGACTAGGCTTGGAGAGCTGAGGTCTAGAACGATCGGGGATGCCAGGTGAGGTCAATGGAGTCAAGCATGGCGCAAAAGGGACAAAGGTGACCTAACGGGCAGTTCGGTGCGACGGGTTGGATCAAGCGACGCGGGGGTTGATGGAAGTGCCATGGTGGTTTCGGTGGGAGCCGGATGGGAGAGACTTGTTGACATGATGAGAGCCGCTGGATCAACCTACACGCTGTGAAACATGGAAGTGCTTCACGAAGATGGGACTCGGTCTTTGCAAAAAGATCGAGAAGGGGTATTTTGGTAATTTTACCAAATACCGCCTTTGTGACCTTTTGCTAACCCACGGCGCAAGGCGATGCGTGGAGAAGCAGATTAGGTCAAGAGGAGATGAAGATGACGCTTTAAAATACGTGCGTGTGTGACCCGTTTGAGTGTGGGCCTTAACGGGAGCCCATTAGGGTTCAATCTTCTAGAAGCTCTAAGCCTCCACTATAAGTAGAGGAGGGAGGTGGCTGCACCCCCTTCAACCCTTTCACTTTGTTTTGAAACCCTAGTTTGCTTAAGGAGATAATAGTTGGAGGTTAGGGTTCTAGAGAGTTGGATTTGATTTCATGCTCATGTATTGAGTCTTTGTCCTCCTTGATGGAGTGGTTGTAAACTAATACCATATCAAAATCAATCCAAGGAAAGATCCCTCAAGATGAGTCTATTTGCTTTCCTTCTCTCCATTTGGTGATTTTGAGTCTTTCTTTGATCCGCGAGTTTTTGCTTGGTTTCTTGCCTTGATCTAACTTGCTGTGACATGTGGGAACCCATATAGGATTATCTTGATCATCAATCACCCACGAGCAAGTCTTTAGATCATATTTTGATTTTGACTCGGTTTTTGAGCACCCTTCGTTCAAACTGAAAAAGATAGGAACTTTGGCATGGATCTACGCGATCCTTTATTGGAATAGGTTCCCAATATCTTAGAGAAGGTGTCTCTCAAATTTGGTAAGGTTTGGCCTTACGGATCAAAAATTAGATCGATTTGAGTTTTGGTTTTCAGGTTGATTTCACTGTTCATTGGCATAGAGGTCTGACCGCCATGTATTGAGAGGTCAGACCGATTTCTAGTTGGAGGTCAGACTGCCCAACTCATTTAAGTTTTGAGTTTTTATGTTTTTTGTCTATTTGCTTCGGGGTTTTGATTGGATTCAATACAAGTCTTCCACTATACTTGTATATTGATCTTCATAGCTATTGGAGTGAAAATTGTATTGAATTCGATCAAGATGAAAAAGATATCGTGCTCCTATTCACCCCCCTCTAGTCGCCTTTTTGTTCCAACAAGTGGTATCAGAGCCCGGTTAGTTCAATCTTGATCTTAACCGGTCACCAAACTTGGCGATGGATAAGTACTCGACCAAGCCGCATGTCTTCGATGGGCTCGACTATGCCTATTGGAAGAATCACATGCGAGTCTTCCTTAAGAGTGAAGGACAAGCTATATGAGAGGTTGTTCAAGCCCCGCTCGTTTTGCCCGAAGTTGCTTCGCCGGCTTCAGCAGTCCTCTTTGCTAACAACAACAAGGCAAAGAACCTTCTATATGCTGGGCTTGGTAGACAGGAGTACGATAGGATTTGCAACCTTGAGACCGCACATGAGATTTGACACACCCTCTGAACTTACCATGAGGGATCGTCCCAGATCAAGCAAGTGCGCCTGACGGTCTACAAACGAGAATAGAACAAATTCGAGATGCATCCTGGTGAGTGCATCGATGACATTTTTACTCGCTTTAACAAGGTGATCAATCAGATGAGAGCAGTTGACATTGAGTACTCTCAATCTGAGAATGCCACCCACCTATTGGCTGCAATCAACACCAAGGAGTGGGAGATTAAGGTTACCACCATTGAGGAGAACATCGATCTCTCTACTCTCACTTTGGAGCTGCTTTATAGTAAGCTCAGAACTCATGAGATCAAGAGAGGTAGCCTTCCTAAGAAGGATAATATGGCTTTGGTGGCTGATCCTCTCAAAGGGATTCCTGATGGTTCTTCTGAGTTTTCTTCTGGTTTTTCTTTTGCGTGTTTATCTGCTGTTCAAGGAGAAGAGTTTCAGAGTCTTCCTGAAGCTGATTTAGCTCTTTTAGTCAAGAAAGTCACACGGGCATATAACAATGTTAGAAACAAGAAAAGAGGTGGCCCTGTGACGTGTTATGAGCGTGGAGAGCTTTATCACATTCGGGCGAATTGCCCCAAACTGAAAGGTAAGAGCAACCACAAGGAGGAAAAGCCAGCTTGAAAGAAGCCTCAAGGGAACAAGCCCAAGTGCAATGCTGCCAAGCTCATGAAGGCCGCTCACCAGGTCCTTGCCTCTTTTGGAGAGCAATATATGAGCGATGTGGACTCTAGGAGCGAGAAGGACAAGGAGGAGGAGCTTCCTCAAGACAAGAATGGAAAGGCCAAGGACTTCACCGACATGTGCTTCATGGCCGACATCATCGATATCAATGACAATGATGAGGTACCTCCTTCCTATGATGTTCTTTCTGCTAAATATGACGACATGTTTGAGCAACTCATGAGTCAGGATAAGGCCTTAGAGTTTACCATGACTAGGAACTAGGATTTAGAATCACAAGTAGATAATTTGACATTAGAACTTGCAAATGCTAAGACTCTTGATGATGATGAATGCTCATCTTGCCATGTTTTACATTCTGAATTGTCCAAATTATAATCTGCTCATGATATTGCTTTGCACCAACTTGAGAATGCTAGGACTGAGCTAATTGATATTAAATCTACTCCCTGTGAAAAATGCTTAGAGTCTAGTAAGTTGAATGCCTCTGGTGATGTTAAATCTAGCTTTTGCTCTTTCTACTTAGAACATGAACATGAAGTTAAAGACATTCTAGAAGCAGTTAGAGCTAAATATGCCAAGCTTAAGGACACAATTGAGTCTACACCTTGTGCCCCTTGTGCAACCTATAAGCTTGAAGTTGCTTTTCTTAAGGAAAAACATGCTAGGGTCATTAAGGCCAAGACTTGTGATTCATGTGTCAACTTTGGAAAAGGAAAATGCTTACCTTAAGGACATTCTAGAAAAATTCTCTAAAGGTAAGAAACAGTTAAACATGATTCTGGACATGTCTAAATCTCCTTATAAGAAGTAAGGTTTAGGATACAACTCTACCCAGGACAAATCCAAGCCTAATGTCATTCATATCTTGGAAAAAATGCTTAGTTGAATTCAAAACCCAACCTGCAAAGACTGTTTTTAAATCTGCAGGGTTTGTCCAACCTTCTTTTGAGTCAAAAGGTGCTTCTCCTAATGGTACCAAATACCATTGCACCTATTGCAAGAAGAGTAGACATTTGGTAAAGTTCTATTGGTGCAGGTTGAAGAACGCTAAGAAACATATTGCTAGAATGTCATCTAATCAATCTAGAGCTTTTATGAGACATGTGTTGGGTCGCGGGGTAGGCTACGATAGCTACAAACAAAAAATTCTACCACGCAAACCAGGAAGCCAAGCAAGTAGATGATCACAGATCGTTATCACCAGACGCGCAGAGCAGCGGAAGAAGGGTTGGAGCGACTGGTCCAACGAAGAGCGTCGATGTAGTGGTCGTAGTCGATCGTCGAGCGCCCGAAGAAGTCGATCGCGGTGGTCGAGTCGATCATCCCTCCAAAGAACCTCTGTAGTTCCTCGTGAAGATCGCGGATCGTCCTCAAGTGCAACAATTGTAGTAGTGCCTCTACGGTATCCACACGTCGAGGCGAGGGAACAACCATCTGTTGGTGTGCTAGCACCAATTCGACGGCAGAGCTCTCGGGAAGATGGCGGCTAGGGTTTCGGTGGTGTTTTTCGCGCACCTCCCATGACCTCATGCATCTCCTTATATAGTGCTCGTGGCGGATCCTATCGAACACGCCATTACGAATCATATTCGTCTTGGTTTGTTCCAACTTTGTTAAGTGTGTGACCAGAGGTTCATGTGTAATCGGTTGTGACTCGGAAACCCTTTCCGATTACTAGTCGATGGCGGCTCCTAGAGAACATAGCGATTACGAATACACACAAATTATATCGGACGAACCTTAATGCAATATGATCTCGACGAGTCCTCATCACTTATGACCGTGTCCATACTCTATCGACCGATTCGTTTGTGGTCATGACGATTCGTAACTCCTTACGACTGTGTTACGACCACTCTGTGATTACGTTCGACCGATCTCGACCATTTCGTATCTCCATACGACCGACCCAGCATCGATCAAACCGAGTGACCTACTCGTATATACTCCCTTTGCCTCACGATGTCCGGTTGAACTCGGGTGAGATGTTGTGTCATCCATGGGCTGTTCAATTCTTTCTCGATCGAGTGTCGGATAACTTCACGTGGTGAACACTTCGACTACTAGTGGCATGGCCATGCACTTTCTTTATCCGATCTGCGAGGGGCCGAGACATCTCTCTGTTATGTTAGGAGGGCAAATCTCATATCCGGTCACATTCCTCTCCATGTTTCACAAAGACATAAAGCTACCTTTATAACTACCCGATTCACGGTGTAGCGTTTGGCAACCCCTAAGAGTGCTATTACACATGTAGGAAACTATGATGATCTCAGGTCTAAGGATTATACATCATCATTGCTTGAGCCAACTAACGACACATAGAATCATAACAATCTCAATAGTGTCTCAAGGTGGGTCTAATCCAACATCATGTTCTCTAACATGTGTCCATATTATTGGTTTGATATCTCCATATCTATGACTTGTGAAACATAGTCATCAACCAATACATATGCTAGTCTATTCATATGTGTCCTCATATGTTTCCGACCAGGGAACGTATAAGAATAACTATCGCAGAAATATATAGTTTCACAACCAAGTCACATACTTGATGATAAATATTAACAATATTATTCTAGGAACAAGATAACACATTATCCAATGTCATGAACATAATGAAATATAATCATCTCTATGATTGTCTCTAGGGCATATTTCCAACAACATGGTCATTTAGAAAGGAAGAAACCTGGACTAAGATTTGTTTCACATGCTCATCATCATAATGTTCCTAGACAGGATGCTTCTCATGTTTGTGTAACCATTGCTCATAACAGAACTTCAAATAAAATCAAGGATAGCATTTCTACTTTGCATACTACTCGCAGACATGTATCTCAGTACTGGGTTCCCAAGTCGCTTTTAACTAACCCAGTCTTGTGACACATCGTTCTTTTGTGCCTTGATTTTCAGGATCGCCATGGAAGGAGGACGAACACGTGGCTCGTCGATTTCGGCTGTTCACGCCACATGACCGGAGACTCAAGATGGTTCACTTCCTTCACGCGGTCGACGGGTGATGACTTCATCACCTTTGGAGATGATACACAAGGACGAATTGAAGGAACGTGATCAATCAAGGTGAATGACATATTCATCTTGAAGGACGTCGCCCTTGTGGACAAGCTGAGGTACAACTTGCTTTACGTTTGTGACTTCTTGATGATGGCTCTGAAACTTCGTTTTAAGAAAAATGTCTATCGTGTGCTTGATTCTGCGGTGAGCTTGTTTTTGGGATTTCTAGAGTTGGTAGAATCTTTGGAGTGATTTTTACGAATCTCTTCTTTGGATTTCTTAAATGTTTAATTGCATCTTCTTCGATATCGGCTTTGGCACCAGCGTTTGGGGCACATTGGTTTTGATCATCTAATGCGAGTTAAGCGGCCTTGATCTCATGAGAGGTTTGCCTAAACTCAAAGCCAGTCAAGAATGTCAGATAAGCGCTGTAGGCATGGCAAGCAAGTTGCCGCCTCACACCTTTCATTGACTATGGTCATGACTGACGGACCAGGACAATTGCGTCATATGGATACTGTTGGTCCTGTTAGGGTTCGGTCAGTCGGTGGCAAATGGTACATTCTTGTCATAGTTGATGATTTTTCGAGATACTCTTGGGTGTTCTTTCTTGCTTCGAAGGATGAGGCTTTTGATCATTATCATGATCTTGTTCTTCGTTTGGCTTCTGAACTTCCTGGTCCCTTGAGAGCAATTCACAGTGACAATGGCACAGAGTTCAAAAATGCTTCTTTTGCCTCTTTTTGTGCTGAGCGTGGCATTGAGCATCAGTTCTCTTCTCCACACGTCCCTCAACAAAATGGTGTTGTTGAAAGGAAGAATAGAACCTTAGTCGAGATGGCTAGGATGATGCTAGATGAGTATAGCACACCAAGGAGGTTTTGGGCCGAAGCTATTGCTACAGCTTGCCATATTTCAAATCGTGTCTTCTTAAGACCGTCTTTGGGCAAAACTTCTTATGAGCTTCGATTTGGCAGAAAACCCTCTGTTTCTCACTTTCGAGTCTTTGGATCAAAGTGTTTTATTCTCAAGACAGGAAACCTAGATAAATTTGAATCAAGTACTTGTGATGGTTTATTTCTGGGTTATCCTGCTTATTCGAGGGGTTTTCGGGTTTTTAATGTTGAAACTAACATTGTCCAAGAGACATGTAATGTCACTTTTGATGAGACTAGCCCTAGAGCTAGATTCGACATTTCAGGTGATTCACAGGAGACGGAGAGTATTTTTGTAGAAGAAGATGATAATGAAGTTGATATTGCTCTTCCACCTATTGCTGATGCTCCTGTCCAAGCTACAGAACCTGCTTCGATTGCTGATGCTCCTGTTGCATCCTCTTCATCAGCAGTACCTGCTGAGGTTGAGGAGATGCTATCTCCCCCAGGCGCTCCGCTGCGCATTCAGAAACAACATCCTCCGGATCAGATGATTGATAATCTTCATGAGCGAGTCACTCGCTCCAGGTATCATGATCCGATTATTTTTCTCTCACTCTGCATTTGCAGCTTCTTTTGAACCCCGCAATATATCACATGCTTTATCTGATGCTAGTTGGGTCAATGTCATGCATGAGGAGTTAGAGAATTTTGAAAAAAATAAAGTCTGGAACCTTGTAGAACCTCCTAGTGGTCATAATGTTATAGGAACTCGTTGGATGTTCAAAAATAAACAAAATGAGGATGGTTTTGTGGTTAGAAACAAGGCTAAGTTGGTAGCTCAGGGCTTTAGCCAAGTTGAGAGGTTAGATTTTGATGAGACCTTCGCTCCTGTTGCTAGACTAGAAGCCATTCGTATCTTGCTTGCATTTGCTGCATCTAAAGGTTTTAGGTTGCATCAAATGGATGTCAAGAGTGTCTTTTTGAATGGTTTTATAGAGGAGGAAGTGTATACTAGACAACCCCCTGGCTTTGAGAATCCCAAGCACCCTGATCGTGTTTTCAAGCTATCCAAAGCCTTGTATGGTCTTAAACAAGCCCCTAGAGTCTGGTACGATAGACTTAAGACCTTATTGCTTAAGAATGATTTTGAAATGGAAAAGGTAGATAAGACGCTTTTTATTCTTAGGCATGACAATGACTTCCTGCTTGTTCATATTTACGTGGATGATATTATCTTTGGTGGTTCTTCTCATGCTCTTGTTTCCAGTTTTTCTGAGACCATGGCTAGGGAATTTGAGATTAGTATGATGAGAGAGCTCAACTACTTTTTGGGGCTTCAAATCAAGCAATGCAAGGAAGGGATCTTCATCCATCAAACAAAGTACACCAAGGATCTGCTCAAGCGCTTCGAGATGGGTGACTGCAAGCCGATCGGCGCTCCCATGGCGACTTTGACTACTTTGGATCCAGATGAGCAAGGAGAAGCCGTGGATCAACGCGAGTACCGCAGCGTGATCGGCTCCCTTCTGTTTCTGATGAATTGGTATAGTTGGCTTTGCCCTCTCATCATAGACCCTGTGAATGACAGCAACGAAACAAATAAAAAACGATTATACTCTAATATTTGATATTCCCCAACATTTGAACTGCTCAAAAGTTGTGTTAAATGAATTAGAACATCTCATTTAGATGCACATTTCATAGCCTAGACTCTCATTCCTAATGTAACCAAACCACATAGATGATGAAGTGATGCCGCTCCTGACCTTATCCACAAAAACGCTAATATTTACCGGTCAGATCAACCAAAAAGGGTAAGGCACCATGCTTTTGTGCAACAACTCGAAATGGAAGCCACTACACCTACATGCTCTAATCCAAATCAAACTGATCCTATTGACTTCTTACCACAGATTTTGGTCTCGGTGGGAGGAGAGAGCGCAGAGGACGCCGGATGCGATGGACTCAGAGAGGGTGGGGACGACGAGCATGGAGAGCTGGAGGAGGCTCTGGGGGATCTCGTCAGAGTTGGAGCCAACACGGGAGAGGCGTCGGTGAGGAGA
Organism: Phyllostachys edulis; assembly: GCA_036346405.1. NCBI lineage: Eukaryota > Viridiplantae > Streptophyta > Magnoliopsida > Poales > Poaceae > Phyllostachys > Phyllostachys edulis. The sequence continues at coordinate 60,816,347 of CM070561.1, read as the reverse complement.
GGAAGGCGGTCTTCTGCTTGACGGAGGAGGTCGCATTGATGGAGGTGGTGAAAGGCGTCCATCGAGGAGGAAGAAATCGCCACGGGAGGGGCCGAGTGAGCGAGGGAGAGGATGAGGATGCCGAGGGACGAAGAAGAAGTCGCGGAGGATGAAATCGCCGAGGAGGAGAGCCGCCGCCAGTGCCACCGCTCAAGAGGTCCGGAGGATGAAATTGCCACGGGGGACGGGTTTGGGATTCAGAGAGCCGGGTCTGACGGAGGATCTGGAAAGTGGGTCTTAGGGTCGGCCAGGGTAGTCCAGTAGCATATTGCGGATATTTTTTCTTAACTTCTATGGGTATTTTAATTTGTTGGGCTACAGCTCCTCACTTGGAGCAACATTCCACCCGCTCCTAAAAATTACACTATGAACTACTCTGCTCTTGATTGCTCCAACTCCGAAAATTTTATGGAGCAACCCCGTTTGGCACAACTCCACCTACTCCAACTATGAAGCTAGGAGTTGGAGCCATGCCAAATAGGGCCTAATTTGCACATTCAGTTTTTCTTAATTAATGACATGCATTTAGTGAACCCATAGTGATTACAAATTAAAATGGAGAATTTGTACCCACAAACATACCATGGCCTTTTACAGTTTAAAGTGCCAATCCTTTCTTGTGAGACACTGTGCTGTAAACTTTGCAAGACTTGTTTTTTCTCTCCTTGGTGCAAAGGTATGCAATGCTTTAACGTGTTCTTGAAAAAAGTTTAACAACATCTAGGTGTACGTATCCAGTTTATACTAGGACGATAGGCACGCTCCGCTGCGCCCCGTCTACGTCCCGTCTAACGCATGGCATCAGGGTTTTTTTTCCCACGGTGTTGAGTGGAGTAAAAAATATGATAACAAGTGTGTGTATGCGTTGCGGTACTATAAAAGGTATGATGAAAGTAGTTTCTGGGGTAATTAGATGTTATCACATCAAACCTAAGCTACATTTCAAAGCAATACATGAAAACGAATTAATATTCTGGCCTGCACATACAGTGGCATCTTTTTTGTGTATCTAAATTTGTAAAATGTGATACCGATTTGCATTCGTTGAAACAAAATGAAAGTACGAAACAAAGGAATGCAATAATTCAGAAAATTCAAATGACCAACCCCTATCTGTATTAGTATGAATTGCAAGTCATCTCTAAATGTTATCCCTATTCACGTCAATGGATCAATCTCAGATACAATTTAGGCTGCAGGCACTTCCTAGTATCCCTACAATACTGTATCAAAAACTATTTAGGCCCAAGAAAGAACCTGGTAATGGCTAATCAATAAGCATGATTTTAATAGCTCCACCTGTAGTAACCAAGCCCACCGATAAGCTTAGTCTTGCCAGGAGGGATATAATAGAAAACTGAAGGCTGCCCACCAAAAACTGTCATGGATTCAATAAAAATCAATTAAATAATATCCAGTTCATCATGTCTATTAGGAGTCGTAAATGTGATTTATTCATGAACCTCTAGGATAACATTATTTATGATTTTTAATCTATGCAGCCTGGTTTTCAAATGTACTTGTCATATATTTTTTCAGATTTAAACAAAGTTGCCAATTGCTCCATAACTGAAGGCTCGCACATTCTTTTCTACTATCAAAGCGACATCAACTGATAATGTGGTAGATCTACTGTGGTAGAAGTAGGGATGAAAAAAGATCGGATAGTTTCCGACCGATCCGAACGGAAACGGATTCAGATTGTCTCGGATCGGATTTTTCTCGGATAATTTTCGGATCGGAAACGAATTCGGTTTTTTTTGTCGGAAACGGAAACAAATACGATAGGCACGCTATCCGGCGGATACGAATACAAATACGGATTATCTGGATAAGACCAAGTCCGGATATCCAGATTTCGGCCCAAAAGAGAAAATGAGATTTTAATTGATTTTTGAATTTCAGAAAATGCAACAAATCAAATAGCCTTTTTAGAAAATAGCAAATGGAGTTAAAAATTCTATAAAAAATCACAGAAATTCATTGAATTATTTTGAACTTAATAAAATTAATTCCAAGTTAAAGTTGGTTTTATTTTTGCACATAAACTATTTTTATTTAGAAAAATAGGAAAAACCTTTTAAAATCCGAGAAAATTCAAGAAATTATTATTATTTTTCCTTTTTCACTTTAAATCAATAAAATCCTAGAAATATCAATAAATTTTATTTTTGAAATTAAAACTAAGAAATTAAATAATTGACTTTATTTTTTTCTTTTTACCCAAGAAAACTCTTTTAAATCTCAAAAAATCCAATAAAACAATAACTTTATTAATTTTATTTTTGGTAACATACTTTGGGTTGTTACAGTCATTCAACCTGATCAATGTTAGTGTGAACTAAGTTTTATATATGTGATGAACTAAGTGTGAATGTGTGATGACTTGTGACTTTGTGAGTTATGATTTATGAGCTAAATATAGTAAAGTAAGTGTTATGTTTGTGATGAACTAGTTAATGTAGCTTGCTAGTACCAATGTTATGTGTGGTTCTGAAAATATGAACAATTCATGAATGTTTGCATCAAAAAAACTAGTTATATGTTTTTGTTAATTTCTAGCATACAATTTAAGGGGTTTTCATGTTCCGAAAAATATCCGCGACCGTATTCGTTTCAATTCGCAGTCGCTCCGTATTCATATTCGATATTATTCGTATCTGGGGTATTCATATTCGTATCCGGATCCAGAAAAAAATATGAAAACAAATATGACAGAGCCATTATCCGTCCATATCCAATCCGTTTTCACCCCTAGGTAGAAGGTAATGACTCTTAGACTTCGCTCACGCATAACACAATAACTGAACCCTGTCATGTTGATGTTCTACACTAATATATATTTGCAGGGTGCTACAACTGAAGCAAAGACACATGCTGGTGTCACCTTTAGTCTTGCCCGTAAATTGACAATTCAATATGAATTCCATCAGTCATACAAAAGAGAAGAGATATATCCTAACTGTGACATGATTTTGTTTTGATCTTCTCATTTGGTAGATGCGTGATAAATATGGAAACCAATTCTTTTTTGTGAGAATGGAGAATATGTAGGTGCCTGCATATAACAATGCTATAAGAATAACAAGATAATAGCGCTTACGATTGATATATCTGTAGCTTCCCATCTAGTTAGTAGATAATCTAGCAACCTACATAGTATATAAATATAGAACGTTAGCATGATAAGACATGTATATGATTCAATATTTCAATCTAGATCCATCTTACACAACAAAAATATGCAAGTAATACTAACAAATAATCGATGCTAGTTTCTGTCTAATATAAGCACTACCACAGACCAGGCTTCATTGATTAAGATATGACGTTATGAAAAAAACATGCCTAACTGGAAAGATATGAGATTCGATGAGTATGGCTGAACTGGCACCCTGAACTAAGGTTAACCTGAATACACATGAACTGTTTGATCTTGACACCAATCTTCGAGTTTCAAACTGGGCACACTTTCTTGAGAGAGAGGCACGACCGCACAAGCAGTTGGGTACATGAAATCCAAAGGAGTTTGGGACACATACATGGTCAATGAACATTAAAAAAATGGATAGTGATAGGGGGGAAATGGTAATCTACTAGACAACAAACAACAAAATTTAATATAATATAATATGACAATAGAACTATGCCGCCCTTTAAGAAAATACATCTAAACCAAAACTTAGTTTGTGTGCTAAACTGACAATTGTGCAGTAGGTAGGGCAACTAAATAATTCTCAAACTACTGACAACTGATGCCCGCAAAAATGGGTCAAATCCAAAATCTAGTCAGCAATGTAACATATAGCGTTAGCAACTTAAATTTTCTAAAGGATATTTCTACCTATCTAAGGCGAAAATCTACCAGAATAATACAAATAGAACCTTGCATCTTTTAGTTGAGCCACTTGTTGACAACTACAGCAAGTGCTGAGTATTGCGCAGAACCACGGTTAGGAGGAAAAGCAAATGCTTTCAATAGGCTCAATCATACAAAAAGATATCAAACATAGCATACCTCACTAATCAATTAGCAATTTAGCATGTTGCTAACTTTTGGCTCTAAAGCTCCTCGTACCATATCATCTTCCACAAATCTGCCTAACACAAGACAAAAATTATAAGAAGCCAAGTGAGCTTGTAATTTGCAGAAGCAAACCTCTGATTGCTGAGACGAACATGAAAGGTCCAGGAACAAATTCATAATTGCTGAATCAGCATACCTGATGCCCTACAAGCCAACAGAAGTGTTTTCAGCAATTGACTGCACGTTTAATCTGAGTACCTTGGCATGGAGTATTCTTTTGCAGCCTGCAGATGTGTCATAGGTTTTGTCATAATTAGAACCAATAAGATAAAGTGAGAAGAAAAGAAAGGTCAAAAGGAAACTGAGCAGGATTACCTGCACAATAATTTGTAGATGTCCTCTCAGATTGACCAATAGAAGGTTCTTCATGCACTCTAATGGTCATTCTCTTGAAAAGGTGCCAAAGAGCTCAACGAGTGATTGTGCAGGAAAGTTGTTAATGAACCAAACAATAATTGACTGATAGTCAAAACAAAACTGAATAACAAACCTGTGACTCAATGGCGTGGGTATTTACAATGACACGTTTGATATCAGTTAGCTCTGTGTAATGCGGCATCACAATAAAGCATCAAACTCGTATAGTTAGATGCTGCAATGCAATGTACCCATCTAAAATCAAAGAATTTATACTGCTATTTGTAGGCACCACTGTATATTTTTGAACTACGAATCACCTCCAAGTGTTGTCCCAATGCACTTGTATCCATAAAGCAACATTGCATGTCTGTTTGTTGTAAGAGCTGCTACCAAAAATAGAAGCTCATGGTGTAGGGCTGCTGAAGTGTGATGCATAATTTTCATTGTAAAATCCTGTTGCTGCTAGCACGGAAAAACTGAGTGGACGAAGCAGATGACACCTTGCTAATTAAATTAGTAGCAAATTCATAAGAAAAAGTAGGCTGTAAATGTTAGGAGATAAGATGAACAAAAAACAAGGTCTTCCTTATTGTTGTTTAAACTCATGGTGATGCATCAGACCTAACTTAAGTGTGGATATTGTTGAATGTAAATTCGGACAGATAGGCGCACATGCATGAATACTAAACCACCCATTTCTCAGAAATCACAAATGGCACTGGACATACAATGATAATTCAGAATTGGCAACCACATAAAGAATATGAAAATGACTAAAGCTAAATATATCGTTAAGCATTCATTAGGTATATATATGCATGTTTCCATATTTATCAGTGATAATTCAATAGAACATTAACACGATGAATCCATGAATCTTGGAAATTTATAGGAATTATTTTGGCCTAGAATCACAAATGGCACTGGACATACAGTGATAATTCAGAATTGGCAACCACACAAAGAATCTGAAAATGACTAAAGCTAAATATATCGTTAAGCATTCATTAGGTATATATATGCATATTTCCATATTTATCAGTAATAATTCAATAGAACATTAACACGATGAATCCATGAATCTTGGAAATTTATAGAAATTATTTTGGCATAGATTTGTGGAGCAAGCAACACACTGAGGTTTGAATGGTTACCATCTCTGAACCAACGGTGGATGAGGCTGATGTCGTTCTGTCGATGTCGGATCGGCATGGGCGAGTCGCCTGATTTGGAATCGGTAGTAGGCCCCAAACAGGAAGCGTCGTCCCCACAGCGGCATTACGTCGAACACCTTGAAGGCAAGGACGCGAAGACGTCTCTCTCTAACAGCGATCGCTGGACATGGCCGTTGTCACGATGGTGAGAAGGAAGGCTATAAACCTGGCGCACGGTTGCTTCATTCGGATCTTTGAGAGAGAGAGAGGCGTTGTGAGGCGTCCGGGCCTTGAGAGAGGAGGCCGGGCTGGTGGTGTCGTGGTGTCGGCAGGAGAGATAGTGAGAGGAGGAGGAAGAGGAGGCGAGAGGCGGAGGTGGAAGCGAGGTGGAAGCGTCGATCGAGGCGCATGGGAAAGAGGAGGCGAGCGAGATGGCGCAAGGCATCGCGGCCGGAAACAAGCGATCTGAAGAGGGCGACGTGGCGTGCATGCATGATAGAGGCGGGGAAGACGGCGGACGGCGGGCGGAGAAGGTGCTCCGTCGGCGTCCCGCCACAACCGGTCCTCCACGTGGCCCCTCGCCACTCACCATTAAGGCGGTGCCTAAACCGAGGGCGGGAAGGAGGAAAAGCGAGAAGCGGCGGCGGGGGCACCGGCGGTGGGGAGGAAGATAGAGGGGGCGGCGACAGATGAAAGGAAGAGAGCGGATTGAAGCGGTAAGCGAGAGAGTAAGAGAAAAGGCGAGGAGGAGTGGCGGTGCGTGACGGAAGGAGCAAGGGAGGAGCGGCCGAGAGACACGGGTGGCATTAGGTAGGGCAGGCGGCCTGGCGATCGTTGCGCAATCCCAGCCGTCCAGCGAAGATCCGACGACAAGCATTTTTTTTATCGACGTGGCCGTGGCGAGAGATCGGCAATCCTCCTGACTTTAGTAAACTAATAAATTGCAAACTGGTTTGTCTCTAAACTTGTTTAAGACTTCGGATTTGCATACTTGCTTAATTACCGAACACCGCCTTCACATTAAGTTGTGTACAACACATAAACGCTTTCTAACCGTGCTAGAAACAAACAACTTTACGCCTTCAAATCAGCTTCATCACAGGCACCGAATCCACGGGCCCACTGTCACTGACCAAACCATCCGAAATTTCGCAACCGCGAACACCCCGCGCAACCCCGCCCAGTCAAAACCATCAGGGCCCACTTGCCATCCACCCACACCGAGGCCACGGGCCACGGCCCCCTCGAATTCCCGCACCCCGCCACATCCTCACAAAAGAAACACACCTCCCGCTCCCCCATTCCGCCACGTCACCGATCCGCGCACTCCGCTTCCCCCACTTCCCACCACCCATCTCCCATCCAACGGCAGAAACCCCGCATCACGCGGATCGCGCCCCCTCGCCTCCCCCAAAACCCCGTCCCTATATAACCCCGCCACAGACGCCACTACTACCCAAAGCAACCATCGATCACAAGTCGATCTCCTCGGAGAAGAAGAGAGAGTAGCGAAGCGGCGGCGGCGGCGGCGGCGATGTCGGGGAGGGGCAAGGGCGGCAAGGGGCTCGGGAAGGGCGGCGCGAAGCGGCACAGGAAGGTGCTGCGAGACAACATCCAGGGGATCACGAAGCCGGCGATCCGCAGGCTGGCGAGGAGGGGCGGCGTGAAGCGCATCTCGGGTCTCATCTACGAGGAGACCCGTGGCGTGCTGAAGATCTTCCTGGAAAACGTCATCCGCGACGCCGTCACCTACACTGAGCACGCCCGCCGCAAGACCGTAACCGCCATGGACGTCGTCTACGCGCTTAAGCGCCAGGGCCGCACCCTCTACGGCTTCGGCGGCTAGGCTAGGCCCCACAGGGTTAGATTAGGGGATTGAATTGGTGACTTGTCATGTCTCTGTAGCTGTTGTTTGGTCTGATTCTGTGTGATGCATCGATGTTGTAAGAACTACTGGTTCGTTGGAATGGAATGGGAAGTAGAAAATCTGCAGTGATTTGTCCTCGAATTTACTGCCAATCTGTTGCTGTGATGTGAATTTTTGCACGATGTACTTCAATTGGCCAATGATATTCCGGTCCTTGCCTGCCCTGCGCATCTGCTTTGAAAAGCAGTTTGAATCGTGCTAGTATCGAACTGCCCCCTTTCTGACGGTTTGGTCCAATTCAAAGCGTTGAACGTGCGATTCAAATTATCCCGGCATTAGTGTATGTAAACAATCAAAGTACCACTCCGAGCGCCGATTTTCTGATTTGCGGCTAATTTTGTGATTTGGCAAGAGGGTACAGATGCGAAACTATATTCGAAATCCCTCTAAACAAGACGATGGTTTTGCAAGGGCCGAGTTTTCAGAAGGGGAGGGAATTGCAACTGCAGGTGCCGATCCACTGACCGCAGAACATAGGGGAGGGGAAGGGAGCAGCGCGACGGGGCAGTCCCAATGGGTTCGACAATCGTATACGGCATCCGGCGACGGGGCGCGGCCGCGCAGCGGCGCAGGTACGAGCCCGAAACCACTTCCGATTCAGGAATTTCGTCGAGCACCTTAGCAGCATCGCCGCTTCTGCTGTGGAATGCCACTCATTTTCTCTTGTCCCCTGCCTCTGCTTCCGATTTGAGCGAGCATCTTAGCTGAAAGGCGATGCTGGAGCCCTGGACGATGGGTGCGATGTCTTGGACGGGACGGGGCTACGGCGAAGCACAATCTTGAATTGGTTTCCCCCCTGGGGCCGGAATTCGCTTTGCTGCTCCATCGGTATTGATCTGCTTTACCTGCCTATGTGGTCCTATGTGGTTTTCTTACGCCAGTTTCACATTTTTCAAAAGCTGTTATGATTAGTGTTGCTCATGGTTCTTGTTACACATCCATCTAGAGAATCAAATTACACTCACAAATATATAGTTACTACTTTCATGGGTTATCACATGAACATCTGAGTTGTCAATTGAATCAAGTTTCGACGTACTTTAAATGAGATATATACAGTTATGCGCTACCGATTGGAATTAATTTTGACTCTTCAGAGTTTACACCAACTTTGTGGAATCAGCTGCAATCTCTTGAATGGTTACTTAGCCTGACTACCTGACCAAACATCTGGAATTGCTATAAACAGCCGATTTCATTGGTTGAATACAAATGTTAAGGGAGTATATATATTCAGAAGCAGATGATTAAAAAACATAACACATCGTTCAGCTAAAGGTGCAAAAGGTTTAATTTATAGATCTGGGTTTATACCTGTGTAGTCATGTATTGCAGAATTTTATAATTGTTTTTGACGCTTTTATTGGTATGATGTATCAAAGGAGGAGACACGAGGCTGCTGCAACCTGTTCAGCCGAAGGCACTGTAGCCATGCCGGATTCGGAAACAGTAGCCGAATTGGCTACTGTTGACGATATGGCAGCACAGATTTCGGATAGGGGAGGAGGAGATCAAGATGAATAAAAGGATAGGATACTTCTCCTTAAGAAACGAGATATAATTAGTTTCTCCTTAAGAGATTGAATTAGAGTAGGTTAGTTTCCGTATTCGATTGGGCTAGTACTTTCCTTATTGCTATTTTGAAATTTCTGCATGCTTAATCTATAAAAGCAGCGGATGTAAATGAGAGAGACTTAAGCAATCAATAACCTAAAGTTTCCTTCACCTAGTTTCGGCAGGGACAGAGCCCTTGCGCCGCCGGCTCAACGCCGCCGCACACAAGGGGTGTTCTTCGCTTCGCCAGTTATCCCTTCCGTTCAATCTTCAACCTCCATCCTACCAACACCATATCAATAATTGCCTGAGTTCCGAGGTTACAGTTTTGTCCTGAAAAGGCTCAAGCTAGTACTATGACATATAAACAGCTAGTTTACAACTTACAACTAAAAAATAGTCTGGAAATTGTATCGAGCTTGGGTTGTTGATGAGCAAGAATGCTAAGGTGCTAGCAGCCTAGCACAACTGTCAGAATGCTAGCACAATAGCAGCACTCTTATACTAATTTTGTAGCTTAGGGATCTTTAAACATTAATTGTAACGACTCACTATCATATTCGTGCCATAGCACTTAAAATCTAAAATCAAGAGTTGGAATTTGACTAGTTCAAAACCACGTCATCGCCGACTATAAAATTTGGCGGTTCGGCGGGCTTCGTGCACGGCTTTCAGTGGGTTCGGCGGCAGGATGCATGGCGGGAGAAAACGGCAAATAGCGGGGCACATGGCGACGGCAGCCAAGCGCGCCTCGCTTCCACAAGCTTTCTTTTCCAACCTACGATGGAGAAGAAGATCCTCTTCCGTGGCTCAATCGGTGTGAGCAGTTCCGCTTGATGGATTTGATGTGGTTCTTGGCGTTCAACGCTACAGACTCTTGGTCCTATCTTATGGGATTTTATGAAGCTTACTATGTCTTTCTGGCGGTGGATCACCGGGTTACTTGGACCGGCTTGAATGGCCAGCTAGCCGATAGCCGCATCTACACCCTCACCGGTTGAGAGTTCCTCAATACTCTCCTCGACAAGTACAACGATGTTTTTGAGGAGCCAAAGGGTCTTCCTCCACGCTGGCGCCATGATCACCATATCCACCCTCCGGATGCCGTTCCTATGCTTTCGACCGTATCGCTACCCTCAACTCTTAAAGGACGAGATTGAAAAGCAATGTGACGATATGCTGGCCCTAGGTATTATTCGGGAAAGTACCTCGGCGTTTTCATCACCTGTTTTGCTTGTTAAAAAACATGACGGTTCTTGGCGTTTTTGCGTGGACTATCGTGCGCTTAACGATAAGATCATCAAAGACAAATTTCCCATCCCCGTCATCGATGAGCTTTTGGATGAACTTAATGGGGCTTGTTTCTTCACCAAACTAGATTTGCGCAGTGGTTATCATCAGGTTTTGATGCATGATTTGGATATTGAGAAGAGGACTTTTCGTACGCATCGCGGACACTTTGAATTTTTGGTCACGCCGTTCGGTCTCACTAATGCTCCGGCGACATTCCAAGCCCTCATGAACGACATTCTCAAGCCTTCCATTCGCCGTTTTGTTCTAGTTTTCTTTGATGATATTTTGGTCTACAGTTCGTCTTGGGCAGAACATCTTCAGCAGGTTCGTACGGTACTTCAGCTGATGCGTCATCACAAGTTGGCTCTCAAGAAATCAAAATTTATTAAGGAGTATGGCGTCGTGGCAGCGCCCCTCACGAAATTACTCAAGAAGGAGGCCTTCTCTTGGACCACTGATGCCGATGCCGCTTTCACAGCTTTGAAGACTGCCCTTGTTTCGGCTTCGGTTTTGCATCTTCCTGACTTCGCCAAACGCTTCACGGTGGATTGTGATGCCCCTAGCGTCGTCTTTGGTACGGTTTTGCATCAAGGAGGCGGACTGATTGCCTTCTTCAGCCGTGCGGTTGCTCCTCATCACGCCAAATTAGCAGCTTATGAGCCGGAGTTGATTGGGTTAGTCAAAGTCGTTCGTCATTGGCGTCCATATCTTTGGGGACGACTGTTTTTGGTTCGGACGGGTCACTATAGCTTAGAATTCTTACTCGATCAAAGGCTCTCCACTATTCCTCAACATACATGGGTGAGCAAGTTGTTTGGATATGATTTTTCCGTAGAGTTCCTGCTAGGACGTCAGAATACTGCAGCCGATGCCTTGTCTCGACGTGATGAAGACATTGTTGCCGTACATGCCATCTCCGGACCAACTTTTGCGCTCTTTACTGCGCTACAACAAGAGGTTGCTTCTCTGCCAGACTTAATTGCTCTTCGGGATCAGGTTTTGGCCGGCACGGCCGAACCAGATTGGACATTGGTCGATAATTTGCTCTTATTCAAAGGACGGAATTTTGTCTATGATTCTTCTCTTCTTTGGGCTGATTTACTGGCTGATGCACATGGTATCAGACATGAAGGGATTCAAAAGGCCTTGCATCGTTTTCACGCTTCATTCTTTAATGCAGGTGTTCACCAGCGGATTAGGGATTATATCAAAGGATGTGTTATTTGTAAGAAAAATAAGACTGAACACTTGCATCCTACTAGTCTATTATAGCCCTTGGCCGTACCAACTATAATTTGGGAAGACATCTTCATGGATTTTATCGAAGGCTTTCCCAAGGTCGGTGGTAAGACGGTAGTGTTAACGATTGTTGATCGTTTTTCTAAATACAGTCACTTTATTCCTCTTAGCCATCCATACACCGCCAACTTAGTTGCTCAAGCTTTCTTTGATGACATTGTTCGATTGCATGGTATTCCCTGTTCCATTGTTAGTGATAGGGATCCTGTCTTCACAAGCAATTTTTGGACTGAACTTTTTCGCCTTTCAACGTGTCCGATGGCTAGTCCGAAGTTGTTAACCGCACTATTGCAATGTATTTGCGGTGTTTGTCTGGCGATCGTCCTAAGCAATGGCTCCAATGGCTTCCTTGGGTGGAATTTTGTTATAATACTTCCTATGACTCTTCATTGCAAACTACACCTTTTCGGGTGGTTTATGGCCGCGACCCTTCGACGCTCTTAACATATCAGCCGGGGTCGGCTCGTGTGGTGGCAGTTGATCGTCAAATACAAGATCATGACGTATTTCTTGCTGAGATTAGAGAGCGTCTTCTTCAAGCTAAAGACTACATGAAGCAACGCCATGATAAGGTTCATCGCGCTGTGCACTTTGAGGTTGGTGACTGGGTCTGGCTTTGTCTTCATCACGCTGTTGGCATTATGGATCCACAACGCTCCAAGTTGGCTCCACGATTTTACGACCCTTTTAATACTCCGTGGCTTATTGTCTTCAACTTCCTCCTAAAGCTTGCATTCATAATGTTTTTCATGTCGCTCTTCTTAAACCGTATCAAAGTCCAATACCTACAGTCCCTGGGATTCTACCCGAGATTGTCCACGACCGTCTGGTTCCATCACCTTTGGCCATTGTCAGGGCGCGCTTGAATCGGGGCATTTGGGAATTATTGGTTCAATGGATCAGTTGTTCTGCCGCAGATGCCACGTGAGAACAGTTGGAGCAATTTCAGAAGAAATATCTTTTATTCCAGCTCGAGGACGAGCTGTTTCGCGGAGAGGGCGGTAATGTTGTGGACGCTTTTATTGGCAAGACGTATCAAACTAGGAGACGCAAGGCCGTTGCAACCCGTTCGACTGAAGGCATTGTAGCCGTGACGGATTCGGAAGCGATGGTGGTTACAACGTTGAATGCTCAGTAGCCATCTTTGGATTGAAGCTTGAGCCAAATCGACTCTTGTTGCCGATATATGGCAGACATATTTGAGACGGGGAGGAGGAGATCAAGATGAATAAAAGGATAGGACAGTTCTCCTTAAGAGAATAGATATAATTAGTTTCTCCTTAAGAGATCGAACTAGAATAGGTTAGATTTCGTATTCGATTCGGCTAGTACTTTCCTTATTGCTATTATGAAATTTCTGCATGCTTAATCTATAAAAGCAGCAGATGTAAACGAGAGAGACTTAAGCAATCAATAAACCAAAGTTTCCCTCACCTAGTTTCGGCAGGGACAGAGCCCTTGCGCCGCCGGCTCAACGCCGCCGCACACAAGGGGCGTTCTTCGCTTCACCAGTCATCCCTTCCGTTCAATCTTCCACCTCCATCCTACCAACGCCATATCAATAATTGCCTGAGTTCTGAGGTTACAGTTTTGTCCTGAAAAGGCTCAAGCTAGTACTATGACATTAAACAGCTAGTTACAACTTACAACTAAAAAACAGTCTGGAAATTGTATCGAGCTTAGGCTGTTGATGAACAAGAATGCTAATGTGCTAGCAGCCTAGCACAACTGTCAGAATGCTAGCACAATAGCAGCAAACTTATACTTTTTTTGCAACTCAGGGATCTTTAAACATTAATTGTGACGACTCACTATCATATTCGTGCCATAGCTCTTCAAATCTAAAATCAAGAGTTGGAATTTGACTAGTTCAAAACCATTCCTTTTTCCAAAATTGAATTGTACTTAACCATGTTATTATTGATGGTAATTGATTGACTAAGGGGATTCATAACTTGGATCACTTTACATTGTAAAATGATATTATGACTATGAAAAGAGTTACCAAAGAAGATACACGAAATTAGATTTTTGCTGTTGTATTTTATCGTTTCATTATAGATCATTGCATCAGATGATAAATTCAGGTAAATTGAAGGTTGAAGTACAAAGTAGCACATTTGTATATAGTATAGTACCAATAGAGGAAAAATATAAACCTAAAGTAAGAATCAGAGTCCAAACTTAAGTGGTCATCCTGTCCAAAGTGAGAACTGTTCGTATCCAACATATACAAAGATACACAGTGTAACTAATACCGAAGTTTCTGGTTAGATGAAGTTAAACAAGCTGTCTTCTCTAGTTCATTACTTTGTTTTGTTGGTGCTCCACAGGTCATCAGATATGAACTGCATCCATGAATTGTCTTTATCATTCTCATTTGCACCTGAAGACTGTCCAGCCTCCCCGAAGTTTGTAACTTGTTCTTCATTTCCTTTAGCCTGTGATGAGCTGCACTCCCCTTGCTTCTCAAATTCACCAAACGGCACATTTTTCTTGAAAACCCGACATAGTCCATACGAGTCCTGTAAACGAACAATAGAACTTCATTTATTTATTTTTTCCTTCAGAGTTCAGATGGGGACATATCATGGGAAGATTTCAAGTTAAACCATGTGGATGAGGAATTAATGCCATGCATAATTGAATCGAAGTAAGGTGCTTTTTAAGCTTTCTATTTCCTTTGCTGACAATATACAACTGTATACTTGACAAAATGTGTAGATCGTTATTCTCCATTCTGTCTGAAACTTTTGCTGAAGTACATGTGCTATGTGTTCAAATTACCTTTCATGTTTATTACCAGTCTACATAAAAGTTGTGGAGCAGATCTCCAGAGAATTCTGCATTAAGTGCAGCAGAAAATAACATGCAAATTCAAAGTTGAAATCCTGCTGCCATCGAAGAATTCTCTTAGAACATGAGCAATCATTGATACTTTTGAACAGTTTTACTATGGTAATTGCTATTTTAAAATTGAACTAATTTGAACCGAATGAAGTTGTCATGAATGGTTTTAGTTGAACCCCCGTTTAGTTCATAGAAACGTCAACTAGTTCACTGTCTTTGAACGAAGCTAATGTACATTTCAGAGTGGATAACATAATAATTACAATTTTAGATAGCAACTGTAGTTTGTACTTCGATCTAATCTACAATAAACATGGGATCAGTAGTTATGTTCAGTTCTGGTTTTTATTTTCATTTACTACTAAGTAAAGTAGGAGTGGGACAGGCAGAATAAAGTGTAAAGCCACCGACACATCACTGGGCCACACTGAAGGATGTCTAAGCTTTAAGGTAGCATCAACATGCAACTGACCTAGATTATGTATACTCTGCATCATAGGAGATGACGGCACCTATCCCGTGTACAATCATGTAGTATGAGTTCATATCATCAACCAAGAATTGGATGTTACATTTGTCTTATCAAGAACACCGAAAAAAGCGTACCATGTGTGTGACCCCATTAGAGAACTGAGAAAAACTTCTGCTGTACTTTGTAAAGTAGCTATGGTCCATGGAAGCAAGGAATACTTTATGGCTACCACCGATGGATATGGGGAAAAAAGAAACAAGAGCCCTAACTTTTCATGCACTCCATGCATAAACAACGTAGGTTCCCTGAACTAACAATGCCCTAATATTTTCTTCTATATGTTTTATCGTCAATTTCTTTTAGCAATACACATCTCTAAAATCTTACATATTTTAAGATATGATTACTACAGCATAATATGAATAGAACACAAACCCTTTGATCTGAGAAGATTCGCTAGGTTTTAGAAACTCTGAAATGCAGCCTCAGCTCACTAAATGCAACAGAAACAACTCAATGATTTAACTGATACTGATACAGTGATACTTAGGAGGATGAATGAGTAACCTGAATCCCCATGGTGTTCTCGCATTCGCTTTCCTCGATGCGGTACTCATGCATCACCCAGCTGGTCCTGATCCCTTGAGGAGCTCGACCTTTGTGGTAGACTAATGTCTTCTTCATACCAATTGACCTGTTTTGATAGTTGATCCGCCGATCTTTGCCAGTCGATTTCCAGTATCCAGCTCGGGTTGCCCGGTTTGTGCGGCATCCATTTGGATACTTCCTATCCCTTGGCCCAAAGAAGTACCACTCAGGGTCTCTACTAGGCAGGAATGATTTCTCTTTCAAAACAAAGAAGATATCTCAAGTTGAATCAGGAATGACGAGGGGATGTGATCTCTGGATGAGCAATGCAATGGACTTAAATTTCATCTTACCTGCCAACTCCCAAGGCTCACATTTGTAGAGGTCTACTTCTGGGATTATGTCGAGCTCGATGCTGCGGCCATGGACCTTCCTCTTGAGGTAATAGTTCACAAGTTCCTCATCAGTTGGATGGAACCTAAAGCCTGGCGGGAGACCAACCGGCGCCATGACCTCCCAGTTCGCCGCCTCCTTCCTTGCCGATCTTTCTCTGTCTTTCCCTTCCGCGTTCGGCCACTGTGCTCTTTAGCCCCTCCGTGAAATGATTCAAAGCCTGCCCTACAAGTAGCTGTGTTTCTCTTTTCAAGATTCTCGCACAAGCTCTGGACGTCTTACAGCACCGCAGGATCTTCTTTTCTTCTCTTTTAACCAAACCGACTTTGCTGCGTTTTTCTGGATAACACACTTTTATGGTCCTCAATGCTGGTAGATTGTGGAGGGCTGTGTTAGAATGAGAAAGTCGCCACGACGTTGCCCGCTTGGGCCTTGCATTGGATTATGTTCTTTTGCTCACTGAACTTGTTTTTGTGTTTCACAAGCTTAGTCGCTTTGAAGTGTCATAGAGAAGAAGAGGACTAAAGGTAAGGCCTGGAGCCGTGGCCACACGTCTCTGTGTCTTGGGATCGGCATTGTAAAACAGAAAGTTTAGGAAGGGAAGAAAGAAAAGGAAAGGTTCATGTAGCCATGAGGCCCTCTAGTGTCAATGAGCTTGCATTGCTAGCTATTTAGCTATCTAGATCAGACAAAACTTTTAGCTTTAGACTCTGATAAAGCCATAAAGGAGTAATCGAGTGCTATGGATCATCACTTTTTCTAGTCTAACATATATATGCCCCCAGAAGCATAAGCTTGATTATCTTCCGTAGAAAGCTCCTTATGTTTAATAATCAATAGAAATTGATAGCAATGATCTTGATCCTTTTTTTCTTCAAAGACAATTGACGAATAAGATCAAATGATCATAATCTCAATCCAAGAAAGATTGTGTGCGCACTGCAACCTTAGCAGGGGATAAATACGCTGTTCAACCCTTTGTAACTTGCTGTGTTTTTCTCCTTAACTTCTCCAACACTACAAATCTACAATGACAACGGGGCATGTAAAGAGGTCTGCAAGTAGTCTTACCTAATTCTACAGGAAAAGAAGGGCATCTCCTTCAGATGCATGTGGTCTAAAGCATATTTTGTTGCTAAATGTAGGTTTGCAAATTACTTTGTAGTTGATATGCCTGTCGAAATGGTGAAATGGTTCAAAGGTGCTACTAGGGTATTGACCTGCTGGGGCATTCTGAAGTCTGAACAATGCAGAGAGGCAACACGCTTGCAGCAAAGATTCACAATGAAGACGCGTATGGGGTAAACTGCTGAACTTTAGTTTCGTCTTCTCTGATACCAGTGAAAACTGATGCTTAGAAAGATGACACAACATTACTGTTTTTGCCGAAATCTACATAAAAGCGGTCTTCACCATGTGGTTAAAGGAAATGTTGTTGCAGCACTTCTAAGGGTAAAAATTTCGTGCAGCACACAGTTTGTGAAAAATGCAGACCTAGACTTACAAGGTCCCCGAGGGTACAAAGCTGCTCTGGGCTTATATTTATTGACTCGGAATGGATTCTGATTGACATTCTAGGGCTACTGCTAACAGCATGTGGTAACATCTGATCTTGCTTCTAGAATAGTATTCCTTCAACCCTTTGTGAACAAAAGCGTTTGAGCTTCCTCAGTATTTATGCCTTGCAACTCAAGCATCTAACGGAACGTATCGTATATGCTTTTCCATATTTACAGGATATAGTTCTTTACATGTGATATGGTTAAATTCCAATCTTAATACAACAAGGTTTTCAGCCTTTGCAGATGTGCTTGAAATAGCAAAATGCTTTCTTCTGACATATATATTTGATGAACTATGAAATATGAAAGACTGTTTTTGGCAATTCTCCAACTTAATTCTTCAGTGAAGTTATATCTGCATGGCTGGCCCCTTCTGTTGATTCTTCAATCTTCAGTGAAGTTATATCTGCATGACTAGCCTCTTCTTGTGATGAATATATATGCAAACAGTGTTCAGTGAAAAATGGGCTGTATTTGGTCCCAATGAACATACCTCTCAGCATGTTCTATGGAACCCCGACAAGTAGTCTTGAGACACACACACACACAACTTACGATACTTGAGTTGCATTGTGTGTTAAAAAAAGATCATTTTATTGATTGGCAGATGCATATACTTAGACAGTCAGAAGCAGAGACACCAGGTTTGGAGCAGATCGATGCAAATCGAGCAGGAAAGTATAATAGTTATACTTTTGTTCAATTTTCACTTATATATAGTCACAAAACAACTATGCAATGGCTTCACTCAAGAAGCACAATAATACATTCGAAGACCAAGAACAACATGAACAAAAGAAAAAAATGGAAAAAAATAAAAACATCAAAATGCTGATTGTTCCTATATATCATCGAAATATGATCCTCCTTATGAACTCAACTCCAGGAAGGACTCCAACAACCTTCAGGCATTAGTCCTCCAACTCCCAGCAATACGCTGGAAGTTGATAACAGAAAGGATACCTTATTATTGCTTAATCTTACACGTTGAACACTCGGTAATTATTAATTAATACCCAGCGGCATCACAAAGAGAGAAAAATAGTTATCAGGAGAATTTCCGTGAACAAAAGCTCCGGCCTCTCAGCCGGCGAGGGCCACGCAGGAAGTGCTCTCCCCGGCGCCATCGGCGGTGCTCGAGCACCAGGCGTCGTCGGAGATGAACTGCATCCAGGAGTCGTCCGCGTCGTCGTCGGCGCCGGAGGTGGAGCCGACGGGCACGTCCGGCGACGGGGTCTCGTACTCCTGGCTGCCGCTGGCGAGCAGCTGCTGGCAGGCGCCCTCCAGCAGCGCCATGCTGCACTGCCCTTGCAGCTCTTCCACCTCGGTGCAGATCGCGTTCTTCTTGAAGACTCGGCATAACGCGTAAGTGTCCTGATCATCATGAGAACGCAAAGCACAGAGGAAATCAAAACAAGGCCCATTTAACATATGATTTCTCAAGTCTTTTGAAAGTTAATTTATGCACACACTGATGTATGATTATCTCTGTACATGCATGCTACCTTTCTCGAAATGTATGATACAGATTCATCATGTGCAATCTTTTGGCAATTAAGTGGCATTGGGTTGGGTTTGAGCAAATCAAACACAAGGACCTTTACTATATCATAACGGTGTTCTATTCTTGTAATTGGAAAAGAGAGAAGTTAAGAGAGAAAGAAAACGGCAAGGGGAGAAGGGAAGGGTGCGGGTATGATGATGGATTCAGCGTGGAATAAAGCGGAAAGCGCGCGACACCGACATGCATGGCCATGAGAAGGGGGGCGCGCGCCAAGAGATGGCCGGTTTGCTTTGCTTTGGCCTTTAATGTCTCATACTGTCATGATCAATGCACAGCCCAATGCCGATCGTGTCTGCTCATCTTAGAATAAAGGAAGGATTAATACTAGCCAGTACACACCTAAATAACAGATACTAATGCTAAGACCGCGGCTTTTGTTTTTTTGGTCAGCAAGGCTACATATTTGTCTCATTAGAGTGGAGAAAGCAAAGGTATACTACTGCTAGTACTTCTACCGCGGTACAGACGCAAGAAAGGCATATTTTAATCCTCGCGGAAATTTTCTTTGTTCAGGACGAAAGGAAGGGACCGAGTTCTCAAAGCCCTAGCTAGCTAGCTAGCTTTCCATGAAAGGATCGAGAGTGCCCCACGTAAGAAGATATATGTATGCACAATACACATGGATGCATGTTTCGCCGCATGATCACGATCATATAAGAGCGAGAGAGAGGACAACAAATTAAGCGTAAGTAGCAGCAATGCTCATGAGTGTACGCAGTGCGTGCTTCAATAATTCAGGTTCAGCTAGCATATATATAGCTAGCTAGCACGGACCTGGATGGCCATGGTGTCCTCGCAGTCCTTGTCGTCGAGGCGGTACTCGTGCATGACCCAGTCGGTGCGGACGCCCTGCGGCGCGCGGCCGCGGTAGTAGACGAGCGTCTTCTTCATGCCGATGGGGCGGCCGCCGTGGTGCACGACGCGGCGGTCCTTGCCCGTCGACTTCCAGTACCCCGCCCGCGTCGCCCGGTTCGTCCGGAACCCGTTCGGGTACTTGCGATCCCGGGGCCCGAAGAAGTACCACTCCGGGTCACGGCTCGGCAGAAACGACTTCTCTGCATCATGAGGAATCACACCCGTATTACTCTCACGCAGGATACATGGATGCACACGACGATCGAATCACAAATCACAAGCGTGCGTGCGTGCGTACGTACCTGCGAGCTCCCATGGCTCGCACTTGTAGAGATCGACCTCGGGGATGATGTCGAGCTCGATCTTGAGGCCGTGGATCTTGCGCTTCAGGTAGTAGTTGACGAGCTCCTCGTCGGTGGGGTGAAACCGGAAGCCCGGCGGGAGGCCCACCGGCGCCATTAAGGGCGGCGTGCGTGCGTGCCGGCAGCAGCTGGAGCAGGCGATGATCCCTTCGCAGCAGGGCGTCCTCCTCCTCCTCCGCCTTTGGCCAAAGACACCTTGCTTCTCCTGCTCCTCTTTGGGCACCGCTGCTGCCTTTACCAGCCACCCCACTATAAGTAGGTTTTTCTCGTCGTCAGCTCGGGTAGGAGTCGACATAGTCACCCTTCCCTCAAGATTTTGATCGATCGGATGGCCACCTTTAGTTCCTCTTTTCCAGATTCCCTCACCCTCACAAGCTTGAGCCTTTTCCACGGGCTCCATCCCTCTCTCCTCTCTCTCTCCAACCCCGGCCCCTGAATTGATCAAAATGTATGCGTGACGGGCCCGACCCTCCCTATAACTGCAGTGAACCACTGGGATAAGTAAGTATTGGCCCCTCTGGCTATGTGTCGTCTGAAATATGATACTCTGTCGATGTATTGATTCATGAGTGATCAACGGTTCTATCTCTAACGGTTAAAGCACCTCTCTTACCATTTGTGCTACACCTACTGTTTCTGTGTGTACGTTAAGTGTGGAAGCTGTTGATGGCCTGATACCAAAAATAGGGCAATATGGATATCCGTGCTAAAAAAAACCGTAACGGAGTTATCCGTCTCTTGAAATTTGGATGCTTATCGTTTCACCGTTGAAAATATATCCTGACGGTTTTACCCTTTGTTTTACGGTTTTCCCGTGGCAATCGGTCCATTCTCTAGTAGTGTTTATGAGCACTTCCTTTTCGTATCTTATTATATAGCTACAAACGGTGAGCGGTGGACGAGAATATTAGGAGGTGGCGGGAGGCGGTGGAGAAGAGCAGGTCAGAGGCGACGGATCCATGCGGCCGGGGGGGGGGGGATAGGAGGGGCAAGGGGTTTGCCAGAGGGCCTCGCAGGTGTCGGAGGGGACCCTGGCGAGGCAACGTGGCGATAGGGGAGTCGGAAGGAGGAGGTTAGATTTGTATAGAATGTGAGGGGGAGTCTGGACTATTGGATCTAGATCCAGATTTGACCCAATGGTCTAAAAAACGACTGATTTTGTGGATTAAATTAGTCGATTTTTTTTTATTGGGATATAGTCAGATCCAAATATATATGTCCGGCCATCCTACGTGGGAGAACCTGTATGCCGTGGGGAGAACCCGTTGCCGTGGACTTCCCAGCGATAAGCTGGAAATTAAGGAAGGCGGTGTGGCTCCTGGCTAAGCCCCACGGACTACGGAGCTCTCCCTGTATGTATTGACCTGCTGTTTTTTTGAACTAAATGCAGGATATCTGCATTTAGTTTCATTAAGCGAAGAAGTGTTACAAGCACCATCCAAGATGGACTTGAGATCCTTGTCATCTAAAACCAAACACCCAGAAAAAAAAAACTTGAGAACGCCAAAGTCTCCTAAAACCACCTCCTACACACTCGACATAATTATTCTTTCCTAAAACACTTAGCAACAAGATCCCATGCAGCATTATTAGGGCATCCTAACACGAACCCTTGAAGAGCTTCAATGAATTCATCTACCATATTTTCATCTATATTATTATCCTTCCCAATGATGCCTAAATTCATCATCAATGCATAATTTGTGTTTTCCTCGGCATTGCCTTTTCTCCGTTTTGCTTTGGCAAAACTTGAGACGAGCCACCATCAACTAGCTAGTGTTAGGGCGGCTGAGGCTGGCAGTAACTTTGATGATTCCTTCGTGGGTGATAGCGTGATTGATGATTTCTCTACTAGTAGCGGGATAATATATAGAAGATGCAGGCTCTATGGCCGGGTTCGCCTACAAGCTCCTCGACGGCGACAACATCAAGAGTTGAATCCTTCTTGTTCAAGCATTTGTCAAATATGGGCTGAGACATCCCAATGTGCTGGAGAGTTCTTAACCGTTCACTAATATTGCAAGGTATCATTGATTGCGACTGTTGCTTGACGCCCCGTAATTTTCTACCTATAAATTGCGCGGCGTTCTACCCTCTTATCATCAGCACACTAAGTTAATTCATCTCGAATTCTGGAGACGTACGTCCATCTTCTTCAGCCTTCAGTGTTCAGGTTCCCTCTCTCTCTCTCCCCCCAGTCTCCATACTACATGCGTGTTACTTGACTAAGGACGATCCATTTCTGATCGGGTGCGAAAGAATTGCGCGTGCATTCGAGTACTTGATCAACGTGTAACGTTTGGTCATTTTCGTGCACAGGACATAGGGAAAGATGGCGGCGCCAGACATGTCTGCAAAGCCCGGCAAGGCCGTCGTCCAGTCTGACGCGGGGTCGTACGTCGCATGGTCCGGCGCGGAGGAGCCGGCCGTCGCCGCGTGCGGAGAAACTCGGATGCGGCCTGCTCGTTCTGAAGCCCCTCGGCTTCGCCCTGCTGCAATACGCCGACTCCTCCTAGTTCGGGTACGTTCTTGAAGGCAGCGCGGTGGTCGGGGTCCTCCCGGCGGGTGGCTCCAAGGAGAGGGTGGTCCGACTCGAGGTGGGCCATGGGCGATGTTGTTGGAAACGTGGACAACATTTTAATTCTAGATTTTATTATAAAGTAAACATCATAAATAACTAATGATATATAAATCGATACTAACAACAGACTACTCATTGCACTTTTAAACATACTCAATATCATGATTATAACAGAATATACTGGTCGTACACACAACTAACATTATATGTCGATGAAGAACAGAAAGTAGTGCAGACTCGATGCAGTGCAGATTGTAGACGTCGCAGTGCAACAAGCGGTCGTGCAGATGAGCTGTCTAGAAACCTTATTGTCGTCCCGTGCAGGTGAACTCTGCGACAATAGTTCGGAGATATTGCTCACCCTCCTTCCCGGTGTACGCCGAGAAGAAGGGACGGCTTGGTTCAAAACAGCAAAACCCTCCAGCATAAGAGGACAGAGAGGAAGAAGAAGAATTCTTGGAATCGAAAAGATCTGCATTGGTCTGGATCTCTCGAAAACTTTTTAAAGGTCAAGTCAATTACTCTCTAGTAACTGCTCAATAAAGCACACATTAGAACACTGGTAACTGTTAATTAAAAACCAATTAATGGTAATTCAGCAGTATTTATCATATCCTGATTACACGTTGGTTTTCAGTTTTAACCACTGGTCTACAACTTTGATCACGTTCTCCGAAGGAGGTTCAAGAGGATCTCCCGAAGAGGACCAATGAGACCACAGTGTTTCTGACCACACTCTTTTGGAGTGATCCAAGAGAGGTCCAAAAGATCTCCCGAAGAGGTCCAAAGAGACCACAGTGTTCCGATCACACTCTCTTGGAGTGATCCAAAAGAGGTCTAAAAGATCTCCCGAAGATATCCAAGGAGATCACAGTGTTCCGACTACACTCTCTTGGAGTGATTCAAGGGAGGTCTAAAAGATCTCTTGGAGGTCCAAGAGGATCTCCACATTTCAAGGGAGGTTCAAGAGAAATCTCCAAAGGAGATCCAAGAGTATCTCCTGAAGAGGTCCAAGTGGAGGCCTAAGGAAAACTCTCACTAGTCATATGAGACACTTGTTTCGAGAGAGAGAAATGCAAGGTCAGCAAAAGAAAGGTGGACTTGGTTCTTGACACGTTCACGATCGTGCGTCGCAAGTCAAAGTCACGCGATTGCCACGCGAATAAACGCGTGCGCGTGCGTACGCGCGTGTGTGTGACTTTAGTTATAGTTCTCCTCATGTCACCCCATAACATGTATCATATGTATCAAGGGGTGGCAAAGACTCCACCTTATATATTGCTCTCCCACTATTTAGTTAGACAGTATATGACTAAATCATGCATACTTTAAAATTTAGGAATGAATAACCTTTTACAAATAAGGCCTAATTCTAACAGATGTGACCGCCGTGCACTCGGGGGACATCTCGTGGTGATCGTCCTTGAGGGAGCGGCGCGTCGGATCGGCCGGCACGGGCGCGACCTGCTGACCGGAGGTCGCCAGGCGACTTGTTCGTCGTCTTGCGGTTCGTGATCGCGTCGTCGCCGGCATGGAGTGGGTGCCGCTGATCAAAAGCCACAGGTACGTAATTTACGTGCAGAAGTATGTGGTTTCTTCACTTGCAGAATGCAAATCAGTACCGATAAACGTGCACTGTCCGTGTGCAGTGTGCTGTGTCGTGGCAAGCCCGTGGTGGAGACGTGGACTACTTCACCGGGAAGGGCTCGGTTCTCGGCAGCCTGACGTGGTGACGCCGCAGGTCGTGCAGACTAGGGATGGCAATTGTGTCCGATTACCTGCGTATCCGCAGGCAAATACCCTAATAGAGGTGGGTATAGGCGTCTTGCTTTGCCCACGGGTATAAAAACGGGCACAATTTCTTACCCATTAGGTAAACGGGCGCGGGCATGGGTAAGTTCCACCCGTACCCGCTTCGCCCGATTACCCGTCATATAAAAAGAAAAAACCCTAGGTCCCTAACCCTGCTGGTTTCTAACCCTGTTGGTTCTAGCCGCCACCGCCCAGTGCCCACAATCCTCATTTCCTCCTCCCTCCCACCGGGCCACTAGAGACCAGACTCCCCTTTGAGATCTCTCGGCCTTGCGCCTCCTCCGGTCCCGCCGCCCCTCCTCCTCCTGTCCCGGCCAGCTGCGCCTCCTCCGGTCCCGCCGCGCCTCCTCCCGATCCGCTGCGCTCCTCCCGATCCGCCGCCTCATCAGTCCTCCCGGGCATGGCCCTCCCAAATAAGGTCGGCTCAAATCTCATATTTGTAGTTTACATTTCTACTAGGGATAGTTGTAGTTTACGTGAGTGTGACCTGATTGCTACTTGCCTTAAAATTGTTTCTTGGACCTTTCATGGCTAGAAATCTTATAGATATAAGTAGAACAAAGATCGGTACTCAAATAAACATCACACTTAAATTGGTAATGATGAGGGATGTCTTGTTGGCATTTGGGATTTGGGTGGATAGTTGTCCCAAGTACTCTGTGAGCACACACACATCCGACTTTTGATAGATTCTCTTGTTCAATTTCAATTTGAAAAATGATAATCGAGAAAAGAATGCTTACGCTATTTGCAAGCTTGTCAAGATCATTTTCACCTTTTGTCATCCTTAGATGCTTGGTCAGCGATCGACAATGATAGCTGGTAAAGCTAGATCACCCACTTGGAAGCGTTGTCCTTGTCTCTGCGATATTGGTGTTGCTCTCTTTCAAGCCCGATTGCGCATTTGTTAATCTGGTAGGACTTGGTAGCTTATTGTCTCTCGGATCTCCCATATTTGTACTTGGGTTGAGGGAGATGAATGGAATGCACCTTTGCTCTCAAGAGGAGATCCAGTAGGATTTCTGAAACTATCGAGAGGTGGCTCGAACATCATTTGGAGTAGGCAAAACATAAGCATTTAACTTCCTTGTCATGAGCGCGCAACTCTTTTATTCTCTCTTTGTCTCAATTCAACATAGTGCCATCCATTGTGTTACCTTTGTGGTATGCCTGTTTGCAACAAGGAGGTTTTTGGGTCGTAAAAGTGATCATTGCAGATTCGGATGGCGGTGTCAATGAGCTTAAGAAGTGTTGTTGTTACTTGGAGATTTAGATGTGTTAGCTGTTGTGATCATTGCAGATTCAGATGTGTTAGCTGTTGTGATTTAATGCTGTTGTAAATTTAATGCCGTTGTAATTTTTTTTGATTAGTGTTCTAAGTCTCATAATGCTGTTGCGATGAACTTTCTTAGTTGTTGAATGTATGATGCACTATTGATGTGTGAATTAAAATGAACTTGATGTGTGCATTGTTTGTGTGATGAGTATACCCGCGGGCGATGGGTACCCACAGGCGGCATTGTTCATGAGTAACGGGCATGCCATGGCGACGGTACCATGGTGGCGGGTATGGGCGAGGTTCTTCGCCGTCGTTCTTCGGGCATGCTGTGGGAAATAGGGTGTGGGCATGCTGTGGGGAAATAGGGTCATGGGTATGGGTATGGGTAGTACTACCGTACCGCCGCGCCGATGCCATCCTAGTGCTGACCCTGTTGAACATGGCGTCGGATTCGGTCGAGCTGTTCCAGGGCAAATGAAGCAAACGCGCGACGCTCTTGTCGCGTCGTCGAACTGAGCGCACTCCTCTTATTAGTAATTTTAAATGCGACTCGATGTGATAAGGTGCATCTTTGGTGCATCGTATGACGGAACAACGAGATATATCTCAGTATATAGTAGATATATTATGCTTATATATTGATAATTAGATCAAATACCTCACATTTATATCTCAATAGATTTCGGCTCACTCCCACACCTTCCATCTCCGATTCGTCTAAAGCACTACTCGTGCCACCAACCAGTGGCGGACCCAGGATTAATTTTTAGCTATGGCGGCGTCGGAAGCGCGAACCAAAGCGTTTAACCCAAAAGCAAAACAAAACATATGCAAATTATATTGCAATCGCACCAATATGAACATATGACACTAAATGATATCAACAAGCGAAGATAAAGGTAGAACATTGAGAAATACCTCACTAATAAAGCTTACTTAACAATTTGCTCGAAGCGAGCCGCCTTGGCAAGACGCCGCACCGCTTGCCGCCTAAACACCAATGTACATGCCGCCACGCAGCGCCCATGCCGCATCGCTCGCTTTGGCCACACCGTGATACGCCATGTGCCCACGCCACATCGGTAAGAACCGCAAGATAAAGAGAGTGCCAATAGCATTGCGATAAAGTCATCAATAATTCCTTTAGACCAAAAAAAGAAAAGGAAAAAAAGCTATTCATGGCATTGTTGCAATTTGCAAATGATGATTACTACAACAATGATATCAAGATATCAGTAGCACTATTAATAGGCTCCCACAACAAAATAATTATCGCTAAACCAAGTAACCAACCCATCACTGCTACTACCATACAACCCCCTTTGGCCTCTCAAACGCCGACGCAGACCGACCAGCTCACGGCAGATGACCCGGGGGGAGGCGGAAGGACTAGAGCTCGAGGAAGGCTATGCTGCAGCGTCGGCGTTCGACCGGTGGGCCGCCCAGTGCCAGCCTTGTATGCTTACTGGAGGTGGAGCACCAGCGTGGCGTCACCTCACCCGGCGGCAGCCGCGGCTCCTTGAAGCTTGAGCAAGGCGGCGAGGCGGAGTGCCCGACGGCTTGGCACGGCGCTGGAGGTTGGAACCCTCGCCCGGTGGTGGCGCGACAGCGGCTCGGCGCTCCATCTCCGATCTCTCGGCGCCTCGGCCTCGCCCGGCTCAGCGCGCTCCTCGCTCCTCCCTCGCGGTGCCGCGCTGCCGCCGCCGCCTAGCCAGGTAGGGTTGGTGGAGTCTTGAGATTTGGAGAATTAGAGTTTTTGCAAATTGGGGATTTGGGGGAATGGGGAGATGTAATGAGAAATTGAGAATATGAGATGCAGATGGGCTTAGCTGGGTCGGCGTGGGCTGTAGGCCTTCCTTTGGGGCTCTGGGTTGTGCCGTTGTGGCCTCCTCCTCTGGACTTGCTGTCTGTCGGGACTCGGGAAGAAGCGTAGTAGCAGATTAGCAGTGGCCGGCGCTCGGGATGGAAAGGGGGGTGCGCCTTGGCTACCTCGGGCGCCCTTGACCTTGCCCTATTCTTTGTGGCGCCCCGCCACCAACCCAATAGTTTTCAGTCCATTGAGAGACCCCCACTCAAACCAAGTCCTAACCTATGTCTCCTAGACTATTAGACGATGCTAGCGCACGAGTTCACGAGGCAACCAGACGTTGGGCAAGACAATTTGGTGGCAAGCGAGAAGGCGAGGGTGGCTCTGGGCTTTGGCTTGACCTCAGCGACAGCGCGTTGGATAGAAAGTAGGAGCAAGGTAGTAAGTGCCAAGAAAACAAGCATTGAGTGGGACCTAGATGGGTCGTTGGAGCCGGTGATTGTCGTAGGAGCGTCCCACCGGCCCCACGACCCGACGAAGCACAAAGCCCTCCCCTCCGAAGGGGTCCCGAAGGCTCGAAGAGGGGGCCCCAAAAAGAGCCCGAAGGCTGTAGGAAGAACCCCGAAGGCTCGATGAAGGGCCCTGGCTCTGAGGCCTGAAGGCTACAACGAGGGACCCCGAAGGGGGCCCGGGGGAGCCAGAAAGAACCTCGAAGGGGCCACGCGGGGCCACCCCCGCGGGAGTGCAAGGGTAGCAAAACAGGTGGACCGGGCGTACTCTCCAGATAGACCAGGACCAGGAGGGTCCACCGTGAGCCGAAGGCTACGCATAGTGTAGGAAAAACCCTTGTAACCCCTATGGTTGTAGTACCCTTCTAGGGGTACATGTATAATTTCAGATACCTGGTTGGGAGGCTATAAATAGCCCGCTCCCCTATGTAATAACTCAGACCTAGTTTCAGGTGAGCAATCAATACACGTTTACTTCCTCGCAACCGAAGCCCCTCTCTGAGGACCCTTTGGCCCCTCACATAGATGCCAGGGGTACTCTCTTTCTACTATCTAGTCTTTCTCGCTATGGCAGTTGACGCCGTCCGTGGGGTTCGGCAGGAAAGTCACAAGAGCACATAAAGATACTAGATGGCCCCCCGAAGGGCCACACCCAAGGTCTCGGCGGCTGAAGCAGCGGTAGCAGCCGCGGCTCCAAGCACCTCGAGAGCCAAACGGAGCAAGACCTCCACAGCAGCGGCAGCCATTGCCCGGGCCGTGGAGGAGGAAGCCAACAACTCCACACATGAGGACATCATAGGAAGCGACACCCCGCCTACCAAGGCACCCCTCCCCGACAACCAACCTGCAAGTCCGCCTCAACTGGGAGCCGCGGGGGTAACTCGCGAGGCCTACGAAGCCCTTCAGCAGGAGCTGGCGGACATCCGCCGTGAGATGCTCCACCTTTGACTGCTAGCGAGAGGCGCCCTCACAGTCCCAACCCAACTAACGCCCGCCACATGGGAGCAAAACGCCGTGGCAGATCCCTTGGCAACCGCAGTCAATCCACCCCAGCCCCACTGCTCCGGGGAGATCCCAACTCCCCGTTGAGCGTGGGACTTGAAACAGCTTGCTGGCAGCAAGGTTTCAAAATGCTGGACGTCACGCCCTTCGAAGGCTACACATATCCCTCAGAGTTCCTCCGGGTGTACGAAACGGCGGTAGAAGAAGCAGGAGGAGACGACACAACCAAAGCAAAAAGTAGCACACTCGCCCTCAAAGGCGTCGCCCTAACATGGTTTTTCACATCCCTCCCCGGTCCATATACACGTGGGAACAATTGTAGGACCTCATACGCAACAACTTCCAGAGAAACTACATCGAGTCAAAGGATCCAGGGCACCTGTTCACAATCAAGCAAGCCCCAGGCGAGTCCCTCCGCAGTTTATTCAAGAAATTCGCGGAGGTAAAATGCCAAGTAAAAGGGGTCAACGAGACCACCATCATAAACGTAGCAACCCGCGGACTCCAAAAGGGCTCCTTATTAGAAAGACTAGCCCACAAACCCACCTGCACGGTTGTAGAACTCTTCGATAAAATGGAAGAGTACGCTTGAGCGGAGGAGGATAGCAGCCAAAGGGCGAAGGTCGCGCCCCTCGCCACATTGGCACCATCATCAAGCGAGCCGCCCAAGAAGGACGAACTTGCACCCACCGCAGCACCAGCCACCCCCCAACCATGCACCAACAACTTTCGCCAAAAAGGGAGAAATATCTACCACGTAGATGGTGGCCAAAATCGAAGAGGCGTGGCGATCAAGCGAGCATGGCCGGGCGAGGCATGAGACGCCACTTGCCAGGCATGACTAGGCGCCCGGCGAGCTAGAGGCACCCCGCTATACTGCAACCTCCACGACGAAGGCTGAAAGTATCTAGGCCCCCAAATGATGGTTTTGGTAATTAATGTCAACAATGTATTAAGGGACTAACATGTGTGCTAAGTTTGTTTAAAGGATTAGTCCCAAAGGTTGAATGATGACATGGAAATAGCAATGCAAAGGTGATAGAGATCGACATAGCTCAAGGCAAATGTATCATTTAGTCTAAGGATCTTTTTATAGTATTTTACCGGTGTTGGTGTATGGAGAAAAGATCGTATTTATAGGCTAAATGTCGTACTATAAAAAGAGATCATGGCTAGTAGCTTGAGGATCTTTTTATGTGCCATCTTGATCAATTAGGAGTCATGCATTGCATTTGTTTTTGCTTCTGAAAAACTGTTCAGAAAAATCGGTAAGACCACAAGTATTAAGCTGTATTACCGCAAGTTAGTAATACCGGAATATACATGGCGGTATGTATTTTTCAGAGAGTATGTTTTGGATGATTTTGTTTAAATCCCAAAATCGGTAAGACCGCAAGTACTGAGCGGTATTACCACAAGTCGATAATACTGAAATCTTGTTGACGGTATGGATTTTTCAGTAGGCATGTTTTTAGGAGTTTTCTTAAAAACCAGTAATCGGTAAGACCGCAATTCTTCTGTGGTATTACCGCAAGACGGTAATACCAAGTTTTACATGGCAGAATGATTTTTTCGGAGAGGGTGTTTTTCTTGAGTTTTGGATCCTCTGGAAATCGGTAATACCGATATAGCCGAGCGGTATTACCGATATGCGGTAATACCGAATTCTAGTTGGCGGTAGTACCACACTTTTTTTATGTAATGACTAATTCAAAGCATTAAATGCGACTGTTCCGACCGTTACTCCTGAAATTGGTAATACCGGGTTTGAACGATGGTATTACCGCAAATGCTGAATTTTTTAGGGAATTGTTTCAAACGGCTAGTTTTGTTGGTGGGGGTTATAAATACCTCCCCACCTGCCTCTAGCTCTGAACTTCTGGAGTATATTCACTCTCATTGAATACCCTTGAGCTCTTAGACACTCTCTACTACTCATTTGCTTTGAATTCCCATTTTGAGGTAGTTGAGAGCATTCAAGTGCATTACATCATTAGTTGATCTTGTTGGCACTTGATTTTCCTCAAGCAAATACTTGGTTTATTACTCTTGGTGCTTGTAGGCACCTAAACGGCTTTGGAGGAAATTTGCACGGTGAGCTCTTCAAAGAAGATTGTGAAGAGTCCCGGCAACGGATTGTGAAGTGGTTGCGTGCTCACCATCTCCGAAGAGGAGGAAGAGCAACGATAGTGATTGAGGGTTAAGGCTTAATTCGTGGAGCCAACTTGATTCGTTCAATTTTTCTCAACGTGGACTAGTGAAGACCGGCAAGTCTTCGATACCACGGGAAAAACATCATTATCTCCTTTGTGGTTTTGTCTTGTCTTTACTATTCTGTATTTACATTTCTAGCAATTTACTTGTGTAAGATTTGCTTAGTTAGAATTGTATCTAGTATTGTCATTAGCTCATAATTGTCTTAAATAGCTTAGTAGTTCTAGCATCTTATTTGTGCTAGGAAGCTTTGTTAAAGATAATCTTGTTTAAAAATTATTAATTAGTTGAAAAGTTTTAAAAACCTCATATTCACCCCCCTCTAGTCGGTTATCCTTGATTCTACAAAGGCTCGCACACAACCGCGGACTGTCGCACCATCGCGGCCATACACGACTACATGAACTGTAGCCAGCGGCTAGCTGAGCACGAAGAAAGAAGGGGCTCGGGCAACCAACTGCCTGCCCCACCACCGAGGCCACACATAGAGGGGGGCCATGGCGAGCATCATTAGAGGATCATAAACATGATCACAGGAGGATCCTCGCTTGGCATCACATCCAAAAGACAGCGACACGCATAAGCTGACAAATTCACCACGTCGCAACATGGCCTGCATCTAGCCCACCTCAATACGCCGAAGTACATATCACCTTCGGCCCTGAGGACGCCCAAGGCATTTACTCCCCTCACCAAGACCCCCTCGTTATCTCCACCAACATTGCCAACTTCGAAGACAGGCGTGTCCTCATAGACGGAGGAAGCTCTGTGAACCTCCTATTCATGGAAGCCTTCGATAAAATGATGATCCCCAGGGATCGCCTGTCACCCCTAGGCATACCCCTCGTGGGTTTTGGAGGAAGGCCCGTGACGGCCTTGGGCCAGATTAACCTGGCCGTCACATTCAGTGACGGCTTCACATCCCGCACAGAAAACATCTCATTCGATGTGGTCCAAATATCCTGCTAGTTCAACGCCATTCTTGGCCGAGCCACATTAAACACCTTCAATGTGATAGCCCACCACAACTATATGTGCATGAAGATCCCCACGCCGAAGGGCGTCATTACGATACGAGGAGACCAGAACCTAGCTCGCCAAACTAAGCTAGAAGTAGGCCCGCCTACCCACCACGTCCATACAGTCAAAGCCAATATGGATGCTCGGGCGGGTGCCTCCTCCGGCAAATGGGCCCCGAAGGCCAAACCGGAAGGACAACTGTGAAGGGTCTCTCTAAGGGACGCCTCCCTAGAAAAAACAATGGCTCTGGGGGCAGAGCGCCCAATGGAGGAAGGCGACGCCATCCTCGAGGTACTCCGCAGCAATGCAGATATCTTCGTATGGAGCCCGGAGGACATCCTGGGGGTGGCTCGGGAGACCATAGAACATCGCCTTGCCATCTGAAGCGATGCAACTCCCAAGAAGCAGAAGCTACATTGCATGATGCCAGAGCACCTAGTAGCAGCCAAGGAGGAGATAACCAAGCTGCTAAAACCGGGGGTCATTCACGAAATTAAGCATTCTAAATGGCTGGCCAACCCCGTCCTGGTCCAAAAGAACACCAGCAAATGGCGCATGTGCGTCGATTTCACCGACCTCAACAAGACATCCCCGAAGGATGATTTCCCCTGCCTCGCATTGACCAACTGGTGGATGCCTCTTTGGGCTGCGAGTTGATGAGCTTTCTGGATGCCTACTCTGGGTATCATCAGATATTCATGGCCAAAGAGGACGAAGCAAAAACCGCTTTCGTCATCCCCATCGGCACTTATTGCTTTCACCGCATGCCCTTCGTCCTGAAAAATGCAAGAGCAACATTCACCCGACTCATCACAAAGGTACGGCGGGGCAGCTCGGCCGGAACGTCGAAGCATACGTCGACGACATAGTGGTCAAGAGCAGGCTCACAGGCTCCCACGGGGGAGACCTGTAGGAAACTCTCGCCACCCTTCGGCCTTGGTGCACACTGACGCCCCCACAGGCGCGAGTGTATAAACAGACACCGCGCATGGCCTTCGGCTTCGATGCACACCGATGCCCCCCGTAGGCACGTGTGTATAAACAGGCACCTCGCATAGCCTTCGGCCCTAGTGCACATCGATGCCCTACGGAGGCACGAGGGTATAAATGCTAAGCATGGCCGCACGCCCCTCGCATCGGCATATGAGCGAAGAATGCCGCGCATAGCTCGTACCCCGACAAAAGCACCTGGTCGTCAAAATACCAGGGACCACCGGGGGGGGGGGGCAGCGGCAATCTTCACCTCCCCTCGCAAAAAAAATTATAGATAGGGCTCCCCGGAGCCCAGCCCTATCTAAAAAAGTATGGGGGATAGCGCGAGGCTTCGCCTCCCCCTCGCAAAAAATATAGACCAGGGCTCCCTAGAGCCCTATCTAAAAAAGTATGACGGACGGCGCGAGGCTTCGCCTCCCCCTCGCAAAAAAAGATCAGGGCTCTCCGAAGCCCTATCTAAAAAAGTATAGGGGACGACGCGAAGCTACGCCTCCCCCTCGCAAAAAAATAGATCAGGGCTCCCTGGAGCCCTATCTAAAAAAGTATGGGGGACGGCGCGAGGCTTCGCCCCCCTCCCCCACAAAAAAATAGATCAGGGCTCCCCGGAGCCCTATATAAAAAAGTATGGGGGACGGCGTGAGGCTTCGCATCCTCATTGCAAAAAATATAGATCAGGGCTCCATGGAGCCCTATCTAAAAAAGTATGAGGGACAACACGAGGCTACGTCCCCCCTCGCAAAAAAATATAGATCAGGGCTCCTCGGAGCCCTATCTAAAAGTATGGGGGATGGTGCGAGGCTTCGCCTCTCCCTCGCAAAAAAATAGATCAGGGCTCCCCGGAGCCCTATCTAAAAAGTATTGAGGATGGCGCTATTGGTGATATGCCCTAGAGGCAATCATAGAGATGATTGTATCACGTGTATGTTTATGAGTTATTGAATAAATGTTATTATGTTCCTTGGATGAATCATTGGTTATAAGATTAACAAGTATGTAACTTGTTGGTGAAATTCTTTTAACTTATATGATGTCGTTCTAAATGTATCCCTGGTCGGATGTCACTGGTTGAAACACTAATGACTTATCGACCACCACATGTATTGATTGATGACCATGTTTCACCGGTCATAGATATAGGGATATCGAATCAATAATGTGAACACATGTTAGAGAACATGGGGTTGTATTGACCCACCTTGAGACACTATTGAGATTGTTATGATTTTGTGTGTCGTTAGTTGGTTTCAAGCAATTATGATGTATAATACTTAGACATGAGATCAGCATGGTTTCCTACATGTCTAATAGTACACTTGGGGGTTGCCAAACGCTACTTTGTAACTGGGTAGTTATAAATGTAGCTTTCGGGTATGCTATGAAACATACGGAGGAATATGACTGGTCGGATACGGGATTTTCCCCTTCTAACATAATATGAGAGATATCTCTGGGCCCCTCGATGTGGTCGGATAAAGAAAGTGCATGGCCATGCCACTAATGGTCGAACTGTTCGACCACGTAAAGTTATCCGACACTTGATCGAGAAAGTATTGAACAGTCTATGGATGACATAAATCTCACCCGGAGTTCAACTAGATATCGTGAGACAAAGGGAGAATGCACGAGCAGGTCTTTCAGTTTGATCAGATACAGACTAGTCGTATGGAGATATGAGTTGGTCGTAGGCTGGTCGAACATGATCACTTACTGATCGTGAATTGGTCGTAAAGAGTTACGGACTGGTCATGAAAATATATGAACTAGTCGTATAGGGATACGAGCTGGTCAAAAGTGATAAGGACCTACTTGTAGATCATATTGCATTAAGGTTTGTCTGATATAATTCGTGTGTATTCAGGAATCGTTATATTTAGCTAGGAGCCGCTAACGACTCATGATCAGAAAGGAGTTTTTGAGTTACAGCCGATTACGCATGAACCTAATGGGTCACACACTTAATGGGTATGAACAAACGTGTTTGTATAGGATCCATCATGGGTACTATATAAGGAGATGCTTGAGGCTATGGGTGACACAGACGAGTTGACGTGAGTTGCTTCGCCGAAACCCTAGTCGCCATCTTCTCGAGAGAGCCCCGCTGTGTGACTTGGTGCTAGCACATCGGTATTCGGTGTTCCATCCTTGGACGTGTGGATACCGTAGAGGCGCTACTGCGGTTGCTGTTGCGCTTGAGGACGATTCGCGATCTTCACTAGGAACTGTAGAGGTTGCTGGAGGAGACGATCGACTTGTGAGTACGGAGGACGATTGACTATGACCACTACATCGACGCGCTCTTCGTTGGACCAGGCTACTCCAACTCTTCTTCTGATGCACTGCGCGTCTGGTGGTAATGATCTATGATCTCTTGCTTGCATGGCGCCCTAGTTTACATGGTAGAATTTTTAAATTGCTAGCTAGTGTAGCCTACCCGTATCCAAACTCCACCTCCACACCTCAAAGGACCAGCATGTCAGAATTGATGAGGATGCGTCCACCAACTTTTCCAAGTAGCACAGAGCCCATGGATGCAGATGATTGGCTCCAGGGAATTGGTAAGAAGTTGGATATTGCTCAGTGCACCGACTGTGAGAGAGTGTTGTTCGCTTCGCACCAGCTCATAGGGCCAGCTTCCGAATGGTAGGACAACTACAGCCTAGCTAGCAACGACGATCAAACCATCACCTGGAATGAATTTATGCAAGCTTTCCGCCGTGCACATATTCCTTCCGGCATGATGACCCTCAAGAAGAAGGAGTTTTGCTCACTACGCCAAGGCAACCTCTCAGTGAACGAGTATCTCCACAAGTTCAATCAACTGGCACGCTATGCACAGGAAGATGTTGCAAAAGATGAAGACAAGCAAGAAAGATTCCTTGAAGGACTCAATGATGATTTGTTTGTACAGCTGATTTCCCAAGATTATTCTGATTTCCAGCAGCTGGTTAACAAGGCAATTCATCAAGAAGGCAAGCACCAAGAGATGGAGAACCGCAAGAGAAGAATGGTTGCACAGAAATTCAACCCTGGAGGTTTTCCTAAAGCTAGAGGGATTTCATCACATCAAGTCAGATTTCAGCCTACAACTTCAACTAAGACACCTGCAATGAACAACCCGGACAATTTGGAGTCTTCCAAAACATCTGAGGATGGCCAGTCACAGAAGGACCCCTCCTATGTTGTAGCATCATGTGTTTCTACTGCCGAGAGATAGGACATTATGCCAATAAATGTCCAAAGAAGTAACAGACAGCAAATCCAGCCATTAACAACAGCTCCAGCTGAAAACCTCGTATCCGTAGCTTTCTTTTTAGCCTCTTTGAATCTCGGGGACAAGATTCCTTTTAAGGGGGGTAGTTTGTAACATCCTAAAGTTTTGTTACCAAATTTAAAATAAACAAAGTTATTATTTTATTGGATTTCCTGAAATTTGAAAGAGTTTTATTGCTTTATTTGAATTTATGAAGTTTTAAAATTCAAAAATAAAATTTATTGAAGTTTTTGAAGTTTTATTTGATTTGAATTGAAAAATAAAAATTTAATTAATTTTTGGAATTTTCTAGAATTTTAAAAGCTTTTCTTTAATTACTTTAAAGCCAAAATAATTTTATGTGCAAAAACTATTACCAAATCTAAGTTGGAAATATTTTATTTAAGTTCAAAATGACTCTAAGAATTTCTGTGAATTTTTCTAGAATTTTTGGATTTTATTTGCTATTTTCTAAAGCTATTTTGATTTAACAGATTTAAATCAATTGCTAAATCTTTTGAAATTCGCAAAATAGTACTTGGGCCGAAACCTTCTCAACCCAACCCTATTCTCAACGCGCACGCGGCCCAGTCGGCCCAGCCCTCCTGCGTGTTTCACCTCAGTTCAAATCAGCCGTTGGATCAAGTTTGAACGGTCCAATCGTGACTTCACGTTCGGGCGGTCCTACCGTCCTAATCGCTATGGACCGTTCGATCTAAAATGAACACCCTGATCTTGATGAATCTCCAGACAGTCCGAACATCCCAACCTTTGTGGACCATCCGATCAAATCTGAATGGCCCGATTGAGATCACTCGTTCGAAGCGGTCTGAACGTCACAGCGGCGTGGACCGTCCGATCTAAATTGAACGGCCCAAACGCCACCCGTTCAATTTTATTTTCTTTGCTGTCACCGTCATGTGGGGCCCGCTTGACACAGTCATCTCCTTCCTTTCCTTTCTTCTCCACGCGTTTTCCATCGGCTCCGCCATTGATAACCGCGTCGGAGCTTTCCAAAAGCCATCCAAACACGAATCAATCCCCTTGATTTCGCGTGCATTTAAATCACCGAATCAATTTGCATCCGTTATGTCCTTCACCTTCCGTTACCTCGCCATCAATTCCTTAAAATCGTCGGTGATGTCGCGCGGCCAACTTGAGCCCTACGGCGAATTGGACCTCCCCGTCCACTATAAAAGGGTGCCTCAGGATCGCCTTGAGGCACTCATTCCAACGCCCAACCTCCCTTCTCCCCAATCGCCCTAGTTCATCAGAATTTTTGAGTTGAAGCTCGGAGCCTGAAGTTCTTCCACCGCGAAATTGCTCGCCGTCGATGACGCTCCGGCTGCCTTGACCACACCAGCCGCATCACGGCGAACCTCGTGCGTGCACCCATTCATCCCGAAGACCCCCAGAGCTCCTTCTTCACCGACGACCTAGCGCCGCCGCCGCTAAACCTCGTCGCCGACACTCTCTCCGCCGTGCTTTCTCGCAATGTTGGTGAGCATTCAGTTTAGCGTCTTGTCCTCGTTCTTTTGCGCACACTCACACCCCTCGCTAGAGCCCCTAACGCCAGCGAGGTGGTCGCCGAGCCGCCACTGGCTTTGAGAAACATGGCGTTTCCACCTCACCGCCACGTCATGCCACCTGGCGCCACCTCAGCCTGTTTTGCCCACGTGCTGCTGACATGGCACAACCACACCGTGGACCAAAGCCAATTTCGTGAACCCGGTCCATGGACCCGGGCCCACAGGTCAGTGTAGCAATTCTTTTGAAAATCAGATAATTCAGGCGATGACGTCATGCTAACGCATTATTCCGATTTTCCTTTTGAAAAATAATTCTGAAATCCAAGAAATTCCTATATTCATCATTTCAGGTGATTTCCAAACTTCCAAGGGTTCGTTCTCCTTCATACGAACTCCGATTTAGGTGATTCAAATTTCTAAATTAGTCTAAACTCAAGATCTAGCTAACTAAACCAAAATTATTTAATTTGGAGTTCATTTGAATTTTATTTTGAATTTTGTTTGAATTTAACTTATTTTCACGTATAGATTTCGATGACTTCGGAGAGCCAGATTTCGATGCCGTTTGAGAACATATAGGAGGTTTGATTTTCACTGTATGATCATCATGCACTACAACATGAACACCCCTTTACCAACACATATATGTGTTGGTAGAAGTCCAAATAAATGTTGTTAGGGCCTATACCAACGCATTTGTATGCGTTGCTATTGAGGCCGTTGCCAAGGTCTGTGACAACACATATGCAAGTGTTGGTAACATGTAAATAAAAGTGTTGTAAGGTTACAACGCATATTTTGATATAGTGGCAACATATATATATATATATGCGTTGGCATTGGACACTAGCAAATCGCTTCCAGGATTGTTTACAACGCATCTAATCATTGCAAAAGGTGTCCTTTTCATGTCCAGGCTGGACTTATCAATTAGGACCCACGGGGTTAAACAAAACACACATATCAAAGTGTATAACAAATTTTTTTCATTGACATCAACAAAAAATTGTTTCATTACAATGAATTCCCAATTGGCTTCACAAGTCTAAACTCGAGGCATATACACAATTGGTACCATCATGATCTAATAACGTAATACACCCTAAAACATAAATGTAAGTACATGTCTATACACAATTAGTGGAAAGTCTTCGTTCTCTATGCCCCTGTGATTCTATAAAAAAATTCTTCATTCCTCAGCATTCCCCATTCTACACACAAGTTTGCCGAACAGTCCAAACCATCAACATATCTTCTCAATCTGAAAAGAGAAATAAAATTATTTTAGTGCATTATTAAAGTAAGATATAACATTCCAACTCTTCCAAACAGATGCAGGTGTTTACATGCATCCACGGAAAGGAAAGTACCTGATTTTGATTTTTCTTGTTTTTCACAGGAGCTCCAATGCACTTACAAGTTACTAGAGAAAGCTCAAAAGAATTGCCATCTTGATCATAGGAATGGCATTCTTTAAATACCTATTTGTAAATGAAAAAGTTAGCTACTGGGGATACAATGAAAGATCAATCTTTGTTAGTGACCATGGAAATGAAAATTAACAGTAAGGTGTCACCATGTTAAGATGCGGCCTTAACAAAAAAAAGTAACTCGTTTGTTATTTGACAATATGCTAATGGTAATTGCTCATATGAAGCTAGAGATGCAATGCCATAGCCCACAGCTAGTAAAATAGATTTCAGTAAAAGATATAGGACTAATAGATAATGGAAAGTGTAAGTAGTGAAAACTCATCAAACTAAGCATAATACCGGAACAAAGTGATCTGCAAAGCAACAAAATATGACAAGAAGACCCTTGGTTGGTTATCCATAGCATAGCACTCGGTCATCCTATATGATTAGAGATTTGTTTGAATAAAATCTTAGACTTTGTACCCATTAGAGATGCAATACATCTGATTGTATGTGGGTGCTGATTATATGTCGATAATGGAAGCAAGTGAAAATGACATGCCATCCTATAAGAAGAAATTCTCCAGCAGAAATTGATCTGGCAGAATGAATGTTAAATAAATACCATTACTTACCTATGCGAAAATTGGAAACTAAGAGGAAAGTAGAATTGTCAAATAATATTATGGATGCAAGCAAAGCATTGAAGCAATAGCATTAGGATGAAGTTAAGTGCAAGAGACCTTCCGCCTCCATGTGAGTTGAATGTTCACCGTGGGCTACAGGATGTGCAGAACATACATACAAGGACCTTGAATGGTTGGTTATCTTACATAATGATAACTTGATAAGTTTGTGGTGGCAACAGGAAATACCATATAGTAAAGAATGTGGAGGTCCTAGGAAAACACAAATCTGAGAAGCAGAAGGGCACGCATACTAGATGTTTTGTTTGGCATTCAAGATGTGCAATTTACCTAGGGTATACCACCGTAATTCATGTATGCACTTTTAAAGGCACCGTAAAACAAGTGTAAAAGGAGAGACACCTAGGGTCTCTCTCTCTCTCTCTCATCTATCTTAGACGCTCGCTCGCATCAACTTAGCACATTCCAGCAAACAAACATGAAATTTTCAAATAAGAAAAAATCACCTTCTTAATCACACTTCCAATGAAATCTAGTGCTAGAACATGACCAGCTTCTTTTGCTAGTTCTCCAGTAAAGCGTCTTATTCCAGCACCAAGCTCCAGTACTGATTTCCCTTTGTAAGATGGAAGTAAAGACAGGATAGAGTCTTTCTTTAGCTGCAGCAAAACAAGGACAAAGCGATGATCAACGTGCCCCAAACTGAGAGAAAGTACATTAGAGGTAGAAACTACAAGAATTGAAGTCATTTGCTACTCACAATCTTTATTAGGGTATACATGAACAACACCATCAACCATTTCAAAATGATGCTGAAAGAAGAGAAGACAAAAATTTAGGAAAAGGAAGCAGAAGCGGCACAAATGTGTTCTTGGGTCAATATGCACATATATAGAGAAACACACTTCAGTTTTAGTCTGATGTTCGTAATTGAACCG
The DNA here is from genome assembly GCA_036346405.1 of Phyllostachys edulis. Taxonomy (NCBI): domain Eukaryota; kingdom Viridiplantae; phylum Streptophyta; class Magnoliopsida; order Poales; family Poaceae; genus Phyllostachys; species Phyllostachys edulis. Next base: position 60,774,992 of record CM070561.1, on the reverse strand, counting down.
GTTTGGATTAGGTTTTGAAGTACTAGGATCAGTTATGATTTCCTTCTCCCATGGAGCAACTTCTTCTCTAAAGATACACCTCTCTTATAGCTCAAGACATTTCTGAAGAACTTTGTACGCTTCAATTTCATCAGGAGACGGAGTCTCTGAGGTAAAAACAAATAAGTGCAAGAATAGCAACATGTAAGCAAAGAAACTAGAAATAAGAGATTTTATTCTCACTATAGAAATCAGACAATCACGTAGATGATCCATAAAATAAAATGCATTCTACTTTCTAACTGATCTACGTCCACACATACATACATATTACGAAAAGAACAGATCCCATGGATGGAACATTTATTTTTTAAACCACCCAGGATTGAGGACTTAATGAGAAAGGCAATATTAATCTAACTCATCAAAGATTCGACTAAATGGATAAATGGAGAAAAGTGGCCCATACCAATAGGCGTAATGTTGATCCTCTTGAAAGTTTCATGTTGAGTTCCTTTCGAAGTATATCACCGCCATTGGATTGAGTGGGGGCCATCTTGTTGCCGATTGCACTATGAGATCTAATCATGTTTGTTGATGATACATTTTATGTCCACGTTCTGACTCGCTTTATCTGGAAGGGGATTTGCTCCCTGTATAATGAGAAAAAAAACATCTTAGTCTATTAAGTACACATAAAACTAAGATATATTTGCAAGTAGAAAGTTGTCCCTCGACAAGAATTTGTAGTGGTAGTGAGTAAGGACTACATCATAGGAGAAAATGTAACAAACAAAGTTGTAGAAGAAATACATATTTAGGGGAAAATGAACAATAAAAATTATAGTGGGGAAATAGTAACTACGGATAAGTACATCACTGCAAAATAGAATAATTTACTTTTGTAATTTTGTAACATCTAACAGTATGCCTTATCCAATAAACAGTGTAATTTGTATATACAATTTCCTTGAGTAATCGCTAGTTGGAATGTTTTGACAGGATAAAGGAAAAATGGAAACAGGCATTTAACTGCACAAAAGAATTAACCCAATGTTAAGGGCAAACCATCCACTCACCCTATTGCGGCTAAGACTTGTTGGGATCGATAAATGCTAGCGAGGTTCATCTCTACATGAAGTCACAACTACATATACATGGCGATTATTCTGTGTATACTACTTGCAACTTAGACAGAGAAGCTTTTCTCAATTAATTGTGTTGATAGATCCAGGTTTCACTTAGTTAAACAACAATGCAAATAATGAAGATCCTTCAAACCAGACAATATTTGCCATTGAGATTCAATTTTATCCAGAAAAAAAAGTGACAGACACATTGCTATTGCTTGTCAGAGTAAGTATATGTGTCTTAGACTTACAATAGCTCCAGTTGTGGCCAAGTAAGAAGCATCATTCTTGGAATCTAGGGCAAGATCATCATCCTCATCTGAATCTCCAATGCTCTCAAACACACTGACCGTAGGAACAGAGGATTTTGGAGTAGTTGGTCTAATCAGAGCTCCGACTCTTTTGCTTGAAGCTGGAGAAATAATCGGCTTGCCTAATAGGTGAAATGGCCTAACATTAGCATCAAATGTTCATGGAGAATCACTTGCACATTACAATCAACGCCAAACGTGTTTTCATGCCCAATTGCACACGAATTTATGCCATCACTCACTACTACATCCTATTTCTATTGTTTCCTCATGTCCCCATCAAAGCATGTATGCAGCACTAGACAACCATACTGCGATGGAGGTGGAAGAGGGGCACTTTCTTTGCCGGGGCTCCCCTTGCTTGGGTCGCCGCCAACATTGCCATTGCGGGCTTTTATTGCGGCCTCCACCACGACCTTGTGCCTTGCCTCCTCCAGTATGAAGACGACTCGCCCCCATGATGTTGCCTCGCCCACCGTGGGCGGCGTGGTCCTCCTCCAATGACGCAGCGCCATCGGCCGGATCCCGCCGCCACAGCCCCGCGAGGATTCGTGAGAGACGACTTTTTCTTGTTGCATGGAGGATGAGGAAGCCCGAATCCGGTCGGAGGCAGCTTCACAGCGCGGCAGAGAAGACCAACCGGCATGGGGAAGGGGGAAGTCGAGCGGCGTGAAGGAGGAGAAGGATCCGGCCGGGGTCGTCTTCACGCTGAGGGGGAGGAGGCCAAGGGGCAGATCTACACGGGGGTGAGGCCGGGGGAGGAGGAGGCGCCGGATCCATACGGTGGCGAGGCCAGCGGCGGCGGGAGGTCATCGTGGAGTTTACTGGGAGGGGAGGCGACGGGAGCAGCATCTCAAACGTCCTATAGGATAAAGATGGGTTTAGATGGGAGCAGAGCAGTTTTATTTGGACGTGGAAGGTGGTGGGTGCTTCATGTGTGGTGAATAAGTTGGCCTTGTAACGCATGCACTTTCCGTTGCGAGTTATGTGTTGTTGTATGTATATTCTTCTTGTAGTGATGGTTGTACACATAGACTACCTAGAGAGAGTACTTGTGAGTACTAGGTGGTCTATTAAGGAAAACAACCTTTGATCATATTTGATCCCATTATTTTAAATTATTTAAATTCTGTTTTAAATTATTATTGCATGCGTATTTCTATTCAATGTAATTTAAATACCTGTTTTTAAATTGTAGTTATGCCTAAATCCTTTGTAAGGCCAATTTTGATATTGAATTGAACATATTGTCACCCTAGATAAAACTTAGTTGATACGATAATATGAAATGGGATCATTTTAAGAAAAAATATGCTTAGTGATGCTTAGACCCAAAAGTATTTGATTTGGGGAATTCTAGCCAAATGATCAATTGTTGTTTAAAAGTCTATGACATCGGTTTGTCATGGAAGTTTTTGCAAATGATTTTGAAAAGTTGAAATAAAGGAAAAGTTGGTTTGTACTTGGGCGAAATGGATGGTTGGTGGGTGCAGGTTTATGCACGGGCTCAATCCGGGTATGGATTGAGACCCAGGGTTTTTGGAAGTCACCTAAGTCAGTTAAGGACCGGTCTTCGAGTCGCATCTTGCTAAGCCACATCATATTACCACACGCCTTGAGTGGGTAGGACCTAGCTAACTACTTTGCAACATTTCACTGTGGTCGTGCCATCTAGTTGCGTGGGTGTCTTGTATGACTTACTTTTTATGTATTCCCACCTGGCGCAAGAGGGGGCATGAACCCGGCGGATGGTCAGTCCAAAGGGGGTGAATCCTTAGCGAGACGGGACTACGGTGGGATGAAGCTTTGTAAAGGCCTTGACACGTGCTCTAGACCGCTTACCTAAGGTAGTGAGCGGTGGTATCGACGGATGCCAAACAAACTAGTGAATTCATGTCATGTGGGTAAAGCTGTACAACCTCTGCAGAGTGTTAAGAACTATTTGAATAGCTGTGTCCACGGTCATGGACATGCTTGGAAAAACCACTCAAAGTTAGACTTTGGTTTTGATTTCAAAATGATTTGACACAAATGATTTTGGATTTCTATCCAAATAGGAATTGGGTAGGAAGCCATGTGATAGGAGGGTATCCTTCACCATTCTTGTGTGAATGTTATCTAACTATAAAACTTGAGAATTTCTAAAATGAATTTTAGTTATAGAATAATTGTTTTGGAACTTAGTACAAGTATTTAAAGAAAACATTGCTTTATGCAAATTCAACCAATAAGCCTTCCTTTGATATATCCTTGCATGCATTATAATCTGTTACTGGGTGTAACTTGCGAGCACGGAAGTTGTGCTCATCCTTACTTAATGCAAATAAATTTCAAAGGAGAAGGACTTTGCTACCGGTGTGGATCTCGACGGCTAGGCCGCTACCCCAGTCATTTGCCTGTGGTAGATCAGCTAGACTCCACTACTTCTTCGTCTTCCGCTGTGTTCTTTATTGTTGGCTTGTAAGTCTTTTTTGTAATAAACTCTGTTGATTAGTAATAAAGTTGTGCGATTTATGGATGTTACCATATCTGTTTGATGTATGAACTAGCTACTGATCAAGGGACTAGTTCAGAAATGCACAGAGGATTTAGGGGGTTACTCCCAGGTTCGACAAGGGGAGCGGAAAAAACTACATCCAAAATGAGATCCTAGACATCTAGTAATAATCTAAAAAGTTTGAGCCGCTTCGGGCAAGCGGAGGGTCAAACCTTGTCTCCATGGGTAGAACCCCACTTGTCGACCCCCGAGTCTTCCGTCGAAGCCCCTATCGGTGCGTTCCCCTTCGCCTGCTGGGCCTGGACCGCTCGAAAGGACTCCGTCGCATCTTTGTGACCGCGACACCCCTAGAAGTCCTGTAGCGGAACTTTGCTGACTTTCTGCGTGCGACGCTACGCGGCGGCAACCTCCTCGGTAGTGGCCACTACAGCAGATCGGGCAGCGAGGGCATCTATGTGAGCATAGCCCGCCTTGTTGTGGGAGGCTAGGGTCGTCGACCATGCCACCTTCGCACAATGATCGTCGTACACGTGGGCCGGTGGCAGGCACACCTCCCTGGCACGCCAAAGGCGCTCTAGGGTAATATCCATCTTCGCCGGCCGATGACACCTCGGGGGAGGCATGGCACCGAGCAATACCATGGCTCCCTCGAGAGCTTCCATGGCCTCCCAGGCAACAAGCACAACGGAGTTTAACAGCTCCCGCTCCATCTGGACCTCCTACTCAAGGACCACCCACGCGCCCCACAGGGTCTGCACATCGCCCTGAAGGGCAGAACGCTCCACTTCAAGGCCCACCACCCGAGACTCCAAGGTCTTCACCCTCTCAGTGAGGGAATCGCGCTCAGCACTCAGGGCCTTGCTTCGGGCGTGCTCTGCGTCCACTCGCTTCTGAATCTTGGCGAAGCCTCGAGCAATGTGCGCTACAGCATCACTGTCCACACAAGAGACGTCAAAAAGGAAAAGAAAAAAAAACACGCACACAAGGGGGGTGAACCAACCTTCACAGCATTCGCCTCAACACTTCAGAGCATGTCCTTCAGGGACATCTTCCAAAAGAGTTCTCGAAGGAGGGGCGGAGCAGCGAAGTTAGAAACCGCCCCGCAAACCCTCGCAGTGCCTTTGCTGACCTTGAAATCGGCACGGCACAGGGGGCCCAAGTCCACGGTGCCCACAGCAGCCGGAGTAGGCGCCGGCGAGCTCACCACCTTGGAACCCACCGAAGCAGATCCATCATCACTAGACTTGCCCTCCCCATCACTCGCTACTGCACAACGAACAAAGGTTGGATCTACACCTTAACAAGACAACAGCGAAGTAAGGTGCATACCAATGGGCGACTGCGGGGTAGGGGGCATCCACGGTAACATCGACGCCCTCGTCATAAACACGCGACGACAGGGTGTCGGCACTGGAAGACTCATCAACGACGAGGCGCGTTACACCAAATGTGCATATCGCCTCGTCTACTTCTGTCGCGGTGCGCTCGACCAGCTCTGCTGCAGCGCCCTCCACGGGCGAGGCAACACGCTCATCAGAGGAAGAGCTGCTGGATCCAGAGCATTCCACCCGCTCCAGGGTGCCCTCTGCCAGCCTCTTCACCCGTCGCTCCACATCCTCTACAGCATGGGAGGGGCCACCAGCGCCATGAGGACCCGTGATGCTCAAGGGAGCCATCGCAATCGGCCCCGTCCCATCAACCTCGGGTGTGCGAGCGTGCTTCTTCTTCCCTGCGTCTGGGTCTGGATGCCCGGAAAGGCGAACTGGCGCGGCATACGCACGATTCGATCAACCTCCTCACAACAAGCCACGCCAGATGCTCTTCGCCGTATCACGGCCCAAGAGCGACTCACAGCCGCTGAGCCACCTCGGTAATGGGCACAGCTACCAAGGCATAACCAGGTTCACAGTTTCAAACAACACAAAAAAGGGGAGAGCAAGAACCAAGAACCATACCTTCACGCCCCTTCATGGTCAGAGTTGGGAGCCCAGAATTCAGAGCTCCGAGCTCCACACTCCACTCCTTGGCCAGAGGCCAGATACCGAAGGCGTAGAATTCCTCAACCAAATCCTACGTGGAGAGTCGCTTCGTTGTGTCCAGTAGAAGGTGGAGAAGGGCCTCCTCCCTCGAGGTGAGGACAATCTCAGGACTGGCGATAAGCGGTAGAAGCCCGCCCCGAGATTGCAGACCATCCTTCGTCGGGGAAGTGTGGTAAAACCACCTCCGCGTCCAATCCGTCTCCTAGCGGTTCCGCGCCGTTGGGGGCAGACACGTACATCTGACACCGCGCCTTCGGTTGAAAATTGAAACTGCCAAAGTTCAGTGTCTCACTCGTACTTTTCTTTTTCTTCAGTTGGCAGTGCCCATCATGAAGATAGGCGAACAAGCATCCCTCGCCGCTTGCTCCGGCCACTCGCAGCATCCACTCGAAAACCCCCAGCTTCACAATAGAGTTTAGCGTTAGTTGTGCCAACTCTACCACATAAAGCTGGAGCACCACTGAAGCTAGCTCGATGCAGGGGACCCGAAGACCAACATCAAAGAAAGCGATGAAGACCACAACCTCGTCTCACCGAGGAGCTGGCACTGTCTCCGTCCCAGGAGCCCGGACCTTCGCAAGGCTCTCTAGCTTGCCCTCGTCGACAAGGGTCCAGAGAACCAATTCCATCCCTGTAGACCTCCCAAGGTCACTCGTGTATGACACTTCCCCGACACCCTCCTCGCTCTGCTTCGTTATAGCCGAAGCCCAGACTTAAAACCCTCGCAAACCAAGCAAGCGCAGCAATAACAAGCACGGTAGAAATCAGGATGGCAAACCAGAATAGAAAGCGTAGAAAAGGAGGGGGTGACCACTTATTTATACCCAGTAGACCGCAACCAGGAAAAGTGGGTTAGAGGTGAAGAGCCACGGCCCACTCATCGTGTGCCACATGGCACCATTACGGTGCACAACACCCAACAACAGGGCACGCAAGGCAAAGCGACGCCGTTAACACATATCAACGCCATCATGGTGCACGGAACCCTAAAAGAGCACAGACTGGCGCCATCATGGTGCACGGTACCCCAAGAAACATCACCATGCCTGCGAAATCGGCCCACCATCGGGAAGAGACCTTTCAAACACATGCTTTGCCACGCCAGAGGGGACAGTGTGCCTGGACCCTCCGGGAGAACGGCACGATTTCAGCCATGGCAAAGCAGGACCTCGATCACGAGGGGCTTATTGTAGGGGCATCCCACCAGCCCCATGACCCGTTGAAGCACAAAGCCCCCCCTCCGAAGGGGTCCCGAAGGCTCAACGAGGGGCCCCGAAGGCTGCAGGAAGAACCCCAAAGGCTCGATGGGGGGCAGAAGGCTCTGAGGGACCCCAAAGGGGCCTAGGGCGCTGAAGGAACCAGAAGGGGCCTCAGAGCCACCCCCATGAGCGTAAGAGGCGATGGGGACAGTGGATCGGTGTACTCTCTGGTAGAGACGGGACAAGGAGGGTCCACCGTGAGCCGAAGGCTACGCATAGGGTAGGAAAAGCCCCTGCAACCCCTATGGTTGTACTACCCTTCTAGGGGTACATGTGTAATTTCAGATATCTGGTTGGGAGGCTATAAATAGTCCCCTCCCCCATGTAATAACTCAGACCCAGTTTTAGGGGAGAAATCAATACACGTTTACTTCCTCGCAACCGAAGCCCCTCTTTGAGGACCCTTCGGCCCCTCACATAGACACCAGGGGTCCCCTCTTTCTACTGTCTAGTCTTTCTCGCTACGACAGCGATGTAGGCTGTACACGTCGATAGCAACACATGTGCATCCCTATTCCTCAATTCCTCGTTTCAATCCTAAATTCTCAATTCAACATTTTTTTTTTGTAATTTCTCTAAATTCTTTGTGGTGTCTACTACGAAAAACTTGTAGTTTTTTGCTATTGCAAACCTTTAATTTTTTTTGTTTGAACATATTTTATTAACTCTAAACACATATCTTATAAATCCATGCGCCGCGGTGCACGATTTTTTCCATGTGTAAAATACGCTACCGTTGTACATGTTGTGGTGTTTGGGTAAGGCTGTACTGTGCACACGTATCACTCGGTGTGAGGCCCGCCTGGCAAGTGGCAGCGAGTGATTGGAGCAAGCGATTTCATTTTGTACATGTTTCATGAATGAATAAACAATGGTGCGTATAGCATCCCTCGTTACATATGAACTCTGTGCTCTCATTCTCTCGACCTGTACAGAACTATAATGCAGAGATTTAGTAATTCTTCGCTCCTTGACACCAAGTATCATGTAGACAGAGTCAGAGAGAAAAAGTGAGAGAGAGAACCATTTTTTGGGCCACTGTTTTGTGGTCCATCCTTTCAGAGGAAGCACCAGTTTAGCCCAATTTGTTGGAAAAAGAAGTTCACTTCAGACCAAGGTTAACATTTGCAGCTTGCAAACTCTTGCCAAAAAATACAGCTTGCAAAGTGAACTAGCGCTCCTAATAGCAATCATAAGTCTGTATAAGGAGAACATAACAACTTTTGCACACTTCGAAATTATCATTTGTTCTTCATGGTTCTTTTTGCTAGCCCACTCCTCTAAGCAAGAGAAATATAAGGGAAAAAGGTTGCTTTAAAAAGAGATTAAAGCATAGATGAAGCAATTGTGGTCTGTGATCTCCGACCGTTCACCCTTGCATCAGAGTAGCCTTTGACTTTTCTTGCGCTCAGCTCTAGGCTTTGAACTGTTTCTTTTGTGATCTTCCCCCATCTTAGCACTAGACTGTCCACCTGAAAATAATCATCAATCAGATCAGGTTCTTTTTTCACTTAACAAAAACTTGGTGCTACAACCTATGTTTGCAATGCAAACTTGTAAAAGTTCTAGATAGTTATGAAATCACAAGAACTAGATATGTGCCATGGATGAGGCTAGAACTATTCTTCATGGAAAAGTTAGGAATCATCTAGAGCTAGGATATTTTTAGATGAAATATCTAAATACTTTCCTAGAAGTTTCATGATAGTAGATATTTAGATGTTAAGGGTTAGGATGATGCAAGTGCCATCCATCCAATGGCTATGTACACTATAAATAGGGGTGTCCTCCTCCCTCTTGGTGTGTGTCATGCATGAACCACACATGACTATGAGAGGGTGCTATACCTCTCTTGTGTGTAAGTGTTGGCCTAACCGGTAAGTTGCATACTCAGTCGTCTAGAATCACATTAGTCCTAGCTTTAATGTGAGCGACTCAGCCGTCCGAAAACTGAATGATTTGGCTTCAACATGAGTGGCTCGGCCGTCCGAAAGCCAATAATTAATAACACACTAAGTAGTACGAAGGAAAGGCTAACTAACGTAGGATAGTCGATGTAGCGTGTGTGTAGGTCTCCTTGGTGTGGGTATTTAGGGCACCCCTTTTCCAACAAGTGGTATCAGAGCAGACGATCTGGGACCGTCAGGAGCGGGAGGAGTCTTAGATAAGTGATGGGCACTTACATTGGTCGGTGGAGTCTTTTCGTAAGCGTAGAGCGCTTAAATTGCTCAGTGTGGCTAAGAGGAGATCCTGTCATAGATCACAATCTGTTACTGTGAAAATCGCTGGTTTGGGACCAAGCGAAGTTGACATTGGGCGTCAGTTGAGATGACGGATCTCATGAGCGCAAGTAGCGGAATGAAGAGGCTCAATATCCACGACTATGGTGACCTACATAGAGTCCTACCTGTAGGGTCAGGACTTGTGAGAGGTCACTGCGAGCACCGAGACAACTCCTCCATCGAAGGAGAACGCAGAAGCCCTACGGAAGTGGCACATCAAGGCGGGCAAGACTATGTCTGTGTTGAAGACGATGATCGAGGAGGACATAGTGGAGCACATCCGAGACGCGGACGCACCGAAGGCGGCTTGGGAGACAATGGCGAAGTTGTTTACAAAGCGCGACTCCAACTCCTAGAGAACGAGATCACAAGTATCTCACAAGGCACTTTGATTATCAGCCAGTACTTTACAAAGGTGAAGAATATTTATTTGTCGTGAGATGTCTCAGCTTGACTCTAAGGAGAAGGTTAGTGAGGCAAGGATGAAGACGGTTATCATCCATGGCCTAAGACCCAGATACAATGAGTTTATGACCGTAGTGAGAGGATGGTCGACACAACCATCATTGGTGGAGTTAGAGAATTTGCTGGCTAATAAGGAGGCATTAGCCAAGCAGATGGGCAGAATCACCTTGAAGGAAGAGGATGGAGAGGAGACACTCTTCATCAGAAAGAAGAATGGTCCACTTAAAGGCCAAGGTGAGGAGAAGGATAAGTAGACAAGAGGTGAAAGGTGTTGCCCAAAGGAGAGCAACTATTCAAGGGGAGCTCGACAAGGAAGAGGAGATCAGCAGGAGTTGGTAGAGGAAAGAAGGAAGAGAGGTGAGTGCTTAAACTATGGCAAGAGAGGACATCTTGCTTGGGACTGTTGGAGTCCAAATAAGAGCTCAGAAGGGAATGTGGCTACTGCAAGGGATGCATCAGTGAAGAAGAGCGGGATGCTCAAGCTGCAATTTCAATGGAAGACGTGAAGACTTGACAGAGAGTGAGCATCCATCGAGTAGTGATGTGACTCTAAAAGAACCTAGAAAAGAAGAATAGGACACAAAAAGTGGCTTCTCCACGAAGGTGGGAAATGAAGATTTCTCCGAAGCTCTTAAGTTTGGATATGATAGTGATGAAGATTGAGAGACTCTCACTAAAGTTAAAAAATATACCAAGTTAGAAGAGATGATGAGAAGCCACACGAGGATGATCATATTAAGGTCGTGGATAGAGGATGTGCTATCAAGAAAGAGTTACCTATGCATATTAAGGAGAGGAAGCCTTTAGAAGAAAACAATGATCAAGGTGAGTGTCACATTGTACTGAATGAGTGTGGCCTAAGATTAGTGTAAGCCAACAAGTATGAGGTGGTAGCGTGGAGATCAAGACAGCTGGATCCCAGGTATGCCAACGTTGTACTTGCTCAAATTATGTTACCATTATACAAAGAAGTAACAGGGGGGCAAGTGTGAAAAAGGATGAAGAAAAGTGAGTTACAAGGTGGTAGCAAATTTGGGAAAAGACCCAGTAGACAAAAAAGAATGGGGAGAATCTGTTGAAGGGCAAGCAACCTCCACGACGACATGAGAAGAGGAAAGACCGAAATGGCAGAGCATAGAAGATCCAAGGCCATAATCGCCCAACCTAGCTAGAAGCAAGTATGCATCGAGGGGGAGTGTTAAGAATTGCAATGCATTTTTGTGAAAGTTCTGGAATAGTTGGAAAATTAGAAGAACTAGATATTTGCCATGGATGAGGCTAGAACTATTCTTCATGAAAAAGTTAGGAATCATCTAGAGCTAGGATATTTTTAGATAAAATATCTAGATACTTTCCTAGAAGTTTTAGGATGATGACAAGTGTCATCCATCCAATGACTATGTACCACTATAAATAGGGGTGCCCTCCTCCCCCTTGGTGTGTGCCATGGATGAACCACCCAGGAGTATGAGAGGGTGTTAGGGATGGCCATATTAGAAGGTCATAGTAGTGAGATAGGTCGCCACTAAAAGAGTGTGAGTTGTTGTATCGAGTTTGTTAGTAGCAAATAAGAGTTTAGCTATCCCTCTCTTCTGTGTAAGTGTTGGCCTCCTCGGTAAGCCGCATACTTCTTAGTACTTAGGGCTTGTGGCTTGTGGTTCAACATGAGCAGCTCAGCCTCCTAGAATTGTATTAGTCCTAGCTTTAACGTGAGCGGCTTAGCCACTCGGAAGCTGAATGGTTTGGTTTCAACATGAGTGGCTCAGCCGCTCGGAAGCTAATAATTAATAAAATACTAAGTAGTATGAAGGAAAGGCTCACCAACTTAGGATAGCTAGTGTAATGTGTGTAGGTATCCTCGATGTCGGTATTTAGGGTATTCCCCTGTTTTCCAACATCCTACAACATAATTTTGGTAAAAAAAAACTCTTCTTGGACAATTACTCTCGCATCCTCAGTGAGTCAGTGGTATGGTTGAACAAAAACATACAAGATTAGTGCACATGGTGGCTAGGTGGGTGTACATTAGTAGATGTTTGGATCAATCGCGTTTAGTTGTGACTGGCCCACCATGATTTTTCAAGAAATTAAGTTGAGAGCCGGTGTTGGCCAGAAATTCAAAATTTTAAAAAGGGAGTTGTGCTTTGAGAGATTTACTATCTCTTTGGTGACTGCCAAACCATTTTTTTTCCAAGCAATTAAGACCCTATGGCTACGTGTAGCTCTCCTGTTTATTCTTTAAAAGAAAAAAAGGTAAGCATGAGCATTGCTATTGTAACAGTTGATTCTATGGCAACCATATTTAGAGATTAATGAACATTAGGTGGTGAAACTCTCCCAACAATAAGTCAGTTAAAAATTAAATTGAGCGCCAAAACTTAAAAAGAGGGATTGTCTATATCGCACTAGACTTATTTTTTGGCCACATTCGTCTCTATGATAGGTGGGCCACATCACGCTACCTACCGCTCTAATAATAAACCAAATAACGGTATGTCCACCAAATATGGCATATCAACTTTTTGTCACCTATTGTGGCCATGAACCGAACACATTAGGACTGCTAGCACCCGTAAACGATCTTTTGGTGGTAAGGTAGCAATTCTGATGTGCCAGTGGCAATGTCAATGATCTCCAAAAGATGGTCCAAGTCTTCTTGATCCCTATACAAAGGCTCAGAGAAGTAGACGCAATTCCTCTTGAACCTGCAAACGCTTGTTCAATTGAAGCTCACCTTGAAATACTTCGACACGACATTGTCAGGTCGTCGATGTCCTTCACCCTAGACCACGCGGGCGTCCCATCGAGGAGATCACACTTGTATACTACACTACGGTAAGTGAAGTGTCGTGCCTTGTGGAACGCTCGCACGATGGCCCCAATAAGGTGCAACTCGCCGTTCACTTCCAGGTAATTGTGCTGGCAGAGCTAAGCAGGTGGAGCCAAGGATGGCATCAACATCACCGTAAGAGTTGCACCAGCAGTGTCGCAGATGGAGATCTCTCCAAGGCAACCGATTGCCAAGAACCTCTCTTGGTAGTGGACAAGGGAGTAAATGCAGCATTCTAAGTTGGTGTCGAGTAGCGTCCACGCACGGTCCCTGACCCGACAGAACGCGACCTCCGTCAAGTTCACGAGCACGGCCATGGCTATGCAGTCGTGGCCGTAGTCACATGACGGTGAGGAGAGCACGATCTCATAGAAGAACACGTCCCTCATCTCGTCTAACTTGATGGCAGCAACTGCATGGCCAACGTAGTCCTCTGAACGGAGAAACCACCAGCCGTCCCCCATCGACATGCATATCGTGGAGGACGTCACGATGTGCTCGTCGGCTGGTGGGAGCTCGACCCGGGCGCCGGTGAACGGATTCAGCAGCACCACGGACGCGGCCTCATCCATCAGTGCCAGCCATCCATGTGATGAGCCGCACGAGACTTTGCCTCGCACGTCCAGTAGAACCAAAGAGAAAACCTTCTCGTCCTTCAAGCTATAGAAGGTGACACTGTTAGACTCAGGATCGAACGGGAGCATCAAGAGCAGTGCAAAGTTTGCGAATGGCAAGGCGGTGCGCTAGCGAGAGCAGACGGGCCGGAAGGAGGTGACATCATGGCCAAAAGAGAGCCATTTGCTAATGCACTCGAGGTGCTCTTGTGGAAAACCGGAGCTCCAATCTCATCTTGATCTTCTCCGGGGAAGATATGTACTGCTTAGTTTGAAAATGTTTTGTAGCGAAGAGTCGAAAAAGATATCTCCAACCACCTTTATTGCACAAGATAGAGTGACGATGGCCAAAAGGGTTGTTCAGTTCTTGTTTTTTCCTAGGAGAGGAGTTATTCACTTTTTGTCCTTTGCCCGTCTGCATTTTTCTTCGACCAAGGGATGACATGCCCTTGACATGGTTTAAAAAATGAAGGAAACATGCGGCACACATGCACACAATAGCTAAAGATAGAGCTAGCGTAACAAAATAAGGAACAAAGAACGCATCACTTACGCACCACCAAAGCACCAGAATGCAATGATGATCGAACGGCATACTTCTGAAGTACAAGCGCCTCTTATCGCCTGCTCAGTAGTAGTTTGAAGTTCTGCCCAATAATCGACTTATTTTTTGGCTGCATTCGTCTCTATGATAGGCGGGCCATGTTACGCTACCGACTGCTCTAATAACAAACCAAATAATGGTATGTCCACCAAATATAGCATATCAACTTTTTATCGCCTATTGTGGCCATGAACCAAACACATTAGGACCGCTAGCACCCGTAAACCCTAGACCCTACAAACAACATGGAATAACCGGTCACATACCCACGTACCTTCTGTCCATAGATTCGGTCGAATCCAGCATATAGCTTCTGACCCCTGCATCTGCATCTTTTGGTGGTAAGGTAGCAATTCTGATGTGCCAGTGGCAATGTCAACGATCTCCAAAAGATGGTCCAAGTCTTCTTGATTGCCATACAAAGGCTCAGAGAAGTAGACACAATTCCTCTTGAACCTAGAGACGCTTGTTCCATTGAAGCTCGCCTTGAAATGCTTCGACACGAACATTGTCAAGTTGCCGATGTCCTTCACTCTAGACCACGCGGGCGTCCCATCGAGGAGATCGCACTTGTATAAAACACTGCGGTAAGTGAAGCGCCGTGCCTTGTGGAACGCTCGCACAACGACACCGACGAGGTGCAGCTCGCCATTCACTTCCAGGTAATTGCGGTGGTAGAGCTGAGCAGGTGGAGCCAAGGATGGCATCAACGTCACCGTAAGAGTTGCACCAGTGGTGTCGCAGATGGAGATCTCTCCAAGGCAACCGATTGCCAAGAACCTCTGTTGGCAGTGGACAAGGGAGTTCACGCAACATTCTAAGTTTGTGTCGAGTAGCGTCCACGCGCGGTCCCCGACCCGGCAGAACGCGACCTCCGTCGAGTTTGCGAGCACGGCCATGGCCACGCAGTCATGGCTGGAGTTAGACAGTGGTGAGGAGAGCACGATCTCACGGAAGAACACGTCCCTCATCTTGTCTAACTTGATGGCAGTAACTGCATGGCCATCATAGTCCTCTGAACGGAAAACCCACCGGCTACCCACCATCGACACGCATCTCGCGGAGGACATCGCGATGTGCTCGTTGGCCGACGGGAGCTCAACGCGGACGCCGGTGAACGGATTCAGCAGCACCACGGACGCGGCCTCGTCCATTAGTGCCAGCCATCCATGCGACGAGCCGCACGGGACTTTGCCTTGCACATCTGGCAGAACCAAAGAGAAAACCTTCTCGTCCTTCAAGCTATAGAAGGTGACGCTGTCAGACTCAGGATCGAACGGGAGCATCAGGAGCGGCGCAAAGTTTGCGAATGGCAAGGCAGCGTGCCAGCGAGAGCAGACGGACCGGAAGGAGGCAGCGTCATGGCCAGAAGAGAGTCGTTTGCTGATGCACTCGAGGTGCTCCTGTGGAAGACCGGAGCTCCAGTCCCGTCTTGATCTTCTCTGGGGATGCTGCGCTATGGACATGGTTATCGAACAAGAAATGGCAGCTAGGAAGATAAGAGATTGCACAATAGATGCAACTGCAAGGCCATGGATGGATTGGAGGATGGAGAGGGGGGTTGGATTTAAGTGAACAGATCCATGGCCAAGATTGGCAAGAGTTTGGTAGGGAGGTTGTGTGTGTGAAGGCAAGTGAAGCGAGGAAGCTTGGAGTTTCTTTCTCTTTTTGCTTCTTCAATAACAGAAAGTTCTTAGACAAAAGAGGAATTCATTGAATGCTTTGCTATGAAGATGAGCCAGGCAGAATTGGCAAGAGGATCAGGAAGGCTCTAAACTTTGAAGCACTTTGTGTTGGGATGATCTGGCAATTTTGCGTTCTCACAGCCTACGGCAAAGCATGCATAAGGGGCATGAAGAACCAGTGATCTAATGGCAGAAACTGACCATATGAGATTTGGATGCTTCTACATCAATACGATGACAGGTTGGTGTTGGATTACTTGCATGGAAACATTTATTGTAAAAGATATGTACTGCTTAGTTTGAAAATATTTTGTAGCGAAGAGCCGAAAAAGATATCTCCAACCACCTTTATTGCACAAGATAGAGTGATGATGGCCAAAAGGGTTGTTCAGTTCTTGTTTTTTCCTAGGGGAGGAGATATCTCCAACCACCTTTATTGCACAAGATAGAGTGATGACATGCCCTTGACATGGTTTAAAAAGTGAAGGAAACATGCGGCACACACGCACGCAATAGCTAAAGACAGAGCTAGTGTAACAAAATAAGGAACAAAGAACACATCACTTGCAAACCACCAAAGCACCAGAATGCAATGACGATCGAACGACATACTTTTGAAGTAAAAGCGCCTCTTGTCGCCTGCTCAATAGTAGTTTGAAGTCCTGCCCAAGAATCAACTTGTTTGGCACGTTGGGGAACTAATCCATATGGAAGACAATCCAAGAGGGGATTGGGTTAATCCCCTCCCACCACCCAATCCAAAGCCAATCCTCTTCCACCTATCCAAGAGGGGATTGGAGCAAAGGTTGATTGTTTAGATCATGGTTGGATTGGAGGGGATAACACCTATTTATTTATTTTTAATTTAAAAGTGGTCAGAAAATTCAAAATAAAATCAATGTAAATGAATTTTAAAAAACACATAAAATTTGAAAACATCATAAAATATTCCGAAAATTCAAAATAAAATCAATAAATTGCGAAAAACAATATAGAAAAATTCAAAAATTAGTCTAGAAAATTATAATATAACCAAAAATTTCCTAAAACAATCCAAAAAATTGCAAAAAAAATCATAAAGTCTCCACCGATGCTTAGACGTCTAAATCCATAGATTACTTAGCATTATAAATGTAGTACTACTACTTAGACGTATAAATCCATAAATTACATAGCATGCACCATTCCAAGGGTCATACACAACCTGGAACATGAATAAACTATAGTACAACAATAGCATCTGGAACATGAATAAACTACTGTACCACAGATAAATCCACAGATACATCATGAACTTAGATGCTCTCAAAAGTTAGCAAAATGAAGTACTACTACTTAGACATCTTATAGATTGGAGCACTAGCTGGACATAACAGAAGCCCTTCTCAACATGTTCAAACCAAGTAAGTTTCCACTCATCTCCATGATGTCACTCTTCATTATAAGCCTGTCACACAAAAGGAGTAATGGTTAACTGCAGACGATACTATCAGTCAAAGGCAAAATGTTCTAGTTACATATAGATAACTTAAATGCTAGCTTCAGTGTACATTATTTTCAGCATTTGACAGTACTGTGTTGTCGCTTCAGTGCATGATCTGCTACTAGATTTCACAGTGTATATGTGGGATCCATATTAAAGAGAGATCCCGATCAACAAGTTAAAAGTAACTTTTGATGTTGTGTCTTAACTGACATTATTGTAATTACCCCATTCCTTAGTTTTTAATGAGTTACTGATCCACCCCTTCTCTGATGTGTAGCATTGTTGTCAGATTTTAAGAGCATGGTTAAGGTTAAAGCCCGTCTATTTTGACGAGAATCTTCTACAAGTGTGAAAAGAAGTTAGGCATCCTTAACAGATGTTCAAGTTGTTTGGATGAAACAAGTGCTCACCAAACTGGCAAATTCTTGTTGAATCAAAGTATCAGACAATTTATCCTTGTCTAGATTTTCAGTGCAGCATGCAACTGAACATGCGGTGATGGAATATACTGGTAGAAGCCTGCTCCAGCTAGTAGCTGCTTGAGAGCACAAGAGATCATAGGACAAAGGAGCATTAAACAACAATAATTATAGAGCTGCCGTTTATGTTGAAAGAAGTTATTGGCCGTCTCATGCATTTTTGTTTGTATATGTAAGTTAATTTGAGAAATATGATGCATGCATTCATGCAGCTGGATGAGTACTCAAAGGAGAGATCGGAGATGGAAAGGGTGTCCAGGGAGGAGTGCCTGGCCTCCCTTGACACCCCTTCCTGTAGTCGACTGACAAAGCATAGAAACCCATTGTCTATCCAAACTTGTGTGTGCAATTCATCATCTCCCAATCCCATTTCACATAAATTGTATCCAAATATCTGGTCTATAAATTGTTTCGATCATCTATTGCATTTAGCATTCTAACATCAGCAAGAATACACCCAAATATGTCACTGAATTTCAACATGTCTTATACACCAACTGAACTCCACTCGTACACCATACTAGTACATCACTGAACACAGTTAGACAAAATCAGCCACATTAAATAAATATCAGTTGAGAAAATTTGCAGTGTGAAGCTCCCCAAGATATTGGTGAGGCCATCATCATGTCTAAACTTTTACTCTACCCAAAGTCAAGTTCATTATCTTGCCAAATAATCGCTTCTCATTCAAACAAACTTACCATTTGTTCTTTGTTTTTTACAGATACTCAAGAGGAGGCAGCCAAGACCTATGATCTTGCAGCCATCGAATACTTGCTACCAGAGCCTTACAAATTATAGAAGTTGGATGCAGCTAACAAGGAGCATATGAACTAGATGAACATAAGAACATCAACAAATCACTTTTTCAATCAGACAAAGGGGCAATTCCACAGATAGCAAAACCAAATCTATGGAAATATCCAAGAGAGAGGCAAAACCAAAAACTGAGGGGCAATTCTAGTAGCACAAACCAAGAACCGGAAGGAGATGGAGCGAAGGACAAAGCTCCAGCCCAAGCCCGAACACCCTATGTTGCCGCCTCCCACTTTAGCTTCCTAATTCCCCACACCTGGAAGAGGCTCCTCGAGCAACCCGCAGCCCTTCGCCTCTGGTTCGGAGTTCTCCTCTCTCTCCCCGGTCGGATCTATGAGAAACTGGATAGAGCTAACCGAATCTGCAACAAACCCTATAAATCGTATGATGAGGAAGAGGAGGAGACTAAGACCATATCCAATGTTGTGTTTTAGCCGGTTCAAATGAGGATAGAGAAGGCATTGAATCGATTTAATACATTGGAGGAGTCGATTCCAACAAAAAAAAATATGCATGGAACCGGACTCTACTTAGGAGTCGATTCAAAGCACTAAACAACTCATATGAGCATTAAACAACTACATAGGAGAGAGTGCGGTTGAGAGATGATATTATTATTTTGTAGTTTTTTTAATGTAACGTGGGTCCCAGTTATTAGTAGGATCGGTTCAATACATTGGAGAAAAATAAGCTCAGTTCCTAGAATGCTTACGTGGCATGACTTTAAATCGACATCGATTCAATACACTAAAGATACTCTAACTAGATCTACGACGGCGGCGGGATCCGCGTCATCGGTGTCAAGGGGGAGAAAGGGGGAGGCAACGCCATTCGGAGGAGATGACGATCGGAGGAGCTGATGACTCGCGGAGTCGCGAGCATAGCGACGGGGAAGAAACACATGACCGAGGCGTGTCTTGTTACCCCCGTGGATTGGTTTGGAACAGGCAGGAAATTCTCGATCCCGGGACTCATCCAAGCAGTGACACAGACTCGGCCGGGAAAAATTCCCCCACCAGG
This sequence comes from Phyllostachys edulis, assembly GCA_036346405.1. Classification (NCBI taxonomy): domain Eukaryota; kingdom Viridiplantae; phylum Streptophyta; class Magnoliopsida; order Poales; family Poaceae; genus Phyllostachys; species Phyllostachys edulis. The sequence continues at coordinate 60,755,493 of CM070561.1, read as the reverse complement.
ATGTTCCCCGTGGATCGATCACCGATCCCGGTCAATCCCGACCCTTCCAAACAAAGCCTAAGGGAGAAAACGAGAGTTTTATGGATTATGATTGTAGGATCAAGCAGACTTCTATGTTCAAAACAGATAGCGTTCCTAGTTGTCCATAGGGCTCAATAACCGCTGCAAAACCTATCCAATGGAAAGAAGTATCACCAGGCAAAACCTATTCAAAACATATTACAAGGATGTTGAGAGCTTGGCGCGCGCCTGGATGTGTGCTCCAAGACCAGCAACACATGTTTCCTTTCATGATGCATCAGAGAAACATATGAACGAGGAATTAATAGTAGTAAGGGAAGTGACAAAAGTATCACTCCGCTGACCGCTAAGATGATTATTGGAGGCATCCTTTTGTTGATTTTGTTCAAGATGCGTGGCCTGACAGGCCTTAGCTTATGGCGGCCATCTAAAGATTTTCCATATGAACCAGAGGAATTTAGACATGAACTCCCTGCCGGTTTGAGAGGGTAACTGGGCTTTAAGTGTGAAGAATTTGGATGCAGCACTTGCCATGAAATTGATAACTGGTTCCCACTTCTCAGTTCAAAGACAGAAACCAGATGACTCTCTAGAAACATTGTTGTACCTAATGTGGCTATAACAAGTATGGGTAACTGAATGGTTGTCGTAAATGTGAGTTCTTTATCTTTGCTTCATTCCTATCCTTTTACTTATGCATCGATGGAATTACTGAAAAGTGAAAAGTGATATATATTATGTTATACTTTGATGCCCCTTTTTATACGCAGCAGCCCCAGATTGGATCAGTGTTTGTGAGAAATGACATAAACACGCATGGTATCAAGAAAAAGTAGATGAATCTCGTAGAGAGGACCAAATAACAACGACAAAATAATCACGCGAGAGAGAAAGATTTGGTGCAACCGACTGTAAATTCCTTAAGCACAACCTCAAAAGAGAAGGGATTGTCACTCTCGCACAACCCTCTCAAACTTTTTAGAACCCTCGATCCTTATCCTATACAAGAATCTAGTACTAAAGAATAACCTAGCCTCTAATACTCTCGTGCGTCTTTTGCTTTAGATGAGTTGTTTTTTGGCTTGTATTCTCTATGATCACCCCTTATGACTTTATATAGTACTCTTGGTTCTTCTCCAAAAGGAAGTAGAAATCCTAATAGGAATCCTTGTTGAACACATCTTCATGTCCTGGTAGGTTAGAATATGAGTCACCCATACTCAATAATCTCCACATTGACTCTTATCCGTTGAAGTTACCTTCTCCTCCAAGAACTCGCTCCAAGTCGAATCCATCTTTTTTTGTTTTTTCCTCCCACCTTTGGGAGTGCCCCCACCACAGGGTATCCCACACATCACCACAATGTGTATATCGGTATCCGAGCTTGGCTGCTCGGACACTCCACCAGAGAGCTCCTTAGTTGTGTAGTTTGATTAACCACACCTCTTGCTCCTATAGCCCTCCATGCTATAGGTTTGTACCGCCTTCGAGCTCCACCTTCTCATTGGTACCGCGTGATTGGTCCCACCATGTCTTCCTTCTTCCAACAACTCGCACATTCACCTTTGCGAGTGCTAGATTTTGCAACCATCTTTGCAGTTCCACACATAACTGCAGATGAGATCTGAGTACCTACCGACGACGACACGATTTCCTTCTCTTGATCGGTATTTTTATCAAACCTCCCATTGGCTACTCTTCCCTGATGATTACCCATCAATCGGTATCCTCCATTGCTCCAGATACTTTTCATGATTACCTGCCCTTTGCAAGTAACTTGTATAACTCTACCTCAAAGTGATACCTTACAACTTTCGAGTCCAAGCAACCTCATAGATATTAGATTCTTCTTTAAGCCGAGAACATACCGAACTCTCGTCAATGTGCGATGTGCTCCATTATCTGTCTCCAATGTAACTATTCACACCTCAGTAATTGCATACTCCTTGCAATTCGCTAAGTGAACAATTCCATGCATTGGACGTAGAAATCCTTCGTCAAACATTTCCCTCATCGAACATATATGGAAGCAACAATCAGAATCTAATATCCATCCATGAGAAGTACTTGATTGATTGAAGACTAGTACGTTTGAATCATCTTTAGCTACCACCACTAAGCATGCACCCTCATTTGCTTCAAACTTGAACAGTCTTTATCATATGACCTTCATCGTTACATAGATAGCATACATGTGTGCCCTTGTTCTCGCCCTTCTTCTTCTTGTGACTTTTGCTTTTGCCTGCGACACCTATGATAGCCAATGCTTGATCACCCGAGGATAAAGAATCCGATGACTTCTTCAAGGACTCCGTCTCCAATAGATATGTCACTGCCCCATTAAAGTTGAGAGTGATTTTTCCGACGAGAATATTCATCACCAATTGCTCCCATGATGGTGGAAGAAATGACGCCAATAGGAAGACATTGTCGTTTTTCTCAATTTTATCATCCATACTAGTCAGCTTTGTGTTAAGCTTATTGAAGACATTCAGATGGTCAACGAACCATGTGCCTTTCTCCATGTGCAACCTGAATAGTTGCCGCTTTAGCATCCACTAGTTTGTCAACGACTTTGCCATATACAATTCTTCTAAGTTACTCCATAATTTCTCCGGCGAAATCTCCTTAATCACCAAGTACTTTACCACATCGGAGAGACATAGACTTTGCCATGGGCTGACAGCCTTGCGCCCCATCACCTTCTAGTATTCATCGAACATTTTTTTTGTCTATCCCCTTCAAGAGCATCGATTAACCTTTTGTTGGATAAGAACATCCTTCACCACACGTTATCACACGCTGAAATTTCCTCTGTCGTCAAATTTCTCCATTTGACTCCACATCATAGACATCAACCTTGATTTTGTACCACCTAACGCTTTGTCGACCTTCTCATAAATCTGATTAATTTGGTCATAGCTTTGATACCACTTGTTATACTATGATACCCTTTCTTATGCACATCAACCTCGAATCGGATCAGAGTTTGTGAGAAACAACACGAGCGTGCACAGTATCAAGAACGAAGTAAATGAATCTAGTAGAGAGAACCATATAACAACGACGAAATAATCACGACGAGAGAAAATTCCTTACGCACAATCTCAAAAGAGTACAAGAGGTTTTCGCTCTCATAACACTCTCGAATCATTTAAGACTATCGGATTTTTGCCCTATACAAGAATGTAGTGATAAAGAATAATTTAGTCTCTCATCCTCTTGTGCGTCTCTTGCTTTGAATGAGTTGGTTTGTGGCTTGTGTTCTCTATGACCACCACCCGTGACTTTATATAGTACCCCCTAGTTCTCCTACAAAAGAAAGTAATAATTCTAACTCTAATAGGATTAAGATAGCAATCTCTGTAGAACACATCTCTAAGTCCTAGTAAGTTAGGATACGAGTCACCCGTACTCAACATATTACTTGAGAAGTTAACATCCAGATGTTTTCCAACAATTGTCTATCTTACATAGAGTCATCTTCGTTAGATATACAGAATGTCAAAATTACACGTACAAAGAAAACATGATCAAGACCATCAATGCCAATCTGCCGCTATTTTCCTTTTCTTTTCTGAAAAAACCGTGGTTCCTAGTTTCTACTGTCAGTGATGCAATATTATCAATTAGAAATACCAAGAGGAACGTTGTCTACAAGGCATAAACAGGCCATGAAATTGTGTTACATGACAATTTCATAACCTAGCAATCGCGCCTGTAATAGCGCTCCATGCTTCCGATGGATGAACCTCGTCTTGAGGGACGCTTATCAATGATTTGAGAAAAAACTGTCAGCTTGTCGATGTGCTTCAATGCTGCCTCTGCAATACGTTGTGTTCTGGAATCCCCATGCTGGAAAGCATGAACAAGAGCAGAACCCAAACTGCGGTCACTTGAAGCAGCTTTAGCAATCTCCTCTGCCCGCAAAATCCTCTCTACAGCCCATGTCACCCTCTGCTGAAGGCTGCCTGTCGGGTTTTCCTTCAAGATACCAAATATTGGTTCAATCCCATCTGTCCTCTGAAGCACCAAAACACCTTCGGCGATCTCCACTCCATCCTCAAGTAGGGTGCAAATGGCAGCCAAAGCAGCATTGACAACCTTCTTGTTACAATGATTCAAACAAAGAATCAACCGCTCCACAGCCTTCCCTTCTAGAATACAAAAATTGTCCCTAATCGAGCAGATTCCAGAGTGAACACGACAAAGTTGAATACTTGGTGGTTTCCTACCAAACAAGCCAAGCATAGACTTCTGTTCAGGTTCATCGAATTTCGGTGTGCCAGTCAGATATTTGGATTGTAACGAGAGATTCACTAATGCCTTTGCAGAGAGAACCTGTACATCGTCCAGCCCATTCAGCCGAAGCAAGCTGGCGAACATTGAGGCTAGATTGTATTCACGAGCAAGGGCAATGCAGCGTGGTTCCTCCTGCAAAACATATGTTATCCTTGCTAGAACTTTTACAAGTGCTTCAAGCAATGTATTATCATACATGTTATTGCCAGTCCCTCTGCGACAGATACTTAACACCTTACGAGCAACAAACTTGAAAGCCCCTTGCTCCATTAACTCTCTGGTAAGGCGCCTGTCCCTTTTAGGAAGGTTAGCCAGAATCTGAAGTGCAGCATCTTGCTCATCTGAGTTTGCATCATTTAGGAAGGTAATCCTAACTAAGCAGCTAAGCAGAGTAGGACTTGCTCGGAGGGCTTGCGCTATCTCATGGTCCATGTGAAATGAAATTTTGCATAACAGCTTTAAAGAAGCAATGCGGCTTTCCTGATGATCACTCTCAACAAATTGAACCAAGTTGGTGATAGCACCAGAAGATTTTATAGCTGAGACAATGGATATAACTGTTGTTGTAGAACTGCTTAGCGTATCAAAAATTTCAAGAAGCTTGCACTGTATTGGAGGTGAGGTGTTACTGATCAAATGAAGTAAGCTGTGAACAATTTCTTCCGACACCAGAGTACGGTCACCATCAAGTGGAACTGTCTCAAAGTCAACACCAGAAGCTACCAGATTACATAGAACTGCTGCAGCACCCTCTTGCAACCTTGGTGGAAGGGATTTGATGCCATTGATAGAGAGAACTCGGAAAAGAGGAAGAAGGACATTTTCCTCTATAAGAACCTTGGCGCTCTCTGCATTGGCAGATATATGCTCTAACACCTTGAAAGCAACTTTTTTTGACTCCAAGCTACCCTTTTCGACAACACCAGCAAATAACAAACCTACCCTTTGGGCCACTAAGATCTTCAAGTCATTAGATAGAACAATCTTTTCTAGAGATGATGCCATCAACAGCTGCTTTTCTGGAGAACCTGATCGATTTCCAGCACAATATGTATCATTGAGTAAGAAACCAAGTAAAAGAACTTCCACCGAACTAGCAACAAGCAAATTAGTAAACTAACAAACTCATCTCTATTAAAATTGTGGCAAAGTTATAGGAAATCTCAACATAGTGCAAAGGATAAGAAACAAACTTACTAATGATACTGTGTAAATATCATGGAAGTTAGAAGTGAGTCTATTCACGCTAATTAAATAACACAAGGAATTGAATATATTTTGGAGAACAATAATGTATCAGGAAGGAGATGACACCTTCAATAAGCAGGTTAAGTAGAGGTTCCAGTCTGCCATTTTCAGCCATCTGCACAACATTTTTCTCGCACATGTCCAAATTCTCGAGCGTCTTCTCAGCCATCTTAGTGACTGTTGGGTTATCTGCTTTGCTTCCAGCCACCTTGCCCAATATAAGTATCGCTCCATTCAATCCACTTATCTTTTCGCATACCAATTCAGATTTTGAAAGCTCATACAAGGTAGATACAGCTGATTCCCTCTCCTGACAAACCTCACAATCGATAAACTTCATGATTGTGCGAATGGTGTCCCCTTCCAACACAGCTTCCTACAAAGGATGGAAACATGTTCTGTCAAGGCTATCATCTTACAACACATAAATACTCAATTTCAGTGCATCTTGTTTCACCTACTCTGTCTTCATCAGTTTCTCCGGCGAACTCATGAAGAGCTTCCAGCGCTTTGAGACGCACTCTTGCACTGCCGCTTCTCAGCATGGCACCCACCATCGGTATCATCCCCTCGCTGCGCACCACATGCTTGCCCACCCTCCCTTCGTTCCACCCACGCATCACGTAGCATAACGCGCGCAGCGCCTCCTTCTCCGAGGCGTCCTTCGTAAGCCACTGGCAGGCCTTGCGGAGATGTGATCTCTCCCACCTGTCCGTCCACTCTTCGATGGCGGCCCGCAGGGCCATGACAGGCTTCAGGTCCGTGCTATAGACCTCTCGCATCGTGACCGGGCAGCACGGCCTCCTGCCGTGGTCGATGCACTCCAAGAACCACCTGGCAATCGCCTCCTGCTCGAAGGCGTGGCCGGTCTCTATGAGCACCGGGTCCCTCATCGCCTGCATGGTGATCGGGCAGACAAACGCCGAGAGCACCCCGTCCTCGCTTGCTGCGTCGTCAAATCCGTCGCCGCCGCCTTCGTACCCGTCGAGACTTTCTGCAAGTCAAACCAAAGAACAGAAACACTCATGGGCAATTCGTCGAACACCCCGAGGGCGTGAAAAGGATCTTAGTGAAGTAAGCGTGCATCGTGCGTACCTTGTGCTTGGCGCAGCGAAGCTTGTCGGTGCTGCTCCATGTGTTTTGGCGAGGGGAGGAGGAGGAGGCCGTGGTTGGGAAAGCAAGCGGGGGCAGTGGAGTTGACTCGCTGCCATTGGGGTTGCGTAGGTTAAAGAAGAGTTGCGATGGGAGTGGTTGGCCAATGGCGCGCAGAGAGAGAGAGAGCCGCGGTGGTGATGACGCACGCGCGCGGAACAGGAAGAGGAAGAGCAGTTTTGGGATGGAAGACGCGGGCGGGCGCGCTGCCATGGGATTTTTTTTTTATTTTGGACCTTGACGTCACATGAATCGTAAAAATGGCTCTCGTATCGTTTTATTTATAAATATAGCCTCTTTTCTCTTCTTCTATGGTTGGAGAGTGAGAAAAGTTACCTTCTGCGATCAGAGAGCGCGAAAATTGACCGACTAGGTGGCCGAGCACGGAACCAAGGCCACCGGCGTGGGAGGCGGGCTGCACGGCCACTTGCCGTGATGGCGGAGGGCGGAAACGGGCTGGCGGAGCACAAGAAGTGGCAGGCCACTGAGCTTCCGCATTCGGGTGGTGCGGAAAGAGCCTGGGCCCATCACCTTCCGCTGTCGCCGCTGGTTCCCGCGCCAGAGAATTGCCGCACTGGCCACCGAGCTTTTGCGGCCCCCAAGCGCGAAAATAGACACGTGTCGTGTCCAAGGTATTCTGCGCTCAGGAGAGAGCCAAATTTGCAATTACATCGGCACAGGTGATATTTTTGCAATTCACGGGGGCGTAGGGGGGCCAAGATGAAAAAAAAAATCCTACCATGGTGTGTGGACTGATCGTGTGCCACGCGAGATATAACATTGTTTATTAAGCAGGTTTCTTGCGTAGACACGGTGGTGATAGTTCCTCCATCTCGACATTGACTCAATGAAAAGTTCTACCTTTCGGAAGTGCAATCTGTCGTATGCAACTGCAATGAGAGGCAGCGTTGTGATCTCCCCTATAACAAGCTGTAATATCAAAGCTTGACTAAGCGTATGGCTCTCGGCTATCTTCATCTTCAGAAGATGCTCACTGTTCTGGAGTGATTCTTATGGTTTGCTGCCGTTTTTATCATGAAATCACTGTTGCATTTTGCGGGGCCTGGCGCTTCGAAAGCCCATTTTCCTCTGCACGTCCGAGACGACCGACGGGAGAGCGGCCCATCCGCCTTCCGCGCCTCCCACCGCGCGCAAAGCGGCCTGCCTATCTACCGAGCGTCCCAGCGGCCTAGCACGCCGCAGACCACCGTACCCTCACGCCGGCACGGCTGCATTTCCTCTCACCGGCACGGCACCCACGCGGCGCGGGCTCCCAGCCCGTTCGCCCGCGCACGGCTCCGCTCCACCTCCACGGCACGTCTCCGGACTACGGTTACGGTGGTGCACCTCACGAAACAAACGAGCAGACTCCTACGCGATGGTTATCTTCTTGTACTGCTTGCATGTACGAATTGCACAGAACGGAGTAGCGTCTAGGTAAACCAAGGTATGGAGTGTACATCTGCTATGGTTTTAGGGTGTGTTTGTTTGGATGGATGAACGAAGATGAGTGGGGTGATTCGGTTTAAGAAATGAGTTCATTCATGTGTTTTGTTGATTGAATTGTACGAAACAATTCCAGATGAGATGGTTCACATTCGGAGAATATTCCCAATTGATGATGTATCGTGTCATTCGACAAATTAGGACGAACCACACAGTTCACTCTCACTCTCGCCTCCACTCGCGCACTGTGACCGCGCCATGCCGCCGCTTCGGTCCCAGTGTCATCAGCTCGCCGCTTGCCCCCGTCCATCTACGATGTTGCTCCCATGCTGCCACCTACACCTGTCGTTGTGCGGCATACGCTGCACACAGCACATGCGCATAAACGCTCGCCTCCACTACTAGCTGCTCCCGGCCTCCTTCCCTTCCCTCTGGCTCTCCCCTCCATCCCCTTCCTCTCCTTCTTCTTTCTTTCTCCTCGAGTTCGCCTCAGTTCGCGTCGCCGCTCATGCTCTCGCACCGACCGTAGCGTCGCCATCGCCGTTCTGGCCGCCCCAGTGCTCTCCTCCCCAAGCTACCAGCGTCACGACGTGTTCCGGCACTCAAGGACACTTTCCTCCCATTAATTCCAAGATTCCCCACCAGAGCGCCATGCGCCACCGTCTTCCTCGTTTCAGGCCGAAAGCCGTCGCCACTGCTGTCATTCTTTGTCCCGTGATTATTGCTTCAATTCCTCTCCACTTGGGCACCCCCTCGCCCTCCCCTTTCCTTCCCTACCACCCACTCCCTCTACCCTACCCTATAGCGTCGACGCACCGACTGCACCACCGTCGGCCCTCGTCGCCAGCCCTCCTCTCCCCCGACCAATCACATAGGTGAGCTCCCCTAGTCTCCCTCTCTCGCTCATGCTCGCCCTATTTTCCTCCCACCTCTAGCTGTGCCACTGTTAACCTTGGACTCCTCTTCTCATGGAACCCATTTTCGGTCATCCTTCCTCTCATGGCTTCCTCGTCATGCATGAGACCGCCTGCCGACTCTACCCCTCCTATGTTTTTCTCTCTACTGGGCTCCCTTCTCTCTGTTCACACAACCAACCAAACAAAATGCTATATCATCTCATCCAATCAACCAAACACACTACTAGTATTGTTTCATTCAATATCATCTCATCCACTTGAACCGAACCATCCCGTTCAGCTTCATTCATCCATCCAAGCACACCCTTAATCTGAAACTGAGAATGTCATTTCTCCTGGTGGCGCAATCCCCCCCCCTCCCGCCACCACGAAAACACATCATCTGGCATTGTGTAGCAATGTTATGATGCTACAGTACCACGACAACACGTAGCAGCCGTCAGATCAAAGGAAAGGATGAGATCATGTTTTGTAATTGTAGCAAAGTAATGAAGCAGAAATACTGTAGCATAAACGTTATTTATGAATACTGTACCATCGCTGTACCGGTTGATCCAATCCATTTTTTTTAGATCCGATAACTCAGAACTACCGAATATCACGACATGAGAGGAGGTCAATCCCACCTGCCCACCACCACACCCATTAACGACGCTATCCGTGTAAAGGTTTTAAAAACTCGAGTAGTCGAGTCACCGAGACGTGGTGGGCCCATGGCCCTGTCAGGCACACACGTGCCCGGCCACCTACATCACCGGCCGTAATGCCGTATCACACACTCCTAGTGCCGCCGGCCCATCACCAGCCGCCCACTTGCCAGCCCAAAAAAACACGGCCCATCCAAACACAACTACATGCGCACTGCGCCGACAAGCAACCCACTACAAGCTGACACATGGACCCACAGGATCCCGTCCCCATACGTCAGTGAAACGAAGGAATTCAAATTAAACCACAGCCAGGCACACCTCTCCATAAAGGAGCCATTAGCCAAGAAATAAAATAATTAGAGCAGTAATTAAGCAATCTAATCGAACGTAATTAACCACGGGCCCGGATATCTCTCCGGCCTTTCCTTTCTTTCTCGCATGTGGTGGCTGGCGGAACGGTCACTTCTCCCCGACCGAACAAACGCGACCGAATTTCCTTACTAAAAATCCCCTCGTTTATAAAGGCAGGCCCAGCCTAGCCTCCTTGCCTTGCTGCCCGGCCGGAATAATTCGAATCCGGAGGAGGGGGAGCTTGCCGGTGAGCCGGTCGATCGACCGATGGCGTCGTTCGGGGCGGTGTTCGGCAACGACTACTCGTCGGGGTCGGAGGGGGAGGACGAGGACGAGGGGATGGAGGGGTACCGGAAGGGGGGATACCACGCCGCGAGGCCCGGGGACCGCTTCGCCGGCGGGAGGTTCGTCGCGCAGCGGAAGCTCGGGTGGGGCAACTTCTCCACCGTCTGGCTCGCATACGACACCCTCCTCAGCGTACGCGCTCGCAGCTCCATCTTTTCTTGCTTCTCGTTCTGTTTCTTGTTCTTTCTTCTAGCTTCTCTGATGGTTTGTTTCCCTTTTTCTTCTTCTTTTTTGTTCTCTTTGCGTGTTCCTTGTGCAACGTTACCCACTTGTTGTTCGGTTGTTTCTTATGTTTCTGTTACTTTTGGGTTTTTGGAAACTTCGGTGCAGGTTGTTTGGAAGCACGCTGTTATCCAAAACAGTGCGCCTTGTCATTTTTACCCATGTTCCATTGCTTGCTTTTGTGCTTGATTTCTGTTCACCTTTGGTTCATAATAGCTTTGTAGTCTCTCTTTTATTTTTCAAAATCCTGCTTTTGATGTAAAGATTACAACTTTATTCTTAAATATGTGCAAATTGAGACCAAAACTGCTTCTTTTTCCCATCAGCAATGGAACTTTGTATGATGCAGTCTGTGCACGATGAATTATTAATTGGAATATTGCAATTGCAAAATCTGCAGAGATTTGTCGCGCTCAAGATCCAGAAGAGCGCGCGGGATTATGCACACGCGGCGCTCCACGAAATCGAGCTACTGTCGGCAATAGCCAAAAGTGACCCGACGAATTCCAAGTGTGTTGTGCAATTGCTGGACCATTTCAAGCATGCTGGCCCAAATGGCCAGCACATTTGCCTGGTCACCGAGTTCCTCGGTGACAGCTTGCTACGGCTGATACGGTACAATCGGAACAAGGGCATTGGGCTGAGCAGGGTGAAGGAAATTTGCCGATCAGTGCTGGTTGGTCTTGATTACTTGCACAGCGAGCTAGGCATCATCCACACGGATTTGAAACCGGAGAATGTTCTTCTTGTGTCGACGATAAACCCATCCAAGGACCCGGTGCGCTCCGGGTTCACCCCAATTCTTGAGAGGCCTGTGGGCAACCAGTACGGTGGGACAGTGATAAGTTTCAGTGAGAAGATGCTTAAGATGCGGGCACGACGCGCCGTGGCAAAGATTTCGCAGAGGCGGGTGTCGCTTGGTGGGGTTGCAGCAGATGTGGAGAAGGAGAGGAGCCTGGATAGCATTAGCATGAAGTGCAAGATTGTCGATTTTGGGAATGCCTGCTTTGCTGATCAGCAGCTTGCTGGTGAAATACAGACAAGGCAGTACAGAGCTCCTGAGGTTATCATCGGTGCTGGGTACTCGTATTCTGCTGATATGTGGTCGTTTGCTTGTATGACCTTTGAACTTGCAACCGGTGACATGCTGTTTGCTCCCAAGAATTGCCAGGGGTGTAGTGAAGACGAGGTAAGAAAACCATGATTTTTATGTTGTTCTATTTTCAGAATCATTCTGCTTACGGTAGTTTGTTAGTGACGAAGTTTCTCCCATATGTTTTAAAAATCTGCCTTGATTATTATTGTCGCTTCTTCGTCAAATTTTTTTATTATCGCCGTCACTTAAATTTTAGCAACAAGCTAGTCTATTTTCCTCATCCTGTTTTTGTGTATTCCTGCTGCTGTTGTGTTGATCGACCAAACAAGGACCCACCAAATACTCCCTTGCAACATTGGACATGTTAAATGTTATACTCTGATACCCTTCTTATGCGCAATAGCCTCCGCATAGCCTCCAGATCAGATCAGAGTTGCAAGATTCGACATGAGCGTGCACGGTATCAAGAACAAAATAGATGAATCCCGTAGAGAACCAAATAATGGCGTCGAAATAATCACGACGAGAGAGAGATTCGGCGAAGCCGGCCACGAATTCCTTAAGCACAACCTCTTAAGAGTACAAGAGATTTTACCCCTCACAACGCTCTCGAACCTTTTAGGACCCTCAGATCCTTACCCTATATAAGAATCTAGTGCTAAAGAATAACCTAACCTATAATCCTCTCGCGCATCCTCAATTTTGGTTGAGTTCCTCTTGCTTGGCTTGTTTCTTTTATTGGATTTCTATGGCCACCCCTCATGGGTTTTATATAGTCCCCCTCCAAAGTGAAGTAGGAAACTTACTCTAAGAGAAATAGGAGTCATAATCCTATTTAAGATTCATTTAGGTTTCCTTGTAGCACACCTCTTCAAGTCGTAGTAGATTAGGATATGAGTCATCATACTCAACAATCTCCACTTTTACTCTCATCCGCTGAAGTCACCGTGCTCCTCCAAAAATTACTCCAAGTCAGCTCTGCCCTTTTCCCCCTTTTTTGTTTTTTTTCTCTCCCACCTTTGCCCCTACCATAGAGGCTCATGCACATCATTGCAATGTGTATTTCGGTATCCGGGCTTGGCCGTCCGGACACTTCACCTGAGAGCTATTTACTTGTGTAGTTTGGTTAACCACATCTCCTGTTCCTGCAACCCTCCAATCTTCATGACATAGGTTTGTACCGCCTTTGAGCTCTTCCTACTCGCCGGTACCGCGTGGTTGGCGCTACCATGTCTTCCTTCTTCCAACAGCTCGTACCTTCTCCTTTGCGACTGCTAAATATTGCAACCATCTTTGCAATTCTGCACATAACTGCAGATGAGATCTGGGTACCTATCGTTGATGACATGGTTTCCTTCTCCTGACCAGGATTTTTATTAGACCTCCCATAGGTATCCTCTATTGGTCTAAATACTTTTCATGATTACATGCCCTTTGCAAGTAACTCTCATGATTCCACATCGAAGTAAAACCTCACAACCTTCGAGTTCAAGCGACCTCATATATATTAGATCCGTCTTTAAGTTAGGAATATACCGAACTCTCGTCAGCGGGTGATGTGCCCCATCATACATGTCCAGTGTAATTGTTCCCACCTCAATAATTGCATACCCCTTGTAATCCGCCGAGTGAACAATTCCATCTACGAGGCGTAGAGATCCTTCGCCGAACATCTCTCTCGCTGAATATATATGAAAGCAACAACCTGAATCCAATATCTACCCATGAGAAGTACCTGATTGACTGACGACTAGTATGTCCGAATCATCCTTTGCTACCGCCACTGAGTATGCACCCTTCATTTTCTTCAAACTTGGACAGTCTTTTATCATATGACCTTCCTCAACACATAGATAGCATACACACGCACCCTTGCTCTTGCTCTTCTTCTTTATGTGACATTTGCTTTTGTCTACAACACCTACACCAGCCAATGCTTGATCACCCGAGGACAAAGATTCAGACAACTTCTTTAAGGACTCTGCTTCCAATAGACACACAACTCCCTCATTGAAGTTGAGAGTGCTTTTCCTGACGAACATGGTTCACCAAGGCGCTAGACGCTAGTCGGCCGGTGGGGGGCTGACTAGCGCCTAGCCTGCATAGGCGGCTGACTACAAAACAAGGGAGGGGAGGAGGGGACGTACATGAGGCCATGAGGAGGTGAAATCCGGCGGCGTGGAGGCTTGAAGCAGAGAACCAACACTAGCGCTGAGCCAATGACGCAATAGTGGAGAGGAGAGAGCAGGGGAGAGGAGAGGAGCGACAGCGCAGCTCCATCTCCAGGTTGTCGACGGCGTGGAGGCGTGAAAGGCGGCGGCGAAGCGCATTCGGCCAGCGGTGAGGTGGATTGTTCCGTTGCGCTTGGCCGCCGCTGCGTTTGCCCTCGTGTGCGAGAAGAGAGGACTTAGGTTTGCTTGCCCTTGTGTGTGAGAGGAGAGACTTAGGTTTGCTTGTCCTCGTGTGTGAGAGAGGAGAGCATAGGATTCTAACCTTGTTTGGTGCAGCCCATCTGGCCCATACGACCCATCTACTCCCAGCCACCCCTTGCCTCTTCCTTCTCCCTCTCTACCTCCTCAGCAGCAGTAGCCTCCTCTGCTTCATGGATGGCGTCGCCGCCACGCTAGCATCACCACTCCCTCCTCCTTCTCCCTCTTCTACCTCCTTAGTAGCCGCCGCCTCCTCTGCTTCACGGCCGGCGGCCTGTGTTGGCACCACCTCCTTGGCTTCATGGACGGCGCCACCGCCATGCCGACACCACCACTCCCTACTTCCCCTCATCCACCACCACCTCCCCTCCCTCCTTTCCTTGTTGGACAGCACAAATCGGCCACCCAGAGCCTAGGGCCGCTGAAACCGCCTAGGCGGCCAACCCTCCTAGCCTGTCGATTTTTGGAACACTGCCGACGAGAATATTCATCATCAATTTCTCCTACGATAGTGGTAGAGATGATACCAGTATGACGACCTTGTCGTTCTCCTCAATTTTCTCATCTACATTAGTAGGCTACGTGACAAGTTTGTTAAAGACATTGAGATGGTCAATGTATCGTGTGCCTTCTTCTATGCGCAACCTGTACAGTTGCCGCTCATCAGAGAGACATAGACGGATTGTATTGACGACCTTCCGCCCTATCACCTTCCAATCTTCATCGGATGTCTTTTCTAGTTTGTCCCCTTCAAAAGCATCTATTAACCCTTATTAGATGAGAACATCCTGCCCCACACATTGCCACACGCTGAAATTTCATCCGCCGTCAAATTTCTCTACTTAACTCCACACCGTCGACATCGATCTTGATTGTGTTTCTTGACGTTATGCCAATCTTTTCACAAATCAGATTAATCCAGCATTGGCTTTGATACCACTTGTTATACTCTGATATCCCTTATGCGCAGTAGCCTCTAAATTGGATCAGAGTTGCGAGATACGATACGAGTGTGCACAGTATCAAGAGCGAAGTAGATGAATCCCACAAAGAAAACCAAATAGCGACGTCGAAACAATCACGACGAGAGAGAATGATTTGGCGAAGCCAACCGCGAATTCATTATGCACAATCTCAAAAAAGTACAAGAGATTGTCGCTCTCTCACAACCCTCTCGAATCTTTTAGGACCTTCGGATCCTTGCCCTATACAAGAATCTAGTGCTAAAGAATAACCTAGTCTCTAATCCTCTCGTGCGTCATGTTAAAAAAAATAGTAAAATACATTTTAAAAAGTATATGCATCAGATCATGGGCCACTTCAAAATTTAAACAAATGTGCAAAGAATTATCATTGAAAGATGCACCAAACCTGACAGGTGCAAATTCAACTACTAAAATCTTTGTAGAAACGAGATAAGAATTGTACTGGTCCACACACGCAGTATTTAAATGAAATTGCCAACTTGTGATCTGGAGCATTTGAAGCACATCATGTGATGCTGTTATTTGAACAAATTTTTACAGGTAATATGTATCTGGGTTCCTTTCTTTTATGGTTTTGCAAAGTACCTCCATTGCAGCATGCAATTCCAGAGTCAAGAGCTGAACCTATATAAACACTCCACGTAACGGTTACCAGCCATCACAGGCCTGGTGTACAGTTGAAACTTAATTCATTTTATTGAGACTAGGGTAAAAAAAGGGTCTAAATTCGACAGCTGTTCTGATTGTATTAAGTTATTCTCTTTATATATATAACCGTGTCATCAAATAATCAGATGTGATGCACTGGCACAAGTCTTGCCAGGTGTGATACACTAGCATAAATTAAAGTACAGATGGACTGATCCTTGGCACTGAAAAATGAATAACTGCAGCTAAAACTTTTCGTATACTTCCTGCTTGATTCTTCTATTAAAGTTAACTCGATATCATACCTGTGTAAGATTATCTGTCAGTGTCACATATTTCACTCATTAATCAATCAACTTCAGCTGTTGATTCTTTAGCTAGAAAGTCTACTGTCGTTGAAGTGTCATCATCAGACATCAAGCAATCAACTCATCAGTCTACTGCATACCTCTTTGTAGGATCACTTGGCTCTGATGATGGAAACTCTCGGGAAGATGCCTAAGAAGGTCTCTACAATTTCTCTCATACTCTGTTTCTTGCTGTCTAATGTCTCTCTAATCTTCTTGTTGTTTTACAGATTGCTAGCTCAGGTACTCGTTCAAAGGATTACTTTGATCGGCATGGAGATTTAAAGAGGATCAGAAGGCTGAAGTTCTGGCCTCTGGATCGTGTACTTGTTGAGAGGTACAATTTCACAGAACCTAACGCCCATGGGTTCGCCGACTTTCTTCGACCAATTCTAGATTTTACTCCGGAAAATAGACCGACCGCTGCAGGGTGCTTGAAGCATCCATGGCTTAACTGATTCAACAATACAGTGACTTTGGAAGCCTAACCGATAGAAGCTTATACAAACTAAGTGTGCTGGAGATCGGCTCTGTCAGTTACTCGTTTTTGACTGGGGCTTCAAAGAATCACGGCATTTGTTCTTTGTCCTCATCTTTGACATTACATAAGCTTGGAGAGCTATGTTTTCTGATGCAGCTTGATGAGTTATTCACAGTGCAGATTGCAGACACCTTCACCGTCAGCACAATATTAGCAATGGTGCTGGGGGCATCATCAGATCGAGGCTTGAGCTTCAGTTTCTTTTTCTTTATAACATCATGTATTTGGATGTAGCAAGTGTTCCACTGGTGTGTTTTGGTTGCAGAGCTAATGAATGTTAATCTGCATGCGTGTTGGCCTGAACTCTCAAGTGTGTCCGTACTTGGTGGCGGCATATCTGGTGAACATAGGTGATTCTATGCACATATGGACATAGCCAATCCCAGTCGTTCCCAAGTAAATCGGTTGACGAGATTTCCCCTACCTCCCACTTCTACGCAATTTGTGAAAAACACCCTGCGCGAGACCTTATTGCTTCCTTTGCCCCCCCTCACCCCGGCCGCCACCATTCGTGATCGCAAGATTTGCCACCCACTCGTCGCCTCCTCGAGGTAGGGTTCGCCTCCCTGCGTCGCGCCGCCCCTCCGCTGCACCTCCCCTCCACCGGTGCCTTGCACCGCGCCTCACCGGTCCTCTGTGCCACCCTTACCTGACCCACTGCTCCTCCACTGCTGCGCCTCATTGTCCACACTGGCGCCCCACGCCGCCTCCTCCACTGACGCCTGCATGATCGCGCCTCCCTGAATCGGCCCCAGGCGTCGGCCCTCTGCGCCGCCCTGCACCTCCACCTGCACCCCACCCTCGCGCCTCCTTCTCGGTTGACACCTCCATCCATGGATTCACCCCTACTCCCTATAGCCGCCTCCCCTCTCCTCCTCTCCCTATGCCTCCACCTCCTCTCTCTCGCCTCCTCTTCCTAGGGTCTGCCACCTCCCGTCGACTGGAATGATACATCTAGGTGTGTGGATTGTGTTGATTTGATAAATCTAGAATTTTGTAGTTGATAATAGTTGTGTCGGTTTGATATTTGAATGGTAAATTTTGACTCTAAATTCAAGCTATCACGGTGTATGAAGGGGTGTGATTGAATCTGAGAATTTTGTATGATTGAAACTGAGGAATTCTATATGATTGAATCATTTTTCTGTATCATTGTAGCTGATGTTTTGTCTGAAATGTTGTCTCAACTGCCTCAATTCTGTCTGCCTGAAATTTGTAATATGAATTGTTGTCTGAAATGTTGTGTGAAATCTGATTGTTGTCTGATTGAACTCTGAAATGTTGTGTGAAATCTAATTGTTGTCTCATTGAAATATGAAATGTTGTCTGAAATCTTATTGTTGTCAGATTGAAATTTGAATTGAATTATGAAATGTTGTTTGAAATCTAATTATTGTGAAGTACATTATGGATTCTTGAATTTGTGGATTCTGAACGCTAAGTGAAGTACATTCTGGATTCTTGAAATGTGGTGTCCAAATAGCATTTATACACCAATCAAACAACATTTTGGATTACAATCAGACACCAATCAGACTACATTCCATATAACATTTGTACATTGCTCTATGATTATTTTGGTCATGGAAATGAGAGACTGGCAAGTCAGGAAATGAGAGAAAGGATCAGAAGCTTTCATTGATTTGGAAGCATTGTCTTGCTTCACTGATTTTTTTTTTTTGGAGATCCATGGTAATATATTGCCTCATTGGATGGTAGCTTTTGGCATGTAGATGCTAAAGCAATTGCAAGGATAGGGGAGAGAATCAACAAAGTTATGAACGCACAGCACAAGATGGGCAATAAGATTGTTAGTGCTTTAGAGAAACTAGTCCTACTTGTTTTTTCTAGTGCTCTATGTGATGATTTGTAACCTTGTTGTGAGATGTGAATGCAAGCAAGTAGTATGCACAAGATTTGTATTACAACATCTGTGCACTGGCTTTTCATCCCTTTCTTTAAATGAAGTGAATTAACTTGTGCACTATCAGTGAAATGCTACCCATGATGTTTTGTCTTACAAATGGAAATGAAAAGACAAAAAAACTTCATGTCTAACTGAGCAGCTTGTAGCTGCAAAAATTGTTCTCAGGCAATAATTTGGGCAGCATGTTTGTGAGTTGTAATGTGTCATGTACCCATGTAGTATTGATTGACAAAAAAGGACGCCCACTAGAACTGGCTACTGATAGAAAAGGATGCTAATCTGCTGAGTCTGAAACCAATTATCTCCTTCTCCAGAAAATCTTGATGTATGCAATCAGAAAACCAATCTTGTGAATCCAGAGAACAACTTCAAAATGTACACAAAATATGTTCACACAAGACAACATTTCAGAATGTATTTCAGATATCAAAATTAGGACAACTACATTTTAGCAACACCAAAATGTCCAACAGTTGTTAATCCATACATCCATTTGTGAAATATGAAATATAAAATTGAGGCACATTTAGTCAGCACATTTCAGATAGTATCTGCACCATGGGCAGTAGTTCAGACCACATTTCATAATTCAGTGAGCATTTTGGACAACACTTCAAACCACATTTCAGAATTCAGTCAGCATTTTGGACAACACTTCAAACCACATTTCAGATAACAAATTCTATCTGGAATGTACTTAATTTCAGACAGAATTCAGACTACATTTCAGATTTAGATAGCATTGCAGCATATTACAAAACTCAAAGCATATTACAACATATTACAAAACTCAAAGTAGATTACATCAGAATTCAGACTTCATTGCAGAGGACTTGGCAAAGCTAGTCGCACGGAGCTTTCCACTTCTTCCATTTCATCCATGCGGCTACAAATGACAACAAAGATAAACAATCCACAACATCATTTCAATTGTGAACTACACAAACCACTATGAGATGAATGAACGCTTACATGAGGAACTCGGCGCTAGCCAATGGAGGGGGCGATGCAGGGGTAGGGCGGCGACGCAGGGGCGGCGGCATAGGGCGAGTGACGCAGTGACGGGAGGATTGCGGCTCGGGAGGAGGGGCGAATGGAGCGAAGATGGTGGGGCGGGCGAATGGAGCGAAGATGGCGGGGCGGCGCACAGCAACGGAGGATTGGGGCTCGGGGGGAGGGGAGGTCGGCGGTGCGGCGCCTAGCCCCTAGCGCAGAATAGAAGCAGCGAGGTGGAATCGTGGGCTGAATGGAGCAAGGTGGAATCGGTCGGCCGGGGGGGGGGGGTGCAAAATCGCCTCGCTCGTCCGCGCTCGCTGGCCTTGCGCCGTAGATCTCGCGATGGAGCGCCAGGAATGCATATATGCATATGTCCACACAAAGCCTCATGTCCACCAAATATACCGCTGTAGTTGGTAGGGCCATAATCATATTGATGTAAGATACTTGGTAATGTGATCTGGCGACCAGGCTTTTCCTTTTAGTTGAGAAAGTGCAGTGCGGTGCAGTGCGCTTCAATTCTTTGCTCAATGGTTTCTGTGCTGTAAAGCTGCTTATTGGTTCAGAACCAGCGTGCTCCATAGCAGCTTGCTTGACAGTGCTGTTTATCAATGATTCGAGCTGTTACCTGACCTGTGGACGTTTTCTCAAGGAATGAAGTGTAAATTTTAACCAGTTCATGCTTGTGCAATTGTGCTGTGTACTCACGAGGAAGATAAATATGACATCCCTAAGTTGAGCCTATCCAATAAGAGTATAAGCTAATTGTGTAGCGAAGCACAATAATTCTCCAGTAATCTTGTATTATAGAAAACCATTTTTATAATATACACGAAAACCTTTTTTTTCGCAAATGAGTCCTTGTTTAGTTTGGTTTACCTACAACATGGTAGGTCAAACAGGACACGAGTTAGTGAAATATGATTTATATTTATATTCGACGTTTGTTAAATCTACGTTTAGTTAGCTGCAGCTTGCAGTTCCTCCAGATTAACGAATGATGTAGTAGTAAATTTGCAAAAACAAGAGGCACTTATGAGTTGTGTGAGAAACAAAATTCAAACATAAGGACTGCACTGAATTATCAACGAAAATTTGAGTTTTTTTATGTTGATTGCATGCTCGTTCCAATGCCAACATTTTTTGGACATATGAAAAAGGGCAAAATCCATCTGTGGCACTAGACTTTGGAGAAAATACGATACTACTCCCTACATCCTGTAATATAAGTCTAATCCACCATACACATAGATCAAAGAAAACACTAAATCTAAGAAAAAGTTAATTTCATTGGACCATACATACTCCTATTAAATGACATATTATGATTATTTATCCTTTTTCTGCATTAAAGCAAGAGTATTGTGTGAGAAAATTGCAATAACTACACTTTGATTACCGCTATGGACTTATATTGTGTGGCGTGATTCTCAAGAAAATGGATTTATGTTGCGGGATAGGGGGAGTAGAAGATACCATTGGTTTGTGACACTGACAAATAGGATTTGGGCCTAAACTCTATGAAAAATTCCTCCTTCCTTTCAAAAATATATATAGTTTTAGCATGAGCGCAGTAAAACATTTCTAATTTGAACCACTGCTACACACAGAACTATTTAAATTGATCCTGTGAAGATGATATCATTAGATTTATCAAGAAAAGTATACTTCCATACTAAATATACTATACCCTATAATGTATTTTGCTAGAATATTTGATATTACTAAAAACAGAATATAAAGATCTCATATTTGGTAGCATATGTGAAGATGGTACCATCTTTGATATTACTAAAAAGATGATATCATTACATTTAAATCAATCTAATTTGAACCACTAATACACACAAAACTATCTTAAATGATCTGTGAAAGATGACACTACTACAGAAAGAGTCATCACAGACAGTTTTAAACCATCATCACAGACGGTTTATGAACCATCTAATTTTATGTATCTGCAATAACAGGCGGTTATCACAGACGGTTTGTGAGCTGTCTGTGATAAATCATAACACGGACGGTTTTTTATATAAACCGTCTGTGAAGACCAACTATCACAGACAGTTATATCTATCAACTGTCTGTGATTGGGTACATATCACAGTCGGTTAGTAACAAGAACCATTTGTGATATCATAAATATCACATACGGCTGTTGGTAGCAGCCGTATGTGATATCGGACATATCACAAACGGTTATTGGTAGCAGCTGTCTGTGATATCGGACATATCACAGACGGTTTTGAGTAGTAGACGGTTGGTAAAAATAGCCGGCTGTGATATCCGATATATCACAGACGGTTGTTGGTAGTAGCCGCCGTCTGTGATATGTCATATATCACATACGGTTAGTAAAAATAACCGTATGTGATATCCTAAATAGCACAGACGGTTGTAGGTGGTAGCCGTTTGTGATAGTATGCATTCACATACGGTTTATACCACAAAACCGTCTGTGATAGTTCTTTCTATACCTAAATATTTTTTTGTTTTTCGGCTAACCTCAGGTAATGCTAGCCATGCCCTCTGAAAACAAGCATGCAGAAAACAAATAAATCACAATTGATTTGATATAGAACAACTCAAAGTGATTTAAAACTCAATATCAATTACAAAAGAATGTTCATGTATTATCGCTGGAGTTACAATTGAATTACAACTCAAAGTGAATTACAATAAATTGGTGTCGCCGGGGTGAAACTCTCCATTTCTGTTAATGATCTCCCCCGTGATGAAGGCAGCGAGCTATCCTCGAACGTCCGAGAGTTTGTCCAGATCGAAGGCACTTGCTTCGATTGTCATGCCCCGTCGCTAGGAGTAAAGTAGTAAGCATATATATATATATATATATATATATATATATATATATATATATATATATATATATATATATATATAATTAGGAAATAATTATTGCGAGATTGACAGACAAACCTCTGGATCTTTCGTCTTAGCACTCATGATTTCCTACATATGACAACAAACGTAGAATGCACATACGTTGCCTTGTACTTGCTGGTGGCACTACAAAAATAGAATTAAATATATAGGTATATTACCTTGTTCCACTTTGGTACAATGACTAAAAGGATCCAGTGCCACCTACTCATGTATGTCGCTATAGTCATTAAATCTATGTTTGTGTTGTGTACAAAGTACAAATAAAATTTGTATAGCAAGTAATGAAGCACTTACCCTTGGTTGTAAGGCACTAGTATGTAGTCCTTGTCGCGGTGAGTAAGTAACCCCTTCGTTATGTATTTCTCAATGTAGGATGCGTCTAGGTTGATGCATTGCTCAGAGATCAACTGTGGGTCAAGGAAACCCACCGGTTCTCGCGATCGTCGGGCTTGTTGCATCATGTATCTATACATAAGTAATGAGTTATGACATTTATCGGCATTGCGTAATGTAGAACTTGATTGTACACACTTACAGTGTCCAGCATCGTAGAAGTAAGGCGTTGAGGGCACTGAGGTTGAATAGATCAAATAAGTCTTCGAAGCCCACGGAGAAGTAGCCCGGCTTGTGGAGGAAATGGTTCTCTATGTAGCTGATGGTGAATCTAGTAGGCTGGTCTTCCCTCACCTCGTCGGTCTGCCGCATGTACGAGGCATGCAAAGTCCCGCAAGCCAAACCAACGTGGTGTAACATTGTGTCAGGGACCAACGATATTCTGAGGGAGAATGTCCTGGGCTTGTGAGGCACCTTAATCTTCTTCAATTTGGCCGATACGGAGGCCTTCTGAAGTTGGGGTTGATGTGGAGTCATCGAGGGTTCTGTTGGAGAGGCATGGTCGTGTGGAAATCGCGGCACTATAGGCACGTTGATCTTCTTTGATTTGGCCGTAGTGCCTGGCATGATATACGTATTGGAGGGAGGCGCGACTCGGCACGCTTTTCTTATTTCTTCAGAATCGTCTCCATAGGAGCCGATACGGAGGCCTTCTGAAGTGGGGGTTGAGGTGGAGTCATCGAGGGTACTGTTGGAGAGGCATGGTCGTCGTGTGGAGATCGCAACACTGTAGGGTCAAGGGCGATGTCCCTCTTGGGCCACTGGACATAAGTGTACAAGACATCCCCTAGTGTTATGATGTCTTTGTTCGGGCACTTCTCCAGCGGGACGGCCATAAAATTATCATGTACCATATCCACCTGGACCTTGGCGTAACCCTGCACCAGCTAGGCACCGTGCACCACTGTTCCTTCCTGACATGGAAACACCACCCCCTTCCCAGCCTCAACAGAAATAGACCCAACCAGCCTCACTTGGAGCCTGCAGAGCGTGAACTTCTATAAAATGATACATAATTAGCTAAGGCGTCCTACAGGTCTATCTTTGGAGCATTTTAGAGATGTACATTACTTAGATGACGTCGATAGGTAATTGGACGTCGCTAAGTTCAGAAAGTGCAGGCGTGGACGCGACGCTACTCCGACGTTGAAGGGGACTGGTGTAACGTCCTGTTTGTCTAGAGTTTTTGAAAATTTTCAAAACAAAAAGAACCATTCGGTTTTGCTGAAGTTTCAAAGCTTAACCTGAGATTTTCAGAAATTGAGGTGTTTAAAATGACTAAGCTAAACTTCAACTAATCCAAAGTTGGCTCCTTTTGTGTTGCTTGGCCTCCGGTGTTGTCCTCCTCTTTCTTGTGTCCTATCGGACCTTCCTTTTTTCCTTTGGAGTTCCTCTCTGTCTATTTTTTCCCTCTCGATTCAAGCTACTCGTGCCTCTCCTTGCCCAGTGGATCTCCCCCCCCCTTTTGGACATCCTCGTGGTCTTTTTGTAAAGACCACCTCTTCTGGTCTTTTGCAAAGACCACCCTCCTGGTCCAAATCACCCTTGGGGATCAGGGCCTTCTTTAAACTTCCCCTTGTGGTTTAAACCTCTGAGGTTTAGACATCCCTCTGTTGGTCCAGACCTCCCTTCGTTTGTATCTGAGGGTCCAAACCTCCCTTGTGCTTGGACCTCCCTCCAGTTCAGACCTCCTCTTAACCTCTCTGGACCTCCCCTTATGCCCTTTGCTTGGACTTTCCTTTAGTCCAGACCTCTTTGTTGGTTTGAATCTCTTCAGACCTCTTTATTGGTTTGAATCTCTTTTCGGGGTTTAGACCTCCTTTTTGATCTAAACCCACCTTCCCCATTTAGACCTCCTTGTGGTCTAGACCTCCTTCTCCGTTTGAATCTTCCCTTGGTTTTGACCTCCCCTTTGAGTCACGACCACCCCCGAGGTGTTCCAAGCTCGGGTTTGTGTTTCAAACATCCTTGAACTTCAAAATTCTAAATTCGGGTTGATTTTCCCTTTCTCTCAGACCTCCTCGTGTTCATTTGAACCTCCTCGTGTTCATTTGGGCCTCCCCGTGCTCCCTTGAAGCTCCCTTGTGTTTATCCTGACCGTTGAGACCACCCTTGTGTTCATCTTAATCGTCGGGATCTCCCTTGTGTTTATCCTGACCGTTGAGACCTCCCTTGTGTTCCTCTTAACCGTCGGGATCTCCCTTGTGTTTATCCTGACCGTTGAGACCTCCCTTGTGTTCATCTTAACTGTTGGGACCTCCCTCGCGTCCATTCGAGCCTTCTGCTTGATCCAGACCTTTATCGCTTTTGTACCATTCGATTTGTGCTGGATGGCCCAATCGCTTTGCCCTGTTTGATCGAGATCTGACGGCCCCAGCCTTCCCTGCATTTTCCTTGCTATTGCTTCGCTCCCTTGTTTCAATCTGACCGTCGGGACCTCCTCGTCCTCAGGATCTGTTGGTCTTTTTGCAAAGACCACCCTCCCGGTCATGACCATCCCTTGTGGTCAGGACCTTCCCTTTGGAGCCATGACTTCCTCCTTTGTCGTTTTACCGCGACCCCCTCCCTGTGGTCTTTTTACGAAGACCACCTTTGCAGTCAGGATCATTTCATGGTCATAACCTCTGGTCTTTTGCAAAGACCACCATTTCGGGAATGACCTCCTCAGGACTCCCTTATCCTCAAGACCTCCTTACCTTTGGGACCTCTGGTCTTTCTACAAAGACCACCTTTGCGGTTGATACCACTCTTGATGGTCACAACCTCCTTCCCTAGTCACAACCTCCCCTTTGGTCGCGATCACCCCCTTTGACTGAACTGTTTCCCCAGCTTGATTGGCTCCGCTTGACAGTCCTGCTCACTTATATATTTTTCTCCGCCACATAAGTCCCTTGTGCGTTTAATGTCGGTTGAGTCACATTAAATGCAGTCACTTACGTGGTCACTTGCGTGGCACCTTATTATTCCTTTTGTTCCCTTCCTTCCCAACAAAGTATGTTCTGATTGTCCTCCACCAAATCGGTCGTGACACTTGCCCTGACTCCTACCTACCTTTGACCTGTATGCCTCTAATCCTCTCTTCAGCTCTATCTTTCTCTCTCTTTCATCTCCGGCTAAAAAAATAGCCTAAGTGAGCCTCCTTTTGTTATTCCTAGCAACTCTGCCTAGTTTTCTCTGTGCCTGAAGCTTCGCCAAGGAACCCTTTGAAGCGGCGTTGTCGCCTCCTCGTCGTCAAGGGTCTCTCGGAGCCTCTGCAACGACCTCTTCGTCACCTCCAACTGGTTGTCGTCCAGCCACTGGATCAGCTCTTTCATCTTGTCCTGTCCTCGAGCTAGTTCTCAGCCTTAGTGAGTTTCTTGGTGCCTATCTTTCTTGTTCATACGACCACATCGTGTGATCGTATCCTTTTTACGACTACGTTACGTGGTCGTGTCTCTTTCACGACCACGTGGAATAGTCGTGTCTTCCTCAGGACCTCCTCCCCTGGATCTCCTTAGGACCTCTTTTGGCAAAAACCACCTCTAGGTCTTTGCTGGTCTTCTTGCAAAGACCACCACCCTTGTGGTCTTTTTGCAAGGACCACCCTTTCGGCCACGACCTCCTTCCGGTCATGACCACCTTTAAGTCTTTGTAGCCTTTTGCAAAGACCACCTTCTTGGTCTTTGCCGCCCCTTTGGTCTTTTGTAAAGACCACCTACTTTGGTCTTTTACAAAGACCACCCTTTCCCGTAGGACCTCCTCCTGAGAGCCCTTTTCCAGTTCCTCTAGTTCTGTTCTTTGCTATTTGTTTCTGTTCGGTTTGTTTGGAGTTCATTTGGAACTTATTTGATCTTTATTTGCTTTGCTTTGTTCTTGTGTAGATTTCTTTGCCTCTGGTGAGCTCCCGGAGCTCCTCTGATTCGGACCTCCTTGGGTTTGGACCTCCCTTTCGCTTGGATCTCCCTCTCAGTGGACCTTTTTTTTTTCCTTTTGGATCTAGTTAAGTTCTTTTCGGTTTCTATTTGGAGTTGCTTTATTTATTTGCTTTCTTTTGCGAACGTGTAGATTTCGGTTTCGCTGAGGAGTTCGCGGATCCAGCTACCTCAACCAAAGCTCATCAATTCGCCACCGAAGGGAAGTCGTGGGACCTTTGATCATCTTGAACCTATTTCTACAAAAGTATTTCGTTTTAATAAACTTGCATTGCTAGTTGTATAAAACTGGTTTTGGGCATAGTTACTTCCCTACTTGAGTTTATGTCTCCTTGAATATTTGTGGTAGACATGTTGACATATTTCCCTTAGACACCTTAGGATGGGTACTGTTAGTTAGTCTCTTATTGATATTGCCAACTTGGGTATTGTTTTATGCTTAGACATGCTTTAGTAGACATTGGTCTCACCATGATTCAATCAATGTTAGCTATCCCCAGCACACTGGTTCGTGGCTTGTGTAGTAGCGACCAGTGTTGCTGATTAAAAAGAAGTGTGGCCCTGTGTGAGGCTACGACATTTGTTATCGCCTTAACTAAAATTTATTGTGTCGGGACCTGGGTGGTCCTCTGGCCGGGTTGAACCAAAATGTTTTATGCTCGGGCGAGTGATCTCGAAGTAAAGGGGGTGCTGTGTGCACATTAGTGTTGTGTGCACATTGGTGCTGTGTGCACCTTGGGATGTGGAAGATCTCGCCTGGGCAGCAACTAAGGACTCAACCTTGTGAGCTATTGACCTAGGCCATACCGTGCAACCACAAGTCCAGGATAGGGTAGACTTGGCCAGCTAATTAGTGAAGTTTTGGTTCGATTCATTGTGGTAGGAACAGCGCAAGAGGGGCCTGTGTGGCTAAACCTTAGCGAAAGCGTAATCGAGTCGAAATGGAGCTTTGTAAAGGCCTTGTGATAATCTCTTAATCGCACACCTCGGAAGTGTGTGAGCGGACAGTATAAGAAGATTATCTCCTGTGGGTAAAGCTGTACAACCTATGCAGAGTGTAAATCTATTCGAATAGCCGTGTCCTCGGTTATGGACACGTCCGGTGATTTCGAACGAGGGGTAGACTTTTAAAAAAGAGGTCTTGTAAGCCCTAGAGTGGTCCAAGGTGCTCCAGAGTTGGTGCTCTCGGGTGGTCGTGAAGCTCTAGGGTGGTCTTGTGGAGCTCTGGAGTGGGTGCTCCAGAGAGGTTTTGGGTGGTCCTCGAGTGACTGGGTGGTCCTCGAGGTGGTCTGTGCTGTGAATGGGTGTTCACAGTTGATTTTCAAGAGAACTGTTACTTATGTATTATCTTTCAACTTATGCCTTGCAATCTATTAAGTGTATTTCTAATAAATATTGCTTTCTACAAACTAACCTTACTGCTCTCTATTGTCAAGCCGTGCATAAATATTATTTGCATACATTTCCCCTACGGCTTGCTGAGTACATTTAAAGTACTCATGGCTTGTGCTCTCTGTTTTAATCAGCAGAGGAAGGAGATCCATGAAGTCTTGTGCTCTTTGAAGGGGAGCTCTTTTGAAGACCTTGCGCATAGGAGACGTCCTCCACTCGATAGCCTGTGGGCTTGTCGGTTGGCTCTCGTTATGATTTATTTCCGCTGCAGGTTTTCCTTTTGTTGTTAGCCCTGCGTGGCACCTCTTGTAAATAAGCTTGACCATAAGGTCTTTTGTTAATAATATTAATTTGTCTACTTCATCTTTGAGTTTGTTGTATGGTTGTGATGTCACCAATGTAAGTCTGTGCGAGTTAGCTTACTGATCCAGGGACTAGCTCAGTGTACAAGGACTAGGACCTTCGGGTGGTCTTGGAGGACTTCCGGGTGGACCTTCGAGTCCTCCTGGGAGGTCCTGAAGACATCCAGTGGTCCTGGGAGACCTCCCCGAGTGGTCTTGGAGGACCTCCCGGACCTCCAGGTGGTGCTATTGGACCTCCTGGGTGGTCCTGGGAGATCTCTCCAGGAGCTCCCGAAGCAGTTCCTTACAACTGGCTCCCAAAATCACGGGGTCTTGCGATTGGTTGATGAGTTGATTCATTTGTTTCTGCAATGATGTTATCTGTTCTTGAAATTGTGCACTAAGCTATGCACTAATCTCCTCTTTCAACTGTTCCTCGCGCTCGGCCTTGGATCTCTTTCGGCTCCTATACGCCTCGGAGTCGTGTCGGAATCTCTGCGTCCAAGGAACGTAAACCCCAAGGCCTCGCGTGCGACCCAGGTGCTCCTTGTTTCCTAGGGCCGTGGATAGTATATCCTTCTCCCTAACTGCTTTGAAGGAGCCTTGGGAAGATTAGGTACTCAATGTTTGCTGCAAGAGGCCATCATGTTATTTTAGACCCTATGAAGTTATGGACTTATTAACAACTAGGTATTTCGACATATCTTACCAGGCATTGGTACACTCCCTCATTTGCCGGGTTTGTGAAAGAGATGGTGCCCGACGACGTGGTTGAGGCCCTCGCTTTTAACCAGTTTCGGGAGCACTCGTCAGTGATCCCGACAAATGGCGGGGAGACCTCTGACCGGATCGCCTCATCGTCCTCACTCATCCATTGTAGGACCGAGTCTGTGGGGGTGAGTGTTTTGTGCTTGGATAGCCTTGTGCGCCGCACTTTGCTGCTAAAATTCGACCGTCGTCTTTATCCGCACAAAGGCGTCCCATGTATCCGATGACACGAAACGATACTTCGTGCAAGGCATTCAATCCTTGTTCATATACTCCGTGACAAGCTTGCTCTTGAAGGTCTTCCACGCTTTTCCCATCGCGAGGAACATCTGCCATCGCACGAGTCCTTAGACTTCTACTGGGATATCGGACGACGTTGTAATTTCAATCCCTGCGCTTTCTCTACGTCCGTTAGAGACTTACATTTCTGTGTGGTGATAGGGACCCGTTCCCTTCCAAGTATACCGCAGGTGGTCTGGAATATTGCCGCTGCTTTCTTGGGAAGCAGAGGGACCCCAACGGTACTAACGGCCGTGATGATCATTCGTCCCTTAGGCATTTTCGATATTCCTTTGCCATCTCGCTTACGTACCACTTTCCTCGAATATCCAGACGCATTCAACAACGTCGATGACGAAGTCGGTGCGGACGCCATCTCACTTACTTTCTATCTATGGAAACTTTTCAGCAAAAGCCAAAAGATTTTTTTTTTCTTGATTGAATTTTTTTCCTCTAAAACTATGAATGTAATGCAACTCAACATAGTGAGCATAAGGTAAGTGACTCAATGGCATCACTGTAAGATTAACTCAATGGTATCACTGTAAGATTAACAAATCATCAAATCAGTACTTCAGTAGTCAATGATATTACTACAAGATTAACAAATTAGTATTACATCAATAAATGATATTACTACAAGATCAACAAATCAGTACTGCATCAATCATGATAAAATGCTCAAAGGATAGAACTTCACAACAAAATAAATCAGCATAATGCTCAGATTTAGGAATATAAACAATGACTGAATAATAATCACAGTGAACCACAGTGAGCCGAAGCTACCAACTGAATGGAGCAAAATGACCAGACAACATCAATATAATGAAATAAAGTGATCTGATCAGCATGAATAACATGACACAATATTAGAGAATCCAAAGCGGTGAGCTCATACCTCCCACAACATTACTAAGCAATATCTCCCAGTGCTAGAGTCAATCAAATTAGCACATTTTGAAACTTCTACTAGCACAATTCAAAGCGGTGAGCTCATACCTTGACGGGAGGCGTGGACGAAGAGGGGGTCGAGGTTGAGGGAGTGAGGCATCGTTTTGGTCAGGGGCAGTGTCATCGAGGTTGGGGGTCGCAAAGGGAGGACGCCAGCACGGGGAGGAGGAGGCGCGGGGATGACAGCGCGGAGAGAGGAGGCTCGGGAGGAACACGGGAATTAAGTGCGCTGGAAAGGCGAACGGGCGAGTGAGCTCTGAACCCTAGCGAGGCCCTACTTATAAAGGGATATCACAGACAGGCAAGTGAGTTCTGAACCCTAGTGGGCAGACACCATGGACAGAGCAAGGGAGCACAACAATACAGGGCAAAGGATGGATTCTGGATTGGAGCGGGGAATGGAAGTTGTGCTGGAGAAGAGGCTAAACATGTTGGAGTTGAAGATGGAGCGTATTCTGGACCGTATCAAGTGGTTGGAGAAGATTGTATGTATGTATCATGGTTGTAATTTATGGCATATTTGTGAAGTAGCCGAGTTCCTGTAGTTGTATGCAAACCACAAACCGTCTGTGATAAATATCCCAAACGGTTCCAACCACAAATCGTCTGTGATACATATCACAGATGGTTTGTTCCACTAAACCACCTGTGATAGTTTTCTAATGTTCTATTTTTCGGCTAGCATCAGGAGTAAATATGTGCATGACTTGTTTATCACTGTAGACATAAAAGACAGTAAGATAAACACGTTATTCAGTAAACATGTTCAACATAGACAATAACTTGACTTCAAATTGAATTTTTTTAATCATTTTTTGTATTTACATTTGGCCAAATTAATAATGTGGTCAGTCGCTTCTTACAAAAGATTTTTTAAAAAGTAGAAATAAATGCAAATTCAGAACATATGACACATTCACATATTAGTAAAGAATTATATCTGAATATTTGCTAAAACCACTAATTTTATGATCACAAGTAGTTCAACACCTGTGCAAAGAACTTGGCATACTCATGCCTAATCCTACAGTCATCGGTGCAAAAGATGACGTAGTCATCCCACCCTTCCGTCACGCCGCAGCCGGTGCTCGTGCACCGGTGGCCATCCTCTGACAACACCCACACCCAGCCCGGTGGCCCAGCCATCTTCCACATCGCCACTTGGACCGCGTCCGCAGTGAGCCTTTGGCACCGCTTGCACTCCTGGTTGGTCCTCTTGGTCGTCTCGCACCCATCGGCCTACTCACCCTCGACCTGGCTGATGTATTGCTTCCAAACGTCGCACGCCTCGCCAGCCATGTAGAGGAGGAGGCCGAGCACGTAGGCCGCGGCCTTGTGGCCAGCGGCGGCCCCTCGTTCGAGGAACACGAGGCCGCGCTACATGTCCTGATGCGCGAAGACGAGTGTGAGGCTAATGATGAAGCAGGCCTCTGGGTTGTCGACACCGGCCAGGTGGTTGACAACGGCGAGGTAGCACTTGTTGTCCAGCCACTTTGCCACCTCCTCCTACTCCAGCGCCACACACCTCCCCACGATGTGCTTCTTGGATGCCTTGTACATGGCCTTGCAACTCCAATATATGTACACAATTCAAGACATCAGAATTACTCCATAAGAGAAAATTAAAAGGCAAAATTAAGGGCATTGTTGCTAGTCAGATTAATGACATGTTTCTCTAGTCAAATTAAAAGGCTACCATGTATGCATGCACGGATTGGTTGCCGCCACAAACAATAGTACGTATTTCTGTAGGTATATAAATACGGGTGTGGCTCGTAGGCTCCAGAGGTCAGCCATGGGCTAAGGAGAGCTCGCGGCCACAAGGCCGGTGATGTTGACGACGACATCGTGAGGAATAGTGACGGCGATCGCCGACCTCCTCGCCTTGGTCCTCGCCGTCATGCTCCGTGTGCTCACCATGGCACACGACGTATGGGCCGTGAGTTTTCAATACCGTAGTGATCAAGTTTTTTTTAATTCTAGCGGTTGTTGATGGAGGGTGCGAAAGACATTATCATTCTTTTAAAACGTATCACAAACCGAGACGAAGAGACACATCGTAACGTCGACGCGCGAGACGAAGAGACGCATTGTGCAGGAGTCGAAGCGGCTTAAACACATCACAGACGGTTCCAACTACAAACCGTATGTGATACATATCACAGACGGTTATATTTAAAAAATAGTCTGCGATAAGTATATATCACAGACGCTTCTTGTTAATAACCGCCTGTGATGATTATATATCACAGACGGTTCTTGTTAAAAAAATGTTTTGTTTTCGGCTGCTAAAACCATAGATAGTAACTTAACTTCAAACTGGATTTTTTAAATTATTTTTTGTATTTACATATGGCCAAATAGCGTGGCCAGTCGCTTCTGACAAAAGATTTTCTTAAAAAAATAGAAAAAAAAAAGTTCAACTTATTTCCCGCAGCCCAGGTAGACCACTATCTCCATCTTCAATTCTTCGTAGGCAACGTGGTCGTCATCGTAGGATTCGAGGTCAGTGGAGGTTCCCCGAAACACGTCCACCCATTGACGCGCTCGCTAGAGAGCTGCCCAAACACGCTTCGACTCAAGGACCAAGTGGAAATGAGCCCAGAGGCTCAATTCCCTCGCTTCAGGTGTCTCGGCATGGTCTACCCGATCGGTCGCCGTCTCGATGTCAGAGTCCAAGCAACGGTTATCCTCCTGGAGATGTGCAACGTCTTCCTCGAGGACTATGTTGATGGCGAGGTTAGCTCACCGGAGAGGGAGACCACCCGGAAGACATTGCAGAGGAGGATGTCAAGGCGACGGAAGGTAACCATCACATGCTCCGGCATAACCTCTCTGGGAGGAGGGAGGAGAGTACTGTTAGCACAGTGTCCTTTCGCAGCATATGCCAGCGTACGGCCGGCGAGGTGCTCGTACAAAATGGCTAAGTAGGACATCAACGTCGGGGTCAGGGGAGAAGAGTACTGGAGAGCCATTGTTTTTAACTCTACTAATTGTTGATGGAGGGTGCGAAAGAGATTAAAGCGATGTGGGGATTCATCTCGGTGGCGGATGATCATTCTTATAAAACCGTCGGCGTGCGAGACGAAGAGACACATCGTACGTAACGTCGGCGTGAGAGACAAAGAGACGCATTGCGGAGCCGAAGCAGCATTGAACACCTTCTGTGACGGCTGCAATTATCACAGACGGTTTGTGGTTGGAAGCGTCTGTGAATTATCATAGACGGTTCTAATAAAACACTGTCTGTGACGTCTGCAATTACCACAGACGGTCCTTGTGAGGCATGTGTTAGGGTCGAATGGTGCGACACCACAAATGAAGAGCACGTGGATGAAATAGCAACAGACGCATGATGAAGACAGCGCGAAGCGTGCACGCGAGCGAGGCTGGGCCAAGCAGTGGGGTGACTAGAG
Source organism: Phyllostachys edulis (assembly GCA_036346405.1). NCBI lineage: Eukaryota > Viridiplantae > Streptophyta > Magnoliopsida > Poales > Poaceae > Phyllostachys > Phyllostachys edulis. The sequence continues at coordinate 60,721,511 of CM070561.1, read as the reverse complement.
ATACGGGCAAGGGAAAGGCAGGTGTGTAGGACGCGGTAGCTGCGCCAACGCACCAATGAAAGGGCGTGCAACATGCCCAGAAGACCCCGCGACCGGGAGACCGACAGCATGACGAAGCAGCCGGTATGAGCGTGGACACAGCGAACTCACCGACGCATGTGTGGATGATCGAGTCGACGATCTTATGAAATAAAAAAAGAAAAATAGCAAAGAGTTCTTGGGAGGGAATGAGATTGCTCTTTATTGCTATGAACTGGATCATTTATAGGGGGTGCCCTTAACAAGGCAGTGGACTAGCTCTAATTACACTTGGTATACTGATTGATATGCTAATACTTCAGATGAAAACCCAATCGTCATTGATCTTCTTAATTGGATTGCCTTCTACTACTTGTGTTCTCCTTTAAATAGTCGTCGAAGTGGTGACAGTTACTTCTTGAAGAGACATCTGTTGGAAGTGTCGCGACTGATCGGAGCAAGGCAGCAGTTGGTAAAGTATCAACTGTTCGGTGGTTGCATGCCTGTGAGATACTCAACCGTATGGTGGTTGTTGTCAGTGTCTTAGGACCATGAAACATCGCGTGGTATGGAGCAAATATGACATATGTTCCATTCATCACACGGTGAGGAATATGCTTGGAGTAAGATCCAGATGTCAGTTCACTGCTTCTACGAGCAGTCATCTGGTCGGGAACTGGGTACATGACTTCATCCGATCAGGGTTCTCATTATGTAACCTTTAGAATCCTTATGACCATAGGGGTCGTTAGCCTTACGGGTTACGACCACGAAGACATATGGTCTTTTAGTTATGTATTAAAATAATACATAGAGATTTTAATCCTCGTCAGCATGGCAACATACGATTGAAGGACTTAACGCATGACAACGTTCTCAAAGTGGCATTTCCTCTAGCCTCTACTTCGTCAGGAAGATGGCGAGCGAGAATCTCAACTGGCGGTCTACCAAGAGGAAAGAAGGAAGGGTGATCGACACCATCCAAGATCTTAGTGCCAGGGGATTGACTGCTTGGCACGTGGCGAGGGACTTTTCCATGCGACGGATAAGTCCCTTGAGGCTTCGATCGCGTCCTCTGCTCTGGTACATTTGTCGTGACGAGGTGACCAAGGATACCAGTGAAGGTAAGTTGTGAAAACTTTTCCGACCAATATGGTTTATTTAGTTGTTTTATTTCTTAACATTGGGACCTATTTGTTCTTTTTAAGCCATTTCTTCTGATGAGATCAGGGAAAGGGTCAAAATGATCTGCGTCGGGGAGCCTGATGCCAAGGCTGCTCTTCTCGGCATTTTAGCGGTCATCTCTAAAGAAGAGAGACTGAGGAGACTCAAGGTAGATAACAACTTTTTCTTCATCTTTTATATATTCTCTTATCTTTTATTCATCTTTTATATATTCTCTTATCTGTATATGATTATGCTCTGATATGCAGGCGGTCGGGTTGAGGATGAAAGAGTCCGTGGAGGGCTCCAACCCAACCGTTGTTCCGACTGACTCCTGCTCTGCGGCCATGCAAGATGACGGCCTTTCAGAGGTAAGAAGATTATTTGTGATGGAGCATATATATTAGATGGAAGTTTCATCACCAAATCAAATTATATTTATGTCTTAGGTGGAAGAAAAAGAGAACCCACAGCGAGAAGCTGCGAAGGTCGTAGGCCCCAGAGTGGTCATTCACGACCTATCAGTTGCTACCGAGGCAACTGTTATGGGGGTCGACGAGACCACACCCTCCAACCCGATGGTCAGGAATCTTATTCTTTACCAGCTGATCGAGAATATTTCTTCCGACCTCCAGTCGATGGATGTGAGGGATCTAACCAGCCCTACCGATTCGGGACTAGTGAAGTCGATTGAGAAGGAAAAAAAGGAAGGCGAGCGCAATGGACTTTGCTCTAGCGCGCTTCAAGCCCAAGACCAAGAAGATGACCAAGTACGTATACATGAAATGAAAACTTATGTAAGTACTTACATCTGGTGTTCTGAGGTCTTAAGCTTCTTTTCTTCTTTCTTTACAGGTCCTCCGGTGTTCCGGTCGCTTTTGACCAGAGCACCCCTCAGGAAAAGGCTCCTTAGGAAAAAGAGGTCGAGCTAGCCCCCAAGCAAGTGGAAGCGCCAGCGCCTGCTCAGGAACCCATGGTAGCTCTAACCCCACCTATGGAGGTGGAGGTTCCCGAGGAATCTCAGCAGGTTCCGACCCCTGCTGGGAATTCTCCACTCCATGTCGCCTTTCCTCATCGCCCTCGGATCTTCAATGATGAAGATCATGATGAGGCTTGGGGAAGAATTTCAGATCGTCAAGTAGAGACGAGTCCTGACTCTATTTTTACTGAATATAACAATATGGCAATACAGGTAAGCTTCCACGACCACTTTTAATAGCCTTTCCCTTAAACTTTATTAAAAACTTAAAGGAGTCTGCTATTTTTTAGCATTTGGTGGAAAATTTTGCTGTGGTCGGAGGACTGACCCAGCAAATAAAACTCTTGGAGAAAAAGAATTTCGAATTAAAAAGTAAGTACCCTATTAGTGTCTCCCTCTCTCCTTCTTTACCATTTGGCGCTTTTTTTGTTAACCAATTTCTCCCTTTATCGTATTTGATAAATTCGAAGAAACTTAAAGAAGAAGTTATGGCTAAAGAAGTCATAATAGCCAGGCTCAAAGAAGAATGCCAAAACAAGGTCTAGTCGATCGAATACCTAATGACCAGGCACAAGGAAGTCCTTGAGACTATCGAGAAGAAAAGTGAAGGTAACCGACGTACTATCTTTTTCTAGTCGTATGTACTTATTCTTTGGTTTACTTGTACAGAGCAAACTCAAGCATTGAAGATAACAGAAAAATCTCTTGAGTTTGAGCACGGTAAGGAGGCAACCTTTGGACATAATCTTGAAGGGAAGGTCAAGGATTTCAACAATATGCTCTTCGATATGAGATCGGGAACGCAACTCCCCAACTTAGGAGATCCCATGGAGAAGATAAACTTCCTTGGCCAACAACTCAAAAACCTCAGGAGCTTGCTCAAGACTATTCAGGAGAACCATGCACATACTTTGTTTGAAGCTGTCAAAAATAAAGTCAGCTTTGCTTTGGCAAAGCTAAAGGCCTCCGACCCTACCATAAATCTCCAAGCTATTGAAGAAGACTTCAACTGCTTGGGAGATGAAGCAACCAAACTTTTCTAGGAAATGACACCTCTCGAAAACAAGGTCGCGAAAGAAATGGAGGTCGGATCTCTGACACGCAGCGATCAGTCTGGTGGATCCTAAGGAGTAGGCTATTGTAATATAAGAAGTATGAATGTAAAAAGTGGCCTTTAATCATCAGTAAAGTTTATGTTTTGTCTTCTCAAATTCGCAGAGTACTCGTATATTTCCTAGCCCCCGACTGCTTGTATTAGTAGAAGAACTTACTAAATAAGCTGTAGACCAAGAACAAGAGCAAAAGCTATGACCATAATACAAAGTATGTGCTGATTATGTCATAAAAATGATCTAATTAACACTAGAAAATCAATTTGGTCGAAACCAGTATATGATTTCGACTAGTTTAGATCTTTTCCATAATCTAAATATTGTATCGTACACTAAGTGGTAGAAAGATGGTATTAGACTTGGCTTGATGATAAAAAAAACCATGCAAAAAATGTATGCAAACAACGATAAGTGGCCTTATTTATATATATTATCCAAAATTGGTCGTAAGGGTTGCTACGAACTGAAGACATGAAAAACACTTCACGAAACGTGCTCATGCTCAAGTCTGATTGGCAGCGAGGATCGTAAGAAAAGAACCATCGCTAGGAAGCTCCTTCCAGTGGGCAGGACCACATGTGGAGAGGAGAGACTTCGACTAGAATGCTTTCTGTGTCCCGACCAATAGCCAAACAAGAGTAGAACAAAATGTTTAAATGAAAAAAAGTTAGCCTTCGAACTCTTAAGTAGGCAAGAAATCATATGAAGTTGTTTGTGTTATGCTGCTTTTACTCGCATGCTTCTTTGAGAAAAGAGTGTGGTCGCGCATGAGAACCATTGACGTAATGATCACGACTAGGACCTTTATGGCGTTTGACTAATATATCTGAGTCAAGGAGTAAAAGTGACCATTTAGAAGGATATCGGAGAGAATTAGCATCTTCTCCGACCAGTTAAACAACAATGATATGTAACCAAATAACGGATAACAAACATATAAACAATAACACTCATCGGAAAGTAAAGGAAATGCATCTTTATTGAAATTGAAAGAATGTAAAATACATTTATACAAAGAACTTGCGCAATTGGCCAATATTCCAAGAATTTGACAAAACACGCCCATCTGACATAGCTAGTCGTACCAAACCAGATTTGGTGACTTCGGCCATAGTGTATGGACCTTTCTATTTAGGAGAAAGTTTGTTGCGATTAGTCTGGCTCTGAATTTTTTTTAGAACCAGATCACCTACAACTAGGCTTTGAGGTTGCACCTTACGACTGTGGTACCTTCGCATGGCTTGTTGGTAAACCGTCGATCGTATAAGGGCTTGATTTCGTCGTTCTTCATGAAAATTGATGTCGTCGAGTCTTCGTTCTATCTGATCATTCTCATTGAAACAATCAGTTCGAACGGAGCCAATTTTCAGTTCCGGAGGAAGCATGGCTTCAGCACCGTAAACTAGAAAAAATGGTGTTTCATCGGTCGCACTACTGGTCGTGGTTCGAACGGCCCATAATACAGAAGGAAGTTCTTGAACCTAAGCTCCTGACCGTTTGGTTAACTGGTCGAACCCAATATTTAGATTTTTGTAAATAAAACTTACCTTTTATCATCAATAAAGTCTTTGTTTTGTCTTCTTAAATTCGCTGAGCACTCATATATTTCCTAGCCCCCGACTACTTGTATTAGAAGAAGAACTTTACTAAAGAAACAGTAGACCAAGAAAATAGGCAATAGCTACGACCACACTACAAAATATATGCTAATTATGTTATAAAAATAGTCTAATTATCACTAGGAAATCAATGTGGTCGGAACCAGCATAAGACTTCGACTAGTTTTAGATATTTTCCTTAATTGAAATACTGTGTAGTACCTTGTGTGGTTGCAAGATGTATAAGACTTGTACTGATGATAAGGAATCATGCAAAAATCTATGCAAAAACGACAAGTGAACTTGTTTATATATATTATCAAAAACTGGTCGTAAGGGTCGCTAAGAACCAAAGATTAAGAGAAACACTTCGTGAAACGTGCTCTTGCTCAAGTTCCGACTGGCAGCGAGGATTGTAAAAAAAAAGGACCGTCACTAGGAAGCTCCTTCCAGTGGGCAGGACCATGTGCGGAGAAGGAGAGACTTCGACTATGAGGTTTTCTGTGTCTCGACCAGTAGCCAAAACAAGAGTGGAACAAAATATTGAAGGTAAGAAATATAGTCTCCAAAATCTTAAGCATGTAAAATATTATATGTAGCTGCCTGTGTGATGCTTCTTTTACTCGTATATTTCTTTTTAAAAAAAGAGTGTTGGTCGCACATGAGAACCATTGACTAAATGGTCACGACTAGGACCCTTACGGCGTTTGACTTATATGTCGTAGCCATAGAGTAATAGAGATCCTTAAAAAAGGATATCAGAGAGAATTTGGTCTTCTCCGACCAATTAGACAACAATAATATGCAAACCAGATTATGAGACAGCCATATAAACAATACCATTCATCAGAAAAGAAAGGAAATGCATCTTTATTAAAAAAAATTGAGAAGAAAATGAAAATACATTTATACAAAGAACTTACGCAATTGGTCAATATTCCAAGAGTTTGACAAAACACGCCACTCTGACATAGCTAGTCGTACCGAACCAGGTTTGGTGACTTCGACCACAGTGTATGAACCTTCCCATTTGGGAGAAAGTTTATTGCGATTAGCCTGGTTTTGAATCTTTTGTAGAACCAGATCACCTACAGTTAGACTGCGAGGTCGCACCTTACAACTGTGGTACCTTCGCATGGCTTATTGGTAAACCGTCGATCATATGAGGGCTTGGTTTCATCATTCTTCAAGGAAATTGATGTCATCGGGTCTTCGTTGTATCTGTTCATTCTCATTGAAACAATCAGTTCAAGCAGAGCCTATTTTCAGTTCTGGAGGAAGCATGGCTTTAGCACCGTAAACCAGAAAAAATAGTGTCTCACCGGTCGCACGACTGGTTGTGGTTCGAACGGCCCATAATACAGAAGGAAGTTCTTGAACCCAAGCTCCTGACCGTTTGGTTAACTAGTCGAACACTCGGCGTTTCACCCCTTGCATTATGATACCATTGACTCGCTCGACTGCTCCATTGCTCTGCGGATAAGCGATAGAAGTGAAATATATCTTGATACCTAAATCCTCGTAGAATTCTTGAAAATTTCCGCTAGAGAATTGGGTACCATTATCTGTGATTATACGACTGGGTACACCAAATCGTGTGATCACATTTTTTGCGAGGAACCTCTTAGCAACTTCAGTTGTTATTTTAACAACTGGCTCGGCTTCTCTCCATTTTGTAAACATGGCAATCATGACGAAAAGGAATTCGAAGCCCTCGGGTGCTCTTGGGAAAGGTCTCAGAATGTCTAGTCCCCAGATTGCAAAAGGCCAAGAAAGAGGTATAGTTTGCAAAGCTTGTGCCGGCTGTTGTACTTGTCGACTATAAAATTGACACTATACGCACTTCATCACGATCTCTTTTGCATCATGAAGGGCAGTTGGCCAATAGTATCCTTGCCTGAAGGCATTACCGACCAGTGTTCTGTAGGAATGATGTGCTCCACAGACTCCTTCATGAATGTTGGATTGCAACTTAATGCCATCCGTTTTAGATATGCATCTCATCAACACTCCGTGAGATCCTCATTTACACAAGGTACTTTCGATCAGAGCGTGTGATTTGGCTTTTCGAGCTATACGATCAGCCTCTACATCATCTTCAGGAATAATGACATGCTGAAGATAATTGTAGATCGACGTCATCTAATCTCTACCGTGATCGTGTTGTACGATCCGTGGAGTATCCATGTTCTCAGAATTGACTTGTATGACCTCCAGTGGAACATCTATGTTCTCGAAATGCTCGACTACTGAGGGAGAATCGAGTTGCTCGAGAAAAACTCCGGGCGGGACAGGTGACCTTGTGGAGGCTATCCGTGCCAACTAGTCTGCCAGAAAGTTTTTCTTTCTAGGAATGTGTTGGATCTAGAAACCGAAAAAGTGTTTTTCGAGTTTCCGTACTTACGCCAGATAAGATGACATTTTGGTACTTGAGCATTGATACTCTTTACTGAACTGATTCGCCACTAGTTGAGAATCGCATTTTACTAGTAATCTGCAAATCCCGAGCGCACGAGCTGCTCGAAGTCTTGCCAGTAAACTCTCATATTCTGCCACATGGTTTGTAGCAGAAAAGTTTAGCTAGATGGCGCATTTGATGTGTTCGCCAGTAGGGGATATTAAGACAACTCCAGCCCCCGAGCCTTTGAGCATCAAGGAACCATCAAAATACATTGTCCACTTGTCATGGTGTTCGTACTCGGGTCCTTGGGTGGGTTCAGGGTTTGTCTATTCGGCAATGAATTCTACTATTGCCTAGGACTTGATTGTTGTTCGTGAGATGAAATAGAGGTCGAATGCCCATTTTGCTATTCGTCCCGATGATTCCCTATTTTCAAGGACTTGACCTGGGGGATATCCGGTTGGTATGACCACTTTGTGGGCCTGAAAGTAATGTCTTAGTTTCCTTAAAGCCATAAGGAGACCATAGAGCAACTTTTGTACCTGTGTGTATCTTTCATTTGGTCCATGTAAGACTTCGCTTACGTAATATACCGGTCGTTGGATGTTGTCACATTCTACGACCAGTACATCACTGACTGTTTGCGGCGTTGTAGCTATGTAAATCAGCAATGTTTCTCCCGATCTCAGAGGAACTAAAATCAGGGCACTCGTAAGGTACTTTTTAAGTTTTTCAAAGGCATCATCTGTCTCTTTAGTCCACTTGAAACCTACCTGATCGAGTCGACGGGATAGGGCAGTCTTCTTTGCAGAAGGAGATTACAGTTTCCGACCACCTGAATGGCTTGACGGTAATCGGAGACTCGACAAGATTGATCTCCCGCTCCACGGCCTTTAGATGACGTCTTGATTCGTATGAGGAGGATCCTCCGAAGATCATATCCACTGTGTGTTGCGGCTCTTGGTATTCCATCTCTTTGTCGCCATCTTTGTCCTTCTTGGAGCTTGGTTCTCTGAGTTCTATTTTGGAGGGGAAGGGTCCTTTACCTGAGTAGTAATCCTCTAATTTATTTTGACAGGCCTGACAGGTGCGCAAGTCATGCCCTGCTACCTGGTGAAGTGGACACCACTTCTTACTTTTCTTGAAGTCACTGGTCGGAGCCTTAGCTTCGTTTCGACCAGTGAAACCTTTCTTTCCATTGGTAAACGTTTTTGGAATCATAAGGATTTCTTTGTTGTCGGGCTTGCGATTCTTCTTGTTCTTGAGATTCTTGCTTTTCTTCTCTTGCTTCTCCAGGCCTGACTGGGGATTTTTATCTTTTCGATCAATAGCTTCATACCTTTCGACCGCTTCATTAGCGGCTTCATACCTTTCAACCATGTCGAAAAGTTCGACGGTCGTTCGTGGAGGATTTATTGCAATATCCTCCGTAAACTAGCAATTCCTCAGTCATGCTTTAAAAGCCTGGATGACAGAAGATTTTGTGATCTCTGGGATAGAGTTTCGAACCTGACTGAATCTCTTGATATATTGCCGAAGAGATACATTGGTTTTCTATTTCATTCGATGAAGATCATCCTCCTTCCCGGGACGGTCGTACGTCCCTTGAAAGTTGGCGATCAGAGTATCGCAAAGCTGCTTCCAAGTATAGATAGATCTGATTGGTAGGTTAAGCAATCACGACTAGGCAGACCCTTTAAGGACCGTGAGCAAGTAATTTGCCATCACGTTATCATTGCCACCAACGGCCTTGATGGCGGTAGAATAAATTTAAAGAAATTCTAATGGGTTCTGAGTTCCGTTGAAATTCTCTATGTTGGCTGGTCAGAACATGTCCGGCCAATGAACAACTTGGAGACATGTCGAAAACGCTCGACGGCCCGTAATGTAGTCATGGCGCCTTCTCTGAAAAGGTGCCAGGTTATAGTTAGTCGGGGATCGGTTCCTCAGATTTGCATACCTAGGATCTGGTGTCCCAATTTGTTTGTGGATGTTATGATAATGTCTTTGACCACCTGCTTGGTTCAAATGATGCTTGAGATTGCCTGAATCAAGTGGTCGTTCCTCTTGATGAGGAGGAGGAGTGGCTGCTGCGAAGAGCCGTCTTCCCTCGTGATTTCCTGATCGGAACCTACGATGGGGTCTTGGTGTCGATCGGTCCTCTGCTCAACCATGTTGTCCCTTACTAAGAGAGGAGCATTGGGACAAAGTCAATGTGTGACTTTGTGAGTTCCTCTGCTCCCGGTACATTTCTGTACGCTGCATGGTTTGTTGGAGGATCTCCGACACCTGACCTGCAAGCTGAACATAACCTAGAGTTCCTGCTAAAGTAGGGTCTGGATTATTCAGAATATCCCGAACTCGTTGCAGGTTTTGTATCGTTACCGAAGGTTGTGGAAGATTCCTACTTGTAGTGGGCGTTCAATGAGTTGAGTTTTCCCTCGACCTCACGGTCGGCCCTGCCTGATTCCTTACTCGCGGTGGGGTAGGAATAGGTGAATTAACTGATGCACGTCCATCAGCTCGGTTGCCTCCGGTAGTTTGTGCTTGAGTGCCCGTACCATTTCCACCAGCAAGTGGTGGCAAGTTAACCTGTGGAGGATCGTGCGTAGTATCCGGATTGGTATCTCCGATTGTGTTAACTTCGTGGCGCCAATAGTGATCTTCTGATGAACTCCCGTCGTAACTAAGGGATAGCCTTTCAGTGCTTCTGCAAGGATCCTCCATGATAGGGAGCGGTCAGAGATTACCGTCTTTGGTGGACTTTGTGGTGGACTCAGTCTGATCTGATGAATTGCCGATCATATGTTGAGTTTCACCATAACCACTTGGCACACGATCGGTGATAATTTCATCGATATCCTTACCAGATGTCGGTCGGCCCTTGAAATACGTAGGAGCCATTGATGAATACTGGTCACCCATGACAATATCGAGAGTACATGGACTCTCTGATTGCAGTGCTGGGCTTCCATTTTCGCTTTTGTTGGTCGGATCGACCGAACTTGTAGAGGCGTTCGAACGTTCCGAACTAGTCGAAATGAGCGGTTCATCTGAGAGCGCCATTGTTGGTGGTGGTGTATCCTCATCCATCCAGTCGATTTCGCCAATCTCTGTGACTGGCGAGCCGGCGGAGGAGGAGGATGATGATATCCTGTTTTCTTCCATAGCGCGGATGCATGCGTCCATGTCGAGGTTGGAGTAATCCACCAGGTCGAACCCGTTTTCCTCATCCCAAGTCCCTACCATGTTCGCATGAGCGATGATGGGGCAAAGCAAGTGGATGAGGAATGCTTGAGCGAAGTAATCTTTAAGAACTCAACGCCTTCTTCCCCACGGACGGCGCCAGCTGTTGACGATCGAGTCGCCGATCTTACGAAATAAATAGAGGAAAGTGGCAAAGAGTTCTTGGGAGAAAATGAGATTGCTCTTTATTGCTATGAACTGGCTATTACATTGGGTACCCTCGACAAGGCAGTGGACTAATCCTAATTACACTGAGTGTAATGCTTGCTATGCTACTGAATCAAACTTGAAACATCAACCTAATGTCGATTGCTGTGCTTCAATCTAATATAGTTTGATCTAATATGCTTCGTGCTCCATCCTTAAATAACCATCGAAGAGGTGGTAGTTGTTCCTGGAGAAGACGCTTGTTGGAAGTGACGCAACTGGTCGGAACGAGGCGTCGGTTGATGAAACATCAACCGTTCGGCGGTTGAATATCTATGGGACACTTCAACCGTATGGTGGTTGTTGTCAGTGTCTTAGAATCATGAAACGTCGCATGGTATGGAGCAAATATAACATGTGTTCCATTCATCACATGGTAAGGAATATACTTGGAGTTAGATCTGAAAGCCAGTTCATTGCTTCTACGTACAGTCATCTGGTCGGGGACTAGACGTACGACCTCGTCCGACCAGGGTTCTCTTTATGTAACCTCTGAAATCCTTACGACCACATGGGTCATTAGCCTTAGGGGTTATGACCACGAATACATATGATCTTTTATTATGTATTAAAATAATACATAGAGATTTTTATCCTCGTCAGCGCCCGTACCATTTCTACCAGCAAGTGGTGGCGAGTTAACCTGTGGAGGATCATGCATGACATCCGAACTAGTATCTCTAATTGCGTTAACTTCGTGGCACCAATAATGATTTTCCGATGAGCTCCCGTCGTAGCTAAGGGAAAGCATTCCAGAACTTTGATAAGGAGCCTCTACGACGGGGAGCGGTTGGAGATTACTGCCTCTGGTGGGCTTTGTGGTGGACTCAGCCTGATCCGGTGGATTACTGATCATATGCGGATTTCACCATGCCCACTTGGCCTACGATCGGTGATAACTTCATTGATACACTTACCAGATGTCGGTTGGCCCCCAGAATACGTAGGAGTCGTTGGTGAATACTGGTCGCCTATTATAATATCGAGAGTATATGGACTCTCTGATTGCAGCGCTGGGATTCCATTGCCGCTTTTGCCGGTCGGATCGACCGGGCTTGTAGAGGCGTTCGGACGTTCTAAACTGGTCGGAACAAGCGGTTCCTCTGAGAGCGTCATTATTGGTGGCGATGAATCCTCGTCCATCCGATCGATTTTGCTAATCTCTACGAATGGCGGGACGACGGAGGAGGAGGATGATGACATCTCGTTTTCTTCCATGGCGTGGATGCATGTGTCCATGTCGAGGTTGGAGTAGTCTGCTAGGTTGAACCAGTTTTCCTCATCTCAAGTCCCTTCCATGTTCGTATGAGCGATGATGGGGAAAAGGGAGTGGATGAGGAATACTTGAGCGAAGTAATCTTCAAGAACTCAATGACTTCTTCCCCACGGACGACGCCAGCTGTCGACGATCGAGTCACCGATCTTATGAAATAAAAAGAGAAAAATGGCAAAGAGAGAATGGGAGAGAATAAGATTGTTCTTTATTACTATGAATCGGATCCTTTACAGGGGGTGCCCTTGACAAGGCAGTGGACTAGCTCTAATTACACTTGGTGTACTGATTGCTATGCTAATACTTTAGATGAAAACCCAACCGTCTATTGATCTTCTGAATTGGATTGGCTTCTGCTACTTGTGTTCTCCTTTAAATAGTCGACAAAGTGGTGACAGTTACTTCTTGAAGAGACGCCTGTTAGAAGTATCGCGACTGGTCGGAGTGAGGCATCAGTTGGTAAAGTATCAACCGTTCGATGGTTGTGTGCCTGTGAGACACTCAACCGTATGGTGGTTGTTGTCAGTGTCTTAGGACCATGAAACATCGCATGGTATGGAGCAAATATGATATGTGTTTCATTCATCACACGGTAAGGAATATACTTGGAGTTAGATCCAGATGCCAATTCATTGCTTCTACAAGCAGTCATCTGGTCGGGGACTGGGTACAGGTCCTCATCCGATCAGGGTTCCTATTATGTAACCTCTGGAATCCTTACGACTTGTGGTCGTTAGCCTTAGGGGTTACGACCACGAAGATATATAGTCTTTTAGTTATGTATTAAAGTAATATATAGAGATTTTAATTCTCATCAGCGTGGCAGCATACGATTGAAGGACTTAACTTATGGCAGCGTTCTCAGAGTGGCATTTCCTCTAACCTTAGTAATAGGTAAGATTAGTTAGTCAATCTAATGTTGTTTCACATTGATTATGCAATTAAAATCTCCTTGCAACATCACTGTTTGCTATACTAGCCTTCTGCATTCATGTATGTCCTTTTCTCCACTCTTTACAAAAATCACATCCTCACTTCATAATAGTCAATTTATTGGTTTAATCACATTCCAAACCAAGTCAGTGTAGCCCACAATGCTAAACTTTGGTATGTTCTTGCCTAATGAGTTGCCATATGTATGTAAAGGATACAGGCTTGCGATCTTTACATTGCTCCTCAGGTAGGTTGCACCGACTCTTGTACTCAGGGATTGTCTAGCATGTTTGGCACCTGCTGAGCATGGCCACGACCAGATACTTCTTATACTTGTGTGAGGAAATTTTGTGTTCAAACAGTTTGTCTCCAGTGGGACTCTAAACTTTTAATATGTTATTGCTGACATGGCTAACTTGTTTTTATGAGCTACGTCTACATTAGACACAAGCTAGCATATGATTCCATGTAAATGTACTGCAATATGTTGACTAAAATTTTGGTATCTCGAGTCTTATTAGTATGTAAATCTAGTATTGTTGATCAATACGTACTTACTTAGCTGCCAATGGAAGTTGAAAAAAAATATGTATGATCGTGTAGCTGTGTTGGTGCTTTTGGAAAAAAAAGATATGATGTGGTAATAGTGTCCATCTATGTTGGTGCATTTTTTTCTTAGGAATATGTTAGTGCAACTTAGGCTATCATACTATTAGATTTCATGTTACGAGAGTCAAACAGATAAGTTTGGTTAAGTGATGTGTTTTCTATTACTTGCATGGGAATGGGTAAGTATTACAAGTGACATGATTCAATAGATTATTTAGTACTACCATCTCCAATCTTTAACAAACTGACCATTCTTGTTCTTCTCTGGTCAGTATAACGTCTTTGGCGCCTCCTATTCTTTCTATGCATTTTTCATATCAGTGCCCTAATGCAGTTACACCTGTGGTTCGTGCAGTCCTCTCTGCTATTTTAGCACTTTACCTGCTTTCAACATGAACATGCAATTTCTTCTTTCTTACTTTATGACACATAATAATATCTTTCGAGGGGAGGTGTTTTCAACTACTCTCACCAAATTAAGAAGGGGTGCATACTAGAGATGCTTGATTCTAGGATTACATTTTTCTTCTTATTAGTGATGGCATTGTTCATCCTACCAAATCTCCACTACTTAAAAATATGAGTTGGCGGTCGTCATCCATCCTCTCTACCCATTTTGACGTCTGTTGGATCGGGGAGCACCAACAGCCCAGAAGATAGAAAATTCTGGCGTAGTATGATAGTCTTACCAGAAAGTTGGGATCTTAGGATGTAAAGATGGGATCTTGGAAAGCTTGGGATTTTGGTACAAGGATTAGATCCTGTACAGGTTGGAACTCTTTGTGTTATGTTCTTATATTCCAATTGTTTGTTTTGTGTGCAGATATCATACGAGAACCAGCACGATATCCAGCTCATGCGGTTTGCTGACTACTTTGGCCGAGCATTTGCAAGTGTGAGTGCGTCACAGTTCCCGTGGGCAAAGATGTTCAAGGAATCACTGGTGTCCAAGATGGTTGATGTGAGTTAATATTTCACTGGAGTTTCCCTAATTCATTTAAGCATTGCTTTTGGATCATATGTAAAATGCAATCGCGGTTTATAGGATTGTTATTGAATTTAAGGTTTTGTGCCAACATTGATACTGATTCATGCACTGTTGGTAGTGGTTTTGCGTAATGGGCATGCTGCTTTTTTTAACTGTCAAGTATTATTAATCAATTGAATTCCAGATAACCTACATTGAAAAGTTATTTAATGTCATCATATTATCATTTTAGTACATTGTTAGCCTTATAAGGCATATTTTTTACATCATCACATCAATAGTAATTGTAATGTGCATGTCAAGGATGCTGGCTTCTAGGATGGTTATGCTAAGTTTGTGCGCGTGGCGGGTGCATTACCATTTGTATTCCTATGTAACCTACTATTGCTGGATAAGGTCATTTAATTACTATTATGTTCAGTCACATGACATATCGAGGAAGAAAACTGTAGTGCGATAAGGTGGTCATTTTCCTTTTGTTTTCTTTTTTGAACGGGGGAGGTGGGGAGGCAAGTTAAATTGGAAGGTGGATTACATAGATGGAAGTTGGTGTGGAGTTGTGAGGAATAAATGGGAGGAGTGGAGCTAAGAACAGATAAAGCTAGGGGATTGTCGTATGTGATCTAACAGTGCATGTTTATTGTTGTATCAGCATGGAATCTTAGCCTCTCATCGATCACAAACGAATGGTCAATATGTGTTCTATTCCAGACAAAAAAAATACATATGCATGCATTTATAGTTTTAGTATACTGATGGATGTCGGTACTGCTATTTTGATTTGTTCAACATGTTTGTCTTTTACCTTACATCAAGACATTTAAGCATGAGAATGCCCCTTGCTTTCTACTTTTAGGTTATTTTTTGTTACAAGACTAATTAGTTGATGTATTGAGCAGATCCTCTTGTGCCATATTCCTAAGCCAGTTCGCAAGACGACAAGCGATTGGATCAGCCAGAGATTTGATGCCCTGGGAGATTTTGTCTTGTGGTGTATAGATAACATCATGTCTAAATTGTCTGGTCAAGCAGTGGGAACTACATGTTCAAAGAAGGTTGTCCAACAGACTCCAAGGGCCCAGGTAGCATTCAATCTCATTATGACTTTACCTATCATCACATAAGGTATCATGGACTCAAGATGGAAAGTAGAAACTACATTGTAGTTGCAACCATTTTCTTTTGTAAGAAATGGATAGTGTTCTACAAGATGAAGCACACCATGCCCTTTGTTTTGATTATATGTGCTAAATTGGATCCTTGTCAATCGAGTCTGGCACTAATTTAGTGTGCTAAACTGCTAATTTAGTGTTCAGGTTTGGAGTGGGTTTGTTGTGCTGTTTTGATCTTCGACACATTGGTGAGGATCTCACTCACCCTTTTCTTGACAAACAATTCGCATATATCTGTCCGATTATTTTGCCCTTGTTGTGCATTTCCTGTTTGTAGTAGTTTCATTGTTGAAATCTTGTTGGCCACACAATTTTCCTGCTGCACTGTTTTGGGTTTGGTTTATGAACTATCTACTTACCTTTGGCATTTGCTCTTGCGATAGCTCACACTTGGTGTTGTTTTAACCTTTGGCCTTTGTCATTTCGCAACAAAGCGTCGTATTAACATTGACTACTAACTTTGAATTGTATTGTATGTTGTTGTGTTTCAGGAAGTATCTGGGAAGTATTTCTTTTGGGGGAAATGAAGGACCATTAGGTCTTCTATGCTGTCCTATGACATAGAAGTGACTAAGAAGCTGTGGGCAGAATCTTTAGTACTGTTCCAGGAGCTGCAACTTAGAGACCATGAATTGAGGACTAATTGAACTAGCTTGATGAGACACTAGGACATGGCAATACAATTTTCCCTGTGAATATAGACTATTTGGTCCCTCTATTTTAGAAGTCTCAAGAAGCTGGAATGTTGACCGAAAATGTGTTAGGTAGTAGATCAGTTCCACCATACCAAAGTGCACTTGGGACAATCTGAGCATTTGAATGGGACACTTGATTGCCATTCTTTGCTAGTCTATTTGGTTGCTTTACTGTGATGTTGACATGAATGAGTGCAAGGCAAAGGGATCTAAAGTTACACAAGTTGTAAAAGTTTGGAAACTCGGTTGTAATTAGCTGGATGTACAAAACTTGGATGTAATGGAATGTATAAAGTTTTATAGCATGTACCAGCTTCTTGGATTTGTTGTATTGAATGGATAATTTTGTTATAGTTGAATAGGCCAGTTAATTTTTTTAGAACAAGGATCGGGTTAATATGGTGTTCAATATATGTGCTCAAATTATTGAAAAGGTGTTCCTGCCTCAGATACCTCTTTGCCCCTTTGACAACGATATGTTCCAGTTTGTCGAAATTCTCCCCTAATGGTCTAATTGTCCTTTTTTTTCTTCGTTTTATTAACTTAGCGGAGGCAATCAGTTGGAAAACACACAAGCAACATCAATGAGGCGTATGCTGCCCAAAGCAATATATATTTTGATGTTTTGTGATAATAAACTATGTAAATAACAATGTACTTTGTAAACACAATATTTTTTTAATTATGTCATGATTCATGTTGTCCGAAAGAATCAATACATCTCTATGTTCTTTTGTGACTAATTGTCTATTTTCGTCATCTGAATATGTTTGACGTACTTTTTTTTTGCATGGTTGTTTAGTCAAACCTGTAGCAAGGAAATCTTCTTGACTCTGCTGCAAGACATAAAAGTTTTAACTTATGAATGCCAATAAGAATATTAGTGAGATGCAACAACATATTATGTGCAAAAATTGATTTTCTGTTGCAACGCAAGAGCACATAACTAGTTATAAAAAAATGATAGTCCCAACCTATAAAACCATGTCAATATCAAAAACGCATTCTCGAACAGATGTAATAGTGTTTTTGGAAATTGTGATAGTAGTATCCCCGAGTGGCACCATGAATGAAAAACGAAGAGAATAGATTACGGGTTTTGGATCTGGACAAATTCTGCAATCCACTGACTGCTTCATCCTCGTTTGGATGGGCCGGGTCCACTCTGGCAGACTCAAAGTTGGGCCCGGCCTATCCAAAACGGGCCGCCCTTCGTGTCCAACTCCGACCCGCCGTTTTCCTGCCGGTCGACACCCCTTCTTTATCCCGCCGACCGCGCGCCCCGTCCCCTCTTCGCTCCAGACGACGGCGATCTCTCTCTCTCTCTCTCTCTCTCTCTCTCTCTCTCTTCCCCTCTCTGCCGTCCTTGCCTCCACCGAAGTCACCCTTCTTCTCGCCGAGGACCGAGAGCGAGCCCTTCGGAAACCCGCCGCTCACCGGAGCGGCGAAGCCGCCCCATCCCCCTCCTCCCGCGTTGGAGTTTCGGATCATCTAGGTAAGCCCTAATTCCACTTCCTGTAGCATTCTGCGCGTTTCCATTTCCGTCCAATCGCATGCTTCGATCAGTTGCGAGTTCGTTGTTACTATGGACTGGAGTTCCTGGGCACTTCCCGTAGGAGAGGAGTCGGACCCAGAATGTATCCTCCCCTGGACTTGCAAACTAAGGAATACACGCAGGATCGTGCGGCGAGCTTGTTGCATCCCATGGTTGTTTCCGAACTTCTCTTTTTGGTTTGGTAGTTTGTACGATTTAGAAGGAAAGGAGCGCTGATTTCGTGATGGCATGGGCTGCGTTAGGTGTTCGACCTGGGGAAAAATGGGCTGCGTTTGGGTAAAGTTGTTTTTTGTATAATTGGTCTGTCTCGTTCATGTCCCAGAACATTTTCACATTCCGTATTAAAGTACAAAAGCAAGCTTCTTCCTTTTGGGATTGATTCTCATTCTATACAAGACTAAAGAACAGAGGCAAATTTGCCCGTGGAAATGACAGTTGTGGTTGGGCAAATTGTCAAAGTTGCAGTTTGCATAATCTGTTACTTACTGTGTTGGTTGGCACCTGCAAATGTCATGTAGTCTATACCTTGAAGATTGAGCCGTCTCTTTAACCTACGTACAAGTGAATTTCAAGTTTCTGGAAGAATACCTTGCCTAATTATTTTGCTTGGATATGTTTCATTCTTGATTGTTGCTGCTTTCAGCTTGTTCTTTCCCAGAATGCGTAAATGCAGACCATAAAACGCTTGCCGAAAAGTGTCCACAGCTCCTTGCGCTCAACCATGATTCTATCTGACCTACCAAGGGTTGTTGAGGAGTTGATATACAATAGCATTGATGCAAATGCGAGCAAGGTATTGCTTTCACATTCAAAAAATGCAAAATAATATAAATGTGATATCTTCAATAGATATTGCTTTCACATACAAAAAGGGCAAAATAATCTACATGTAGTGTATTCAATAATTCAATATGTATTGCTTGCAATTCAAAAAAAGCAAATTAATCTACATGTAATATCTTCAGTGTCATGTGTTACCGTTTCTGATACGCTGATGCCCATTTCAGATCGATATCTCAGTAAATGTCGGGGCATGTTATGTTAAAGTGGAAGATGATGGTATGTGCTTACCTCATGTTTTTTATTTCTTACTACTGGGTTTTGCTTTTAGAAGAACTGGTTGCCCTGTTGTACTATTGCAGGTTGTGGTATTACTCGAGATGAATTGGTTCTCTTGGGAGAAAAATATGGTAAGTCAGAACCCAGAACTCAGAACCTTTGCTGTTCTTATTTATACTCTTGCTTTTTCCTCACTCAGCAGTACTTTTTTTAGGGAACACACAAATCTGTTTTGCGTGTCTTTGTATCAAGATAGAGATAAGATAAGAACAGACCAGGTTTTGTCACTGCAAACCCAAAACCGGGCCAGAGGAGAAAGAATAACTAAAAACAAGAGGAACAACATTAGATGTCTGATTCAATCAGCAATACTGTTGGCTTCATGTTAAGCTGCATTATTGCAAGTGATTTTTACATAATGAACTGGGGCTGCTGGATGTTTATCTGATTTCATAGATGTCAGAATGGAATTGTTCTCTTACAAGGGAATGTCTGATTTGCTTAGAAAGTAATAATGGAAATGACATCCATTCTGTGATATTTGACCTTGTTGATTGATATTGAAAGCGGATGTGATTATTGTCTCCTGTTTTCTGATTGTTACATAAATTGATGATCAGTAAATGAAAGTACTGTTGTTGTTCTGCTGTTGGTATCCCAGTGACTTTTGGTCTGTTTTCAGTGATGCTTTATCTTCATTAGAAGAACATGGACATTTATGTAAGTCATCACTACGTGCATATAGATTCCAAGACACCGTACCTTTTATTTCTTCACTCATGACATGTTAGTTGCATGATTAGTACTAGCTCGCGAATTTGCTATTTTGTTTATTGTGCCTCTTCTCTCTTTCTTCAACAAAGTTTTTATTTTATGTCCTATCATCAAAGTTGGGATTGAATAAAAAAAGGATTCTTTTAGTTGATAGCAAGTAGGAACCCCTTCTACCAGAATCAATTGATTATGCTGTTTGTCTTTCATTAAGTGTAGTCTCACCGCCAGAACCCAGAAATTATGTGCAGGTTTCAAAAGAACGAATATACTTGATGATATCACTGGTGGTTTGCAATGTGCTAATGATGTATAACTCCCTTCTGCTATAACAGCAACATCCAAGTTCCATGATGTCATGGGTGATGGGGAATCTAGTTCTAGAATTTTCGGATTAAATGGAGAAGCACTAGCATCTCTTTCTGATATCTCTGTGGTCGAAGTCAGAACGAAAGCTCGTGGGAGACCGAATTCATACTGCAAGATAATAAAGGCACCACTTACACACTGAACCTATAAAATGCTGTGCATAGTCTTGATCTATCGATGTATAGTGTATCTGAATGTCTTCTGGCAACTGCACAGGGATCCAATTGCTCACATCTGGGAATAGATGACCAGAGGGAAGTTGTTGGCACCACAGGTGGTTGTTTGAATTTTCTCCTTCAAACAAAGTAGAATCGCTCTTATGCATGCATGCACACATGTCCTCGAAGCAAGGCACTCTTATAGTCTATATATACTTAATACATGTGAAGAGTGAGATGATGGCATTTTACTCAGTCAAGTGTGTTGTATTTTTGTCATGTTATGGAAGCTATTTATTAGAAAGCTTTCATCTTTGTAGTTATTGTTCGGGAGCTTTTTTACAATCAACCAGTACGGAGGAAACAAATGCAATCTAGGTACATGTGATCTTTATTGTATTATTCATGTGTAGATGTTTCTTCTAATTCACAGTTATGTTCAAAAAATGATACGATCAATGTATTTCCCAATATTATGTTTTGTAGTCACAAAAGAGAACTATATCATGTGAAGAAGTGTGTCCTGCGAGTTGCACTCATTCATCCACAGGTTTCACTCAGACTTCTTGACCTTGACAGGTAGTCTATCGTGCTATGCTAGGCATTTTAATATTACCTATATATTTACAATTTTACATGTACAGAATATCTATTGACATGTCCTTTTTATGAATTCAGCGAAGATGAGTTGCTATACACAGTTCCTTCGTCATCCCCTTTGCCTCTTATATCAAACAGTTTTGGGGACGATGTCTCCAGTTGTCTTCATGAAATAGCTACCTCTGACCAGAACTGGGTTCTTTCAGGGCACATATCTGGACCAACAGATGTGTTCTGTACTAAGGTAATATCCATTCTGTAAGTTGTGAGCTGTCGAAACTAAAGTTTGACAAAGTGTCTTCAGCAACGTGCACTTTTCCTTTTCAGGATTTCCAGTACTTGTGTATCCTACTCGCCAATTCTCCATTATCTACTTTCATTTACCATTTTTCAAATGCTTGGAGTTGGAGAAATCCTTGACTTTCCAAAGATATCAACTCAAGATTTGTCAGTAGAAGCCCAATCCATAATATGCTTAATAATCTGGCAGCTATTTTTCAATCTTCCATGGTAAGGAGGAATGAAGAAATTGATGTTCAGAGCCGGAAGAGACAGAAAACTGATGTCTACCCTGCATATCTGCTAAACTTGTGCTGTCCTAGATCTAGCTACGATCTACATTTTGAGCCTTCGAAGACTACTGTGGAGTTCATGGTGATTCGCCACATTTGCATGCTTTTGAGTTTCCCTTTTGTCTTTCCTAGTAAAGCTTCATTTGTAACTAACTAATGTATGGATAGGACAACCTCTTAGTTAAAAGTGGCTTGGGCCTTTTTGGAAATTTGACGTTGATGTCCTTTATGTTGTTTCGTTTTTAAATAAATTTACTTTCTTACAGCTGGACATTTGTCTTTGTTTTTTCTTCTCTCACTGTTCAGGATTGGCAAAGTATCTTGTTTTTCTTTGAACAATCTATCACAAATTTCTGGAAGAAGCATGTACCGCAATTGTCAAAAGGTTAGAAACTAAGACCTTTATTTGCCTGATAATGTCTTTATTAACTGAATAATTTTAAAGAGCTGAAGTTCTTGGTATGATGCATTTGTTATTTGACCCTTTTCTATTGGCAGACAACACTATTGATGATAGCACATGTGTGCCTCTGCAAAGTGATGGTTGGTGACTTGGTGAATATATTTCATTTTTTTCTTTTGATTTGTCTGCCTTCTGAGCTTGTTCATATATATATATATATATATATATATATATATATATATATGGTTGCAGTGAAATCAAATAAGGGCCTCCTAAAGCATCATAATGTGCAGAACAAGGAAGATGTTGCTGACTTATACCAAAGCTCTCTACAGAAGAATACGGTCAGAGGCAGCAACGTTGATATGATTGTCACAACACCACCTAAAGACTTGCACTGTTTTTATTTGGATGTGGAGCCATCCACATGGCATATCTGCTACCCTGACCGGATCAGCAATGAATCACAACATGTTGACGATGTTCTTAGGAATGATCATAAGTTGGGGCATAAGCAAATGCGTTCTCCTGAAGGTGATAGTTATCAGTGGTTAGAGGATGTTCCTTCCCAGTTAGAAGATTGTGATATTTTAGGTGCTAACCCAACTGTTTGGAAAAATCAAAGGACAGAATGTATGTTCCATGGACATGCATATTCTGTTAATTTTGGAATGTTGGAAGATGTACGAACCAAAGGCCTTTTATCTGATGATCAAGACTCTGAGATAATTGGCCCAGAGATTGAACTCCAAGAACCTTGCTTCGGGGTTCTCAATAGACCAAACAGAATTATCATTGATTTTGTGCAGAATCAAACCAATGTAAAGACAAACACATCGGGCTGTGATGGATTCTATGCCGAATTTGATAAATCAAATGAGGATTGTCTACTCAACGAAGTCACAGAGACAATCTCTGATATTTCTCGCCCTGAGATGTCACACTTCAGTGGTGGACTCTATCATGAAGATTGTAGCACCTCCAGGGGTTTCTGTAGTGTCATGAAAAAGTGCAGTACAAGGGAAAAGTTAGGGACTGCAGCGAGATACGTTGAAGGCCTTGAGGCAAATACAATTGCGCAGATGAACTTCCCTGATATGCAAGCAGTGTGGGAAAGTGACTATATGGATGGGCCCTCAATCGAAGATTCTTTCCTTCATTTTCCTCATCCATACTTGTTGGCTGATACACCTCGCAATCGCAGTCATGCAAGGACTGACTTGGAATTGCATGGGAGATCAAATAAAAGTTCTGATTATTGGAACTGTGAAAATATTGACAGTGACTTTAGATTCAGTTTGGACAGATTTAACAGTGATTCATCAATAATATGTGAAGGAACTAAATGTTTCAACAACTTCGACAATGAAACTCAGCCGCCTAATTACTTCAATCATAATGATTTTTCTGTGGGCCAATTTGTTTCCGAAGATGGTCAGAAACCCAGGAAATCAAAAATTGACGCAAGATTGTCATACAATATTCCTCCTGAGAAAAGTGTTACTGGTTGTCATTTGGGTGTTCCTTCTTCCCAAATGGCAAATGACAACATGCTTATTGAAGATCTACCGAATCAACACAATTTTGGATGCCGTCGGAGATCCAGGCTTTCTAAGGGTAGATCCAGGAGTCATTCTGCCCCACCATTTTACAGAGGCAAACGAAAATTCCCTAGATTAAATGAGCCACTGACCAGATTGACAGCAGAAGGTGATAAAGATATCTTCATCAAGGACTCAGAAGGTTCGTCTGCTCACAGCCTTTGCCATCCTTTTTAAATTGCATTGTTATGAGTGCTAAGTTTGTACTCTTTTAATTAAATGCAGATACTGCACCTGCACCAGAGGATATATCACATATGAATGCAACACAACCTATTCCTGAGACTAGTAGCAGTGAATTTTCTGATCTAAATTTCAGGTATCTTGCTCTTGCCTGCATCTGCCTTGAATACTGAAAAGGTCTTTTATTGAGCCTGTGACTATAAACTTGCCTCTCTCGTTTGGGCCAGTTTGAAGGCAAATGCGAAAATGTGTGAAGAGACATGTTCTGACGGTCTTGAAGATTCTACTGCTCAAGTAACTAAATGGCGAGATGACTCTTACCAGCATACAGTTGAGCATGTGTTAAAGTTTTAGATACTCACACACAGGCACTTTCATATGGCCTAATTACTGTACACCTTTTTTTTTCCTTATGCTTACTGTTTCATCTCCTTGTGTAGGCTTTCGAGGTGCCAAATGATCCTTTTGAATGCTACGATGATGTACTTAGCATTTCTTCTGGGCCCTTACATCTCTCTTGTAGCTCGCTAGTTCCTGAATGTATTGATAAAAATTGCTTTGAGGAGGCAAGAGTTTTGTTGCAACTGGATAAGAAATTTATTCCTGTCATATCTGGAGAAACACTACTCCTTGTTGATCAGGTTC
Source organism: Phyllostachys edulis (assembly GCA_036346405.1). NCBI lineage: Eukaryota > Viridiplantae > Streptophyta > Magnoliopsida > Poales > Poaceae > Phyllostachys > Phyllostachys edulis. The sequence continues at coordinate 60,697,200 of CM070561.1, read as the reverse complement.
GTAGTCGATTAACATCATTTGTGGATAACGAAACAGATTCTTTAGCAGTTTATCTATATCCTATTGTTGTGCAGTAATAATCATGTTCTGGAAATAAAATTTGTTGTGTTAATTGTTGCATTTGGAGTGGTCAAATCGTGAGCAAATGTTCGTGACGTGGGTCTTTTACTTGACTTTATTATTACTGTTTAAACTCAACTACTTATAGGGGATGTTAGCCTTTTGTGTATGTCATGTTTTAACACAGAAAATATTTATGAATATATGGCCGACATCAGAAAGTATTTGGATCATATTTCTATAGTGAAATGTGAAGCATGCACTTCTTATGTTCATGTACTTTCAAAAGTAAACAGTGCATGTATGTTGACAAAAAGTTCTTTTCTGAAATATTTTAGTTAGTTATGTCCTCTTTTACTGTTTTCAGCATGCAGCTGATGAAAGGATACGTTTGGAGGAACTCCGTAGCAAGGTTTGTTAGTGTTAAAGTGACCAGGAACCACTCTGCAACATTGTTTTTCATCTTTCATACTCATATCCTTTGGGGGGTTTCAGGTTTTATCTGATGTGGGCCGAGGGATCGCTTACTTGGACTCTGAAGAGGACTTAGTATGTCATTTTAATTAGCTGGCTTCTGCTGCATTGTGTTAAACTGTTCATAACTAAGATGTGTTTTCCGAGAACCAACACTAAGATGTGTTGTTTGATCTTTTATGCCCCATTTGTTGGCAGGCTCTCCCTGAGACTGGATTTCAATTGTTTCAGAAGTACACTGAGCAGATTCAAAAATGGGGCTGGATCATCAACAATTCTAGCAATTCCTCTCAGTCATTCAAAAAGTAGGTGCTTGACTATCATGTGGATGAGAACCTTTTTTATCCGCTTAGCCTTACATGCTATTGTTCGGGAGGTTTGCTTGCACGTGTTCTGGTTGTGTTCGTTTTAGCTCTTTTTAACAATCTGATACCTGTAGTTCTAGTTAATGTTTATTGCACCCTTTAGTTTATCGTAATCTGACAATAGCGAGTTCAGAAGGTACATCACTTCCACCAAGAATTCTTCAATTAAGCATTCAGTGATAACATGTTCTTGTTATGAAGTTTTGGATGGCTTGATCCACCATTCTCTACCTATTCTGAAGGAGCAAAAGTTGTTCATCTCCTTTGTATATACTAAATGTATGGCTGTCATATACCATTTACTTTATATTTTTCAGGAACATGAACATTCTTAGGAGACAAGCCCGTCTCGTTACTCTTGCTGCTGTAAGCAACCTTTTCTAGCATCCATATTTATTCAACATGTGTGTAATACTTGCTGAATGTACAATTATACATGTTTCCCTTCAAATCTATCTACTGGATGAGGTGGCCTGTTGGTTCGAACTTCTATTGATTATCTGTTTATTTCTTTGGTAAACGGTTATGTTATAAAACCCCAAAAGTTAGTTTGATCTGTAAATTGGGTATTGACTACTTATGGTAAGAACGCATAGAAAAATCTGAGCTCAGGTTTCTCAATAGTTTTATTCCAAGTGTCTGCAGAGAATAAGAGACATGCTTCAAACATAATATTTCCTTGTAATATTCAGGCTATATCATCTTTATGATATCCGCATGTCTTTTGAAAATTAAGGAATAAAACATCAAGGGATAACTGTTCTCCTTGAATTTGGTAATTTGCAAGAATTTTTGTGTCTCATGCTATTGGTAGTCCTTAATGCTGTAGGTAATCATTGTGTACGTTGTTGTGTTACTGTCTCTTTGAAGTGCAATTGTTGTATCAAGAATGGGAGTGGAAATGCACTTGTCTTTTTTGTCTTTAGTTTTACATGTAGTTATTTCCCAAATGGTGTTACAAGTATCTGGTGAAATCTTCTCGGATAAAACTGCAATATAGTATTCTTGTCTTCTAAACATCATCTACACTACACAGGTTCCATGTATTTTGGGCGTCAATTTAACAGGAAAAGATCTTATGGACTTTATTCAGCAGGTGATTGATTCTGCTACTTCATTCTTTGCGCGTAACACTTTTCTTGATACTGTAGTTGTACACAATTAGATGGTAGGTACTAGGTACTCTATCTTAGGAAATGCCGGTCAGGAAGCAGTGAAGAGCCAACTGCAGGGATGGTTTGTTCTTGTCCATGGAGGAACGGGTGTTACCAAACCGGAGCTGAAATCCCGCTGAATTTGAATTGAGTTACACTAGTTATGGTTAATTTTCTCGTGTGCCAGTTGATCCTGAAATCATTTAAAAAAACATATCTCATTGTAAAGTTTCGAAAACTCAACTATAGGAATTTTAGCTATGCGGATTATAAAGGTACTTCATTATCTTTTAGTTTTCTTACCCCATCAATATTTTGTCCAGCTTGATGAGACTGATGGGTCGTCAGCTATCCCCCCAGCGGTTCTACGTATTCTTAATTTCAAAGCTTGCAGAGGTAAGTATATCTTTTCTTCTCTATTCGTTCATAATGCTTCTTTTTCCCCTTCAAGCGTTTCCGTATGTTTCACTTTTGATCCGAAGTGGTGTATTGATGTTTACTCTTTGTTTGATTTAGGCGCAATCATGTTTGGTGACCCCTTGCTACCATCTGAGTGCAGTCTGATTATCGAAGAACTGAAAGCAACATCCCTATGCTTCCAGGTAAAAAGATACCAGAATCCCCAATTCTTATTTCTGTTGCTACTCTGTGGTCTAGTGAGACGGAAGCTTGGTTCTTCTGCAAATAAAATAAAAATATTTTTTCTTGCAGTGTGCTCATGGGCGCCCGACCACCGTGCCCATTGTGAACGTTGCATCCCTCCGTGACGAGCTGGCGAGGCTTGAACTGCTGAGCGGAAGGCAAGCAGAGACCTGGCATGGCCTGTCGCACCATCGACCCAGCCTTGAACGTGCTCGAACGCGTCTCAAACAACTGGCAATGCTACGATGTGGCCTGTAGACTTTAGCCGCAGTAAATAACGATGGTGACGTTGTACACTTTTACGGTAGTCATTCGTTACTGACGAAGAGATAAAGTGGCCACGAGCCGTGTTGTACACTTGTAACCATTGTGGTTTGTGAAGACCAATTCTTTTCATGTAAATGTATATACACAGCAATTTAACCCGTCTTGTAACCATTATGATTCGTGAAGACCAGGCAGCAACGTGATTAATAAAAAAATGGGATGGTGTGTGCGCTACTTGTGCTACCTTTTTTGTGAACCCGTCTTGTTTCACTCTGGCCAAGCCATGGAGTCGAGTTTATTGGTGTGTATCTGCAGCCCGAGCATACGATATTCTGATCATCAAATCAAAACCCAGGCATCCTGATTCCTGCTACATGGGCGGAACAGCCCTAACCCACGTCAGCCCACGAGGACGACTTGTCGTGAGATCGTGATTTACTTATGGCGCGCCGCCACTTTTGGAGCCATTTCCCCCAAATCCTCCCGCCCAGATCACCCAACCCTCACGCGCCCACCTCACGGCTCGACTCTCCCCAATTACCATCTCCCTCGCAGGCGAATCCACAAACGCCAAGCTTGCACCACCAATGGGCGCCGAAGCCATGGCCGACGCCGACGACTTCGACTCCCCGGCCCCCGCTCGGGCGCCCGGCGGCGGCGGCGTGTACCAGGTGGGCGGCGTGCCAGTGGAGTTCCCCTACAAGCCGTACGGCACGCAGCTGGCTTTCATGGGCCGCGTCATCGCCACGCTGGACCGCGCGAGGCGGCAGGGCCGGTCGCACGCGCTCCTCGAGTCGCCCACCGGCACCGGCAAGTCGCTTTCTCTCCTCTGCTCCGCGCTCGCCTGGCAGCGCCACTACCCGTTCCGCGCGGCCCCGCCCGCCGACCCCTTCCTCCACGGCGGCGGATTCGTCCCCGACGACACCCAGAAGCAAGCGCCGCCCGGTACGCCCGCTCCCTTTCTTTTGCGGCCGGTTCTTGGATCAAGAACCACTCTTTCTTGGTAAAATCGGTGGCGTGTCGATTTGCTCATTTCGCTGCTGCGGTTCTTGATGTTTAGGCGTCCCGGAGAAGGCGACCAAGAAGAAGAATGCTCCGACCATCTATTACGCGACGTAAGATTTCTGCTGCGTGACTTGATTTGATGAGACGATCTTGATTGATTTCTTGGTTGGTTGTCTTTCTGAAGGAGGACGCACGCGCAGATAACCCAGGTAGTCCGGGAGTACCGCAAGACGTCATACCGAGTGCGCATGGCCATCTTGGTAACCACTGTACCCATCCGAATTTACTTATTTCTATTTTTTGGAGGGGTAAAAAGAGAACACATTATCCAACCAAAGTTAAGTAACAGTGGCCCAAATGACGCTAAGACATCTACTCAATCGTCTTGCAGTAGTAGACAGACTAGTACTGGTAGTAGTTATAATTCCTCTATTGCCACATGTTCAACTGCATGTTGTTTGAACTGGATTTCCAATATAAACTAATGGTAGTTCGGAGGTGACGATAATGTCTGCCCTTTTCTTTTTTGAATGGAGCTCCACCGAGCAAATATATAAAGAAGAAGAGAATTGACCCAGTTTATAAGGGAAACCAGGTCCGAAAACCTTAACAGATGCACGGTTTCAGAGAGAAAAACCGGCGGCCAACCCCGAGACGACAAAACGACCTCAACTCGAACAGAACGACACTCACACCGGAAGGCACAACCAGACAGTAGGCAAGACTAACCCAACTCAATTCGCGCGCTAACCAACCAACCCAACAACTCGGTTGGCGGAGCCTCGCTCCCACGCCACACCTCTCTATCGTGAGCCACGCCCCACGCCGCTTCCTCTCTATCGGCGAGAGTTCGCCCCACGCCGCCTCTCTCCGTCACACAACTTTCGGTCGGCGGAGCCTCGCTTCCCACGCCGCACCTCTCTGTTGTGAGCTCAGCTCACCACGCCGCCTCTCTTGTCACACAAGTCGGCAGTGCTGCCGCCGGAGAGCGCGATGGACCGGAAAGCTATCGTGAAGCGCCAAACTAGAAAGAAGAGCCGCTGTGAATCGAGGACGTTGGGGTAAACCTACGTAAAAAAAACGAAGAGCAGGGTTTCTCGGCGACGCCAGAAGGTAACGACCACAATGCCGCCGTTGTTCGTCCGGACACCGGAGAAGCAACTAGGGCGGAGACGCGAAAGTGTCGCCTAGTAGGAATGGCGCCGAGGCGTCAACGACCTTTTGCACCAACAAGCCGGCAGAAGCTTTTCGCGGCCAGCGCCGAAACTCGCAGAAAAAGAGGTACGCCAACGACTCGCCACCAAGACCAAAGACGCAAGAACGGCACCACCGACGCCAAGAACGCGTCTTCAGATCAAGAACCACCACCCGCGGACTCCACATCGTGCCGCACCGCAACGCTCGGACAAGCGACAAAGACACCGACTCTCGAGGTTATGGAGACGCCGTGAAGCGAGCTCGGCGGCGGGATGGTGACGTTCTTGTCGGCGTCGAAGACCCTGAAGGTGTGGCGGAGGTCCTCCTTGATCATGGCCGCGCATGGTGGCGTTGAGCTGGCGAACTCGCCGAGGCCGAGGAGCCATCGCCGTCGAGTCCGCCTCGGCCATCCAGCCAGCGCTAACTCGCTTCGGCGAGCTGCCGCCAGAGACCAGGGATACCGGCAGCCACCACCGACGCCAGCAAGAAGAAAGCAGCCGTCACCCGATAGAGGACGGCGGGTGAACGCCGCCAGAGCTCGAATCAGCCGAAGGCGCCGATTTGAAGCGGCGACGCAACAGACATCGGAGAGGCGCGGATCCGCGGCGGTAGCCACCAGACACAGATCCGGCGGGGAGGCCCGATCCGACCAGCAGAGCGGATCCGGCGAGCACCTCGCGACGGAGAAACCCGGCGGGGAAGGAGAAAGGGAGAGAGAGGAGAGGGGGGCCGCCGCCCAGGTAGGTCGACGATGGACGGCGGCGGCGGCGGGTGCGGCGAGGGGTGCTAGGCGGCGGTGAGTCGCCTGAAGTCGCCGAGGGATGACGCGAAGCGTGGTTCAGGACTTTCCTAGATAGTAGGACAGTTGTCTGCCCTTTTCTGTTTTTGGTTCCTGTTGATGAGCCAGTAATCATGCAATGCAGGCCTCAAGGAAGCACTACTGCGTCAATAAGAATGTATGCATGAGTGGCAACATTGACGAGCAATGGTAGCGTACATAATGAAACATTTATTTCCAAGCTTTTGCGTTTTTCGTTGCTAACCATTAATTGAACCTTTTCCCGTCATCAGCAAGTTGCTCCTAGATGACAATGGTCAAGGCTGTCCAGAATTCAAGTGAGCTTTCCTAGCTTTTCAACGTCCAAGCATATAATTGACCGGGAGAACATTTCCCCACTTGTCCTGCTAACGCAATGAGTGAAATGTGTTGGCAGGAACGCACAGAAACTAAGTCGTCATCCATCCCTTCAGATCGGTGGCTGCTATGAAGTTCATGACATTGAGGATCTCCTCGGAGTTGGGCGGAAAGTGAAGGGTCCGTTTATCTGTTTGGTTACATGGGTTTCCTCCTGGGTCCTGAGGAAAGTATGACGTCACTGCTGAATGCAGATACCTAAACTGCCGCTTTTTTTGGTTATCTGCAGGATGTCCATATTTTGCTGCACAGACCATGGCAGAAGCAGCTCAACTGGTTTTCTGCCCATATAGCTACATAATTAGTCCAATCGTCAGGAGAGCAATGGACATTGATATCAGTGGCTCAATCATTATTCTTGATGAAGCACAGTAAGTCCAGACTCATGACTCTTTTTCTGTCATTCAATTACTTATCGACTTGATTGATACACTTCAACTGTTTCCTTAGGTAAACTAGTAGTATATATCCTGTGGTACCTTTTCGATGGAATCAACTCTGAAATGTGCTCTTAACTTCTTAAGTCCTAAGAGCAGTTGCAGACTTGTAGTAACAAAACGGTGAATTCCAGCAGTTGTGTTCATTTGGCATCCTTGTTTTGCAGCAACATAGAAGACATAGCACGTGATGCTGGAAGTGTTGATGTTGATGAAGAAACACTTCTCTGTAAGTTAATTGTCACTTTTGTTCCGTTAAAGCCTATGTTTCCAAAAACATATTGTTTTGTTAAAACACATGCTAAGCTAAATTGATTTATGCTGTGATCAAGTGTTGCAGACAGAACTAGCAAGCTTGGCCACTGATGAGGCTGTTGCAATGATATACCAACCCTTGCATGATGTCATTCAGGTACTTCTATGAGAAGAGAAGAGTTCATAGAGTTAACACTTAGTAGCAATATTAGTCTCAGGGATTAAGCTTTTAGTACTTCTGCAGGGGCTTATCAGTTGGATTGCTGATCGGGAGGACAATCTAAAAAAGGATTTTGAACATCCTGCTTCGATGTATGTACTATGGAATCTTCTATTGTTCCTTACCTGATTTATCTATTTAGTGTTTGTCATTTCATCTTCCTACCCTTAAAAGATGTGAATGCCATTCTATGCAATATATATACGTTGTGACAAATTAAGCCTTATGACCTGTTATTGGACATGGCTAATTTTAAATATACTATATCCAGAAAACATTCATTAGAAGGCATTTCGATTAACTTCCACGTGTACAATTCACCAAAAGAACTACATACTTGCAACAAAGCACGGAATAAACATTTTTCTTGCATCCAATTGATTTAACCTTTTGTAATCCTCAGTTGGACTGGTGAAAAGGCTATGAAGGAACTCCAGTGTGCCGGTATTACTCCAGTGTACTTCCCACTACTGCAAGAATGTGCAATGAAGGTGCTTCCTATTTCAAGTATTACAGTGCAGTTACTCTTGCATATATGATCTAGTTCAACGTAGCTGTGGAAATTTTTCTCTGTAATCTTTCTTTTCTGTGGCCTTTGACTTTGCCTTGAGACTTTCAAGTTTCAACTTACACCTTGATATCACCTTCCCGTTTTAGGCAGTTAAGGCTGCTTCAGATACCGAATCAGATAGAGCACACTTAACTGGTGGTGGTGCCATGACACTAGAGAGTAAGCATCATTTTGTTTATTTGATTAATCTTCAGTAATCAGTACATTTAATGACCTAATGATATTTTATTATTTTTGCAGGTCTATTCTCCTCTTTGAGCTACTTTTTCGCTGGAAACGGGTGTCACTCGTATGATTACCAACTTGCTTTGCAGCGTTTTGATAAAAGAGAAGGTAGTAATATATATAGTCTTATCTTTTACGAGATAGCATGCTTAGTCCCTGAAAAGTTTTCCTGATGATGTGGACGTAGCATGAGAGAACATTTTATGAATATGGATATTTAATCCTCCAGATTGTATGCATAAGATTCAGATGTAGCAAGGAAGTCACATTGTTCTTCAAATTACTAGTCTTGTTGCTTGATCTACTATTGAGTCGTTGACATAATTTGATCCAGCTCTATGGTATCCTTCCAGTTCTTTTCCAATATCTGTAATTTCAACACATAACTTTTGATTTACACCATTTGCAGGCAATTCTGTAACTTCTGTCAATGGATCGAAATGTGTGATGAGTTTGTGGTGTCTCAATCCTGCTATTGTTTTTCAAGACATTGCAGATCTGACCCTTTCAGTAATTCTGACATCTGGGTAAGTCTCCACGTTCATATTTTTCCTCCTCAAAAGATTGGCAAAGAGCTTTAATTTAACTGTAGCAACATATGCCTTTGATGATCCACATATGTGATCAGATGGTGATGTTAGATTAAGAAAAAACATATGCGTAAAAAGGATTGAAAAAAACATAGAAGACAAACTAAGTATATATGCAAGACATAAGGCATGCAGAATAATACCTACAGTAAATATATGCAACGCAGATTTATGCTGGCTGGTTTTCAGCCTTATAAACAAGTTCAGACGAATAAACTTTTGAGCTTTTTGTAGGTGCATGTTGCACTGAGACATAGAAATCTTCCAAACTAAGAATAATTAGGTTATGCCACTTTTGAAGTTTCTAAAACAGCAGGTAATATACAGCTGGCTCTTAACTACATATCTCTGCAGCACACTTTCTCCGATGGGGTCCTTTGCATCTGAACTCGGTGTCCAGTTTGAAGCTTGCATGGAAGCTCCTCATGTAATCAATGTTGATTCTCAGGTACATCTGGTGCAAGTTGGTTCTGCTACAGAGTACTGCATAGCCGCATGGTGATGCATTTTGATTATTGGGTACTAAGTTGAGGAAAGTGGAATCATACTGGGTCCCCCAATCCCCACATTAAAAATGTTTTTTTTTAATTTCCACGCAAAGTAACTGGTTAAATGTGAAACGTGATTCTCTTTTTCTGCGACTCCAATGTAATGACTCGGAATAGAAAATTCTAGTTCAATCTGGTACAAATTGGACATACTGTTATGTTAGATATGACTTGTATAGGATGTTCTTTGTATGTTTTTATACATATGTAATTTGTATATGTTTGTCCTTAGGCCTTTTGGAATAGATAAGGTTTCATTCTAACATGGTATTAGAGCCATGGGCTCTCTCGATCCCAAAACCACTGCCGCCCTTGGCTAGAGCCGTCGCCCCGGGCCGCCACCACCACCCTCTGCTCTTCCCCGCGCTCCTCCGCTCCTGGCCGTGCGACGCCGTCGGGCCGCGAGAAGTTGTTGCTCCTCTACTCCGCGCGCTGCGTCGGATCTTCCCGCCACCGCCTCCCCGAGCTCAGCGCGTATCAATATGTGATAAATAAAAAAAGCTAGTTATCTCACCAATTTGAATTCTAGACAAAGCTAGTTCTATATAAACTTTGTGAATTGATTCTCATTTCTCATCACTTGAAATACTGGTTCCTCATGCTCCTCATCCGGCCATCATGGAGAAGCTTTTTCCCTGATGAGCTCTAATCTTTAATTCATTCGTGACCTGGATAAGACATGGAGCTTGTTTGCATCGACAGATCACTAAAGATCATTTATGTCAGACAATAGCTATTTTTTGTACGTAAAAAAAGCTATTATTTGCATTCTATTGCTCAGTCTATCCTGTAATGCAATGCAGGTTTTTGCAACTGTGCTATCATCTGGCCCGACAACACATCGGTTGAATGCCAGCTATAAAACCGCAAATGCGGAATCTTTCCAGGTAACTTGTGTTTGATTATTTGTTATATGCTAACATAATCCTATTTTCAAAAAATGCTTTTGTTTTTATGTAGGATGAACTTGGAGCTTCGCTAGAAGAAATATGCAGAATAGTGCCTGGTGGCGCTCTAGTGTTTTTTCCTAGCTATAAGTTGTTGGACAAAATGAAAGTGCGCTGGTCTCACACAGGTCAATGGGCACGATTGAATGCTCAAAAGCATTTGTTTACTGGTAAGATTTTGTCAAGGATTCTAAAACATTGCTTCAAATTCTAAAAGTCGGTCTGTCTGCATTTCCAGTTTCATGCATTTTGCTAATTTAAGACTTGTTTGTTTCAGAGCCTAGAGGAAGTACTGAGGAACTTGAGCCTGAGTTAAAAGGATACTATAATGCAATCCTCGGTAAGGCTCCCCTCAAGAAAGTCAGAGGTGGTGCAAAACAAATCGTGAAGAATGGAGTGACAAAGAATTCATCACATGAATCTACTAAAGGAGGAGCTGCTTTTCTTGCAGTTTGTCGTGGGAAGGTGCTAATTCTATACATTTGTGTGTATAACTGTATATGAATTTATACACATGCTGAAACCTTGCTTCAAATTTCTTAGTGCAGCATGTGCTTATAACAGCTGTCATTGGCTTATGCTTTGTGGCTGCTGATTTTTATTTTTAGGTATCTGAAGGGATTGACTTCGCTGATGAAAATGCTAGAGTTGTGGTATCCTTTGTTTTCTCCTTATTGTTGTATGTTATTAGGTCCTAGAGAATTTTGTGTCGAACTTTTGGCCCCATTAACTTGTAGCATGATTGGTAGTTGTGAACCGTATAATATTTCTATTCACTACATCTATTCTCTTAGAATACAATAGTTCATGCTTTTGATATCCAGCAGTTTCCTTGACCAAGACATAAGGTCATTGTCGGCATTCCATTTCCAAATATGTAAGTCCCTTTTATCTTCTAGAGATAAGTGCAATTTATTGTGCTGCGCTGATTCTGATGTTGATTGAACATGGATCAGAAATGATGTTCAAGTAAAGCTGAAAAAGAGATACAATGATTCATACAAATCATCAAAGCATCTGTTAAGTGGGAATGAATGGTACTGTCATCAAGCATTTCGTGCTCTGAATCAAGCTGCAGGTAGAATACTTTATTTTAGCTGCTGATTTACCTGCAGAGCATTTGCTGTGGTCAAAATGTTGAAAATGGCTAATTTGGATCCTTGTTTTTTCTAGGTCGATGTATTCGGCATAAATTTGACTATGGAAGCATAATTTTGATTGGTATGTTATTCATTCCAAGCGTTGCATGGTTGGACAGAAAAGTTGATCCCTAAAGTTTTCACATTTGATTGATTTGACTATTTCAGTGAATGCAATATGATGTTCTTTATTCAGAATTACTTGTGAATTGTGATAATCATGCTATTTGTACAGACGAGCGATATCAGGAAGACAGAAATCTTGTGTACATTTCTAAATGGCTTAGGAACTCGATTAAGCATTATGGTAGCTTCCAGGAGACAATGGATGAACTGGAGAAGTTCTTCCAAAATGCTGAGGTATTTGCTGCTGTTACAAATCTAATTTTCATAATGTGGATGGACTATCTACAATAAATGGTGATCGCTTCAGGAACAAATAAAAATCAAAGCTCGAGATATGTCCCCTAAGGACAGGTTGCATGCTGATGTACTTCCAACGCATGGTGATAAAAGAAAGCTGCCACGGCCAGAACCAAATTTCTCAAACCAGTCAGTACTGCAAAGCAATCAGAAGATTAAGACCGAGTGCTACAGTATGAAGTCTACAAACATTCCTGGTGCGGCAGTAGACAATAAAAAGTTGGGTATGTCTTATACATCATCAGAAGCATGGCAGTTCTCTTCAAAATCTTCTAAATTAGCAAAGATACAAAGCTCTCCCATACCCGAAGGTCTTTCAACAGCATACCAACTCCCTCCCTCGTACAAAAATCAATATAATTTGGAAGGTGAAGCAGATACTGGGACAAATTATCAAGTCAATATAAATGTTATTGATTTGGAAGAGTGTGATTCTAAGCCTCGGTAATCTGTCATCATTCAGGCATGGCTGTTTCCTGAGTATTCTACCATCATTCAGTTTTCATTTAATTAGCCTTGCTATCATTTGCAGGTATGCAAAGTTAACTATCTTGAGTCCATCAGAAGACAGATCGCAACATCCTATTCTTGTGGAAGAAGCTTCTGCAGAGGCTCCAATTGCTAGTCCCAGCAATCATTCTGACGGAAACACCTCAGCAGCGATGAACAATGATGGAAATCAGATTGTAGACGTGCCCGGTTCACTCTCAACAGCAAACAGAAACCTTTCTTGTGTGTCCACATCAGCAGCTACTCCTGAAAGATCAGCTAACAGAGGTTGTCATTTGGAGTATGAATCTTTAATGAACAGAAGTGTAAATTCCCACTGCCAGAAAAAGAGAAGGTTGAGCTCTCCAATGAGCTGTTGTACTTACACAGAGCATTCTGATTCTCCAAGCAAATCTTTCTGCCATACTGATTGTGATGTGAGCGTAGTGTCTGGAGATCTGAAGAGAACTGACGAGCTGTGTTGTAAAAGTATGAAACTGTCCAAGTGTGGAAATGTTAAGCTTGAAAGAAGCCACAATCTGGTAGAGTTTTCATCAAAGAAGTCCACGCAGAAGAAGCTTCACATTTGTTGCACCAGATGCAAAACAGCACTTGGACTAGAAAAGGATGGCTTTCTTGTTTCATGCTCATTGTCTTCGTCCTCGAAATTTTACTTGGCATATCTTTTGAGACATGGACTATCAAGTGTAGGCTTCCCTCAAGAAGATTTTTCGGTGTCACCACCAATGAAGGTAAAAGTAATGATGTGTGATGCTTCTTCACTCAATCAGAAGATCCTGGGAAAATTTACCAGCGAAGGTTCTGCTCATCATTCTGGTGTTTGGTCGGAAAAGGATGGTTGTGTCTACAAGGCAGTAATCTGTCCTTTCTGCCCTTGTGAAAATGCCTGTGCCACGGCCCTCGGAGTGCAAGTTCTTGCAACTGATGCATCAAATCTACAATTATTGAACAAGGTATTTTGCATATTTTGGTGCATCTTATAATTTAGTACTATTTGGACACTAATTTAATTGCTCTATCTTCAAACGAAGGTGGTCTTGTTCGCTGATTGTTTGGATGTCAAGCATGAGCCATCGAACGAACAGGTATGCTTTTTCCTTTCCAGACCTGTATCCCTCCAGTCATATCACTGACAAAAATCAATGTAGTTATATGTTTCCATGTCAAGGTTGTAAGGAGTCACACAGATGCTGTTTACCCCATGTCACCACCGCCAGTGATTGATCTCGAGGCTTTTGCTTATAAGCCATTGAAGAAGGATCCTGTGCCATTGAACACAAGAAGGTCTAAGGTCAATCACTCAATCACCAGTTGCCACTGCTTTTATCTTTTGCAGCTTTGCTTACGGTCATTTTCCCAGTATTCCAAATATAGTCAGGTTCCGCATAATTTTTCATCTAGCTTGTATGTACTACACCTGTCAAATTAGAACACACCCAACTTCTTAAATAGCTAACAGTATGGCACTCCCTGGAGATGGTTCAGGGGTATCTGAAGTTCTGAACAATCCCAATCCTACAGACAATGCTTAACTTGGGTTCATTTTTTTGTTCTTTTTGGATCTTGTGTGAGCAGCTTAGGTTACCTGGTATGACCAAATCCACAACTGGTGCATAATATGGAGGATGCGTAAGATGGGACTCAGGCACTCAGCATCTGCTTTTTCCTCGGAAGCATTGGAAAGTACACGTCCTGCGGCGGACATGTCGGAAGGAGATGCCAATTGCTATGGACATGTCTCCAATGTGCAAATGTTTACATGGATAAGAGCAGTAGGCTTCCTAGTGAGTTGGAGTGAAATGTAAACTGCATGGCAGTGCGATGTATGATGTAAATACGCATATGTATTCATAATGGATAGATATTTTCCCCCTTTTGTTATTTTTGAACGATCCCCCTTCTGTTATTCGAGATGGATAGTTTTGGTACGAGAAATTGTTTTTGCTCCAATTCTTGCCCTGGCTCCTGAGTCCTGACTCTTGGAAGTTGCATAAGGACGAAGTTTTCCAATGCCATGGAAATTCAGTGCAGGGCTTAGAAATCTCCGGTGAATTTTTTTAAAAAGGCCCTTGGGCAAATAAGGCGCTACTTGTGATCGGACCTGTCCTTCAGTGCCTTGCGTGTGTTAACTTGGAAGTTGGAACTGCACATACGTACCACTGAGAAAAAACTGGCAGAAGGTCAACACAACAAAATGGGAGATAAAAAAAACTCCCTGCGAAGATCGAACTCGCGACGTTTCCCTTACGAAGCGAACGCACTACAACTATGGTACGGAAGCTAACGATGATAGATAAAAATGAATATTTTTGGTTGTTAATTTGGCTAAATTTGGCAAAAAGAAACTTCAGTCTTTTCGGCGACCGTGTTCATAAGACTGCGGATGCAAACTTTTTATCAAATTTATTCACTTAAGCTGTTTGACATGATTCATCTATTCGACATGAAGTTTCAAGAGTTGCGTCGATAATCCACGTTGACGCTGCATCAAATCATAATGGATCTGCACCACGCGTCACGACGATGGCTTACAATAGTACTAGTACCAAGGCAACTCTGACAGAATTGAATCAACAGTGCCAGACAACAGATAAGCAAAGTACCTTATTGTCTAGAAATTTTACTGCAATTCTAGGTAGAACATGTACAATAGCACATGCCAGCTTCCAGATCAAACAAACTCCCAAATCAACAGAGCAAAAAGCAGGCAGATGCATTAACAGATCAGAACTTGCGAAGCACATTTCAGATCTCCCCAACATGTCCTATTGCTGCCAAAACAAAAGAATCAGACTGTCTCTCAAACCTCACATGAGCAGACTAGAAATCACAAGAGGGGTGCAGAACCGACACGAAGATACTGCATCTTATCCATCAAGTAACAGTCTGCACCAGAACAAAACATTCAGAGTCTTCATTACAAACACCTCACATCACAACAAGTAGATCAATGCAAACAAGTAATGCAAACATTGTAAAGAGATCCAGAAGCAAGAGACTGTATTTTCTTCAGCAGTTAACAGTTGGCGCCATCTGTTGAGATCTGAGATTTTAAAACAGAGACAGATACTTGGTAAGTACAGACAGACAGAGACAGGCGATGGTCAAGTGCCGAAGCGAGCGAACCCTACGAAACTAAGACTGCCTCACTCCAAGGACGACATGAGATGAGAGCTACGTTACAGACGGAAGGGGGCATCCATCATAGCGACCTGGAATGGAGGGACTGAGAACTAAACTAAACTAAACCAAAAGGCAGCATCCGAACACCAACAAGGAGCAGCAACAGCAACAACGTCCGGTTAGGTAGGCCGACTGACTGACTTGGCGAGAGACTCCATCACTCGTCTCCCTACACAAACAGTTACATCAGCGAGGCTGGAATTAGAATTCAGAAATAAGTTAGCAGCAGTGAGATGATTGGTGCTCAGAGGTAGTTGTAGCATTTGGGGTCTCACCTCCACGCTGCCCTCATCCTCATCGTTCACCTCGGACTTGGACTTGTCTGAGTCGCCAGACGCTGCCGGGCCTCCTGCCTGCAATGCAAATGCCACGAAGAACACAGATCACTCCAATGCTCATCTCGCGTGGTTTGATACTGAACACAATGGCAGGTACTGGAGTTGTAGAGAGTGGTATACCTGCTTGTTGTTATAGGCGTCCATCTTCTTGGTGTACTCGACCTTGAGCTTCTCGGCCTTGGACACATAGGGAGCCTTTTCCTGCGTTTCAACACCTCAAATGTTAGTACAGTGTTGCAAGCACATCTCCATTAACAAGCCGTGAATAAAACAGCAATAGAGCAGAATGGCAGCGAATCCGCGTTTTGAACCACCGACCCAAAACTGCACGAGCATTTAAATCCTCAATTCGAATCACGAACACTATACCCTAATTTGAAGTGAATTCAAAGAAGCAATCCATACAAAAGCCAGAATAATATCCCCAATTTTGAACCACCGACTCAACACTACGAGCAAGTAAATCCCCAATTTGAATCATGAACGATGTCCCCAAATTTGAACCACTGGCTCATAACCGCAAGTACCACCCAATTTAAATTCAAAACCTGACGCATGAGCAAATTTGAACGCGGAACCACATCTGAATAAAACCGTCCCAAATTCGAATTCGCTCGACCACTAACCAAACAAATCAGGATGGCAGTAGGCGTCAGCAATTTGTTATAGATCTACAGAAGCAAGACTGGAACAAATAACCACGAGGCACGCACAACACACGAAACATTGCATCCGAACAGCGAATCAGATCGAACCAGCTGCATATCGAACGGTTCAAGAGGGGAACGGGAAGGAAGCAACTCACGGCATCAGACAGGGTCTTCCACTTGTCACCACCGGCCTTGCCAATCTGCGATTCACCAAACCACCCGAATCAGGAACGCAAAATTAACAACCAAATCAGCCGCAACAACTCGAACGATGAGGATGTGGCGGAGGAAACGATGCTTACCACTGAGACTTGCTTGACATTGGGGTGCTTCTCCTTGTAGTCCTTCCTGAACTCCTCCCTGCGGGAAACGAACACACCGAATCGATCAGAACGCACACCCACAAAACAATGCGAAAAAATCCCGGCGTAAACAAAAACGAAACGGATCTAGACAACTCACATGAACACGAAGAACGCGCTGGGAGGCCTCTTGGGCTTGTTCGGGTCCTTCTCGGCCTTGGTCTTCCTCACCGAGAGCCTGCACGACCAGAAAGAACACCCAACCAAATCAAATCAAAACCACCGCAAACAGCAGAAACACTCGAGAAAACCACCAAAAATGGAGCGAGCGAGGGATCGGATTGGATCATAACCTGGAGTCGCCGGTGCTGGACCTCGCCCTAGCCTTCATCTTGAGACCTACGAGACCGACAGATCGAAACGATTAGAACAACAACGCACACTACATCAGCATCATTGAACCGAATTCGCAAAGGAATAATCTAGATTTCGAGCTCCCGATACCTTAGGATTGGCGTACGAAGTGGGGTGATTTGGGCGTTGCGTTCGTGGGTGTGTGCGGGTGCTCGTGTGGGATGCGAGTGGAGAGGAACGGGGGCCCAAGGGGGCGGCTTTTAAAGGCGGGGGCGGCGGAAGTTTGCGCGGGAAAATTTTTCGCCACGTCACCGATCCGGGCGGTCGCCTTCCATTGGCCGCGCGGCGCGCTGCCTGCTAGTGCTTCCACTACGCGATCTCTCGCTAGCCCGCAGTTGGTGCATCGTTGACAAGGCGGTCTTGCGGGGCCCGCATGTCATTGATGCTGTGGGTGGGAGTCGGGTTTTTTTGGGGCTGAGGCGGGAGCTTTTACGGTGTGCTTTCTGTAGTGTGCTTCTTGGAGGGGTAGTTTTGGCATTTCGAAAATCTACGAATCGTGGTCGAAGTTTCGGGGCCCACGTGTCATGGGTGGCGGGGTCTTTTCGTAAGTTGTCAGAATGTCCTCGACTCGAATCTGGTACGTACCTGCGATGGGATACGAATTTGGATGAATCTGGTACGTACCTGCGATGGGGTATGAGTTTGGATAAGAGTTTAGAATCCAAATATACGAATCGTCAAGCGAATTATACTTTTTTAAAATATTAAAAAAAAGTGAGTTAAAAGTAGTACGGCCCATGGGTCATGGGTACTTCGGCTGTTCACCTTCGCTTGTATGGGCCTCTACTTCACGCTGCGGCCCAAATTTAGATTCCAGCGCCGAATAGTGCTCCAGCATCGAAGGCAAACAAATTCGGGAAATGTTACATAACATACTGCCGCCCATGCGGCCCAATAGAGAGGCAGGTGCTGCTCCTGAGGCCCAATAGGAAGACGAAGCTGCAGCATTTCTGATTCCCAGTTGCTTGGGTGATCCAAGCGTGCATCCCAGTTGCCATACCGTCTGTCTGTCTCTCTCTTTTTTTTTCTCTCCTTTCTTTTTTTTCCCTATTTTCATTTAATATTTATTTTATTTTATTCAACTAATCGCCTTAATTTGTTCCACCAATATTTTTTATTTTGTTTCATTAATAATTTTAAATTGATTCACTAATAGTCTTGAATTGTTCCCTGAGCATATTTGATTTGCTCCACTATTTTTTTTATTTCTTCCACTAATAATATTTGAATTGCTCCATGACAAGTTTTGGTTTGTTATGCTAAAATAGTCTTGAATTGTGATTTGTTCCGCAATTTTTTTATTTGTTCCACTGATAGTCTTAAATTATTCTGCTAGCTTTTGTTTGTTCCACTGGTACTTTTTATTTGTTGTAATAATACCCTTGATTTGTTCCACTAGTATTTTTTGTTTGTTCCGTTAGCAATTTCTTTTTCTTTTTCAATCATTCGGCCCAGCTCACCTTCGGTCACTCGCTACCTCGGATGAAACCAGTTCTCTTTATTTTTCGTGCTTCCATCGCACAGTTCACACCACAACTAAACTCGCCCTTTCCGGTTCAAAACTCGCAGGAATCCAGTGAGGTACGAATGTACAGTTCAACAAAATTGGACGCGACTAGCACCCGGACGTACGATCTGAGCGCTAGCATCGTACATTGCCGCAACACCGATAAACACTTGTGCAACATCTTAGGACAAAGCGTGCAACAAAACAATTGAACAACCGCAACAAAATAGGGTTTCGTCTTTGAAGATTTTTTTGTGGGGAGGGGGATCTCAATCTCTCAAGAAAATTCACATGAGTGACACACCTTGTTTTCATATGAAGAGAAAAACTAGCACAGAATTATCAAATGGTATAAATCTATGAGGTTAGAACCATTGCAACATTTTGGTAGTGTGCATGCAACAATTGGAAACAATGTTTGTAACAAATTTGGAATGAGCACCTACAAAATTAATAAGCTTGTTACTACATACCTTGCAACATTATAAAATAGTAGTTGCAACAATCTGCAAAAAAATATGCAATATTCAGAATATATCCAAAAATGGATTTCCTACAACAAACGAGGAACATGTATTGCAACAATGAAGAAAGGGGGTTGCAACAAAGCATTAGTCATCCAACCAGGGGAGGAAGTGCACAAACGCCAGCGAATGGCAAGGCTCAACGGAGAAGGGGGCTTTTGGCTCTAGGGCCTCATTGCTGATAGGCCCGAATCTGGTGGGGCTGAGGCTGGTCTAGATCCTAGTCACCGGCAGGGCTAGATCTAGTGGGGCCAAGGCTAGACCGGTGCCTCACCGTCAGTTGAGCACACGGGTCCTCTTGCTCGACGTCTGCCGCCTCAGCTCCTCAACTCACCTGTCCAGCACTCCACTACGAAGCCCTCTTCTCGCTGAAGAGAGAGACAAGGGAGGAAGAGGGAGAGAGATCTTGTAGGCATAAAGGATTTGGATAGGTATCGAGGCAGTCGCTTTGGTCGTGACCTCCC
This sequence comes from Phyllostachys edulis, assembly GCA_036346405.1. Lineage (NCBI taxonomy): Eukaryota > Viridiplantae > Streptophyta > Magnoliopsida > Poales > Poaceae > Phyllostachys > Phyllostachys edulis. The sequence continues at coordinate 60,677,594 of CM070561.1, read as the reverse complement.
ATGGGATCCCAAGCATGAGCTCACTTTTGGTTGTGGTAGAAAGAAATGCTTTGTGTCCAATGGTTGTGGGTCACTGATAATGAGTGGGTGAGTGTCATAGTAAGTGGTTGGATCATAATGGACGATGGATTCAAGTGTCTAAGCGCAACGCTCTCATATCGGACATACTTAGGCTAGTACTATCCAACAAAATCCCATGATTTCTTATATGTTTTCTATCGATTTCCATTTTGGAGCTTTCCCAAAGCCAATTCACAACAAAAAAAAGGGTGAATTTGATCAAGTTCAACAACGACCGAATCCCTCATATATATGTTTGCGAAACCATTCTGTTCAAATCGGTCCACCCAAAGCAAGCGATGCTAGAGGATCTTCACGCGCGGCAGCCTGGTCACGTGGTCTTCGCTGGGTGCCTATTCATGGCATCACCGCCTGCCAGGCGAGTGGTGATGGTTGCCATCGAGCAATCCACCTGCCGGGTTCCATCCTCTGGATCCGTTAGGACCGCCTCTCTTCACACATGCATGTGGGTTCAGCAGGAAAGTATGTGCTCGTGCTCCATGAGGTATTGGATAAATCTAGAATTTATCCAGTGACTTCTGCTCTAGTCTTAACACGTGTTTCACTAGAGTGCACACGTGTGTGTCCGTGTAGTGTGTGTTGTGAGTGTGGTGTGCATTCTCGTTGTAAAAAACAAATTCCAAATCCTCAAGCTTGTTATTCTCTCATGTAGGGAGAAGAAGACTAGCCGTCGCTCACATGAGGAGGAGGAAGTCGTACGAGTGTTGTACAACAAATGGGACTCTTAGGCTTCATGAGCTCTCAATCGTTTGGGCTTACTTCTACCAATTTGGGGCGCGACGCGTGTATGTGAGAGAGAAATGGTGGAGCTCATTTCATTCATCTTCAACTCTCTCCTTACTATGATGAGTCCTATTTCTCTACTAATATAAAAGAGGACGTTGACCTCCCCCCTCCCCACGCGCGCAGCACGCTTCGCACCCAACGAGTTCCCACGAAAAACCCCTCTCTCAAAAAAAAGGGAAAACTGGCTGACACGTGAACCATGTCCCACCATATCAGCCCCTAACCAATGCCATTCAGGATACCAACACATTGGCATCGTCCTCCCCTTGTAACCCCGTATCGCCCGTTTCCACCTGCAGCCGTCGTCGTCCCTACTCTTCTCCCCTTCCTCCGTGCTACATCCTCGATTTCGCGCAGTCACACACCATCCCCTTCCCCACTCGCAACAGTCGTCGTGCCAGTCTGACACGCCGCTGCCGCACCTGCTTTTTTCCCCAGTCGGACCATACGGGCACGCCGCGGTCGCACCTATTTTTCTCCCTAGCTATTGTGCCATACGAACACATTGTCGCCCTGCTCTTCTCCCCTTCCTCCATGCTACATCCTCGATTCCACGCCACACGCCGTCCCCTTCCCCGCCTGCCCCCGCCGCCATGCCATCTAGACACGCCCCCGCCACCCATGCTCTTCTCTCCTGCCACCACGCCATATGGACACTCACACTTCTTATGTTTCCACTTCTCTTACTCCACAAAAAGGACGGGGTAAATACTTCTCTTCCCTCTCTATTTTCCTCTATTTTCATGAGCATGGTTCTATAATTAACTTTGATTTCTTGATCTTGGCTTCATTATTTTCCTTCTTTCTAACTCTACAAGAATTCGGTGGATCAAGGCAACTTGGTTGGGGTGCACGGAGGGCTACAACCAACATTACTTTGGCTGCATCATGGATGGACTCTCTCAGTGAGGACAAGTACGCCAGCAGCAAGGTGAGTCCTATTGTTTATTGATCGAGGTTGGGTCGATCCATTTTTTCCCAATAGTTTTCCATATTGCTGGTCAAAATTGTTAAGATTGCTGAAACTGTGATGAGTATTTACATGACTAAAGGTGTAGCTACTCTCCTAATGATACGGACCAACGTAGGGTTGATGCGTAATGTGACCCAATCTTTCACGGTATTTGTATTTCAATCTTGATCAAAGCAAAACCTCGGCTTTTCTCCTTCTTGGTTCGGCAAAAAGGAAGAACAAGCGTATCTCCAAAGCAAGTAATGATACTTAATTGATGTTGAGTCAATCTGAAGAGAGAAATAAAATCAAATCCGAAGAACAACACCAAACCGTGAGCAATTGAGGATGCTACGAATTAGTGAGATGATCTATAAGGAATCATAGATCTAGGAAGAAAAGCCACCCTCTAATATTCACGCAATCACAAAACCCTATATGGGAATTTTAGAAACACTTGTACTCATTATGTGCCACATAAACATATGACTTTTATGTATTTTATTCAACTCCAACTTGCATACAATCGGGGGTCTACCCCTAGATATATAGGTTCGTTGAACAGTGCACGCAGTGAACAGTGATCCAAAATCAACTCCTATTGAAATCTCCTACTTTAATTCAAAATTTAAACTACTATAATTGATGAAAATAAAGTAAACATCTTATTACAAGCAATTTCAAAATTAATTTCTCTTTTAAAGAAATATATGAATTGAAATTGCTCCAATCCAAATCCATTTTGGATCCTCAGGCTGAAAATGCATTGATTTCAAAATTGAGTTTGAATTTGGCTCATTTGTCTTTCCTTGACTGCCCGCAAGCACTAGGGGTTTATCTCGAGAGCATGTTCCCTCTCTTTGACCAGCCTCCCTATCCACCCTCTCGGCCTTCACAACTTTTTGCTTTACCTTTTGTTGCAAAATAGTACCAATAGCACCAATTTGAGTTATAGCATTAGTTTGCAATTTAGGGATGCAAACCAATGGTAGTGCTTATGGTCGTATCACCTAATCTTATTTCCAAATCTTCCGTATGGTTATTATGCTCCCGAAATTATTGTTAGGCAGTTCGTTGTTCATGCAGTGCACGTGTATTTCCAAATCTTCCGTATGGTCCTTCCCGGTATCTGTTTTGGCTTCAATATGTGTTTAATCCTTACCATGAGCCCGCATTAACTGAGATGTTATTGGTTCCTTGGTTTGGATCACTGTTTGGCAAACCTTAGTGTGTTGTATGGCCGAATCAAAAAATTAGGATCATTGTATGGCTGAATCAAAAATTGTGTGGATTACTTGAATGTCATGATGTGCTATGAGTGCTATCCAATTCCTTTCTGTGTTGCTATATGAAATACTATATGAGCTAGAGTTAATACTTTCTATTGATGTTAATAATATTCTATGGGTGATGTCAAAATTTTAGTTGTTGTTAATAATTTTCAGCACCATTACCTCCATTTTTCCATTTACATAGTAAAGCAAATAAGTCATATACTCCATCTCTCCCTTATTATTCTATGCAGCTACCCTTCTCTGCCTCCTATTCTATTTTGTTGCTGTTATGCCTGGTCGCCTTTTTTTTGCCATCTAGAGGTAATTTTATTAATGTCTTGGTGCATTAACTAAATTTTAAATGTTGTATTACTGGATTGGTAATTCTGTGACTCAGTGGGATTGCATACAATCTTCTCTACCTCTTAAGTGTCATAGCATTTTTTCTTCTATTTTAAATTATTCTTTGGATACCGATTAGAATATGTCACTATTCCTGATATATGCCCATTTACTTCTAATAGAATTGAGCTTGGATTGTATTAAGTAGAATTGAGCTTGGACTGTATTGGTTCTCATTCAACTACTCCTTTGGATGCATTGAGTCGTGTGGTATAACTCAGGTTCTACTTTTTTTTCTCAACACTTATTTACCCTGAGTTCTACTCTTTTATTCTTTGTGTTTGACTATAATACTTGGAATATATTTGGAATAGCATGGATGAAATGTGTGATCAATGGATGTTAACGTAATGATCTTTTGAAATGTTGCATGCCTTAAATGCATACCTGTATGTGTAACATATATGGTATGTGAATGACTGGATGTAAAACATATATGCTCCTACCACCATGAAACATAACAAAATTTTAACATTTGAATGTTTATGTTAGCTCAATAGAACCAATTAATTGAATGTGAAAGAGAACATACATGTTGTTTTCCGAGAGCCCAACGATGCCTATGTGAGTTTACTTATAGTCACATCCTTCTAAATGAAAAAATAGACCAAAGCATAGATATGCTCTTGTTTATGTAGATCCAAGGAATTTGACAACATTGTGTTAGGGGAAGTAGATGGATCTTCGAACATTTGTGTTTTCGTAGATGTGAAATTTCCTATGAAATCTAAAGGTGACATGCTTCAATTTATCTTAATGGATGTGACTATAAGTACCACTATAATTGAACTCCTAGTAATACCATTTTTACCGCAAGCTAACATGGTTTATTTTAAACTTAAAGGAATCCAAAATTGAAGCTATTGTTAGGGACAAAAGTGTTCATAGGTTTAACTTAGCACTCAATGAAGGCTCCAAATACATCATTCACCGTGTAGAATTTCAGCCTAACTACGAGGAAGTTGAGTTTTGAAACATTCGAAACTCTTATGACTGTTTGCTCACCAACCACACGGCAATTGAACCTTCTACCGTGTCAATTGTTTTTTCTCTTTACCCAAAGCATTTCATGTCCTTTGAAGATGTGTATGGACGTCCAAACAAAACTTTTGTAGGTATAGTTCAAACTTCATATCTACTAAAGAATATTAAATGAGATTCTGATAGCAAAAATGAACTTACAATATTCTGTACATATATAGTTGGAGTGATAGTCCGTGTTGGAGATCTTGAGCACTACTAAACCGTTCCACGTCGCATAGACAATAGAGAGGTGACGAGGATTAAAACCTCTATGTATTAATTTAATACATAGAAGACCATACGTCTTCATGGTCGTAACCCCTAAGGCTAACGACCTCACTGGTCGTGAGGATTCCAGAGGTTACACTATGGGTACCCTGGTCGGACAAGGCTTTGTGCCTAGGCTCACCGTAGTCGCTTCGGAAAAGCTATGAACTGGCATTTCTTCAGTATGATGAATGGAACACGTGTTATATGTTCCAAACCGTGCAATGATATAATCTTGAGACATCGACAATTAACTACCCTACGGTTAAGCATCTCACGACAACCGCAAGGAAATCGGCTGCTCGTTAATCGCTTTACCGTTCGACCGGTCGTAACGTTTCATCAGGACGCCTTCTCCGTATAATCGCCACCTCTTGAGAGTTATTTAAGGGTAGAGCGCAGAAGACGAAGGGACGGGACAAGAGACAAAAACAACGAGCAGAGAAGACAAACACAGAAGCCTAAGCGGTGGAATTAGAAGCAGGATAGTCAGTCTTAGACTTAGAGTCTAAGCCTGATTACTTAGTTAAACATTCCTCACATTCAGTGTATTTAGGGTAGTGCCTAGTCAGGTCTTGTAAATCCAGTTCATATCAATAAAGGGCGGCCCCCATTCCATCCCAGGTTATTTCACGTCATTTTCCTCTTTCATTTTCATAAGATCGGCGATTCGATCGTCGACAGCTGGCGTCGTCCGTGGAGATGAAGACGTAAGTTTCCTGAAGAAACTTTTAGCTCATAAAAACTCTCGCCCAAATTCCTGCAATCGCTCATGCGACTATGCCCAGAGTTTGGAATGAGGATAATTGGTTCGACTTGGCGAACTACGTCGACCTCGACTTGGAAGGATGCATCCGTGCCATGGAAGAAAATGGCATGTCATCCTCCTCTTCCTCCTCCTCCGGCTCGCACATCGCCAACGTTAGCGAAGTCGACCGGATGGACGAGGATACGCCACCACTACCGGTGGCGCAATCAGAGGAACCGGCCATTCCGATCAGCTCGGAATGTCAGGGGACCTCTTCAAGCCCGGTCTATCCAATCGGCAAAACAAGTGAAGAAATTTCAGCGCTACCACTCAAAAATCTCTATACCCTCGATGAAATCATGGCTGAAAGATACTCTCCTACGGCTTTTGGCAATTCCAGGAGTCAACCTGTAACATCCCAAATGTATAAATGGGTGTCTTTCAACATCTCACATGGAGTCTTCATTCCAAGTATTCTTGATGGCATATGATTGATGAAATATGTTGCAGTCATAACTGCTTCACTCCACAGAAATTTAGGCACATTCATAGTATACATGAGTGACCAGGCTACCTCCAAGAGATGACGATTTTTCCTTTCAGCCACCCCATTCTGAGGGGGTGTATCTGGACAGGAGGTTTGATGTAAAATCCCTTCAGCTGATAAGAAGGTATCAAACTCCTTATTCACGTACTCTGTTCCATTATCTGTTCTTATAATCTGGACATGGGTATTGAATTGATTCTTGACATATGCATAGAAGTCTTGGAAGCATTTTAGCACCTCTATTTTGCGTCTCATAAGATAAAGCCAAGTCATACGAGTGTGGCAATCAATAAAGGTAACAAAATATTTCATGCCACTGACAGAGACAACAGGAGATGTCCATACATCAGAGTGCACAAGAACAAAGGGAGACACATTGCGAAGTCCCTTGCTTACATATGAGGATCTAATGTGCTTACCAAATTCACATGCATCACACATTAGTTTACTCCTGTCCACTTTGTTTATTATATCAGGGAATACCTTACTCATAGTTTCAAAAGATATATGGCCTAGCCGACAACGCATAAGCATCACTCTAGCTTCCTCTTCACTTGACGTCGCCACCAAAGCAGTACATAGTCCAACATCTCCCTCCCTTGGATCCAAGTACCACAACCCATTACTCCTGGTGCCAATCCCAAGTTGTCTGCCATTCTGTCTCTCTTGAATAAGACAAGTTTCTCGATCAAATATAACCCGGCAATCCAAATGATCAACCAATGAACTTATTGAAAGCAAATTGACTGGAAAGGAGGGAACATGTAAAACTGATGATAATGTAATTGAAGGACTGCATTGGACAATGCCAACACCTTTAATGGGTTGAGATGTTCCATCGGCAGTTTGGATAGTTTCCATGTATGTGGGTGAGAATAGAGTATATGATTTAAATTCATCAAACATACCCGTAACATGTGTTGACTCACCTGAATCTGTAATCCATTTACCTGGATTTGAGTGAGCTAGATTAGCGGAAGCGCTGGATACAATTGCAATCTCTTTGTCTTTGTTTCCTAAATTTTCAACTCTCTTATTTAGCTGCCTTAGCTCCTCTAGCTCTGCAACAGAGACCTCCACACGTTCAGGTGACTCTTCTCCAGTCATTGCAAAGTTCGCCTTGTAGCTACTTCCCCCCCCCTTCTGTCCACTCTTAACATAAACCCGATCTTTACCCCGATTAGGCTCGGGGATGGGGCGATTCATGACTCGGTGACCCGTCTCACCACAATTGAAACAATCTCTTGTTTGATTCATCGCAAAGACAGGCGAGTAATTTGCAATGCAAAGGCTTGTCATCACCTTTAATCTAGTCTCTTCTTGTGCAATAGCGAGAATTGCTTCCTCCAAAGGTAGGAAGAGTAGGCTGGTGAAACATAGGAGCTCGCCTTTTATCAAATCTTGGATTTAACCCTTTCAGAAATTCAACCACCCGCCTACGTTCAATCCACTTCTTAACAGTGGATATGCAATCTGCATGAGGCAACTCAAGAGGATCGTAGTGATCTAGATCAGCCCATAATCGCTGCAACTCAGCAACATACTCCATCACGGAGCTCTCCTCCTGTCTCAGATCACTAACTCTCCCCTGTGTCTCAACCATCAACATCACATTCCCTCCTCCTGAGTACAACTTTGACAAAGTTTTCCATACCTTAGCCGCATTTGAGATCGTCTCGACAGTTACAGCAATAATAGGAGACACCGAACTCAACAGCCACACCACCACTAGTGAGTTGGTAGTACTCCAAGTTCACCACTCTGCACTTGTCTTATCCGCCGGCTCAATTGATTCTCTTTTGACAAAGCTTTCCAGCCCTTTTGTCCTCAGGATCAACAATGCCCTCCGTGACCAACTCAAGTAATTTCTCACACCCTCCAACTTAACATCATTCGACATCAATTCTATTTTCTGTATCGTCTCGGCCTGGGGAACTGTTGCCCTGTCTGAAAACGATGCCTCACCAATCTTCTCTATGAGAAGTTGTGCCAACTTCTCAAGCACATGCTGCAGTCCCTGAATCTCCCCCATAGCTACAGCACGATCTCAAAGTCACAGGCAAACAGTAGGAGTAGCAACCGTACCTTTTCGGTAGTAGCCCCGAGGTTCCGCGCGCCTAATCGGCTCGAGAACCGTAATTGCCACTGGCTGGAACAACACGATAGAAACCAGAACCCGTCTAACTTCCCAGCAGCCACACCAACCAAAACAGCTTCTCCACACTACTATTCCACCTGGCTTCTCCTCCACCTGCAGCCACAGAAACTCCTGCTCCGAGCTTCTTCACAGCCGACGGTCTCGCCCGCACCCCACAGAGCGCGACCGCGTCACCTTCCTCCCGAACGACGATGACGTCGACCCCTTGCTGCAGCGGTCTGGGCTCTCCGGCTCCACAATTGCCTCCAGCCTCCGCCCCAGCGACAAGGATGACTCCGACGCCACCGACACCGACTTCTCCTCTCCGACACCGCGCCGTCCCGCTGAGCCGATGCCGCCTCTCCTCCGGAGCTCCGGATCCGCGCCTCCCCACGCCTTCCACCTCCACCAGATCGCGTCTTGCCTCCCGCCTGCAAAGACGCCATGACGGGAGGCCGCCTCCACCAAAGACCTAGGGTTAGGGCGCAGGTGAGGGCTCTGATACCATGTCGTTGTTGCGAATGTATTTTTTTCTTTTTGTCTTCACTATTGCTTAATACCATATACATATACAACACATGGACCACATGGACCGGTATATATAGCATATATCCTCAACATCTAGTGATTTGGGCGACTCGCCTAAAATGCACGGAGGCAATCGCGCAGCGAAGCGGCCAGTCGAAGGACGAAAGCGTTAAATTGGAGGGCCGCTTCGCTTTGCGGCGTCACGCCCGGCCGTAAGGCATGATGCCATCGTAATAGTCTCCACGCGCCATTTGTCAATGCATGCGACGCAAAGGTACAAGTTATTATGAAGTTAAGACTAGCGGCCCTTGAACCTTCCCGGCACTACTGACCAGCTGCGTCATAGCTTGCGGCCCTTGAACCTTCCCGGCAACGACAAATCCTGAACATCTGCGTCATAGCTTGCGGGCCAATGCTGTACGCAGCTTAGTAAGTTGCTATCTCTCTTTTAATAGTTGAAGTACGTGTCTCCGCGGTTGTTGACCAGTTGGAGTCGGCCTCTTTGGGGCGTCAACAGTCCGGTAGTACTGCCTTTAAAAAGTAGTTCACATTCATTTGGAAAACGTACACCACGAAGAGCAAGCCAGAGAGGTGTTACACCATGAGTCCCATCTACAATGTCGCAGCCCTCCTTCTCCTCTCGCTGGCCTTGTGCGCCTGCGACGACCGGCTTGTCCCCGGCAAGTCGCTCTCACCGGGCACCACTGTCGTATCCGACGGCGGCGACTACGCCCTTGGCTTCTTCTCCCCCTCCAACTCCACTCCAGCCAAATTGTACCTCGGCATATGGTACAACAACATCCCCCGGCACACCGTGGTATGGGTCGCCAACCGCGCAACGCCGTTCATCTCCTCCTCTGCGCCTTCGCTTGCCTTGACCAACACATCTAATCTTGTCTTGTCATATGCCAACGGCCGCGTTCTCTGGGCGACCAACGTCACCACTGTCCCCAGCTCCTCGTCCTCACCGTCGAGCACTGCCAGTTCGACGGCCGTGCTTATGAACACGGGCAATCTCATCCTTTGGACATCGAATGGCACCATGTTGTGGCAGAGCTTCAGTAACCCGACAGACACGTATCTCCCCGGCATGAAATTTGGGATCAACTACAAGACACGCACCGGCCAGCGCTTTGTTTCTTGGAAGGGTCCCGAGGACCCCTCTCCGGGCAGCTTTTCCCTCGGCTGGGACACAGGCACGTTCCTCCAGCTCTTCATCTGGAACGGGTCACGCCCACAGTTCCGCCGTGTGTGGACGGGCTACTCGGTCTCATCGTCAATGGTCTCCATGGAGGCTAGCATGGCGTTATACTTTACTTTTGAACAAACCGACGATGAGTTCTCCATGGTCTTCAGCGTCTCCGATGGCGCCGCACCCACACGGTATGTGTTGAGCTACTCTGGCAGCCTGGAAATCTCTAGTTGGAACAAGGAGTCATTGGAATGGACAACACTTGGAAACTCGTCCAACTACGCGTGCGACGGGTACGCCTACTGCGGTCCATATGGCTACTGTGATTTCGCGGAGACTATCCCGACATGCAAGTGCCTCCACGGGTTTGAGCCTATGAACAAGGGAGAGTGGAGCAGCAGCATGTTCTCGCAGGGATGCTGGCGGAAGGAGGGGCTACGATGCAGTGACGGTTTCTTGGCGTTGCCCGATATGCTGGTGCCCGACAAGTTTGTGCGCGTTGGGAACAAGACCCTCGAGGAGTGCGCCGCGGAGTGCCGTGGCAATTGCTCTTGTGTGGCGTACGCTTATACGAGGTTCAATAGCAGCATGTCGAAGGCCGGCGAGGTGACGAGGTGCTTGGTGTGGGCCGGGGAGCTCGTCGACGCGAAGAAGTTTCCTACGGTTACTGATGCTACTGCTGGTGGTGATGCTAGTGATACGTTGTATCTCCGGATTGCAGGCTTGCCAGCTGGTACCGTTTCCATGTCATCTTATAATCATCCGCACGCACACCAAAATATGCTGGCACCATCACATCACCAATTAGTTTCCATCACTTAAAAGAACTTCCTATTGTCAACGGAAAATTGAGTTGGCAGCCCGTTAGAGTTCTATCCGGCTGGTCTGTGCAAGTGGGCATCAAGGCATGCGGTTTTAGCAAAACCTTATCATCTACTACTCAATATTTGCGGTCAATATAGTGTAGCTAGAATAGGTATTGAACTGAGGTACTTATGTTTTTTTTTTCTATCACTGATCTTGCATCCAAGGTGCCAACTAATCTCAAATAATTAATTACCAACCATATTTTTAAGTGATGCTGGTACTATGTAAGTATGTATCACTAATTTCTCAAGGCTGATCCTGGAGTTGCATGATACAGTGATATATCACATAGTACATCGATCGGCATGGGGCTATATGAATAAAAAAATTATGCAATGCGTTTGTGCAGGTGAAAGGACAAATACAAATGCAATAAAAATTGTGCTGCCAATTTTAGCAAGTATTGTGGTTCTCACTTGCAGTTTCGTTATATGGTTCTGCAAGTTCAAAGGTATGTTTTTCTCTCTCTCTATTTTTTAATTATAGTTACAGAACAAATGATCATAAACTTTTGAGCAGGAAGGAAAAGAAAAGCGGGAAATCACAATAAGCCAGTCCATGGAGGTTTGAGCACTTCAGATGAACCTGCAGACGAAAACGCTACCCATGATCAGGAATTTCCAGTTGTAAAATTCGAAAATATTGTCATTGCTACAAATAATTTCTCCAAAACATCTATGATTGGACAAGGAGGTTTCGGCAAAGTTTACAAGGTAACTTTCAATGATAGCTATCTTTTTTTACTATTTCTACTTTAATTATTGAATCAAGTTATATGTGCAATTAATTATAATCTTACTTCTTTGGCAATTACAAAGGGAACATTAGAAGGTGGTCAAGAAGTTGCTATCAAAAGACTCAGTAGGGGCTCGGAGCAAGGAATAGAAGAATTCAGAAATGAAATGGTTCTAATTGCCAAATTACAGCACAAAAACTTGGTTCGACTTCTTGGTTGGTGTGTAGAGGGAGATGAAAAGCTGCTGATTTATGAGTATCTGTCTAACAAAAGTTTAGATGCTGTCATTTTCAGTACGTTCTAGTGACATTTACCAGAAGTTGAAGAAACAACTCAATAATTGTACAGTTACATTTTTCTTTTTTTGAGGAAACGGCTAACCGTTATTTCATTAAAGGGAGAAGAAAGAATACAGAATACAGTTACATTTTTCATATATATGACATAGTTGTTCTTTGTAGACTCTACAAGAAATGCAACTCTAGATTGGCCAACAAGGCTCAAGATAATAAAAGGGGTTGCCAGGGGGCTTCTTTACCTCCATCATGATTCAAGATTGACAATAATTCATCGAGATCTCAAAGCTAGTAATATTTTGCTAGATGCAGAGATGAGACCCAAGATAGCAGACTTTGGTATGGCAAGGATCTTTAGCGACAACCAGCAAAATGCAAATACCAGAAGAGTTGTTGGGACATAGTGAGTAATCTCTGGCACCCTATTCTCTACTTAACATATGACTGAATTCAATTCATCTTCATAATTTTTCAAGTGAAATGATCTAACCAGTGGCTACATGGCTCCTGAGTATGCAATGGAGGGCATTTTCTCTGTCAAGTCCGACGTCTATAGCTTTGGTGTGTTACTTTTGGAGGTTGTAAGTGGGGTAAAGATAAGCTGTATTGATCGCATCATGAACTATCCAAACTTAATAGTCTTTGTGAGTATCTTTTCTTCTCGAAATTTGTAAGCCTGTGTGTGTAAAAGTTCTAAAGTTATACAATCTAAGTTATTGGTACATCTGATTTTTACGGTTCGAAAAAAATCTGATTCTCAGGCATGGAACCTTTGGAAGCAAGGGAACGCAAAGGAATTGGTAGACGCATCTATTATGGAGAGCTGTTTACTAGATGAAGCTTTACTTTGCATCCACATGGGGCTCCTGTGTGTTCAAGAAAACCCTGACGATAGGCCATTCATGTCCTCTGTTGTGTTCAACTTGGAGAATGGATACACAGCACTACCAACCCCAAATCACCCTGCGTATTTTGCACAAAGGAACAATGAGATAGAGCAAATAAGAGGAGACAATTCTAAGAACACAGTGACTCTTACAGTCATAGAGGGAAGATAGAGTGGCCCTACATGTTTAGTTGTATAATTTTTGTCTAATGATATGATGTAAAGTGACAATTGCATTATCAGTAGCCTGGAAGTTACACTCTGAGCTATGTTTCCTACTAGAGTATACTGCGCACGCTATGTTGTGGAGAGCAAAAAACAACTTGGAGGGAAATAAAATGAACAGCTATACCAAGGTCAAAACATCCCACTGAGATAAAACAGAGAGCAGATAATTTGTAAAACAGAACATAATAATGATATGATCAAACAAAAAACTCTAGTGTTACTTTCATGGAAGCTTCAAAATGTTTCAGGTTGTCGATGATCTAGTATTGATCTTACGAATGAATGTTGGTGACTTTCCTCGAGTTAGATCTATACAGAAAAAGACACAGAGATTTAGACAGGTTCGGACATTCTCCTGGGAGAATAATAATAATACTCCTGTGTTGTTGTATGTGACACCCCGTGTCATTACCCTAAGTGTAATCACACTTAGGCATACGGATTACTATTCGTTTGCTCAGTAGAATACTGCTCCAATGAATAGTAAGCTTTCACCAGAGTTACGCAGCAGAATAATAAGATAGAAACTGTACCACTTTATTTCAGTAATAGCCACGCAAGGCTATGGTTCTTAATACAAGTATTATACAACTACAAAAAAGAACTTCTCTGCTTCACTCGCCAGCCCTGAAGTACCAGCCGCCTATTCGTCCCACGCGTCAAATATGGCGCCCATCTCGCCCTGGTCCTCGTAGTCAGTGCCATCTCCTCCTGCGATTGCTCCAGTACATGCATGTTCGTTGTTCCACTCGGGACAGTTCCTGGTCGGACTAGGATTTACAAAGGAGAATACTAACAAGGTTGAGTACACAAGTGTACTCAGCAAGCATTAATAGCAAAAAATACACTGGATGACTATCTCTGTTTGCTATCACATTTTCTATATCAGCTCTTTTCTAAAAATAATTTATTAAAACATTAGGTGGCATATTTTAATACTGAAAACACTACTTGTCACTCGGAGAGAAGAAAGACCCCTAGCGGTTCCCGTAGACTCCAATCCAGGAGACTGGCATGAATTCATGATTTTGTATAGCACTGCGCAGGCTTGTACCATTTTACCCACAGTTATTCTGGGCTCTAAATGAGCCAGGTCCCCTGCATTTCCTTTGATGCGGGTTCGAGTTCAGAATAGAAAATATTTTCCAGGTTACGTGATCAAGTCTCCACCCATTACTTTCCGTCAGTACTGATTTAGTCATGCTGCTGACCTCGTCATCCACCGAGTTCCAGTAATGTTGGTTGAGGCGGCTCTCGTCCGTGCCCAACACTCCACCTTGGGGCGGCTCTCTTCCGTGCCCAACACTCCAACGTGACCCATTGTGGAGAACTTAATTACGAATAGGTGGTATTTTACGCCTCACTAAACGGGAAAATGGTCGGTATCTTGAATTTACTGACCTCAGATCGAGTAAGAGTTTTGTTTGTCCTTATATTATAACCATATGTAAAAAGGGGCCCACCTCTTACCTCATCATCGTCGTCGTCGTTGTGTTCCCCTGCTCGGGCCCCCTTTTACTAACCTAGTAATTCTCATTTCTTCCTCAATTCATTCTCATTTCCTTATCTTCCCATTTTCATTTATTTGAGTTGATTTTGAGAAAACAGTTTTGATGCAATAAACATATAATAAAGCAAAATACGATTTACATTTAACACAACTATATTTATGTTCAAGAGAATCGCTTGCCTTCGTAGTAGAAGAAATGGTCGATGTCGATGAACTCGTATCAGCTACTCCTGTCGGTGCTGGTCCGTCCTCTATAGCAATACGGTAGCACGAATAGCTTATAAATAAATATACAGTTGATTTTAAGTGATATTATGCATACATAAGTTAGTGGCTTCTAATTTGTTAGCACGATTTAATTTAAATAAAGCTTTTTGAGTCCTCTGCTAAGTTAGCACTCCCCACTACAGCCGTTCTACTGTCTAATTAATCTATGGTCAAAGAACCCGAGGTTCGCGTTTTAACTGCCAAAAGAAGAAATGAAATGAAATACTATTCGCACTCACAATTAATAAATATAATCAATTTTATTCGAGCAGAAGCGTTTAATTGATTTTACTTAAGTTCGCGCGCATTTAATTGTTTCTCTACACCGGCTTGGGGTTGCTTTAATTAATTTAAATTAACAAGATTAAAATAGTTCACTTTGACCGACTAATTGCCAGCGATGCAAAGTTTTGCTATGCATGCAAAATAACTTGTTATTAACAGAACTAACTGCAACTCAAATTATTTTAGCAATTATTCAACAGATTGATTTTAAGTTTGGTTAATCCGATAAGACCCAAACTAAATCATTCATTCGCAAAAACTATGCAGCTAATACTCATTTAATTTAACTCTAAAAGCTAATGCTACAGACATAAAGTAGAACAGATTATTATAATCTACACAATCCCTAAAAAAAATTTCCCAAATCTAAACCCTCTAAACCTAATCCCTAATTTTCCATAACCTCCTAACCTAGAGCTGGCCAAACGGGCCGTGCTTGATGGGCACAAAGCACAAAGCACATTAATGTTGGATCGACACTGCCAAGACACAGACAACATTCACGCTCACTGGAGGCGGGGCATGGCACGATAGTTTCGGCCGTGCTGGCCGACACACCAAGACGACAGCCCAAGACTAAGACTACCGCCCATTAGGCACGATTAACTTTTTAATATACATATATAATTTTATTTTTATTTATTAATATTTATATGATTTTATTTCCATTTTTAATACTTATATGGTTTTATTTTGTTGTTTTTAAATTTTGTTTTTAAATTTTATATAGTTCATTTTATATATATATATATAATATATATATATATATATATATATATATATATATATATATATATATATATATATATATATATATATATATATGGATTGTTTTTCAATTTTTCATGTCTTATGAGCTAAATGACAAATGTTTTAACGAGCTAGCTATTTGAACATTAATAAAATTCTATTACATTTTCAATATGGTTGTCTCATTGTTTTTCAATTTTCATGTCAACTTCTGAATTCTACACATTTTTCTAATTTTTTTTGGAATTTTTTTGAAATTTTTCATTCTATTGGCCCAAATGGGCTAAACGGCCACATTTGGCCCGATGGGCTAAACGGTCGTGCTTTACCGCACGGCACGAAAAGGCAATGGGTAGTGCTGGCGTCATCATGCTCGTGGTGGGCCGCCAAGACGTAACGAAGAGGGCGAGAATGGGTCAAGTCACACGGGCAGATCCGTCTTGGCCGGCGACCCATTTGGCTGCTCTATCCTAACCTCACTCACTCACTCTCTCTCTCTCTTTACTCGCCGGTCAAGCACCCCACGCACACTCTCAAATCCTTCCTCCTCTTCCAAATCTCCTTCCTTCCTCCCTATTCACCGACGCCACGGGGTTTCTCTGGCATTGCTGCCTTTGACAAATCTAGCCGCCTCCTCGCCGCGGTGGCCTCCTAGCCGCCGCCCAGCTCCTCGGCTCACTTGGTCCACGCTTGCTTTGCCCTGCCGCTGTCCTCCTCTGGCTGGCCGAAGGCCAGCGCCACCTCTCGGTCCCCTCCGGCTCGCCCTCATGCGCGGTTCCCTCCCGGCTCTGGCTCGCCTCCCACCAAGGCGCTCTGGCTCTGCTGCTCAGCTCTCTCCTGTCCGGCCTCTCGGTCCAGCCTCCTCGGTTAGGCCAGACAAGACTGTTCGGCCTCCCGACCACCGGCCATGGCTCAAGAACACCCTCTTGCCTCCCATTCTCTAAGCTCTTCGCTAAAGTTCTTCTTAATATTCAAGGTTAAGTCAAGTATTGATGCATTGCTGGTGTTTCATGTATGCATACTAAAAATGGCAGATTGGTGATGGAGGTGGCTACTATAGGATGCTTGCTACTAAGGTATGCACTCCCTTTAATCCCATCTACTCCTTCCTCTATTGCTCTGTGATGCCAAAGAATGACTAGACTGCTACTGAGAAAGCTCAAAATGCAAGTGCTTTACCTGATGGGTGGGGTTTAAGTTGGTTTTGGGGTCGATGATTGACAGGGGTGGCCGGCTGTGAGCAAGGTGGTGATGCCGGCGGTGGGGATGTGGTCGCCCTTCTGGTCCTGCCGTTGCCTTGCTCCCTTGGATTCCTTCTTCTTCTGGACTCCAAGTGGAAATGGGACTGGACTGATGAAGCTGGGAGTGCGTGGTAGTCTTGTGATGGGAGGGGGAATGAATGTCTGTGAATGGGGGGAAATGAATGTCGCTTATGAAGAAAGCTCTAGAATGCCTGTGCTGAGAGCTGTGAATGGTGAGGGGGATGAATGCAATGGGGGAAGATGAATGTGGCTTGGAGAATGCTGGAAGCTTTGTGAAGTGGGGGGAATGAATGTGGCTTTGAAGGAATAGGAGGGGAGGGTAGATCATGCGCAGGGGGGGGGGTGAATGGGGCTAAGATGGCTCTGGAAGGGTGGCTGTGCAGCTTGTGAGGGACTGTAGAGGGCATGAGGATGGTACAAAAGGATGGCTTGACTGGTTGACTGAGTCAGGAGGTGTGCTGACAAATAACTGATGCAATGCTTATAGTTTGATTTGTTGTAAAGCACTCTTGTAAACAATTCCATTATTGATTTATTGTTCTCATGAGAATGGAGGTGGAAGTTGTAATTTAATTATGACTATGATTCTACTACTTTACTGGAGAATGCAACAAATTCTTGTTTTGAATGCTAAGATTGAAATGGATGATAGAATATTGGTACAGACGACTATTAATGCCATGCTTGCGAAAAGAAACTTGAATATACTAACGAGTTAATATTAATTCGGTTACTTATAACGATCTGACACTACAGTTAGCTCACTGCTAAACGAAATTAATTACTGCTAACTACCGATTACTGTTAATTAGTTTAGGTTAATATGCGGGTTCTCACATTGTATTAACTATGTTTTACAATCGGAAAGAAATTACTAGAACTAGGGCTTAATGACTTCTGTTTGTTGTCTCCGATTTCTCTGCCCCTGATGTCCACTGACTTTAGTCCTTATATAGCGCACAAAGGGGTGGCAGTTATTCCATGCCAAGAGGCGCCTGAACGCTTGATGAAATGTACACGTTGATGGTAGTTATTGTTAGAGATACTACACCCCACGTCGTCTTGCAGTTACATCAAACACAGATACTTAATATGTGCAGTTATCCTGGAGAATAACAGCGCATATTAGCTGTTGTGTGTATCAAACACAGCGCATAAGAGTCCTTAGTCGATTGGACCCACATATCTGTAGGCTTTGTTGACTATAGAGTGGTTATAGTTGACACGGTCTTAGTAAGACTTACGTCCATCAGGTGGTCGTAAAAAGACTTACGATCACAAGGTGGTCGTAGGAAATCTTACGATCACTAGTTAGTCGTATGAGTATTTACGACCATATAGGGTGGTCGAAGAATGGTTTACGACCACCCAGTTAAGCTTTTTCCTTATGAACGATAAAGGGTATACTTATGAATAACATGAAGATATTGTTATCTATAATAACAATTACAGATAAACAACTTAATTAATTGAGGATTATTATATCCTCATTATCTAGCCCCCAACATCAATTGAAAATAACTTACTTGGAAAGGAGGTCGTAGAATAATGGTTAGAAGTAGAGTCTTTCCGATTGTTATTTTATTTGATCAGAAATTGACTTGGTCAAGAAGGTAATTTTACTTGAGTTCAAAAGACAACTGCTTTTCCCGAACGGGCAGATTAAAGAATGCAAACCGACTCTCACATATCTGTCCATCGGAGCGGTTCCCGAAGGGGTGGTAACTGTTGAGTTCCCACGATCTTTAACTGCTAAAAAAATCTATCACGGGTGTAACTTAGAGTTTTTTACTTTCCCCATTTGCTTCAACTGCTCCTGAGCTCTTGTTCTCTCCGCCGCCAACCGAGTCGCAACCCTTTTCCAAACTCTTCCAAATCCAACTCGAAGTCACTCGGAAGAGACGGTCAGAACCATTTCCAAGTGGGAGAAATCCGAGATGGATGTAGAGATGACGGCTCTGGTCGAAGCAGAGAAGATTCTAAAGCGAGCTTTGGTGAAGTGATTCAACGCTGATGGTCAACATTGGCCCTCGGGTGAAGAGAACATCGTTATAGTATTTCAGGCAACTGTGAATGTGGTTTTTGACTACCCATCCACCCTTTCTTGATGCCGTACTCCAGCATTTTGGGGTGGAACTGGTGAACTTGGTTCCCAATTCCATCACAATGTTGAGTGTATTTGTCTACCTGTGCAAAGTCTATCTGGGAATCCTTCCAGATTTGGATCTCTTTCGGTATTACTACGGGATGAGCAAGCACATCACAATCGTAGGTAGCTGCAGCCTGAAGCTCCACGACCGGAAGTCGAGAGAGTATATTTGTTGTAGGTGTAAAAATCGAACATGAGTGAGGGGGTGGACGTCGGCCGTCTGAAGGGCCCTCGTCCATGAGAGTAAAAAATGACATAAGAATTTATACAGGTTCGGGGGTCCGAGAGGACCGCCCTACTCCTATCGGTGAGCCAACGGGGGGTTACCTCTGGAGAGGGAGCCCCCGAGGGCTCACTAGTTTTAATATGCTTATTTATTGCTCAAGAGAGCCCTCCCTCAAATAAGAGATATATGGGGTATTTATAGGCTCTTGGGGCTGTACAAATGACGAGAATACTCCTCAGGGAGATAACTAGCCTATGAGTATAAGTGAGGGGTATTATAGTCTTTTCTAAGTAATTATATTTCTAGATCTGTTAAGCAGGTGTTAACTTAGAGGGGTGGGTCCTACTGGTAAGGGGATGAAATATTCTTCCAACAATATTCAGATGTTCACCCGGTCATTGTGGCCAGGGTGGAAGAAGTGGTTCTACTGGATTGTATCCAGGGACGGCAACCTCTTCTTCATGGGAAAACCTGCAGAGAAGAGTTCATCTTGGGACTCGACTCCAAGCGACCTCGATCGGATCACTCTCTACATCCAAGCCATCAAAGACTTGAGAGAAGAGGGGCTGACCGGATGGCACGTGGTGAATGACTTCATCACGCGCTGCATTAGTCTTCTGAAGAATAAAGTACACCCCATGTGGATTTACTCGGGGACAACTGACCCGACCAGAGATTATGAAGAAGATAAATAAATAATCAACTTAGCTATTTTTTTGTTAATTTTGAGCATGATTGTTGATTATATCTTTGTAATCATAGATCTCTCACACAAAAAATTGGCGTTCGAGTCAAGCTTGTTTGTGAGAAAGCTCCTATGACTACATCAAGAGCTCCTCGAATCCTAGTAGTCGTAACCAAAGAAGAAAGAAATGAACGCCTAAAGGTTATCAAAAGTTGATTTTGTCTTTAGGGTCCGGTAGTCGTAAAATTTGACCATTTAGTAATATCCATCTTCTAATTTTTGCAGAAAGTTGGCATAGCAGACCGTCAAGATGACCAAGAGGTCGAATTGAAGGCTATAGAAGAGGGATCAAAGGAAGACAGAGTTTCTCTGGCCAAAAGGAGTCGCCTTGTAAAAACCGCTGACAAGAAGGGTGGACGTTCAAGTTCCACCCTGCCTTCGACCACTCCTATCAGGCAATTCTTTGCAGATGTGATCGTTGTAGAGAAAAGGGGAGTGGTAGAAGAACTTAAGCATAAAGCCCACAAGACCAAGGTACCTTTCTATTATGACAACAAAATATTTTTAGTTTCTGCATCTTATGGCTTTGTCAAGCAAATAGAAAAGGAAAACTGAAAAAGTTATGTCTTTTGTGAAAACTACCTCTGCAACAACAAAGCCTTTGGTCGAGGCGAGCACTGTCTCTCAAGTGGTTGAAGCAAGTTCTAACCATCAAGAGGGGCAGGCAGCTCAGGGAGCATTAGTTCTCGCCAAAGACCTACGACCAGACGTGGTCGTAGAGGTCCCAAACTCTCAACAAGACTTTCGACCAGATGTGGTCGAAGAAGCCTCGGTCTCTCAAGCTCGTGGCACTAAAATCTTTCCAGAGGCTGAAGGTGCCACAAGAATTGAGACGGCTGAAGAGGAGGAGAAGAAGAAAAAGTCTTCCTTGGGGAAGGTTTCTTCTGGATTCAAGATTGTATCCACGAAGCCAAGATATGTAAAACTAAAATTTTAGAGATATTATTTACCTTTTAGTTCTACAATTTGAAAAAACCTGTGAAATATGACTTCCATGGTATAGTTCCTGGTTCTACTGCTAAAATGATAGGACAGTTGTCCCTACCGGTTACATTTGGAAGACCTGACAACTTCCGAACAGAGAAAATTCTATTTGATGTGGTAGATTTCGAAACCGCATACAATGGAATCCTCGGTCGTCCGGCTCTAGCGAAATTCCTAATAACCACATTGTCGGTGCTTTAGAACCGAACTTACGTAAAGATTGTTTGATTTAGGGGTTCCTCTAGGCTCAAACCACGCAGAGAGAGGCAACACGGGGATTTTTATACAGGTTCGGGCCTTCTCCTGGGAGAATAACAACCCTACTCATGCGTGTATGTATTGAGTATGATGGATTACAAGATCAAGAGAAAGACTAGAGTGTTGCGTCTTGTGCTCTTGATTGGCCTCTATCCTCCTGATGATTCTGCCTTTTATACAGTCCTCGAAGTGCGCTGCTGTATCTCCAGTCTAAAAGCCGCCTTAATGCTTTGGGTTGTGGAGCCGTTACTGGAGATTATTGTGGGAGTAGTAACGTTCCCATGTCGCTAGACAATTATCACCATGACAGAGAGTTAAATCGTGCCATTATTCCAGAGAATAACAGTATAGTTTACTGCACATATCCTTAGATATGGTGCGAAAGATTCCCTGATTGATTAGGCCCACATGTCTGTAAGCCCTATCGACTAGGGATTGGTCGTAGAAGAGCTTATGACCACAGACTGATCGTAGTAGAACTTATGATCACGGTATAGTCGTAGAAGGACTTACGACTATGGGGTAGTCGTAGGAGGACTTACGACTATGGGGTGGTCGCAGAAGAACTTACGACCTCCAGCTTCTCCCTTATGAATACTAAAGGGTATACTCAAGGACCATATGACGTCATTATTATCCATAATATGAATTACAGATAAATAATTAAATGAGGGTTATTAGATCCTCGTCACACGCACTACGATTATCAGAGTCTAAAGATGTCAGGACTGAAAGGTGTCATCATGGTCCGAGGAGACCGAAAAATGGCTTATGTATGTGATTGAAAGTCCTTAGAATTGGTCGATGAGCTTCTGACCAGGGAAACTAATCCGCCTACCATGCAGGTCAAGCACTCGAGGCCAAAGATGGCGCCAAAGCCTTCCAACCACACCAAGGAGGTGCCACTCGGCAAAGGTGCTCCTCTAGAAAGCACCAACATTTCGTCTGGGTCAAGAAACACTAATGTGTCTAATCAAAAGGTACTAGTTGGGGCTGGACTCAACCTCAAATAGGAAGAGTCGTTCGTTTCCTTCCTCCGAGCAAATCAGGACGTATTCGTCTGACAAACGTCCGACATGCCTGGAGTCCCCAGGGAGGTGATCGAGTACAGGCTAGCTCTCCAGCCTGACAAAAAACCAGCCAAGTATAAGCTAAGACGTTTCGCACCTGATCGGAAAAAGGCAATCCAGTCGGAGATCGACAAGCCCACCAAGACTGGGTTTATTCATGAAGTCGACCACCCAGATTGGCTCGCCAACCCTGTAATGGTTATTAAAAGCAATGGGAAATGGCGAATGTATATTGACTTCACAGATCCTAATAAAACTTGTCCGAAGGATGACTTTCCCTTTCCACGCATTGATCAACTTGTAGACTCTACTTTTTGGTGTGAGTTGTTAAATTTTTTAGATGCATACTCAGGGTACCACCAGATTAATATGAGTAAAGACGATGAAGAGAAAACTTCCTTCATCACTCCATATAGCACTTACTGCTATGTTAAGATATCATTTGGTCTCAAAAACGCTGGTGCAACTTTCCAAACGTTGATGCAGAAAACCTTTAATTCTCATATAGGTCGAAATTTAGAAGCCTACGTTGATGACCTGATCGTAAAAAGCATCAACGTTGGTGACCATATTTCCGACCTACATGAGACTTTCAATAACTTAAGAAGGCATAACCTTAAATTAAATCCAGAGAAGTGTGTGTTCGGAGTTTCTTCTGGAAAGCTTCTTGGGTTCCTAGTTTCAGGTAGAGGAATTGAAGCAAACCCAGTGAAAATTTCGGCCATCAACTATATGCGCCCTCCGACCACAAAGAAGGGAGTCCAAAAACTAACTGGTTGTATGGCAGCGCTAAGTTGTTTCATAGCACAGTTAGGTGAAAAAAGACTACCTTTCTTCAAACTTCTTCAGAAACACGGAAGTTTCGAGTGAACTAAAGAGGCAGACGATGCCTTTGAAGAACTTAAGAAGTACCTTACGAGTGCCCCAATCTTAGTCTCTCCAAGATTGGGGGAAACATTGCTGATTTACGTGGCTACAACGCCACAAACAGTCAGTGGTGTGCAGGTCGTTGAACGTGAAAACATCTAATGACCGGTATATTACGTAAGCGAAGTCTTACATGAACCAAAGGAACGATATCCATAGGTACAAAAGTTGCTCTATGGTCTCCTTATGGCTTGAAGGAAACTAAGTCATTACTTTCAGGCCCACAAAGTGGTCGTACCAATCGGATATCCCTTGGGTCAAGTCCTTGGAAACTGGGAATCATCAGGACGAATAGCAAAATGAGTGGTCGAGTTTGAGGCGTTCGACCTCCATTTCATCTCATGAACAACAATCAAGTCCCAGACAATAGCAGAATTCATTGCCAAATGGACAAACCCTAAACCCACCCAATGGCCCGAGTATGAACACCACGACAAGTGGGCAATGCACTTTGACAGTTCTTTGATGCTCAAAGGCTCGGGGGCTAGAGTTGTCTTGATATCCCCTATTGGTGAACGCATCAAGTACGCCATCCAGTTAAACTTTTCTGCCACAAATAATGTGGCAAAATATAAAAGTTTACTAGCAGGACTCCGAGCAGCTCGTGCGTTTGGGATTCACAGATTACTAGTAAAGATGATTCTCAACTAGTAGCGAATCAAGTCGGAAAAGAGTATCAATACTCAAGTACCAAGATGTCATCTTATCTGGCGAAAGTACAGAAACTCAAAAAGCACTTCTTCGGTTTTCAGATCCAACACATTCCTAGAAAGGAAAACTTTCTAGCAGATCAATTGGCACGGATGGCCTCCACTAGGTCAATTATCCCGCCCAGAGTTTTTATCGAGCAACTCGATTCACCCTCGGTGGTCGAGCATTTCAAGGACATAAATGTTCCACTAGAGGTCATACAAATCGATCCTGAGAACATGGATGCTCCACAGGTCGTACAGCACGATCACGGTAGAGATCGGATGACGTCGATCTACAATTATCTTTAGCATGACATTATTCTTGAAGATGATGTAGAGGCTGATCGTATAGCTCAAAAAGTCAAATCATACACTCTGATCGAATGTACCTTGTATAAACGGGGATCTCACAGAGTGTTGATGAGATGCATATCTCAAACGAATGTCATTAAGTTGCTATCCGATATTCATGGAGGAGTATGTGGAGCACATCATTCCTACAGAACACTGGTCAGTAAAGCCTTTAGGCAAGAATACTATTGGCCAACTGCCCTTCATGATGCAAAAAGAGCTCGTGACGAAGTACGTACAATGTCAATTTCATAGTTGACAAGTACATCAGCCGGCACAAGCTTTGCAAATCATACCTCTTTCTTGGCCTTTTGCAACCTGGGGACTAGACATTCTGTGACCTTTTCTAAGAGTATCGGGGGGCTTCGAATTCCTTTTTGTTACGATTGACACGTTTACAAAATGGATAGAAGTCGAGCCAGTTGTTAAAACAACGACTGAAGCCGCTAAGAGGTTCCTCACATAAAACATGATCACACTATTTGGCATACCCAGTCGTATAATCAGAGACAACGGTACCCAATTCATCAATGGAAATTTTCAGGAATTCTACGAGGATCTAGGTATCAAGATATATTTCGCTTCTGTCGCTCATCCGCAGAGCAATGGAGCAGTTGAGCGGGCCAATGGTATCATAATACAAGGAATAAAACGTGGAGTGTTCGACCAGTTGATCAAACGGTTAGGAGCTTGGGTTCAAGAACTTTTAGTTTTGCCAAAGCAAAACTAACTCTATTCTTGACAGCTTCGAACAAGGTCTGCGCATGGTTCTCCCGAGTTGTCTTGAGGACACTCCTGAGGTCTTCGAGTTGTTGGCTAAGGTAGTTGATCTTCTCTATGGGATCTCTTAAATTGGGCCATTGCGTTTTTGATCCCATATCGAAGAGCATCTTGTTGAAAGCTTTGACATTCTCTTCAAGATTTTGCCTAAAAGCTGCCTCCTTGCCATGCTCGAACTTAAGAGATTTTTTAGTTCTCTTCAATGCTTGAATTTGCATTACACGAGTAAACCAAAAGATAAGTACATACGACTAGAAAAAGGAAGCACACTGGTCGAGTTTACGACCAATTACCTTGACTCTTCTTTTCCATAGTATCAAGGACTTCTTTGAGCCTAGTCGTCAGATATTCGATCGATCGGTCCTTGTTTTTACATTCTTCTTTAAGCTTGGCAATTATGGCTTCTTTAGCCATAACTTCTTCTTTAAGTTTCTCCGAATCTATCAAATATGATAAAGGGAGAAATTAGTTAACAGAAAAGAGCTAAATGGTAAAGAAGGGGAGAAGAAGACACTAAAAGGGTGCCTACTTTCTAATTTGGAGTTCTTTTTCTCTAAGAGCTTTATTCGCTGGGTCAGTCCTTCAACCACAGCGAAATTCTCCACAAAATGCTACAAAAAATAGCAAACTCCTTTAAAGTATTTTCTAAGGGAAAGGCTATTAACAGTGGTCGTAGAAGATTATCTCGATTGACATGTCGTTATATTTGGCAAAAACAGAGTCGGGACTCGTTTTTGCTTGACGGTCTGAAATTCTTCCCCACGCTTCGTTAAGCTCTTCATCTTTGAAGATTCGGAAGCGATAAGGAAAGGCGACTCGGAGAGAAGAATTCCCAGCAGGGGTCGGAACCTGCTGAGATTCCTCAGGAACAACCACATCCGCGGGTGGGGTTGGAGCCACCACAGGTTCTTGAGCAGGCACTCGTGCTACCACCTACTCAGGGGCTAGCTCAACCTCTTCGTCCTCAGGAGCTTTCTCCTGAGGGTTGCTCTGGTCGAAATCGACCGGAATACCAGAGGATCTAAAATGACAAGAAGAAAATAAGCTCAAGACTCTGAAAACACCAAAGGTAAGTACTTACATAAGTCCTTTTATGTATACGTACCTGGTCGTTTTCTTGGTTTTTAATTTGAAGCCTACCAAACGGTCGATCGGCTTGCCTTCCTTTTTTCTTCTCGTTTCGACCAAATTCACCGGTCCTGAACCGGTAGGGCTAGTCAGACCCCTCGCATTCTCCAATTCGAGGTCAGAAGAAATAGTCTCGACCAGTTGATCGAGAACAAGATGCCTGACCATCTAGTCGGATGGTGTGGATTCGTCGACTTCCAAAATAGTTACAGCAGTAGCAACTGGCAGATCCTGAGCGACCCCATTGGGGTCCATGACAACCGCCTAAATTAACAATCAAAGTTAGTTAGGTGATGAAAATTCTTTATCTAGCATATACATTTCTGTTCGGTTACCTACCTCTATAAGACCACCATCCCATGTGGTCGTAGTAGTGGTCGGAGCATCAATTAGCTCACAACTTTTAGTGGCCTCATCGATCCTCAATTCGATCGACTGCGCATCAATGAGGATTTACGGTGAAACTGATCGGAAAACATACAAAAGATGAAAAGTGATTGATATTTTTACCTTAAGTCTCTCAGCCCTCTCTTCTGCGGAAACAACAGCTAAGATCCTGGGAAAATCAGACTTCTCACCAGCTTCTCCGGCACAGATTATTTTGATCCGGCTTCTGATCTCATCAGGAGAAAGAACTGTAAGGATAAATAAGAGACTTTAGGATCACAAAAGTAATCAACCAAAATAAGCAAACTTGTCGGAGTCATCTAGGACTTACCCTCTTTGGACTCTTTGGTCGCGTCGTCACGACCAATGTACCAGAGCATCGAATGTGCTCGGGCCTTCAGGGGGCTAATCCGGCGCATGGAGAAATCCCTTACCACTTGCTAGGAGGTTAAACCCCTGACACT